>JADKYO010000011.1:0-2624909 GCA_016758845.1 Nigrospora oryzae | reverse complement strand
AGCTAGCTTATTAAAGAAGGTTATAAAAGGTTAACCGTCGAAGATAAAGAAAAAAGGTTAACCGTCGGAAATATAAAGCTAGCCCGTCGGAAATAAAAAAAAAAGCTAACCGTTAGAAATATAAAGCTAGCTTATTAGAGAAGGTTATTAAAGGTTAACTATTAAAGACGAAGAAAAAGGGCTAATTATCGGCGGTACGAAGCTAGCCTATTAAAAAAAGTTATAAAAGGCTAATTATCGGCAGTATAAAGCTAGCTTATTAAAGAGGAAGAAAAAGGGTTAATCGTTAAAAGTATAAAGCTAGCCCGTTAAAAAAGGTTATAAGGGGTTAACCGTCGGCGGTATAAAGCTAGCTTATCGGAGACGAAGAAAAAGGGCTAACCGTTAAAAATACGAAGCTAGCTTATTAAAGAAGGTTATAAGGGGTTAACCGTCGGCGGTATAAAGCTAGCCCGTGGAAAATAAAGAAAAGGGGTTAACCGTCGGAAGTATATAGCTAGCCTATTAAAAAGGGTTATAAGGGGTTAACCGTCGGAGATAAAGAAAAAAGGCTAACCGTTAGAAATACAAAGCTAGCCCGTCGGAAACGAAGAAAAAAGGCTAACCGTTAGAAATACGAAGCTAGCTTATCGGAGAGGATTATTAAGGGTTAACTATCGGAGACGAAGAAAAAGGGCTAACCGTCGGCGGTATAAAACTAGCTTATTAAAAAAAGTTATAAGGAGTTAACCGTCGGTAATACGAAGCTAGCTTATTAAAAATAAAGAAAAAAAGCTAACTATTAAAAGTGCGAAGCTAGCCCGTTAAAAAAGGTTATAAGGGGTTAACTATCGGCGGTATAAAGCTAGCCTATCGGAGACGGCTATAAGGGGCTAACCGTAGGCGGTACGGAGCTAGCCCGTCGGAGACGGCTATAAGGGGCTAACCGTAGGCGGTGCGGAGCTAGCCCGTCGGAGACGGCTATAGGGGGCTAACCGTAGGCGGTGCGGAGCTAGCCCGTCGGAGACGGCTATAGGGGGCTAACCGTAGGCGGTGCGGAGCTGGCCCGTCGGAGACGAAGAAAAAGGGTCAGCTATCGGTAGTACGCAGCTAACCCGTCGGAAACAAAGAAAAAGGGCTAACCGTCGGCGGTGCGAAGCTAGCCCGTTAAAGAGGGTTATAAGGGGCTAACCGTCGGCGGTACGAAGCTAGCCCATCGGAGACGAAGAAAAGGCGTTAACCGTAGGCGGTGCGGAGCTGGCCCGTCGGAGAGGGTTATAAGGGGCTAACCGTCGGCGGTGCGTAGCTGGCCCGTCGGAGACGGCTATAAGGGGCTAACCGTAGGCGGTGCGAAGCTGGCCCGTCGGAGACGGCTATAAGGGGCTAACCGTAGGCGGTGCGGAGCTAGCCCGTCGGAGAGGGTTATAAGAGGCTAACCGTCGGCGGTGCGTAGCTGGCCCGTCGGAGACGGCTATAGGGGGCTAACTGTAGGCGGTGCGGAGCTAGCCCGTCGGAGACGGCTATAAAGGGCTAACCGTAGGCGGTGCGGAGCTGGCCCGTCGGAGACGAAGAAAAGGCGTTAACCGTAGGCGGTGCGGAGCTAGCCCGTCGGAGACGGCTATAAGGGGCTAACCGTCGGCGGTGCGGAGCTAGCCCGTCGGAGACGGCTATAAGGGGCTAACCGTAGGCGGTGCGGAGCTGGCCCGTCGGAGACGGCTATAAGGGGCTAACTATACGCGGTATATTATTAACCGGGATAAAAAGAAAAAATAATATAATAAATAATTTATATATAAAAGAGGTATTATTATAAGAAATTTAAACTATTTAAAGAAGAAATAGAAAAAAGAATATATAAACGGTAATAATAAGAGAAATAAAGTTTAATAAGTATAAAGGTTAACCGTTATAAGTATAATAAAAAAAAGAAAGTAAAAGAAGAGAAAAAAAAGTAAAAGGTAAAAAAGAAAGATAAAAAAATAAGATATAAGAAAAGAGTAAGGTAAAAATAAAATAGAATAAAAAAGGAGGAAAAAAGGAAAAAAAAGAAAAGTATAAGAAAAAGAGGAGGAAAAGAAAAGAGAGAGAAAAAGAGAAAAAGAGAAAGTATAAAAAAAGAAGAAAAAGGGTAAAAAAGAAAAGAAAAAGTAAAGATAAAAGAATAGATTTGTTAAAAGTGGAAGGGTAATAATTAAAAGAGGTTAAGGAGTTAAAAAGGTTTAAAGTATAAAAAAAAAGAAAAAAGAAGATAGAAAATAAAGAGAATTAAAGGAAGGAAAGGAATTTAAAAAAGGTAAAGATTTAAAGAGGTTTAAAAAGTAAGAAGGTTTAAAGCTTATAAAAGTTTAAAAGAAAAAAAAAGAATTTAAAAATAAAAAAGGTATAAGGAGTTTAATAATAAGGGAAAAAGAAAGAATAATAAAAGATAAAAGAGGTAAAAGAGATTAAGAAGATAGAAGGAATTTAAGAATTTTTAAAATAAAAGGATAATTAAAAATAAAAAGAGATTAAGAAATTTAAGAAGTAATAAATAGATAAATATAAGTATAAAAAAGAGATAAGTTTAAGAATTATATTAATAAGTTTAAAAAATTTTATTAATAAGTATAAGAGAAAGGAATACAATTTTTTAAAAAGGTATAAATAAAAAAGAGAATTGATAAAAGTATATATAAGAAGAATAAAAAGAATAGAAAAGAAAAGAAAAGAAAATAAAATTAAAAGAGAATTAAGAGTTATAAGGAAAATAATAAAATAAGGATAAATATAAGTTAAGGTAAAGAAAAAGGGAAAAAAGAAAAAAGGTAAAAAGAAAAGGGTATTAAAAAAAGAGGAGAAAATATTTAAAAGGGGGTATAAGTATAATTATATTAAAGAAGTAAAAGATATTAAAAGGGGGTATAAGTATAATTATATTAAAATATTAAAAAATAATAAATAAAAGGTACAAGTATAAGTAAAGTAAGAGATTATAAGATATTAAAAGGGGGGTATAAGTATAATGATATTAGAAAATGAAGAGATATTAAAAGGGGGGGTATAGATATAATTATATAATAGAAATAAGAATAAGAATAAAAATAAAAAGGAGGATAAGAATAAAAAAAGGAATAAAAAGAGAAATAAAAAGGAGAGGAAAAGTAAGAGAAAGAATGAAATAAAAATAAAAGTAAAAATAAGAATAAAAGAAGAAAAAGAGTAAGGGGAAGAATAAAAATAAGAATAAGATTTAAAATTAAAAAAGAAAGAAGAATAAAGGTAAGAATAAGAAGAAGTATAAGAAAAAAGAAAAGAGTAAGAATAAGAGTAAGTATTAGAAAAGAAAAAAAAAGAAAGAAAAGAAAAAGGTAAAAAAGAGAGAAATGAAGGGAAGAAAAAGATAAAGGAAAGAGATAAAAAAGGAAGAAAGAGAATAAAAAAGATAAAAGTAGAAAAGAGAGGAGAAAAGGGAGAAGTAAAGGATATAAGAAAAAGTAAAGGTATATATATATTAAAGGATAAGGAGATATTAAAAGGGAGGTAATAAAGAAGTTAAGGTTAAGGTTAATGAAAGAAGTAAAAGAAGGGAGGAAGTAAAAGAAGTAAAAGAAGTAAAAGGAAAAGAAGTGAAAGAAGTAAAAGGAAAAGAAGTGAAAGAAGTAAAAGGAAAGGAAGTGAAAGAAGTAAAAGGAAAAGAAGTAAAAGTAATAGTAAAAGAAAAATAAAAAAGAAATTGAAAAGAAAAAGGTATTAAAGGATAAATATAAGAAAAAAGGTAAAAAGAAAATAAGGAAAGAAGAAAAGTAAGATAAAGAGTAAGAATAAGAAAAAAGAAAGAGAAGGGATTAAAATAAGGAAGAAATAAAGAAAAGAATAAGAATTAAAAAAATAGAAGAAAAGTAAGTAAAGTAAGTAAGGTGAAAAGAGGTAAAAAAGTAAAAGGAATTAAAAAAATTAAAGAGGAAAGAGGATTAAGAAAATAAAGGATTAAGAAAATAAAGGATTAAGAAGTTTAAGATTATAAAAAGTTAAGGAGTAAAAGGTAATAAAGGAATTAAGAGATAAAAAGAAGAATAAAGATTTGAAAGATAAAAGAATTTAAAAAATTAAAAAAAGTTAAGGAAAGGAAGGAAATAGAAAAATAAAGGAGGAAAAAAAGAAAAGATTAAGTAAAAAAGGAGAAATAAAAGAAAAAGAAAGAAAGGGAAGAAGAAGAGGAAAGGAATAAAGTAAGAAGAGAAAGAGTAAATAAAAAGAAAAGTAAAAGTAAAAGTGAGGGGGAAAAAAAGGTAATAGTTAAGGTAAGAAAGAGTAAAGTAAGGGGTGATAGTTAAGGTAAGATAGAGTAAAGTAAGAAAGGATAATTAAGGTAAGAGAGAGTAAAGTAAGAAGGGATAGTTAAGGTAAGAGAAAGTAGAGTAAGGGGTGATAGTTAAGGTAAGAGAGAGTAGAGTAAGGGGTAATAGTTAAGGTAAGAGAGAGTAAAATAAGAAGGGATAGTTAAGGTAAGAAAAAGTAGAGTAAGGGGTGATAGTTAAGGTAAGAGAGAGTAAAGTAAGAAGGGATAGTTAAGGTAAGAAAAAGTAAAGTAAGGGGTGATAGTTAAGGTAAGAGAGAGTAAAGTAGGAAGGGATAGTTAAGGTAGGAAAAAGTAAAGTAAGGGGTAATAGTTAAGGTAAGAGAGAGTAGAGTAAAAGGTGATAGTTAAGGTAAATATAATAAAGTAGTATTTATATATATATAGGTGTATATATATAAGTATAAGTATATAAATGTAAATGTTAAGGTATATAAGTATATAAGTGTGTGTATATATAGGTATATGTATATAAGTGTATAAATATTAAGGTATAAGTAGATAGTGTAAGTATATAAGTATATAAATATAAGTATATAAGTATAAGTATATAAGTATATAAGTATAAGTATATAAGTATATAAGTATAAGTATATATATATATAGGTGTATTTATAAGTATATAAGTATAAGTATTATAAGTATATAAGTATAAGTATATATATAAGAAAAAGTTATATAATAGTAAAAGTGAAAAAAGAAGATTAATAAAAGGGGAATAAGGTGATGAAAAAAGATATAAAAGAATTTAGAGAGAAATAAGGAAATAGTAATAAGTTAAAAAAGTAGAAGTAAAAAAATAAGATTGATAGGAAAAAGAGTAAAGGTAAGAAAAGAAAGTTATAGAGATGATAATAGAAGTAAAGAGAATAGAATAAAATATTATAAAAATAAAGATAATAATAAAAGTGATAAGAAGTAAAAGAAATAAGAGTAAAAGTTAAAAGAAGATAAAATTATTAAATAAAAATAAAAGAAATAGTGATAAAAGTTATAGAAATAAGAGTAAAAGTTAAGATGATAAAATTATTAAAGTAAAAATAAAAGAAAAAGAATTAAAGGAATGATAATAAAAGTTATAGAAATAGGAGTAAAAGTTAAGAAGATAAATTATTAAAGTAAGAATAAAAGAAATAGAGATTAAAGGAATAATAATAGAAGTTATAGAAATAGGAGTAAAAGTTAAGAAGATAAATTATTAAAGTAAGAATAAAAGAAATAGAAATTAAAGGAATAATAATAGAAGTTATAGAAAAAGGAGTTATAAAGATTATAATTAAATTATAATAAAATAAAGTATATATATATATATATCTATATAGATATACTATATATATATATATCTATATATATATTTATTTTATTATATACTTTATATTATAATCTTTATAACTCCTTTTTCTATAACTTCTATATTATTCCTTTAATTTCTATTTCTTTTATTCTTACTTTAATAATTTATCTTCTTAACTTTTACTCCTATTTCTATAACTTCTATTATTATTCCTTTAATCTCTATTTCTTTTATTCTTACTTTAATAATTTATCTTCTTAACTTTTACTCCTATTTCTATAACTTTTATTATCATTCCTTTAATTCTTTTTCTTTTATTTTTACTTTAATAATTTTATCATCTTAACTTTTACTCTTAGTTTTCTACCTTTATAACTCCTTTTTCTATAACTTCTATTATTATTCCTTTAATTTCTATTTCTTTTATTCTTACTTTAATAATTTATCTTCTTAACTTTTACTCCTATTTCTATAACTTCTATTATTATTCCTTTAATCTCTATTTCTTTTATTCTTACTTTAATAATTTATCTTCTTAACTTTTACTCCTATTTCTATAACTTTTATTATCATTCCTTTAATTCTTTTTCTTTTATTTTTACTTTAATAATTTTATCATCTTAACTTTTACTCTTATTTCTATAACTTTTATCACTATTTCTTTTATTTTTATTTAATAATTTTATCTTCTTTTAACTTTTACTCTTATTTCTTTTACTTCTTATCACTTTTATTATTATCTTTATTTTTATAATATTTTATTCTATTCTCTTTACTTCTATTATCATCTCTATAACTTTCTTTTCTTACCTTTACTCTTTTTCCTATAAATCTTATTTTTTCACTTCTACTTTTTTAACTTATTACTATTTCCTTATTTCTCTCTAAATTCTTTTATATCTTTTTTCATCACCTTATTCCCCTTTTATTAATCTTCTTTTTTCACTTTTACTATTACTTATATAACTTTTTCTTATATATATACTTATACTTATATACTTATATACTTATACTAATATACTTATATACTTATAAATACACCTATATTTATATATACTTATATACTTATACTTATACCTATATACTTATATATTTATATACTTATATACTTACACTTATATACTTATACCTAAATATTTATACACTTATATACATATACCTATATATACACACACTTATATACTTATATACCTTAACATTTACATTTATATACTTATACTTATATATATACACCTATATATATATAAATACTACTTTATTATATTTACCTTAACTATCACCTTTTACTCTACTCTCTCTTACCTTAACTATTACCCCTTACTTTACTTTTTCCTACCTTAACTATCCCTTCCTACTTTACTCTCTCTTACCTTAACTATCACCCCTTACTTTACTTTTTCTTACCTTAACTATCCCTTCTTACTTTACTCTCTCTTACCTTAATTATCCTTTCTTACTTTACTCTATCTTACCTTAACTATTACCCCTTACTCTACTCTCTCTTACCTTAACTATCACCCCTTACTCTACTTTCTCTTACCTTAACTATCCCTTCTTACTTTACTCTCTCTTTCCTTAATTATCCTTTCTTACTTTACTCTATCTTACCTTAACTATTACCCTTTACTTTACTTTTTCTTACCTTAACTATTACCTTTTTTTTCCCCTCACTTTTACTTTTACTTTTCTTTTTATTTACTCTTTCTCTTCTTACTTTATTCCTTTCCTCTTCTTCTTCCCTTTCTTTCTTTTTCTTTTATTTCTCCTTTTTTACTTAATCTTTTCTTTTTTTCCTCCTTTATTTTTCTATTTCCTTCCTTTCCTTAACTTTTTTTAATTTTTTAAATTCTTTTATCTTTCAAATCTTTATTCTTCTTTTTATCTCTTAATTCCTTTATTACCTTTTACTCCTTAACTTTTTATAATCTTAAACTTCTTAATCCTTTATTTTCTTAATCCTTTATTTTCTTAATCCTCTTTCCTCTTTAATTTTTTTAATTCCTTTTACTTTTTTACCTCTTTTCACCTTACTTACTTTACTTACTTTTCTTCTATTTTTTTTAATTCTTATTCTTTTCTTTATTTCTTCCTTATTTTAATCCCTTCTCTTTCTTTTTTCTTATTCTTACTCTTTATCTTACTTTTCTTCTTTCCTTATTTTCTTTTTACCTTTTTTCTTATATTTATCCTTTAATACCTTTTTCTTTTCAATTTCTTTTTTATTTTTCTTTTACTATTACTTTTACTTCTTTTCCTTTTACTTCTTTCACTTCCTTTCCTTTTACTTCTTTCACTTCTTTTCCTTTTACTTCTTTCACTTCTTTTCCTTTTACTTCTTTTACTTCTTTTACTTCCTCCCTTCTTTTACTTCTTTCATTAACCTTAACCTTAACTTCTTTATTACCTCCCTTTTAATATCTCCTTATCCTTTAATATATATATACCTTTACTTTTTCTTATATCCTTTACTTCTCCCTTTTCTCCTCTCTTTTCTACTTTTATCTTTTTTATTCTCTTTCTTCCTTTTTTATCTCTTTCCTTTATCTTTTTTCTTCCCTTCATTTCTCTCTTTTTTTACCTTTTTCTTTTCTTTCTTTTTTTTTCTTTTCTAATACTTACTCTTATTCTTACTCTTTTCTTTTTTCTTATACTTCTTCTTATTCTTACCTTTATTCTTCTTTCTTTTTTAATTTTAAATCTTATTCTTATTTTTATTCTTCCCCTTACTCTTTTTCTTCTTTTATTCTTATTTTTACTTTTATTTTTATTTCATTCTTTCTCTTACTTTTCCTCTCCTTTTTATTTCTCTTTTTATTCCTTTTTTTATTCTTATCCTCCTTTTTATTTTTATTCTTATTCTTATTTCTATTATATAATTATATCTATACCCCCCCTTTTAATATCTCTTCATTTTCTAATATCATTATACTTATACCCCCCTTTTAATATCTTATAATCTCTTACTTTACTTATACTTGTACCTTTTATTTATTATTTTTTAATATTTTAATATAATTATACTTATACCCCCTTTTAATATCTTTTACTTCTTTAATATAATTATACTTATACCCCCTTTTAAATATTTTCTCCTCTTTTTTTAATACCCTTTTCTTTTTACCTTTTTTCTTTTTTCCCTTTTTCTTTACCTTAACTTATATTTATCCTTATTTTATTATTTTCCTTATAACTCTTAATTCTCTTTTAATTTTATTTTCTTTTCTTTTCTTTTCTATTCTTTTTATTCTTCTTATATATACTTTTATCAATTCTCTTTTTTATTTATACCTTTTTAAAAAATTGTATTCCTTTCTCTTATACTTATTAATAAAATTTTTAAACTTATTAATATAATTCTTAAACTTATCTCTTTTTTATACTTATATTTATCTATTTATTACTTCTTAAATTTCTTAATCTCTTTTTATTTTTAATTATCCTTTTATTTTAAAAATTCTTAAATTCCTTCTATCTTCTTAATCTCTTTTACCTCTTTTATCTTTTATTATTCTTTCTTTTTCCCTTATTATTAAACTCCTTATACCTTTTTTATTTTTAAATTCTTTTTTTTTCTTTTAAACTTTTATAAGCTTTAAACCTTCTTACTTTTTAAACCTCTTTAAATCTTTACCTTTTTTAAATTCCTTTCCTTCCTTTAATTCTCTTTATTTTCTATCTTCTTTTTTCTTTTTTTTTATACTTTAAACCTTTTTAACTCCTTAACCTCTTTTAATTATTACCCTTCCACTTTTAACAAATCTATTCTTTTATCTTTACTTTTTCTTTTCTTTTTTACCCTTTTTCTTCTTTTTTTATACTTTCTCTTTTTCTCTTTTTCTCTCTCTTTTCTTTTCCTCCTCTTTTTCTTATACTTTTCTTTTTTTTTCCTTTTTTCCTCCTTTTTTATTCTATTTTATTTTTACCTTACTCTTTTCTTATATCTTATTTTTTTATCTTTCTTTTTTACCTTTTACTTTTTTTTCTCTTCTTTTACTTTCTTTTTTTTATTATACTTATAACGGTTAACCTTTATACTTATTAAACTTTATTTCTCTTATTATTACCGTTTATATATTCTTTTTTCTATTTCTTCTTTAAATAGTTTAAATTTCTTATAATAATACCTCTTTTATATATAAAATTATTTATTATATTATTTTTTCTTTTTATCCCGGTTAATAATATACCGCGTATAGTTAGCCCCTTATAGCCGTCTCCGACGGGCCAGCTCCGCACCGCCTACGGTTAGCCCCTTATAGCCGTCTCCGACGGGCTAGCTCCGCACCGCCGACGGTTAGCCCCTTATAGCCGTCTCCGACGGGCTAGCTCCGCACCGCCTACGGTTAACGCCTTTTCTTCGTCTCCGACGGGCCAGCTCCGCACCGCCTACGGTTAGCCCTTTATAGCCGTCTCCGACGGGCTAGCTCCGCACCGCCTACAGTTAGCCCCCTATAGCCGTCTCCGACGGGCCAGCTACGCACCGCCGACGGTTAGCCTCTTATAACCCTCTCCGACGGGCTAGCTCCGCACCGCCTACGGTTAGCCCCTTATAGCCGTCTCCGACGGGCCAGCTTCGCACCGCCTACGGTTAGCCCCTTATAGCCGTCTCCGACGGGCCAGCTACGCACCGCCGACGGTTAGCCCCTTATAACCCTCTCCGACGGGCCAGCTCCGCACCGCCTACGGTTAACGCCTTTTCTTCGTCTCCGATGGGCTAGCTTCGTACCGCCGACGGTTAGCCCCTTATAACCCTCTTTAACGGGCTAGCTTCGCACCGCCGACGGTTAGCCCTTTTTCTTTGTTTCCGACGGGTTAGCTGCGTACTACCGATAGCTGACCCTTTTTCTTCGTCTCCGACGGGCCAGCTCCGCACCGCCTACGGTTAGCCCCCTATAGCCGTCTCCGACGGGCTAGCTCCGCACCGCCTACGGTTAGCCCCCTATAGCCGTCTCCGACGGGCTAGCTCCGCACCGCCTACGGTTAGCCCCTTATAGCCGTCTCCGACGGGCTAGCTCCGTACCGCCTACGGTTAGCCCCTTATAGCCGTCTCCGATGGGCTAGCTTTATACCGCCGATAGTTAACCCCTTATAACCTTTTTTAACGGGCTAGCTTCGCACTTTTAATAGTTAGCTTTTTTTCTTTATTTTTAATAAGCTAGCTTCGTATTACCGACGGTTAACTCCTTATAACTTTTTTTAATAAGCTAGTTTTATACCGCCGACGGTTAGCCCTTTTTCTTCGTCTCCGATAGTTAACCCTTAATAATCCTCTCCGATAAGCTAGCTTCGTATTTCTAACGGTTAGCCTTTTTTCTTCGTTTCCGACGGGCTAGCTTTGTATTTCTAACGGTTAGCCTTTTTTCTTTATCTCCGACGGTTAACCCCTTATAACCCTTTTTAATAGGCTAGCTATATACTTCCGACGGTTAACCCCTTTTCTTTATTTTCCACGGGCTAGCTTTATACCGCCGACGGTTAACCCCTTATAACCTTCTTTAATAAGCTAGCTTCGTATTTTTAACGGTTAGCCCTTTTTCTTCGTCTCCGATAAGCTAGCTTTATACCGCCGACGGTTAACCCCTTATAACCTTTTTTAACGGGCTAGCTTTATACTTTTAACGATTAACCCTTTTTCTTCCTCTTTAATAAGCTAGCTTTATACTGCCGATAATTAGCCTTTTATAACTTTTTTTAATAGGCTAGCTTCGTACCGCCGATAATTAGCCCTTTTTCTTCGTCTTTAATAGTTAACCTTTAATAACCTTCTCTAATAAGCTAGCTTTATATTTCTAACGGTTAGCTTTTTTTTTTATTTCCGACGGGCTAGCTTTATATTTCCGACGGTTAACCTTTTTTCTTTATCTTCGACGGTTAACCTTTTATAACCTTCTTTAATAAGCTAGCTATATACTTCCGATAATTAACCTTTTTTCTTCGTCTCCGATAAGCTAGCTTTATACTACCGACGGTTAGCCCTTTATAACCTTTTTTAACGGGCTAGCTTTATACTATTAATAGTTAGCCCTTTTTCTTTATCTTTAACGGTTAACCCTTAATAACCCTCTCCGACGGGCTAGCTATATACTTCTAATAGTTAACCTGTAATAACCCTCTCCGACCGGCTAGTTATATACTACCGATAATTAGCCTTTAATAACCCTCTCCGACGGGCTAGCTTTATATTACCGACGGTTAGCCTTTTTTCTTCCTTTTTAATAGGCTAACTTTATACTGCCCTCGACGGCGGACTAATAGAAGGCGAGTACCGCCTTAAGCGGCGCGCCTTTTAGCTAATAGCGGTTCCGGAAGTATATCGTAGCTATACTTATACCTATATAATAAAGTAAGTAGAGGAAGATATTCCGGGGCACGTTAATAGCGACGATAGCTTTAAGCGTAGGGGCGTTTATATCGCCCGGGTAGATACGGACCTCCTTTATTCTTAGTATCGTTCTTTCTTTTTCTCTCTCTCTCTTTCTCTCTCTCTCTCTTAGTAAGAGGCTATATATAATATACTCTCTTTTATACCGGCCGCTACCCCTCCCTTAATTTATATGCCTATATACGTCGTATTATACGACGGCCCGACCCCGGGCCCTCCCTTTCGCCCTCGTAAGTATAAGGTTAGGTTAGGTTATAGTAGGGCGGATACGGGGGGGCGCGGGCTAATCCGGGGGGGTCCCTTATATAAAAGCTCTCTTATATAAACCGGGGGTATATAAGTTAACGGGGGGCATATATATAAGCTTTTTATAAAGAAAAGCTAATAAAATAAGGCTTAAAGTTTTATATATTTAAACCTTTTACTTTTTTCTTATTAAGTTTTTTATTCTTATTATCTTTTTTATATTTTTTTAAAATTTTCTTTTTAATAATTATTTTTAAAATTTCTTTCTTTTTTTTAATTAAATTTTAAATATTCTTTTTAATTATACTTTTCTTATTATTTATTTAATTTATTTTACTTTCTTTATAATATTTTATAAAATCCTTTTATTATAAATATTAAATATATATTATTAAAATATTATTTTTAAATTTTCTCGTTTTTCTTTATTTTATTTTATATAAAGTAAATCCTTCTTTTTATTATTTCTTTAAATCTATTAATATTCTTCTATTATCTTAATTTTACTTTTTAATATACCTTTTATATTTTAATTAATAATATATTTATTATATCTTATTTTATTATAGTATTAAAATAAATATAAAATAATATTTTATTTAAATCTTTATAAAACTTATTATTAATAACTTTTATTAAATATTTTCTTTTATAATCTTTTTTTACTTCTTATACTTTATTAATATATATATATATATATATATATATTTATAATTATCCTTTTCTTTTAATTTTATTTTATATATATAATAAGTTATAAGTTTATTACCTTTTATATTTTATTAATTATATAAGTATTTTAAAGTTTAATTTAATTTATTTTACTTTAATTTAAATATTACTTTTTTTTAATAAAGACTTTTTAATATTTAATAATACCTTTTACTTTTATAATTAAAAGAAAAACTAAAACCCGAAATCCTTTTCCTCGATATACCCGATATTTCTTTTAAAAATACTCGCCGCGGTTATAAATAACCGGCTTAGCCCGCTCATCTCGACGTCCCCGTACGAGAGCCGTCCTTGTGTGTAGGCGGCAGGCGGGGACCATACGGTATCGTTCGCGAGGCCGGTAGGGTACCCGGACCGTACGAGCTCCTCGTTCGCCGCCGTTACGAACGCCGTACGGAGGGGCGCGAGTGCCTGCACGAGGGTAAAGATCGTTACAAGTACCGTACGGTAGTGGCACCGCCCGGGGTGCGCTCGACGAAACGACCCCCCGTCCCCGTGGGCGGCCTCCCAAGACGGGCACCAGGCCTGGGGGAGGAGGCAAACATCGCAGCCGGCGTACGGCGCTAAGCGGAGCTGCCGGAGCCATTGGACGACCCGGCGGCTCGCGGTGCGTAGTTCGTTTCGTACGCGGTCGTTCCGCGGTCGTGGGCAGCCCTTTACGCCGTGGTATTGCGGCTCGGCACCGTACGCTAAGCATACGGCGCACGCCTTCGTTACCTGCTGTAAGAGGCGTACGGCGTCGGCCACCTCGCGTACGGCGGTCACCGCCGTTTGCCGGGCGAAAAGAGCTTGGTGGTATACCGCGAGGCGCTGCCGCTCCGCGTCGAGGGCCGCGGTGCCGACCGCCGTGGTAGCCCAAGTTGCCACGGCCGGCGCTGGCGGGCGTTCCACCGCAGGGCTGCCCGTACGACGCTCTTTTTGGCATAAGTCGCACGGTACCTCGTTTCCCGCGCACCCCGTACGGTCGATATCGCTATCGAGCACCGCGTCCAGTACCACCCGGCGGCAGCCGTACGTGTCCTGTAGGTAGTCCTGCATTGTCTATAAGGCCGGTCCGGGCCGCGGGCCGGGCGGAGCGTCGTGGGCGGCCTTATTTTAGGTACTAAAGAGCACATAAGCCCCTCGTACGCCGTCCCGCCTACACCGTCCGCTTTCTTGGGCGTAGTCGCGGAGGTCCCGGGGGGCACCGGCGTGGATCACAAACCGTACGTTCGGAACGTCTAACCCGAGGCCTAGCGCGTTCGTCGCGGCGATCGGTCCCCCGGTGTTAATCCAGCCCTGTAGGATGGCCGCCTTTTTGGGCGGTGTCCCGACCTTCGCGTGGTACGCGGGGCAGGCGAGGCGGTTCGCAATCTCCACCGTACGGGCGACGGACGTAGCGAAAATAATCACTAGAGGGGCCTGCGGGTCGGAGAGGGACGCCATAAGGGCCCCTACATAGGCCACGGCCTGGTCCATCTCTTCCTCGGCAGTGCGCACGCGCCGTATAATATACTCCAGCTGCGGCCGTACGGTGCTGCCCCGGAACACCGCGGTCCGCGCGAGGTCAATGCCCACCCTCTCGGCAAAGACGGCCATATCCCGCGGGGGCAGGGTGGCGGTCAGCAGGAGGAACTGCACCCCGAGTCTCGCCACCGTACGGCTAAGGGTAAGGAGCGAGGGGCGGAACGAGGGCGTCGCGTCGAGGACGAGGTGGGCCTCGTCGATCACCACCCGGTCCAGTTGGTGGGCCTCGGCTAGCTGGCGGACGAAGTCGAGGAAGGCGTCGGTAGCCACGGACTCCGGCGACACGAAGACCAGGCGGGCGGGCGTAGGGGCGCCGTACGTGTAGATGGCCGACTCGATCCGGTACGCGTCCGCGCGCCGTACGAGGTCCCCCTGTAGCGAGACGAGGGGCGCGACGACGACCGTCACACCCTCGGGGGCCGCGTACGCCGGGAGGAAGAAGGAGAGGCTCTTGCCCTCCCCGGTGCCGGCGATCTAGAGAACGGGCGTCTAGCCCCGTATAACGGCCTCGAGGACCGTGGCCTGCTGGCCCCGGAAGGCGGCGTCGGGGGACAGAAGCATGGCGCGGAGGGGGACCACGAGGGGGGTCGAGCGGAGCGTCTCGAGCCGCGACCGGCGGGCCCTCTCCCGGGCGGCCTCGTACGGCAGCAGCGAGGCCGCCGAGAGGCCCGTACGGGCGGAGGGGAAGCCGAGGAAGCGGTGCCACTGGACGCTGATCCGGCGGAACTGCTCCTGCTCGAGGCTGGTGCTTGAGAACAGCTGCTGGGTTTCCCGCCCGTACACGACCATGTCCGTACGAAGGCTGTGGGCCGCCTAGCGCGCCTATACGGCGGACTCGCCGCCCTCCTCGTCGTCGTCCTCGCTCCCGGGGCCCGGGTCGTCTTCGCCGTACGCCCTAGAGGCAGCGTCTTTGAAGTCGCCGTTAAGAAACTGCCGGGAGATAGAGATAGCCACGTGGCGGTACAACTTCACGCTTAGGCGGTTGCCGTCGAGAAGCCGTACGGAGGCCTCCTCGAGGCTCCGCCGTAGTTTATCGCCCGTCTAAAGGGGCTCCTCGCCCGTGGCGGCCGTATCCCGTAGTAGGTCGGCGGTAAATAGGAACTCGCTCCGCCCTACCCGGCCGGTTGTGACGTGGTGTAGCGCCTCCTAAAAGGGGAGGACAAGCTAGAGGTACCGTACGAGGTGCACGCCGACCTCGTCCGGGAGGTACCGCTGGACGACCTTTAGGCGCTTACCGTAATTATACCCTTTATGGTAGCTGGTGGTGAAGGAAACGAGCCCGTGCCAAAGGAAGATATTCCGTGCGCCGCCGTACGGTGTATTCCGGTGCCGGATACTCAGCAGCTCCGGGGCCCGGGCGGGCTGCCCGCCGGTTAAGTGCATTAAGAGGAGCAGGACGGTCCGGAACGTATCAAGAAGGGCGCTATACCGAAGGAGGGCGCTATTACGGGGCCGTCCGTCTGGCCTGAACCACGCCGTACGGAGAGCCTCGGTGCGGGCCACCCGTACGCTTAATCGTACGGTGCCACAGCCCGCGTCGGTATGGCGGAGCGCGGTATTCCCCGGGTCGGTAAGGAACGTGTAGTCCGCCGCGGTCTCGTTCGGCCGGTCGTAGAGGCGGCGCAGGTCGAGCGGGGGCAGCGGCTCGTCCGGGGCGAGGAGCAGGAGGTCGCGCATCGTACGGCCTAGCTCCAGGGTGAGGGTTTGTACCATACCGACGAACTGCGGCATAGTGAACGCGGTATCGAGGTACTGGATACGCTCGCCTACCCACTGGATGTGGGCCGAGAGGGCGGTAGAAAAGGCCACCCGCATACCGTACGCCCGGGTCTCGAACACCCAGTCTATCGGGCTGGGGTAGCTCCCGGGGTGGGTGACCGTAAGCCACAGGCGAACCACGCACCGTACGGTATCGAGGAGGCCGCGCTTAATCACCGGGGGGCTCGACCCGGCAGGGCCTGGGCTGCCGGCGGCTAAGGGCGGGGGGCGACGGAGAGGGGCGAGGTCCACGGTGGCGCCCGAGCCCGGACCGTCCAGGGGGGGCTCGTACGAGGCCGGGTCGGGGGTGTCGGCACAGGCCTCGTACGCGGCCAGAAGGCCGAGGAGCCGGGCGACCCAGATGACCGCCGAGTACACCGGGGTGGTGTCGTTCGGGGAGCGCCAACGGAACCCCGACGCGGCCGCGGGGGCCGCGGCGGCCGTAACCGGGCCGTACGGGGCGCTGCCGGCCGGCGGCTGGAGTGCAAGCACAGCTAGGGCGCTTAATAGCGCACTCTCGTACGGGGGGCCGACGAGGGGGTGCATTAATAGGCATAGGCATAAGCGAAGCACCGCCTGGTCGAGGGCCGCTCGCTGCGCCGGCCGGAGGGGGGTGCTATCGTCCGCGGGGAGCTGGGTCCCGAGTTCGTATAAGTCGTCGAGGGCATCGGCCTGGTCCCTAGTCAAGTCGTACGGCGGCACGGGGTCCTGGTCGGGCACCCATAGCTGCGTACGCCAAACAAAGCCGAGGATCCGCTTCCATACGGCACAGTACCGGGCACGCGTCGAAGATTGCACCTGGCTGTGAAAAGGGACCCGGGGGTGTTCGGCGTAGGAGCGTTTCCTTAACTCGAATAGCACCGGACGGCCGGCCACGTGTTCAGCGACCTCCTGGGCCCGTACGACGAGACGGTCGAGGCTGGACCAAACAAGCTGTAGCACGTACGGCGACGCGCTATCATCTTCGGTGCCGCCGGCCCAGCCAGCCGTAGGGTCGAGGCTCACGGCCGTGGGTAGTACGCTAGCGTCGAGGCCCTCGAGGTGGCGAGCCCAGCCGGTCCGCTCGAGCCACGGGTTAGGCTCGAAACGGTGGCTAGACCGGATAGTCGTGGCCGTACGGTCGGCGTGTCCTTGTATCGCCGTAGCAAACTGCGCCTCGATATTCGCGGCCGGGTCCGCGAGGGGGCCCGGTAGCGGGGTAGGGGCCGACGGCGTGGGGCCCCCCGCGGGCGGTAGGACCTCGAACCAGAAAGAGCCCGGCCGGTTCCGGAAGAACCGTTGGCACGCGACACCTGTACGCCACGGACGGACGCCGGTATCGCCCGCGCGCCGTACGCCGTTCGCCCCCCCGGGCTTCACAGGGTGCTCCCAGGCGTGTGCCGTACGGGCGTGGGCCTCGATCTTTTTTAACGATACGACGATATAGCCGCAGTGGTCGCACGCGTACGCGCCGGTCTCGGGAGGGCCTAGCTGGGGGAGCGCAGGGGTGGCCGGTGTAGGAAACCGTACGCCGGTACCTTAGTCATACCGGGGGAGAATACCGGGGAGAGCCTAGACAGTGGCGGCGATAGCTTTCCGCGTCGCCGTAGGGATATGCTTATGTTTCGTACGGAGGTGCACGAGGACCTCGTCGGCGACATACGCGATATGGCACGTACCGCAGATCACAACGCCGTACTCTAGGAAGGGGGTAAACGGGCCTAGGTCCGGGGGAGCTAAGGGTAAGGGGGAAGGTCGCGATATAGTCGTACGGCGTTATATAAGAGGGGGTCGGGATAAAGTAAGGAAGGGGGGGGATAAAAGTAAGGTAAGGAATAAATTAAAGAGAACTAGGAATATATACCGTATAGTCTGTGCGTTCTAGAAATATACGGGCCAGCTTACTTAATAGTTTAAAGTTAATTTTAAGGTGGAGCTAGGGTATCGTACGGAACTAAGTATAACCCCCTCTTATACGAAATAGCGGACTTAGCGGCCGGGCATTTCGTATAAGAAGGGCCGGCCTCGCCTTACTCTCTAAGAGTAGGGGCCACCGTACGCAGCGGCTAGCGGCTAGTCAATTAGCTAGGTGGGGATATTGGTTACAGTAAACGGAGGCGCCGTACGTAGCGGCTAGTGACTCTAGGCTCGGGCGCCGGCGGCAAGCTCGGGTTATATAGAGGGGGGGCGGCCGGGGAGGTTCGCAGCAGGCGGACGCACGATCGGCAGCCGTAGCGCGTCCGGCCTCACGGGAGGGAAGGGGCGGCACAAGGCCGGCGGACAGCTCGTACGGCCGGGCACGAGCCCACCGTACGTACCTCCAGCTCACCGTGAGTCACGATGGCGACGGGCCAGTCACCGTGACCCCCCGTACGTTAAGGCGACGCACACCACGCCGGCCCAGCTCCTAGCACTTCGGACGGTCGACCTCCCCCCTCGCCAGGGCTCCGATATAGAAGCCTCCCTCCTTCCCCTCCAGTCCTTCCTCTCCGGACCTCTCTACCCTTACACCTACACATATACACACTTACACACACACACCCACACCTATACCTATACCTATACACACACATACACACACCCACATCCACACCCACGTCTATATCCACACCTACGCCGCCGCCGCCTCGTACGACCGCCGTCGCCGTCGCCGTCGCCGTACCTGCCTTCCTTCCCTTGCGCCCGTCCGACCCCCGCGCTATGTCGAACAACAACGGCAATAACAACGCCATGGTGCCGTACGGCGCCCAGGGTGGCGGCCAGGCCCAGGCGGCCGACAACCAGGCCCTGCTCCCGGCGGCGCTAGTGGCCTCGCCGACGGCCCTCGTCCTGTACGGCAGCAACGTGGAGGTGGTCCACATCACCCACCCCCGCGTCCGGCAGATGCTGTCGCTGTTCGTGAAGAACGTACGAGCCCCCCGGCCCGCCCGCCCGTGCCCTGCCTTCTTAGTACTGACCTGGGGACCCGTACGACAGAGCAAGCAGCGCGCCCTGTGGGCCCTGCCCGCCCGCGACATCGAGGTGTTCGCCGGCCGCTGGGTCATCGCCAACGTCGTGCGCCGCGATAGCTACTTCAACGCGACGCTCATCCAGTCGCGCGGCGACCGTACGGCCCCCCCCTGCACCCGCTGCGCCCAGAACCCCGGCCGCGGCCCCTTCGTCCACTACGTGCGCGCGCCCGGCCACTTCGGCGGCTGCTGCGGCAACTGTAAGTGGCCCGACTACGGCCGGCAGTGCTCGTACCACGGGCGGGACGGCCCCATCGTCATCTCGTCGGACGAGGACAGCGGCGACAACAACGATGGGGGTGGTGGTGGCAGCGGCCGCTGTACGACCCGCCAGGGGGCCCGCCGCGCCCTGCCGCCCGGCTCGAGCGCCGATAACGCCCTGGTGATTGTGTGAACGGCCGTACGGCCAGCAGGGGCAGCGCGGTGGTGGTAGGAGTAGTGGTGGTGGTGGTGGTGGTGGTAGTACGGAGGACGGGGGACAGGGCAGGACAGGACAGGACTGGACGGGGGGTGGTAGAGGGGGCGTTCGGCGTACGATACCCGGCCGGTGTTTTTCGCAGTGCCTTTCCGTTGTTGTTTTTTTTTTTCCCCCGCCGCCCGGCGCCCGGTATAAGGGCCGCCCGAATACAGATCCTTTGCCTTATGTGCCTGGCCCATCCGTGAACCCTGCGCCCCCTAGACCGTACGGCACAGCGCCCGGTAGCAGGGGGGGGGGTCGGAACCTATCTGCTTCCGCCCCTCGGGCCACGGGCCGGCCGGTACAGCGCCCGGTAGTGGTCCAGCTAGTAGCCGTCCGGTACAGCGGCTGGTAGCCGGCCGGGGTGGGGGCCCAGTAGGGGGCCCGTAAGGGGCCCGGAAGGGGCTGGTAGGCGGGCGGGTAAGGCGCCCCGGGGTGGTCCAGTGGCCGGCCAGGGAGCCGCGCCGTACGAGGGGCGAGGGCGAGGGCGAGGGCGAGGGCGCGCGGGCGGCCCCGCTCGTGGCCGTACGGGCAGGCCAATGGCGCGCATAGAACGCAAGGCATAGAACGTAGGCGCCGTGGGCCCGAGCGTTGGGCTAAGCCGGTCCGTGCACGCCACCGAAGGGCGCAGAACGCAGGCTGGGTTCCGGGGTGCATAGGTGATAGGTATAGCTAATCGAGCTAAATTATAATTCGAGGTTAAAATATTTATAAAAGGAAAATATTTTTAATAACTTAGGATATCTACTTATAATTATAATTTATAAGCTATATAAAAAGACCTATCTATATAAGAAGATACCTCCTTTTATAATATAAATAAATATAATATCTTATAGGAAGTAAATAAAAGGAAGTATATAATTATATTAAATTAAGGGAAATATAAATAAAAGTAATTATAAGAATTTTACTTATAGTATTTATAGATTAAAAAGGCTAAGTAAATATAAGGGTATAACTAAAAACACTAGTAGACGCGTAAAGAATTATAAAACCGACGTGCGATTCTTAAGCTAAATAAGCGGTAAAATAATAAAAAGGTAATATATAAGTAATAGTTAAGGATACGGGACTTTAAGCTTATAATTATATATAAAGTTAAAGATAACTTTAATTAAGAGAGTATATATATTAATCATATTTAAAGATAGCTTATTTAATTATTTCGGGGTTTATTTTTCGCGATTAATTTACTAATCTTTTTAATATTATAAAGGATAGTTAAGATAAGATTAAGAAATACCTATAATAGCTATAATAAGCTTTAATTAACGGTTTTTATTATAAATATATATTATAAACCCCTTTATAACCTAGTAATAATAATAATAAATATACCCTTCTATTTTTCCTTTTTTATTATTATACTTATAATATAATACTTTATTTTAACTATTCTCTAAGCTTAATACCTTTTACTTTTATTATACCTTACCTTAATTAAGGAATTATATATATTAATTTATGACCTTTATAACTCCCCTCCCCCCTTTTATTTTTACCTATAAACCTTTAAGATCGACTATACGATAGTGTCTTTTTATTAGACCTCTTATCTAGAGTTTATTTATTCTATTATTAGCTTTATTATTATAATTATCTCGTCGCTATTTAAAAGGGCTCTTATATAATTATCTTAAGTTATTAATCCGGTTCTTAAGATTCTTATATATAACGCGTTTCTTAGTAAACCTTAGATATTTATATTTATATATTAATATCTCTTAATCTAAATTTTTAACCTTAGTATACTTAATTACTAATATAATTATTAATTATATATATAATAACTAATAAAGTAATTAGAGGGTTTATATAATAAATATAATTTAGAACGTTAGAAATATTATAATAATTCTTATTAATTCCCTTATAAATTACTTTAATAAGTAAGTTAATTCGTTAGTTATATTAGTCGCTATTAAAGTAAGTTCCTATTATTTTTATATTAAAGTCTTTTTTCGCATACCGATATTAGCTCGATATCTCTCCTTTTTTTCTATATCGTACTTTATATTATTTAATTAATAGTTCTTACCGCTTTATAATAGTTTTATTTAATATAATAAGGAGTAATCTTTTTAAATTTATTAAAGGTACTTATCTTTCTTACCTTCTAATTATATTTTATATTCCTTCCGGTCTTTATATTTAATTAAATGGTTTATAGTTCGAGCCTATAAAAGGGAGCTATAAAATAGATAAACTTTAAATAAAAGGTCTAATAAAATGATATTATCGTATAATCGATCTAGAAGGTTTATAAGTAAAAGTAAAAGGGGGGAGCTATAAAAGTAGTAAATTAATATATATAATTTCTTAATTAAAGTAAGGTATAATAAAAATAAGAGGTATTAAGCTTAAGAATAATTATAACGAAGTATTATATTATAAATATAATAGTAAAAAGAGATAAATAAAAGGGTATATTCGTTATTATTATAACTAAGCTACGAAGGGGTCTATAATATATATTTATAGTAAAAACCGTTAATTAAAGCATATTATAGCTACTATAGTTATTCCCTAGTCTTATACTAATCTAAGTTATATAATATTTATATTTTCTTATATAAGATATATAGAATAATAAGAAATTAAAAAGAAATTACATTAAAATAAAAAGTTTTATAACTTAAAAATATAAATAAAGTATTCGATTAATTTAAATAGCTTTTAAAATAATATAATAAAAAAAGCGCTATAAGTTAAGAAAAGTATTCCTAAATATAAAAGACAAAGAAAGTTTTTATCAAATTAAATAGCTTTTTATACCTTAACTTAACCTTAACTTATATATAATTAGGTACTATAAAGGCTTAGCGGCCGCTAGACTAAATATATCCCTGCGTTTAAGAATGGATGGGGCCGCGAAGCTAACGGACCGAATTTTCCGTCCCTGCTTACCTGATTAAGCAACACGACCCGACTACCCAGGAGCATCGTGGAACCACACGGTTCACTGGCGAATGGCTTTAGCATAAGCATCGGTGCTAATCCTAGCAACCGAATTTCGATTGGCACTGGGTGTCAGTCCAGAGAAATCCCTGATAGCCGCCCTGAAGTTAGCGTGCCCGCCTGGGGAGGTTGGGCGTCCATGCGTTGTGATCCCTTGTGGAGGCCCCATCCGTGCGGAGCCGCAGGAGCGGTTAACCCTAAAATGATATGCTAAGTCGGCCCCACTACCCCTAAGAAGATGTGATAGTGTGACCTCGGGCCAATATATAATTCCGGACCATACCGACGTGCCGGGAGGATAAATTGCTTGCCGCAACCCGGTGGCCGTTTCGATTTCCTATTGTTTACCTACGCTCTAAACCATTTGATCCCGCCCCCGCCGTCGGCCCCCTTCCCCCTGGCTCCATTCGTCCAACATGCCCGAGCTCGAGGACGTCTCCTACTCCGAGGCGGTGTGTGTCGCCGCCGTCGGCGACTACTACGAGTTTCTTACTAAGATGTACCTTGATGAGTCTGAGGTTATCTATCCACCTAAGGGCGGCTGGCCTTCTATTATCAACGCCCATCCCGATGCCCTTGCCAGTTTAGGGAAAACCGACAAGGTCATCTCGCTACTCGCGCACCTACCCTATATTCGAAATGAAGGGGGGCCCGAGGACAGCCCTCATGTCGCAGCAGACTGCTGCTTCCAAGACTGGAATCGAATATTCACCGGTGCCGGCCCCGGGACAAACTTGGAATCGTGCCGAATTGTCAGCGAGGGCTATGCCTTTTACGAGGTTGCTCCCCCGCACGTTATTGCCCTCACTGCTGGCCACCGCGAAGCGTTTAAGATGGTGGTCGATACGGAGCTTGGTATTATTCACTGGCGGGATTATCCATTCTGCGACCTGCAAGTCGAGACCCGAGAAGGCATATCGGATGATCCATACGACTGGGCCCCCGAGGAGGAGGCCGAGTGGCGAGCCGAAACGGAGATATGGGCTATCGCCGACTTTTTCGAGGTCCTCAAAGACTTATACACTCAGCTTCATTTTGTCCCTATAAGCAATAGGGAGGTCTTAATGGACACCCCAGGGTGGGGACACCCCCCTGGACTGATGGACATGCTGCGTGGCATCTACAAGGAGCACGGGTGGCCAAATATGGCCGTGTATCGGAAGCAAGACTGCTTGAGAGCCGTGCGTGAGGCAGTGGAAATAAATTTCCCAGATCTCTGGTTCTGAAGCGACCGGGAGCGGGGAAAAGCTATAGGGGGCGGTCAACTGGTCCCACTATTAGGTTTCGGGATGTTGCTGGACTGGTAATAGCACTGTGTTGGCACCATTTGAATCTTGTGATATCCTCTGCTGCCTAGCTGGACAGGGGAGCGCTTGCATACGCTGCCTAACCGTACGCGGGAGCGCTTGCATACACTGCCTAGTAGGGAAGTTCTCACCGGGAATGTGCCGTTCCCGCCCGAGAGGATAGGGTGGTATCAGTGGCACCTACGCCGCACACATACAGGATGGCTAAAGTCCTGCATCCAACAGTACGTAGTGTCCACTTACATATATAGCTTGGCGAAGAGCGAGAAGTCGTTCTGCAGACACACAGGGCACGTCAGATAGCGATGCAAGCTAGCCCGATATTCCTGGCTCTATCGGCACGAAACCGACACAGCATATCCTGCGTGATATCCAGGCCATGTCTAGATATAATTTTGCTCCTTGACATTCTGCCTATTTGCTCCCGCTCGTGGTGTCATGTCTAGTTCCTCGCGATTTCCCGTCATGGCTCTCGGTGGCCGCAATCCATCATCATTACCCATCATGAAGTCGGTTCTATTTATCTTTCTTTCTTTAGCCAGCACTGCCCGTTCTGCTGTGGATATCGATGGTACCAGAGTAGTTGAGCCTGTAGGGGAGAATGATCCTTCTCCTATCGAGGACATCAGCACCTACATTCCGGACCAGTACAATTGTCTATTACCGTGCGTGGATTACACCAACTCCCATGCATGGACGCCTTATTTCTCGGTCGAACGCCTTAAACGATGTAACCAGCCTATGCTGCTCCAGATGCCGGCTTCCCAGCCCTTGGACAGCCCTGAGACCACAGTCTTCATCCGCAGCTGCACCCTGGCCGCGGGCAAGACTCTTGGGCAGCAGGAGACGAGGATTGCAGCGAGCGATGCTATGGAGAACCCCAAAGTATCATCATCTCTTTTTGAGCCGAGTATCCACACCGCTCCGGCATGCGCCATCGATGAAGAGGAGTCCGATGGAATTCTAGTTTGGACAGCAAGCGAGAGTGCTACGACGTTAGCGAATGGAACCATCCCACTTCTTGATGGGATGCGGCATTTCTTCGAGGCTAAAGGCAACTGCGACGAGGCCTTCCTTTTCGCGTACTTCGGGAAAACGGTTGCCAGTGTGTACATTGGCACTGGGCTAGGCAAGCCGACCGCTTCATCCGTGCTCGAGGCTGTTGCCGCTCGAGTACAAGCCCGGCGCCTAACGTCTGATCGGACCATTGCACAGATCTTCGGGGCTAACACGAAGCCTGAGACTATATTTGGCGTTGCCATCGATAGTACAGGCAATCTCGCAGCCGTGCAGAGAGCTGCTGCGGAGTGGAGTCGGGGCAACTGCGTAGGAGCAGAAACTCGAGATATCCCAGCAGAAACCTCCAACATCACAATTCATTCGATTGCCCATGCTACCTTTGCGGCAAATGTCACGCGTGGGAGATTTCAAGGTAGTGGTACGTGTAGAGAGTGATAGATGCCCGCCCCCTCTTAATGAGATTGGGGGGGTCAATAGGTTTTAAATACATATGAGAATAGGTCCGCAAATCTCTGGATCCCTGCCTCCCTCACGTGACCGGAGATTCTGTATCGGTACGTAGATGTCGTTCTCAGCGCGACAGCAAAGGATACCGCCGGCCATAAGGATACTCACTCCTCGGGTCCCAGAAAAAGAAACCACTCCTCGGCCTCCCAACGGCGAGGAACATCCCAGAGGCGAGCAGTATGCAGCTTCAAGCGGGTGGAATCAGGAGACAGCTGTGCATCTCTTGTCGCCAAGTGCGGCATCCGAGGTGCCGATTTTGTCAAGTTCAACCCACGTTCTGATCTTTGTTCCACCCTCAAGCCTAGCGACTACGTCTGCTGCGCCCCTTGTTGTGATTCGGCTGCTGCATCCTTTCCACGCCAGGCCCTATGCCGATCCGGGTCACCTCGCTGATAAAGTCGGGGCTTGCTTTCCTTGCCGTCTAGCCCGCGGTCGACATCGGAACTAGGATAGGCATTTTGCCGACAGCTTACTATGCTGTAATCTAATGGAAGCATCCGCTTCCCTGCATAGGCAATAGTGCTTACTGTTATTAACAGCGGGTAATAGCCACTTATTTAGTGGGCTAAAGAAAAGTAGCCTGACATTTCTAATACGAGGTCTACTGTCGCCGCTTAACCGAGTTTCCATTTCGGGCTAGCTATTACACATTAGTAAAAAGGGTGATTTGCCCGGACTGAAATCTTCGGCTCAATAGCCGAGTGCATCCGGATAAGACTTGTTAGAATCCTGACACAGGATCCTTAAGGGCCCGTAAAAGCCTTGGCAATTTCGGATCCTACCGACCGTCCGTGAGGAGAAATGTGGGGACAACAAAATTTATGCCTACATGCCTGCCTATAGTGTCTACGCGGTTAATCTAGAGCAAGCTGTACGCTATCTTTGAAACCGCTTGCTATAGAAGAATGCATATCCGTTAATGAGCTGCTAGTTAGTGATTTGCTTGCTTTTCCATTTACTTGACATATCGGCGTCAATACAATCACAATTGATTGGAGACCATTGGTTTCCATGTCATCTGGTTCAGGCCCACCCTTCACACATCGAACACAAAAGATCTTACATTAGCCTACATCGAATGACCATTCCTAGACGGCTTGGTCGGCCCGTGGACCACCATCCTTTCCTGGCAATAAGCTAGTCTGCGGAGACAAGGGCAAAGGATAATACTGGAAGTGTACTACTGTCTTGACGCTAGCAACAGCTGTTACATATTGTGGCCAAGGCGAAGGATGCGATGTAGGTCATGACGTCTCCAGGATCCTTTAGTGGAGCAAGCGGCCTCGTATTCGCCTCGTTCCCTCATGCATAGCTCTTGAGACTGCTAGTTATGTTACGGATACTAGCAGATTATTAGGCTTAGACTGTTTAGACCCGCCGGAGAAGGTGAGCAGGCCCAATATAAAAGAACGACAACGGCACCAGAACAAATATCCCTATCACTATCCATTTGTGTTCCATAATCCTAAGCGTAACCTGAAGATGTTCATCCGCAACTTTCTTACCGTCGTGGCAGCGTTGGCCCCCCTTGCCTCTGCCCGAGATGCCTTCGCGCACTACATGGTAAGTAGCCCCGGCCCACCCCTATATAATTCCCATGTCGGGTAAAATTTCTCACGAATCGACTCCTATAGGCCCAAGGCCTCAGCCAGGCCGACGCAGACTTGGATGTTGCAGATGCCCAGTACGCCGGCTTCTCCGCCTTTGCCGTCAACCTCAACTCGGGCGATATTGGCCAGAAATGGTCGACTGAATGCTTAGAGTACCTGTGCAAAGCAGCAGAGAAGAAGAACTTCGGAATCTTCTTCAGCATGGACATTTGGAACAAGCCGGATGCCGACGCTTTCAAAGGCATTGTCAACCAGTATATGAACCGGAAGTGCTACTATAAGTACGACAACAAGTTCTTCCTCAGTACTTTCAGCGCTGGCACGACCACCAATACCTACTGGACCAACTTCTTCAAGGGCTTGAACAAAAAGCGCAACGAGATCTACTTCGTGCCCAACTTCGACAACACCGATGGATACAGCGGTAGCGACGCTAACTGGTGGAACTACTGGGGTAAGACGGTGGACGGCCTCTTCAGCTGGGAGCCAGCATGGCCCTCGGCCGCCGGCGAAGTCGGCATTGCTTTTGACAACAAGATCGTCAAGGCCAGCGTGGACCATTATAAGTCATATATGGTCTCGCTCTCCTCGCTCCAGTACAAGCACTGGGAAAACACGCTAACCGGCAAGCACGAACACCGCTACCGTCGCGGTCTGGACACGCTCCCCAAGCGCATGGAGCAGATCCTGGCCATGCCTATCAAAGCTGAGTTCGCTGAGACGGTCACGTGGAACGATGCAGGCGAAAGCCACTATATCGGCACGCTTCACAAGCAGGGCGTCGGCGCCTTCTGGGGCTACGCTAACAACGACAACTACCGTCACACGGCATGGCAGCCGCTCGTCAAGTCGTTTAATATCGCCTTTAAGTCGGGCGTGCCGGCGTCGGGAATGCGACCCGTTAACGGCGACACGGTCACAGGTGCGCTGTGGCACCGCGGCTTCCTGAAGAGCTCGTCCTGCGCGGCCGACCCCTGGGGCAAGCCCGCCAACTGGGCCTGGGAAAAGGACTCGGTCAACTGGGCTATTGTCATGCCCGACAACATCAAGAACGCGCGCGTGCAGGTCTACAGTGGCGGTCGCCAGATCTTCCCAGGCGCCAACAACGCGGCCCGCGTGCTCCAGCCCGGCCTGAACTACGGTAGCATCGAGGGCATGGTCACTGGCAAGCAGTACATCGAGGTGGTGCGCGATATCAACGGCCGGACCGAGCAGATCTACTCCAAGACGAGTCACGTTGAGGTCACGGCGAACCCCGAGGGTAACATCTGCAACTACAACTACGTAGTGGACGTGCTCCTGCCGGGAGGCCCTAACTAAGCCGCCAGGTATTTTTTGCCATTGCACCGCAGGGAAAACCCATGGTCCGGGTTCTTATTAAGCCCTAGCCCCGGAATGCCGGGGTCGGGAATTTTAGTGATAGAACGGTGATATTATACTCAATCGTGTATTAGTAGTATAATTGAAAAAGCGGTGTTGCACCTTATTGATACGCTATAGGTGATTAGGGTTACTATATAGTAAAGGATAATAATCACGACCGGAAGTACTATTTCTATTAGATACTTATTTTAGCTTTATTAGCCTAGGTATATCATTCCGGTTTACGAGTCCGCTTAGATACTTTACCGTAATTAGAAATTAGGTATAGCTAGATTTATTTCTTTTTATCTAAGTAAAGACGATAAGAGCCGTTTTTACGCGGTTAAGTTGTTTGATAACCCGATACAACTTTTAAATATAAGAAGGGTAAGTACGAAAAGCTAAACAATACTTACTATTTATAGAGGTAAAATAATTAAAAGGGAAGTGACCTAAAAAGTCTTTATAATCTCATGCCTTCTTAAACTCTTACTTTAATATAAAAAGGAAATAATAGGAGTACAATCGTAGTATTAATATTATTTCCATCTTTTTAAAAGGTAAAGATTTAAACAAGAAACATCCTTTTATAATAAGTAAAGAATAAGATGAATAAAAAAACTTATTAATAAAGGTAAATAAAGATTATAATAGATTAAAAGGCATAAAGATACTTGAAATAAAGATATTTAAATTAAATCTTTAAATAAGTTCGCTAAAAGATAAAGTAATTAAAAATTACTTAAAGGAAGTACTTATATTTATTACTAAGATATAAGAACTATATATCTCCTCTTTTCCTTTTCCTTTTTACTTATAGTTCTAGTATTTAAAAAGAATTCCTTAGTTTATTAAGTCCTTTTAATTCCTTAATTATAATAGAAAATTAAGGTTTATTATAAGATAAAAACTGATAGGTTAAAATTAAAATATCAATATCATATAAATTTTTAAAAAGAATCTATATTATAAAATCTATAAGGTTTAATTATAACTATAACTTATATTATAAAAGAAAAATAATTTAAGAAAATTATATTACTTTTATAAATTAAATTAAATATAATTTACGATAACTTACCTTATAGTTATTATTTTAATTAAGGGTTAAATTTAAAAAGAAATATTATATAAAGTAAAATATAATATTCCTTATATAGATATATATTATCTTGACGAAACTAATTGAAATTATAACTATTATCTTATATTAAGTAATATTTCTAAAAAGGTATAATTAATACCTATATTTATTATTACGAGGTAAATATTTTAAGCTTCCTCTTTTTATCCCTTTTTTTATTTAAAGTTTCCGTATTAAAATAAAACCACTTAATATAATTAAACCTCAAATTTTTAATTATAATACTATTAAAATATAAAGTAAAACCTTCGGGAATAATCTATTTTTAAAAGTTATTTTATTTTATTTTTATTATAAGCCTTACTTTTATAATGATTAACTAATATATTATAGTAAGTAATATATTTTTATTTAATATAGCTTAGGGATTACTAACTTATTTAATAAACTAATATTTTAATAATAATAATTCTAAATAATATATCAGTAGATTAAAACATATATCTTAAAGCTTTAAGGTTAAAACGGATTTTAATTACCTTTTAAAAAGTTTATTATATTATAATAGTATTCTTAAATAAGGATCTATTTAAAGGGTTTAATAAGTGTTTTATATAATAAGCTTTATTTAATATCTTTTTTATTATTTTTCTTTTTAATAGATAACCTTATTTATCTTATTATACCTTACTAGCCCATTAAATTCATAATAACATAATAAATACGCCTAGTATAACAAACTAGACCGGGTGAATATTTATACTGTAACTCTTTCTATATCCTTTAGCGCTATTACGGCGTTTTATCGTCATTAATCCTACGTTTCAACCCGGAAGTCTAAGTTCGGTACAAATCGTAAAAGGGTCAGCGATATGAACCCCGGCTTGGTTATAAATAGCTGTGGGTCTGAAAAAGGCATCAAAAAAAAGTTGGTCCAGTCGCCCAAGTCACAAGACGAGTCCACGGTGCCACCAACGATATGGTGCTCCTAAGAACAGGCCACCCAGAACATCTGTTTTCGTTGTACATTCGAAAGGCCATAGGTAATGTCCTCAGCAGCCGATGCTACTGACCACGGGTTTTGAAAGAAACCACCAGATTGAATTAAACTATTCCCGAACTTGCCTAACCCATCCTACTCCCATGCCTAGACGCCATCCGTCCCATCAAGAGAAGCTCTTCTTCTCTAGCCCGAAAAGCGGTGCCGCGCCCAGAACCACATGCGCATTGCTACCACCGTAGCCGAGGCTGGTTACCCCCACTCGGTCCTCTGGCTCGAGGGTCATTTGCTTGCCCAACGGCTCGAATCGGCTTTCTCCGAATTCACAGAGAGGGCTGGGCTCTTGGAGACTCGGCAGCGGCGGTACAATTCCGAGACTAAGGGACAGAGAGGCTTTTATCAGGCTCAGAAGCCCCGAAGCAGCCTCTACGTTGCCGAAGTTTCCCTTGTTGGAACCCAAATAGATCTTGGTGGCCGCACTGGCTAGGAGGCGGTCCCCTGCCGTCTGGGGTCCCTTGGTTGATCGAAGCGTCTTATCAAGCCGCTCCAAAGCCAGCTTCAGGCCCTGTACCTCCAGCGCATCGCCCCAGGGCGTTCCTGAGCCGTGCATTTCGACGTACCGCAGGTGTTCCAACGCCTTGGGGCCGGCCTTCCGAACCGCGGCTTCGACGGTGCGGCTTTGCCCGGAGGAGCTGGGCACCCCCAGCCCGGCCTTGTCGACGGCCCCATCCGAGCCGATGGCGATTCCTTCAATCACGGCGTAGACCCGATCGTTGGCGGCCCGCGCATCGCTGAGCCGTTTAACCACCACGGCGGCGACACCATCGGCTGGCACACACCCGTCCGCCCGCGAGTCCAGCGGGTGGCAGAATCCTGTGGGGGAAAATACCGAGTAGGAGTCGCCCCCCGTAGCGCTTATGTAGCCCCCTTCCTGGGGGAACGCGATGGAGACACCGCCGACAAGGGCAGCGTCGCAGTCACCCTGTGAGAGCGAAGTGCAGGCGAGCTGTAATGCGGTCAAGGCCGACGAGCACGCAGTGTTCAGGCTCACGTTTGGCCCCGTGATGTTGAGCTTGTAAGAAGTAAAGGTGGCAATGGGACAGTCGAGCAGGTGTTGGTAGTGGTTTGCGAAGCACTGCGGGGTTGGATCACGAGACTTGTTTCCTGGGTTGTCGTGCGAGGAAAGGAATGTGTTTGGGGCTGCGCCGACGAAAACTCCGACAGGGTTCACTGTGCTTTCCGGGGTAGCCGGGATGCCAGCGTCGGTCAATGCCTCTGATGCCACGTCGAGGAACACGCGCTTCTGCGGGTCCATCGCTTCGGCTTCCGCCTCGGACATTGAGTATGCCGAAGCTTTGAACCCCTCATGGGCCTTAATCACACCGTAGCGGGGTATGAACGCACTGTGCTCCGCCAGGGTGAAAGGAAGGTCTTGGGGCGCTGGAAAGGTGGTGACAGCGTCGCCTTGCTGCATCACCACATTCCACAGCTGCTCGGGGTTGGCGGCGCCGGGGGAGCGACAGGACATGCCCACGATAGCGTAACGCTGGTTCTGGTCGACACCAACGGTGGACGGCATGCTGCTGACTGAACTTTCCAGCGTAATAGAGGCGCTCATATCGGTATGATCGGCTGAACCAATAGATGGTGTATCAGTATCGCGGCTCGGTATTTCAGATGTCAACATGGCATCCATGTCAACCAGATCCATCAGGCAATCGACTTGTTTCCGGATCGATGACATGCTGAAGATGTCGAGGAGACTGGGTCGCGATCCCGTGGAAAATCGCTCTTTGATCAGCCGGTGGAGCTTGGTCAGCAGAAGGCTGTGCCCGCCGACATCGAAGAACCCAGCTTCAGAATCAAACTGTCGCGATGGGCCCAGAAGCTGCGACCATAGCTGCGAAACCTCGACAGTAAGATGCCTTCGGAGTCTCTCGCGTCGTCTTTCTTCCCCGCTGACTCCTAGATGAACGGTTTCTGCCGGTGTGCGTGCAACGGCCGCGGATCCGGAGTCCCGTGCGTGTCCTGGGCTTCCGGTAACGCTCGGAACCGTCTCCTGGGCGAACAACTTCGCCGCCAGGCTGCCAGCCTGTGCGTGGTCGATCTTTCCGTTCATATTGAGCGGCAGACTGGGAATAGCGAGGAACCGAGTAGGCACAGCGTAGCGGGGGGTGTCCTCCAAAAGACGACTGCGGACCCTCTCGCCATCAACCGTGGCCGGCACCAACAGTCCCACCAATGAATCCCCCAGCAGCTGGATGGACACCATAGTGACGTCTGGGTCTATGCTCATGATGTTCTTCTCGATCTCTTGCAAGTCGACTCGGTACCCTCGTACCTTGATCTCACGGTTTCCGATGCGACCCCGGATGTGGAGCTTGCCGTTTTCGTCCAGGAACCCCTTATCGCCACTTCGGTAAAGCCGGGTTAGGCGGCCGTCCTTGAGTGTCACGCTGTGGAACTTGGCCCGAGTGAGCTCGTCCTGTTCCATGTAGCCACGAGTTACCTGAGGTCCTGCGATGCAGATTTCGCCCATCTCTTTTGTGGGAAGAGGCTCGAGGCTGCCCTCCCCACAAATGAGAAGCTCCGAGTTCGCCAGCGCGCTACCGATAACAGTGGCGTCTACGGGGGTTTGGCCTGCTGAATCATCTTGAGGAAGCCCTTCGATAGTGACAATCACCCTTTATTCGTGAAACGGCACCGTTAGTACCACGGACTGGAGCGTAAACTGAGGAAACAGGGATGGGGAACTTACGTTGTTTCGGTCGGCCCATAGGCGTGCAGGAGCTCCACCCTCTTGCGCCAGTGGTCCAGGAGGCCAGGGGGTGAGGCTTCACCCCCCACAGAAACCATACGCAACGATGGCACTAGCCTATCCGCGGGAATGGTCGAGAGTACCGACGGGGTGCAGTGGAAGAAGTTGATCTCGTTGCTGTCGATAATGTCGGCAAGGTAATCGCCGACCAGCACCTGCGGGTGGTCGGCAAAACACAGCGTGCCTCCATACGAAAGAGTGACGGCGTATTCAAGAATGACGGCATCGAATGCGAAAGACGCGAGTTGCAGAACCCGAGAATGCGGGCCCACCTTGACCATGCTGCGCGTTGAGCTCACGTAATGACTCAGGTTGGAATGTTCGACCATAACGCCCTTTGGCTGGCCGGTGGAACCGGACGTGAAAACAACTAATATTGTGTCGTCGGTTTAGCATTCTTAGTCCTGTAATTTTGGTGGAGCTTTTTCAATCACTTACCGTACGCCAGATCGCTGTCCGAAATACTGCATTCCAGCGGTGTGGAGGGCATGCTGGCTACCTCGGCACCGCACTTGGAGAGCAAGACAGTGGCCGCTGCCTTCCCCTCCGTGGAGACTGTGAAATCCATCGTTTCCGTATCGGTGATGGTGAGTTTCGCCTTGGCCACCCGTCCTATGGCCGTCTTCCTGGCGGCGGGCCAGGTTTTGTCCAGGACGATGTAGAAAGCACCTGACTCCAGCACTCCGAGAATCCAGACGACTTGCTCGAATCCGCGTTCGAGGTGAACGAGCACTGCGTCGTTCTTGCCCACACCAGACCGTTGGAGAAAGTGGGCAACTTGGCTGCTCTGAGCTGCGAGTTCGCCGTAGGTCATCTGAATACATTTCTCAGCGGAAGAGAGAGCGACCAGGTCTGGTTGAATTGCGGCCCGGGCCTTGATCAACTGGTGAACGCGTGAGCTGCTAATTTTTTCAACGTCGTCCGAAGTTGGCCCCTGGATAAGTTGCGCTGGCGCCCTATTTTGCAGGAACCCCAATTCGGTCAGCTTGAAAGTTGGTTGCGACTTCGACAGCGCGAATATCTCGTTGAACATGTTTTGGAGCTCCTTCAACGCCCCCTGGCTGAAGACAAGCGGGTTGCTAATGACCTAGCCGTGTTTGTGAGCAAATGTCGTTGACCAAGCGGGGACAGACCACAACTTACCCCCAAGGACACGCCATCGTCTTGCTCAAGGAAACAGAAAAAGAGATCCCATATACCCTCTACAGGGTACAACTCGCAAGTTTTGTTCGCCAATTTGGGCGAAAAGGTGACGGCCACCTTAAAATCCAGCTGATTGGGTTCCATGGTTCGCTTCGCCTCCTCCATCAGCGACATGAACGGGAACATCTCATGCTTCTTGGCAGTCGATATGCTGCGCCCCATGGCTTTGACCGCATCGGAGAAGCTGGCGCCAGCACGTAGCAGTGACGTTAGAGGGAACTTGACTGGCATCTGCGAGAACATCAGCAGGGGATCAGAAGCGGTGGCGGTTGTGCTGGTAGCGTACAGTATTCGCCATGTGGGAGACACATTGGTCAAACTCGCGTGGTCTGGCACCAAATGCTACCATGAGAGCGTGGTCGTGGTGCGGTTGCGGTTTGGCCATGGCCGTAGTGGCGAGGCCCACAATAGAGGTCGCGACACGAAACCACGAGGTTTTGTACAAGTTGCCCCATTCCTTGATCTCGGCGTTGGGGAAGAAATTCCACGTGTCGAGCTGCCGGTAGTTGAGGGTGTGACTCTCTTTTGGCTTCGCGACCGTCCATTGGAATGGTCGCGTGTGCTGCAGCTGGGAACGCCAGAACTCGCTAGCCGCCAAGCCGGCCGGGCTGCGCAGGAATCCTTCCTAGCCTCAAGGTTAGCACAGAAATGCGGGAATCCTAACTATGAAGACTTGCCTGTCTCTGGATGTACTCCCCGTATTCAAGTCTCGGAGGGTGGTTGGGATGCTTGTTTCCCTCCCCAGACTCGAGCTCTTCCAAGAGTTCACTTGAAAGCACACTCATTGATGTCCCATCGACAGCGATATGATGACCTGCCGCGAAAACGGTGTAACTCTGTTGAATGACACCGCCCCCGGATGATACCTTCATGTGAATAACCCAACGAAGAGGAAATTGGGATGACAACTGAAACGGTCGCCGAAGTGCCTCGTGAAGTTTCAAATCGTCCATAACGATTTCGACTTCCTGAACTGAAGACTCGTCATGAACAGCCATAAAGGACTTTGCAATATCATCCGTGTCGGAATCAACGTGAAACGTGGTTCGTAGCATCGGGTGCCGCGTACCCAAGGTTTGAATGACTGTAAAAGTCAGCGAAGCTGAGGCGGAGAGAAAGAGCTTCCCCACCTTGAATCAATTTATCCAGAGTGAGAGCATGCTGACTCAAATCGACCCTGAGCGTGAGAAGGTAGTGAGAAGAGTCCGGCCGTTGCAGGTAGTCAAACCACAGGGCCAGCTGCGCTTTGGACAATGGGGAAACCGACGCCAAGTTGCCCGTGGGTTGGCGGGGTGCAAAGCCTGCCGCAGTCTGGCGACTTGGCGCGGGCCCCGTCAGGAAAGGCAGTACTTTGAGAGCCATGGCTTTTAAACTGATGGGAATTGTTGTGTTAACGGTGGGATGAGGAGTAATGACAGGGCAGTGAAAGCTTTCTGGCGTCGAGGGTCTTTCGAAGCATTTATACTCACGATGTCCCGAATACTACTGCTACACTAAGATGCTGATGGGGTGATTGTACTGCAGATCGGCGGTAAAATCCGTGTATACCAGCCTTTGGGGGATGGAGACCAAACCCTCACTTAATCGAGTGTCCGTATTTTGGCATGTGGAAAGTCCCACATAACTACCATGGTATCAGTTTGTTCGTAGAGGCACCTGGGACGACGCAAGTTTCTGGTTCACGAGCCGGGTTGTGTATAATACGGGGTATGTGGAGACATGCAGGTTTGCGGCAAACGGTACGCAAAATAGGACGGACTTGTGTCCGATCCATGTTTGCTTACTTTGGTGCCACTTCCTCATCTAGGCTTTCTATAGGATCCGCAACGTCTAACTATCTTCGTAGGGGGGGCCGTTCCCGTTTACTATTGTGGGCCATGCGTCTTGGAGATGTTTTGACGCACATCGGAGCTGACGTGGCCTCGCATGATCTTCGATCCATGATTTCACGCGGAGAAAGCTCCATTTGAATGCCTCCCTCATCTGGGCGTGCAGATTAGGTACAGGCCGAAGGTGCCCTCTCAGAACATCTCGACGAAATCCGTCAGGAGCGTGAAGCAATGCTGCTTTAATGCGTAGTGATCTATGGTATTGAGGCTCGCTGGGAACGATTCAGTGGGCAACACTTTGGCCGGCATGGTCATATACGAATAGCTTCAGTTCTGGAGTGCCTCGGGCACTGCTGGTACTTTTAAAAGCTCATTCAGCCCTTCTTTTGCAGTGGTGTCCGTTTGAATTAGGTGGAGTAGGTCCCTGGGTATGAGAGCCTCCCTTTTGCTCTGGACCCTTATGAGAACAGTGGAAGTAATCTGTACCCCCAAGTGTAATTAGTGGGTGCCTTTCCGTCCACTTAGTCATAAGTTTATATAGTAGATTGCCTGCATGTTGACTTTAAGGCAGTCATGCGAAAGTGGAATGAAGTGATGGAAACGTCAGCTTTCCTCCACACGGCTAGGTGTTTCCACTTCTATCCATGAACCAGGTTGCTAATAGCAGCATAGAGACACTTATCAAGCTTTCCTAGTAGTTCGGTCTCTATCACTAAGGACATAGAATATTAAAATCAGTTAGCTTGATAAAACACTGGAACTCTTCGGAATAGGAACTCGAAGGCGCCCGTAGTCTCGGAAGACGGGGGTTAGACGTAGACTCAACTATGTTACCAAGTTTTGATGCAACGTTAGCTAGTTACAGAGGTCCGCAACTGGTCTTAGCTTATTCGCCCGTTCGGGGATATGAAACGAAATGGCCGTAATTTGTGGCTGACTTTGCATGCTTACCACCGGGGAAAAAAGCATCGACCTCCCATCTTGCTTATCTAGTCTCCACTATAGCTTAGAAACTTAAAAAGACTGGTCTAGCCTTGGCTATGCCACTATCCCTTGTTTACTAGCTGCCGTGAACGGCCCGTATTAACTAGTGCGGTACAGGGGTGTTAGTCCTGTGCATCAGAGTTACAGTCTTAGTGGCCTGACCTTTGGGCATGGAGCCTGCGTAGCAGGATCGGGGCTGGCTTTGCGGCGGCTCCGCTCTTGCCTTGGAGTTGTGCTGGATTTCAGGTGATGGGGAGTTGATTGGTGGCTTTCTGGCCCTCCCCAAGCCCCGCTGTTTCGCTGTGAGCACGACCATTGTGCCGCGGAGATCCAGTTTTACTTAGGCAGAAGTGGGATGTTACAGAGGGGCGAGGGAGGGTTCATTTCAGGGCCTACCATCTCCATCAGTGCAGAAACAAGCCATCTGAATTGGCCATTAAAAACATATCCTTGGTCTCGAAAACTAGGAGTTTTGATTAACCGTCAATCTGAACAATCAACAGAATGCGATTGGCCTTCGAAGGCTCAAGAGTACTTTACTTCACATTTAAATACCCACGGATGCGTAGCGGGAGCTACCACTTCGCTGAACCTCCAAGGCACAGTCTAGTTATCGCACCCATGTAATTATATGTAGCACAGCTAGTAATCCTGCCTTGGGCCTCTTTGTGAGCTCCACTTCGAGCTCTTTTTCCAGTCTCGTCTCTGGTTGGTCCGCCGGCCCTTCATGAGGTAGCTGACAGCGTGGGATGCGGGGAGCGCGTCAAGTTCCAATTCAGCCGGTAAACTAACCGATCTGCCACGCCACGCTGGTTATGATCTCCTCGTACACAGCTAAGCCTATACGGTGGCTGGAGAGGCGTGTTTTAAGGTTCAATCTCCTAGAACTTGCAAACGGAGGATCGATCGGTTTATGCCAGGCGTGCTAAACCAAGCCAGTTTAGAAGATAGGCCTTTGTGACTCCAGTATGCGCAGCAGTATTACATAAGGTAATCCATGGTTAGCGCAAGAGTACGGTAGTCAGCCATAAGTGGAGCCGCAGCACCAGCACCAGCAATCCTCGTGAAGTTCAATCACTCCACCAGCTAGGCGACGGGCCTAATGATTTTTGCTGTGGGGTAAACCTAGAGCTTATTTGCTGAGTAATAGATGAACGGCTATTCTACTTGGTGCTCCAGGGTAAGTGAGCGGATCCAGTCAGCGTATACTAGGTACTTTTCGTCCTCCACCTTATTCGACGAGGGTGCCGGGACAAAGTTAATTTCCCGCCTTTTAGGAGTGGTGGGTGCACTTTCTACGCCCTCCATTAAGGGTGCTCCCCGTTAAAGGTGGACCGACTTACCCGTTCGCACCTTATTTATAATATGTCACATCTCCCGGGTGACGCGTCGTAAGTGGCTTCTAACCGCGGGGTCAAAGTCCAGGGTTTCTTCCCGAAAGAGGCCAAGAACAAGGGTCCTTCGTTCGAGTGGAGGCTCTGAGCGGGTTTACGTTTTTAGCGCAGCGTCTATCCTTATTAGGTGGTGCTCCGTCTTGGCGGCGACTTTTCACCGCCTTTTAACGACTTTTAAGCTTATATATCCTAGTAAGGCTATATTCGGTACAGATTCTTAGCAATAGATTACAGGGCAAATTACGGCTATAGGTATATAAGCATCGGTTATTAGCAACTCTTTATCCTTATAGCCGTGGTTTACCCCATAATCTATCGTTGAGAAGCTGGACCGAACACGGCCTAAATCTCTGTGTAAGGGCGTAAATAGAGTTTTGGGCCGCAGCGGATACCTAGCCATCCTACCCCCTTCCCCCTTTTCAGCGTCTCCCGAACGATTTCCGCTCGGGCCCTAGGGTTTCGCGCGTCGGCCTGGTTAGAGAAAGGTGACATCGCCTACGACACCCAACTTCCCTGTCGTGTCGCCCATCAAGAGCACTGTACACAGTATAGTATGGCATGACTCGCGAGGCGCGCCAACGCCAAGTGGGACGGGCCGAGATCGAAACTTTTCCGCCTCCCGTTTTTCCGTCGAATCGGCACACTTGGCTTCGCTAAGCCACGGACCATGGCTGCTAAGCCCGCTGGTCGTATGTTGCTTGGATTCAGCCGTGGTACGGTTCCTCGGCATACCCGCCCAGGCCCACTCAAGGTTTACCACGAGCCTGTCCTTTCCCGGCGTGGATGGAATTTCCCGGTGGAAAATCCCTCAGTCCAACCGGGCCGAAACAACCTTTTTGGCAGTTCGGTGACATTTAATCGTACCTTGATCGGCACCAGGAATCACGCTCAGAAGCCACCATACGAACCCAACCTGGCGATGATCTGGTCCCAACTGTCGTACATATCGGTTGAGACGAAATCATCCAGAGCCTTTTCAAGGTCAAATATGTTGCCGGTCTCCAGCCCAGCCTCGCCGATCATTTTGTTCTCGTCCATCATAGCAGTACAGAGGACCCCGGGCCAGGGAACCTCGCCTTGCTGTTGTATTTGCTGTTGTGTTGCGACGTCGGAAGACATGGATGGGCCTGTCACAGGGGGCTCGGTGGAAGTGACAGCATTGTGACTGATTAGGTCTCTTCGGTAGTCCGGGGCCGCAAGATTGCCCGTGGCGCCGCGGATGCGGTATCTCGTGAAGACGGCCCTCATACCCTGCACGATATCGGAAGCGACAGTGCATTCGTCGCCCGCAGCTGCCAGTAGGCGACAAGCATGGACGAGCATACCGTCCAGGTCTCCGTCTGTGCTTGTTCCCATTTGGTTGCCATTGCCGTCCGACCCCACCCGTAAGCTGGACTCGAACGCGAGGATGGCGCAGGACCAGAACAAATGGTTGATCACGACGCCGAGACGATGGACTGGAGAGCCCGGGCACTTCTCGTGTTGAGGATGGTGAAGGGTCTGGCGGCGCTGTAACTCTGAGAGCCTCTTCGATAGCGAGTGCTCCAGTAACGACATCGAAACGTCCAACACTGTTCGAGCCGAGCGTACGCAGATCTCCCTGGAGACAGGGTACCTGGTACCGTGCTGGCCGTTAGAGTCCTTGTGCAGCAGGAAAGGTCGATGTAGGCGCGCTCGCCGGGAGTGAAAGCCCAGGTGAATGCTGGCTCGCTGTAGGCACAGAAATCTGGGGGCCCCTTCAGGAACTGGAGCATTTAAGGCCAGTGGAGGAGGAAAGTTGGCAATGGCGTTCTCGAAGAGCTTGTCGAGGGCGAGCACGCGCTCGTTGTACGCCGTGTCGGCGACGTCGTCGTCGAAGTTTTGTGCGTCGATAACGGCACGGCAGATTTCAGCGAGACGGATGGCCTGCAGGAAGGAACTTGCTTGGGTTGCGATATGCGACGGGGAGGCCAGAGCTTCGGAGCCGAAAGAAAGGTCGTCATCGTTCAGGTTCCGAGGCAACTCAACGTTCATCTGACGGGGATGGACAGTGTAAGTCCCGTCCAGGGGCCCGCCGTTCAGGCCCAGCATCCAGTCGGTGGCGGTGACATGCCACCACAGCCGTCTTTTCACCTCCCGAGTAGCGGCGCTGTCTGTCGAATCGCGGCCAGGTTTATCAACCAGGTGGATACCTAACTCGCGGCAGGCAGTAACGGAGCAAGTGTGCAGGCGATAGAATCGTGTAGATGGGCCGTCGATATTGTAGGCAAGATAGGCAAGAATGGCATAGGCCTGGGCGCCTTCCAGAGACCGTGACTCGGCCCTCTGAGCCTCTTCGAGCGACACCAGCGCCGACATTCTCCAGACAAGCGATGCATCGATGGCCGCCTGGCCGGTCTCGAACCTATGCTGACAGGGCACGGCGCCGCTCCAGAAAAAGGCACAGGCAGAACAGAAGGCAAGGATGAAGGCGATATGGGCCGGATCGACCTCGTCAGCACGGTCGAGGCTCAAGGTGGAATAAACATGATCAATAACGGACCATGCGGAGGCGATGTGCACAATAGGCATCAAATGGTAGGCATTCTCGACGAAGTCGTGGACCATGGCTATGGCCTCTTTTCGGGGGACCAGCCAGACTGGACCCAGTCGTGCAACCTGACTGGGACGCGCCATACCCACCGAGTCTTGGTAACTCTTGGCGACACGAATGTCCAGACGCCGATGCCCGGCCCTGGCGCTCGCACTCTGGGCCCGGTCGTAGGCCATATCGAGAAACCTGGCGGTCTGGTCGTCTTCGCCCGCTCGCCCCGAGGCCAGTGCCGTATTGGGAGGGGGTTTTCGATGGCTGCCGGCATTCGCATCACCCGCTGGGGGGCTTCGAAAGACTGCTTGCTCGAGCGCGGCAAGGCGCTCCAGAATGGCGGGAATGGGAGCCCCAGGCCCCAGGCCATCGGCAGGCGGCCCAGGGCCCAGGGAAGGCGTCGGCGAGGAAACGCTACAGGCCAAGCCGCGGACGCGGCAGTTGGAACACGGCTGGGCCCTGTCGCATTTGATCTTTTTCTGGCGGCAGGAATCACACGCGGTTTGCGGCTGCCGCCGGGCCGGGGGCGCCGCGGTCGGCGCACTGTCAGCCTTGCGTTTCATTGCTGAGTCTAGCGGCAGGCACCGTGAGGGTGACCGTCGCAGGAGAGGTCACACAACGGATAATCCGTGCTGGGACAATTGGATGTGGGAGGAAAGATGGCAAACTCGGGCATGGTGAGGCGGGAAACCCCGCGGATTCTCCGCGGCCAGCCCGCGGACGCTGCGAAACCGTCTCCACCCCTGGCTCAGCCGGTCATGTGACCAGCCTCTCCTCACACGCCCTGGCCTCGTTTTTGCCGGACCCTGGCCATTGGGAAAGCAATACTTGCAGTGGGTGTAGACAGGCTATGGGGGCGACGGATCATCCGCGGCCCCGCCAAAGGGGATCGTGCGGTCCAGGCCTTCGGCCATTCTCATCACTCTCGCCCCGGGCCACCGACGGACAGGCCCCGGAGCCATTTGCCGTCTTCATGCACATTACAAAAAGCACTGGTTCCCCTTCGTTCCCGGTCGATTTTGTGTTCCGAGTCCAGGCCCCATCGCCCTAGTGTCCGACTGTTGTTTATGCACCCGCAACCGACCACGATGACAGAGGCCCCCAAAACTACGTGAGTGGAAACACCCCGGGCTCGTCCGCCCCTTGACTGCTTGCTGATAGCCACCTGCATAGAGCTCGTGCGTGGCTGGCGCTGGCAGGTGCAGCCGTTGCCCTCTTTTGTACCGTTGGTTTTCTGAACGCCTTTGGCGTCTTCCAGCAGTATTATTCGACTTACCTCCCCGGACGAACCCCGTCCGACATATCATGGATCGGGTCGCTCTCCATCTTTCTGCTCTACGCCATCTCGCCTTTCGGGGGCGTCCTTGTCGACAAGATGGGGCCTACCATACCACTGTGTGTCGGGAGTGTCGGGCTGCTGCTCGCATTGTTCATGACCTCGTTGTGCACGCAGTACTGGCAGCTTATCCTGGCCCAATCCCTCCTTCTGGGCGTCAGCGCCTCCCTCGTCTTCTGCCCCCCGCTGGGCGTCGTTCTTCGCCACATGCCCCATCGCCGGGGTCTGGCCATGGGCTTGACCATTGGCGGTTCCTCCATCGGGGGCATCGTATGGCCCATCATGCTGCAGCGGCTGCTCGCCAATGGCAGCATTGGCTTCGGTTGGACTATTCGCGCCGTGGCCTTCACCATGATGCCTCTGCTGTCCTTTGCTTGTTTCGCCGTCCGGGAGCCTGTCCAAGCGCGTTTGTCCCCAGACCGCCCCACGGCTGAGGCTGACGAACAAGGTCCGGAATCCGCCAACCCGCCAAGTACTCCCGAGATGGCTGCCCCCAAGGAGAAGGGGGCTCCGAGCAAAATGTCTTTCATGAAAAGGCCAACCTACATTGTGCTCATTGTGGGCCTTGCTATAACCTATCTTGGCCTGTTCACGCCCCTCTTTTACGTGTCCAAATACGCCATTGCTCAGGGCCAGGCTACTTCGACTGCCTTCTACCTTTTGTCCGCCGTCAACGCAGCCTCGTTCTTTGGCCGGGTGATCCCGGGCTACTTGGCTGATAGTTGCGGCCACTACAACCTCCTCATTCTCTTCACTCTTGTCTCCGGTGTGGTCGGTTTCGTATGGACCGCGGCCACAAGTCTGGCTGGGTTGATTGTGTGGAGTTTGGCCTACGGCTTCACGTCGGGTGTATGTATTGACCCTCAACCTCTCTCCGTTTCCTTGTCAACGCAATTTCACTTCGTCCCCCCATGAAATTTAACTGACACGTGCATCAGGCTGTCATGGCTCTCCAAAACGCGTGCGCTGGCAAGCTAGCTCCTCCACATGCCCAGGGCCTTGCTGTCGGCGTCCTCATGGGCTGCCTTTCCCTCACGTTAGTTCCTATTCTCCCTATAAATACACCAACGCTAACTGCAACATGATTCAGTTCGCTCGTCGGTACACCCATCAGCGGGCAGATTCTAGCTCACTCTGGATACCTGGTATTATCCGTATGGACGGGGGCTACGTTACTAACTGGGGGTGCGATAATTAGCTTCGCGCGGTTTTCAGCCAACCCTAAACTCATGGCAGTGTATTAGTCAACAGATGGGCATAACACACTAAGAGGCATTTATAGTACTAATAGATATTTTCTGTAGTCTAGATTCTATATATTGATCTCTTTCTATATTACATTAATGCTATAGGCATTTAAATAAATCTAATATCAAATATCTAATCGTAGTAAAAAGTGAAAATAGTATATATTCTAAAACCTATAAGTTAAACTATTAATATATAGTAGGATATTAAAATAAGACTAATAACTCGTAAATAACTAATAATAAAGCCTTAAAATAATACGGTACACCTTATAAAATAAGTGCTATAAATGATTTTACCTATATTAGAAAGATTTATTATATTTCTTTTTATTTCTCTTCTTATTATTATATAATTATAATGTAACACTTATTTATTATTATTTAAAGACTTTATATCCTTTTACTTAACTTCTTATAACTTTATTAAAGGTTTCTATTATACTCCTTTATAACCTTTACTTTATTTATAGTTATATTTATAAAGTTAACTTAATTATTATATCTTTTTATTCGACTTTTAAAAACTAAGGTCTATTTATTTTAAGATCCTCTATCTTAAACCGTAATCTATATTAATAATAAGTTATAATCTTTATATTTTAGATACTTATAGCTTTTATAAAATATTTCTTATAACTATATAGAACTTTAATATAATTTGATATATATAATAAATAAATAAATATTATAAATAAATATACCTTAACTGGTTTTAAAAAAGGGTTTAGGTTAAATTTTATCTTTTTAAAGGCTTTTTTACTTATTTACTAGGATTATATTTACTTTAAACTGTTTTATCTTATTATAAAAAGTAATACTAAATTTAAATAAATATTATATTTATAATAATGATCTTTAAAGTTAACTTTTTTATATTAATACTCACTTTTAAAAGAATATTAAAATTAAGTAATATAATATAAGAGTTATAAAAGATAGAATATACTTAGATTAATTATCTTAATATCTTAATAAACGTAATATACCTAGTATTTATTGAATAATTTATAGTGCTTCTAGTTCTTTATACCGAGTAAGTATATAGATATTATTAGGCTTAATATTATAATAGCAGATATAAAGAAAGTAATATCTATATAATTAACGTATAACTTTACCGTTAGCTTAATAAACCTTCTTATTATATATATAGCTCTTATTTTTAATAATTAATAAGCTATAATAAGACTATACTATATATATTTTCTCGAGTATTTTTATATATAACTTATATCCGTAAATAATAATAATAATCTAAGAGAAAAATATATTAAAGAAGTAATATTATATAATAATAGCTATATTAAAGTAATCCACCGGCTAGTTATACGCTTAAAGTCTTAGGTGGTTAGACTTAAGCAGCCCCGATATCTAACGCTTTAGCTTTATAGTAGTATCGTCGAATAACTAGAAACTTCTATTCTCGTCCGTTCGCTCTATTTAGTTAAGCACTTGAGAAATCAGTAATAATAGCTTTTCCCTCTCGATTTATAAGTCTATAGACTCGGTGATTTTCTCTTATATATATCGGCCGATAATATCTTATTATAGAATAATATTAAGACGGGACTAGGGATATCTATAATAAGGCCCGAGGTCCTTAATAAATAGCGCCTACTAAAAATACATACTATATACTATAGATTATAAATAGAATATAGGATATATATTATAGTTCTACCTCGGTATCTTATTCACTTATTATTATAACCTTTATTATAGTATTTAAATACTATCTTAGCTCTTATATAATCGGAAAACTCTTCGTTCTTATATAAGTATAAGCTTATTATAATACTTATTATCTTAGATTATTATAAAATACCTTTTTCTTATTTTTATTCCTTATAATATATTTAAGTTATAAGATTTATTAATAACTTTATTAAAACGTTATTAAATAATGCTTACCTTTTTTAAACTATAATAAAAATTATATATATAAGATTATAAATTTTATATATCTCTTTTTATTATATTATAAATAACTTATAAAATCGACTTTATAAGCTTATCTTTCGATTAGACCATTATAACTTTAAGTTTATTTATTTTAATTTATATAATATTAGAAAATAATAGCTCTTTATCTTAACTTCTTATTTTCTTTTCTTACTTATAATTTAAATATTATAATAAAACTCCTTAATCTTTAAAACCTTTTCGTTTATTATATTATAATAAGTTTTCTTCTTTATAAAGCTTTAAAGCTATAAGATACGGTAGAATCCTTAGTTGATAATTATTCCTTTTTAAACTACTATTAGTCTTAATACGGTCTTATCAAGTTAATAAACCATGCTTTTGATGCAGCCGTCTAAGATCTAAGACTTATCCCGTCTCTTGACCGCTAAATAAAAACAGTGGACCCACAGAGTCGGTGAGGCTGTATGGGCACAGCTCTCACTACTAGGTTGAAGCTAAATCGTTCAAAGCTATGCTTAAAGCAGTTGCCACGGTATCATTTAAATAGAGATAAACCTAAGCAGAACCCGGTCTCGAAAACTTCCTTGTAATCATCCAAGATGTCGCTGCACCCCCTTAACGTTGCCCTATTATGCGTTCTTAGCGTCTATTTTTTATTCATTCTTCTATCTTATCATGTCACTTCTCGTCGTAATGCCGCTAAGGCACTCCAGCTTAAATGCCAGGAAACCCCTTTTGAAAAGAACCGCTGGCCTCTAGGTATCGATAATCTGATGCGGTCACTAGCCGCAGACCGGGCGCAGCAGTTTCCCTTGGACATTGCTAAGCGTTTTGAGGAGATGAATGCCTATACATTTCGATATCAGGTTCTAGGTTTGTTTTCCACTGCTTTGTATTTGAAATGGCCATCTTACTAGCTAATAGGAGCTCTCAACATTCGTACCGCCGATCCAAAGAATATCCAACATATCCTTGCCAGCCAGTTTGCCGACTTTGGTATATAAAACGCTCCGAATTTGCGGAACCCGTACGCTGACATAAAATAAGACTTGGGCCCGGCCAGACGTGGCGCTTTTAAGCCCATGCTCGGCGAAGGCATATTCACCATGAACGGCAGCCAGTGGAAACACTCGCGAGTATGTGCACATGCTTTGTAGCCGGACGTTGCTGTAACTACGGCTAATAAGCGCATCAAAAGGCCCTCATACGCCCACAGTTTGCCCGGGAACAAGTTGGCAACCTCGAATTGGAGGAAACCCATGTTCAGAACATGCTGAAGCTCCTTGAGCCCGCCATCGGGGCTGACGGTTGGACTGGACAGATTGACCTCCTGCCGTATTTCTTCCGGCTCACGATTGACTCGGCCACTGAGTTCCTTTTCGGCGAGTCGGTCAACAGTCAGTTACGTCTCGTTCCTGGAAACCAAAGCACAAAGCTCGGCCAATCCGAAGAATCATTTTCGCTCGCCTTCGACGCGGGCCAACGGGCCTTGGCCACGCGGACACGCTTCATGAATAAGTACTGGCTCTACGACTCGTTGGAATTCCGATCGGCGTGCAAGGTTGTTCACGACTTTGTGGATCATTTTGTGCAACGGGCCTTGTCGAGGGTCTCAGAAAAGGAGAAGGGTGATACTGACAAGGAACGCTACGTCTTTCTCGAGGCTCTCGCCACCCAGACACAAGACCCCTCGATACTCCGTTTCGAGCTGCTACACCTATTGCTCGCGGGCCGGGACACGACTGCGTCTCACCTTGGCTGGGGTAAGAGTTTTCCTTTTTTGGTATACGAGCAGTTGCTACGTGAAACATCTATTGACTCGCCTCAGTCTTCTACAACCTCGCCCGCGACCCTCAGTGCTACCAGAAATTGCGCGATGCTGTCCTGGCCAACTTTGGAACGTACGCGCAACCAAAGGAAATAACCTTCTCGGGTCTTAAAAATTGCAGCTACCTCAGGCACGTCAACGACGAGTCGCTGCGGCTACACCCGGTGGTACCTGTCAACTCGCGGTACGCTAACAAGGACACGACTCTGCCACATGGAGGTGGCATCGACGGCAGCGCGCCCGTCTTTGTGCCCCGAGGCACCGTGTGCGACTACTCGGTGTACGTCATGCATCGACGCAAGGACATTTGGGGGCCCGATGCCGACGAGTTCCGGCCAGAGCGCTGGGAGGGCCGGAAGGCAGGGTGGGAATATCTGCCGGTAAGAAAATACCTTTGTCCTGAATCCTCCCATGGGTCGAAGCAAAATCTAATTATTGAATAGTTCAACGGGGGTCCTAGGATATGTATTGGCCAGCAGTTTGCTCTAACCGAAGCAAGCTACGTGATTGTGCGACTGCTTCAGCGATTTGACAAGATGGAAAGTTTGGAAAAGGATGCGATAAGACACAACATGACGCTTACTGACAGCATTGGCAACGGGGTCCAGGTAAAGCTTCATATCTGTTAATGCCAAGAACCGCGTAGCAGGAAATGTAGACCGTTAGGGGTAAGAGTTTTGTTCCGACTTCCTCTCTAGGGTTATTCCTTCTATCGTGCTATAACGGCATTCCCAGCCTTACACTAATTATATAGTCTGCTATAGCTAGCATATTTAATAGTATTAGTCCTCTTTTCTAGATAACCTTGGATGGATCCATCCTGCTAAAGCGCCTCAGGTATAACACCTTCTAAAATAGCTCACTTAATTGCTACTTAATAACCTGTAGTAAATTAGTTCCGTGCTTCTTTATATTTATAGTACCTATTTAAAAGTGCGTAGAGATATTAAAGGCACGGGGCAAATAAAAATAAGACGTTATATACTGATCTAGTCAGAAAATATAATTAATATACGGGATATTATTTTAAGAATTTACGTTGCTATAGCTTATATAAATAATAATTAACTAGGTACTTCTAGACTATAAATGCCTTAGAGAAGATATTTTAGACGCTGAAATTACTTAAAAGGTTAAGAATAGACTTTATTATAATATATAATAAGGCTCACTTATATTTTCTACTATTTAGTATATCACGCGTAGGAGATTTTAAGGTAGTGGTACGTGTAGAGAGTGATAGATGCCCGCCCCCTCCTAATGAGATTAGGGGGTTGAATAGGTCTTAAATACAGATAAGAATAGGTCCATAAATCTCTAGGTCCCTACCTCCTTCACGTGACCGGAGATTCTGTAACGGTAGGTAAGTGCTGTTCTTAGCGCGACATAGTATTAGGTGCGTTTCCTACTATATAGCTAACTTAGCGCTATATAAAACTAATCTCCTTATAAATATCCGAGATCTTAATAGAATAAGGCTTATACTTACTCTTTTAATACCTTAATATACTAGCGGGTATAAGATAAAACGGGTATATTACCTTTCTTTAAGCCTATATATAATATATGCTTTAATAAGGCCGTTTAATATCGAGTCTTTAACTAGTGTAGTAAAGCTTAGTCTTCCTTTTTATTACCTCTCTTTCTTATAGCCCGGCTATCTCTACTTCTATAATTTATCTTAATTAAACGTTATAAGGTCCCGACTACTTAAAAAGCTATAAGTTGTTACTATATTATAGTAGGCTCTTACCGATTTAAGTATATATATCCCCGCCTTTACTCTAGTATTATAATAGAGAAACTATAACTCGGTATTATAAGAGGGTATCTATAAGTATACCTTTAAGCTTTAAGTAAGTATTTATTATAATTAAAGGTACCGAACTTTTTAGTCTGCTTTTCCTTATAATTATATTATATTATAATAGCTATTAAATATAAAATATTAATATATTTATAAAGATTACTTATAAATATATTATGTAATAAAGCTCCTTTATATACCTTATATTAAGCTTATATCGCGATATTTTTCAATTTTCAGGAACTCCCCGTCGGCTTATAAAGCGAGAGTAAATAATAAGATTCCTAGTCGTGTTATTATACTCCGCTTTAAATACCGAGCGCTTAGTATATTATATAAAGATATAAAAACTACCGCGTTCTTTTATTAAAAGCTCCTTTAATCCTTATAATATATAGTTTAATTTTAAATTACCTATAATATATTAACTTTTATAACCTTAAGCGCTATATATTATTCTAATATTATTATTAAATGTTTTTATTTAAGCCTTAAGTTTATAATCTTAATAAAAACTTAATTTAAAGTTTTATTAATTCTATAAATAATAAATATAATATTATAATTAAAGGAAAAAAGTTCATTTTATATAAGTTATAATATATTTCTTAACCTTAATATAAAGTTTTAATATTAAGACGTTAATTTTAGGTATTTCTAATATTAAGTGGTAGTTTCAAATTATAAAACTTGTTATAAAGTAATTTTAGCTTATTTTAGTCTTTTTATCTTATTAAATAATTACTTAATAACTTCGGGAGGTCCTTTAAATAGACTTTTATAACTTTTAACCGGTAGTAATATATTTAAAAGTTAAAATCTCCTTATAAGATTTATTTTAAGCCTCTAAGAACTTTAACTTTTTAGAGTTATTATAAAGCTCGTTATAAAAGCTTAATATAATTACTTTTAATAAGTATATTTTAATATTAGAAAAAGCTAATATCTGGAGATTAAAGGACTTAAAAAGTATATAATAATAAAGAGTAAATTTTAATTTAAGCTTTAAAATAAGTTAATATAAAGTCTTTTATATATATTTATTTTAAATATTTAAAATAAAATAATAGTACTATTAAAAGTCTTAAAGTATTATAAAAAGTGGAAATACCTCCTTAAGTTCTTATAATATAATCTTATTTACTATTTAGGTTTTTTAAAAGGCTTTAAAAAATTAGTTCTTAAAATTATCCTTATTATATTATATACTAAATTATTTCTATTATTATAATATTTATTAAAAAGATTAATAAAAATAATTATACTTGAATAAAAATAGAAATAACTATTAAAAAGGTTATCTATTTACCTTTATTAATGTTTATAATAAATATCTTTTTTAAAAAATATAAATTAATTATTTAAAAGCTATTATTAAAACTTATTTACTTTTTTATCGAAACTCTAATAATATTTAAAGAAATTATATATAATTTATAAGCCTTTAACTTATTAAAGAACTCTTAGATATTTTAATAATATATATTACTAGTATATAAATAATCTACTTTAATAACTTTAAGGTTTTTAAATTATAATTTATATTTAAAACAAATTAATAATATCAACTATTTTAAATAGTCTTTTTTTAAGATATAAATAATTAATTAGATAAAAATATAGAATAAATATATATTAAGGGTTAACTTAAATATACTTCTAAAAGCGCTAAATATATTAAATTAATCCTTTAGTCTTTATTAGAATATTAATAAAATTATAAAATATCTCTCTTTAAAGGTTATAATTAAAATTATCTATTTAAATAATTTTATAAGATATAAAACTACCTAATAATAATAATAATTAATATACCGGTTATTATTATTTTAAGAGCTTTAGCTTATTAAGTATTATTTATAGATATAAGTATTAAATAAAAAAGTAAAAAACCATAATTCTTATAAACCCCCCGTTATCTTTTAGTAATATATAATTACTTTAATAACTTTATCTGAAGGTTTATAAATTACTTTATCTTATCTATAAGATATATAGCGGTTTTATAAGGTGGTGGCGTGGTGTACCCCCGAGCTTATTAGGCACGGGTTTCTAGTCGGGTGTATACAATGCATAATAAAATGGGAAGTCCGCGGGGGGTTTTGAGCAGACAGATTCGGCGAATTTTGCGAGAATACGGCGAATTTCGTTCGACCCGCCTTAAAGCATCGGACCTGAGCGTTTCCGATCAAGGGGGTTAGGGGTGCTTTGCCCCGCTCAAGACCCATAAATATATCTTTAGTGCATTCTTTCATGATAAAAGCTATATGCAGTGATATTTCTTCTTAGCAATCAGTGGAAGTTGCCTACTTTAGTACTGCAAAATACGTCACGCCTTATAAAGAAATAAGGATTAGCAAAGTTCGTCTCGAGAAATTCGGCGACCTTACACTTCATCCGACGTATCTTCCAACCGGCAGCAATACTTGAAATGGGGACAGTGGACGACTCGACTAGGGCGGGCAGCACGGTGGACGACAACAATCGATTGATGGCAGCGCTATCGGGCCACGAGACAGACAAGGTCGACCCCAACATCATCGACTGGGATGGGCCCAACGATCCGGCAAACCCTCGCAACTGGGCCAGCCTCAAGAGAAACGGGCATGTGGTACTGGTGAGCCTCTTCACTCTCAATGCGTAAGATTCCCCCCCAGTTTCTCCGCTCCCACGACGCTCCGTGTCTATTTCTGGGGCGTTTGAATTTTCATTAAAGCTTTGGGGGGGCTGACCCGGGGCTGACAGCAACCTCGCGGCCACCATGTTCGCCCCGGGGGCACATCAGCTCGCAGTGGAGTTCGCCGTGACCAACGCTACGGTGGCAGCGATGACAGTGAGCCTGTACGTGCTGGGTTTCGCGTTGGGGCCGCTCGTGTTAGCCCCCCTATCCGAGGTTTACGGGCGCCAGACCATTTATACGCTCTGCAACCTTGGCTTCATTGCCTTCATCTTTGGCTGCGCTTTCAGCACCAATGTGAGCATGTTCCTTGCCTTCCGTTTTATCGCCGGCTGCGCCGCTTCTGGCCCCATGAGCGTGGGCGGCGGTACCATCGCCGACCTGACGTCACCCGAGGAGCGTGGCAAGGCCATGGCCCTGTTCAGCTCGGGGCCCCTACTGGGCCCCGTGCTGGGCCCTATCATTGGCGGTTACGTAGCTCAGTACATCGGTTGGCGCTGGACCTTTCGCATCATCTTGATCATTGTGAGTTCCTCTCCTATACTCCAGCCCCTCCTACAGCTGGGTAGTGGCAATGGGGGACGCTAATAATGCATTTTCCTGGACAAATAGGGCGTACTTATCGGTCTTTCGTTTTTCTTCTTCGCCAAGGAAACCAACGCGCTAGTCTTGCTTCGCCGCAAGACGGAGCTTCTTCGTAAGCAGACGGGAAACGACCAGCTCACGCCCAGGGTGGCGCGAAAGGAGACGCCGATGGAAATGCTCGTGAAAGCCATCATGAGGCCCCTGAAGCTCCTCGTCCTTTCGCCCATTGTGCTGCTTATTTCGCTGTACTCGGGTATCATGTTTGGGCTCATATTTCTGCTCTTCACCACGTTCCCCGATGTCTTCCGTGGCAAATATGGCTTCAGCGCAGGCACGTCCGGCCTTGTCTACCTCGGCCTTGGCCTGGGCATGGCGGTCGGGCTCGTACTCTTCACCAAGCTAAGCGACAAGATGGGGCGCCCCATAGACAGCAACACGAATGGGGCGCCGCCAAAGCCCGAGAGCCGTCTTATCCTGATGAAGTGGTTCGGGCCTATCACGCCACTAGGCCTGTTTCTGTATGGCTGGAGCGCTGAGTACGAACTCCACTGGGTCTTCCCCATTCTGGGTACTTTTATCGTCGGGCTAGGGTCTCTGTTCGTCATGATCCCCGGCCAGATATATTTGGTCGACTCATTCGGAGCAGAAGGGGCCGCCTCAGCCTTGGCAGCGAACATGCTCATCCGTAGCCCCTTCGGGGCTTTCTTGAACCTGGTAGCAGCCCCGCTATATAGCCGTTATGGCCTTGGCTGGGGTAACAGTGTGCTGGGGTTCATCTGTTTGGCTTTCACACCTGTGCCTTGGCTCTTCCATCGATACGGTGAGATGCTGCGCACTCGTTTCGTCAAGTACCTGTAATAAAGGGCACTAAAGATGGCTTTGTACAGATATGCTACAACTCATATTTCTCTGTGAAGAAATCTTTCGCCCCTCTGCCCCTCCGTATAGCATAGAGATTTTATTCCATATGTTTAGGTGCAATTAGACCTGTTGGTCAACGGATCGAGCCATGATCATTCCACAGCGCTGTCTCCGCCCCGGTGTTACGTAGATGGAATGGGGGAACATGGCTGTGAAGCACTAGGGGCTTCCCTAAAGGTGCAGTTCCAAAACCCAGAAAGGAGGCATAGTTCCGAAGCCTTGTACGTGGCCACCTCGTCGGCAACGCTTGTTTATTCGCGGAATGCTCGTACCAGTGTGTCGTACTGATAACGATGTCGAATTCCTTGGCAGGATATGCGCCCCGGATGATTAGAAGAAATTTGAATCTTCAGATTCCGTTCCTTTCGCCCAGTTCCCTGCTGGCGCAGAGTGATGCAGTTTATTAGGGTCTGCTCCCACTAGCCCCGTGATACCCACTCTCAGACTCCTTTGTCATATGTCTAGCACCGCCCGGATGTGTATATATTGCGAGCCCCACTGATGCGTGGCCCTGAGGCGTAGCTAGATATTGAGGTGCGAAGTCCATGATAGGTGGAGTCCTGGTGCTCCACCTTGGACGGCACTATAGCTAGATTCTTACGTCAGCGGCCACTTCGTGGCAGCCTGACCTAATACACCACTACTGTTCGACCCCCTCTATTTTTGTGTCACCCACCATGAAATCTAGTTCAGTTCCAGCTTCAAGCTGCGGCAATGCATCTATGTCGTTCCCTCTTATGCACGGTCTTCTATTTAGGCACATTTACTTCATTATTTTCAACTAAGGGGTGGTAACTTTAGCAGTGGATGTCAGAAAAAGGAGGTTAAGCCCCATATAAAGCCTCCTCATGTGACGAGAAGAAGTGCGACCAAGCATTTGCCAAGGCAGGACCCCGACCTGTCAGCCAAGGGTCTAGGGGGATGTCAGCCAGTGCCGATGCTAGCGGGGAAACCGGTTTTTTTTCCCTCCCCGCTGTTCTAGCCTAGCCAGGCATTATAATGCAGCGCTAAGAGAGAGAAGCGGGGGGTCCTGAACTTTAAAGCAGAAGTCTCTCGATAAGAACTCTCAGCTTCCTTATAAAGCTACTTATCACTATTATAGCAGTATTCGGTATAACTTTTTAGTAACAGATTATAAGGTAAACTACGGCTATAAGCCTAAAAATTTACTTATGATTAAGGCTTATATACTTATAGCCGTTGTTTGCCTTATAGTCTATCGCTAAGAAGTTATAGCGGGCTTATTTTATCCTCCCCCCGGACGAAGGCGTCGTTACCATCGTCGCTATCATCATCCTATTCTTAGTGGTCAACTCCGAGATGTTACTGGCGTGTCTCTACGATATTATCTTCACGTAGATGCAGGTCCTTGTGCCACGCGCGCTAGGAACAGCCGCCTATAGCTGCCTGTACGGGGTCGTGCAGATACTGCTGGACGAACTCCAGTAGGTCGAGGGCGGTCCCACAGCCTATAGGCGGCTCCTGAAGCGCCAAAGACCTATGGTGCGGAGCTGCATTCGTCGGTAAGTGCATCACTGCTTGATTCACCGATATCACCGCTTTTTGCACAGCCATGCCTTTATGCTCCCACGTTTGAACAAGAATATATCAACCTAGTATTTTGTTTATTTCCACCGAAACTCACCCGCAAAATCGGGAAGAAGTGCAGAAATATGCTGGGGGAAATGAAATTTGGTGTCGTAGTATTGGCTTACATACTTTACCAATCATACCATAGACAAGGGTTTCCCATGGTTCGCGCAAAACCCATCCAAAATAACTGCGCGATTAAATACTTTTCTTAACCAGTTTGGGCTGCACATGAGATCGAAATGAGTTTCTAACAAAGCATGGTGGAATTTCCCTACCATACACTAGCGAGCGCTGTTCTTTATCACCTTTTAGTATGGTTGAAAAGAGAGAGGCGGACTCCGAGTCAACTCGGCCATCCTTAGCCATGTTGTTGTGGCTATTATAGGTGAGCTCTTGGCGCTGGATTCCAGTTCTAATTTACATCCAACTGTCACGGCCGGTGGGAGCACACCCTAGCAAACTACACCAGACCGCCTCCGCGTACAGGGCAAAAGGACTAGAACTTAGAAGGTGGGAGCCTTCCTTCTAATAGGGTCACTGATACGTGACGGACCTGGGGGACCTGCCACTCTGGGGTAGCTGGCAGGGTCCTGGCATCTGGTGACCTAGGTTGATGCGTGGCCATGGGGGGTACCTGGATATCGAGGTGCGAAGCCCATGATAGGAGGTGTCCGGGTGCCCCACCTTGTACTGCACTATAGCTAGTTTCCCACGCCAACGACCACTTCGTGGCAGCCTGACCTAATACACCATCTTCTGTTTGACTTCTACTGTTCTTCGTGTCAGTCACCATCCCAGCAATGAGCGGCGGTCGAAGCGGCACCCCTTCTCACGCGCCGGTGATCACGGATCTCATCACCGGCAGCGTTATGGCCCGAGGCGCCAAGAAGTACCCTTGATGGGTCCTCCATGCCAAGTTTCCCTACATCATGTGCATTCTACACGCACCGTGTCGTCCCAGACGACAATGACGGCGCCGCCGGCCGGCTGTGCCACAGAATCACTCAGACCACTAGTTAAGACGTCACCCCAAGGTCTTCAAGAATTTCCTGGCGCCTAAACGGGCCCGCCTGATGATTCTGTCAGCCGAGACTATCACAATCTCCCGGCCTGTAAGCAGTTACGGCGTAGACAGCCAGCTAGCTTGAGAGCTTCAATTCTAAACTTTCGAGGACATTTAGGCGGATTTCTCGATATTTGACTTCGTTCACATTGTTCCGCTGATTCATTAGTGTAAGCCATCCTCACTGGGTCAAAACCTGTGCCGAAGGCTGCGAAGACAACTTAAGCTTTTTCTTTTCTCTACTAGCTTTTCCCCTTAATTTATCTTACATTCTCGCCAAATCTCAGCAACGTGATAGAAAATGATGCCCTGGTAGCATGGTATATGGTCATCTTTTAAGAGGCGTCCGTTACTTGCTAGTAGCAGTCAAGTAGTGTACTACTATATAAAGGCGAAAGATTATCCGGCCGGGTCGGTCGCACAGCTTTTCCGGCGTGTCATCTATGCCAGCTGGCTTAGCGTCAGCCCGAACGCTCCGTCCCAATCTTACCGAGCGAACATTTGAAACCTGACCTCACAGGACGCGCCGTCGATGTCGTAGATACCCGTATCGCTCCCCTGATTGGCCTTTTGTATCCAGTTGACGTAGACGCGAGAAAGAAATCCGGAGCCCACGACCGCGCCAGCTGGGTTGAAAAGGAGAAAAACAATAGAATGAGGAACGGCATGGTCAAGATGAAGTAGCCGGAACCCAGGCGCCATAACCCCCGATACACATCCATCCAGCAGGCAGATGACTCCGCCACCGTCTATATCACAGAACGCCACATGCGACTGGAGCATCGCTGGTGCTGTGTCATGAGGGAGCCTCAGAGTAGTATTCGTCAATTCCGCGTGAGAAACACTTTCATCGCATGCAGAGAGGATACTTTCCCGTTCTCTGAATCGGTTCTGGTTGTTGGATTCACCATCGATGGCCCACGAAAAGCATGATCTTGCTGCTTTTTGGTTTGATCTGCTCTATGGGGATGGGGATCCTGACTGACAGTAGCCGTCTCTCGTTATCGCCGTCATGGCTTTTCTGTTAAAGACCTGGGCCATTGCCTTGAGTTGCCCGCCGTTGAGCTCTACCTATCTTCCTGGTACGTTACCCATCGCCGGCTGGCCCAAAAGAAAACGTTTGGTGCAGGACACCATTACACTTGCTGAATACTCTCGTCTCTGCTGATTCTGTCCTTCCCCACTGCTCTCACAGTAACTTGCCGTACCTTGAAATGTTTTTATTGGTGCCACAACAGAATTTCCGGTGACAGCTTGGGTCGCTGGCGTTATGTCTCTGAATCATATGTAGGCTTGTTGGACACGTGTTAAGCAATAAGCACTGTACGTCCTGGTCAAGCAGATATTTTATGTGTCAAGATTAAGAATCATGCCGTGAGAGGGATTTGTAAATTCCGTGATTTTTCTGATGGGTCGATTGATTTTTGGAACTGTGCATGCCATTATATCTTCATGTCACATCTGCCGAGTAACAACCAATACGTAAACGCAGAGTAAGCGCTTTCACGTATTCATACCTTAACGAGGCATATCCTTGATCGAACTCTGTAGGATCAGCGTTGCTCACTTCTCAGTACTAGCACCGGATGGGTAGTGGGAGTGAGAGAATGCCTCACAGTTCAATAATGTAGCCTGTGTATACCTTTTTAACACTCGGCGCCCATGAAAGTATATTTTCTATTTTCTTATTAAGTTTGAGAGCCTCACGTCCTCTCATAAGTCTCGTAGAATACAGGCTTCAATAGATAGTGTACGGAGATGCCTGGGCAGGATGCGGACTCGATGAGGTTTGAGTGGTTGCATGTGTGCAGGCTGAATGTCCCCCTGGCTCCATCAACCCTGGCAAGCGTGCGGGAACCTGTACATTGACACGGGGCTTGGCTTGGCATCAAGAGGTACCCGTTTCTACGGATAATTCTGGCGATACGCTAAGCCGTATTGATCGTGATCATTTTAAATCTCTCGTCACCGTAGCAAACGCAGGACGTGAGACAAAAGATAAGTATCCAGTCACGTATCCGCCTCTAGCACCGGTTCATCCAATCACCCCTCTCCATTGAAGCAAAGATGATGGAAAAGAAGCTCGTCGTCGTCTGTGGGTCGACAGGCAACCAAGGCGGCTCGGTCGCGCGGCGCTTCTTGAAGGACTCGCGTTTCCTGGTGCGGGGGCTGACGCGGGACCCGACAAGCGCGGCGGCGCAAGCGCTGGCGGCCTTGGGCGCCGAGATGGTGCGGGCGGACCTCGACTCGGGGGACGCGGCGGCTCTGGCGGCCGTCTTCCGGGGGGCGGCCGTCATCTTCAGCGTGACGCAGTACTGGGGGCCGTTCGGGCGGGCGGCGGACCGGGCGGCGGCGGCGGCTCGGGGCGTCTCGGTCCGGCGGCTCGCATACGAGGACGAGCTGCGCCACGGGCGCGCCATCGCCGACGCCGCCGCCGCCACCGTCGCCTCGCTAGAACCCAACGGCTTCCTCGCCTCCACGCTGAGCCACGCGCGCCGCTGCAGTGCCGGCCGCTTCACCGAGCTGTACCACTACGACGCCAAGGCCGACGTGTTCCCTGACTACGTCGCCCGCACACACCCGGCCCTGGCAGCCAAGATGTCTTGCATACACACCGGCTTCTTCTTCTCAAGCTACGCCATCTTGCCCCGCTCGTATTTTGCCCAGGTCCGTCCCCATCCTTCTCGTCGTTCCCCCCCCCCCCCCCGCAAAGTGGGAATGGCCGTGGCGGCCACACTAACCCGCCGCGACCCCTGTTTCGACAGCAACCCGACGGCACCGTCAAGATGCAGTTCACAACGAGGCCTGACGTGCCTCAGCCACACCTCGACGTCCAGGGCGACATGGGCGCCTTTGCGTACGCCGTGCACCAGATGCCGCCGGGGCGTGCTTACATGGCGGCGGGCACCGTGTGCACCTGGCCCGCCTTCCTCGCTGCCTGGAGCCGTGTGACGGGCGTGGCCGCCCGTTATGAGCAGGTGTCCCTCGAGACCATGGTGGCGGCCGCTGGCGACGAGGAACTCGGCATTGAGACAGCGCTCATGTTTTGCTACTCATCGGATCCGGGCTATGATGGCGGCATGCAACTGCTCACGGCCGACGACATCCGAAAGGTAAGCTTCCCTCATCGCCCCATAGGTGCGATCCACCTGCTGCGATACAGTACCACTTTTCGAGGCTCACATGTTTCCTGCCAGGCTGGTATCGAATGTCCCATGACGTCATGGGAAGACTGGGCTGCAAGACATGACTGGTCGGTGGTGTTAAAAGGCGGTACCCAGGAGTCCTCATGAAGGAAGGGGAGGCAGGATAGCCTGCGATCGAAAGTAGGTAATATTGCACTTTGTGCATGCAGGGACCATCCAACTCCAATACATTGGTAACTAAGATACGCTACATCTTGTTTGCCTGTTCATTACATGACAAAGCCTCGGCTCTATGCTATTTAGCTCTTGAGGTGGGCCGAAGATTTGCCTCAAGGTTCGATGAGTGGAAAGGTCAGCTTCATTCAAGGTGGAGGCTTATTGTGTGACACAACTACCCTACACCACGTTCACTCTCGCGATGTTGACGCTCGGGGCTAGCCAATCACTCCAGGATACTCGAGGAGCGCTTTAGGGGCTTCTTATATCGATAAAAACAGGTTCCAAAGCAAAGCTCTGATTGAATCACTGACGATTAATCGCAGTTACGACGATGGTGTAAATTATGCTAGCAATCAAAATTTTCCTCATCCCTGTGTCCCAGTCGGCAATTCGAAATGGGAGCGTCAGAATAATTACCCTGACCTCCACTAAGGAATGTTTGGCATCTGACACATTGAAGGTGCCATAAAATAAATACATGCAAATGAATGACAGCGCTATAATGCCGCGGCGATGGGATTTTAGACAACGTTCCCCAGTCCCGCGAAGTATCATGGGCAACGAAAATAACAATTAACATGGGGGGGGATAGACCATCCAGAGCGACCAACTCTACCATCTACATGTATTAGAGAATAAAGCTCCGCGCCGTCCAATACCATGCAACCAATGAAAATGGTAACTGCTCTCTTTACTGCCACGCCTTTTTAAAAACACTGCCAAGCTGGCCAGCTCCGATCATGAACACAAGAATCATGTTGCCCATCCGGAGAACCAATGTTTGCAAGTTATGCGAGTGCCAAGGAAATGCTGAGACCGAGAATCGGGACAGTTTGGGGCGACACCTACCATTGCTGTAATAACCATGAGTCAGGCAAGCGTTGTTTTTCGAGTTTGGGGGATAAGAAACATATCTCGTAACTTGGATTTAGAGTTACAAGGACAAGATCGACGTTTTCAATACAAAGTTTTGTACTATCGACCTAGTCGCTACCATAAAGCTGTCATTAGTCCTTGTCTAATCATTCCTACATTTCTTTACCACCATCGGGGCTGCATTTTTTGCCGAGGGGGACTTAAGGAACCGCAGTCGAGCACGGTCCGTCAATTTTCGCCACGGTGAGTAAACATCCGACCGAAAGTGCTTGATTAGTATTGATCAGTGGGAATATCACATAGACGCTGGTACCAGTCGCCCTCGTTTCCACCTTGAATTCACTGTTCAGACGGAAACGGGGCATCAGACATTCTCCTACCATCCCCGCGTCGCCACTTACAGCTATCCAATGAAGGCTGAGGCGAGGGGCGTCCTCGCCGCCGGGTTCACCATCGTTCCTTCTGGCAATGGCCTCCTCCGAGAGTACCGCAACGACGTCCGAGGTGCAGTAAGTCTTAATTAGGGAAAATATTTACGGCGCAACTCAGTTCATTCTATTTACAGAGCTCATGGAGACGAAAACAATAGCATGCTTTATACAAGTCGGCTAGTGTTCATAAGAAAAGGTCTTAGGTCCTCTCGAGGTCATTCACGGACATGGGCAGTTCAGGGAAACATCACCAGTGTTTGACTTCCTACTATAATCACCAAACATTGAACATGCATAGCCACTGTCAATGCATCCTTTTTTCCCTGTCGAACTTCATAGCTATCAGGGCTCGAGTATTTCACAAGAGTCCTGGACATGGTGACATAGCCAAAATTGATATCCTGTCCTAGATGTTCCGTAATTTTGGAATACTTGGTTCATCGAGGCGCTAGATGAAACTACGTTGCTAAATGCTGGTTTTTCCCCTATGAATTGTCATATTCTTCGTTAAGGACAAATGAGTCTCCCGGTTGATGTACCGCGGAATTACTCGTAATAGTGGCGGACGAATCCTGCTCTAAATTGCAAAGTCTCTAGTTGTCGTTGAGAAACGCATGCTGGGTTTCAAGGACCTTCGAGGTCTAACACAGCCTTCCGCTCGGCAACGGATATCGAGATCTTACCAAAGATTCACAGGGATATGTGGTACATGAGTAGGAGAAGATGGGGAGGGTGAAATGCGAGCAGCGGCGGTCAAAGTAACAAAGCGGCTTGTGGGATAAATGTAGGAGACTGCTTCTGGTGTTCAAACGTGGTACACAGATCAGCATGCATATATTAACCGCGTGCAATGCTCATCCTCTCAGAGGTGGGGCAAAACTGTAAATTAATATAGGCTCCCTGTCCCCTAAGAACGGTTACGTAGCAGATACGCTGGGCCTGGGAGGGTGGGAGCTTAGTGGGTAGATACCAATTTGTCCCTAAACTCTCTGCGATTTACCTGGTGTGCTCTACACCGCTTTGGTCTGGGAAACCCTCGCTTAGGGTCTAGTGTATTCAGTTCACCTAGCACTGTGAACATTGACATGGACCAATATCCATCAGTAATGTTGAAAGTTCCCGCGGCGGGGCCTCGGTCCATATACGCGGGTTCCCGTAACAAGGCTAATCGATGGAATTCCACGCCTGGTCCTACTTGCTGGGGTCTTTCCACTAGCTTTAGAGTATACGTGATAGACAGGGACCTAAAGTGCCCCTGCCTCCGTATAGCAGGGAATTTGCCCCGCAACTGCGCATGCCTGTGAAGTATTTCGTATTTAAGTTCTGCTTGATTCATGTTACATTACCACTTTAATCTTCAGTTCCCAGTGCCTATTACACTGTCCAATCCCGCCACACCTTTGCTTTTGCGGTCTTGGCGGGTTGACTTGGCATTACGGACACGCCACAGGCCACACACGAGGCGCCCCATCGTGGCTGACATTGCATGGCGGCAATGCGCTAGCCTAGAGGGTCGGCGGAACTTCCCCAGTCTCAGGACCCTACAGCCGATGCCTTCGCCCGCGGCCTTGCACGTAGATCGTAGGCCCCTAGAGCGTGGCCCAATCAGGATTACAGAAAGTTCAACAACGTGGGATGACGGTGTGATATGATCCACCCTTAACGTCATGGAAGTATTCATCATGAAGTGAAAAGCCTAGTAATGTCCCTTTTGGCTTCTGCCGCTGGCCGAAATAGGTGGGATTGCCTATTAGGTAGACAAACATCAGACGAAAGTAGTTGGCAACAGGCTGGGATCTGACCACGGAGGGCGTCATACTTTTGACCATCACATTACGTAGCTTCCCCCCGGGCGCTCAATTAGGCCAACCGACCAAGTACTCCATCTCCAGCGAGTCCTGGTTTGCACGGTTGGGCCCCGCAAACCTGGCCGGGCTCTTGACCATCCGCCATTGAGCTTGTGTCTCGCAGAACATCCTGCTCTTTGCCAGGCAGCTGGGTTACTTTGTTCTTTTTTCACCCAATTTGCAAGGCATGGGAATTCTACTGATCACTTTCGGGAGCTTTTGTCGGAAGATTCCCGAGGACATCGTAGCAACAAGTGAGATTGCACGGGGCGATCCGTCTGACTTTTCCTTTGGACGGCTGCTTTCTCCAAACATGAGAACTCGGTTTCGGTGGAGTTTTTCTGATGTGGATAGATTACGATTGGGTATTAAACCCACAAATCTTCCTGACCATGTGTCCTTATACAATGGATACAGGCACAAACTCAATTTGATGCACATGTAGTTCTAGTTTGATGGCCCCGAACAGAAGTCAAAAAAGGGATGCTTGTTCGAATAGGAAATCTGAAGGGAAAAAGTAAAAAGTAAACGCGGGTTAAATAACTAACGCTGCCGTATTTACGGGGCTAGCAATATCCTTCCTGGAGTTGGATAAACAGTTGTTGCGCTACTCTCCCGCAACTCCGGACCACTTCCATCGGCATTTACTAGCGGTATTCCTCCGTAACTATCTGCCGATAAGTAGTTCCGTATCTGGTGACTGTGCCACTACGTATTCTCCTCTGGGATCCACATCTAGTCCCAATCTGTATCCTCAGTGGAGGCGGAATATCGGGAACAGTGTATCTCAAAGCTTTGAATACCACATCTGAAGCATTTCAATGGGCTTCACGGTATAGGTAGATGGGGTAATACCATAAATAAAATCCGATTGACGCTGTAAAAAGACTTTCACGTGTCGCCACACTGTGGTTTCGAAATGAAGTCGGGTCTACTGAGAGTTCCTTCGCGGGAAACACATGTATCCAGTACCATGATGAATCCTCTTCCTCACAGCCTCCGGCGGCGACTACACAACTCCTATACTCCAACATAAGATTGAAAATATGAAGTATCTCATAGGGAATAAATATGACCTCTTGAAAGTCCACTTCTAGCAGGTTGGTGTCCATCCCTTGGCCTCCAACTGTAAATGGTTGTAGTCTCCATCGGCCCAAGATTGTTGATGATGTGGCTGAGCAAGTTGCAGACCTCCCCAGTACTCCCAAGAGTCCATAGGTGCCGAAGCGGCCATGCCTGCACTGTCGGAGAAGTCCAATGGTGGACCCGGGTCCAGGAAATGGTCGAGGACGAGGAAGTCATCGTGGCAGAAGTTGTGGATGTCAAAGCCGGTGCCGCAGCATTCACCGGCGGTGCCGACAATGAAGCCGTCGAACCATGAGGTGGGGGAGATGCAGGCGGGGCCCGCAGGGAACTCGACCCAGGCCCCATCAACGGCGGCCGGCGGCGGCGGGGTCAGGGGGGGGAAACCCTCGCCGCGGGGTTGGGGCGGCTCTGCAGCCTTGGCGAGGGGCCGCGGCTTCTTGTCGCCGGGCGCCTTGGGCGCCGTCTTCCGGCGCGTATTCTGGGCGCGGGGCCCGAATACGCAGCAGGCCTTGGCGCGGTGGCACCGCACGCACTTCCGGGCCCCAGACTCGGTCCTCTCGGTGGAAATGACGCACGCCAGCTTCTTGGCCCGGCAGCGGTCACACGAGGCCCGGATTGACGGGTAGTTGGGCCGCTGGGAAGGAAAAGCCATGACGGGAGGGACCACGAAGACGATTAGGGAGAAGGGAAAGGGAGAGCGGAAGACTGAGCGGGGGCCGCGCCGGGGCTGGCAACCACGACACTGTAGGGCGAGAATTGATCACGCAGTTTACCTTTCAAGTCTGCACGATGGGTATTCGAAATCTCACTTATATATAACACGAGGACCTTAGCCTTCGCTGTATCATTACATAGCGAATAAGGTTTGCCAGCTACGAAGTCCCAGTGCCCTAGGTGCAGCACACGTGGGGCTTCACTGAGGACGTCTTATTACCCATCCGGGAGGACCACCCGCTGATGCGGGCCGGCCGGTGGTCAGAATTGGGGTGGTGCCGCTCGACCCGTGTAGAGAGTCTCGGACCAGCCCGAGTGTGTCTGCTCCATCCTGTGTGGATGGGACCCCGCGTGAATGGACATGAATCGACGATGTCAGCATCATACCTTCTATACGGCCAGCTATACCTGATCATACTCTATGAGGTCTATTAGTTATGGTTCCACAAGCCGGCTTCTGATACCATGCCCCTATGTATCTGTCTAAAAGTCACAATAGTGTGGTTGTGACTCACAACAGATGTTCATGAGTCGTTCAGCTTCGTTTCTATCACAAACACACCATCCATTCAGTGAGCTTTGGATCCAATAGTATGGAAATATGTAGCACTCCCATCCTGTCATCTGGTGGCGTTATCCCACACGTCACCGAAAGCATGAACGTCGCATATAGATACTGACAGGCATCGAAAACTTCCATGAAGATCTTGTGTTCTAGACCATTGATCGTCGCTGCCGCCTCAGCCTCTGTAATACGTCTGCAAGCGTATCAAAAAAGTTTAATTAATCGAGTCGCCTCAGTTCCGAATGAACTGGCAGGCAGAGCCTTGGACCTCGGGGCATCGCTCCGTGCACACTCGCGATAGCCCTCAGGCCCACTGCACGCCAGAGCGGCGTCTTCTCAGACGCGCTATCAGTCGTTGGATTCCTAGCCTTGGCTTTTCTTGGCAGCTTCCCAGACCATCGTGACCCTCAGGGTCCCCTGGGTGACAAACGGCGTGTCCGTTATGGGGAAAGATCCGCCCGATGAGTGTGCTGGCTGGCCACCAGGATGCAGCTTGTTCCGGCGTGCCAAGACTTGGCCGATTGAACGCGTGGCTGATTCTTGACTAGCTGAGTTCGGGGCGTTGTTACCGTGGAGTGGTGCCTGGGGCGGCAGACCCCGTCGTGTGGGTGGTTTCGATCATGGCCGCAACGGACGATGATCACGATTCAACCACGCCCTAATGCCCCCCCTAACACTATTCGAACATATACGAATTAGCACCGTTTTACTAGCGACGAAATTCGTCGCCAAGCCCCTTGCCGAGGTCCTTTTAACCTTTACTATCCGAACGGCTTCTCCAAAAATGAGTATATGCGAGGATAAAAAAAGAATGGCCGAAAGGCGTATTTTGGCTGGGCTTTTCGCCTAGAGAAGGGGAACAATTACTCGTTTTCGTAACTAAATAGCCGGCCCCGTGCGCTTTAATGAGAGACTCGCTGGGGCTCCCCGTCATTCTCCCCGGAGTGAATATGTGAACTGATGGTGAGCGGCACACAAAAGTCCAATGGAAATTCCTTACCGGTGGAGATATTACGTACCGGTTAATTCACGAACACGCCTATAGAGCCTTCCACGCTTACCCAAAACGCCGGCCGTGGGTCTCCCATGTTACGACCCCAAGAACCCAAGCCAAGAAAGGTGGCTAAGCGCCGCACTAGCCACCTGCAGACCTCACCAGCCATAGGGAAACAAACAAGGGACAACGACAATAGACCCCCTGGTGGGGAAGGGAATATTTCCCCAGGCAAACATTGCTTGGACAAAGGAAACCTTCCCCTTTGGGAAAGAGGGACAGAAGGTCACGTGACGGATCTCGGGATCTGGGCGAGAGCTAGAGAGCCGGGCTCGATAGAGGTATTAGTAAGGGAATGGCTTAGTATATAAGTCGGAAGGACTTCCTAGTAGATAGTTATTACCTTAGTAATTGATCTAAGCATCTATCTACTTATAGATAAAAGTAATCTCTTAACGACTCTATTATAAATTAGTTCCTTAATATTATATCTTAGTTACCTAGTTACTTATATTCAGCTAATTATTAGAAACCTTATATATAAGTTAAGTAAGTCTAAGACTTACTATAGACACTTTTATCCCTAGAAGTATAAACCCTACGTACCGTATTACCTAGGTATAGCGTTCGTTATATCTTAACTCGAGCACTAATAAGGTGACCTAAGGAAAGCGGAAACTTAGATTGAGGTAAGCTCTACTACCTAGTATAACCTAAGTCTTAAAGAGCTATTTAATTACAGGTATACATTCCTAGTAAATTTATTATAGCATATTATAGTTATATTCTATAATGAGAAACCTTAGAAGATTACAAATAGGCAATAATAGTTTATTATACTATTCCCCGGTATATTTATCGGGGTATAGTTTATAACACTTTTTTTATAAGGTTTACCTGGTTAATTCGGGGCTCCCTTACTGGCTAATTATATATCCTTGCTATTATCTTATTATAATAATAAATTCAAATTTGAAGTTATCTTAACGAATCGAACATCAGAATAGAAGCTAGAAGGGTTCTCTCACCGCCGATCTCCGGTATTTTTTATTATACTTAGGGGGAAGCATGGAATCTAAGTTATTCTAAAACCTTAACTACTAGGATAGAGTCTTGGTAGAGACACAAGGAGATGCCTGTCCATTACCCATACTTTACGCAACAGAGACACAAAACCTCGGCTCTGGCATAAGGGTGTACTGCGTTGCACCTTATATAAATGTTAGCCCCCGTTCGAGGGCTTGAACCACAACAACTACATTTTCTGATCTGCGTCACCTTTTAGGGCATTTCATAGAGTTTGCGCAATATTCCCAGCCATCTCATCTATTTTGCTGGGGAAAATTGCTACTACTCCAGTCCTGCCAAAAGGTTAGATGCGGGTAATTCTGCTCTGACGGAGATAAATGTAAGCCGGCGGCTAGGTCTCCATGTTGCCCTACGGCTGGTCGTAACTGTCAGCGGAATCTCCGCATGAGGCCCTATAAGTAGTCGAATTATTATCATGGGCTACGTCGCCATATAGGACAGATTAGCCGAGATAGTCGGGAAGGACTACGCTGACGTTCAGCTCGGCTCCAGCTTGGCGCACAATGATGCAGCGGTAATACAGAAAGGCGCCACAGGGGCAGGCAATGAGCGGGATATCCATAGGGCAAACGTTGCCACTCGAAACGCGTGGAACTTTGATTTATCACGGGCCTGGCCCAGCGGCTCAAATATTCAGCATGGGATCCATCCGTTGCCGCTGATGCCACCCCAGAGAGGGCAAAAGCGGAAGGTCCATGCAATCGAGCCAGTATCAAATGTTGAAGCGGGTTTCGGGCTCCAAAATAGCCTCGCTCACCTTGTTCCCAGCTGCTTGTTGCAAAGCGCAAAACCCGCCAGGCTAATGACCATAGCAAAGGTGGCAGCAGTGACGAAATCTGAGTAGACGCATGGAGTAGGAGACGTCTAGAACTGCCGCCAAGAAAACTAGTAGCACCAGATGACGCAGGAATACAACTCCAACGCAAGGGATTTGTTGTTGGTCGACCTTGGAGTATAAGCAGTTTACTGCCTATCACCACACCAGTGGGCCATTTTGGTCCATAGTAAAGCAGCTGACATGCTAGCCACTAGGGAAAACCCCAACACAGACAGGCTGACTGGCATGGCTGTGGGCTTACCGCTGTTTTGAGCGAACATGGAGCTCTCCCCGTATTCGTGATATCACTGAGGGACAGCGCTACGTGTTGAGCTGGAATATCGCTAAGAAAAGGCCGAGAAGGGCCCATACAGCCATTGGGTTTTTAAACCGGGAACATTCTAGGTCGTGTATGCAGCCAGGGGAGCACCGGGGAGCGAGTTCCGCAACACCAAGATGGGCGGCACCGGCCGAACGGTGGGTTCCAGGATGATGTTCTCTTGATCAATATATCGATAGCCGGTTTCCGCTACATGCACGGCATGCTTTGTTTCTATTGGCAACCGTAGGGTTGCTGTTTCTTATTAGCTTCATCTTGGGAGGTGGTTCATAGTGGCAAAATCTTGTGTCACACTTCGTCCGTTCAGCCTCGGGACAACCCGAAGTCTTACAAGCATCGCCCGAGCGACTCCAGAATAGGCATCACCCGCGAGGCAAGCAACCTGTGCGATGGTTTCGGCCCTGTTTCCAGACAATGGGACGATGCTTAAAGCATAGGATGTACTAAGCCTTGGCGCCCGCCAATGCCCCGTGGTGGCCCCTTTTATGTTTTACTGAAATCAAAGCTGCAGAAAGGGTATTAGTTGCTGATCCAGATACACGAAGAATAGGGAAAAAACCTTGGAGAGGGCCGAAGGCTTGGAAGGGCATCCCTAGTCATGGTAACAGAAAGCCAATTGACTGACTGAGTACGAGCGAGAAAAGGGAAGATACGCGGCCATCCGGCTCAATTTTATCCCTTTTCCCCCCGGGTCCACTGATGTACGAAGCATATTTAATGCGATGTGAGGAAACCTTGCCCCACAATGTCCAAGTTTAATAACTGCACCCGCCATTAACGTGGAGGTCTGAAGAGAGCAGGATGCCTCCCAATAGGAGTATAAATAGCCGCAAGTGAAGACCAAGTTTCACGGGACTTCTAATAGTCAGTGAAATACAGATTCGCGCTATTTCATCTGGTACCACCTTCTTTGCTCACTTAATCGTCGTCGAGAACTCAGAGCACTGCATTTATCCCATACCTTCGTCACATTTCATCACTATGAAGCTCGGACTGCTGCTATCTTTTGCCCTGGGCGCCAGCGCCGTCCCGGCTGCCCCAGGCGACAGCGGTGGCATCGTTTTCGGCCGCGCCGGCGTATTCGTGGACAGACCGAGCCGGCTCGGCGCAGCGAATTCGAATTGCGCCAACATGCATAAGCTGGCCGACGGCATCAGCCACAACATCGCCATTCAGCGCCAGGCGCTGATATCCGTCGCGCGCCTCAGGGCGGCGGCGGGTAGCACCAATGGCGCCTTCGCGGCTGCCAAATCGGCGCTTCTGGACAACATCAACGCCATGGTGCAGGTCCGCGAGGCCAACCAACAGATCGCCGGCGCACCCGAAGCCGTCATCAAAGGCCTCCAGACCGTTGCCGAGAAGCAGGCGCAGGAGAAGGCGCTGACCGAGAGCCTTGGCGGCACCTCGGCCGACTTGGGTACCATCGACACACTAAATACCTTGTTCACGAACGGAATCGCGTTGAACCAGAGGAACGCGCAAGAGGTGAGCTGCAGACCGATGCCCCCCTGAAGGAGGAGGCGCAATGTGGGAAACGAGGAGCAAGCCATTTGCTAACAAGGAGGTGAAACTGTCTAAAACAGGCTCTTCATGGTTGCTAAGGCAAGTAGCCCGCTGGGAAGAGAGATCAACAAGCCCGGGAACGATGACCCTCTTTTGGCTAACGCGTGTGCGCCGTGACGGTTGTCCCTCCAGGCCACCTTCTTACCTTCCGCTCTCCTGGATTGCGAACAACACCGGATGGTATTATAGAACTTCAGGCGCGTTTTCCGTGCTCCCAGGCCGGGTCCCTTGGCCTCGACAGCAATCCTGGTGGTGGGTTGGTTGGAGGTAGTACTCGCTTCAAGACTTCCTGAACTTACTGTAGTCTTTGTTTAATAGACACTGTCATTTATTCATATGATTGAATCCCGCAATGCTGGCCCGCTTCCTGGCATGCATTCGCCATGCCACCCCCAGTCCTAGCCATCGTGCATTGACGACACCCTGATCCCAGGCCTCTAGTCGGCAAAAGATTGAGGAACGGCATCCGGGGGTCAAGATGAAGAGCTTGATTACACACAGTGACGGGGTGGGAAATGGATATCGAGATCGAACGGCTGGGCTGGTTTGGTCTCCCGGCGAGGTTCCCATTAGATTCACCGGTTTCGACCTCGTGTTGTGCCCAGACGGCGCATGTAAACGTTGAAGCATAAATAGTGAAGAAAGTGTGAACAGTTTCGCACAGCTTCACGACCCCAGCAGAAACATACCGTAGAGAAATTCGGCCCCGGAGTTTCGTCGCGGTGTTACTGTGGCTGCTACTGCTACGAGTGGTAGTGGTCGGCCCCAAATCCCTGCAGTCCGTTGGCGTAGAAAGCCAGGAGGCCTCCCTTGGGTCTTGCAGGTGGCATCGACCCGCCCGAGGAACGCGCGCAGCTCCATCCGGGTGTCTACCTGGAATCGTGATGCTTGCAGGACGCCCAACACGGCGTGGAAACACCGGCTCTCCGTTACGCCGCATCCCTCGAGCATTCTGGCACTTGGGACTGGGTGCCCGCCGACAAGACTACGTTGTATCCACTGTACCTTCGCTCGTGATGTTCGGGTCCTGGCAAAAGGTTTAGCCAATAATGTAATCACGGCTTCACTTATACGTTTGCTTGATTCGGCATTGCTCCAAATTACTTGAATGTTCCAGTGGTATATTGGCCCAATGCTCCATCGTGTGCCATTCGGAGTAAAAGACGGTACACCTCAGTATATCACCAGTCCCCGTATCCCCAGGCTTTGTGTCGTTAGCGACTTCTTTGGGCAATAGAGCCGAGACCCGGATCCTGCCTTCGCCCTCAAGGCATCTTGTTTGTTCTAGTGACCAGGGGTGTACAGCGCAGTCCAGACACAGCGAGTGAGCGAAGGGAGCCTGCGGTCTCGTGAAACGAAGCCACAAGGATTGCAGGAACCAGATGCTATATAGCGAATCGTATGGATGTCCGACTCTTCGGGGATGTTATTTCGCGAGTGTCAATTTGACGTCTCGGTCTGGTCCTGTCATTGTGGGGCAATTGGGAGCTGGAAATCAGGAAGCTCAGGCTGCCATGACCATGGACTGCTCGCTTCCGGCCAAAGCTCCCATCATTACGTCCTGGAGATCTCGATAAGGCTGTATGTTGACCGAGATGCTGCTGAAGCATCCAAGCTCCACCTGTGACACGAGGGCCAAGTGCCGGGGAGGCCCGCGATAGATTCGCATGGGTTACAGTCGACCATTGTTTGCGCCAACTCGGCTGTTTGCCCCATTGGCGTCATGAACAGGAGGATCTGATGTCATTGGAACCCCAGAGCGCCCCGAATGGCCCATCCGTTCCTGTTGGTGCGTTGGGTGCTGAAGGCAGGGGAGTCGGTGGCAACAAACCGGACCTGAGCGCGAGGGGCAAACTGAGCAGTTGCGCGCATTTTAGCCAGGCTGGCAAGCACTCTCTAGTCGAATCGCAATATTGGGTACTCGAAATCTGCCCAAAAGGCATCTTTTCATTGGAGAAAGAGTAGGAAACTTGGATTAAGCCAGGTTCAGCTCTGGGCTCCAGGATCTCGAGCGGGCTCTTCGCGCTTCTCATCTGCCTCCTGCGCCACCCAAGCACACTATGCTAAGCTTCCCGCCCTTAATTCCGCGCTACAAAGTCTATAGATGAGGGTCTTGCCGCCGTGAAAGAAGCGAAGCACCACTGCCAGCCGCAGCCAGCCCCTGTGTGCCGGTGGTGCGCGAGGGTGATGAAGGGGCTCCAGCAGACTTTGGGTGTCATGGCCGTTTCGTTTACTCAGGGACAGCGAGGGCAGCGAAGTTCATGGAGGGCTTGGGGCTCATCCGAGGTCTGTCTGATATAAGATGAAGGTTGGGAAATCAACTCTAGCGTGCGTTCCTGGGAGGGTCTGGTCAACCTGGTAACTGGATGGGGTGTTCACGCATTGCTGGCGGTAGTGTCTCGGCAAGATGCATTGGCCCCATTTCCAGCACGCAAACAGCTATGAGGTACGATATCGAACACGAACGCCCAAGGGTACTCTAGCTCCTCCCATGTGGCTCCTTTCCTTTCCTCGTCGCATCATGCCTTTCCGTCCGGCCGGCTCCCGCTGCACTTAGAAGGGGTGGTAAACGGCAATGGCGTCGGCGAAGCTCTCGTCGATCTGGGCGGTGAGGGCCTTGGCGAGGTTCTGGACGAGGGGGGGGATCTTTTCGACGACGGCGGCGCCGAAGCGGGCGCTGGCGTCGCGCTGGGCCTTGAGGGTGAGCAGGATGGCGGGGCCGAGGAGGAGGCGGTCGAACTTGGGCTGGGCGGCGACGAGGGTGTCGAGGGTGCGGTTGACGTCGGCGACGAGCGTCTGCGTCAGCGTGCCGACGCCGAGCGCCTCAAGCGTCGTGAGGTTGGCCGACGCGCGCGCCGTCTGCGTGCCCTTGTCCACCGTCAGCAGGAGCGCCGTCGCCCGCGCCGTGATGGGCACTGCCTGCAGCAGGCCGCCGCACCACGTGGCCACCGTCGTGTTGAGCGCCGCCGTGTCCGCGATGACCGCCTGCAGCGCCGCCTCCACCGACGCCCCGTCCGCCGCCACCGTGCGGGTGAGGGCCGTGAGGGCGCCGAGGACCAGGGAGAACTTCATGGTGGCCGGGGTGGGAGGGCTGCGGCGTGGACTGGAGGCACGAGAGAGGCTCGGGACGAGAGACGAGTCGTGAACTGGGCCGTGGTGGCGAGGCAGAGACGGCTGGACCGGCACTCCAACCCGCGGCTTATATCTATCCCCAGTCGGACCACAGGCCCAGCCCAAACAGATCTGTCATCCTCTGCCCTGGCTGTCCGTCTTCCGCTTGCCCGCCCGTCGCTTGCCGCTTGCTCACAGCAGCCAGGCCGTCCGCCTCGCCTCGTCGGCGTCAGATGTCACCCCGGGATCCGACTCCCCGCATTCCCCTCTTGCCTCTGGCACAACGTCGTATACGGAGATGGAGGGCCATCGGAGCCGAAGCCGGATCGGTGATGGTCGCCGAGATTACCCACCCCGCGGCAACGACTCGTCATTGGCGGGAGCAAAGAATGGTGGTGTGGTAGAAGCTTGGGGTGCTGAATATCCCGGGGAACCTGGCAATGCTGGGCTCACGATTGGCCGAGCGGCGGTCAGGTCCGCGGATCCTGCGATTGGGGAATCGGGGAATCCTGGGGTCGAGCCAGGTCCTGAGCCAGGCTCCCTGGGAGCAGCCGCGGCCAGTTGCCAGAATGAGGAAAACATGTGAGCCATGCTCCTCCGTGTGCCGCCGTCACGGTCGAGCGGGCAGGGGGTATAGTCATCGCGATCCGTAGGCCCTTCGACGGCCCCGGAAACCGCCTGTATCCTTGACACGGTAGTAAACAGTCCGGCGGCTTGGTTCCCACCGGGTCATCAAGTGCGAACGAAGACCATCTTTGCTAGGAGGCCTGAAATTGGAAAGAAGAGCCAGGCATCTATCTGCCGATTGCCAATCGAGACCTGGGGAAACCGAGACGGACACAAATCTTGAAACCGGGAACGTGGTGGTATATTGATAGCAAGCCAACCAGAGCAACGGGCCCAACGCCAAACCTGAAGCGGCCCATCGGCCGCTTTTTATAAAATGCGTGACGAAGTCATCGTGACCGCGGCCGTATCCTACTCGTCATCTTCCCAACCGTCCTCTTTCATGCGCGCCTCGATGGCCGCATTGACGGCCTCCTCGGCGTCGCCCTCCAGCCCTTCGCTGTCAAACTCATCCTCGTCCAGCATGTCCTCGAACAGGTCGCTGTTGTTGCCGTCCACGTCCATCTCGTCGGCCTCATCGCCCTCTTTCTTGTTGTGAGCGCCACTGGCAGCCCGCTCCTTCTTCTTCTTCTCGACGTTGGCCTTTTGTTCCTTCCGTCGTTTCTCCTTTTCGTTGGCCCTCTGTTGCCAGCGCTTTTCTATCTCCTCCACCTCGGCCTTGCTCTTGTGGATGTGCTCGTGCCACATGATTTTGCCGTCCGACATGCCTTCTTCCACCTTGGTCATGCGCAGCTTCATGCGCGGGCCGAGCTCGACCAGCTTGACGGCCCGCTTCGCTACCCGTTCGTCATGGTCTTCGGCCGGGCCGTCCTCCTCTTCCAGCGCCGCACGCGCCTTGCGAGACAAGACCTTACGCGGCGCCTGGTCGAGAATCTCGACCTCGGCGTCCGTGTCCATCTCGCTGCCGCTGGTTCCGTCCGTCATGTAACCATCGCCGTTCTCGCCGCCGACCATGTAGTCGGCAATGTCCTCGAGCTTGCCCAGGTTGGGCAGGCCGCCTTTCCTCGCCTTCTTGGCCATCCTCTCGGCGGCGTCAAGTCTGCGAAGGGGTTTGGACACGCCAGTCGACTTGGTGACGATGGCATAGTGTCTGAAGTTAATGATAAAGCTACCGTCGTCGGCGTCGCGAGCGGGTTCTCGGTTGAGGAGGAGGACACGGTGTATCGAGTGCAGCGGCGTCTTCTGGGGGTTGATGGGCGGGAACATGGACTGAAACATGGTGGTCGTCAGGGACTCGAGGTGCTTCGGGACCTTGGACTTGGAGTCGGCGCCAGGCGTCGAGAAGTTGTTCATGACGAGCAGGGGCGGGGTGAGGTATTCCTTGCCGCCGCCGCGGGGATGGCGTTGGGCGCGGCGCACGTCTTTGCACAGCGAGTACTTGTCGACGCGGAAGTGCAGGGTCGGGCCGCGGGGAGCGAGGGCCATGCGCATATTGGTGTTGCCGTTCTCGGAGCGCGAGAAGAGCATGAGATGGGTGACGCCCAGAGGCCCGCTCATGGTGATGTAGTCTCGCAGGCGGTTGGCGCGACGCTCCTTGAGCCGGCTGGCGGTGCCGGGCTCCATGACATGACGGACGTCCTTGACCAGCTGACTGACGTTGGAGCCGACCTCACCGGCGCCCATGCGGATGACCATGCTTTTGGGATCTTTGGCCGACGCATGGCCGTTGGAGACGGCCTTGGTGTCGGGGTTGCTAGCGCCCACGTGGGTGCGCTTCTTGGATCTCCTCTTGGCCATTGCGAGAATGTATGTGTAGGGTTCACGGAAACAAGAAAGAATCGAAGGCTCGGGGCGGTCGAGTTGTGAAGAGGGCGCGACGGGGGAAGGGGGAGAAAAACAGAACTGTCCCGGCTTTCGTCTGGGGGCTGCCTTTCGATGGAGGAGCGAACTTCTCTGCGCCTGCCCGTCGACAGTGCAACAGACCCAATCCAGTCCAAAAAAGTTGCAGACCCACCGAAGCGCGGGTATCGATAACCAGCGGATGCGACAAGTACCTGCCGGGAAACTGGCATGTACAATCCTGCGCAACAGTCAGTGGCCAATGGAAAGCCGGCATTCTAGCTAGGCAAGCCACTCGAATGGCTCGTCAAGGGCCGGTGGGGAAATGAGTATGCCAATTTTATGCTGTGGAATAAGAACGATAAGCTCCGATAAGCCCCGACCCGCATAAAAGTCTTAGTGGGGCATGAGAGACGGATTTCCTCTGCCTCCAATCGCGACTCCAGCGTCATCTCGAAAGCGAGCTTGCCGTCCACCGTTCTAAACCGTTTAGGCTGCTTCCAATTGAGAGGTGACTCTGCCCTGTGCAAATCGCCTCTTCGACACTCAGTCCGACTCACTGCCTGCCAGACGTGCAGTACGCTCGACATGTCGTCCGCCATTGCGAAGCGGCGCAAGCTGTCGCACGAAGCACCGCGCCCCAAAAAGTCCAACCAGACCACCGACCAAAAACACCACAAGCCGAAGCCTCGTGTTGCGGTCGAAGCCGCAGAAGATGGCGAGAGTAATGAAGAAAGCGAAGGGGTGCATAACGACGACGAGGCAGCCAGTGATTCCGACGGCTCGCCCCCCGATTCCGCCACCATTGACGACGAAGACGCTGAGGACCACGAGGCCGAAGAAGCACCCAAGACGTTCAAAGAACTTGGCATAGTCGACTCCCTGGTCGAGGCCTGCGAATCCCTCGGTTACAAGGCTCCCACGCCCATCCAGCAGAAGTCCATCCCCGTCGCCTTGCAAGACCGCGATGTCATCGGTCTCGCTGAGACGGGTAGTGGAAAGACGGCTGCCTTTGCCCTTCCCATCCTGCAGTCCCTGCTCGACAAGCCGCAGCCGCTGTTCGGCCTCGTTCTCGCGCCGACGCGTGAGCTGGCCAGCCAGATCGGCCAGGCCTTTGAGGCCCTGGGCTCCCTCATCTCCCTGCGATGCGCCGTCATTGTCGGTGGTCTCGACATGGTGCAGCAGAGCATCGCCCTGTCCAAGAAGCCGCACATCATCGTCGCCACCCCCGGCCGTCTCCTGGACCATCTCGAGAAGACCAAGGGGTTCTCGCTGAGATCCCTAAAGTACCTGGTCATGGACGAGGCCGATCGGCTGCTCGATATGGACTTTGGGCCCATTATCACCAAGATCCTCAATCTGGTGCCGCGGGAGCGTCGCACCTTCTTGTTTTCGGCGACCATGTCTTCCAAGGTCGAGTCTCTGCAGCGTGCGAGTTTGCGCGACCCAGTCAAGGTCAGCGTGAGCAGCAACAAGTATCAGACTGTCTCGACCCTGCTCACCAACTATGTCTTTAGTGAGTTCCTCCCCTCCCGGCCTTGCTTGCCGCGCGGAGCGAACGGCGACTGACAAATGCACCAGTTCCACACAAGCACAAGGACACCTACCTCGTCTTCCTCGTCCAAGAGTTCCAGGGGAAATCAGGCATCATTTTCACCCGAACTATCTACGAGTGCCAGCGGATCGCCATCCTCCTACGCCAGCTGGGCTCCAAGGCCATCCCGTTGCATGGCCAGCTCTCCCAGACTGCTCGGTTGGGGGCTTTGAACAAGTTCAAGAGCGGGGCTAGCGACCTGCTGATTGCCACCGACGTGGCCGCTCGTGGTCTCGACATCCCGAGCGTCGACGTTGTCATCAACTTTGACCTGCCTGGCGACTCCAAGTCGTATGTGCACCGTGTTGGTCGAACCGCCCGAGCTGGACGAGCCGGCCACGCTATCAGCATCGTCACCCAGTATGATCTGGAGATATGGCTGCGTATCGAAGCCGCTTTGGGCAAGAAGTACGTATCCGAACCTGGTGATGCTTGGAATCATGCGTGCTCATATATCCGCCCCTTCTCCGTCACCCGTATCCCTTCTACTGTCACCCCCGCAGTATCTTTTGGGCAACTGTCACTGACTCGTGCTAGGTACACCGAATACAACGCCGACAAGGACGAAGTCATGGTGTTCAAGCATCGCGTTGAGGAGGCGGCGCGCGCTGCCCGTACCGAGATGAAGAACCAGATGGAGGAGCAGGGAAAGAAGGGTAGCAAATGGAAGGGCGCGAAAGGAGGAAACAAGGGTATCGGGCACAAGAGACGACGTGATAACATGGATACTGAGGAAGGCTAGAGAGTCTTGGGGATGGCGTTCTGGGTTGAATGCAGCAGTCGGCTGCTTAATTGTATATTTTACTCACTTAGGCCCCCTCGACCCTAACGCCCTGGTGTTGCATACCCGTGTACCTTGCTTGTCTTTGATACCTGAATACCGTGCCATTTCCCGGGAATAAAAGCGAAGGAGGCCTGGACTTCTTGGATCTTGCAGGAAGAGCATACGGGGTGGAGACCGGGAGAGATGTATGCCCAACTGGCTGTGTTGCTTCTATTTTCACCTGCATCCTTCTATCGCCCGTCTCTGTGTGACATTGACTGAGCCTGCATCGTCCAAAGCTAGGCTGACAGGACTGTCTCCATCCAGTCAACACCCGGAAGACTCAAAACACCTCACGGGCAGCCCGGTCTGCGGTTCGTGGTGTGGATGGGCGGGAGGGGCAATGTCCGGATCATTGGGGGCGTCTCTATCCATTCGAGTCCCAGACCACCGGAACGCCCGCCCATCACAGCCTTTCGCCTCGCCGGCGTTTGACCTCCCGGGCCCGCGATGGCTCGCGCTGCGACCCCGACGACGCCAGCTCACTCACGCCCTCGCCCTCGCCCTCGCCTGGCGCTTGCCGTCCCCGGAATGGCCGGCAAGGAGACCGCAGCCCCCCGTCTCGCCTGCGAGGGAAGGAGGATTGGCCTACGAGGGCTCCCTGTCACGGATCCGACGGCCAGCACGCGGTCCTGCCATTACCTCCCTGGCCCCTCCCACAGTGTACCACTTTGGGGGTCTATTTTAGATGGTACATCTGCGTAGGCTTGTCAACCCAGCCAAGGAGCTGCTGACACCTCTGCCAGCCAACCCGACCCTCCTCGGCCTCCCCCCCGCCCTAGGTTTCCCTTCCCCGGCCCCCAATTTCGACCGATACTAAGCCTTCCCTAAAACAACCGGGCGGGTTTGGGGGCAACCTCCAGTGGGGGTGGGCCAATGCTAGCGAGGGAGGGGGGACGGGTGCCCTCCCATGCCCGCCCGCGCAACGGGTGCAAAAGAGATGCGCTGTTCCCGTACCTGTTCACACCGCGCATGCGGCTTGGGCGGCGGCAAGGCAGGCTCGGGCCGCCCGAGCCCAGGGACCTCCCGCCCATCGCCCGAGCCGGGAAGGCCGACCCCGGCGGACGCGGCGGCCGGCTTTCCCACGGCGTGTTAGGACTCGCCGCCCTCCCGCCTGGTAGCCGGGCGTGCCCAGGGCGCGTCCGGCTTATTCCCATCCTGTAGGCGTACCCTTCGCATGGGCATTATTTCACTCTCCCTTCTTCGTTTCTTGCTGTTTACCCCCCACTCCATCTAGGCCTCCTCTGCGCGGCGCTACTACTCTCGGTACATACGTACCAAGCGAGGGAGGGGGGGAAAACCTGGGTTGGGCGCACGCGGGGTTGGGAGGCCGTACCCAACCAAGCCCATCCGGCTTTACCCGGACCCGGTCTGTGTCTTCCCAAGAAACGCTGGGAGGCAAGAACGAGGACAAAGGGGAGAGGGGAGGGAGGAGCTCTCGTCCAGCGGGCGTGGATCGGAATCGGCGGGTTTTCCTCTCATGTTCCCTTGGCTTGGTGCTACCGTCGTCTCCCAATTCATCACCCGCGAGGGGGTCCGCGACATTGGAGTGGGATCCGGATCAAGAGAGGTAAACTTCGGAGAGGCTTCCGCGTCGCTACAATGCCATGACGAGGAGCGAACTCAAGACGGACGCGCGGCATGATAATTAACGATCAATTCCTTGCTTGCTAACCTCGATCCCATATGGGCGAATACGGAAAGAACGCAAAAGCCTCATACAACGCACCCCCCGCAAGCCGGCCGCTGAAAACAACAAAGCGGTGCGTCGCCTAGTCCTCCTTCTCGCCGCCCGCGGGGGCCGTGGCCACCTTGATGGCGTCGTTGCCCTCCGGAATGACGGGGGCGGCGACGCCGGGCAGCTTGGCCGCCTTGTCTGGCACGTCGTCGGCGGCGTCGGCCGTCGCGTCTTTGTTGTCACCGCCGCCCTCGTCGGCGGCGGCTTGCACGCCGTTCTCCCCCTTGGCCTCTTCATCGGCCGCCTGGCCGTCTTCGCCCAGGCCCGCGGGCGCGGCCTCGGCCTCGTCCCCGTCATCCTCTTCGGGGGCGGCCGCCTCGTCGGTCTCGCCGTTGGCCTCGGCTACGGTGACCGACTCTTGGGAGGCCGGGGCCGTCTTCTGCTTCTTGGCTGGAGGCTGCTCTTCCTCAGCTGCCATGGAGCGTCAGCATGTCCAGCGCCGCGAAATACAAGGTGGGGGAAGGAGGTGCGAATGGATGAGTTATTTCGGACCGGCGGAGAGAGCATGGGGGGAGGCTGCGGGAGGGGAGGCTTACCTTCAACATCGTTCTCTTCATCCTCGGGGTCGCCGCCGTCGTCCTCGTACTCCTCCTCTTCGTCGTCGTCGTCGACGTCATCTTCGTCACCCTCGGAGACGTACCTGTCCATCGAATTAGCACAGGGCGCCTCGACCACTCGCGACCCGACCTGGAACGGGGGGCCATGGCGCCATGGACAAGCGCCGCCAGACGGAACGTGCGCGATGCCAGCGCCCCATTTGCGACAGCTTTGGCCGGGGTGAGGAGGCGCGCATGGCCCGGAGGACGGCCGGTCAACGTCCACGGCGATGGATCGATGGACAGTTGTGGCGGGGGAAACTCACTCCTCCTCCTCCTCGCTCTCGTCGCTGGGGAGGGCGACAAGCTCCTCCTCGTCAGACTTGCGCTTGCGCGACATGTTGTGGTTGTGGGGGGGGTGGAACGTTGGGCGGTGGTCTAAGAGCGAAGATACCAGAGAGGCAACTGAAAGTGGGTTCCCAGTGGGAATTGGCGTGTACGGGGACGAGATTGGGGGTTTCACGGGGAGAAAGAGAGAGAGAGAGAGGGAGGGAGCGAAGGGAAAGGAACAGGAAAAAGAGTAGGGGAGAGCGCGGGAAGCTGGGGGAGGAGGTGAGGAAGGGAGCTGGCTAGGACTACTGGTGGTGCTTCTGCGGCTCCAGGGTCCAGAGAAGGGGAGCGAGGAGGAGCAGAAAGGCGGGCGGCCAGAGTCCGTTTAGCTGGGAGGCGCTGGGCACGACGGACGGGCTAGGACAAGGAGGAGGGCAGCAGGGCTGGAGGGGATGGATAGCACTGGCATGAGATGATGGATGGGGATGTCGCCGAGCTTGCTTGCTCTCTGCGCCCGCCATGCCGCCCGTGGTGTCGGTACTAAGGTAGGTAGGTGGTGTATAGCGCAGTGGCAGGGCTGTGGCTCGGAGCCTGTTTGGGGGTGCTGCTGTACCCATCCTCGGCTACTTTTCCACACACGGTGTTTCCCTGGCTGACCTGGCCCAAGGGGTCTACCGAGGTACCTCGCAAGCGACCTGGGGATGCCGGGGGACGCGTGAGGGGGTGGGCCAGAGACGAGGACAGGATGGAGCGGGCACAAGGTCACTCCAAGTTGGAGGTCACGTCGCGCGCATCAGATCGCCTGCGGGTGCTGAACGGGGGGGCTGCGAGCCTGTGCCTGTAGACGTGGTGGCGGGAGGTACCCGTACCAGCCCCTACGCACCCCATGCAGCTAGGAAAGTACACTTGCAGGCTGCTTGCGGTTGGCGCCTATGGCTCGCTAGGGCAACTAAGCTCGGCCTGGGGTCGGGTACTTCGTCCCTACACGTCCTTGGCCCCTCCAGAGGTATTCAAAGTCGTGCAGGTGTGTTTGGTGTTAACTACTCCCTACTTCTCCACCCAGCGCGGGCTGCCCGCCCGGGGAGCCAGCCAAGAGCCGGGGTCCGGGGGCACCACCGTGGAAGCCGCCGGGCCAACCGCCAGCTGGGGGGGGCCAGGCCATGGCGATAGAGGCAGAGACAGACAGGCAGGAGGAGAGGGAAGGAGAAAAAGGCCGAGGGCTGGTTGGCTGCGATGCGCACACCCAGGCCGGAGGACAAGCAAAAGGAACGAGCTCAGACCCCCTCAGCGCCTAGCCTGCGTGAGCTAACCCTGACGGCTGCGACTTGGCGCAGCCTTGTCGTGCTCCGACAGGCTGCTGCGGTCTGCGGGAGCCTCCCAGAGGGTGTCAAAGCAAAGGGGGAGGGAAGCACATCTCTCGCTTTTGCCCCCCCCCCCCCCCCTTCCCCCGCCCTTGGGCCCCCCGGTGGTGTCTCTCTGGCATCCAGAGCCCGTCTACCCACCTGCCACCTGCCAGCCTACCGGCCGGGAACCGTGAAGCGCGAAAGCGGCCGTGGGCACACAAGGAAAACGTCATCCGGAAGGGCGGCTACAGGCACGGCAAGGGGGGTCTTGGTGGCACGTATGGTAGCTGATGTCCCCCCTCCCGTCCTGGGAAGGGCCTTCCGTCATCCAACGTCCGGAGCAGCCTGGGCGTACAGTAGAGAGGAGAGGGGAGACGGGCAACCGCCAAAACGAAACAAGGAGTGCAACAAACAGGGCGGCCTGCCGATTCCCCCCTCCCACAGGCCGCCCATCGTCCAAGGCCAAGCGGGGAGGGTGCATCCGTATCGCAAGAGGTGTGCGCAGGCGGGTATCGTACCGTCTGGTCTGGCGCATCGCAAGCCTGTAAGTGGCATTGGCATGCCTGACTGCTGGTCTCTGCAGCCGCCTTCCATCGTCGTGACATACCTAAAGGCAGGTAGGTGGTTTATGAAGTGCGCGCCGACCAAGCCTGTTGTCAAGCAAACGCGGGCATCGCGTCGCATCGCATCGCATCGCATCGCCCCTGGTGAACGCACAGCTGAAGACGGGCGGCGGCCGGGGCAAGCCAGCAGCCGTCATAGTCTGGCTGCTCCCGGTGGCCTCCTCCTCGTCCTCTTCCTCCCTTCCCGCACGCTTGTCCGGGAGACGGTAAGTAGCTAGATGGCCCCAAAGCCCGTGCAGACAAACGGCCGCTGCGAGGTTGACAGGCAGCCGCTCCGATGTTGCTATCAAACGACGCGCCGGGCCGGGGGCGGGGCATCTAGGGCCTGGGGCCCCGTGATGGCATCGCCAGTGGTCGGCGTCACTGTGGGAGCTTGCTTTCTGGGCTGTCGTCATCGTGGAAGGCCGCTGCCGCCGGTGCTTCTCATGGCCGCCGCCGCAGCCGTGGCCGGTCGCCTCACGTCAGCGCCTCCCAGGTGCATTACCTCCCTCCCCCGCCAAGGCAAGAAGAGAGGCAGCCAGAGGTAGGCAGGCATTGCCGCTCCGTACAACCAGCAGTTCGAGAGTCGCCTATGCGCTGCATCTGAACGGATGGACGCGTCCAATACCATCCCAAGGCCATTTGTGGTTGGGCGCAGAGGCGCGATGCATGCCCTGAGACAAGGCCAGAGGCGCCCCGGCCACCTCGAGATACTGCAACAGCAGTATGCAACCATGCGGGGCGGGCTGGGTGTCTCGACGCAAGCTGCGAACAGCGATATTGACGACAGCCAGATAGATGGCCATCTTGATCCATGGCGAGTTGGGTGCTCGGGCCTGCCTCACTTGAGCGGCCTGGCTGCAGGGCCATTTTCATTGCGTGCGTGCATTGTGAGAACAGCTCCTCACCCAAACGGGAACTGTGTTCACGAGGGGTTGTGGAAAACGGGAAGGGCGCGAGTCTACCTCCTAAACGGACGACCGGCTGCGATCCGGACGGCCGGTGAGAGGAAGCTGGAAGCGCCTGGGGGTGGAGGACGAGGGGGGGGGGGGGGGGGGGGGGCTGATGGATGGAAGCCCCCCCCCCCCCCCCCCCCCCCGGCACAGGCTCGAGACGTCCAAGGAAGCCATCGTCAGGGCGGCCCATCTCCCTTGCGACTCCATACGTTACTGGGTACGGCAGGCGCAGGGTCGGAGCGGCGGGCGCAACCCCTGGCTGCCAGGGCACTTGTTGGGCCTCCACGCTTTGTTTTTGCCCTCTGTTGCCCATCCCCCCTCTGCCCTCCATGCCGGGGAAAGTTTGGCGTGAGCTGCAAACTGCGGGCGGCACGCGACTTCGCCGCAGCAGCGCTGCGGCGGGCCCGCGTTGTTGTCGGCAGCGGAGATGCGTCCATCGCCAGTCAGGATGATGCCATGGCCTCCCATGCAGGCCATTCCCCCCAGGGCCTTCCAGGGCCGCATCGAGATCGCATCGTATCGCGGCAAGGTACTTTGGCGGACGCACACGCTGCGTACGGGGCGTCGCAGGCAGGCAGGCCTCGTGGCAGCAGCCGGCGCAAGAAATTTCAGCGCCGCGAGATTGGGATGTGACATGGGAGCGACAAACTGGGGAATCAACGCTCACCGGAACACGGACGTCGTCGCCGGGGGCAGATGGGCGAGAGCCGTGAGGTGACAAAGCGTAACACCTCCGTCCTCACCCGCGCCCACGCATTTGCTCTGGCTCTCAGCTGGGCCGGGATAAGCACGAGCGCAATTCCGTGACCCCCCGTTGCGTCCGGGGACGATGGCCCTCGTCCTCCACGGCGCGCTAGCAGGAGGCAGCAGGACCCCTGAACCATCGCAATGGGAGGAAGTACATGGACAGGGTGACAACAGGGCCGAAGGGGGAGAGGACACGGGGAGGGGAAGGCCGCGATTCTCATGAATCGCCCGCCCCCTCCCCTTCGAAGCCACCCTGGCCACGGGACAGCAACCCTACCGGGAAAGGAGTCCTGTTGGGCTGGACAGGAGGCAGCGGAGGCGTCGCTAGCCAACCATCGTCAGCATGCGCGGCGTCCACCATATCCGTCCTCCAGCACGTCTGCACGGGCTCGTCTTCCCTGGGAGCCCAACAGCGGATGGAGGGTCTTCTGCCGCAGGTTGGCGGAGGCTTCTCTTTCATCCGTCCATGCACCCATCCGCTCGTCCGTCAGCCCCCCCTTCCAATCCATCCCGTCCGTGGGGCTTGCTGGCTGGCTGCCTCTCTGCTCAGGGTGAGGCAAAATTGCAGACCAAGAATTTAGCTGCGTAATATGCATGTACTACTATGCACCCTTCATTGCGACCGGGAGCCCCAGCGGCCCCCCCATTCCGCCCATCCTCTGCCATGCTGGACAACCATGGCAAGCCAGGGGTGGAGTGCCACGACGGCCAGCTACCAGGGCCGGGTTGGGCGGACCGGGAAGGACGGGCCAGGGGCGACGCGCATCCATCGCCTTGTTCTTCTTCTTTTCCTCTTTCGTTCTGCTGCTGCGGTGCCGGGCCCATGACGGGGCCCGCCGATCGCGGCCGTCGTGACATTCTAGGGGGAACGAGGAAGAGAGCCAAGAAAGCTAGCCGTTTGGCCCCGGCAAGCGCCCTTTTCTTATTTTCCTCTGCCCCCTTCATATTGCTCGCGCTCGTCCCCGCCCTAGCCTCCCTGGCTCAGGCACCGAAGCAGCGAGAGTTGGCCGCCCGCCCCCCGTCGGCGTCGGCAATTTTACTGCTAATAAGGGAACAATAATACCTGTTCATACCCACGGGGCGGGGCGCTCGTCTGGCCCATAGGGACGTTTTGTGTCTCTTCGGGCCAGGCAAAGTTGTCAACCCCAGACGACAGAGCCATTGGCGAGCGGACGGGATATCCGGTAGTGCTGGGCTTTGGGGTTGGGCGTTGCGTACTGATGCAGACAGACACGGCCTCCGGGTGGCATCCCATGGGCGTGGCCCAAGAGACCCTCCTACATGACCTGCTGGAACGTCGGATGCCACAAGGACACAGGCTGCGTGTCGAGGCCGTCGCCGAGATTGCCCCGTCGGCACTTGGTCAATACACCGAATAGCGCCAAGCGGCCTGGCCGGAGCAGCGCCTCGACATGACCGTCCGAGGCGGCCGCCGAGGCGACGGGTGGGAGGGGAGAGCGGAAGAGAAGAGAGGGGAGGGGAGAGCGAGAGGGACTGCGGCGTGGTCATCTGTCAGTTGGCCAGCGTTTGAAACATTCGCATCAGTTCTTGCCGACACACGCCGTGCCATTCACGTGGAGCCGCGCGCCCACTTTCTCCCAATCCGAGACGGGCAGCCGAGGGGGTTCGACATGACTGCCCTCCTGGGCCGGCTGATGAGCGTGTCTCGGTGCTATGGCATCTCATCCCATGCGCCCGCGCCCTTTTGCTGTCACGGGGTTGCTGTTTCTCTTATCCTGGCGGCCAGACTGGTGACGGGTTGCTGTCATACCGCGCCTGACGCGCAAATCAGCTGCCAATGGCGATCGCCCGTCCGTGCCAACGAGCGCGGGCGGTCGCACTGTTTCCTCCGCGCGAGGCCCATTCACGAGCAGGCATAAGTATCTACCTGCCTACCATTCATCCATCGGCGCCCCGTCGGAACGTACCCTCGGACGGCGCGAGAGATCACGGCCAGCACAGGTGTGGGGCGAGAGCTGGATATTGTCGTCTCACGACCATCTCTGCGGTGCGGGTTGTTGTATCGAGGACGGTCAATAGATGCGATCCAGGCAAATGGACACGATACAACCAATCTATACGCACCTCCGCAGCAGGAGCAGCCCTCGGCAGCTCGACGGCCCTCGCTGCATCTTTATTAGATGGGCGACCTGCCGCCGGCCAATCCTCTGCAAACACACTTCACCCAGATGCAGGCGGGCTGCAAGGTACGAACACTGCCCTTGCATTAGCTGCCTTGACGGGTGCGCAAATCGGCATTGCCCCCCCTCCAATACGACAGAAGCACAGCACAACCGCGCACGAGCATGGCACCGAACCATCGCATATACTACCGCCCGATACAGCAACATCGAGCTATAACGGGGCATCCGTGAGCATCGCCGCCAGGCCCATTTTCTTAATTTACTTAATTCATAATCCTTAATCCTTATTGCCTGGGTGACGGGGCAGCGAAGAGCTTGCTTCCTGCCATTGACCTCCCGCCTTGCGCCGACGCGGCCCCTCCTTCTCGATTACGGCCCAGATCGACGACACGCGCGCCGCCTTGTTCTCGTCGGTTGCTCCTTTGGGATTGCCCGGGGCCCGCGAGTCGGGGGAGTTGCGCTGTTGCGAAAAGCGACCCGGCGTTTCGGGACGGTCGTCGCATCGATCCTAGCCCGGGAAAGGAAGGCATCGAACCCCGGCACGAACGTCCAAGGGCCAGGCCGTTGGGAAAGTAGCCCACGAGAAGGGGGGAAAAAAACCCAGGTTACCAGCAGACAGACTTTTTGCAACGCAAAGACGTCAGCCAGCCCGCCCGCCCCGGCCAGGCGAAGGCCCGACTGGCCCAGGAAACACATCGATCGACAACGGCGATTGCCGGTCTGTTACCACGAATATCTACCACATTAATCCCCTAATTCATTAATACGCGCGGAGCCCGGGGGCATTGAACACCCCGACCACCCTCATCACCGAGTTAGCCACCATTCCTCGCCCGCCCGCAACGGCACAACGTGCCAGAAACTCTGGGGCCCGGAGTTGGTTGTGTGTTATTGACGGCACCGTCGGACGTTGCCTTCGGCATCGGGAAGCGCAGGGCCTTTTGCCTGCAGCAGCAGCAGCAACATCAGCTTTGGCTCCCCCCCCCCCCCCCCCCCCCGCTGTTCCGCTGCTCCGAAAACCTGGCTGGTTTCGTCGCCGGGACCCCTGGCAGCAATCTCGACGTCAAACAAGGCAGTCATCATCAATTCTCTGCCTGCCTGGTATTGTAGGCGAGGCGGCTAGGCTGAATTCGCGCACCGCGCGCTACTGTTCGCCACGCCAGGAACCCCCGTGTTCGGTGCAAAGCTGTCGCCCTGTTTGGCCGGGCGGCTTGGCATAAGCCGCCAGCTGTGGGTTTTTTTTCTCTCCTCCTGCAGCATTCACACGCGCACGCACGCACGCACACGCACAGCGAGACAGAGAGCGAACTGTCGAGCTGTGACCACTAAATTTCCGGCCGTTACCGCTCCAGCAATTAGTGGGCGTAGTGGGCGTAGTGGGCGCTGTGGGCTTGGTTTTGTAGCGGTCGACCGGCTAGCACAGCTAAGCAGCCCGCCCGCCCCGCTCGCGCTGCTGGGAGCGTGTCCACCGCTAGCCGGGTCCCAAAACCGCGCCAACCACCCAGGTGCAGGACTTCGGCAGGCCAGAATAGCAACACGGCGGCCATTAGGACGCCCGAATTAATTTAATCGGGTTGGCCCTCGCGACAAGGCATCGGCATCGCCCTGGCCCGTTGGTGACGGGTTGGAGCGCCTTGCCCGTGGGGGGGTTGTTAACGCAAAGACGCGACGACGACGGGCGGTACTGCCCATCCCCGCCCACACGCGAATCGGGGCCCCATTGGTTGACGGCGAGGAGCGTGCCGAAAGCGAAGGAGGGAAGAGAAACAAAGAGTTGAGACGACGACAGCGGCGGCGACGACGTCAAACCCCCCATTGTCCACCCGTGAGTGGCCCGCACCACCCTCGCCCCTGGTCTCCAGTTCTGGTTCCTCCCTCCCCCTCTCCTCCCCTCCCCCCTGCCGCCAGCACTGCGACGGGCGGAGAGGCTTCGCGAGTGTGTGGACAGGCATAGGTACGACGGAATCCAGGCACGGGCACGGGCACAGGCACAGGCCCTGCAGGCACCACCGGTACGGGTACGAAGCACAGGCACTCTCGCTGTCTCCGTCCAAACAAGAGAGACAGACCCGAATCCCCACCCGCGGGATCCATGCAACACTGCACAGCGCAGCAGCAGTACAGCAGCAGCAGGCGTCAAATCTCGGTCCAGTCCACCGGTCCAATTGTGAGGGTTCTGCTATTTTCCGGGCGAGGAGGAGCAGCAGTAATCGTAGTGGTTGACTTGACGCTTTTTGACCTTGGTCCGCCCTTGGTCTTTTGCTCGCTCTCGCTCTCTATTGTTTCCTTTCTTCTTTTGGTCTGCCGTTCCTTTCCCTCTCCCTCCAGTACCAGGACGGACCAGTACGGCTGAAAGTACCTCGAGGACACCAGTCCCCATCCGGCCGTCTGCCCACCCAGCCCCAGCGCCCGACCCCCGGCCCTGGGTACCAATAGCAGCAGCGACGGGAACAGAAGACGAAGAGGAAAGGGCAGCCGACAGATTCGCCGCTCCGCAGAGAAAAAGGGAGGACGGCGCGGAGAAGGAGGACGACGAGCGACGAGGGAAGCCAGACTTCGAAGGCCGCTCATGGCCGGCCCCGTCGCCATGTTTTCCCCGCTGGAGCAGCACCCGCTGCAGCCGCGCCGGCAACAGCAACAACAAACCCAGCAGCAGCAGCAGCAGCAGTACCAGCAGCAGTACGGTCCCCATCAGCAGCAGCAGCAGCAGCAGCAGCAGCAGCAGCAACAGCAGCAGCAGCACCAACAGCAACAGCAGCAGCACCAACAGCAACACTACCATTCCCGGCTAGGTGCTGCTGCTGCTACGGCTGCCCCAGCGCCGGCGGCCGCCACTACGGCTGCTACGGCTCAGACGCCGGTGCACGGGGGGGACCCCGGCCTTGCGACATCTGCGACTGCAACGTCTGTCCGCGGACCCAGCAGCACCCACACCCTCAAACTCGAGAGGAGCCTCAAGTACAGGGACTTTGGCCTTCCTGCTGCTTCAAAAGTCTCGCTGTCTCAGCCCTCCACGCCCGTTTCCCTCCCGCATAACCTCGCCCAGTCGAGCCCGACAGTTACGCCCACCCACTCGCCTGCCCGTCGCCGCCCGCGCGCTCCGCTGCTGATAGGCACCGACCGCGAGCCTTCGGTCGCTGACGACGATTGCTACCACCGGCCGCACCCGCACCACTACGCGGGACCACCACAACACCGCCCTCATTATTACCACCGTTCCAGCCACGGCTCCCACCACGACCACCACGACAGCGTGCACGGCGGCCATCCCTCGCCCGCCTTGGCCGCTCCGTTCCCGGGTTCCCGCGCTGGTCACCGCGGCCTCTCGCCCTCGCCCTCACCCTCGCCCTCGCCCTCGCCCTCGCCCACCCCCCAGTACGTTGACTACGCCGACGCCGAGCCCCCCCAACTGCAGCAACAACCCGCGACCCCCGTGTCCCCACGATGGGATTCTTTCGCGCATAGCCATCCCCACGCTCTTTACGACTCGCCGCACGTCCAGCCGCGCACTAAGACATCCGTCTTAACCTTCCCGCCACCCGGCTCCGCCGTCAGCTCCCCGGGCCCCGTCACGCCCAGCCTGGGCTACGAGCACGATACCTTGGCTGTGCTCGAGACCCGCGACGAGTTCCCGCTTCCGAGCCCTGGGCAGATGGCCAGGATGAGCCCCATGGAGAGCCGACACGCCTACGGGGACGCCATCCCCATTGAGAACTTCTCGAGGCCCCGCCGACCCAGCGTGAAACAGCCGTACCCCGACGGCCTTCGCTCGCGACTGGGCGGCGGTACCATGTCGTCCCAAACCTCGCAGACCGACCCGACGCCCGCCGCCGACACGTCGGCCCAGTCGCCGTATCCCGTGTGGCCCCGTGAGCGAGGCCTTTCCATCTCTTCCAACAAGTCCACCTCGACCTTCAATTCGGTTCCTGCCCGCTCCGCCCACGATACCCACACCCGCTCCGACAGCATCCGTGGCCGGCCACGGCATGCCAACGGGGCCCTCGCCAGACCTCCCGTCAGCTACAACCGTGGCGAGAGCAGCGGCCCGGCCTACTCGCGGGATTCGGCCCTGCCGCGGATGGCCTCGATGCCCTCGGGAGAGCTGCGATCCAGCTATCGGTCGCACGTGTCCAACTCGACGGCGCAGGGCACTATGCAAACCGAGAGGAGCAGCGTTATGACCAAGAACAGCTCCATCCTGTCGATGCACGGCCCTGTGGACGACGACTTCAGCGTCGACGATATCATGGGCATGTACGAAAAGGGATTCCGCGACGACTCCCCCGCCTCCCGAGGTGTGGCGCTTCACAACGAGGACCACGACGGCCACCCCGACCACCTAGACGACGACGAGTCCAGACCGCCCACGGCCCGGTCCGAGCTCAGCAGGCGGAAGACGCTGATGTTGGAGGCCATGTCGGGCAGCTTGCCCATTCGCTATAGCCAACACATGCCTCTCGAACCCACCCACGACGACGACGGACTACCCGGGGTGCAAGAAGAGGATGCGCCCGAAGCAGCCGCCCCCGGTGCTCCCTCTGCACTCGGTGACCCATTCGTGCGTGACTCGGCCGCCATTCTCCGCAACTCCGAATCCATTTACCCGTCTGAAAAGGCCGAGGAGGCCCAGATCCTCGAGCACGACATCAAACACGATTCCGGCAAGCTCGTAGATATGGACGAGGAGGACGAAGACGACGAGGATGACGAGGACGACTTTCCGATGCGCGGGGGTGTCCCCCCGGCCTTGGCAGCCACGGAGGAGGAGGAAAACGACGACAGCCGCGACCGCTATGGTTTCCGTAAGGCGAACCAGTACGTCACGGAGGAGCAGTACAACGCCTGGAACGGAGGCTACACCGAGTACATCGACCGGCGGCGCAAGAAGTGGCACTCCTTCCTCAAGGAGAGCGGCCTGATGACGGACAGTCCCAACCGGTTTCCCCAGCGCTCAACCAAGACGAAGCGCTTCGTGCGCAAGGGGATCCCGCCTGAATGGAGGGGCGCCGCCTGGTTCTACTATGCTGGAGGTCCGGCCATCGTGGCCAAGCACGCGGGCGTGTACGACGACCTCCTGGCCCGGCAAGCCAAGCGCGTCGACATTGAGGCCATCGAGCGCGACCTCCACCGCACCTTTCCCGACAACATCAAGTTTCGGTCGAGCAAGGCGCCCAACACGGAAAACCTGGAAAAAAGACGCAGCCAGATGAACCCGACCGAGACAGACGGCAACGGAAACGCCACGCGGAAGGACGAGACGCCTATGATCTCGGCCCTGCGCCGCGTTCTCCACGCCTTTTCCATCTATAACCCGCGCATCGGCTACTGCCAGTCTCTCAACTTTCTCGCCGGGCTCCTCTTGCTGTTTGTCGAGACAGAGGAGCACGCGTTCTGGTTGCTCAACATCATCACCCGCGTCTACCTTCCCGGGACGCACGAGCTCAGCCTCGAGGGCGCGAACGTCGACCTGGCCGTCTTGATGTCGGCCCTGCGCGACTCGATGCCGCACGTCTGGGCCAAGATTGGCGGCGAGCTGGACGGTACCGATGTCGCCATCAAGCCGAAGCTGTCGCGGCGCAACCGCAAGGTGGCCGAGTCGTCGAGGCTGCCGCCCATCACGCTCTGCATGACGGCCTGGTTCATGAGCTGCTTCATCGGCACCCTGCCCATCGAGACGACGCTCCGCGTGTGGGACGTCTTCTTCTATGAAGGGTCCAAAACACTGTTCCGCATCGCCCTGACCATCTTCAAGATCGGCGAGTCGGAAATCCGCAATGTCTCGGACCCCATGGAGATCTTCCAGGTCGTGCAGACGATCCCCCGCCGGCTGATCGACGCCAACGCCATGATGGAGAGCTGCTTCAAACGGCGCAACGGCTTCGGCCATCTGAGCCAGGAAACCATCGAGGTCAAGCGACAGGAACGTCGTGACTGCAACAAGGTTGAGAAGGAACGCGTCGCCGCCGGCCTCGGCCCCGGCGACGGGGCGCAGAGAAAGGGCACCGTCTTTAGCAAGAGACGGTGATGCCCTGGACGCGGCTGCAACACCGCCACCTGCTACCGCCTATACACACCCCACCTTTCCTATTTCCACTCCTTTCGACTTCATTTTCGGACCGAATTAGCGATACCCACCACATGTCATTGCATTTACACCGATTTTCCTTTGTTCTCGTCACATGGATGGTCTCGCGACATTAGACAGCACCCGCGGGCGTTCTTTCGACCTGCCCCGGGGCCGCCGACGATTTGGTTCTGGCGCGCGCCGGTGTGCTCTTCCTGCATTTCTTCACAGCTACCTGACGGCAAGACATAACATCTAATGATGAGCTTCTCATGACTTAACGGCCATTTTTGCTCCTGTACTGTTCTATTTTCCCCCCCCCGGGGGCGAACCGGGGTTGGCGGTAGGAAAGAGGAAATACGGACTGGCGAAGATGGGGGAGGTGTTTGGGGGGGGGGGGGGGGGGGGGGGGGCACTGGGGAAGAGGGGGCTCAAGAAAGGAATGAATTGGGGGGACGGCGGCCTAACAAGAAAAAAGCACCCGGGTTTTCCACACCGAGCATGAGCATCAGCAGGGGGAGTAACAACAAGCTTGCTTCACCTTGCCTCTTTAATTCCAGGCATACACAATTTTCTTTGCTGTTTGTTTTTTTCCGTTGGCTCGCCCCCTTTCTGAGCGTGTGCGCACCAACCAAAGCAAGCGTAGCATCTTTTTGGTTCCTCACATTTTCATGGGTGGCGTAGGCATTTGCATCTTATCGCATCTCCAACCCACCCCCCCTTCCTCCTTGTACATACACACAAACATATATATATATATATATATACATTAGCACCTCTCCGCCGAGGGCTCGTGACGAAGCAGCCGACGAGAGGAGCCAGAAACAATAGGCGACGGCGAGAAAAGCAAGGACGATGGGTCGACTAGCCACAAGACAGCCGTAGAGATCACAGACATCCCAACAAGACACAAAGTTGGGCTACAGACCCTTTGCGCTCTGGAAGAGATATTTTCTCCTTGTGATTGCATTTCTTGTGTAGGCTGCCTCCCCCCAAACCAACGAGGGCACTTTAGGGCCCGGGAGAGTCCTGCACCGAGCAATGTATACTATCAGCAGCCCCCAAGGTGAATAGGGAGGGCAACCATGACCGTCTTGTATAGCCATGGGCATCATGTCGTCCCGGCCCCATGGCCGCTATCCTTGTTGTCCACCGCGGCTGCGTTCGTCCCCAGGACAACGCCCGCGCTCGCCTTGTAGCCATGCACATCCGAATGTGCAAATAGTATCACCCTTCGCTCCACCGCCCATGCTACTGCTGCTGCTGCTGCCTGTGGAGTCCCATATCGTGTCGGCGTGCCTCTCCTGTGCGCGTTCGGTGTGTCCCGTCCCTCCAAAGACCAATGCTCTCAGAAAACCGGATTGTGGGTCCCGTCGGGCTCTGCGACATCTCCCTTGCTTGCTTGCCGTGTGGCCGTGTGCCACTTCGGTGCCTGCAGTGGTGCAGGCGTCGGCCCCCGTGAATATGGTACGTGCTCCCGTCGTAGGGTAGAGAAGTGTATGCGTGGCGAAACTGCCGCCCCTCGGGGCTCCATGGCCTTTCGCCCTCCCTTTTCGCCTCTTCCTCCGAAAGTTCCCTGCCTCATGGCCAGAATAGCATCGGCGAAGGGAGGGGGGAAAGTTGGGAGGGGGGTTTATTTCTTCTCGGCGGCCGCGGCCTCGGGCTTTGCGTAGCGAGCGACGTAGGCGCGGACGTTCTCGTCGAAGGCACCGCGGTCCGTCTTGTACTCGTCGGCGATGCGGGCCTCGAGGGCGTCGTCGGGGTTAGGCTCGGCGAGAAGGCGGCGGACGGCGTCGAGGACGGCGCGGACGCGCGAGGCGGGCTTCCAGTTCTCGGGCTTGAGAAGCCCCAAGCAGATGGCGCCGGCGGCGTCGTTGGTCACGTTGGGGTGGTAGACACGCGTCGCGAAGGACACGGCCGGCGCCTTGAAGGGGTAGTCGGCGGGCAGCTTGATCAGCACGGTGAAGACGCCCCCCGCATACGGTGTCCCCTCAGGCCCCGTCACCGTCGCCGTCCACTGGTGCACGTTGCTCTCGGCGAAGGTGATGCTGCACCCCGCCGGTGGGTTCTCCTGGCACTCGGCCAGTTCCTGGGGTGGAAGGGGGGGTTAGGGCAGGTTGCGGCTGGGGCGGGGGGTGGAAGAGGGGAGACGAGAGGACGACGAGGGACAGCTAAAGGAAGACTCGGGAGGGCCGGGGGTGGGGGCGCGTACCTTGGTGATTCTCTTGAGGGAGGCCATGGTTGCGTGACGTTGGTTATGCGGTGGAAGAGGAGTCGTCGAAGGTGGGTGCCGATGAGGATGGAGCGGCGATGGAAGGCGGCGACGGTTGGGCGGAGGAGCCCGGATGACGGCTCTGTGTGTCTATGTGTGTATTCTCTTTCTCTCTCTCTCTCTCTCTCTCTCTCTCTCTCTCTCTGTGTGTGTGTGTGTGTGTGTGTGTGTCGGTGGGTGGGTGGGTGTCTATGTGTGTACTCTGTGGGTGGGTGTCTGCCTTGAGCCTTGGCCGTCGTCGGGATGATGTCTGTCGTCAGGCCGGGTTCCGGTCTAGAAGCAAAGAGCGGGGTGGAGAGTGCGGGAGAGGGAATAGAGAGGGAAGGAGGGGCAAGATGGAAGGGGCGATGACTGACGAAAGGCCCCTTGTTCGTTGGCTTCTCCTCCCCCACTCCAGGGCAGGCGCGGCCTCCGGGAGCGAAGCTACCCCGCTGTGGGGCCGCAGGTGTGTCGTACCTGACATGTTTCTATCTACTTAAATGTAAGCGGCTGCCTTGGGCAATGGCTCGCCGGGCTCCGGATTTGCATCCTCCGGTTCTTCAGCTTGTTCTGGGTGCCAGGGTCCGTACCGGCGGCCGCCGCCGCCAATAAGCATGGCGGCCTGGTCGATCAGGTCCTCATCGATGGAGAGGTTGACGACGGGCACCGTGTTGAGCCGCGTGGTGCACCGCACGGTGCGGACCAACATCTCGGCCATGCTGGGTTCGCTATGCAGCTTGTTCACGAAGACCTGCAGGTTGAAGGCAAGGTGCAGTTTGGTGCTATGAGTTGGCTCGATGCCGATAGGGCCGACGTCGAGCAAGACGGAGAGGATGGGGAGGCAGCAGTTGAAGCGGAACAGCGCCCAGTACCTGGCCAGGCCCGCCCAGGGGGGGTTCTGCCAGACCGATTGGAGGAAGAGGACGTCCAGCCCAAGGTCCGTCAGGGCGAAGACGGCCTTGGTGGTCCGGTCCCACTCCCAGCTGAACTCGACGAAGGCCGGCGTGAGCTGCATCACCGCCGGCACCCACGTCGCCAGCCCCGACATGGCGATCATGCCTGTGATGGCCAACGAGCCCAGCTTCAACCGCCGTATACAACTCCGCCGGAGCACCAGGAACGATACGCAATTGGCCAAGATTGGCAGCAAGCTGTTAATCTGCAAGGTCCAGAACACCGTATAGGCTAAGAACAACCAAAAGCTGCGAAGGTCCGCGTTAGCCCCACCACCGCCTTCCCGCCCAGTGCGCGGTGCAGCTCACCTCGGAGCCAGCAGGTCTTCGGTGTACATCTAGCTCGTGATGGATAGGACTAGACTCGAGCGTCATGCGATCCAGACGAGGCACAAGTACGCGCTGCGCAGACGGTGTCGCCGACGCGCCGCCGCCGTCTGCAGGGCCCCCTTAGCCAGGGCAAAGAAGGCCAAGACGAGCAATCCGCCGAGGACTAGCGACGCCAAATCCGTCTCCTACTATGTGGCGTTTTGACGACTGGCTTACAGTCTAAGGAACGAGGGGGGGGTGGGAAATGTTCGCGTCCCTTTGCCTGACTTTTCCGACTCGGTAACCCTCCCCCCTCGCCCCTCTACCACTAACCCATCTTCTCGGATGGAGACAGGTGCCCTGGGGATTTGACACTCAGTGCTCACACTCCACAGAGGGGAGTCAGAGACTCGGTACACGTTGCGGACAATACCGGACAATACCGGGCTATCCACCATTAGCTTTACCCTCTGGTCAGGGGGATGACCGATGGTAAGTATGATATTACGGGCAGGTCCGCCAAGCAGACTCGAGGAGGCGGACGCCCACGGGAAGCATCATCTCGACACTAGAGTTTAGGCAAGACGCCCGTGGCATCTCTCGGCACATATTAGTAGCTTCGCATGGGCATTTGGGCTACAATGGGAAGGGCCTGGCCACGTTGGCTAGTTGGCTAGTTGGGCTTGGGTCTTCCGAGTCGGGCCCGTCCGTCTCGCCGGGAATACCAAGGAGATGCAGGCTAGAAGAGTCTAGGCCCCCTGTTGCTTCGTACCGGACAGACGCCTCGCCGTCGAGGCGTCTCTTCCAGAAAAGAGGGATGACAAGGCCAGGCGCCCTGCCAATGCGGTACGGCGAGTCAGGAAGGTCCCAGCATGTCTTCCTGCCTAAGCCCTGCCGGAACTGGTTCGGCCCTCTCCCCAAAAAAGCAAATCACGCGCCTCATTGTCGCAGCATCCAATGCACACAAACACACATACAGGCACATGCACAAAGAGCTTATCTTCTCCCGCCCTTGGCAGCACAGCAGTTGTTTCGGCCATGGCGCAGCTCAAGCGCCCGCCGCGAATGCCAGCGCCAGAAAACGTATACGGCGCCAGGCCGCTCGCCAAGGCGGGCCCTCCCAAACGGCGCGACCCGCGAACCTGGGTCCAGTAAGTCTGCTGTCGCGTATACCAGTCGGGCAAGGGCAGGTAGGGAGGTGCTAGCGAAGCCAGGGGACGCGGGCCGAGAGGGGAGGGTTTGGGTCAGAGCACCCAACTCCTCCCGGGCAAAGCGACCCGATGAGATGGGCTCGGCTGCGCTCCAGACCCGGGGGCAGGCGGTGGCGCCTGTTGTATTTATCATAAGTCTGTCGTAGCAGGCGGCGGTGGTGGTTCCCCCTTTACGAACTTGGCTCCTGGCGTGCTCTATCTTGAGGCACGCGGGTCGTAACAAGTAGAAGGGAGTGCCGGACCCCAGAGCTCCTGCTGTGCTTACCATGGCCTGGATAAAATCACGACGAATGCCCTCGGTCCCTTGGGGATAGCACGGGATAACCGAAGAAGGGCAGGACGGCGTCAGCGTCAAGGGCTTCGGGGCACAGCATATCGAGGTCGGCAAGGGTGCCACGTCGGATGGGCGGCCCACACAGCAGCCCGGGCTGGTTGTCAGGAAGAGGTGCAGCAGCTCGTTGGTCGAAAGCTTGCGGCGGCTATACTTGAACATTAAGGGGAGAGTCGGGAAGTGGGCGTTGGGTTGGCCTGCGGCGGCGGCCCAGCCCAGAACGATGGCGGGGCGTCGGCGAGCTCGTTCGTATGGGCGGGCCAGCGCGGGGAGGGCGGGTTCGCGAAAAATGGCAGCCGATCGCGACACGACAGATTACCGACGGCTTGGCACTGACCGCTGCCTTTGCACGGCCGGCTCTTTGCGAGAGGAGCCCAGTCTTCCGGGCGGGTGCAACCCTGTGCTGCGTATGCCCAGATTGTGTTGTGCACGAGGCCCGGCTGTAGGGAAGGCCAAATCCCTCGGCGTGGCCGGATACCCGGGCGATCCGGCGGCGACGTCGTGTTTCGGTAACGGCTCTCGCTCTCTGTGCCTGATTCCCGCCGCCTGCTTCTCGGAGACCTGGGTGTGAAGCTTGGAGCGGATGACACGGAGGCCCACGACAACCCTCCCGGGTCGAAGAGGCCTCCCCCACCCCATGTTCCACATTCCACTGCCTGTTCGGGGGCCACCATTACTTCCGATGTGCCGCAAGACATCCGACGCAATAGTCAAGCCGTTCCCCCGTGATCTGCCCTCGGCACGCACTACCCACCAACTTCTGGTCTCCAAGTCCTTCGCGGGCCGGCGGTGAAGCGCCACTATGGGGGGCGGCGTGGGGGTTTGCGTATTTCTACGCCTGCGCCGGGTTTGCGGGCGGCGTGCTGCAGCATAGGACTGGTGGGCCATCGGAATCATGTCGATCGTCAAGTCCGTTTTCCGGCCTCGGTCAACAAAAAGCTGTCGCCCAGGTCGCACATCGGGCGGAACGGGGAATTCGCGGTTAACTCGGATCGGATCTTTACATATCGTCGTGGTTGATTACCGGCCTCAACGCATGTGAACGGTGGTGGCGACGACACAACTCCGACACGGGCAGGGCGGGTAAGACGGCCATCCCACGTCTTACAAGAAACGCGCTTCATCATGATGCAATCAGAGCAAGGCCTGGTCGGTCGCTTCCGCCAGGCTTGATGTATTCAACATAACAACTGGGGTATCCACGTGACAGCTTTCTTCGACTCGTTTCGTTGTTTCCTTTTGTTTCGTATACGCCCCTTGCCTCGTAGGGCGTAGGCTCGCCGGGGGCCCATCCATACCGGTCATCACTATTCCAAGCGATACCAGCACGAGATGTGCGCGATAGCCACGCCATCCATACCGCAAATTACTATTTCTAGCAATGCCTGCACGCATGTCCGGGGCCCACATCTAGGAGCCGATGTTGGCCGTGCTGATGGTACCGCCAATGGCGTCGGTGTAGAGCATGCCGGCGACGGCAGCCGAGCTGAGCGTCGCGATGACGCCCGAGATAAGAGCCGAGACGGCCACACGAGACACGTCGGCCGAACGCCCCGGCGCGACCTGGGACAGGACACCGATCTGGTTGCCGAGGGATCCAATATTGCCGAAACCCTATGAAGACAGTCAGTACGCGCACAAAACTCAGAGTTCGGGGGCTTCAATGCGGGAACATACACAGCAGGCATAGGTGGCAATGATCTTGCCACGTGCCGAGAGCTCCGTGTGGGCGGCGATGGCCTGGAAAGCCACAAACTCGTTGGTGATGATCTTCATGCCGATAAACTGGGCGACCGTTTTCACGTCCTGTCGCGGCACGCCGAGGAAAAACGAGACGGGATAGAGAAGGTAGCCCAGCACGAGCTCCAGGGAGAGCTTCTCCGTGTTCTTGCCGTTGGTACCGTCACCGATGAGGAAGTAGGTGCCGAACCAGCCCAGGAACGCATTGAGCATGGCGACGAAGGCGATGATGCAGAGGAGCGTCGCCACAATCATACCGGCGATCTTGAGGCCTAGCCAGGTGCCGTTGGCGAAGGCGTGGAGCGCATTGGCCGCCTTGTCCTCTTCGTCCTCGGGGACGACGGTGCGGCCCGATGTCAACGTCTCCTCAGTCTCGGGGTAGCGCAACTTCGAGATGGCGAGAGAAGCCGGAATCGACATGATACACGACGATACGAGCACCTGCGCCGGGAGACCCATGCCGATGTAGGCGCTGAGAACGGAGCCGGCGATGGTGGCGAAACCACACGTCATGACCTGGTGCAGTTCGGCCATGGTCAGGTGCGGCACGAAGGGCCGAATCAGCATAGCCGACTCGCCCTGGCCGATGAAGGGTGTGGCGGCGGCAACGACGGCCTCGGCACCCGACACGCGGAGCGTAAAGAAGAAGAAGACGGCGAACTTGCCGATGAACCATTGCATGAAGCCCAGGTAGAAGAGCACCGACACAATGGACACGAAGAAGATGATGGCCGGGATGACACTGAAGAAGAACCAGGTAATCTTGGCCGTCTCGGCGCTGGTCAGGAAGGCGACACCGTCCGCGGCAAAGCCCAGCAGCGTGCGCGCCAGGAAAGAGATGAAGTCGAAGATGTCGAAGCCGACCTGGGTCCGCAGCACAAACAAGGCAATGATGAACTGCGACAGCATGCCGCCGATGACGGTGTGCCAGGCAATGCGGCGCCGGTCGCGGGAAAAGGCGTACATGAAAGCAATCATGAGACCCAGGCCAATGAGCGAGATGAGACGGTTGATGCGCGTGTTATCGCCCGTCTCGGCCGGCACCAGGGAGCCGACCAGGAAGACAGCGACGGTGCCGGCGGCGGCAAGCGGCTGGCGGAGCTTGGCGGGGATCATGTCGTGGGCGGGCGCCGCCGTGTACTTCCAGACGAACTGGAGCGGCTTGAGCGCCCACGAGGCCGGAACCCAGCACGTGAGCAGACGCAGGGACAGAGCCAGCCAGAACAGGAAGGGCTTCAGCCAGCCGTACGTGTCATGGCGGTGGAAGAACAGGCCGGTGATGAACCACCTGGGCACACACGCCACGTCAATAACCCTCAGCACCGCGGGGCACGGGACGAGGCAGCCACTTACGACGTGAGGAACAGGAAGAAGAAGACGTGGAAGAAGGGGCGGAAGCGGCGGTAAAAGCGGCGCAGGAGGCCGGGGCGGGTGAGTTCCACGTTGGAGACGCCGCCGACGCCACCGCTCTCCTCGTCACTGACTGACTTCTCGGCCGCCTTGGTGTCGGCCATCTTGTGGGCCTCGTAGTCCTGGGGCGGCGTGTCCATGAGATCACGGCCCTTGTCGGTGGTGCCGGCCGAGTAGGCAATGTCGTCGTGCATGGCGCGGTGCTCCTTTTCGGCGGCGGCAAGGCCGCCGTGGTGGGTGTGCTCGTGGCGGTGCTCACGGGCCAGGTCCAGGGCCGGGTCCGGGTTGCGGTCTACACCCGTCTGCGGCGAGGCGTTATGGCCATCAAGCCGAACGTCGAGGTGGTCGTTGCTCATGGTGGCTGCCACTGGCGAAAAATGGTGGATGGGGGGGGGTCAGTCGTCCAGAATCACTCGCGCATCAAGACGCAGAGTGGAAAACGGTCAAGGCCTGGAGACAATGGGCGACAACGAGGTCGGAGGGGCGGATGCGCTGCTGCTGATCGTAGTCAACCTGCAGGATTAAGAGAAAAGCAGCTGTGGGCGATGGGCTGGATCCCGGCCGAATATGTACTGGACGTCGTACCGGGCGGCACACGACCGCTCCCCTTCGGACCCGTACTTCTTCTTCTTCTTTGTGCGTCTCCACCACAATCACCGTGGAGACAATGGCAGCAAGGGTTGCCGATTAGTAGTGGAGGAGGACCCCTCTCACCCCTGCCCGAGGCCGAGAACCAAACGTCCGTCTCGTCGTCCGCCTGCCTGTTTGCCGGCGCCCTGGGCCGGGTCTTCGGTGTCCAGGGCCCAGATAGTGCTTCGGCTTGCGGTTCTGGCAGTGGGAGTAGTGGTTCTAGTGGCGCCAGGGGGTGCTAGCGCTGCTTGGTGTCGCCCCTACAACGGGCCTGTGAGCGTGGCAGCGTGGGAACTTTCCCAATGCGGAAGCTCGTCCTATCTCTTGCAGGGGTCGTCGGTCGGGCAGTGCGGAGGCGAGACGCGTCTGGCAGGCTGTATCGGCGGCGTGGACGGTGAGGATGACGGGTCGCACTGCTGCCCAGCGCGGGCGCTGAGCTGAGCTGAGATGAGCCTTTCCCTTGCGATGCAGGTAGGGTAGGGGTGGATAAGTTGGTACAGGTACAGTTATACCCCGTACCGATTCGATCAATGGACGGCATGGGCAAATGCACCCTGCATGAGCCCTGACCTGACCGTCAATCTCTTGTTTTGCCAGCGCGCCCCAGTATCGCCATCTCCCTCCTCACGCACACCAGCATTGACGGATGGGCAGCCAAGAGCGCTCGCTGCTACAACACGGTCGACTGAGGCGGAGCCGCGAAACCCTCCGCCGACGCGGTCGTCTCTCTTTGTCACCAAGCGTGTTGTAAGAAAAAAAAAAGCCGAGGCCAGGGTAGCCCTAATGGAGTAAGGAGGTTGGAGACATCCGCAGAAAATGCCAAGATACCGGCTTCTGGCCAATGATGAATGCGACTGACACCTTGGCTTTGGAGCCAAGCTGGGTAAGTACTTGGGCAGATAGGGTAAGGGGCCAAAAAAAAAATCTGGATTGCTTCGGTTGACGTCGCCGCGTATGTCCGAGCTGGTCCAGATAAAGGATGGAGGACAGAGATCCGGGGACTTTGCAGGCGACGGGATCGGTTCGGGTAGAATTTGCTTGTTTTCAGTCTCGTGGATGCGATGGGCGCGGACAATTTGCATGTGCGGCCGCTACCGCCAGGGAGGAGAGCGAAGACGTCGTAGTGGTACTTTCGCGTGCCTACCTCGTAACCAGCTGGCTCCGGTTGCCCGCCGAGCCGCCACAACCAGAATAGCCTAGCGAATGGAAACGCCGTGCTTTCCTTCGCAGGAACACGGGACGAGGACTTGATCCCACGAAAAGGTACCTTGGCTTCTTCTCTTCACCCGCTGGCCTGCCCGGCATGGTGCCCGTGTCCGCGCCACTTGGCTGGATGCAGACACCGAAGCAGCACACGCGGGCGCGGAGTAGACAGGCCACGCCCAGACGAGAGCTGTCCGATTGCCATGCCATGAATACCATCTGGTTCTTACTGCCCCGTCCGATGGCGGCGATGGTGTGGCATACCGGGCGGGCTACCCGACCTCGACGTCCTACGCGCCCCGACAAGTGCACAGTAGCACTAGTAGGTAATTGCCCGAGCCTTTTTGTCATAGGTGCCGCCAACGCATGGGCGAGGAGGGCCGGCCGTGCCTGTCCTCCCCATCTGGTTAGAAGAGGAGCCGGCGGCGGACACTATGACGAACAGGCCCAAGGTGGTCGCACTGCATGCTCTCATCGTAGCTTTCTGTCCGTCCCGTGTGGCTGGCTGGCCACCCGCCGGCTCCGGTGTGTGCGCGTGGGTGTGTGGCAACACACACGCGCGCGCACGCGCACCACACCAGACATCCATGCACCCCCCTGCCGCCCCGGCGGTGGCCGTCGGTCCAGCAGCACCCTGATCGCAAAGCTGATCTACGGAACAGCCCTGGGCCATGCGGAGATTGCGGGGAGAAAAGGCAGGCAATGGCCCAGCTGAAATCCCGTCATCTGACGAAAGAACCTCCCTGTCGGCAGTTCTTGGGACTCTGGGGAAGGGGGCCGGTGCGTAGGCGAGGCCCTCTGAGGAACCTGCTCCAGGTGGCCATGGGAACAAGCAAAGCCAAGCGGGCCTATTATAGGACACGCATACCCGCGGCAGGTAGGCGTCGCTCCGTCAGTCCCACGTCTCCGGCCGGCGGCCGTTTTCACTGGGGGGGGGGGGGGGGGGGGGGGCGCACCAGTGGCGCGAGTCACGTTCGCCAGCTTCCATTCAAGCATGCACGGTATCGATCGCTGGTGCTCCACCCCACCCGGCGGCGAGACTGACGCCTCCCTCCAATCACCTCCGATCCCCCCTATTGCCCTATGCGGCCGGAAAGAAACACCAGGAAGCGCATGCGGGACCGGCCTCGCCTGGGGCCAAAGAGAGCAAGCCCGCTTGGGGAGGAGCCCTACGGCGGGCTGACATTGGCTGGAAGCCGGCATGCCGAGTCCCGGCACGCGGCGGACAACAGCGGGCGGGTGGTGGAAGCCCCCAAAACCATAGCCACTTGCGTCTCTAGTGCCCCCCCCGGCGGCTCAAGCAAGCCAAGGCCCATCCATCGATGGGCCATTCGTTCTTCACCCGCATTGTGCATCTGCGGACTGCTCACTGGCTCCTCGTCGGCTTGTAGGTACCGGCAAATCAAGCGGGCGCTGGCCGTCCATCGACATTGATCACGATTGGTCTCGCGCACCGCCCAATCAGCACGCAGTCCGTACGGGTGGCATGGGCGAGCCCGAACCGGGACTCGCCATAGTGCCCAGGTGGGCAGGGATCCATCTGGTTTCGGTCCGTACGGCCACGCCGAGCTGCCAACCAGCGATGCCGTATTATCTCGGCCACCAAGCATTGCTTATCTCCCCCCGTGACCGAGTGCCCTCCTATCTCTGGACTCTGCTCGCGGGGACCGGCGGCCTGGCTGGCCTGGCTGGCCTGGCTGACCATCACCTCCGAGACCTCGGATCGCTTCCTCAGCTCCTCTCTCCGTCCCCAACACCCGCTACCGCCTACGCCTTGAGATGCCACTTCGGGATAGCCCGCGTCAGCCACGCCCAGGCGGAAAAGTGGTCGGGAAGTCCCTCGCAGCCTCTAGGGGGCCGGTCAGCTGCCCATACGCCGACGTCCTTCCTAATCGGGCTGGACCAGCACGTGAACCTTGGCTCCCTTCTATCCAAGTTTCTTGCGTAGCCATCGTCCATGTCGCTAAAATTGGCTATCCTTTTTTGGCGGGTTCCAGCCCGTCGGGGGCCAGTCGACCCCAGAACCCGGACGGATTAAGCACCACGCAGACGGGGCTCTTTGCTCTCTTCCTCATTCCCTCCCCCCCTCCTCCCTCTCGCTGCAATCTCGGGGCAGGCTACTCCACCCGGCGCGACATGTCTCCCGGACGGGCCTCCAGCTCCTGGTAGATAGGGGAAATGGTTCGCCCCCGCTCGTTTCGTCCCCATGTCCGAGATACGTTATCTTGGCTTGTTTCCCCGGAATCCTTCACAGCGTTGCAAGCTGCTTGGCCCGATTGCCGGGGAGCTGCGCCGCTTGCTGATTGTCGTTGGGACGGGCCGATAGCCCTCATTCCTGCGTCGTCATGCAGCGACCGCCAGAACCCCCTCAAGACTCCGTAGATAAGGGAGGACTTCCTCTCCTTCGGCTATCCAAAACGGCCAATACAAGTCGGCTCATGCGTGGTTGCTCGAGCGAAGAGCCGCCGAGCCTGGCGCCGATCGACAGCGGGTGCTCCTGGGCGGCATGGGGCCTGGATAGGTACGCGGTGGAAGCGATGACAAGGGGCGCGATGGGCACACGGCGCCGTCCAGACTCGGCGTCGCAGCCGGCGCTGCACGGGTACCACGCCCAATGCAGCGAGCCCCGGGTGCCTGGGTTTGCTGTTGACGGCCATGAGGAGGAGACGCCCCGGACAGCGCGGTGGCACCACCGGGGGCCGCGATCCCTCGAGCATGTCTGGCTACTGCCGTCAGCCGTCGTTTCGCATCCCCCCCGCTCGCCACCACGGCAACCCGAGCGCTTCGTCCAACCGAAAACTACGTGCACACAGGCCGGACGTCGACAGCCAGGTTGACAGGCCGGAACTCGCCGGATCCCAAGGCGGGAGCGTCTGTCGCGTCATTGCCATCGCCGAGGGAGCAGCGCCGATCCCTTCCAACGAGAACCTCGGCACCGCATCCGCCCCCGCGCCTCACGTGTTCTCCCGTGCCGCTCTACCCCACGTAGCCGTGACCTGAATATACACTTCCGCCGTTTTGTTTGAAATATTGCTTGACCTCCCCTCCCCTCCCCTCCCCTCCCGGAACTTCCTTGTATCCAACATTTGGTCCAACCAAGACTCACCCGCCTCGCGGCGTGTGCAGTCCACCCGTGGGAGCCTTGGAGCCCCCCCGGAACATCCACCCGGCGCCAATCTGCCTGCCCATTTGCCCTTTGATTCCCTCCGACTCCGCGGCCCCCGTAGCACCAACACCATGTCACAAGTCTACTACCGTAACCGCCAAGGTAACTACGAGTACGACCCGTACATCCTGGCGTACGCGGCTCACCCGCTGCCGTGGGCGGTGCTCCTCGTCGCCGTCGTCGCCTGGCGCGTCAACGTAGCACTCGCCGCTGCCACACATGGAAACGGGTCGCCCATCTACACGGCCTGGTTGCAGCCGCGTCTTGCCTCCTCCCCTTGGCCGTTTCGCCGGCTCGCCGCCTTTCTGCTGTACGTGGGCGTGTTGGTGGCGCAAGGCGTGGCGGCGGCGTGGGTTCTGACTACGTGGTGGCGATGGGCCGTCAAGATGGCAGCACGGTGGCCGCTGTGGGCCAACTCAACCCTGGCGGGCCAGGGGGCCTACACCGTCGCCGCCGTCGGAATGCTTCTTATCGGGCTGGCACTCGCCGAGTCGGCCGCTCTGATGGTCGTGGTGCAGATCCGCTGTCTGTGGGAGCTCGTCTCGAGAGGCGGGACGGTGCTGCCGCGAGAGGCAGCCGTCGCTACACACAAAGAACAGCACAGTAAGGCCGGGCCTGGAGGGGGGGGAGGCAGCTTGCATAGCTTAGTCAAAGGAATGCCGGAGACTACGAAGTGACAAGATATTGAGACCATCATTGCCCCGTCCGTTCTGGCGCAGGCAACACTGCATTATCCCAGCATGACCATAAAGAGGCTAGGATTGCACAAGAGGCACCATGGAAAAAGGTCTTTTCGCAACATAAGCACCTATCGGTTACGGATCAGTCTACCTATATACATCCGTCAATCTCGTGTCGGAACAAGTAAACCACAACTCGGTGGAAACCCTTTTCATCAGCTGCTATGCGGGCGTTAAAACTTGCGAAGAACTCGCGATGAGTCCACCAGGTTTGCTCCAAGCTTGACTCTCATGGGTGGGCTTCTGTGAGGCCCTCGGCATCTAGTGGCCCTTGTTCCGAGATACTCTGTCCTGTCAAGCTCTTTCCGTGGCGGAAAGCTATCAACCTCCAAACCATCGAGGCAACCGAAGCCACAAGACCTTGGCACAGCAAGTCATCTCGCCTTGATTAATGATGGTTGTGGGCCGAAAGGGTTTCGCGCATGGCAACCAATCCGTACATGAAGGCAAAAACTGGCAGCCTATTAGTCCATGACAGGTAAGACAAGAGGGTGGCAGCATCGAGCTTACCGCCTTTTGACAGCAAGACGAATACCATGCCGGCTGCCACTGTTGCCCCCTTGACATCGCCCATGAGCTCGGCATCAATGAAGAATAGACCGGCATGGCCCGTCAGAAGCTTGCCAAGACCAGCCCAGAGGAGGTAGGCAACGCTTGCCAAAGCGATGCCTGCTACGTGTCCTGCGATAGGCTAGTGGAATGCATCATCAGCTCAGTCAAGCACATTGTTTGAGGTAAGAGAATCAGTAGCTTACCCTCTGGCGTCTAATGCTGTTGAGGAGAAAGATCTCTATCAAAGCAATGACAGACGTGATGGACCAAATGTTGATGATGCTGAAAGACTTGATCGTACCATCGTTGAAGAGGCCTTTGTCTTTTTTTTTGCTATCAGCAAGCTGGTCCGTGTAATCCTGTGTTAAAACTTGAAAGGGGAAATACGAACCGGAATCGAAGGCACCACTCGTAGCATTGCCGGGCGTATGATGATGGTGAGGCATCCGAGGAGGCTTGAAGCCACCGTGGCCGGAAGGTACCAGTACGGCCCAGTAGATAATGGTATTCATGAAGGTGAAGACATGTGCCGCCGTGTAGAACATGCTGAAGCGGTATCTGTGAGAGCAGTAATCGGCTCGGCTTGATGGGGTCAGCATGTTGATGATGCGGTTCCGGACGTGGTGTCCTCGGCATTCGGCAGGGTCTTCGTCGAGCTCATGAGGTACGTAGATGTGCATGATGGTCCACAGCTTATGTCGAACACCAAAGTCAGCAGAGGGTCTCTTGGCAGGTGATGGTGGGGAGCAGAGGGAGGAGGGAGGATAGAACCGACAGTAGCTTGGAGGTGGTAGAGCGTCAACAGCACAAATGACACAGTGGAGAACTGGAACGGGATACGCCACCCTGTGTGGTCGTCTTTCTGATCAAGCTTGTACTTGAGAGAAATGCCGAAGACAGAGATTAGATAGCCGGAAAGCAGCAGGCGAAGGCACGCCAGAACGTGTTGGCTGATCAGCCTCCAGGGCGAGTGGCACACTCGGAGGGTGATGGGCTGTACCATCGCGTCAATATTCAGGCCTCATAAGAACGAGCAGGCGCAGGGAACATATAACCTACGTGGCTGTCGGGCTGGGGCTCATTGGCTGCGCGTGGCAGAAGAGGCGTGGTCGTATCGGGGTCCGACATGACAGCGACAATGGGTCAATGCCCAACAGGGCCGGGGAGGCGATACAAGGAATGGATATGCGTGAAAGACGAACCAGTGTTATCACTGGTGACGAGGTGCTAGGTTGCGTAGAAGAGGGCCAAAACGACAAGCGATGATGGATATCGAAGAGCGAATGGGAATGGGGACCTGGTTGAGGTGGTGAGGTTGGAGGTCAAATCCGGGAGGCCCCGGAAACAAGGCTTGGAATTCGAGGAGTCGGGTCGGAGGGCGAGTTTGGACCATGGCGCTCGCCCTTGAACAAGACCAGAAGGTACAGAGAGAAATCCGACCATGGGATGGCAAGTGATGTGTAGGTATCGAAGCGATGCTGGGAAGCAACGACTTCCATCATAGACACATGAGGAGGTGCATAGGACAGGCTACCTTGTACCTTGGCTAATCCTCAAGCAACAAACCGTATCATCTCTCAGTACCTTCCGCGATGCGAACGAAACACCATTCCCCCCTTGCCCTTGCGTTCCTTGTCGGACCCAAACTTCCCGAATGGGTTTGCCTTCCTGCTACGTCCAGACCCTGCGAAACTCCCACACGGCACCGCCGTGCATTCTGCGCGTGAGGTGACGTCCATCCTCGGCGACGGCGATTTGTTGGAGAGTCTGCGAGTAGTGCGGCATCAACAGTTGGTAACCGCCGCCCGCCAGCGGACGCGCCACAAACATCTCCCAGCTCTGAATCCTGGTTGCGGATACGCGCATGCCGCTGCCGCCGTCATGGCCTAAGTAGTGCCCCGTGACCGTGTTCAGAAAGCCCCAGTAGTTGTTCCGTTCGCAACAGAGCCACGTGTTAAGGCCTGTGGGGATTGTGCCGCCGGACTCTGGGTTGAGGAAGAGATGACCTTGGTAGAGCGTAATGGCGCGGCCTGTGTTCTTCTCTATGATAATATATGCGTTACCCGGCCATGGGTTTGTATCGTTCCATGACTCCGTGGCTGCCTCGTTAATGGCGGACGTCGTCGAGGTGGTGAATCGCTTCATGGGTTCCTTAAATGGCCATCAGCGAATAGTTAGCGCGCGGTGCTCCACACCATTCTGATCATCTGGGCACTTGCAAACTGCAGACGTACAGAAGTTGGGCTTGCTTCGTAGAATATTGAACATGTGCAGAGGAGTGACAGCAGTAGCAAGCTTATAGTCACTATCTCGATGACTATGCTGAGAGCGCCACGGCGCGGAGCCGCCTCTGCTTTTCGATTTTCGACATTGTCGCGGGGTCGAACATGCATGGAAGACGTTTGGGGGGGGGGGGGGGGGGGGGGGGGGGGTTGAGATGAACTGCGCCCTCTGTGGAAGACTCAGGTATTAGGCTGTGATGGCCGTGTTCTTCTTCGATGGCCGATCGTGCCTGATGTGGATAAGCCTCGACGTGTCCGCACCCGGTACTCTGAAGTGACAGAGGAACACACACACCCTGGGACGCCTGGTAAGAAACCGACCAAGCAAGAAAATGAGAATCTCAAAATCAACAACAAAAACTCCGGCAAGAAGCACGAGAGCAGGAACACAAGTTATCCCCACCACAAAATGGGTTCAGCCCTGGCATTCACGGCATTTGCGCCAACTGCATCTGTGCCAACTGCGATGGCAGCGGCAAAGGCGGCAGAGTCAATACTCTGGACGAAGCAGAGGTAAAAATCAACAACACCTTGTACAACAAACAGGAAAGGAGAAATGCAACGGTGATGACGAATAGCAATGGCTCGAATAGCGGGCTGCTGGTGCTCTGGTGCGTGGCCTTTCTGCTGGGACGGTGACTTACACACAAGCCAGGACTGGAGGCACGGCTGGCGGAGTTCTTGCTGCAAGCGCCACCAGCCTCGGATGACTCAGGAGTAAGGAGAGGGCTGTCTTTCATGGTCGACCATTCATCGGCGCCGTCGCGGCGGCTCGAGAAGTCCATGGCGAAAGGAGCGGCCCAGGGTCGAGGCTTTACGGGCAAGTGCTGTGAGGGGAGTCGGTAACTCGAAGATGGCCCGAGAGGAATTGTTTTGGAGAAAGACAACAGGGTGTATCGGCTTTCATCAGACTGCCGGATGGACCAATAGCCCGGGGGCGATGATGGCACAAGACTGGACTGGGTTGGACGTCCGTCAGTCGTGGCGCGCTTGACGTTGGTATGGGAAGAGGGGCCTCACGTTGTGATCGGACGGTGTGATGATGAAAACTGAGAACTGCAGATACAGGCTCTCAAAGGCAGCCAAGTGGCTGTAGTGTCGTGAGACGGGACTTTGTCGAGGAACGGCCAAAGTGCAAAAAAGGATAAAAATGGTACGCTTTGGAAAATTGGGAGACGGCGAGGATATGAACGACTGATTTCGCGGCCAGCGATTGTGCCTTTCCTTGTTGGTTCCCTTGCCTTTCCCAGCATCCAGCGTCATTCCCAGTCCAAATTGTCTGATAGGTCTGGTGCCCGTTTGCTGAAGCGGCTGAACGGTATGTATCCGCAAATTGCCATGCGGGAGGCCCACCAGCCAACAGTCCACTCTGACGGAAACTAGCCGCAGATACGACGTACAACTCAGGGAAGCTCTGCATCCTACACGCCCAGACGCCATAAGAAGCAACGGCGGGAGGTACCTGTACTTGGCTTGCAGCTGCTGCGCCGTGCGAATCCTGGGGAGAAGGGCTTTTACCCGAAGTACAAACCCGATCCGCCCGACCGGTTCAAACCGACAGCTCCAGGGACGCGGCAACCATGCTCCAGAGGCCTGCCGACCCTGATCGCTACAAACCTGCCTGCTTTCTCCACGCCTTTCGTTGTTCGGGACATCTCAAGCAGAGCGCAGGTCACGGCGCAGACCAGGGAGCAGATGGTGCTTCTGGTTAGATGGAACGAGACGGTTGAAATGCTAAGGACAAAACGTACTGTGCCCAAACCCGATCTCGGGAGCATCCAGGAGAGACCCAATTTCACGAGGATCAGCACAGTAACGTCTCATTCACCGGCAAAACCTTCTCTTGATGTCGCACCTTATCCGAATCTGTTGCCAAATATCGGAGTTTCCATGCCGAATTCCTCTGCCCTGCTGGCGATTTCCACTGTTTGCGTTACTCCTCCAGTCCCGCTGCTTCGTTTACGCCATTTTCGTTACATTCGTCCGGGCAGATATATACAAAGTCGACAAGGGCCCTGCCGTCTGGGCATCCGCATTTCTTGTCGTGCGTACAGCATTGATTGTCGTCGGCAGAACCATGTCTGCCTTTCCATCAAATGAATGTCGATGGGGCGACACTTTGATCCATTGGTTCCAGCACAACCAGAGGATAGCGCCAGCCTGAATCTCGGTGGAATGACAAGGTTCTTCATGCACTTCGAACTATGTGACCAAGAACCCCAAAGGGACCAACAGCATTGGCCCAGCCATAAGCGCCATTTCAACCAGAAGAACTACTGTCTATTGGTCGCAACCAGATGGGCATGGAGTGGGGGACCAGCAGTTTTGCGGCTACCCATATCATGAGAAGAAAATGTCGTGTTTTATATTATGGATTTCGATGCGACTCTGATGTCCGGGGTGTGATCGTCGTGGTCATAAGTAAAAGAGCGTATATTCTAAAATATATAAGCCAAGTTACGAATGCACACCGAGGTATCTTTTCTCTCGAACTGGCAGCCGCATCGGACATAGGTTATACACCCTACATCTGAAACACCGACGGTTGTCACCACCTGCCTTATGCGACCCTGCATAATCCTAATGCCCTGCAGCGCAGATGCTACATCGGATGACCCTGTATGCCGGCATATATCATGGAAGGCCGAGTCCAAGGCATCTGCCAGCCGCGTGTTTTCCCCCCTGCTGCCTCCCGCCAACGGCTTTATAACCCAGGTGATCCGACTGTGTGGATTACACGGACCAATGCCCTTGTTTCAGGTTGCCGCCACACTCTTCCCCTATACGAGCACAAAACCCCAAGGACCAGGAGCTGGACTAGCAGGCACTAGGCATATTCAGGAACATCCCGCCTGTGCAGGGAAACGGGACGAGCACGAGGAACCCCAAGAACGTGCCAGATCAGCGGGGATGCGACAGGTCAGTTGATACCCCTGCCGGCTTTTGGTCGGGGCCAGACAGGTCTGCCTCTCAGGGCCCTCGTTGCCACCTGTTACTGGAGGTCCTCCGAGCGTATCATGACTCGACACCGCGGAGAGATGTCGCTGGAGAGACGACCCGTTTCACACAAGTCTTTGAAACAGGTACGATTCCGGGGGATTGGAAAAGGCCCAATGCAGCGGCCATGATTTCGTCTGCAGATCCCGGCCCACCTATCCCTCCAACAGCAGCATTCGGGGTGTGCACCAAAGCGGGGTGGCCCCGTGACCATCGTGGCCAAATGCCTGCAGGTGGCTTTGCCAGACCCCGAAACCGACGCCTTGGAGCAGCGATGGACGGGAACCACAGCAGCTCCGAGCCACCACAGCGAATGCCATCGAACTCGGGAGCGAGTGGCCAGCCAGCCGCCACCGCACCTGCGCTGTGGGTGGCGCGGCCGCTCGCGTTCGGGGAGCCTGTCGCTGGGACTGGCTGCTGCAGCAAGCCGCTCAACGGCCCAGCGCGCCGAGGCGTTTGCCCGCCCTGACATGCCATGCCTTAAATAGGCAATGGAATGTGGTGTGCCGGGGACGACTGCATGCCCGTCGGCACATGCACCAGAACAACTGGGCCCTCCCCCCCACTGACGCGCCCAGGGACAAAGAGCAGGCCGAGGCCCGCGTGTTCATCATGGTTGTGTATGTTGGCCCCCTTGCGAGCTGGCACCGACGGGCCCGGCATTCCCAAGCTTAGTGCCTGGGGCTAGCCCGCTTTGACCTGCCGCCGCCGCCGCCTAAGCTCCATGCTGACTCGACGGGTGGGAGGGGGCATAGACTTTCTAGCCAGGGGCCGATAGTTCGCGCCCAGATGGTATTGTGCCCGCCTCGAAAAGGGGGGGGGGTTGTGGTGCGGAACGGTGTTATCTCGCGGGGCGCCAAGTCGTCGCAGTCCAACCTCTTTCCAGGCCTGGCCACGCAGAACGCGGGCCGAGAGCGGACAGCCTCATTCTCCGACGCTGTTTGACAGCCCCTCCCCAGCCTTGGGCTGCCGGCCCACCCTGGTCGCGCGTTCTAGCGCTTATTGCCTGTAATACGACTGCTACTGCGGCCACCGAGGCTCTTACGTACTGGGCCCCAAGCACCCGGGACTATGGCCAGGCGGCGTTGCCCTCTTTGAGCCTAGGCCGTGGGGTCCAGCTGGCCTCGTGGGCTTAGCCGCTAACGGCCTCTATGCACTATTGCTCGTCGCCACATGCGACCCCGTCCGCGATCTACAGACAAGCCCGTGGTTGCTGGGCCATGCTCTCCGCGTCGGGGCGCGCAGCACAGCCTTTCGTCCGATCCACGGGGCCTCCTTTCCGCCGGCTGGGGCGTGGCCGGTCCGGGGGTGCTCCAGGCCGCCCCCCATCCCACCAAACCACCGGGGCGAGGATCGACTATATTGCACCCACGACGATAGCTGCGTCGATGGTCGTTTTGGGTCGCAAGGTTTACGCCAGGTAAATGACAGCGATGACGGCCGGGTCTGGGGTCTTCAACTATAGCCGCCAGCCGCACACCGGCGCACGCCAACCGACCCCCGGCCCACCCGACAGGGATCCGTGCCCGGGGGATCGACAGTGGCTCGGCCAGGACGGCACGATGGACCCGGCTGGCTCGAGTATACTTATTTGGCCATGCCCGGAGCGCCGTGAGGCTCTTGGGACTCTCGAGACTCTTGCTGCCAGTGTTTGGGCATTTTGTGCGAGGACCCCCCGAGTCCTGGCAGCATGCGCTCGCCCATCCCCCTCCTCTTCCTGCTCATGGCTGGGCTGCCCCCCCGGCTGGCCATGGCGCAGCCTGCAACGCCTGGCATGAGCATATCCAGCATCCTGGAGTCGGTGCCGATTTGTGCTGTAAGTCCCCCTCTCGAGGCACCTGACGTGGCTGCTTACGCGACTCCCCCACAGCAACCTTGTACCGCGAAAGAGCTGGCCATCACCACTTGTGAAATACAGAGCCTGGAGGACATGGCCGATTGTCTGTGCAAGGACTTGGCCCTACAGTCAAGCTTGTCCGAGTGCGTGCAAAAGTCATGCGACCACGGCAAAGTGATAGGTAGATTTTCGCCCTTTCCGGATGCCCCGGATGCCCGCATGGGGACGGCGCTGACACGGCGAATAGAATCCGGCAAGCTCCTGAACCGCTTCTGCTCATCATACCCTCGACCCAACCGCGGGTCGGACCTCATGATCGCGGCCATAGCGTCCATCGCCATCATCCTGCCCCTTGTCGTCTTGCGCTGCCTCTGCCGAATACAGAGAACTGGCCGTCTGTGGTGGGATGACTGGATGTGTGTTTTCGCCTCGGTACGCCCGCCGTGCTTGACGGCCCTGCTCTTCCTGCTTACTCTGGTCTGCAGATCTTTGCCATGGCGTGCGCCGGCAACGCCATCGCCACCACGCAGTTGGGCACTGGCATGCATTTCTGGAACATCGACGCCTCCAACGAGACGGCGCTCTGGAAGGTAAGTCGGCTGCCCGCATGCCGCCATCGACCTTGGTTCGCTGACCGGACGACAGCTGTTTTGGACCGCCCAGCTCTTCTACATCCTGACGCAGCTCTGCGTCCGCGTCGCCATCTTCATACTCTACCTGCACATTTTCGAGGGTAGAGTCTGGTTCCGTGTGGCCTGCCACGTGTGTATTGTGGTCATCGTCGCGGGCAACCTCATCTTCTTCTGCCTCCTCGCCTTCCAGTGCAATCCCATCGAGTCCATCTGGAACAAGTTTATCGTGGGCCAGTGTCTCGACGTCGTGGGCATCACGTACGCCACGGGCGCCTTCGCGGTGGCCTTGGACATGATCCTCGTCGTCCTGCCCATTTCCGAGGTGCGACGGTTGAAGATCTCGACCCGCGAGCGTGTCATGTTGGTGATGCTCTTCGCCTTTGCCGCCCTATCGAGCGTGGCTAGCATCATTCGGCTCAAATTCGTCGTCCAGTTCAACACGACGTTCGATCCCACTTGTGAGTGGCGCCCAAAAGGGGGGGGGGGACCTTTGCCCGTGCCCGCATCCGCTAACACGCTCTGCCAGGGGACAATGTGGATATCGCGGTATGGTCGTTGGTAGAAACCATGTTTATGATATTTTGCAGCACCCTGCCGACGCTTCGGCCGTGGTTGAGCCTGCTCATTTCCAAAGTCACAAACACCAACCCGTCAACCGATAGAACCAAGCACGGAACTGAAGTCACCTTCCGCCAGGTGTCCAAACGGAACCATGGAGAAGGCGCCAGGCGAAACAGCGCGGTCAGCCATCTCTTGAGCTCTTCGCCGTCAGCCGAAGGCATAGAACTACCGCCGGTAACGGCAGATCCACGGCCGCCGGAGAAGGCGCACATAGCTTTCTTGCAAGTCCCGGCCAAGGAGGGCCTCGATACTTGAGTAATGATAATAAAATTGGCGCTGGCTGTCGTACAGCCGTGACTGCCTACTTGTCACGTTAGGTTCAGCTGTTCTCGCCACCACAGTGGGTTGCATCTTCAGCGCCGGGTGGGGTTGTGAAATGCCGACAAGGGTCGAGAGAGCTATTGCCAGCACCGTCAGCTGCTGGTCCTCGTCGACTTCAGTCGAGCTCGCGGCTGGGCGACGGTTATCCTGCCGTTCGATGCCCGAATGGGGGCTTGAGGGCGCGTCATCGAATAAGGCCTCATCGGGAGGGGCCCGGCATCATTGCTGGCATCCGACTCGATGCGGGCTGACGCTTGGCGAGCTGATGACAGCGTCAAAGTTCTTTCATTGCCCCATCCAGCTAAGCGCGACTGCCGGCATGTCGATTCCCAAAGTGCCATCATTGCCCTCGTGGTCATGCCGGTGCCGTTGCCGTCCCCGACGAGGCCTTTTTGAGAGAGGGCTGGGAAACGAAGAATAGTAAAAGGTCGGCCCTGCCGGACTTGGTCTCAATCGACCCTGCGACCAGCTTTTGCAAGATCTCAAAAACAGCCAAAATGGGCTCCGTCGTGTCGTCTCCCGGGGGTCTTTTGACGGCCGTCGCCGTCATCCTCGCCTTGTCCGTCCTCTCCCGGCGGATTCTGCCGAAGCCCATCTCCAGGATCCCCTACAATGATGCGGCGTCGAAGAGCGTTCTTGGCGACGTGCCCGAGATGATGGCCTACGTGCTTCGCACCCAGCGCGTCTTCTGCTGGCTCACGTCGCTCACGACGCGGCACCAGAGCGCCATCGTGCAGGCCTTCGTCAAGCCGTTCGGGGCGCGGCCGTGGGTCGTGGTGACGGACCCGCACGAGAGCCAGGACCTGCTGCTGCGGCGCACGCGCGAGTTCGACCGCAGCGGCTTCTTCGGCGAGCTCATCGGCGGCATCCTGCCCGAGCAGCACATCCAGTTCCTGTCGGGCGACGCGCGCTTCCGCGCCAACCGCCGCCTTATCAACCACCTCATGGCGCCGACCTTCATCGCCGCCGTCAGCGCCCCCGAGGTCCACCGCTCCGTCGAGGCCCTCATCCGCGTCTGGCAGGCCAAGTGCGACGGCGCCCGCGGCCGCCCCTTCTCGGCCCACCTGGACATCAAGTATGCGGCCCTCGACTTCATCTTCATGTCGTCGTTCGGCATGCCCGAGGCCGAGGGGATTACGGCGCAGCGGCTTGACGCCGTGCGCCGGGGCGAGGTCCATGTGCCCGTCGACGCCGACCGGCCGGCCGTCTTTGCCGAGGGCTGCCTCCCCGACGTCTTCGCCGCCGTGCTGACACTGGAGAGCTCGGTGACGTCGACCCAGCTTTCCCCGGCCCCGGCCCTGACCTCGTGGGCCCTACGCCAGCTGCCGTACATGAAGAAGGCAATGGCGACCAAGGACGCGTACATCCACTCGCGCGTCGAGGCCTGCGTGCAGCTCATGGAGGAGGGCCACACGCGCGACGCTCACAGCGCGCTGCACTCGGTGCTGCTGCGCGAGCGCGAGCTGGCCGCCGCCGCGGGACGGGCCCCGGCGTACCACGCACGCGCCATCGCCGACGAGTTCTTCGGCTTCATGCTGGCGGGCCACGACACGAGCGCCACGGCCGTGGCCTGGGGCGTCAAGTACCTGTCGGAGCAGGCGGCGGTGCAGACGCGGCTCCGCGCGGCCCTGCAAGCGGCGCTGCCGGGCGCCGCCGGCCCGTCCTACGCAGCGCTGGCCCGCGCCCGCGTGCCCTACCTCGACGCCGTCGTCGCCGAGGTCCTGCGCCACGCCAACCCGATCGCCTTCGTGGTGCGGCGCGCCCAGCGCGACGCCGCGGTGCTCGGCCGCCGCGTGCCCGCCGGCACCGACGTCTTCCTCATGGCTAACGGGCCGGGCTACCTGGCGCCGGGCCTCCCGGTTCCCGCCGCCGACCGCAGCCCGGGCGCGCGTCCTGGAAACGCGCTGACGGGCCTCTGGGATGACGCTGATGTCGCCGCGTTCCGGCCCGAGCGCTGGCTCGCCCCGGACCCCGCGACCGGCGAGGAGCGGCTGGACCCCCAGGCCGGCCCGTCGTTGGCCTTTGGCCTCGGGCCCCGCGGCTGTTTCGGCAGGCGGCTCGCCCTGCAGCACCTGCGCATCCAGTTCGCGCTGCTGGTGTGGTATTTCAGGCTGCTGCCGGTGCCCGAGGCGTTGGCCGGCCACGAGGCTGTCCAGAGGTTTGCGAGGGAACCGGCCCGGTGCTACGTGCGCTTGGAGCGGGCTGGGCCTCCCTAGCGGAAGGGGTCTCATTACTGCCTCCGTTGCCCTCCTTGACCGCGTGTGGAAGTTGCATGGTAAGGGTAGCCGGTCATGCTCAGGTCATAAGATGTCTTTGGAGGGGGTCGCGTGGTTCATGGGTGATAAAAATAGACGCCTCGTTGGTGCTCGTTGATTACTTCTTGGAGATACGCGTCGACGTCTGCGCCCTGCGCCCACAGCCTCTCCTCGGTGCTTTCGACCTGTCGGATGTCGTCTTCGGTCATCTTCCGATCGTGTTCTATTTCCGCCAGTTCCACCAAAACCTTGGTGATAGGAAAATCAGCTGCCCCCGTGACCCGCAGTCTGCCGTCGGCCCTTTCCTCGCAATAGTAGCGCAGACGATAACGTCGCTCGACGGGAAATAGAGACGGGGGGCTCCCGGCGACAAAATGAGTATCCGGTCTCGCCAAGGCGGGATGCAGTTTAGGAAGATTGAAAAGGACATCCACCTGGGGCAAGTTCTTGGCCCGGGCCCGGGCCTGGAGATTGGTCGCAAGGATTGTCATGAGGCCACCGCCCACGACCCGGCGTTCTCGGACGACAGACCACGACGAAGCCTCGTCGTGGTCCAACCAAACATGGAGGTTACGCAGCTTCGGTAACCCGCAAACAGCCGGCCATACGCTTGCCCAGAGAGCGCATGCGGCATCCGTGCCGTCGCCGCTTCGGTGCTGGGAACCGCTTGCGAGCTCGTCGTTCTTGGCTCTTTCCAATGCTTCGTAACAGGCCAACGGAAGCCGAAGGGTAACATGGAGCCTTTGAATCAGGGGGCCCGCCACCCAACTCCAGAAACGGCCTGGCCGGGTCGCCTTGCCCAGCGGCTCTCGAGTCAGGACTTCCAAGACCTCTAGGTTGGTCACGTTGATCACTGAGGACTCAACCATTATTTCGCGGAAGTCGAAAAACCTGCGCAAGCGAAAAAGACTGTGAGCCAGCAGTGACCAGGCCCGGGACGGTATTCTCCTTCTTACATCTTTTTGCACACAGACAGAAGATCACCAGCGTGATAGCGATCATTGGCATGGGCGGCCTCTTCGCATTTCCAATGTGGCCCCCAGGATGACGCTACACGGCGAGCCCACGTCGATTCAGCACTGGCGTAGTCTGACGGCGCGCCATCGGAAGGGCGACGTTCATAGCCGTCGAGGAAAAAGTCCTCCACCAACGATGGGCTAATGGGGGGTTCCAGGCAGACCGACACGTCAAGTCGGCCTTGCGGGGACATGAATATGTGGATAGAAGCCGGGGCAAGATGCTGGTAGATGGCTCGACGAATTTCGGCGGGCGCCGACATCAAGCGGCTGTCATACTGCGCGTGCATGGCTGCGTTGGACATGGTGCTTGGACCGGAACGTAATGGGCCATGAGAATCCAGAGATTCAAGAAACACGACGAGGCAGGGCCGCGCGATTCAGAGGCTGTGCATGTTGGAAGGGAGAAGAACAAGCTTGCGGGATTGGAGGACCGAGCGGAAGGGCGAAGGTACTTAACGTTGGATCCACCGGTGGATCTGCGGAGGCCCAACCCCCAAAGCCCCTTGGCCAATGTACTTGAGTACCTAGGTAAGCTACCCCTGAGAGCAAGGGAGCCAGAGTCAACTACGGCATGATTGAGCCAAAAGAGGATTATGAGAAGAGCTTGTCATGGAATGAAGAGAAACCAGGGCAGGTCGCTATGTGAACAAGAAAAAAAAGTGGAATTAAATTCTGTAATAGACTCCCATCACGTCTTGACCACCGCCGCTCCGCCTCGGGGCACCGCCGGCGACACGAAGGACTCGCGCCAGATCCAAACGGCAACGGCGAGGGCGCCGGGCCCGACAATGACGCAGCCGAGGGCGATGGCGGCGAGGGCGACGGGCAGCCAGGACTGGAGTTGGTGGTAGAAGCAGACCTCGGACACGACGGCGGCGAGCCAGGCGAGCTCGGAGCCGGCGCGGGCGAGGGCAGCCGCGGCCAGGACCACAGGATTTGCGGTGGCGTCGAGGCCCTGCAGGTGGATGAGGGCGAGGGCAGTGAAGGTGGTGTAGTAGCTGAGCTCGACATAGCGCGCGTACTTGGTGCCGTAGAAGGTGACATCCTCGCGCTCGGTGCCAAGAAGGGTGAGGGCGCCGACAGCAAGCACGGTGCCGGTAGCGGATGGCAGGCCCCAGATGCTGGCCGCCGAGCTCGGCCGCGGGAGCGTCTGCAGCACCGTCGGCAGGATGTAGCATAGAAACGTGGCAGGGAAGATGGCCTTGCTAGCCGCGAGGGTAACGGGCGTGAACGGGGCCGTGAACTGCACGCGTCCGCGATAGAGCAGGACAGTGAGCGTGGCTGCGTAGAAGAGCGGCGCCGCCGTGGCCCAACCTGCTGTCGTGTAATCGCCGAGCGCCACCCATATCAGCGGCCACTGCAGCAGCGACAGCTTGTTGGACGCGCGCCAGCCCTCGACCAGCATGCCGGTTAGGGGGCCGGCGAGGGCCGGCGGGGCCAGGCCGGCGGCCGGTCCGAGGAAGGCTGCCGCCCGGGGCCCTAGGAGAGGCGCGGCGGCGGAGGAAAGCAGCGCCAGCAGGGCGACGGCCTGGATCGCGAAGCGGACGCGCCGCCCCCGCGCCGGCTTCGGATGGTCGTCGTCGAACCCGACGTAACCCAACCCCTGGCGGGAGGGGGCGAAACCCTCGAGGCGCGGCGCTCCACGCACCGTCGCGAGGAACTGCTGCACCACAAGGTCCATACCCAGCCGCGGCACCACGTACATGTAGAAGAACTTCATGGCGGGGTTCTTCCAGCAGTGCATGGACCCGGCCAGCCAGGACTCGGCAACCAGACTCGCCGCGCGCGGCTGCCGGACACGGTTAACCTCTGCGAACATGTGCTGAATGTCGCGGGCTGTCGGCCGCGGCGTCGCCTCCATCTGTGCTGTCAGATGGTTGACGAAGACGACGGCGTCTTCGAGACACTGGGCGGCACCCTGGCCCAGAACGGGGTGCATCTGGCGCGTTTCGTGTTAGTCCCCCGCGCTGAGTTCTCACACGACTTTGTCCAGAGTTCTTGGACTGGGCAGAACTCAACCTACCTTGTGGACTGTGTCGCCAAGGCAGATGATGCGGCCAAAGTGCCAACGCTTGAAGGCGTAGTTCTGCAGCGGAACGAGCACCGAGCGCACCCGCCTCTGGTAGAGGTTGCCGAATGTGAAACTGCCCTGCAGGACGTCGCCCGCGTGCTCCTCGGCAAATCGGTCACGCTGCTGGGCTGTGAACTGTGGGATCTCGGCGCCTCGGAGCTCCCGAGGCAACAGTTGGTAAAAGAGAAAGTAGCCGCGGTCCCGGTTCGCGATGAGGGCGACAGCCTGGCCTGGGCCGACCGTGTTGTTGGCGCTGGGGGGCACCTCGCCGCTGAGCTTGGAGACGCCGAAAAGGGCCGTGAAGTTGCACCGGATTGCTGTTGGTGGGAGGTCAGCGCGCCGAGGCCTGTGAAGGTCGAGGGAATGGTCATGCTTACCGTCCTCCTGATCGCCCTCGAAGCAGCCCGGCTCCCGTTGTTTACCCATGTGCCACATGGCCTTGCGGACGGCGCTGTGGACGCCATCGGCGCCTACCAGCATGTCGCCTATAAACCCCTCCTCTCCATTGGCCGTCACGCGGACGCCGGTCTCCGACTCTTCAATAGCCGTCACTCGCTTGCCTTGGCGGTGTAAGTCCCCCTGTCCCATTCAGTGCGGGCGGGATACTAAACGTACCCGTCAAAATCTTGCTCTTGTCCTGGACGTGCCGGTAGAGGATCTGCATGGCCTGCTGGCGGTCGAGAGCGAAGACAGGGTAGCCGGTGGCGGCCTCGACGACATCACTCACGTGGTCGTGGCGGCCGTTGCTGGCGCCGCTCGGCCACCAGTCGGCAAGGGGCTCGACCGGCATAGAGGGCTCCAGGAAGTCGTCAAACAGGCCGAGCTGGTCGAGGATGCGCGCCCCGTTGGCGAAGAAGGCGACGCTGGCGCCGACGGGGGGCGCGATCTCTTCCCGGGCCTCCAGCAGCAGGTAGTCGACGCCCTTGCGCTCCAGCATCAGCGCCAGCGACAGGCCCATAATGCCGCCGCCGACGATGAGGACGCGGGGGCCGTGGTCCGGCTGAGCACACGGTGTTGACGACATGGTGGTGGTGAGAGAGGTAGGTACGATGCACTGGGCCCGGCGGCTCGGCGGTCGACAGGGCAGCAGTGGCTATTCCGGATGGGCTGGAACATAACCGTGCCGGGAACACGGATTTGCTGATGCGAGAGGGATGGTCGACGGAGGCAAGCACCAGCCCACTCTGGCCGGGTGGCCTTCTGATGGCTCAAATACCCGTCCATGTTTGCTTGCCTGCATGTCAACGTACTGGGGGGCCACAGAGAGTCGCCAGATAGCCGACCGAGCCCACCCGTGGGGGCATGTGCATGCACGTACGACAACGCTACCAGGAGGAAGCAGTCTCTCACTGCCGCCGCTGGGGGCCAAACCACTCGAGGCGGTAGCGGCGCATTTTCCTATCCGGTCCCCCAACCCCCATGACGGATAACGCACCCATGGGTGGCTGGCATGACGCGACCACCCAACGGGCGGCGGGGCCCCGGGACGGGGGAGGGGGAGGGCATTCCGTGGGTCGACCGCCAGGCGTGCGGGCGGGCCCAGGAGGGGGCCATGGACAGCCAGGCTTGGAAGCGGGGGACTGTGTCGGCAGATGGCCTTGGTAAGTGTTTGGACAGCGGCTTGTTCGTGTTCGAGGCGCCCACAGGGGAGGGGGTGGGTAGTCAACAGGCACGTTCCCGCACTGGCCCGACAGCCATGGGCAGCAGCCGCTGGGCCCGGCGGGCACAACCGGGCCAACAGAACTAACCACAACCCTCTCCGCCCCTTTGCGCACCCGGTGCGCCTGCCGGAAGCGTGGCCCAGGACCTGTCACTGCAGGTGCCGTGGACTGGCTGCCACGCCCGGGCCCGCTAGGAAGTGGCCCGATACGAAGCGCGCCGAGGGGTGTCCATCCTTGGTTGCGACAGGGGGTGGCGTGGAGCGTCGCTATGAAGCTCCCGCGATGCTCATTGGCGCAACCGCCCCGGCGCCGGTGGAGCGGCGCCGTGCTGTCGGGACGGCCCTTGGCCCGTTGCGACCGCCCGGGTGGGTTCGACGCACAGCTCTTCCTGTTTGCCGGCCGGAATTGGCTGCAGCAGACGCCCTCGCTACCACTCTTCCCCCCGCTTGGGGCAGGGTAGCGGTGCCAGCGACCGGGGGGGGGGGGGGGGGAGAGAGGGCCCGAACGAGCAACGCTCTCCCTGTTATTAGGCCGATCCCGCAGCCCCCCTCCTGGCCCTACGGTGACGGAACGAAATGATGGGCAAATAGTTCCAGGCGCCGATAACAACGGCGCCAGAGCGCTCGCGGCGGCGGTTCCTGCGGTGGGGTCGACAAAACCCGGATGCGGGCAGCCGGTCATCGTGACGGCCGTGCTGGCCCGCCAGTCATCAGGGCCTTGCATGGCGGGCGGGAACCGTTGGGCGCGCCACGGCCTAAGAGGCCCAAGATCCGGCACGCATCCATCCCGGTTCCTTGCCTCTGCCCGCTCCTCCCGGCATGCGGACCCGACGCCGACGTGTCGACCTTGAGCTAATCTGCCCTGTTGACCAGGCCGGCATCCGGGTCAGGCTACTGGAAGAACCCGCCTTCCTCCTCGTTCCGCTCGCCGCGGAATCCCCCAATCACCACAATCAAGCCTTTGCGCCGTTAGATGCAAGCAAAACCAAGCCCCGCCGGCCGTGTGTTCGGTGCTGTGCCTCCGGTGGGCAAACGCAGGGGCACGGCAGCCAACCCAGAACCGTTGATGGGGTCCTCCTGTAGGGGCGGCCGCGAGGTCCAAAAGGACATGGGCAACGCCTGCTTCTCCGCCTGGCTCTCGGGCCACAGGCACAGTGTGGCGCGCCGCCAGATCTGCTCCTCCCTCGCCGTCCCGGGTCGTCCGTCCGCCTTGTCCGGTCACGCTCTGGTCGTGCCACCGGCGCCATGTCCATGTACGAGGCCTGGACCTCTGGTCGTGACGGGGGAATTGTGGAGCCAGGCATGTCTAACCGTGGTCCCCGGCCCAGGCTCTCGGGACTATTCATACGTGCATCCCTGAACAAGACGCGGTCCCACATGCAGTCGCGCTGGTTCGCCAATTAGTCGAAATTTGGCCGATAGAGCAGCCAAGCATTGCCTATGCCGGCAATTCATGTATACTATTGGAGGAACCTTCGTTCCGGGATCTGCGCAGTGGACGGAGGGGAAGGCGCCGTCTCAGATTGGCTGGCTGGGACACAAGCAATCACTTATGTGCCGCTGCGAAGGAGCTAAATCCGGTGTCTTCGGTCTTTATCAAGCGGCGTGCCCCGCGGGGCGTCTGACAATAGGACCCGAATCTCCCAGTCTCTCAGGTGCCGCCACCATGGAATCACTTACAGGTCAACAAGTACAGGCTCTTGCTTACGCACAAGAGCCCATTGCTCCCCAGGGCTTGGCGGCTGAGGCCCAGGCCGTCACCATATTTCTGCTTGTCCTGTCCGTCAGCATCACGGGGACGCGGTTGGTGATTCGTTGGTGGAGGGAAAAGTTCGGTCTCCCCTGGGGCTTCGACGACCACCTTGCCGTGGTGGCTATAGTGCGTGTCCCCATCCCAAGGTTTCCTTTTATCCTTTGAGAAGCAAACCATGGGGAAACAACTTGCTGACCAGCTGCAACCCCCTTTTCTGCACTGCAGCTCCTCTTCATCGCCGCCTCGGTCCTCCTCATCCAGGCGTGCCACTTTGGCCTGGGCACCCGGGACAGCGGGCTCAACGATCTCACCAAAATCCGCGGGGCTGAGTACCTATCATACTGGCAGATGACATACATCCTGTCTGCCTGCTTCACCAAGGCATCCATCGCGCTAGCGCTGATGCGGCTGTCACCCGACCGCCGCTACCACTGCCCGCTCTGGGCCACCATCGTCGTCAACTTTGGATCTTCGGTCGGCGGCCTCGTCGCCGTCTTCACTAATTGCGAGCCGCTACAGGCCACCTGGAACCCACTGCTCGGTCGGTGCGGCTCCAAGGAGAAGGTAGCCCAGATCAGCCTCGTTGTTTCCATCTTCCAGATCATGACCGACTGGCTTTGCGCCCTGCTGCCCCTCGTCATTCTTAAGGGGCTCCAGCTCCCCAAGCGTAAGAAGATCTCCATTTTGTGCCTTTTGGGGCTCGGAGGCTTCGCTAGTATCGCCACGATGCTGCGGATACCGTACTTCAAGTACTACACGATCCCAGAGGATTACTTGTGTAGGTGTTGGCTTCTTGCGGATGCCCTTGTCCCTTGGCACCAGGCGCTGATTTTTTGCATTGTAGACAACGTGGCGATGACCTGCATCTGGTCCATGGTTGAAACGGCCGTCGGGCTCGTGGCCTGCTCTCTGCCCTCGCTCCGCAAGCTCGCCAAGTCGGACAGCTTCTCGCAGAGTGGCACCAATGGCACATATGGTCAGGAGAGTAAAGCGGGTGTCTCGGTGAGTTCCGACCTAGACCGAATTCTTGGATGACTGGACTGGATAATATTTTCCCCCAAAGACGCGGGCTGACAGACTTCCTCCCCCCACAGAACGGCTTGCGCGGGCCGACCCTACCCCTTTCGCCCCTTAACGAGAATGGTAAAAGGCCGCAGGCCACGGCGCATTCCCAGGGCACGGGTGACTGGGACCGACACGATGACGACGCCTCGGAGCACTCGGGTCCTACTCGCTGGGGAAAGCTGGGTGTTTAAGCGGCTACGAAGGCTGGCAGGGACCTTTCGCCAGCGTTGAGCCCACGTATGGCGGTAACGGGAACGGGTATCAGGTGTCTACGCGTATATGGGAAGAATGCCAGAAAATTAAATCTCAACGCACATGGAGAAAGTGGCGTAAAATATATGATTGCTGCCCAGATTTGAAATAGTCATTGCTGCACTAGTGGAAGCCACGGTTCTAATGGGGGGAACATGGGAACTGAGTTCAGAAACAGCGCGTTTTGACGCGACTAATGCCGGTTGTGCTGTGAAGAAAACCAGCCAAGGAGCTGGAATGGCGCCACGCCATTTGACTACATAAGCAGTAAAAGACCCCTTGATGCCGCCGACGGCCTCGTTCCTAAGGTCCGATGGCTCTAAATCGCCCAAATGGTCTCTGCTCGTTGGGGGTAGGAAGCCGGAGGCGAATGCCTCTGCTCGCATCAAGCCCAGCTCACAACACGGGAGCGCTCTAAGCGGGCCCGCAGCTGTCGCCGGCTCGGCGGCCGCCAAGCTATCGTGCATCGCCAGCTGGCGGCCATAAGACCACCTATGGCCGTGAACGACGACCCATGGAAGCTACAGGGCCAGAGGACAGCTAGCTTGACCTCGGGGGGGCCAAGCCTCGCAATTGGCCTCGCATCGCAAACAACCCTCGCCCCCGAGACCACGTACGAAACGAGCGACGAGAACGGCCCCGCGCGATCAAAAGCCCACGCGACGAGAATCTCCCCCGGGGGCCACGCCCGCGCCCTTCCGATTATCCATCACATCCTCCCTGCGAAACCTCCCCATCCCTCGTTGGTCACGATGCTCGCGGGCCTCGCGAACCCGCGCAATGCGGCCGGGCAGCTGCTCAACTTTGCGCTGATCCTGTCGACGGCGTTCATGGTACGTTCCTTCTCTGCCCTCGCCTCTCCGTGCGGCCCTCTTTCCGTGCGCCGAAGGGAGGAGCCCGCAGGAAAGAAGAAACACAAGGTTTCCTAATCTTCTCTCTCGCCCCCCCCGCCGCAGATGTGGAAAGGACTCTCGGTGGCGGCGGACTCGCCGTCGCCCATCGTCGTGGTGCTGTCGGGGTCGATGGAGCCGGCCTTCCAGCGCGGGGACCTGCTGTTCCTGTGGAACCGCAACCTCTGGGCGCCGACGGCCGTCGGCGAGGTCGTCGTCTACAACGTGCGCGACAAGGACATCCCCATTGTGCACCGCGTCGTGCGCACCTTTGGCACGGGCGAGCATGCCCGCCTCCTCACCAAGGGCGACAACAACGCCGCCGACGACACAGAGCTCTACGCCCGCGGCCAGGACTACCTCGAGCGCGCCGACATCATCGGCTCCGTCTTCGCCTACATCCCTTTCGTCGGCTACGTCACCATCATGCTCAGCGAGCACCCCTGGCTTAAGACCGTCATGCTCGGCATCATGGGCTTGCTGGTCGTGCTGCAGCGCGAGTGAGAGCCCGGGGGAAACCGCCGTCGCGCGCGTCCGTCCGGGATGGTGAGGAAGGGTCGTGCCCCGCAAGCGCACAGGGGAATCAAGTGTTGAATAGACGGGATATACGATGTTTTGATTTCAACTTCCGTTGGCATCAGAGACCTGACCACGGCCCCGCCTGACTCCTTTCCTTCCATGATATGTACTCTCTGTCGCCTTGCCCAACGCTGGCCCTTTCCAGGAAGCGAGCAAGCTTCGGCCCTTAAAGAAAGCCGTGGCAGCCTCACCCGTCGGCCAGGACCCTTGTCCAGTCAAACTTTCTCCACCGCCTGCTGAAGGCCTCGACCCTGCCATCCCCCTTGTGCCACCGGCCTTGCTTCTTGATGATTTCGGGCCCCACGTCCAGCATACCGCCAATGATCTCGCGCGCAAACAGGTCGCCCCGGGGCCACCGGTTCGCGTCCTCGACCACGTGGCCGAGGCCACCGTCGAGCGTGAACCAGACGTGGAAGTAGGGCATCTCCTTGGCGAGGGAGCGGCGGAAGGCCAGCTTGCCGAGGCCTTGGCGCGCCTTGGCGCCCGTGTCGATGACCTTCTTGTGCTGCGACCACTCCTCGTCGGCCGACAGGATGGCCTCCTTGAAGAAGGCCGGGGCCGTGTCGCCCAACTCGTAGGGGATGGGCACGGCGTGCAGGGCGGCGTGCAGGTGGCGTTGCGGCGCCGCCGCGTTCTCGTAGAAGAGGACCTCGCGGCCCTGCTCGTGGTACATGCGCGTCAGGCACTTCATGAAGTTGCGCAGCTCCTCCCACTCGTCATCGTCGCACTCGAGCAGGTTGGTGCGGTGCTGCACCGGCACGATGACGGCCCCGCCCTCGCTCAGCTCCGGCTCCGTCGGCAGCGTCAGGAACACGCGCGTGCCCAGCGACACGACGGGCGCCACCGGCGGCAGCCCGTGGTCCTCCTGGTGGCAGAGCTGGCACTTGTCGAGGATGCGGTTGATCTTCTGGAACTCGCCGACGGCCGTGTTCTTGAGGTTGATCTCCGATTTTTGCACCCGCCGCGCCAGCTTGTCGGCGTTCTCGTCCATGTAGTCCAGGTTGTCGTCGTACTTGCCGTCCTTGGCGATGCGCTCCGCCAGCCGCATCCCGTCGCCGCCGGCCTGGCCGCGCGTGCGTCGCTCCTCGCGCACCATGTCTTCGATGGTCATCTCGTCGTTTTCCTGCACCGTGCCTCTTTCGCGCCCCCGTTTGGTATCGACCGCCTTGGCCTCGGCCCGGGTGCCTGCCAGCATGCGGTTCTCCATGACGTTCAGCACGACCGCCTCGGGCCCCCTTTGCGCAAAGGCGGCAGCGGCTTGGTTGTATTCTGCCTCGAGCTGGGCGGCTTCGGGTGCCTTCCGAAGTTTGGCCTTCATCATCTGGGCCCGCATCTTGTTCAACGCCGTTTGGTCCATCTTGACTGCATTCTGGCTGGTAGCCGAATCAGGAATGACGGTTCCCTGCTCCAGCTCGCGAGTCTCGTGCGAGCGTTCCCGGTCCTCCCGCATACCCATCGCCATCTTGCGCTCCTGGAAGAGCTCGCCGCTCGGCTTCTCCTTGCCAACGTAGCCCTTGCCGTAGGTTTTTCTTCTCTCCATTTCAATCTGTTCCTCGCGCGCATCATCAAAGTCGCGCAGGCTGCCGAATCTCTCGAGGGCCACCTCGTCCACCTGGCGGCCTGATTGCTCAGCCGTAGTGTAGACGGCCTTGAGCTTGGTCATGCGCCATTGCGAGCCCTCATCTCCAAAGGTGTAGTCGATCTCGTGTTGCGCCGGACGGTCCAGCTCACTTGTGGACTTGCCCTCGTTAAGGTTCCGAAGCTCCGTCGCGTTAAGTTCTCTAGAGTGAATAGCGCGTTTTGGCTGTTCTTTGGGTGGTGGCGTCTTCTCGCGCTTGGTGCCCCTTTGTGTGTAGTCGACGCCCAGTGCCGATGGTGCCGTCATCCAGCCGTCTCGGACCAGCTTGGCCGACGGGCGGGGCTTGAAGTCCTCCGCGGGGATCTCTTCGTCCGGTAGGGGAAGGTCTGACTTGGGATCGGAACTCTTCAGGAGGGCATCGTTGTTTTTTTCGGCAGGGTCGCGACGGTGGTCTCGGTGGTCTCGATGCTCACGATGGTGGTGCCGCCTCCGTTCTCTGTGCCCGTCGTCCTCGTGGTCTCGGTCATGACGCGAGCGCTTGTGTCGGTGCCCATCCCCGCCGTCCGCGTCGCGGTCGTGGGAACGGTGGTGACGGCGATGGCGATCTTCCCTGCCCTCACGGTCGCGCTCCGAGGACCGGTCGCGTCGGTGAGTATGGCGGTGTTTGCGGTGCTTGCGCTCCTCGGCGCGCTCACGCTCCGCCTTCTCAGCCGCGAGGTTCTTTTCGAAATCGTCGAGGCCGTCCATCTGGGATCAAATCCGACAAGGAGTGACTGGTTGCAAAGCCCCCGGCTGGTTTGCTTCGGTGGAGTGGCAGTGGTGAGCCGAGCAGTCGGGGCAGAAATAGCAAGAGGTATGTTGCTGATAAGTTAGCACCTACAGGGCCGCCGATGACGCGAAAGCTGCAGGCGATATGCACCAAAGGGGCTCTGCTGAGGTGGGGCGTGGCGTTGGGTTGCTGGCAATGCACCTAGAGGGCGAACATCCGGCTAGCAGGGAGATGCAACAAGAGAGCTCAAGACCCGTCCATACTAACCAGAGGCCGTCCGTCGTTGCCGACCAAGGGCGAGGGCATGGGAGCTTGGATGGATGGGGCCCCGTCGCAGGAGCAGATAGAATAGGCACTTATCTTCTTTCCCGGCGACTTATTATTCTCTGGTCGGTTCCTTTTAGCTCGCGAAAGTGACAGCTCCAAGCAGACGCGCTTGACCGCGCGCCTAGCCTTTTCGAATGTCGTTTCCAGGGACCTTTGCCGCCTGCTTCGCTGTGCCCGCTCGCCAGCCAGCGCCTGGCGTGTGCTGATCGCCAGCGGTCTTTTCGCCTGCGATCTCCCAAAATTCCCCCAGAGCAGGGCGACTGCGGCATTCGAACCCCCCGCGCGTCGGCAGCTTGTTAGCTCGACTCCCGCGCGCCCCCTCTGGAGGAGCTGGGCTGCTGCACCTTCCCTCTGCTCTTTTTTCACTTTCCCTCCCTCTTCCCCACTCAACCAACTCGACCATTTTCCCTCGTTCCTACCCCTCCCCACCTTGGGCCATTTTCATCCTCGTTTTTCCCACCGCCCATATCCCTTCACATCGCGCCCACTCCCACACGCGATCCGTCCATTTCCAACCGCCATTGGTGCATCGTCGCCTCTCCGTCGCACTTACACGAGAAACCTGCTGCAGAGGCGCGACGAAGTCTCGCACTCCCGCCGTGGTGGTCTATTCAAACGCTCCCCCCCCCCCGCTCGTCTGGGTTTATTGCCGGCATTCCTGTCCACAGACTGCGTACGCGTATTGGGCCCCGGTCCACTGAGCTGGGCGCCGCTTCCGGGCGCCATCGCGACGCGACTTTCCGCCGTTTGACCTCGGCGTCGTTACCAACGCCCCCGGCCAATAGCCACGGCAAGAGCCCTTATTCCCTGCACGCTCCGCCCTTTGCAATATGTCTTCATTCTTCAAGCCCAATAAGGGCCCCAAGAAGGGATTTGCCATCAAACCCCGTGGCCTGGAGCGATTACGCGAGACCATGAACCGCCTCGACGGCCAAAACGGCGTCGCCATGCCCACCCCTGCCCCTGATTCCTCCAGCGTGAACCCCCCCCGGCGAAGCTGTCCGAATCCGCACTGTCCTGACCCCTCGGCCCCGGTCCAGGACGGTTACTGTTCTTCGTGTGGTCGTGAAATTGACACGTCCAACATTGTCGCCGAAGTCCAATTCGGCGAGACCTCGAGCGGTGCCGCTATGGTCCAGGGTAGCTTTATTGGCGCCGACCAGGGCGCCTCCCGGAACTTGGGCCCCGGCATGCGCCGCATCGGTGGCAACATGTCCGACAGCCGAGAAAAGGTCGTCCGCGAAGCCAAGAACATGATGACCCAGTACGCCCAGCAATTGCGCATCAGCGAGACCATCGTCCAGGAAGGCCTGCAGGTCTTCAAACTGTGCGTCAGCATGAACTGGATCCAGGGCCGTGGCATGATCAAGGTCGTGCCAATCTGTCTATACGCCGCCTGTCGCCGCCAGGAGCGATGCCGGGTGATGCTTATTGACTTCGCCGACCTGGTCAAGATTAACGTCTACGAGCTGGGCCACGTCTTCAAGGACCTGAACAACATTTACGACTTCAGCTACAACAAGATCAACTCGGTCGTGCCTGAGGATCTGATCTACCGCTTCTGCGACAAGCTCGACTTTGGCGACCTGACCAAAGATGTGGCCGAGTCGGCTACCAAGCTATGTCAGCGCATGGGTCTCGACTGGATGGTTATGGGCCGTAAACCGTCGGGCATCTGTGGTGCCTGTATCGCCATGGCTGCGCAAATATGGGGCTTCCGTCGAACCGTCCGCGAAATTGTCTACGTCGTCAAAGTCACCATGCACACCATCGAGCAGCGTCTGTCCGAGTTCAAGGTACTTGACTCTTCCGACATGACCATTGAGGACTTTTTGCAGCAGGAACTTCTGGAGTCTCGCCACGACCCCCCTTCTTACTACAAGGCCCAGCCTGAGTGGCAGGAGAAGGTGGAGAAGGAGCGGTCAAAGTCGGGTCGCAAGCGGAAGCGCATCAACGACTGGGATGAGGACGAGCCGCAAGGCCCCCGCAATGCCGACGGAGCGCCTGTCCTCCTCGATCCGGCGCTCGCGGACAATACCACACCAGCACCCCCGTCCTCGTCGGCGAGCCGTGCCACCAGCCAGGAGCTCATGCCACCCCCGCCACCCCAGCTGGATCTATCCCGAGTCCGCCAGGTGTCCGAGTTTCTGCCTAAGTCGGTGGACCCGTCCACGGGCAACACGATGATCGACGCCTTCGACCCCAAAAAGGTGCCGGCACCTGCGCCCAAGATTGCCGTGAACAACAAAGAGGTGGCAGAAGGCATTGATGCCGAGGACCCCACTGGTGATGACGCTGTCGATCACCTGGCCGAGACGTATGATGACGCCGAGGAAGGACAGGAGGAAGAGGCTGAAGCCGAGCCCGAAGCCGAGCCTCCCAACAAGAAGCGTCGCGGAGGACGTCACAAGCGCGACCAGGAGCCGCTCCTAAACTTTGACGACGAATGGGAACGCGAAGAAGACGTCATGGAGAAGCAGATCGCCGAGGTCATTGCTGATCCGCACAGTGACGAACATCGGCGGGCTCTGGCCACCGCCGCACTGGTTGCCCGTATCAAGGCCGCTTGGGAACGCCGCCAAAACCCAGAACGTAACCTCAATATGGGCGAAGAGATCGGTGCCGATGAGTTTGCCGACGATCCAGAGGTGGAGAACTGCTTGCTCACACAGGAGGAGATTAGTATTAAGGAGAAGATTTGGATGAACGCCAATAAGGATTGGCTCCGAAAGCAACAGGAGAAGCAGTTCCGCAAGGCCATGGAGGAACTAGGCCCACAGAAGAAGAGGCGTCACCGGGTCAAGAAGCCTCGTATCGGCGAAGGTCAGTTGACGCCTGCCAGCACCCCGGGCGAGGCCGCTGTGGCGGCCATGAAGAAGTATACGCTCAGCTCCAGGATCAACCTGGATGCCATCAACAACCTATTTGGCCAGCGAAAGGGCCCGCGTGGCCCGGGAAGCACCGTGGAGAGCTCCAGGGCCAGCCGTGCCCCTAGCGAGGCTGCCGACGAAGCTGCCCAGGAGACCAACAACGACAAAGCCCAGGAGCCCGAGGAGGAGGTGCAAGAGGAGGAAGCTGATGACTATGAGGAGGAACCAACGACGTACGATGACTTTGATGACTATCCCGAGTACGACGAGGGAGAGGAGGAGTACTATTAGACGTACCGCTTGATTCAGGCTGGTCGTTTCCTTCGAGGTCAGCATGCATTTGGCGGTGTTCGGGCATGGCGTTTCGTAGTCAAGATACCCGGAGCAGACACCCGTTGTTTCGTGGTGTCGCTCACCCATGGAAGTTTCTACATTTATGGATTTGCGACGTGGTTCATCCTAGGGCTTTCCAGGGTGTCTGTCAAGACCCAGCGAATACCCCCGTATCTCGTGAGAGGCAGGGTAAACTGTGCTGGCGAGCCCCCTTCCCAAGCACTACCCTCTTTGTTAGTGTTGCATCGTTTTCTTTGGGCCGAGCTCATTGTTGTGAAGGTTCTGTTCCCCCATGTTGGAATCTCCCATGGGTCTGGTAAGTTAGAGCGCTGTCGACAAGGCGTGCGTCCCTATTGAGTCCCCACACCGGATTACAAAGGACAGGTAGGTAGACCCGAAAACAATCCTGTTCGTACTACTTCATTGCTGGTTGTCCTGATAAGGCACTTTTGACGTTTTATAGCCGCAAATGTAGATTGTTTCCAGCCACGTAGTAGCGCGAGGGGGGGGGTATAGATAATTCCCGCATACTATTTAACTCAGGCTGTGACATTTCCAGCTGAGCCGCAGCACGAGGAAGGGACATATAACCCAAGCCGCGGTATTGGCATACACAGGACCCCGGATACTCGCGTCTTGACCTCCCACCCGCCTGATAAACAAGCACTCTTGCCTGCCTACTACACCGCCAAGACGCAAGCCAGGACACACAAATCGCCGCCTCTCGCCGCCATGCCGAACAAGTGCAAGGTACGCGTCGTCTTGCGCAGTGGGCGATACGGGCGCCAGCTACATCCGAAGACGCGGACGTCCGTCCTCTCGCTTGACGCGTTGTTGGAGCGGGACAGGGCTAGCCGACGGGAACGGGTACGCGGTGCCTCGGGCCTACTTGACGCCGCTCGCCTACCTGGAGCTCCTGGTGCCCTACGGGAAGAAGGGAGATGGGTCGGCGCAGTGGGAGCGGGTGACCCGCCGCCATCGGCAGCGTCGGACGTGACGGGTCCGGGTGAGCGGATTTGCAAGAATACCCTGTAGGTGACTTACGCTAAGGAGAGTAGAGACTCCCCAGCGCTCACCGGGTCTTGTGGGGATTCATGTCCCCCTCCCCCCCGTAAACTATTAGAAACGAAGTCCTCTCCCAACCGGTCCATGAACTGTGAATATTAGCGCCGTCACACCGGCATCTCGGGTTTTCAGACGAGACTTTAAGATAAGGGTGACGTAGTAGTGTATTCGCAGGTGTTATTACCGAGTAACAGGTGCTCTTGAGCCTTTGTTCCCATAAATCTGTGCACTAATTAATGCAATTAAAGTTCAGCCATGAACTTACCTTTTCTGCAATGGAGGGAATAAGAGCAATCTGTACAAGGCAACTACACAGTGCGGTTCGAACCATCACCCTTTGCTCCCTCGACTTGTGTCGCACAGCAAAAGAATATCGCAAGCGACTCTCGAGACAACCGGACAGTCCGAAAGGCAAAAATAATGGTGGAGAAGCTGGGAATCGAACCCAGAACCTTTTCCATGCGAAGCATGCTAAGGAAACGTCATACCACTAGACCACATCCCCAGTTGTTGTGATGGTGAAGAGCTGCTTATTGTTACCTACATCAAAAGTCTGCCTCGGTTTGGCTTAGCCCTGTGCTGTGATATAGTCGACGATGGTCGAGTTCGTCTTGGCGGGTGGGCGACAAATGAACTGCGGAAACTAGATTCCAAGCATCGCTTGAGTGGGTTCCGGGAAGAAGTCGTCTAGTTCCGTGATGTTGATATAGAAGACTGGAGACTCATGCCACGGCCGCTTTAGGAATGACGGCCAATACCGGGAACCGAGTGTCAGGTATCTCTTGGAACCAGCATGATCGTAAGTCTTTCGTGATTTAGGTCCTGCTGGCTGATTTGGTCACTGAACATCGTGAACAGAAGTATAAGTCTTGACATTTGTTGTTGCTCCGGAAAGACACCCCGCAAAAATGACCGAGCCCAAGGAGGGAAACGACGCAGGAGAAGGTAGGGGACCCGGTGATTATCGGATCCTGCTCTTCAAAGACTATAGAGGCCTACGATAATCTGTTTGCTAGGCTAGACTCTTGGCCCCCCTCGCGGTGGCACGCATCAGAAAACCCTCACTCTGCGCATCATTTTATTCGCAATGTTGTCATCTACGCACCTAATATCCTCTGGACGATGGACGGCTCAGATGTGGCTGCTCGAGGCTCCCAGCGAAACACGCCGCGGGCCTTTCGCCAAGCCAATACCGTGTCCTAACAACATCATGGACACTGCATGATGGAATGCCGTTTGGCCGTCACAGTCCCCAGTGGTGATGTCTGCGCCCCTGTCTAACAGGAGTCGGATGGAAGTTTCCCTCCCTTCGGGAGCTGCGCACGTGAATGGCGCACCCTTCCCGGATTTTGCTTTGACGTCAGCTCCACGGTCAGGCAATGATCGCATTGCTACGGCGGCGCCTCTGCGAGCTGCCAATACCAACGGCGTTCGGCTGAGCCGGCATTTCGACTCAGAATTGGCTGCATTCTCTAGGAGTGTGCGGCTTGCTGCTTCTTGACCGAGACAAGCTGCGAATGCCAAGGGCGGCCGCGACGGGGAAAACAAGTGTGGCGGAAATGACGGCCATCAAGATCCCCCCAACGTTATTTCTTTTCTTATCCCTGCTCGGTGTTGCCCGTTGACACTATTCTCATCTGTCACAGCTGCCCCCAGGCCAGGACTAGCAAGCAGCCGAACCGTGGTGAATTTCTCAGAATAGATGGCCGATAGTACGTGTTTGCCAGTACCATTCGGTAAAACACCAATGGCCCCAGATTGCCAACCGGGAGAGGCCATTCCGTGAGGCGTGCGATGATCAGAAGATGGCGAATCGCCTGTTTTTACGCTGTCCAAGCTCTTGTTGCTACCTTGTGTCATCAAGGCAAGATTGCGATCGATTCGTTTAAGCGAGTTTCTTTCGTTGGGAAGACCTTTCGGCAAACTGAAAACACAGTCCAGCTTTGGCGGCAGACACGGACCGTAGCTTGGCCAACAAGATGAAAATTTCCTTGCAGGGCCTGAATTTGCCTGTCCAAGTTGATCAGTCCTTCTCCTGTTGATTTCAAGACCTGGTTTGCGGTTCGAGCTTGGCCACCATTTCTGTCAGCTGAACGTAACGTGTGTGGTCTTGACGTAAAATCGTCTCGAGGTTCCGTAATGTGCTGGCAGGCTCTGCTTCGAAGGTCACATCAACAGTAGGCTGGGGTTAAACTCGTGATGCCAGCTGAACCTCCAGGAAGCCCATTCGACTGAGGCTTTCTTTCTTGATCTTGGCAACCACGGTCAATAGGCTGATACTTGCACTGGGATTGCTAGAAAAAGGGAGCTTCAGTTTACCCAAGTCATAGCTAATTCAACCCTCTGTGGACACGTCGCAACGTGACACTCGACCTTGAGTTTGGTATTCCGCCACTGGATATGCGGAAGGATGACGACATCGTGTGTATCCTCGTAGGTTGGCCTGAACCGAACGACTGGTCGCCGTATGCAATGGTCTGCGCCGGCTGGGGACGCTATCGTCACAGTGTCAAGACCCCAGCAAGGTCTTGGCACGACGTCGACAAGCTCAAGTGAATGTGCAGTCGAGTCATTAATAGATATAAAGCATTGTTTCGAAGATGCTTGAGACGAGTGTGTAGGGTCGAGTTGAATTCTGACTGTCTTAACTCGACCTATATGACCTCTGGGGAGAGATTTCAAATACGACAAATAGAGCCTTTGTATACCACAAGAGAGCCCTTCAGGTGTGTTATGTACCATAGGGACACACATGCTTGGTGCCAAATCATCGTTTAGGTAGTACTTAAGCACGATGAAACGTTGTCCTGTTTTAGCTTCGTAGATCTTTCGCTACATCGACAGATTACCGCCGGCGACGTAAAAGAAGACTGGATGCTCTTCCTTTTAGATAGTTGGTATGATGTGGCCATATCGAGCAAATCTGGAGGGACTATCTGTAAGAACGCTTATAGGGCATGGCTCTGATGAGAGCGATTCTGCTGGAACCGATAGGCTGAAGCTCCACGCAAGGATCGAGTCATCTTAATATGTCTATAGGATCTCTTCTTGTAACCGTCTAGAGGCCCGTTCGCATTCACTATATAATATCCGCAGGTTGACGTTAGAAATCACTAGGAGGTAGCAAGTGAGATCTTTTGTTCGTTTTTTTGTTCTGCTCGCAGCCCAGGGCATTCATTGCGCCATATTAGACTTGTGCAGGTTGACTACGCCTAGGAAAAAGTGATGGGGAATACCTGCGGTGTTATGCAGTGTATCCGACAGCGCTCTTTTGTCCCCCAGGTCGTTCCACTCCGCGTCATAGAAGCGCATCACCCTAGGCGCCAAGATTTCTTGCAGTGTCCAGCCGCAGGTGAACCAACGACTTCGGCGGAACTTAGAGTCTTGATGTAGCACATCGTCCCTAGGCGGAACGTCGGCAAGGTATGCGTAACACCGATCGGCCTGTTTATACCATCGGAACATAGAGTTGACGGAATCGCCCAGCTCAGTCGAGCTGGCTTTGTTGATACAGCAGGTGTCGATCGATATATAGTCGAGGCCACCCTTGGCAGCATGGGCGCAGCAGCCATCCAATTTGTTCTTTCCCTGAGATGAAGAAGTAGAAAAGAAGGACGTAAGGAATGTCTGGGGAGCATTGGATGAGAAGAAGATTTAGTGTACAGAGCCAAGTATGTCGGAAGCGTGTTGACTTCTACCCCCAGGCTGTAGCCCACATCTCCTTATGCAGGCCCCCACCCGTTGTGACGACGAGGACGCAGGCCACAAATTCTTGTCTGGTCGGCGAGGCTACGTGGGCGCCCGGTGACAGCTCGCAACTCGTGCATGAGGGGGGGGGAGGCGCGGGTACTGCATGTCATAAATGAAGAGTCGCTAAGAAGCTATATTCACGGAGCTGGTGTGATACCCGAGACCGGCGGAGATGCACACCCACTCAGTGATTCAAGGTAGAGCTGAATCGAGTACCGCCAACTCCATTGTACTTCCTCTAGAGGGTGGCTTTGAAGAGTTTTGGGCTGAGGCATTCGCACCTCATCAGACGCACAAGACGAGAAAAGTTGCTATGCATCTATCTCATGCCGAAGGCAACCGCTGACGTGAGAGGGCAAGTAGCGTACAGCCCTGGATCGTGTGGTATGATATTATGGTTATAAATACGTGAGCCAGGCATGCCGACGTCCTGCGGTTAGGATCCACCTGGCGCGTGGCCTCCTTGCAAATTGCTAGTGCTGCGTCCGAGGCAAGGGCCCACGCGCCTCAATCATGTCGGCTCCGATGCTCTCGTCCTCGTCGTCGTCGTCGCTGGCCTCTTCGGGGGCCGTCTCCATTTCGTCGTGCTCCTCGAGCTCGTCCTCCATGTCGTTGAGGATCTCGTGAGAGTCGGACCGGACCCGGACATTAATTTCATCTCCGTCTTCCTCCTCTTCCTCTTCCTCCTCGTCTGTGCCCTCGTCTGTGTCCTCCTCGCCTTCTTCCGCCTCCTCAACCTCTTCGTCGCCTTCCTCATCCTCGGCCTCGTCGTCTTCCTCGTCCTCTTCGTCGTCATGGGGGCCGCGGGTGTCTATTCCACTGCGGTCTGCATCATGGCCACCTTCTTCGTGTGTGAGCCCACTGACTTCCTCATCGGCTTCCTCGTTATCCTCCTCGCCCTCGTCTTCTGCCTCCTCCGCCATTTCAGTGTCTTCGCCTTCCTCACCCTCGTCGGCATCTCCGCCCTCTTGCTCCTCTTCTTCCTCGTCCCCTTCCTCACTCTCGTCAACATCATCTTCGTCCCCATCATCAGCTTCCTTGACAGCGGCCGACTTGTCCGTTGCCCTTCGCACCAGACCGGGGAACAAAAGTGCTGCCTCCTCCTCATCCATGAGGTCTTCCGGTGGCACGTCACTAAGGTCGCTTTCGTCGTCTGCGGAGTCGTGAACACTTCTGGCCGGGCTGCTTTCATGCCCGCCATCTTCGTCCTTCATCTGGACGTCGCCATCGTGGGCTTCGGCTGTCGGAGCCCGGCTCCCTCGCGGTTTGGCGCTGGATACAGACGCACGCATTGCCTTCTCTCGGGCCGATCGGACAGGGCCCTCGATGGCACGTGTGGCCGCCTGCTCGGCTTTCCGCACAATATCCGGTCTTCGAACACCAGCGCGCCGAGGCTTGACCACGCCTTCCTGAGGAGCGGCTGGTGCTTCGCCGCCCGAAATGTCGACCGACTGCGGATTGAGCAGGCTGGAGAAGGGGTTACTGGGCTTGCCCTCGGCCTCGGCTACCTTCTCCCGTTCCTGCGCACGCTCTTGGAGAAGCGCCTCAGGTGTCGGTCCAGGGAGTGACTTCCCAACCTCCAGGTAAATGGCCGTGTAGCAATCGCAGATGAGATCGTCGATGGGGCCCGCCTTCATAAGTCCCGTGTTCACCTTCTTGAATTCGACAACTTCCTTCATGGCTTCAAAGGCCGGATGGTCTTGTGAGTTCGGATCGGTGGCCCAGTCCAGCATGCGCTCAGCAAAGATCTCAAACTCGTCTGCCGACATGTTCTTGAACACGTCGTCGAGGATCGGCTGGACTTTCCAGTGCTGGCGAATAAGTCGGAGGTACGCCATGCAGCTTGTCACCCACAAATCATTAAAGTGATAGAACTCGCCGCCTCTTTTGCGCAGTTTCCGGATCAATAGCTCGAAGTTGTCCCGATCCTTGAGGTTGACAAGGATTTTGACCATGAAGCGCACGTACTGTTCTGTGTACACGTGATGGCGGCCGGGCCGTTCCGCGTCGCACTTCCACACGTTCATTGCCATGGTCTTGGTGAACATCGTCTTCTGAAGGAGGCCGAATGCAGAGAGGGCTTCTTCGTATCCGGGACGTTCAGTGTCGGGTGCATCTTCACCAGGGTCGTCGTATACGATGCCAGCATGCCGCATGATGATGCGGTGTTGCCAATTAGACTTGTCCTTGTCCTTCAAGAAAGACAAATGCTCAATGACGAATGGCTTCCAGTCCTCGGAGCTCTTGAGCTCAACATGCTCCCCTTTTCTGATGGCGAACGGCTGGCGCTGGAGAATATCGGCAGCTTCCTGGGGCGGTAGGTCTCCGCGTGTGACAAGCTTGTGGACGACTGACACAATCTTGTAGTGAGGCTCGAGGATGGGGTCCTGCCCCGGTCGGGGCTTTGGTAAAGCCCACACAACTTGAATAGATTCCTCCAGCGCTCCGATGAGCCGCTCGAGCGAAGGTCGAGATTTCTGGTCTCCCCGCTCGAGATTTGACGGCGAAACCTGGTACATCTTCCAAATACACTTGGCGTACATGTAAGAGTTCCTGGCAGTGGTTAGTGAAGTTCACTAAGCTGAGCCAGGGGACAACTTACTTCCACTCCTTTGGCTTGATTTCCATGGCCATGCGGAACAGCTTGGCTGCATACTTCCACACCTTGTAGATGCTGATTTGCTCGTGAACGATTCTCCTGTATGTACCTCCACCCATGTTGGATTGGATGAAGAAGCGTTCCTGATCTGAGTGCTGGAAAGGTTCCATGGCGAAAGGCTCTCGGCTGGACGCGTACATACGCATGCCGAACTTGTGGTAGAGTTCGTGGAATGCCTCAATGGACTCAAGATCATCTGTATCAGGCAGGATGCGCCAGGAGTTCGAGAGGGCGAGGGTGTAGCAGTGGATGGCACTTCGCTGGTACTTCACAAGGTCTCCTCGCTCTTTGTTCATTTTATCGGCGGACCAAAGGACAGCCTCGTCCAATTCGTAATCAAAACATTCGGCGAGTCGGAACCAAGCATCCCATTGTTCCGGTGTGAACTGCAGTTGCTGGCGTAAAAATGTTGCCCCGATTCGGAGGTCGTCAGTAGCGCCCGGGGTCTGTCGCCGCGTAAGCTCCACCCCCTTGAATTTGCTGAACGCAATCATGCCCAACAAGAAGAACCAGCCATGTTGAGCTAGCGCACTGTCGGGTGTATTGACAGCCACAGCGTCGATGGTGAGTCCGCCTTTGAGGGCTTGAAACAGCCGGAGGGGATGGATGGGCTTCCTCAGAAGCTCGGTGAAATTGCGAAGGTTGTGAATGGTTTGTTGGTTGGACTTGGTCGACCCGATTGCCTGCTGCATATGCTCAATGGTAGTCTTCAGATCCGACTTCAGCAGATCTTTCATGGGCATGTGACTGGCCAAGCCGCAAATCTTCTCGACAAGGGCAACCGTGTTGCGCCTCTCCAGTTTCTCGGGTTGGCAGCCATGGTCTTCCACATCCCAGCTGCCAATCCCCTTGAGGCCATACAAGTCGTACAGAACCTGGCCAATGTAATCCTCCCAGTTATCCACCAAGTTCTGTTTAAGAAGCTCAACACGCATCATCTTGAGGAAGATCTTGTTTGAAGCCTTGCAAATCTTGCGCAAACCGAGGACCTGATGTACGGCGGCAAGGAAGTCGGCAAGTTCGGTGGCGGGGGTGTTGGTAACGCCGGCACGCTCAGATGTATAACCAGTCTTCAAAAGGGTGTAGAGAAGAGCCCAATTCCTTACCTGCATCTCCCTCAGCTTGTTGAGGAACGGTTTGAAGCTGGGATTGTTGATCGGGGCCGTTGTCATTCCGACATTAACCTCATCTCCATAGATGGCCGAGGTGTGGAGGATGCAAGCAAGTTTGATCAGTGCAGCGATGCTCGATTTCAAGTGGTCATCATCGACGATGCTGAATGCAGTTGGGTCGTTCAGCGCAATCGTGAGCGATGTGATGAGGAGATCATCCAAAAATTTGAGCATTTTGAAGAATAGTCCACGGCGATCCGCAGGCGGCATGCTGAGGTAAGGATCCCGAACAAAGTCGTTGACGACCATCTCGATAGCCTTGAGCTTGCACGAGAACTCCTTTGTGGAGTAGTCGATGGTATGGTAAGCTTCGCCCAGGCGGTTCCAGAGAAACAGGCGCAGCTCGGTGCTGGCGCCCAGGAGAAACTTCCACAAATCTCTGAGGCCCTGGCTGGCTGTCTCGGTGATGGGTAGTTTCTCTTGGGCTGGCTCCGGAGAATTGAGCTGCTCGCTTGGAGTCGGAGTGGCTGGTGGTCGTGGTTCGGCTTCCGCCGTATATACGCCTTCCGGATTCAATACTGGCTCCAGGCTTTCGATGATGGAAATAGGATCTCGTAAGTCGTTTTGGAATAGGCCCAAGAAGAAGTCCATAGTGGTGAGCTTGGAAATCTCCTTGTCGGCCGCAACAATGGAGATCTCTGGCATGATGGCATTGTTAGGCAGCCGCGGACTCACACCTTGAAAATCGGTAGCCAAGGCGTCGCGCAGGCTCTGCCAGCATTGGAGGATGTGGTCGCGCGAGGCGCCTTCCGTGAGGGTCACGAGGAAGACGGATGCCCACATGAAGCGGGCTGAGAGGCCCTTGTCCATGTCGAGGTGGCGGTTCTGGCTTAGTTGCGAGGCCAAAGAAAACCAGCGACCAAGGCGGCCCTTAGTCTCAACTCGGATGCCAAAGTCCACGGCGCTGTTAGGATTCGTGATCCTCTCATACACATCCAAGTGAAGTTCAAACAACATCTGCGTCATCCGGTCGATAGTCTCCAGAGCACCTTTCGGGTCCGATAAGACGGGTACAACCTGGAGCTCATATTGCATTCGATTATGGATATCCTCGTCCAAATGGCTGATGACTTGCACCACAGCCATCTTCATGGCATCAGACCACTTGGAGGTAAGGTATGTCTTGGAGACGGCCTTGACCCATTCGAAGGCAATGTCGGCAATCCCTACGCCACTGTTGTTCATGTCAAGTGCGAAGGACTTCAGGTTCTTTGTCTCGTGAAAGTCCATAGTCTCGGCCTTGGACTCGGATTTGGAATGCTCGAGGAAGAGGCTCAAGCCGACGGCCGAGGTGGCCTCTTTTTTGCTGAGCAAAACACGCGCCGTGTCTTCGTCGAAATTGGTGAGGGATTCACGCAGGTCGATCATTGCTGGCCGAGTGACCTTCTCGAGCCTCTTCTCAACAGCCGACAGGTCAAGTACCTCGGCAACGCGGTCCAACATATCCCGGTCCGTGACGCCCATGTTTTCGGCCATGTTCCGTACCGTCTCGAACAAGTTCTTGTCGGCGGCCTGAAATGGTTCCAACTGTTCAGCGAAACCGCTACTCCTTGACTCGGATTTCTCTTCGGTGACAGTTTCTCTTCTTCGCGTTCGTTTCGTGCGTTTTTCCACGGCTTCCTCCTTATCACCATCGGGCTGCAAGCCGGCAGCTGACTGGGACCTCTTCCGTGAAGGCACCGAGCCACTTCGATCGGTCTGCGATGGCTCGGCAGCAGCACCGCCTTCTGGAGAGGTCCCGGCTTCTGCATCAGCTGTGTGCGCCGGTTTGACCATGATGGTATCACCGACAGTCTCCCCATCCGTCGCCGCCTTAGCTTTGCCGGGCTCGGGAGCTGGAGAGTCATCTACCTGCATGCTCTCGGGCTCGGGACTGTCTTCCATGTCGGGCAGATTGATGGACACGGCGCTCGCAGGGAGCCCTTGGGCCGCCACAAAATGGACAAGGGCCATGCCTAGACCGGCCCAGGAGGCTTTTGGGATGTCCAGGACGGGCGACTCAAGTTGCTTTGAGGCACCATCGGGCGAAGATTTCAGCGTGGCAAGCGCTTTGGTGGGGTCTGGCAAGAAGGGGAAGGGGTCTAGGTATTTGCGCAGGATGGATGGCATAGACTTTTTGGTCCAGGGGGCCATGATGGGGTGCGCCAAGGCGACGTCGTCGGACAGGACCAGAAGCTGCTCCTTCAATTCTTCGCCAGCAAATCCTTCGGCCAAAGACGGTGGCTCGACCTCGTCGACGGTGGGGTCATCGTCCAACTCGATAGCAGCTTCGAGGCAATAGCGACTTGTGCGCGCACTCCGAAGGAAGGCTGCGACGCGGGCGATTTTCCGCCAGACCTCGGCGTCCGAAGGATCATGATCCAGGGCTGCGCTCAAGTCGGAAAGGGCTTTCTGGGCTTTAGCCAGCGTCGCATCGCTCTCGAAGACGGCAGACTGGTCCTTTCCGGCGGACTTGGCCTCGTGGCGGATCCGGTCGAGCTCGAACTGGGCGTGGTTTTTGTAGGCGAGGTACAGGGCTTGGGGCAGACTGCTTGCGGTGCTGTCGATTTCGGCCTGAGCGGCTTCGAGCGACTGAGCATAGGAAACCTCGAGGGGGAGGTGATGTGAGTCGGTGTGCTGTTCGGCGCGCTGGAATTCGGTGGCGGCGTCGGGATAGCGGAAGATCTCGGACTGGAAGAGTAGATCATAGGCCTCGGCGGCTTCGTCGTAGTGTTGGGGGCCCTGGGCGTGGAGCTTGAGGGCGACTTGGAAGCGCTTCAGGGCCTCTTCGATATGCAGCTCGCGGGTGGTATCGATCTCCTCGTCGATGTTCTCCTCGGGCTCGAGGTTGATAGCATTGAAGGCGGGCTTTCGCGGGCGCATAGGCGTGGACGTGAGCTGGGCCATCACGTCATGGCGGAATGGAGGATGGAGCGACTTACCATTCTGGCCGTCGCTGCTGGACGCGACAGTCAATACCTTGGTCGATTCTCAAATCGGACGGGTGGACATGGGCGGCAGTGCGAAGGATTGTCACATGGCTTCTCGGACGGCGGCCGGAAAAGGCAAATATGCAAGCCGCTGTTTCTGGCGACGCAGGGCGTTGAGGTGACGCGACGGCGCTCGTGGCGGAGTATTATTAGATAGAAGCGGGATAGATGGGGGGGGGGAGAAAATCAGAACAGGTCCGCACGCGCAAAGTACGGAACTTGGCAGGCGCGGCCGCAGTCGCGGTCGCGACTGCAGGTGCAGCAACTGCATATGCCTGGTCGCCGAGAGAAGATTCCAACTGGCGCATGGGGGTTTACACACGCACCCGCATCCGTTTCTCTAGAGGCATGTATTTACTTCCGCGTCCACATTTGCATCCCTATTGTAACGAAAGGGCTGGGGGGCGGGAATGGATGGCGTATGGCGCGCCGAGTCAGTCGAGCAGTGGCCGCGATGGCGGCGGCTGAACCTTGAGCGCTGGCAAAACTCCATCGCCCCCGACCCCAATGGAAGTCAGACTTGTGAAGCACATGGGTGACTTGCATGGCGAATTGAATTGCTGGCTAGGTACACACATGCAGCTGGGACGAACGTTCTTCGGTACTGTTCTCTCTGGTTTGTGCTGTCGGATGGATGCTATTGCAGTGAAGGGCGAGGCGGTTTAGGTAACCTGTACCTCCAAGTGGCGAGCGCGTTCACGATCCCATCCCATGGCAGACGACGCGCTCGTCCGAAGCTGGAGCTGCTAACTTGTAGTGCTCCTGGGGTTGCCGTGCTGGGGACTCCGTACTTGGACGAGATCCGTAGAGGGGTGGTCTCGGCTGATGACACGCGACAGGCCCGTAGTCAACCACCCCTCGACCGAGCTGTTCATCGGACCCGGACCAGGTGCTCCCTGCTTGTCTTGCGGCGATGGTTGTCCTTGGCACCGTCCCTCCTCGAGCCACAGGGCTCGGGTCTTCGGCCGAGACATGAGGCGCGAGCTGGTGGACGGTGGATGGGCTGTGGCTGGTGCTGCGTGGGCGGGCCACAGCGGGTGAAACATGGGTGCTGGCGCAAGCGGGTTTGCGTGTCGTAGCAGGGGCCAGGCACTGCCAGGGCTCCTGCTGGGCCAGTGCTGGGCTCTGTAGCGTGCCCATGCTCCTGCGCGCCTGCGCTGCGTTGCGTGCCAACGTGCGTGTCCATGGCCCCATCCGGGGGCTCCCCTCCTATCCCCTGGGATCCCCTCCGTGATAGATGACATTGAAGTTGCATGCCCAGGGACGAGCAACACCTGCAGCGCCGTCGGCCCAGTCCCAGGCACACATCCTTGCACCGCCTAGCATTCATCAATTGGCTGGCCGCTGCCAATCGCAACGCAACCTACCGCATCGCACCGCATCGCGTCGTCTGCTGCCCCCTCCTCCCGTCCCCGTCTTGTTGGTGTCGTGTTCTCGCCCGCGACACGTACCACCCGCTGTCCAATCCGACCTCCCCTAGTGTCGACCCCGGCGCCCGCCTCGGTTGCTACCATCGACTGCCAGGTGTTGGTTGGCCTCTAGCCTTTGGGGAGCTGCGACTGGCGACACCGTTGGTCCGGCCCACGCCCGTCCATATTTCCCCGTGCCGTCCAGTGCTGCATACGATCTAGATCTCGCCCATACCTGTCAGCCCGCCCATACCCGAGCCGCCCAATTCTCCCTTCAACCCGCCCTCTCCGCCCGCCCTCCCAAGCTCGCTCGCTGCATCCGACGAGCTGAGCTTCACGTCACCATGCCTGCACCCGCGGTGCCCGAGTACGAACCACGCGCCTCGCCTCTTCGGCCCTGCCCCCCTGCTGACAGACTGCGCCCACAGGATCTCCGAGGAAGTCCTCCACGAGGCAATCGAAGCCCGCACCGAGTCGCTCGTGTCGTTGCGTGAGCTGGGCCCGCCCGACCTCGTTCACCTCCTCAAACAGAACCTCCGCACCGCCTCCCGCCAGACCGGCGTCTATCACCATGTCACCGGTGTCGATGCCTCCTCCTCGGCCAGCCTGGCTGCCTACATCAACACCTTGACTTACAGCACCAAGGAACACGGCCAGCAGGCCTCGCACAAGATCGTCGAAGGCCTCTACTGCTGCTACAATGCATTCTCGCGCGTGGATATGCGCGTCCACGTCACTATTCCCGGCACCGTCGACAGCTACTGCATCGACGAGCGCGGCGAGAAGCGGAAAGCAACCGACGACCTGTGGCTCGAGACGTACCTTTGCAGCGTCCTGCGCGCCTATTCGTACGCCGATGACGGCAGTGGTGACACCATCCGTAAGATCATGGGCGTCCGCCGCTTCAACCCCGTCATGAACACCGAGACCGAGCACCGATTCCTCAGCGCCGCCGAGCAGCTGTTCTTCCGGGGCTGGCAGCTGGGCTCCGACTCGGTCGTCCAGGTCCCCAACAACGTCTCTAACCACCTGACGGCCGGTCTCCTCAAGTACTTCCACACCACCGGCCGCTTCACCTCGGGCGTCAATCTGTTTGAAAAGCTGCGCCAGCAGAACATCGAGGTCGCTTCTTTGCTGGCCAAGGTCTTGTTCATGGGCAACGAAGAGGTTCAGGGCGTGCGCGTGCTATACCAGGCCCTGAAGGAAACCCCCATGGACTACGTCATGCTCGACACCCAGGCCGATTTCCTGCTCAAGAAAGGCCGCGCGGCCACCAATAATGCGCAACTCAAGGAGGAGCGCCTGAAGATGGCCATGGGCTGCGCTGATCGCAGCACCATTGCTGCCCCGAGCGAGTTTGGCACGTGGGCTCGGCTGGCGCAGGTCTATGTCACCATGGAAGACTGGGAAAACGCGCTGACCATTCTGAACTCGTGTCCCATGTTCACCTACCAGGACAAAGATGCGCCCCTGATGCCCGAGCCGAAAGACGTGTTCCTCCCTACCCTGCCCGAGACGCGACTGGAAGAGATCGACAGCGAGCCCGAGTCGAGATACAATGAGCAGGTGGATCCTAGCTTGCTGAATCTGCGCGCGGCCTCGTACCGGGGCACCTTCAAGCAGGCATACGCCATTCTGACCGAAATGACAGCTAAGATAGGCTGGGATCAGCTCCTCAAGATCCGCAGCAACGTCTTCGTTATGGAGGACGAGTACCGAAGCGAGCGCCAAGACGCCGCCGCACCCGCCTCATCCGCGAAGCGAAGCCCGAGTATTGATGGCCTCCGGGGCACGCCTGAGCCCTCAGCGAACGGACACGATGCCGAGGAGGGGGATAAGGACGAAAACGCGAGAGAGAAAACGAATGGGGACAAGGAAGAGGAAAAGGACAAGAAGACGGAGGACGACGGTGATGAAAAGAAAAGCGAGACCGGAGAAGATGACGACTCGGCCACGCCTCCCTTGCCCAACGGCAAGGACGTAGAGAATGAGGTGGAAAAGCCGGAACACACCATTGACCCAGGCAAGGTCAAGGCCGACGCCATCAAGTCAGATTCGGACAACGTACGTTTGGCATTGCCGTCGCTGACCGTGACTAAAACTGACCCTTTGCAGACGGCGACGACGGAGGAGCACCTCTCCAGGCTCAACAACAAACGGCTTTGTGAGCGTTGGCTGGACAGCCTCTTCATGGTGCTCTATGAGGACCTGCGCGTGTACACCATCTGGCGCACCCAGATGGCGCAGTACCGCGCCCAGTCGATGCAGTACAAAAAGTCGGCCGAGGAGTGGGAGATTCTGGGCAGCCTGGCGGAGCGACTGCAGCACCATGATGAGGCGGTCGAGGCGTACCGGGCCTGCCTGGCTCAACGCTTCAGCCCCAAGGCGCTCTCGGGCATCCTGCGGGTGCACGAGAAGACCAAGAACACGCGCGAGACGGTGGCCAGCGTGATCCGCCTCGTCACTTGGCAGTACCGCTGGTACAGCGAGTTCTCGCCCGAGCTGCTCTACACCATCCGCACGCTGATCGAGGACGAAGGCGCCGTCAAGGTCCGGAGCATCATCCAGGCCACCAGCCTGCCCCAAAACGTGCTGGACCTGACGCATCACTACGCCGCTCTGTGCCACTCTTTCCGTAGCACGGGAACCGACGGCTAGGGAAAACTGGCCACCCCTGGAACGTGGGTCACATAGATTTCCCTTTTTGATGCCGGTTACGAAACAAAAAATAGGGACAGCGCGGAGGAGACTTGTGGGAGGTGTAATAACATGATATCCATACCCCCGAAAAGCCGGGAGTGAACGGAGAGGATGGTGTGTGAATGCCATGGGCCACGTCCCAGCTTGACCCTTGCCCGCGCCTGAATCGCCAAAGGCCACGGTTCTGGCTGTAGACGGTACGCGAATGTATGACCTGGTTCTCGGAGGCGTATGGTAGGGATAGGGGACAGGCTGACAGCGCAATGGATAGGGGGGGGGGGAGGTGCGAGGTACGTCAGCCACGGGTATGGAGAATTGAAGACATGAATCAAACCCCCCTGTTGCCCGGGGGGTTCGGCGGAGGAGGTTGGTGGACATCAGATTGATTGGCCGCTGAGGAGAGCCTTAATTCTCGACACAGGCTTGAGCATGGAGGCCCGCCCAGTGACATAGCAGGGGGAGCGCTACTCGTCAGCCACACTCGCACGACGCCATCGATCTATCTAATCTCCATCGGCGACCGGTATCATGATGCCATGCGGGCCCCGGTCTGGGCCCGAAGGTCCGGGGTCGTGTTGGCTGGACGCGTCGCGGTGGCCTCGTATCCGAAAACCACCATCGTCCAGGGGTGCAAATGGGACCCAAACTTTATTTCGATGTCCACGTCTCGCCGGCCCTTCCGCGGGCGGCCCATATAATGAGGGCCCGGGGCGGTGTCTTTTATGGCGCAGAAGCGCGGCGCCATGGCCTCCCCCCCCTGCAAGTCGTCAACGCTGCCCGCACCACCGCCCACGCGGCGAACGTGGAAGTCCTCCCGCCTCTCCGTCATGGAATTCGTCCTCAAGGACATCTGCAGCGCGTACCGGCCGACGGCGCTGCCGCCGCCAGGCGCCTTCGCCGGCCAGGCTGTGTGCGTCGTCGGGGGCACCGCGGGACTGGGCCTCGCCGTCGCGCTGCACTGCGTGCGCCTGGGCGCGGCCGAGGTGTACATCACGGCACGGGACGAGGCGCGCGGCGAGGCGGCGCGCCGGCAGCTGGTGGACGCCGCCGCCGCCGCCGGCAACAAGCCGCCGTGCGCCGTCGCCGTGCTGGCGCTGGACCTGGGCCGGTTTGCGTCGGCGACGGCCCTCGCCGACCAGCTGCGCGGCTCCGTGCGCGCCGGCCGCGGTGGCCTCGACTACCTGCTGCTCAACGCCGCCGTCATCCAGGGCGACTACGCCGTCGGCGCCGAGGGCTGGGTCGCCGAGCTCCAGGTCAACACGCTCGGCACCGTCCTGCTGGCGCTGCTGCTGCTGCCCTGGTTCCGGGCCGAGCGCGGCAACCGGGCCGCGCCCGCCCACCTCGCCTTCTGCGGCTCGGGCGAGGCCCTCCGCGTCGACGCCGCCGACTGGGAGCGCCGCGCCGGCGGCGAGAACATGCTCGAGTTCTGGAACAGCAAGGCCAACTGGCCCGTCGGCATGTGGCGCGGCTACGGCATCTCCAAAGCGCTGACCCTGTACGCCATGCGGGAGGTGGTGCAGCTGGCGCGGGAACCGGACGGGCGGTAAGTCGGGACCCGCGGGTTGCTTTGCGTGCGTGTTGCTGACGGCCGGGCCCGCCGGCGCAGACCCTGGGTCATCGTGAACAACGTGGACCCGGGCATGGTCCGAACCGAGATCCAGCGCAACCTGACGGCCAAATCGCTTCTGCTCAAGACGCTGGCGCCGCCCGTCGGCTTTCTTTTCATGAAGACGCCGGAGAAGGGGGCCCGCGTCATGGTGAAAGGGGGTCTCACGTCCGAGGCCGAACACGTACGTAGGCCCGGCTTTCCCGTTTTGCGAGCGCCTGCTGACCATGGAGCTTCCAGGGCCATCTGCTCGCCGGCTACCTGACGAACGAATCATACGAGTGGTAGGTCAACCGCCGGTGCCGGGCTCCCGCAACCAGTCAACGTCGTCGCTAACATGCTGCGCGTCAGCAACGCCGTGGTGGCGAGCGATGCGGGGAAGCGGATGCAGACTAGAGTCTGGCACGATATGATGGAGGTGCTGTGTAACCAGGTTCCCAGCGCTCGCGCCGCGTTGGCGGAGCTTTCGGCTGGCGGGATAGAGTAGGCATGGCATGATATCATGCCATGTTGAAGGCGGGCCTGGATTGGATGCATGCAAGAGTGATGGAAGTGACTGAAGTACAAATTCTGCTATTGACGAGTTCTACCAGCGAGAAACGAAGCCCCTCGGGATGGGTAGGCAGCCAACGCACGCCCATGCAAGCCCCAACCAAGCAGTTCCTCGCAGCCCCGTCGGCGGGTCATCCTATGGTCTTGCGGACGTACCCGTGATTGAGTGTGCCGGTTCGGCGCAGGTACTTGCCCCAGGGGCTCAATTCGTCCAACCTCAGCTCGGTGATGATGATCTCGTGCCAGCCGTTGCCTTGGCCGGCTTCGACAGCCTTGACGGTGTTGTTGTGGGGGTCCAGGACAATGTCCCAGTGGTCGCTGGTGCTGCTCGTGGGGCTTCTTGCGATATCAAAAAACCAATAGTCCTTGGCTGCGGGAGCGTGTAAGCGTATTCATCGAACCGCGGACAGGGAGAGTATTCGAGGGTTCCTTACGTGTGTCCATGTTCTTCTCGAGCTCGATGGTCACAGAGTTGGTGGCAGGGTCAAACACCATGGCGCGCGGTTTGAGCGAGCGGGGTTTGAGGTGGCCGAAAGACAGCCTACGCGGGCGGCAGCGGTCAGGCATTCCCGAGAGCCTCTTGTTTCTCGCAGTTTAGGCTGTAGCGCAGGTCGTCGGGGGGAATCGCGGTGATCGAATGCAGGATGGAGGGCTCCTCGACAGAGGTGGAAGCTGGGGTGCATCTTCTCCGGATTATAACACCCGTCCATCGCCGCCACGGGCCCGCACGAGGAGGCCGTCGCCTCACCATCCGATAACGCCCAAGGCGACACGAGGCACACTCCAGGGCGTCCCCATCAGCTAGCAGGGGGCTCGCGCAGCCACACAGCCGCTGGCAGTCCTGCGGACGAAGGCGGCGTATAGCTGAGCCCTGGGAGATTCATAACACGAGTTTCCATTGGACAGTCCGTACTTGTGAAACCACACCTTGTCCCGTTCCCGACGGCAAAATGACCTGACGCCAGTGAGCCTTCTGCATATCTTGCGGGAGGGGGGGGGCAGTCCCTTCCGCCTCTCCATCCACAGCCTGCCTAGGTGTTGGGGTAAGGCGCAGTGCTGTCAGGCTCCCTATTCGTCTCGCAAATTGGTGTGCAACCGAGGCCGATGAATTTCGGAGAACACCGGATGACAGCGTCTGCAGTGTGTGTGATTCTGTGGCTCGGGATTCACGGGTGGATTCGTCACGATATCGAACCCCCGTCGAGGCATCCGTCAGCAGTCCGCCTGTCAGCATCCACAGAGCCTCATGCTATCCCTCGCGCATTTCCTGGATCATCTGGCGATAAAAGCTGAGCGCGCCGCGGTGGGCTTGAGTGCGGCGGAGTCAGTGTCTGGTATGTGCCACCTTCATGACCAAGACAGTTACGCCCGCCATGGCCGTGCTTGACTCCCACCCCAGCCCTCCCGACCACGGCCACGTGAAACAAGAAGCAAGAGTGCCCAAGGAAAACGACCCCTGGCATCGAAAGGCGGCATTGGGATTTGGTAAGTGCTAGTGTGATGCCTGCCTTGCCGGATTGGCGGCTGACCTGGGCAGATGGAGGCGGCGTCCGTGGTTACTGGAGCCTCCTAGTACTGCAGGCTCTGATGGAAAAGATACAAGAGCGAGAGAACCAGCTGGACGGGAGTTGCCGGCACAGCTTTCACCCTTGCCCAAGCCCAACGTCGGTGTCTCATCTGCCGCAGCCGTATTTCAACCCCTTTCTCCCCTGTCATTACTTTGACTACATTGGCGGCACCTCTACCGGAGCGTGAGTCCCTTTTCCATTGCCAAGCTCCATGGGAAGAGGTTAACAGGGTCTGGTAGGTTGATTTCAATCATGCTCAGTGCTTTTCGAATGACGGTGGAAGACTGCATGAGCGAATACGAAACCATGGCGGGGAAGATATTCGGCAAGCCGCGGAAGTGGAATGCAATGTGGAATCCCCTCACGGAAAGATCCAAGTTCTCTGCCGACGACCTGAAGGGTGCGATCCGCGATGTTATTCGCAGGCGGGCCGAAGGCAGTTACTGCAGCCCCGAGGTGAAAAACGTCGCTTTCAAGACGGACTTCGAGACTTGCCGAGGGTACGTGGCAAGTGGAATCCGCGTCAATATCGTGACCGGGTTGCTGACAGCAGATGTTGGTCATCAGGCTTGTTCTTTCGATTGAAGACGAGAGTCCAAGCCATAAGCCGGTCCGGATTCGGTCTTACGTCTACCGCGCCAACTCACACAACACGGCTCCAGGGGATCGAGCGGGCATTCAGCTGGACAGCGCGGTAATGCCGGTCGAACTGGCAGCCCGAGCTGCCACCGCCGCCTTTCTCTACTTCGACCGGCTCGACATCAAAATGCACCGGGTGCAACACACCAACTTGCAACGCTTGCCGACATCCATGATGTACGTAAAGGAGCCCAGGAGGATCTCGGCTTTCACGCTCCGAAGCAAAAGTATCCGACTGCCGTCGGATCAAGTGACGCTCACACTTAGCGATGCAGGGTTTGGGAAGTACAACAACCCTTGTGAAGAGATTATCCGGGAGCTGGACGACCTTCATGAGCAACCCAATATCACCCTGGTGAGCATCGGGACAGCACGGCCCGAGAAGGTGGATACACGGAGACGGAGACTCATGCCGATCGCGAGAAAGGCAGTCGAGGGCAACGGGGATCCCGAAAGGGTCCATCAGAGCATCGAAGGGCTAGGGGAGAAGAGGATCGACTACCTCCGGCTGAACTCACCCGGTGGCCTCGATTTGGACATGGACGACTGGAGGCCGAAGAAGAACGGCGAGAAAACGTTAAGCGAGATCCGGAGGGCATTTTCGGACTGGAGGAAGAGCGGCAGCGTCAGGGAAGACATTGCGCGCTGCGCAGACATGCTGGTCCAGCTGCGGAGACAGCGCGCGTCGGGTGACGAGGACAGGTGGAAGCGTTACGCGCTGGGCCAGTACTACGTTTGCTTGGAGAACAGCTGCGAGGGATACGACCACAAGTTCCGGGCACGTGCTGAGTTCGAGGCCCATCTTGGCCGCCACACCTCCAGCCGAGAGGAGATGGAAGAAAAGGTGGTGGCCGGTACGCGGGCATGGGAGTACAAGCCGCCGCGGGAGCCCTGACCAAGTATCGCCTCGTAGTCAAATCCACTCCAGCCATGAACCCAAGACACCCGGTTAAAGAGGCCCGACCTTCCGTGTCCTTACAACGCGTGCTTCCCGAGTCCAACAAAGATTGGCGCAGCGGCTCGGGCGCCTCAGGGCCGAGTGCCACGTTTGGCGGATCGGTGGATGCTCGGTATTCCGTAGTCCCAGCTCACTACTTGCCATGATCCGCGCCGCCCCGGGTGGTCTCGCCTGCGGTGAACACAAAAGGGAACCAGTCGGGCTGCCCAGTGGAGGTGTGGTTACACAACCGGAAAAGGTTGGAGCCGTGTGACAACATCATCGGGCACCGGGCGATGGCGCCAAGTCCGCCACCTGATCTGGCGCCCGACCCAGGCTTCGCCAGGCTCACCGAGCGAGTTTCAGCAGTGCCCGAGCCACGACCCAAGCCTTGCGGCTACACGGGGCCGGACCGCTCAGCTTCGCGTACAAAAGCCCCAGGCCCTCAAGCCATGCGGTTCTGGGACCGCTCCAAGGTAGGCAGGCTTCTCGCCGACGGGCGCCGGTCACGCGGCTCACATGCGTCGCCAGGCTCTGCCCGGTGCTGCTCTGCAGTGGTCGGGCTCGATTCTCGCGCATCTGGTCACCCTGCCGTACTACCGCTTCTTCCGGCAAAACACGCTCATACCGATACAATCCATTGCTCGAGCTATCGAGGAGGGCAAGGACGACGCCAAGATCCTCAAGATCCTGGCCAGGTGGAAGGAAAGGAAGCTCTATGAGCTGCACTTCATCCAGATAGCGGCGAGTAGCGCTCCGCGCCCTGGCCTCTCGAGCGACGCTGAACTCTAGCCATCCTAGGCAACACTCCTATCCGGGGCTGTCATAGGGTGCTTCTCCTGGGCCCCGCGAGAGCAAGAGCATTGGGTAGGTTGAAGGGCGAGTGCGCTGCCTGAAATACCGTTCTCTCTGATGTTCGGAAGATAGGGCCGGCGTCATGGTACACGTGCCTCGTCTTGGCACTGTTTGCAATCCTGTTATCGTCTTCCCAGGCCTTCATTTTCTCTACTATAAGAACGGGAGACGACCACCTCGCCTTGGCAAGCCAGGTGGCGATAGTCTGCATTGCTCACCCGCCACCCGATTGCGTGCACAGAGTCTCCAACACGTCTGGCGACAGCGAGCGAGGACCCGCCGTACCCAGAAGGCCTCGCAGAGCACAGATTCGGTGGAATATGGTGTTCACCTGGCAAGCACCCATGATGCTTTTAGCGTACTCCGTACTGGCTTTTATGGTGGGTGTCACCACCTACGTCTGCACGCCTCTATATGCAAATGAGAATGACTTGGGCGGGCGAGAAGTAAGTCCGGAAGCAATGCCTCAAGAAGAAGCGTTACTAAGCCCACCAGGCCGCAATATTCTATCTCGCATGGTTTACGGCTGGTGCCGGTGTTTTCGTTTGGTGCTCATTCTGGGCATATAAATTTGTGGATCTGGAAGGGATTTGAGACTCCCGTCCCAACCCAACCTCCATACAATGTTTGGTGGAGCGTCAAGATCAGCAACTTCATAAGGGTCCTGGGTGATAAGCAAAGGAGACAGATAGACCCCGCCTCCCAAGCGGTCCTGTTCTTCCCTACTTTTTCCTGTATTTCCTAGCCGTTGAACACTCGAGAATGAGCCCGCGAGACGGCTACTATCCGGTTGTGCTTGTCTTTGTCGTGCTAGACAGCATTGCAGTGGCATTACGACTCTGGGTGCGCCATGTCAAGAGTGCCATTGGCTATGACGACTTGGCCCTGGCTGTGTCTCTCGTATGTTCCCAATGCCAACGAAATATTACAGAACATGGTAAGAGTTTGAGGCCCTGATGCCCGAGCAGCTAGGGTTCTTTGTCTTCGGTGGCTTGGAGTTGGCAGCCATCGACCACGGTATCGGTGCAATTGAGATGAATCCCGGGTTCGATTTGGTCAAAGCCGCCATGGTGAGGTTTTGAACTGGATGGGATAATCGCTGCTGACGTACGGTACAACAGTATTTCACCATTGCGCAAGTCGTCTACATCTTGACGACGGGTGTCTCGAAACTCGCCGTAGCTCTCGTGCTTTATCGCCTGGCCCAGGGAGCTGGCAGCCGGGTCCTCAATCTCACTTTGCAAATGTCCATGCTAGTCATAGGCACCGTGACAATTGTTGTGGCCTTATCTTCGGGCTTCAGTGTCGCCCACTTAGTGTCGCCTGGGGCGTGGGCAGGGGCACTTGCCCGTCTACTGCTGTCATCGGAAACGCGGCTATAGTCATGTCGGCCGTGGATGTGACTATTAGCTGGCTGTACGGGGTATGCATAATCAGACATCCATTCGCCTTGACCTCTGCCTCACCATGGTGGCTACTCAGCTCTTGCCTGTTTGGCTGCTTTAAAAAACACAAATGCCACTTGGGCTCAAGGTCACTGTCCTATTTCTGCTTGGACTTGGTGCCATGTAAGTCACGCTATCTGTGCTGTTGAAGTACTTGAGGATAACCGAGATAATAGAAGTTCCGTGGCAACTGTCATTCGCCTCAAGATGGCTAGCGAGGTGGCACGCCTTTCTCAGACCAAAGGTCTTGCTAGTGAAGACACGATCCAGCGGACTCTGGAAGCGACTATTTAGTATGTTTCTTGCCCTACATACCTCACTTAGCCTTGCCCTGAGCTCTCGAGGTTCGCCATGCTTACATCCCACTCACTACAGTTCGATCATCGAAGTCGGCATCAGCATCTTCGCCGCTGCACTCACGGCTTTGCGGCCTTTTTTGACGCAGGCGTTGTGCTTTCGCGGTATCAGTAGCGGCGGTAGCGGCGAGGCGAATGGAAAGACGCATGCTCTCGCCTTGGCCCCACTTCGTACCTTCGGCCAAGGTCAGTTCAGAGTGCAAGGCCGAAGCTATCGTCTGGGCGACGAAAGCTCTAGGGCATCTATCTTGGACCAGTAAGTACTCCTGATATTGGCAGTGCTAGTTCAAACTTTGGAAGAAGTGTCCCAAGCACAGTACATGATCCCCACAGTCGGTCCTTGCCGTGGAAACGGCGGACGCCCCATCATGTGACTTTGTTGGGACTTTTCCTAATTCAGTTTATATCCACATTGGCTGGTGAAACCCCACCTCGAATGCTTCGAAGATGAACAGTGAATATTCTAAGGGTTTCGAGTTATTTAGAGACATAGTCGAGCGCCCGGCGAGGCGCTTTTGTTTGAATCCGAGTCTCCAATGGTAGCGCAACCAGTGACAATATAAAATAGATAGAAATCATGACTACAGCTCGCTCTCCCTTTCCGCCAAAGTGATTAAATTAGGAATTATGTTACATGAAAGGCAGGCTATCAACGCTGTATGGAACGTCGGCCAGCACCTGAAAGCTTCCTATCATCTCCCCGTCTGGGCCGATCCTTTGCCATATGATTTGGTTCTCGGTGTTGTACGCAAACACGCAGATACTCCTTCCGCCGTCTGTGGTGGCGCTAGGCGGGCCCATCAGTCCGGTCTCGACCAGGACCTCAAAGCCGCCGCCACTGTCGTCGTTGTCTTCCCGCCCCCCCGACCGCCAGCTCTGCGAGATGTCGTCCCACCTGAGGCGCAGCAGGGCCCCGTTGGTGCCCCAGGCGAAGACGTCGGCGCGGCCGCCGCCGGCGCTGAACGCGTGGGGCCGGCCGCGGATCGTAGCCGGGCCGCCGAGCCTCTGCCAGTCAGACCATCGCGTGCCCGCCGCCTCGGCATCCGCGGCCGAGGTGCCGTTCCGCCCGCGGTGCCACAGCCCGCCGTCGCCGCCGCGCACGAACACGTCCAGCCGCCCCGGTGCGAGCGACACGACTGTCGGCTGCGTCGTGGCGAACCCCCCCAGGTCCTCGGGTCCGGACCACCCTTCGTTTTCGCCGCTGCCCTTGGACCAGTGAAACACGTGGCTGTTGGTCTGCGACACGGCGAAAAGGTCGTGTCGCGAGTCGTCCCCGGACCATGCCACCACCGTGGGTGCCCACTGCATCTCAGAACCCGCTATTAGCTTATGTGCGCCAGGCTCAAAAGTTGACCAGATCCCCAGGGCTTTCCACGGTTCCTTACATTTTGCACTACTGGCTCGCCGGAATGGGCTAGCTTCGGATCCTGCCATTGCCCGTTCCAGTCAAAGTGGTAGATCCCCGGATTACCATTATGCTTCTTCCCGACGGCGAAGGTTTTAATCATACGCCTTGGCTGCTCGTAGCTGACGACAGTCGGCGGACTAAGGAATTCGAGCCCTTTGAATCCATTCCAGCTGAAAACGTCATTCTTTTTGTTCCATACCTGAGCATCATTGTGGAATTGGCGATAGGCTCTGTAATCGTCCGTCTTCATGTGCAGAACGGTCTGGTTCCGTGATTCCTTGCCACTGGGACCTGGGGAGAAGTGACCGATGGCGACCGACGGCATGTAGCGTGCGTCGGTTGTCTGGCCGCCCACGAGCTCCATGTCCGTTCCGCGGGGAAGGAAGTCGTCGTCCCCTGTCGCGTTCGAGTTGCGCCATACACGGTAGACAGGGTCGGTGTTGTTGCGCGTCAAGGCGAAGACTTCGAGGTGCGGGTGGCCCCAAGAAAGGGCGGTGGGGGAGAGCCCTGGGTAGACGCTTGTCGGGGTGCCCGTCATCGCAGCGTCGGAAGCCGGCGAGGAACTCTTGCTGCTAGCTCCATCGGTACTTTAGATTGCCCGGGTTAGCATGTAATCTATTCTTGTCCACCCGCGCTCCACCGGCCAGTTCTTACTCTTCATTGTTGGAGTTCGCCGCTCGCGATCCCAGAACGCCACCCACGACGGCCGCAACGACGACAACAGCCAGGACAATGGCAATGATAACGAGATTCCTTTTCCTCTTCTTGGGGGGTGTTTGGCGACTGACCCCAGTGTTCTCTTGCTCGTTCTGGTTGGCCGTTGGCGTTGGCGAATACATGCTCTGGTCGTAGGCATCGGGCGAAAGCGAGTACAAGTAATTTTCCGGCGCGTTCTTGCTGTTCAATTGCGGGCCTAGTCCGCCGCTGTGCTCTGATGATACCACCTCCAGTCCGCTTTCGGGCTTCGGGCCCGGTTGCTGAGGGCTGAAGTCGTGACCGGCCATGGTCGTGGTTGGCGCCTCGGGACGGCCCAAATCGGTGCATCAAAGTCCGAACAAAAGACGGGAGGGAAGAAGGAAGAAGGATGACCAAAGACGGACAATTGCGATTTGGAGATTAGGGCTGCTGCAGATGATCCCCTGCACATTGTCGCGATACAAAGGCTTTGTGCCTTTGGCGGAAGATCATTGCGCTTTCCGACCCTCGGGACCACCGTCCGTACACGCTCCATGTGTCCTGGCGTGGGCCGCAATTAGCATGGGCAGACAGTACACAACCTTTTACGCTCGTAAGATTGGTCAGCCTTACAGGGCCAAGATCGGATGAATAGGGCGCCAATGCTGACCCATGGTCACCAGTGTTTCATTAGTATGCGAAGAATAGGCGTGGTTGGGTATATTGGCGACTTGGCATACATGCCCACCCACTTTGTTCCACTTGCCCCATCACGTGGACCTGAGGTCACTTGTGGTATTCCCTGACCAATTTACAGGAAATGTTGCACCGGGCAAGGGAATTGCGCCTTTTTGTACAAAGTCCCATACGCTTCCAACCCCGCCACTTGTCTTCCACATCCACTGTTACCAACCTTCATTCTCCACCAGCTCCCTCGGACCGTCCAACACGTTTCTCTGACCAATGGCGCTCGGGGGCTGAGACTATAAGCGGAGCGACCCGTGCCAGTACAAAAACCCTGAGTGTCCAGCGGTCGCAATATGAGTTGGCACGCCTAGCGCCGAGACGGTATCTCAGGTCACCTAAAAAAAAACCAGGTTATGCGTTGACACGAACGGCTGCGCCCTCTTCCCAACTTCTGCAATCTGTTACCGGTGTTTAATTTCTCTTGTCCTGAAGTGGAGCGATTCACATAATCGCGGGACGGCAACAAGTAGTGTTATGCTGATGAGGGGATAAGACGCAACGCGCTTCTACTACATGGTATCCGTCAGAGTTGGGTGGTTGAAAGCGTAGCGGAATTTGCTGTGTAAGTTTTCCGTCTGTCGAATATCCAGGTTAGACAACACAGTCCCATCGTCTTTTTCTTGGCTGCAACCTGCCCCACGAGCAACGAGCTGCAGGTCCCGTTTCTTCATGAAGTATACCGATGGTTGGCACTAGCAGCTTCGGCAACGTCTCGTATCTGCCGGTCTGGACCAAACCGCCGCCGGCCCGCTTGGCATACACCACTAAGTGAAACAAATGCATGCGGGATTTGAAGCTTCCCGGCCATGTTGCGTGGGGTTTCTTCATGTGCTCCTAGACGTGTCACCGCCTTGGAGAAACTACTCGGCCGCGAGTTCTTCCTTTGTCCTCGTGGGGCGGCATTCTGATTTTGGAGATGGAGCTCTGGGCGCAGCGAATCTCTTGCCGTACTTGAACTTCCGTTACTCTCATAGGAAGTACCGATATGATCCAGACAAAGCTGAACTGTTCACTAGGTCTTTGCATCATCTTGGTCGCCTTGATCCCTGCCACGGCTTGGTGCTCCCCAATACCGTTCAGTGATCTCTTGCCAGTGGAGAGATTTGCAACGCTTTATCGCAAATACATTCTGGCTCTCGTAGACTTATGGGGGGAGGCATATATTAATGGGGTTTCCACTCTCAAGCTAAGCTAAAGATGACCGACTTCCTATGAACAAGGCATTCTTTGAAAATGTGAGTATCTAATGAGGTGCCCCTGTTGAGAGGCCTGGAGCTTCCGTCAGAAGCACATTTTCCCTCCATCGCACTCCTTATTTCCTTCATTGTTCTCTACAAGCTACTACTTGACCCATTTATCCGTGGCAACCTGAGCCACCTACCTGGCCCCTGGCTCAACAAGGTCACCCGCCTCCATCTGGCTTTCTATGACTTCACGTATCGGCGCAATGAAAAGATCCACAAATGGCACACAAGATATGACCCCGTCATCTGCATCGCACCGGGCATGGTCTCCGTGGCCAGCCTAGAGGGCACCAAGCAGATCTACAGGGTCACCCAGGGATGGGCCTAGAGCGACCACTTCAACCACTTCACCGAGTACAACGAGCGGCCGATCTTCGCGACGCCACCTCACCTGGAGCATCGAAACAAGCGTAAATTGACGGCGGCTTTCTACAGCGAATCCACCTTTTTCCAATCCTCCGACCTCGAGGAGTATGTTGCCGAGCGCTGCCAAGCCGTCGCGGGTCAGATCGCGGCACGCGGTACCGTAGATATCTACAGCCTGGCAGACTGGTATGCCGTGGATGTCATCACCCATTTAGTCTTCGGGGCCGGCCACGCGACACGCTCCGTGGAGCAGGCAGGCCCCGAACGTCGCATCTTCAAGAACCTCAAGCGCCAGCAGTTTCTCGGCTCGTTCAAAATGGGCTTCCCGGCCATTTTTTCGAGCGTGTCCAGCATGCTGCACAAACGCTTCTCCAGCCTAGACTACCTCGGCGTAAACCAAGAGTTTGCGGCGTGGTGCCGACAGCGTGTGGCGGAGGCGGCCAAGGACCCCCTCCTCAGCCCTCGCTCCCTCCTCGGGCGGCTCACAAGCAGCGCTGCGGGGAGCGGGGCGGCCAAGCGCCTGTCGCACGGCTTCATCGCCGCCGAGATCCTCGACAACATCAACGCCGCCGAGGCCACGGTGTCGGTCACGGCCACGTACCTGCTCTGGCAGCTCGGCCGGCACCCCGCGTGGCAGGCGAGGATCCGGGCGGAGCTGCGGGCGCTGCCGGTGGGGCGTCACGGGCTCCCCGCCTTCGCCGACGTGCACGGCCGGGCGCCGGCGCTCGAAGCCTGCCTCCGCGAGACGCATCGCCTGCATCCGCCGTCGAGCGGGCGGGCTGAGCGCTGCGTGCCCGCCGGCGGCCGCGTCCTCGCCGGCGTGTTCCTGCCGCCAACTCGGTCGTGCACCTGCACCGGGACGCCGTCCCGTGGGCCCTCGAGTGTTTGCTAGAATTCCGAAGCTGCGGACAGGACCCACGGTACACGACGAACCCTTGAAGCTTAGTAATCTAGTCCCAAGCGTAGAGCGAAACGTCTGAACCTCATCGGGCTTCGTGTACAATGCATAACGAGCTTTTCTTTCATCATTTTTCGTTTCCTCTTTTTGAAGGTGATCATTACCCTTTCCTGGGCCTTGAATACTGGATACTGGCTATTTGTAATGACAGGTGTACGGGAATGTTGCGGAATAAGCAAGGCTTGCTAACCCGTGCTTAGAAAGTCTCGGCAACAGGAGTACAAAGCAAGGCCCCAATGCAAGGGGTTGCCCGACTCCCTGTACACATAGGCGACTTATGACAAAATGGCGCACTCGTGCTTACGTATCGTAGTGGTGAGCGGGGAGTCTATTCCCCGCCCGTGTGCGATATAAGGAGGCGTATGCAGCCGGGCTCCAGTCCGATCTGGTGCACAGCGCCAGCATCTTCTCGATATCAAAGACTCCCGGCTGCAAAGAAAACCCATCATTCTTTCGAAATGACAGGAGCAGCCACATCCGTCCTCGTTCTTGGCGCCGGCGAGCTTGGCACCGCGGTGCTGGAAGCGCTAGTGGCACACCCGCAATACCAGCTTGGCACCGTCTCAGTACTCCTGCGCCAGGAGACCATGGAGACGTCGGACGGAGCCAAGAAGGAACAGAACGAGCGGTTCCGGAAACTCGGCATCAGCCTGGTCGCCGGCAACGTCACGGGCAACACGGTGGCGGAGCTGGCGGCCATCTTCAAGACGTACCACACCGTCATCTCGTGCACGGGGTTCGGGATGCCGGCGGGCACGCAGCGCAAGCTCACGGAGGCGGTGCTGGCGGCGGGGGTGCCGCGCTACTTCCCGTGGCAGTGGGGTCTTGACTACGATGCTGTGGGCGCGGGCAGCGCGCAGGATCTGTTCGACGAGCAGCTCGAGGTGCGGCGGCGGCTGCGGGCGCAGACGGCGACCGAATGGGTTGTCGTGTCGACGGGGCTTTTCATGAGCTTCCTGTTCCTGCCCGAATTCGGGCCCGTTGACCTGCCGCGCCGCACCCTGCGCTGCCTCGGCTCCTGGGACACGGCCGTGTCCGTCACGACGCCGCGCGACATCGGCACCATGGCGGCCGAGCTCGCGCACCGGCCGGGCCGCGACGCCTCGCACACGGTCGTCTACGTCGCCGGCGATACCGTCACATACGGGCGCGTGGCCGAGCTGGTGCAGCAACGGTTCCCTGGGGAGTCGTTTCGCACCGAGGTGTGGGACCTGGACTTCCTGGGGAAGCGCTTGGCCGAGAAGCCCGACGACAACATGGCCAAGTACCAGAACGTCTTCGCGGCTGGGAGAGGGGTCGCCTTCGATCGCGCCAGCACCGTTAATGTGCAGCGTGGCATTCCCCTGGAAGGGGTTGAGAGCTACCTCCAGGGGCTCGAGATCTGATGCGGCCGCTGCAGTCCCCCTTACACCTCTGCCCATGACGCAGCTCCTGCTCCTTTGGCCCGGTTCCACTGGAAATGTGCGGACGTGGTCGGGCCACGCGAGGCTGGGTCCGTCTCTAAATCTATGGCGGTGGACCCGCCCGTCCATAGTACCTAGGAGAGGGTCGTTGTCCTTGGCCGCGGGCCGGAGACAGCGCGGGCGGCACCAGACGGGGTGTCGATGCGGCCCAGGCGGGATTGGGCGTGGTACATAGGCCCGCAACAGCGACAGGCCCGGGGCGCCTGGGCATCGCGCACTGCCAATCTGGGCCGCAGACGGCACGACGCGGGCGGTGGGTGGGAAGAGAAGAGTGGCGGAAAGCAGAATGGCAAATTGACAAGAATCAATGGAAGGGCCGGAGATTCGCTGCCCAAGCACCAACTATCCAACTCAGGGGCATGAGGCTCTTTCGTGGTGCGCCGCCACTAGCAGCTTCCATTCAATTCGCCGTGGCAGTAAGCTTGGGAGGGAAGACGCCCGCACTAAGTAGATCGCCAAAGAGGGCGTGGGGCCACTAAACCTCACTACCACAGGGCTTAGCGCTGCCCAGGTTCAGGCGGAGATCCCACCGACCGAGAGTGTCGTCATCGTTTGTGGTGGGGGAAGGCGTTGGCGGTTTCGGCCCGCCGTTCTGGGCCAGCAGCGCGTAACCCCCGATTCTGCGCACGACACGGCAACACGCTTCTGCAGTCCCCTCCCAAACAGACGAGCCGAGATGGCAGGAAGCTCGCACAGCGACGTGATGGTGGTAAGTCGGCGGCAACCCTGCAGGGGCGCCCCCGAGCAAACGCCGGCACCGGCCCCGAGCCCTCGCTGACCAGCCCGCCCAGGCCGGCGCCGTGGCCGCCTTCACCGTCGACCTGCTAGTCTTCCCGCTGGACACGCTTAAGACGCGGCAGCAGTCGCAGGACTTTGTGCGCACCTTTGCCAAGGCCGGGGCGTCGCGGCGCCACCGCCTGTCGCCCGAGCTGTTCCGCGGCCTGTACCAGGGCATCGGCATCGTCATCTTCGCCACGCTGCCCGCCGCCGGCACCTTCTTCACCACTTACGAAGCCGCCAAGACGGCCCTGGGCCGCCACGCCGCCCCGCTCGGCCTGCCGCAGCCCCTCGTCCACTCGGCCGCCAGCGCCGTCGCCGAGATGACGAGCTGCCTCGTCCTCACCCCCGCCGAGGTCATCAAGCAGAACGCCCAGATGGTGCAGCGCCGCGGCGGCGGTGGCCAGACCGCCGTCTCGGCCTCGGCCTCGCTGCAGGCCCTCAAGCAGCTGGCGGGGCCCCGCTGGGCCCGCAACCTCATGTCGGGCTACACGGCCATGGTGGCCCGCAACCTGCCCTTCACCGCCCTGCAGTTCCCCATCTTCGAGTACGTGCGCGAGACGGTCTGGGCGCGGCGCGCGGCGACAAGGATGCCGGCGGAGGCAACGCGCACCGGCGCCGGCGGCGAGCGCAGCCTGCTGGAGACGGGTCTCGTCACGGGCGCCAGCGCGGGCCTGGCCGGCAGCTTCGCCGCCGTCGTCACGACCCCCATGGATGTGGTCAAGACGCGCATGATGCTCGCAGCGGGCCAGGCCGCCGGCGACGCCCGCGCCAAGCCGGAGGAAGGGGGGTCCCGCGCGACGTCAGCCGCCCGGCCCGGCGGGAAACCCGGCGGCCTCGCCATTGCGCGCCAGGTGTATCGCGACCAGGGTCTGCCGGGCCTTTTCCGCGGCGCCGTCCTGCGTGGTGGCTGGACTGCCATGGGTAGCGGCCTGTATCTCGGCATGTACGAGGTGGCCCGGGTATGGCTAACGCAAAACCGGGAATCGGCCGACGAGCGCTCCCGTTAATCCGAGACCTTAAACACCCTTCGCACACCTACCGATAGCCAGCAGCTAGAGGATTTAGATCCAAATGGCGACATAGCGTTTGAATTCTTGATTAATCGGGCCCACTAGTCCACACGGTGTCTCACAAGTCCTGGTATGGGTGCATCTTTCGCTGCGGAAGATTCTGCCACTGGCACCGAGACATGGATGACCCTCGAAGCCGGGGCCAATTTTGCCGGTATGGGCGAGCTACCCAGTGCAAGCGGCCTGTCTCCTTCAACCCAGGATACAAGTTCGCAGCCCGGAGCATCGACATGTCAACGTTTGCCTAAAGAGACGTTCAGTGCCTCCTTTTGGAGCCTGGTGGTGTTCTCTTCAGGTGGCATCCATACAAAGTGTACAAGCTGTGGTCTGCATCGTACCAGGTGATGGTGCTCGAGCCTATTTTGGAGAGTTGGTCCGGGGGGGGAATGACTAACGGGCCAAGTATGGGCTGCTCTACGATACAGCTGGGCTCAAAGTTTTCATTAACTACAGAAGCCCTTATAATTTGACAGAAAACCTACGTAATCTCCAACGTACTCAAGTTGAACGCACCGCCCTGCATCGTTACATTAGCAGGGGATTCCGTCTCGTTGCAAATCAAACAATCTCGGCCAGGGGCGGAAGGGTTCTCACCAGCCACACAGTGCGGATACTATGCCAATGTGACGTTCCTGGCTACCCATCGTTGGCTGCACTCTACGGTCACATCTCGCTTGTTATTTTTCGTCCCAAAACGCTGCTGAGTGCTAGAAAAGCGGCTGTTGTGGGCACGAAATAAATCTGTCAGGGCCAGGACGTGTTTATACATCTGTCCTCGAGCCACCGTTTAGTATGTATACTCAACTCATGCTGAGTCTCCGAGGCTCAACCCACGACCTCCGTTTGCTGCCTTCGTCGTTCCTGCTGTTGCTGCCTGAAAGCAAACGCACCTGCTCTACATTGGCCAGCGATATGATTCAACAGCAACATTCCCGTCCCCCCTCCGTCCATGAGTCTGAACAACCACTTGAGCTTGCACCAAACGAGCGCCGCTAGTACAGTGGTGAGTATTCACGATTCCCATCCTTCTGGGACCATCGTGGGACCTGGGTTCGAATCCCGGGCGGCGCATTGTGCCCTTCTGTGCATTCATTTTGCCATCATGCCTGCCTAAATATCGAACACCGAGCCTTCTGGGCTCATTTCGCGTCCCTCGTCCTTCAATAAAAATGCCCGGCCTCATTTGAGAGCGGCCACCAGAATACCCTGCCCGTCACCTGGTGGCTGGTACATGCCATGGATTTCGAGTCCCGCTGCGTCCATGAGGGCCTTCCACTGCGACTCTGTGCGCTCAATGCCCGACATGTACATCATCATCATGAGGTCCCATTGGGCGGGCAGTTGATGGCAGCCCGTCTCGGGGAGGATGAAGTCGTTGATGACGAGGTAAGAATAGCCGGGCGTCATGGCCTGCTTAATGTTGGCGAGGATTCGCAAGCAGTCGGCGTCCGAGTAATCGTGCATGATGAACTTGAGGAAGTAGATGCGCGCCCTGCCGACTGGCGCCTGCTGGAAAAAGTTCAAGGCGACCTTTTCGACCTGTGGCCCTAGCGATGTCGCCGAGTCCAGCACCTGCTGCGTGTCCTGGAGAATAAATCGTCCCGGCTCATGCTTGAATGCCTCGCGGAATTCCACAAGGTCGTGGCCGCGGCCGCCGGCCACATCCACGAGCAAGGGGGCCTCGGGGTCCAGGCTTCCCCCGAGCAGCTTATCGCGGATCGGGAACCATTGGACCCAGGACGGGCGGCTGCCGCGGGTGCCCTCGAAGCAGGACTGGGCGCTGTCGAAGAGCGCCTCGTTTCCCTGCCGCTCCAACCAGGGGAAGATCTCCTCGCCCTCACAGCCGAAGGCGGACTGCAACACGCCGCGCTTGGCATCCGAGGGGTTCCGGTACCCGCGCTCCTTGAGCCAGGACGGCGCGTGGCCAGTTGTTTCCATGCCGAGGTCGTACCTGACCGTGGTCAACAAGCTTTCTCGCGAGTCGCCGCGAGGCTCAGGCTTACATGAACTTGACCATGCCCACCGTGGTCCGCTTGCTCAGGTGCACCGTGTACCGCGTGGCGCCGTACACGCCGGCGTCCCTTTCGGCCACGAAGCCGTACGCCGTGAGCACGCGGAGCAGTCGGCCTTGGCCGGGGCGTCAGCATGGCCCTTCCTTGAGCGCCTTCTCAGGGGGGGGGGGGGGGGGTGGGAAGCCGCTCACGGATCAAGATTTCGTCGGCACCGGTGCGCTCGGCAATCTCCCCGGCGGACAGGCACTCCTTTTCGGACAGCATGGGGAACACGCCGAGGTCGACACAGGTGCGTACCGCCATCAACACGGCTGGCTGTGGCGAGCGGTGGGTTAGCATGCCCGAACAACATGATCTGGCGCCCGACCTGGAGGAAAGGGGGGTGGGTCGCTTTCGGGAGTTGGCGGTCTTTACACTTTTCACAAACTTGATTATCTCGTCCTCGGGCTTCTCCAGTGTTGCCACCAGCTGCCTCGCCGCCCGGAGGGCTGCCACGCGCGCCGGCTCCGCGAGCGCCGCCTCGGGCTTCTGCCCCAGGCTCGTTACGATCTCGGCCACGGACTGAAGAGCCGCGGCGCGTGTTATGTCGGGCACCATTTTGTGTTTGACGAGCGGGGAGGGGGGCTGAGCTGTGGTTGAAAGCGTGGTGCTGGCCTCCAAGGTTGATGATAGCGAAATAGAGCCAGGGAGGAGGGGGGAAGTCAGGAGGACAGTTCAGAACCGGGCGAGGGGGTGTGAACGAAACAGGATTGCTATGGGGAGGGCCCGCCCACGATGCCCCCGCAATTGCGGCGGGGTGGCCATGTTCAAACCGGCTGCAAGTCCCTCAGAGTGCGTTATTGTCGTGGCATTGCAGGTTGCGATATGGCGCCGCATGAGTACTGGGGCTGGTGGGGATGTCTTCACCATCTCTCCACCCATTTTCTCGCCTCCGTACTGCTCCGCAAGATCGTCGCCTCTGATTCAAACTCGCTTGCCCCCCTCCCTGGGTGGGCCGGCGGGGGGGGGGGGGCGTTTTGTGGCCTTTAATCCCTCGCGTAGATGGCATTATTACGGTCCGTCCCGACGGTCTGGTTCTGCACGACCGCACCAACGGTGGCAACGCCGCTGTGTGCGGCAGCCCGAGAGAGAAAATCCAAGCATCGACCAGGGAGACCTGTCGCGTACACAAGGATCTGTCGAACTGAGAACCCGCTTGGCTGTGGGTTACGACTTGCCTCCGCCGAAATGGGCACGAGCGACTGGGCTTGGCGTTGCAAGACAAAGGCCGGCCATGACGTTTGAACCGTGTCATGTCTGCCGACTGTACAGAGTCCAGCGATTAGCATTTTCTCACTGGCATCTACTGCATTACCGGGGAAATCTGAATGAGGGCTCGGTGGTACCGTGCCCATATGCAGAGATTCCAGGCTTGCATGCCACCAGCCAACAGTACAAGACAAACTAAGTTGTGCAGCCACGCGTTCGGGTCACAATGGTATTCATCGAAATTGCATTTCCCCCTCAGTGGCCCTCTAGTTTCAATGGCATAATTTTCTTGTCTTCTCTCTACCATCTATCCTTCTATAGACCATGATTGATGACAACTATGCGGCCATGCTGAGCACCGTCGCGTGGTCCCTGGGTATTGTCACCATCGCAATCTGGATCCCAGTCGAGAAGATACGGGACCCCGACATTGAGGGTGGGTGCATGTCGACCAACACCGATATGTGAGAGCGGACTGATAGTGACACCGCTTCGTCTTCTTGTTCGCCGACTGCCCGCCATGCAGGCTTTATATGAGCGCCACGCAGCCGCGTACAATACACTGATGGAGGTTGTCGTCGCACTTTTTCCCATGTTGGCCATTACCCAGCTCGGCATTAGCTGCCAGCAGATGATTGGGCTGTGTGGTTTGATGGGTGGCAGCATCTTATAAGTCGTCAACAATCTTCCTCCTAGGGTAAACCGGCGCCATTGACCCTCGAAAGTGCGGTGGCTGCCGCCAAAGTCAAGGCTTACTTGCTTAAAGACGTCGACAAGGATAACGACATTACCTGGGCCTGGTCCCCCGTCGTACGCTGGTACACGTGCGTCCGCATGGCGCCTCCCCTCCTTTTCCAGGCACCGGCACGCCGAGGACGGTGGCGGGAAAATAGATGGCGGCACCCTGGGAGCCAAGCCTCACTGCGGTTGTCTCCTATCCGCCCAAGCGCGGATGCAGAGCCGGCGGGTTGCCTTCGCGGCTGGCAAACACTCCCGACGGGGATCCCCCGGTCCCACTGCATACGGGTTCAATTTGCCCAACGGGGATCGCGCGCCGGCCGTTTGGTCGCACTTCCCCTATCCCGAGCTGGCCTGTCCGTTTCCCATGACGTAATAGCATCACCGGGCCTGATTCATGAGAGAGACCCTGTGCGGTGCTGGGCGCAGAGGCAACATGCGCTGGACTGCGCAGAAAGTGACAGGTCGGCCGTCGATGGCTAGCGGAATTCCCGATACTCGGTTGGACGTGCACTGCACCGCCCAGCCATTGGTTGCACTTCAGGGCTGAGAGGAGCGCCTTGACCGCGTGGCTGTGGATAGTCGTCGCGCGCATGCTTGCTTTTCCTCGCCCCCTGCGTCGCCGCGCCCCTGTCCAATATTGCCCGCCAACTGCCAGCGCGACCCCGGCCCTGCGCTCACGCGGCAGCGCTGACCATCGGTTCCTGGCGCCAAGCCGAGTGCAGCCCCCAACCGCGGCGTTGCTCGCGTGTGGGACCTGACAGCTCGGATTGGGGCTCGAGCTCGTTCTCTTGGCCTGCCTGTTGCCACCACCGGGGACGGGCGTGAGCTCGCTGATCGTGGGACCGCCGAACTGCCGTGTCCATTCTTTAAAGCACGGGACCGCGGCACGAGACCCAACGGTAGCTCGTTCCGCGTCCAAGACACTCTTGCCGATGAGCTTTTCCGAAGCCACGCCATGTCTCCTCTTCCCCTGGACCAGGCGAGCTTCCCTCGCCCCAGATCAGCTTTATCGAGGTTGGTGCTCCCAGATCGCGGTCGGCGCAGAATGCGTTCCTGGGCCATCCCTGCTGACCATCCAGCACCCATGACCTTGGCATCTACCTCTCTTCTGACAAGATGTTGCCCGCTCGGCCGAGCCAGGCCAACGGCCATAACGGGCTGCCGAAGACGGGTGGTTCGTCAGAAGTGCTCCCCACTCTGCAGGTGGCAGGCGGAGACCCGGAGGGCCTCGACCCGGTCGAGGACTATGAACTGGAGCCCGGCAGCTTTGACCTGGTCCAGCCCGGGGAAGGCGAGGAGGCCCCGAGGCGTAGATACGAGCTGGAGTCGCGATCGGAGCTGCTGTTTTCCCGCCGACATCTGGAGGCCATCTTCGAGGACGCGGCCCAGCTGCGCCGCTTCTCTAATTTCTTGCATGAACACCGGCCGGCTTCCGTCCCACTGCTGCGGTACTATCTCGAGACCCTCAAAGCCTTGCGAGCCATCGACTACAGCAATTCCCTCCTGCGCACGCTGGAGCCGCCCGCCGACTTTGACACGCCGGGCGGCGTGGGCAGCCCCGTGGCCAATACGGTCAACTCCTCGCTGCAGATGCGGGCCTACGCGGCGTTTGACCAGCTGACGCGCGATGAGCTGCCCATGTACATTACGCACATTTGGATCAAGACGGTTACGGTGTCGATACGCCACCGCATCCGCGGAACCCTGCCGCATGCTTCGGAAGGCCTGGCCGAGGTCTTTTGCCTGACGGATCCCTCGCGCCCGGATAACCCCATCGTCTTCACGTCGGACGAGTTCCATCGCACGACCCAGTACGGCATGTCCTACGTCATCGGACGAAACTGCCGCTTCCTGCAGGGGCCACACACCAATCCATTCAGTGTCGATCGTATCCGATCCAAACTCAGCCAGGGCATCGAGCACTACGAGACTTTCCTCAACTACCGCAGGGACGGTTCGCCTTTCATGAATCTGCTGATGGTACGTGTCGCCCCCAATCACTTCCTCCCCGGCTAGCGAGCTAACTCGCTCATCCAGCTTGCCCCACTGTACGATAGCAAGGGCAAGATCCGGTATTTCATAGGTGCCCAAGTGGATGTGTCCGGCCTCGCGCAGCAGTGTTATGGGCTCGACGCCCTGCAACAGGTGGTGGATGAAGACACCAAGAAGAAAGAGGGGCAGACCAACGGGTGCAGGGCCCGTGATGACTTTGTGCGGCTGGCCGAGGCTCTGAACGAGGACGAGCTCGAGACGGTGCGTCAGCGCGGGGGGCATATGCACCGGCCGCGGCCAGACGGCGACCAGGCGCGGCGGGCCCACGGCCGGTATACGCCTACGGGCCATGAGCGCGGCGGCCACGATGGCACAGCGTCGTCGGCCTCGGGGAACTGGGCGCGCGAGCGCGTCGTGCTGCAGGACCCCGAGTCGCCGGAGCGCGAGATCGAGCGGCCCCTCAGCGCGGGCGGCGGTCCGGACGGGAACATGACGGCGGCGACGCTGGCGGCACGCCACAACGGCCGCCTGGCCGGCGTCTACGAGCACTACCTGCTGGTGCGGCCGTACCCGTCGCTGCGCATCCTGTTCACCAGCCCGCTCATGCGCGTGCCGGGCATCCTGCAGTCGCCGCTGATGGACCGCATCGGCGGCTCGCCGCGCATGCGCGACGACTTCGTCCGGGCCCTCGCCCACGGCCGCGGCGTGACGGCCAAGGTGAGGTGGATCAGCGCCAGCCACGGCCAGCAGCAGCAACCGCAGCCGCGGGGGCCCCGGGCGCGCCCCAGACGGGCCGGGCCCGACACGGCCCGCCACCCCCTGGAGGCGCACCTCGAGCCCGACGACTACGGCGTCGACGACGGCGACGGCGAGGCCCCAGACGCGCAGCCGACCGGCCGCGCCCGCTGGCTGCACTGCACGCCGCTGCTGGGCGCCAACGGCAAGGTTGGCGTGTGGATGATTGTGATTGTGGACGACGAGGCGGAGCTGCGCCTGCGCGGCGGCGGCGCGCCCGAGGGAAAGGCACGGGCGGCCTCGCCGGCTCCGCGGCCGCCCGCCGTCCTCGCCGAAGCCCCGGGGGCGGCGGCGGCGGCGGCCCCGCCCCGTCCGTCCTACCTCCGGCCGCGCCGCTCGTCCGAGACGCTCGGCAGCGCCGCGCCGTCCGAGGCCGAGTTTCCGGCCCGCGACGACTCCATCACGCACGCGGTCCCCCCGCGACCCGCCGCCGGGGTGCGCGCCCACCCGCTGCGCTCGCACCCGCACGCGCAGGCGGTGCCCCCGCACGGCAACGCCGGCCTGCCCGCCAGTTTCTTCAGCCTGGCGGCGCTGGCGCGCGGCGCGCGGACCAAGCCCGGCGGTCGGAGCGCGGCGGCGCCGACGCCCGCGCCTTCGTCCCCCGCCACGCCGCCGCCGCCCCGGCGCCACCCGCAGGCGGGGGGCCCGGTGGCGCCCGAGGGGCGAAAAGGGGCGGCGACGGCGCCGCCGCGGACCGACTCGTTTTACGCGCAGCCGGCGCCCGAGCGTGACCCGGCCGGCTCGCGCGTCGTGTACATTCCCCCGGCCATCGACGAGCGCGCCGACGAGCGCTTGAGCCGGTGGGACACGGCCTCGTTGCAGAGCCAGGATACGGTGAACATTGAGGTCTGACGGGCCGGGGCGTCGGGACCCCGTTATGTTGCGCCTTGCGGCGCTTGTGCGGGTTGCATCATTTATCTCATTGCCTCGATGGGCGCACGGGGCGGTGTCTTTCCTGCCTCACCCCATCGCAGCGAATTTCCGGATTCTATACCCTTCCCGTAGTCTAGTTTAATCGTAGGAAACTAACCTGTCCTTGTGCCCGATTGGTTTGCAGCTGTGATTCCACAGCCGACAACAACATCCGCCATTGCTTCGTCACTGTCAGTCACCTAAAGACAGAAAAAGGTGGGTGGCGTGAACCTTACCTCACGCTCCTCGGCTTTGCTGTCAGTATCCTCGCTATGGCTGGGTGACAACAGCACATTTGCCCGGCGCTTCTTCGAGCCCTGAACCTTGACGACTCGCTGGATTGAGGTCAACGCAAGGCCCCGGGTCTCACACCCCCCGGCTAGCGTGCCTACTCAAAAGAGTCTCGCACGAGCAAACGCACAGTGGTGATATTCTTGGTCTGACCAGGTCGATGAATGCGGGCCAGGGCTTGTTCCTCCGACGTGGGGTTCCTGCGGAGAAAATCCAGTCTCGACTGAATTCCCCATCGTAAACGCGGCTGCTGACTTATCGGCAAGGCCATTTAACCAACAGGACCCGACCGAGCCGCAAGGCAAGGTCAGCAGCATGACGCTCATGCCGGAATCAGATGCGAACCTCTCGGCGACGGACTGGCGGTCCTTTTGCGGTTCTTCCCCGTCGAATCGGATGCTTGTGATGGATTTGGGGGATTCCTCGTCAAGGAGGCCGTACGGCAGGTCGCCATTCTCGGCATGGACGCGGCCCTTCCCGCCGGCGGCTTCTCCGGAGATGAAGCGATCCGGGGTTATGGCCACATGGAGACGGAGGCTGTGGGCACCGTTTGCTTTCTTTGCTCGTTTCCGGCGAAACCCCGCGAAACCTGCGCGTATCAGCGGGCTTGGAAGCTACAAACGATGCGGAGCGGTCTACAACTGCGAGCTTTCACCATTCCCAGGCACACCATGGGCCTTGCCGCCAGATAACCATGGCTCAAATACATGCGATCGGGCGCTCGGGTCTCCCACCGGTGGCGGTCAACGGCGATTCCCAACGGCCGCCGCGGAATCGACTCGGGATTGGATACCCGCAGCTAGAATCGGCTCATCTCAACCCAGTGATGGCCGCGGACGCATTCAAGGATGACTCTGCGAAAGCGTCTTGGCCAGCAGGCGTTCAGGAATATGCTGCGTCAATCGGCCGCTCTCTAGCCCCTTTGGGACATATCATTCGGTTCCTCAACTAAAGCAACACTGATGAATTTGAAGTGTCTAAAGGTCAGCTCTAGAATAGTCTTGACAGCGATTCCACCAGCACGCGCATCATGACCGCTCTTCCCCGGCGTGGCCGCCACTCGCACGCGTTTCCTCCCTTAATTGCGCCTCCGTGTCCTCTGGTCCAGAAGCTCCCCTGAACGTCAAGACACTCAAGCCCTCGGGATGCCATAGCACTCATGCCGTTCGCAGAAGACGGGCCATGGGGCCGGGCGTGCGTCCGCTCATTCGGCGTCGGGGTGCTCGAGGGCCCCCAGGTCGCGGCCGTTCGGGTTGGCGTTCTGGCATTGGTTCCGGCCGTCGAACTTGCCCTGCGAGATACACTCGTGGCGGCCGGTGTACTTCCAGGACGACTTGTTGGGGTAGTGGGGGGGGCAGTTGCACTGCGCATAGACGCCCTTGTAGGAGCATGCAATGGCACAGCGCGACGTGTCCTGGCTTTGGCCCTTGTAGTAGTAGCACTGCCCGTACTGGCCGATGGGGCATCGGAAGGCGGCCGTGGTCTGCAGCAGGCCGGCAGCCACAACGAGCATGGTGGAAATCTGCATGGTGGCGATAGTGCAAGAGGCGGCGGTGCGAGTGCTGGGTTCGAGTTATGGAGGTGTGGAGAGGGAGAAGGTTGCTTGTTTGGTCAAGGCCAACTGAGATTGCGCCGTGGTGATGCGAAGGGCACCTTTATAGGCATGCTAGAGTCCCGGGTCCTGTCTCGCCATGTCTATGGCTTGTTACGGATCGGTGTTCTCACAGTCATCATATTACGTTGGTAACTGCACTATGCAATATTTTGCAACCGCGCAATACGTCGTACACTCGGATGGTACGCGTGTCGACTGCCGACATCCTAAACCACCTATATGCTGACATGTTTAGCTTCCCCATTTACGACATCGGGTGATGCTGTGCCGGCCTTTCGGCACCGCGCCCAGGCGCAGCCTCCCGTCCTGTCTTTGCTTTTTCCAGCACCGGCTGAAGCTTAGACCACATACCGAGGCCGATTGAAGCGCCCTGGCTGAGGTGTTCGCCTTGCTCCCTAAATCTCAAGGCATGACGCCGAACGTGCTTGATGCGGCGTGCATGGTGGTTCCTCTCGACTCCTAGGGATCCACTATGCCCTTGCGTGCGCACACCCGCTCCTCGCCGCGGCGGGAAAGAGCACCGAAGAGAGGATGCAGAGACGCCGGGCCGTGTGGCCCGGGGCCGCGAGGGCGCCCCTCGCAACCCCCCTTTGTCGCCAAGGCTGGGGCGCAATGCGTGCCCAGCAGCCCGGCCGAGCGCTGGTACTGCATCTGACGGCGGTGCGTGTCGCGATTCCACGGCATCGCATGGTTCTACCCGCCCGGCCTCGCGCGGCTGGTGCCGGCCAAGATGCCAAAGGACTCGCCGCGCGTCCATGGGATCCATGGCCGCGGATCCGCTCCAGACAATCCGGTATCTGAGGAAACACGGGAGCCCGCTAGTAATGCAGTCAGCAGGGGTTGCTCCACCGCCTTGGGCGGCATCCAGCAAATCGCGCCGCCGCCGGGGCAGTGCGGCTCCAGCTGATAGGCATCACCGGGGTCTACCGCCAATCCCACAGGGGAGACCGGACGATCACAGACCTGATGGGAATCCTTCAGTATGCCCCTAGAGCGTCGGCCACCTCGGAGTGGCTGCGAGGTAGGCGCAAACAACAAAGGCCCGGTAGCCGTGCGAAGGCGACCGTACAGCCTCTTTTCAGGCCGCCATCGTTCCACCGCGAGCCCGGCTCACCTCTGAGCAGAACCACACTGAAGCCAGCTGCTGCGGTCCCATCTAGAATGCACATGGTTCGGATCCTGTTCCGTGCGCCCCTTGTTCCCAGCTGCGATCTGCGTCGTTCAACGCCGCCGCAACCCCTTGTAGGCATCGGGTAAGTCTGCCACGCGTCAAGGAGCTGGAAATCATCATGGACCAAGTGGCCTCATTAAGATGAAAACCCTACAGATATGGAGACAAGAGAGAGAGAGAGGAAGTGAGGACGAGTCACTACCGGTAAGAAAATAAATATAGGTATCATTATAGAGCTGAGCAATATTAACTTACTTATCTAAAGGTCTACCTCAAGGCACCCTTATACCTTGCAAACTGACCGTGTCGTAACATGGGGCAGACCTCTGGATTAGTAAGCCCGTATTGCCCAGCCTGGCAGTAACGCCTGTGTTGGTTTTCTTACAAGGTAGACGCTGCTTGTGTCCTCCTCTCCTCTCTCTTATCTATAGTTTTCGCATCTTAATGGAACCGTTTAGTCCACGAAGACTCCCAGTTCCCGGGTCCGTACTAATAAGCTTATAAAGATACGACTGCTAGACGTTTGCAAACCACGTTCTTCAGGTCGGTACGCACTGAAATAATCCCAATTAACAGTGGCAGAGACCCTTCTGCGAGTGTCTTATATCCGTTGTCATTCCGCTTGTAATCTATCCCTTGAACGCTGACGCCTCATTTTCGCCTGTTCCCTCGGAAACCATAGTCGGATCCATGCCCGGAAGTACAACTGTCTCCCAAAACTCCTCAAAGGTCCCAAAGCCTGCGAAAGACTGGTTTTCCTCCGAATCGAGTGCCATGAATGTCCCCCGAGACACTTCAGAGGCCCCAAAGCCGGTGGACGGGGTTTCCTCCGAATCGACATCCATGAATGTTCCCCAAAATTCTTCAAAGGTCCCAAAGCCGGTGGAGGACTGGCTTTCCCCTGGATCCACACACATCGATATCCGTGACACTAGCGGCATCTCGCTAGACCGAGGGCTGTTGTCTCTGCCGTCATTGAACTCGTCGCTTATATGACAAGAATTCGACTCCTCCGGCGCGCTTTCGTGCTCAGAATCATAGCGTCCCTCGGGAGATTCAGAGCTGTCTCTCCAACAGGCTGGGACATCTAGTCCTTCATCAACGCTTTCTTCTCCGTGGCAATCGCAGGATGTGTCGTAGCATAAGTCTTCCTGGCGATTCCATACCTCTTCAAAATCGATCAAACTTTCTTGATCCAGTGCCTCTTCGTCTGCGTCTGACCATCCGATGCGACGTTCCATATAGGAAGCCATCAATTGGTGGCCTGATGCTCGGGCATAACCAATTGCCCTAATGCATTGGTCTCGTCCCTCTCCTTTTTCGAATTTTGCTTCATCAAGCAGGAGCCCAACGACATCGATTCTGCCGTTCATGGCAGCTCCCTCAATCGCAGTTGCACCAAACTCGTTGGAACCCGGAGCGAGTACCTCGGCACCTTGATCGATCAGCCATTTCACGACTCCGATATGCCCCTTGGCTGCAGCGAGCTGTAGCGCCGTTCCGCCTGCCACCCGTCCGGCTGGCGCATTGATCTTTGCTCCCCGATCGAACAAAAGTTCAATGCACTCGAAATTGCCGATCTCGGATGCGTGCTGAAGGGCGCTTCGACCCCACCAGCCAAAGTACTCGCCTAATTCTTCGGCAAACGGGTGTTGGTCAGGTTCAGGGCGAATCCAGCTAGGATGACCGTTAACATCGACACCTTGATTGAGAAGAAATCGAACCATCTCGATATCTTCCCTCCACACTGCGAGTTGCAGAGTGGTATGGGTCCAGTGATAACGTTTCCGCGGATCAAAACCAGCGTCGATGAGGCCTTGCAGTTGACTTATCGAGCATCCTCTGCTCACTGCGAAAAGGCCAACAAGAGTGTTGGCTCTGAAGCCTGCATGCACAATCTTGTCTAGAACGGGTTTCCAAAAATGCCGTTCCTCGAACCTTTTACAAATCTCTCCTTTCAAGTCGCTATCTTGGAAAAGACTGAGTAATGGATCATCGTAGGGGCTTGATGGACCCGTCTCCATCTGTCGTTCTAGCATCAGTCCAAGCATGCCCATTACTTCCGCGAATTTTGTTCGCGAGGCCAGGTCCACGAGCATTGATAGAGCCAGAAAATCCCATTCATCTGATATGGGTTCAGCTCTCATTCTCATCACCAGGTTGTGAAGGGTAGCGAGTTGTCCATTGAGGCCCGACAACTCCAAGTGCCTTAAAGCAAGACAAATAGCAATCGAACTGTGTTCCTGTGGGCACTTCCGAAGAACATACTCCAACAAATGTTGAGAATATAGTTCGGGCTTACACCAGATCCAACAAGAAAAATCATCAAGTAGTATGCGATGAGAGCTGTTGGTTTTGTATGGATGCAGATGAAACCAGCCATCCAATGAACTCGTGCTGAAATCTTCCGCTTTTGCCAGATCATGGAATCGTGTTAACCACTCACAGTCAATAACGTCGCTGAAGTCGATGACGTCTAATGACAGGTTGGTGTTCTGGGGGGCATCGATTTGTACTAGATAAGAGGCAATCTCGTGACACTTCAAAAGTACCGCGATGTCGAGCACCGTCTTGTCCGTATCCGATACCAGACCCAATGATACACCTTGAGAAACCAAGGCTTTTAAAAGATGGATCGGAGGTTTTTGTGGCTCGTTCTGGTCATGATAATGTGTGTGTAGAAGGCTTTCAAAGAGGAAACATGCTTCATGGCCCTTGACCGGAGCTCTCGATTCCAGGAGTAGGCTGGCATTATCGTATCTTTGTAACCACAGCGCTGAATCCAGGGGTGAGAGGGGAGTTTTGACGTTCAGTAGATGTTGATAATCTTCGTTGTCCCATCTATCACTTGTAGGGAGGTGGGCAGAGGTATGCAAACCCGCCCCGTTGTCCAATAGGAATGATAAGCAATCATGAGAAGTGCATGATGCAACGTGTAAAGCGGATTGATAGTTCTCGCCAGTTGTTGTCACTGGTTGGTAGTTGACTGATGCGCCGAGCTCGATGAGCGCCTTACAGCGCGGGAGTCGCTGTACATACTCCCCAATGAGTACGACTCCCATAGGGAAATCACCGTTCGAAGTTTGACAGTTGAAGTCGGCGCCCATCTCCCGAAGTGCCACAAGGAATGGCTGGCAACCCTTTTCAGCTGCTACGGTCAGTCCTTCGGGGGTTAGGAATCTGTCATAGGGATCCAATAATGACAGCGTACTGGCAGACAAACTTCGCAAATACCCCAGCATAGCTTGTTGTTTTTCCGAGTCAAGGTCCCACGGAACCAGAAGAAAAAGCTTTTCGAAGTCCATTCCTAGAAGGTAATTTTGGCCATGAGTCTTGATACCATGCTCAACAAAAGCCTGAGCGATGTCGAGCCAGCCAGACTCGATCGCCTTCTCCATAGATGTACCATGACTTGTACAGCAGGATGAGTCTGGAGAGGCCCCTCCCGCTAGCAGAACCTGTATCACGGCTAGGCAATCTTTATCAGAGCGTGTTGGAGGGTGGCTGGTAGTATCTTTGTTTGGGCAATAGCAACGTCCGCCTGGGGATAGAACCACAGTCAGAGGCCAATGGTGGTTCCTGCTGTTGAAGCAGTGGCATGGACGGTCCACACGGAAGTGACGCTTCAAAAGCCATGCCACAATCTTGAATCGACCACGACGGAGAGCGGCACCCCACACCTTATCCAAGATCGAGGAAATCGTAGGCTCAATCATATTTGTCCGCGTCAGCTCTTCCAGGCCTAGAGAAGTGGCCATTTCAAGTAGGAGCTCATCTCGGACCAGATCGCAGGAAACGCCGTCAAAGATGTTGTTTGAAAGTTGATAGAATGCCAAACGTAGAAACTCAGGTGCAGCGATATCAAATCGTTGAGTGAGTAACTGGCTTCGAAAAAGGTGCTCCCCTAGATGTTCCTCGGGCATAGTGCGTCGGAGATGCTTCGACAGTTCGAGAGGGCTTTTGGCGTTATGGAAAGACCCGAGACCCAACTCGCTCGATACACGCTGCAGTTGAGACAGGCTTTGGAGTGCAGACAGCGGTTGCGAAACAGCTCCTCGAGAGGCCCCGAAAAGACGTGGGAAAATGTTTCCCAAGATATCTGGTGAGGTTTCGAGCATCCTGTTAAACCGAAGCCATGGCAAATCGGACGGCCATTTGCAAAGAGTGGAAAAGTCGACGTCCATAGGGGTAGGCGAGCATACTGAAACCAACATGCCGGGAGGTGTGGAAGGGTTTGCTACAGATGCAAATATCAGTTAGCATCGGTAAAAAAAGGTTTGGCGGGGGTCACGCACGGTTTGTTACCAATTCTTGTGTGGTATAGAAGTTTCGACAAGCTTCTTTCTTGATTCTCTGGTCTGTCCATCGGATACCAGCTACGATGACAGCGCTCTGCTTCTTTTCGCTCTTTCGCTTCTCGATCCTATGGGTAATGTATTTGGTGGTTTCCCTCGGAATCCTTCGGGGGATGCCCCATTGCTTGCAGCGGTCTTTGTATTCTTGCAGTCTGGTATCCATCAGTACAACACAACCCCCGTGGGATGCAGCGCATGTACATACGTGGCGATGAACCCCACTGCCCGCATGCGGTCGCGCAATTCCTCTGGCCGCAACTTCTGGTGTTGCAGGAGATGCCAGATCCGCGTCTTGTGTTTCTCCCATTCCCTCTCGCGGGCGGGGGTGTCGGGGGGCATGGCGACGTGCGGCTTGGTCGCGACGGGAGAATGGTTGTATGTGCCGTCGGCGATGCGTAGATTTCGAAACCTGACGGGCGAGTGGAAGCGTCAGTGGAGGAGGGGCTCTGTGCCTGGGAGACGGGAAGGGTTTTAATAGGGAGGCCTGCACAACCCCAATGACCATGAAAAGTGGGGTCACTGCGTGTATTCATGTACTGCCGTCCAAGTGATGCGATATCATTGGTGTTTTCCAAAGCTTGCATGAGCCAAGACCGAGGCGCTGCCTCGTGGGCTCGACCTGTCGTTAGGCAGCGCCGTCCCATCCTCCCAAGCCACACCGAATACTCAGTTTGGAACCAGCGAATCAGACGACACAATCCGCGCCTCCCCATGTTACTTTGATCACTTGGGGTGGGATGTGTCGGGGAATCCGACATGCGCAAATAGGGGACAGCCCGAGCCAGGATCACCACCCTTGGTTAACTTCCACCCAACCCATCTCAACAGAGCAGACGCCCCCGGGGAGGCGGGACACACCATCAACCATCATGGTCGCCTCTGCTTCGGTTCTTGCAGCCAGGAAGATATACGGTGGTCGAGGGGACGGCGCTAGGCCGCGCCTTCGCATATCCAGTACGGAGTACAACAGCACTGTGGTCACTGTGCGCGGACACCGTTCCTTGTTTTCGGCAGCATTGTGGCTCCATGCATTGATAGTCGATAGGCGGGTGTGTTATGTCACCTAACTTCTCGGGGGAAGGGGACCCTCCACGGCGTCGACAATCTCCCGCCATTGGTCAGTTCCAAAACAATGTAAACAATGCCAAGACGTCTTCTCCGGGTGGATGACGAAACGCAAGGCTCTAGAGTGTTGGATCTGATTGGCCTATTCCACAACGAGTGATGGGTTCCTATTGGTCTTTTCCAAAGCTTATTCCATGGGCGTCATTGGCCGTTTCCAAAGAACTGCCCAGCCACGCTCAGGTCTTGGCCGGGAGCCTCGGGACATTGTATGTAGTGCTCGCCATGATTTGGCAAACGAGTTCGCATTGGTCCATTCCAAACCTTTGGCCCACCGACTGCCAACCATTTGGGCATGGCAGTGCTCATGGAGTTGGCTGCGACGGGTGTGTAAATATGTATATATTATTAGCTTTTGTAATTTCCCCGACTTCACACTCAGCTGTTATACAATCAACCAGCATCGCGCCTGCTTTAATCCCTTCGTTGACGAAAACATCAGACCAATCCTCCTTCGTCGGACAGAATTACCATGCCGGCGCCGCCCGAAGTCATAGTGGCCATCGTTGGCCTCTTCCTTGCCATACCTCCCGCCTTCGCTATTCTGTGGAAATTTGTATCGCACAAACGCTCTGGGGCCACGAAGACACCCGCTCATACCCCATCGTCGACGTTCACTGTAGCCTTAGTGCGTTCGAATTTTGGCCCACATTGTATCGGCCCGGACCCCGTGTCGGCTATGGAGGAGGGCCACTCCCCTGTGTTGCTTACAAGACGTGTCTCAACACCGGCGTATCCTCTGGCGGTACTACCATCCCTAGCGACCAACTCAAAGCCCGATGTTAGGTCCGCCGTGTCGTGTGCGCAAGAAATTGAAGCACCTGCCGCACCACCTTGCCCCTCGTCGCTCACTTCGGCACCGGGATCCGCGTCCATCACTCAAGAGAGCGACTTTGACGACGTCTCTAGATCCTCCCGGAAAGGAGAGGACTTGCCATAAATACGCAAATCATTCACATGTTCCACCGTTCTGGCAACTTCCTTCGCAAGCATCACAGGGAAACAGCAGGCACGATTTAGCGGCATCGGGAGCCGAGGCGGAGACAAAACCGAGCTAGCTCCTGGCTTCAATTTTTTTTTACCGGCACTGTCTGGCAATTTACGGCCCATTCCGGTGACGGGTGTGTTAATGCAGTAGAGCGAAGGTTATGTCTAGGTTATGGCACAGGGCAAGTATGGGACTACGTCTCGGGGCTCAATAATATGCGACAGCATTTAGCGGGTAGACGATGATAGAAAGCCTTTAAGCATATTAGTGTAAGAGTTTACCAAATGAGAACGAGCATTATCAACCTGGAATGTGGTGTCAAGAATTTGTACTTTGGAGGTAACTCTTTACCAGTCTGGCCGTTATTTCAATCCCGTGAATCTCAGTAATCAGATTAGTCTTTAGTCACGCAGAGCTTGCCGGGAAATGCTCCTCACTTTTCAAGTAGCGCTAGCACAGTGAGACCCCGCCAAACAGATGCTCAATGCCAACAGGCACCCATTGGAGGGATTAACTGGAATCAAGGCCGACGCGAGTCGCCAGAGTATCAAGCGACGAAGCAAGAGATGACACGACTACATGGTCTGGGCCCCCAGAGCCGTCACAACGACGCCTCCTCCAACGGACATTTGACCGCCTCGCCATGGACTTGGTTAGTACAAGCGCTCAATCTTCCTTTCAGGCATTCATAGCGCTGCTCTACCCCAGGCCGTCAGCCGCGCCGGCCTCGGGTGTTTTCTCGGGCTTTAGCTCCAGCGTACGCCTAACTCGACGGGGCAGTCAGCACAGACCTCCACACTTGGCCCTTTTTTCACCCTTTGGGTCCTTCCATAAGCAGATCGGGCCCGTGTTCGTGCCGCCACGGACGCAGCCCTGGCTTACTTCTGCTGTTATTATACTGTCGGCTCTATGACCTTGCCAATAACCATAGCAACAAAGTCGTGTCCCTGCGAGGCTTCCTCATCCTCGTTATTATCTGCATGTTCCTTTCATTTTCCTGTGCTAAGTGGCAGGCAGGGTTGGGGCCTTGGACTGCGCGTCGACTGTGCCGGAAGCGAGATAACGTCGTGCGACGATCGCATGGTGGAGGTGACTCGCAGCGACGGCCCTAAAGATTGATGGAGAAGACCTCGGCAGCTCTGTTTCCGAGAGGGTTATAGAAAGGTTGGGAGGCAGTATATGACTCGGAAAGCCATCTTCCTTACTTGGCGGTCCTCTTGGGGTGATTTGCGGCGGAAGAGAAGTATGTCGTGAGGATGACGGTACCCGTCCTCGATTCGGGGAAGGGAAAGAGGGCGCACGGAGTGGCGCCCGCAGATGTCAGCCCAGGGCCTACTACGCTGGTACACCGGTGGACCATGGCGAAACACGACGACCACGGGACCTGCAGGAAACAGAGTAGCCCTCATGTCCCCTACTCACACCTGGCTTGAGTCCGATCTGCATCACACCCGTCTTCCCCTCACTGCCTCGGCCTACACCTTCTGCTTTGAGCGGGGGCGGCTCGTCTTCTCCGCGCGCGCGGCCTTGTTCGCCCCCCGGGCGGAGTGAAACAAGGGCGGAGTGGACTCCCATCAAGCCACCGACAACGCCTGTGAATTCCGCCATTCCACTTCGCCATTGCGTTCCTCGGGTTGCGCACGGGCGCTGGAGGGCGATCACCGGGCGTCACATGGAAAAGGGCAGTGACAGGCAGAGAGGGAAGGAGCGAAGTCGGATACAAGCAGCACGTGGTCGGTCGGTCGGTGCCGGAAAAGGAAACAGGAACCCCACCCCTAACGGCTCGGCCTGGACGCCCGCCCCGCCCTTCCGAGATTCCCTACCCTTTAGCGCCCTACGCAGGGGCGGAGGGCCCAAGCGCAATGACCTTTCCGCTCCACTTGCCAGCGTTTCGCCGGAGTTGGGTCCTGGAGCCCAGCCAGCCTAGGCACAGGGCTGCTGGCCCGTCGGCGGACAGCACGCCCTGCGAGGCGCAGGGCGACGCGTGCACGCAGTAGAGGCTTGGAGAGAGGGCCGGCTGGAGGGCGTTCGGTTCGGCACGTGTCGGGAAGGGGAAGCCAGGGTGCAACGTAGTACTATCCCCCTCCCGGAGATGCCATGTCACCCAGCTGTCGGTAGTGAGGACTGCTCTCCGCGCCTCGCTGTTGCATCCCGCCTCCGCCGGCCCCGCGTGTTCGTCCCATGCGTGCAACGGGCCGGTAGACGACTCAGGACGTATGCACCTGGCGTCGGTCCACTCGGCTACAAAGCGCGAATGCCCCCGGAAGAATCGAGCACGGGCCGCCTGTCTGCAAGAGGAACCCCTGCCTATCTGCCTTTCAGCTCGGACGACAGCTGCTGAAACGGCAGGGGCTGCGACGATCCCTACGTACCACTCCCTCTCCGTTTCTGCCTCTATGTACGAGTATCGCCCGACGATTGCGTCGACCCTGGTAAGAAGTGGGGCCGCCCGGACGTCGAGCGCTCCTGCTGTACCAGGTAAGTAATTCGCTACTGGGGGACGAGCGTGGGCTTCTTGTCTACCGGGCCACGGGCCTGGCGGCCCTGCGTTTCTCTGGTCATTGCTGTATTGGGACCAGTGGGCGGGTCAGTCCATCGGATAGCCCAACATGGCCGCCACCCCGCGATGGTCTGTTATCTCGGGGGCCTGGCTCGACCAGCGCTTTGGCCTCGGCGAACAGACGAACGGGGCGGGGGCAAACGCGGGCATCGAAGATGCGCATGGGAGGCCCATGGCACGACACTCGAGGGTCCCGAGGGTCCCGAGAGAGGGGCAGCAGGCACGTCCTGCCAGAGCTTATTTCGAGGAGGCCCAACCCGCGAACCGAAACCTTTTTTCGCCGGGCTCAGGCTTCTCCTCCCTCTCGCTGATCGCCGGCGGCACGCACTGACCATGCAACGGCTCTTGCTCTCGCTCCTGGCCGTGGTGGCCCTTCGGCTCCTGCCCTGCCACGCGGCGCCGGCGCCCCATCGCCAACCCGCCGCCCGTGCCGCCCTGGTGAGCAGCCGGGCCACATCGTCGCCCTTGGACCTGGTGTCCCAGCTATCCACCTGTGCCGTGCGTGACTCCCACCCCGTCTCGCACTACCCACCACCCGGCCGACCGGGTGTCTTGGGCTAGCCCGACTGACACGGAGTCTCCGGGCTCGGGAAACAGATTTCGTGCCTGGCCACACACTCGCCCGAGTATGGCTGTTCCGTGCTGGACATCGAGTGCCAGTGTGCTAGCAAGCCGCTCTACGAGGTCCTGTCGGCTTGCATGGTGATGAACTGCACGCTGGACGAGGCCATCGGTAAGATAAACCCACACCTCGATCCAGCCGCCGGCCCTGAGGCTGGACCGCCAACGGGGGAGTTCGGCGCGCTGATGCCAACACGCATCGCCAGGCCTTGCCAAGGTGGATGCCAAGCAGTGTGACCGGCCGACGGATTCGAAGAACGGAGAGTTCAAAACCATTTTTTACCTCTTCTCCGTCCTCATCTACTCGCCATTTGTGCTCCGCATTGCCTCCCGAGCCTTTATTACTAAAAAGCTGTGGTGGGACGACTTCTTCCATTTTGTCGCCATCGTATGTGCGGCAAAGAGGCCATCCTCCCCTCGAGCGCCTTGACGATTTGCTGATGTGCCCTTCGATAGGTCATCACTTTTTTTATCACCTACTGTGTCGACCAACGTAAGTGGAATCTTGCACCAGTGGTTTCGCCATCCCTTTGGGCTCGGAAGCTGGCCGTTCAAACGCCGACCCACTCTTGGCGTTGGGAGGCAGAACCTACAAGCAGGGCTACCTCAATGATTGGTCCGGCGGGGCCTCGTCCAAAACGCCCGGTTTCCGGTCCCAAGGACAAGAGGGCCAGTACAAGACTAACCACAGACGACAGTTGCCAAGTTGGGATTCGGAAACCATCTATATGAGATAGAGCCTGCAGCACTGCAGATCTTTTGGATGTGGTGTAAGTATAGCCCGGTTTGCTCAGCTGTGGCTCGTTTCGTGTGCTGACGGGCGACTTCCTTTTCCCCCTTCTCTAGCTTACATCGGTCAACTGCTCTGGGCCACGAGCATCCTCGCGCTCAAGGTCTCGGTACTGTGCTTCTACCTCCATTTATTCCCGGACCGGAAATTCATCCTCGCTTGTTCCGTGGTCCTAGGCGTTATGGTGGTCGGGGGCACCGGTTTCATCCTCTTCGACGTCTTCCAATGTATACCCGTTTCAGCCGGGTGGACGTTACAACACGGCCCCGACGCTAAATGTACCAAGCTCTCTATCGTGGCTATATCCGGCGCCTCTTTCAACGTCTTATCCGAGATTGCTATACTCATATTGCCCATGCCTGTCCTGTGGACTTTACAACTAAAGTTTCAAAAGAAGTTGGGCGTCGTCATCCTCCTAGGACTTGGGCTTCTGTGAGTACCACTCGGAGTACGGCTCCCATACCCGTGGGCTCTTTTAACCTCTCTGTTGTCTCTTAGAACCATCATTGTATCGCTCATCCGAATCCGCTTCCTTATGGACGTTGATGGGTACGCCGATGCCACCTGTAAGCCGCCAAGTCCTTCTTTCGTTTCTGCCCCTGTGCAGGGGCACCTGATATGAGCCCGGATGTTGACGTAAAGCTCCTATGGTGCAGATCGCCTCTACCCAGGGTTTCAATGGACAGCCCTCGAGGTCCTGACGGCGCACTTCGTCGTGTCGGCGCCGGCCATCAGCGCCCTCATCAAGGTGGCCCACGGGTACCTGACGACAGCCGTACGCAATTCGGGCTACCTGGGCTCCAGGAGCTCCAAGAGCTCCAAGGAAAAGGTCGAGGTGTCCCACGACAGCACCCCCACTGCGGGTACACCAGCGCCGAGGCCAACGCAGCCAACGCTTCCGACGCCGACGGTGTCGACCCGACGGCATGGCGGCTACGACATCTACGGTGGCTTCGATTTTGACGACGACAGCGACGACGAAATAGAGCTACGCCGGTCTATTTCCAGTTACGTCACGGCGTCAAGCAGTGTTACGGCTACTAGTAGCATCAGGGCTTCCTTTGGGAGTACCATGTCACAAGTGCTGTCGGTAGAAAAGGCCCCCAAGTAGCGAGGTAGCGGTTGAGTGTAGTTGAAATTCTGTTGATCTTTTTTTCACCCTCGGTGCCCGCCCCGTATATTATTCCCAGTCCCTCGTACACTAGGGCCTCTGGTGTCTCGTCCGGCCTTTTGTGAATGCAGGGACCACGCAAGGAGTAGAAATGGCGAGCTGTTTCAGGGCCGCTCATCAGTGGTGGAACAGTGCATGGTCCACATCGTGGCTGGCCGACATTGCTTCCACCGTTGAAAATATAGACGCCGGTGGAACTCTGTGAGCCACGCTTGAGAAGCAAGCGGGCGTGATAGGGGCGATTTCGGCCGTGAAAACAGGCTTGAGGCCGCGCAACCCCCCACCCCTCTCTTGGCCGGCATACAAGCAGACGCTCGAGCAGGGGATAGAAAAGGGGGGGGGGTGGCGGAAGACGTGATCGGTCGTCCCGGGAGCGCCTCCGTCACTCCCTGGGTAGAGAGCGGCCCGGCTGGACTGTTCAAGCCACTCGGCTTTTCTTCCGAGCCTGGCAACTGTGCTAGATCAAGCACAAAGCAGCACAACGAAGGATGCACCACGGCTGAGACCAGCCGGCAGCCCGGGGATCGCGGACGCCATCCTTGGCATGGTGCTGCCTTTGGGAGACTCGTCCATTTGCCGCCCTTCTCCACCCGCCTTCTCCACGACCGGCGGCACATGTGGCGCGACTAGGCAGTCATCCCGCCGGGCAGCCCCGACATGGAGGGGGGCACTCGGACGGCCGCGCCACGCGTTCCTGCGTCAGGACGGGTTCGTGCCCCGATCGTGGCGGCAGAAGGGCGTGGGCCCCCGAGGCCCATGTTTCACCCCGGGTTGATCAACCTGTCACACCTGCGGCGGCGACCGGCCCGCGGGACGCCATCATGGGCTGCCGCCTCTGGGCTCCCGGACACCCGTGCCCGCCACGGCGCTGCTGTCAGGCAGGGATTCTGTCGCCGTCGTCCTCTTGTTTCGGCCCCCGGCCCCGCACAAGCGCTCGGCTCTGCAAAGTGCGTGCCAACCCCTGGCCTCGGACAAAGGGTGAAACAGACGGTCGGATCCCCAAGTGCCCGCCAATCAGTGGCCATGAATATTCGTATCGTAGCTGCATCCATCAAGTACCATTACGGATGCATCTGGTTGGAAAGGCCATACGATAGCACTTCAAAGTATAGAGCCAGCAGGGGAGAGAGTACAAGCCAAGTACAATATGCTTTCCGGTGTGCACATACTGCGAAATTATAGAGGCAGTAACAAGCCGGGGCCGTGCCAGCAGGCTTCTCGCTGTTAGAAACGTAGCATAAGCAGCACAGGCGGAGAGGCTTGGCGAGAGAACAAATACAGCTGACTCGAGAGTCGGGTGGACGCCCAATCCAGGCGGGGTTCGATTTAAGTCCCGGTCCGGCTCAAAGCTCAGATAGTGCGCCGACCGCGTCGGCCAGGAGGCCGGTAATGTCCGGGCCATTGTCAATCGTCTGCTGGGCGCAGTTGGGGGCCGCCTCCCTGAAGCCGTTCTCCAGCGTCGCCCCGGGCTCGGCGTAGCTCGCGAAGACCGATTGCAGCGGCCCCATGACCTGGCTTCGGGGCAGCGACGTGAAGATGTTGGCCTTCTCCGTCATGCCGCGCAGGTTCCCCGCGGCCACGCGGTAGAGCTGTGTCGTCGGTTAGAGGACGTGCAACGTGCATCGGTCGAGGAAAGGGGCGGGGGCCCTTGCCTGGCTGACCGTGTCGCAGGCGCGCTGCTGCTCGTCGTCGGCGAGGGGCTCGGCGCCGTTGCGCACAAGCTCCGCCTGCGTCGTCAGCTCGCCCCCGATGTTCGTAAACCCGGTGACCATTTTCTACCCCCCCGAGCGTTGTGAGCAACGTGCCTGACACGGTTGGCGGGCGGGGCTTTGCCCACGCGCACGTACCGGGGCAACCAGGAAGGCGTTGGCGGTAGTGAGTCGGGCGAGATCGTCCCGGATCTCCTCTGTTAAAGTGAGGAGCCTCTTGTAGCCCGAAACCAACGTGGTAGCGTCGGGTGCGGCGAGATTCGTGCCGGCCGAAAGCAGGGCAGTGGTGATGGCGAGGACGGCGAAACGCATTGTGATGAGTTTGGGGAGCCCAGGGGCCAGGTCGCAGGGGATTTGCTACGAATGACGCGGAAAATGAGAGCCACTGTAGGAGATACCCTGTTCTGAAGGATGCAGTGGGCGCAAAGCACCAAGAGCAGGGCGTAGCCGGCTGCTCTTATACCGCGAGCCCCGCGGCCCGTCCTCTTTTCGGCTCACGTACTGACAGGGACAATCCGGCTGAACGGGTGCGCTTCCGCCGTGGCTCGCCCCTTCGTCGCGCATACTCTGCCCTCATCTCGAGGGCAGGCTCTCAGTCCGGGCTCCGACATGCTCGCTCTCTGCGCTCGCACGCCAACCCCCCCCCCCCCCCCCCCCCCCCCCCCGACAGGTCCCGAGGTATGTGTGCGGGGGCGCGTATGCGCATCTAGTCGTGCCAAGACGGCGAAGCGGGAGCGGGCCGGCTTCGATGTCGCGCGTCACTGGTCTGTCTCACTCACCGCTCCTGTCGGCTGGGTAGCGCATGGGCGGTGTCGCCACCACCGCCGGCCATCAAGACGGCGGAGCGAGCGGGTATTTCTCAGCGTCGGTGAGCGAGCGGCTCTGACAAAGCTCAAGACGGCCGACTCAGAGCCGGAAGCAAGCCTGGCTGCTTCCTCCCTCGGCCCGTAAGCCCGGTCTTTGGGTTCTAGAGGTCAGGACGGCAAATTCGGGCGCGGCCCGTGAGGAGATTCCTGCCGGCTTTTCCACGGCGGTCAGAACGCTTCGATCGATGGGCCGGCGACCAACTCGACACCGGTGGCGAGAGGCCATGTCGCAAACAAACCCGACGAACGCCCGTAATCTTCATAGCATACGCCGATCCACAACATCGTATCGGTCCTTCGTTGGTGTCGAGGCAGGCAGTACTGGTTTCTCAAGACACGCAACTGAGCAGTGCTCTACCCTTGATCATCCAACGCGGGACAACACCAGCTTCCTGCAGCCGTGCTCCGACCCCGGATTTCGCTCTCGCAGTATCAACCGGGCCCCTCGCGAGTGCCCAGTCCTAGGGTACCCCGCAAACCGACTCCTCTGCCGAGCCGACAGTACTATCCTCCAAGTCTGTGCTCACGGCTAACGCAACGTCTACTCCTTCGCACCTTTGGCTTGCGGGGGCAGAACGTGGCCCTTTCGCCATCGGCGCACCAGTGGTTTCATTGGAGTTCATTCTCACTCGAAGGAAAAAGAAAGCCGGTATTCGAGACACCCTATAGGCTATCATGGTAATCTGCCAGCACCGAACACACTGACATGGGCGAGGCGATGAGCCCGGAGACAGCGGGGTAGAGTTGTCAGTGTAGCTAGAGCGAAACGTCGCGCCTCTCGCGACGGGAAAAAGCAAGGGTACGTCGGGTTTGGCCCCGGTGGTGGCACTCGCGTGATGCGCCCACGCAACTTCTCTTCTCCGCTATGCCTCCTCGCCGCCTCGCTTCCTGAACACGCACCACAGCGGCCCCGGCTTCAGGAGCAGGCGGTTCACGGCCTGCTCGTGGACGGCGCGGCCGTCCTCGCCGGCCGCGAACTCGACGTCGTACGCCCAGAGCGTGCTGGCGAGGACGAGGCGGACGAAGCGCAGCGCCAGGCGCTTGCCGACGCAGTTGTAGGGCCCGACGAGGAAGGGGTGGAAGGCGCGGCGGTCGCGGACCAAGTCCGGGCGCGAGGTCCAGCGCTCGGGCAGGAAGGCCAGGGGCGCCGCGAAGTAGCGCGCGTCCGTCTGGAGCGAGTGGATGGGCACGTAGACCGAGGTGCCGCCCGGGACGTGAACGCCGTCGACGGCGATCCCGCCCGCCGGCACGGTGCGCGACCCGTTGTTGCAGGCCGGGCTGTGCACGCGCAGGACCTCGTCCACGAAGGCGACGAGGTCGGCGATGGGCTCCAGGTCGCGGTCGGCGAAGCGGCCCGGAACGGTGGCGCCATGCGCCGGCGCCACGGCGGCGCGCAGAGCCGCTTGCCGTGCCTTGGACTCGGCCAGGTAGTAAAAGGCGTACGCCAGCACCACGCCGATGGTGTCGGTGCCCCCGCCTAGGATAGCGCCGACCTCAGCGCGCAGGATGCCGCTGCTGGTGATGGACCGGGATGCGGGCGCCCGCATATCGGCAAGCATGGCGCTCATGATGTCCTGCTTGTCCGGGGAGTCGTTCTGGCGGGCGAGTCAGCTTCTCGGCGCCGCGCGAACCCGCAGTTTACCCATGCGGCCCCGTCCCCCGAAGGGGCCAGGGGAGAGATGGGCCTACCTTGATTCTCTGCTCGATCAGCTCGTCGAGGTACACATTCAGCTTATCCTCGTCGGAGGTGAGCCCGAGGCTGCGGAGCACGCCAATCGGCCAGCCCATCTGGCCCAGCTTGCCGGCGGCGGCCAAGCCGACGCCCAGGAGCCGGAGAAGCTCCGTCTCGGCTCCGCTGCGAACCATGCCGAACTCACACGAGAAGCCCACGCGGCCAATATTGTCGAAGGGAATCAGCAGCGCGTACAGGGACGTGTTGACGGGCGCTCCGTCCAGCTCGGCTAGCTTAGCCAGCCAGTCCTCGATGGTGGCATGTCCGTGCTCTTCGTACGCAACTTGGTCTGGCAGGGACAACCGTGGTGTGTGAGCAACAAGAAGAAGCAGCAGCATCGAGGGGGGGAGGACGAACAGGAACTACTCATGGCTTGGTCCCACACGACGCGTCGCTTGCGATGCTCTGCCTTGGTGCCCACCGAGTCGAGGGTATGCACCCCTCCCACTGTGACGAAAGCGTAGAACTCGCGGCTCTTGTCGCAGCGTGACGTGGCGCCGTGGATGCTCTGGATGGCGCCCACCGACGCGATGATGAGCTCGTTTGGGGCTGGGCAATGAGGAATCAGCATCGCCCCCCAGCCGTCATCTGTCCGGTGCGTACCGAGGTCAACCTGGGGGAGGCAAGGCAGGGGTTTTCTCACCTATTCGCACGATGGGCCCGTACTCGGCTATCAGCCGCGAGTGTTCCCAATGCATACGGCCGTTCCGCGCAATCCACGGGCCGTAGAGTTTGGTCAGCCGGGCGGCGACGGGGCCCGGAAAGTGCGCCAGGGGGTGCAGGAATAGCCGGTACACGGCGATGCTGGCGAACAACGCGCCCAGGTAGCAGGCACTCAGCACCACTGTGAGTCGGAGCCCGGATACGAGCCCACACTGCACGACGGCCACGACGGCCAGCAGGGCTCCCACCGCGGCATGGGAACCCCCCGTGACGAGCGCGTAGTGGTCGTGATACCCGCGGACAAAGTAAAGCGCGTGGGCAACGGCGCCTGTCAAGGCTGCCAGGGCGCACAGCTGCGTGCTGTGCCACGTTTGGGGGAACGGCATCGACATCTTGGGCTCGGTGTTCCGCCACGGCGTGCCTTGGGACAACGAGCAGTAGACGGAGAGGCGACCTAAATAGAAGGGAAACGCGGCAGTTCGTTTCCGGCGATTACGGTCGCCACCTACGGCGCCTGTGGGGGGCCGTCAAACGGAAGCCTGGGCATCTGTGCCGCGAATATCACGTCAGCACCAAGAGTGGGCCGGGTGCCGTAAGGCGGCAGCGACACGGTGATGGACCAGCGCAATGGCGCGTTCCCTTGACCTGATGCACTTCCCATGCCTTATATGAATCGCCGGCGCTATCGAGTGTGCGTGTGCGATGATATCACCAGGCTACTGCGATAGCTCATTGTTACGAAATACAGGGCGCCCGAGGGTGCGCTGAACAGCGTCAGCAGCTTAGGCATAGGAGCCGTCGGCCTTCATGTCAGCACTAGGCCCGCAGCCAAACGGCCATCATCGGTTGGTGTTAGACCTGCCTGGGCATTAACGTTCACTCGGACGTTAGGTGTACTAATAGGCTCCCTTCAGCGTTCTTATGATCGGTTGGGGGGCGGTGTCAGACGGCGTCCTGGGAGTCGTCCTCCGACATTCATTATGAACGACCGACTGCTACGTTTGGGACCATCACCATGAGATCTGCACGCATGGCACGTTGGTTACTGGCAACAAGTATTGCTGCTGTGCAGCCACCGCATTCTCAGATAGGCATTAAGTTTTGATATCGCTAGATGATGGGTTGTTGTCGCTGATGCTGACGAGTGGAGGGATCAAGGCTGGACCCAGCGTATTTCCCAGGGCCTGAAAGCTACACAGCAATGATTTTAGCGCGAATGCCTCACTCAGTACATTGCGCTTTTCAAAGAAACGCGTGCATCGTCGAAGCTGTATAAGTAGAATATGCCGTGGCTGGGGTATTGTTTAGCCCCTGAGGCTTATTTCTAGTATTTTTAGTCCTCGAATCAAGTTCCGCCAAAATTCCTAGGTCTCGGGCCCAAAGAGATAAGTGGTTCCTTATTTGGGGCCACTGTCCCCAGCACCGCTTGCTGCTGATGGGAGCTACCCCGGTCATTCTCGAAAGTGGTCGATCCGAAACCAATATGGATCTCGCCTCCAGCACGTCTTGGCAAGTAGTAGAGCGGAGCTAGTCGAGCTGAGCCTGCAACGTTCCCTCGAGAGTGGAGGCCGGTATATGTTGGGCGTGTCGAGAGAGTGAAACAAGGGGCAGGTCGATATAGTGGTAGGCCAAGCCGAGTTGCTATAATTGGCAAGGCAGAAGAGCGGTGGCCAAGGAAGCCGCCGGAGAGAAATGCATGGCGACTCTGCTTGTGCTTGCTCCCGCAAGAAGCTATCCGGGGGTATGGGTATACATTGTTCCAGGGCCTAGCGTGGGCACCCGGGCCGATGGGCAAGGAAGAGCTCCTTCAGATAGTCCAGGGTGACGGTTTCGCGGGTTGGTCACGCAGCCGGTCAGGTATGTGACTGCTCCAAGAAACGGGCCTTGAGAGGGCCGGGCACGTGAACCTCTCCGAGATGCGGGCACTTTTTCGCCATCGCAGACTACGTGGGAAGCCGCCCGAGGCTCGACCCAACGCCCCGGAGATACGAGTCCCGTGAGCCGGGACCGGGCCTATCATGTGCAGCCAGCTGGGCGCCCACGGCGTTGCGCAAGCACGAGCCGGTGCATGGCACGCGATGTGACCAGCCGCTGGAGACGCGTTGCGGCTTGGCGGGGGCCAAAACGCGGGCAGTATCTGCACCCCGGACTCTCGACCCCGAGCGCCCGGGTGAGACGGGGGCCAAGATTCGCAGGAGGGGTTGGGCGCCCCGACCATAGGCCGGCGCATGTGCCAGCAGCAGCAGAAGCAAAAAGGAGGCGGCGGCACGGATAGCGAAGATGCAGGCGTCAGCAGCAGCTGCAGCCCAGCAAAGGACCGTCGTTGGTGCCCGCTCGTTGCGTGACGGGCGTTGGGCACCGTTGGTGTGCGGTGTTTTAGGTCGCGTGGGTGTGTGTGCCTGCCCGCGCTTTCTCTCGCGCGTGGACCGGGGAAAGGGAGGGAGAGATTGAGAGCTGCCGCGCCAATAACATGGCATCACCTCGTATGGCACCCGCGTAGCAGGGCGCGTAGCGGGCCAGCTATAGAAGAGTCACCCTCGACGCATGCGCCCGCGTTACTTGCCGTGCTGCGTTGCTGCTGCATGCAGCGGCGAATGCCACATGAATGATCGGCCAGGTGCGTCGGCCGTGATACGTCCGAATGGGAAGGAAGAAAAAAGAACCGGGCGCGGGCAATTCGAAGCCATAACACACATCGTCGCTAATGCGCAAAGCGATGCCGACTGACACGTCATGCTGCTCTCATGATCCGTCCGGCGTGTGATGCTACGCCCAGCTTTGCCTTGCGGGCTTTGCTGATTGTACCGTGCCGGTGCGTCGCCGCGGGGTCACCGGCCCATGTTTGGGAGTTTCCGCTGGCAGCTCATACCCATCGACCCGTCACGGCGGGGTGGAACAGCCAGGCTCGGTCAGAGAGGCCGGGCAGCAGAGAAAGCAGAGCAGAGGACAGAGCTGGACAGAGCTCATAGAGAAAAGCCCAACCTGACGCACGTGTTTGTTTCGACCGGCACCCGGAAATAGCACCGGGAAACCTCTCCCCCCACCACGAGGACCCCTCCCAGATCTCAACGCGGCCCAATTGCCGGTGCGCGATTGCGTGGGGCTGCGTTGCCATAGACTTTCACCGTTTCGGCCTCTTCTTGGCTGGACTCTGGAAAGCGCCGCCACGCGCCGCCAAGGCTGGGACGGAAACGGGCGAGACTGGCTGACGGCTTGGGATGCCAGATGGACCCCGCCCGTGCGGCAGGTTTCGCGATCGCCCGCCAGCGGCCGGAGCCACGTCCGTGGCGGCCGAGGACACCGACCTGGCTATGCCGCCGAGTCCCGGGCCCAGCGAAGAGCGGAGCCCAGAAGTGCCCATCGGCCCGTTTTCCAACCGCTTGGAGGCGTCTTTGCTGGAGCGTCGGCCTGTCCCGGCGGGCGAGCTTGGCCTGAACGCCGCCGTGGGTGGCACGACCGGCTGCCAGATCAGACGATGGCCGGCGTAATGTGCAGACAGGGCCAGGACACGCAGGGTGCTGGTGCAGCTCGGGCGATCAGCGGCCAAATGCACCGAATGCAGCGAGATGGAGCCCTCGACCCCACCGTCAACACGTCCAGCGTTACCCTGGCCTCCCGTTTCATGTGCTTTTGCTTTCCCATGCTGCTGCCCACCCGCCGGCCCTCGTCGTCACATCGTATCTCGAGTCGCGGCCCAGCCAGTCAGAGACGAGGGGCACGGGATCGAGGCCACCCTTGTTGAACCGCTAAGCGTGCCACTCGCTTGCCGTCCGGCTACCGCGCCTTGTTATATCTGTACGGTGCACCGTCGTCCCAGGCCCCTGTCGTCGTAGGCCCCGGCCCGACTCTATTTACAACCCAAAAGGCCCCGCCCAAAGTCAGGCCAGGGGCGTCGCGGGTCGACTGTTTGTCCTCCTTCCAACGCCCGACCGACTCTCACGACGTGAAGCGTCCAGGCCGGCGGTGGACCGTGTAAGAGCGGATCTCGAGAGGCCCAGGTGTTGGCCCGGTCCGAAGATTGTATAAGAAGGCTGCCCGTCGAGCCTCATGGTTACACGAGAAGGACGCACCTCTTTCCGCTATTCGCTCCGTTGTGCTCAGCAACAGCTAGACCTCACCTTTGCCCATTGTCGCCAACTACCAGGAGCAACAAAGCCAAGTTCGCTATCCGAAACCAGCTATCAGCATATCATCTACCGTGCCCGCACGACGATCGATCTGCCTTACCACATACATACCACCTTGGCCTTACCCATTGTAATCTTGCCTCGCAGCGTCGCCCTGCCGGGAAACCAAGAAAAAAAAAAACCCCCCAAGGCCCGGCCCAGGAATAAACATACGAGTGTCGCGCCATCCGAACCCGTTCCACGCGCCCCGGCGGCCGCCAATGTGCACCATCGCCGACTCCACCACGCACCTCGACGGCTCTCCGAGCTGTCAAGCCAAGGCCTGTCGCTACCGGACGCTGTTGGCGCACTGCCCGTACAACCCACCCGCCCCCCGTTCAACCGCCATGTCGTCCCAACGTTCGACCCGGCCTTTTTCCTCCACCACGGGCGTCTACCCGGCCTACCTGCCGAGCCTGCACAAAGCCAGTCGCGTGGAGAAGAAGCTGTGAGTGTGACGATCTGCCTGCACTGCCTGCCCACCTAAACTACTTACCTTTTTCCCTCCCTCCCCCCGGATCCTGTCCCTGCATTCCCGATTCTCACTTTCTCACCCTCTCCCTCCTCTTTCCTCCTGGTTCAAAAACCCCCCTCCGCCCGTCTTCCTCGCTATCTAGCTATCCACCTATCTCGTTTGCCACTCTGCACACCCTCTCCGCCTCTCTTCCCCTCGCGCAAACTCGCCGACGAACAAGATGCTGACGACGACCAAAAGAGTGCCTGCCGCTGTTGCCACGTTAGGGATTGGTGAGTGAAGCGCCCGTCTCTTGCCCTCTTTGGATCCCCTCTCTCTTCCTCTCTTCCGCCTTCCTCCTTCCTGCTCTGTGGGGCTGTGGTTGTGTGGTTAATGTTGGGCAATGTGCTGCACGCGGGCGCATTCAACTGCGCCCGCGGGTGTCTTTTGCGCAACAGCGCCCCCCTCCAAAGCCCCTTCGCCCTGCCCTCTCCCCAAATCCTGGGGAAGTGGCGGGCGGGAAAGTCTGGGGCGCAGGTTGCACACGAGAGCTCTGCGGCGGGCTTACCCCCGAAATTGCGGGGGAGGGAGGCGAAGGGCGGCAAGGGGGATACCCTACACCAAAGCTGGCCAGTGATAGCCGAGGCTAACCTGGGCCCCCGTTACGTACAGGATACGGAATCGCCAAGTACCGACAATCGCAGATCGACCAGCAGCACGCGCAGCAGTTCTTGTCAACGCCCTCGGCCATGACGGACGCGACGTCAGCACGCGCCGAGGCCCTCATGGACGCCTACGGCGACCGCTCGAGCCTGGCCGACATGGAGCAGGCCGTCAAGGCTTACGAGGCCTCGCACGCCCGCCGGTGAACCATTGCCCATCAGCCTTTTCCTTTCCGGCATTGCCCCTTTCCCCTTGCCGCATCCCACCCCAAGGCAAGGAGGAATCGGGATGGGGAAATTGAGTGTGCGGAGATACGCGCGCGGCTCGGCTCGGCCGAAGGAGAAACCCCGAAGGAAAACAGGCACGGTGCGCGAGCGAGACACGCATACGCTTTGGATTCACGTGCAGCAGCAACGTGCACGAACACGCACACGCACGCACACACACACACACACACACACCACACTACACACGTAGAGACACGCATCATGCGCTGGGGAAAGCAAGGGGGAAACGCCGCCCGGGGACCCATTTGGCCCCCGCCCCCAGTGGCCTAGCCCGGCAACCTGACGTCGTCGGCCAAACCATCCTTCAGGCCCGTCAACCAACCTACAGGGCCACTACGAATCACTGTTTGATGGACCGCGCCCGCGCTGCGGGGCGCAGACGGGGGAGAGCATGCAGGACATGAGGAGGAACCCTGCCCCTCCAAAAAAAAAAAACAAAAATAAAAAAAATCACAGCGGAGGTTTTACGCATTGAACGGCATCAGCAGCGTCATGGTCAATTTCCTTGGGTACAATATTCTTGCACTGGGCGCACATTCATCATTTTACTGGGCGCAAAGGGGGTTGGGAGGTACTCGGATGGGAACATACGCGGTTGAGAGATCGGGCCCTCTCCATACGGGCAACTGAGATCAGGGGATAGATGCTCAGCACAGCATATGCGCTGCACAAAATCTATCAATTCACCATGAAAACCTCCATAAGCACTGCTTGCGCTGCCACGCTGCCAAGGCCCTACATACTGCACTCACTACGCACTGCATCTGGCAAGGCATGGCACCACCGCCTCGGTCGCTGCGGTTGTTCCTGCACAGGTGGTCCCCACGGTTCTTGGGCAACTCGGACGAGGCCTTCGGAGGAGTTCGGCGTTACGCAGAAGAAACAACCAAAAGACGGGCCGCACGCATCCACTGCCGCATTGCTGCCGTCATATCGTCAGATACCTGCAGGGTCGCCCCGCCTCGCCGGGCGCACACCTAGTGATGGATACTTTGGCTACGTGAAGACAACCAAAGCAAGATTTTCAACGGCCGATCCTCTCGGGTCATCGGCTGGCTTTGTTTTCCTTCTCTCTTGGATTGCTTGTCCCCTCAACCCTCATGTCATCCCACTTGCGGTTATCTGCGTGTGGGTGCGGCCTTGTCTCTGAGCTCCCGCCGGGCGAGCTTCACATCAGGCAATTGCCCAGACGAGGGGGCCCCAAGATTTGCCAACGGTTCCTACGGAAGAGGTCCAACCCAGACAACCCTTCTTCCGTTTACCCATACGAATGAATATCTTGTTTCTGGCCCCCCGGTGGGCTTCATCCGTTTCGTTCATCAGGCATCCCCACTCCCCGAAATCACCCGAAGGAATTCGCGACGACCCCGGGCATCTCTCTCTTTCTCGTCGACGACCCAGGTATTCGTCTTAGGTCCCATGTGCATGCATCACGCGCCCGCTCCACTTGAGGCTGAGAAGCCATTTCTCTACCGCGATTCGCCCGCGCACGCCCACACATACACATGCAAGAGTGCATCATGAATTGACATTACCCTACACCTCTTTCATCCACTTGATTGTTTGCGTGGCCCAGTGGTTAAGGCATCTGCTTTACATGGACGGCCTTCCTAAGGATGTCGTACTTTACGCAGAGGATCGCAGGTTCGATCCCTGCCGCGAACAAAATAGCATTCCTTGCGCGTTCTTTTTGCCTCTTCTTCAGTTTTTCCTTACTTTTAAGAGGGCTAGTCGGATGCATTAACACTACACCAGGCCAGATTGTATGAGATCGCCCTAAAGAACTGATTCAGCCAGTTGCTCGACCTTTTCGAAGTCGCTTTCCAGGAGCAAACGGCGCATGCCGACACAGCGGCTTTCCCCCCATTCCTCTCCCCGTTCTGGCCCTGCTTGTCTCTTTTTCCTTTCCTTTCCTTCCCTCGATTGACCAACGAGAAGTAGTACTTGCGCGCCTGGCGTCTGTCCCCATGTTCCTAGCCCGCGAACCCAACGCCGCGGTCGAAACCCCCCACTATCGCCTCACGGCTCCCACACCCGCCGCTCAGTCGCGGCTTGTAAGCCCCGTCCGCGCCTAGTGACCCATCGCCCCCGTTCTGCCCGCATCGTCCGTTGGTGCGCAGATGATCGGCCGGATTCCCTCGTTTCCCTCACCCCGTCCGCCCGTCTCCCACGTTTATAGCGCAACGTCGTGCAGGAGCGACACTTGGACGACTCGGTCCTGCCGGGCGCCTCGGTGAGCCTACGGCGCCGCGGTAGCGGGGCAGGTCGGCGACGCCCAACCGTGGTGGGAATCTCTTGGGCTTGTAACTCACCAGTCCAGCGGCAGGCGCCGCGCGCCCGTTCAAGTAGGCGTTGGTCACCCGGCCCTCGGCATCCGACGAGACCTGCGCCCCGCGCCCGTCAGTATTTGTTTCCCTGTTCGTTTTTCTCATTCCGGTTCCTCCAACCCCGTCAACTGTCCGTGCCCCGTGCCCTCGGCCTGCCCCCCCCCCCCCCCCCCCCCCCCCCGAGGCTCTCCCTCCATGACAATGGTGCGTCGCGCCCACCATTCCGATCTCTCCGCGGGCGGCAGGGAGGGGAGGAGGAATAGGAAGAACAAAAACGTCCTTCCGTCATTAAGGCGGGGAGCCGGGAGGCCTACTCACATCGGTGGGGACGCTGATGCTCGACACCAGGAACGCCAATACCCGCCGCCCGGAAAGCCGCCGCCAGAGTGCCACCGGTTCACCTTCAGCACATATTGTCGTAGTGGTCGCTGTCGACATCGTCGACGCCATCGGCTTCGTCGTGCTTCTGGAAAGCCGTCGCTGGAGACCCGTTGCTTCTTCGCTTTTGTTGCGCGTCGCCATCTTTGTCGTCGTGGGAGGCCCCCCTGGATTGGTTCGTGGAGATGTCGTCTTTTCACGCTCCGCGTAGGTTATTATCTTGGCCTCTTTCCCGTGCTGATCGAATGACGCGCCCGGTTCAAGTCGGAAAGTTTGATGGCTGGGCCTAGAAGAAAGACGGTAGAATAGCGAGGAGGTGGCGAGCATACTGCCCCCTTTTGTAATACGCTTCCGACAACTGTCACAGGGTGCCGGCCCCGAGGCACATACAGGTTTCGGACACACAGGGTTGTGGTCTGGGCTTGTCGTCCCTCCCTTCCCCGAGGCCGGTGGGTTGGCCGGCCCTGGGTCCAAGTGGTCTGTTTGTGTGCGAGGAGGCTCAGACATGGCAGACGAGGCCCCTTCCCCAGAGCCAAAGTTTGCTGGATGGACAATTGGCAGCTTGGTGCACGCGCGCGTGCGTGTCCCGTACCGCTTTCCCCTGCAGATGCACCCTACGTGCGTGCGTGCGCGGTGTTTAATATACGGTGGCCGCTGTGGCTGCCCGGCAGCGCTCGCGGCTTTAGTCCCCCCCCCCCCCCCCCCGCGTCTGGCCGTCGCCGTCGGCCCCGGCCCAGGCTTCAAGATCAGAGAGCAAGAGAGAGGAAAAGGGGGCTATCGCGGTGGGGTCGGTGGACGGCATGGAGATAAAGTACCTGCCTGGATTGGTAGGGAAAAGTAACACAGAGCGAATTGACTTGTCTCGTCAGCGAAATGAGCCGCTACCCTGAATTATGGACGGGAAGAAGGGGTGAGGCGGCTAAGATCGGCCGCGTCTCAGCCGGTAGGGCGCTCGAGCCGTCGTGCTTTCGCAGCTCGGGGGCGGACACGAGGCGTCGGCCGCTACGCTCCTATAATTCTCCAACCACCTACGTATGGAAACCTCCTCTTCCCTTTGTATACAGGTTCGAAGTAGTGCTCAATGTTCAAAGAAACTCATTAAGGATAGGGATATTGAAGCAAGACACACGACTATGATGACGACAAACGGGCAACACCGCGCTCGCAATATCACGTGTGCAAGACCAAGGAGGTGGCAGAGCATCAGGGATCGAGTCTTCTGCATGAAAGCCGAATCTCCAAATGTGCGCCAGTCACCTGACTACTAAGTGCAATAAATGTGATTACATGCACATCACTGCTTATTCCCCCATGAGCCACCGTGATGTATTCCCACCTGCCTCAGCCAGTTCCCACCGCAAAACTTGGCTCCGTCTCCCGACCCCTGCGATGCCGCCTCGTCTATGCCATTTCCCACTGGGGACCATAACTCGCACAGAATGCCAAAGGCAACCCTAACTTCATTGAATGGCACTGTTCATTACAAAACAAGGATGAAATAATAGATCATTTGCCCTATGGTAAGCAAGTTCACCCAACAGTCCACGCCGATCCATAGTATAATCTCGTCGCCAAAATGAGGCTCAGCGTGACTGAAGCCTGAGCACTTACGCTGAGCTGTCTCTTTCCAACAGGCCCCCGACTGACTCGCCGAGGCTGAAATTCATGTGCTCGCTCATGTACTGAATGCGCGGCATCTTGTTGATGGGCGAAGTGCATGTTCCGTGGCAGATGTATTTCCTACAATCAAGGTTACTTACTGAATCTTTGAGCCTCTATCCGGAAAGGCAGTTGCTCTGCCCCGCCGACTAGGGAGTAGGTGAACCCTTGGTGGTGCGTGTATTGCTCATAGACACCTGAGCATTTTACTTGGCCATGTTTGAGGGAGATACAGGGTGTCAATCGCTGCATACCAGCCAGTTGTAGCCATATGTAGCGAGCCGACAATTCCAAGTAGGCGGTTTAAGGAGTGGCGAGATTATGACGCTTTTGAGGCACAGTCGTCAGCATTCTGCCCCTGCACTGCTTTTGCCATTAAAGACGGAGCCCCCACCGGTTTTCGGCACCCCCTCTCGATGAGTCAGCGCTTGCTGCTTGATGTGATCTTATCCAGATCTTACGGCTCGGGAGTTGGTGAAACAAACAACCCAACAATCAATTCGCAGAGAAACACGATTGCAAGAAATCGGCCAGGATCGTGGTCATGGCAACCCCCCCGGCAACAAAATCACAGCATGGTCGCCGGGCGCTACGGGATCGGCTCGTTGCTACTCCAGACGAGTTTGTCACTCAGATGCCCAAAGTAGAGCTCCATGTGCACATAGAAGGGACGCTCACACCAGAGCTCCGCTGGAAAATCGCAAAGCGCCATGATATGGCGGTCCGGCTCGCCAGCGACAAGAAACACCCACGCGAGCTGGCGTCTCTCGCCGAGGTGGAGCGGGCGTACGGAGACGTCATCTCGAGCGCGCAGCTGCCGGCGTACGCGCACCGGCCGTTCTCCGAGGTGCCCGCCACCTTCTTCGAGGCCTACTACAGCGGGATCGAGGTGCTCCGGACGCGGCAGGACTACTTCGAGCTCGCCTCGGCCTACTTTGCGCGGGCCGCGGCCATGAACGTCCGGTACTGCGAGGTCTTTTTCGACCCGCAAGCGCACACCTCCAGGGGGGTGGCCTGGGCCGAATTCATGGGCGGACTCAGGGCGGCGCAACAGAAAGCAGCGACGGAGCTCAACGTGGGTTGCCCAGCCTGCGCCCCGGTGCCGCCCCCGCGGCGAGGGCCGGCACCAGAGGACCTCTCCTTGGAAAAGCCCCGCTGACCCGGTGCACCCCCGCAGGTCCGATCCGGCTGGATCATGTGCTTCCTGCGCGACATGTCGCCCGCGTCCGCCTCGGCGCACTACCAGGAGGCCATGGCGTATCGCGACATGATCATCGGGTTCGGGCTGGACTCGGACGAGACGGACCGGCCGCCCATCCTGTTCGATGGCGTCTTCGCGCGGGCGCGGGCGGACGGCTTCCGGATCACGGCGCACTGCGACGTGGGCCAGCGGGACACGCACGAGAACATCCGCCAGGTCGCGTCGGTCCTCGGGGGCGGCGGCGCCGACCGCCTCGACCATGGGCTCAACGCGGCGGACCGGGCCGACCTCCTCGGCCTGGTCACGCGGCGGGGCCTCGGCCTGACGCTCTGCCCATGGGCCTACCTGCGCCGCTGGACGTACGCCGAGGTCGCGGACCGGCTCCGGGCGCTGCTCGACGCGGGGGTCCGCGTTTGCGTGTCGAGCGACAGCCCGGCGTACATGGACGACAGCTGGGTCCTGCACAACCTCTTGCTGGCCAAGGCGATGGGAGACATGTCCGACGGGGACGTCTTGGCCATGATGCAAACCTCGGTCGACATGTCCTGGGCCCCAAACGAGGAGAAGACGCGTCTTCTCGACGAACTAGCAGATTACAGCACGAAGCTATTATAGACAGGAGAGAGCCAACTGGCTTTCCATAAAACGGGGAGATTATAGAAGCGTCTGGGTTCGACGGGATGGACGGTTGCCCGGCCATCCAAGGACAGCAACCCGCCCGATGACGACGGGCCGCGGGCTGGCACTCATAACCACAGCGCCTACATTGCTCTGGATGTTTGACATCTGGCTCGGCCCCGAGTACGAGGGTCCTGCCTATGGTTGTTTTGACGACGTTGATTGTTAATGTCTTCACTTCATGGGCTACTGTTCTTACCAGGTTATAGGGGGGGGCGGGGGCGTTCTCTCATTCTTCCGTGACATAACTCACTTTATTTATCGAGCGTGGCCCTTTCCCAATTGCCTGGCTGGCCACTTGGGTCCGAGGATTCGTCACAAAATGGAATGTCCACTTGTGCCCACCGTGTTACATGCTCTTAATATTCCAGCTGATCAAGATGCCGGATTGGAGAGTCGCGGTCCTTCGACGAACATCATGTCATCGATTCCGAGGTCCTTTACATTTCAGCAGCAATGCCAAGCAAACATGGAGTGAAGTTCCTATGCCCTTGTCGCCAAGCCAAGGCCCAGCCAGGTGCTGTGGGGGTCTGCTATGTGACAGGATGGGAACCCGTCACTGAGCAGCACCTTTGACACCGGGCCACCATCTGGTGCTCCGCCGCGTCAATGCGAGCAGCTGTGCAGCAATGAGCCCGCCCGGGCATGACGGTGCCGTGAGCTGGGTGGCCATCTCGGCCACCGCGGGGCCAGGAGAGGAGGTGTGGCCAGTCCATGACGTTGAGGGAATGGGCGCTGCTGCGCTTGCCGGTTGAGTCGGCGAAGCCGGGTTGGGCGTGCGGGCTCCCCACCAACAGGAACGCCATGGGGCTAGTTGTCAATGCTGGGAGATGAAGTGCCGGTTCCCCCTCTCGCCCATTTGCTTCGGAGGGAGCTTCACCAGGGCCCCCGAACTCGTGTGATGTCATCTGCAGGCCCATCGACCGCGTCGGAGAATGGGGAACTCGGACGCTGCCGTGAGCGGTGCGTGCCTGGCGCTGACGTTGGCCGGCCATAAGCCGGTCCTCAGCCCCGGCCCTGGGAGAAAAGCAGGGACTCGAGGCTTTCCAGCCCGCCACTTAGCCGGGAGCTGGGGCGATGTGCCTGGGGGGCCCGCCCGGGAACCGCCCGGGAACCGCCCGGGTGGCGGGCGGATCAATGCCTGCGTCGAAAAAGCACCCTTCTGCATGGGTGCAAAGCATGCAAGCATTCACGCGCCGGGCTGTGAGGGCACGCCCGCCCGAGCACGCGTGGGAACGTACACCCAACCTAGTAGCACCCAACGACGGATCATTACTTCTCAGCATGGTTATCAGCCCGCGAAATGCACCAGCTGGGGCGTCATGCTGATGGTGGCACGGCGGCCAACGCTTGGCATGGGGATGGGGCCAACCGCAAACGCAGCGGTTCCACCTCCCCCGCCTTTGCATTCGCTGGCAGTCGACGCCCCGGCAGCAGCAGCAAGCACCTCGAGCACCCGCTTGGTGAGACGGTATCTTTTCTCCTATTGTACCTACCTCTCTCCCCGTCACGGCCGCCGTGCATGCATTCACGCACACTCGCCCACACTCTCACACTCGCCCACACTCTCACACTCGCCCACACTCTCACACTCGCCCACACTCTCACATTCGCCCACACTCTCGCATTCGCGCGCGCCCGCGCACACATACACACACACACCCCCCCCCCCCCCCCCCCCCCCCCCCCCCCTCCTCCCTTGGGGCCGTCAAGGCCCTGTCTGAGACGGGTCGCGGGGCGGTCGGACTCGGATACGATGCACACACGTGGTCATCCGCGTTGCGGTTCGTTCGTGAAAAGCAACGGTCGAGCTGGCGATCAACCCCGTCTCAAGGATATGCTGAGGGACGGCGGCACATACGTACCTTGGTCGCCCAGGCCATGACTCGACCCTGCCTTCGGTTCCCAGTCCCGTGGGATTCAGTTGACACCTAGCCAGGGGGGCCGGCGTGGGCCCGAGACTGGACGGCACTCGGTGGTTGGGCCGCATTGAGGCAGCCCGCCAGGCTGTCGCCCCGCATGCGTGGGTGAGCCAGCGATGCCTGTCGCCAGCGGTCCAGGGCACGCCGCCGATTCGAAGATAGCCGGCGATCCTGGCCTGCCTAGGCCTGCCCGGCTCAGAAACGGGCAAATCAAGGGCGGCACTGTACCATTCCCCCCGACTAGCGCCCAAGTGATAGCGGCTACGGCACCCATAGCACTGGGCATTCGGGACACTCGCTTCTGCCGGACCGACTGGGTCGCACCCTCGCGAAGGGCAGGTATAGATAAATATTTCGCGGCTGCCGCACCCCGTCCCCTCCCCTCCGCTTCCCTTTCCCTCCCCACACACAACCGCCCGGGTGTCGCAAAGCCATTCAGGATATCTCCAGATTCGTTCGTTTACCTCCGAACTGTTCTCTGGAATATACCGCCACGGACCCCAGTCAATCCCCCCAGTTGTGCGTCAGTTCTCCCCCCCTTACTTCTCTCTCCCCCCCCCCCCCCCCCCCCCTCCCGGTATCCTCTGCCGACCACCGACCACGCTCTTTTCGTCGCTCTCTCAACCCCCCACCGCGATTCACCCCGATCCGCCTTCAGTTACCCGTTACCACGACGTCGCCGCCGCCGCCATGTTCAAGCGCTCGTTCCGGTCCCAGGACCGTGTCGAGAAGTCGTCGCGCCTGAAGAAGTCGTCCTCGGGCGCCACCCACCACGGCGGCAGCTCGGCTCGTGGTGATGCGCAGAAGGTGTCGAGACTGCAGCGGTCGCTCCAGCAAGACGAGAGCCCACCCGCCAAGAAGACTCTCAACTCGCCCATTGTCACCCTAACTATTGGGCGCGAAGGACGGCTGTTTGCGGCCCACGAGGAAGTCCTGGCCCAGTCGCCCTGGTTTGAGCGCGCCTGCCGCGACCAGTACCTCGGAGCCCAGAGCAAGAGGATATCGCTCCCCGATGAGGAACCCGAGGTCTTTTCCGCTGTCCTCGAGTACCTCTACAAGGGCGACTACTACCCGCGCCTGCTGCATAACAAGCAGCGCAACTCGTGGGAGCTCGAGGACGCCCAGCCGGCCTCGTATGCCTCCCCGGGCCAGCCGGGCCGGTCGCCCAACCCCTCGGAAAACGGAGGCGGCGAAAGCACCATCCACATGTCGGCCGTGGGCCACGCCATCCTGCGCGACACGGTTGTCTACTGCGCCGCCGACCGCTACGGCCTCGAGGAGCTCAAGCGCCTGTCGTTGCGCAAGCAGGGGCTACAGAGCGGCATCGACGTCGGCACCATCCTGCGTTCGGCCCAGTACGCCTACGACCACACGCCCGACTCGGACTCGCGCCTCCGCGCCCACTACCTCGCCCTCATCATCCGCTGCCGCAAGACCTTCAAGCGCAGCGGCACCATGCAGCTTGAGATGGAGAAAGGCGGCAAGCTATTCTTTGACCTGTTCGTCGCCATGTGCAACCATCTCGACGACGTTGTCGAGATGACCAATGCTCGGACACCGCGCACTGTTTAAAAGGGACCCCCGCCCCGGGTTCCCTTGTGCGCCGTCGAATCGCAAGGTCATCGCGTGACGGTATCGGACTTTTCGTGCTTTTTTCACGGCATTTGCATACGGCGAGGGGAAAAGGCAGCGGTACTTGCTACGAAGGTTATGATGATTTACGACTTGTTTATTGTTTTTGTTGTTGCTTTACTCGGACATCTCCCACTCACAAGCGCATTTCTCTCCCAGATTCGACTGACATCAGATTGGACCCAGTCATTTGGGAGCGCATTCGCCACTCCACTTCTCACCAAGGTTGGCCGGGTTCCTTCTGATGTGGTTGTTTCATTCCCGTACAGAGACGAGGGAGAGACGGCCGGTGCAGGTGCACAAAGAGAACGAAGAAAGCAGGTGCAGCATCGACCCTCCGTCTTGGTGCTTCCTTAATACTCCAACGACCCGCATGGGAACGCCGCGGAACACTTTGTTCGAACCGCGTGCGACAATCCGGGGTGTGGCGCTGTCGGTTCTTGTCTCCCTAGGCTTCCGGGAAGGCGAAGACTACAACCCGTACAGCCACACTCGCGGGTAGGGAACCGGCTTGTCAGAGCCGGAGAAAGAATGAAGATGAAGAGGAAATTTTGTCTTTTCAACAGCGTTTGCTTTTTGTTGTTTTTCGACCGCGGGGAGGCTTTTCGCGGGGCCGTGGAGCGCGGGTCGACGAAGGGGAACCCTGGATGCGCAGGAGTTTGCTCTCTCTGCGAGGCGCCATCGTGCCCCCTTCTCTTCTCCCTCGGCCCATCCAGGGCGAAAGGACAAGCTCGGCCGCGTGAGCAAGCGGGGAGGACGAATGGACCACAGGCTGGCGCGACCTCTTCGCTGCCATGTCATCTCTCCTATGTGTCAAAGCAACCACAGCTCTTTCCGCCACCGCCACTTCCCAGGATCCAGATTGTCCAACATTCGCCCAACTGCCCATCCCCCGGAGGTAACGAGGGAAGGGAGACGGGCTGCGATGGGAAGCTACAAAGTCAATCAGTCGAAAAAACAGAGGCAAAGGGAGTTTTGGTTGTTGTTGCTGTTGTATCTTGGCACAGAGAAAGAGTCGCTGCATGGTGATAGCCGCTGGATGACGAGGGTTGGAAACTCATGGAAGGAAAATAGGAATCTGTTCAATTGCCAGCGCGCGGCCGGGAAGGGGTGCCGGACTGGAAATGCCCAGGGGAGGTCTCGACGACGTCTCGTGTGGAAATCCGGCCACCGAACGCCCCGGTCCAGCTGAGGAGACGGGGATTCGCCGGCGCGCCGCCCTGCCCATGTCTCTCCCAACTTTGCCCGTCCCCAGCGGATCGGGTGTTGTGCCGGAGAGGACGGCAGGGGCGCCCGCGTGGAGATTTCCCACCCGTCTGGGCTTGAGGCCCGTATTATGAAAAAACCAAGTTGGGGCGAGGCTCAATGGAAATTCGGTCGCCTCCACCCTGTCTGTTTGTATCTGCCCCTGTACGTGCACGCGTGCCTTGTCCCGTGCGATGGTTTGCTGGGCCGCATCTACATTGTCGCCGTTGCGTCCTCTCCGTCCCCTGCCGGTGCCGACGCCGCCCGCCACCAACGGCCTGGCGGCATCTTCCCAAAACGGCGGAGACGGCTGGCTACTTTTACACCCAGCTCCAGCAGCACCCGTGAATTAGCCTGCCGACGGCCATCTTCTCAACGGAATGGCGGTTTGTGAAAAATCGAGGTAGGTAAGTACCCAATACGTACGTATGTGCCTAGGTTAGTATAAGGGCGGCGGCAGGAGGTGGTTGCCTGCCGGGCAGCCGTAGCCGCCTAACCGCCGTACCCCGCCTGCTGCCCACTGATTCAAGGCAGCTACTGTAGTTGCCTATGTGGTGGCACGGGTAGCGCTCCCAATTCCCACGAGAACGAGAGCCAGTATCGCACTAGGAACCATTTGGGATACCTGGGGGTCGGGCCGTTGCCAGTCTCCTGTATGGGAACTTGCCACTCCACCAACCCTCGCCCTCTGTGGTCCCCTAATCTCACCCAACCTTCCCGCAACCCCCCGGCAGGCCAGTCGCCTCCCAATCACCACCAACGCCCCGCCACGACGGCCACAGGGCCCTACGACGGCCTGCTTGCCGGCAGCGAGACGGTGCCCTGCACTGCGAGCTCGACCGCGCCCCCGAGACCTCACCCATAGCGCGTGTCTGCAGTCTGCAGTCTGCACGGCTGCCACTCCCACGAGAACCGAGACGGGAAGCTGTGGGGATGAATGCACGACACAGCCATTCTCAAGCAACGAGGGGCGGTGCGCACGACAGCTGCCAGGCAGTTCAACGCCTTTTGGGCCACGCGGGTTCGTTGCAGCACTGCGACACGGTGCGCGGCGTGCTCAGCAAAGCACGGCCCCGACGCGTAGACGTCACTTGCGGCGATGAAAGTGGCGGTCCTACCGCTGAGGTACCGGCGTATAGTAAGGGGTGCGAATTATTGAACCCGAGCGAACAAAACCAACACTGACTACGCAGAATGTGGCCGACGATGCTGGCTGCTTTCCCCCCTGCTCCCGACGAATACAATCACGCGACAGCGATGCACATCCCCACCATGGGGCGCGGCGGCAGCCTGGACGGCTTGGTTCTCGGGGCGCAGCCGGTAGCCTGCTGACCACGTCTCTGCGCTCGTCGCGAACCCGCGCCGCTTGTTGGGGCGAGGCGCGGTGGCGGCCGGCCACGTGTGGTACGGAAAGTCGTGGCCAGAGGATGGGCGACCTGCCGCATTGGGAGCGCCCAGGGCCTGGGCGCCTTAGCGAGCGCGCTGGAGGGCGTGCTGCGGCAACCTTGGCAGCTGAACCGCCCAACCGCCCCGGGGCCGACAGCCGATACGCGCCCCCGGAGGCGTATCATATAACCCGGGCCCGGGCGTGTCACGATGGGGAGTCGTATTATACGTGAACTCGATATCATACGTTCAGCACCCCGCCCCCCCCGTTCGTCGCCCGCTAGTTCGAGCCAGGTCGAGAAACCGCCTCCCCCCTCTCACTCGCTCCAGCCCAGCCGCGTTTACCCGGTCCTCGGCAACCCTCCGGTCCCGCGAAGAAGCCGCCGCTATGCCGTCTCTCAGCCACTTTGCGCATTACACCTTCGTCAACCTGGGGCCGCTGACGACGCCCTTCACGGCGGCGCCCGCGTGCGCGACGGCGGCGCCGTCGAACCACTTGGTGGGCCAACTGCCGCAGGGCCCGTTGGCCGGGGTGCGCTGCCCCTCCAATGACACGGAGGGGTGGTACGCGGACGGATGCTGGCCGAGTGCCGCGCAGGTGGCCTCCATCGACGCCAAGATCACCGCGACCACGTCAACCACGGTGGTAACCCCCGACCCGGACGGGGGCCCCGCCTCCACCCATGGGTACCATTACGTCCCCCAGCTGGCCGAGTACTTCTCGCCCGGCGTGCGGTGCCCCGACGGCTGGACCACGGTCGCCACGCTCGACCGGTCCGCCGTCGTGCCGCCTACGGCCACGGCCGATGCCTCCACCGCCGCCCATGTGTCCTCCTTCACCATTGCCGGCAACTATACGGAGCGGCCCGAGTGGTCGGACCCCTTTCTTTACCGCCTGCCCGAAGCGATGGTGCGGGCGCTCGAGCCGGACGAGACGTTGGCGTTCTGCTGTCCGAGGTGAGACGTCTTTCCGTTTCTCCCCCATGGGGCACGGTTCCCAGACCCCGCCGGCCCCTATGCAGATCGGACGCGAGGGAAAGCTTCGGAACACGGAAACTGACCCCGCCCTTTTCCCTCTCCAGAGACTACGAAGGCTACGACTTCGGCTTCTGCGCATCGGCAAAGGGGCCGGCCACCGACGCAGGCCTCACCGAAGTGTGCTGGCCCGACATCACGGCCACCGGCTTCACCATGAAACCCATAGCCGTCACGGCGACCCCCGGCCCCTTTGCCTCAGCCACGGTCCCCCTGACCGCCTACACCATCACCCCCGCCGTGCCGCTCGTGTACCGCGCCTCCGACGTGGCGGCGGCCACGGCCACGGCCACGACCGCCGACGAACCCGCCCCCACGGGCACGGACGCCACGCCGACGACCAACGCGGGCCGCCGCAACGCCCCGGGCGAGGGTGTATCCTGGGGGTGGGCGGCGGCGGCCTTGGCTTCCCTCCTGAGCGGCGCGGGGGCGTTTTTGCTGTAGCCTGGGCTGTACTCGGGGGCTCCGCGGTCGATGGGCGACGTCGTCACCGAGCCCGTCATGGAATGCCCGAATGCGGTGCCCCGGGCTGCCGTGGGCCGGGACAGCAAGCTTCCGCGTTTGGTCGTGCCAGCGCTTCTACTCGTCCATCCATCACGGTCCCCCGCAGCAGCGCAATGGGGTGCTGGACGCGACGCGACAACTGGGGTTGGCGACAAGACGGCCGCAAGCGCTCTGTCAGTCTGCATCGAGGACCAGCAAAGCAGTGCAGCGAGGATTCACCCAGTGCTATGCAAGTTACGTGCGAGATTTGCTGCCAGTGATGCGACTTAAATGGCATATCCCCTTTTCTTTCCTTACACCGGCTGCTCCTCTCATCATCTTGGAAGGCGGCGGCTCAATAGCTGCGGGAGCCAGCAATCAGTAACAGCCGCGAAAACAGACGTAGGTTCGCACGACCACGCCCTAATCCAAGTCGCCCAACGAGCGCAATGGGAAAACACGGTTCAATCCCTCGCCCTAGGCCACTGCCAGCAATGAAATATCTAAGTAGCTATGGATACAGCGAGATTTCCCCGACGGCAAGCTTGTCGGACGAGTCGCTAACTCAATGTCAACTGAGGTGAGGGACGCTCCTAGCAAATCTGCCCAAGGATGCCGGCCACATCAGATGCCGACCACGACCCATGATCCTTCTTCCATGCGAGTGAAGCAAACTCAGGCCAACACGCTAATGTACAATGGCTAAGCGGCCGGCCCTCCGGCCCATGAGCCTTTTCCGGCCCGCGCCCCCGAGATTCTCCAAAGTCACAAGCAGCCGCTCTTGGGCGACACCCCGTCCATGGAAACGTCGCGCTCCTCATCCCCGTTGTCCGTAACTGACCGCAAGATGTCCTCAAGGTCGTAATGGCGCATATGCTCCTCCCACGCGAGCATCACCTCACTGGCAGGCTCATCGCAGATGGCCTGGAGGATGTCCGTGGGGTCAGCATCCCTATCCGCGTCGACCCAGACGTGCACGCAGGACCGGAGAGCCGGGTATTTCTTCATACAGTGGCAGTGGGAGACGTCGTCGCACACTTGCTCGACAAAGTAGTCGAATGGCGGGACGTGGTCGCAAGCCGACAAGACGGTTTCCAGGTCCAGAGTGGTGTCGTGGTAGCCGCCACAGCCCTCACAAGGCTCCTCCAGCATCTCGTGCCAGCGTTCCATGCACTCGTCGCAGTCGGAGCCGCTCCACAGGTCGCCCGTCAAAAGCGTTTCGATTTCCATGATATTCTCGATGCGCGCCAGGTCCTGCTGGCTCAGGCGGCTCGATAAATACTCTGTAGTGTCCCCCGTGATATCGTGGTCCACATCGTATATCATGTCTGTGGGCACGAGGCCAGCAAAGAGGTCATGCTGCAGGCTGACGTAGACCGCCCCCCTGTACTTGACATCCACGGCAACATCGTCCATCAGGTAATCCGTCTCGCTGACGATGCCCACTGCACCATCGGTGCCAAACGTGCAGCAAGAAAACACGTCGAGCCGCGTCTTGTAGATGCTACGGGCCACCTGGCGGCTCTCCCTCGTGGCCATAAACACAGCGTCGGGTCGAAGCTGGTCCGAGACGCGCAGGCAGCGGTCGCGGTGGTCGTCCATGAGCACAATGCGGTCCTTGTTGGCTTCGAGCGTGGCCTCGCGCCAGATGGCCAGGCGAAGCTCGCAAGGAAGCTGGCCAAACTTGGGAAACGTTGTAGGCGCGTCCTGGTCCGTCTCCTCGTCATCCAGAATGGCATCGACAGCCTTGGTGATGCTCATGTGATTCAACAAGACGGCATCACGGCAGGCTCGGTTGGTGATGTTGGGCTTGGCCTTGATGACGAAATTGCGCGTTGCCTGGGTGAGATTCCGCAGGCGGAAGCTGTTGATGTCCCGGATTGCTATGTCTTTGGGCCTGACTTCTTCCGCGGGCTGCTCGACGGGCGGACAACAGGCCACGGCGACTTGGTGACGCAAATCCTCGAGGGCGAGATCCATGGACAGGTGGTGGGCCTTTAGGGCATTGCAGCAGGCCAGGGGGGTAATCCTGGGCCAAGACAAGCGGGCGGCATGGAAAGTCTCCTGGGTGAGGAAGCGAAGTCTGCGGTCCTCGATGTCGCTAATAAAACTGTCGGGGGTTGCATGGTTTGGCATGGGAGTGCCCGTGAAGGTGGCGGGGGTAGAGGCCGCCATGGTGCCGATGCAACGCGTGAATAGCGTATGGGCCGGCGTCGGGGAGCGCCGAGTGGCGGCACGGCAGGAACAGGCCGGGCGGAAGCGGCGCGGAGGAGCAAACCGGGTGGTACAGAAGAAGACGAGAAGGGGAGGGGAGAGGGGAGGGTACGGTTGCCGCGGGCGGTCCAATGTCTCGGGAGAGGCGAGGGACCTGGGACGGATGGTGGAGGCCAGGGCCCAGGGAGCGGCGGGCCGGCGGGGTCTGGGCCAAGGCGTGGGTGGTGTGAGGTTGGATTAGACTCTGGGCGGCGTGATGGCCAAGCGGCTTGGCCGGCAATGGAGGCTCGGGGCTTTGGCGCGGGCGGGGGGCCCGACCGGACCAAGGCGCGAACGACGAGGGGACGGGCGTGCGGTCGCCGGCGCCAGGGCAGGTGTCGAGGCGCTGGGGAGCGGGTGAGACGACGGGAGACTGGCCTGGACCTTGGCTAGGACGGGAGGGCGTGTTTCGGGCCGAGCAGAGAGCGCCGGCGAACACACGAACTAGAGCGGACGGGCTGACGGGGACCCGTGCGGGGGAGGCAGGGCAGCTGCAGTCGGCGCCGGGGAAGGGGCGCAAGCGAGCAGAGCGGCGGCCAGAGCAGCCCTGGCAGGTCTTGGTCGCGTGTCCCTCTCGCGAACCAGGCGACGACCGGCGTCTTCTTAAATCGGGGTTCAGGTGCTCGGGGGGCAGAGCGGGCGCACGTCTGGGGGAGGGCGGTGGTGGTCTTGATCGAATGTGATGTGTCGCCTTCCGCCTTGGCGCGCATCGCCCGCAGCCGAAGGTTCGCATGAGCGTGCGTGTCGGCCAGGCGGAAGGCGCAAGCGAGAAGCCCGGAACAGGGCCCCTCATCTGATCTCCCCGTACGCGCGGGACCCCCCAGCGCCTGCTTCCTCCTCGATCAGCACCGACGAACCCAATCAGCCGCCTCTGCCCAACACGTCCATTGGCGCTCCGGGGCCACCACCATGGCGGGTGGCGATCGGCCGTAATGTGCACCCCCTCCATCCTCCCGGCCATTTGGTCTGCGTCTCCTCCAATGCCGTGTGCGCGTGTGCCTGGTAAGGCCGCAGGGGAGCGGCTCCCGCCTCGCGCCGTCGAAACCCCATTCATTGCGCAGAGCGGCAGTGCCAGCAAGCCCGGCTCGGAGCAAGTGGCCCCCCAGGTCCCGAGATAGCCACCAGGGCGGGAGGTAGGCACCTGAGCACCCAAAAACGCGCAGAAGGAGCCCTGTGTGCATGCAAACGCTAGCGCGGGGGCCAGCCAGCCGTCCTCGGCACAGGGAGAGACGACGAGCCGGTCCTCGAATCCCCTCGCGGCCTTCTTCAGCACCTTGGGCACCTCCTACGGAGCCAGCAGACGGCCAAACCCCCCACTTTGACATTCACGTTGCGGTAGAGGCGAGATGGAGCCGCAGGAAAACGTGAGACGGCCGCCGATCTTCCCCGGTATCGCGCCATTGGGTATGAGTGGTGGCGATAACCGGGCCCCAACGCCCCCGGACGGCATGTCACCGTCCCCTGCAGCCCCTGCCTGCCCGTCGCCCATTGGCTGCGGCCTTCCCGTTGTCTGTCTTGCGCCCGCTGCGAACGCCGGGACCCCCCCTGCTTCTGCTGTGCGTCGTGATAGCCTGTGCGCCCTCGTTGCCTGCAACGCACCGCTGCCTGCCGCGTCCTACCGACCTGCCTCTACCGGGCCCTGCATCGTGACCCCCGTTGGGCTGGGTGCCGCCCCGTTGTCCTGGCCAAGCTCTGTCGGGCACGAAAGCCCGGTCTTGTGCCGGGCTGGACGCTGCGCTGGCGGTGCGCCGCGTGGCCCGTCTAGGAGCGTGGCGTGTCGCTGCTAGCTGCCCTTCACCGCTCGCGCCGAGCCTTCCCTTCCAGAGTTTCATCGTCGGCAAAGCAGGCGGGAGCTTCTACCGCAGCGACCTCCAGAGGAGGCATTTACCACCCGCGCTTCACCAGCCCAAAGCTTGTGGCCATCCGTGTTCCTGCCCAATTCCTCGTCGTAGCCCTGCCCCCATCGGAGTGGGCATGATGCCATCTCCGTCTCCATAAGAAACGGCCACTGCATACCGCCCGCCTCCCCAGGCCCGTCGTGTCCCGCTAGCCTTGGCTAACAGCCGGAACAGTGATGGAAAGGGGAAGGGGCGCACATCCGCATTCCGTCATCTGGTCACTGTGCTACCCCCAGGGCCGGCTGAGGCGTGCGCCGGCTCGTCCTCCCCTACGTGCCGAGGTGCCGCCCACAGCCGGTATCGCGCAGCTTGTACGTGGGCGTGGCCCTTTCTTCGGCCCGTCAGTGAGGCATTCGGCAAGCAGCGGGCCCCTTCGGCCCGGACTGCAATGCCGCCCAACGATGGCTCCCGCCCGCTTCCAAGGCCAAGCACTCCATCCGTCGGCCTACACCGACTTTGAACCTTCCTTGGCCTTGACGGAAACGCCACCGTGGAAATCTCACAACTGCCCGGGACATGGACAATTTCCCGCTAACCCGTAAGGCCCAGCACCTGGAAGCCGAGGCGGCGGGCCTTGTCCTCGTCCCCCGGTCAGTGCTTCAACTCCTCCATCTTTAGCAGAAGCTACGACGGAAAGGGGCATGTGCCATATCATCAGCTAGTGGAAGTATACCCTCCAAGGTGACAACACTGAGGGTCGTGGCTGGTACTAGGCTCTCGCATTACAAACCCCGTGTTTCCATGTTTGCGAGGATAACTCCGTCCTTGCGGCACAAGTTGGAAAGCAGGTAATATGTTGCAGTAGCAGCACCCGTGCACCACAGACCGCCAGCGGACTCTGTAAACATTGGACCATGGATACCTAAAATGCACAGGGATGGTGCATATCCTGCACTCCTCAAATGGCACCCCCCGGTATAGCGCGCGATTAACATTAAATCCCGCGCCCTTCTTCGAAAACACACACGCTGCAAGCGGCAGGAAGCGCGGGTTTACACGGCGGGTCTACCCAGCAAGCCCATACGTGCCATACTGGATCGTAAGCCGCGGTGGTCCCGTCCATTCCCCGCGTACGTGAACTCTTCCTCGGGCCCTCGGGGCGGCATGTCCTTTGTCCCATGACGAGGAATTCCACAGACGCAGACTGCACGCTAGTCGTCCCATTCCAGCTGTTCTGCTTCTCCCCGCGTATCCCTGCCCCGGGGCCCTGCCCCAGGGGGCATGGGAGAACAGCAAAAGCGCCGAGGCGGGAAGTGCCACATAAGCGCCCATGCCAATCCACCGACGGATCCTGGCACCCGTGCTTGCACCCACGGTAGTCGCGAGAGCAACGTCGGCCGCAGGAAGAGCCGCGCCAGGGACAGCGATCCCCAATGTCGACTCCATGCGGGCATGTCGGCGGCCACGTTCGTACAGTGCCGGCCGGTGATGGGCACTTGGCTTTCTGTGGCTTTCCCCCCATGTGAGTGATGGGAATACTGGCTGGCCGTCGTAACGTTCGTCATTCTCGAAGGAGGCCCGAAAGGAGGGCCCATGACCAGACGCCGTGGATGAACGAGGCACGGGCCCGTGGCACACTGGCCATGGCTCTGTGCCGCATCGTTTTCGTCGAGCCGCCCCGTCCGCTCTACGCCCGAGCTTGGTGGTAGTCTTGTGCCGCATGCGAGGTAGTTGCATCACCGCTAGGCAGCAACATGGCCACCGTGCCGGGCCGTGGACCTCTGTGGGATCGTGCGAGTTTGTCTTATTACTCATCTAGTGACAACTAGAGGCCGCAAGTCGGCCAAGCCCGCCGTCCCTGACGCTGCCCCGTCCTCAAATCGCAAAGGCGAGGACTAGAACCCCCAAGCCTACAACCCTCCCCAGCCACTTCACGCCATCGACGCGGCTGCCCGCCGAGCACCCGCGGTCGCCGTGCTGTCGCGAGCTGGCGGTCGTCGTCCCGTCGTCGCCCCCGTCGCCGTCGGATTTCCCCGTGCCAGCGCTGCCGCCGGCGGCCCCGTCCGCGTCGCTGCCGCCCGACGAATGGCCGCCGGCCTTGCGCGGGTGCAGGTCGCGCTTGCACGCGCCGGCGGCGGCGGGATGGGGGCTGGTCGCGGCGGCGGGCACCGTGGTGGTGAGGGTGCGGCCGTCGGTGGTGATGGTCCGGGTCTGGGGGCGCGCCTTGGCCTTGGCCCGGCCCGTCGGCCCGAGCACGGTGACGGGCGTGGCGCGGCTCGCCTCGTCGAGCGTCGCCGTGGCCGTGAAGGTGCCGCCGGCGCCGGCCGACACGCGGCACGCCAGGGGCCCCACGTTGGCGTCGGCGGGCCCGCCGCGCGCGCAGTCGTACGTGCCCAGGGGCCCGCCGAGGTCGAAGCGCACCGTCGCCGGTCCGTACGTCAGCGTGATGCCGGCGAAGGCGCCCGAGCACGTCCGCGACGCGCTGAAGTCGCTCTGGCAGTTGAGCGAGTACACGTCCTTGTCCTCGCCCCCGGAGACCAGCGTCGCGTAGATGCGCTCGTTGTCCGACGTGGTGATGGAAGGGAGTAGGAGCGAGGTCGTCGTCATCGTCGTCGTAGTTTTGGAGGCCGCCGCCCGCGCCGTCGTGGTGAAGGCGAGCACGGCGAGGGCACTCGTCGTAAAGGTGCCGGCTAGGCCCATGGCGTATGAGCAGGAGGTGGCGGGGGGGAAAGGCAATTGCTGAGCAGCCGGCGCGGGTGCAGAATGTACGACGGGGGTGACGCCCGCCGACCTGGCAACAGGACGGCGCTTGATATAACGGTCCCAGAACGGGAGGAGCGCGCTAGCAATAAAGCTTCATAGTGAGCTTGGGGCCGGGCAGTGCTGAGCTGGCAGCCCGCAAACGGACGGCCGAGATTACGCCAAGCGTATAGGCGAGCGAATCAAAGAGGCAACGGCCCAACGGGAATCCGAAGAGCATGGGTCCACGAGGCCATCCGTCGTAGGTCTCCAGGAGCCGCCGGCGATATGACGTCGGAGGACTACTACATCACTGGCGCTGGTGGTGCGTCCAACGGTTGCCGTGCTGCCTACTTGGACGGCGCTCGAGCCCGTGGGTGTACAGCAATTCCTGGCATCTTACTATACACTCCATTCAGGTCTCCGCTTGGCCCGGATTGACACGCCTATGGCTTACTGTTTGATACCCACCCCCAGTCGCGCACAGGATGGAACCGTCGCCAAAGGGGGGGCTTAGCGGGTTGTGTTGGTGGCGCAGGCCAAGACGCCCAACCAACAGCCCTGTGGATCTGGAGATCCTGGACTTGCGGACGTGACAGGCTTAGCCACCCGTCGTGGCCTACCATGCATTGGCATCCCCATACCATGGTGGGCAGCATGGCCTCGCCAACCAGGGCCTTTGTGGGCGGGTATCTGCGCACGGCACCTGGTCGTCTCCATGGATTCACGCTCTATTTTAGGGGCCATGGCCCGCCCGGTCCCTGGTCCTTGGCCATCTGGGCGCGCTCCGCCATCATGCGGCCCTTGAGCTCCCGCGCGACAAAGGCCTCGCGCACAAAGGCGGGCAGCAGGTCGACGAGGGCCGTCTGCAGGGCGTGGGGCCAGTAGGGGGCGACGACGACGCGGCCGCAGCCGACGCGGGCGAGGGCGGCGCGGACAAAGGCGCGGGCGTCGGGCGCGAAGAAGGAGGCCGGGCTCCGGTTCAGGGCAGTGCCGCAGACGAGGCCGACGCGGAGGCCGAGCACCTCGACGTCGCGGCCCTCGCAGGCCATCTCGCGCGCGAGCCCGCGCGTCGCCGCCATCGCGAAGGCCTTGGCCGGGCTGTAGGTCGGCAGGTACGGCAGGCCGTCGTCGGCAAAGGACCCCATGTTGATAACAAGGCCGGGGCCGCCGCCGCGCTGCAGCGCCGGCAGCAGCGCGGCCGTCAGCAGCGTCGGGAAGGTGGCCAGGGCGGTGACGTGGGCGCCCAGCTCGGCCGGCGTGTAGGCGTCCAGGGTGCCGAACTCGGCGCGCGGCATGGCGCCGCCCAGGTTGTTGACGAGCACGGCGAGGCGGACGTCGGCGACGGCGGCGGCGACGGCGGCGAGCTGGGCATCGGCGGCGGCGGCGTCGGCGCAGCAGCGGTCCGGCTGCGTCACGACGACGCGGAACGCGCGGTCGGGGTGCCGCGCCTGCAGCGCCGCCCGCGCCGCCTCGAGCCGGCCGGCGTGGCGCCCCAGCAGCACCACGTTGAAGCCGTGCGCGGCCAGTTCCAGCGCGAACGCCCGCCCGATGCCGCTGTTGGCGCCCGTCACCACCGCCCACGCCGGCCGCCCGTCCGCCGTCTCGCGGTACCGCGCGAGCGTCGAGGGGCGCAGGTAGGGGACGACGGCCGCCAGCAGGCTGCAGGCCATGCGCAAGCCGTACACGGCGCCCAGTATCGCGAGGGGCTTGGTGAAGCGGTCCATCCTGACGGCGGGTGCGCCCAGGGAGCTTCCCAGGCGGAGGGCGTCCATTCTGCTGCTGTCCAGGGTCTGGTGGGTGGGCAGGTGGTATTCGGGCCCCTGGTGTTCAGGGTGGAGAGAGGGGCAGGGGGTCGCGAGTAGGGAGACAGCATGTCGGGTCATCCGGCCAGGCCAACAACCGCGGGCGACCATCGTCTTATAAGGCGCACGGCGCTGCGGATTCGGGGGCATCGTGCATGTCCAACTCGGACGCTAGCGGGGATGGGGAAGCGCGTCTAAGAGAACTGGAGCTGCGCGCCAGGCGTTGTAACGGCAGGCCAAGGCCCCTCGGCCACCACGGATGGTGGCCGCGTCGGGGCCCCGGCCTCGTGGGATCCGGCCCGGCGGGAAGAGGGCACATGTGCGGGCGCGATCACGCCACAGCCATGGAAAGCCATGGATGGCAAGGCCGCGAGCATCGGGCGCGGATGCGTGTAGCGATGGTGGTGCTGCAGAGAGGCTCGGCGCTGCGCCCCCACCCCGGGGGGCGAAAACGGGCAGCCCCGCCTGCGCCGATAACGACATGCGTCGCCAGACCCCGCAGTAATTTTCAGGCGCCAGGAAAGCTCGCCATCTCGTCCGCCGCAACACCCTCCTCACCGGCGGCCTCGCATCCATCGCACGACGTCCGCATCATGGCCTCCACCTCCGAGCCGGCCGCTGGCGCTGGCGCGCCCGGCGCCGCGTCGGCCGACGCCCCCAAGCCCACGCCCACGCCCGGCCCCAAGCCCACGGCCATCGTCTGCGTCGGCATGGCGGGCTCGGGCAAGACGACCTTCATGCAGCGCATCAACGCGCACCTGCACGGGCAAAAGCAGCCGCCGTACGTCATCAACCTGGACCCGGCCGTGCTCAACGTGCCGTTCGAGTCCAACATCGACATCCGCGACTCGGTCAACTACAAGGAGGTCATGAAGCAGTACAACCTGGGGCCCAACGGCGGCATCCTGACGAGCCTCAACCTCTTCTCCACCAAGGTCGACCAGGTCGTCGGCCTGCTGGAGAAGCGCGCCGAGCCGCAGGACGGCCGCGCCCCCATCGGCCACGTCCTGGTCGACACGCCCGGCCAGATCGAGGTCTTCGTCTGGTCCGCCTCGGGTCAGATCCTGCTCGAGTCGCTGGCCTCGTCCTTCCCGACCGTCATCGCCTACATCATCGACACGCCGCGCACCGCCTCCACGAGCACCTTCATGTCCAACATGCTGTACGCCTGCTCGATCCTGTACAAGACGAAGCTGCCCATGATCTTGGTCTTCAACAAGGCCGACGTCAAGGACCCGTCCTTTGCCAAGGACTGGATGACCGACTACGAGAAGTTCCAGGAGGCGCTGCAGGCCGACGAGGCGGCCAACGCCTTCGGCGGCGTCGAGGGCGGCGAGGGCGGCGGCGGCGGCAGCGGCTACATGAGCAGCCTGCTCAACTCGATGAGCCTCGTGCTCGAGGAGTTCTACGCGCACCTCAACGTGGTCGGCGTGTCGTCGATGACGGGCGCCGGCGTCGACGACTTCTTCGCGGCCGTGCGCCAGAAGACGGACGAGTTCCAGCGCGACTACCAGCCCGAGCTGGAGCGCAAGCGCAACGAGCGCGAGGAGCAGAAGCGCCAGGCGCGCGAGAAGGAGCTCGACAAGATGATGAAGGGCATGTCCATGTCGGGGCTCGCGAGCGGCCCCGGCGTGCAGCCACCGCGCGACGACCAAGACGACGCCGCCGCCGGCGACGTCCTGAGCGACGCCGAGAGCGTCGACGACTACGCCGACGACGACGAGATGGACCGCGAGGACCTGCAGGCGCGCTACGAGGCCGCCATGCAGGGCGAGGGCGACAACACGGGCGCCGACGCCAGTTTCGCCAAGTACATCCACTCGCAACGGCGGTAGGAGCCACGAGCTGAAAGGAGAGCGAATGGGAGCCTGGAGGGGGCGAGAGAGCGCGAGGACCTGTACACAATAACGAACGGATGACAAACGACAGGGGCATCTTGCATGGCTTAGACGAGGCGGCTGGCTGGCGTAATCACAGGATACCAAAATCTGATTTTTCCCTATCCGAATGCAAGGCCACGGGCAAGCACCGGCCTGACCGACCATGGATGACTGAAAACGCCCAAAACTCCTGTATACACTTTCCCTCCCTGTCGTGTCTCGTCTTGCCGTGATGCCTCCTCCCGGCGTCCGCCGTAGGCCGTCCTCCCGGCGGCTTTCTGCTGCCTGCCGTTTCCCCCTGGCCGCCCTCACCGGGCTTCGAACTGGACCATTCTGTTCCGAGCAACCGCACGCGTTAGCCCTCTGTCCATTCTGCCCACCCATCCTGCCCCAGCAGGAGGGAGAGAAGGCCCCAACCGGCCTCTCCCGCCCCCGATCCCCCGCCACCCCCGCCTCCGGGAGTGGCGGGGAACGTGGGAGAAGACGCCAGAGTGGAACGAACGGGAGGAGCGAAAAGGACGGCCCTTACCTCTTGGTGCGCTCCTTGTACAGCACGCGGCAGCCGCACTCGACACAGCGGATCGTGTCGGTGCGCTTGAGCGGGAACGTGGTGCCGCAGTCGCCGCAGATGTACTTCATGGGCATGCCGTCGTCAGCGCCCGGCGCCAGCATCATGCCGCCGCCGCCGCCGCCGCCCGCCGGCGTCTGGCTCGTCGGCGCCTGGTAGGTTTCGCGCTGGCTGGACATGGCTTCGGTGTGGGGGGGGGAGCGAGGGCGATGGGTTGGAGAGGTGCGTGGATGAGCAAGGCGAGAGAGGGCGCACGCGAGCAGTGGGTGATGGAGGGGGCGATGCGGAAGTGAAGGATGGGCGGGGCGGAACGGGACGATGGACGGCTTGCGCGAGGAAGGGATTCAAAGAAAAAGGGCGGTCGGCCCCGGCAGATTTCCCCCGATAAGCGCGCCTGGGTATGCACGCCCCGGGCGTACCCAAGGTACCTCCCGCAATGAGCCCGCCCATGTTACCAGCCTCGGCTCGGGTGGGCGCGCCATGGACGGCCGCCCCTGCGATGGGCAGCGCAGGGCGAGCGAGTCCACGACCAGGACGGGCGTCCTGGCCAGCAATGCCTCCTGCCTGTGTCGCCATCGCCGGGTGCGTGCCCATGTGCCCGTAGGGACCCGCCCGCTGGCTTCGCGCCTTGCTTTTTGGCTTCCTGCATTGCATCTCGCGCGGGAGCCTTGGCCCCCGTAGCACGGGGCCCCTGATTGCTTTGGGTTGGGGCAACCCTCGGTCCGCTCGGCCTGGGCCTTGCATCATCATCTCCTCCTACCCTCGGCCCGTCGCACGCAAAGGCCACACCCGCCGGGCGCAACTCCATCGCCATCCTCGCCCACAGCCCCGGCACCACCGCCATCGACAACCAGCACCCGCCCGCCACCACCTGCCCGGCCGCCACGTCCTCCTCGCCGTCTCGCCCCCCCCCCCGTGCCCGCTCGCCGCCCATGGCCGACGATCCCCACAACGCCTTCGACCCGACGGCGGTGCCGGCGACGGAGCCGTGTCCTTTCTGCACCATCGCGCGCGCGTACGCGCCGTACGACCCGCAGAGGCCGCCGCCGCCGCCCAGCGCGGGCGCGGCTGACCCGCTCGACCCGGACCGGACGGCGCCGGCGGCGTTCGTGGTGCTCTCGACGCCCGCGCTCGTGGCCTTCCTGGACATCCTGCCGCTGTCGCCCGGGCACCTGCTGGTGTGCCCGCGGCGGCACGCGGCCAAGCTGACGGACGTGACGGGCGGCGAGGCGGCGGCGCTGGGGCGCGCCCTCGCGGCGCTCTCGCGCGCCCTCGTCGCCGTCACCGGCGTGCCCGACTGGAACGTGGTGCAGAACAACGGCGCCGCCGCCGCCCAGGTCGTCGGCCACGTCCACTACCACCTCATCCCGCGCCCCGAGATCCGCGCCGCCGGCCGCTACCGCGAGAGCTTCACCATGTTTGGCCGCGGCGTCCGCTCCGAGCTCGACGACGACGACGGCCGCGCCCTCGCCGTCCGCCTGCGCGCCGCGCTGGCCGACGTCTGGGCGCGCTACGCCGAGGGCGCCGACGAGGAGGGCGGCGGGGCCGAGGAAAAGGGGGCGCAGGAGGGGAGCAGTCGCGAGCGGGCCAAGTTGTAATTCTTTGGGACCACGGTCCCGGCAGTGGTAATGTATCGGGAATGGGTTAGAACGGGTATGGGTGGGTGGCTGGCCGGCGACGGGAGACGCATGTCGGTGCTGCGCTGTCGAAATATGCCGCCTCCTATGTACAGATACCCCAGGGTAGTTTTGGCTTCACTCGGGCGTGCCTGTTATGGCTGCCCGCCAGGCATATGAATGATGGCGCTTACAGCGTTCTGCTCATGACACGCACGTATGGGGCAGCATGGAATAACAAGTAGCGTTTATGTTTGTTTGGAAATAATCATGATCTTCATTCATTCCGTATCTATGGTTCTTGGGGGGGGGGGGGTTGTCTATCATTTCAAAGTCAAGTACGCTCTGTTCTTTACTCGTCGTCGCCGAAGAAGACCTTGACGGGCAGCCAGGCATCGCCACAGACCTTGAAGCGATCCGACAGGCTGCTGAGCTTCTTCTGCTCCTCCTCCGTCAGGTCCCAGCCGTCAAGGTCGAAGTTGGCCTGGATGCGCGCGGGCGTCACCGACTTGGGGATCACGTCCCAGCCGTTGTTGATGCCCCACTGCAGCAGGCACTGCTGGGGCGTCTTGCCCTTGGCCTTGGCGATGCCCAGCAGCGTCTCATCCTTGTACAGCGGCGAGTCGGTGCTGCCCAGGCACGAGTAGCCCGTCACGTGGATGCCCTTGTCCTTGCAGTACTGAACCAGCTTGGGCGACGGGTTGTTGGGGTGCAGCTCGATCTGGTTCACGGCAGGCTTGATCTGTTGGGGACATCACGTTAGCGAGGCTGTGTGGGTGTGGGTGTGGGTGTGGGTGTCTTCATGTGCACAGTTCGGCGGCTGGGGGAGAGTGGGAGGGGCAGTGAGAAAGAGAGAGAGAACTCCACGTACCTTGCACGACGGGTCGTTGAGCAGCTTCTCCATGTTGGTGATGCCAAAGTTGGAGACGCCAATGTTGCGGACCTTGCCGGTGCCGACGAGCTTCTGCATCTCGCGCCAGGTGTCGATGAAGTTCCAGTCGTCGTAGTGCTTCTTGAGGTCGTCGGGGCGGGTGCTCGAGGGCCAGTGCATGAGGTAGAGGTCGACGTAGTCCATGCCGAGGTTCTTGAGCGACGTGTCGATGCCCTCGGCCACGCGCTTGTGCCAGGGGTTGTCCAGCTTGGTCGTGATCCAGAGCTGCTCGCGCGGCACGCCGGCCGCCCGCACGCCCTCGCCCACCTCGTGCTCGTTGCCGTACGCCAGCGCCGTGTCGATGTACCGGTAGCCCGCCTTGATGGCCTCCTTGACGGCGTTGCCGACCTCGCCCTTGCCCGACTGCCAGGTGCCCAGGCCGATGGCCGGCATCTTGTCGCCCGAGGCGAGCGTGTACGTCTTCTGCGTCTTCTGCGACATGCTGGTGGTGGATGGATGATCTGGCGGGGTTGGAGGGGCAGACAGGTATTTGGAGATCTATGGGATTGGGGTGGGGGTATCGCGGGGGAGAATGAAGAGAGAAGGAGAAGGGGAGAAACCAGGTAGCAAACAGACGAGACCTTAAGCCTTTTATCATTCACTGCAGAGACTGGAACAAGACCTGCCTCGTTCCGCTCATGCCACTTACCTGCCACATTGCCGCTCTCTTTCCCGCTCTTTTCCCCTGCCGAAACACCAACAGGCAATGACGCAAGGCACCGGAGGGGCCACCCGCCGTGAAGCGAGGGTGGGACTGACACCAAGTGGACGCAGACGGTCGTTACCCCTCGTCCGCACAGCCGGGATTCGCTGTACCGCATGGGGCATGACAAGAGCGATAAGGGGCTTGCTTGTTTGCCTGTACGTTTTCGCCATGGCCCTGTCGGGCGCGTGGCTTCCCCCGGGCGGGGGAGACGGGGCTTTCCTCGCGCAGCCGCATGCACCTCGTTTGCCCTCCCCCAGGGGCACAACACCACTGCTGGACGCTGCCATTCGCCAGGCCCCCTCATCCGGGCGAGGGGCCACGATCCGGGCGTGCGGGACAGCTCGGGTTGCGTGGACAGCCTCATCCGAATCGGACCGACCGTGGCGGGCAGCCGTGCGACTAAGCATTCACCCGCCCGGTACCAGACGAGGCTGGTCCACCCGGGTAAATAGAAGCGCACGAATTGGAGACGTCCTGGCTAATGTTATAATGGAGAGAGCCCGGTGTTTAGATCGATGGCGGACACTATGGGAGGTTTCTGGTGGAAGGACGAGGTGACGAGGAGAGCGTTGGGTTGGCGGGCTGCAAGGGTTAAAAACTAGGTACCTGGGCGGACTGGAGCTTAGAAGTACCAATCTGTGTCTAGTCGGCGGGGTTTGCGAGGAGGCACCCCATCAATGACGATCTCCGCCCCGCCAGACGGTTATGGCTTCCAGGGAGGGCAGGAGGGGTCTTCGTAGCGCTGTTTCCTCCACACACGGCGCCATAGCCAGACCTGCTTTCACGAGAACAACCAAAGACGCGGTGGACGGGCTCGTGGGTAACTCTAAGCGAGCCAATGAGCAGAAGGACAGACGACCGCTTTGCCGGTGAACCGAAGTATATCGCGTAGGCAGTGCGTGTCTCTCGAGGTCGCGTGCGGCTGCAGAAAGCACCCGCCGCTTGACCACACAACTGGAGGGCCAAGCTGCAGGTGCTGCAGCGAGACCAGGTGCTTGGAATGGGGCCCCCAGCCACTGGAGCCCGATCAAAAGCGCCCGCTATAACTCCAATCTCGCTCGGGGAAAAATGCGCATTTTCTATCCTCGACATGCCAGCCCTCATTACCGTTTAAAGCCGTCTTGAGCCTGGGTTTTTTCTCCGTGACGGAGACGCGCCTCAATAGCAATCAAGCATACGAGCAAGGCCCATCTCGCACGGGAACAGCCCGTGAGTGTCTAGGGTGCATAGAACACAATGGTATTCGTCATATGTGACCTAGATCGGCACTGAAACGGGCATCGGTCGGGAAAGTCGAATCAATTCAACGCCCTGCACCCTCAATCACCATGCGGCCCATCGAAGGGCTAGTACTGCGAAATCTTGCCGAACAACTCTGCGCCCACCCTACATGCACCGTCCACTAAGCAAGAGCTAGCCAACCACCCAGGGTTGATTACGAGTAAGACGTCATCTCGCCCTTCACCTCCAAGAGCTCAATCTCGCGACGAACCTGGCCGTGCCGGGCCCCGTCGACGCCCAGCTGCAAGGCTTCTCTCAGCGTCATGGACCGGGCGCTGGCAAAGGCCGCGGGCGGCCCATCGGTCACCCTGTCGAGGGACCGAACCACCCGGGCCGGCTGGCCGTGTGCCAAGACGCCGGCTGGAATGGACCTGGTGACGATGCTACCGGCCCCAACGGTGCTGTGGGCGCCGATCGTAACGCCGGGCCTGGGAAGGGGCGCTGGGTTTTAGCAGAATACCTCGGGCGGCGAGGGGCAAGGGAGGAGGGGGAACAAGCTCACATGATGGTGGTGCCGCCACCAATCCAGCAGCCGCCCTCGATGGTTACGGGCTTTCCAAAGATGGATCGTTTCCCCTTCCCGTCTTGCGCCAGCGAGTGGCCCACGCTGTAGATGCTGACCCGCGGACCAATGTTCGTCCCGGGGCCAATGGTGACGTCGGCGACGGGCGTGTCGAGAATCACGCAGCCCGTATTGATGAAGGTATTGGGAGCGATCCGGACGCGAAGCCCGTAATCCATGTAGATGCATGGCTTGACGTCCGGCACCACGGCATCCTGTGCTGCCCGGAGAGGGGTCTGCTGGCTACCGGGGCTTGCTTCCATGCCCCGGAAGGCCATGTCCTCTTCAGGAAAATTCAGGCGTAGACGTGCAGGGTCGACAATGCTGCAAGGGACGGTCAGTCACTGTACGTTCGGGGCCACATAAGATGCCGCGAAAAGGGGTTCAAGTCACGTACTCCAGCCAAAGGTCGGCACGCCTGGCTTTGGTAGCCTCGAAGTATTCATTGTTGTAGGCGACGATGGCTCGGGCACAGCGTTCACGGGCCTGGGCAAAGTCGGGACGGCTTTGGTTAAAAAACAATCCATCCGTAGGGGCGTCGGCACGGGGCTGGTTATTGGGAGCCTGACCGCCGGTTGCCAACGATTCCTCAAGCATGTTATTGTTGCCTTCGTTATTGGTTGATGAGCTCTCGCCGCCGCGGGTGCCCTCGGGCTGACCTGGAAGCAGCTGAAGCATGCTACTGATGTGACGCGTGATGATTGGGATGAAGTCGTACCCAAGGGTCGAATCGACGCCAGGTGGAATCTATAATAGTCAGATAAGCACCAAAGTGAAGTGGGGCAAGGTGTTTATTGTTCCTAGAAGGATAGGTACGGGGGTGAGATGCGAGTGCTGTGTGGGAAAAAGACAATGCTGGGAGGAACAATTGGATGTTAGGCCGTCTTACCAGCAGAAGAAGGCAAACGGGAGTGGGGTTATTTATGAGCGAGGCAGTGGCCGAGGGGAAGATTATGAGAACATTATTCTCAAGGCGATACTCACATACAGCAGAGATCACAAGAAAAGAAAAAGAAGAAACTGGGGGGGGGGATGGGAGTAAATCGGTCGAAACAGAGATCTCGCTTTAAAGATAACTACTTTCGCAAATGTGGTGATCAAGTCAACAAGGAAAAAAGAGGCGAGACCTTTTAGTAGAAATGCAGAAGTAAATGACCAGCGCTGCCGAATAACCAAGGCCCAATGTGAAAGGTCGTTAACGCTGAAGGACAAGTATTGACAGGTGACCAGAGCATTCATCCCGCAGCAGAAAACCAACAGGAAGAAAAGTCACGCGCAGGAATGGATTTGAATTCCGTAGTAGGGCTGTGACCAGCCAACCAGGTGTTGTTGGCTCTGCGTATTCACTACCAACACAGCTTCGAGTGACACAAAATTAGGAAGTTTCCAAAGTCAATTCTGGTGAGAGATGGAGACAGGCAACGAAGCTGGCCCAAAGATAAACCGTCATGATTTTATAGGGAACTTCATTGTACACCGTTTCTTCCGCTCGGTCCTTATTCCTTGAATGTCTTATATTAGTTAATAATTAAACCAATGTTGGGCGGTGCGAAACGTTACGTGGAAAGAACGGCACCTGGCATTCATCTGACAATTGAGACTATAGAAATAAGTACTGCTTCTGAGTTTGCGCCGCTGGGCACTTACCTAGGTAGTTTTAAGTTTCGTAGGTCGAAAGAGAGGTGATTGCGAGTCATCTGCGTGAAGCTTTTATTATTCATCATCTCTCCCGGTCGCAACTTGTACCTGCGATCCATTCATCTTAGCATCTCTTTACCTACTCCATCACCATATACGCTACTCACACCTGGTTTTTGGACGAGTGCAACTCATGGCTTGTCTCACCCCAGACCTGCAGGCAACGATCGAGCACAAGCGGAGGGCCCGCAAGCGTCTCAAACGGCTCTTGGGTCTCGGTCAAGATGACCCGTTCCCGACCGATGCCCTGTTCGCCTCCCTGGATCTTGAAGTTGCTTTGGACCGGAAATTTCTCCCACTGGATGGACAGCCCATTATCACGCAGATTGGCTTTGCTTACCTTGATACGCGAGACCTGCCAAACGAGGCCAGCGACATTATTAAGATTCGCTACTTTCGTAACGCTAGCTTAAAGCACTTAATATCCGAAAGAGCCCATCGAGGAAGCCAAAGATCCTGTGTCTTTACCGAAAAACAATGCATATCTGCCCAGCAGGTACGCAAAACTATCAAACGGAACTTACGAGTCCACAATAAGGACGGATCAGTACGGAGTATCATCCCCATCGGCCATTCTATTGTGGAAGATTTAAAGGTTTTACATACTATCGATATGAATCCCTTCGATTTCAACCGCTATGAGTAACGATCGATATATATCGTTTAATACGCTATATCTCGCCTTCTTTCAGTCCAAATCTTGTTATTCAATCTGGACAAGACTTCGCCCTAAGGGGAGTCCTATCTGCTTTTGGAGTGCTCCCAGGCCCGGTGGTATTCCATCATGCCGGCAATGACGCGGTATATACACTATATGCCACAATTTGCCTCACACTAAGGCACGAGAACAGCCGCTCTGCTGAGCTGAGCCAAGGACAGAAGAGGAGATTAGAAACACTAACGCAGGTAACTCTTCCGGATCAGGCGTATTGATGGCACCAGCCGGGCTCGCACTGGATAACAGAAAAGAACGGTCCGAAGTTGAAGTTAGCAATCTGAATGATCAGATAGATTGGTCTGTGCCTCTTCTCTCCCTCTCTCACTTCAATCAATCTACTGACGCATTCTACCGCACGACGCCCAGTTCCGTTCAGGACTCAGCGTGTATTTCCCTCTGTTTGCTATGCTTGGTACGAGCCTGTGGTTATTTTGCCTGGTAGGTGTGTGTCAAAGAAAGCAATTCTAATCCGGGTGCGACGAGAGGCTTCTCGGGAGGGAACAGTAGGTGGTCTTGAGAAATTGCGACGTCCCATTGAACTACCAGCAGTACTTGTTCGCTTAGATTGGGGAGGCGCAAGTTTAAATCTCACACAAATCATCACGTCGGGAACAATGTGTTCAAGGGCTCCCTACGCATGGGCCTTATTTGGCCTCCGCCGCCAGCCTCTTCGCTGTTAGCAACACCAAGACTTTTTGGCGTCATTTAAGAAGCTAGACACAACTAATCTTCACGATAGGGCGTGAGGGTCGCAGCCCATCTGTGGGGAGGATAGAGGCTTAGATTGATCATCAACTAGATATTGCAAGCTCGGACGTTAACAGGGGTATGGTAACTCTACCTTACGCTGGCGGACGTCGTCGGCAGGCAGCCACGTACTCAGACGCGCATCCCCCAGAACACCGGGTTGCTTGTAGCGGCCTGTACGCAGAAGCGGCTTGAGTACCTCGATTGGGTCCTTGACCTTGATGTACCTGACATTGAAGCAGTTGGGAAACCTCCGAAGCTCATAAGGGGCGTAAAGGTGACCGGGCTCCATCCAAGGCTCACTCAATGCAAAACCGTCTCCCCCTACCAAAAGCACACGCGTGACCTGAGATGCCACACGCTCGAAGTATTCGGTCTCGGGGAAGGCGGGCGTGAGCAGGTTGTCATCCTCGCTTGCTTCTTTGTCTTCTCCACCATCGTCATCCTCGGAGTGGAGCGTTTTGTAGTATTTGGTTCCGTAGAGCTGTATGTCGCTTCGGTAGGGATACACAAATGTGTCGCGCTGTGGATTGAGGTACAGTACGCCCCCTGAAGCCGTATACAGATCTAAGGACTCTCGACGAATCCCCTGGAAAGCTGTAATTGCCACGCCGATGCGGCGCGCCTGGATGCTGAGCGCGATGGCCTCGGGGCTCGGATAGCGAGGGCCCGCTCCGCTGTTGCGTCCACCCGTGCTTCCGGGGCTAATCGTCGTGAGGTGCAGACCAAGGGTCTTATACAGTGGACATACGGGCAGCCGGAGGGAGTAGAAAGTGAGGGCGCACTGCCTGCTTTCCACGGAGACGGAGAGGAGGGGAGAGACGAGGCCGGCGTAGGGCAGAATATGAGTGCCCGCATTGGGTACATCGGGATAATAGGTGACGACCAGGCGTGCATCTGATTCATTTACCAGCGCCTCGTTCCAAACCTGGATACGGAGCTCGCTAGGGAAGGAGGAGAAAGGAGTTGAAAAACACATTGTTTCTGAGTTATGCCGTGTCTCTGTGGAAGTCGACGGTTTCTAAGTCAGAGCGGAATAAGCCTCTCGAAGTTAGGAGATGGAGAAAACAAAAAAAGAGAAGTAGAATGGGCACGGGTTCCAGGATACGACCGTTCAAGAAGCGGTCCACACATGAGTGGGTAAGTTTCAAACGCAGCCCCCTTCCAATAAGCGGTTATGGTCGGTTCGTAACAATTGCAAACAACCTACAAAGTTAATACAGCGGGACCAGCAGGTCCGGGGCGTCCATGCCCAGGAAAACCATCATAGAGGGCGCCTGACTTGACGAGCGCGCGGCGCGGGTTCGGCGGTACACGGGGGTGGCCGAGGATATCGCGTACAAGTCCCGGCACCGCAAGATGCGGAGCCACCACGCGAACACGGGTGGGGGTCAGCGACGTCGAAGCCCAGCCGATCCTTTGTACGTGCACATCGAAAACAGCGCCGCGACGCCGCCGAGCTCGCCCGCCGGGAGGCCGGCCGCTGGGTCATCGTCAGCGTGCGGCAGCCCCGAGTCACACTACCCCTGACAGGCAGCCCCTTGCGACGCCCCCCCGTGGAGATTCGTTATAGTGCGTGTGCTGCGCTTGGTCGAAGATTAGAGACGCTGGCTTGATTAGAGAAGTTTCACTTCGTACTTTCATAGCTGCAAGCAATACATGGTGGCAGAAGACAGACGAGCTGTTTGGCACGGTGGTATTCATGCATAGGCAGTCGTGTAGGGGTTCTCGTAGCTGAAAGAAGTAATGAAACGGGAGGTTGTGTTAGAGACTCGGCCTGGAACTTCTGTTTCCCTTATTCCAGCTGCACTTCCTGTCCAAGGGGCGCTTCTGTCATTTTGAAGAACCAGTGCCCCGGCTGCGCGAGCTGTAGGACAAGGTAAAGCGACCAGTCCTTACACAATCGGCCGTCCCAGGTGCAACATCCATGGGCAGTAATGTATGCTCAGCTTAAAGCTGGGCTTCTGGCGTGAAAAACCAGACACGTAAAGGCCAACACCAACGCTTCGTTTCAGGTGTGTCCCGGAATGGATTGTAGACATTTGGCATTATGGCAAAATATCTAATCCCACAATAGGGCGAAAGCGGGTTGCAGCGTCCTGAAGCATCACCCGGGTTGAATAATGGCCCCCCAAAAATCTCCAAGTACGTATAAAGATACCTGACCGTTTCAATCCGACGACATCGTCCCTCTCCCTCCCCTATCGCAGTCAACGATATGTCCACCATGAGGCCCGTCAAGACAAATGAAGGCCACTAACTGCAAAATTCTCGAGTTTATCACAGCTAACCTGTTATCTAATTCGGCCAATGAATCCTCGTCCCGCACGAGGGATGTCGTGCAACTCGCCTAAGCAGCGCCGCATTGGCTTATGCTAATTTACATCAACACACGATGGCATTTCACCCCATCGGCGCCGACCGACTTTGTTCTATTACTCCATCCGTGACCAAGTGGACGTGAAATCTTCTGCAGTCATATGAATATCAATAAACAACAACCTTAACAAGCATTAGTGGTTTAGTGGTAAAATCCATCGTTGCCATCGATGGGCCCCGCGTTCGATTCGCGGCTAATGCATCACTGTGACTACTTGTCTTTTTTCTCTGGGGCTACGGTCCTCCTTTTTGCGCATCGGCTTCTTCACTCAGCACCTCGTCCGGCATTACCATTATCTGGAACAATTCTCATGTTGCTGTGAGTGTCACCAGCATGCTCTGCTATTTCTGATCTTCTTCGAGCCGCCCTGAAGCTTGAATGAACTCTTATTGGCTGAGGAAGAATATCAGATCTCAATGCCACGGCATGAGTAAGTAGGGCAAATACACCCTTTCTCTTGCAGCATTGCCAATCATCAAGTCCAGGTCCTCATCTATTCTTCAATTCACTCATTATAAGATGGAGACAGTCGCAATGAAAAAGGCTCCAATGCGCGAGCTTGTTCTTTTGCTCATGTATAGTGTAATGGAGCCCATGAACTACATTCGATCCGAGATAGAACCAAGCAAACTATTGAAATTAGCCACTGTTTCTCTCATAACCAGAATGCTTACCCATAAGTTATAAGCATGAAAATCCTTTGATTATAGAAAGTCTTTTTCATTCACCAGAGCTTAGCTGACTCCACAGAGTTCAGTCAAGTGACGATCTTTGAGAAACATGTTCCTCGAGAGGGAGAAACCTTACCCGGTTTCGAATTAGAAAGGGGATACGGCCTGAATAGCATAACACTGGATTCTTGAAGATTGGGTGAAAGACACAACTATCGAGAACATGGACAAATACAGGTCCTACCATGGAAAATTATAAAAGGAGTGATGTGTTGCAAAATTGAACGCTAGATTATTGAAACAGGATCAGGGACAGCTACAGTGGCGACATGAGCCTCTGATCAATGGTATACACCATAGATATGTGCCATAGACCCCTTCATAGTTTACACACAAGAATGCAAGCCATGTTTATTTCACTACCCGTTCCCCCGGGCCTCCAATCCCTGGGTTTTGTCTGTTCTATTATACTGTTCTTTCGACCCGTCGGGATTCCCTTCTCTATCTCGCTTCTTCCATGTGGAAATCAGGCTTTATTTCGCTGTCCAGATCGTCCACGTACCACACCAAGAAAACGGCCATGACGAGGGCCATCAGTACGGCGTCAAAAATGTACAGGAACACCTCGTGCGCGATGAGGTAGCCCTTGTTGCCCTGCAGGTACTCGATGACGCGGAAGATGCTGCGGACGAGGATGAGGGCGCTGACGGCGAAGAGGACCCAGAGGTGGCGGCGCCAGGGGATGGCCTTGGCGGACGGCGCGAGGGCGTCGCTGCCGTTGCTGCTGCCGATGCTGCCGCCGGCCGCGATGCCGTGGCAGCGGGCGTAGCGGAGGTAGAAGAGGACGGCGGTGGCGAGGAAGAAGCCGAAGAAGGCGATCTGGACGAAGAGGCCGGCGATGATGATCTTCTCGCCGATGTCGAACAGCTCGAGCGTGCCGGCGGCCTGGACGCCGCCGCCGCCGGCCTGCATCGTGAAGGAGACAACGTCGGCGAAGACGAAGATCTTGGTGATCCAGGCGGCGGGGAGGAGTAGGAGGCTCTCGGCGCGCAGCCGCCGCACCAGCCGCCCCAGGATCATGTAGACGGACGCCGCGTACAGCGCCGGCGCCACCAGGATCAGGATCGCCTGCATCACGAAGCCCCCGATCGCCAGCGTGTCGTAGTGCGACCAGATGCGGCCGCTGTAGCCGACGAGCTGAACTGCGGAGGGGGCGCACCCCAAGTCAGCCACCGCATGCCGTGTACCAAGTACCATTCATCTGGTCCCGTCGATCGAGGAGGCTCTTACAGTAGCCGCCTACGGTAAACGCGGTGAAGTAGTATGCCCGATGCTTCATGAGTTTCCAAGTGTGCAGTACGCTTAACCCGGCAAACGCAATGACGAAGACGATGGCGGCGGGGAGCGATGGAGTGTATCGGTACAATTTGAAGTCGAAAGCATCGGCGGCTGTGGCCGCATCGTATCCGGCCCCGGTTCCGGCGTTGTCTGCCATGGTCAGGAGTTGTGAGGAAAAGGGATAAGAGGAACGCGAAACGAGTGAAGAGAGTCCCGAGAACAGGAGCCTGGAACACAAGAAACGACAGACGGGAGACTGGTGGAAACCACTAAAACCATGGATGAATATCCCGAAGGGCCTGCCAGTTTAAGAGAACTACCGGTACCGGGAGGAGGGGCGCAGCAAGCGCTAGTGATGTGAGTATCCGAGGAGTGCGCGAGAGTATGCGAGTTATGCGACGTGGGGCCCCTCCTTTATGAAGGGAGGCCTTTCCATCCTCGGGACCGCCTAGAGTACAGCCGCAATGTGGTCTCTGAACAGGCTGCAGTGGCCGAACGTAGCAGCCTAACGATGTTCCTCGATGTTTTTGGACGAGGCCATGGTTATCGTTGTCGATGCTGGGATCCCGAGAACCTGGGTGGTCGCAGTTCCTGGCGACAAGGGATTCCCCACGCCGAGGTATCGGGATCTTTGTAGTTCTGGGACCGAACCTGCTTGTGTGAGGACTTTGAATCCGCGACAATAGTCGTGCTTCATCGAGCCACTGGCGACTCTTCGACATTCGCGGGCGCATCTTTTCGGGTTTGGAATCCAGCTGGTCAATTGTCGGTTGACGGCCACCGCAATCGCATCCGTTTCCTTTCGCTCACGAACCCATGATGCAATGCACTTGGTACGTTAGATGGTAGGTGGGATGCCGGCTTGATCCGGATCTCTGCAGTGGGGCCGGCGTTAGCGGTCCTGGCCACCCACTTGCCCTGTAAGATTACGGCCACTAGGTGCCCCTTTAGGTATGAACCTAACTAACTAGGTACGTACCCTGGGCGCCCAGCGCACCCGCCTTGCTCTTTGGATCGAGACCCCCAGCTCCAACTCGGGGCAGCCACTGCGTCGGTAATAGGTGGGTGGAAGCAGACAATGCACCGCTCACTTCAACACACCAGAATGCTGCCGGCTGCTGCAGTGTCACTCCGTTCTGTTTAATTACAGCATGCCCCGTTTGGGTCGGCTACTAAGGGTGAATCGGATCATCAAACCAGCGGCGTTGGAAGCAGTCAGAGCCTCCTGTCGGCCTGAGCCCATCGAGCTCGGCGTAACACTCGCAGTGTTCGCGAAAGGGGATCTCACGGCGGGGTCTGAATACACGAGGGAGTTTGACCATACGAGGAAGGAGTGCGGCGGTCACCCGAGTACCGCGAGTCCGCGCCGGTGCCGGGGATCCAGCCGATCTCTTCCAACGGCCACTGGATCCAGAGGCGGTGTTCCTCGTCGAGCAGGTCGTAGCACTTGGCAATGAGGTGGTCGGCCCAGCCCTGCACATACCACTGGCTGCCGACGCGCTTCAGAAAGACGGAGAAGAAGGCGAAGATGGCGACGGCCTCCTGCCTCGTGTCGCGCAGCAACGGCAGCAGATCACCGGCCACCTCGTGAATCCACAAGAAGGCGTCGGTAAGGTCGCAGCGCGGGGGCGGGCAACCATCGCCGGTGTCAAAGATGGAGAACGACTTGTGAAGCTCGTCGAGGGCGTGCAAGTACGTGGTAGTCCGGCTCGGATCGGGCTCGCGGCATTGGATCAGGTCTCGGAGCTCGTCGAGGCGGCAGTGCACCTCGGCGCCGGGACCCCGGTTGTTCTCGCGCGCCACCCAGCAATCCTTGGCGATGCTGATCAGCGGCGCCAGCACGCCGGCCATCCGCTCGCCGGCAATGGCGATGAAGGTCCGCGTACCCTGCAGCAGGAACATCCAGTCAGGGAAGCCGCTCTCGCCCACCAGCAGGAACCTGTCGTTGCGGCGCGGGCAGCCCAGCGCGAAGTAGATGGTCAGGGCTGAGAAAAGAAACAAGCTCTCGGCCTGGGCCGGCGTCGGGCTCCCCATCATCTCCACTGTCGAGCATGTACCGTCAGCGGCTACGCGTAAGCCCCGGCCAAGGGAGGGGGGATCAGGGCTGTTTCTCACTGGCGGACCTGGTCGCAATCTGGTGGTACGACATGGCGAGGCCCTGGTAGTGGTCGCGCTGCTCGGGCCGGTGAAAGGCCATGTGACAGGCAGACACGGCCAACAGGGTCCGCATTATATACTCATGCTGGAAGCCGTACTGGATGGCCGTGAAGCGGTAGAAGTCCCGCAGCACCGGGCGCTCGGAGAGCGTCGCGTGGGTTCTCGTGCTGAAGTTGTGGAGCAATTCCAGATCCATCATGTTCAGGGACTGGGGCTGCGCCCGCAGGGCAATGGGGATGCCGCGCGTGGAAGTCAGGAACTCGCACTCGACGTTGTGTTTGATGCAGTTCCCACACGAGGGTATTTTCTCGTCACACTGGTGTTGGCGAGTCGTCAGCTTGCGTGCGGCCTTGAGGGAGGCGGCAGCCGAAACCCACTTTTACTTTCCGTGTTTTGCAGTTCCGGCAGCCCGTGCGGCTCTTGACGTGGTGTTTCCTACTAGCCACACCTTTTCGCTTCGGGTCCGCCATCGGTCACGCTTGTGGCTGTTGGAGGGAGGATAGATGCCTGGGACCTTCGAATCGGAAATCAAGTTTGGTACGAAGGAAGAAGGTCGGGTTTTTCGGGTCCAGAACAGCGAGGGAAAACATGAGTCGGCACTGGCGGTACTAGCAACGCCCAACTTTCACTAATGAGTACGCAGCAAGACGAAGTACTCCATATATCGCTGGCGCGGTTTAGGCTGCTGGTTTAGGGGGATCTAGCCGATTGAGGCAGCGTGGAACGGCCATGTCTTTGGCCCAATCAAATCGTCATCCGAAACGCCTCGTATCTCTCGCGCTATTCGGGAAATATACAAACCAACACTCCCCAGAAGCCCGGGTCCACCACTGGCGGAGCCCGTAACCCGTTAAGTAAACTCGCCTTCGGGGGGTGTCGCCGGGAATACTGAGGCAGTGTCGTGCTAACTAGGTCACAGTTGGAAAATTGCCATCCCGACCCTCTTCTCTCTCCCGTAGGTGAGGGTGACCCAAAAAAGAAACCGACTTTTGAAAGCCGATAGCATCATGGCTGTGCATGACGCTCTGGCAAAAATAAAGTCTCCGATGCGGGGAATCGAACCCCGAGCTTGACGGATAGTTGCTCGTCCAATGAGAGCGTCAAATGTTAGCCATTACACCACATCGGAAGATGCTGGAATTGTGAATGAAAGGACGAGTTCTATTAGTGCTTTTATCGTGAAGTTGTAAATAGAATGGTGAGTGTCGAGTACAGTGGGGGGCGTGGTAAAGTGCGTCGGGGCACTCGTCGCTTTGCTAAGAAGGCAGGCAAGTGCGAGGAGTGATCTCCACTGACAAGACGAGAAAGAAAAATTAGGAGGCGAGGCGGAGGTGCAGTGGGAAAAGGAAGAATAAAAAGCCAACACCCCGTCCATATTTCCTGCACCTTGTCGAGGACGTCAGAATGGAGTATCAATTGCCAGTTTCCTCACGTAGTGATCGGTGGCAGTGGAGGAGGTACAGCACTGAGAGGGGCTGAAGTCGACCCGGCGGCCTGCGGACAGTCGTTGTACCCGTTGTTGGCGATGAAGCGCGGGCTATCGAGCACATCCTGGGCCTCGGCACCGGTGCTCTGCGCCTGCTCGCGTAGCCTGGCTTCGAGCGCAGGAGGCTCTGTCAGGTCGTCCCTGCTCATGATCAGGGCGAGGAGGCCGGCCACGTGCGGCGCCGCTATACGTAGGTTGCGTCAGAAGGATGGGCCATTGCGCGGAGACGGGGGGGGACGGGGGGGGGGGGGGGGGGGGGGGGGGGGGGGCGCCGGAAGGGAACGCTTTGGCGCCACAGCTCACCTGCACTCGTGCCGGACAACACCCGCGTGGGAAACGAGCTTCCGTCGTTGATCCAGGTGCTCCGGATGTTCTGGCCGGGCGCCCACATCTTGATGAAGCCGCCGTAGTTCGACGTCGGGGCGCGCGCGTCCGTTTTGGGGTCAATGTTGCCGACCGTCATGGCTGACGGGGCCGAGGCGGGTGAGAACCCGCTCACCTTAGCCTGTCGTTATGGGGACGACGGTCAGTTGGGCGTCACGCCGTGGGAAGTGGTTACCTTACGTTCTCATTGCCCGCAGAAACGGTCACCATAACACCGTTATTGTGCAGCGTCTGGACCAGATCGTTGAATGCTTGGAGACGGGGGCCCCCCAACGAGATGTTGATCAGCGCCTTTCCCAGCCTACCCTTGGACAAGATGTCGTCGTAAGCCCACTGTAACCCGGCCATCGTTGCTGAGCTCGAGCCGCCTTGTTCGCCTTCCAGGACCTTGACCGCGACTACCGAGACTTTCTTCGCCACGCCAAAAGTACGGCTGCCAATGATGCCAGCGACGTGGGTCCCATGCCCAAAAGTATCCTGGGCGTTGGTCTGGATTGTGTGTTAACCATCAAGGTGCAGAAATGAGGGGCCCTGGATACCGTCAGGACTTACGTTGCCAGCCAAAACATTGATGCCATGCGTGGCTCGATTCTCGAAGTCTGGGTGGTTGACGTTGATGCCCGTATCTACGACGTAGGCAGTAACTCCTTCGCCTGCCGTAGCGTCGTAGACGTATGTCTTGTTGGTGCTGGGTGCGCAGTGCGAGAGGCGGGCGAGACCGGCTTCCGCGTCGGGTTGCGCAACCCAGCTCTGCGGCAACATGAGGGTGTCCGCCTCTATATACTCGACAGCGGGGTCTGAAGCCATGGCTCTCATGATGTCAGTTGAGACAGACGACAGGCCCAGGGCCACAAAGGTAGACACGTTGTAAAGACGAAACCCCATCGGCACCGAGCCATTGGGCAAGCGTCTCCGCATCAAGCTCGTGGCGTGCTCGATGTGGGCACGCACGGCCTCGTGCCCGTGGGATATGTTGTATTTGATCATGTAGCTGTTGGGAATGAGGAATGCAGAGCCGGCATTGAGCGGCGTGACTGCATGAGATGATGTGGGGTACTGCGCCACTGCAGCCCCATTACCCGGAGCAAGGGACTTTGAAGCCTGAGCCGGCTTCGTGAAGGTTGAAGGAGAATTGGATGCCGTCCTGGCCGTTCTAATGAGTCCAGCTCCATGTTGCGAGGGCAGGCTGCCGTTCGGGTAGGCAACTCCATGGACCTGCCCAGATGTCCCTCCTGTGATCACAGGGGTCTGGTTGGGTCGAAGAGTCACACTGCTCGGCACCGAGTAGCTGCTGAATCCCTTGGTGTCTTGTCTACCTGGTGTGCCGGGTGCCCCCATAGGTCTGAAATTCGACGTAGGTAACGGTCGGTTCCGTCCAAAGTCGGCAATGCTTGCATTACTAAATGAACGCAGCGAAGAATGTAACTCAGCGGGCGATGCTGCTCCTCCGAAAGGAAAGAGGAGGAGCAGCGCTGATGAAAAAGTAAGGTGAGACGCCAGCATCTTGAAGAATTTAAAGAAAAGAAATTGAAAATGAAATGGAAGTAAGTGTTGAATTAGTTGAGTTGAGATCCAGTGGGCAAACTACTGTTATGTAGTATCCGTGGCACGAACTAAAAGACTGAGCCGCATGAGAAAGTGGGATCTCGATTAGCTTTTCTCAGCCCAGTTGAAAGGTCCAAAGGTGCGTAGCATGTTCCAGCCAACCCTCAAGCTGCGTTGAATGGCTTTCAGCTGAAGAATCCTACGGCTAAGACCTCGCCACGTCCAGCCCAGCTGCGCCCGCTGGATAACAGAAGGTGGCCACCTGAGCTGCATCCGATTTTGCTATGGCCAGTGAATAAACCCTCTTAACAACCCAAAATACCAGACAGATCCACCGTTACATGGGCACAGGCGGGAAACTAAGCCAGTTCAGGTCCCACGTCCAAGACAGCGGCAATCCGCCCAATCGCGGTCAGGTGATGGGATAAGTTTAGAGAAGACATGTCTCAGCTGAGAATTTTCCATGATCTCGGCACTTCCAAAGGTACACCAAGCTCCAGTCTACAGGTCACCTGACCTGGCCAATCCGCTACTCGAGGGCCTGCAAGGGGTGACCTCCACCACTCTACCTGGATTTAACTAGGTCTTCAGTCAGGGCTTCACTTAGAAGGCTCGGGGCGAGTTCTACATTCCTTACTTGACCTATTCCTCCGATCTCCTGCAAACGTGACAAAAACACATGTCAATATATACAGGACGAAGATGAAGACGGGTGCCCGGTTCGGTGAACAAGGCGTCCTCGCAGGGAAGCCAAAACATTGCTCACAGGTTTGTTCGATCTGCGCTTGGCCTGGACTCGCGGTTCCCTGCATGCCACGTTTCTAGTTGAGAGCCCTGTGCAAGTAATACTACATCGCCTTGTACAGAAAGTAGTGAAAACTTTTGAAACAGAGATTCCGGAAACCAGCTTTATCATCGTCTTTCTATAGAATGACCTGAAAAAGCTAAATCCATTCACCCCGTCACCGAAGGCCAGGTCATACGCACACCAACGGAATCCATAGCCTTTGACGGTCAAGTTGGAGGGCGATGAGCTGGGCGCCAAGCTCCGGTCCAATACCTAACATAGAAAATGACATTGCGGGAAGGCAAGTTCGAACGTAGAGGAGAGGTGGAAGAAAAAGGTGCAGCCGTGGTTATTTCTCAGTTGTGAGGGAGAGACGCGCTCTGCTTTGCTACGAGATGTGCACTGCATTGATGGAATCTGGTTACGAGGGGAGTGACCTATCCTTTTTTATCTCCCGCCCAGCCGTTAGCACGGGACCCATCCCCAGGCAAAGCCCAAGAAAATAGAAAGACAACTAGGCATAGCATGGCTTGCAGTATCCAGAGGAGCAGGAGACGCCGGCGCTCTCGCAGCGTCAGCTCATCCCTCTCAACGACTCGGAGGAGCAAGACAATTGCTTAGGCAGCATTGATGACCACCCACAGAGCTGGCAGTCCTGTAAGTCATGCCGCAGAGTACCGGGGGGGGACTTATAAAAATAGGTACGCACAGGTTTTACGGTTAGGAAGGCCGAAGCGGTACGTTCGATAGAACAGGTAGAGAAAAGAGCAAGCCGTGGTGTAGATAAATACTGTTTGAAGCGTCAGTCCGTGCATCCCCAGATTATTTATATCCGTCTACACGTGCCATCGTCAGTAGAAGGCCAACCAGCCGGATAGTACAAAAGGCACTGATCGCTAGCCATTAGCAGAGGCTCTGGCAACGTTTGCTAATTGTAGAAATGTACTAACGCTGCAGGTCACGGGGGGCAGCCAGGCGCTTATGTACTACACCCAGCAAACACGTTTCTACTGCGAATTCTGGACCAGGCCGGTGCCGATAGTCCGAGCAACCTACTGTTACGAAGTGTGGAGGTCATCCCCATTTCTGGTTCCACGAGGGCATATATTGTGGTTGCGTCCTCCTATACGCTAAAAGTCTCAATGCCCCTCACCTCTACCCATCTTAACTGCCCTGTCCAGCGGGGCAAACCTACAGGTGGCTGAAATTACGCCGAGTCTTGCCGAGCCATACCCAGCCGTCCCGAGCCGCGGGGGGGAAGACACTCTGCTGTTCGGTGTACACAGCATGTGAAGCGCAGCTAAAGTATCAACGGGTCTACTAGATAGTTAGGTATTAGAGGTTTACTGTCCGTTCGGAGTCAATCGTGCGCGCAGCTGGAAGGCCAAGAACATAACACAATTATGAATTGTGTTCTTACAAGACGGGTGGGAAATGGTGCACAACGCAGAAAATTAGAGCGGATAGTACTAAGTAAACAAGATAGCAATCCCTGATTCGTTATTTGACTAATTCCAGATTAAAGAAGCGCATTTAATGTCTCGTTATCGCGGGTAAACCACTGGGTATCAATATGGTGGTACTAGATGAGGCCAAGCCCTGGACATCTTACGCAGGGCTTAGAAGCCCATGACACGTCTAGGGGATGGGATATGCAGAGGGGTGTTTTCACAGGAAACGGAGCCATGCCGCCGCAGATGTCCACCGACTCGTGGTTCAGACCAAAGCCGACAGTCTCGGGAATGATACGGAAGTAGAAGTTGGCCTTGTGCTCAGTCTCAACAAAGCCCATCATATCATGCAGATCGCAGCAGTTGGCCAACGTGGCCCAGTAGGTTGCATATCGCTGTGACATCTCGATTTGATGAGCGCGCGTGAGCAAGGACTTCATGCGGGTCGTGTAGGAAATCTTAAAGCCGGGGGCCGGCGACCGCTTCTCGAGGCCCTGGTTGGCGTCGTTTCCGCCAAGCGGCAGGTAGACGTGGCCGTCGCCGTTGCCGAAGTCGTAGACGTCCATGTCTAAGGCGGTCTCGTTCCCATACACGAGACCGCGTACGCTTGCCACGGCGACGGGCCTGCGTTGCTCGTCGGCATAGCGAGCCTGGAGTCGAGGCGTCACGTCCGTGACGGAAACAAACACGGCACCGTCGCGGGCCAGCTCACTCGCGAGGAACTCGGCCGGCGACTGGCGGCCGTTGACTTCCCGTATCGCCAGTCCTGCAGCGTACGCGGTGGAGAGAATAAGGTGGCAATACCGGAAGCTATGGCGCCGGCTAGAACGCTGCAATCCCGTCCGTTCATGCGTCGGCAGACATATAAAGAGGTCAGGCCGCCAGATTTGGTCCATGCCGACATAATCTTGCTCGTTCCCGTCTGTTCAACAAGGGCGTTCGACTGTCTACATTCATTCTCTTTGCGTTCGAAAAGTGGCGAGGCGGGGCTCGTGGTTCTCTGGTGGCCATCCAGGGATGAATCATCCGTTGCCGCTTCAAGGGGAAAGGCGCTGGTACAGCTCAGCAGAGTAGCAAGAGCAGGTAGAAATAGCATCTTGATTTCATGGATTAAAGTGATGGGAAAGATATGCTGGAAGAATCTGGGTTGATTTCGTGATCGAACCGCCATACTAGAGCTTTTTTCACGGGTACTCATAATATCCTCTATCAAATCTTCTTGTAATGAGCTTTGGTTCATACACCGCAATTTCAAAGCCTTATTCTCTACCTTACCTTTTTGTCGAGGCTTGCAGTCGCTTTTCTGTGGTGTGGAAGGCCGATTTTAGTTCAAATGCATGAGGCTGGATATTGTGTTCCACCTTGCCTAAACCAGCCAGGTAATGAGGAATTCTGGCCCGTTGCTAACTCTCGCTCAAGCATTCTCCAGCGGGTCTCGGGAAGGAGAGTTTGCCCTATTTTGAACTAGAACAAGCTTCGTGACTGCTTTCACGTATTTGCGGATGAGCCGGTATTGACCCTTGGCCACCAAAAAGATCCATATCCTTGCCTGGACAACTACATGATCAGACCATTGTTGTAGATTTTGCAGCCTACTTGAGTGGTTGCTCGGCGAGACTCGGCTGTTGAAACCCTAGTCAGTGGGGTCCAAGGGTCTAGGGATAGTGGATCGCCGAGGTTATTATCGAGCCTCATAATGGAGCATATCGTTACAGATATAAAGATAAGTTAGGTTCCCACCAATTAGAACAACCCAGAATTGGGCCACCACACCTATCGTGAGACTCCTTGAGCGGGCTTTTAGTGTTTTGCAGCCATGATTAGGCCTACTTAGCTAAACCCTGACCCGTATATCCTTGAGATCCTCCTCTATCTTCTGATCCTGACTATATCGAGGAGTTCTTCGAACGGTTGGATAACCCTTTGATGTTAGCTATTCCCCTAGCTCACACTTATAACGCCGACGAGATGGGGTCCCAGATCGGAATTGGAGACGCTCCCCTAGTCATAGGACTCTCTGAGCTTCAGGAGGTCCTCATTGAGAATCCCCTTAATAGAGAGTGGGTGACTATCGTGGAAAGTGTGGCTGGGAACGGTAGAGCATTTTTCCCCTTGGTCATCTTCGGAGGCAAAAACGTCAAGCAAAGGCCAGCTTTGTGCGCCTGGGTAGCAGCGTGTCGTCTATTTTTTCAATCGTCAGTCATACCGCTAGAGGCGAAATTGAAAAGTGAAGCGAATGGTATAAGTTGACTTTCCTAGCGATGTATAGCTGCTATCTAATTTACGAGTGATTCCGTTAGTGATATGTAGGATGGCGATACTTTGGCGGTGGCCAAAGTATGGGTTGGTCTGAATGGTGGGAACCCAACTTACAAGGTAAAGAGAGAAGGCGGTGTCGTAAGGGCCAAATCTAGGAAACACGGGATTCCATCTCTTAATAGTATAGCACCGTGGGGCAGTCCTACTAATGGTACCTTTCTAATACTAAGTACCTCCGACTTACTAAGCTTCTTATCACGAGATCATGCGGGCGTATTACTGGGTCCCGCTTTATGATAACTCGGCAACTCAAGATATCTTAATGGGTGAATGGATCACGGCATCCGCCCCACTGCTCATCATCATCAGGATGCTCTCTCTGGTTGTTTGGCCAGGCAATTCATGACGATGCTTCAGCGGTTGCGGAAGGCTAAGCGTCCTTGGTCGATCGCCGGGTGAGATGAGGCAGAGACTTGAATTGGAACGAAACGCCCGGGGGAGCTGCCCGTGACAATCAATGGCGGGACTGTACGGAGAGGAAATTCCTGAACGGATTGTCAATGACATTTCAGGGCGCCCACACGAAAGGGAGAACCCCTGAGAAGATCAGCCAGTGGCACCGCCGCCGCGAGCGTTGCGGGTGTCATCTCCTGCTTGTAGGCGCATTCGACGTGTTTCTTTGGCGATCCAGGCTCGCAATGCGACAACTGCTTATGATCGCCCACTGGCGGTTACTGGAAACGATCAATAGGGGCCAGTAGCATTCCCGCGAACAGAAATGTCCGTCGATTGATCGCCAAGTGCAACGGCGGACGAGAAGCCAGCTGGAGATGGTGCTGCAGGGAAACGGTGACAAGGCCAGGGCGTCGCTCGGTCCTCTTCGGATGTCAATCCCCCAAGCTCAGTGGGCCGGGACATGGCCGCCGAAGCGGGCAGAGCCCCCTCAGGACAGAGAAGAAGCAGCGGTGCGACGGGTCATAGCAAGCTCATCGGAGAGAATCGCCAATGGCGCTACGCCACGAGCGCAACACGGAAACATGACGATGGTGGCGTGGTGATTGGGCCTTTGTTGCCAAGGTGGACCGATTTTCAGCAGCCGACGAACAATTGGACAGGAGGCGGTCTTGAGCTTGTTGGGAGGCAGCGTTTAAGGGGGAATCGGCTGAGCGAGATCGGTTGGGCGACACGGCCTGGAGACCTTGCCACTCTGCCGACGACACGCGCCGACTGCTTGTTTGGCAAGTTTCTCTCTGTCCCTACGACCTACAGCGCGACCCGAACAGTGGTAGCTTCATTACTCTGTTTAGCAAAACGGCTCGCCGTCTCCACTGTGGCGTGCTACTTGGCGGGCGTGTCATTGCGTACCTCTAGTATAATGCCTCGAGTAGGGACGGGACAGATCTGAACACGAGCGTCAGCCTCGAATCATCCATATATATTAATCATGGCGCCTAATATGAGCAGACAATGGATACGTTGGTTCTTCAGATGCCAAAAGTATCAAGTTAAATGGACGTGCTTGGAAACCCGCGGCGAGTACCTTGTATTTAGTCCTCTTCCTGGATATCTATGTCCAAACTCTTTCTCTTATCCATCAACAGACTGTTTAGTATCTTTTGAGTAGCCAATGCAGCATCTATGCAACGAGATCCAACTTTGGGGCTTTCTTTATTCCATCTATCCTCGATTTCCTCGAGGGTTTTTTCATGGCCCTGTGACTCAGCCTGCAGAGCCCAGTCGATATCCAACTCAGTAATTATGTTGAGATGCAATTTCAGACTCTTTATCCACCTATCGAACCAATCCTCAATGGATATGGGCTTTCGGGGTCTCGTATCGTCGGATAAGCCGACTATGGAAATTTAGTCCCCGACAGCATTGCGGCGAATTCTTCGTCCACACACAGATCGGGCCTTCTTTCGAGTATTGTGCGAACAATCGCATCGTGACCAAAGTCTGCAGCTGTTAAGGTGAGGAATCTCACATCATCTGCGTGTCTGTCCAATAATAGCTTGACAATATCCTCGTGGCCTTTCCATACAGCAGCAGGGCTTAGTCTAAGGCCTGAAGAAGGTGATATGTGAGAAGTTCCTGGAGAACCACATAATGATATGTAACGTCCAAAAGGAGGACAGGTCTTATCTAAGGATCTAATTATGAGGCTTCCTAATTAGGTCGAGGGTATAAATGTCCTCCAGTCTTCTATTCTTATAGTTAGAAGAGGATCCTTCTTCCATACTCAATTAACACCACGTATATTGTGCATCAATCTGCGTATCACTTCTACTGTGTGCACGCGATGTAATGTCGGCAGCGGGGCCCAGGGCGATAGGACAACACTACCTATATAGATACTTTGCAAAATAATAACACTTGCTGTCCTTGTGGTTACATGGAGTATCATCTTTGAGTCAGTATGAGCTGTTAAACATGACTTAATATTCGGGGCAAGAGTCGGCAGTGGCGCAACATAGGGATTGCCTGCCCGAATTACGGGGTTACGAGACAGCATGAGTTGGATAAGACACGGTACGGGCTTCGAGGGGGTGCGGGGGGTCCTGTATAGCGGTGATAGGCCGAGAGCAGTAATTTCCAGCACCTATAGGAAGTGAAAGACCCGAAGAAATAGAGACAATAAGGGAGACAAAAGAAATCAAGAGCGGTATTACAGGATATGTTTCTAAAATATAAGCTCATTCTCGCCAACGAGATGCGCTGTATATTCTTGGCGTGTACTAATTATCAAACATCTTTTCAGTTAGGCGCAGTAGCTGTCCTAAAATGTCAACCTTTTATATACACGTCAGCTTAAGATATGTCTAGAACATGCATGCTTAAAACGATCCCCACGTTAATAAGCGGTATCACTCGGTATAAAGAACGGATTTATACTATATATTGGATTCTATATAAACCCTAAGCTACGACCACTGTGGGGTTCTGATATTCAGCATCTCTTCCTATCAATCACTTCCAACCCCAAGCCATTCCAACTTTTGATTTTCTCTTATACAGCTTGCCTACAATGCATTTCGCCACAGTATTCGCTGTTGCGTCGGTTCTCGCAGCTGTCAACGCTGCTCCCATGCCTGCATCCCCGCGGGAGGAGCACCCTCACCGGATCTTTAAGCGCAGGGAGTGTCCTTCTGACTTTCGGTTCTTCGGGGTACGTAAGAAGACTTGCACTTAGCCTTTATGGGATGATTAACCAGGGCCAATAGAGCTGTAACGGAACATCGTGTAAATGGGGCCTACTTAACTACCCATGCCGACATGGTTCGGTGAGTTCTAAGACCTGAAACCCCCCTTTTAACGGAATTTAAGTATATACTGATATAGATTATAGTCGTGTGTAAGTAAAGCTAAGGCGCGAAAGGCCACTCGATTATTCCTTTCCCGGATTTTCAGCTACATGATCGCCTAGTAATACTAACTTTACCATAGGTTGGCGAAGGCGGCGGTGACGGCTCGTGTTGCGGATGGGTTAACAGCGATGGAGCTGCCATTTGCCCGAATGGTGGGTATTAGGGATTTCTGCCATGGGGAAAACTTTAAGGAGGTAAAGAGTACCCCATAGGCTACAAGATATGGAAGTGCAGGAGATATAAGTCGCAGTGATCGATGGAATGAAAAGAGGAATTTGTATAGTTATCTAGCTAGAGTCTCGCGACAAATCTAGACAACAAATGGAATCCTCAGAAAAGCAATATAGACCTGTTTCTGCTATGCGACCGAGTCAAAAGGCCGAGAACTGGTGAACATCTGTGGCTATAGTCCCCCGTGCGCGTTGTCACTTCGTAGGGGCCGATTGCAGAGGCACGCCTGCCACAGTAGACAGGGGGTGCTGACGGCCGTCTGTTCGATTCCAGGGACTTACTGGGTCGCCACTGGCCTCGGGTGCAAGCTGATATGCAGCAGCCACAGCGCATGTAGATATGTACATGTTCGGGATAAGCGCCCGCCACAGCGGCTGAGCTGGTGGTCATCGGCCCAGCTCTTCGTGGGGGCCGGGCGCATTATCCAATGACGCGGCTCTCGCTACGAGGGTCGCGTGCCTCAGTCGCCTGAGAAAAACGCCTTGCCGCAGCACACACAGCCCGGTTGGTTGCCTTCTGCCGAGTCCGTCGTAGAAAAGCCGCTCCCCTTGCCCCCTCTCGTCTCCCCCATTTCGCCCCTTCGACACTTTTCCAGCGACTTCCCCCTCCCGCCTCCCCGGCCAAGAGACGGCATGGCCGAGGTCTTCGGGGTCGTTGGGTCGGCGGTCGGCTGTTGCGATGTCATCCTACGTGCCACCATGGCCATCGCCCGCTACATTGCCGAGGTCAAAGACATGCCCGAGCAGCTGAGAGCCATCCGGGATGAGCTTGACTGTTTGGAGTCCGTCACGCAGGCCGTCCAGGCCTACCTGCAGGGCCCGCGACTGCGGCGCCAGCCCCTTGATGAATCCGCCCCCATTGCAGCCCTTCTCCAGAAATGTATGTCCTTTGTGACGGCTGTGAAGACCGAGTTCGACAACACGCGACAGCGGTCACGCTATCTCTTCCCCCTGTGGACCAAAGAACGGTTCTCCAAGGTATTCGACCAGCTGGGGAGATTCACCGCCCTGCTGCACCTGGCGCTGGGTCAAGATGGCTGGAGCCACTTCTTCAGCATCGCGGAAGAGACCGCTACCGATATGGCTTCACTTCAGGATGCTCTCAAGCATGTCATAATCGGGGTCGCACCCATTGCCGACATCAAAGCAATCCTTGCCGACTTGGTCCTTCAGCATAAGGCGGTAAGCACCAGCCTCAGCAACGACGCCGCCGTGAGAGGCGAGCAAGCCAACAAGAAGGAGGCCAGAGCCGTTCTCACGTCCATCTCGACGCTGGACCTCAGCCACTCTCACCAGGACGTGGCTCGGAGGCGACACAAGTCCACCTCGGCCTGGATGATCGACAGTCGGCGCTTCCAAGATTGGCTGACGGGCAAATCCGCCAACGTCCTGTGGTGCACAGCCATTCCAGGCGCGGGGAAGACGACTCTTTTTAGTGGGATAGTGGACTACCTGATGGCCGCAAGTCGCCGCCAGCGAGTGGTGGGGGCTGTCTATCTCAACCATAAGGACCCCTCCTTACAAAGCTGTGACGCGATCCTGTCTGCGCTTTTGCGAAATGTTTCCGAGCAGATTTACGAAGAATCCATTGCCCAGGGACGGGCCGACAAGATACAATCCGTCCTGGGGAACTGGATCCCCCCAGGAGAGATGACCGCCCTCCAATCCGCTCTGGCTCTAGGGGGTCTCTCTGAAACCCGCCCGCTTGTTCTGTGTTTCGACGCACTTGACGAGCTCTCTCGCTCATGTCAGTCCCAGCTCCTGCAGATACTGGCCCGGTTTCGCTGCAACGAAAACATGAAGGTGCTTTTCATGTCGAGGGCCGGCGTGGTCAGCGACATAGTTCCACATGTCCACTACCAATTCCAGGCCCAACCTTCCGATATGAGAGTGTTTCTGGAGGCGAAGATCAAAGACGCGCATGGGAGCATCTTGCGGACCGCGGCAGGTCGGGATTGCGATGCTGCATCTGTTGCCCTTCGAGACGAAATCATCAATTCGATTATCGACAAGGCGCAAGGTATGTTTCTGCTTGTCGACCTGCAGATACGGCAACTCGAAAACGCGATTTCCGTTCGCGAGATCAGGGATTGTCTCAAACAGTTCCCCGAAGAGCTGGATCAGCACTACGCAGGCTACATGAACCGGATTCGAAACCACCGCCACGCTAACTTGGGCCTGAAAGTCCTCACATGGCTTCAGTGTTCTCGGCGGCCCCTCACTGTCGATGAACTCCTGGAGGCTCTTTCGATCCATTCGGGAGACACTGACATAGATGACACTGGACTGGCGACGCTTGCGTCAATTTTACATATCACAGCGGGACTAGTGGTGTACGACCACACGAGCAACGTGATACGTCTTGTTCACGAGACCTTCCAAGGATATCTGGACAGGCACCACGGGGTCACCTCGGACCTGCATGATGAGATCCTAGCGACAATCGCAACGTATCTCGGCTTCAAATCCTTCCAGCAACCGCAGGAAAAGACTCAAGCAAAGGATCTTCAGTTTGAGATCAGTGCGTTGCAGCGGAAATACAAGCTGGTGAAGTATGCTGCCTCGTACTGGCCGTACCACCTGTCTCGCACCAAAGACCCTGAGGTGAAAAAGGGCCTTGAAATTGTACGGTGCCTGGTCACATCGCCATTCCTGCCGGCTGTGGCAACTCAGGCTAAGATCTTGCACCAGACCAGCCTGAGCACCGAGGGGTTTGGGACAATTCACGTAGCGGCCATGTGGAGCTGCTTACCTGTGATCGAATTCATGATGAAAGACCTCGAGCCGAAGGCACAGCGTCGCCTGGCAAACACCCTGTCCGGTTCCGGACTCACCGCACTACATATCTCCGCACTTGCTGGTGACACCGCAGTGGTCCGTTATCTGCTCCAACACGGCGCATTACTTACCACAAAGACAGACCGTGGTCGTACTCCATTATACCTGGCGGCATCTGCGGGGAAATCCTCTGTCGTGGAGAGTATACTTGCTCTGGCCAATGGAGACGCAGGATTAGAGGCTACCGGAAATGTCCCCGATCTCGACCAACTCACTCCGTTGCACATTGCGATGATGAACCAGCACTTTGAATGTGCCAGGATGCTCCTTCGATCGGAAAGCAACCTTGGAGCCGTCACACAGTCTGGCCAGTCGTTGCTACACTATGCTGTCCAGTTCTGGCCCGAGGGGGTGCGTTCTCTGCTAGAGGCTGGCGCCCCTGTTGACGTTGTGTCCAAAAATAAGCGAGGTACCCTCCATTGGGCCTGTGTACGAGGAAGCTTCCATTGTATCTCTTCCCTGGCCAGCCATTGCGACGACTTCAACGCACGAGATAACACGAATGCCACCCCGTTGCACCTGTTGGCTTCGATCCCTGCACACCGCTGGGACCCCGCGGGAAACCAAGATAAGATCACAAAACTGCTGCTGGACAACGGTGCGGATCCAAATGTGCAAGACGACGATGGGTGTACACCCCTCCATCTGGCTCTGGCCTCCAAAAACTACGGAATCGCCTTCACTCTCCTCCAAAACAGTGCCAGGGCTGACATAGAATCCAGCGAGGGGATTTCGGCCTTGCTCCTCGCAGCGGGAACTCCAGATTTCCCTACACCACTCTGGAACAAGCTCACAGAGCTTGATTGTCCTCTTTTGGACTCGGGGGGGAATTACTTCCTACATCGTGCGGTTCGCCACCAGAACGCGGACGAAGTCCATGCCATGCTTGACAAAGGCTGCGACGTCAATTTTCTGGACAAGTCGGGCGAAACGGCCTTGCATGTAGCTTGTCGTCTCTACGAAGGACGAAGACGTTATTCGACATCTCGAGCCACCAATTCCGACATCCTCAGTCTGCTACTGCACAACGGTGCCAGGACAGACCTGCGCTCCTCAAAAGGGTTTACGGCTCTTCATATTGCCTTAATCCGCGACTCCAAGAATGTGTTTCCATTTGTGTTTTCACAACACCAAAAGAAAACTCACTACCTAGAACCACATCTACTCCCCTTTGTGGGGGACTTGAGCAATTGGTTGCCACTGTTTCCGAGCAACCAGCTCTTGAGTAGCTACGCACTTCGGCGATGCTCCTTGGAGTTCATCAAAGTCTTCTTTGCCTTTGGTACGTGGCCCAAGATATGGCGCAAGATCCAGAGGAGGGTGGAGGTCGTGCTCCCCGACAACACGGAGGATCCTCAACGCAGCCCTTTTCCCGACTACCGGGATGAATTCCAGGTGGCCTCTGGCAACCTCGATGCCAGCACGAGGATCTCCGCAACTTGCAACGGATCCCTGAAACACCCAGGCTCCTGTGGAGTATTTGCCGAACTGTGCAAAAAGATTGCTGTATTGGTTGCAATTTCTGTTGGCCATGATTGGGACAGCACGCAAGTGGTCTCGGTGCTTCAGCCTCTAGCCGGGGCCTATCCGGCTTGTTTTGGGGGGGGGGGGGGGGGGGGGGGGGGGGGGGGGGGGGGGGGGGGGGGGGGGGGGGGGGGGGGGGGGGGGGGGGGGAAAAAAAAAAAAAAAAAAAAAAAAAAAGGGGGGGGGGGGGAAAAAAGAAAAAAAAAAAAAAAAAAAAAAAGGCCCGCATGGACGCTTGCCACGAAGCCGTCATGGACATTTTCCGGGCCGCCCCGCAGCGCATTCCTCCGTCAGCACCGCCGCCACCGGGCCCGGATTTCCCCCTAGGCCTCCCGGCCTCCATGCGGACCTTCGAATGGGACGACGGCGTGTCGCTCCGGCTGTCCTCCCCCCGCTCATCATCGGGGCCTGTCTACGCCCACAGCGTTTCCAACGCCACCCTCCACACCGAGCCCTCGGTGCGGCGGCGGCGGCGGCCCGGCCGGCTCCTCGTGCGCAGGCGCCAAGACCGCGTCTCCATGTCGGTGCGCCATGACCCCAGCGACCTGCGCGCCTACGACCAGGTGCGAAAGGCATTGTACCGCGCCGGCGACGCGCCCAAAGCCAAATGAGGCAGGGCGAATTGCCTTGTCGCACGACGGGCCGGCTCGGTTGCTGATAGCCGCTGGTTGTGACGTCTCTACTGCAAGGTCCGTCCGCCCTCCCGGCGGGTCTCTATATAATCCGGCCCAAGCCACTCGGACTCACGTCTACTCTTGATCCCTCCGATCACACACGGCGGAGTGAAGGCTATGACCCCTAATGTTACACACGCCGGTCGGTAATCGGTGGGCGACAACAAGGACACTGGCGTAGGGGGGACGGGGGCCATGAAAGTTCCAGCCGATCATTCGACCTCGCGCTATCTTTGATCGTACGGTCGTGCAACCCAGTTTGCTGGTGCACGTTTTCAGAAGAGGGAATTCCACGCGGTCGTAGCGCTGCAGCTAGCAATTGGAGGGTGGCCCAGTGGCAGTGACAATGAGTTGCCGTCGCTTCCCCCCCCCCCTGTGCACGAGCGGATTCCCATCATGGCGAACTAGGCGATGCGGCTAGTACAGGATGTGTAGCTAAGAAGACCGGTACGGACGGTTAGGACTCTGAGCCGGCCCGTTTTCTCTGGGTTTGGCACACATGCGCCCACGCATGAATGCACGGGGGGTGGATTCATACGCGACCGACTTTTCACACACGCCGCCAACAGCCTGCGACCAACTCCACACGGAAGCCAGGTTCAGGATTATCTCGACATGTACATTGATACCAGAATGGTAAATAGTTATGTGGGCACCTATATACAGAGTGGGTGAATCCCATGCCAGGTATCCGGGGCAACCAGGTGGGATGTGGAATATATGTACGGAGCCATGAAGAGAGAAGAGCGACGGATGGGGGGGGGGGGGGAGGGAGGCGAGGGGCCTCTAGTTGACCTCGGCCTGGGCCTTCTTGATGGCGGCGTTGATGGGGGCCAGATCGGCAAAGGTGACCTCGCGCGACGAGGGGCGCCAGCCGAGGTCGACGGGCAGGCGCTCGAAGGTGAGCCACTCCTCGGTGCGGTCCTTGAAGGCGCGGAGCTGGGTGTAGTCGACATCGGCGGCGGCGGCGGCGTCGGGCACGGTGCCGTCGAGCATGAGGGCAAGGATGAAGCCGGCCTCGCCCTGGGCCGGGCTCTGCTGGGCCGGCGTCAGGGGGCTCGTGGCCTCGACGCGGTGGCGCGAGCGGCCCAGAGACGCCGCCGTCAGGTACTTGGGGTCGGCGCTGTCGGCCAGCACGGCCGCCACGCGCGCCGGCACCACGTCGTTGCTGTCGTCGGCCCGCGCCAGCGACGCCGGCCGCTCGAGCCCCGACGGGCGGTTGTTGAGGTCCTCGAGGTCGATGGTCGTGGTCGCGCCCAGCGCCGCGAACGCTCCGCGGGCCGGGATCAGGCCCACCTGGTCGCTCCAGCCCGTGGCCGCGTGGACGGCCGCGCCGAACTGCGCGACGGTGATGTTGCGGCCGCTGTGGGGTCTGCGACGGAGCACCGTGGGTGGTCAGCGTGGGTGCCCTGAAAAGGCATCCCTCGGGGCGGGCAAGGGGGCGTACAGGTAGCCGTGGTTGGCCAAGGTGTTCATCATGGGGCAGGGGCCGCGGGAATCGCCCGGACCGGCGGCAGCCCACGGCTGGGCCTTGAACCCGTCGTCTCGGCGGAGCTGGCCGGGCAGAGCCGCGACCGTCGCCGCGAGGCCGCAGAGCGTGTAGAAGCGCATGGTGGGTGGAGGCTAGGATCGAGGAGATAGCGTCTGGAGCGGCGATGGCTTGGGGAGGATCGGCTTGAGCTAGATCGCCTTTCCCATGCCTAGTCAAGCTGGGCGATCCTCCTCTTATGTAGATCCTCGCAGCACCGGCCCAGGGGGGGCTGGCCCTTGGGCCAATCCTGCAAGCCACGGCGTAGCGGAGACTCGGAGGTTTCCATCGGGTCAAGAAGGCCTCGGCAGGGCCTAGAAGCAGGCGAGGATCGGCCCCGTCAGGTCGGGTCCAAACCGCCCCCTGGGCGGCTTAACGAAGTCATTTCCCGTTTAGGTAGTGCGGGAGACGGCGCCACGGGCCGAGTGGCTAGGGGCAGGGTAGCAGGCGCTGGTCACCAGTAGCAAATGACGAGGTGGATGGGCTGCGGGCTCTCTAGTGGCGGGAACTGGGCTTGGCGTTCGGGATCCCCATCTGCCGGCGCGCCAATAGCAGACGGCGGCGTGCGCAATACGCGACGGACCACGACGTTCCGAAGGGGGTGAAGACCATCACGCGTCTTGCTGCGGACTGCGGACGCTCGTGCGGACTCGCGGCACTACGAGGCCGACGTGCGGACTCGTGCGGACTGGCGCCGACTGGCGGGTCGGGGGGGAGAAGTCGACCGAGTGTGGGATATATTGCCCCGTGGGCCACCACGACCCAGCCGAGCCAGGCCCGCTTTATGGCCGTTGGAGCACTGAAGGCCACTGACGGCCGCATGGCTGGGGCGGGGGGCAGAAGAAGGACCTTTGGGCTGCGGGGTGGTGCCGGTGGGTGCTGGCGTCCCGTGGATCGACGCTTGGCTCGACCTGGGCCGGCGAGAGGCGCGATGAGATGGCGCGCTGGTCCCGCCGTAGCCGCGAAGAGCCTCAACCCCCGCGACAGCCTCGTCGCCCCAGCGAGACGGGCCCCACCCAGGGCCGGCCGCGGCGCCTCAGACCAGACGGCATTCCAGCTTCCTCGGGCACGTCGGCTGGCAATGCCATGATCGGCCTGGCGATCCGGTGGCCCCATGCGCAGATAAGTCTCCCTTAATCTTCCACATCCCGGCGCAGGGTGGAGAAGGCCGAGGGACTGGGCCTGTCGCCCCAGAAGCAAGAGCCGTGGAACCCAAGCGCCGCGGACCGCCGTCGAGTGGCCGGCGTGCGCGGCCAGGGGGCGGCCCAGGACTTTGCCTCGGCTGCATGCCCGCCCAGGCCGTGTCCGCGCAAGACCGTCCCCGCGCCCTGGGGCGTAGGGCGGGTTTCCAAGCAGGGCCGTCTCGCCGCTCACCGACGGGCCAGAGGGTCCGCCCTGGGTCCACCGCCCCGTCGACCGCCCCCACAGGCCAGGATGCGCCGGCAGACGGCGGCCCTGGGTCGTGGACTATGCGGCTGTCCCTCCCGGCGGCTTCGTGTGTCGCTATCTCATCAACAACTGGGGCCTCGCTCGCGGCGGCCCGCCAACTGCCGCAGCCAGGAATGGGCGCACGGCATAATCCCGTCTAGCCGCAGACCAGGGGAAAGAAAGGCCCGCCCCGGCTGTCGAACATGCTCGCCCCCCCACGCCGACATGCACTACGTGCGCGCCGTCCGAGATGGGATCTCGCAAACCCGGGGGGCGGCGCGCATACCACAACCTTTCCTCCTGTCTTTTCTCTCCATCGGGACCTCGCACTGGGGCCGCCCGTCCGGAGCGTCGTGGTCTTCCGGTGGCCGATGGACCACCAGCCACACCACAGTGCGATGAGGGCAGGCACCGAGCAGTCCTGCAAGCTTCGAAGCACGCGTCTGCCTAATACTGACTAGATTCAGTAGAATCATCCTCACAACCCTATTCTCTGGCAGCGACCCTGCCTATGGATCCGTTGGAAGCTGAGCTTCGCCTTCTGATTAGCTGGATCCAAGGCGCGCTCTACGAAATGAACCGCGTCGTGCAGTAAACTATCTCACCTCTCTCTCGAGCGACAGAGGATGGGATTGTTCGCGAAGGGAAGCACCATTGAACTGCGCAGTCGGCCCGGGAATCACGAGACGATAGCCACGACGGGTATGCGAGAATCTCGCGAGTCTGTACACCGAGCAGCGAGAGTGCGTCGCATCGCTCCGGAGACCCGTGCGCGCTAGAGATACATCCTCTGTTTACCCGATTTCTCATCGCGGTACGTATCTGGGGATTTGAAGGACCTCCCCCTTCCTTCTTCTCTCTCGCTTCCGTCAACGTGGCCCCGCTCCCCTTTGTTGTTTATGGCGCTCGCCTCTTGGCCCTGCCATGCGGAGAAGAGACTTGTTGCGAGGAAATTCCCCAACCAAACCTAGTGATGGGGAGGTGGCTCGCGCTAGTCAGATAATACACAACCAGATGGTTAGACTAGGCCTTAGTTAAGGCAGAGGCAGTGAGGCAAAGGCATATTTTCCGCTCTCTTTTCCTGCTCAGTCTCATCAGTCCAAAGTCTTGACCTTCCCGTTGGCCACAAATGTATAAAAAAGAGTCTTCTCGTCTCCCCGACGTTGTCCGCTTGCTCTTCCCCCCTGCCAATTAGTTGTCCCCATCCCGTTCAACACCATCCAACACAGGACTAGGACAGCCCTCAGAAACACTCCTGCCCGGAGACGCGCCTCCAGGCCATTCTTTCTCTTTCTCTCTCAAAACAATTAATCTGTCCACCCGCACCGTCTCGCCGTTACACAAGCAGCAGGCATAGCCATGGAAGCGCTGCCCAACGAGCTTCTATGCGAGATTGTCCGGCATGTCGACAAGCCGCTGGCCCCATGTGCGGCCGTCTCAAACCGTATGCGGCATGCCGTCGAACGCCAGACTTTCCAAAAGCTGAGAATGCACTTGCTGGATCTTACAAGGTTTGATATGCTGTTCTTGGGTAGCAACAGTTACCGACAGGTCTACTTACGGCGCCTCGAGTTCATGCCGCCCGTGCCTGACGAAAGTAGAAGAACCGCATATGACGTTTACGCCTCCCCGATTCCCATGATGCTGCAGAAATGGACTTTGGGCGTGAACTTGGAGGTGGTCGTGTTGCCGCACAAAGGCGGTTGTTACGTTTGTAGCCAATCCTATCGGTTCATGCCCCGAGCATGGCCGGTTCTGCAAATGACCAAAGTGTCATACGCAGTGACCCACGTGTTCCGCTTCAGCGGTCGAATCCCGTGGGAGCTCCAGCCCGGAAGGCCGGCGTGTGCCAACCTCACCGACCTCACCCTCGAATATTTCGACCCCACGTGGGGGTTGGGGGATTCTCGCAAGCACATGGCCGTGCGCCGACGCCGCCGGCGTGATTTCGCCCACCTGCTCAGGTCTCTCCATGGGAGGCTCCCGTGCCTGCGACACCTGGCGCTCAAACGCGTCGTCGGCTTCGGCCCCTCGATCCCTTCCTCGGTCCTGCCTCTGCTGGGTATGAGCGACGTGGAGCCCGACTACACGGACGAAGACGGCACCGATGCGCTCAACAGCGCCGTCCGCACCCTGGCCCAGCCCACAGTCCGGCGGCTGTGGCTGACGGATTGGGTTCTGTCGCCCGACCTCTTCATCAACCCCCTGGCCCAAGACCCCTACGACGCCGCCGATAGGTGGCGCGAGCTGCGTGAATTCAGCATTCGCGCCGACATCGTCGGTGCCGATGGGCAATGGTACCTCGCCGGCGAGAGAAATCCCGAGCCCCCAGACGCGGACGGGCCCGAGGAGCCCGAGGAGCCCGGCTTGGAGGGCGAAATACCCACCGACGAAGAGGCGTCCGACTGGGGGGAGGACAGCGAGGGAAAATCGGAATGGGTGGACCAGACCAGGGGGCCCTGGCGCCGGGAGATCATGCCCGAGACCGTGATGCCGATATTCGCCCTGCTCATCCGGGGCATGACGCGCCGGATGCCTCTTGTCCGGGGCGGCCTTCTACTGTTCCAAGACCTCGTGTATCCCGAGCAGAGCTTCTACCTGTGCCTCTGCGAGGGCACTGGGCCATTCCCCGTTATCCTACGCCCCCGCGAAACGGACAATCGAGAACGTCCTGGTGAAAGCATGTGGTACTTTGGGGGAAGGCTCACTGTCGCGTATCCCGGTCCCAACTTCCTCCGGAGAAGACTGAGGGAATGGCGTTGGGACGGCCGGCAGAGACGGCCCTGATGGGACGCCCGGCGGCCGGAACCCTCGCAAAGACCAGGACTCGTCCACCCCAGCATAGAAAGCGGGACGCATACAAAAGCGGCCGGATCATTCTCTTAGGCGTATAGCACTTTGCTAACAAGAACATCGCTCCTCTAATATCGGGTTGCCCCTTGTAGCCTTGCGCGACATCATGAACCGATACTAGAGCATCCTGTTCGCTTTTGACCCCAAGCGCCAACCCTGGGCAGACGTAGAATTGCCCCTCTGCTTCCTAGTATCTATTGGCCAGCTCAAGCATGGATGGCTGCTGGTATGACCACCATCCCTGTCGCTGCGAATGTACCCTCCGTCATGGCTTTTCAGCAAAGGTGGGGTCGATCGAATGGGATGAGGATAAAGAGAGAGAGAAAGAAGCAAAGAATGGCAGATCCTCCCTGAATGCAGCCTTATATGGGGACTTAGGACCATGGGTGAGACCGAGGCTTCCAAAACCAGCGCCCAACGAGAGACGACCCGGGCATGTAATTCTTACCCGCTCTCCACTCCACGGCTTTACCTATCCATTGGAAGGCGAGGCAGCCCTTGAAGCCAAAAACAAAAATGTCAGCGTCCGACTCTCTGGGTTGGGGGGGGGGGGGGGGGCAGCGAAGCCCGGAGGGGAGGGGCACGTACAGCCATCGACGTCCTCCTGGACGGTGCTCCGGACGGCGCAGGCGCGCATGGCAGCGACGCCCTGGGATCGGAGCGGGCGGCCGTTGTCGCAGGCGCCGAACATGCAGCTCGAGCCCATGGCGCGCTGGAGGGCGTCGTCCTCCCAGCCGAAGACGTCGTCGGCGTGCGTGCCGCAGCCGCGGTTGTCGCCGTGGCTCAGCTCCGAGGGCTGCGGTCCGTCGGCCGGCCACAGCGCGTCGAACGGCACCGCGTCCCAGAGCGTCCCGTACGCCGCCTGCGGCACCCGCACCGGGTGCGACGCCGGGCACGGCCGTCCCGTAGTTGGAGAAGTCCCCGCTGAAGGTGCCCGTCGTGCGCGTCGCCTTGGCCGCCAGGTCGCCGTCCGCCGGGTCCATGGCCGCGTTGAAGCCGTTGCCGCCCACGATCTGGTGCAGGTGCGCCGACGGGGTCCGGCCTGGCTCGGCCAGGGGGTCCAGCCGCTGGATCGACACTGTGCTGCACCCGAAGCGCAGCGCCGCGCGTGACGGCCCAGCGAGGGCGAGCAAGGAAACCAGCGTCCACTTCATCGTGTTGGCCATACCGCGACGGCTTCTGTCTGCGGGGGGGTGTGTGTCGAGCTGACTGTGGCTGTGGATCGAGGGCATGGTATCCTACGGCATCCCGGAATGATAAATTGCAACGACTGACACGAAACCACGGCGGTCTCGTGCCTCTCATAAGTAATCGCCGCACTCCTGCTGCCCATAACTACCCGATGACCGCCGTCCGGCCGTCCCGCGGCAATAACTGCCGGTTACCTCGATACGTCAGGGGGTGTTCATTTCGGAGTCCGGCTACTGCAAGCGGATACTCCGTAACCCAATATCGTGCTCCGATCCCCGCACTTCGCAAGGTGGTTGCATATTGCATTGTGACACCCGTTACGCGGACCAGAGGGCGATAAGAAACCCTCATATTGCCGCGATGTGACGACTCGTGAAATGGGCAGCAAAGCGCTCCATTCACCAACTCACTGCCAATCATCTTCCCGATGAGTGACGAAGGTCATTCGAGTCCCTCCAGGTCAACCTATCTCGTAGACCCTATGAAATTGTGGTCGCTCACCAAGATGGCCAATTGATCTCCGCCGCCACCGAGACGAGTTCAATCATGGCTTTCAATGTGGCGAGACACTTCTTACCGTCTCTCGTCTCTTTTGCTATTGGTGCATGGCTGGGTCTCATCTTCCCACGGCGAGTCGTAGCCATATTGGGCCGTCAGGGTCACAGCCGCGTTGCCGAGCCTCATGTTAGCCCATCAAAGCAACCAGGTCGGGCAGTATGCGTACCAAGGCGTATAATGCTGCATCGCGATATTATTTACACTGCTAAGCTACCATGGCTGCGCCCACGTGTTATTGAAGGTGGCACGGGTGTTCCTTGGTGGTACCCAATCGCCTGCAGTTCCTGGATAGGCTGCACCCATAGGGGGCCCGATAGGAAACTCGGGCTGTCCACGATATGCCCAGCCTCCAGGAGATACCAGGATAGCCGATGTAAATGATCGTGGCGCCTGCATCCGCAATGATGCCTGAGTGACCCCAGAGCCCGTGCAATTTGACACACATCATCCTCCCAGCGTAATGAAGAGGCCCACCCGGCTGATGAGCAGGCGTCATCATCAATGCCATCAACGTGCAACAGGGCCGGAGTCTTGCTAGATTCCAGTCCGTCTTGGTGTACCATGGCACTCGGACGCAGATCCGGCGTCAAACCAGAGTCCGTATGGCTTGAAAGGGAATGGGGAGGGTAAATGCTTCCGCACTTGACGCAGAGACCGGCATGGCCAAACGACCAAAACGCCTCAAGCGGTACTTGAAAGCTGCTTACGCCGCGTTTCCCATCTCCATGCATGGGTTGCTTCCGCGGCGCTCGTCACGCACTTGGCCGGTTTCGCTTCGGTATCGAGCGCATGCATGGCCACGGCGAGATAGCTGGGTTCGTCGTGGCAGACGAGGTGGCAGATGTGGGAAATGCGGCGGCTGTGCTACTGCTGGCCTGCAGGCCTGCAGTGGGGGGGCCTGTGAGCAGCAACGGTAGTCTGCCCACGCAGGACGGAGGCAGTCGCCAACTAGGTGCTTCCGAACAACAGGGCCAGCGGCAGACGTGAAGAGAGCTCGAAGCACGCACGATGCGGTGACAGTAGGAGAGCCCCTGAAACAACCGCCTTTGGTGGAATCGATAAGCTAGGCGCAATCGGCCGGGGTCACACAGGCCCGTGTAACCCACCTACTTACAGCAACTGAGGGGGGCGGGTCAGACACGTGACCAGCCATCATCCTGAGGACAACGGGGGAACCTCTCGCATGATTAGGGGGTCAGCATGTAAGACGTTGTCCCTGCAGCCTCCGCAGGCTAGCAGGGCCTTCTGCAGTGCTCAAATGCGCCCATAGGCGAGAAAAAGCGAAACCAGCATACACGGGGGGCTCTCTCCCCTCGTTCGCGGTGTCCGGTTTTCCAAACCAGAGGGCGGCCAATAACCCCTGCCCAAGTGTCGATTCGCATTCCGGGCGCATGCTCGGTGCCGCCGGGGGATCGTGTTTCGTTGAAGCTGGGATGGTCGGGTGCCCCTACCACGACGGCGTCGGCGGCACCCACCGGAATTACAGGGGCCTGTCAGTAAGCTCCGATGGGCCCTAGGCCGGCTGAAAACCGGCTCATCCCTCTGGGCACTGTCTTCATGCGGGATTGGACGAACCAGAACGTTGGCAGTCTTGGCCACAGGGAAGCCCCGGCTGATGGGCCTCATCCACGGCTTGCTCAATCACGTGGGGCCCAGCCGGGCTTACCCACGGCTGTCTGGCCGTCGCTTTCAAGAGCCCGTTCTTATTATCTTCCAGCCGCCCGGCGCTATCCCGAAATACCCAACGGCCGACCTACATTTCGGCGCTTAGCCCCAATAACCCGACGTTGCTAGGCATCCTCCCCCGAGCAAAGCGTCTCCTTCCCGGGAGCTTTTTGTGGACGCAGCTGGACATGACGAATCCGCAAGGGAGCCGCAAACGGGCCTACAAACCCAAAGTGCGTACGGGTAAGCGCCGCCCCGGCCCTGTCCAGTCGACCGCACAACCAAACGGCCGCTCGCTCGGTTGGAACACGGGGGCTCACTTTCCCTGGCCCAGGCTGCGATCACTGCAAAGTGCGGAAGAGAAAGTGCGACGAGGCCAAACCAGGATGCAGCGCTTGCACCCGCTACGGCGTGCCCTGCAACTACCAGTTCCCTTCGCCTCGGCCCGATCGGAGTGCCCCGGGGCAAAGAGGCCTGCCGCTGCTTCGCCCGGCGGTGGATAAGCGGCAGCAGGCGCTCGAGTGCGCAGTGGGACCTCCCGCGCCCTGCCGTCACTTGCTACCCAAGTCCACCTTCGGCCGCCAGGCTTGCAGTGATCTGGAGTATCTGGAGTACTATGTACTCAAGATCCAGAGCCAGTTTTCGCCGCTGAAGACGGGTGGCTCGGACATGTCGGAATTATGTACGTCCCAGCGCCAAGTCGGATGCCGGACAGTGACTGACGCAGGTCGTGAGGGCCACAGGGTCTTACACTTTCCTCCAGCAAACTCAACAGGAAGAATACGTCACCGAGGCCCTAATTGGCCTCGGAGCGTTAGCCCGCGCCTGCAAGGAGACCCCGTCGAGCATGCCGTTGCTTCGGTATTATCAGTCGGGGGCCTTTAAGAATGAACACCATCGCAAGGCTGTCCAGCATTACGACAGGGCCCTTGTTAAAGCCCAGCAGACTTTGAAAACCACCCGGCCCGAGAAACGGGTCCTAGCGATGCTCATCAGCGGTGTGCTATTTCATACATTCGAATGGTTTCACGGCAACCCAGGCGCCGTGGACCAGATCGTGCCCTTGTTGATGGGGCTTCTACGGGACGAGGCCTGGGCCAATTTCGAACCTGTCCAGCGCGTGTTCAAGGGTGCCATGTTCATGAGTAGGAGCAGTCTGGTGTTTCAAAGCATTTCTCCTCACTTCCCGACGATTCAACAGCATATTTGGGGCAAACCGGATATAACGACTTTCCAGCCGCCCTCCGCCCCGGGCGCGGCCAAGGGCCTCCCAGAATTCGTGGCCGTGTGGTGGCGCTTTCTCACATATGTAACCAACCTCTACATCCAACCCAAGTGCCTCAAAGAAGGGTCCCGCGCCCAGATAGCGTCCTTACTGGCTGCGACCACCTCGTGGAAAAAAGAGGCTCTCAGTAGAGCAGCTGCATCCGACACATCGCTGTCCATTCGCTTGTTCAGTACCATGGCGACAATCGCCAACCAAATCTCCCAGCGAATCAACGCGCGTTCTTTCTCGGGGTCGACGGAGGGTACGAACGGCGGCCGCTTCGTGGCGCTGGGTTATCCCGAGTACGCAGCGCTCCTGGACTTCTACAAGATGTCGAGGCCGCTGCAGGTAGATTGCGAGTACGACCTCATCACCGAGGCGATGAACCCTCCCGCCCTCCCGACCCTCGTCTACGTCGCGCGCCGCTGTGCCCACCCAGCCTTGCGGCTCGAGGCGCTGGAGCTTTGCCGCTCGCTTTTGCGGCCCGTCGCAGCCGAGAGCATCGAGGCCACTTACATGGCCTTGAAAGCGCTTGCCCATGTGGAGGGGGAAGCGCTCGCGAATCGCTACGCCTGGACCGAGAGCCGCTGGAACGATGACTACACCGCTCTGAGCGTCACGTTGGCACCGGCGGATCCGGCGGTGGACTATGCACTGCCCGTCAGACACTTGGTACTATCAGTCAGTGTCTACGGGGTGTGAAAAGTGCTAAAGGCGGGTTGCTCGTCGCTGCTCGGACGCGGGAGCCGAGTGGTCGCCGTTCAATAGCGCTGGCCAGCGTCGCCGCCCACCTGCCGCAAATTCAATGAATAAGGCCACTCGAATATCGATTGTATCTACGAAGCCGTCAAGGCTTATGCCAAGGCTAGAAGAGATTCTAGCTCGCAGTGCTGGAAACGTTGCTAAGAAACCTTGCTCTCTTCGCGGGATAACCCGAGACCTCACGTGCCGAGGCCACGCTCCAGCAAGCCTTCATTTATCCCTCAATACCACTGCCGTGCACCAGCCAGGGGCGGTGGCGGCGGCCGTTAAAGGTGCCGAGGATGTCCTTTTCGTCGTACTTGTAGTAGCCATCCCACTTCCTATACTTGCTCAGAAGAGGCCTCGAAGCATCCGCGCTATCCCAGTCCCTGCGGATTCCCATGCGGAAGAATATGCCAAAGTATTTGCCGCCGCATTGCACAGGTACTCGATGTTCTCCTTCGCCCAGCCCTGGTCCACATCGCCGGGGCAGCCGGCGGATGGGGTGGGGAGAAGCCGTCGGCCCCGTCGGCGAACGCGCCTCGTCAACTGCATCGGTAGTCTCGGCCGGAGGGTGCAATAGTGGTTCTTGGCACCGCACAGTTCACTTTCCCGCCCATCGGCTCGTCTCCACAGGCTGGCGTATCGCCGCAAAGGGCAGGGAGTACAGCGGCCCGGCGCAGCCACGCCGGAAAGGCCCTCGGATGTTGGCAGCCGTTGTGGGTAGGGCATCTGACGAGATCTCAGCAGAGGTCTCGTCGCCTCCGATTGGTGGCCAACCATGTTCAGCCGGGCACATGGGGTACATAGCATCTCCTGCATCTTGCTGCATGCCCCAGGTGGTCGCTTTGGCATCGGAAGCACCGCAGGTCTGTCTCTAGCCTCAAAGAAGGCATGATCCTGTGTAACGCCACACGGCCAACGATTTCCTCCAGTTGCCAAATCTTGGATGAACCCCTCCCAACCACGGGGTCCCGGTGCCTACGAGTCTCGGTCTAGATGCACCGGCTCGGGTACCCGAGCGGGAATGCACGGGAACCAATCGCTAGCCCGTGACGACTATCACCCGGATCGAGAACGGGAGTTCGGCTAGGCGGCGCCCAGGGGCCCCATAACATCCGCCATTACCCACTCACCGCCCGTTGTCCGCCTCTTTCGCCGTCGGAACATTAAGCAACAGGCTCGCCTCCCTGCCGCTAGGCCGGCGCTACCGTGACCAAAATCAGCAAACCGCGTAAGATGCCGGTGGCGGGGCCATGCGCAGGCCGGCCGGCCGGGGAAACCGACGTTTGTCATTGCCTCGCGCCGCTCCTCCGCCGTCGGTTTTGTCGTCTCGTCATCGTCATATGCTCACCACGGGGCGGGGAACACGAGCATCCGGGAACGGCGCCCGCGGAACCCTTTTCTCCCATGCTGCCAATGTCTAGGAAATGGACGATTCGCCAAGAAAACCAACAGGCAGCCCTGACGAAACGGTCGATGGCGGGGGACAGCATCATTCTGCATCCGGGGGCTCCTTGAATATGGAATAAGCCGCCCCATGCGCTGTTGGGGGTTGAGTTCGATGTTCTGCGCCGTCAGTGGCCACGTGGCCTGCGAACAAGTGCTCGTCGCGCCGGCGGGACGGGTTGACCAGAAGCACCGCTTCCCACTCTGGCATCTGTCCTAGCAAGCACTCCGGTGCCTCCTCCGGTCGCTGCCCATCCCGATCCCGGGCCGTGTGAGCGGGTGGGGCCTCCGAGGCGCCGGGCTTGTCCACGGCTCCCGAGACGGCCTCGCCGTCGTGCTGACTCGTTCCTCCTCTGAGGGGTTCCCGGCATCCGAGCACCCCGCCTCCATCGACGTGCACGACCGTAGTGGCGGCACGGCATCCCCTTGCTTCGGCATGCCCGTGGGCGTCATTGAAGCTGTCGGTGACTTCGGGGGAACATGCGAGCTGCTTCTGGATCGTCAGGGGCTCACGGGGGTAGGGCAATCCAATGTGGGATGAGACGCTCGCTTGGAGGCTGGGCACAGCTTCCGCGCCCTATTCGAGCGCTTCTCTTCCACTTCATCAGGTGTTTACCGGGGTTGGCCTGTTTGGCTCATGTTCTCATGGATCCCGTGACGAGTGTTAGCGTTTAGCTACGGACTTGGGTCGACACTCATGGAAACCTGAATTGTCTCGTATTGACCATTCCAACTCCCCGAAGCCCGAAAACCCTCGGATCGGCCCCGTCAGTTGCCATCATAAAGCCCCCCCACACCCTGAGACTTTTCCTTTTCTCTTTGGGCTCCCCAATCCATCCGGCATTGTCTCGTTAGTTACCCTTACTCCACGGTACCATTCGCCCAACATCGCCTCGTTCTCCCGGAAGCTATACCAAGTGCATCCTGGACCCGAAAGCCATGCGGTTCACCAGCGTCCTCGCCACCGTCTTTTTCGGCCTGAGCGCCGCAGGATCGGGCAGCGCCTTCCCATCCCTCGATCGGCGGCAAACCTACTGCCCAAATGACCCGAACAGCACGTGCCAAACGCCCCAAAATTGCATTGATTTCGTACGCAAGACCCCCGGGCCTCGTGTTTTGCGCGCGTTGCCGGAGATTCGGGCCAGTTCCCGGCTGCGAGGAGGAAGAATGGGCATTCCGCAAGGGGCAACCAACGGCTGACCTGCGCTTCTTCCAGTGCGCGAAACACCAGGGGGTGCTGGGCTGCAGCACATCTTGCGTGTGCGTCTGCAATGACGGCACGCATAGCCCCGTTCCCAATGGCGCTGCACCGAGGCACGTAGAGCAGCGCGACGCCTCGTGCTGATGTGGCCAAAGGGCAGGGTGACGACACGGCGGTGGCCCCGGCAGAGCAGGCGGTCCGTGCGCTTTCGGCTTCCCGCGCGCCGTCTGCGCGGCCTGTACCTACTCGCAGAACAACCCCCCTTTCGCGCAGCGTCTCCCAGCCGGATCGAACCCTCCGGGCCGCCCTTCCGCCTTGCTTGCCTGCACCGTGACGGGCGGTAGGCGAACGAGGCACGCCGCCGCGTCGCACCCCCCCCCCCCCCCCCCCCCCAGGTTGAAGCGCGTTACATGGCGTCCGGACCAAGTGCGCGCCCAGGCAGGTGACAGCATAAGAGCCATCGCCACGGTTGCCTTCTGCCCGTCTGTTTCCGCGCCGGCCAGCGAGGCGCGCCAGAAGCGCCGCACCCGTGCACGTGCTCCCGCCTGACCTTGGTCCGCAGCGCGACCTGGGCGCCCTCGTCAAGGGACGGATGGGCCGGGGCGGTGCTGCTCTTGGGCACTGCCACGGCCACCGGGGGCCCTCCGCGGTCCCTGTCTCTTCTTGCTGCTGGGGCGGCCCTCTTCCGGCGCTGGCCCGGCGCTGGTCAGAGGGTCTCGGACTACCATGGTGCGTAAGCATGTTGGATCGTCTCGACAAGGACCCTGGATACCTCTTGAAGGATGCAGTAGCAACGCTCACAGGCCGCGTTTCATGAGCACAGACTTGGTGGGATTGGGAAATTTTCGGGGTTCCAGCTTCTACAGTCGCTGTCGTACGGAGCCAGGAACAACGGCTGGTGTGGCAGCCGGGTATGGCCATGCCCCCGAACAGCGGGCCCTTTCAAGGCTGACGATGAGCGAGTCAAGCTGGCGAAACACGACAGAAACTCTGCCCTGGAAACTAGCCCCAAAATGTGTAACGATCGTCCCCCGGCTGGGGGTTCTGGGATGCGTGTCGACGGCGGCGGGCCAAGAGACTGGTGATGGCCACGCCACTCCGAGCCTCGGCCGTCGGACCGGGGCCTCGGCCATGGAATTCGCTGAGCTAAGAACGGGCCCCCAAATTGCATGCACGTCACCCCCGCAGAATGGATTCGGGCGGCTATAACATCAGATCGGATCCGATGGTGCGCATGTGAGGAATCCAGCAACCGCTGGGTCTCGGCACCAGAAGAAGTCGATCGATCCAGGGGCCCATAGCAGGCGTGGTACTCGGTGCGTGCCCCGGCGAACGGTCCCGGCCGTTGCATACGAATGCTTGTATGCCATTTTGGCCGAATTGAGTCTGTGGGCAAGGCGCGCCATTACCACCACAGCATCCAATGAGCCTGGGTCCATGTCGGGCCAGCAGTCACGCAGGTTGAGTGCGGTTTAAAGCCGCGCTCTCTCCCTGCCTTCGCACGGATCCCGTCTGCTGTCAAGCCGTTTCCATTCGTTCGCCTTGCGGGGCTGGCCTCTCTTTCCGCCCTGGCCGTGCTCGCGTTCCACCCGAACCCCTGGCGGCCATCGAAGCCGCCGAGGGCCAGCGGGGCCGCGGCAGACGCGCCGGACCCTGTTCCTGGGGGCCCGCCTCCAACCGGAGAACCGACGCGTTGGGAAATGGCAGTGTGTGGTCCAACAAGGTCATGAGGTGGGCGAGACGGGGCTGGCGGTGGGTCGGCTCGGCCGACGGCGGAGCGCAAAAACCTTGATATATAAGCACCTGGCAGAAATCCCACCTGCCCCCGGCCGCCAACGTCCGAGCGCATCCGAGCCATGGCTTGCTGGCCGGCATTCGATCGTGGCCCGACGGACTTTGCGGCGTGGCCCATGTGGTGGAAACCCGTTGACGCAAGCATTGGCCGTCTCGCGCATCCCTGTCCGATCGAATTTGTGCGGGCAGATTTCGGGACCAGCCCCGGTAGTTTTCTAGACCAGCGCTGTCCGTAACAAATTCCGAGGGCAATTGCCGCACGGCCCGTCCGTGAAACAAACCCGTGGAGCCTTGCGGGCCTGGCTCGGTGAACAAGTCAACGGCGTCGGCAGGAAAGGGGCAACACGGGCCTACTGCCATGCCGTTCTTTTCGTCGAGTTATAAACTGAAATGGCGGTCTCGCGGGCCAGCCGCCGAACCCCCAAGGCACCGCGCCCTACATTATCGATGACTTTGCCCAGTTCCCCCTAACAGTGGCAGGCGGCACTCGCGTCCTTCGGCCATGCCTACGTTTTCTTTTGTCCCCACCGACTCGGCCGGCCCCGGTGCGTCTTTCGGCCCCCCACCGGGCGACGCCGGCGCCTCCCGCGTTCCGCTCCTCGTCGGCGTCACCGTGCTGTGCATGGCGATCATCACCGTCGTGACTTCCCTGCGGCTCTACACGCGGCACGTCATCCTGCGCACCACCGGCCTCGACGATGCCTTCGCCGTGCTCGCCTGGGTGAGTGGAGGCCCCCTTGCCCCGATAGGCGGAGCCGCCGCCGGCTAACGAGCCCGACGCAGCATACCGTCATGGCGACGGGAACTTTGTACCTCGTGCACACGCAGTACGGCCTCGGGCGGCATGCGTGGGAGACCACCAACCCCGGGGACATCGTGAACGGGCTCAAGGTGCGCCGGCCCCGCCCGCTTTCTCGCTAGGGCGCCGCGACTAACCGACCGGCAGCTCGTCTTCGTCGAGGGCATCATGTACAACGTATCCCTCCTGGCCGTCAAACTGTCCATTTTCTCGCAGTACTATCGCCTCGCCGCGAAAACCGAATATCGGATCCCCTGCCTGGTGATCGGCACGCTGGTGGTGACCTGGTGCCTGGGCATGATCCTGATCGTCATATTCGGCTGCATTCCCATCCAATCCGCCTGGGACTTCAGTATCACCGACAAGGACTGCACCGTGGCATCCTACGGCATTTTGATTGGCATAGGAAACATCATCACCGACGTCATCCTTCTGCTGCTGCCTTTGCCCGTCGTATGGAACCTGCAGATGAAGATGCCCCAGAAGCTGGCCATCATGGGTGCGTTTGTTCATTCGTCCAACCTCCCCTCCCCATATGCGATACCCAACGTCCCCCGTACGCGGGGGGGCGGCCACCGGTTTGGCCATTGATGACATGACTAACATGTCTTCTGATGCTAGGTATCTTCAGCATAGGCTCATTGTGAGTATTCTTTCTGCCGACCCCCCCCCCCCCCCCCCCCCCCATCCGAAGCTTTTACTTACTCTCTCGACTTTAGTGCCTGTGTGGTATCCATCTTCCGGCTTGCATCCCTCAAAATCACTCCCGATTTCACCTACAGCGCCACGATTATCGACTGTTGGACGATCGGCGAACTCTCGGCGGCTTGTTGCTGTCCGTCCCTCATGGTTTTACAGCCATTTGTGAAGAAGGTTGGCTCCAACATCACCAGCTTACGACGCAGCAGCCCCAAGGGTTCCATGGTACCCGGTGCTTCCATGCCGTCAAGAGGGAACAACGCGTCCATATCGAACTTGCCGAGGAATGCGTACGGAAGTGAGGTAGAGCTTTGCAGTCTAGACCGCACTCTGAAAAAATAGAAACCACTATAAACATAACAATCAATAAGCCTCAGCCAGAGCACAGGACTAACGCTAGTCTCGATTGGGGACCGGGAGGAAATCAGATAAGTGCGGAGGACGTGTCCACCAGGGTCCCTTGGAGACGGCTTGAAGATGCACATCAAGGTAGCTTTGAATTCGGGCTTCACTCTCCAGGGCTCCCAGACGCGTGAATCCATGAACATAGGCACTTGTAGCGACTCGGGAAGCAGGGTTGCCCTTCACATAACTCCAGCTGGCGACGTTACAAGACTCGAGTTCGTGGGGGGGGGGGGGGGGGGGGGGGGCATCTTTCGGTAGGTCATCCTCGTCCTCATTGCTGCCGTAGAAGGCCAATTTGGTGTATTAGGCCGGCGAGGAGACGTCTTCCTTGTCCAATTGGTCGGCGCCGAGGTTGTGCGGTCGCAATCAGGAGATGGTATCGCGCGGGGGGGGGGGGCGGAAACGAGAAACAGTGTAGGAGAGGATGCGTTGCAGCCTAGTCTTAGCAAGGTCCGAGTGGGCAACAGGACGGATTCGACCCCGCCGGCCTCGAACTTGACCTCGTCTTCGGCGGGGACCGACTCTGCGGTCGCTCTGGGCGCCACCAGGCAACCTATGGCTGTCAAAATGGTGCTACTCATAACAGAAGCGAGCCGTCTTGCCAGGAAACCAGACATCGGTCGGTCAGCCGAAGGATCAGCCGCCGAGTATTGATGGATGGCAGGGAGGGTACCATGAGGAATTCCAAACCAGTTTTGGGTTTGCTCGCGAGAAGTTCTAGATTTAAAAAGAGCCGTATCGTTTAGCTTAACGGCTCGTTTAGAGGTTTATAAACGTTTAATCAAAGTAAAGTAGTTAATCTCGACCTATAAGAGGTCTCTAGATTTCTAAGGCCGCTTTTATCTAGTCTTTCGCCTATTATTTTTATCAACGTAGGTTATAGCCTAAGATTAAGAGGCGATTCCGTCTTAGCTATCGATTAAGGCGTAAGCACTATAGCTTAAGTATAGGTTAAATCTGTTTCAGCCCTCGTTCTGCCCCGTTCGCTTCCTCTTATACGTATAAGGGGCAGTCACTTCTTCGAGATAGTGGTTAGGAGGGTCGTTTCCCGCCACCACCTTATCGGCGGTGTCCTCACGGCGAGGTAAGGCTATCACGATAATGGTCCCAGAGTCTATCTAGCCTCTGGGTTAGCGTTAAGGCGCCGTCGGAGGACTGTCAAGGAAATGGCAGTAAATAGCAGGCTGGCATTAACAGTAGGTGCTAGAAAAGAATAAACAAGACGGAAGGTGAAATGAGAAAGACGGTGCTGGGCCTCCAGCATCCCTCTACACTCACCGGCATGAACAACCTAGCCGAAGCACTCCGATAACAGGGCAAGAGTGCGAGGAGGCAGCGAAGGCACATCGGCGGACGCTGGAACTAAAAAAGACGGTGCTAGGCTTCCAGCATCCCGACACACTCGACAGCATGAACAACCTGGCGACCGTGATCGTTTTAAGAAGCGATGCTAGCCCGAGATCATGGACGGGAGCCTACTCATCACCGGTTGGTCGCGAGGCCGCGGTGGTATGTTTGGAAAGTACGAGTACAGTGCCGCTTCTATCGCTGTTGGTGGGAAGATATGGAGCCTATGCTTAAGCTGGTCGGCCGAGTGATGGCTCTGGCACACGATTGCCCTCAACAATGCCAGGGCTCGTATTTCTTACTTCAATGCCTCTCAAGTTATCCCTTCATAGATTACTTAAAGTGTTTAGGTTACCATAGCTAACTAGAGATATCATATTTTACTACGAACGGACCAGGAAGCAACGGCCAAGTTGAACCTGCTCCATCTTTTAGTAAACAGTAGTCAACGACTATCCCGTTCCTTGGAGATGTCTACGACTCCGAGCTATGTGAACATTCGGCGAATCACCAGCCCCCGCACTCAGGTTTCCTGTAGACTTGGATTCCAACTAACCGGGGAGCTCAGCTCCCCTGTGTGTGGCCTGCATTTCGTGCGGCCTAGGAGCCACGGGACTCAACTCTGAAGCCACAGGATTTGCCCCTGACATCTCAGAATACGGCCTATGCGACAACAGAGACGGCGAGTGGGCCGTTTCAACCTCGGCCGGTTTCGCTCCCCCGTCTATTGTCGGGGTGTCGGCGTATTCCGTTTGTACCAGCGGGTTGGTTTGAGGCTTGTGTGCAGTTTTCCTTCGGCGGCGGATCAGCCAGCACGCAATCGCTACAACGCCAAGCACGCCGACGGCCACGCCCACACCGACGCCGGCCTTTGCTGCGGTTGACAGACCGCTGGAAGGCGTAGCGGAAGGCGTGGCGCTCGAAGACGGACTGGCCGAAGAGGCGTCGCTTGGGGCCGTGGGCGCGGTGCTCTGAATTGCCTGCGGAATGGGTCAGTTTTCGAGAAGAAATTGGCCACCAGAGAGATCATCCTGGTATCGTGGAAGGCATACACGTGATGTGTAGGCCAAGCCAGGGGCTACAATATGCCTCCCCGAAATCTGACTTAATGTAGAATGTTCCGGTGGGCTGTTGCCGTGCATGTTTATTTTAGATATCGTGAATGCCCCCCCATTCTCATCGTAATGGGTCCGGCACTTGAACAACGACCCGCGTCCTGTTGATTCGCCTGTAGGCATACAGGTGAATGAATATGCTCTGCGTTGGATTTAGATCAATGAGCAAGCGACAGTGCGAGCAGATACAATAGGACAGACGACTTACGTCGGACAGCAAGTCACGATCCCTTCTCCCAGAGCGGGGCAAGCCGCGCTGTAATGTGTAGGGCAAGCAGTTCCCTCGTACGTTCCGGTCACAGCCCAGGTCGGGGGGAAACAGGTCAAGGTTTGCGAAGGCCCCCCGAAAACGGTGGGCCGATTGTCTTTATCGCCGAAATCCCATTGCCAGAGGTCATCGGTCTGTAAGCAGCCCGACGCGGCCGGGGGGTCCCAGTCTGCTGGCAAAGTCGGTAATGAAGTCGTCATAGCGTTGGATGCAGCTCCCTCGTGCTTCTCACTGCGGTTTGGCCGAGCGAGGAAAGCGTTGCTGGTAGATCCGATGGCGAAAGAATAGTTGTGACGGTCCCATGCTATTGGTCCTATGGTAGGTTCATTATTGCACAAGGGAAGCAGGGTTTTCTAGTAGTGGGGGAAGCTGGGGCCTAAGAGGTGCGGTAAGGTGCATGCTGATAAGCTGATAAGGTGTCGGCACGGAGCCGTGACAGTAGTGAACCCGATCAGCACGGATTGCGTGGCAAGAGGTAAGCAAGGCTGTGATATATGCGCGCCAAGCCCACTGACTACCGTATTTCGTATCCGACCAACAAATCAACCAGACCGCCAAGAGCCCTCGCAGTGGCGCTACCCCCGAGTGGGTATATGCATGTTTGCTTTTATTCGCCGCGGGATGAGGCGTTCGGACCTGGGCAAATATCGCTTAGGCGGAATCGAGAGAGTGGGTGGCAGGGCTCGGTGTAACGATGACGATGAGGGGAATTTCTCCGCCACATAGGACTTTGCTTGATAATACCACCTGTTGCCAGTTCTGATTACCTCGAGTCCAAGGCAAATTCTTGTACCAAAGGAGGGGGCCCTGATCTACCCCTCCGTAAGCGCTGCCGGATCAGCGAACCCATAACCAGGGCCAGGACAGCAAACACGGCCACCTGAAAGTACAACCCGGCCGAGTTCAGCTTACCCGCGGGGGCAGTGACCTCCACGCACTCCAGCGCATCTACGGGCGGCTCGGCAACGGCCAGCTGCGGGAAGCACCACATATCATCGCAGCCGATGTGGAGCTGCGTGGGAGAGAAGGTCGGCGCCATGGCTGACCTGGCCAGCACCTGGCCGTTCGCATCGAGCGCCTCGGCCCGCGAGGACGACGGGAGTCTCGAACCCCGTCCGCGTATGCGCTCTTGGGGTCTCCTAAGGGCCATCCGGCAGGTGCAACACCGCCTTCTCGATTACATGATCTTTTGTATAAGCGATACAAGTTGCTCTTAAGCGGTGTTAACTTAAGCTTCAGCTATAAAGCTTTTATCGCCTTCGGTTTCCATCTCTAGCTTACACGTTACGGGACTCCTGAAAATCAACTCCAATCTTCGGTGGGCTTCCAGCCGGATACGTAGCAACGATAGGCGCGTGTGTAGGCAGAATGCCTTCCTGGCTGCACCTACCGGAATCAAGGTGATCGCCAGCGTCCTCTTCCATCGTATCTGCTCTGCCCGCCAGTACCTGAACATCAATTATTGTGCCCAGGCCGTATAGGGTATCGTTGTGCCTAGGCTTAGGGCGCTTGCTGTATTGACCCCACGTCACCAAGTCGCCGTTGGGACCAAAGGGCAATGCCCCGGCACTATTGGATGGGCGATCGCCGAGGAGCTTGGGGCACAGGTGGTTGAGGAACTTTCGTAAGCTGGGTAGACTCGCACAGATGATCATCAGGTTCGCCTCGATTATGCTGCGGATATATCAGTCAGCGCGACAGGAAGCGGCCCCAGAAGGTGGACGCGGGCACGTACAGCCAGAAGGCAGTGGGCGCAGAGCCCCAAGAGATATCAGCGTCACTGAGCTGCTGGATGATGACGTAGAGGCGCATGACCGACGTGAAGATTGTGCTGTGGAAGCCGCAGCGGTTAGCCTTTGTCTCCCATCACCGTAACACCCGTGGTCACCTACAAGACGCCAACACCAAACATGGCGACGAGACCGGCCTTTTGCTGCCACGGCATCCGGAGGCGGATGACCGTGGGGATGGGAATGAAGATGAGCCAAAAGTCGGCCAGGAGTCCCATGATGGCAGTGGCTTTGTACGCAGCCGGTCGGTCAATGCAGCTAGCCGGCCGTCGAGGGTCCCACGCAGCGGCGAGAGGCCTGCACGGGAAGGCCGTAGCAAGGGCAAGGCCGAAGTTGGAGCCAAATATGAAGAAGATACCGGCCCATGCCGCTGTCTGGTAGGCGCGGTCGGGGTTCAGGCGCGTGTAAAAGACCATGAGGCTGAGTTTGGCAAACATGCAGCAGAGCGGGTAAATGATCGGCATAGGATAGAAGTCAACCATGTACTGCAGGAAGCGCGACAGTTCCAGCTCGTAGATATGGGTGCCCATCGCGCCGTTCATAACGGTCCCTGGCACGAACGAAGTCAGGATCAGTATCGCCATGAACCCAACCCCTTTCTGTCCAAGGTAGGAACTTACGCAAAACAAGGACTGTCTCCGCAATGATCAAGAACTGAGATGCCACGAGGGTTAACACACAGCTGCAGCTTGCTGCAGGGAAGACCGACCCAAGCAAGTAATAGCATTGCATCCTCCAGCAGGACCTTCGTTTGGACCAAAAAATGGGTGTAGCATCGTTGAAACACAAACAAGAGAGTCCAGAGATTCAAAACGCCAGAAGCCCAGTAAAGCGCTTCGATATATTGTCTTTTAGGGTTCTCAAAGTTCGATTGATATCCGTCGGGTGGTGGAAGCCGCGTCCGCTGGCCCCCCGAGTGTTGAAAGAATGCCATGGTCAGTCGCGTTCCCTGGCGTGCTGTGTGTTGCGGTACACAGCACGGCTATCGGGAACGGCGAGCTGGGAATGAAGCCGTTATACCCCAGCCCTCGGCCGCTGGCAAAGTCCCTTGCCCATCCAATTATTCCATCGTTCCGGGGGGGCAAAAGGCCTCTGACCGTACCAGACTGTCGGGTTCTGTTGGTTTCACCGTGGAGATGGTAGTGCCCCGGAGAGGACGATCACACGTCGGCGGCGAACGAGGAAGCACTCGGCGCATGCATGGACGCTCTGGTCAAGTTCTCTAGCCATTCGTAGTCGTCTGCCATACATATCAGGCGCTGCTGCGCCGTACACCCACACCGCATCTCTCGCGACCAAGCGCAGCACGCGCCGGGGAACACGAGGTATCGACCCGGGGATTTGCGCTGGATCCGAGCCCAACCGTGTCCAACGAGCTGCCTGGCATCGCGGCCCGACCCAGCGGCCCGGTGGATCCCGGGCTGGGGAGGGGAACCCGGATGAATGTTGAGCTTCACGCGCCCGGTCGAGACGCCTCGATCGGGCAGATGGCCCGGCGGCCCCCTGCCTTTCCGAGGTGACTGCTGCAAGGGATGATGCAAGGGATACCAACTTGACCCTCCCCTTCACCAGCCGCCCGATCTCGCTGTTTCCTCCCCCGACAAGAACGTTATTCGGAATTCGGGCATGAACTTCCAACGACTTGGAAGGCCAGCTGCTCACCACTCTTCGCACGACAAAATGCCGCTTGAAGCCGCGTCGAAGGAGGTCGTCGAAGCCCTGAAGAACCAGGGCCTTAGCCACCTCGTCTGTGATGCCGAATCCCCTCTCTACCAGGAGCGTGTAAAATCGTACTGGTCGCTTACAGCACAGAAGACGCCCTCGTATTTCCTTCATCCCCGGAACACCCACGATGTTGCCAGTATCGTCAAGGTTCTCAAGGACCACCCGGGCTGCCACTTCGCCATCCGCAGCGGCGGCCACGTCGCCTGGGGCGCCAGCAACATCGACAAGGGCATCTGCATTGACCTCGGGATGCACATGCACGGCGTGACAGTGGACAAGAAGCAGGGCGTGGTGTCGATCGAGCCCGGTGCGCACTGGTCCGACGTCTACAAATCGGTAGAGCCGTACGGGGTCGCGGTGGCGGGCGGGCGATCGGGTGGCGTGGGCGTGGCGGGCTTTTTAACGGGCGGCGGCATCTCGTGGTAAGTTAGACTACCACTGGACGGGCCACCCCCTATATGGGCCACGTCACTAGAATATCAACACCACTTTATTCACTATGGTGTAATGGAGCCACCATGAGGCCTCTATAGCTAATATTGAACGCGTATCTCCTCCTCGACATGCTCTATCTCCTCGTCCTGGTCTGGTTCAATTTGAGGCGATTCCGACCGTCTATTCGGCTGGTGGCGCATAGAGCGCCGCGGGCGCTGAGACTCAGCCTCGTCCCGCAGCTGATCCTTGGCTTGTTAGATGTCTGCTATGTCAACGAAGGCTTGTTGAGCCCTAGGGAGAACTCTGCGCTGTTTTTGAGGTCTCTGCCTCTCTAATGTAGCCTTTAATTGCTCCTGGCTATGCTGCAGTCCCACGATATTGGCGTTGAGAGTGTCAAGGGCCTTCTGGACCTGACGGCTCATGCGGCGGACCCCGGCAGTCTGCGGTAGGCCATCCTCTGCCAACACAGATATCTCCAATTCCCTTAGTTCTTGGCTGTTCGTTGGAGTCTGGAGATGGTTTCCTGAAGCCTGGAGGGCTCTATCTGGTGTTTTCGGCCGGTCTGGTGCGTCTGCGGTCACGGCATCGGCCTGAATGGCTAGCCTGCTATTGAGCGCCTTAGATCGGTCCCTTGGATAGATGCCAGTTGACTCCCAGCCCCGGAGGATCTTCTCCTTCGTGAGGGCTTCAATCCGAGCCCGTTTCCAAGCCGCCACGAACTCTGGTTTGCCGGCGATGGTCACCATCATCGAATAGCAGGTCGTACGAAGGATAGACCGGAACCTGCGCTTTAACACACTGAAAGGGCCCACGTCAAGGGGCTGAAGGATCTATGAGCAGTGTGCCGGAAGGAAGTTAAGCCAGACTCTCGATTGGAGACACTCTAAGAGGAAGGGCTCGTTGATATGGCTATTATGACCATCGATGATGAGGTGGCGCCATTAGGAGGCCTTCTGAGGCTTCGTCTGCGGCAGAAACACCTCACGGAGCCAGCGGATGGCTATCTCGTTGCTTAACCAGCCTGAGCCGTTAGTAGCGAACTTCCAGTCCTTTAATTCGGGGTCATCCGGCATCTCCTCTGGAAACCATTGCTGTTAGACGTTCTTACCCCCGAAGATCACTAAAGGGTTTAGCGCTCGGCCGTCTCCCGAGACATACTCCACAATTGTGACCCAGTCTCTGTTGAGGGGGTCGTTAATGAGGACCTCTTTAAGCTCAGACGGTCCGATGACTAGGGGGGTATCTCCAATCCCGACTTGAGTCCCTATCTCGTCGGCATTGTATGTATATTCTGGGGGGATAGGCGACAGTAGGGGGTCATCTAGCCGGTCGAAGAACTCAACGATATTTGTTAAACACGCTGCGTTAGCGCGCCGCCAGTCATATCGGACGCTGCGCAGAGTCTTTAACTCTGGATGTCTCCGCAGGAATCTCCGGACCCAGTGTGTTCCGAGGGTCTGAGGGCCCCCTGAAGCTTGGGATAGCCTTATAGCGAACAGACGGAACCTTGAGTGTGGAGGAGCATAGCCGAGCTTGGTCTGCGTCTTAACCCAGCGCACCAAAAAGGACTCATTAGTTAGGGATAGGTTCTGACGCTTCTGAGAGGCCTCACGGCGCGAAGCACCGCCGTTGATATGGCGCTGTAGGGTGGTTCTAGATACCCCATGGCTGACGGCCGCGGCTCGCACAGATAGGCCACTTCGGTGGGCTCTAGCGGCTGCGCGCAGCTTTTTTTCGTGATCAGATAACATAGTATTAGATGCGTAATTGAAAGAGGAGTGGAATGGTATATTTTATTTATTTTTACGAGCGCTAGTAGTCGAGTTATTTATTAGTGACTGCGTTAGTGTTGTTGAGGTTGGTGATACTTTTTAGGTGGCCCACACAGGGGGTGGCCCGCCCAGTGGTAGTCTAACTTACATCCCGCGTGTTGGCTTCGGGTGCGACCAGCTGGTGCGGGCCGAGGTGGTGCTGGCCGACGGCCAGGTTGTGGTGGCGAGTCGCGACGACCACGCCGGCCTCTGGCGTGCGCTCAAGGGCGCCAGCGCCGGCAACTTCGGCGTCGTCACGCGCTTTGACCTGCGTGTTCTGCCGTTCGAAGGTCTGTGGGCCGGCATGTTAGTGAGCGAGGCTTCGCCCGCCCGCACCGACGACCACGTCGCCGCCATGAAGGCCTTCACCGACGCCTCGGAGCGCCACCCCGACAGCTCCTACATTGTGCTGTGGAATTACGAGCCCACCACGTTCAAAAGAACCGTCATCACCAGTTTTGTCGCCAACACGAAGGGTGTCGAGAGCCCTCCTGAGCTGAAGCAGCTGTGCGATATCCCGGCTATCGTGAAGGAGATGAAACAGACCAATCTGCATGATTTCGCCTGTTCCATGGATCAGCCCCCGGGGTATCAGTACGATGACCTTATCCCCACGCTGGATGCCTTCGGACCCGAACTAACGCATGCCTAGCAATTTTTGGCACACCACCACTTTTGTCAACGACGAGCGCATCATGAGAAAGGCCGTGGAATACCACGCCGAAGCCGTGGCCAAGATCCAGGCCCTCAGCACGACCGGCCGTTTCAGCTCGCTGTGCCTGTTTCAGGCCCTGCCCAGCTTCTACGGCAGGCTGGGCGACGAGCGCGGAGGTAACGTCATAGGCCTGGAGCGGCATCTCAACGGGAGCAATGCCATCTTGATGCTGCTATCGGTTAACGTGAGCGAAGACGAGATCCGGGACCACGGGATGCAGGTGGCGCAGCAGTACCGAAAGGATGTTGAGGACTATGCTAAGTCGCTTGGTGGGCTCGTCGACTGGACGTACATCAACTACGCCGATAAGACCCAGAATCCTATTGGCTCGCTACTGGATCTAGCGTCTCTTCGAAAGACAGCGGAAACGTACGACCCGACGGGGCTCTTCCAGACTCAAGCGCCGGGGGGGTTCAAGGTGTCTCACGGTCAATGTTCGGACTCGTAGGTATGTATTGGAAAAGAAGGGCGCCTGGAGTTCCCAAACCAAGCGACGGAAGAACCGATACGTACGATAGAACAGCTCGGAGGAAACTATACGGCTCGTGGAATACACGCAGTATTGACCGACCAAGCATGCAGCTTCTAGCATTTTCGAGCTCCGGGCTTCACTCGCCACACGGAATCTACGGAGATATTTGTCTGAAGTGGGTTGGCCGTAAACCCTGAGGGGCAACCGCATAATATGGGCTCCTCACTCCGGGGTAAGACCGTCCCGTCTACTAGATACTACAAATAACCCCCAGAGATTTGAACTGGTCTCCATCAACCATGTCAGCTCAATTGAGTGCTGCAATACAAGTCCTGGACTGCTGGCGGAATGTCTACCACATCTACATTTTGTTACGCTCTGATGCGTGGCGATGCCAGGCCAGGCAGCAACTGGAGGGGTCACACCCCACCAGGCACCATAGCTAGTTTCCCATGAGAGCGGCCACTTCGTGGCAGCAGATACTATGAGCACATGATGATGCAGTGAGAAAGCCCCTTGTTCGGTAGGTCATGTCCTGTGACCCCTATGATACATATTCGTATGTCCTAATTCGATTATAGCTATAAATTATAACTTCGTAATACGAAATTGATGATCTTTTCCTAAACAAAGGACGTAACTTGTAATTATATTATAGTTAGTAAAATAAGTAAGTCTTAATAAATTAAGTGGTTTTATTTTAAGTTGAAAATTATGAATATAAGAGGAAAAAGAGGAGGATTATGATTTCCGTCCTTTAGGCAACATTAGATGTCCTCCGTGCCCTTATAGCTAACTTATCTAGAGGTCTGCCCTTCTAAGTGTTCTTATACCTTGCAGCCTAGTGGTCCGTTCTGTGACAGCCATCAATGAGGGTTTACTAAGAGAGGACGACCTTGACCGTATGGTGTCAAAGGATTTACTAGAAGCGGTATGTAAAATAATGAGCGACGGTTCACTGGGGTTTAGTTCATGATGCTGTACGTAGTTTCAAGTGAAGGGATATAGTGCGAAAGTACGTTAAATATAATGAGATATTGAGGCAATCAATTTAGTGCGGACCATTGATAGAAAAGTTTGTTACAAACTATGGTGGGCTGCTAACCCTCTATATAATACATCCAGGAGCAGAAATGGAATGCTTACCTGTCAGATCTATGTACACTCCGTCCGGGGTACTCGGGGTACATGGTCAGCGCCAAGAGTGCCAATTGTGGCCTGTGCAACAAAAATAAGAGAGTAACCCAGAGGACACCGATTTCGCGGATGGCTGTAGCCGGTGTGGACTTCTTTGACCCGGAATGCCACCGAGTGAAATGGCAGGCCGCGGGCACCAGCCTTTATCCCACAAATGCCGTGGAACATGTGATGAGGTGCTGCAGTCCGCACCACTGGCAGACGCCCGGTGCTGTCTGACGGCAGCACGAAACGGCGTCGGACTAGACAAAGAACATGGGGCGGTGGTCAAAGTAGGTCTGAGACGACCGATTCTCTCGTTAGCTAACGCTGAAGCCGAGGCAGATTGACAGCCAACATCTCAGGCCTGCTCGTGGCCCTTCCATTCTAGCACCTGCTAATGGGATTGGAAGTCAGTTACTACCTTCGACGGCGAAAGCGAGAAGAACCCCAGGATGGCACGGGGGGGGGGGGGGGCGGGAGTTACCTCACCTGCTGGGATGGTTACGTCGCACGAGGTAGACGGCCTCTTCCCCATACCCCTCGAGCTTCTCCCGCATGCCCTCGACGCGCTCGGGACGGAAGCCGAAGCCGGCCCAGAAGGGCGCCGTGCCGTAGACGGAGATGAGGGCGGTGGTGGCGTAGGCGGCGGCGACGCCGTCGAGCAGGCGGCGCACGGCGGCGGCGGCGTGGCCCCGGCCGCGCAGGGCCGGCAGCACCGCCACGTCGTGCAGGTAGTACTGGTCGGCGGCGGGCGCGAGGGCGCCGCCCAGCGACTGGTCGAGCGCCGGCGGCGCGTGCCGGCGGATGGGATGCGACACGGCGTAGCCGCCCACGCCCGCGCCGTCGCCCTCGGGCCGCTCCAGGACGAGGCAGCCCGCCGGGAAGAGGCGGAGGCGCTCCGCAAAGACGTGCGCCCCCTCGGGCAGGCCGGGGTGCACCGCGTCGGCGACTTGCAGGACGCCGTCCACGTCGGCGGCCGTCATCGCGCGCCAAGCCGCCATGGTGGAGGTGGAGGTGGGAATGTGCGGGGAGAGCCGGAAAGTTGTAGGCCACGCGCCCGGCCTTCCTTTTGGCTGTTGGGCGTGAAGTTTGTCCGATATGTAAGAAGTAGGTAGGCAGGTCGGGAAAACCCTCCTCGCAATTTTAATATGCATGCCGTGTATTTAGTCATCCCGCACTGCCACTATCTGACGGGATAACGCACCTAAACTAATCGAGATGTTCCCTTGTCCGCGCATCACGGACAATGTACTCCCAAACAAGCATTTGAACCTTGGCTTCCATTAGTGTTCACGTTGCTCCGATCTGGTTGATTATTACTGGGCAACACTGCAAACGCCCAGGCCGACGACGTCTACTGGGGTCTGGAATCCAGCCTGCATCTGCCCGTCCATACCCCGTTTCGCTCCCTCCGCCGAGACCGTTGCTGTGGGTGTGTACCCGTTCGTCATGTTCAATGCGGCCCTACTTGCCTTCCCTTCGACGGTCGCGAGGACAACGACGGCGCGGTACAGGCTGGTTTCTCTCCTCGAGGGTCGGACCCGGCCAAAGTGTCTTCAGGTGGCCCGGGAAAAGACGACGACGTCTGCGTGACGTGCACGAAGGCACCGACTCCGAACGTCCCCATCGACCGCGGTAGCGCGAGGAGACTGGGCAGCGTGACCGGTCCGCAGAGGGCCGGCTTCCTGGCCGTCGCCAATCTCGAGGTCGGCCGTCGGTGTAGCCGGTATTGAAATACAGAAGACCTACTTTCCCGGTGGACAAGGTAGAATCGTTTTGGTACCAAATAAAATGCCCGGTACATACCTTGGTGCTTTTCAAGACAGGGAACGGCTTACAGGAGCCAGACACCCAACAGTGTGATGAGTCGCACATTCAAGGAATGCAAGACGTGTACCATGCCCGCTGTTCCATGCACACAGAATATATTTCCGTTCTCAGATTTGCTTGTTAAAGCATGAAGTTGGATGAGAAACGTCCAACGAAAAGATCCGTTGTTTGGATTGATCCGATATCTAACACATGGCGACGGGGGAGGCCCTGATTGGCCAAAATTATGAGCTTAAATCTCACATCCCTCCATCCCCTTGATGCTCATGCCTCTATAGGTGAATGATATAGCTGTGGAATTTTACTAGTGAAAGTGCATGTGTGTGCAATATTCTTAACATTCGAGTCATGGGGATAGCGGAAAGTTCATTTTTAGAAAACCTCGAGGTTTCTCATGTATTTGCTAGTGAGTGTGTTCTGTCGGAAAGCTCTCATGTATTTTATCCACCAAAACAATGATATCCGTGACTGACAACTTGTGAGAATGAAGAAAGTCCAAGCTGCGTTGCGTCCTTGGTCCAGGGACCTCTTCTTGTTCTACTCGGTCTTGAAAGCGTCGAACTTGGCCGGGATATCGGACGGGTTTCCGCCGTTCTCGAAGACGGCCATGCTATTAATAGGACGTAAATTAGTATAATAGAAACCGAAAGGAAAACAAGGGGACCGAAATCGGTTATCAGGGCTTCTGTTTCTGGTGATTTTTGCTTACTATAATAACGATGATTAGATCCAGGACGGGTATGGCTTCGGGTTTATTCGTTTACTTACCATCTCGGCTTGAAGAGCGTCATCAAGACCAGTCAGGTCGTACGTGGTGCCATCGGCAAATGCCATCACGTCGCCCCTTTCAACAGAGCCGCAACCTCCAGCGGCGGGGCAGACGTCGCCGATCACAGAGCGCTTCTTTCCGACGACCTGGTAGTTGCCACCGGAGTAGTTGAAGCCACCGGCGCAGAGAACATCTGCGCCGTTAGATGCGGCCACGTACTGGATGTTGCTGCAGTCGCCTCCGGTGTACGCGTTGCCGCTGATGCGCCAGCTGGTCGGGATAGCGCGCCACCCGATGCTTCTGAAAATGTTGCCCGAGGCGCGAATGCAGCAGTCGTTGGGGTTAACGTTCTGGCAGACAATGTAGTCGCCGCCCTTGCACTGCTCGTTCGACCGGCTACCGTACATGTCGATGGCCGAGACGGTGGCAGCGAGGCCGAGGATAATGGCGGGGGCGTGCATCTTGATGACGTGGAAAGGGAGGATGGAGGAAAGTGTGAAGTGGTAAAAGTCACATTAGTGAAGAGGCTGCGGATGGGTTGATGAAGGATAGAGAGAAAATTTACCGGGAACTGCCACCGATCTTTATAGAAGTCCGGAGAGCCCAGAGATATAGGACATACCCAAATCTCGATCTCAAGTTCCACAGCTGTACCCGCCGACAACTCAGCCCGCGATTCAGCTTCCGGGAGCACCGGCATAGCTGACAGAAGCCGTCCTGAACGAGAAGTTGACAACCGGCCCTGCGTGTCGCCACACGCGCCATGGCCTCAAAACGCGACTTACGATGTTTGCAGCCGATTACACACATCCACGCCTTCACAAGAAACAGGGTTCATAGGTATAGTGGGTGCAGGAATATGCGGGGAACAGTGCAATTCCTGCACGTTGTTTGGCTGGGTTCTGGGCCGGGACAATCGCGACTCAGTATTGCAGGACAAGTGCATCATGGATGTAATAAGCACTAATCTATACACATCTTGCATATCACATAATTTGGCTCTATGCTGCGCTGAAACGACTGGAATTACTGTTCTTTACGAAAGGTGCGCCTAGAAACCTAGGAAGCTGGAAAGTGGCCGTCACTGTGCGGGCCAATCCAAATCGCTCCCCGTTCTGCAACGCCCGCGCCAACTTTTCGTCCTCGGCGGCTTTCCATCCTTCAATAGATTGGGATGGAGGCAGCCGGGCCAAAGCAAGTTATCTGCCCTTCATGGGTAGCATTCTATCAATCGGCGATTCCAACTCAGGTATGCAAAAGCCCCTCGGTTGCCGACTGCACGTTTCACCAACCCCTTTCCCCCCTCGGTGTCCTCCTATGGGCGCGTACTGCCGGCGTGGCCTACGACAGACCGGACGAGTCCAAGGAGGCAGTTCCCCCCGTGCTCGTGACCCTGCAAGAACACCAGTGGGGGCCGGCGCAAGGGTGTCCTAGCCCAGCTTCCCGAACAAGAAGGCGGGCTCTGCACCTGCGGCATGGCGGATGCATCCCGCGGCCGAGAGGTCAGCTTTAGGGGGATTGGCTCGTGTAAACCCTTGCTCCCATGTCCTTCTATCAGTCTCGCCGGCACCAGCAGGTGGTAGAGGCTGTGTGAGATCGTAGGGGGCAAAGGGTAGGAGGGGGAGCTGGAGAGTTGGGTGTGGCCAGAGTCGTCGGTTACGGTCCATGGTTGGGGGAAGGGGTGCGGAGGGTTCATTGACTTGGGGATGGGAATGCAAGCCATACCCTTGGTTCTGATGGCCTCGACGTAGTTGATACTCGGAACCACGAGTGGTCGTGTATGGGGGAGATGTGTTGGAAGAACCCGATCTTTCCACTGTTGATGCTGTGCATATAAAGAGAGTCTCCTATCCCTTATTCTCGCTCTGTCTCTCTTCTCTTCTCCTCACTCAATCATTCCTTCACTCAGTCATCCCTTCACTCAATCATCCCTTCACTCAATCATCCCTTCACTCAATCATCCCTTCACTCAATCATCCCTTCACTCAATCATGTTTCCATTTCATCATCTCTTCATTTAACCATAATTTGACCGAATACAAGCCAATTGATTAGAAGGAGAGCGAGAGCGAAAAGATATAACAATAAGAGAAAAAGACTCATTATATACATGGGAATGCATGACTACTGGGTGAGCTCGAGTATTCCAAAAAGAGACATCAAAACTTCGTTTTTGTGCATTACTTTAAACGCCAATTATAGGGGCTTTTTGTTGCATTATCATGGCCCTGATCTTTATCCTGCGCGACTAGCTCTCCGCAGGAAAAGAGAAAAGGAAGAAGAAAAGGAAAAGGGGTATTCTCGTATCCTGTCGTGCCCTTATCGTTATATGCGCACGCCGGCGACATCTTGTTTCCATGGCGTCCATGCCCAGGCCACTCCAGACCATGAAAATACGCCGAGTACACCTACAAAACACTGTCGTCCACAACGCCTTCCCATTTCTGTGCGCCCAGGCGGCGGACCTTCTTCATGGGGCTGCCTGTGGTAACGACTTTCGGGTTGCAGTTCCGGATGCTGCCAATATCTGATGTTTCGTCGTACACGACGCTTTCATTCGTTGAGGGGCTCACCGAAAGAGCCTCTAACTTGCAGCCGAGACCAGCCATCTCCGTTTTCATGCCAAGGGCCGGATCGCCGCGCTCTTGCAGCGGCATGCGCCTGCTTGGCGTTCGGGAGCCCAACTCCCTTTTTAAAACGCCGAGCTCGCGCCTCATCCTCTCATTCTCCTGTTCGAGGTTTTCGACCAGGATGTTCTCCTTGTCATCCTCAACTTCGTAGACTTGGCTGTCGCTGTCATCTCTGGGGGAGGTCACGGTCACACCCACACCGCGTGCAAGAATCTCGACCTTGCGATCCCAGTGCTCCTCGCCGAGCTCGAGTTCCAGCGACCTGTTGGCGTTCCAGCGATGTCTTTCCAGGGCCTGATGAGTTTCAAACTCTGCATAGCATTCCTCGCGGATTTCTTGCTCGAAGTCTTGCAGTCGGTCTTCCATAGAGAACAGCTGGGTCTCAGCCTCGAGACGAGCTTGAATCTCCTTGCGCAAATCCTCCTCGGCCGCTTTCCTGGCTTCCTTCTGCTCTTGGAGTTTGGCCTTCAGCTGCTCAATATAGTCGGCCATGCGGGCGATTTCCAAAGCCGCGTTCTCCATCGTAGCCCTTTCGCTGTCGGAAGTGGGGCTGAGCAACCGCGTTGGGGGAGAAGACTGGCAAAAAGTCCTCGACGGCGACAGCGGCGGCATTGCGGGCCGTGCCGGCGTAGACATCTGAAAGAAGTTCTTGTGTTGCTGTGAGGACGACATGGGCGGCGTAGTTGTCCCGTCGGACGGAGGAGGCGGCAGGGTGGGGTAAGCCATGATTCCCGACTGCCTGCTACTGGCGACGGTAGACGTACTGGAGGCGACGCCCGGAGCCGTGATCTCGCGGGCCAGGGTGCTGTAGCGGAGGATCTGAGAGGTGGCGTTGAAATCCCCGGACGGGTCGACCGCTACAATCATAACAGCCCTCTGTGGGTTGCGGCGGTGTGTGGAAGACGAGAGGGAGTTCGAGGAGGAAGGAAAGGAATTGGAGAAGAGGAGCTCGGTCAGCTTGCATTGGCGGAATGGAACGAGGCTGGGCTGACAGGCGCTCTTATTAGCTGGCGACGGCAAAAGCAAAGGTGACATGCCGGGTGGAGCGTTACTTACTTTGTTCACGGTGCCAATGTCGCTCTGTACCTGCAAACATTGACCCAGGTACATCAAGCTCTCATTGATTTTCCCAGCCTCAGCCAGTGTTGCGCCCTGCGTCTTGGCGTCACGCGCTCGTTCGCTGCCGGCCAAATCGACGATGCTCAGTGTGCTACCGACCCAAGCCTTGTCACCCCGGCCCTTGCGGCGCCTCTTGACCTCGATACAGAAGAAGCCATGGCTTCGGGATGAGGCGCTGTTGCTGCCGGTGCCAGCCACACTGCGCTCTTGGAGACCCGCTTCCAGGACCATGAGTGCCTCGTGTAGGTTGCCACATATAATTTTCCGTAACCCAGCGACGACCTTGTGGTCGGGCGACTGCTCGGTTGGCTTGAATAGCAACTGACGCCGGCGGCATTCCTTCGTTGAACCCGATCTTACCGGTGGAGTTAAAAGGTCGTAGATGCGGTCATTGTATACCTCGTACATGGAAATTACAATGGCGTATTCGGCCGACGGGTCGCATGGTGTGTAAACAGAGCTAATGTCGGGGGCTTGCGGGAACCCAGCCAGTTGCTGGTGTCGGCCTTTTGGTGCAGACAGCGTTCCTAGTTCGCCCTTTACCGGAGTCTTGTTAACACGTTTTCTCGAGCTCGCGGCCGACGTAAGAGACATATAGTGCTTCTTGGGAGAAGACGCATGGGCCAACTGTGGCGAGCCAGGCTTATAGGTGTTCTGACGCACCGCCCTAGACGGTTTAGAGGACACAGTGACGCGAGACAACTCATCTTCGCGACTTACGAGCTGTGCACTACGAGCGCCGCCGTTATCGACAGTGTCAGGGCTCTCGGGGAAAACGCCTGGTAAACGAGGGCACATTTCCTGCAGGGAGGGGCGAACAAAGCTCTTGCTGGGGACATCTCGTACAGTGATTGGCATAGCTGATCTGGAGCCACGCGAGGCGGCAAAGTCACTGATAATGCTGTCGAGGAAAGTCGAGGCCGAGTAGATAGAGGCGTCGGAGGGATCCGAAGCCTGAATGCTGGTTTCCACCAAATGGGCTTTTGTATCGTCAACTGCATTGGCCTCGATGGATCGGAAGATGGTGTCAAGGGCTAACTGGGTCAAGCCACGCTGGGAATTAGAGCCGAACATCGTATGTGTCTACTGGCGCAATTAGCTGGCCGTGGCCAAAGCCGTCCCATCGCGAATGCGAGCCACTGACCTTTCCCGAGCCGGTGACACCCAGAGTGGCCAAAAGGCCATCGGTGCCTTCGCCGCCATGGGAGGCCAGTACGCCCTCCAGCAGAGTTAAGACGCGTGTGCCCTGGAAGAGGTCGAGTTGGGTGGCGTCCTCCTCAAAAACACGGGTGAAGGCGAACCTCTCAGTAGCCCGTCTCCGGTCGGTGGGTGGGTTCAATGTGATGTGCGTTGGGGGGCCCTCGTGATCGGGATCCTCGACGAGTAGGATGCGCTCGGCATTAGTGGATGCGTTGGCGGGGGCCGGCCGCAAGCGTAGGTACACCTGGAAGAGGCTTGCCTGCGGCTTCTGCGATGCCTCGGCCATGATCGGGAGTGGTGGCAGCTGCTCGGGATCAGGACGCAGTAACAGCTGGTCGGTCCGCAACGAGACATGAAGGAGGATGTTTAGTACAACAGCGAAAAGAAATCAAACGAGTGGGTGGCGGCAAGACCAAGGCATGCGCCCAGCGCGTGAAACAAGGCAACCGAGGCGTGACCGTGTCGTCCGTCCTTCGGGCCTCGGGCTGTCGCCTGTTGCGTTGCAGCTACGCAATTGGTCTCCTAGCGCCCGTGTTGACTTGGAACCGATGGTTGGGGGAGCAACAGCAAGCCGATAAGGCTGATAAGCCCGAGCGCGGCTCCGCTATCTGGGCTCAGCACGCGCAGCCAAGGCAACCTTGAAGAAAAGCAGGCGCTGACAGGGCCTGGGCCGAGCCGATCGGGGAAAGCACGGGCCAGCCCTTCTGCCGCCCTGCCACGCGATGCAGCTGCTAAGAATAATCATCCCTGGCCCGAAGCTTCCCTCTCTTCAAACCCTCTCGAGCCCCGACACGGTGTCAGCTGCTGGTTTTACCTCAGCAGCATGATGGGGGTGAATGCGGGATGAACGGGCGTGGCCAGCATGGAAATGCGATGCAGCCAACAGACATTGGGGCAAGACACGGCATCCAGCAACGTGGAACGTGGAACGTGAAAAAGACGCCTGCATGGAACCAACGAATTGTTGCCGCGTTGGCTGTGCCTGTCGCACTTTCGTGCTGCACTCCTCTCTCGTGCAAATGCTCACCTCGAGCATTTATTAGCGGCAACTCACCCGCCTCGTCTCGTCTCCGACAACTTTCCCCGTACAGAAGCCGCTGCTACGGGATCCTGGCCCCATCTGCCTTAATCCCAACCCCTTCCCTGCCTCCTCCCGTGGCAACCAGGCTTACTACCGCAATCGGGTGACTGTAACCATGCGACGGAGCTACAACCGATCAGGGCCAACCGGGCTTTCTTTGGCGCCCATGGTGGTTGTGCACCATTCACAGGCCTATGAGTCAAGCTCACACCTCAGCTGTTGAGGCTGTCCCCCGGCTTCAAGCACTACAGGGCCGCTGGAATCTGGATCGGTCTGTATTGATCATTGTTTGCGCAAACCTTGACTTGGTCCGCCGGACCGACATGCTCTTTGGGGTTGGCAGGCATGCAGTGACTCCTCCCGCAGTACGGCTACGTAGCTGACTGCAGCTTTCGTGCCACTCTACGGGAGACCTGTTGCTCTTTTGTTGGCGGTAGTCATCTCGCCTACGCGGCCCCGGGCCTTTTTTTTTTTTTTGCAGTAACTCGGTACCGTCATACTCTCACCAGATGCTTGCACGAGCAGCCACTGTCAAGGTGGCAGCAGGACGGACAAGGGACAGGCCGCATTATGGTCTCGTTGGGGACCGTAGCTCTCAGACCACGTCACGCCGGCCAGCTGGTTTTGTTGCACCAGTGCAGACAGTACGAAGACACCCACGTGTGCTGGATGCCGCTTGACAAATGCAGAACAGGCCGAGGTACAGGTACACGTGCCCAGCCAGTCTAGCTTTCAGGGGCCCCAGCTGGACGAAAAAAAAAATCCATGGCTCCCGGAGGGGTCTCCTCAGTGCGGGTCGCTTATGACGACTGTGAGACCCTTTGAAACGCTCGGACACCCGGCAGAATAGGTCAACGGAGCCTTGGAGCAAACAAGACCTGGATAACACAGGCCAGGAGGAGGAACCAGCTACGAGATCTCAAGATCCTCCCGACGGGGGCTTGCCTTTATTGGGTCCCGAGATGGTTGACAGACGTTATCCATTTGCCTGGCCTTGTCTGTCTGGGCTCTCCCTCGGGCGCTGACTGGCTTCCTGCTTCCAGGATTGCGACAACGCCTCTGTGGAGAAGGAGTCGACAGTGTGGGGGAGACACGACCGGGAAGCATGGAAACATGGATGCCTTGCAGGCCAACCCAATTCCTCCCAATCCGGGCAGTTCAGCGTCACCTGGCCTCCACCGTCTGGCGGTACGTCGACCTTCCTTACCTATGCACCTGGGATGCGGCAAGATTGCATTGCGGTTCAAAGCCAGGCTTTTATGGGAACACACCTGATTGCTGACTAGATCGCCGGCCGGCTTGGGTTGTAATGTCATCTCCCATCGTCCCGGTGGATGAATGGGTCTCAAGCAACGGATATGTCATACACCCTTTACCCCCGACCTCTCCCGGTCTTGTACCGCTGACGCTGGAAACTTTTCCGGCGGGGCATTTGGCGTGTGCCACCCGTTTGGTTTGAGATGGCGACAACGTGCTCCGTCTATGCATGCATGACTCCTCATCAGCGCTTGTCACACGATAATGGTGGTTTTTTTTCTCCTTTGCTCCTCGCCGGTGGAGACGGCCCTTCTGGAGGGTCCAGACTCCAAGCCTGGACGGGCAGCTGGAGTCAACAGTCGTCGGCTTTGGCCGAGTGCCTCGTTCGCCAGCGGGCCCACGCGCTGCCGTTTACACACTGTAGGAAAAAAAGCGAAGCGCCGAAGGGGGCATGCAAGCAGCCGCCCTGCAATAATGGGGCCTGACTCCGTCCGTTGTACAAGGCACCAGCTGCCATTTGGCTCCAGCAAAGCGCCCAAGGGAGGAAAAAAAAGAAAAGAAAAACATGGCACGATGGCACGGGCGGTGATGCCATCGTGATCACCGCCATAGGCCAAACGGCGCGGCTCCAGAGGGCACGGGAAGGCATACATACACAGCAGTACCTCTTTGCTCATTTACAGAGCTCGGCACGTCTTGACGCTGACAGCAGTTGGGGGCGGAATGGGCGGGCGGTGTCTTCTCATTGGATCTCTCGTGGGAAATGGCGGTGACGCATTTTCCCCCTTCTGGCCAAGCTCGCCTCGAGGGCAGGGGGCGCGCTGGGCTGGCCGGTTCTTGGGCGACAAGCGGCGGCAATGAGAGACAGAGGGATGGAGGAAGGTATCACAAGCACGGCAGGACACTCGGTAAAGGGCCCTCGCTCAGTACAGATACACCGGACACGAAACCAACAAACACCGGCCCAACGGGCCCGGGGTGACCAATTGGTGTTCCACTGGGGGACACTAGAACAGCACGCGTGGGACCAGCAGCGAGAACTGCCGCTGCAAAAGCCCAGGAGGTGGCCTCATGGTGCGCGTGCCGTGGGAGGTGGCTACAAATATGAGGAAAAGGTGCCTCTGATCTCGGCCCGGTTTGCTGCTTCGCTGCGCCTTTCGCACTGCTTCGTCGGCGTTGGCGACCTCGTGGAAGGGTTGCGCGTACATCATGGACGGCGGATCGATGCGTTCATTCCTGCCATCCCTCTGCTCAGCAGACTCCCTGGTCCATGGCAAATCCAGGATTTCCCACAGCTGCGGACCTCCAGTAGCTAGGAAATAGGCCGGTGCCAAATCATGTACGATGTCGCCGCCCAGCACGCAGCACGCCCGGCCAGAGAGAGAAGTACCTGTACCCCGGTAACGAGTGGGCGCAGAACCGCGCGACCCCACCATTGAATGTAGACAGAAAAAAAAAGTTTAGTCGGCCAGCGGGACCCAGATGCCCATCGCATTTTCAATGGAGCCTTCTCCCGCCTGGTCATCTAGTGCAGACGGTCCCTTCTCTTCCTCCTCTCCTCTTCCCAAGCAAAAACCCAACCCACGCACCCCAACAGACAACGAAGTCGCCCTACCTTCCGCCCGGAGCCACATACCAGAACCACTTCGCCGAGAGACAAGATGCCTTTGGCCGTCGCTGAGCTGTAAACGCCTACTGCGGGACGCGCTCCCGAGGCGTGCGTCCCGTAGTCCTTCAGCCCACCGAGAGAATACCATCACGTTCCCGCCCACCCGATCTCGACGAAGTTCTATACAGATACCTCCTGTATTGGCCCTCGCAGCATAGTTCTAGAGGGCCGCTGGACGAGTCTGCATCTGAAAGTAACCACCGCGCAACTGGCCTTGGCCCGAGGCCTGCCACCCGCATCCCATTGATCCAACAGAGCGACATCTCCCGGCCCGTGTGCGGCCCCTTCACCCGCTCGTCTGTCCCGGCCGCCGCCTGCGACCCGTTCCACACCCGGTCAAGATCTCCCCCAGCGGCATACCTAGGATATCACTCTCACGTATCCATACCGCGTGCATCGTGCACCCACCTTGAGCCGCTGCGCTCTTTGCGTCGCCGCCGATTCGAATCCGGGGAAGCAACCTCGCCGGCCCTCACCGCCGTTTGTTCCCCATACCCAAGGCCACCGAGTCCAAGACAGACCCCTGTCGCCCCCTGCATAACCCACACACCCTACACCATATAACCCGTGCTGCATACGCCACACGGCACCATGTCGCGGGACGTACGTACCAAATTCCCCTCGACGCCCGTAAAGGGCACAAAGAAGCGTCGTGCCTCCGTCTCCTCATCCTCGTCGTCCTCGTCACTCGACCTCTCCGACGACGAGGGCGGCTACTCGGGCGTGGAAGCCATTTCCGACTCGGACGATGACGACGACGAGGATGCACTTGTGGCCGAGGAGGAGCAATGGCTTGCCAACGAACTGCAAAAACCGGACAGCCATGCCCGCAGCTCCCCTCCTCGGCCTGTCGACGCAGACGAAGAAGGCGACGACGAAGACGACCCTGATAGCAGTGATGACGATCAGGATGATGACGACGACGACCCGGCTGACGAGAGTGCCAGCTGGGAAGGCTTCGGCTCTGAGCACAACGCCGCAGCCGGCCATGCCAAGGCGGGGGCCACTGGCAATGCCTCGGATACAACGTCGACTGTTGAGCGTCGTGTCCGTTTTGACGTTCCCGAGTCGGATGGAGACACAACCGAGTCGGACGATGGTGTCGGCTTCTTCCCTGATATCTTTGTCGACCAAAGCACGCTCGACCCTTCCTTCCGTCGCGAACTTGAGATGGACGGCCATGATTCCGATCAGTCGGGTGGGTTCTGGGATATTCATGGTCCCCCCGAAACCGGAAGCGGGACCGGCGACTTCGCCGACGCAGACTTCAACTCCTTCTTCGAGGACGACAGCACACCCGCCGCAACACCCATGACGTACCCTGAGACCTCTACGGGCGTGTCGACGCCCGTGGCTTCGCCCGAAAAGCTCCTGGACGACGAGGACTCGCTTGACGGCTATCAGAGTGAGTGGAGTAATGGTCGCCTGCTGCCAGCGAAAATGCTAATGTGCTCGATCAGGCGACGGCGACACTACCGAGGACGAGGAGATCCCGGAACGCAGGGAGCGCATCCCCCAGCGGAGGACGCGACGGGAGACCACCGAGGAGGTTTCGGACTCGGATGCCGTGACCCTTATTAAGCCTCGCCGCGGAAGACCTCGTGTCGGTCGCTTCAACCTGGACAGTACCGGGAAGAAACCCGTAGCCGTCGTCAATCCACGCACCGGCAAGCTCATGATCTTCACTCCGCAACGCCTGAGGCGCTTGGATTTGTCACCCGAGACCTTCAACTTTCCCTTCTGGGATCCGGCGGGACAGGATTCCCCCTTGCTCGGCAATTCAGGCAATCTTATGATGGGCGCCATGTTTTCTTCCAACACTTTTGGGGATTTCATGAACACGCAGGCCGTGGGGCCTGTGGAGGCCTTCTTCAACACCGAAGACCAGACAGCCGTGGAGGAAGAAAGCTCTGACGACGCGGCAGATGGGGATGAGGAGGAGCATAGACTCAACGTCGATGACTTCCTCGACCTCGGCAATGCCTCGTCGGACGAGGACGGCGGCAATGACGACGATGCCGGGGACCCCTTCTCACCCACGCCCACGCGCTCCACGAGCAAGGCCAGCCAAGACTTCATGTCATTGCTCAGCCATTTTGAGAACAATCGCGACATAGTCGGTGCCTTCCGCCGCGATCAGGCCAACAATCAGCTCATTCGAAACGGCAAGGCCACGCGGGAGTCGCTGGCATTCTCCAGTCCTTTCTTCGAGGGAACGCTTCGCGGAGTCAAGGACGGCCGGCTGCCCGACACCAACGTCCCTATCTCGCCGCTCCGGAAGCAGAAGAAGATGTCGCACATGGCCAGCAGTCCGCTGGCGCCCGTGTCGCAAAAGAGGAAAGCAACAACGACGGAGCAGCACAACGGCCACAAGCGCCAGCGAAGCATTCCCGAGCTCGACGCTCTGCAGATCAACAACTGAGTGCCGCCCGATACACACGACACAAGCCAAGTCGGGGTGGAGACCGCTACGAACTCCACCATTTCCCAATTACGCGGTGGAACGGCATGACCGGATCGGTCATCCCTGGCCACCCCATCAGTTTCCTGTTTTCAGCAAGTCGTTTTTGTTTTCCACGTGGTGGTTTGTGTTGCTCGTCTTGCGCGCCATGGTTGCTTTTCCCGACGGGCTCGATGGGATGAAGGGGGAAATTGGCCGGCAGCTCGTTTCTGAAGAGGAGGGACAGCCCGGTAGACAAAAGTGCATTTTGCGTTCTTCCAGTCACGTCCCGGCCGCTGCTGGCGACTCGGGCCGTCTTCCGAGATGGCATCGGGGCGAGGGGGCGGCAGCACGGCCAGAACACGGCCTCGCGCCGCCGTCCCCGCCAGCCTCGCGCCGGAAAGCGTGGGCGCTGGTCCAGTCGGTGCGCCATGCGACGGAACATGGGCGCTCGGCTCATAGAGTTAGAACCCAGACCTTGGGAGAGAAGTAATCAAGAATTCCTCTTATGACGTGTGCCTCTTGGGCCGCGCGCTCTCGGCGCCGTCGGCGACGGCTGGGTGCCTGTGGGGCCCGCCATGGATGCAGCAGGCGGCCCCTGTCACGTGCTTTGGGCCCGCGGCATCGCCCCGAGAGGCGCCGCCGCAGCGCTGGTTCGCGAGCGAGGGCCGCCTAACGCGGGCCGCTGACCACCCTGGGATGGGATGGCTGGCGCTGCGCGGTTGGCGGCGCAGGGCCCGTGTGCATCCGTCCCTGGGCTCCTTGCAGGTCTTGGCCTGGGCGCCTGCGTGCGGGCGCCGCTTCCCCCCCTCCCCTCCCCCCCCCTCCCCCGTTCCTCTTCCGCCTGCTGCCGGGGGAGCCAGCGCGACCTCTACACTCGGCGCAGCCTCGCCTTGCCGACCCAGTGCCATGTCTACAGAAGCATCCACGCCCGACGGCGGGACGCCGGGCGGTGCCAGCGCGCCGCCCTCGGCCCCCCGTCGGTCGGCCGAGCCCCCGGCGGGCCCCCCCGGCGGGACGTCGTCCAAACCGCAGCGCGTGCTGGCGTGCGTGCTCTGCCAGCAGCGCAAGGTCAAGTGCGACCGCCGCTTCCCCTGCATGAACTGCACCCGGGCCAAGGTAGCGTGCGTGCCGGCCACGCTGGGCACGCGCAAACGCCGCCCCCGGTTCCCCGAGCGCCATCTGCTCGATCGCATCCGCCACTACGAGGACCTGCTGCGCCAGAACGACGTGGACTTCAAGCCGCTGCACCAGGACCCCCAGGCCGACCGCGGCCACGTCCCTTCGGCCGGCGGCGCCGGCGACGACAGCGATGGCGATCACCCGGCCCCCCTGGCCGCCGACAAGCCGTCTCCCTCGTCGGCGGCCGCCCGGCCAGAGTGGCCCTACAAGTACGTCGGCTGGCCTCCCTCGCTCAACCGCTTGCTGTGGCGCTGACGGCTTCGTTTCCTTGGTTCCAGGGACTTCTGGCACGCGATGCGCCGAGGGGTACGCTGATGACATCATGCACCGTCGCACGTGTGCCTTCTTACTGACGGGCGCTACAGTACCGCGGGGAAGACAGCGACGTCAGCGACGAGGACGATATGGGCGTCCATGAGGGCGCCATCAAGAGCGCCTGGGACCGCATGGCGGCCCAGATGGGGGAGGCCAACGATCATCTCTTTTTCGGCGTGCGGACGACGTCGGTCGACCTGTCCACCCTGCACCCCGGGCCTGTGCAGATCTTCAAGCTCTGGCAAGTGTACCTCGACCACGTGAACCCCCTCCTCAAGGCGACGCATACGCCCAGCTTGCAAGCCCGCATCGTCACGGCCGTGAGCGAGCTGCGCCGCATCGACCCTAACCTGGAGGCGCTCATGTTCGGCATCTACTGCGTGGCCGTCGTGAGCATGGTGGACGCCAGCTGTGCCGACACTTTCGGCGAGTCCAAGAACGACTTGCTGACAAGGTACCAATTTGGTTGCCAGCAAGCCTTGCTCAACGCAAGCTTTCTGCGCACCACCAACACCGACTGTCTAGCGGCCTTGGTTTTCTACTTGGTGAGACTGCGCCGAGCGGCCGATTGCGATGGACGGAAACTGACTCTGCGGCAAGATCTCGGTCCGGTCCAAGACGGACCCGGCGTCCCTGTCGTCCCTGCTCAGCGTCGCGCTGCGCATCGCCCAACGCATAGGTATCGCTTTCGAGGCAGGGAAAAGAGAGAGCCCGGTGCTGGATGCCGAGATGCACCGCCGGCTGTGGTGGACGCTGGTGCTGTTCGACGCGCGGGTTGGTGAGCTTACCCGCGACAGCAAAACGTCACCGCTGGCACTCTCCTGGGACGCCCATATCCCACTCAACGTGAGCGAGAGTGACCTGCAGCCGGGAAGCCGGGAAGCTCCCATGGCCACATCGGCCTGTAGCGACGCACTGTTTGTGGTTGTCCGTGCCGAACTCGCCAACTTCATGCGCCATGTGGACTTTTACCGGATGGTCATCAATCCCGGCATCGAGCCGGGCGCCGTCGATATGCGCCCGTCTGCCGAATCTTCCCTGGGCCGGCCAAAGACGTTGGCCGCCTTGGAGCAAGCCATCGAGGACAAGTACCTCCGGTTCTGCGACCCGCAGATTCCCCTTCACTACATGACCATGTGGACGACGAGGAGCTCTCTTGCCAAGTACCGCATTATGGAGATGTACACCGGCGCGGCCGGGCAAGTCACTGCCGATACCTTCACTTTCTGGGCCATCCGCTGGCTGGAGTGCGACACCCGGTTACTGACGTCGCCGCTCACCGGCGGCTTCGGGTGGATGGTCAACATGTATTTCCCGTTCCCAGCCTACATCCAAGTGCTGCACGACCTGAGGCGGCGGCCGATGAGCAAACAGGCGGCGCGCGGGTGGGACGCCGTCAGCGCCAACTTCGCGGCCCACATCACGAGCGGCGACGACTACCCGTCCATGTTTGTTGCCGTCGGCGGCCGTGACAACCCTTTCTTCGAGGTGCTCCTCAACATGGTCGTCCTCTCCTGGGAGCCCCGCGAGGCCGCCTTGTCCCAGGACGGCGCTGACGTCGAGATTCCCTGGGTCGTCGGCCACCTGCGTCGCCTGGCGACCGAGGCCCGCCAGGACAAGAACAAGATGGCGGCCGCTGGTGGGCCTCCGCCGTCCTCCCTCGACGAGAACCTCATGAGCGCCATGGACATCGGCGCCTCTTCTGGCGCAGGGCCTGGCGGCTTCCCGATGCCGCCCGCGCCCGCGGACAACTTTGGCGGCGTGGGAGGCGCTCCCATGATGCCGCCCGGTCCGTATCCCTCGGCGCCCGGCATGGCTGGCTTCCCGCCCTTTGGGCACGACGTGGATATGAGTGCCGTGAATAGTATGCTGGACGTGGAGGATACGAGCTGGATGAAGTATTTCATGAATTGATGGTACCAGACTCTTGGCCGTGTTGGATGGAGAAGGACGAGGCAAGGACAGGCAAGACCCCCTGGCCGCACTTGAAGAAAACAAGCATCGCAACGAATAGATCTCTCTTCTCCCCCCCCCCCCCCCCCCCACGTCTCGGGAAGGCGCTCTTGCAACGAAAGCATGCCGCGGTCTCTTGCCGATGCGCCCGTCGATCCAAGTATCTCCCAAGCCGCTAACGCAGCGCCGGGTGGGTGGATAGGGCCCCATTGGGGGGTTCTAGCGCCCGCCGTGGAAACGCAAGCGTAGGGCGGGTGGCATAGCAGTTGCAGGTACAGCCCCGCCAGAGGACAGCCCAGGCGTGCCCGGGGTCGGAGTTGGTTGGTCCGCCAGTGGAAACTTGGAAGGAGAATAGGCAGATATCGGGATGCCAACGGCAGGGCGTACACGCAGGGCCCCCGCGGGAAACCTGACGTGGCATGCGCATCTCCGGCGCGACGCGCCCAGCAACGGGTGTGCATCATCTGATTGCACCGGTGACGTCCATGTCGTCCCGCCAGACGCCAGCCGCCCGAGCATAGATCCTTGCAGCGAAGGGCAGGGCCTCGAGACGGGGCTCGAGGGTGGGCGTGTGGCGCGTGCTGGACCTCCGATTGCCCATGTAATGTACCGAGCTAACAGCAAGCAAGACGGGCCACCGACCGGGCCAATGAGCTACGATGGCAAGGCCGCCCGAAGCTATTGGGACCTGCCTCTCCATCAATTGTGAGCCTGCCATCAATGCACCCCATTTCACAACCCCAACCAGCCCTTTCTTGCCTATCCCCACGGAGGCGAGTAGAACATGTCAGCTTGCGGTACCTCACTCCTTGCGATGCCGGCTGGGGAGATTGCCGTGGCCCTTGCTATCGGCATTCCCTCCCTGGTCGTGGCCGTCCTGGCGCCGTGGGTCGGGTGCTTGACGCACAGGACCTCACGGCAGCAGGGCAGCCAACATGGCTACCGGCTGACCTTGGCCGTCTACCAGCCACGGCGAGCACCGCGACCTGCGCGGCCCGCGGCCAGGCAAACCGAGGTGCCCGGCCTTCCGCCTGGAATGTCCCCGGGCCTGATCCGCACCCTGCAGCTCGCGTGCACCCGACCGAGCCAGCGCCCGCCCAGTGCCGTTCCCATACCAGCAGGGTCCCTGTTCTAGACTGAGCCTGCTTTGGGGTCCGTCGCCTCCGCCAGAGCTCAAGCTGCTGCCCCGAGGGCATCCTCGCGGGCGTCGTTCAGGAGCTTGAGCGCACCCGGGAAACGCTCCGTGATGCGGCAAGGGAAGTCGGGGGCGCTCCTAGACGGCGGTCAGAACATGCTGGGCGCAGGTGCAGCCCAAGGGGCCCCGGTCTTCACTCACACGATGATGCCCTCGTCCAGGCACTCTTCCGGGTCCCAGGCCCGGGCCTCGCCGGGGCCCTCGGCGGGTTCGACGCGCAACGCCCACATCATGGTGGCAATGTTGATGGCGAGGACGCGGTTGGCCAACTGGCGGCCCGGGCAGGCGCGGGGGCCGAACCCAAAGGCGACGTGGCCCTCGCCCCGGGTCCGCGCGACCGGCGGGAGCAGCTGCTTCGTGTCCGGGTCCAGGAACCTCGCCGGCTTGAAGTCGGTCGCGTCCGGGCCGTAGAGCGCCTCGTTCCGGTTGATGGCCCAGACGTTGGGCACCAGGATGGAGCCTTTGGGTATGAGATGGCCCTTGTAGTGTATGTCCTACCCAGCACGTTCAACTCGGTCAGCGCCGGCATCGCGTCCCTCTCCCCCCCACCGGACCGCGAGACATACCTCGGAAGCCACGTGCATGAGCCCGCACGGCAGCGTCGGCCGCCATCGCAAGGTCTCTCTCACCGTGGCCAACAGGTAGGTCATCTTTTCGCAGTGCTCCCACCGAGGCGGGTGCTCTCTTCCGACTACGGCGTCGAGTTCCTCCCATGCCGGCTTCTGGGTTTCGGAGTACAGAACCATGGCCAGTAGCCAGAACGAGAGGACACCCTGCGTGGTAGCGCCGCCCAGACTATCTCGGCGACGGGACGTCAGCAAGGCAGGCAGGCACTTGGTGCCACGACACTACGGAAGCGAATGTGAACGTACATGACCTGGCCGGACAACCACACCTTTTCCTGCGTGGGCATGGAGTTTTCGTCCTCTGTATCCGCCATGTGTTGGAGAAGGCACGGAGACTTGGAGTTCTGTCGCCCAGCCGTCAGAATCCGGCTGCGTTCGCCATAGGGGAGAGGAGAGTAGGGATGGTTTCTCCGCGGGAGGCCTTACCGGGGAGGCTAGGCCCTCTTCGTACATCTCGTGCAGGACGCCGGACCCTACGTTGTAGATGCGATCGGCTTCCCTCTTCCAGGGCGCGAGCGCCCGGGGGAGAACGTTCAGCCACGGCATCATTTCCACCAGGTATAAGCCGGGCTTCGCCACCTTGACGATGCTGCAAAGATACCAATGCGCCTGCTTCGCCCAGCGCCGCATCGGGGCCCGGCGCAGGCTCCTATCGCCGTACGCGACGCCGCAGTTGCCCGAGTGCACGGCGAGCTGGAAATGCTGTCTCCAGTCGTTGGGCGCCCGCAGCAGGTCGGTCGCGAGCACGGCCGACTCCCTCGGGAGCCACTCCATGAACGCCCCCATGGGACGCAGCCCGGCCAGCAGTGTCTTCCGCCGGCGGCTCCAGCTGCGGTGGGGGGGGGGGGAGATCACGTCAGTTGTGCTATCTATGCACCGGTCCTCGTGAAGGTCTCAAACAAACAACAGGAGGTCTTCCTTACACAGAATTGCCAGGCATCACCGCGAGGAGGTTGTCCTTGGTGAGCAGCCCCATCATGATGCGTTGGTCGCCATCGGACGTTACGGCTGCTTTGTCGTCCAGAATATCCGAAACGGCTTCCAGCGTGTTGAGGGCAATAATGTGACGCCCGAAGGCAGACACGTGCACGACCGGTCCTGGGGAAGCGGTTGATCGTCAGCATCAACTGAACAACGGCGTCGTACTTCCTGTGCAAGTGGCTGATGGGCTACTCGCCGTATTCTTTCGCCCATTTGCTAAGGGCCAGCCAGAGATAGCCACGCAGCTGCAATGCGTTCCCCAGGATTGGGAGGCCCCGCGGCCCTGGAGGAAGAGGCGACGATGGCCGTTGCGGTCGCCAAAACCAGATCAAGAGAAACACAACGGGCGCAACCAACAAGCTGAGAGGTGCCGCCATAACGCTATCTCTGAAGCCTCAGGCGTCGAGGGAGATTCGGGGCGCGGCTCAGATGGCGGGCTTTGGACTGCTCTCTCTCCAAGGGGGGCGCGCCCAACTCCACGAATTTATCGGCGGTTTTGTCCAAGTGGCCCAGAAGATAACTTTTTGTCAGTCAGCTCCATGAGCAGCACCCAAGGACAGAGGAATCAGTACCCCTAATTTTGCATCCTCTGCGGCACTGACGTCAGTCTCGCTGGCCTCGATGCCCCTGACTGACTCTGGACTGCCAACTCTGCCCGTGCGCGTCTCTAGTCCTACGGGGCATCCCTGGAGAGGATACACCCTCGGAATGAGATCTGATAAGCAGTGCCGAGATTGGCAGGGGAGTTCTGCCTCCAGGGTTTGCGAAATCGACGCTCTCCTGGCCAACGGGTGGGAAGATGCTCCGTCCAGCAATGACGTGGTCAGGTTGAATATAAAGGAGGACTATGGAAGAGCAAGAAGTAACAGGGGCAGGAGGCCATACACATGGCTTTGCAGGGCGTTCTAGAGCCGCATTGACGACACATCATCAGTCTGGATGCGTTTTGGACGCGAACAAAACCGACATAGTCCACTCCTTGCTCTCGGCCGCACAGAGTCGACGGCCCAACGCCTCCGGAGTCTTGGGGTGCCAATTCCTTACCCCGCTCCGCCCCCATCCCTGCAAAGCACGTCGCAATTCAGCGGAGTCCCCTTAGGCACGCCAATCAGAAGGAGATGCCGATGAAACCTTATGTTATACTTGACTCGTCCCCGCGAAAAAAAGACTTGCCGTGGTGTCGGCAGTTCCCTCTGATAGCACACGATCGGCCGGTTAGTGGAAACTTGGGCCGTGATGGGGTCCGTAGCCCATCCACGGATAAACCCGCACGCCGATCCACACTATATCCCTATCCTCCGAGCCTCTATCCATTGTATCGAGCGCCGCGCTAACCCTCTGCGAACCTTCTGCGCTCAGGCCCACCTCCGTTTAAGAGCCCTGCCGTCTTGCCTCCAGGAGCTTTGGGAACAGGACTTCCAGAGGCCTCGAGGGCTTCAGACCTCGCGATGTTATGGAAATGATCACGCGGGTCCCCCGGGACCACGCCCTTCCACCGTAGAATCCTTCACGCACGTTCCCTTACGCAGCCAAGATCGGCCTCGCCGCGGCATAAATCGCGAGGTGTCGCCAGCGCGGTACACGCAAGGCACGGGCCCCCGGCGCTCTTTGCACCGTCGTCTCTCAACCCTAGCCAGAAGAGGGAAAACGCTATAGGTGTGGCCTAGCGGCGGCGTAGAAGCATGGGTCGATCCGTGGGGTTGCAAGGCAATCGATCACGGCTTTCAGGGCGGTGAGTAGCGTGTCCCGTGCATGTGCGGGGCGGTAGGGGGGGGAGGGGAATGGCGAACCGGGCCACCGTTGAATTATAATCAAAGACTAGGCCCGCGCCACGTAACATTGCCTGCCATGTCGGAACAAGGACCAAGTGCCTGGAGCACTTGTCTCCGAAAGGGTCCCCGTTAACCCCTGGCCCCCGAAAACCTGCTGTTTCGGTTGACGCCGGTCTGAAGGTAGGATGGCGGCGATGCTCCTGATAAGGCCCGGGGGGGGCTTACGGTACGCAAAAGGTACCATTGGTGTCCAGAAAGAGAGCTTGGTCGGCAAGTTACGCCTGGCGTGTGGTATGTACAGGTGATCATCCCCTTGCCCAGCGAGCTTTCGGGTCCCGGGGATGCTGATGCTGATGCTGGACTCGGCAGAACGGAGAGGTCCGGGACCGACTGTAGGCGCGGCACCGCATGGCGACGGAGGGAGGGTCGTTTTCGAGGTGGCACAATGAATACTTCCAAGCCGGCCACATCTTCAGTTCAGTACTTGCTACTCCCCCCCCTCGTGCGCCCACGCGAGCCCAACGACCTCGCTATTCAGAGACATACAGGGTGCATAGCCCGGCGGGGCTTCGTTTGAGTACTTCGGGGGGCTTCAGGGTAAAGGCTCCGCCTCGGTCTTTCAGCTCGATGCGACAAAGTGCCACTTCGAGGAGAAATGGGGCCTCGAAGTACAGGTTACGTCGACGCTGTCGGGATCAGCGAAAACAGTTTCGGGACCAACGCTGTAGCAACCGCCGAGGGTCGGAAAGGTCCGGAGAATGTCTCCGCTGGCCAGAGCCGCGACGAAGGCCCTATAAAAGGGTAGCATTCGTGGGACTCTGACCGAAACCTTGCGGCCTGGTTCCGCGGTCTGTGAGATTTCCCGTTCAACGTCGCCACCCAAGGCTGTGCTGAACATCGTCCGCGGCCGCTTCCCCACCAGCACTACTTGTGATCTTGCCATGGCAGTCGAGGCGCTTCCGCCTGCGAGCCTCCCGGCTGCCGGCGGGGCTCCCGCGGGGCTCGTGGCGGCTCTCAAGCCCATTTATGCCCGGTTCCTGAAGGACCTCCGAGCGACGGACTGCGTCCAATTCGAGAGCGAGAGGCTCAGGCAAGTGGTGATGGAGCACGCCCAGTCCACCGGGCTCGTCATCGAGTCCGGCACGGTCTCGTACCAGACTTTGATGGTCGGGTATTCCATGGCAGACGTGCGTACCCCCCCCCCCCCCCCCCCCGGCGCGGCCGTGTTCTTCGTCCGTTCCCTGCATCGGCGCGGGCGCCGTGAACCTCGGGCTTCCGAGCTCGACCTCGCGCGGGCGCGCCGCTGACGAACCCGGCACAGCTCTGCTACCCGCACCACCCCCTCGCGGTCCGCGTGTTCATAGCTATATACACTTGGTTGACGCTGTACCTCGACGACACGGAGCAGCTCGGCATGGTCGAGGAGCTGAGGATGTTCCAGCAACGCTACATTCGGGGGGAGGACCAGCCCAACGTAAGACCCATGCGCTCGTCGGGCCGCCTCCGCCGGCCCAACCTGCCCGTCTTGGCTGATCATGTCGTCCCGCGCACCAGGCGACGCTTCGCTGCTTCGGCGCCCACCTTCGCCTTGCCTACGACCTTTTCGATCCCTGCGCCGCCAACTACATCATCACCAGCACCCTGGACTACGTTTCGGCCTCGGTCCTCAACGCCAGCGGCTTCCTGCAGGAGAAGTACTCTGATCCTTCGCCCGGCGGCGAAAAGTTCCCTTGGGTACGTTCTGCCCGTTGACTCCCCCCCACAAACTGCCTCCTTGTGCCCGTCTAACGCCGTCAATCCACCCCCGACTCTAGTTCATACGAAGAAAAGACGGCTTCGCCGAGGCCTACGCCTGGTTTCTTTATCCCAAGGGGAAGTACCCGAATTTGTCGGTGCCTCTCGAGGCCATTGAGGACATGACCAAGTACATTTGTCTGGTGAACGACGTGATGTCGTGAGTGCCCCCCCCCCCCCCCCCACCCCCACTGGCCCCATTTTCGTCCCGAGAGGGAACGGGTCTGATGTTCCATCGCCCAAACCAGCTTCTACAAGGAAGAGCTCAGCGGGGAAACGGCCAACTACATCCACGGCGTCGCCGCCTACAGCGGCGGCGATGTTTTTGCCGCCCTGGCTGGTGCGGCAGAGGATGCGGCCGGGTGCGCGGAGCGGGTCGGTTCCGTGCTGCAGGGGAAAGGCAGGTTCTCCCGCCCGTTGTCGTGGCCTGGCCGGCGCCGAGGCGTGATGGGCTGGCTAACATGGCGGCTGTCCGGCGTCTAGGCCCCTACGGGGAGGTTTGGCGCGTCTTCGCCAACGGGTTCATCCACATGCACCTCAGGAGGACGCGGTACCGGCTGCACGAGGTCGGGATCCCCAGTGCGGCCCAACTGGATGAGAAGGAGGTGGCCAGGCCCTCCTAAAGCGGGCCGTGGTGCGTAGGCAGAGATGGGATCCGCGCGCGGCCGGGCTGCGTGGGACCCGCGCCGACGCCTCGGGGAAACCCTTCCAGGGGTCGGTTACACCAGAAACAGTATGGGTGGCCGGTGGATCCGGCCGTATCTGACGGCCTGTAGGGCAGCCAGCTGCCGATTGCATGGCCCCGGCTGATGATCTGGGCTTTCCAGAGCGAGCGTGGACAGAACCCGCATCCTTGGGCTCCGGGCTGGCAGTGTGCCGACAGCGCCTTCTGGATACAAGACTTTGCCGCCGTTCACAAATGCGTCCAAGACCTTTCGTCTGGCGGAGCAGGGGCCAGCCCCGCAGTCGTCATTCTTTCAAGGGAGGAAACATGTGCGGGTATATTAAGTTGATGGGAAACATACAGAGCGGATACCTAGGCCGAAAAGAATGACACATCGTCGTGAGAAAGGGCGGGCCGGGATATCGACGAGGCGGGTGCTTCTAGTGCTTCAGAGAATACGGAAGCTAAAGGAGCATTGAAAGGGGGAGACGTGGCGAAAGGAAACCCATTAACGATCTTCCATGAGGCGGGTGAGATGCATTGCCAAATGCAGAGCCTGTGAGTGACCGAGTGGGAGCACGTCGTAAGTGATGACGCAGCCAGGCGCCGAGACTGGGTTCCCTGTCCGTGAAATAGGTGGAATAGTGCATGGCCATGTGAGTCAATACAACACGCTGCCCAATGGGTGTCCGAGACGGCGCAGCAAGAGACAGAGATATCAACAAACCCAGCCTGGATAGTAGGCTCGAATGCCCGGTTTCCGCTTTCTTCCCCTATACCCGTCATGGCGGGTATTGTCCCGTATCCCATCTTTGGCGCGATATGGCAGTAAGAAGGCTGATGTCCATAAAGACGGCAACCTGCTTATCAGTCCGCCTTGAAGGAGGTGGCCAGATCACAGCTTTGGCCTTTTGTCGGTTCATTCGAAAGCGCCGAGGAGCTGCATCAGGCACGGGCAGTCGGGGACGAACTGGAGGTTAGAGTCCATGCAAGCTGCAGTAAGCTGTGCCCTGGCGGTGTTGCGCATTCATATGGTTACCTGGGCGTTCAGCATGGGACGTGAGAACCGACATCTGCATTCTGGGCCCCTTGGCTGCCAGCGAGGACGTGCTTGGGTGGAACATAGCGGTACTTCCCGAAGGCGCCGTGCGGTCGCATATCTCGGGCGAACAGGGGCGCCACTGGCCCGTTCGGCCTTACAGGCGGACACCCATGGCGGGACCGGGCTGAACCTCGGGGCATGGAAGCCCGTCTGGAAGGTTGCCCGAATGGAGATAGCGGGATGGATCGGATTGCAAAGATCAGCTTGGCATGGGGAATCTCGGGGGCGGCGCCCAAAGCCTGCAGTCGTTGCTACGCACCGAATCGCGACACAGCGAGGCGCCGTGCGTACGGAGGACGGCGCCACAGCCCCGTTGGCGAGTTCTCGCCCGAGTCTCGAGCTCGGCTCCGGCTCCCCCGCCGTCATCCGTCAGCACCACCTTGCTGGAATCCGCATAGCCAAGCCGCGGCCGACGGGGTGCTGAGTTAGTGCCTGCCAGCTGAGCTGGGGACGCCTGTGAAGGGCAGTGACCTGAGCGGAATGCTCGTGGTGGTTGACGGATGCCCGATGGCCCCGAGCAAGGGGCATGCTTCCCAGTGTGCATTTCCAGCCCGTGCCGGCCACCATGGACTCTTGAATGGTGCAAGAGCATGCGCTTCCATGCCGCCGCCCCGAGCCGGAAACAATGGGCCTGCAGGATCGTGACTGGTGGTTACCTAGGGGCATCCCGGGCTGCCAGCACGCTACTAACTCGTGGCGCAGCCACGTGGTTGAAAAATGAGCCGGGCCCGCAGAGTTCTCTGCCCGCGTCGCTAAGCATCCATCCGCTTCTCGTCACACGCCCCGACGTCGCCAACATGCTGCCTTTGTCTAAGGAACGAAACACCAGGGCGCTTCGAATGCTTGCGCTACTTGTAGGCGCAGCGTCCTTGACGCTCGGCGCCCTTTCGCTATGGTTCACGTACCTGTCGTGGACCGAGCACCATGCGCACCCCCGTGCACCTCCACGCGCGTGACCCCCGGCCTCGGATGGCGTCACCCCTCGGAGCGCCGACCCGGAAACGTTGAGCCCCGGCATGGCTGGCGGGACCATGCACCGGCACGTCGCTGATTGACACTTGGAGCCGTACGCGACCGTCACTTCGCATGATGGAGAGCCGCCGGGGAGGTTGGCCGGCCCTGTCGGCTGCGTGCCTCGTTCGATGCGCGCAGCCAACCCAAGCCATAGCAGTACTGGCACGGCAAACGGTTCCATCTCAGAAGCGCGACCCCATGTAACATACGGCGGAGGAGCCCATGTAAACGCATGGAAAGATGCCCAACAGCAACGAGCGGCAAATCATCCCATGTCTGACGCCTGCCATCCCTAGAAACTCCCTTGCACTTACCTAAGCTTAACCCCCCGGCAAGTCAAGGGCCCCCCTCCCCCCCAATGCACTCCAAACAAGCCTCCCCCCCAGAAAGAAAACGCAGGGCGAGCGCCCGTCCACTGGGCACCCTCTCCCTTTGGGGCCCCGACGCCGCCAACGGGAGCGCAACGCTCCGCATAACCCAAAACGGGAGCGCGGCGGGGGGCCTCCCTCGTCTGACCGCGGGAAGCGTCACCCTCCCTTCCTCCACGGCCGTAGAGGGACGCGTTCCGAATTACCCGCCCAGGGGGGGCGCGTGAGCCTCTGGCCGTGGGGGGGGGGGGGGGAGTGGTGAAGCCTGCCCGGTGATTTGTGGGATCTCGCGGCGCCTGCCGCACGAGACAAAGGGGAGCGAGCATTGCGGGTAATGACAGCGTGGCGACCCGGGGACGGAAAGAGGGAGAGCGGAGGCCCCCGCGGTTCGCCCGGCTGTGTGCGCGTGGTCGCCGACGCATACAAAGGCGCGCGGGCTCGCTCTCGCGCTCCGGGGAGGGGAACGCATCGCCTCGCCCCGGGACGCAGCACGACCACGCCGCCCGCACCACATCCCAACGCCGCCTCCCCCATCCATTCCACCGAGCCGCAGGCCCCCCGCCTCCCCGCCGCGAGCCACCGGCATCCAACCCCAGGCTCCCGGTCCTCGCACCTGGGCCGCCCACCGCACCCCCCTCCAACTCCCCTCGTCGATTGCGGGACAAGCCTCCTCCTCCGCGCCGCGAGAATCATGCAGTCGCGCTCCCTCGTCGCCATGGCCCTGGCGCTCGCCGCGTACCCCCGCGCGGGCGCCCGCCCGCTCGCCGCCGGTGACGCCGGCCCCGTGACGGCGCCCCCCGGCGGCGGCGCCGTGGGCGGCTGGCCCGTGCCGCAGCCGGCGCCGTTCCCGGGCTGCGTGGCGGCGCCGTGGGCGCAGTGCGGCGGCGCCGGCTGGACGGGCTGCGTCGCGTGCCCGGCCGGCACGACCTGCCGCGCGTCGAGCGACGCGGTTTCCTTGTGTGCTTGAGCAGGTGGGGGACGACGGGGAAAGGATGGGAAAGGAGATGGGGGAGTCCCCGTGCGCGGGGATGGAAGAAAATACGGAGATGGATGAAGGGGTCGTATGCGAGGTACTTGGGTGGGGGGGGGGGGGGGGGGGGGGGGGGGGGCCGGATGCTGGGGGTGGGTGAATCGGTTTGGACTGGGTCAGGATCAGGATGGTCACGATAGATACGGAGGAGCGGTGGGGGGTTAGAGGCACGTGCCGGTACTTGGGTACTGATGGGCCGGGATAGGCCGGGTTGGGGGCATTGGCAGTCACATTGTTCTTCACCAAGCATCACGATAGTGGAATGGAGCATCCAAAGCAACAGATGAAAATCATTCGTATTGCTGCAAATCTATGTGCAGAACCGCAGAAGCAGTCTATGGTCGTCTCGTCATCCTTGGGCGACGCCGCCAACGCGGGGGCGTCGCCAGTGCCGTCAAAGTAACCTGGGTATCTCTTTTTTGTCCTTCCTTGCAATGTCATAACCAAAGCCGTGCGGCTGCGCGAGCTTCCAAGCTCGGTTCACAGCTGCGCACGGCTTCCACATGGCCACTCGCGAAAGCGAGCGGCGCTCCCGGGGCGAGGGGCACGGGTATCTAACCCTGCATCTCCTCGTCCTCGTCGTCCTCGTCATCGATCTCGAGGTCGCTGTCGATCTCGTCGTCGAGGAAGTAGTCGATGGCGCTGGGGAAGACGTCGTCGGCGAGGGTGACGGCGACGTCGTGGCCGGGCGGGAAGGTCTCGACGTCCTCCTCGGGGAAGTCCTCCTCCTCCTCGTCGTCCTCGTCGACGGGGTCGTGCAGGGTGCCGGCGGCGCGCTTGGCGGCGCGCTCGGCCTTGGCCTGGGCGTCCTCGGCGGCGCTCGTCCAGCGGCCGCGGTAGGAGAAGAAGTTGAAGAAGCTCGTGGCGCCGAGCTCCTTCTCCTCAATCAGGCGCGCCAGGGTCTTGTACTCGGGCAGCTCCTTGGCGGCGGCGTCGCGCGCCTTGCGGGCCTCGCCCGTCAGGGCCTCGTTGAGCTTCTGGCCGGGGTTGGCGGCCTGCGCCTGCCACAGGGCGTAGGCGGCGTCCGTCAGACCCTCGGTCACGTCCTTGTCGGCCGACTTCCAGTTGACCTTGACGGGCTCGGACACGAGGCCGGCCGAGTCGTCGGTGCCGTGGCGGTAGTAGAAGGTCTTGGCCAGGACGCTGTCGTGGAAGTAGTCGTTGGGCTTGAAGTGGAACTTGATGGTGACGGAGCGGGGCTCGCCGAAGGCGGCAACGCCCTGGTCCGTCGGCTTGGCCGAGGCCGGGATCTCGGGGCGCTCGACCTCAATGTCGGTCAGGGCCTCCTGGAAAATGGTCATGTCGCGCGGGGTCACGGCGGCCTCGAGCTCCGAGACGGCGTGGTCAAGCACGACAGCCCAGAAGCCGGGGATCTTGGCAATGGTCTGCTTCCGCGTAGCGAAGACGGGCTGGGTCAGCAGCCACTGCTTGGCCGTAATCTCCAGGTCGACGTCGTTCAGGACATCGTTGGTCTGCTGGAGCTCCTTGAAGACCGAGGGGTCGATGTGGATCTCGTCGTGGTCGTGGACGTGAGCCATGATGAAGTTTGTGTGTGTGTGTGTGTGTGTGTGTGGCGGGGCAAAGAAGATGTTTGGTTTGGGGGGGTATCGTGTAGAATGGACGGAGAGAGGAAGGAATGAGAGCACAAACAGGAAGCAGACCTCGAACAGCGGCCGGGTGAATGAGATATAAGTATTCGGAGTTGTTGAGCAGCAGCTTCTGCTGTCGCCCCGGGTGACCGCTACTTCTCCGCTTTACGCTGGAACAACAGTGAATCGCATAGAGCGAAGAAAAAAAAGATTTTCTTTCAGAGGCATGCGCTTCCCATTGGCGCGCACCCCACGTTGCCCACCCGACTCCACAGGGGATATTCAGGGTCCCCAACGAACGAGTGGCGGCTGTGGACTCGACGCGAAGAAAAAAAAATCGGCTCATTGGGACCGGCGACGTGTCTGCCCGGGAGTCATCGCCCTTGCAGGGACAGGCCTGTATGCACGCATTCTGGCCCGGCGACGAGAGCGCCAAGCACCAACGACCCGGCCTGGCCGCCGCATCCTGGGCGTGCAGAACAGGGCAGGTTCGCGGTTTCTGTAGAGACGACCTTGTCCGTGAGCCGGTGGATCGCTGAGAGTGGGTGTGCGATCGGCTTGGGTGGGCTGCCAGGCCTGCAGGGCCCAGCCTGGGCTTCTTCTCATGGGCCTGTCTCGTGGCATCTGCCCGTCATCCGGTCGCCGCCCAACAGCATCCGCCTCCGCCTCCGGCGACTTCATCACCACTCTCGTCAGGTCGCACTCGGCTCCTTCTCGCGCCTCTATAGCCACCTGCCACGTCTTGCATGCAACGCACGCTATTCGCTGTTCTCTGAACGCGTGAGCTTCTACGCAATACCAAGTGTCGAAAATCCCACTAGGCGAGCTAGGGTAAGGAAGCACCTAGGGCACTTCCTCAGGCACTCGAGTATGCAGGTAACTAAAGCACCGCCTTCCCATGTTCATGGCTGTCGTACCCGGCGACCACCCAACCAAAGAATCGGCATCGCCTGCCCATAAGCCGCGCCGCCGACGACCCTCTTTCTCTTGCCTCCCACGCGCAACTGATATCATTCCTCGCCTCAGGCAGCGTCTTCGCCGACGGAGAAGTTGCCTGCACCTTCTATTGCCTTCTCCGCTCCTCAGAACCCCCTTCTCAGCCTCGCCTGGTGTCAGAACACGACCCACTACCAGCTTGAGTGCATGTCAATCAGCGGCATCCACACCGAAGTCCAGCCTGCAGCAGACTTCGCTGGCCTCTTCCCAAAGCGAGTTTTACTTGCAAACCTTTTGCCAGCCGTGGCAATCTTCAGACCAGGCAACTAGTACGCCTCTAAGCGTCCCCTTTTAAATTCCCTACCAAATGGCCTATCCGGCAGCTCAAAGGGTAGGTATGTAGTTTTCGAGACACATCTGGAAAGAATATGATGGCATCCGCTCCTGAATACCCTTTGCTATGGGCGAGGGAAGCCATGGCACCCCCGCCCGCCGTAAATGAGCAAATTCCCGGCTAGTTGAGGATCTTTCTGGCAGCCGTCGTCTATAGCCACAATGCATACGACGGACTATGTGCGGTCTAAGCGCCAAGGAGATCCCGAGCCGCAGTACTACAAGTAGCCTGCACCCCTGCAGAAGCTGGGGAGGGGGGCGGGGGGGGGGGGGGGGGGGCGATTGCCTCGTGGCCAATGGCTTAACCCCACGCGGGTGCCATGAAGAAAGATGTCCCGCCGTGAGTGAAAAGAAAGTTCCGGGTGATCTCGCCATAGCAAGCACTTCAGGTGCGGCAACGTCGGTGATGGGCGTGGTCGATACGCCATAGTCGGTGTGCAGTGCATGCACGACGGAAAACCCGGTTGAAACCGAGTTCTTTCAGGGGCTATTTCCCGAGTATATTGAGACGGGCTCCCAGGCCTGCCAAGCCGTCCGATCTCCTGCGGGGACGCAGACCGTGACCAAGATTTAGAACACCTACGTTACGTGGGCGAACACACGCTCGCCAGGAATTCACTGGGAGTCACGGGCTCAAAGAGAGGGAAGGGCCACGGCTTATCGAGGGCTGCCGAATCATCCTCAATCGTGAAAACCCTCACATCCGACAAAGACGAGACTTGGGTTCACTCCCCGTGCCCAAGAACCGCTCCAACCAGTTTGGATGATTCCCGGCCACGACATCGAAGACTCAACCAGCGTATGCACCTCCGAGTCCCTCGCAATCTTGTTTTCCGGTTCGTCGCCGTCGAGGCAGCAGTTCCCGAAAAAAGCTCCCTTGTAAGATATATATGGTCAATCACCAGGAACGAAAACCATGGGGGGGCACATAGGAGTGTATTGGGACGATATCTACATCACGGCATGGCAATGGGGGCGGGGATCCCACACCTAATAAGTCAGATGACAAGGAACTGAAGACCACTGAGAGACTCCGATTCAGCACTGATGGGCAGAGGTTCCATCCTAGAAGTCGGAGAATCACGGGCCGGCTCGTACTGTCTGATCACCGCAAAGGACTAACACTAGACCTGTCAGAAAGACCAACGCATCAATCATGAGAGAGCACACAGGATACAACGATAAAAAAAAAGTGGTGCATGAACTCGGCGTTCCTACCCAACATTGGAAAGAATGCAAAAAGAGCGACCCAGACGGGACTCGAACCCGCAATCTTTGCCAGAGGTAGTAACCAATCGGAAGAACCAATTGGTGTAACCGGAAAGCAACGCCTTACCATTAGGCCACCAGGCCTTGGAATAACCAAGTTGGGTAATGCCGCTGATTGGGAATTAGGCAGCTTATGGATGATTATATTGAACAACCGAAAGAAGCCTGGTGGCTGCCCGGCGAGGCATGCGTGGGCGGGTCACGAACTAGAGCTGCATAAAACCCATGGACCCTTGTCCAACTCCCCAGTCCGAAGTAGTGTTTGCATCAAGAAGAAAGAGAAAGAAAGTCCATTCCCTTGAACCCGGGCTTCGCATGACCTCCTCGGCGGATAACAGACCCATCCGGCCCGAGTCTCAGGGGGATTGAGACGGACACTCTCAGCATTGCACAATATTCCGTGGTGCGCGAATAACAAGTGGCCTTTTCTCCCTCCTTATGTTTCTTACTAAGAATTGAAACGATATATCCTGGATAGGTGGAATGTAGTGCTGGATCTGCCTGAATGTAGCCAACATTGGGACCATGAACAAAACTGCTCTTAGTAATACAGGCGGGGCATCTGTAACTATGCGGGTTGAGGAGAAGATGGCCATGTCAATTGGCGAGAACCCATGATCAGAAAGAAAATAAATAGCTATCCTTGCAGAAAAAGTCATGTGTGCAGAGGTTTTTGACTACAGCACCTAGATACTGACATGTTCATCACTAGTAGTCCGAGGTACGCAAGGGTTGGTGCTACCTCTGCATCTCATACCTTTGGTATCTTGTGACTTGATCACACCAAAAAATATCGGTTACTACCAAACCCGCGCCTGTTGTCATGCACTCACCGCCATGCCGTTCTCCACGACCTTCTTACCCTTGGCATCGTAGGTCGCCACACTGAACGCCTCGAAATCGTTGTTGTCTTGGAAGTCGTCCTCGTTCAACACCAGCTTTGCTAACACGCCATGGCCCGGTTTTGGCCAAGCCGGTGGCATCGAGTCTGACAAGCCTTCTACGTCGTCTTGCTTTTGCGACGCGCCACTCTGGGTGTTGGAATTTCGCGTGTTGGTTATAGTAGGAGGCGCTGTGTAATTTATCGGGCCGGCTGCACTGGGCTCGGCTCTCTGAGAGGCGCCTTTGGCAGAGCCGGCGCCGGCATTCTGGGCCGCGCGTTTAGCCGCCGCAGCCGACTCGGGCACGGGAAACAGCGGGAGGTCTGGGTGCAGCTCGAGGCTGTACATGATGAGGTTCACCAGGTTTCCTTGGGATTGGCTTGCCAAGTATGCGCGCCGCTGGAAGAGCTGTGAGGAAGGTTACACGTATGTATGGCTGCTGACGGGACCTTACCTGCTCCATCGTCTTGTTGGCCCAGCTGGCGCCCTTGAAATCGCTGATCGACTTCTTCTTCGCGAGGTGCTTCTCCCTCTTGGCCGTGCAAGCTCTACAGAACCACGAGCGAGTCTCGTCGCTAACAAAATCGTCGTCGATAAAGGGGTCGTGGCAGAGCTGATGCCAGCAAAGGTTACAGCCGTCGCAGAAGACAATCTGATTCCTGGACAAGCTCAGGCCTCTCGTGCACATCTTGCAGAGTGCCTGCTCAGGCGTGCGTTTGCCGTAGTGCTTTCGCTTCGCGGCGCCCGAGACGGCAGCAGGATTGAACTGCGTTGGTTTGGATACTTGGCGACCCGACTTAGTCATGGTATGCGCGACCTCGTGGTAGGCGCCATCGCCCTCGCCTTCGGACCGGTCACTACCCCCGGCCGAGACCGCGTCGTCGCCAGTCTTCCGACGCTTGGTCCCTTTCGCTGCACGCCCGCCCCGCTTCGCGGCAACCTTGACCGTGTTCCGCAAGGGTGCTGCTTTGGGCGTCCCCAAGGTCCCTGCCAGCTTGGCGTTGGGGCTGTCGCCCATGAAGCGCACTGGTGCCGTGGAAGAGCTCGACCCCGATGCAACGGGGGGGGGCAATGGCATGGTGAGCGAAGCACTCATGTTCATGCTCTGGGCAAGACGTCGCTTGGTATCCTCGTAAGCGGCCTGCTGGAAGGCGCCCGAGGCCGACGCCGACGAGATGGCCTTGTTGTAGTTGCTCGTCTCCCCGCGAATCTTCTGGAGAATCATCTGGGTGCTGGCTGAGAACTGCGGCTGGTAGCGGGTTTGCGAGCTGGTGGAGCTCAATGCTGGACTAGGAGCAGTGGCGGCGGCGCTCTGCTCCCGCTGGGCGGATGCCGACGAGGGACCCGGCACGACGCTGCTCTCGCGAGCCGAATCCATCGCATCGTCGTCGCCTGTCATTGTCGCAGCGGACTTGGAAGGCGTGCGCGGTGTGCTGGATCGGCCACTGTGTCGGGAGGTTGGCGGTGCCGCGTGGGCGCATTGGTGCTGGCGCGGGCTGTCAGCGCCCCAGCCAGTCGAGCGTCCGGGAGCCACTTACCCGTTTCCCCGGGGAAACGTCGCGGTCCAGGCGGCATCTAGGATGCCAGGAATTGATGATTGGGACTCGGGAATGGCTGAGGATGGCGACATGCTCGCGAGGGCAGCTCAATTAAGGTGGAAATTGGCATCCACGTGATTTTCACGTGATAGTTGCACTAACGTTCGCGGCGGCAGGGAAGCGACTACCCCAGACTAAAATCATCACCTTACCACGGATTCATGACAGCCGATTGGCTCCAATGGGCCTTCGCATTGGTCGGCAGCCACCAATACTCTCGGGAAATCACAGCGGTCCCCGTTGGATTGATACGTTGCTTGAAGGAAGGCAATGGCATGGGAGTTTCATCATTCACCTTGATGCGGATGTATGTAAGTATATTTGCAGCGCTGGTTGACGACCATTGCCGCAGAGATGGAGGAGTCCTGCCGATAATTGGGACAAACGATGCACCCCGTCACTGCGCCTGGTCGATGCTGACTTCGTTCAGCACCTCTCAAACCAAACTTGCCCACACATCGAACCATTCCCATTCCAAACCCCCGTTGAATGCATCCGGCAACAACAGCAACTGTGCCTCTCATAGCCCTAACATCGATATAGGAGCTGCAATTCACCGTAGCAACGTCACCGATAGCTCCAACGGCCCCGGCTAATCCAACTATGTCGGCAGTAGCAGTCACCAGAGCAGTTTCACTACGAGTCTTACCAGTGAAAGAAAAGTAGCTAGTAGCTGACGAAATCTGGGTAGTTGCGCTGTATGGAACCTTGTGGGAGCATGAATGGAGCAGCGGCGATGTATCGAGGATATGATGATAGTTTCGCATAGCCCGGAGCACTTCTCGACACACCGCGTGGGGGGCACTCTGGAAGTCCTAGCACAGATGGTCGGAGCACTCTGCAGGCTGGCAGACGAAGCTCCCATTTTATAGGCTTGATCGACTGGCTTGGGCAGTGCTGCCTCTTGATGCTGTCTGCTGCAAAAGGCCGTGTGTGTTCCGATTCTTGAAGTACATGAATTAAGGTCACCCGCGGGGCTTGACGTCACGCTTCTACGAGACCACAATGGAGAAATAGGAGGCCTGCATGAGACTATCTATCGGCAAATGGCTCGTCTGGCTGCTGAATTGGTGACCCTGCCACCTCGGGACCGCCGCTGTTAATGGCGCTGACAGGGCTACGTGTTTTCTTGGCTTGCTGCCACTGCCGGCACATCTGGAGGTCGAGGTCGAAAATGAATAACGGAATTGCTAGGCCCATTATGATTTCAAGTTCCCGCCGGCTTTGGATTTTGAAAATCGGCCGAAAATCACAGTTGTGGATTAGACAGGCACGAGGCTGCGTAGTGGAGAAACCAGGCCAGTAGATAGCATATTTTTGTTGTTTTTCAAACTGGAAGATGGTTTTTAAAGGTGTCTTACAGGTCTCCATTCCCAGGGGGTATGCGAATTCATATATATCCCCTTGGGGCCAGAAATGGGGAGTTTCGGACCTGTCCCGCCAGCACAAGAGGTTTTCAAACGATACAGCAAAATCATGGTTCGTAAAAGGTACTCAAAAGTATTTTTTACTAGGCAATCAAAACTCTTGAGCCTCCGTCCGCTAACTGCCCCCCCCCCCCCCCCCCCCCCAATGAATCTTCAGGCTGAAACGCCCCATTCTTGGTCCTAAGGAGATGTATACGTGATCGCATCAGCTATGTGGTTTCATTTCTCATATGAGTCGATGCACCTGGTGCGGTTTATCCTAGTTGGGAGGGGGGGCTTGACAGGACCGCCGTTCAAAATAAGCGAACTTGTGGCGCCTCACTCGGAACGTGCATATACCATACCAAGGAGCGGATCCGAAGCCTGTGTTTTGGCGGCTCGATAAGCGGCACGGTCGCAATTAAAAGAAAAAGCAAATTTCCCAATGGGGAATGCCGCGCCTCGGCTGAGTCTCGTCTGGCTACCCACAGGCCATGAGGGATGCACAACAGTGGCACAGGTCTAATAATAGGATGAAAGCCACGTGCGCTGCTCTCGTAGAAGAGCTGCCGTGTCCCCACAGTAAGCGGTAAGCCTAGATAGGTCTGTATATCGCGTCCGGCCTCGCGCCTCCAATCTTAGTGCCACAGTGATTGGCAGGGAATCAGGGTAGGACCCATGTTGCTCCCCTCGGTGGGCGTTTTAGCCAAACCCGCCATGCCTATTCCATTTATCCCGCCTGCCTTGTGGCGGGCAAGAGACTAGGATATGGACTCAGCCGCACTTGCTGTTGCTCTTCTCCACCCCCATGGAATGGCGTGGGCCAGGTAAGGTCGAGAATATAACTTCACACTGGCTCTGGCACATAGTTTACCCGTCGTTCTCCTCCGCTCCCAAGCGTTCCTCGCCTAAGAGCCGGATTCTACCACTGCCAACCATGGTTTCAAAACTTCGGCCGCGACGTGACACCTTTGGGCGCGTCATTCAGACCCAGGAAGGAGACCATGCTGCAGAGAAATACCTCCACCCCCACAACGGCCGCGTCGTGCCCCTGGTGGTTCAACAGGCGACGTCGGCGATCAACGCGGACGAGCTTGGCGGCTCGGAAGCCACGGGCACGTGGGAAAGGTCGGGACGCGTGACAAGAAACGTTTCGGCAATCATCCGCCTGGCTCAGTGGGCTCGATCCTCCGTATTTGCTTGGGTGCCGGCTTGTATTCTACTCTTCTTCCTGGTGAGCGCTCACAGCCCCCCGGCGTCCCGGTGGTACACGCTGACGGGATACCCAGCTTCTGATCCCGCAAAATGCCGAGGGTACGCCCAAGAACGGTGGGAACTACGACCCAGTGCGAGCCTTTGATCGTGAATATCCCTTGGTGGCGCGCAATCGTAAGGAGAGACGCCATAAGGATGCCGAAGACGAGGCGTCCGAACATGAGTTCCACGAAGGGACCGCGTTCTTGCCCCAAAGCCCGCAGACCCCGGGTGACGTCGAGATGACAGCTATGACTCCCTTTATCCCCGCGACATCGCGGGTCGCCTCTTTTGGCAGCAGCACCATGGCCGCGCCTATAGACGACAACGAAGACGACGAGGATGACCATGGCGACCTGCTCCAGCGTGACTTCGGGCCACGTTGGCTTTGCTTTCTGCAGTACGACTCGGAGGGACGGCCTGTCGGGTACGAAACCCGTATGGTGGCCGACTGGGTCCGCGAGAATGGCGATGATGCCGACACCGACTTCGTGTTCCTGTCCTACACTCGACTGCAGTTCTGCGTAGCCACCCCGCAGGAGCTGGCCGGGTGGGATGTGGACGCGGCCACTCGCGAGGCTCTCTACCGGATCGCGCCGGTGGACCGAGAGACTCTGCAATGGCAGGGCATCGAGGCGGCGCACGCGGCAGGCAAGGGCGCCTTCTGGCTGGACTTCGAGTGCATCCGGGACGCCGACGGCCTTTCCAAGGCCACCAGCCAGAGCACCGACGTCTACCGTATCTCCGACACGGTCCGCGCCGCCCACTCCCTGGTCATCCTCGTCGGGCCGTCGCTCCCAAGCAAGTACGCGGCGACGGGCCCGGACGCGTACAGCCCAGAGACCATGATGCAATGGCTGCAGGAATGGGGCACTCGGTTGTGGACGCTGCCCGAGATCCTGCTCATATCGCCGGAGAAGCGGGTCAAGATCTACGCCCTTGGGGGCCCGCGGCCGGCGGCGGAGTGGCCGAAGCGGCAGTTCGCGTCGCGGCGGGTGTGGCGCGACGCCGTGCTCGTCCGGCAGCTCATCGATCACTACGAGTCGTCAATTCACCTGCAACCGGTCGAGCTCGTCAGCATCGCGCTGCGCTGCTTCACGCGGCGGCACACGGGCCAGTGGTGCCCCGCCGACATCGTGTACGCCCTCATGGGCCTCCTGCGCCGCCGCCCCGCCGTTCACATGTCCGACACGAGCTTCATCGCCTTCGCCAAGCTCTCGCTCGCCAACGACTCCGAGGCCCTGCTCGAGCGCTTCATCTGCCTGCAGCCGCGCCGCCTCGGCCTCCCCTGGCACGAGCAAGACGACTTCTGGGGCTCCAAGCTCTGGGACATCGAGCCCCGTTGCCAGATCGCCGGCGTTGTCGACGATGAGACCGTCATTCTGGACGATGCCTACGGAGCCACCATCCAGTGGGATTGCAGTAAGTCGGGTTTTGCCCTAATCCGCCCCTTTCAGAACGCCCAGCCGCTGACAGGGGAGTTCGCAGTGGAACAAATCTACTTCTTCACGCGACCGACCTTCGGTCGAAAAGTCTACCAATGGCTTGTGCGAGGCAGCCCCATCTATCTTCTCGTAGGCGTATTCCTCACGTGGGGCGGTATCACCGAGCTTTTGAAGGACCGCGCCAGGATTGAGGCAGCGGCCAAACTACCGGCGAACCCGACGGCCATGGCGGACAACGACGCCGAACTGGCCGGGTCGCAGGTCATGCTGGGGTGGGGCGGGTTCATCCTGCTCCTCGCGACGGCGCTCTCGCTGGCCGCGCCGGCGCTGATCCTCAAAATCTACGTGGGCAAGTTCTGGGCGACACAGGCCATGTTCGTGGGCATGGAGGGCGTGCCCGAGGACCTGGGCCTGGTCGAGGAGTACCTGTTCACCTCGAACCGCGGCCGGCTGACATGGAGTGCGGCCGGCAGCACGCACTCGCGCCACACGCTGTCCGAGGGCGAGTGCGTCGGCCTGCGGCCCCCCTTGCCCGACTACCAGGCCACTGCCGCCGGCGGCCAGCTGCCGACCTTTACCCTCATCGACACCCACACCATGACGGCCATGGCCTTCCAGGCCGCGCGCCCGCCCACCACCGTCGTCATCTGCGGCCAGGAGGGCGGCATGCAGCGCGCGGCCCTGTGCTCCTACGACTGGAAGCGCAACACCTTTGCGCGCGAGCAGGTAGTCCGGCTCAAAACGACGGTACTGGACAGGATGTTCCGAATGGGCCGGTTTCGGTTCTCGCTGAAGCGAAGGGCCGAGCCCGACGAGGCTGTGCCAATTTGATTACATTTCAGTTTTAGTAGCGATATCTCCACGGAGCCTCGAGCTCTTTCAATATACCCCAGTGTTTTTCATCGAACCCAAGTCAGAGGTCCCGTCATCGTCGGAGGAGGCACGGGCGAGCCGGCCGACGTCGGACTGCCGGTCAAGGTGATGGGGTCGTAGTGTGTGGCAGTCCACGTAAAGTCTCCCGTAGGATCCGGCATGTTGACCACCAGTGTCTGCGTAGTGACGGGGGTGAAGTGAACCGGGTCCATGGAGACCCAGATGAGCGTGTATGGGCGGTCTCGCGCCACGATTTGGCCTGCTGGGGGCGGCCGTGCCGTTACCGTGGCGGCCAGGAGAGACGACACAAGGGCGGGCACGAGAAGCTTCATGGTGGAATCGTGCGTAACGGGGAGCAACAATGAAGGGTGTGGCTCAAATGTAAAGAGCGGCCGTGTCCGTGTAGGTAAAGGGTAGAAGACGAGGGAGTCCAATGTCATGAGGATTCGGTGACACGGCTCTCAGGTCATATAAGCGCGTATCTGGAGCAGGATACGGGTACCCTCCCCCGGCCACGTCGGGCGATTTTGTTTCCAGGTAGCAAATACCACGGTAAGCGTCGGAATGCTACGTGGGATGAACCGCACACCAGACTATCGGATGAAAGAAGGGATGGGCGACTTCACCCGAAGCAAGGGAGGGCGTGTGCAACGGGGCCTTCGGAACCAGCAGAGCAGAGAGGTTTCAACCGGAGCAAGGGACGACGGAGCTGTGCGAGTTCCCCGAGTCGGCAGAGTAAAGCAGAGGGCTCGCCCGGAGCCTGGGAGATTATATCCCATCGGCTGATCGGAACCCCTTTCTGGGCCTCGCCGGGGCCCTCACTCCAGGCACAGCTGCCTAGCCCGTCAGCCCAGCTGTTGCACCGGCCCGGGTTCCGTTTGCGGGCTAGCCGTTGCGGTGGGTCGGGTGCCGATTGGCATTGAATCCGGGGGGGGGGGGATCTAGATAGGGAGCTAGTGCGCCTATTTTGGGCATGCCCCAGGGATAGCAAAGCCACTTATGACTGAAGCGGAATATGGATGGGACCTTGGACAGGTGGTGTGACAGCCTGCAACCTCTCGCGGGTGCTCCCATGTTGTCTGGGGGAGTGGGCAATTTAAAAAGTTGCACTGGCTTGGTTGGGGCCGCGACCAAGACGCGGCTTTGCGGGAAAGCCCAGAGGAAGAAGGAAAGAGAGGCGCATAAGTCATCAGAACAATGTGACATGCTGGTCTTCATTTTGCACTCATACCTTTACCAGACGGAAACCCAATGCGCGATTTCCCGCAGCCCTGGAGACAGAAGTATTCAAGCCTTGTAAGCCGGGGCACACAGATCCAGCTGGGGGTTGCAGTGGGATTGGTTGATGATGGCGATGAGTTGCACTGGAAGTTCAAGCGTCCATGACAAGTACATGACTCTGATCAAGCGGGAGGCCCCAATAACATTAATGCAAAAGATTGAATGCTGCCTCATCCCATGCCGGGTGCAGTATCAACAACAAGAATATCAATAATCAGCTGTTTTTTTTTTTTTCTTTCCTCGTACAGGCAAGTCGTAGGAGTACAGCATGAGGAATCGCTACTTCTTTAGTCGTGCATGTACCTCTGGTACTCCGTACTTCGACGTGTCCCACCGTGGCTCCCAGTGAACCAATTATGAGCCGGCAGCTCTTGCACATCTCTGGCGCACGGGCCATCCCGCTCCAAGTCCAGGCCAATTTGCGCGATTGCAAGAGCTCAGGCGCGCCTGGCAGCAACGACTCCAAAAACTCCATCGACACCAAGCATTCCTTGATCGCGTTATCCTCATCGCCGAGTGCCCCCACAGTTCCAGGGTCACCTCAGGCCGCCACTGCGACTGCCAGCCTTTGTGGAACTCTCCCCGGCTCCCCGGCTCTCCAAAGCCTCCGCATCGCTCGGCAACCTGTCCAGCACAGCCAGTCAGCATGCCCTCAGGACGCCGCTCAGGTCGCGCCGCGGCCAGGCGCGCCGTCGAGAGAATGGAAAGCACCCCAAAGAAGCTCGACGGGTTGGAGGACGAGCCGATGCGTGACCCCGGGCCCGAGCTGGACGCCTCCGACCTCGAGGCTGCACCGGAGCCTGAGGAGCACGACGAGGAGGACTCGGCTGCAGAGCCACAGCTCGAGAACCCAGAAGACGACCAAGAATCCGAAGCTGGCTCCAACAAGTCGCCCACACCACCCCCGCAACCAGTAATTCGCCGACGGCGCCTCGGTCGCCCGCCTAAGAACCGGCCTCCCGATTGGGACACCCTGCCTATTGAGCCCCCCAGTCGCGATCCGAACGACACCCCGCGCCGGCGAGGACGAGGCGGCTGGCGTGGCCGCGGTGGTCGCAAGGGTCAATCGTTCCAGCCCACACAACAGCCCATTGACAAAGAAGGAACCATGGCCGACATCGCCGACGACGAGGTCGTTCTGCCCGAGGACCCCGAGGGCGAGACCAAGGTCGACAAGATGGGCAACCTGCAGGGCGGTCGCGAGTACCGCTGTCGTACATTTACCGTCCAGGGCCGCGGTGATCGACTCTACATGTTGTCCACCGAGCCCGCGCGCTGCGTGGGCTTCCGCGACTCCTACCTCTTCTTCACCAAGCACAGACGCCTCTACAAGATCATCATCGACGACGAAGAGAAGCGCGATTTGATCGAGCGAGAGATCATCCCCCATTCATACAAGGGACGCGCCATTGGTATAGTAACGGCGCGGTCCGTCTTTCGCGAATTTGGCGCTCTCATTGTCGTGGGTGGGCGCAAGGTCATTGACGACTACGAGGTTGCTGCCCGGCGCGCCGAGGGTGTTGTCGAGGGCGAGATTGCCGACCCCAACGATCGGTATGTCGAGGGCGAAGAATACAACAAGAACCAGTATGTCGCCTGGCACGGTGCAAGTGCCGTCTACCACTCGGGCGTCCCTTCGATGCCCGCCCCGAATAGCAAGCTCGAGGTCAAGAAGCGCCGCGTGACTGTCACCGACTCCAACTGGCAGCTTGAGCATGCCCGCGCTGCCGCGTAAGTCGAGCCTGCCCCATTCCGCCGCGCAAGCTTTGTGCTGACGGCTGACGTACGCGGACCAGACAATTCAATGCCGAGATCGGTGCTATCCGGCGCCACAACAACAAGGGGGTATACGATATCCACACGAACCAAATGCAGCTGCCCGAGACCATGCAACCGACCCGTGCTCGGATCGAGCAGGTCATGGATTCCTCGGCACCTACCGACAGCAATGTATTCACCCCGCTGGACCCCAAGATTCCTCGCAATTTCAAGGTGGTCGATACCATTATGGAAACGCCACCCACCGGTATTGCGTCGGCCGCCTACCAGCAACGCGAAGTCCCCCCCTTCCTCAAAGACTTCCAGGGCCTCGGCGCTATTTCCGACGAGATCAAGGAGCTCCTGCCTTCCGAGTGTCGAGCAGCCTTCGACAGCGCGCTGGAACAGGAGAGGCAATGGAAGGCCCAAAAGGGGCCTGAGAGCGCCACGATGCACCGGCGTCCTCCCATCATCGACGCGGCCATTGTGCCTTTCAGCAAGAACCCATAAGAACGGAACAAGTCTGGGCGCCGGCAGGAGCCAGCAATGACCAATATGGTCACGACTCGGCGGGTCTCCCCCCTGTCCTGCGTTCCCAAGCAGGCCCAAAGGAAAAGAATAGAAAAAAAGAGTAAAAAGGCCCTTTTTATGGAGGAGACTGGCTTTACATAGGGCAGGCATACGTGCCGAGTTCCACGCTGGCTATTTCGGCTCGTAGGCCGGAAGTTTTATGTAATACTATTGGACGGGCCAAGGTCCAAGTTGATGATTTGGGAGTTCAGGGCGTCGACGGCCGTCACTTGCACGCATCCAGGGATTTCCGTCGGAAGCACGATTTCTGTTTCAGCGTTTGGACGGTGCGGCCTGGCCGGATCCGACTCTGTTGCCGGTGTACGTCTTAGGTCTGCCAGGCCGGGCAGGGCCTCTGTGCTTTTCCTTGCCTGTGTCCAACAATAGGTCCTGCATCCCCGTGTTGCACACGGGCACAGGACCTGCGGACCCGAGGGCCGTCGGGCGGGTCGCTCTCCGGACTGCGCACGTAAAGGGGCTTAGACGTGTTCACGATTCGACCCGAGGCTAATGACATGACCATGTTCTGGTATTCTTCTTTCTGTGACGATCTCGGTTCTTTCTGTTGGAGACCAGACATGACTACTTTGGCTCCTGTCAACCAAACTCTGGAAAGACAGATGTTGTAAGGTACGTAGACCAATAACAGATGAGCAGCCTTGTTTGCAACCACCAGTAGCCGCCCTTCCTGCTCTAGACCCTGGCCGGAACGGGGACCTCGTGTGAGGCCGTCATTCCTCCGTCCCCTTCTCTCCACGTCCCAGCTTTCTTTCCCACGTGGCACCATCGCACTTACAGCACGACTTCCTTTCCGTCCCCCGCCTTGCTCCCTCTCCTTTCCAATCCGAGCCCTCCACCTCCCTTCTGCCCCCATCGACCACGGTACGGAGCGAAGAGTGGCCGCGGCACGCCATCAAAGGGCGGCGGGATCTCCCGGCGAGGACGAGCCCAACCCCCGTCGCCCGGGCAGGTCAATTTGCCCGCACAGCCGGCAAGGGCGGTGCGCCCCCGATCTGAGAACCGGGGTCCGGAGGGAGGCAGGAGAGGAGGGCGGCCCTCCGGGGCCTAGCGGCGCGTGTGGCATTCCGTGACACCCAACTCGTAATATCTTACTGCATGTTGGGGCCACCGCCGTCCAGCGTCGTCGCTGCACGGAAAATGACGCGATTCAGCGAGGGGCATCAGCCGGCGAACCGAAATCCGAGGTCACCCCCCCCCCCCCCCCCCCCCCCCCCCTTCCCCCTTTTCGTTTGCTTACGTGAACGGTAAGCCCAGTCCAGTCGCCTCCGGCAAATACCACTCTCGCCCTTTGCCCGGCCGGAGAGCCCGGGGGGGTCTGGGTTTTTTCTCTTCCAAGGAGAGAATGGTGGTACGCCGGCCCCTGGGGAATAAGGAGGGACAAGAAGAAACGTCCGTGGGGGGGGGGGGGGGAGGGGATGAACAATGCATATCCATCCCGTCGACTGGTTGATCCCCCCTCTCACCATGGTCTGACCAGCAAGTCATTGACATGACCATCCGGCATCACCGTCATCGCTAACCCCCCTCGCGGCAAGACGTTGGTGCTGTGGGTTGGAACCAACAAGGCGAGTCCCGCCCGGCGGCGACGAGGACGAACAGCAGCGCAACTCCCTCTTCCTTTCCCCTCCCCTCCGCTGACGCGGTGCCGTGCCGAAGGCGTCACGGGACACACACGCACATACACACACTTACACAGGAAGGGACCACCTTTCATTGGGTCGGAGACCGACAATTCGCTCCCCCCCCCCCCCCATTTCGCATTCTTTCACCGACCTTCCTCTGAGTACCTACCACCATCATCATCATTGTGCGTCCGTGTTTCTTCCTCTTTTTTTGTTTTTTTTTTGTTTTTTCGCGCAAGTTACAATTTGGTTGAATTCTTTCCGTCGGGTTGGTGGTGCAGATAGCTAGGATTGGTTATCCCGAGCCCCGGAGAGAGGGGCGGGAGGGGGGTTGGCAGTGGATGGACAGATGGAATGGGCGATGACACATACACGCAGCCTATGGACTCGGGCTGTCGGGGCGGTATTAAAAAGGGTTGGCCGGAATGTATGCAAGCACCTCGTCATACCGGCGGGGAGGGGGGGCGGCGGCGGCATCCCGCCCGTCCGTTCCGTGCCCATGGCTCCGGGTCCCCCTCCCCACATAGTCTCTGTATCTTTCATTCCCCCGTTTCCACCTTCATCGTCGTTTGCCGAACATGTAGTGCGATTTGAGAGGGGGGGGGGGGGAGGGGTCTGGTTACAAAATTGCCTCTCTTTGGACACAACATCGGGGGCCGCGGTACAACCCCAAAACAGTATTGTACAATGCAAGCCCGCAGCGAAGCCCGCACAGGGAGCGGGACGACGATGAACGCATCGGCAGCGGGGGAGGGGGGGGGGGGGGTCCAGAGGTACAACGCCCCAAACCGGAAGAAATCGATGGCGATACCTACCCCATCCGCGTCCGTACTACGACCGACCCTTCTCGAACAATCCGGAGTGGCGGGATCGTGTGCGTACGTGCGGATGTGCGTATGGTATTGCATCATACCTAGTTGTACGGTGAACGATTGCGGGACGCGCACCCGAGGTACATTCGGCGCCATGGTTCATTGCGAGCGCAATATGTGCCTTGGCCGGAATCTAGTATGGGAGACCCTTGTTTTTTTCCTCTCCAACTGCCGCGGATTCCTGCCGTGGCCTTCCTTGCGGCACCGAGGGACTCGCGCAGCCGGTCTTATTTCCCGCTGGTTCCCTCCACGTGGGGAACACATTTTCTCATTCTCTTTCGGCGTGTGCAAGCGTCTCGGGCAGCATTGCATCATATCCATGGGAACGGGGAGGATGCTTGTGGGCGGGAACTCGCCCGCGGTGCGGGTCCCCATAAACGGGGCGGGGGGTTCGTTGGGTTGGGGGTGTTTTTTTTTTCGGTTTCCCCGTCACTAACGGCACAGGGCACCTCTTAAACCGCGAGGGCGAGCAAATCGGGGCCCCGGCACGTCATCATCAGGGCAAGAGGGGCCAGGCGGTGCTGGGGAGGGGAGGGGGAGAACAGCTGAGGAGAATGGACAGCTCGGGTTTCTATTGGTATAAGCCCCCCCAAGGGAAGGGGACTTGACGGGCTTCGTGGGTTGGTGATTGGGCGGGTACCCCGTCGCGGCCCTGCCAAAAATACGCCCCTCCCTCCTCCCCGGGGGACAAAGAGGGCGAATGATCTGCCCACCTGCGTCTGTCCGTCTCGCATTGGGGCACGGGAGGCAAAAATCGGGAACGAGGCCCAAGTTGCTCTGGTGGGCGACGGAGCCGAGGAGTGACGCCCCTCCGCCCTCCCCAAAACGAGACCATGGACTTTTCACTACCCTTCCCATCGTCAGCGGACCCCTCATTGGCAGACAGCACGAGCCCCCTTCCTCCAGCGGCGGGCAAAAGGGAATAGAGGCGTTCCTGAATGGGACAGGTGACGAGCTACCATGTACGAAAGCAAATGACGGCGAAAGGAACCGAACGCCCGTTCATTCGCTTCTGGCTGGGAGTGAGAGGGCAGGCGAGAAACGAGAACGAAAAAAAAAGGCAAGATGACGATTGGCTCGTGAGCACCAACACACACATACACACACCGGCCGCAGATCACGGAAACCCGTCAGCCAGCCAGCGAACCCCTCCTCGTCCAAGCATCTGACCAGGCGGCGGTTTTCCCCTCTGGTTACTGCTGCTGCCGCCGCTGCTGCTCGTGGCTTGCAGAAAAAGAGTCACTAAGCCCTCCCCGCGGCTACTACGACTGGCCCGATCGCGTGTGCGGAGCCGCGCATGAAAGCTACTAAACTTTGCGGTGTAGGGATGGGCTCTATAGGGAAAAAAGAACCCCCCCCTCCCCCCCCCTAGTCGCGCGGCGGCGGCGTTGTCGTTGTCGTTGTCGTCGTCGTCGTCGTCGTCGTCGGACTGCAATAGGTACCTAGGGGTTTTTGGCAAAAGAAAACCCCCCACCACCCCCCCCCCCCCCCCCACACCCATACCCTCTTAGTCCAGTCGACAATAGGTCGGTGCTCGACAGCGAAGGCGGACTCAATGGTCGACCATGGTCCGAACATGCGCCGAAACCGCCGGCAAGCAAAGGCAGAGACTCGGTCTGTCCAAGAACTGCATCTCGCTGACTTCATTGGGCTGTCGTGTCCTTGCTCATTGGCCGGTGGGCCTGGCCGGTCAAGCCGCCAACCAGCTGCCTGTCAGCCAAGGGAAAACGGGGTGGTCTTCTGTACTCGGTACGGTACGTTGGTCCGTCTGCTCGTGTTGGCTGTTCTGGCCCTGTACCGCCTGGCGGCCCAGCCTCGGCCACCGGCGGTCATCGCGCGCCCATGACACGAGGCATAGCCGCAACAACAGGGGGAAAATTCTACCCCCGCCTAGGGTTGTAGAAGTGGAAGCGCCTACTTGTTCCATAGTACTAGTCGGGAACGGTAGGCCAGGGCCGGGCTTGAGGGATAGGCTCTCGCTTGTTCCCAAATGCCCGAATTATGTGGACTGCCTTTGCTAAGCCGGATGGAACAAAATGGGGTGGAAGGGACCTGTGCAGACTAGCGGGCAACGCAGCTGGGGACGATCGCCCGTGCCCTGTGTTGGCCTGCGAGGCTGACCATGACTGGTCTAGTGTCCAGTCATTCCTTCGTGGCTATGGATCGCGTATGGAGATTGATGGACAGTGTGGCAGGCATGGCCATGTGCTGCGTATCCAGGGAATAACTTGCTTTGGCCTGAATCCCATTGCTCATCTCGTGGTGGTCGCGTGAAGTGGTGGCCTCATCAGCCTAGCCACGTAAAGAAAAAAAAAAAAAGGACGCCTTCAGAGAGTCATAGACGGTCATCACGAGACAGACGACGCCGCAGCGTGGCAACTGGCCAGCAGCCCCCCCTCCTGTGGGTGGCGTCAAACAGTGAGCAGGTCCGGCCCAGGAGCGACACCGTAAGGAAAACCGTGTGGGCAGGCTGATGACCCTGCGACCAGACAGCAGTACCCTTTTCCGACGCCTGATTCGCGCAGCACTCACAGCAGCGTGCGCTGCGAGTATTCAAAGCTGCAGGCGAACGAGCCCGCATCTCAAGCCTCAGCACTCTGGCCTGCCACCCGCGCGTGCCAGCGAGAGCCTGCTAGTGAAATCGTGACCATATGAGACGACCAAGACGCGCTGGCTCGTCCAGATAGCCAGGCTTGTAAGGGCTGAAGGACCTTGACCAAGCGGATGAGACAGCCATGGAGCAGGTGTCTGCCGTCCAAGCCTGGTAATATGCGCAGCACATGCCTTGTAAGCCGTGGTTGGATCTCCCTCCTTCCACCCCAGGGCCACATGGCGCCGATGCGGAGGCCGGCCATTGGCGGGAAGCGTTGAAGTGAGCTCCGAGCTGCAGTCAAAGACACATTACGTACGTCTCGTGATAGAGCACGCAGAGCAGACACACCGCTGGGAGGGAGGGCAGACAGACAGACAGCAGGCAGTAGAGACGCATCAGCATCCTGCCTCGCAGCCTGCATCAGATGGTCTTGCTTCTGCCATGTTGCTGCTCCCAGTTGCCAGAAGGATGGCATGTGCATACGGCTTGCAGCAGTGCCCGCCGTGGACTTGGCCAAGGCGTTGCGCGGGAACGAGGGACGGCTGTGAATCTCGGCCCTCAGGCGGGCGCGCCCTGGTGGATTCGGAGCTGTTTCTGCTCAATTGACAGCCGGAGGTCTGGAGCACGCAGGCACTCTTGATTCGTCCATCTGTCCAGTCATCCCTAACGCGCCGGCGGGCCTCGGCGAACCCAGTGTCGGATGGCCCGGCAGCGATGCAAGTAAGAGACAGACAGAATGGCGCCAAAGGCCGGACTGCGGCAGATCACGGCATCGGCGACGGGTCCAGGGCCCCAGAGAGGGCAGCGGTGCAAGCCCAAATAGACCTCTCACGACCAGTCCCGAGCGGCACAACACTTGGTGCCTTTGGTTACGAGACGTTCCATCCGATCACTGAGTCTTGACCGACTGGGCCAGGATCTGTGCTGAGCCACCCCTAGGCCGTTGGGCTTGTGCAGGGCGGCCAGGGGTCTCTGGCATGATGGCAGGATGGCCACGTTCGCGCGGGAACACCAGGCCCGCCCTCGTCCAATAGCGGGTAGACGGGCGGGCTGGCAGCTTCTGCAGCGTCGTAGGCGGCGCACGCACGCCGATCTGGAAAAGGGCTGGTTGGGAGGGGGCAGTGAGTCGGCGTCTCATGGAGCTCGACGCGTGTGGAGTGCCGGTGGCAGCGAAAAGCAGGAAGTTTGAGCCGGTCCTGCATGACGCGGTGGGGAGGAGACAACGTGCTGCCGGGCTGCGTTGCCTGCCAGCCTGTCCTGCTCTCTCGCGCGCTAGGTAGGGCCCGGCGGCTGGAAGAAAGGGAGAGGACGAGTGGTCCTGGAGCGGCCGGCCGAGGCGCCCCAGCCCGCACTCCCTGCAGGTCATGGGAGACAGGCTGGCGTGGTGGGCCAGGCCATGTCGTAGGGAACACCAGTTGAGACTAGCCAGCCAAAGTGCTTTTGTAGCGGTGTCTTGAATGGCCACGCTGCCAAATCCGCGCTGCCATGGATGGCCCGGCAAGGTCGATGGAGCAGGCCGAGGGCGACCATGGGCTCGAGGGCGAGGCCAACCCTGAGAGCCTGAGGAGGGGGGGGGGGGGGAGGGGGGTGGACCTTGGCAACTGGGCCCTGGCGCCCTGAACAACTGGAGTAGGGGTCCTGTCTCGGACTGGTGCTGGCTGGTCACCCGCTGGTTGGGATATTCATAGAAACAGGCAGTGCTGGAGAATGAGACGGCCGAGCCGAGGCGGCCAGTCGGTTGCCAGACACTGCCAGACTGCCGTCGAGCTAGTTGTCCTTGGTACGACGGCCCATGGGCGCATGAACGACGAGGGTGAGGCATGTCCGAGGCACAGCCAGTCGGCCGCAAAATGGAAGCAGGCCGTCCGACGCAATCGCTCCCAAGCGCCCCAGCAACGAGATGGAGCGAGTTGCGCCGTCGATTGGTACAGCGTCATGTCCTGATGCAGGCTTGCCGGGCCGGCGACTCTGCGACAAGCCACACACGGACGACGCGGGGACTGCATGTACATGTGTACCTACTTCCTACCATGTATGGCACTGGGGCAGAGCTGCCCAAGCAAACCTACTGTGGGGGCGCGATACCCGCAGGTCTGTCGGTATTGGATAGTTCCCCGTCAAGCCTGTGTGTTAGCCGTACACCAGAAGTCGGCACCGGCCCAACGCCAGGGCAGGGCAGGGCAGGGCAGGGCAGGGCAGCACAGGACAGGGCCGGGGAGGCAGACGGGCATAGGGCCCAGCCAGACGCGCAGGCTTTGATGGGACCGGCTCGAAAGCGAAGGGAATGCCGGTGCAGAATCGCCAACGTCGATCGGCGACAACGAAACCGCGCTGCATGGAGCACTGGCAAAGGGGCCATCCATGCGAAGGATATAGATCACGACGCCTCGAGGGCGGAAGCCATGGATGGATCTCATGGGGGGCCGGGATAAGCGGGGGTAAGAGAAAGCCCGTTGGATCCGCCGTTCCCTCGGCCCAGGGCTCATCGGCGCACAAGCCCCCGGCGGCTCCCCGCCGAATTTGCAGTGCAGAGTCACAGGTGGAGATGACTTAATACCACCTGGTAGGGGCGCCCTTACCAATGGAGAATCCGTTTCCAGGCGATCTCGCCTCGCCTCGACTTGACCCGACGGGACTGGTGGTACGTACGGTGCCCCAAAATACCGTCTATGGCATCGCCCAAGGGACTGGGCCTTGACTGTGCTGTATATGGACATGCCGAAGCAGGAGACGCTGTAGATCACCCGACCCCTCCTCCGCCATGTAACTTGCAAGCGTACTTGTGTCCGAGCCTGTTGCACTGCTAGAGATTTCCCTGCCACTGTCGCTGTCGCTTCGACCCCCGTCTGATGTCAGGGTAGGTGCAGCGTGTGACCGTCTGAAACGGTATTGGGCCTGTGCGCGCACGCTCGCCCGGCGGGCTATTTGCAGTACATGCAGCTTCGTTACAGCGCTCTGAAGGCAGGTGCCGTAATGTCAGAGGCCAGCCAGCCCGCCCATACCTGAAGCAGCACTCGAGCTTTCAAATTGCCACCGCCTGCTCGGCACACACGTTCACCAGCACCAACGCGCGATCGATCCATGTGTCCGCCACCCTGGCAGCCATCGAGGTAACCACCCGGCAGCCTGTCACTGTCACACCGGGTGGGTGGTGGCTTGGGCGAGCGGCAGCGCGGTCCCGCACACGCGCAGCGGTTGGATGGATCCTGTCTCCCTGTGAACACCAAGCCAGAGCTGGACACGGGGGGATACGACCCTCTCTCGTCCAGCCGTCAGGGCCCAATGTCTCGCCTTTCTGCGTCCTCGCCCTCCACGGGCATGTACCTACAGCCTGGGAAGACCACATGGAGGGTCCGGCAGCCACTCTCCTGCCGCCGTACACCTGTTTAACCGCCAGCCATGTCAGCTCGGGTTTCCGAACTACGGCCCCCTTCGTCCGGTGGCAGCCATGACGGGACGAGTGTACCTGGGCGCGCGAGGTAAGCGTTGTCTGCGCATTTTGCACGCTTCAGCAACACCCACGCGGCAAGGTTACGTAAACGAGCACAGGCAGGCACCGACGTGGAAGGAAAAGCTACCTAGTACCCCCGATCGCGAGCTTCGCCGCCGGGGCACTCTCTTGAATCGCTGCGTACGGGCGGATTGCGTAGCCCGCCACGGCATCGATGGCTGCTCCATCGCTTGAACACCTATCGTCACTTCTGGCCAAAGGGAACTCCCCGCGCTGACGAAGCACCCCTGGAGGAACCCACTAGCGGTCGACACCCAGTCGTAAGCCGACACAAACAAAAGTGACTGAGCAAATATGGCTGTATGCAATACACGCAACACGGCCAGTTCCAGCCAGCTAGCCCGTTCCAGCCCAACAACCCGTTCCGCACGAGTCGCCAGCTCCGTGTGCGGGTGAGCGGTAATTGTGAAGGCCTGGACAAGACCCTGTGCGCTAGTGCGTAAAGTTCCGTTTTTCCCCAATAAAAAAAGATCATAGGGACGGGCGGCCAAAAAACAAAGGCAGAACAGAGGCACGCGGGCGGGCATCGGAACACGGGCTTGACGGGCAGAACGGCTTGCGATGCCAAGGAAAATAAATGGATTTCAAACCTACTAGACCCTGGCAACCTCGACGAGGTCCCACAAGCAGATGTCACGGCCAAGACCCAAATAATGGAGGTTGGAAAGACTCTGCTCTCTCCTCCATCTTAGATGCACCAGCGCGCCCGTACCGCTGTCCATATTGTGGGCACAGCCCGGCAGGGTGAGAGCGAGCACATGGCAGCACGGCCAAGGGTTCGTGGCCAAGTAAAGGTAAAGGATGCCGCTCTGTATACACAGTGCTGCATCGATGATCATTGCCTCGGGCTCACAGCAGAAGTGATAGCTCGCTCCGCCTTTTGCGAATGAGCGACGCGCAATAGGTATCCTCTGTCGCTGCTCGGCCGCTCCCCGGACGTACAGGAACAGAAGGAGGCTGCCCGAATTAGATTAAGAGCTTGCCTTATTTGTCGACAGCGTGTACCTGCTGTCCGGCTCTGGACCCTGGAGGGTCGATGGATGGACGGACGGCTTGGGCGTTGGTCAGCTTTTGCGGTGCGCGAGCCCGTCGCCGATCGCTCAAGATGGCTTTGTTCTGATTGGCCAGGTGGGCTGGGACGTAATAAGCAGAGGTGAGCGCATAGATTATCGCTACAGCCTTGAGCTTGGGACGGGAGGGTTCATCGAAAATGGACTTGCCGTTGATGATATGTCTCCGTCTCATGTCGGAATGGGACGCCGCGCTGCTCTTTACGGCTCGGCGGTTGGAGCAGCCATATCCGCAAGCCCGAAGAGCTTGAAGCATAGCTAACGGGGGGGGGGGGGGGCAAAGGTGAACGCGCGCCCACCTAAACCTTCGGGAACTGCTTCCTACCGCCAAATAGCCCGATGGGCGAGGCTGAGGTCAACGCCAAACCTTGCCAGATGGATGGCGGTGGATGGCGGTGGCCATGCTGTGGGCGTAAGTGGTCAGCGTGCGTGTATGTGATGCGTGTGTACCCGCGTCTGCCCGTTCGTCTTCTCCCCCCCTCCCCCCTGGAGAGATGGGATGACCAGGCCCCGGAACGCGCTACGCCGATGACACTGCCTCTTCAGGCCAACGGATCCGGCACGCACGCGAGGCTGCTCCGGGCAACGGCCGACCGCAGCTTGGCAGGCTGGCCTTTTGGGAGGATGTGGTTTTTGCAAGGGGTGCGCATTGGCACTCATGGGTTGAACGGATCGTGAGCCACGGACCATGACTAACGAGATAGGGTATGCGGTCATCTCGGAGCGCACTACAGCGACCACGAAGTCGGTGAGAGAAGCCAATCGTAAACTGGAACGCTACGGCCCAATAATGTGCCTGGACCCGTCCGGTTAGTCTTACAACACGACTGAACGCGTTTTTTTCTCTTTCCTGCCTGATCTCTTCACTCGGATTCCCTCACCCCCCCCCCCCCCCCCCCCCGATCATCAGGCGGCCCGCAGGGATTTTTCTTCCCTTTCTTTGCCCCATCCAACTGACTTGCTTCGGCGCTCTGTGTCATTCTGCAGCTCGATGACCACCACCGCCCACTCGGGGGGATGAACCAAGTACAATGCGTACGCGCGCGTATTGGACCGTCGCCGTCCGCCCGCTTGACTCCCATGTCCGAGCCAAGCCCATCTGCGTTCAATGACCGCATCGGGGGTAGGTGGTGTGCGGAAGGAAGGCGACATTTCTTGAATACCTACCACCAACCCTCACCGGCGCCACCTGTGGGACGGGAGGGGGTTGATGGGCTCGCCTTCCCGAATGCGACGCGGGGACAGCAGGGCCGCACATAGCAGCCCGCTCGTAGCAAGATAACGCAAGAGGCCTAAAGACAACGCGACAATGCAAAGTGCACCGGCGTCGAAGCAAGCGAGGATCGTGATGGTGCAACGCGCTGGGGGTGAGATACGAAGACCGTGGAGAGCGTGGGATAGATTGGTCTGCAGACGGTGGAGCCTTGGGGGGGGGGGGGGGGGTTGCTGGCCTCTCTTGACCGTTGGCAGTTCCCAGTGAGTGTGCGACTTTTTTTCTGCCTGCCCTCCGCCTGTTCGCTTCTGGCCGTGCATAGGACGATGGGGACGGATGACGGACCAAACCTTGACCAAAGACTCCTCCCAGGCGGCCAGGCCCATGAAAAGTGGCCAGGGCCAAGCGCCCACTGCACACCAACCTTCCCTTTCCGTATCCCAGTGCCGGGCCCCGTTATGTACGGTTCCATCCTTTATGTCGGTATCCATGTATCTCGCTACTGTACTGATTTGTAAGAAAAGGGCAACATAAGGAAGTACACATACCAGTACGTAGTCGCCGTGGCAGGCGATGGAAGAGCTAATAAGTAGCAGAGAGCCCTAGGAGCCTAGTACGATTACGAAGGAGAGAGTAAGAAAAGGAAAAAGAGAAAGCAATCCCCATCCTGGCTTAGCTCCGTTTTTTTCGTGTTTTGGGGCCAAGGGGGTAAGAGCCGGGGTGCTGGGACGCCCAAACACGATTCCCGCCCCGAGAAAAAAGTGTACGACTCATACGGTTTCCCTTGGCAGCTCACTCACACACATCCTGCAGCACCAGTTTCGGCGGCCCTTATTTTGGGCGGAGTTTGGGACACGATCAAGCGAACCTGCGCGAGGCCACGATGGCGGTGGCGTTAGTATGGTCCCGCCAGTACCGGCAATGGCCGTGATTACACGCGTGGATATGTGTTGTGTGCCTGTGTACGTGTGTGCGTGTGTGCGTGTGTGCGTGTGTGCGTGTGTGCGTGTGTGCAAATAGCGAGAGAGCGGGAGGGAGGGCGCGCGCGCGCGTGTGTGGTGTGTTAGCAGGTGCATGCGTGTGCGTGTGCGCGCGCGTGTATTCCGTAGAGCATCCCATGTGAGCGTATTTACGGTGTACGGCTGTGCACTATCTGGACTGTGCCCAGACCGACCTGGATGCAGGGCGGATGGATGATGTATTGACTGACCCCCGTACACTCGGTAGGTGCGCGTGCGTGTGCGTCTGTCCATGTCTGGCAGCTGGTTGGGGAGTGAGAGAGATCCGCGCGCGTGAGAAGAGCGAGAAGTGGGATGTGGACGGCTGAATGGACCGTCCAGTCAATGTTGCTGGGTTTCAACGCCTGGCCTCGGTCGCGGTTCAAGTTGGGTGGGACGGGTTGGTCGGAATCGTAGGGGGAAGGGGGGGGGGTGGTCTGGTACCGAAGTACTTTTTCTTCCTCCCCCATTGCTGCTGCTGCGCGGCGACTGACATCCACTATGGGCACCCACCCTGTCCATCCACCCACCTTTCCTTGCCCTTGCCCATACCCACACCCATACCCATTCCCTCATCCACCCATCCATCCGTTCCTCCACCCGCCCATCCTGGATCTCACTTCCTGCTGGACCATCCATGTCTTGTCGTTGCCCCCCGCTGCAGCCAGCCAGCACTGCAGCGCAGAAGCCAGTAGCAGTACCAGACAGCAGCAACAGCAGCCCAGCGTCGAGGCAGTCGTAGCCCCAGAGAGGTCGTCGGCAACAGCCTGGCCCTCTAACACCCCCCCCACTACCCGCCCCGTAAACCGCATACGCTGGATCCAGTGATCCATCCCATCCCTCCCATAGATCCATCCCATCCCATCCGCGTAGGAACGACACACTCTTTCTGCTGCTGGGTCCGTCCCGGGGCTGGCTGCTGTGCTTCATCACCACCACGATCTCCACAATTGGTCGTTTTTCTCTCCCTGCCCTTTTCCTCAACCACCCCCCCGTCTCTACCCCATCAAACTCTCCCTTCCCCTTCCGCTTCCTCTCCTTCTCCCTGCCCGAGCCTCTCTCTCTTCATCTCCCTCCTTCACCTCGACATCCGCGACAGAGCCCGACAACGAGACCTCGGCCGAAGCCCATTCACCGGAGGTCCTCGAAGTCAGTCAGGATTCAGGTTTTCCCTCCTCGGCTCCCGGGGCGAGACGAAAGAGAAGACGAAGGAGAGAAGTAGCAGCAGAAGCCGAAGTCGAAGCCTCGAGTCGGTCGCCCGTGTGCGTGTCTCTGCCCGAACAGCCGGTTGCTGTGCAGAAAACGCCTGTGCTTGGGAGGAAAAGAGCGAACGCCGGACGCCTTGCGCGCCTACAGCACCGTCCGCCCCTGCACCTACCCACTCACACCACACGCGCACTCTCACACCTTCCTCTCTACCGTGTGTGTGCGCGCGGCCCAACGGACGTCACCTCGTCTTCTTTTGCGACGCGACCCTCGCCCAGCAAGAGGACCTTCGACCTTCCCGACTTCTTCTCGAGACGTCGGCGACTGCCTCGGAACCCCACGATCGCAGCACCGCGCCTCTCCCCCCTTCCCTTTTCTTGCATTGTCACGATTATTACTTCAGGTGAGTGACTCTTCCTGTTCTGCTCGTCACCCTCCGCACCGCCCACACCCAAGCACCTGTCCCCTTGCTGGTTCTGGGCATTGCCTCGCTCGCCCTGGAAGAGACACGACGTCTCCACCACACCTCTTCAATCCGGTCCGGCAAGCCTCGAGTCTGTCCGCCCACACGACACGCAGAGCTGCTTTTGTTCATTTCCGAGTGTTTCGACGGTCGCCATCGTATCCCGGTCCTGAGAAAAACTCAACCGCACGACTCGTGCGCCTCCCATCCGCCGAGGCCATTTTCCAGACTCGCGCGCGACTTCTTTTTTACCCGTCCTGCACGCCCTTCCCTGCCTTCTAGCTTCGCGCGCACACGATTCCTGCCTATCATTGTTTGCATCGGCCGTGCCCGGCCTCTTCCCAATTTCTTTATTCCCTCGTCTCTGCCCTGCCGGTTCCGTCGCATCACGAGCCGCCGCAACGCATCCAGCATTGCTCGAGTTGGACAAAGCACCGGGCCTGCCGCGCCAGACCGATCAGGGACCCTTCCTGCGCGAGGCGCTTGTGCCCAGTCCCTCCCCTCGTCACGTCCCCTTGATCATTGTTCGACTTGCAGCGAACACGACCCGCCATACTGACTGCGGGACCATGAATTCAGTGTTTTAGAGTTCTTCCCTCCTCGAACAACCCTAAGCCGACTGGTAATATTTCAGTCCCGTCTGCATCTCGGTATACACGCTTCGTTGGTCGACTTAACTGTCAGACTCGAGCATTTCTACCTGCCTTTGCACTGCAACACTTGCTGTGCAGCTATCTCTGAACCGGTTCACACGCAGCCTCCTTGCGCACCTGCATCTCGAACCTCTCGGTACATCCGAACGTTCCGTTTTCGCGAACAAAGCAACATTCGCTTGCCTGCCGCCGCCGAGTCACCGATTCCTCCCATCCCGACGGTATCAAACCACACCTCTATGGCTGGTGGATCTCAGTAGGGTTACCAACCTTTCCCGACCCCCTCGCGCTCTCGTCATCTCTTCGGCCCTGGACCTTTGACAGCAAGTTGTGGCCCGTACCACTCTTCTGTGCTCTCCCAGTCCTTCCAGGCGCTCGAAGCAGATCGATCGCCTCCGTCTCCGACAAAGGTCACCACGAGATCTTTGACGGAGCCACCACCCTCCCCAACCGCAACGATGCCCGGTGGCGTGTGTGCCGTCCTCGATTATGAGGTCGACGTCATGTCCGAGTACGTGGCTGAGATGGCGATGCGAATCGTAATGCCCAACTCCTCGGTCACGGCTGCCTTTCGGAAGTTCGTGTCCCAGATTCTCTCCTCGACCAGATTGCCCAGCACCACTATTCTCCTGGGCATGAACTACCTTGCCAAGAGGGTCAACACCCTCAATGCGGTCGCTACTCCCTTCAAGGCGAACGAGGGCCTGGTCTGGCGCTTGCTGACCGTCTCGCTTCTGCTTGGCAGCAAGTTCCTCGACGACAACACTTTCCAGAACCGGTCCTGGTCTGAGGTTAGTGGGATCGCAGTGCAGGAGCTCAACACTATGGAAAGCGAGTGGCTTGAGATGATGGATTGGTGCCTCTATGTCGACCTCGACCGCAGCGGCGACTACAAGGCATGGTTGACCAACTGGAAGGAGTGGCAGGCGAACAAGAAGCAGGAGCAAATGGTTGCTCGCCACCAATCCCACGCGGCCCGCGAGCGTCTTACTCCCCTCGTCACGTCGCTCCGCGGCGATGCCCGCCCTCACGTCCACCACCCTCTGGCCTACGAGGGCTGGACTCCCGAAGAAATCAGCGACTTCGAGCAGCTTCAGCTGGCTCGGGCCAAGTCGTACCGCCCCCGCGAGAACTCGTGGCACGGTTCTCAGTTCCAGAACACATGGCCTGCCGATCCTTTGACTCCCCCCGACTCCGGCTATGGCACTCCCGAGTACCTCAACTCGGCTGCTTCGCTTAACTCGCGCTACAATGAATGGTTTGGCTCCGCAGTCACAGCTGGTTACGCCAACAACCGTGCCTACCACGCATCCAACATGTCGCACCAGAACCGCAACTCGTACGGCAACCGAGGCAGCCACCATTTCCAGCAACCCTTCTACGGACACTATAGTGGCATGGGTCCGTGGGACAACAACGTCGCCGAGTGCAACTGCAACTCGTGCATGGCGACCCTCCACAAACCTGCTCACTACTTCCACCACAACCCGTACGGCCAGCCTGTCATGGGTTAGAGTCGGCTCCCGACTGAGTGGACATGTGGGCATGGAAGGCAGCATTGGCAACGAGCATTCACCTCTCCAGCCACGCCTTTCCTGCCATCCTTACGACATCAACGCACCTCCAGGAGCAGCAGACACCGGCGCGGCGTCATTCGCTCCACAAAAACGACACGGCATGTCGTGACCACGACATAGCTTGGATGGATAACGTCCTACCTGCTTTGTCTATGACTTTGGAGCTCATGATCATTTTTTCATTTTTCCGATCAAGCGCCCCACGCACAGCTGTTACTGGCCTGCCCTTGGGCCCAACGTCCACCCGAAAAGCTTGGGCCAGGCTTTGCAGCATCACGAATAAGTCCTCTTGGACATTTTCTACGGCATATTCAGAGACGTACATTTTGCTATTCAGATACCCCCACTGTTTCCGACTCCAGGTACCGACGGACCTACAGACGACGAGTCGCCTAATTCACGAGATACAATACCCCCTTTGGACTTTGGACCCAAATCTTACGTGACTGATTTCCCCTAACCTTGGCCCGTCCAGACGACGCGAGGTACTACGGGTCATGCCATGTTCATTGGCTTCCCGCTTCGCTGCTCGCGAGTCCCGCGACTTCGAATCGGTTCCGTTCGGTCCCTGGTTGTTTACGACTTTTCGCATCGATATCATTTCTAATTGGCGTTTTCGGTTCCGGTAATTCCCCCTCGACGGCACGGAGTTCATCATCATAGAATGTGGCTCCTCCATTTGCATTTTGCTCGGATGGGTGGCAAAATTGAGACTTCCTGGCGTTCAAAACATCGCGATGGCCTCTGCCCATCGTCTCGTCACTCGTTACCCTTTTCTCCTTCTCCCTCCCTGGGCGCCCCCCTGGCGACATCAGCACCATTGCTTGGTTCCAACCCAAACTGGACCTGCCATTACGTGGCCCGCCGAACCAGCCCGTGCCCCGGCAATCATGCGACTCGCCCAGGTGCTGCCCTGGGGGCTTTCTTACCAGCCCACGGCCCATCTCGACCTGCCTGTATGGTCAAGAACGCTTGTCCCTCGCGGCGGGCCTTCTCACCATTGGATTCCTGCGGTCGTGGCATCGTTTTCTTTTCCTTTTTAGAGGGTTCAACCAACACCCCAGCGTCAAAGGCTTTCAAGAATTAAAAGTTGTGGACCGGCAACAGCACCAGGTTGCATGCATACGGTCACGGATCGAAAATCGGGGTTGTTCATTGCTTTTCTTGTCTGGCGTATTATCCGCCGACGTCCCATGTTTTGAGATGGTGTTGGGATACAGCGCCATCACAGCTTCACACGATTCCCCCTTTCAGCTTGTATGATGGAGGCCTGTGGTGCGGTCTCGTGGCCCGACGGGTTGGTGTCGGCTTCGTTGTTCTTCTCACTTCTCTCCTTTCTAGATGTACTCCCGGGTCTGGGGATGCTAGAAAACGATGGATTCGGCGGGGTGGTTTCGTTTCTGGTGTAATGTTCGGCTTGCAGTCTCGGCTTTTTCGCCCCGGCGGATGGGCGGTTTTCCACAATTGTTTTGTTACGACTGGTATGATGGAATTCGGGATGGGCGAGACGGGTGGTATTGTTCGCTATGAGGAGTTGCTAGGGAGAACGGTCGTGGTTCTGAGGAGCGATTGAGCACCCAACAAGAGGCCAGACGGGGGCGCCGAAGCCATGGATGACGTTCCTCACGGGCGACAAGACCAACCGTGGTGCTGCCAAGAAAGGCTTAGCCGCTGAGTCCCGGCCTTGGGACAGACAGAGCTGGCTGATGCCTCGTCTTGCGCCGGATAGAAAAAGAAAAACATAGTCGACTAAAAATACGAAATTGATTAAACGTCGCATGATATCCTCGCCGTCGAGATGTGCCCACTGCTCGGCCCATTCCGGCATCCGGAACAAGACTTGACTTGGGTTCCAGGGCAACGGAGACGAGGCCATGGACGGGTGGATCAGCAACCTCAGATCCTCCGATCCTGTCGCATGTCTTTTGTCCGGAGCCCCAGCCCGCGCCCCTCTAATCTAGGGGTGCCGATCACCGCGGCGCGCGTATCCTCTGCTTGCTCTCTACGCCGGGGGGAAGGTTCCGGGAAACCAGACCGCGCCGGCCTCCCGCCGGCCCTTTTGGCTCCGAGATACAGACTGGGCAACGAATAGACTAGGCTTGCCTCGCTCTACTCTGACGCATCTCTGCTACGACGCACCCTTCCCTTGCCGGCACGAGGGGGGTTAGTGAGGTTGCACTATTCCAGAAAGAGAGAGAGAGGGAGAGAGGGAGGGGAACGGGAAGCCGGACCTGCTCCGCTCTGCATCTCTCCCCAACCCATCGAGGGCCCTGAAGAATCCGCTCATTCTTCTCCCTCCTGTGGCATTATGCATTGCTTTGAACTTGGGCTGAGCCACCGCCCAATTGGGAGCGGAGCACGGCAGCATCCAGGCCCGGGGGCAAACTCATGGCGAAACAACAGATGGGGTTGACGGAGATCAGGCACGCTGGGGGCCTGAGCATGGCAATCCTGGTCACTATTACCCAGGGGGTTGGTCCGACGTCGATCGGGACGGATTGATGGTTTCTGGACATCTTCGGCGGTGATATCTACGCGGAACTTGCCATGCGCGGCGTCGCGCGTGCCGAGCCAGGGCCTCGGATGACATGGAAAGTCTCGATTACGATGCCGCCCATTTGGCGAGAACAGGGCGCGAATCGTCCTGGGGTTCCGGGCTGCATTCCGTCGACGTTCTGTATGCCAGGGTCGGAGATCGGCCACAGGCATCCATCTCCCGCTCCGCGACAACAGAGAGCACATCAAGGGTTCTTGATGACGTCTAGGCCGGCGAGTTCCGCCGTGGGCAGCAATAGCGCTGACTTGGACAAAAGTCGGCAGGCACCATGCGAGGGGGGGGGGACCAAAAAAGTGGCTTAGCAGCTCAACCTCGTTAGGACGCCCTGGGCTGGCTAGGGCGTTTATTTTGCCATCCACCCTGCCATGTACCAGGCCAAACAGGCGCCTCGAAGGAGGGTTGACTCGAGGCCTAGAACGTAGGAGCGAGTCGTCTCGTCGTCCCCGTCCTCGCCTGCCGACAAGCTTTTTCCGTAACACTAAGCCATGTCTGGCAGGCCGAGGCTATATACGTAGCGTGGTATGGAGACGGATCCCGAATCGGTGCCGCAATGCTTCGGATCGTGGAGACTCACATTGCGCGCCGGTGCAGACGAGCGGCGCTGAGCGGATAATGGAGCTGGAACGTCATTGCATGACGCATGGGCGAGTCTGAGTGACAGGCCGACCAATGGCGGCGAGAGGACGGAGTCGATGGACGACGGATGATGGCGCCGGCAGTCCGTGTAGTAGATACGGCCGGCGGAAGGCGGGCTGGTGAGCAAGGGTGATGCAAGGACGACTGGCGAAGTTGCGGGCAAGCGGTCAAGCGACGGGGTCATGCAGGATGACCTGGAGGGGACTTTCGTGGTGACGGAAGGTGGTGTTGCCCGCCACGTGATGCTGTGCGCAAACTATGGGAGGCGCTGGACGTGCCGCCGTGTCGCAGCATCGCAGCTCTTACGGCGCTTGACTGCCTGTTTCCGTCGGCCAGGGGAAGAGGGGGGGGGCAGGCGGGAAAGCTGTCGAATGACTCATGACGATAGGAGGCGAGGTCTGAGATGAGATTCTGGCCCTACCGGCGGGGGCAAGGGGCAGGCTCTTAGGGGCCTGGGCGGAGGCCCTCGGGAGAGGCACCCGGTAATTTCTGCTCCCCGGACAGCCCGTCTCTCCATTCCAGTTGGCCGTGTATTCGCAGGGCTCTCGCGGCTCTCGGTCCCCCCGCTCCCCGCATACCCACTATTGATGGGCCCTGCCCTCGCTGCGCTCCATTCCACTCGCGAACAACTCGTATGCGGGCTTGCAGGCTCCATGCGGCCCATGCCACCCATGCAGCAGGGCAGCCCAAGGGCCCCATCACGGCAGTTGCATGATCGACCCGGACCCTGGGCGAAGCCAATTGCCTGACCGCGAGCCGACGACCGCCAACGACCCCTTTCGCAGTCCCCGCCCGTTCCACGCTTCTCCGTCTCCAATCCCCTGGCGATTCCGCTGTGCCCGCTTGTTGGCCGGCTTTCATTCCAGCCAGGCCGCGCAGCCAAAGATGCATATGAGGCACCCCGAGCCGAAGGAAATCCCATATCGTCGCATCCTGACTCGCACTGCTGGTTTAGACTTCCGCCTGCTGTTAGGGTCCGGTTTCCCAAGAGCCGGATTTGGTCATGCCCCCCCCCCCCCCGGACCGGAGAGGGCGCCGTCGCTAGCGAGCCATTAGAAATCTGCTAGCCTCCCAAGTCGCCCGATCGCCTCCATCCAGCCGAGCCAGCGAACGAGCCATGGCCGACCATTGCGACCGTGCCGGGAGCACACCCATGCAAATGGCATACCGAACTACACCGCAACTGGTCGTCGCCGTCGATTCATCGATTCCGAACCCACCGTGGCCGAGAAATAAGAGGATGGCTGTGCCCTGGAGCCGGCCTGCGTCCCTCTCGCACCCGCCCAGCGAGGCCGATACCCCCGATCGGACCGCGAAGACCTCTAGGTCCCAACGACGACAACGTTGCGAAGAGCTGGTGGACGCTTCCCCCGTGCCCTGCGCGTCCGCCGCCCGCGGACCGCCAACACGTCGGCGCCATGCCGGGCTTCCTCGTTCCGGACCACTTCGTCAAGCAGGCCATGACTGAGTACGACGTCATGGTCGCCAGCATGTTCTTGGGCTTTACCGTCGCCTTCGCCATCTTCTCTGCTTCCACCGCCGCCCGCCAGACAATGCAGGCCTGGGCCCGCTCCCACCGCCCTACCGTCTACGTCTGCATGATCTGGGGGCACTGGCTGGCCAACAACATTTTTGGTGTCATCAGCTTCCTGTACTTGCGCGATGTCATCGAAGCGAGGCGAGTCCATCTTTCCTCGGCGGCCCCTTGGGCCCTGTAGTCGATACCCACTAACCGGGGCCCCATTCTCGCTTCTAGCTTCTGGCTGTGGTTCTTCGTCCGTGAGTTGACCCCCTCGATGCCACCCCCGCCCACGACCCCGATGGCACGGCGCGCGCCTTCCTTCTCCGCCGCGAACATGGCACCCGCTAAATCATCTCGGGCCGGCAGTGTTTCTATGGGTGTTCCAATCCCAGCTCATCGTGCAGATCATCGTCAACAGGATATCGCTCTTGATCATGGTCAAGAGACGCGCCCGCAACATCAAATGCGGGGTCTTCATCATCATGACTCTCATCAACATCAGCGTGTTCATTGTTTGGATCCCGGCGCGGCTTGAGATCAAAGAGTCTTGGGTAGCAGCAAACAACGTCTGGGACCGGATGGAGAAGACCATCTTCCTCTTCTTGGACGCTGCGCTGAATGTATACTTCATCTACCTGGTGCGCCACGGCCTCATCGCCAATGGCCTGACCAAGTACGCCCCTCTATTCCGGTTTAATGTTGCCATGGTCTTCGTTTCCATTTCCACCGACGTAGGTTTGAAACCGCCAAGGTTTTCTCAAGAGCCGAGCGGCTAACGCATGGCGCCAGATCATTTTGATCGGTCTGATGTCGCTCAAAAACGACTTAGTGTGAGTAGGCAGGCAGCCTGACCGTCCCCGGGTCTGTCGAGCGGCCAGGGCTGGGAGCGGGACTGACAGACGTGCCAGATATCTCCAGTTCCAATCCGTCGCCTACGCAATCAAGCTCCATATCGAGATGAACATGGCCGACCTGATCAAGAAGGTGGTACGTGCTTCGAATATGAAGACGCACAAGGCGACGACGGTACTCCCTGAACCGTATTCGGGAGCGTCCCAAAGCTCCAAAATCAAGACGCTGCCTCCCACAGGCCATACTTTCCGCGAGGACAACTTCATCGCCAACCTGTCGCGAAAGACGGATAACTCGTACCGCGGCCAGAACACGACGCATATCGAGCTCGGGAGCACCGACGAGCTCAACGCGGGTGTGCAGGAAGAGCAGCGCAGGGACAACAACACGCCTGTCGGAATACGGAAGACCACGGTCGTGACGCAGACGGTGCATAGAGAGTCGGAGGAACGACGGATGAGAGAGTTGGAGGAGCACCGGGCACGCCCCCTGACGAGCCACAGCCGCTGCAGCTCCGACCAGATATCCGTGTCGCCGTCCACTAGAGTATAGAAGAGCGAAAGCTGTGTTCTAAGCATGAAAGAATATTCCCCCTGTTCCGACCGATGCCGACGCCACCAAGGGGCCTATGAGCGCGCGCCCGCGCGCAAGACGTTCGAGGGCCGTGTAGGCATCCGGGACGGGAACAAACACGACACGCCCTGATAATCGCTACTGCCGTAGCGGCAAGGGTGTGTGAGCTCTGCCGGTCCCAGTGTTTTGCCCCCGTGTCGGGATGGAGCCGCGAACGAGACCGGGTCCGGCGTTGTAGGACCAGGGGCCATGCACACACAAGCCGGGGATTGGTCCATCCACTGCTTCGAGCCTGCCAGGTCCGTCCCAGCCATGCGTCTGTGTGCCGCTCATCAGAGGGCCCGGCCCCGTTGAAGCGTTCAGCAAGCTCCCCGTCGTGTGGCAGGGTTTCTCTTTGCACGGAGACGAAACGCAAGGGGGGGGGGGGACCTAGCCTGGCGCCTTGGAGCCCGCCTGCGGGAACGCCAGTTGTCGACACTGTCTTGATTCGATCGTCAGATGGGAAGAATGGCTGCGCCTACATATACATATATACACACATACACACATACACACACAGGCACGTACATCGACCTGCACACACGTGCACAGCCACGCACCTACCTGCACACACTCACTCGCTCTCATGCACCCGAGCCTCACCAAAGTCAAATCAAACAACATCCGTCGACAAGGCCAAGTAGCATTTCTACCATTCTTCATAGTTACGTAACGGCCTCCCCATGCTTTTTCTCCGCGCCGTCTGGGCGGTTGCCTCCCCTCCGCGGCCCGCGCTCAGGCCCCAATGGTGGCGGCGAGGTCGATGACGCTGACAGTGACCTTGTTGGTGCTGCTGGGGGGCAGGTGGCCGCCGCCGATGATGACCAGGGCGTTGTCGTCGTCCTGGAGCAGGGCGAGGCCGCGCGAGTAGGCGCCGGGGGCGGGCGTGCTGTACTCGACCCAGGCGGCCGGGTCGCCCAGCTTCCGGTTGACGAAGATGGGCCCGCTGCCGGAGCTCAGCACGACGGCGCCGTCGGGGCCGCCGACGCTCGACCACACGACGTTGGGCGAGCTGACGGGGTAGGTGCCGCGGTCGGAGCGCAGCTCGTAGTCGGGCGCGTTGAGCATGGCCAGCGGGCTCGGCCCCCGGCGCACGTGGACGCGGCAGCCGCCGGTGCCGCACATCTCGTACGCGAACAGGTAGTTGCCGTCGGGCAGGCGCGTCACGGCCGGCATGCCCGGGCGCGCCTCGTACTTGGACTCGGCCACGTCGTCGACGAGGGGGCCCCAGCTCAGCAGGTCCGTCGTAGTCTGGTGCACCAGCTTCTGGCCGTGCTGGGGGTCGCGCTGGTCCGAGTAGTAGCAGACGAGCTGGCCATCGTGGACGAAGAAGAGCGGCTCCCACACGGGCGTGAGACCGTTGTTGGGGCGGGCCTCGCCGCCGCTCGCGACGCTGCTGACAAAGGCCCAGGTGGCGCCGCCGTCGGTGCTGGCGTAGACGTCGATCTTGGTGCGGCTGAGGTCGGTGGGGATGCTATTGCCGGCGGCGAGGATAGTACCCTTAGCGAAGCGGCCCACGGCCTGCGGTAGCTCGTACAGAGTCGGCTGGTAGCGCAGGCCCCAGTTGTTGACCGTGTCGCGCACGCGGCCGATCTCGGCCCAGGTGGCGCCGCCGTCGGTCGAGCGGTAGACGGGGAAGTAGACGAGCGGCGGCTCGGGCGAGTAGTTCTCCCACGTCGCCAGCAGCGCACCCGACGACAGCGAGACGGCCCGCGCGTACAGCACCCGTGGGTCCACCCAGCCGGCGTTGCTGGGCGGCGAGAAGAGCGTCACCTCGTTGACGGTTCGCGTGGCACGCTCCGCGACCGCCCGGCTCGTCGGCGTCGTCGGCGCCGCCGTCGCTTGCTGCAGCAGGAGCCCCGCCGCCGCGAGCACCGCGCCCCGGAGGATCTGCATGCTGGTAGGAAGGGGGGAGGAAAAAGAACGACCGGTCGAGCGGGGCGTACAAGGGGAGGGGCAGGAGGCAACAAGAGCAAGGAAACGAGTGCTTTCCTGTTGGACTGGTTCCTGGACCATCCGCCTCCTCAGGCCAGCGTCGCCCGTGGAGCCCTTATATAACAATAGTAATGCACACACGTCTTCCCCCCCCCCGGGGGCGCGGCGGCCCACGCTCCGTGTCCTCCTTCTAGGGGCGCGCGCACACCCGCACGCATAACCTGCTTCGGCTCATGATGGAGCGGGGCGCCGTTTTCCCCTTCCCCAGTTTCCCTCCTTCCTTGTTGCTGTGGGTTTTCCCCATGTCGAAGGGCAGTGCCAAAGGACCTTCCAAGTCGTCGAGGATCCGGTCGTGACATCACTCACCCAGGCCGGCCATGCCCCAAGCCAGTGTGGACAAGGGGGCCTAGGCTCACTCTGGCAGCCACAGCCGCGCGCAGCTGACAGGTCAGCCAGGGGGGGGAGGTGGTTTTTGGTTATTTCTTCTTCTCCCCGTCCCAGGGAGGGAGCCAGGCCGGTCGTGGTCGGTTACTTTCCCAGTCTCTCCCATGCCTCGATACCTGAAATTGGGTATATGCGGGGAAAAATACGGGGGTGGATGCGGGGGACGGTCTGATGGAGAGCTGCCCCAACTCACGCATCAGGCACAGAGAGACAGAGAGAGAAAGACCATGGCACCCGAATTCCTATTCGGTAGGTGGAGCCCAAAGCCCCCCCTGCCGCGTGTCTCGATAGGTGCGCTTCGCATTCTGGTCACCTCGGCCGAGAGGGCCAAGGAAAGCTGGGCGGGCGGGTGGCGGAGGCGGCCGAGCGCACGTGGAGTCGTCGGGCACGGCGGGGAGGGCAGGCTGGAGAAGATACGCACCATTGCCATCTCCAGTGCATCGTCATGTAAGCGTGAGTCGGGCCTGGCACAGGGGAAGACTGGATGCGAGTTCAGGCGTCCCTGGTCTCCTCCCCCCCCCCCCCCCCCCCGGCCCGCCTGGCCACGAGAGAGCCTCGTCGTCGACATTTTGGGCTTGTGACGGGGGGGGCTTGGGGGCGGTGGTCAAAAGGAACAAAACCACTGGGCTCTGGCATGTGCAAGTCTTCAACACGAAGAGGCGACCCGGACCGGGGAGGGAAGTGGTCGGTCAATCAGCGCGTGACCGGCGGCCCATGACGGGCTCCCCCTCGGTCCCACCCCCATCGGCCTTGGCTTTTCCTCCCCCGCCCTTCCGCATTAGGCAGGCCGTGGCCAGCATCGGGCTGTGAGGCATGTGGCAGTGAGGGCTGTTTCGGGCATGGTTGCCGCCTCGTCTCTGTGTGTGCCCGCCCGCGATGCACTGCCTCCCCCCGGTTCCTGGGGCCCAGGCAGGCCAGGGGAAGCGACACAGTCAAAACGCAGGCACACAGGGGAACAAAGCGGCGCATGCGCCCGCTACCGAGGCTAGAGCGGCCCGCCCCCCGTCTCCCAAGCAAGAGAGAGAGAGGGAGAGAGAGGGAGAGAGAGGGAGAGAGAGGGAGGGAGAGAAAGAGAGGGAAAGAGAAAAGGATGCCTTTCGCAGGCATACATGAGGGCATGCACGTAAAAAAAGATGTCGCCCCCCTCGATGTGTGTACGTGCAATCCTGGGGCCGTGCTCGTGATGTCTTGTACTCATCGGTACGAGTGTGGGGTCGTGCGGGCTGGCCGTGTCGCTCCTTCCATGGTCCTCCCCCATCGGTTTGGTCATCAGGCAACGGAAGACGAAAGCGCCGTGTGTACAATGGGAACAGCCACCGGCTGATCGCTGCCTGAGGGTTATCGCCTGCCTCCGGCCTTTTCTCGCGGGAGCCCGTACGGTCGAAATCTCCCGAGCGCGCCCACGCGGCAAACCGGAAAAGCACCCAGGATGGCGGGCCAAGACCCATGGATTAGGCCATGTCAAACCACGGACGCAGCCGGGACGCCACGAGGGCTGGGAACGCGAGCCTCCCCGCCTCTTGCTTTGGCGGCGCGCAGGCTGTCCTTTGCCCGGTCATTAGGTAGTCGACGGTCGCAGGAAACTGACGGCTGCTGGCTGACTGAGCCTCGCCGGTCCGCACGCGGCGTGGACCATGGGCAGCAGGCCAGCCGCTTCGTGGCCGTCGGTCGACACGTTGGCCCCCTCGTGCCACCGCCAACGAATGCCGAGCAGGCAAGCTGGACTGCTGGGCAGGTCCGGTTCTCGGCTGGCATCTGTCGGGGCCTGCTTTTGCGACCCTGGCCTAACCGACGCGACCCTGCATTCCTCGGTTCGGCCGGCAGGGCCTGGGTGCAGGGGCAGCTTCGTCTTCCCCCGAACACGGGATAAGGATACATAGCTGATCCTTTCGTCACCGAGACGAATGGACTGGGGCTCCCCCCCAGTGGTGTGGTTCGCGTTGCGTTGTCTTGTGGCTATGGCCAACATCTCGACCATCAATCATTCCACGGCCGCGCCCGCTTTTCTTTTCCTCCTGCCGAGGGCCGTTCCCATTGATGCCCCCTGGCGCTGATCGTGCGGTCGTACCCGGGCAACTCCATTCGACGAAGAGCCGTGCCCACTTTTTCTTCCTGCAGCCAACACGCCATTATCAGGATCGACTCCCGGGTGGCATGACGGGCGGCGGCAACGGCACTGGCGGGTGCTGGAAACATGGAACCCGAACGTCCAACGCTGGAACGGTTGTCAGGCCACGGTGCTTTCGGGGCCGTCGCCAGCTGGGAAGCGAGGGCGACCCGCTGATTAAGATGGGAAACGAGAAAGACGCGGCGGGGATCCCAAGGTGCCCGGTGGCATGGCGGGAATATTAAAGGAGGACTCGACGGAAGGGGGGAGGGGGGATGATCTGGTCTCGGCCATAGATTCCCAGTTTCCGACCGCGTACCGACATAAGGAGACCCGACGAAGACTGCCGCTGCCATCGTCACTACAATACAGGAGAGACCGCTATCGAAAGCCTGTGCCTCCAGGGACGCCAACAGACCGACAACCCCAGGCACGACCTACAGTCCAACGCCGTCAACACACACACACACCCACCCACATACACATACACGCACGCACGCACGCACGCACGCACGCACAAACAACCCACGCATCGGACCCACCCCTTTCCCCTGCCATGCCAAAGTACGTCCTCACCGGCGCCGACGGCCCGCTGGGGCGGGCGGCCGCCGACTTCGCGCTAGAGATAGCCCAACCGGGCGACGAGCTGGTCTTCACGACGTACCGGCGGGCGCGAGTGCCGGCCGACGTGGTGGCCGCGTGGGAGGCGCGCGGGGCGCGCGTGGTGGACCTGGCGTACGATGACAGCACCGCCGCGCTGGCGACCGTGTTCGCGGGCGCCGCCGCCGTGGCCTTTGCCAGCCCGTGGACGGCCACCTCGGCCCAGCGCCGCTCGCAGGCTGCCAACGTGGTGGCGGCGTGCCGGGCGACGACGGCGACGGCGGCGGCGGGGACGTTGCCGCCGCGGCTCGTGTACGCGTCGCTCGTCGGCGCGGGGCGGCCCGAGGCCCAGAAGCAGGAGCAGGAGGAGGAGGAGGAGGAGGAGGAGGAAGCCCGGGGCAAAGGGAGGCGGGAGGCGGAGGAGGGCGAGGACGGCGGCATGCCGGCGCTGGTGCGGGACCACGCGGCCGTCGAGAGGGCGTTGGCGGCGTCGGGCCTGCCGCACACGGTGCACCGCGACTTTGTGCACGCCGACACGGTGGCCGAGGTGTTCGCGCCGGCGTGGCGGTACTGCGGCGACGCCTGGCTCGACAACAGCCGGCACGTGCGGGGCGGCTACGTGGCGCGCGCCGACTGCGGCCGGGTGCACGCGGCGCTGCTGTGCGGGCGCGCCGACGCGCGCCGCCGCGCCTACGACGTGACGGGCCCCGAGCTCGTCACGGCCGGCCAGATGCTCGACTGGGCCTGCGCCCAGACGGGCTACCGCGGCGAGCTCGTCGCCCTCTCCGACGCCGAGCTGCGCCGCTGGTGGGCCGCCCGCGGCCTGCCCGCCGCCACCGCCGACGCCGCCGCCGCCGCCGCCGCCAAGCCGGAACAAGACGACGCCGCCGGCCGCCTCCCCCCGCTGCGCCTCGGCCTCGACGACCTCGTCGCCTGCGGCCAGCTCGTCGCCCGCGGCTACATGCAGGAAATCACCGACACCGTCGAGCGGCTGACGGGCCGCGCCCCCCGCTGCTTCCGCCAGACCCTCGTCCACTACAAGGACGGCCTCCCGCGCGCCGATGACACGTCCGACTGTGACCACGTCGGGGCCTCGCGGGAGGAGGAGCTGTGATAAGCCAAAAAGGGGGAGAGGGGGGGGGGATACGCCCAAACGCGACGGGTGGGGTGGGGCCGGGGCCGGGAAGCAAACCGAGCTGAGAGGGAGGTAGAGACGGGGAAAGGAGAAAGGGAGGGGGTCACACGCTGCGTCGAGCGAATCGCTTGCTAAATTAGACGTAGACGGGAGATGCAAGAACATAGACCGCCGCACGCGACGTTAGAATGGGTAGTGGTTTCCGTGGGCTCGCGTCAAGCAAGCCATCGCGGGGGGGGGGGGGGGGGGGGGGGGGGGCACACACACACACAAAGAGGTAATGGCAAACAAGATAGTACAGACAGCAGAGGGACGATAGGAACGAGGGGGGCGGTCGAAGCCAAGCACGGCCAAAAACCACCCGCCAACGGAGAAGGCGTCATCTCATTCTATTATCCGGCGACACGGCACCCGTGGATTGCATCTTTTGGTGGGGGAGAGAAAGGGGAAAACAGGAAAACAAGAGGACACGCCGGGCCACGTGATGGTATGCCATGTGCCAGGTCATGCATGCTATGCCGTAGAACCACCTACCGAACCAAATCGCAGAAGCCGGAGAAAACGAACCAAACCTTGTCCCTGAAACGCCGGTATATACCCCCTTGCGAGACCAGTCTGATGGATATCGTACCAAACAGCGCGGATGAAAACAAAAAGGAACCCCGTCCCCTCCTCGGCCCCGTGGCCAGAGAGCCTGGCTGGCCCCTTTAGCCGCGCCCGAGGAATCTCGGCTCCCCCATCTTCTAGTTGCTGGGGAGGTGTTCAATGTCTCCGACGCCGTTGGGCTTCAGCCACGACGTCTCGACCAGCGAGGCGCGCTGGTGGTAGAGGAACTTGTAGGCCGTCTTGATGGTGCCGTCGCTCACGCCGGCCACGCTGGCAATGTCCTTGGTGGACCGCGGATCGCCCATCAGGTGCGAGGCCATGTAGATGCAGGCGGCCGCCACCGACAACGGCGAGCGGCCGGCCAGGTCCTTGACCGAGTAGCTCTTGCTCGCCAGCGCCTTGGAGATCTTCTCCATCTGGTGCGAGTTGACAAACGCCAGGTTGCTGCAGTAGCGGCCGCACAGGGCCTCGGCGCTGGTCGAGTTGGTGTTCTCGTACGTGTCGAGCGAGTGCATGAAGGACCCCGATGTGTTAGCCTCGCGGTTGCTCTGCAGGAACTTCTCGAGCTGCTTGAAGGTGCGCCCAATCTCCTTTTTGGAGACGTTGGTCAGCGCAAAGATCTCGCGGAAGGTGCGCGGCACGTTGGCCTGGCGGCAGGCCACAAAGATGCAACCGGCAATGATGCAATCGATGGCCTTGCCCTTGAAGAGCTTGGCGTCGTCCGTCAGCTGCGGGCAGACATGCGTGTGTTAGCAAGCGAAGCGACCTGGCGGATTTCCCACCGCCCCCTCCCGGGAGGGCCCCCCCCCCCGGGTAGCGGACGCAGTACCTTGAAGATGTGCTTGGCGCTGTCCTGCACGGCCTTGGGGATGTCGATGGCATCGCACAGTTGGGAGATCTCGCGGTAGGCCGAGAGCAGCGTCTTGGTGGCCTTGTCGTTCTGCGAGCGCGTCTGGGCGCGGTGCAGCTCGCGGGCACGGCCGCCCTCGCCAAAGGCAATCGACGTCTCGAGCTGGCTGCCGTGCAGCAGGGGGTTCGTGGCGTCGCCGACACGCGAGGGGTCGTCGCCGCCCTGGTCGTCGTTGGCAAAGGTGCGCCACTCGGAGCGCGTGTCGATGATGCGGTCGCCGAGGACGAGGCCGCAGTCGCCGCAGACCATGTCGCCCGAGGCGAACTCCTCGCGCAGGTTGGCCGGCTCCGTCTTGCAGTCGGGGCAGACGAGGATCTCGTTGAGGTTCTCCTTGTAGCCCGACACGGCGCTGCTGCCCGTCATGTTGGCGAGGAGGCTGGCCTCGGTGGCCGTCGACGAGGCCGCCATGGCTTTTTTGGGGGGGGGGCACGCGGGCAAGCGAGAGGGGGGACGGGCGGACGGGTCGGGGGCCGAGGTATGGGATCGTGGGACAGTCGGTTCGCAGCGCGGCCGCGGTCGTCGGGCTCTCTCTCTCGGCGATGGGGATGGATGGAAGGGGATTCAAGGGCCGCCCGAGACGTTGTCGCCTGGAGCCAGTGAAGAAGGTCGGGGGTCCAGGATCAACAAGGCTGACGTCGGAAATAAGGTTAGTCATCCGCCGGCCCCGCCAGGCACCACAGGACTACTATGTATGTCGGATTGCACTATTAATTTCAGGGCCGGGCCAAGTGGAGCCCGTGGAAATCAACTGGCGCTACGCAGGACTGGGTACCTGCCAATCTTGCTACCGAGGTCAAGCCCTCCCTGGCTGTCTGCCTGCAATCATTGCTCAGTACGTACTCGATTGCCTTTGAGAAAGGTGACTGTGAACACTTGGCGATCGGGCGTCGCGGCGGACCGGCATGCGTGTTTAGCCCGCGGAATGGGGTGTATCCAGGACGGAGGACAGGAGACTGGGTCCCTGTGCATATATCCATAGCAGCGACCCTCGGCAAGGGGGACAAAGGGCGGGATTCCAACTAAGCAGGCACATGAGAGACCAAGTAGGTTTAGTCGGAATTGATTGGTTGCTGTTCATGGAAAGGTGCGGAACTTCCCACTCCTCAAGTGGCATGACATGCCTATTTTGGACGCCGTGGTGGTGAACCCTGAATTTGGCTCTGTACTAACAGGCACCTGGTGGTGGTGTCGCTGGCAAGTAATCAAGAAGCTGGGTGATGGTATTCCTTCCATGGATGCAGTCTGTCTCCTAGGCCTGAGGATTTTGATGCCCCTACAACCCCCCCAATCCATGCCCTGAAACTCCCAATTCCTCAGCCGGCCGATTACCCGTTCCCATCCGGTCCCATGCCAACGCCGAAGAATCATACATTGCTCACGAGTCTGCCGTGTGGCTTTTGGAGAACGATCCAGTGCCCTCCGTGATGCTCCTTGACTCCGCTTGTAACCAACGTCCCTTTTTCCCGATTTTCCTTGCTTCTCATTACCTTCTTTTCCCTTATCCCTCCCCTCAAAGGAACCATTCAGGCCACCATTCTCCCCGACGGTAGAGTATACGAACCCCGATACCCCCTCCTCCTCCACGTTGCCGGAGCCGTAAACACTACCGCGTGTGCACATTGGGCAAGGGAGGCAGAGGCGACATGAGCTTCCTTTGCAGCCCAGACGGTGCGGGCGGCACTGATGGCGCCCTCGGTCTCGCCGCCGCCGCCGCCGCTTCCTCCAATGCCGGGTGACCGCGGAGGGACTCAGCGCTGATCGCTGGTAGCACCACGCGGCTGTTTCTCCAGGACCCGTCAGCGTCCGCCTCCCACGACTTGAGGCTGTCGTGGGAGCGGTGGCGGGACGCCGGGGTTCCGTGTCTGCCGGTCTCGCTGTTGTTGTTATTTTTGCCGGTGCTGGTGCTGCCGTTGCTGCTATTGTGGCTGGTGCTGCTGGTGCTGCTGGTGCCGCTGACGCTGCGGTTGTGGTTGTTGGAAACGAGGGTGCTGCGGGAGGCGTGGGAGCCCCAGGACTCGCGGCTGGCGAGCGATTTGCGGATCATGAGGGAGCGCTCGAGCTCGTGGGCCTCGGCCTGATCCTCGGACGTCATCTTGCGGAGGCGCTTGGGGCCTGCCGCCGGCCCCAGCCGGAGCCGGCTGCGGTGGTGCCGCAGCTGCACGTCCGCCGGTGCCGGCTCCCCCCAGGCAAGGCGGTCGTCGCCGCTGCTCTCGCTGCCCCGGACCGACGGCGATGCCGCCGCCGCCGCCGCCGCCGCCCGGGCCAGCTGCCGCCACCGCAGGTAGTAGAGCACGCTGAAGATGACCAGCGTCACCATCAGGAAGGCCCCGAGCACGATGGCCACCACGGCCCACGTCGTGTCCCCAAATGACCCTCCCGTGCCGGATGCCTCCCGTGTTTGTTGGCCCGTCGTCGCCGGCGAGTCGAGCGGGTCGCCCCGGCGCTGGAGGAGTGGTGAGGGAGCCATGGTGTCTGTGGGTATGTGTGTCTCAGCCGGGGTGGGCTAACCCAAGCCGCGGTGTCCCGGGCCTGAAACCGCAGCACAGGCTGGCGGAGGGTGGCGGGATTCGTGACGGGTTCCTGCCGATGAGTTGCGATGATGAAGGACGAAAGCCCCGCGGGACGTCTGGTCGATGATGCTCGATGGGGTAAAGAGTTGGGGTGGGGTGGGACGAGAGGAAGAAAGAGGAGACGACGAACGGGGAAGAGAGTTCCGGAGAGAACGGAAGACACAACAGTTGGGCTTCTTGGGCGTTTCCCTCTTGCCCCCTCCCTTCGCCCCGGGACAGCGGATGGCCGGCGAATCTTATCTCAACCGCCCGCCCGGGGTGTTCCCCGTATGGCACCGTACCGGCGGGGCAATGCCATGGATGGGCTGAACTCACGGGTATCAGGGTATGCACCCTGGGGCGCGGTTCCCGCGAACGCCGTGTGGGGGCGGGAGGAAGGGCATCCCGCACAGCCTTGCCGCTGATACAAGTCAGCAAGAGTACGCAAGATGTGCCCGGTATGGCAAAGAATGGTTGTGTATGGGTATGTGTGTGTGTGTGTGTATGGGTATGGGTGTGTATGGGTATGGGTGTGTAAGCCACCCACCCCCCCCGTTACGGCCCCGTCACCCAGTCACCATGTTCATCCACGGTCTGCCCCGTCTCTCGCTTCGGCCGGCTGCCATGCGCCCCCTGCAACCGCACGCTGCCAAAGTGGGATCGGATGGGTTTCTATTCTTGGGCCTCCTCGATCGGGGACGGACGACTCGCCCACAGCCACAGGAGGTCAGGTGCGCTAACCTAACTCGAGAGGGGATGGTGGCCCCGGACGGGAAGTTCCTGGCCGCCAAAAGCCCTAGGCCGCGGCCCCTCCCAGACGAACCACTGCCGGCCAAGAATGAACGAGGCAGTGCCTGGCGAGGAGATGCAGGCACGGCGCTGTCCCCCATCATCGCCAGTCTGCCCGTCTTGGGCTCGCTTCGAGGGCCCGCACCCACGCGATGGCATGTTTGGTCCTAGTGTGCCGCGGGGGGGCTGAGCTGCTGAGTCCCCGCTTCGCCCTCCCCGCCCTTCTCCCGTACATGCTGCCATGCACCCGCCCGGGAGAAGTGGCCTCTTCTATGCCTACCCGCTGTGTGCGGCTGGGCAGCACGCACCTCTGCAAAACCAGGCCGCGCCGCATTCTCTTCTACTGCCAATCCAGCAGTTTGCCGCTCCCGATGTCGTCACCCGCACGCGTGTGGGGGGGGGGGGGGGGGGGGGGGGGCAGCAGAAAAACAATGGGGAATTGTTCAAATCTTACTCATCTTCCCCCCCCCCTCCCAGATGAGGGCTCTTTGCGGGGGGTGGGCCAGCGATCGTCGATGGCTTGGCTGCCGGCCGCACTTCACTCGAGGGTTGACGATGTCGCTCGTCGGGGCGCAAGGAAACGCAGGCCGAAGTCGGAAACGGGCAGACTCGTGATCTCCCCTCCTTGGTTAATGTAATAATGTAATAGTGGGTGCAAGGCTGTCTGCAGCCCCGGTACCATCCGGCAATCTGCCTCTCTTTGGCGGAGCGCAGTGCAAGTTTGTGTAGTAAGCCGAGAGCCTGACTAGGAGTATTGCGTGTTGCATTCCGTCATTCGATGCACCCAAGGCGCCCCCCCCCCCCCCCCCCCCCCTCCACTGGCCCAGGCTGGCTGGCCCAGGACTTGACCTTGATCGCCTTTCTTTTTCTGCACGCATTCTGGGCCCCCTTCTCGCCCCCCGTCGGCACGAAGAACCCGTCTCACGGCGGGGCGGGCTGACAAACATAAACTTCCCAGCTTTTACGCATAATCACGAACTTCATTATCCGGACTTGGCGTATTCTGACATGCAGCCCGTGTTTGACGCTGCCTCTACTGCGCCAACACCCCCCACACACACATGTACGCCTTGAAACAAAAACACACAGCGGCCTGGCTCGGAAATGGACGACGATGGCCGGATATAGGCCAGCACGAGGGCCGCGACCCTACCGGACGGCCCCCTTGGCCTTCAGGCCCTCGATCTGCTCCGCTCCCAGACCCAGGAGGCCCCCCAGCACCTCGTCGGTATGCTGGCCGAGGGTCGGCGGCGGAGTGCGGATCGACGGCGTGCTCTCGCTGTACTTGACGGGCGTGTTGACCATGCGGATGGGCCCGCAGGCGCCGTGGTCCAGCTCGACGACCATGTTGCGGGCGCGCGTGTGCGCGTGCGCGAGCGTGCCCTGGACGTCGTTGACGGCGGCGTACGGCATGCCCCGGCCCTCGAAGACGGCGAGCCACTCCTGCGTCGTGCGCGTGGCCGTGATGGCCTCGATGGCCGTCTCGAGCTCGTCGCGGTGCGCCACCCGCTGCGCGTTGGTCGCGAACCGCGGGTCCGTCTTCCACTCGGGCCGCCCGATGCCGTCGCACAGGATCCCGTACAGCCGGTCGTTGCCGCCCCCGAGCAGCACATCCCCATCCTTGGTCTTGAACGACTTGTACGGCACAATGGACGCTGGGGGATCCGCGTCAGCCGGGGCGTGAGGGGGCGCGCTCGTGGAGCCGATGCGCGTGCGGAATGCGCCTCGCCCGGAAGAGGGGGGGGTAGGGGGAGGACGGTCAGGAAAACTCACGGTGCGCAGTGCCCCATCGGCCCGAATCCTTCTCGCCACTGATCAAGCAGCTGCTGGCGATGTTGGCCAGGGTGGCCGTCTGGCAGTCGCTCAGCGACACGTCGATATGCTGGCCGCGGCCCGTCTTGCCCCGCGCCAGCAGCGCGGCCATGATGCTGTTGCTCGTATACAAGCCCGTCGTCAGGTCCGTCACGGCCACGCCGACCTTGACGGGCGGCCCGTCGCGCGCCCCCGTGATGTGCATGAGGCCGAACTCGGCCTCGACCATGACGTCGTAGCCGGCGCGGCTCGCGTACGGGCCCGTCTGGCCGTACCCCGTGATGCTGGCGTAGACCAGCCGCGGGTTGATGCGGTGCAGCGTCTCGAAGTCGAGGCCGTACTTTTTCAGGCCGCCCGGGAGGTAGTTCTCCACGAGGATGTCGCACTCGGCCGCCAGCTTGTGCAGCACCTCGACGCCCTCGGGGTGCTGGAACGAGAGGCCGAGCGACTTCTTGTTGCGGTTGACGGCGAGGAAGTAGGCCGACTCGCCGGGGCCCGAGAGGCCCGACTCGGCCGTGTAAGTGGCGTAGGGCGGGCCCCAGGCCCGCGTGTCATCGCCGCGGGTGGGGTGCTCGATCTTGATGACTTCGGCGCTGTAGTGCGCATCGCGTGAGCCGCCGTGTTCGGCCACGAAGGGGACAGAAAATGCCCTTACCCGAGATCGCCAAGGATTTGTGTGCAGTACGGCTGCGCGGTCCAGATCAGCACTGCCCACACGGGCGCGCAAGCCTGGGCTCGCGGGGAACGGCAGCACTCACCCCGGCCAGCACGCGCGTCATGTCCAAGACACGGTACCCTTCCAGCGGCAGCGTCGACGAGCTTGCTCCGGTCGCCATGGAGTAGTTGCGCAACCGAGGACCGGCGGGGCGGCCGACAGCCCTCGCGACAAGGCGGGGGGCGCCATGAGCGCGAGCGCGAGCGCCCACGAGGCCGCGGCTGAGGGCGAACATGGTGGCAGACGAAGGGGCGTCCTTGTCCCCCGGACGTCCTGGGGTGTCAGACCACCGGACCGTGGATTCTAGGCTTCGGGCGCTCGGGGAACCGCCAGCGGCGCACAGCTTCTCGGGTGCGGGTGCGGTCTCGTAGTCGGTCAGCGCTAGTGACGTGGTGATGCTCTACCCGTTCCAGGCAGTCATGAAGTCATGCAGTCTCCCCGCGGTAGGTGGCTGGTCGACGGGAGCCGGTAGAGAAGAACAGCGAGCGAATGCGCACGGGGGCCACAAGGGACAGGAAGAGAGAACAAGCGGCTATGGGGGGACCTGCGATGCATATGCTTCCTCCACCTGCCTCCACGGAATCGCGACCTCGGCTCGAGGACCTAGTCTGTCGGCCACTACGCCGACTTTTGGTGATTTCCCACCTCGGAGGATCGCGGCTGCGGGGTTGAATTGGAGCATGTGTGGGGTACTGGTCCCCATCCGGTCCCCAATTGCCGCCGACGATCGGGGGGTGCACAATGGATTTCCCGGCAAGGATGCTTTCTTTTGCTTCACTCGCCCTCTGTGCCTCCAATGGCACGAGGACCAAGATGGCCCAGAGTCATGATTCAGCGGAGAGTGCTCGTGATCCGTCGGCGAGGCTCTTGTCTCTTTCCCCAGCCCCAACACCATGGATGCTATGGGGAGACAAACCTCGGGTGGTCTGGCCCGGCGAGGCCGAAGGTTGCATGCACTGCTAATGCCCGACACCCATGCGGACTGTCCAAAGGTGTACACTTCCTAACGCCACCCGCGCTGCCATTTCCCATGTCCGCGGCATGTCCATTTCCCGGAGGGGGTTCCCTGCCGTTGCGCGAAAGAACACGGCTGTCCGTCCTTGATCGGACGAGAGCTTCTGGGGCCAGGGCAAAGAGAGGGACGTGCCGATGTTGGATCATATACCTAACGGCCGCAATATCCCCTTTCTATCCCGCCGCTTTTGCTTTTTTATTTTTGCCTCCCCCTCCTACAGGGCGAACGAGTGTCGAGTGCCGACACTAAGCACTGCCCGCCCACCCCCCCCCTCTCCCATCCCCGTGTCATGGTGTTCCGCCCAACCCAGCACCTCTCCCAAGTACCATCGGGTCTTGGATTGTGAGGGAGGCTGGCCACTACCAACAGCCCACCCGCCATTTTGGCTACGTCAAATGGGCCACTGGGTTGCACATTGTGCGGCAGCCATAACTAATCGCTGGGTCTCTTTTCGGCTTCGATGTATCTCATGTCGAAGGGGGGGGGGGGGGGGGGGGGGGGGGGGGGGGGTGGACAACTAGGTATGTATGACTTGCTATGCCGCGAGGGGTCAACTCAGCGTTCATATGAGGACAGTGAGCAAAGACGGACTACTATCTGTGCGTTCGAGACGGCAAATGCGAGTACGCTCTCGAGATAGGAATATCTTCCACCATGTTTTATCTGCCTTTATCAGAAAGGTCAAGAGGTGCTGTTCTTGGGAGCAGGTCAGGTTGGGGTCGGGGGGCGGTCGAGTACTTCTCGCTTCGCAGGCAAGCGAGGCATAGTTTACACAACCAAACGGTAGCAAGCCAGGGGATGGGCTGGCCACATCCTGGATGCATTCGACCGGCCTGTGCGACGGGTTAACATGGGCGCAACGAAGGATCCACGAGCACTCCCGGGCGTGTTCTGCCTCTACCTTGCACAGGGACTCGTATCACTAAGCGGTCACGATTGAGTAGCTCAGGCCCGACGCAGCTGAGCCAGGGCCGGCGCCTTCAGAGAAGGGTTCTGGTATGTTTCTTTTTTTTCATCTTTATTGAGCCTTGCTTGGCAAACTATATGCTGGTATCGTCAGGCGTCCACACATCCCGCTGGGTTGCCTGGGTCTCTGCAACCGGAGCCAATTAGGCATGACCGACGACGGGGCAGACGGCGCCGGCGGGGGCGTCCTTGACGCTGGGGTGCTGGGAGACCTTGTCCTTGTGGTGGCCGAGGCGGGCCTTGGTGACGGGACACTCGGCATCGTCGGCCTTGCCCTGGGTGGCGGGGTGGTCGGGGGGCAGGATGGTGGTGACGGAGCCGACGACGGGGCAGACCTTGTCGTCCATGGCCTGGGCGCGCGGCTCGTTGACCGTCTTGCCGCTTATGACGGGGCACTTTTGCGCGTCGGAGCCGGGCTCCGGCACCGACGGGTGCTTGTGCAGCTGGCCGTGGTGCTCCGTCTTGGCCCCCACCACCGGGCACGTCTGTCCGGGCTTGGACAGGTCCACGTCCGGGTGCGTCGGCGGCAGCGTGCTGTTGGTCGTGCCCACAACGGGGCACACGTCGGGCTGTGCGGCGGCCATGGTTTGGGAGAAGGGGTCTCGATCTCGGGGTTTCGGTTCGGAAGAGGCGGGGGCAGAGATGGTCTCGTCGTCGACACAGACGAGGCGGGTTGCTAACCACAGTCGGGCTTGCTTACTCTGGCAACACGGCGATAGGTTCGGGGGAGAGCGGGATGGAAGTGGGGAAGGGAAAGGGGAGAGGGGGGATGGGTTGTGCAGCGAGACCAGGAGGTTTTGTATTCGTAATAGCAGACCAAGGAGGGGTCCATGGGGCCTGTCTACCAAACGAAACGCCCGCTGCAGTCCAAGCGACGGCGCACAAGCCGGGGTCGAGGTAAAGCCAAAGACGGGGGGCGGTATGACGTCGCGCTACCAAGTCAGCTGCATTCGGTGTTATGCCATTGGCCGGGCTGATCCCTGCGGCGTTGGCGAACAGGCGTTTCTGCTTCCGGCAGGCGAGGCCGGGGCGGTTCCTGAGGTGGCGAGCATGATCCCATGGAAGGCCGTGGGGTATAGGCCGGCCGCGCTGGCGGTGCTAGGCGAGGGGCTATGGCGGCACGCGACGTGGCTAGGCGCTGTGCTTGGACTGAATGCGTATGGGCCGGTGGGCGGGGAATGCAGTGTCGGAATAAGCCTGCGTTGCAGAGTTCAATACATAACCTCGACAAGAAGAGGGAGTCGGGCTTGCATAAGCCCTCCCAGCCCATGCACGAGGCGAGTCCGAACCCGCACAGAACAGGGCCAACCCGATCCGTTGTTCCAACCTCATGACCGCAAGAGAGGGTGGTTCCCAATGGCTCGCCCGACGCTGCCCCAACGGAGCACCACCGTCGTTGAGCAATCGGCAAGCGGGGGCGGTATGGCATCTGTGCGGGCTTGGAAATGGGAATGCTTATCTGGATCGGAGGAAAGCTGCCGGGGTCCAGAGGCGTTCCAGACGGCTCAGGGCTGTTGGCCGTACTGGAAGAGACCGACAACCTCGCAGCCCCGCAACGCTTGTGACCCAGCGCCATTGGACCAAATAACCGAATAGAAAAGTAAATCGTGCAGCAGAGCAAGCATGAAGGTCCATGGTTGTCTCATAGGAGCGAAAGGACAAAAGAACGGACAATTAATGAAGTAAAAAGATAAATCGACACCTGTGTGATTCGAACACACGCCCCCGAAGGGAATGCCTAGCACTATGGTTACTCCATAGCAGGGCATCGCGTTAACCACTCCGCCAAAGTGCCTATTTGGTTGGAAGAGATTTACGCTAAGCTACATTATATTACACATACCATGCCCCACACTGCGTCTGCCATGAGACTTGCGTAACTGATTAGTGCACACATCTTATCACATAGCGAGAAAATGACCAAGCATTCGGGCTCTTTCACTTTTCTGGCTATTGGGCACATGTTTTCAGCAGTTTGAGCTCAGGGCTGGCACTCAGAGCTGGTGGACCCCCTCCAGAATCTCGCGGGGCCCATTCCGTCTCCTGGTGCTAGGAGGCTTTTTATTGCATCCCTGGGCCGTGTGTCAATCGGGCACCGTGACCGTGAACACTGTGCACTGCACGGTGTTTTTCTACACGCCGCATCAAGTAGGTGCATCAGCTGGTACGGCATTTTCTGGTTCATGTAGCCTTCTCGGTAGTCTCTAGAATAGTTGCTCGTCGACGGCACCCTGCGCTTCGCTCATTGGTGGCTGCATCGCTGAGACCGACCTCCTCGGCTCAGGACCTGTCTACGCGTGCTTTCGCAAGGCGAGCCCCTCAGCCCAGGGGCGTGATGGAGTCGGCCATGGCCTTGTCTTTGGGGTCGGGGTTGACGGGTTTCCGGACGATGATATCCGGCTGCCCAGCAAAGCCATCCAGGCCAGCGTCCCTGCAATCATCAGACACGGCGAGCACCGCGTCACCACCGACGGGGGCCGGATCCGACGTAGCATCAGGGTTGTTTGACTGCGACATGTTCAGCTGTACTTCTTCGCCTTGGCGGTGAGCGCTGTATCGAGCGTGCCGTGGTGTATTGGCGTGTTCAAGATGTGAAAGAGAGTTGTGAGTGGCGGAAAGGATGGTGTGGCAATGGACGTCTGGGGAACATGGCATCTGTCGCTCGATATACTATGGCTTTGGGTCATGATACATCAGGTTTCACGTGCTTGAGGCATCATTGTGATCACGCTTGTTCTGGTGGTGGTGTGCGATGCGCTGGGATAATAATTTTTTGCGTGGGTTGCGGTGACCAAATACTGTTCATGACTTGGATGGCAACAAAACACCGCCCATAACTCCGTGTTCGCTAAACTCATTCTTCTTCATCGCTGGGGCGGCAACGAAGACGCGCCGCCCAAACCTCCGCATTTAACAGATTCCCCCATCAACCAAACAATCTAGGGCTCCCAACTCCACTCGAACAAATCAACCCGGATCCCTCAAGGGGCCCATGTGGGTAGGTACTGACGGACAATCCGGCCTAGGGGCAATTCGTCCGGGCTGGGCTCCTTCAGCTCTAACTCGAGTTCTTCGAGTTCGCCTCCCCACATATCTGAAATTTCGTCGTAAGAACCGTTGAGCGCCACAAGAATACTCCGCCATGTGCCCTCGGTGACATAGATTGTCCCCATTGACAGCTGCAAGGGTGCTTGGAGGCCCTTCAAAAACTGGACGAATTTCGGAGCATCAATGGCGCAATTAACCATCGTCAGCCTCCGGAGCCCGTTCCAAGGTCGGTTGCCAAGCCAGGCGGTCATTTGTTTCTGGCATTTGGGGTGGCCCATTTGGAACAGGTTGATTTCAAGGCTTTGCACCCGGTTGCTGGAATGAGTTAGACCCCGGAAGAGCTCTTGAAGGCTGTTTTCTGTCTCCTCCACAAGCGTCGCGTCAACGGGCCAGCACAGAGCCTCCGGAAAGCGCTTGGGGGTGCTGCCGGGGGCGACCCCGTTGAAGCTTAGGTGTCGCAGGTCTTGACACACCTTCCACACACCATCCATGGGCTGACTCATGTCGGACACCAGGGAGAAGTCACTGGCGGCGAAGAGCCCCAAATCGATGGACCGGAACAGTACGCCCTGCCGCGCGCACGCGTTAAAGAGCGAAAAGAAGCTCAACCGGTGTTGCTCTTGGATGTACGAATGCCCACCGGGCAGCTCCCAGAGACTGGGCTCCCTCTTGGCCAGCGCTAGTTCGGCCATGGTTGCGCAGGACGTCCACGGAAACCTCGAGTAGAGGTGCGTATTCAGGCGAAGCCCTTGCAGGCCGCCAAAGCGCGCCAGGGCTGAAGCGATGACGGTCGCGGGACTGTCCTCGGTCTCGAACAACTTGGCCTGGTCATCCATGTTCCGCTGGTACTGGAGCCAGCCCTCTTGGAGAGGCTCGTAGTAGTCCTCTTTCCAGCACAGAGGCACGGAACAGCCCTCGCCCACGAGAAGACAGGTGGCGCGGAAAATGTCGACGTCATCTTCGGCGTCAAGGTGGTCCTCGAAGGCCCAGGAGTCGAGGACGTAATACCCTCGCTCCCGGCCGATGGCGGCGAAAGCATCAAATTCACGAAGCTTCATCATGGCGTACAGACGCCAGTTGGTTGCGATTTCGAAGTCGTACTGGTCTGTGCGAATGTCGACGACGCGCACGCCGGCTCGCATCAGGGGGTGGCCCGCGACGGCGGCGAGACGGGCGAAGGACCGGGTCGTATACTCGATCTTGATCTCAGGCATGAAAACGCGGGCGCCCACGTTCGCGAACCGCCGGCAGGTGAGGCGGATCCGCTGGATGGGCGAGGTCTCCCCCCTTTTCCGGACGCCCGCATCGTCCAGTTCCCTCAGGTCTGCGTAGCTGAAGGTCATCGTCAACAGCTCTTCGGGCAGATCCACGAGGGTACGAGGCATTGTCAATGGTTTATGTGTGTGAAGAGCGATAGGGGGGTGGAAAGCGGCAAGAGGCTGAGCAGAGTGTTCAGCAAGTCTTTGTGTATGTACGGGGTGATATGGATGTGGGATGGAAGCTGTGACAGAGTCTTCAGCAGGTCTTCGGGTAGATGTAGAGCAACAAGTGGGTGACTTGTAAATCGGAGTGTCTGCTATGGCGGTAGCACAATAGATATCTGGAGAAACTCTGGGGTAGGTGAAGAAGGATGGGAGAAACCGCAGAGATGAGCCGAGTGCAGAGGGAGGCACTGTTTAAATGCCCCTTGCGAGAGGGAATAGATGAGGCCTGCGCGCGGAATCCCCCCCCAAAGGGCGGGAGTTTTCCCTACCAATACCTACGGAGCCAAGTGCAAAAGTATATCACAAGGCCCAACGAAAGCGCTTCGACATACGAGGAGACCAAGATGTACTCAGAAATCAGGTATTTCTGATATATTCGCGCCTGGGTGGTTTCCCACAAGCTCAGTCCAACTAGCTAAATGCTGGTTAGACTCGGAGTATTTCACTATGGCTGGATTTCAAAAGGTAAACTAGCGGCGCTGTGCTGTTGGGATAATTCAGTCGTACAAGTCCTCGAGCCCGGATGAGGCGCATCCGGTCGTCAACAAGTGATGGGCATCGGGTCCCTCTCGGCTTGCCGTATCCATTCTCAGATTAGCGCCCGCAAACTACTAGAACCATCACCCAGTAGCCATATTGGCTCGACTACGAACAGGGGCTGGGTCAGAGGTCCCCTTTCTGCCTAGGGGATCTTAGTGTGACATTGTGGGAGCCGTGACTGATCATCGGGACATTTCATCCACAGTTTGACGCTAAAAGCATCGCGCTAGTGGGGTGTCGGGATGGCATGGCGCAACAATCCTTGCGAAAGTGTACACATCGTAGAGGAAAATGTCGTGGGAGCTGACAGAATTCTTCGACCAGCCGACACCAGGAAAACTTGAGAAAGCGAGGGGGGAGGGAAAGGTGGATGGAAAACCCAGCGGGCGCACCCCCGTCGGTCACATGCCTTTTGCTCATCATGTCGGCCACAATGATGATACCCAACCGACGCACCTCGAGTCACTCCATGGTGCTCTTAGTGCCAACACTGCAAGGGAAGTCTTGATATACCGCAAGACTACAGCGCCATGGCGGTTTTACGTTTGCAGCAAGTCTCCAATCCAGGGATAGCACACCAGAACCCTCTGGGTCGCCCTGTGAAATCGAGAATTTGAACATTCTTTCATGGAACAGGATACCGCACGAAGCTCATAACGCAAAGTGCTGGCTAGAGTTGCAACCTTCCTTGGGATCAAAATAACTCAATGAGGCGTTTAGATCGGGTCGTAATGAAATTACCTCCTAGAAATGTACGAAAAATGGTGGGGGACTGATCGGGAAGTGAAGGGGATTAGTCGAAAAAGTGTAGGGACAACTTGCTCCAAGGAGCGAATTTTGCATAATTTAGCCGAGGGTACGGGGGGCTTAGCGAACCTCACGCTAGACTTGCAGTGGTGTGAAGCTTGCTGCAAAAATAGGCCTTGGGTAAAGGGCAAGTCTTATAGATCTGCATGTTTTGTGAAGAGTCCCTCGCGGTACGCCGCTTGGGCCCGCCTGCGTGTCAGGTACGTGTGCCCCTCCTGCTCCGCACCAATGCCCTGCGCTCAAGAAGGCTGATGGGACTGGATGCGGAGCCGGGGGCTGCTGGTCCTGCTTCTCCTGGATATGGAAGTTGGAGAGACAGACCCGTGGGAGGTGAGGTAGTGGGAAGGGCCAGCCAGCAAACAAAACATGTAGCACAGTCTCGATGAACAAGTACAGAGTATGCTACATCAGTAGCTTGAATACCCAGTTCTGAATTCTTCAATTTCTCTTGTCGTGCCCTTGGGCTTCCTCCAATGTTTGCAAGACGCATCTATTTAGTAGTCTATATCCCATAGCACATCTCGTAGACAGCCATACTGAAAGTACACTCTATGGTGGCCTCGTTTAGCGATTGCCCGTCCCTAGGTGACATAAGGCTGGTACGAGGTACCATTCTGGTTGGCCTCGCGGAGCAGTCTCTTGTTGGAACGCGTGAGCTTCCATTTGAGGAGTATGGCGCAGGAGCCCGAGAGGAAGCCCAAGGACATCATGCAAGCGAAGGCGGTCCGGTACTGCGGCTCTTCGGCGGACAGGAAGAAGTAGGGGGCGACGAAGTTGCCAATCTGGGACAGCACGTTGCAGATGGCAATGGAGATGGCACGCTTCTCCGGAGAGCGGCCCATGGCGCCCGAGACCATGCCCATGATCATGGGATTGGCGATGTACATGCCGCCGACGTAGATGAAAGACGCGCCGTAGCGGGCGTTCGCGTTGCTGGTCGCGAGGCAAATGACGAACCCGCACGAAGCGACCACTACGGGGATGGCGTAGTGCCACCCGCGCTCCTTGACCCGGTCCGAGTGCCACGCGTTGGCGTACGAGCCGAGAGCAGCGAAAATGTACGGAGGCGCGGTGAGCACCAGCGTGATGGTGGTCGAGTATCCGAAACCGCGGACAATCTGGAAAGGGAAGCATTAGCAGCCGAGCAAAAGACACCATACTATGCGGTGCACTTACGGAGGGGAAGAAGTTAGAGAAGCCATAAGCGGCAGAGATAGAAATATTCATCATGGTCAGGATCCAGAGCTTGGGATCCTTGACCGCAAGCTTGAAACCGTGCCACACACCAGGTTTGGCCTCGGCGGTAGAGGGGCGATCGACCAAAATGCGCATGGCGGCGACCTTGCGCATGTCTTCGGTCATGGTCCACGAGGCACTGCCCGTCTTGGAATCGGGGTAGTCGGGCAGCAGGAAGAGGGCGATGATGGCTAGCCCCGAGCCCGTGACGGCGAGCACGATGAAGAGCCACTGCCACCCGGCCAGGCCGTAGCGTTGCTCGAGGGTGCCGTAGACGGCAGCGGCAATTAGGCCGGCAACACAGAAGGCCAGGGTCTGGGCCGAATACAGAATGGCGACCCGGAAGGCAATCTCCTTGCGCGTGTACCAGCAGGAGAGCAGGTAGACGGCACCGGGCAGCAGGGGGGCCTCGACGAGTCCGAGGAAGAAGCGGACGACGACGAGGCCTTGGAAATTCCTGACCCCGCAGGTGGCGGCGGAGACGGAGGACCAGATGATGGCCATGCTGCACAGATAAATGCTGGGGCGCACCTTGCCGATGATCATGTTGGACGGGATTTGACCAAGGACATAACTGGCACGGCAGTCAGATGGGGCCCGAGAACCAAGGCCGGAGGAGCCCGGCCAGGATGGATGCCACTTACCCGGCGGAGAGAATAGACACGGCGGTGCTGAAGTTGGAACCCACGAGGCCAAGGTCCTTGTCGAGGGTGGACAGACGAGCGTGGCCGATGGAGGCACGGTCCATGTAGTTGAAGAAGTAGAGGACCCAGAGACACGGCATGAGCGTCATGTCGAGGCGGCGGACGAGCTTCTTCTCCAGCTCGCGCCAGTTGGGGATACCGAGGGCATCGAGGCGCTCCTCGGGGTTGGGGAGGTGGCCCGCGTGCTTGAGCTCGCCCGCCTCGACGACCGAGGCGTCTTTCTCGACGACGGGAGCGTCGGCCGCTGTGTTCTCGGTGGCGAGGGCCCCGGGCGTCTGGTCTACCGACCCGGCCGGGGCGCCGCCCGTTTTCTCGTGGGACGACATCCTTTTCTGCCTGCGATTCTGGCGCCCCGTGCGCGCACCCGAAACACCAAAGTGCCGGGCCTGGACGGTCGGGAAACAGGGACGACGGGCGGCGAGATTCCCCGCGGGCAAAACAAGGCCGGGGCACGAAGAGGCGGCGAGGAGAAACGAGACGCAAGTGCAAAGAGGGGGAGGGGAGAGGGTGGGAGAGAGGCAGCTGGGGAACGGGAAGGCGAGGTGGTATTAATACGAGCTGAACGAGGCCGGGAAATGTTGCCGCTTCCCAGCCATGCCCGCAGAGCCTCGAAGGCAGCGTCTCGGGGACATTTCGGAACGGGAGTAACCCAGCCACGTGCCTGACAGCGAGAACGCCCGTCGACTAAGTACCGGCCTAACAGTGTCAGTCCCACGCCAGCTGCTCCCATCGTGTGGAAGCAATGGTCCCGCTGTTAGGCGTCTTCTTTTTCAATAGGTGCTCGGCTAGGGGGGTTTTCGCCATCAGGCACGTGTGCCCAGCACCAGGCGGGCCCAGTTCCGGGCTCGGCCGGCTGAGCCTCCCCCGCGGGGAAGGGGGACGCCTGTCCACGGCAGGGCCGGGAGGAGGCAACTGTCTCAGTGCGTGAGCGCATCGCCGGTGTTGGCCTGATGGCCATGCCGGTTTCTTGGTGCGGCGCTTCGCATGGATGCCCACCCTGCACGGCATGGCTGGGGGTGCCGAGCGATGATGGGGGGCATTTGTGGGGGCACGACGGTCTGGATGTCTGGGGCAACCGGGCCAAGAGACCGGGGAACTCGAGGCAGTCGACCGATGCTCCGGATCACGGCATAGTCTTTTCGTCGCCGCGGCCATGGAAAATTGGGGATCTGCGGGGAAGACAATCTGGGCATGCGGGGGACGACCGCCCCCCCGGGCCTGGAGGGCCTATCAGCGCTGTTGCATCCCCGCAAACGGCCCCTTGGCAAAATGCAGGCTCGGGGGGGGGGGGACAGGAGCCCGGGACACGCGTGGCCAGGCTTCGGACCATGCAGACAACCGCTCGGCCAAACACCGAGTTCTGATGACGTGGTCAGGAGGCTCTTCATGTGCCGAGCTGCCCGGGATCCGGCGAGCCTGGTCCCGGTGCCGAGATGGCTGCTTCGCATGGACGGGACGGCCGTTTGGGTGTCGCTTAGACTTCCGCCGAGCCTCTCCCGAAAGGGTCACTGGGCCGACCCCCGCGGGGACCTGTGCCCCGGGACGCAGCGAGTCCCGCGTGAGGACAGCCGCGGTAGCCGCTCTTCGCACGATTCGTGAAGCGCTGTCCGCCCCTGGCCCGCGGCGCAAGCCTTTTGCCGGCCCGGGCCCGCGACCAGCCCATCTTGCCCAGGCCGGATACAAGTCGCCACGCCGTGCCAACTCTTGGAAGACCCACCCCGCCCAAAGCACGGCGGCGCCGAGATGCGCCCTCCAGAAGCGCCGGCAGACATTGTCGGCAGTCAGCGGCATCCAAGCTCCCCCACGATACGCTTGAGCTGCCTCTCTTATCAGGTCTTGACCCTCTGCCCCCCTGCTGTTGCCGCGTGACCTAGAAAGCCCCCTCATCATTGTGGACAACCACATCCACTGTCGTGACGACTACCTCTTCAGTTCTCCATCGCTGGGGTTCTGTGATTCATACCAGCTGACCACTCTCCCTAACCTATAAGAGGGGAACTGCCTGTCCTTTCCTCGTATCCATTTATCTCCCTTAGCCCACAACGCATCCGGGCCCCGGCCTCTATGCCGGGCTATGACAGGGTCACAGTGCCCCAAAGTCATCTCCGAGCCGAGGGATCCCGGCCTCCCATGTCAAATGAACAAATAAAACCTCCTTTCTTGTTTTGCACGACTGCCGAGTCCCGGGGTTTCCCTTCTTTGATCTGCTGGCGACATGTCGTACGCGTGTGCCACGGCCGGAGTTGCCTTGAAGCCAGAAATAAGTAGTAGGGGATGGAGTCCTCGCAGCCTTTGCTATATTGCTAACAGCCTGTCATGATTCAGAGATGCGGAGGCGGAACGAAAGCTCAGCGTTCGTGCCTCGGTCCAACAGAACATGCTCGCCGGACCCACCGCCTACCCAGTCCGTCCCTGGCAAGACACGGTAACCCTTACCTGCCAGGGATATACATAGCACCGCTGGACCGCTTTGCGTATGCACCAGTGTGCCTAGAACCCGGGCTAAGGCTCCTGGGCTATTCTGTGGAGAATCCACGGAAACTTCGCCACGATGCGGAGCCTCTGACTTGCTTGGAGGATACACCGCGTATCCGTATCGGCCGCCACGACAAGGGACCAGCCATGCCGACACTAATGCACGGTCCTGGTGACCCGATGGGGCAAGACCGGGTGGACCACGACTCTCGGGTCCGAGCACGACTGGGGGCAGAGCATCAAAGATCTGGCGGTTTGGGTGGGTAACGATGCATGATGCCGTTCATCGGAGGGTTATACACTGGGGTTCTTTAAATCTTGTTTCCAGAACCCTTTGCCGTTCTTCTTTCCGCTTTCCTCTCTCCTCCGTGCCGAGAATCCCTACTGCTTCGCCGCCGTACATTCGGTTCGAAATAAGCTCATACCCCCCCCCCCCCCCCCCCCCCCCCCCCCCCCCCCCCCTTCACCCCCCCACTTTCTCTGTTTTTCGCCCAGGTATCCTGCCAGAATAGCACCCCTGGCCCATGGAAAATTCTCCACGTCCCAGCGCCCTCCGAGAGCCCACCACCAAGTGACCGAGCCGGATGGTCCTGGACAAACGTCTCGATCGGTCGGCCGGGGGGGGCAGTGGGGATTGGGTGGCTGGTTTACTGTAGGGGTTATAGGCTCGGAGATGCGCGCCGTTATGCCGACGGAGGGCCTTTCGCTTTGGGGCGCAGGCACACGTGAGGATCCCTTTTTTTTTCTATCTTTCTGTTTAGTACTCCAGCGCCGGCCCCACCCACCCGAGCAGGCCGGCCAGATGTGTGGGTGGATGTCACCACTGGCGCTGTCTTATACCCGAGCGTTCCCGGTCTAAGACAGCCTAAGCGGGGCCTTCCCGGCACAACTGCCACTCAAAACTCGGATCGGGGGCCAGGGGAATAGTACTATGGAGCTGTGTGACATCGCGGTGCTTATCCCAGTCATCAGCGTGTACTGGCCCTGTTGTAGGACCCATCCCTCATATTGGATTTATAAAGCGGCATGACGACAATTTGCTGCGACCCAAGAAGGGCAGGCGTATTCCAGGCGTTGTGATGGAAACTCTTGTATTGCCGCCAAAGATTGGGTATCAGCGCTACTAAATAGAGACGAAATGGGCAGGTCCCTGCCGTACTGGCTTAAGGCCGAGTTCCGAGTCTCTTGGGTGGACGGTAGGCGGACGGGACACGGGCCCGAGTTCGAAGGCCTGGGTGTTTTCCACGGACTCGTCCTCGGGATGGCGCATGGTGTCCGAACGCTCGCGGATGGTGGTCGGGGGGCCGCTGTCGTCGTCGCGGCAGAGCTCCGTCTCGCTGATGCCGCCGCCGCCGCCGCCGACCCAGACTCTGTGGCCCAGCTGGCTCGCCCGGCTCCGCGGCGTCCCATTGTCCGTCCAGCCCGAGCGCTTCGTGTGCGATTTGGTCCCCGAGCGGGCTGGGTTGGAGGACTTGTTGGAGAAGCACAGGCTGGGCTTGACACGCTTCAGGAGGGGCCCCAGCGTCATCAGACAGGGGCACATGAGACTGGACGTCGCCTCGGCGATGGTCCAGCAGGCCGTGTCGGCGGCCGTGTAGGTGACATCTGGGATCGTGGGCAACAGAGCAATTCGGAGGATAGACACGATAGAAGCACTGCACGTCGCGTTAGCGAACCTGTGTTTTGTCAAGCGGGATGACGGGACAGGTGGACGCATACAAAGAACCAATGCTGAAGATTCCTTTTTGGTATTTGTGTTAGTAGCCGGCATAGCAAGGGCCCCTATGCTGAACTAGGTAGGTACGTACCAGAGATTAACCACTTCTGCCCCGGGTGTAGTTTTAGACGTAAAATGACGGGTATTGGAAGAAGCAGGAGGATGAAGTCAGTTACGATGTTTCCGATGGTCGCCGCTGGCCCGTAGATTTCGGGATGGCAACTGGCTCCTGGCTGGAACAATAATGTTTTGTCCCAAAACGCCGGGATGGGGTTGCATTGGAAGACCATCAGGAAGACGGAGACAATGCACCAGGCCGTCGTCAAGCCCATAATGGCGCGGCAGAAGACGCGGTACTTGGGCAATTCGCCAACCAGCCTGTAGTACTGGGTGCACAGGATGAGCTTGATGAGGAAAAGTGCAAGGTAGTAGGCGATAACCTCTGCGTAGAGGAGCTGGTTGCCGTGGCGGAGCGCGTCAGCCGTGGAGCAAGTGACCATGCGGCAGCAGGAGCCCGCTGAACCTACTTTGAAAAAGGCACTGAGGTCGTCCGGGCCCGAAAGGTCGTGGACATGGGTGCCTAGACCGTACTGTGTGTGCACGAAGATGATGGTGCCTGTGACAACCACGGCCACCTACTCGCGCCGGCTTGATTAGCAAGAGTGCGGTGGCATGAGGACCGAGGGCGGCTACGCCGCCGGCCCGATGCAGATGGTCGATATGGTGCACGTACTAGAGAGAGCACGGCGAACAAGTCGTCGAGCCCCAAGTTGTTCAGCAGAACCCGGCGCGTGTAGATACGAAGCGCCACGACCAGGAAGGCGACGAGGAGACAAATGACCGTCACGGTGATGGGGAGGGCCGTGTTCCGGTCGTGGTCGAGAGCCGCCCATACCTCGGGCGGGTAGTTCTCGGGGCCTATAGGCGGCAGGAACAAGGGCGGCGGCGGCTCAGGCATGGCCGACGGTGGTGTGCGTCTCGTGGTCGGAAGCCGGCGACAGCGTCTTGGGGAAGCACGGGAGCATGGGGTTGGTTTTTATGACTGGTCATTCCCGGCAGAGATGCCCGGAGGGAGGTGGACGCCGTGGTCATCTAGTTGTCATGTGCTCGCCGCAAGTGACTTGTCCCTCTGCCTTGGTTCCGCAGGCGGCTGCACTGCGGGACTGTGGAACCCATCATCCCTCCGGCTGGGAACCCCCTCGCGTGCACCTGCAGGGGAGGGCTCCAGGCACGCCTCTGATAGAGAACATGAGCAGGGTCAATGCACCGCCCTAGCCGGAGGCTCTCGAGATGTGCAAGACGAGCGAGTGGAATGTGGGCAATTTCTGCCATCAACGGCGAGCGGCCGCACCATGACGCCCGGTCGCCACCCACCACCTGGATTGCGACGGTCGACGAACCGAGCGCGCTGGCGGGTTTGTCATCAGGAACGCTTCACTCGGCCCCAGTCGCGGGCCATCTCATCGCGTATCATATGGGCGGGGCGGCCGAGCAGGAAGGTCTGAGAGCGTGGGACGGCGTGGGGCGGGGGCCGACAGCACGTTGAGGAAGAGACGAGACACGCTGTTCGATAGGGGCTCGTCCCAAGTTTTCTTCGTCCCTGCCCGACGGACGCTAGTCGCCCTGGTACCGCTCTACTACGTAGCCCCCATTACCGGGGTCGTGGCCGAGTGCTCGCCTCAAGGCTTCAACGCCAATCCAAAGGTTGACGCAACGCCGTGGAATCGGGCGCCGGGACGGATGAGGCATGGCACATGCAGGCAACATATAGTGGCACCGGCACCGGGTGGCTCCCCCCCCATCGCTGCGACAGTTTCGGCCCCGCTCGCCTGCCGAGGCTGGAGCGAGAGCACCCATGTGTTGGTGGATCGGGAGGGTATGCAAGTGAGTGCCGAAATGCGACGATACGGTTGTTTGGCCAGGTCGTGGGGGCTTCGAGCCCTCTGACTTGCACGGAGATGGACCTGTGCATGCAAGCGGGCGAGTGATGGAAGAAATGGACCCCTTTCACGACTGATGATTGGTGGGCTCACGTGCTACATCGTTTTCAGCTGGGGCTGTTCGTAGGGCCATTTATTGTCAGCGTTCTCTGGCCAACTTGGAATCAACTGGATGGTTTGGTTCCCTGAAGCCAGTGCCGCGTACAAGCCTCCATGCTGAGGCAATCATGAGCCGTGTCCTTCATGAAGCTTGATGCCGCAGTCGCAATGGGCCTGCGCGAAACCTGCTTCCCTCCCCTTGTGCTTCCCATAAGGAGACCCTAACGGGGTGGTATGAAAGGGCTCTGCATGGATCCGGGTCCACACTTTCCAGCACGCGTTTCCCTGCTAGGGCGCAGTTTCTTCACCACGTCAATGTTTTCTGTGTGTGCGCATCCGGGCACAGACGGGCGACGAGCCAACCGCCTACCATCCAGGCCAGGCGGCGAGAGCCTCCTCAGCTTGCGTAGCCGCCCCGGATCGAGAGTCCGTGCCAAGACGGCCTGCTGAGGTCGCTTGCACAGCTCCCCCGCACAAAAGGCCTCCTCCACGCCAGCACAGGCCGCCGGCCGACGGGCCGTTGGACATTCCGTCTTGCGAGTCGCGTCATCTCTTTGTCCTCTGGCCGACGGACGGTCCGCCGGCAGATCAGGCCCTCCGTTTTGCGCAGGCCCACGCGACCCGTACGGGCGGGCGAACGGCCGGGGTTTCCCTCGTAAGATTAGGGGAGGGAGCCATCCGTTCACGTCGTCGAGTGCTACATTTGCATGAATTGTGCTGATGGGTAGTAGTGGCCAGTGTTGTTCGGATGTCCGCACCTGTCATCTTCGGTTCCGATCGATAAGCATGCATGTGCTTTGCGTCTTTGCGGCCCGCGCCGACCTTTCTTCCTTCTTCCGTTGTGCGGCTTTTAGTTTCCGCCTGTCTTTCAGCTCCGCCGAGGTTGAGGCTTTATCTCGACTTGTGGAGCTGACACGATACACTAGTTCGCTCATTTTGATAAGCTGCTACCCACCCTTCACTCCGTACGCCCGCCCGACGTTCGCGTTGCTTCCCCTCATCGGGAATCTCACGGGAATGCAAAGACTTCATCGCAACGACAAGCCTCGGGAAAAAAGCGCGAAGACGTAGGGCTTCCCTGCGTCCCGGCACTCACACACTGCTCTTCGGCCGTGACGGGCTCGACGGGTGTCACGGCAAGGTGCGCATCGACTCGGTGAATAAAGCATACGTAATCCGAGGTCCGCCCAGCGCTCCGCCCCAGTATTCGCCATCGCGTTGGCCAATATTGCCATTCGCCCGTGCCGCGGCCAAGACCGGGGCGCCCCTGATTCAACGCTTCCCCTTAACCACGATTGGCTAATGAAGTCTTATCCGGTGCTGGAACATCACCACGCCCGACTTGGCGACGGGAAGAGACCGGGTATCGGCAAGGATATGGGCCTGGGAAAGCGACTATTGTCTGGAACTAGGGGGGCGGGTAAGGCTTAAAGACGGGCAAGGGAGCCCATCTCGCAGAGATGGTCCCCCTACCCCCGTACCTTCGGTACTTCGACGTTCCTTACCTCAACGGTCCTCCCTACCAGACGACAGCAGCGCCGACGACGCCGGCCGGAGACCGACCCCGGCGCTATCGACCAGGGACTGCCATCCAGCTCGCCACCATCTCCCCCGGTGCGCTTGTCCGCCAATGGGTCAACAACCCGATACGATGACGGACCAGGATCGCCTGGAGTCCCAGGGGTCGTCGCACTCGGAAAAGGCCCCGACCGGCTTTGGACAGAGGCTTTCGGAGCACTTCTCGCAAGAGGTCGACGTCAAGAAAGCCTGGATCCCTCTGTTGCTGCTCTGCTTCGTCACGGGCATCTTGGACGGCACGATTTACAACGGTACGTTCCGAGCTGGTTGAGCCGTGAAGGCGACTCAGGGGCGCAAGCTAAGGAAAAAACCACGCACCGGCAGCCTACGGCAGCTTCGTCTCCATGCAGACGGGCAACACGGTCTTCGTCGCGCTCGGCACGTCGGGCCAGAACAACCGGCCCCTCGGCTGGGCGCGGTCGCTCATGTCGCTGGGCTGCTTCGCCATCGGCAGCGTCGTCTTCTCGCGGCTGCACACGTTACTGGGTGGCGGCCGCCTCCGCCGCACCGTCGCCTTCTCCTTCTTCTTTCAGACGACGTGCGTCATCATCTCGGTTGCCATTATCCAGGCCAGCGTCATCGACGGCACCTACCCGTCGCGCCACCCGCCCGGCTTCGTCGACCTCAAGGAGCTCATCCCCGTCGCCCTGCTCAGCTTCCAGGCCGCCGGCCAGATCGTCAACAGCCGCGCCCTTGGCGTCAGCGAGGTGCCCACCGTCGTCATCACCAGCCTGCTCTGCGACACCCTCTGCGACCCCAAGCTCCTTGCCCGTTGGCAGGACAACCCGAAACGCAACAAGCGCATCGTCGCTTTCCTGCTCACCTTTGTCGGCGCCATCGTCGGTGGCTGGGTTTCCAAGGGCAGCGGCGCCGTCATGCCCTCGCTGTGGCTCGTCGCCGCTTTCAAGGCCTTGGTCACCATTTCATGGCTAGGCTGGAAACGGAAGGAGTAGCCGTGAAATGAGCCACGCGGATGTGGGGAGAGAGACAAAATACTTACTTAACGAGGCGAAATGTTCCGGCCGGTTTGGCGTTGAAGGCGTCTGGTGTCCGGTGGCAAGTTGAGCTGCGCCTCGGGAGAGGCAAACCAAGGACACGGAAGGGGCAGACATTGCCGCAAATGCCAAAAGAACAAGACATTTGTGCATTTGTTTTGGCGACGAGCAGCCGCCGCGGCTTTCAAACGATGATGAGATCAAGACGGGGTTCGAAGTGCCGCCAGAACCTGCCAAGCCCAGGGTTACATAGGAAACGTGGCAAAATGCGCCTGTGGTATCAGCCACCGTCGGAGAAACGTCCTGGTATGTTGAATAGCACCGTGGCTTTGCTCGGATGCCAGCCCGGGCTGTGCCACTAGAAGGCTCATAACGACACATTGGCATCAGTGGTGGCATTGGTTACCGAATGTGCCAAGGCTCGTCACAAGGCTAGATTTGACACCTGGGAGCCGCGTGCCAGGTAATTCCGGTGGGATAAGTCGATATGGGTTAATATTAACCGTTAGATAAGTGCTCAAGTGCCCACACTCATCCTAGGAGTATACAATTACACAGGGCGAAACCACGGGGGGAGCACTGCAATGGCAGCCGCTAAAACTGCTAGCTGAAGGAGAAATGACCAAAACACGGGACCAGATTGACCTCCTAATATAATGCACGCTCCAGGTGTCGCCCACGGCGGTTAATTGGACACTTACACGAACCCCCACATACTATATTTATCCGACGGCGCGACCCCGTTCTTGACACTTGGCGGCCACTTTAATATGAGCTATTCTTGAGGTCTCGCTATGAGGATCCGAAGAGTCTTTCGGACTAGGCTCTTGGAGCCAGAAGCCCGTGTGAGATTGTGGCCGAGGATCATCACGGCCACCTTGGGTCCTCGACCGGCCCGGGGAGAGGAGGGGGGGGCGGGCCTTGGTACGCGTCTGCCACTCGCGATTCTCCTTCCACCATCGTCGTCACTCCCCCCCGTGGCACGCTCGGGGAAAGGCGCCGCCGGCCAGTGTGCAGAGCTCAAGCCGGGTTGGGCCGTAACCTCACGCGACGGGAGGCGCCGCCTCGTGTTTCTCTCGGGGCTGAAACGATGACCGGCCAGCCGACCCAATTGGGACCTGCTGGGCGGTTCCCGCAGGCCCTGAAACACAGACAAGCCAGCGGTGCCGTACTTGGGACCCGTGGTGATCTGCCCAAGTGGGTTCTAGCGCAGGCTCTAGAGAGGTGGCGGCTGAGCTAGTATCGACGCCATCCCTCGCCCTAGGCTGATAGTAGTATCGACGACACGATCCAGCGTTTAGCCATGCAAATCTAGCAGAAACAGGATGCGTCTTCAATCTGGAAGGAACGAGGCCTTGGGCAGGCTCGGGCGGCTGGCTGTCTACTTATATGCGATTCACGGCCCCGGCCTGTCGGTGCCTCGAGTTGTGTTGGTCAAGCTGTTTTGTTCCTGTCCCGTTTCCTAGCCCTTCCCTTCCTTTGTTTCCTAGTCTTTCCGCACCAAGAGAGCGTGCACACCAGCGTTCCCTTCCCGTCATTGTACCCGGCACCAGCCCTCGAAACCAACGGTTGCGCCTTGCCCACCAACCCCGCCGCACTCGCACCCACACCCCCCGCGTTTTCCCCACCATGGCCTGGGTCAAAAGCATGCCGGGCCGCCGCGGCCCCCACGGCGAGGCCGACGTCGAGAAGGGCCTGGCCGGGAAGGGGGTCCGGATCAGCGACGAGTCGGGGCGACACAGCGCCGCGGGCGGCGGCGGCCCCGAGGGCGCGGACGCGCGGGCGGCGGCGCTCCAGGCGAAGCGGGACCGGTACAAGTCGATGACGACGACGGCGCTCGAGGCGGCGCGGCAGCAGGCGCAGGCGGAGCGCGACGCGGCGGCGCAGGGGTACGACGCGGCGGAGCGGGCGGAGCGCGAGTACCTGGCGCGCAAGCGGGCCAAGGCGGCGCACCGCGACTGGGTCGAGACGCAGGAGCAGTGGCGCGAGGGCGTGGTGCTGGTGTGCGCCGCCTGGGCCGGCTTCTGGCGCACCGTCGTCAACATCCGCCACCTGCTCGCCTGGCGCGCCCAGGAGCGCCGCCAGAGCGCCGACATCGCCGGCGCCCAGCGCGCCGACGTCGAGCGGCGCAAGACCGAGGAGAAGCGCCGCCGCGGTCTCGCCGAGGGCGCCGACGCGCCCGCCGACGCCGACGCCGACGCCGACGCCGAGAAGCGCAAGATCGAGGAGAAGCTGCGCCGCGAGCTCGCCGAGGACGACGACGACGAGCCCGCGCCCGCCGACGACGACGAAGACGTCCCCGACGTCCCCGACATCCCCGAGGGGCACAAAAGCCCCAGCAACCGCAGCCTCACCAACGTCTCCCACGCCCCCCCGGGCCGGACCAGCAATGCCGAGAGCGCCGTGCTGCCCGCCGAGAAGAAGAAATGAGGACCCCTCATGGGGGGCCGACGCACCCGAGCCAGACTCGGGAGAGCGAAGAGATGAGCGTTCGGGGGCGGGTTACCCCCTATGATGCGGGCGGGTTGAAGCGATAATGTAGAAGCTGTGTTTCTAGGGCCTATTTTGTTCTCCGGGCAACGCCCACGACCTCTCCTTAATACTTACGAAGCAACGTCCTTTTCTCTATTTCACTAGACCATGCCTGCTTTTGGTCGATCCTGCCATGTGGAAATTCGCTTGCGTCGCCTTCACCCGCGGCCATGTTGAACACCCGCTCGGGTTTTTTCCTGAGCGGCGAAGAATCATCGGCTTTTCTTTTTCTCCTTTTTTATTGGTCAGCTTTGTGGATCCCGGAATGCCGGAACGGTCTCGAAAGCTACCGCTTCGCAATTTCAGGGGATGCCCCGAAGACATGATCAGAAAAGACGTGGCGCGGGACATGCATGGAGATTGGGAATAGCCATCACCTATCAACGATGCACTTCTCTTGTGAAACGGTGGCCTTTACCGACGCGTGTCCCGTGGCGAGGACCACGCCAGGACACAGAGAACGGCGGCAAGCTGAGCCGAGTTACCCCGCCTCTTTAGGGGCGTGAATCCGTCCTGGTCTATGGGAAGTGATATTATAAAGAAGATACGAGTATCCGTGTTGCCAAGAGTGGAATGACAAAGAACAAATGGTATATATGCTTGGAGAAGAACAACGAGAACGACCGAGACGCCTGGAGCTGTGAACCTAAGACATGGGCCGAGATGGATCCCTCATCCGAATCCCCAATTGCCGGGAATTTGTAAATTCATTCTGTCCGACAGGAATTCTCGTCTCGAGGCGATTCTGTGGAGCCGGATTCTTTCTAAAACCCCCTTTCCCCCCGTTCGGATACCTTGAAATTCCTCTGACTCAAGACGTCAGTGCCGCCAACGGCCGTCGTGCCCGAAGACACGGACGCCATGTGTTCGTCTTCGTTGAGGTGGGAGCGATCGCCCGGAGTGATCCAATGTATGATGAGGCAGGTGAACAAAACTGCCGCGTTTCGTCAGAAAGCGGCCATGGAAGCCAGGGGCTCGAGGCAAACAACTCACCATCGGTTTGGCAGCAGACCATACAAAGCCACATGGCTTCGTCTTCGAAGACGGTGAAAATGATCATGTTCCTACCCTGTGTCAATACACCATCGTCTACCGCAATCTAGACCTGGGGACAGGGGTTCTTACGCCGAGATACTCATAAGCGCCAGAAGGGACCCAATAAAGGTTCGCAAGGAAAGTTCCCTCAGCTTGGCGTTCAAAGGTTTTGATGCCTCTGTGCCAACGGAACCCTTCCTGAGCGAGTGTGACCCTGCGTCCATTATCAGCGTCATGAATCTGGCACCAGAGGAGAAAGCTTACTTATCAGTGGGAGTAGGAAGAGGGCGGTGAGGTATACCTGGCATTGCGTCAACAAGGTACGTGCATGATGCCAACAGCAATTCCGGGAGGATGGGGGAGGCAAACATTGAAAAGACCATCACACCCGATATAACTCAGCAAAACACTGCGCTTGATCCGGAGCATGCAGATGTTCTGGGAGTTATCTATCCATGCGTAATGGCTGTGCGTGTTGTGAGACATGTAAGCATCCTGACTGGGCGGGGACGGAACTTACAAGGGCCAATACAGTGTGAAGCAAATGATGTACACAACTGCATGGTCAGGTCAGACTGCATGACATTTCGCAGAAGGACTGGCGGCTCGAGAACCTACTGATTACCAGTATATAGTTGATAATGCAGAGTATTGACTGGCGCCTTTTTAGTCCATGGCCGAGAACGACGTGCTGTATGTCCGTTATTAGCCACGGCTCGTGGAACGAAGAGAGTAGATCAACCCACCGCTCTTTCTACCAGGAATAAGGAAACGAGCTGCGTGTACACTCAGCAAAATGCCCACAACACCGCGTCTTGTGGCTTACCGCCTGTTTTCTTGTTACGTTAGAAATCTGTCGCGAATATAGCAGAGAAAAGGGGATGTACTGACTTTGGTGAGTAAGAAGAAAACGATGCACGCTCGGGTCGTGTTTTGGCAGGCGTCGGTGCTGGAGTTGAATTTGACGATGTATTGGAACACGGCTGTGACGAAGGCGAATATCCAGGAGCTGCCGAAGACCATGAAGACAACTGGTCATGTTAGCGATTGGTCCACAGGCCCGGGTCGGCGAAGGGGGCAAGTTCAGGGTCATACACCACATGGCCAGGGGGACTCTGGCCCAGTTTTTGACCCGGGTACACCGGAAGGCTAGAAAAGCGATGTCAACAGGCGTGTGGGCGGTGGGGTGGGGTGGGTGCGCAACGGACTGAGCAAGGCCATGGAAATGCTGCTGATGGCGAGGTTGATCAAGACATCGGCGACCATGACGGATGTGGTTTGCGGGATCAAGCTGTTGACGCGGGCGACGACGGCCGGCCTGGCCTCGGGCGACAAGGCGGCCCCCACGATATCGCGGTCGGCATTCACACGTGGTAGAAACATGGTGGTGTGTCGGTACCGCAGCGGCGGTAGCATTGGCACTGGATAGAAGCGGAGTCGGGGAAGATGGAATTCGAGCTGTCGGAAATTCCAAGGCAGAAGAAGCGCATGAAAATGGACCCCCCCCGGGCCCCCTCCTCTACATAAGGCCAACCGATAGGGCGCCGGCATGGAACGCAGGCAAAAAGTCTATTGTGTGGGCAATGGGCAGCTCGCGAGGCAGGCGGAAGCGCGACATGAATCGCGAAACGTCATGTCGGAAGCATCCTGTGCTTCCGAAGATCTTCGGCAGGCATCAGGCCAAGGGAGACCAGCGCGGGCCAGCACGGCAGCATGGGCGAGAAACCCTGCCGGTTCGATGGTCTGCGCAGCTAGCTGCACCTTAGTCTCCTCCGGGCGCCAGTCGGGGACATCGGGAGGAGCGGAATGGGGACCGATCGCCACCATTGACCAGGTTGTCGGTCACAGCCGTCGTCAGCGCCGAGAGCGCCCAGCTGGTTGCCAGTGGCCCCATCCCCGCCGTCGTCTCGAGGCAGCGAGGGACGCCGGGCGTGGCTGGCTCAGCAGTTTGCGCTGCACCGCCGGCTCGGAGACGGCGCTGGGTAATGGCCATCTGGCGATCGACGCCGCGCCTCGTGTCGGACGGAGGGGCAGGCGGACAGGGATGCCGGTCGGGGGTGTGGTGTTGTTGGCTGCGGTGCCTCGCCCGACAGCTGCCGAAGGAGGCTAGGCTGCAGACACCCAGCCGACGGCGAGCGCGAGACACCATGTCCGCCTTGCGAATGCAGCTGAAAGGAAAAAGAAAACAGAAGGAGGCGAGCCAGGCTGGCCACGATGCTGACGACCGGGGTATTCAGCTGCCGGCAGATGCACACGCGTCTCCCCTGCCGCGCCACGAGCTGCCATGCGGCCCTTTGGGCGTCATGGGCGACCGACTTCCTGGTTGGTGATGGTTTCCAGGATGCGAACCTCTGACGTGGGCGCTACAGCAGCCTGTACGAACAGCACCCGCCACACTAGCATCCGTACCACGGCGCCACGGCGCCACGGCGCCAGAGAAACAGGCCACCTTCTAGCCCCTTCACCCCCCGCATCCTTCCTCTCCACCTTCGGCGGCGCATTCCACCACCAGCGAAAAGCCCTCCCCTCCCCACCAGCGTGCTCCAGATGGGAGTGCTTCCCAGATCCACGCATCCCGCTCTCTCCACGGGCCGCTCCAGAGCACGCCTGAGCAACGGGACGTGCACCCGAAGACGGCCATGCCCGAGAGCTAGGTGGCCGGGAAAGGACGGGGGCGGCAGACAATTTTGCATCTCCGCAGCCCCGGGCCCCTACCATCTAGACGGGACGTGCCACCACATGGCCCGGCCATGGGCTGGCTGTACGTATCCCCGGATCCCCAGGTCCTCCATCGCAGCTCCGGCGCGCGATTCTGGCACCCGCACCCCAGAGACCTACCTGCGTGCCCGACGGTGCCAGTCCCCGGCGCGGGGCTGTCCCTGCTCAAACCTCGACGTACCCGCGGCTAGGCGCTCGTCGCCCGCAGCAGCACAACCGACGAAAAAACGGTCAGAGGGGGGCAAGATGCAGGAAGAAAAGCCGGCCCTGCCGCCCCAGGGGGCAGTGCCGCGCGCGTGTGTATTAAATGGGGGGAAATAGCTAGGTCCTAGGTGAAAAAGGCGACCAACCATCGCGCCAGGAGAAGATAGGTAATCATGATCGGGAGGGCGCCGCTGCCGCCGCCCGCTGTCAGCATGGCCGACGACGACGATGGCGCCACCGAAGGCAGAAGACTCGACGACGCGGCCGGCAACGCCGCCGTCTGGCTCACGAGCCCGCCACCCGCCGACGAGGCGATGGGGCCCAGCGCCCCCGTGGCCGTCATCAGCGTGGTCGGCAGCGGCGAGTCGACTGGCAGCGGGACCCCGGCCGTGATGCCGGCGGGGGGCGTGGCTGAGGTCTGCGACTCGCCCGGCGGCGGGACCGAGGCCGGGAGGCTGGGCACGGGCGTGGCGTCGCCCATCGGTAGGGTCAGCACGGGGTTCGCGGGCGGCTTCTTGTCGTCCTTGTCTTTGTCCTTGTCGTCCTTCTTGTCGTCCTCCTCGTCCTCGGAGTCGGAGTCGGAATCTGACGAGTCTGATGAGTCGGAGGAGTCGGAAGAGTCGGAGGAATCTGAGCCGGACTCTTCTTTTTCCTCTTCTTTCTTGCCCTCCTCGCCGTCCTTCTCGTCGTCACTGTCTTCCTCGTCCTCCTTTTTCTCGTCCTCCTTTTCCTCGTCCTCCTTCTCTTCGTCCTCCTTCTTCTCGCCCTCCTTCTCCCCTCCACTGTCGACGACGCCCGCTCCGTCACACGCTACGGTAGCGTTGCGGATGATTGTGCTGTTAGCCAGGCGAATGGTGGTGCTGCTGGCCAGGCGGAAACCGCCGAAGGTGATGGGGCGACCATCGCGAATCCGCCGCCTCGCTGCCGGCAGAGAGCTGTTGGCGCTCTGCGGCACGCACTCCACCACACCCCTCGTCGTGTTGCTCATGGTATGTGTTTTTGTATTTCGTGTTACGGCCTGATGGCGATGACTTTTGTACCGTCGCGAGATTTACCGGGCTCGAGTTTGCCGCTGTTCGCTGTCGATCCAAGACATGAAAGCACGGCCCCTAGGAAGAAAATAAAACGCGAGCGCTGCCTGCACGCTGTCCAGCACGGCTGCCGCAAGAATGAATGGCGAAAGGAAGGAAGTGGGCCGGCCCCCGGGATGGTAAAGACTGAATGAAGGTGTGGTTTGATGTGCAGAATGGGAAGACCGATCGCAGACGGCGCGAAGGGGAAGTTTCCATGGAAAGATGCAAATGCGAGCATACAGCCCCCACTCAGGACGGATGGAAGGGAAACCGATGAAAGCCCCCGCCCCCCCTGGGCCGTCGACATTGCACATCCGGAGCCAGGCGGCGGGCGGGAAGCCCCCAAAAGCGGCTCAACCGGCAAGGTCTATCCTATAGTACGGGGGCCGGCATGGATGCCCGGACATGATCCGTTTCACGCGGCGGCTCTTGGCTGGAGATGAATGTTTCCAGAGCCAGGGGTGTGTCCAATCGCGGCAGGTGGGCACGCGACAGCCAACGAAACGGAAGTGCGGATTGGTGACGACTTGCAAGGCTAGAGGAGGATCGTGGGCGGGACGGGGCTCATGGCGATCAGGGAGGGGGAGTTGTTTCGAAGAGCCGCTTGTTGGTTGAGCTGCCATACGGCGAGCGCAGCCTTGGCCCACTGTACTGCCCAAGAAAGCATGGACTGTAGTAGCATCCCTGCAGTCCGCGCCCTGAGCGCATGAAGTCCAGGGCTACTCGGATTATTTTGGGCTGGGGTGGTCGGCTCATTGCAACCTCGAGCCACAAGCACCCGCATCATACGACGTGGCATTCACGTTGTCGGAAATGAGCCGGATTGCCCGCCAGCTTGGAGCAGGCGCGTAAATCCCTTCGTTGCCACCTCACGAATGTCCGGTTCCTATTGTCTTGGATCGCCGCCCCATAAACGGCACACCTCCCAATGAACGCACAGCAGCCCCGGGGGCTTTGGGGGCCAGCCCAGCGCGCGTAGGAGGGATCGCTAAAGGCTGCCCGCCGGACCCGGTGCCGCCGACAGGGCCCCGGCAAACGCGCGGGCCCGCCAGATGACCCAGGCCCGCGCCGGGGTTGAGACGTCGCCCTCCCCGGCGCGCTGGTTTTCCTCGCAAGCCCGCCGTCCGGGGCGTTCTCCCACCGCCGGGGCGAGTCGCGCCGCACATGCCCCGGTTGTCCCACCAGCCCTATCCTCGGCCACGGCCGAGACAGATCTAGCACATGATGGAGCAGGATGCGCAGGTCGGCCTGATAAGCATATGACTGTTGATTGTGACGAAAACTACCCACAACTTGGACGTCGTAGCATTAACCACGGCCGGGGCAAGGCTCTCCCCTGCTTCACTAAAGGGATTTTACGTTCGAGTCTAGCAATGGGGAGGATTGTGGCCTGCTTATTATTAAATTGCAACATCTAACAGTCGGCGGTTGCGTTGTGCCGGTGATTGTCTGGGGGGATCCAGGCAATGATTCAATCAACCCAGCTTGCCCCCCCCCTCCCCCCAATCACCAAATACTAGGTATTAATATTAACCGTGGTACTTCAGGGAGAAGACGCCACGCTCGATGCTGTTGAGCAGGATGTATCCACTCTTGAAGTATGGGTAGACGGACCAGGCGCCGTCAAAGGTAGTCTCGCCGCCGACGGCGTCGTCCTCGGGGCGGCAGTCGAAGAAGCCGGCCTGCATGAAGCCGTCGGAGGAGCCGTTGGTGGCGGCGACGGAGCGGACGTCGACGACGCGCAGGCCGGAGCCGTAGTTGGACTGGTACGAGACGCCGTCGATGACGTACTGGTTGTGGTCGATGGCCTTGGCCGGGCTCTTGTAGACCGAGGTGAAGACGGGCCAGGTCAGGTCCGAGATGTCGACGACGTAGGTGGCGGTGCGGCCGTCGGCGGCGGGGCCGTTGCGGCCCGTCTCGTCAGCCTCGTCGTCGAGCAGCAGGTAGCGCATGCCGGCGTCGGCGAGCCAGCCCTGGTGCGTGTAGGTCGCGCCCGTGTACGTGGTGCGCGACAGCTGGCGCACGCGCGTCTTGCGCGTCACGTCGACGATGGTCAGCGCGTCCTCGTTGTAGTTGAAGCAGATCTCCTGGTTGCGGTAGGCGGCGTGCGGCCCGCGGTAGATGACGCACTGCGCGTCGTGCACGTAGCCGTCGGAGCTCACGCACCCGTAGTCCTGCGGCCGCGCCGGGTTCGACACGTCGATCATCCAGAGGCCGCCGCGGCACGGCAGCGTCGTCTCGGTGCCCACGACGTAGATCATCTGCGTCTCCTCGTTGGCCACGACGTTGTGGCTGCTGCCGAAGCCGCCGAAGTGCGCCGTCAGCGCGCTCAGCGGGAACACGACCGGGTTGGCCGGGTCCACGGTGAGCAGCTTGCGCATGTCGAAGATCTGCAGCCCGTGGCCCGCCGCCTCGGAACCGATGTAGATGTGGTTGCCGATCGACTTGATGTCGCGCCACACCGAGTTCTCCGTCTGCGTGGGCAGGAAGCCGAGGTACGTCAGGCTTCCGTTCTTCTGCACCTCGACGAACGACGTGCCGTCGACCTGGCCCACGGCGCCGAACTCGCGGCCGTTGGACGCGGTCCATCCTGTCCGCGCGGAAACCTGGTCAGCGATGCGATCCTGCCCGGCCCGGCCCACAATACGCCGGGCGGGGATGACGGTCACACGTACCCCAGATGTCGTTACCCTCCAGGACGGTGGACCCTGTGTCCTGGTGGCGGAGGAAGTCCACCAAGTCCACGCGGCCGCAGGCGTACTCGCCGGCCTTCCCGTCGACGCAGGGAATGGGCCCGGCGCGCTCGTACTTGTCGCGCTTGAAGGCACCGGCGTCCCGCTGCTGCTGCCGGTAGTTGGTCTTCATGCCCCGCAGGGTCGCCATGGACATGGCCGAGGGCGCCGACGAGGCCCGGAGCTGCTGCGGCCCGAACTCGGACGCCTGAATGACGAAGTCGTCCTGGGGCGCCTGGGGCCGGGCATCGGCGACGCCCGAGCCCAGGGCGGCCAGAAGGAGAGATGCGGCAGTGACCTTCATGTTGGATGGCGGGGAGGGCAGAGGAAAGAGCGGTAGCGAGAGAGGTGCTGAGGGGCCCAACCTCGAGCATCGGGACCGTCGATCTTCTCTTTTATGTACGAGCCACCGCGCATCCTCCAAGGCCCGGGGGGGTGGCAGCCTGGTTCTGAGCCTCGTCACCCACAAAGCAGCAAGCTGCTCGGCTGCCGGCTGCTGATAAGCCAGCCCCCCGCGCATCGGCCTGAACGGCTCCTGGCGCTGGGCAGGTCCAAAGTCTCTTTTAGTTACGGCCTGGGTTCCCCTTTCCGGAAGGTAGCAGGAACATTCAGGCCATTCTGTGGGGTTTCTACTCTATCGGCCTGGGCGCCGAGCCCTTGGCGGCGGCTTGGGTCGCAGTGGCACCGCTGAGCCGCCCGCACCGGCGAGTATGCCGACGTGCAGGATATCATGTTCGCCTCCTCCTGGTGTAAACGATTGGCACCGCGCTCGCCCACGCCCAAAGCCCAGCAAAGTCTTGGCGCCCCTCCCCCTAACGCGATGGTGTCATTCCTTTGCCGTCGCGGAGCTTCTTGGATAGGAAAGAGCTCGGCTCGGCACGGGTTCGTCGGCGGGGGATCTCCTGAGACGGCAACCATCGGGCCGGGCACACCTAACCGGAGCGGCTGTGGTGATTCATGGCTGCGCACGACACCGATAAGTCGGACGGGGGGGTCGCAATAGGCGGCATGTGATGCCTTTCGTATACCAACGATCCTGTTGTGTTCTTCCGTGTTGGCCGTGTTGGCCGTGTTGGTCGGTGGACGTCAAGATCAGTTGCCGCGACTATCCGTGCTATTGCATTTGAGATTGCTTCTGCCTCTAGGATTACAGCTTCTGCCAAGGCCTTAGCCATGGCGTATATACCCGCACGGCCAAAGTAATTCACCTCGCCATGATGAATACCGAGCTGTGTCAAATGCAGTCACAGCGTGGCCGGTCTTCCTTGTCGACTGGTTCCACCCAAAAGAAAAGAAAAAAGGAGAGGGAGAAGGGGGCCTCTTCGATGGCAGCAAGCCATGTAAGCAAGAAAGGAAGATACCAACGACAGCACTCACTTGCAGTTCCGTGGATCTTCAAGTCTGAGATTCCTTCAGCATGGGTAGCGGTGTGTACAGGGCCCCATGGTGTCGCTTTTACACTTGCTTCTCTCGTTGTGGCAAGAGCCACTGGCTATCGAAGGGGAAAGAGCATTAGGTACTGCCAGAAGATCCGGCATTCTTTCTTGCGATTTCTGATTAGATGTATTGCCTCAAGCCTCGTAAGCTACTCCTATGGGGACCATAGCATTTCGTTTGTGTTGCATGTCACCGCGAGGGTTCAACACGATGCGGCTCAAATCTGGACCAAAGAGGCCAAGGCTGGGCGATTCTTGGCATAACCGCTGTTTGTGTTGTCACAGGGGGCAGGCTAGCAGAACCAGATAGCCGGAACAGAGTTTGCTTGCTCCCCAGCTGTCTGGATTTCCAGGCATCCATGGGTACATGCCTCAAAGCTTGATCTCTTGGCCCCGGCCGATCCTTGTCCCTGTTGAGTACCCAGGGGGCGTTTCCCAGGTGAGCAGACCACCAGCAATATTGTTGCAACCAAGGCATGGCTTGGCGCCCACAGCTCGCCACCATCTCATTCCACATCCTGTAAGACAAGGAGAGGCGGAGATCCAATGCAAAACAAATAGAAGAACGGTTCAAATACCATAGCTGGTTAGCTTCTGCCATCTTCTAGATGCCGGATCCGTCAGCGCTTTTCCCCGATGTTCATGCCATCATCCCTGAGGGCCAATACCAGGGCGGAGTGCCACTGGCTTGTTTAGTTGCGTGCACCTATACACGGAGTAAGGGTTGGTTAATGAATATCTTCCGCTTGGTGTACATCTAACTACCTGATCGATCCGCTTGCTAGAACTGACCGCCAGTTCAGCAGGTCAACCAGCAGCGCCTCATCGGTCCCAGAGTATCGGTGGTGCATTACCAGTACCTGGCCATGAAGTATTAAGACCTCCACTCCAAGCTCGGCCCATGGTTTATAAACTTGATCTCGATATACAAGCCATCAAGATTGTTGTCGACTAAGGCTCAGCCGTATTCAGGAGCCCTAGCGTGATCGCCCCTTGGGATTTCCAGCCCCCAGTTGGTGGACGACTGGCCGATCTTTTTCAGGTGCTATAGAAGTTACAGAAAAGATCGATTGGGCCGGAATTCTGGCTCAAGCGGAAGTCGATGTATTCACTGTACGCCTGCGCGTCGACGGCGGCATGCTGGACAGTCAGCCGCGACCGAAAGAGAGCCACGCGCATGATTATGTCGGTGAGGGAGCTTCACTCCAGTATTGTGGGCGGAAATCATGTGGAGATCGACAGGATACAAAGGACAGCCAGTGGATCAGTAAAAGTGATGCTGAAATTCTGGTTGTAATAGAGTCAGTTGTCGCAGTTGAATTGGTGCCACTGCGCAAAACCCAATACACCAACAGATATGCCATGATCATGTCGGTGGTGAAAGAGGCTACTGGAGGCAAATCGTACCAGTACTTGTCGCGGAAGAGAGCTCTTGGGGCCTATGCGGATATTCACATCCTCACCTTTCCCGGTTGTTCCGGCCTTGTGTTATGTATTTCATATGCTATATCAAACGTGAGACGCTTTGCTTGACCGCATCATCTGATTGCCATCGTTCTAGAAAGACTTTGCCTCAGCCAGCGGCAGGGGTTCCCGGCTTGCCAGGTTCTGTTCACAGCCTCGCTCTCTGTCATAGGCTACCGACTGGGGCTTTCCCTGCCTAGTCGTTATAATCAGAACCGAAAATACTGTCGAGTCGCCCAGGAATTCCATTTGAGTCCGGTAAATGAGATTTTCAGGTGTCTTCCTATGGAAGTCCAAGTCGTAGCTTAACTAACTTTTCTTGATTCCACACAGAATGCGACTCTACTGGAAAAAGGTATGTAGGTACCCGGATTTTAAACAGATGAGGCAGAATGTAGCGGAAGATATCCGGACTATACAGGCCATTTGTTGGAGCAACAGAAAGAAGCCGTTCGATCTCAAAGCGCTATCGGAAAGAGCTGAAGGGAGAACCGCAACGGCAGGAAGAGTAACGGCAATTGTGATTGGCAAATGGTATCCCATGGAGGAGCCCTGATGATGCTGAAGTTGCGCTGTGGGGCCGACAATGAGTGGGCTGACCCGACGAACCGGGCGCACCCAGAGCAGCAGCACTGGTTGTGCACCATACCTAGCACGCGTCACACCAACAAGACGTGCAGTTCAGGGTCAATTCCACGCCGCATACAGCAAGCAGATGCATAGAATACTGAATGCGATTGATGCAGCCAGGAAGAACACAAGAAAGTCCGCAACACAACATGGCGGCGAAAATAAAAAAATTAAAAAGACGTGACGTCTGCCGGGATCGAACCGGTGTCTCAGAGTATCTTCCAACTGAGCCGACATGATGGATGACACTTACAAAACAGCCTTCCAACAAGGAAGAGTCCGAGCAAAAAAGGAGCCTGCTTGAAGCAGGTGGGAGATGTGGCGTCTCCCGGAATCGAACCGGGGTCTTCACGGGGCACGCGTAATCATATATCGTGAATGAATTCAGGATATTAACCACAACGTGATGTACTGACCACTATACTAAGACACCTGTGATGATTGTTGAAGGCTTGCGGCTTATTGAAATATATATAGCAAAGCTAGTAAGGCGACAAAAAGAAAGGAGGACTTGCATGTACTAACTGCGCTGTCACGGCCCCACCTGGCAGATGGTTTTTGCGCTGCAGCTGCACAGCATGCAGACGGCTTGCTCTCCTCCTTTCCTGCGCTCTAGTCGTCATGCGCCGCATGCGAAACATCCCAAGCACAGATACATGACTCTTATTACCCTACTCACCGAGGTGGTTCGACTCTGTCCCTGCCGCCATCTGGTACTACAGCAAATGCAAGGTCAGATGCCTGTTATGTAAAGTAGATCCTTGCTAAGCCTCGACTTCCTAGCCATTGAAGGATCCCGGGGCCGACTTTCGAGTCTCTCATCGGTCCCTTAATGACGCCATGAGGGGCGTCGTGTGCGGTAGGCGAGCACGAACGGATGCTGTCTCTGCATGTGCCCTGTATCCAGTATCGGTCGGGTCGGTGTCAAGAACGTGCAAATGGCTCCCCACCTGATGCCATAGACCCTAGACCCCCCGTACGGTCCCGCCTGACGCTTGAGACGTTGCCAGGGGCAGGAGAGGAGGCGAGCGGGCAAGCCAGGGAGAGAAGCCAGGCCGAGTGTCGATCATGCAATTTGCACCGGATTCCTGGGCGGCCTGCTACACAGGAGCGTGTTTCATGCGCGCAACACGTCGTCGCCCTGGGCCATGAGTGCCATACAGCCGGGAAATCTGCGAAACGCGGCCCCCCACTCGTCGTGGGCCTTCCCGCCTGCTCGTCGTGGCGGGTTGGTATTTATGCATCACGCTATTGAGCCCGCCTGTTCGTTTCAATTCTCCTCTTCCGTCGCAACTCAACGACGAAGCCATCGAAAGCCTGTTCACCCAACCAGACCAGTTCGCATCGCGGCTCAGCCTCGTCTCATCCCGCCACTGCCACCTTCCGCCACCTAGCCCATTGCTTTCGCGAGCCAGCCGGGCCTTCAGCTTCCATCATGGTGGGTCCTCCTCCACCTCCACCTCCGCTTCCGCCTCCGCCTCCGCCTGCCGGTAACGCTCGTGGCCACTCGCGGGGGATCGGACGGGCGCGCCCGTACGAGAAAACACCACTGACGGCTACCGCGTGGATAGACTCGTGTTCTGTCACATGAAGAGATCCAGGTCTTCAAGGACCTCTTTGACTCCTATGTAAGAACGGGTTCCCTGGATAGGTCGAGCCAGCGGGCGCACGGCGTGCTGACCCGAGTTCAATACAGGATACCGACAAGGGTGGTTCGTAACGGGCCTTTCGTGCCCAGCACGTCTGCGGACGGGCGGGGCCGCCGCCTTGCGAGCGCCATCCGGCTGACAGGCTTTCCCAGGCAACATTAGCGTCGAGGAGTTCGCCAAAGTGATGTCGCAGAGCCCCGGCCAGACGCCGTCCGAGGCCGAGGTACAGCAGATCATCAACGAGGTCGATCTGGACGGCGATGGCCAGATCAACTTCAATGGTGCGTGTGGCTCTGTCACCCTAACCGGACCAAGTGCCCCGTCCCGCTAACGCACGCGTCCACCTCTGCTAGAGTTCATCACCATGATGACGGGCCAGCCGTACCCGCCGGTCCATGAGCAGGAGAACGCTGAGTACGCCAAGGCCTGGAAGCAGTTCGAGCCCTCGCTCAATGGCTCCATCACCCAGGCGCAGTTCCGGCAACTAATGGCAGATCTGGCAGAGCCCGTCAGTGACAGCGAGGTCGAGTCGCTGATCAACAACGTCGATGGCGAGGGCAAGATCAGTTGTGCGTGTGCCCCCGTCCCCGGCCATGTCTGGCACGACGGTGTCGCTGACTGACCATGACCGCAGACAAGGAGTTTGTCCACTTCATGAAAAACCGGAATGACGAGGAGGAGTCGCCCCAGGAGTACGAGGCTAGCCAGGCATAGGCACCCCGGCGATGGGTGGCAACAGGCGCGGAATGCCTGGTCGGCACGACGGGAAGCTAGCTCCGATAGAAATTCCAACAAGTGCTAGGCGTAATAGAGTCCTGTTCCCCCGTGACGGGTTCAGTGGAATATCACTTGCCCTGACGCGTTGAACGTGTACCTGCAGCCGCCGCTCGGTGGTCGTCCGCAACAAGCAAGTGCAACCTCCGGTGCCTGCGGGACGCCGCACGCCGGCCAGCAGCGGCTCCCGGAACAATAAGCATGCTGGTCATTCATGCATACCTGCCTCTCATAAAAGGTGCTGCAAGGCACGATAGGCCCTTCTAGATGGCGCAGGCTTGCCGAGTTCCGCGCAAATCCGGGGAGGCTGCGCCGCGTGGCCGACGCTGCTGCCGTCAGGCCGAATCGGGAAGGAACCGAACGGCTCGCTTAAAAAGGAACGATATAAAGAGATGGGGTACCGCGGAAAGGCACGCACGAGCATCCGTACAACCACCAGCATCGCCATGTACTTGGGCAAGTATCGCCTGTTTGCTGCAGCCAAGGTGCATCGCAGAGTAGCATCCATCAGTTGCATCAATTGTCGTCCCACGCCGACCAGGCAGTCAATCTTCCTAGCGCTCAGCGGCATCACGCATATGATACTCTCCTCTTCGGGCCCAATGCGAATCGCAGTGACCCCGTCCTGAGCCATGGCCCGCCAACTCACCCATCACGGGGTTGGCGGACGAAAACCTGCCCAGGCCCCACCAAGTCACCCCTCGATACGGGATGTAAAGACCCTCATCATGTACCGGATAAGGCACCCCAAGCCAAGATCTAGTGCTCCTCGCGCCAAGCTGGCCAGCGGAGCGGCTGTGTCTTGGCGCAGCACTGCGAATCCCGATCGGGCAGCTCATAAGCCAGAGCTCCATCACGCCTTTAGGCCTCGCTCATCCTAGCCGCCTCATTCGGAGTCTTGTCCCGTCGACCGGTTGACCGACAAACGGCGGCGCCCTGTTGAATCGAGAATGTGACGTTTCTCGACCGGGTTCAATCTCCCTTATCTCCTAGCTTGTTGTGCCGAGAGACGCCCAAGGCCTCACGGGGAGAGCGCGTCTCACTACATGCCGCCGGCACAGCTCTATATAAGGCCCATAGTGTTCTTGTAGACAGCGAAGGGGTCCTTTTCGGTCCGAGCAGTCGTACATTCGCTCGTTTGCCGTAAGACGCTTCTTTCCCCCCCTTCGCCCCCCAAGCCGACCCCCTCTGCCCCCTTGTGAAGATGAGGACCACCTTTGGACCCCTGGCCCTGGCCGCGGCCTCGGTGCTGACGACGTTACCGGCGCTGGCGGGCGCGAAGAAGTCGCCTTGCAAGCCGAAGCCGTACGTGACGTCGGAAGCACTGCAGGAGCTGGTGACGCTGGACGACTTGTTGGCGGGCTCGCAGAAGCTGCAGGACATCGCCGACGCGAACGGCGGCAACCGGGCGTTTGGCGGCGGCGGCCACAATGCCACGGTCGACTGGCTGGTGGAGGAGCTCGAGGCGACGGGCTACTATGACGTGTACAAGCAGCCCTTTACCGAGCGCTTCTCGGGCGCGCGTGGCACCCTCAGCGCAAACGGGGCCGCCGTGACCGTGAAGCCCATGACGTACACGCCGGGTGGCAAGTTCGCCGGCGTCCCGCTGGTTGCCGTGGCCAACGAGGGTTGCGACGCTGGTGCTGATTTCCCTGCCGAGGTCAGCGGCGCCGTGGCTCTTGTCCTCCGCGGTACCTGCTCCTTCGCCGAGAAGACCACCAACGCCGCCACTGCTGGCGCCGTCGCCGTCCTCGTCTACAACAATGATGAGGGCGTGGTCAGCGGCACCCTGGGCGCCGACTCGCCCGACTTCGTGCCCTCGCTCGGCATCTCCGACGTCGACGGCACTGCCATGCTAGCCGAGCTCGAGAAGGGCTCCGTCACCATCGACCTCGACCTCGAGTCTGTCCTCGAGGACCGCGTCAACTACAACGTCATTGCCGAGTCCAAGGGCGGTGACCACAACAACGTTCTCATGATCGGCGGGCACTCGGATTCGGTCTTTGCTGGGCCCGGCGTCAAGTGAGTTTTCCTTTATAGCCGACCGTTCCTTTTCCCCTGTTCAGTGGGATGGAATATTTGGATTGACATAGCGGCTTCTCTTCAGCGACGACGGCTCCGGCACTGTCGGTGTCTTGACCGTGGCCAAGGCCCTGACGCAGTTCACGACCAAGAACGCCGTGCGTCTCGGCTTCTGGGGCGCCGAGGAATTCGGCAAGCTGGGTTCCTACTTTTACGTCAAGTCGCTCAACTCGACCGAGACGGAGGTCAGCAAGATTCGTGCATACCTGAACTTTGACATGGTACGTGCCGTCCGCGGTGAACTACCTCGCATTGCCCCTGTTCTGACATAACGTCCCCTTGAAGATCGCCAGCCCCAACTACATCTTGGGCATCTACGACGGCGATGGCAGTGCCTTCAACTTCTCGGGCCCTGCCGGCTCGGACACGATCGAGGCCGCGTTCGAGACCTTCTTCGAGAGCAAGGGCCACGGCCATGTGCCGTCCGAGTTCACGGGCCGGTCGGACTATGCGGCCTTCATCGAGAACGGGATCCCGTCGGGCGGCCTGTTCACGGGCGCGGAGAATCGCAAGACGGAGGCGGAGGCGGCCCTCTTCGGCGGCACCGTCGGCGAGGCCTACGACGTCAACTACCACGCGCCCGGCGACACCATCGACAACCTGGCGCACGACGCCTTCCTGCTCAACACGCAGGCCATCGCCGACGCCGTCGCCGCCTACGCCACCAGCTTCGAGTCCCTGCCCCCCGTGCAGCTCCAGAAGCGCCGCTGGGACGCCGACAACGCCCAGTTCTTCAAGCGCCAGGCCGACAAGGGCCACGGCCACGCCAGCCACAGCGGCCCCTGCGGTGGTGGCGACCTCTACTAGTCGGCCGGGTGTGTTGCTTGGAAGTAATAAAATGGAGAGAGAAGGGTTGGGCGTTTGCAAGTCAGGGTTGTCGCCAATGCATGGCCGCAGCAGCCTAGTAATGTTAACTGATAATATATGAATGAACGACCTGCCAGTCACGATTTGAATACGAAGACTACGGTAGTCGATTGAATCCCTGACCTGTATCCTGGCCCGCTCAGCCACCACAATCCCTCCCCGAGTCTCCCTTCAACTTGCTTCCGGTGACCGGCTCCATCACCATCAGAACACTACACTGCCGGTTTACGTGCCGCCAACCCCGGTTTCCCCATATACACGTCTTCCTCGACCCCGTCGTCGACGCGGTAGAGTCGACGGCCCGCCTCGGTGTCCCAGTCGCTTCCAACACGGGAGGGGGGGCTGGCGCTCTGCTTTCCCATATGCTTGGGCGGGGGGACGAGGCGGGCCATGCCAACGAAGCCGGCCCCGACGACACCGGCGACGTGCGCCTCACGAGCGTCCCTCTCTACGCCCACGCGCGTTCGCGCCCCGGTCCTCGGGTGCCGCCGCTCCCGCCGGCTAAACGCCAGGTCGGCGGAACGGAGTGGCGACGGCGGCCCGAACAGCAGAGAGGCTTGGTGATAGAGGGCGGCGGGGCCGGACGCCGGGGGTTGGGAGCACGCATTGGGTCGTGCCGAAGTGCCAGAGCGGCACTGTTGATAATAGCCGGCCGCTACCGACGACCCCATGCCAACGACGACTGGGTAAAGGTGCGATTCAACATGTCCCATCGCCCTCTTGGTGTGGCTGAGTGCGTCGTATAGGACGCCCACGCTCCTTGCCCAAGTATATAACGCTTGCCGAGGGCAGATTGGCTTCCCCGTCCCTCGCCACTGCAGCCCCCCCCCCCTCCCGATAGATAAAGAGGCAAGGCAAGCGGTTGATACATCCAGCTGCACCTGAGGAGATTCTTTGCGTTGTTGGTCGGCTGGGGGATCGAAGCAAGAAAGAAACCAAACTCCCGCTGTGCCTCTGGTACCCAACTGTGGCCGTTGTGCGTCTGCAACCTGAGAGCAGTGCGCCTTTTCTATATTTCAGGATGACGACCACCTAACATTGTTCCGCTGTTGATCATCGGCGCTGGCCCTTCGGGGGCCGCGCTTGCCCGGCTATCAGCAGCCGACATCGATCACTTTGGGTTGGGACCGATTGACGTAGGAACGGCGACAAAGCTGCCTGCACTCCTCCTAAACTCCAGGTACCGAGCGCAGCGCCCCCGGGCGAATTAGTGAGGACGGAAAAGACGCAGGAAAGCCGCATGAAGCCCGCAACCGTCCTACTGATAGACGCCAACGACGCCGTATTCACATTGAACAAGTACATGATGGATAAACGCGGTACAGCACACATTTCCCCCGGGCCGCGCCGGCGATCCGCCTCCCCCTGCCCGGGGACCCTCCTTACTCTTCGACGGTTCTGAAAGGGGAGGCGGGGCGAGGAGAAATCTACTTCGCCGTATGATGGCATATGGCGGCGGAGATTACAAACTCCAGCGGTTGCCCGGTTTTCCGTCGGCAGTCGTCGTCTTCAGTGGCGGCGGCGACGACGAGGCGCGATGGTCGGGCACGCGCAGCAGACCATTGGTGGGCGAGATGCGCCTAATCGGGGAGAGGCCGACGAGGGCCTTGGCGAGGGCGGGCACACCGCCCTCGGGGAGGGAAGTAGCGTCAAGGGCGTCGCCAATGGCGAGGGCGGCCTCGTGCATCTCGGCGATCTCGGCGCTGTCCCAGACGCCCTCACGGCGGTGGAGGGCGCGGAGGAGGGCGAGGCCGCGCTGCTCGAGGGCCGGCGCCACCGCCGTCGTGACGAGCAGCGAGAGCGCCGAGACGAGGTCGCCGTCGAGCGAGAAAGTCGGCCGCGCCGACGTTTGGTACTGCGCGATGAGCGGCGCCGCCACCACCTCGGCCCGCTCCAGGAACCGCCACCACACCTCGTCCACGGCTGGGTCCGGCACGTAATGCACCGGGTCCCCCCAGCATTGCGTAAGGTCGAGCGCGAAGATGACGGGCCACAGCCGCTGGTGCAGCTGCAGCCGGCCGAGCTGCCGTTCCTCAAAGGCCGAGAGCGGGTGCGCTGCCGCTGCCGCCTTTGTTTTCTCGAAGCGCGCTTCCCACCGCCCAAAGAGGGCGGCCATAGGGTGCTCGCTCGTGGGCGTGCCCAGCGGCGTCATCTCGGGCGAGGGCAGGCCCGCGAGGGTGCGGCACTGATGCTGCGACGGCGGCGGCGTGTGCGCGTGCCACTCCGTTGCTTCGGTCGGCGTCATCGTCTCGTGGGCCGGGCGGTAGAGCCGGGAGGCAGCCAAGTAGCCGCCGTTAATGTAGGCCAGGTCGAAGGCGCGAAGGGCCGTCGTGGCTTCGGTCAGATCGGCAAAAGGCCGGCAGGCCATCTCGTCGCCGAAGTAGCTTTCGGGGGCGGCCAGGAGGGGCGGCGCCAGATGCTCGTCGTCGAGGAAGGCCGAGAACTCGACGCCCAGGTGGGCGAACATATCGGCCAGGTGGCGCCCCGTGGCCGGGTCGTGGAGGCCCTGCAGCGAGGCCGGGCCGAGCAGCATGCGCGTGCCGGCCTCGAAGTGCTTGATGGACTCGGCGTAGCGGCCCATCATGCTCTCAAAGCAGATGAAGAGCACGCAGCACAGCAGCACGATGTGTGTCTCGACAGACGAGCCGGCTCCGACCCCGCCCAGTCCCGCCGCCGCCGCCGCCGCCGACATGCGCGCCACCATGCCCGAGATGGCCATGTTGTACTGCTGGATTGTCGCCCGCTCCATCTCGTCCGTCTTGCGGGACCACGGCGTCGCCGCCAGCGTCTTGGGCGCGCTCCGGGCCACGAAGAGCTGGTGGGCAGCGCCGACGGCGGCGAGCGTCGTCCGCACGAGGCCGTCTTGTGCTGCCAGCGGCAGCACGTAGTGCTTCCAGAAGTCGGCGGACCCCGGCGACGAGTCAGCTAGGCCATCACACGTCCATTCCCGGAAGTGGTGGAAGAAATAGGCCTCGGCGCCCGAGCTGTATGTCATGGCACTGAGGGCATAGGCAGGCCCCACGGCCACGGCCCGGGGTTTCTGGGCGAGCATCAAGGCATTTGCTCGTGATGGCGCATTGGCGGCATTTGGCTGGTGCTGCGTGTCGCTGGGTTGCCGGCGGCGGCGGCGACACGCCGCCGCGCCCTCGTTTCCGTCCTCGTCCCTCTTGTCGGCGCTGTGACGGCGTCAGCGGACGGAAGGGGAAAAGGGGGGAGATGATCCAACAACGCGGAGCCCGGCACCGTGCAACTTACTGCCTACGGTCGCGCGGCATCAGGCGAGCGATAGGCTCACGGGCAGTGGGGTCAGGGTCGCGTACCGGTGGGAATAAGACAAGCGGGCCTTCCGATGGGCGTCGCGGGCCTCCTTCGGCCGACGCAGCAGGAGAGGTGGCATATCAAAAAATTCAGGTCAGGTACCCGGCTTCATGACTGGCCGCGGATGGGCAAGCTTTTCTGGGCGCGCAGAAGAGCAAGGCGGCAGTCGCCAACGCGCTGGTATTCACGCTGGCTTGACGTGCCGAGGGAGGCCAAGAAAGACACTAGCGATGGATGGCTCCGCGGCTGGTGGTAGGGGAGGGTCGGATCCCGCGGACTGCTATCAATTATCGCGAAGAACTCGGTGTTGCATCGAAGCACGGCAAAGCGACAAGACCGACACCAAAGCGACCAAGGCAGCAGTAGCAAAAGTGGGAGCAGCAGCAGTGGGAGCAGCAACAGGGGGAGAAGCAACAGCAGCATATGGGTTTGAGAAAGCAGGACAGGCCAGGGGGCTGGTGGCAGCCGGCGTTTGATATCCTGCCGGCCTTGATACCATCAAGCCTTTCATGCCAACCCGGGCTGCTCAGCTCAGCCTCCAACAGTGGAGGGCCCTCTGGAAAGAGAAGACGGACACGCGCGGCCCTACCGGAACTGCACCGCATCATTGGCCCTTGGGCCGCTCTCAGGGACAGAGGAGTCATCCGGCGAGTCTCCGGCCCTGTGCCCTCCATGGGTGATGGAGATACGCACGCAGCGTCGTGGAGTCATACGACGCCCCGGGCGCATCGGCAGTCAGCAAGCCTTCGGATGGCCTGGCATGGCCTCGGACGTGAATTTCGCCATTCGACCGACCAAAGCCGGTACTAGATCACGGCAGGCGTGCCTACGATTAGCCAGGCGGGCCGCGAGCAACCTAAAGCTTGTCGTAGGTTGTATGATGGCTGGCATGAACTGCCGGGCTCCCCGGAAGCATGGGGAGGTGGTCGATGCAGACTCATCATCCCCTGGTTGGTAATTTGGTTTTGGGGCCAGAGGCGGGGTGAAGCAAGCAGGCCCAGGCCCAGGCCCAGGCCCAGGTTTCCGGGGCATCGCCCCCAGCCAGCGCTGTTACTGCTCCTGGCGGCGGAGCTGGGGAGATGCAGCCCCGAGGGACAGACAGTCGTCTGGCTGGCTGGCCCGCCGGCTTGCTCTCCAAGGTACATCCAAAGTGCCTACATGCCATGGGATGCCTAGCACAGCCCGAGGGGAAAGCCGCTATGGGTGGATAGCAGACCGAAGCAGTACTTACTGATCCCGACCGCCTTCCTATCCAGCACATTGACTCCAAGCCCCGGTAGCGCGTCCGCCTGCCGCCCACCATGGCCCAGCCCGATCCACCAGCCAGGCTGAATTCTGCCCCTCCCACTCTAAACCCGCCCATCCCTCCATTGACAGCCCTGGCTATCACGACGACTCGCGATCACGACGACGACGGACCAGGACGACGATTGACGAGGCTTCCCACGGCGCGCGTCCGAAACAAAACCACCTCTCCCGCCTCCCACTGCGCGCCTTAGTCCACAGTCCCACCCCGCGTACCCCCCACGCGCCCGACGTACGCCTTCGCCCTCCGGCGCTACCCACTACCGCATCGCGCTTTCGCGCCGCAACCGCTTCACACCTGCAGCCACCCAACATGGCCAACTCGACGGCGGCGGACTCGTTCTACATCCGATACTAGTACGTTAGCCGTCCTCTTTTTCCTTTTCCTCACTTCACCCCCCCCTCCTCACCTTCCCTTCCGCTCTGAGAAATACCCCGACGTTCCCACCTAGCCGTATTCCGAGCCCAGCGAGCCGCCTGCGCGCACGCGCGCGCGAGTGGGAAGGGCATTGGAGACGGAAAACTCAAGGAGGCGGAAAAAAACAAAGGCAAAAAACAAATTGACTAACACGGAGTGCTTTCTTCCCCAACCTGCTAGCTCGGGTCACTCGGGACGCTTCGGGCACGAGTTCCTCGAGTTCGACATCCGGGTGGTGGGGGACGGGCGGTCGGCGGTGGCGCGATATGCCAACAACAGCAACTATCGCAACGACAGCCTGATCCGCAAGGAGATGTGCGTGTCTGACACGGTCGTCGACGAGGTGCGCCGCATCGTGCGCACGAGCGAGATCATGAAGGAGGACGACGCCAAGTGGCCCCAGAAGAACAAGGACGGCCGCCAGGAGCTCGAGATCCGCATTGGCGGTGAGCACATTAGCTTCGAGGTGCGTGGGCAAATCTTCTCGTTGTGTTGTTCTGTTCCCCCTCCCAGGTGTTGCGGGGAAAAGTGTGCATGTGCGTGTGCGTGTCTTGGTTGCGGTCGCGGCATGGCTGACGGGTTTCCCGCGTGGGGAAAACAAAACATAACAGACGGCGAAAATCGGCTCTCTCATCGACGTCACCGAGTCAGCCGATCCCGAGGGCCTGCGCGTCTTCTACTACCTCGTCCAGGACCTCAAGGCCCTCATCTTCAGCCTAACCTCGCTGCACTTCAAGATCAAGCCCATCTCATAGTCGGCCACCAGCGCCACAGAGGGGAGAAGGCCGGACGCGCGGAATGCGACGAGCAAGCGAGCGGGCTAGACACCAGAAATACAGCCCGACAAGCGGGGGCAAGTTCACGGGCGAGGGGGGAAAGGAGGAACGTGAAAGCGGTTTTAACGCCGCCCCTGACCGAGGTGCGAAGGTGATGGTCGCGCAAGACCAGGCGAGGAGGCGAGAAGAATAGACGATCTAGGGCATGAGAGTTGACTGAACGGAGCCGACAGGGAAGACGGCAGATATCAAGTCCGCACCCACCCATCTCTCTCGCGGAGGGACTGACGTAGCAGCGGTTGGTTTCTACTTGCCATTTGATATGCCCCCCCTCCCCGGAACTGAACCTCCATTTCCCTAACCCTTGTGCGCTTCCACTGCCCAAACGCCTCCTCCGTCCCCTTCCGACTCCCTTCACCTCGGCCAAATGGTGTTATCAAGATCAATTCGGTTCGTCTGCCGTTGTGCGTGTGCGGCGGGGAAAACACAAGACACTACAGCATGTACCGTGTTGGCGCACTATCGTCGCCCCGAGCCACAATAATTGGGCGTGATGCGTGTGGGGATCATGCTTGCCTCCTGCACCCCGTCCGCCCCCGTGATATGCGTATTGCGCGCGCGCGCGCGCGCGAGTGTCTGCGCGTGTACAAGAACAAACGAACGAGTGGTGACGGTGCTTCCCAGCGTTCAGCCTCCAAGTTCTTGCTCTCCTCCGTTCTCTCCTCCCTCTCACTCGCCTCAAACATAGGAGAGATCGCCCGCCTGGCTTACCCAAAGGTGTTGACGTCCCTGTCTTCCATTCCCCAGGGTTGCTACTGCTGACCATAGCGTCATGCTTTGCGGGGCCACGTCCGCCTCTCCGCCCCCCTAATGCCTTGCCCTGTTGGGTCAGGATTTCGTGGTCCGCGTCTCGGTATCCCGCATTTCGTTGCTCACGTCCCATTACCGCAGCTCCATGGCGGCGAAGCAGCCGCGGTCGTCGACGTGCTTTAGTTCGAGCTGCTGGAACCTGTTCCGGTAGGTTAGCAGGACTTATTCGTAGTTTGCAATATGGAAAACAACGAAACGAGCCCCCGTCGTCCACATTCGAAGACTCACTTTTCGCTCCGAGCGTGGTAATAAATACCACTAATGCAGCCCTCGCGCTGGTTGAAGCAGATGTAGTAGAAACCCTCGAAGCTGGCGCCGTTGATGTTGACGATGCGGTGGTTCGGGACCAGGAACAGCTCCTTCCAGCGCATAAATATATTTTCTTGGGCCTCGGGGTGTTGGATGTGTACGGAGCCGCGTTTGGCCTGCTTCGCGTACGGCCGGAAGGCGGAGAATTTGTTCCAGTGGTTGAGGTCGATCTTGTCGGTAGCGCCCCAGCTGTCGTGCTTGGTGAGGAACCCGTACTGCGGCCCGATGATTTCGCTCTCAAAATACGTCGTCAGACATGGGTTCTCTTCGGTGAGGCCTGGCAAAGGGGCGGTCCGATGGTTAGTGATCTCCGTCTCTGCACAATCCCGCGCCTGCGCTGGAGCGCCAATGAAACGGAGAGAACGGTGTGGGATTGAGACATGGCTGCAGGGAAGACTGACCATAAATCTTGAGGTAGCCGCATAGGAATGATTCCCGCAAGTCAACGTTCTTTATCTCGACCTCCACAACATATATCTGCTTTTCGGATTGCTGCGTGCCTTTAAACATACTCCCTGGCCGCAGAAAGGACGAAGACAGGGTTGGTAATATCTGCTGCCCCTCCCCGGGGATGGTCAGCTCGCTGAAAGGTTGCGCGTCGCAGCATGTACCCGTGGTGAAGTTGTACGTACCCTCATATTGGTGGTCTCATACCCCATGGGAGGTAGCTCAAACGACTGGAGCATTCGACGGTTCTCATTATCCTCGGCGATGAGCGACACCAGTTCGTCCGGCATGTCTCCGTGCATTTCCGATGCCGGGATGGTGTGACGGTCGCGGCTGCCGGAATCCGTCCCTCTTGTCTCCTGAACCTTACTCGAAGCCTCCCCGGCCGCCGCGCCGTTCTCGTGATGGCATTCATCGTCCGGGCCGGCGGACTGCGGGCTCGTCTGCGCCGTGTCCACGCCGCTTCGGGATTCGGGATGCCGGGACAGGCCATTGAACAAGCCACGAACCTCGTCCTCCTCTAGCGACTCGGGTTGCGATTCGTCAAGCCCCGATTCGTCGGGCCCCGATAGGTCGTGAAGCAACCCCATCAGCTCATCCTCCTCCAAGTCTGCTTCCGAGTCTTCATCCGTCATGATGGCAACTGGTGGTCCCGAGGGTGGCGGCGGCACGGCGCGGATGGGCCCATGCGATGTGGACGCCGATGAGGACGAGGGGGCCGGGGGTGTGGGCGGGCGGTCATGGTTGTCGACTTGCATGGCGTCCGAGTCGCCCGGGGTGGCGTGCCGGTGGGGGGCCTGTGCCGGCGCACGCACGTCGTCGGGACATGACGAGCTGTATGAGCGAGGCGGAAGCTCGGGCGGCGGGTTATTTGATGGAGTCGGCATATCGGCAGGCGGCAGGCGAAAGAAAGCAAACTTTGGATGGCGTCTGCTGTAGGTAAAGCACACGAGGCGAACGCACGCGGCGGTACCAGGAGTGGGAATCTCGCGTGTCGATGCTGGCGCGGGGGGAGGCTCTGGTTTCGGGGACAAGCGGCGGCAAGAATAATTAAGATACGAGAGGGGGGGGGGGGGGCGAAGACGTGGAGGGGAGGGTGTGGACACGGCGCAGCCAAGCTGGCGTATCGTCGAACGATGTCGCGAGAGGCGAGGTTGTTGCGCCGCGCGCGTCTGGCGGTCGTGTTGCTACGAGGCGTCCGTTCTACTGAGGATCAGTTGCCCACGCCTGGGGAAATGTGGGAAGGGATGATGACGGCCTTCCCTGCGGCCGCTGGGGTGGAAGCGATAACGGGAGGTAGTACAGTTGGAATGGGGAAACGGGGACCAGCACGAGGCAAACGGGCAGTGGCACGCTGGGGGAAGCTGAGGTAGAGGTCCAGAAGTTGGTACATACCAACAATACAAGGCTGTTTTGTGTACTTAACACCCTAGTCGGGCACTCAGTACATGGCCATGCCTGGGGGTACTGCCAATATGTATGTGTTTGCTAGCCGAGTAGCAGTGCCGCTGGATCGAATGCTGCACGAAGTGTAGGGTGGAGGGAATAACTGTATGCGGTTGCGGGCGGCCGGGCTTCCAGCTTGGGATCCATGGATACGTACATCACATATGTACCTCCATGCACGAATAGATTGCTGGAGTTCGTCCACTGGAAAACAGGGTGCCTACGCGGCGATCGACGGCCAATGGCCCCCAAACGGGTCTGGGGTGCATTCCCTTTCGTGCGGCCAGTGCCATCAGCGATTGACCGAGCGAGGGACGATTACAGTAGTGTGGTAAGCAGTCAGGCCAGCCGGTCCTGGTTGGTCGCGGTGACGGCTTCTCGTGAAAGAGGGATGTCCCGACAAAGCCGCAGGGCCCTGAATTGCCAATGGGGCTCGCCGGGGGGGGGGGGGGGGCGCCTGGGGCGTCGTGGCGGCGTTATAGCGCTCATGTGCCCGTGCCTGCTGCCGGCGGCGCTTCTGCGCGGCCCACGGTAGCCGCAGAGCTGAGGTGTCGCCTTGACTCAGTCGACGGGGCCGTCCATTTCCATGTCACCAGTGGGTGCGGCGACTGACTGCCTGACTCTGGCGGCCGTGGTCTTGTTGGCAGCCCGTAGTGCATACGCAAGCGAGACAGACAGGCAGTCAGGCAGTCAGTTATCCCGTACGAAGGAAGAAGGGCCGGGCGCCGACATCATGACGCCGCCCCCGGGGCCCCCGTCAACGTGGGAAGGACTATGTTCCGAACCTGTATGTAGTGGCCGAGGAGTAAGGAGGAGGGCAGGCATGTGTCGATGGGTGGGCAGTTCAGTCGCATCCTGCAGCATCCAGGGGGCCCTATTGGCCGGAACGGCCTCTTCCAAGACTGCTCGTCACTTCCCAGCTGGACAAGGCCAGCAGCCCGGCCCATTCGGGAACCACTCATCCACTGGAGAGCCCGCCCAGCTTGGCCCTGGGGAGCGGGCAAAAAGAAAAAGAGGGCGACGACGAGGCCCTGGGGTTCGGGCTACCGGGAACCGGAACGGGGCCAGAACCCCACACTTCGTCCCAGCCTTTGCGCTACTGGGGGCCCTCATCCCCTCCACCTCATCCCCTCCACCTCATCGACGACGGGTCGTGGATGGCCTCTCACCAGGCCTTCTCGCGACTGCAAGGCTTTGCGAACCCCTCCTCCTTGTCGCGGGCTCGAGTAATAGGAACGACGGCAATGCACAAGAATACAGATCGCAGAACGGAGCTAGGGCCCTCCATCTGTCGTGGTGAGGGAGGCACGGAGCTGCATAGTGCTCTCCCAGTCCAGTCTCCAAGTCTGTCACCTGCCATGCGGATTGCTGCTTCTCATGCAAGCCGGTTAGCCGCCAAGAAATACCCGTATGCATGCTCCGATTGAGACCCATTCCCTACTCGCGCGGTTATGCGCGCCAGCCCCTCCCAGCACAGTGGATAAGGATAGATAGCATTACTACGCCTTGCGATGAGAGGGCAGATACCTCGCTGTCCGTCGCCCATACGCCCAACCAAGCCTCGGCCTCGAGCACCTATTCTGCGATGCCATCGTCATCATATTGTCGGGTGCCGTCCCTCACGGCGGGCTGACAGAGACAATTTTTCTTTTCTTTCTTCAGCCAGACTCGGCATATACAAGGCGCGCGCATATGGCAGTCTGGGACAGTTAGGACAGCCAGCGACCCCTCAGCTCCGGCCCCGATCCCTGGGGAGCACAGGAGAGCTCCTTGTGAGACACAACAGCAAGTCAGACATGCATGACATGCTGCAGCCCATCATCTGTAAATCGCCCGGCCCAGTCAATCCAAGACCAACCGGCATCGGCGCGCAACAACGGAAAGCGCCGATGCTGTACAGTGGGCAGTCGGGAGCAGTCGGGGAATCCACCGGTCCAGGACTTCGGGGGGCATTCTTCCAACTCGACCCCCGGGCAACGCGAACGCCAATATGGCGATATTGTTGATGGGGTTCTGATGTCACAGCTACTATCTACCTCTTGTCTGTTTCGGCGGCGACTTTTAGCACTGCACCCTGGCAGTCTGTAGCAGGCGGGCCGTCTACGGCATAGAGCAGCAAGCAGCGATTCGTGTATTGCGCTGCTGAAGCTTCCCGCAGACGGCCTGCGATGGGCGCCGGTCCTTCCCCCGAGCCATCCTGACTTCACCCCGCGTGCACGTGAGGAGCCCAGAGTTTGTCCCGAGTGGCCAGGCCGGGCAGGTCACTCTTCCTTCACTGCTGCGGCTCCTCCCGCTCTGCCGCCCACGCGTCGGAATGTAATTTGCAGGCATGTAACGCGTCATGTCGCCGTCGTAATGCACCTGCAAGCACTTATATGCGCGGCAACGACATCATTTCGGCTGGCTCACGGGCCCGGAGGCTTAGTGGTGGACTGCACGACGCCGCCCTCGTTGGGCCTTCTAACCCGCCAGTATCCAGAATAGCGTAATATCTGGCATAGCGGGATTTGCACGAGGTCGCGGTCCGGCTGGCTATTGGGAGCCGCCCCCCCCGTCTCGCGACAGAACCACCGGGTCAGCGACTGATACACTAGACCCAACCAAGGAATTTCTCCCTGTCGCCAGAGCAACAGACAATACCTATTTGGGGGCAACGTCGATGGCTGACTCTACGGCTGCCTCGGTGCGGAAGCCGTTGAAGTAGTGACGACGGAACGGATTCAACTCGTCCGCCGTTACACCTTCGCTCTTCAGGTCGCGCGCTTGGTACTGGGCTAAAACCTCCGCATCCACCTCCGAGTCGGCCATGCGGCGATAAGTAATAAGCCGCCGCGACCATTTGTTGAACACCTGTGTGCAGACGACGACGAGCTCCATGCACGGGTGCGAGGGCACGCCGATCTCCTGATCTTGGTCGTTGGCTGTGGGCATCCAGAAGGACAGGCGGCCGTTGTCGACCAGTGTATCCGTGGCAAACTGCAGGATATCGTCCAACATGGCAACGAAGCTGTACGGCTTCTTCGGGGGCACGTAGTCGGGCATCTGCCACGCCACCTTGCCCTTCTCCACCACCCAAGGCGAGCCGACCGGGTCGCGGCAGCCTAGCACCTTCAGCCCTTCGCGCACGCCGTAGGGCGGGTCGCACAGGACGCCGTCGAGGATCCTCGCTTTGCGGACCGGGCTGTTGGTCAGGTCGCACACAAACGAGTCTCCCAGCAAGTGCCCCAGGCCGTACTGGTCAAAGTTGCCCTTGAGACTCTTGGTGCTCCCATCGCCCCGGATGGCTCGTCCGTCAATATCGCTCCCCCAGCCGACGGCGCCCCACTGGGCGCAGGCAATGGGGAAACTGCCCGTCCCCACGAACGGGTCGTAGAACAACTTGCCCGGCGCGGCCAGCGCAATGTTGGCTGTGACGAGTGCGAGCTCGCTGTCCATGGATGTCGTAGAGATGTAGCCCCTTTTCTTCAGATCGAACGTCCTGATAAGGTCCCGGCCCGATTGCCCAATGAGGCGACCGAAGTGGACTTTCATGGGCGCGGGCAGATTTCGTTCGACGGCCTGGTAATCCCACTGCTCAAACAGAGTGAACTCCTCGTCGGGGCTTGACATCTTGATCTCTCCCTGGAAGGGGAGGTACGAAAACGAATTAATCAGCGCGAGCCTCTGCTTGTTCGGTCGAGTGCCCTGGTAGGCATCAATGGACAGCTTGAAACTGGGCTCCTTGTATTTGGCCCAGAGATGGGTCGTCTTCCTTTTGACCTCGGCATGGAGGTTGTCTAGGTCGTCACCCGTGCCCCAGTGCTCATGGATGCTTTGCGCCAGAATGGAGCGCTTAATGATGGCCCTCGCAGCATCTTCCGAAGGAAGTTCGACGACGCAAAATGGTGACTATGAACGCTGGTCAGGGACGGAGAAAAGAGGAAACCCGGGCCGTCGTTGCAATTACTGACTTCGACATCATAAAAGACGACCTTCATGTCCACGCCAGCGACCAAGGCAAGGGCTTGTATCTCCGGCATGCGAAACGTCTCGTGAGACTGACTGAATCGAATCAGGAACTCCATCATTGCGAGTCCGCTCCCTTGAGACCACGGCGGCGTGGCTTGACGAGGACCGAGAAAGCGAGGGTGATGCACAGGGCAATTATCGATCCTCTGGCACGTCAATTTTCCGGGGGAAATGAATGTGGGCTGGGGTCTGGCGCTCTAGAGAGGCAGTATTCTTGCCGTCCCGTTGCGAAAGCTGGACCAGAGCTGTGCGAAATGGGAGGTATCGAGGGGCCGTGGGAAACTAAAACTGCAAGGCGTGAGTCGATCGCGAAATGGCCGAGTGCTAATGATGGCGCCACTCTTAGAAGGTGCATGTTTTCCGGTTGGTGCATAGAACAGTTCAGCTGCTTAACTCAGTACTCCAGCACCGGCGGAGGATTCAGACATACCGTATGAGCTACACTGTCCCCGCTTTGTTCATTGGAGCCCTCACTATGCGCGCCCTGGGGTGTTTGTATTATCTTGCGTTTTCTTTCCCCCAAGGGTCGCCTCGTGTCGCCTTCAGCCCTACGCAGACCGACTGACAGCCTCAAGAACGGTGACCAGCCGAATTGACCGGCTCTGTACTCTGCTGATATGTTCACGTTCCCGGACCCCAGCGTCTACCAGACGGCGAAATGCTTTGCCACCTACGGCACCATGAGCCACCCGGATGCGAAGCAGCTGCCTTCTAAAGGCAAGCCGTGGAGCACGCTGCTCGGTCTGGACTTTGTGCACAGGGTGAGACTTGACAGAACTTCACACGACGTAGCGGGTTCCCTCAGTTCTGACCAGGAGCAGGTCGACCTGGTTCTGCCTCAGGAAGCACTGCAGCGACTCCAGTTGAAGTTTGGACAAGATGACTACGCCCCAGCATACCACCGGGTCATCATGCGTCTGGGCGATGTCCTCGACGGTGAATTTTTCACTCAGTACATCAAGATTGGTACGTGGAAACGCTGTGGGTGCATTTTGACCTGTTGGTTGTGCTGATGACACCAGGAAACGTTGCAATGCTTTCCGAGTGCAAGACGGGCAACCCCACGGTCTTTACGTTGAGGGACGGTAGGGACTTCGTAACTCCATGTTCTACTCTATCATTCTAACCCAGTGGTTCCAGGACAACTCACCATGTTTCTTGACAAGGAGACCTATGAGCGGGCGGGCTTGGTTGGCCACACCCATGGAGTGAAGGGAAATCGAGGAAGCAAGCCCCGATGGAGTAAGTGAGCAGCACCACACGAGGCGGTACACGAAGTGGCTAATTCATCCAGTTGTCAAGTTCGATTTGCGCGACCCTGCAAGCTTTCCGGGGAAGAAGGGATTCGACAGGCTGCTTTATGCATGCAAAACTGTCTTCAACCAGCCCATGACATGGCTTTTCCTCAATATGTCCCAAAGTAAGACCAAGTCACCGCGGTCCTAAGAGGTGCTTGCTGACAGCCTCATCTACAGCCCCTGATCCAGACCCCCTGACAAAACATAGTCCAGTCAAATATACCTCGTCGCCTGCTCTGACGGAAGACATGCAAACGCAGATGGCGGACATCGCCCCACCGCAGTCTATCATGGAGCATGGCGGAAGAGTTGATTTTGAAACATTCGCCACGGACACATATGAGTGGATTTCGCTTGTGCGAATGGACAGCCCCAGAGTGGCCGCCAAGGACAGCGTCGACTCGTATCTCTCCCGGTACGAAGTGCCCTCCCCGTCGGAAGAACCGCAGGAGGTCGCTCTTTGCCGGATCACTTGGCAGGGCTTCATGTCGCCAATCTGGGTACGGCAGACGTTAGTGGACGTCATCCTCAGCCTTTCGTCTCGCTCATGGTTCGCCTTAAGCGCCAGCACCTTCGACAAGGGCGTCGCGGGGAAGAGTACAGATTGTACCGTCATGCGGCCGCAAAATTCGGCAGGCAGGTACTTTCTGTGGGATGTCCACAGCCACGAGGGCTGAGCGATGTGGCATTCAGACGCGGTGCAGTGCCTAGTCATGTCGCTGGCGGACGTTACGTTCACTGAGCTCCTGGTCGGCCAGGGCGTCTTGAACAAGCTGGCGCAGCGCGGCCTGGCCTTCCTCGGTGCCGATATCGTCGCGTCCCGCGAGCTCCTCGATTCTCCTTCGGAATTCGGGGTCGACCTCCAGCTCCTGATCCTCAAGCGCGGGCATAGTGCCCATAGTCACTGCCAACCCGTCGGGCGCAGGTGGCAGCTGGTCGGCAACCTGGCCGGACGGCTGTCCGTTGGCCTGGCTTTTGTTTTCCACTCCCTTCAAATATTCAGCTACTTCGGGGTAGTCGGCCTCTTCCATTATCTTTTGCATGGCCGTCTGGCCCTCGGCATTCTTCGCGAACACGTCGATGCCCAGCTCCTCGACCAAGGCTTTGGCGGCAGCGACCGATTCGACGACGAAGAGGGCCGTCTCGCGGTCCTCGTCGCGCAGGTTGATATCCACGTTGAACTCTCGGACAAGCGTGCGTAGGAGATCGAGGTGCTCGTAGCTGGCGGCGGCATGGACCAGTGAATAGCCGTGTTCGTCCTGGCCTGAGGCGAGCGATGGGTTTTCGCGGAGGAGGGGCAGCAGGGCCGGGCTGTTGTCAGCGGCGAGAAGATAGGGGTTGGCTGCCATGGCGACTGTCATTGACTAGGGGATACAGATGGATAGCAAATGATAGTTGTGTCTTGATCTGCGCTGTTCCTGCTCGCTCTTGCCCGTGGAAGAAAATATTGCGACTGGCGAGGCATTCGCCGGTATGACGCATCGCCATGCCCCGCCCAGAAAGAAGCTGCCAGGCCCTAATTGACCTTTTTTTTGGAGGGGTAATTGCTGAGAGCGGGTAGATCCCGGCCAATGGCTCACCGATGCGCCGCACTGTGTGGTGTGCACCAGCATGGAACCACAAAGGTTGCCACGCTAATTGGGTCGTGTAAACGTCAACGCTGGGCTGTTTACCATCATGAGAAATCTACATTGACGTTCTCTCTTTAAAATACGAAGGAGCGATCATCCCATTCGGTGTTTTGCAGCACTCAACGTACATCTACAAGACTCGATACGTTAGGTATCCAAGCCACTCATCGAGCCTGCACACGTGCACGCACACACCGCAAACAACCCCCTACCCCCCTGCCAGCCTGCCAAGCAATACGATCCAGCCTAACCAGGCCGCCTTGCACCGCCAACGCCTACCGGTTTGCACTGCCCTAAAGTTGTACCCCAAACCACTCCCAAACTGCCTGGCTTGCGTTCCCGTTAAGACCAGACATCGATTCCTGGCCAGAAGCCTAAGGCTCGGGTTTTGTTCAAGTGGTGCCTGCTCCGGTTTATACCTACTTCTTAGTGGCTCATACGGCCTGCCGCTACCCACTGGTGGCCTTAGAACTCCCGCGTTGGGTTGGCGTTTGGCGCTTGCTCGCCTTCCATCTCACCTTCCATTCCAACGTATAAAGGCAGCCACTGTGCAGCTTCCAGGCCCACACCGCCAGCGGACAGCAAATATTACAACCTTGAGTACATCCCGTACTTACTTCCCAAACCGGAGACAGACACTCCAGTTCATGTATGCAAGAGCAACATCCGTCATTCCGCGGCTTTCACTGTTCCCCCGTCCACTTCCAAAACCAGCAAAACTGGTCCTCCGCACCCCCCACCGGCCGCCTTACAGATTCAGCACCGCTTCACGCCATAGGAGCATGGCGTCTACTTCGGCCCCTGCTGTCCCCTTCGCGGAGCGGGATCCTGACGAGGTCAGGACGCTCGTCGCCAACCTCAGCGGCGGGGACAAGACGAAGAAGGGCAAGGCAAAGCGAACGAGTTACAAAGTCGAAGGCTCGTCCGACGGCATCCTCGTGGATTCCTGGAGGTTCCAGGAGTGGGATTACAAGAAGGGCAACCTGCCCGTCAATGCCCGTGGCCTCTTCACCACCAAGAACCGCCAGAAGGAGCACGAGATTGTCATTCGAGGTTATGACAAGTTTTTCAACATTGATGAAGTATCCGAGACCAAGTGGAGCAACATCGAGACCAAGACCCAAGGTCCCTACGAGCTGACGCTCAAGGAGAACGGCTGCATCATCTTCATTGGTGGCCTGGAGGATGAGTCGCTGCTGGTATGCAGCAAGCATTCCACCGGCCCCCGCAGCGATGCGATCAGCCATTCCATCGTTGGTGAGAAATGGGTGGACAAGCAGCTGGCTGCTATCGGGAGGACGAGGGCTGACCTAGCCCGCGAGCTGCGCGCACGGAATGCCACGGCCGTTGCCGAGCTTTGTGACGATGAGTTCGAGGAGCATATCCTGCCATACGGCCCCGATAAGGCCGGCCTCTACCTCCACGGCATCAACCTCAACACTCCCGACTTCCTGACATATACCAGTGATGCAGTACACAGTTTTGCCGACGCATGGGGTTTCCGCAAGATCGGCGTCCAGGTGTTTGACGATATCGGCACCGTCAAGTCCTTCTTAGAGGAGGTGGCAGAGAGTGGCGCACATGAGGGCCGCGATGTGGAAGGCTTTGTCGTTCGTTGCCGAAAGGCTACAAGCGGTGCCTACGTCAATCTTTCCACGGCGCCCTACAACGACTGGTTCTTCAAATACAAGTTCGAAGAACCATATCTGATGTATCGGCAGTGGCGAGAGTGCACGAAAGCCTTGATCAGCGGCAAGCCTCCCAAGTACAAGAAGCATGCAAAGATCACCGAGGAGTACTTGATGTATACCCGAAAGCGCCTCAGCCAGGACCCCGACCTGGGAAAGCGGTACCAGGCGAACCATGGCATCATCTCACTGCGAAACGATTTCTTGGCGTACAAACAACTTAAGGGTACTGAAGCCGCTGGCTTGGAGGAAGAGTATGCTGATGCCGGCGCTGCCCAAGTAAGCGACGGCGTGGTGATTGTCCCCATTGCCACCATTGGGTGCGGCAAGACGACTGTGGCTGTGGCCTTGTCGCATTTGTTTGGCTGGGGACACGTTCAGAACGATAACATCCAGGGCAAGAACCGTCCCAAGAAGATGGTCGATGCCGTTATGCAGAAGCTGGACGAGCACCCCGTGGTCATTTCTGATCGGAACAACTCGGAGCGCCGTGAGAGAGACCAGATTATCAAGGACATCAAGCTGGCACACAAGGACGCGAGGTTGGTGGCAATGAATTTCGACCACAAGGACCTCGACGAGGTTCGTCGTATCACGCGCCAGCGCGTGCTTCAGCGTGGCGACAACCACCAGACGATCCAGGCCGCTTCGGAACAGAGCAAGGTCATCTCCATCATGGAGAGCTTCCTTGATCGCTTCCAGCCCTGCGATCCCGATAACCTCCCGGACATGGGCTTCGATCACGTCGTCGATCTTGACCCCTCGCAGAACAGCCGTGTCAACTTGGAGACCATGGTACGCGAACTTCATAGAAAATACCCCAGCCTCGTGGCCAGTGTTCCCTCGGCGGAGGCTATGGACGAGGCTATCAACGCAGCGTTGCATGACTACAAACCCAATCTGCGCCACACGATCCCGGACCGCAAGGATAAGAACAAAGGCCCCGACAGCGGCCAGAATCGACAGGCTAAGGCTCCTAAAAAGAAGGAGCTGGAGTACATGTCGCTCTCGGTCCCAGAGAAGGACGTTAAGGCGGCACTGGAATCGGCCTTCAAGGGTGCCGACGCCGAGTCAGCTGGGTTCTATCACCAGCTTCAGCAGGTAAATCGGGTGCAAGACAGTTTTCATGTAACCCTGATGCACCGGAGCAGCTCCAAGGAGCATCCCGAGCTATGGGCCAATTACGTGAAGATGCTGGAGGAGAGCACTCACCCCGATGGACACTTGGGCGAGAGCGAAGTGGAATTGGAGCGCGTACGTTCCCTGTCATCCCGGACGGTGAGATTTACTACTAATTTATGAGGATAGGTCGTGTTCGACGATCGAGTTATGGCCATCGTGGTCCGTCTCACGGATTCCAGCGACCAGTGGAAGTGCGTGAATAAGGTGGCGCACATCACGGTCGGCACCCGTGACCATAGTGTCAAGCCCAAGGAGAGCAACAACTTGCTCGCCCGATGGCTTGAGCTGGGCTCCGGAGGCAACTCGGGCATTGGCGAGCGCGCGTTCGAGCCGAAACCGGTTCTGAAAGCTGTGGCACACGGCGTACGCCAGCGGTAGGATCGCAAGGAATTCGCCATTCGCCAGCAACAAAGTCTCCGGAAACAGAACCGCAAGCGGAATTTGGACTTCAGTGCACTGGAGCAGGAAGAATAGGCTGTATGGGAGCCAGCGATGCCATGCGGAGGCGGTGTGAGTGGCAAGCAATGCGCACCTAGGAGCATTCCTCCTGCCTAGCGTGAAGGATAGAAAGGGCCAAAAATCGTCCTCGTGGTCCGCCAGAGACACCGAGGATTTTCTCAATACTCTGTTTTGGCCCATATGGAGGTACGTAAGCCTGGCACCTCTTTCCCCAACGTTCAATCAGGTGAGGCCGTCATGGGATAGTGAATGCTTGGAGGAAAGGAAACTACGTAGTATGGAGTAGCCCCCCCTGATTGGGCTACCCCCGCGAATAGGTACCTCGGGGGTACATGTGGATGTATGGCTGCATCGGAGCCGGAACAATGCATCGGAGGCTGGGCCAGCGGGGACCTGGAGGGCAAAGGACTGGAACCAGGGGCCCAGGCAAGCTTAGCTCAGCTCCCCAATTCATACCGTACCCACCAAGCAGGGAGGGACAGATAATGATTCGGGCCAGAAGTGGACATTTTGAGGCAGTACCTATTCGCGACTACGTGGACGACGCCAGGTGACAGCCAGACAGACCTCCAGGCCAGGCCGACACCGTTGCCATTCCACCATCATCACTACCGCCACGCACCACCACACGAACCGACCTGACGACTCGACTCTGGGATGCACAACGGCATTGGCCCGCCCCGAGCAACCTCGTCCTGTCTGCGGTGCTTTCTCTTCTAAACAGCCGTATGTACACCCGCCCGCCCGTTCACCCGCACCCGCACACCCCTGGCCGGCGCATCGACCGACCGCCCATCCCTCCGTGCCTCTATCTGCATACGTGTACAAGTGCGCCTGCGGATGGGCGCTGGATGCCGGCGCTGGCGATCCGAGGCGCACAACCTCTCGTCCTCCTGCCAATGCCTCTACGTGTCTGATCCCCTCCCCCCTGCTGACCTTCATCGCCTCCTATAGCTCGGCCATTCCTCCCTCGCGGCCGACGAATTGGGCCCTCCACGCACCACCACCATCCCCCTCTGACGCGGCGGTCGAGAACCGCGCACCCGCCTGCCCACCATGTCGACCTTCCTCGAGAACGCCTACAGTCTGGTGCACCAGGACAATGCCGCCGACGTGCCGTCCATGTCGGACCTGCGCATGCAGCTGGAGAAGGGCACTGACGAGTCCAAGGTCGAGACGATGAAGCGCATCCTGACCGTCATGCTGAACGGCGACCCCATGCCCCAGCTGCTCATGCACATTATCCGCTTCGTTATGCCCTCCAAGTACAAGCCCCTGAAGAAGCTGCTTTATTTCTACTACGAGATCTGCCCCAAGCTGGACTCTCAGGGCAAGCTGAAGCAGGAGATGATCCTGGTTTGCAACGGCATCCGTAACGACTTGCAGCACGCCAACGAGTACATCCGCGGCAACACTCTCCGCTTTGTTACCAAGCTGCGGGAAGCCGAGCTGATCGAGCCTACGCTGAGCTCCGTCCGCTTGTGTCTAGAGCACCGTCACGCCTACGTCCGCAAGAACGCCGTCTTTGCCATCTCCTCTATCTACAGCCATTCGCCCTCGCTCATCCCCGATGCCCCCGACATGCTGGCCGCTTTCCTCGAGACCGAGAGCGACGCAACCTGCAAGCGCAACGCCTTTGCCGCCCTGGCCAGCATAGACCACGACAAGGCCCTGGCTTACCTGAGCGGTGTCTTTGACGGCATCCCCAACGCCGAGGAGCTGCTGCAGCTGGTCGAGCTCGAGTTCATCCGCAAGGATGCCGTGCAGAACTCCCAGAATAAGGCCCGCTACCTCCGACTTATCTTCGACCTCCTTGAGTCCACCGCATCGACCGTCGTCTACGAGGCCGCATCTTCGCTGACGGCCCTCACCGCCAACCCTGTGGCCGTCAAGGCGGCCGCCGCCAAGTTCATCGAGCTGAGCATCAAGGAGGCCGATAATAACGTGAAGCTGATCGTCCTGGATCGGGTGGATCAGCTGCGTCAGAAGAACGAGGGCATCCTGGATGATCTCATTATGGAGATCCTGCGAGTTCTGTCCAGCCCCGATATCGATGTGCGACGGAAGGCGCTCAGCATTGCCCTGGAAATGGTCGCCAGCAAGAACGTCGAGGAGGTTGTGCTGCTGTTGAAAAAGGAGCTGTCCAAGACGGTCGACCAGGAATACGAGAAGAATGCCGAATACCGCCAATTGCTCATCCAATCCATCCACCAGTGCGCCATCAAGTTCTCGGAGGTTGCCGCCAGCGTTGTGGACCTGCTGATGGACTTCATCGCCGACTTCAGCAACAACTCGGCCGTTGATGTCATCAACTTTGTCAAGGAGGTCGTGGAGAAGTTCCCCAAGTTGCGGCCGTCCATTGTCGAGCGTCTTGTGGCCACCCTCAGCGAGGTTCGTGCGGGCAAAGTCTACCGGGGCATCATCTGGATCATTGGCGAGTACTCCCTGGAGGAGAAGGACATCCGGGATGCTTGGAGAGGCATTCGCGCAAGCTTGGGCGAGATTCCGATCCTGTCTTCGGAGCAGCGGCTCTTGGACCAGGGCGATGACGAAAAGGACAAGGACGAGCAGGTTAACGGCCACTCCAAGCCAGCACAGCCCTCCGGCTCAAGGAAGGTCCTGGCCGACGGAACCTACGCCACCGAGACTGCTCTCACCAGCTCAGCAGCCGCCGCCGCCAAACTGGAAGCCGTCAAGGCGGCACAGAAGCCGCCACTGCGCCAGCTCATCCTCGACGGAGACTATTATCTGGCCACGGTACTCTCGGCCACGCTCACCAAGCTCGTGATGCGCCATTCGGAGATTTCGGCCGACGGTGCCCGTACCAATGCCCTCAAGGCCGAGGCTATGCTGATCATGATCTCCATCATTCGCGTGGGTCAGTCACAGTTTGTCAAGGCGCCCATTGACGAGGACTCGGTGGACCGCATCATGTCCTGCGTGCGATCATTGGCCGAGTTCGGGCAGAAGAAGGAGCTCGAGACTGTCTTCCTTGACGATACCCGGAAGGCGTTCCGTGCTATGGTGCAGGTAGAAGAGAAGAAGCGCGCTGCAAAGGAGGCCTCGGAGCGGGCCAAGACGGCCATTCAGGTCGACGACGTCGTGCAGATCCGACAACTGTCCAAGAAGAACCAGGTTGAGGGCGCTGACGAGATCCAGATGGACCTGGAGAAGGCTACTGGTGGCGACGCGCCGTCCGAGGACCTTTCGTCGAAACTCAGCCGCGTTGTTCAGCTTACCGGCTTCTCGGACCCTGTCTATGCCGAGGCCTACGTCAAGGTTCACCAGTTTGACATTGTTCTTGATGTGCTATTGGTCAACCAGACCACCGAGACTCTGCAGAACCTTTCGGTTGAGTTTGCCACGCTTGGAGACCTGAAGGTCGTGGAGCGGCCAACTACGCAGAACCTGGGCCCGCACGATTTCCACAATGTACAGTGCACCATCAAGGTTTCCTCGACCGACACGGGCGTCATTTTTGGTAACGTTGTCTACGACGGCGCCCATAGCACCGACACCAACGTGGTCATCCTGAACGACGTGCACGTCGACATCATGGACTATATCCAGCCGGCGACGTGCACCGAGACACAATTCCGCACCATGTGGACCGAGTTCGAGTGGGAGAACAAGGTCAACATCAACAGCAAGGCCAAGTCGCTGCGCGAGTTCCTGGAGCAGCTGATGGCCTGCACCAACATGAACTGCCTGACGCCTGAGGCCAGTCTAAAGGGCGACTGTCAGTTCCTTAGCGCCAATCTGTACGCCCGCAGCGTATTTGGTAAGTCCCTCCCCCCTACTCTTACGTTCCCAAACGGCGTGCTGACTTCAATCCAGGCGAGGATGCTCTGGCCAACCTGAGCATCGAGAAGGATGGGGAGGACGGACCCGTCACGGGCTTCGTCAGGATAAGAAGCCGCTCCCAGGGCTTGGCTCTCAGCCTGGGTAGCCTCAAGGGCTTGAACAAGATCGGAACGTCGGTGGCCTAGGAGGCGAAAGTTAGCTGTATGCAGAAAGAGGTCACCGAATGTGGTATGAGTATAATGTCCAGGTCTGGTGGGAGAGGCACAGGCCCCGCAAACGAGGACCGGAAAAACAAGTAGCCACATCAGCGTGGTGATGGTTTCGGCCCCTATTGAGCCTATCTGTATCGGGTGACGGTGGTGTTGGCGAAACGAGGAAGCAAATCTTCCCCCCAAAAGCTGTGCTGGCAATCCGGCATCACTAGTAGTTCAGCGACGATGGAGTACCAAACGTTATGATTTCTAGGAAGACTCGACCAGAAATCCATTGCCTAAACCCTATTCACTCCAGTCTCGTCCCTGACGGCTGTCTATGGCTTTCCTTGCTGCTCAATTGCAGGAATCCTCCATGATTTATAGAAGAGGGGGGCGTCGGAAAGAGGACAAGCAACTCGCCAGCACAGAAAACCAGTAAGAGAATGACGGGATGCATATAAACCCGTTTGTGAGTACCTCAGACGCATCAACGCCAAAACATGTAAAGCCATGGACAACCCTACGGTCTAATTTGATTCCGGACCCCCCCTGATTTGGTTCAGCCGCGAGTGCGGAATGTACTGTGGATGCGGCGGAGCACGCCATACACCACACCACCCCTCAAGATTCAGGGGTGGGTGTTGATATAGTTGTATGGAGACAACGCCCAAATAAAGAGACCCGGTGTGAAACCCCCCCTACAGACTTCGCTTTTTGAACCATCAACAGGCCGGAAAGAGCTTAGCAGTTGGGCCTTGCCTCCAGAACACAATGATCACAAGTGGGCATTAGATGTCTCTTCCGTCCCTTATGAGAGCCAAAGTGCGAACATTATCTGATCAACCAGGTATGGTATAATCTGTGCCTTAGACCTAGGTCGCTAGTGACTTGTATCTAATTCTGTAGGCTTGTTGGCTTGCAGGTATTCCTGGGACGAGGGCAGCGTTTCGGGGAGTTATCCGAAGGTCGCTATGCCCACATCCACCTAACGAGGCCGGCCTACTTCAGTAGGTATTTACGCGCGTGAATACACACGGTTAGGTCTTCGACGCAGCCATGATGTGCTGCTTCTTAAACACGGAGAGAGATGGCCACTAAGAGCCAAATCCGATTCAGGGGCTGTACAGCTGTCACACACGTGAGTGCCCCCTTGTGAAGGTGGACTCGGGCTGGCATCTACCCATTGGCTAAGAAAGGTGAGGCTGCGCCAACAAATTAGCACCTATCTTCTTTATATTATTCATGGAGTGCTTGCGTGTAAGCGCCTCAAAACTCGGGGGGGGGTTATGCAAAAAGAAAAAAAAAGGTGCGCACGCGTGGGAGTAACCAGGCTAAACTATTATTTCCACTTGCCATTTTCTTAGATTCGACAATAATCATCGATTGCTGCATTTGCTGCATTCTTCCCTGTTGGTGTTCATTATAGTCACCGAGGTTTTGTGTTATCATGTATCTCTTGGAAACGGGTCGACAGTATCAGGGGCGCCTCGCCCTCTTTTCATTTGATCCGAATATGGATCGAGTAGCCAAAACTTTAACCAGCTTTCTCCGTGCCCTTGAGATGACGCAAGTGAACCGATGTACGCAAGGGGCTCCTTTCACGGGGTCGCCTTTGTCGCCTATACCTCCAAAGAACGTGATGGAGGCTCTTTGTTGACTCACCAGGGACCACGGGCTCCGATGAACCCGTTGCGGGCGAACCTTGCAGCGAATGATAGCCATCAATGGGGAAAAGGGGGCCTCGGAGTGTTCGTAAGCTAGTCCATTCTTTGTTTAAGGCGGACAAGGCACTCACGGCCAGGAGCTGGAGCGGTAGCTGGGTTTTTCTTGCCCAGATGATCGCTCGGTCACTGTGAATACCGGAGCGGGGCCCCAGTGGATTCCGATACGATTTTCGTTATTATCCTCTGACTTCGTATTATGGAATCGAGTGCCGCCGGGTCGCCACTGGTACGAGGACGTCGCCAAAGGCCGGGTGCACGGTAGCAACAGGTCACTCACCATAACCCCATCAAGACCGGGTGTAGGAACGGTGCTTTTTCAGAATGGCTCTCGCGCCCGGCTGCCGATTGCTATAGAGTAGTACCAGAACCTTCGCAGCAGGGGAACGGTGCAACTTTGTGCATATAGTGCTGGTCGCAAAAGGGTAGACTGGGTTGGAAAAGGCACCAAACCAGCTGTTGGTCAAATGACCAAGGCAAGTTTCCCCATCGGGAACACCTGCTGCCAATGTTCGCGGCCCACCAGCGACCACGGCCCTTCCGTCTGATTCGGGTGCGACTCTTCCCGGACGCGGAAGCATAAGCAACTCCCGCTTGCGCCCGCCCGTGAACATATGGACTCTCGCAAATTGCTACGACATCTACAAGAGCGTGGTCTTTCGTTTCGAGGCAAGCCCTATCTCGAGCAGGAATGGGCAAAGACCACGATGGACTCTTGAGCGGTGCCTCCTCCTTCCTCCCAATGGGAGCACGAGGTCAGGTTTCGGCAGCGCATCGGCACTTGTTCGCTCTGAAGGCCATAGAGACATGTTTCGGGCTTTCGGTATAGAGCAGGCCGGGGCCGGGAGTGCCACAGGGGCTCATCCGGCCAGAACCTAACCGAGAGCCGTGGCATTGCCCGCGCTACGCAAGCGCGGGTGAACTGGGGGGATTGTGGATCGAATCGGGATAATCACGGGCGAGGTGAACGCTGGGCCGGCGGCTCAAGCCCGATGGCACAAAGGACAACTGTGCATCGGTCCTGGACTGCCCGGAGCTTCGTCCATCGCTTGGCGGCTTGAGCCGATTACCAATTCTTCTGCGTCTTTCCCGATCTAATGGCATCGGGATGCGGGGCACGAGAGTCCACGGAGGCCCGTTGATCTGGCCGAGCAAGGGTACCGTCACAATGTGCGGCAACATCACGTACGGGTTCCGTCTTCCGACAGGGCGGGCGGGGCCAACGTTGTGATCGAAACAAGTCGACACCCCGGCGTCACATACCAAAACCAACAGCATGCGAAAGCTTATGCCCTGGTATCCGGCCGAGCTAGAAGCCATGGAAGCACGTGGCGGGTAGGGGGGGAGCCCGAAATAACGAGATAGCGGACGGGTCCGCCGTCCGGGCCGGTAGAGGAAGGGGGCGGCCCGCCGGGCAGGAAGCAGCGAGGGGAACGAGACGAAGAAGGGGTTGACAGCTTGACAGGTCGATAGGCAAGGCCACAGCGCCACGGGAAGCCGACCCGGCTGGGTAGGTCAGACGAAGGCAAAGCCGGTGGGGACGCGAGAAAGCATACAACACCCGCAGGTTCCATGGTCGGCGAAGACAAGGTGTCGGGCTCGGCAGGGGTCACGGGAGACGGGGACGGGGGGCGTGGCCGTCGGGCGGTGAAACCGCTTGCAACGACGGCGGGGGGATGTTTGGTATAGCCATGGGCGGCGAGGAGGACGGAGGGGAGGAGAATGGGAAATTCGCCTTGGACTGCTTCGGGGCATCCCAATCTCGGATGGAGATCTGAGAATAGACGGGCCATGTGGCGGGAGGTCGGTCAGCAGGTCCGTAGGGGGATTACGTGCATGATGACTGGAGCTAGCTGGGCTAAATCGGGCGGGAAATGAGCAGCTGTTCCTGGCTAACGCACGCCTCTGCAGCCACCGAGGCGACTAGACACAGGTACATAGTTGCCAGGGCGCCGGGGCAGGTCAATTTTAGGCCCGTCTCCCGTAGACTACGCCCCCATCCCCTTAATAAGGGTCCCCCTGGGCCGTGCGCGACCCGAAACATGGCGTCCCCCGGCGCCAAAGCAATCATGAAGCAGGCTCTCCCTCTCACGTCTCGTCGTCTGCCGGCCCTGTGGTGTTCCCAGCGACGCCCCGGCCCTTCGCCAATCAGCGCGGGCGCGGCGGGCGGGGAGCACCAAGGATGCGACACGACGGCATGGCCTGCGTAGGCGTAGGCGTACCGAGGTCTCACTGCGGGCTGGCGGTGCTGTTGCACCATCCACTGTCCCCCAGGCGGGACGGCCTGCCAGCAGGGCAGCCGCCGGCAGCAGCGCCATCCGTGGGGCCTGGGGCCTGGGGCCGGCGCAGCGTCGTACTGTCGAGGGGAGGAAGGGCCGGCAGTGGGCAGTCCCCGTGTCGCCAGACAGTGGGCATCGTGGATGGCCTGTTATGCATCGCAGCCCGTCGCTCTGCGTTGCGCATCGCTCGCGCCATGCCCACACGCTGGAGCCGATCCCGTGCGTTGCTTGCTTTGCCACTGCTCGTCTTCCCCTCGCTCCGTCCGCCTCTTCCTCTGCCGCGTTTCCTTTTCCTCTCGTCATTGTACATGCGGGTTGTGTGCTTCTTCTGCCGGCTGCATCCCCTCGCTCCCTCTCTCTCGCCGTCCGTGCCGTCCGCCTCCCATCCCACCCTCTGCTCCGTCGGCCCCCCTGCCCTGCTCAGCCTCCTCTTCCTCCCTCGTTCAATTTCCCCCTCGCCTCTCCTCTCGTAATTTCGATACCTTTTATCTTGGGGGGTTGCAGGCGGCCTGGGTCCCTTTGCTCGACTCCCTCCGTACACCCTCTTCGCTCACGCCTCGCCTGGACTCTCTGTCTCCGCCGTGGCCCTCGTCGTCGCCCGCACCGACGCCTGGCGTGCGTTCTTGGCATCTGCCGTCATCCATCTCTCGGCACGCCTGCAGACAGTAATCAGCACCGGCAACCACCCCCCCAATATCGGAGCCACCGCAGGACACGCCCGCGGTGCCACGGCATCAGCACTAACAGCATCCCACGCGCATTCGTACCCAAGGGGAGAAAGCCAAGGGGCCTGCCTCGGCCATTCGCCCATACCCGCCACCAATCCCGCCCAGCCTGTCCGTACCTGGCTCCTAATCAATCGTCCCCACGCAAGGGATCGTTCGGCCCCGCCATTGCCATTTCCCCCAGAGAGCACGATCGGCGGCGGCGAATACCTCCTCCCTCTGCGTGCCTCAGCCGCGTCGCATTCGAGGGCGAACACTTGAACCGCCCTACTTCCTCTCTCCCATCCCATTGGCTTGCCAACCCAAATCTATCCATTCCCGTTTCGTCTCGCCCGTCCCATCACCATGGCCAGCCGCATCCATTTCGCCCGCGCCGTCGACTGCGAAAAGCAGCCGGAACTCTGCGAGAAGCCGGGCATCTCGTCGAGCGCGACCGGCATCATCCTGGGCAGTATTGCGTAGGTTGCCTCCCCTTTGTCTCGCCCCCGCCCCCTTCCCGTTTCGGCTATACTTGAGGCGCCAACCCCTCCGTCTCAAGAAAGAAGAAACACGGCGTTCTCCTCGTGCTGACAAGCGAACAGTGGCGGCATCCTCATCGTCCTCTTCGGCTCCCTCATCTATTTCCACATGCGCCGTACCCGCCCCCTTCCCGTTTCGGCTATACTTGAGGCGCCAACCCCTCCGTCTCAAGAAAGAAGAAACACGGCGGTGCGCCGTACCCGGAACGACAAGGCCGAGTGGGCGGGCAAGAACCAGCAGGAGCTTGACGACTACGGCCTCGGCACGACGCCGACGGCGTCCAACGTCCGGCAGCCCAAGGGCACGTATCAGGGCACGCAGGGCCGCGGCGAGGCCAGCTGGGACCCGCGCGACCAGGACGACCCCTTTGGTCCGAGCGCCGAGGTGACGTCGGGCGGCGTGGGACGGTACGGCGCTCCCCTGCCCAAGAAGAAGCCGTAAAAGGCGCGCGCGCAGCGGCCGTGAAGGCGGGGGCGCATTTGACCACGTTTCTGCGCGTGGGAGGAGGAGGAGGAAAGAGGGGGACGGGTTGAACAGGGCCCGGGGGATGGGCTAAGCGGTATCATTTCGACGCGCGTGTCGCCGGGACCGCGTTATATCCATCGACGTGGACACTGGGTGTTCTGGCGTTTTACGGACGGGGCACACACAGCCAGGGACCACTACCACCCGCGCGCGCATCTGGACTCGAGCATTCGTCTACCGGTTCGGGGGAAAGGGGTGTTTCGGCGTTTTTCCCTGCTCGCCATCATGAGTTATATGGCATCTAAGTGCACCAGCTGCAATTACACAATTATCCTTTTTGACCCGTCTAATCGTTTCCGGCCCCGGCGGCCGGCTCGAGAAACCGTGAGATCTAAGGGTGGCACTGACGGCCGGGGCGGGCTGGGAAGACAAGACGAATACTCGTAGTCGCAGCATCGCACTTTTTCATGCAGAGCGGCAGCCGTGCGACGCGAGGGGGTGGACGAAAACCGTATCCGAGGGGAGGCCGACAGACCATCCACGTGCTTAAGTCGCCGAGGCGAACAGCAGAACAAACGGGCTGCTTTCCTGCGAGCCAATCAGCGCTCTCGAGGGGCACCCAAAGCAGCAATCCGCCATAAGCCCTCGGTCGGCGAAGACGTGTTTAGCTATGTAAGCGGTAGGCACGGAGGTGCCTGGGGAGAGACAGGCTATCGTTTCCCCAACCTATCCTGTGCTTGTTCGCTGCTTGCCACACCCGCCAACCTGGTGCTCGCGCTTGCATCTCAGGAACCCTCCACTTCGGTACCAGCACGTACGCGCGCCCGAGGTCCCGTCACCCCGTGGGCGATTCGTCGTGCTTCAGCGCGTCTTCTCCCGGATGTGGCTCGGTCGTGAGGGGCATGTGCAAAACACAGAGCAGGCTGGTGTTGTGTCGGCACGCTTTGCTGTGACGGATATCGAGGATCGCAGTTTGGCCGCGGATGGTTCGGCCCGCGGCTCCCTCCGCCTTGTTCTTCCTCCCAGGCGACTGTCGCCAATGGGGACTCCCAAGAGCAAACAGCTTGCGGAAATCCAATGACGCATGGCGCCGTGTCACGCGGAGTCACGCACGGTTGCCAATATCGGCAGGGGAATAATGCCGCACGGCGGATGATACAACGTAACACAATCCCGAACTGCGTATTTCGCAATGTGCGAACTCGTACGTTACATATGTTCCCTCGATTGTTGCAAGTACCCGGTTCCATCCCGGCCCGACCGGGTTATTCAACATTGCGTGCAAGGGGATCCCCCCCCCACCCCCTCCGGCTCTGATGCCTCTTTCCTTCTTCAATCAACTTCTTGACCTCGAAATGATCACAAGCCGGCGCTGCACTGTTTTGCTCTTGTGAAGGGGTTATCTGAAGCATTCTTCGGTTTCCAAATACCACCGTTGCTTCTCAACTGCTGGGAGTTCCCAGACGTGCCTAGTATCACGATTTAATATTCAATGAATACATATGCGAGTCTCCTCCATCCTTCTCCGACCGAGACTTGGTTTCCCATCTCTACAGCATTGCTTTTTCACCTCACTTTAATCCCTCTACTTCTGATCTGAACAGCAGCCATGACCAACTAACATGCTCACGACGCTGAGCTTCAGTGTTTCATCTCCCTTCTTCACGAAGGCTTTCGCGTTTTGAATTACAGTTGACAGAGATATGCCTTCTCTCGTTCCCAACTTCTATCCTGCCCGCTCCTTCCTCGTAAACTCACATACAAGCCAGGAACGGCAGCGACTGTGTCGCAATACCTATTGCATGGGCACGTGGCCGAGTTCATCCTCATAGCCTTTCTTTCCGGGGACTCATGTATATACTGCTCTTTCTCTTTGATCAAATAGTCCACTCACCACCTCGCGGCTCCATCTCAACAGGCTGAGTGAATATGGGCCCCATCCACAGCGCGAACATTACAAACCTCACTTTTCGGGACAGAAAATCACCCCAGGACAATCTTTTCAATAATCATCTCACTTTATAACAATACAAGATATTCTCACGGTCGACACCCTCAAACGCGGTTCTCTCATGCCCCTACGTCCCGTCGCTGGCAAGTGACCACTGCAATATTTCCCTCTTGCTTTCTCCATTGCCATCTCAACACTTCCACTAACACCCCCCCGGCCTTTCACTTTATTATTTAACCATCTTATACCCGTTGAACCTCATCCAGGTGTTGTACCTCAATCGCTTGAACTGGTTCCACTAGCAAAAGCAAACCAACTACTAATGGACCGTTCCAGGTCGTGATTGTTGTATACTCTTTAATCCAATATCATCTCCTCGAACGACCCCCAGCTGGGCCTCGACGAGGAAGCCCGGGAGATGGCGAGGGACGGCTACAGGATCTACTACCTCGATCAACTCTTTCCATGTCAGTGAAGCCGCCTAGTGTCAAATCACCTCAATCAACGCCCATCTTCACAAGAATATGCCAGACCCTGCTTCCGAGGCTAGAGGAGACACCAAATCCATCGATACTGGCCCCTTTTCAAGCTTCTTGTCCAAGTCGCGAGGCTACGACTTCATTTCTCTCCGAACATCACTCAAAAAGCCGATGCTAAATACCGCTTGCTGATGGACCCTCAAGCTCCACCGGGTGAAAACGCCGGCTCTCCAGCTAGACTCGAGCTGCCGTCGCTGCCGCCCCGACTGCCCCAGCGCGGGCGCGGGCGGTCTGCACCGCCGGTGCAAGCGGCTGAGCCAGGGCCGGCAGCCTAGAAAGCCGCCGCCACGGGCCGATCTGGACACAGCCTCGGGACGGCCACATCCAAACGCAGGGAATGCGTCGACTTGGGCGGTTCGGCCAAGAAAAGGAGGTAGATTCTCAAGTCTACGGGGGATGCGGCGCAACCTACGCGCGCCGCGCGGGCATGTTGTTTCCGCAATACGCGAAGCACTGGTGCTGGTGCTGTGGCTGGCCGAGCCGGGGAACCGAGAATCCCTAACGCATGCCTCCCCCGGGTTCCTCGACTGCATCAAGCCCAGCACCCATTACCACATTATACCGGACAGGGAGGCTCCCCGCCATCTCTCCCGTCTTAACGGGCGCGGCTGGTAGGCACCGTCGGAGGACCCCGTGAGAACCGCGGTAGCCGACGTGCACATGGCATGCCGATTGGCCAGCTCTTCTCGTAGAAAGGACGGCACCAGGGCCCGGTTGGGGGGAAGCGAGCGCGGGGGACGACGACCCGAGAATCGGGCGCGGACCGAGAGCCCGCTCACCAGCGAGGAGGCCGTCGGGGGGGGGCGGGGCGTGAAGCAGGCGTTTCGGGACGCAGAGCGCATTGGAGGCGGCCCGGCGAGGGCAAGGGGGACGGGGTCTCGCGCCGGACAGAAGGGACCAGGGGATCGTCATTGCGCCCCCAACACGGGTCCGGCGTGACGCTCGAGAAGGCTGCAAGCATTGGAAACAGCACGCGCCCATGACCGCATGACGGCGTGCCCGCAGGTGTGTGTATATATATATATATATATGGGATGCAGCCTCCATCTATCTCTTTGGGCTTTCCTGCTCTTGAATCAACCCCTTCCGTCCCAGATACGGTAGCCGAGGAACCGAGTTGATCCGTGTGCTTCCTGTCCATCATCACGTACAGTTTGCGCCGTGTCGCTCGTGGCAGCCCGCGCGTCGCCCACGGCGCCTCACAGAATCTCCTCGGGCTTCACCACCACCCAGTTCTTGTCCACGGTGACGTCGCGGCCGTTGGCGGCCTGGCCCTGGGCGGCCTCGGCGATCATGGCGTGGAGCTCGGCCAGCTTGGCCTCGTCGCGGTTGACCCAGAGGTGGACGCCGCCCTTGGCGACGTCGACGCCGTGGAAGATCATGTAGGTGTCGGAGCCGGGGGTGTCGCCGCCGGCGAGGATGGGGCGCTTCCACTCGTCGATGTAGGTGAGGACGGCGGCCCACTTGCCGGCGAACCAGGTGGCGGGGGTGTCGAGGTAGGGGCCGTAGACGAGGTCGGCGAGGCTGCGCTCGTAGTCGTAGGTGCCGGCGGCGATCTGGGCGCGCGCCGTCGTGAGGGCGCCCGACGTCGCGTTGCGCAGGAACGTCGTCACGCCCAGCACGTTCTCGGGCGGCACGTGGTAGCCGTAGCGCGGGTCGCTGGCGACGAAGCGCACGAGCTCCTCGGACGCGGCCGAGACGGCGTAGACGGCGATGCCGTGCGCCTGCAGCGCGCGGTACAGCTCCGCCATGGCGCCGAAGACGCGCGGCGGGCGGACGGCGCCGGCGACGACGGCGTCGCCGTCCCAGTACCGCACGGCGATGGTGCCGTTGAGCGCCATGAGGTCGTCGACGTGGCCCTTGAGCTCGCGCAGCGACAGCCCCGCCCACACCTGCGCCGCCCACGGGTAGCAGAGGCCGTCGTCGACGGCGCAGAGGCGCAGGTAGTAGCTGTACAGCGTCTCCTCGTAGCCGGGCGCGTCCCGGAAGGGCAGCAGCCGCAACGACGGGTCCAGCGTGGCGCGCGTCACGACGCCCCGCTGCTCCAGGTACGGCAACAGCGACTCCTCGAGGTCGAACCGCCACGACGTGTTGTCCATGTCGAAGACGGCGTACTGGCCCTGGTGCGCGTTGCGCTTGATCAGGGTCTCGAGCGCCGCCGCCGCCGCCGGCGGCCACTGCCGCAGCATCGGCGCGGTGCAGTTGCTCACGGGGGCGCCCGCGACGCCCGCGAGGCCCGCGAGCCACGCGGCCAGCGTCGGAACCACCCTCGAGGATTTCATCTTGGCGGCTTGCGGCGTGTGGGGGTGCGGTACGGGGTCGGTCAAGAGGCGGGACGAGAGCGGGCAGCGACGGGACCACTGCCTCGGGACAAGCTGGCGAGAGCGAGGCCGCAGTGCAGGAGAGGGCGCGCGCCCGCGTACTTGTACCCCTCGACCACCGAGGCGGCGGGCCCTCGCAGGCTTGCCGCGTTATCCTCCGCCCGCGGCCGAGCGCGGTGGGCGTGCGGCCACGTTCCCACCTCGGGGGACCAGAGGGGGACCAGAGGACGACCACGGTGAATGGGATCCCTGGGGGCGTGTGGGGGGGCCAATCTTGAGAATCAAGGTCGGGCAGTTCCCGGCTGCCGGCTGGGCGGCCTCGCTAGGCCGCTTTGGCGCAAGAATGGGACCATGTCGCCGGCGCCGCCCTGATGACGAGGGCTGCCCAGGCCGGCACCCGACTCATGAGAGCCTCGCACCGCCTTGATTCGCCCCATTTCCACAACGGGGCCCCATCGCTTTCCACTACACGCATGTCCTCACCGTTCCCGCCCCGCTCTTCCCCTCCCCCCCCCCCCCCCGAGCCCCGGGCGCGACTCGCCCGGGGCCTTCATTTCCCTGTTTCCGCTTCTGGCCTGGGGCTTCCACGGCGCCGTGGCCAGAGAGCCGTTCCCTGGTTCCCCTCGCCGTCTCGGCACCGCCGCGCACCCGGAGAGAAGGGCACGGCGCGGTCCGGCGGCCTTGCCCACCGAGTCGGCGGGACGGGCATCAAGGTGGCGTACACCCACAGCGTCGGCACGGCCAGTCCGCTCGGCCAGCTGCCAGGTGAGCGCTTGGCGTCGGACCGCGAAGGCGTACGGGCCGCGCTGGCCGGTTGGGCCGGGGACTCGCACGCACATGCGGCCGGGGATTCGGCGCGGCCGTCTCCGTCGCCACGCAAGCCCCCGGCGGGGCTTGCAGACGACAAACCCGATTCTCGGGCGGCGATTGCTGGTAGACGAGGGCCCCCCCCCCGGCGCCGTGGGCCATTTCGCCCGGCCCGCGTCCTGACGTGGTGTCCGGCGGGGAGAAGAATTTCGCGCGGGTGCCTGGGCGCACCCGCCGGCTGGGACGCCTGGCCCTCCCCATGGGCCGCCCATGGCAAGCCTCGGACGCATCGCTTGCCCCCACGGGACCTCTCGTGGCCCATGAAGAGGAACGCGTCCTTTGTTTGCGATCAATTGGGTCGTCCCCTAGGGGACACGTTACCTAGGATGAAGACGTCATCGGAGGTTCGGCTGGGCCTTCCACGCATTGCGTGTCTCGGCAGCTACTGAGCGCTATCGGCGCTAGTGCAGGTCAGTGCAGCCCCAGCCCGCCAGGCCCGCTAGAATCCCCACGGGGCGCTTGTAACCATAAGTACCCGAGCACTCACATAGGGAATCCAAGGTCCTGCGTAATCCGACGTGCTTATTTGGTATCTAAAAGGTTACGTGCTTGTGTGGGCAAGTAATCAAGTCCACGGCTGGAACGACTACCTCTTCAGACACCATCCGTCTCTGGCACCGTCAGTCCCCCCCATACCTCCCCTCTCTCGCGGTAGTCCGCAACAAGCTCCTCGACCCCGCTCGCAGCTTCTCCTGCCTCCTCCCCCCCCCCTTACAGGCGGTACGGGCGGGGTGCGTTGGGCTGGATGTAAGAGCGCATGGTGGTGGTGCCGTTCATCTGGGTGGCGATGGCCTGGGCGAAGGCCTGGGCGACGTAGTCGGCACCTTGGGGGCTCGTGTGGGTGTGGTCGCGGGGGTAGAGGGCGTTGGTGGCCTGGTTGCCGAGGCGGCGGTAGGTGTTGGCGACGGCCTGGTAGTGGTCGACGAAGCCGATGCGGTCGGGCATGGCGAGGCCGCGGTGGGCGCGCGCCATGAGGTCGACGAAGCGCGGGCCGGCGCCGCCGTAGAAGGCGCCGCCCTCCCACAGGTTGTTGGGCGTCTGCGTGCTGAGCACGACGGTGGCGCCGCGGCCCGTCACCAGGCGCGCCGCCTGGATGATGTAGAAAGGGAAGGTGTAGACCGTCTTGCCCGTCTTGTCCGAGACGCACGTCTCGGTGCCGGTGCCGGGGCACGCGGACCGCCCGTTGTCGTTGCTGCGCGGCGACCCGCCGTCGTTGTGGCCGAACTCGAAGACGACGATGTCGCCGGCCTTGACCTCGTTGGCCACGGCCTGGAACCGGCCCTCGTCGGTGTAGGACCGCGCCGACCGCCCGCCGATGGCCCGGTTCACCACCGGCACCGTCGCGTACCGGCCAAAGTACGCGCCCCAGCCGTCCGTCGCCCCGTCGTTGGCGCCGCGCCCCGCCATGGTGCTGTCGCCGCACAGGTAGATGGTCGGGCCCGCGCGCGGCGCCACCGCCGCGACCGGCGAGCCGGCGGCCAGGGGCAGCGCCGCGGCGAGGAGCACGCCCCAGGCGTGGAGCGAGAAGTGCATGGTGGCCGTGGTGCGAGGGATAACAATAGTGGCGATGCGAGGGGCGCACGTACGTCCGTGTGCACCAGGGGGGCAGAGAGGACTGGGCTGCTGGGCTGCTGGGCGGGCAAGAGACGGAACCCCCAGAACTGCGGCCCCCGGGGGCTAATATACGCGAGCGCTGGCAGTGGATCGCGTACGGTCGGCGCAACGCGCCATCTCGCTGTCCCAAGACGGGCCCCCAGCAGTTACGGACAATTCGTATCCCAGCCAAGACCCCTGGGGAAGAGGACCTCGTCCGGGATTGACCCTCGTGCCCGGGGACGTTGCATTGCCGCCTTCCTCCACAGCCATGGTCCCATCCATCCGTGGCTATATGTCGCTCTGCTACCCCCCATCCACCGCCCGCCTCCCCCCTCTTCTCCTACTTCCCCCGAGGTGGGTGGGGGGGCCGATGGCCGTCGTTTGCCCGGCTCCGCATCGCCGAGTGGGAAGAACCGTGGAATCAACACGACCTGCCTGCATTTCGGGCGGCACTTGGATCTCCATGAACTCAAAACGGCAAGCGGGTTTTGCTTCTCCCCGCCTCTTCGGTCGCCCCCGCCCAAATCCCACCAACCACCGTCGCCCGGTCGCCGCCCGCTCCACTGGAACCGCAGCGTGTCCTCCAATCCATGGAACGGCTGCACGGTTCGAGCCTGATGAAGGGAAGGTCATGGATATCGGGCATACCCAGCTGCCATTATGGGGGGGGGCGAGCGTTGAGTCGGTGGGCAAGCAGCTGTGCCGCGCTCTTGCGGTGTGTACGATAGGGGGGGGGGGGGGGGGGGGGGGGGGGGGCATGAGGGCGTGGTTCTCGGCCGGACGTCCAAAGCTCTTCTTCTTCTCTATGCCGTTTGGCCGTGTGTCGGACTCGGGGCGTCCGTGACGAGCTCGCGGGTTCTGGCCTCTACGAGAGAACACGGGCCGGCCGCACGAGATGACAAGCAATACCTCGTAATCCCGGTCGACTGGGCTCGAGGCAGGCACCGCCGGGGGGGTGGAAGAGCGCCATGGGAATAGATACTGCGCCGTATATAATAGATGACCGAATTGGCCTCATCAGTCACAGGAGCACGCCACGTTTCAGCGGCATGGGAGAAGCCTGTTGGTGGCCCCGGGGGGCTAATAAACGTTGCTTCTTCCCGTTCCGGGGGGGTCGCCTCGTTAAATTGGCCCGCCGCCGAGATTGTGTCTGATTACTCGCACATCACGGAATTCCTCGAATCGGGAAGCCTGCTATTTTCGGACGCGTCCCATGGGAAAGCAAAACCATGAATCGCGCCAGTGGCACGGCAAGAAACGTCGAAAACAGCGACTCTGGATGGGATTTTCCCGGAACTCCGGCATGAACCTGGTCACACTCAGGGTTCGTCCAAGTCACCCATCACGCGCACTCACTCTTCATGTCGGCGGCGGCCGGCGACGCGCAGCACGCTGTCAGCCGGCAGGGATACTGCTTCAAACGCAGCGTGGACTGTTCCTCGTCGATGCCGAGGTCTACCTCCTCCTCTTCCGCCTCCTCCCTCCCCCCCTGCTCGAGGGGGGTTTGGCCTTTACCGGCCCAACGCCGTCAGAACACCGCGTCGCGCTGCTCGGGCACGCAACTCCGGAGCCCCGTGCCGTCCAACACACCGCGGACGTTGGCCACGGTGGCCTCCTCCATCTTGCGCTCCGTCTCGACGGTCCAGGTGCCCATGTGCGGGACGAGCAGCACGCGCGGGTGCGCGCGCAGCCCCTCGGACACCACCGGCTCGTCCTCGTAGACGTCGAGACCCGCCGCCGCGACGTGGCCCACCTCGAGGTACCGCACCAGCGCCGCCTCGTCCATGACGGCCCCGCGCGCCGTGTTGACGATGACGACGCCGGGCCTCATGAGCTCAAACTGCGCGCCCGAGATGGTATGGCGGGTGGCGGGCTGACCGGTGGGGGGAGAGAGAAAATGCGTCGTCAGTTGAGAGCTCCTCCGAGCAGAGCGGTGGGGGAAAAGGGGGAAAGTTGGGGACGGGGAGGGCCAACCGTACGTTCAGGGGCAGGTTCAAACTGAGCACGTCGCTCTCTCGGAGCAGGGTATCAAAGTCGACGTACCGCACGTCGGCCCCCACCTCGCGCTCCGCCTCGCTGGCCAGGCGGTGGCGGTTGTGGTAGAGGATGCGCATGCCAAAGGCGAGCGCCGCCTTGCGCGCGAGGTTGCGGCCGATGCCGCCCATGCCGAGGATGCCGAGCGTCTTGCCGCGGGGGTCGTGGCCGAGGGCTGGGAGGCGGTGGCGCTCGTCGCGGCGCCAGCGGCCGGCGCGCACGTTGGCGAGGCCCGGTGCGAGATTCCGCAGGGCGCCCAGCAGGAGCCAGAGGGCCAGGTCGGCCGTCGCGTCGCTGACGGCGTCGGGCGTGTTGGCGACGCGGATGCCGCGTGCCGTGCACGCCGCCACGTCGATGCTGTCGTAGCCGGCGCCATTGTGGCAGAGGGCCCGGAGCGACGCCGGCAGCGCCGCCACTAGCTCGTCGTCCACGTACCCCGTGACGGCGATGGAGTCAAAGGTGCGGTAGGCCGCCACGCAGCCGTCCAGTCCGCCGGCCCGGCACTCGGCCAGGAACGCATCGCGACGCAGCGACTGGGGGACCACGACGTCGGCGAGCTGCTTGATAGCCTGCCAAGCGTCGTGCGCGCTGTGGATCGACCCGATTAGCACAGACGGGAGGGATTGGACATCGATCTGCATCGTCATCCTTACTGCTTGATCTCGCCAAGGAGGAGCACCTTGGGCCTGGTCATGGTCACGGCTACGAGGAAGGCGGCTGGTCGCCCGCTGTCCCAACAAAAGAGTCGCCGACCTGGAGCCGGTTCGAGGGGTGAGAAGGACGGGACCGTTCTCGTGGAAAGAAAAAGCAGCGCTCGAAGCACCGGGCATCGAGGAAACACGGGAGGTGCCCAGGGGAGCAGCCTGGGACCAGATCGGGGCAGCAGCTTTGTACCCCACGTGAAAGCAATCGATCCCACACCACGGCAACCTTGACCGAAAACACGTCGGCGCTGAACAAACTGGGAAGGAGACACTTTCACTCCCCCCCGCCCCCGGGCGACAAGAGATCGGCTGGCGAAGACCGTTCCGGGGGGGCCGGATTGCTCGCACCGATCTCTCCAACCCTCCTCGTAGGGTCAATCAATGCCTGGGAGCGATAGAGTCGCGCGCGCAAATGGCAGGGTGGTGAGGGGGGGAGGGGCCAGACGCGTCGGTATGCAGTGTGGAGGCGGGGTCTGCAATATAACCTGTAAGTGGGCATGCGAGGAACCCAATAGCGGGGGTCCAACGAGGGATGTCGAAAGATCCAGGGATGCTACGGGTTACGAGTCTCGCTGAATCAAGGGCCGGCCCCCAATGGCGCTCTCTGGGGGACAAAAAGACCGTGGGGGGTTTGATAGGCGGTCCATGGCCCGCCACCTGTGGCCGATGTGGAGGGGAAGAGCGACGGACTGGACGGCGTCCTTGGTTGCGACGAGCCGAACCGAGGAGGCGTGCTCAGGCATCCCGGATTGGCGGCTTTGATCTGGGCTGAAGATAGTCTCGCGCTCGACGGGGCCCGGCCGAGAACGTCAATCGGAACAAGATCCGACAGCCAGTTGTACCGGGGATAATGCGACCTGGTGAAGGCGGATGCTCGAGCCGGCCTCCCAGCCTTGATACGGGGACTCTTCCAGGCGTGGGGGGGATTGGGGGATGTTGCTTGGCTATGTGCGTAGAGGCAGGCAAGAGAAATTGGCGCATAGAAACATCCCCATGTCTAAACAAACTGCCACTGCTTCACGCGGCATCCACCCCCTCTGGTTCCCTCCGCGTGGGAGCCCAGCCGCCCCGTGGCATTCGCCACCGTCTCTATTCCTTCTATCCCATACTGCAACGCTGCCAACGCGTGCACCGTTTGTACTGCTTTCTTTCTTCGTCCCACCCCGCTTGACGTCCTGGTGCTTGTAGCCACATGTGGCGAGAAAGTCGGTCACGGTGTTGATTCGTCTATTAGTCAACTGCATTGTTAGGTGCCTATGCTGTATGGCGGTGTTTCGCTTCCAGCTTCTTTTTGGATCCGGTGCGGGTACCAACTGCCCTCCGCCCTATACTTGTTATCCCTCTAGTATTGTTATCTAACTTCGCCGAGGCGTGTCCTGGACGTCCTAGAAGTTTCATAATCGTACACAGTGGCGCGGCTGAGCCCACTGGCAAAGCCAACACAAGCCCGCAAAAGACTTCTATAGGTCAGTATGTAGTCAAATGTGCGAACTCCGACTGGCACCACAGCCCAAGACCAGTATCGCTGCTTGCGAACACATGTCCGTCTGTCCATCCGTCACCTGGCCGCTGCACCCAACGGGGCAGGCAGTCGGGGTATGTTGCACCCGGGCTGAATGAAGGCAAAGTGGGCGAGATGGGCGATCCGGCGAACCACATTCGTGGTACCGCCCCTCTCGTCGACCTCCTGCATGGCTGCGGTGATGTACTTCCGAGCTACGGCGAGTTTGCACCGAGGATCTACCTCGTCATGATGCGGTGGCAGTGTGTTGTCCGACTCTGGAGGCCAGTGCGGTCCGAAGGTTCGTGTGACGGCAATCGAGTATAGTAGATCTCGGTTCTCTCGCCCGTCCAAGACGCGACGAAGCTTGTTCAGTACATCCTCGCGCTGTGGCGTCGAGTATTGTTGCGGCTTGTCCTTGATGCAGAGGAATTCTCCAAGGAACCACCAGAACTCGAGCTCCCGGAGCCGGCGGGGGTCTCCCTCACATCGAGTGTGCTGCAGTGGGTTTCGCGCCAGGGAATCGCCGGCCAGCAAAGCGTCGACAACGACCACCCTGTTCCGCAGTTCCACCTCGTCACAAGTGCTGGGCATCAACATGCCCGAATTGACGACTTGTTCGGGAGAGTAACCAAGACAAGCCAGAGCCCACACCACGCGGGACTCGACACCGGTGACGTAGTTTGTCGTCAGGTTGGGGTCCCCCTTACTGAGGCGCCCCAGCGCGCCTATGAATGCCACCAGGAGAGCCGTGACGTCCTCGTTGGCCAGCAGCCGGTCCAATTGCATAGAAAACCAGTGTGTTTCAAACAACTCGGCGAGCCCAGGGGAGTATATTTCTTCAAATACTTGGCGGACGTCGGCCAGCTGGTCAGCCGATGGCGGCATGTCGGGCTTGGGAGGCACGGCACTGCACGTGGCCCCAATCAACTCGGGAACCCTCATTTTCTTCGGCATGGGCCCCGTCATGGCGGGTGTTGGACCCAACGCAGAAACGGCTGGCGGGCCAGCGTCGGCGGGTGATCTCGGCCGATACGATGGTGTGTGGGCTATTTCAGGTGACGGGTGGTAAGCGATAATGTCAGCGCCACCGCCTCGGAGGTGGGGAACGTCGGATTCCCGCTGGTCGTACGCGGTCGGAGCCAAGGAGTGGGAACCCGGGGAGTGGGACGTGGACGTGCGCGGGGTCTGGATGGCCGAGTCAAGAGACGGGTCAACAGACTCGGCTTTGATGGAGCTGAGGGCGTTAGCTTCCAGGGCGGCCAGTTGGGAGCTCATCACAGAATCATGTGGGACAGGCGCGGGCATGTAGGCCCCGGAATGCACCGAGGGCAAGGGGGTGTAGGTCGAGTTGCTGCTGCTGGAGAGAGGCGTCGACGCGGGCGGGGGAGGTCCGTTGGACGGGACGGACGCGGGCGGTGCTGGCTGGTTGGGCGCGGGCTGGATGTTGGTCGGGTGCTGCTGTTGCTGTTTGAATATCGGGTCATAGCCCATGCATTCACGCCTCGACTTCTGGCAGTTTCTGCAGACGGGGTGCTGCTCGTCGCACTAGAGGCAGCGAAGGCTGGCTGTCAGCACTCAAAGCGCATAGCTTGGATAGCAAAACGGGTCGTGTCTTGTCCGAGCCACGGCAGCTGCCGAGTGCAGGAGAGAAAAGTGTGGGCTGGATCGGCGGCCACGGCGACGAGGACCCGGAACAAGATGGGGATGAGGTTCACGTCAGGCCCACGGCCGCACATGCGGCTGCAAGACAGCTCTGGAATGCCCAAAGTTTCAAGGCGCCAAGAGGAAACGCGCCGGAGATGCAGCCGAGTGGCAGTTGGCGCCGTGGCGCCCGGCCGGCAGGGAGGGCAGAGGGGACTGTGAGCTTCTTGTCGCTTGACAATCAACCCCTTCGGCCGCGTGTGCTTGCTCGCCAGAGTGGGAGTTAGGAAACAAGATTGGGAGATGGCTGGCCGCCAGAGTACTTGCCCGGCTCAGCCACGTCCCCCTCGTCGCACAACGCAACGGCAGCCCTGTCCTTGCCTCTTGGTGTCGTGCGTGCATGTGGCGTTGCGCGAGACGGGAAGTAAAAAAGATGGAGTTGCGTCCCGTCTGGGACCGCGTGCGCGCGTGGGCTCCCGGGCCTGGGCTGGCGGGACCAGCCATTCCGAACGGCCACTGCCCCAAATCCCATGTCCCCGACAGCCAGCACGCGCCAGCCATCTTGCCGACGCGCGGGCGCTCCGTCGTGATTTCGCTTCGCAGTGGCTCCAGCCGCGGGCGAACAGCAAGCCAAAGTAAAACTGGCCGAGCGAGCCCACTTCTGCTCGGCACGTGGTCCTCTTCCTCCTGGCCCTCCGCTTGGCTTTTTCTGCTTTTTACTTCTCCTTCGTCTCACCCCACGACCGACCGCCCACCCGACCGATCGCCCGCCTGTCCCCCGCCACGTGCATGACAAAGGAAACACGAACGGAAGAATGCAACACGGAAAACCCGACATACCTTAATTCTACGCTTGCGACAAGTCAGGCAGCCCGTCTTCGTGCGTCGCTTGATCTCCTGTGAAAGTGCCAATAGTGTCAGCCGATTCGCGTCCCGTTCCGCCGTCGCGTCCGACGGTGCCCCACGCCGCCCGTACCTTCTTGTGCCGCCCGCTGGCCATCATCGCTCGAGGGTCTCCCGGTGGCAGCGCATAGCGGGGCATAGTATCTGCAGGGAAGGCTGCGTAGTTCCCCGGCAGCGGCATCGGTGGTGCTGGATAATACGGCATGGCTGCCGGCATTTGCGTCACTGGCGACGCTAGGGACATGTGCTGGTGTTGATGCTGAGGTTGGTGCGGGTGCTGCGCGGGCTGGTGCGGTTGCTGATGCTGCTGCTGCTGCTGCTGCTGTATCGCGTCGAATGTGCGCATACTCGGCAGAGACATGGGAGACGCCCCTGTCGGCGGACTTGTTCGATACGCCTCGGCCGACTGCCCGCCCTGGGCCCATCCATAGTGCGCATTCAGGGTGGGCGTGGCATAGGTTGGGCTAGGATACGGTATGGGCTGTCGCGGGGGCCCAGGCTGGTGATGGTGGGAATTGGACATGGCTTTCGGCGTAGGTGAGTGCGCGCCAAAGCCGCTACGCCGCGCGTGGTCGGCCGAGGTGCCGTCCGTGAGGACTGAGATGGTGGGGGCAGAAGTCGGCGGGAGCTCGGTAGCAACTGCGATAGCTGTAGTCGCTGCGGCGGTCGCTGTCGAGGGCGTGGCTACCGGCAGCGGTATGGGCAGGGCGCGTGCGGGACTGCGGTTTCTCGGGAAACCGTCAGTCGACGTCGTGCCCTCGCTCCCCTGCGCATGCGTGGCGGGCACTCCCTGCGGCGGCCGGCGATAGTGCGCTTGTGCCTGTGGTGCCTGGGCCGGTACCCCTGCGTTGGGCTCCTGCCGTTGCTGCTGCTGGTGCAGCGGATCGTGGAACAGGCGAAGCGCGGGGGGCTTTTCTGGGTCGTCGTTTGCTCGTGTTCGTTGCTGCGAGGGAGAACACAGCGGCGGCGGCGGCGGCGGCGGCAAAGGAGGCAGCTGGGGGATAGTGGCGGCAGCAGCAGCAACAGCGATACCCGCCGTAGTTGTAGTTGTTGTGGCGGGTGTCGCAGGCGTAGCAGTAGGAACGGATACGGTTGCTTGTAACTGTGACGGGGATTCGCGCGGTAAAATATCACGGTCTAGGTCCAGACCACCACCATTACTTCTTCCGGTCACGACTAGAGCAAGAGACGAGCCATGACGGACATGGTTAGGGAGAGGAGCATGGGCGCCTTCTTGAACAACGGTAGCGAGAGCAGGGTCAGGCTGAGGTGGCCGAGGGCCCTGTGGCTGTTCGTGTGCCTCTGCCATTTGATTTGGATTTAATTTGGGATTTTTATGGAGCCACGATCAGGACGAGCAGGGGGGTGGAATGGCATTGCATTCACAAGGTCGTGGCCTCATGTGCCAAGGGGACCAAGGAAGGGATGGGAAGGGTGTCAGTCAGGGTGGTGTCTGTGTGGGCGGGTGAATGGGTGGACGGAAGGATGGGATGGGATGGGATGGACGAACAGGAAACGCGGGCGGCGTTGCGGCCCTCGTCCTAACGGCCCTGCCCTGCCCGGCCTAGGCTGCCTTGCCTTGCCTTGCTGGTCGGGTCCCTAGTCCTAGGGGCGATTTGGGACCGCCAGAGGCGAGCGCGTGGGATGGACGGGGAGGGGGGGAGAGCAGAGAGAGGCCCGGCCGGCGGCAACCAGAGAGGAGAGGAGGGAGGGAGAGCACACGGCCAGCCAGCCACGGACCAGTCAAAAGAGGGCAGGCAGGCAGGCCGGCCGAATTGACGGGCAGGAAGAGGCGACAAGAGGCCGAATGGCACGGAGGGAGGAGGGTCGTGAGGATGGGAGCGCGTGCGGGAGGGAGGGCTGAATGTCGACACGCGCGCGCGCGCGCGCAACCCTGGCCCGAGATTCCTGAGGCTTTTGCGGGTGCTATTGCTTGCGGCTGCGGCTGCGGCTGCTGCTCGCACCTCACTCGCTCCCCGTCATGGTCGCCTGCTTGCTCTCGCAAGAAGTGGTTGATGTAAGTGTGCTAGGCCATGCAGCATGGAGAAGGTAGGTACATGAGCCGTCGTACTCCAAGGGGCGCTGTTGTTGGTCCCGTCGTATTACCACATCCAAATGCAGGCAAGACGCATGGGAGGCACGCCCCCAGGCGGCTGCAGTAGTTTGGCATAGAGCAGAGCTAGGGTGATATTAGTTACCTTTGTGGTCAATAGGTAAACTATTGGCGGTCCCCATGCCGCCTCAGCTCAGTTGGTTCGAGTGACAGACGGGCTGCACAGCCAGGACATGGGATGGATGGACGGGAGCAGCAAGGTTGGACGGAAGCCCAGCCCGCTCTGGATCACAAGCGACCAGCCAATGAACCCGCGCCATTCGCAATGTCGTTGAATTGCGAGCCCACTCGGTTGCGCGATCGATCCCCTTCGACAATCAAAATTCGACCAGCTTCGCGCCCCTGTCTAGCCGCGTCTAGAAGTTGAAGGGCAAGCGACACAGAAAGACAGAATCAAGGTTACTTTCGTCCAATCCACCGGCCATCCAGCTACCCACCCGCTTCTCGCGAAGCCCACCAGAGGTGGACACTGGCAAACCGGGATGGGATAGTAGTGCAAGAGGGAAAAAAAAACCGAATGGCCAGTTTTGCCTCTTCCGTTCTAGCCAAGCGTCCCCGTTGCTGCGGCCAGCCCAGTTGGGGACTAGTACGGGTACTAGTCCCAGGGCTGCGTCTAGACCTCGGGAGCGCCTGGGGCCTCCAAACTGGAAAAGAGACATCCATTTGGAGAGAGCCAAATGGGGGGAATGATGGCACACACCCGCATGCGGAGGAGGAAGAGGATGAGCAATACCAGTAGCAGCAGAAACAGGCGCTCGGCCGGGCAGTCCGGCATGCAGCTCAACTCGTGGCATCGTCGCCCCGTCCGGACCGAAAACCCCAAGCTCACCTATGTGCCCAGGCCCGAGGACGTGCGAAGGGATTGCGCGAGGGGATCGTCGCGGGCAAACGGCCTGCTCGAAGTGGGAATAGTGGCCGTTGCTGCGACGGCCTTCCAGGGGGGTCTCGGAGACTAAAATCACTGGGGAAGGACGGGGCGCGACGGGAATGGCAACTCGGTAAGGTTGACCGGCTAGGCCACGGTGGGTGATGTGGATGACGGATATCCATGCGTGCCTGCAACTAAGGCCCGACTAGCGGGAGGTGATCTCCCACGGGCGAGCCTACACGGGACATCTCGCAGCAATGACGGCGACGAGACAGACGCGCGCCATTTTCCCTCCCTCTCTTTTTCCCGCCTGCATAGCATAACAAACGTGATGCCACAAAACGGCCGATGTGCTTGCCCGAACGGGCATGGCGCACCGTCGTGAAGCCCATTCGATGGGGGGGGGGGGATGCGACGCGACGCCGCACTCCGCCCGCCGACCGGTGGCTGATAACGGCCTCGACGGCCATTTGACATGTCAGCTATCCACGGAGCGTGCTGCTGCTGCTATTCCTGCACGCCCGCGCCGTACGTACCGCGGGTAGGTAGCCCTCCAGGTACCCGTGGTATGCGACGCCGTCTGCTGTGGATCATGCCCCTGAAGCTGCCGGCAGCCCGGAGCGAGCACTGCGGATGAAGCAAGCGCCGACACGAGTGGCCCTTGTCTGGATCGAACCAGAATCTACAGGTACCGGCTCGCGAAGCCGCCAGTGGAGGGATATGGAGTTTACGCTTCCCCGTGGAAATTGCATTGCGCGTGGCACAATAGCAGCAGGCACCGTCTTTGCCTGACGGTGCCTAGGTAGGTGCTGTAAGAGGCAATTGCCTGACTACCTGCTCACTGTACCTCCTCCCTGCGCCATGCCCAAGAGGAGCCCGTCCATCACGGCTTGGATGCGACAGCGGATCCATCGTAGACAGGGCCGAAAAGGATCATGGCCATTATTATTAGCAGCAATGCTCAGCATCTGCAGCGCGCCCAGCAACAGTAAGCCGGATATTGCCCCGTGGCTGCTGTCACCTCGTAAGGTCCCCCTCCTATGCGATTCCGTGCATCACGCGTGTCGTTGCATCTGCCAGGAGTCGCGCACGCCCCCAAACTGTCTCTTTTTCTCCATTCAATAAACGAAGTCCGTGGCCGCATTCGTAATGTCCCATCCACACCTTGCATTCTGAAGCCGTTCAGGGGCACCCCTACTCCCATCGTAGCAGGACGGAGAGTGACATGTGGATGGCCAGCGCGGGCAGGCCACGAGCTGTCCCATTCCACACGCCGTTGGCCGAGGGCCACGAGTCATCATCCATGGCTGAGGTCGGGCGCAGGCTCGGCAGGCTAGATTGGGAAATGGAGCACCGCGGCCTCTCGTCAATCTGTGGCACTGGGCCGCCCCGATTGCTTGCACATCATTCCTGCCAGCCGCACACGTCGATCGCGAAACCCTCCACTCCAGAACCTACGCCCCTACCTGCCTCTTCGTACCGAGCCACCTACGCGACCTACCAAACCTACCAGTCGCTAACAGAGGCAGGTCCGTCGGTGGGTAGATATTCGTTACAGGCGAGCCGACTGCCAGGCAGGGAGGGGACTGGCGCGCCTGTCTCATGCAGGCTCACATCCTCGTCAACCCAGCGGCTCGTCACCACGCTTTTGCACTAAAGTACACAAGTACCCGCTCCAGGCCTTTGCCAGACGCCCATGAGAGCCCCCCCTATAGTTGGTCTTGGCTATTGCTGGCTCCTCGCTTCAAATACCCGGATTGCCTAGGCTACCCGAGGGCCCCATCACATGACAGACCCAGGCTGCCTGACACCCTCAGTTTATCCGTCAATTGCACCCTGGCCCGACGATGCGCGCGCGCTCGTACCCATCCTGCCGTCCCATACATACCCTTAGGCTCTGCAGGTCCCGGAAGATATCAAAATTATGTGCAGCTCGCTTTACGAGACCCCGGTTTCTCGCCTCGGTCCATCGGCGTCGGTTGATTGCTGCTCCCCCCCTCCCTCCCCTTTCACCCGTCCCGGCCGTCCCGGCCGTCGTCCGCGTACCCATGGCCGTGCTCTCCCATCCGGCCACCCACCTCGCCTCCCCCTTCCCTGCCCACCTGTGATCTCACCCGCTGTGGCGATCCGTCGTCTCCGTGACGCTACCTCTGCGCTAACCCATAGCTTATTCGAACCGCACCGAGCCGGCCATTATTGCCCTCGGCTTATACCTCAACTAATCTACTCTTCAGCCTGCGCCCGCACCTCTGGTACCGGTGACTCGGATCGCCGCCAGGCGGGCTAACCCCCCTTCTCCGTCACGTTCCATCCCGGTCCCCTTCCTCTCCATTCGCCATGCCAGGTCGTGGTAGCGAATGCCGGCATTGCCTCGGTGACCCGCCTAAACAGAGGATCGCGCCTCGTCCCCGACTTGAAGAGCACGACGACGGCTCCGTGAAGAGTGTGCCCCCCCCCCCCCCCACAGGGCCAAATGCAGTCTCTACCCTTATTATTACCCGCGGGACACGGATGAAGTGTCCCTTGAGCGGCGTACATAGAAGCTACCTAATCAACACCACGTTGTCGGCTGATCTCAGCTGAACCACTAGAATCGTTGCTCCATCTACGCTACGGCACTGCAGGCAGGCGAGAGCTGCCAGAGCTGCAATGCAAGGGGGGTCTTGGGGGCATGGCTGGCGAGAGCCGCCTGTCACGTCGACTTTCCTTTTGGCACGCAGACGCTGATCCCGTCGCGCCGCGCCGCGCCGCGCCTGAACATTTCAGGTTACGGGCTTTTATTAGAATTGGGAGGGCACCCCGGGGTAAACGGGCCGGCACTCCACGACGCCGCACGGCGCGATCCCAACTAAGGGATGACCGACACGTCGCCGTTTGGGCCCAACCAGCCTGGCTGGATTATTGGGTCCCTCATCGAGAGAAATCTGCGACGCCCTCTCTCGCGCGCGCCCGTCCATCCGGCTCGACGGGGCCCTCCCTGGCATATCGACTATGCGCGCCGGACATGTACAACGAGAGCGGGCGGCCGTCGGAATAGGAAAATCAAGCCCTCACCGGTGTAGGGGGGAGACGCCCTTCTGCATACGACACACGGACTTCGCAAAGCGTCCTTGGCCGCTGCACAGCGGCCGCCCAGTGGGCCCCAGGGCTCGGCCTCCACATCCGAAGTGGCCGCCAGCCCGACGGAAAATATCCCACAACCAAGCCCGCGCGGCCGCGCAGGGTGAGAGACACGGCCAAAGCTGTCAGCGTCGGGGTGGGCGCGCACGATGACGAGGACTGGTCTTGGCTCCTTCAGGGAGCCAATGGCTCTGCGCCCGGCGCCCTGTGCGGTAGGAGGGTGGCGATGATCGCGGCCACAGAAAGAGAAAGACACACACACACACACTCACACACACACTCACACACCACACCTCTTCCCGCATTTGCAGCTATGAGCAGGCCGACCCGGCATGCGACCTCTGGCTTCGGCGCAATGTGGCTTCGTCATCCGCCGCCGCCGCCGCTTGCCTGCCCCCTCCGCGAAGTGGGTTCCAGACGATCCCCCCCCTAAACGGGCCGCAAACTGGCGAAAAGCGCTTATCGTATACTCGCCCGAGCTCCGAGAGCCCTTTGGGCATTGTCACTAGCTGGTCATCGGCCAGTGCCCACGTCTCCGTCGGGCCCGTTACGGAACACGGGGCCCTGTACGAGTCAAGCTGTTCCTTGGCTCTGCTGCAGACAAAGGTTGACGTAACGCCCTTCGGCGCGCCCTGGACGCTTGACGTTCCGATCACCCCTTCGGCCTTTTTTTTTCCTGCTGGCACCCGGTCCCTTCTTGGGCAGTTCCCCAAATAGCCCAGATCAGATACCACTCTTGTTACCTTCCCATCTCCATCGGTCCCGTTCTCCGGTTTGGGTGTCGTGCAGTTGCACCCGAGATTACGACCAAACGTCTCCCTCCCCCTCCCCCAAGTACACCGTTTGGTGAATACACCTCCGGGCCAGGATCAACTAAAGTCCCACTTGCACACAGAGCTGTTTTCATCCGCCCACGTCCATCTTTCTCTTCCCTCCCCTCCTCTTATGCGATGCTCCTCCCTGCTCGCATCCCGGGCCCCGCCGTCGGCTTCGGGAATCTGTTCCCCGAACCACGCGGCGACCGGGGACGGGTCCCTCTTTTCCCATGCAGGAGGACCTTTGCCCAGTGGCTCCTTATCCTACTTCTCGTACGTATACGTGCGCGATATAACAGCCAGAGGGGGGGGGGGGGGGGGGGGGACCACGCCTCGGCCAGGGGTCTGGGAACAGCGAGACCCTGCTCCCCGTCCGCCGCGACCATGCAAACTTGGAACCTTGGCCGCGGCCTGGGCACAATCGATGTGCGGGGCCGATCTTGCATCGTTCCGTAGAGTCCAGCCCTCAACCCGGCCCGTCAGCGACGCAAATGGGACATAGGGAACAGGGGGAGGGCGGGGAGTTGACGGTGCATATGGCCCGCTGAGGCTGGGGGGGGGACAAGAAAAGAAAACACCGCGGCGCGCGTACCTTCCACCGCCATGGAGGTTCTGCAAAACCTGGCTGGCCAGCCGGGGCCCGTTCCAAGTGACTGCCGGCCACAACGGGCCAGTGGTCCCCACGTCCGGACAGGGAGTGAATGATCCTTACGCGTCTCGTGCTTGCCGCCTTCCCTTTCCTTCGTTCTTGGAGGACCCCCCCTCTGGGCCGGTGCCGTTCGTGGCAGAACCCTCCCTCCCAGCTTGGCCTAAGCTTAGACCGGGCGTAGGCCGCTTCAGCAGGACCGTAGTAAGAGGCGCAGCACCTCGCGCAACGCAGGGGGGGGGAGAGATGGAGACCAGCGGGGGGACGGGGAAGAAGGAAGCAAATACCTAGCGTGCGGCGTAGCAGGGTGATATAGACGGCCCCCCGGGGCTGCGCATTCGTGTGACTAGAGCACAGACCCGTGGTCCGGGAAAAGGTCCGTTAAGGTTCGGTCAGTCCCGGAGTCGGGCCGCCGGGCGACAGCAGCGGAACATCGCCGGGGCCTCTCAAGGTTGTGTGGGCAGCATGGTCGTTGGTGGTATCACGCGCCGAGTCGGCCCCGAGAGCGGCTCCGGCTTCATGGCGCGGTGTGCCGTTTAAAGCGGTTGGGAAGGAGTGATACACATTCCGGCGAATCCGTTGCTATGGGGATCGGGATCGGACTCGGGCTTCCTCGCTCGCCGGCCGGACTTTGTGGCCCCTGGCCTCAACAGTCTCATCAAGCATTGAACGCTCGCGAGCGACTGTGACCTTTGGGTACTTGACATGGTAACAGGCAGCCTCGCAAGGCACTTTCTGTTGCGGTACAAGCCGACAGCTTGCTCCTCACTTAAGTCATGAGTGGAAACACAAATCATGCATGACACTCTCCAAACCGATTTCTGTTCATTTCAAGGACGAAACCCAGTTGAAGGGTCGTCACTCGTCACGTAGTTGTATCTATCAAAAGGCATGGCTTCTGGTACAAAAGCCTGCCTTGGTTGTTTCCATCGTTCTTCGTGCCAGATCAGACCACAAGTGTCTGTCCCACGTACACACTGAAAACAATCCTCTACCCGGCCCGCTCGCTGTTCGAGAGGCTCGAGGTCGTGTGTGTATTATCAAAACCAAGGAAAACGCCATGAGGGGAATCATGCATCATCATAAATGCCAACGCCGTTTTGTTGAAAAAATGGTGCCCGCTGTTAACCCTTTTTGATTCCCCAAGGAAATAAAAAATCAAAATATACCCCGCCCCCCGGCCCCGGTGCTGGTGTATACCGCAAATACTTTGTTGAAACAGAGCCACGGCGGCATTCCGCGAAGAGGCGCGCGCGTGGGCTCAAGGGGAATTATGTGAGAACTGCCCGTCCCGAATGTTGAGGATTCGGGACGAGAGAACATGGGGGGGAGGAAAGGGAGGGTACAGGGAGCCGATTAGTATCGGTAGTGGTCAGCCTTGTAAGGGCCCTCGACATCGAGGCCGAGGTACTCGCTCTGGACCTTGCTCAGGGTGGTGAGCTCGACGTTGCAGTGGTCGAGGTGGAGACGGGCGACCTCCTCGTCGAGGATCTTGGGGAGGACGTAGACACCGACGGGCAGCTTGCCGGCCTTGGCGAAGGCGACGTGCTTCTCGCCAAAGGCCTTGTCCTCGGCCTTGTACAGCATGATCTGGGCCAGGACCTGGTTGGCGAACGAGCAGGACATGACGAACGAAGAGTGGCCAGTGGCACAGCCCAGGTTGACGAGGCGGCCCTCGGCCAGGAGGATGACGTGGCGGCCGCTGGGCATCAGGAAGCGGTCGACCTGGGGCTTGATGTTCTGGACGCTCTTGGCGTTCTTCTTGATCCAAGCAACGTCAATCTCGCAGTCGAAGTGGCCAATGTTGCACACGATGGCATCGTTGGGCATCTCAGTGAAGTGCTCGCCAGTGATGATGTCACGGCAGCCAGTGGTGGTAACGAAGATCTGGCCGATCTTGCAGGCCTTCTCCATGGTGGTGACCTGGTAGCCGGCCATGGCAGCCTGGAGGGCGTTGATGGGGTCAACCTCGGTGACGATGACACGGGCACCCATGCCGTGGAGGGCCTGGGCGCAGCCCTTGCCAACATCACCGAAACCGCCGACGACGGCGATCTTGCCGGCAATCATGACGTCGGTGGCACGCTTGATGCCATCGACCAGGGACTCACGGCAGCCGTACAGGTTGTCGAACTTGGACTTGGTGACGGAGTCGTTGACGTTGATGGCGGGGACCAGCAGCTTGTCGTTCTTAAGCATGCGGTACAGGTGGTGGACACCGGTGGTGGTCTCCTCGGAGACACCGTAGCAGTCCTTCAGCATCTCGGGGTACTTGTCGTGGACAAGGTGGGTCAGGTCACCACCGTCGTCGAGGATGAGGTTGAGCTTCTTGCCATCCTTGAAGGCGTTCAGCTGCTGCTCGAGGCACCAGTTGTACTCCTCATCGGTCTCGCCCTTCCAGGCGAAGACGGGGACACCGGCGGCGGCGATGGCGGCGGCGGCGTGGTCCTGGGTGGAGAAGATGTTGCACGAAGTCCAGGTGACCTCGGCACCGAGAGCGGTCAAGGTCTCAATGAGGACGGCAGTCTGGATGGTCATGTGCAGGCAGCCGGCGATACGGGCACCGGCGAGGGGCTGGTCCTCGGCGTACTTCTTGCGGATGGACATCAGACCAGGCATCTCGTTCTCGGCCAGCTCGATCTCCTTGCGGCCGAAGGCAGCGAGGGACAGGTCGGCGACCTTGAACTTGGCGGCGGGGGCAGACATTGTGAAGGCTGGAGGAGAGGCGGAAGGTCAGCACGGTGTTTCGCAGTGCGTTGAGATATCATCAAGGGGTTGCGTGAAATGCGTCATGTCGGAAGGTATCGAGAAAGATACTGTACTTACTGGGATGAGAAAAAAGTTACCGAAAGCGGTGAGAAGAAGGGGGTGGAAGGTGCGGGGTGATGAGTTTCAGACCGCGGGGCTGTGAAGCTTCAATGTTAGCAAGAAGACGCGAAGCGACGGAGGACTCAACATCTGCTATTGACTAGTATGGGAGAGGGAGGCGGGCGTTCTTACAGGAGATGGATGGGTGGGAAGAGAGAGAGGGAGGGAGGAATTGGGACGAAGGCGGCGAGGGAGGAGGGCGAGTAAAGTACCTTGGCCGCTCGGGAGGACCCTGAGGCGAAGAGAAACCCCGAACTTCTGCGAGGCGGAGATCAACCGAACTTTCACCCTCAGATTTTTGCTGCCTACCCCTCCTCACCCTGCGCGGCCTGCCTCTGGCGGCGACTCGCTCGCGGGGCGTTTCTTCTTGGAGTTACACTATAAGCATGTAATCCTGAGCAGCGGGTTTGTCTGCGCCATGTGAGTGGCCAGCCGAGCCCGTTGGTCGAGGAACGTGGGCGCTATTGCCGTGGGAATGCCTGTTTCGATAGCAGCCCCTCCGACCTTGCCCCACCTCCGACTTTTTGCCTTGGGTGTTCGTCGGCAACAGAGATGGAAAACGATCCTGGATGGGCAGACGTCCGGGAGCGAGGGGACAAATGGCCGAGGTCCGTCGCTGCTTTCCATGACACCACACCACTGCAACCCTTGGATGCTGTTCTCGCTGCTTGACTGCCCGCTGCCCGAAGATTGCCGTCAAGATGCGTCTGTCCCAAGCCCATGCCCCTTGTCACCGCGCGCATATACCTTGAGCTAGCTACTAGCACTGGATGACTGGCTGACAGGCGAAAAAAAACACAGGGCTCGGATGGATCTGCAGAGGCGGCCTGCTTGTCGGTCCCCGGGTCGGTCCTTGGGCAAGCAGCGACCAACCCTCCGACTGAAGACTGGATCCATAGCTACGTCCATGCACCCACGCAGCCACGCAGGGGCAGCCGTACTCGCGGTTGCCCGGTCGGAAAAAGGACCGGAGTGAGAGCGGGTCTGGAGGTCCATACGTGGACATTTCCATACTCCTTGGTTCCCCCGTCAGCCCCGTACGCACACGCACCTTTCGCCACCACCTATCATCGGGGCCGCGTCCAAGCCCGCTCTGCCTCGGAGCAGCTGCGAACTTGGCTTGACGTACTACGCAAACACGGCAAAGTCACTCGCTCTCTCGCCCATGTACACGCATCGGAAGGAAGGCCGTCAGAAGAGGAGGGGCCCCGAGGTCCAGGCTGCGTGGAAATCCCTCATTGCGGCTCGGTATCGAGAGCCTCTCGTCATACTCGACGTCGGCTCGAGCAGCAGCATCTAACTGAATACATGTGGACGTCGTGTAAAAAGAGCCTGGGATATCACCAGACTTCCCAAGCGACTGAAAAACCCCCAAACGCCGGGCCAGATGCATCCCTAATTTGGTAAAACCCCATCGAGTTCTAGTTAATACTCATGGAATGTCTATTCCGGCAACAAGTTCCCCCGCACAGCGAACATCTTGGCGCTGACATTGGCTGTGAATCCATCGATCTGCTTGCTGTACTGCTCCACCTGCTTGGCGTTCAGCATGCCCTCAAGCCGGCTGGGCTCCTGGGGCAGCTTGAAAATGCGCTGCCACTCGTCCTCGGGCAAGAGTTCCTGGCCAGCCGCCTTACGTGTAGCGTTCTCGGCCTTGCGCTTCGTCTGCCACGCCGTGATCTTGGTCTGCTCACGGCCCATTTGTCGTTGGTAGTACTGGTGGTTGTTGAGCTCCGTGTAGTGCGACTCGATGCTATCCAGCAGCAGATCGCAGGTCTTCTCCAGGAACGGGTCTATCGAGAGGTCGAGCGTGTCGATCGACGGGTACATGGGCTGCTTGACATCGTCCCGGCGGATATCGGCCAGCGACGTGGGCATTTCAGCTTCGGCCTTGGTGGGCAGACCGGGCAGCTGGTGAAGGTACGAGGTGAGAAGGTGCGAGTTGTGCACGTTGACAGGGTACTCGACAAGGATGTCCTTGAAGCTAAGCTTGGACTTTTGCAGGCTATTGTTGTCCCATGTCAGCGGGCTCCGGGGAGAAATGACTTGCAGGAAGCGCTTGGCACTTACCTCTCCGTCGTGAATTTGTTCTCCTTGAATGCGGCCATGAACTTGTCGGTGAGTTTGAAGGCGCGCAGGTTAAGGGCGCCCTGGCAACTGCGGCTGACATCGTGCACCAAAGCGACGACCTTCTCGTTGTCCTTCTGGTAGTAGAACTGGTTCTCGATGAAGCTAGAGTTGATGAAGTTGCCCATGGTGGCGCTCGTGTACCAGCCGGCGTGGTTGGCATCCACGTTGACCTCCTTCAGGTGGCGGATCATCTCGGTCTGGTAGGTGATGTTGGCCTTGGCGCGAGGCGCGGCCAGGGCGAGAGACGAAGCATCGTTGCTCTGGTGGGAGCCCTCGGTGTGGGCGACATCGACGGTAGGGAAGGGGAAGGTGTTGGTGATCTCGAGCAGGTTGCTCCGGTCCATGCCGACGATGAAGCCGGTGGCCGAGGAGGGGAAGGTGCTCGCGCAGTGCTTGACAATCTTCATCACCACCTGTGTGCGTCGCGTTAGTCCATGGCTTGCCACGCCCGGCTGGTGACGCTGCGCTGGGCGGTACTGTGCGGCACGCCCCTGGCTACCGAATGAGGGGCGGCTTGGTGTTGACTTTCGACCATGGCCAGCAGCAGCAGCAGCAGCACTCGCACAGCCCAGAACCAAGTTGAACAAAAACGTACCAGAGCCTCCACCTGGACCGCGGCGAACGGCACATCCTTGGGAACTTCGGCCATGATTGCGATACTGCTTCAGATAATCGATATGGCGTCTGCGAAGCGATCGTCTTTCCGAGGGGCCGGGTCGTTCGTTCGGGCGCGCGCGTGGTGTTGTCGCTCACGTCAAGTTTTCACCAAAATTTCGCTGTGGGAAGAAAGCGGGGAAGGCGGGCAGTAATGGACGAATGGGTGACGGTGTGTGGCTGAGGGCTGCTCAGGTACGTACCTCTACTCTGCGGAACACTGGGGTAGGTGCGGTAGGGTCGGCGAATGGACCAATCCGCTCAGTACGGCAGGTGCTCCCCCTAGTCCATTGGGCGTTGAAGCTCCGTCTCTCGCTCCATTCACATGGACCCCCACGACGACCTCAACCTTCATCCATCAACGACACCCACTCGTTGTCTTTCATAGCCAAAGCTGCCACGGCATATACCCTTACCTCTCGCCCACCTCTATGTCCCGTGGAGCTCGGTCTTTCGATATCTTTTCCGGCTTGATACGTGTACTTGACATCTCGCTGGGGCTTGCATCAGTTAATCAGTTAACAACCAGGGCATTCATTCGCTCGCCATTGCCCGGGCGTCGTCATCCAGCTACCGCAATGGCTCTAATGAATATGTCATGTCCGCTAATCTGAATTCTATCCCATTCCATCCTGGAGTTGTCTAAAACGCCAGCCTGTATGACCAACGCCATTTAGCAGACCTTCTGGCAGGTCACATTGCTTGTCCTAGCACCGTGCAATGCCAACCAACCGAATCCCCAAACCCAAATGGCTCGATCCATCCGGGCGACATGGGTAACATGGCCATGTCTTCTGTCAGCAGCTCCCAAATGCTTCTTGGAAGCCTCCACCGCTGGCCAGCTTCCAGTCTACTCGATCCAGTCCACTATTTCCCAGCTCTCCAGATTGTCCCGGATGATGAGCCGATGCCTATCAATCTTCCATTCCGTATACAAATGCCGCGCAGCATCCGCCGCTTTGCGATGGGCTGGGCCTACACCGCCCTGTTTGGCATCTTGCTGGGATCGCCATACGCAGGTAGCAAGGTTTCTGCCATCTTTGTCCGGCGTACCGAACCAGTACCTGGAGCGTGTCAGGGACCAAACCTCCGGACCGTTGCATGGACGACAGGGGGCTAAACTTACTTCAAGAACCCTCCACTGGCTGTGGCCTCGGCATGTGCTGCCTTGTCCAGCATACCTAACTCAGCGTATGTCGTCGTCGGCGGGATCTGCGACCGGAACACCACGATATACCACGAGCTTCCTTTCCACTGGTAGCCCTGTTGGCCGACCATCTTCTCCAGTTCGTCCATAACCAGGGCCCAGTCGAATGTCTCGGTGTATGGAGCGGTCGCGTAGTCAGGACGAAGGCACTTGAGATGGACCAGTGCTTGTGCTAGCAGCGCGTTTTCTTCGTCGAGAGTCCGCAGGTCCAGGAGGTGCTCTTGTTCCTTATATGGTGACACCACCAAGTAATTGGACTTTTCGGCACCCTCGCCGAGTAGGGGCTCTGGGGCCTCCTCCGAGGAAACGATGACTTGGGTTTTTTCGTCGAGAAGGACATTGGGTGCCACCGTTTGTCCCGCGTATAATTGAGCTGTCGTCATGTTCTCCCAAGCTACCGCTACGTCGGCCACTCGAATTGGAAAAGGCTGACGGAGACAATCCTAGACTGGCGATTTGCTGTGTGGGCGAATTCTCGATTTGAACAAGACTGAGCTTGGAAAGATTCCCGGCCTTTTGATTCTTCGCACCGGCGGCCTGGTTGGTGGCGCCCCTATTCAAATTCTGATCTGGCCGGTGAGCTGGCAGTTCCTGACTCGCATGGCCATCTTCGTTCCTGGAGTCGCGGCTGGTCCGCCTTATATGCAATGCCAATTCCACACCATGACCAGAGCCGTCGCAATCGCAGTCGCCAATAGCGACATCAGCTCGTATACTGCACTAACCTGCGAAATGTGGGCACTCCTGGTCGCTTGAACTCAGGGTGCCCGAGTGCATCTCATGCCGTTTACCGTATCAGCACCATTTAGCGGTGTTCAGCCCAAGCTTCGGTCGTGGCTGCGCGTATTGCGCCATCCCGCCCAGGTTGATACCATTGAGGCCCAGGGCTGTCCCTCGCTGTTCTGTACCTCGCAGTTTGCATCATGCGACCTGCTGCTCTGCTGCCTTCTGGCACCCACAAAGTCTTGCTGTTCGACCTTGATGCACTCACCGCAGCGCCTGTCGGTGCCTGTCAACCGATGAGGAGCGCTTTAAACACACAATGAGCGGTTCGGTGAGGCCTGAAATCAGTCTTTGGTTGCTTTCTTTCTTCGATACTGTGTATGTTGGATTGACCAAAACTAACTTTACAGTACATGTACGCCATCAAAGAAACGTCCTATGCGTGCCCCTCAACATTTGGGCCTGCCTAGGCACTTGAGCTAGCCGTGACGATGGCTAGCTGATATGCCGTCTGTCCACTGAATCGATTGCTAGGGCTGAAGCGGTCGTCTGGTTGCAATGATTCATGGTCCTCTCCGACAACGGTCGTGCTTCCTAGATGATTGCGTTCGGGTCGCGGCTGATCTCGGTGCGTCCTCCTGCTGGTTCTGCCTTGACCAATGGTCTTGAGTGGGTGGAGCGGCAGGTCGTTGGGTTGCAAACCATCGCCAAGCCATCTCTTCACGAGGCGTCGCATCATCGGCAGGCTCCCCGCGATGAGCCCGATGCCGCATTCTATGGTGGACCACAGGATGATGTTGGCTAAGTGCAGAAGGAAGTCAGTCGGCTCGTTGTAATACTTGAGGTACGGCATGCGGACGATAGTGCAGACCGAAGCACTGGGGAATGTTCAGCAAAGGAGCGCAATAAGGGGAATGACAGGTGCTCACTTACACGGCACCGAGGCCGAGGATGACACCCACCGAAATCTTCACCGAGGTCTTCATTTGGGACCTCCACAGGATGGCTATCGGCAGAATAGCTGCCGACGAGTCGGTGAGAATTGACGAGGCCGATACCAGATAGCTAAGATCGGTGATGACCACGGGGGAGGCGCAGTGACCACGCGCCGGGTCCCAGTTTGCGGCCACTGGCTGGCACGTTGTTAATACACCGATGAAGCCTGTCAACGATGTGACGCAGGTCAAAACGATGATGGCGATGGCGATAATGCGGTGCGCCCTCTCGGTGGCGATGCGGGTTAGAGTCACGCATATAGCGGACTTGATGCAACACAGCGAGGTCACGTAAAAGACCTGCCACAGCACAACAAACTGGAAGATCCAAGTATGAGATAAAGTGCACGACGAGAGAAAGGCGGAGCGAAACAACGCACCTTCAGCCCCTCCATGATCATAACCGGATTCAGCTCAGCTTCGGGAGTGCCGAGGCCAGTGAAGACAGCACGAGCGACCACACCACAATCGACCATGTACAAGATCTACATCACAAACGGCGTCAGCTGGGAGCACTGCAGGAAGCCAATGCCATGTAACAACTGCTTGGGAGTACGGCAGCCACATACCAGCCCGGCAAGCATAAGGCCATCGTCGAGTCCGAAGCAACCATCCGAGGCTCTCACCCACGTCCGCGTCAGCACAGTGACAATCGAGGTACAGAAGAGGAACACGGTCAAGACAAGCGTCACCAGGGCCAGGCTCTTGGGTTGAACGACGGTCGCCAGCGGATCTGGTGCCATCCTGCGACGGCGTCAAACTCGAATTCGTGACATGGATGACCGGTAGTGCAATTGGACAGAAAGACCGCCTGGCGCTCTGGGAGCAACCGACAACCATGAAGGAACAATGACCGGCGCAACGGTAACGAATGGAGCCGAACTCAAGGCAATCCCTTCCTTGCCCAGATTTGCGAGACTGCATCGTAAAGACGAACCTTATTGAGCCAGTGTCCCCCGCTTTCGTTCTGGGACGGATACCCTAGCTTCCAGGGCCCATCACGACGAGGCCCCCCGATACTGATGGCGGCACTCCGACGAAATGGGCGCGTCTCGGTGCATTGGAGTATAAATCTGACTAGCTGCCCAGGCTTTCCCCGGCGCGTGGGCTGGAGCCGCACCACGCACACCCGTGTTCTCCAGCCTGGGCGGATTGCGCTGGCAGAGGCCGCCTCCCTCATCGCATCCTGGACACGGGTTGTATTTGAGCCCTGCGCGTGGAGACCGCGCCTGCCGGATGGGTCTTCTCTATGCTGTCCGCGATGGCGCTGTGCGACCCATGCCAACCGCTACCCTGTTCTCCGGCGTATCGCCATCAAGCAGAAACCCAGGCTAGCGCGTGTTGGCTTGGCCCTCTAGGGCCTCACCTGGAGCGCACGAAGAAGCCAGCAGCACGACGGAATCGCCTCTGGGCCCATAGAACAGCCACCTCAGCACGAGACCGAATCGGAGGGATCCATTTGCATGGTTGCGTGGCAGAGCCCCGTTCGAGGGCTCTCTCATGCCGGGTCACGGTGAGTGAAGCGAAACGTCATGTTGCCCCCCCCGAGACGATTTCCTATATCGGAGATATTGGGGGGGAAACCCCCTCTTGTTCGACCAGCGGTGTAAGGCAACCAATCACAGCACAGGCAGCATGTCGCGCCAAGTCTTTCCTGTTTGCTCACCGGGACGCAGCTAAAACATCGGCTTCGCGGTTTGGATTCCCATCCACCGAGAAAGCTAGCAATGGCCGGGGTTCTGGCTCACCGACGGACGGCGAATGCGCAAACGCGGAGCCGCGACGGCTTCAGCGCCTTCCTGGAGCTTGAGCCGTGATGCCATCCCCAAACAGCATGCCTGCACAAAGCCACTTTCCCGTCAATAGCCCGCCGGGCGCACGGCATGGGTTGAACACAGACGGGTCTGACGCAGTCACGACGATCTGCGTCTAAGGACGAACCCAAACAGTACGCGTCTATCCATACGGGTCGATGACCAATCCAAAACGCCATTCCACCCGCTGCTGAGCCAGGACACCCCAACGCCTGCCAGGCCGCGCTTGATCAAACCTCGTGGGCTGGCAAGCTGCTGTGCCGCGCCAGCCTGGCCGCCAACTGGCGCACGAGAAGGGTGGCCATGGGGCTGGCTGCCAAAACCTTGACCGTGCCCTCGTGCGATGTCTAGTTTGCACACCTCGCCAGGCTATCGACATCCTAGGCGCTCTACGGACGGCCCGCATCGGCGCCAGTCCCGGACATCATCAGGGACTCGGCCAGCCACTACGATGAGATTGCCGGTCCCACCGGCGAGCGCACCGCAATCCATCAGCTCCGCCCGGAGCGAAAACGTGGTAGTCGGCCCCGTTAGCGGCAGCACCAGCGGCTCGGTCCAGCACCCGACGTCGTCTGATGAATCCACCTGTACGGGGGCCACTCACGGCCCAGGGTGGGCGGGAACTGTACATGACGCCCAGGGCCCTGTGGCCTGGGCGGGTGTCGACATAACTCGTCGTGCTCGGGGACGAAGCCCATGCTCAGCGAACATCTGGCGCCAACGGTCATATTCCAAGATACGCAACAGGAGCCGTACGCGCCCGGTGCCCTTCTCGGCAAGCCGGCGTTCGGTCTCACGATGGATGCCGCCCGGCCTGATTATGATCCCTGGAATGGCGGCGGCAGCGGCGGCGGCAACGGCAGAGGGTCACGGGACGGCCAGAACTATGTTATTGCCAGACACGCTCATTACTGCCTTGCCCACGTGCATGCCGGTCTGCATGTATCCGAAAGTTGTCACAGCATCAGTCAAGGGAGCGCCTTGGAGCGGCAGAGCGGCTTAACGGCATCATCATGGACCAGGCTTACCGTCTGCTCCCAAGGAGGCACGATCCGAAGCGTTCTTCAAAGATGAATTCGGGTATAGCGCTCTCCAGCTTGATCTCTCGCATGATGAGCAAAATCACCGAGCTGTGCGCCAGGCAGTCTTGGCTCCGGGCGTGGGCGGTTTATTCACGCCGCTCGTTGGTCCACAAGCTCGTTCGGTGCCTCTGACGGACCAGTCTCCGTGCCAGTTTTTTCTGCGTCGGACACGCAGCGTCGTCATGATGACCACGCCACCCAACCATTTAGCAGCTTCGCCCGCTAGAGTGATAGGGCAAACAGCAGAGAATACTATCTCGCTCGGAGCGCGGTGCTCCCTAACCAAGGGATCCCCGGCGCAGCTCCGAGCCTGCAGCCCATCGCCGACAGTACCGTTCTTGTGACCGTTGGAGCCGTTGGCGATGACCCCGAGCATGGCGAAGTGCTGTCCGCCTAAACTCATCCGCACGAGGAGGGAGGCGGCGCCCTCAAGAATGACTGCGTCGTTCCCTTCCATAGAGGTGGCGACGAACTGCCGGCTTTGGACTCGAGCAGCGTTCTTCCGGCTTCTGCTCCATGTCCGACTATCTGTTCAATCCCACATTACGTCGGCAAGTTGGCCGCCTACGCCACTGCTCATGGCGGCACTGCCAACTTCGGCGTCTCCAACTATAACGGGGACATTAGTAGCAAGCCTTCCCAGAATCATGGAGAAGTCACGGACTGTAGGGCACACCGTGGTAAGTACTGGCGTAAAACACCTCGATATACGCGGCCACGTAAGGATGGCCAGTCAGAGGACAGAGAAGCCAATGCCTTGAGGGGCCACTCCCCTCTTCTTTCAAGGGCAGTTTTAATCTCCGTTTGGAGAACAGGTCTGACTGTGAGATTCTCATCGACCTTTACGCCACGAGACTGACTATATCTCTGGCTTCCCCTTATCGGAAATCCGCGTGCGGGTCCTGAGTGACACCCTCCCATTGGCTCATCCCTTCTGGGTAGTGACTTGGGCTCGGAATATGATGAATGCACCACGCGTTGGCCCCCCTGGCCATTGGATACTGGACCTCGCAAAAGACGCCAGGCTGCCTGCTCGTCCTTGTCAGTATTGATGGCTACATGGGGTTGTTAGGCACACTCTTCTACTACGCCAGCAAGGCCGACCGTCTTACACAGGCTTCTTCATGAACTTAGCATTGCTGTAAGAAAAGAGCAGGTATCTACGCCACCAGGGGGAGCCCCATTGCTTCTTTGGCATTTCCTTGGTCCGTAACGTCGTTGCCCAACTCGCCCCTTGAACCGCTTTGGAACGAGGGCCGCTGCGAAAGGAAGCTCACGGCCCAACGCTAGGCTCTAACGTCAAGCTCGTGGCCCAGGTCGTGGTAGACCTCATCACCGACGATGAGCACGGCGACGTACAGATCGTCGAAGTCAGGAGCGACAGCATCGCCGAGGAACCCAAGCCCTGCGTGCGGCAAGTGCCGGCGCACATATCCTCCACAGCAACGAGCGACGTGGGAGTGCCCGCGCTGATCCTGGAAAAGGAAAACTGCGGCAAAGATTAAAAGCGAAGGGTCCGGGGTCCGGGTGGCAAACAGCACGCCCTGAACGAAGCCGAACTCGACGGCACCAACAAAAACACGCAAGGGAGGGCAACACAACCTGTTGCCAGGGTGTATATAGCCTCGCTAGTTAGTCAAGTTAAAGCCAGTGGGTATCATGGCTAAAAGGCACGGGGACGGTTGCAACCGCTGGCACAAAAGGGGGCTCTCATCTCAGAACATGAGCACCAAAAAAGATACCGATAATCGGCGCTGACCCTGACCCGATTTGAACGGATAACCTTCAGGACTGGAATCTGACGCGCTACCGTTGCGCCACAAGGCCTGCTGTTGTTGTTGCGATTTTGTCGCCTACCGCACTTTTTGATAGAAGCGCCATTCTCGGCCGAGACCCACGATGGATCGTGCAGTTTTATCCCTTGAGCAATCCAGTTGGTGGGGCCTCCTCCTATACCTTTGCCTAGGTCGCCTGATAAGAAACGGGCAGAATCAGGGCGACAGCCTTGGACTGCAACTCATGGTTCGCAATCTAACTAGCATGCCGACTTGGCCTGTATCAGGGGCTTTCCATCCATGGGTACGAGTACCTACGTAGAAAGGGGCGGACGAAAACCAAACCAAAGGCGCATTGCCAGAAGTTTCATTTCCTGGCCAGTCCAAAGTCCAAACATTTCTAGGATGTGATTCTTGACGGCTACAATGCAGACGATTCAAGCCCGCCGAGGTCGGACATGAAAGCGTGCCTACTTGGTGCATATAATAGTCATTCGGTATTGAAACAAGCGGGATGTCGCAACGCACCGCTTCGCCATCGGCTCCGCCGTGCAAACTAACCAGGTCCGCCGGGAGGATTTGGAGTAGATATCCCCCTCCCTGGATGGCTGCGGTGGCGGCCACGGCGTATGAGAGCGGCCGGGGTTCAATGCCTCGGGGCGAGCGGCTTGAAGCGAGCCCCATGCGGAGGTGGCGTCGCGGAGGCAGCCTGCGAACGGAGGCCGGTACTTGCGCCTCTCCGCCTGTATGCCGTTTGGCCGCAGGCGAAGAGCCGCGAGAGCAGCGGGACGTAGTAGGGATGGACGAGGGTGAAGGCGGCGCCGGCCATGCAGGCGCCGTCGTCGCGCACACGGCGCGCACCGCCACGTCGAGGAAAGGCCTCGAGGGCGCCCAGGGAAGCGGTGACGATGCCCCCGGTCGGCCGGCCGCCCCGGAAGCGCGGTTGGACTGCCTTCTCGAGCCCGACCCGGCCCACCGGCTCGCGGAAGTACAGCGGCTCCTCCGCCGCCGCCGCCGGCAGCAGTGTGGACGCGTACTTGCGCGCCAGGTACTGACTGGTGGCCCGGCTATCGTGCCATGCGAGGCCGTCCGCGCAGAAAAGGCTGGGGACCTCGCCCCCCATGGGTTTCGCCTCATGTTTTCCTCGGACTGGGGGCCGCCGTGCGGCTGCGTCAGCCCTACGTCCTCTGCATTGGGATCAACTGCTAGTGGCGGTTCCCTCGGAGGGAAGCTGGTCTGGCTAACACGCGTTTGCAGCCAATAGTTTTGTGTTCGGATGCGGTCGCCATGGGCTTCGGTCGAGTTGACGAGACACTTCCGGCTGACACATCCACGGCAGCTGTCGACCCGGGGCAACCAACAAATTGCCGAGCTCTACCTCGTTCGACGAGCAGACTAGTAGTTCTTGAAGATCTTGATGCCGGCCGTGTCGGGCAGCGGTGCACTTTAGAAATGAAGCTTGCAAGCCCGGCTAGGCCATTGTCCCCCGGGGCCACAGCACTTGTGGAACCTGTTCAGTTCTGTCTTTCATCTAAATGTAAGATTCGCCTTCCCGCAAAGCGCCGTCCCGTCCGAAATATCTGCCACAAGTGATTGGGCAGACTAACTCGCAGGCAGACCCCAAGGAGGTAACTGTCATAAAGGCAACGTCTTGTCTAGGCGAACTTTGGTGTAAGTACACACAGGCCACGCACAGATCTTGATGTGTTCAAGAAATTGTATCAGACCTTGGAGGGTCCCGTCCGCGGGTTTGTGAGCCAGGAAATCGGACCATTCGAGCCTGCCTCAGTCTTGATCACACGATCTGGACTTTGACAGTCATTTCCACTTCGAAGTTACAGGAAACTGAACATTCAGCGTTCGACCTGTGCTTGGCAGGTGGCTAGGCCACACACACACACACACACATACATGCACCATATAAACTGCACCGGCGCGTTGGAATACGCTCAAAATTGTGCGGCCCATCTATGCGGCCAAGGCCATTCCCAACTACCACTCCTGGACCTCGCCGGTGTAAAGGACGACCTTACCGCCAAACTTTTCCTTGGTGCCGGTCGTGAGAACCCTGTAGAGGCCGTCGCAGCATTCGTCGACGGCGAGGGGGGCCTCTTCTCCCAAGCCCAGCTTCCGCGCCCCCAAGTTCCCCATATCCGTTTGGGTAAAGGCCGGGTCCAGGACATAGGCCGTGAGCCACTCGTCCTCGGCGTTGATCCGGACGCCGTACCAGGTCACCATGGCCTTGGAGGCGCCGTACGAGGCGTTGGGAATCGGGGGCTGGCGGCCCAGCGCGCCCGCCGACGAGCCCACGGGCGCGAAGACGGGCCGCGCCGCCTTCTGCAGCAAGCCCCGCGTGGCCTGGTACAGCGCGACGACGCCGAAGACGTTGACCTCGAGATGCTCCTGGAGGTCGGCTCGCGTGACGTCCTTCACGAGGGGGTGGTTCTTCGAGATGCCAGCGTTGGCGACGACGATGTCGAGGTGCTGGATTCCGTGCTTGTCCTGGAGCTCCCGGACGGCGTCGAAAGCATCCTCCTCGATAGCGGCGTCGTACTTGACGACAATGAGGCTACTCCCCTCGCCCTTGGGCAGGTGAGACAGCGCCTTGGCTGTCCGATGACTGGGATCTCTGACAGCCGCGACAACAGTCTGTCCGTCATCAGTTTCAATCTTATTTGTGGTCTAGCGGCATTTGGGGGGTCTCCGGAAAGATGGGATGGACTGTGCGTTCTACTGACCTGGTTTGCCTGCTCGAGGAACCGCTTCACGAGTCCCTGACCCAAACCGCGGTTTCCGCCGGTGACCAAGGTGATGGTCTGCGTCATGGTTGTACGGAGATGAATCAGGCAAGCAAATTAGTGGTTGTGGTTAGCAGATGTAAAGATCTTTTACTCCCAGGATGTGCATGCGTCTGGGTGAGTGTCTCCGCGGCGGGGGTTAAAATAGTGCGTTTCGTTGTCGCTTGACGTGTTCCACCACGAGTATTCAATATGAAGTTCAGTGACTACACACATTAATTTTGCCCGGCGAACCTCAGAGAATGCCCCGTCTGATGTTTCTGCAGCCTGAGATGAGCAATGTAAGCATGCTGATAAATCCTGGGGCTGACAAATGCGAGCGGCAAAATGGCCCTGCATGTGCCATCTTGGCTTTTACCACACCGGGCAGACGGGATGGTAAAGGTATGGTGTCATGTTGTCCAAAACTATAGCGACCCTCCGTTGCTTGTATAGAGAGCCATACCGTGGGTACACACACATGTAAAAATCAGGAAACACGTCGGCGTTGCAGCAAGGGACAAAAACTAGGCTCGAGCATCCCTTAGCGCGCCACGATGTTCCTACCAAAGTTGAAGACATCGTCATTTCTTGATATTTTTACGTTTTGGCACCGTTCTATGGAACTGTTTTACTTGTTGTATATTTTCATATAAACTGAACGGGGAATAGATACATGGAAACTGGCGATCTGGGGGTGAGGTCGCGGCGCGCCAAGGGATGCTTGCGCTTAGTAAATGACGGGCCAGCCATTGTCGTAGCGGATCAGGTTAAGGCCGATCTGGGCGGTGCCGGCGTTGTTGTAGTAGTGGTAGGCCAGGACGTCGCCGTCGACGTCGGAGAAGACGGCGTTGTGGCCGGGGCCGTGGATGCTGCCGTGGCTCGACATCATCTGGGTGCCGCCGCCCTGCATCATGGGGACGCCGGCCTTGTCGACGTAGGGGCCGGTCACGCTGGTGGAGCGGCCGACCATGATGCGGTAGGTGCTGGCGGCGCCCTGGCAGCACTTGTCGAAGGAGGCCCAGAGGTAGTAGAAGTTGCCGTGGCGGGTGATGAAGGGGGCCTCGACGGCGCCGCCGTTCCTGGGCCGGGCGGCGATGGCGATGACGTTGTTGTCGGCGCGCTTGCCCGTGCTGGGGTTGAGCGCCATCATCTTGAGGCCGGACCAGAAGGAGCCGAAGGAGAGCCACCACTTGCCCTGGGCGTCGACGATGAGGTTGGGGTCGATGGCGTTGAAGTCGCTGTTGGCGAAGGACTCGATGACGAGGCCCCGGTCGGTCCACGTGCCCGACAGGCCCGAGGGGCTGGTGGCCAGGAAGATGGCGGAGCGGGTCGAGCCGAAGGTCGAGGCCGAGTAGTACATGTAGTACTGGCCGTTGCGGTACGAGATGTCGGGCGCCCAGAGGTTCTTGTCGCCCTTGGTGTAGGGCGTCGTCCACGGCGCGCCGTTGGGGAACGCGGCGCCGGCGTTGCGCCAGTTGGTGCGGTCCGACGACGTCTTCAGCTGGACGTTGTCGCCCGTGTAGGCGGCGATGTACGTGCCGCCGGGCGACTTGACCACGGTGGGATCGTGCCAGAAGGTGTCGCCCGTGACCCGGCCGGGGTTGACATTCTGGCGGGGCAGAAGCGCGGCCGGGATCGCGTGCGCCGTGGCGGCCGCGCTCAGCAAGCCCCAGACAGCAGCGGTGGAGAAAAGCATGGTGGCGGGTGCGGTGCCAAACGAGTGGAGGGCTTCCGGAGAACGAGAGACGGTCGTGTGGCCGGGTGTTCCTGTCGCTGCCCCCCAACGCCTTCCAGCGAGGCCATCGCCGGGCCTCTTATACCTGCAGTCCAGAGCACGCCCGCAGTTCACCGGCGTTTGGTTCAGGCCGGGGCCCCCTCGGCCGTCGGCCCGGAAAGGGATTGGCGCCGTCCATAAGTCGCCAGTGTACGGAAGGCTCCGCGAGGCCGGCGCTGCGACGCTGCGGCGTTGCAGGCGCACGGCGACTGCCGAGTTTCTCCGCTCTCGCCCCCCTTGGCAATTTGCCGTCCCGTGAGCCATGGAAAAATAGGGACCAGAAGCGCCTGCCCCTTTTGGCCCGGGCCTCGACAGGCACTGCTCCGTGACCCACTTCGGGACCCGGTTTGGGGGCGCTTGGCGGTGTCATGTTAGGTGATGTGTTCATGGTTCCCCTGTGGGCGCCCGTTCCTTATCGCAGCTCCTCCCCAATGCCGCCCTCTCCAGTCCGCTGGCTCGCGCGAGGCCGGCCCTTCGGTAGCTTTTCGGCGGCTGGTGCCCTAATCCGAGCCGCCCCAGCCCGCTGGCCACGGCCCCCGTCGCGAACTGTGTGCTTGCGCCTCATTCCCGGCCATTTGCCGACGACAATGCACAGGGCCCCCACCCCTCCGGATCGCCGCCCCCAGAGGACTATTGTTATTCTCGCCTGTTTTTGCCATGCCCATGCTCAAGACGAGCCACGGAGCCCCCCTAGCACTCCCAGCAGAGGGTGGCAGACGCGTGCGCGGCAGTGCGGAAAACAATCCAAGCGACCGAAGCCAAGCTCGTCCAGGGCCGGATGTGCAAGGCCGTAAGACCGCATACCCAACGGTGCTGCGACCGCCGCACACCAACTATGTGCGCTGCCCCGAGGCGCCCTGCGGTATGTCTAGCTCCATGGAGCATGCGTGGGCTCTTCTGCCGATCTATAGAATTGCCAATTGCCAACCAGCGACGCATGCGCGGCTGCCTTGGAGATGTTCACGACCCAGGTCTGGAGGTCGCCTGGGAATAGTACCGCTGCTCCAACTGGACCGCCGTGGGAGCACCTCCGTGGTAGCCATGTCTCACACGTGTGGGGGCGATTCAAGAAGCTGAACTTTCGAGGGATGCGGTTATACTAAATGGCGGCGGGTGTTCGTTCACTGCTGCCAAGATTATATAAGGCCGGGGGCAGATTGAGGCGATACTTCGACATCCCCGGCTAGATGATTTATAACTATGGGTATACTTCGACTACGAAGCACGAAACAGGATTAAGGGCCCATGATGCCATCATTCCCTCGGTTTAATGAGCCATGCGGCTAGGGGACTGAAGGCCGCGATTTCTATAATATATCCGCGGTTCTAGGCCACCTTTCTAGTTAACCCCACTTCACTGGAAGCACACCAAGTTTGATTCTTAGGAAGGCCGACTACAGGTGAACTGACAGAGACGCATGTGCCCGATTTGCTCTGGAATGGCTGTGAGTTTCACACCAGCTACATTTGTTCGCCTGTGTCGATCCGACATCTCTCCCACAGCCTGGATCAAGCCATTACCCGGATGAGCTTACCAAGCCCAGGATCTCGTTTCGGTGCCCGTGTTGGGACCAGCTTGTCGAAATAATATGATAGCTGAATGAAACTGGGCGAATCGGTCGGAGGACAAAGGTTGTGACAACCTGTGACTGTTGCGGTACTAGGTTAGAGGGCCAGGTGCCTTACCTACTCATCAGACCCCGGGAGACTTCAGCCCATCCACTAGTGGGAGAGACTTGTATCAATGGCCTTGCAAAGAAAGAGGCTGTTAGGGATGATAGGGGATCGGGCATTGCCTGATGCTGCTTCAAACTTGTATAATAGGGGAATGCTATGTAATATCTATCTATATATAACAGCGCTTGATTCTCAAAAACCAAATGAACAGGAGAGGGAAGCCGATTGAATTCCATTGCGGGTTGTTCATTTGCATGACCTGGACAGTGCTTGTGTGGGGTTCGGGGCCTATTTCTGCTTAGCATTCGTGATATGGTACGACCAGGGGAGGCGCGAACTGCGTGTGTACATGATGAGGTGACCCATGCGGCTCCAGCGTATTTGAAGCCTTGCACAGCAGCAGAGAGCAAGGAAACCACGCCTGCAACACCTCTTTTCTGCACCCCTACAGCGGGCATTACACTTCGGCTTGGGGGACCTCCCGGTCTTTAGGAAATCGCCGACGGAAATTATGTGCAATCACTTTCGTATACCCCTTTTTTTCCGCGTCGGTCCCGGGCGTAGTCTGTTTAGTGGGGGGGTCTCTGGGGTCAGAGGGAACGGTGCCTTGTGCGTCTGGGGCCGGGCGCAGATCGCCGTTTTGGCCGCATTCGGGACAGGCCCCGAGCCGGGTGTCTTGGCCGTGTCTGCTATCTAAAGCGGGGGAAGCTGCAGTTCCTTCCACGGTTGGTCCCAGGATTCGAGTCGTGGTGTGAGAGATCGTGATCTCGATGGAGTATTATATGCAGCAGCGTCGTAGAGAATCGCGGCTTCGGGACGGTGCCCAGCATCACAGCCTGCACCGCGTGCCAACCAACTGCAGCACAGACTCTCAGGTCCGGCTAGACAAAGGCATGCTCCGATGCCCCCAGCCCCCGCATCGTGTCCACTTGCACCATCGGCCCGGCGGGCGCCGGCGACGGCTGGTTCGAGGTGCTGCAGCCCTAGCGGAAGACGCTAGCCTGCGGCAACGTCGGCGACGGCGCCGTGATGGGATGGTCCGAGATCGTCAAGGTCGTCGAGGAGAGACTGGGTTTAGGGGCCCAAGTAGGCCTCTAAGCCCCGTATAGCGAGGCTCTAGACGGAGTATAGTTATGACTACTACCGCCTTAATAGAAGAAAATGAGGTTCTCCTTGTCTTAATAGCATACATATCGCTAGACAGCCGGGTGGCCGCCGACGAGAGACTAACTTTAGCGATGCGAATATCTCCCCTTATTCTACATTATAAGGCTCTACACTAAATATAGTGTTAACTACACCTACACCGTCTTACCACCCCAAATAAGAAAAATAAGGGTTTTCGCCTCTGATTCGTACGCATAAGCACAGGGGACCGGACGGCTCCGTTCCCAATCAGCTACGTAGGTCGTGAGATTCAAACCATCTCCCGCAGCTCACTCCCGCCACGCCATATCGTTCCCATAAATAGTACCCGTTCCTCAAATCAAGAGGCTCTTTGGAAGTTTTCGAAGAGTTACATATATGCATGCGACGAATGCAGAAAAGCTCGGGTTTGCACACCGTGGTGAGAGGGTGTCCCGTAAGCAAAAGAAAAAAAAAAAGCCCATTGGTTTCCCATGCCACGGAATGCCGTTTTCGACTCCCGTCTTGACCGATCACCTATTGCCGTGCTTCGGGTGTCATGGCGAAGCTTTCTCCTCATGAGAAAGTCATTTAGCACACCGCCAAGCACACAGACTCGGTTGAGAATCATCAGAGGCGAAATTGCGGTGTGCACGCTTGCGACTTGGATTCCGCCGCGTGGATGCATAGACCGGCGTAGCACGATTGGGCCCAGTGTCATCAGTCCGGCCGCATGGCAGGGCTCTGGCCTTCACCACGGGACAGCTCTTGGCGACGCGGGCCGCGGTGATGCCAAGAAATTGTCTTCAAACCTAGCCATCGGAGACACAGCTTTGAACCGTAAGCTCCCTCGTCAGCCCCCGTGATTGGCTGGCGGAATGAGTCTTCATTGAAAAGCGTCTTAGGCGGTCTGGTCAAAGACACACTTGCCTCCATTCCCGCCCCGGCGACCGGGTCGCCGGGACGGAGCTACCACACCGCTGAAACATCCGTGAGCGTCGCGTAATTTGGAGAAGTCACCGGGAGCACCAGGCAGGGTGTCGGCATCGTGATTACGGCATCCCTATCAGCAAAACAGCATAAAAGGGGACGAGTGCCCCGGCTCGAGTTCAAGTTTCCTTTCACCATCACATCATCACAGCTCAACGCACTCGCACCTTTCCACACTCGTTTCGCGTCTACCGCACACACTCTTTACTTAACACTTCTTCACTCTCTTTTGACCTAAGCACGACTCGTTGCTCTCAAACTTCCTCTATTCCACCCAAACCCATCAAAACCACCTACCGCCAACATGCAGTTCAAGTCCATCGCCGTCTTCGCCGCTGCTGCCGGCAGCCTGGCTCCCACCGCCCTCGCCCAGGACCAGAACCAGGGCGACATCTTCAACTTCAACTGCGGTGGCGGCAACAACAACAACTACGGTTACGGCTACGGCGGCAACAGCTACGGCGGCAACAACGGCGGCAACAACGGCGGTAACAACGGTGGCATCATCGGCGGTAACATCCTCGAGACCCTGCAGGAAATTGTCGATGCTTTCAGCGACATCTCCAACCTTGGCCTGAACGGCAGCACCATTGTTCGCGGTGTCAACTCGGGCAACGTGGACCAAGTCTCCGCCGTACGTCTCCCTTCCTCTCATTAGTAGGGATTTTGACTGACTCGCATGCGCGCCCCGCTTGTTAGGATCTCTTCCAGCACATCAACGACATCGTGTGCTTGGAGCAGAACCTGGTCCAGGGTCTGGGCGGCGACAAGACGCTGACGGACAGCGAGATGCACTTCGTGTGCCACGCCAAGGCCTTTGTGCGTACTGCCCCGCTGCGCCTCCCCCCGTAGGATTACGCGGCCACGAGTACTGACATCCGTTGCAGTTGGACTTGACGCACGGCAACCTGCTCATGAACATCGAGAACAAGGTGTCGAGCCTGCTGGGTGGCTTCCTGGGAGGCTCTAACACGCCGGCCACGCTGCCCGCCACGATTGGCGGCTGGCAGCAGGCGTTCGAGCCCCTGAACGAAGTCATCAACAAGATCGCGCCCAACTGCCAGGACGTCCAGACGACGTCTCACGGCCTGCTCTCCAACATCTTCAACAACGTCCTCGGCACCGTGGGCATTTAGACGATGGGGATTAGGATCTGTCGAGAGCTGAAGGATGAAGGATGATGGGGATGAGACCGGGAACGATGGGCTGATGGACAATGGGTGACAATACTGGATGGTTGCGGGCAGGCGCGATCGTATAATTTCTAAAAACTAATAGGTAGACTCTAAATCTATGCAACCCCTCTTTGCGGGACATCTGCACAGGATATTTTGGCTATGGCGGATACGCGCTACGACCCGGATGCCCAACCCTTTCCATTCCTTATTCTACAGTGGCAACCCGCGATTACTGACTTCACCCTTCACCTCTATTAATTAGTATGGGCTGAAGGGAGTCGTCGCCAGCGCTGCGAAGATGGAGAATGGGCTACGGTGCGAGTTCTTGGAAAGGACTGGGTACAGTTCTTTGGTATCGCTCTCTTTTCGTTTTACCGGCCGGTATCTTTTTCATGTTTTCCACCTTTCAATCATGAGTTGGAACAGGTTAGGGCCCGGGTAAACCGGACACTCAAAGGCTAGCGCAACGGCACGCCCAGGCTCAAAGCCGCAAGCTACGCACCACTTGTTTTCAACCTCGGTCAATCGAATGCCGTCTATCCAGTCCCTATGTTTTGGATATTGGCCGATTCGGACCGTCGAGCGGGTCGAGGTGGGGCCGCCAACATGTGTCCCTCCTTTTACGGGTTCTCAGGCTGCCTCAACATCACTCGTTCAAAACTTTGAAAGCTCATTATGCAAGGCTATGAAACCGAATTCTCGTGTCCTCGCGCCAGAAGGGTCCGTCTCGCTATCCATCTTTCGCCTTGCCGGTCCCCGTGCCTCGTGCCCCTGCGCCCTGTCTTGTCTCGTCTCCTGTCGGGGGAGGGAGGGACTCGGACCCGGAACCCACGATCAGATGGCGAAGGAACCGCAAGAGGCTATCGGCAAGGCAACGGCCGAGTAGGGAATAGCTATAAAGAGGGGTGAGTTCCTGTGGGATATCTGATCCAGCATGGACCCCTTGCCGGAGTACGCGTGTCTGCACCCCGGGACACCAGTCCTGGGTATACAGGGGGTCCGCCTCCCTCCTCCTAGAGACCAGGAATTACTGGGGGATATTGCCACACCGCTATCGCCCAAGAGCACCCGACCTGCAGCAGAGAAGGTCAGGAACTCATGCCGTTTCGCCTCTACCCCTGCCTGCTACCGCACTAGCGCTGCGGCAGTGCCTGCATGCGCCTTCGTGCTTGTCCGCTAGGGATTCCCTTTGGCACCTGCCTGCCCTGGCCCGGACGTGATTCAGACACACGGCTTGCCCGCCAGATGCAGCACGGTCAAGCATTTCTGCCATGGGCAATCTAGCGTGACAACGCCAGCACCCACCGGTTTCGGTAACGGCCTGCTTGCTACCGTGCCCGAGCCGCCGGAGGCCTAATCATGCGCCCTCCCAAGACACTGGCCATCTCTCGCCACCCCGACTGCACGTACAACTAGCTGGCGATATCGTGCCGGCAAGAGACAGCATAAAGGGGGAAGTGATTATCATTCAAGGTATCGTAAATGCTGGTAGAAAACTCTTAAAAAGCGACGTGATCTCGAGGTCGACCGCGTGGCCACCCCTGGAACAGCGACTATGCCAGCTCAGACGGCACAGGATGGTCCTCCATCTCGTGTCGTCCGGGCACCACGGCGTGCGGACTGTGGGGCGGCGGCGGCGAGCGCGAGGAGGGCACGGTGGAGAGGCCGGGCGAGGGGGTGGAGGCCGGGTAGTAGTGGCCGCCGGCGCTGGAGCTCGTTGGGGCGGGTTTGCCCGGGTCCGGGTAGGCGGCGGCGTCGGGGTAGGGGGATTGCTGCTGCTGCTGCTGGTAGTACATGGGGGCGCCGGGGGCTTCGACCAGGGGCGGCGCGCGGCGCGCTTGCCGCCGCCGTCGGAACAGGAAGAAGAGGGCGGCGAACAGCAAGAGCACGCCCACGCCCACGCCCACGCCGATGCCGGCGCTCGCGCCCGCCGACAGGCCGCCGCCGTCGCCGGATGACGACGACGACGCCCCCTCCGCGGCCGAGGACGCCGCGTTCGTGGCGGTGCCCGTTGACGTCTCCGACGGCGCGGCGGCCCCCGAACCCGTCGAAGCAGTCAGGGTGCCGGCGGTGGTAGTCTAGGGGCTGGGTTAGCGGCTGCCTCGGCAGAGAAAGCAGGACCCGAGGCACGCACCGGTGTCGTGTAGACTATGGCACCGGCGAATAGGTGCAAATTTGTGTTCTGCGCGCGCATGGTTTCCTTTGAGGAGGACGACTCCAGGTAGGCCCAGGTGATGAGGTTGGACCTGCTCGTGGTGAATTTCGAGGTGCATCGCTGATAGGCTACGTTTCCCTTCGCGCTGGCCCCCGAGATAGGGCCGTCTAAGCAGCTGAAGTCATACGCTCTGCGACTTGGTTAGCACCCTGGAAACCTCGGATAGCCCAGGACCACTCGTAGGCCGCCGGGACAGGAGAGAGGCTCACGTAGGGCAACAGGTCACGGCGTTGTTGGCTGCGGAGGAGCCACACGAGGCCGAGGTGTAATCCGGCGGGCATTGGGAGGCTGCGAAGGTGGCGTACGGACCCCAGCCCGGGGGCAGGCATTCCGTCGTCTGGGCTGGGCCGCCCAAAACGGTGGGCGAGTGATGCCATCCGGCGCCCCAGTCCCAGATCCAGAAGTCGCCGGGTTTCATGCAGCCCGTCTGGGACGGGCGCCAGTCGGACGGCAGGGTCGGGGCCGCCGTCGTGGCGGCGTCGGACGCCATCGCTTCCGGGGTGGTGACGGACGGGGCTCGACGGCGACGGCGAGAGACGCGAGGGAAAGGCCGAGGCGTGGTCGGGAGCGGCACCCACGAGGAATGAGCAGGAACAGCCCCGGGGCGCGGGACCGCGAGGGAGCGCCGTGTTTATTGCCCGCGCCCGCGCAGGGCCAGCACGCTAGGGCTGCGGAGAGTCGCCCGTCGCCAAGCCAATACCGGGTCATCGTTGGGGGCTGACGCGCTTGGCGCTCATCCGAGATTCCTCGATTGGGGGCAAAGACGAGACGATCGCAGGCCCTGGCAGTGCCCGGCGTGCCTGGCGTAATACGGCGAATGCTCGGGCAACAAGGCCCACCGGGCTTACGGCCCACGAGCTGAACCGCCCCCCGGTATCCTGATCCGCGATGCTCCTACCTCATTGGCTGCCGCCGGCGCTTGTCACGATGCTGGAGAAGTACAGGCAGGGGGGGCTGTGCAGATCGCTACTGCAACCGGCTGGGCCGACTTGGCAAAAGAGCGGCCGGGCGGCGAGCACGGGAGGCACTGCGTCTGGCGTTGGTCGAGACTTTGGGTCCGGCGGGAACGGGTATCGATCCATGGGAATCCATGGGGAAGTCTTCTCGCTAGCCGCGACCAAAGCCTTCCCACAGCCGTGCCTTGGCACTAGTACGTACGCACAGGCAAGCCCTACGCCGACCAGATCACGGAAATACCAGTCGCGTGGGGGTCGAGATGGGGAACATTGCCATGCATCTCTACTATGGATGCGATTGGCTAGAGTGGCATCCGTGCCGAAAACCACGTGCAGGACCCGTTCTGCCTACATGGCTTCCATAAGCGCGATTGCTTGCAACCTAGTCGGGTTCTCCTCTCTGCGATCCCTGTAGCCAGCAGAGGGACCTATCTCGGGCATGAGCACGGCTGGAGCCCAGGCGAACGCGCCCGGCATCCGGCATAGCACCCCTGGCCACTGCCAGGATTGGGCTGGGGCTGGGGCTGGGGCTCGGGAGGGCCGCTGCCGAGCGAGCGGCTGGGGGTACGGCAAGGCATCATGAATGGCGAAGCCCGAACCGTAGTAATGAAAGTATGCCGCGGGATGCCGGCGGGTGCTTGTTGCTTATTGGAGCTTACGGTCCGGTGTTGGTATTCTGATCCTTGTGCTGGTGGTAACAAAGAAAAGAGACCTTTGATACTGACGTGAATCTATAGGCAAATCACGATACAGCATACGTGCTACATCAAGTGAGCGGTGGCCATAACTTTGAAACCTTCACCTTTATACAGCCGGCGGCCGATATAATGGGAAATTCAGATGACAATTAGCATCATGGGTCCATCAATCAAACTTGGTCTCTTTATATAATAATCTTTAGTTGAAAATCCTACCACATACGACCATAGCTTCCAGAAAACTCGGGATCCCGTCCGCTCTCCCATAGATAAGCTGGAAAGCGCCGAATTAGTACTAGGGTCGGTGACGACCTGGGAATCCTCGGTGTTGTATGTTTTTGTCCCTTTTGCCTCCTTACCGTGCCTTGTTCCATGGCAACTGCAGGTAAGCATTAATGGCTAGAGCCATAAAGCTAATTTAAACCTCAAGGCGCGGAGGTATCATAACTTCACTCAGCCTCAAGGCTGGTTATTTTTGTATGGCCCCCACATGCCCAACGCCTACGTTGTGTCCTTCTTTTATCAGAATCTTTTCAGCCAGTAACAAAGGTACCGTAACCCTAGTTGTGCTCGTCCGACTCTGCGAGACTCCAACATACAGAGGATACCTATCTCGGTCCCATGTCTTCTGCAAGAAGAGGTTACGTAGCACTGATGGCCTAGTGGTTGGTTGCGACTATTCTCACTGCCCCCTATGCGGAACCCGAGAAATACAGTGGCAAGCAGTAGGACAAGCACCTCTGCTAGTGTGAGAAAGTGCTGGTCGGGGTGGGGTAAAAGAAAACATACCCCCCGATTACCTGTTATGTGGGTAATTCGCACGACTGCCGCCGTATAATAAGACACCGGCCAGGCGACACGCGTCGTCTCTCAGCTTCTCCGAGCGGCATCGAAAGCTCCAAAAACGGGGTCGGCGAGTCGACTACGGGTGCGATCCTACTGTCCCTTTCAGGGAGTCGCAACGCTCTATGAAGCCTTATGTCTGCTGTGACGCTTGGGTCAGCCGGCTGGCCCGCCTCGTCGGTCGCTGTCCTTCTGGAGGCCTGCAGGCGGCGACGGAAATGATGGCACAAAACCTCGAGGAATCCGGAAATACCCAGCTAACTCGCACGGCTGCGACTTCTTTGTGTTTCTGCAAAACGCTGCAGGACATGGGCTTGCTCTCGATACTACGGCAACCGTGGTAAACCGGGGTTTTCTCACGGCTCCGGTTTGGGATGGCCTTTTTCATCCCGTACCGGCCCGACCGGACTTTGAGAAAGGAAATGTTAACATGTCCGCCCGACGCGGACCGGTCTGTGGAAACCACCGCATGTCCCGCTTCTCTGGGAAGAGAGATGATGATTGAGAGAATGCGGCTCCCGCATCCGTAAAAAGCGACCCCTTTTGTGCAAAACGATGTGACATAATTGAGCGCAAAAGAAAACGACAACCGAAGGAGGACTCGAACCCCCTTATGATAGTAGGTAAGATATACTATAACGGTACTACGCTGTATCATTACACCAGTTCGGTCAAGGGCAATATTAAGCTAATACACTTAAGTATTGTAGTCAGTTGGGGGATAGATCCTCTGGGAGGGGGGGAGAGATATAATTGGAGGGCAATAGGGGGGCGAGTATCTGCTAAGTGAGTAGGCGTGGACGCTATGGCGGTGGCTGACACTTGTGTACCAATGGTTGGCACCATCCATCTCACACTGGTGGTGCCGATACGCGTTTTCTTCTGGGAGCGACGAAAGGTCTCAAGAAAGGCCGTTGCACATGACCACTGACAGGCGCAATAGCTAGTATCAAAGAGGTTCCGATACCTGCAGAACATGTGGGCGACGCAGCACATCCTCATGGAGGAACAATGAAAGTCTTGCTGGGAATCGCTTGCACAGTGGGGACGTCGCTGTTGGGTATTATACCAGTGTCATCTAGGCCATTCTATCTTCTCTATCCGGCAACTTCTCCGACATCAAAGATATTCGGCCACGAGTAGGTGTCCGGCCCCGTGCGCATTGGTACAGCGTGCGAGCTTATTTAACTACAACATATTACCCGACGGCTGGAACGCGCAGGTTGCTTACACGCTCCCCGTGACGGCGGGGAAGGCGGTATTTCTCTGATTAAAATTTCTAAGGTATTACTTGGGCATCTCAAAACCGAGATTGTCTCTATCGTCGTCGACGAGGCGGCCGTATTCGAGCAGGAGGCGGAAGAACCAGACCTCCATGTCCTCGTTGCGCAGGGCCTCGGCGGCCCACGCGCGCGACTCGTCGGCTATGCGCTTGATGGCGGCGCGGCCCTCGTCCTCGCGATCGAAGTAGCGCAGAAGCTCGGGGTACTCGTGGGCGGAGAAGGAGACGGGCACGTAGTGGACCCAGGGGCGCAGCCAGCCGTCGCCGTCGTGCCACTCGCGGAAGAGGGCAGCCTTGAAGACGGCGCTCGCGCTGCGCATGAAGGCGTAGAAGCGGCCGCTGAAGGCGAAGCCATCTATATCCAGCAGATATTTGTAGTTCCAGGCCCGGTCCTGCGGGTCCTTGCCCGCGATGTCAAAGTAGGCGGCCATTTCTGCGCAATCAGCGGCCTCGCAATGCTTGGCGATGTGCGAGAAGCGCACGTCGAACAGGTCGGCGAAGTCGCGCGGGGACGCCGTCGTCAGGTTCCAGCCGCCGTTGGGACCGCCGTGGTTGTACACGCGCACCGACGCGTTACCGTGGTGCACGTTGTGCACAATCGACTGGCGGTGCTGCCGCCGCCAACCGCCCGCCTCGGTCCAGCCGCCCGTGGTGCCGCCGCGCCAGTACAGCTTGTTCTCCTTCGCATCCCACGGCTTCCCCTTGGCCGCATCGAAGGGCACGCGCTCGGCCCAGTACCAAGGCGACGGGTACAGGATGTCCTGGCACGAGCTGACCTTACTCTGGCTGAAAATGGGGTACAGTTCCTGCACGAAGTCGAGCGCGTTGGGCCGCTCGAAGAAGCCAAAGTTGCGCTGCAGCGAGGGGCTGTTGCAGACCTCGCTAAAGGCCGTCTTGTTGCCGATGAGGTGCAGGTCCGAGTACTCAAAGGCCGTCGTGTTGTCGGGCGGGTTCTCCTCCAAGGACCGCACGGGGCTGTCAGGGGGGCAGGACAAGCGCGCCTGGGTCCAGGTGGACTGGCGCGAGAAGCGGTTGAAGCTGGTCGTCGGGGACAGCGGTACCTCGGTGTAGCGCGTGTCGGCAGGTGGTGGCGACCAAGCGTTTTTGGGGTGTTTGATGGAACCCAGGCTTGTGAGCTTGGACTGGGCCTTGGCAACGAAGCGGCTCAGATCGCTGTCGGGCACGATGACGCGGGGCTCGTCGTGGCGGTTGAAGACCAAGTCCATGTCGGGCAGCCACTCCACAAAGCTGGCCATCATGCCGGCGGTCGCCTCCTGCTGCCATCCCTTCAGCTTCCCCGCCACCCGGCCGTCTCGGACCAGGATTTGGGTCATGACATTGTCGTGGCCCAGCGTTTGGCGGGCCCTATCGCGCAGCAGCCGGGGCGACACGGCCCAGAAGGGCAGCAGCGAGTCCATGACGGAGTCATACTCGTCGATGAGGACGACGCTCCGGTTCCTGGCGAGCTCGTACCATTTGTCAAAGTGTGGCGGCGGCGGAATGCCGTGACGCGCCCGGTACTTGTCGACGGCCTCGGCCAGCGTCTTGGACTGGCCCTCGCGGACGGCGTCCCACCGCGCTGTCTCCCTCTCGATCAGCTCTCGGATCGGGTGGACCGTGGGCGTGTAGGTCTCGACGGGCGGCAGTTGGCGGGCATAGAACTCGGTGTGGGACCGGAGCTGCGCGCCCAGGCCGCCGAAGACGAAGGGCAGATTTATGGGCTTTCCCGGCGTGGTCCTGTATAGAAGGTACAGGGTGGAGGTGAGGGTGAGGAGGCCTATCAGGGCCAAGAGAGGCAGCTTGGGCGGGGGGCAGCGCCAGGCCAGCATGGTGAGGCACGACGTCCGGGGCCGTCCTGCAGCAGCAAGCAACGGTGTCGGACTCGGTCCCGTGTCGTGTGTGACACGGGAGACGGGCAGGCTAGTTGCAAGGCTGCTCCGGGGGTGGTGGGGTTCAATGTAGGGGGGGGATTTAGGGGGGGGGGGGGGGGGGGGGGGGGGGGGGGGGGGGGGGGGGGGGGGAGGGGGGGGGGGGGGGGGGAAGGGGGGCGAAGGGGTTGCAAGGAATGGCGTGTCGACGGACAAACAGCTGAAGCGTAGGTTGCTGGATATTGCCTGGCGGCCCCAGCCGTGACGTAGCCGGCAGAGGCTGTCAGGCCGGCGGTTGGCAGGTGAATCGGCGGTGCTGAATCCCGGCGGGACTGGTCGAGGGGGACAAACAACCTTGGCCCGAGGGCGCGGAAAGCAAGGCAAGGCAGGAAACCTAAGGGCGTGGAAGGGGGTGGGAAAAATGCAACCGTGCTAGTACGGAGCGCGACATAAAGCCAGAGAAATGCGGAAACAGGGGCGGTAGGGCAGCCGGACGGCCTGTCGAAAGGGGCGTGCGGGCGAGGATCGTCAAAACAGGCGCGCTCTGTGCCGCACCGTTTTCGCCCATGGTGGAGACGGGGTCTAGATGCTTCGCTACTACCTCCCACTAGGCTGGCAGGCTGGCAAGCTGGCAGGCTGGCGAGGCCAAACAGGCAGCGAGATTACCGTCTCGCTTGCTAGCGGGGGTTGTTGGGCGATGAGAGTGGAGCGTTTTTAGAGGCTGGACGAAACTGCGCCAGCAAGTGAATGACTTGGTACAAGGTGTGGGGGGCCTCAGTTTCGCAGTGGATCACCGTACTGTTACTGATGCTGGAGGCGACGAAGCGGGCCAATTAGACGTGGGAGAAGAAGGCAAAGCCGGTATCTATGAAGTACCTAGGTACTCGGGTGCGTAGCCCGAACCATGGCGAGAGAGGACATCGGGGTTTCAGCTGGAGCTCCCGCACTCTGCGTGTCCAAGCACCCATCATGACTTCTTTCGCGGATGGAGCACAGTACTTATCTTTCCTGCTGTGCGGCGTGCGAGCCAAGGCACCCTGCCCCAGACCGTGGGCGTCGATGCGCCGCGGCCTCTGCAGCAGAGCTCTCTTGATGATGCAGGCAAAGGACGAGTACTGGTTCGATTAGGCGACAGCACGCCCGCCCTGGCCGCGTTTTTCCCATTCCGGACAGGCCGGGTGCAATCGAGGAATGGCCCTGCGGCCTTTTCCATAGCCCCAAGGCGTCAATAGGTGATGGCATCGAAGCTGAAGACTCGAGAGATCCGTCCATCCATCCATGCACCCGCATCAGGGGTGGACACGGTCGGGAGGCTCTTATCAACCTCGTCAACAACCTTAACCTTGGATGGCTTCGCTAGCAAGGTCCCGAGACCCCTAACCCCCCACAGCTGCGCCGGAACCTCCTCCCGGCGTGAGCCCATGGAGCTGGCAAGTGGGCAGGCGGGAAGTTACGCGATGGGATGGGCTGGTCCCGCTGGCCTGGCGAGGCTGGTTTGCCTTGGCCGTGGCGGCGGCCTTGGTTTTTGTGCGCCGTCCTGGGCCAGACCGCTCACTTGCGGGCCTCTCTAGGTACCCGAGTAGAGGATCTTGTCCTGCGCTTGCCTCGCCTGCCCGCTGGTGGCCCGGCTCCCGACTCGGCACGCGAATCGGTCTGGCCCGGCCTGGGTGGGGACCGAGGGAGCTTTGCCAGCTCTGTGAAACCCGAGGCGCCGGTGTGGGTGGCCTGCACAGACTCCCCGCACCCAGCGGCAACGGCCCACGGTTCGCGAGGGCGCGGGAAGCGGCGCAAAGAGGGCGGACTCCGGCCTTCCAAAAAGCGCCGCGCCGAACGGCGCAAGGTGAACCAACCACCCGGGCGTCGGATGGGATGCAAGCCTGTCAGACCCTGCCAGCTCGCCCGGTTTCCAATTCTCTGTAGACCGGGCGAGCCGCCGCCGCCGCCCGCATTGTTGCCATAGGTAGGTACTTGTGTACGTAGGCACCTCGGTGCACATGCGTTCGGTAAGATGGGTGCAGCTCTCCGAGCCCTGCATCCAGAACCCCGGGCCAGCGCTTCCCCCTTGGGAACACTTGCCCCAATTGGACCATGCCCGCCCGGGTGCGCCCGCAGCGACAACCAGCTCCGAGCCTGCGGGCCGCCCGTCCCAAAGAGGCAACCAGCAACAGTGGCAGCGCGAGCGAGTGCGGGCGTGTCACGAGCACACGCCCAGGTAGATCAGGAGCGACGATGCCGCCGGCCCTGAGCACACGAGCCTGCCGGAACCGAGGGCTCACGCGGTTTATGCTTAAACCCACCATCGGGTTGGGCCCCATGTGCGCCCCGGGCATAAATACATCTACTTTGCGTGACAGGCGGGCATACGCCATCCGATACATCCATCCAGCACCCCCCACCCCCCTCGCATCCCGACTTGCCCGTCGGAGCCGCCAAACCCGTCCTATGTTTGGCGCGCCGCCACAATCGGGCACACAGTACATCTCCAACGGTTCGGTGAGAACGGGGGACAGCTCCCCGTTTTCTCTATCTGGGCAACGGTACTCTCACCAACGGACCGAAAGTCGCTGCCGTTTCCAACGGGTTTCCGCATCTGCCCTCAGCCCCCTCGGGAAAGAGAGCGGTCCGGACTAGCTGCTTGTGGTTTAGCTTCGGGATATTCACGTCCCCTGCCCGGAGTCTTCACATCCCTTGCCAGTGTCTCCATGGCATTCCTCGGGGTTTATCAGGCGTTCCACCAAGCGTCAGCTTGTCCCGCCCGGGCTGACTCGCTCGCCCGGGCTGGCTGACCGGGTTTCTTATCTTGTCCTGGTCCTGCTGTCCGATCCGCAGTGTTGGAGGCGTCGGCTGTCCCTTCTCTCACATCCTGTCCTGGCTGCTTTCTCGCCTCACTCAACTCGCCTCTGCTCCTGGTCTCTCTACTCCGCGTGATCGCCGTCGGTCTCGCCGCGCGCGCGCGCCTCTCGGCTTCCTCTACTGCCCTGCTCGTGCCCTGGCGCGGCATCTCCAGTTCCGCCAAGCCACCTTCCTCCTCCCGGTCCGGGGGCTCGCACCACCACATCCGCAATGCCGTACCTCAACAGCACCACGGCGAGCGACACGCTCCACCACCCGCGTATCCTCTTCCTGCACGGCGGCGGGACGAACCATCGCATCTTCGAGGCGCAGTGCCGGGTGCTTGTACCGCGGCTGGCACCCTACTTCCGGCCCGTCTTTGCCGAGGCGCCCTTCCCGTCGCCGGCGCCAGGCCCCGACGTGGTGCAGGTCTACGGCGACTTTGGCGCCTACAAGCGCTGGACGCTGGGCGGGCCCGACGCGCCCGAGTCGGATCCGGCCTTCACCTGGCGCGCCGTCGATGGCGCCCTCGCCCGCGCCCTGCGCGACGATGACGCCCGCGGCGCCACGGGCCCCGTCGTCGCCGTGCTCGGCTTCAGCCAGGGCGCCAAGGTCGCCGCCAGCCTGCTGCTGCGCCAGCAGGAGAACCCTTCCGCTGCCGCCGCCGCGGGCCTGCCCTCCGACTGCCTCTTCCGCTTCGCCGTCCTCATGGCCGGCCGTGGGCCCCTCCTGCCTCCCAACCCTGCCACCGCCGCCGCCGCCCAGCCCCGCATCGCCCTGCCCACCCTCCACGTCCTCGGTCGCAACGACCCCGGTCTGCCCAAGCACCGCGACCTGCTGCGCAACCTCTGCCAGCCCGCCGCCGCCGAGCTTATTGAGTGGGACGGCGACCACCGCCTGCCCATCAAGACCCAGGACGTCTACCCTGTCGTCAACGCCATCAAACGCCTCGCCACCGAGGCCGGCCTGATCTCGCCCTGAGAACGATGGATATAAGTGGAGGGGAAACGACCCCCCTTCTTTTTTTTTCTCTTTTTCTTTTTGGACTGGCACGCCTCGCATAGCCGGCGACTGGATCAGAGACCAGTAGGCAGTTATTGCGACGGCTCCTTTGCCGGGCTTTCGGGGACATGGCCTTTGGGGCAGAGAGACAATTGGCACACAGAAATACCGCGGGATCTGTCTGCTCGCATGGCTGCAATACAAGGCAGATCACACGGATTGGCCCCCCAACACCACCCCCTTCTCCCCTTCTCTCCATCCTTTTTTCGTGGATCGTAAGCCAGTCGCCTTTTCCAACACATCCCCGCGTCGCGCGATAGAAGTGGTGCCACGTGACGAGCTGTCTCTCGCCCCCGCCCTACCTACCCCTTACCCCCCCCCCCCCCCTCCCGGTCCCGCTGGCTGCTCCTGCTCTCGGCACGTCGGCGAGCCATGGACCGAAAGCGGGCGCGGGTGGTGTTGTTTTACGCGCGACATGGGGTCCGGGGGCGGCTCGGGGTTCTGGGCGAACAAGAAATCTGGTGAGGCCCTGACATTGGTGGCGTTGGGGGCTGTAAGGGAGGTCCTGCACGGCAACATGGTAACACCGGCAGGGGGGGCGGTTAATCTAGGGGCAGAAGCTGCTGTTGGGGATGGACATGTCCGTCCCGACCCGTTATTCAAGAGGTGCTTGGCCTAGGCCGCCCTTGCGTGTTGAATATAGGGCGACGCGGGGTATATGTATTGGGCTGACCGCAGGGCAGGACTTCCCAATCCGCTGGCGTCAGACGAGACACGGGCCGTGCCCTTTTTGTTTTCTTTCTGGCGCGTTGGTCCCCCAGGGCCAACGCATTGGTACGGGGTTTTCAGGGACTTTGGGCGCGGCCGCGGGGGCTGAGGGGTCCGTCGCGGTCAGAAAGGGGTCTTGTGATGACCCCGCGGCCGTCCGGAGTTTGACGAGAATCCCGCTTCCACTCGTTGTTCCCAGTTTTAGTTGGCATTTACTTGAAGTTATTGACGGAGCGAACAATGCTGGCACCGCCCTCCTCGTCCTCCCCCCCTAAAAGTCCGTCCCTGACGTGAAGGTGACTAAGTGCCGACGCAGGTCAGGGAGATGGACGGCTAGGGCGAAGGGATTGGCCAGTGGAACCGCTTAGCCACGTATCCGGTAAGGCCAGGCACACCCGGACGCACCACCCGCATCCTTCGGTGCCCTGCCGTCGGACCTTCACGCCTTGCGAGGCCGAGTCTCGATTTCGGAAAGGGCTCGGGGCTCGGGGCTTAAAAAAAGGACGACCGGGTTGTACTTCCACGAGCCGAACGTTCCCCTCAGGTCATCCCAACCCAAATCTTATCGCATACCTCCTTGGACCTCTGCTCATTGGGATATATCGGCCTACCATCATGCCATCCGAAACCATACCCGTCTCTGCCGCTCCGCGCGAGCAGACATTCAAAAAGTACACGGCCACGCAGGGCCAGACGTATGCGCGGTATCGGCCGGGGTACCACCCGGCCCTCTACGAGCAGATCCTCGCGCACCACAAGGCTACAGGCGGGCAGACGGACTCCCTTCTGGACGTGGGCTGCGGGCCCGGCACGGCGGTGCAGGCGCTGGCGCCACACTTCGCCCACGCCACGGGCTTCGACCCGTCCGAGGGCATGGTGAAGAGCGCGCGGACCGAGGCGGCAGCGTGGGCGACGGCGACGGGCGAGCCCGTCCACTTCCAAGTCACGTCGGCCGAAGAGCTGGGCGGTCTGCCCGACGCCAGCGTGGACCTGCTTACGGCCGCCTCGGCCGCCCACTGGTTCGACATGGCTAGTTTCTGGCCGCGTGCCGCGCGCGTGATGCGGCCCGGCGGCACCGTGGCCTTCTGTAAGCAGCACCCAGTGTTTTCTCAATGGCCCTTTCAACCACTAATGCTTCCCGCCGCATTTCCGTCGTTCTGTTGTTCTGGCCTAAGGATCTCTGAACGGGCTTCACGAATACCTTTCTAGGAAACTGCTGACACCAGATGATGGTAGGGGGCGGTCACTCCAGTAGTGTGGACCCGGCCACGCCGAACGCCGCCGCCCTCGAGTCGTTCCGCGCCCAGTGGGAACGAGCATACCTCGAACCATACTACGAGCCTGGCAACTTCCTCGCACAGGATCTGTACCGGAAAATGGTGCTGCCTTGGGACCTAGAACCGGCTGTGCCCGAGTTTGGCCGCGAAACCTTCTTCCGCCGGGAATGGGCCGCCGGGGATGATGGATTCCGGGAGAGCCCGCCGCCCCTGACTATGGACCTCTTGGAAATAACGCTTTCGACGGTCAGCCCTGTGCAGCGGTGGAGGGAAGCGCACCCCGAGGCCGTCGGTACCGAAAATGATGCGGTGAGGATATTGAGACGGCGCACTGAAAAATTGCTGCGCGAGGCGGGGGTGGAGAAGGGCAGCGAGAAGGTCACAGCGGGCGTCGACGGTGTCCTCATCATGGTGAAGAAGCTGTGACGGCTGCAAAGGAGACCAGGATGAGGCTTCGTGCCAGCTGCCAACTGAGCACGGGGGGAAGCGGCTGTGTAAAGGAGCATTGTTTTGTGGTATCATTATCTTTGCCGTTCAGACACAATCAGTAAAGTACAACATACTCGAGTAAGTGTAACGTACATACCATCCCCAGCGCCATGGGCATGTTCGGCAGCCGCCGGCCAGATTCCCAAACGGGAAAATGGCCGTTTCGCAATGCACACGTGCTGGGTCGGGCATCCTCCCGACTCTTATGGCTACGAGCCATCCTACCGCCGTCCCGGCAGACCCGGCACACCCACGTATCTCTCCTCCCGCTCGGTCATAAACATGACTTGAACCCAGAACTCCTTGAGGTCCTTGTCCCACCAGGTCCAGTAGCGCTCACCACTGCGGTCGATCTCGCGGGCCTGCAGCTTGAAGCCGCACGTCTCGTAGGGCTCGGCGGCGACGAGCATGTACTGGTAGTTCTTGTCCGGCGGGTCCTCGACGCGCTGCTCGAAGGCGCTCATGAAGCGGACCTTTGGGGTGTCGTCGGACGAGATCTCGGGGTACTGCAGCTGGAACAGCAGGCCCTGCTGGCGCGTAACGGGGTCGCGGACCTTGGTGATCTTGTAGCCCGGGCGGCCGATCTTGACCACGTTGCGCTTGGTACCGCCGATACCCAGCGCGCCGAAACCAGCGCCCACGACGCCGACGGGCAGGCCCGTCCGCTCGTCAATCTGCCCTTTGCCTTCTTTCTGCTCCTTGGCAGCACGGCGCGCGAGGTTGGTCTGATGCTTCTTGCCCTGGGTGTGGGCCAGGTAGGATCCGTCGTTCTGGTGGACGGTAAGACAGAGACGACATTCGAAAGAGCCGACATGGTTCTTGAAGAAGTAGGGGTCCTTGTCGAGGTCGATGGTCTCGAGGGCGAGCTTGCGAAGACGCTCGCGTCGGTCGGCATTGGTCGCACTGTTGGAGGCAACACCGCCGCCGCCGAATTTGGAACCGGCGCGGTTCTGGTAGTCCATGTTGGGCGAGCTGGCCACCTAGGCGCACCGGGCGTAATGGACCGGTGGTATGAATGTGTGATGAAAGGCGGCTGGCTAATCAGCCAAAAGGGCGATGCAGCGAGTGGAGTGGCGATGGCGACGCGTGCCTCTGTTGCGACCGAGACGAGGCTGGAAAAGTTCTGGTGGCGTCTGTCTGAGGCTGAAGTCCAGGCAGGGACAGGGACCAGACACTCGATAAGCTGATAAGGCTGGATGCCAATGGATATTATTGGGGTCATTATGGGGAGGACCCCGGCCCGGCCAATTCAATGCCACACTGGAAGGGCATGCGTAAACTCCAAATTATGCATCATCTCGTCATACAGACTACACGTAGTATTTTCAGAGGTGCATTAGTTAAGCCTCGGATTGTGCCGCAGACTTGGACGTAGGTCCAGCTTGACGCATCGGATCCTTCAAGTTCGCTTGTTCAATTGGTGCATCTACCTGTGTGGCCGGCCCGTTGCGGCTCGTCCAGATCAGAGAACATGTCTACTCGACATTAATACCACGAGTCTCATTCTGGCCCCAGTAGTTCGTGCCAGCATTGCCGAGTCTTGATACAAAAGCAGACAAGCCGCTTCCGCGAGACACGGTAGTGGCCCGCCATAGCATGCAGGGACAGGATACCGGTGGGCGCAAGGCCAACTTCCTGTGGCTTCTGGTAGCGTCAGGCCTCCGACTAGTTGCCCTGATCCAGTCCTATCTAGCTCCGCACCCCCACGCATGTCACCCTTCACGAACCAGCGTGTACCGCGAAGGCAGGGACGAAAACGGCCTCGGCCTGGGTCGTATGCAACGGCCAAGGGGCAGGACAAAGATTAGTCCAACACCAGCGAGTGGCCGCACCGAAGCGCATACGTCCAGACCTCTGTACCAAGTTTTGGCCCCGACCGAGGCGGAACAGAGCGGCGCTCAGCGGAAGTTGTTATCGAACCGCTTGAAGGTGTAGCCGATGAACGGCAAGCTCATCTCGGGCGTCTCCTCGGGCGCCTTGCCCACCAGGGCCGCCTGGTGCTTGAGCACGGTCGCGTTGTCCGTCTGGTCGATTTCGTCCGTCGGGAAGTACGTCGTGTCAATGTTGGACGTAAGGCGGGGCTCGAACGGCGCCCTAATGCGGCGCAAGCTGTCGAACTCGACACCGCGGAAGAAGGCGTGGTTTTTGATATCCTGCGCCCCCAAGCGGCCGAGACGGACTTCGGTGTTGCAAACCATGCTGTCTTCATGTCAGCGCCGCGCACAGAGACATATATTTGTTCAGTTGCCTTACCTTCGGATCAGGTGCTCAGCCTCGGTGCCCAGCGTGATGTCGTCGGGGAAGTACAGCGACTGCCGCCAGTTGACAATCTTGCGGTACGTATCGTGGCTGTCCTCGGCGCAGAAGGGCGGCCAGCCCACGAGACACTCGAACATGATGGTGCCTAGCGACCACCAATCGCAGTCGAACGAGTAGCCCTGGCCCGTAAAGATCTCGGGCGCAATGTAGTCGGGCGTACCAACCGTCGAGTAGGCCATCAGCCGGCGCGATCGTCGCCAGTCGTTGATCTGCGATCGGTTGCTGACCGTCAGGTTAATCTGGTCGATAGCAACCGAGTTTCGGTCACGCGGTTTGTTGGATTTGCCCTGCAGGAGCTGCTGGTAGTAATTGTTGTCGTGGAGCTTGTGGAAGCCCGTCGACAAACCGAAGTCCGTCAGCTTCACGTGGCCGCCGCGGTCCAAGAGAATGTTATCGGGTTTGATATCACTATAGGCGCCAGGTCAGCTTGCTGGTCACTTGTCCCAAGGCCGCGCCACCGGCGGGACACGTACCGATGGATGAAGCCGAGCTTATGAACGGCATCGATGGCCAGCACAATCTCGGCGATGTAAAAGCGTGTTATGTCCTCCGAAAAGATCTCATACTTGATGAGCATGGTCATCAAGTCTCCACCCGGCAAGAACTCCATCAACATGTAGAGGAAGTTGGCGTCCTGGAAGGTTGTGAAGAGTTTCACGACCCACGGACTATCCGACTCGGCCAAAATGTCTCGCTCAGCGCGCACGTGGGCCAGCTGGTCTTTCTTGAACATCTCGGTTTTGATCAGCGACTTCATGGCGTACACTTGGCCGTCGGCGCGCTTCTGCACCAGCTTCACCTCGCCGAAGGCGCCCTTGCCGATGATCTTGATGGTGCTGTAGTTCTCGGGCTTGTCCTTGGTGCGCAGGAACCGGAGGTAACGGCCCTCCTTCTTGCCGCCGTTCTGCCAGATCTGCTCACGGCGCGAGGCCGACTGGTTCGGATCGCTCAGTTTCTGCTCCATCTCGCTCTGTCGCAGGTTGCGCTCGCGAGCTCGCTTGACGCTGTCTTTGAAGAAGTCGGCGGCCAGCTGGGAACACTTCTTCTGGTTGTTGTTGGCATTGGTACCGAACTTCTCGGGGTTGCGCTCGGGGGCGGGTTGGAAGATGGCGGCGCCGCCGCCCTGGATGGGCAGCGGGGGGTGCTGGCCATAGCCGGGCTGGGCGTGGCCCGAGGAGCCGGCGGTACGAGGGCGCTGGCCCGGCGAAGGGCCGCGGCTGCCGTAGCCTCCGCTGCGGGCGGCACCACCCAGGTTCTGGTGGGAGAACTGGTGGGCGAGGCCAACATTGGGATCGTTAGTGCCGGGGGTGTTGGAGCGAGACTGGTAGCCACCCTGCTGGACCTGACCGTAGTCAGTGCCCTGCGAGGGCGCGTACTGCTGCTGGTACTGCTGGTTCTGCATAAAGTAGCCTTGGCTGGGGTGCTGTTGGCCTGACGAAGCCTGCTGCTGGCCCGGCTGGTTGGGGAACACAGGCTGGGGGAAGGTCGAGGGCGTCGTCGGGTAGGCTCGGTCGGCGGAGGGGGCCAGGCGGTCGTTGTTCCCCAAATTCAGGTACAGGCGGTTGTTGGGGTCCATTGCGGGAGACGGACCACGTAGCGAGACGAGGCAGGACCGGGGAGGGGGGCCAAGAGACAAGGCAGACGAGAAGACAGGGCCGCTTATCGCTATCGCTGCCGCTTTCCGGGCGTGGGACTGGACGGTGTTGCGGGCAGGCACCGAGGATATGCAAGCACTGCTTGACGCGGGCGTGGGTGGCAGCGGTGGTGCGTATGGAGCAGGACGGTTCGGACGGTGTTTGCGTTGTCGGTTGTCTGCTGCAGCCACGCGGAGTCAAAATTGACCTTCCGAACAGCGATGAAACAGGAGGGGGCGGCTGAGAGGCCGGGTCGAGCGTGGCCTTGCAGGCACTGGATACAGAGACCGGACGGAAAGCTGATGGAGGCGATCCCGAGTCAGTACGGCGGCAGGACACTTGGCAGGAGTAACAGTCTGTCGGAACCTTCTCCGGGACTTTGTCGCAACAGACCCGAAGAGGGCCCAGTTGTCACGAGGTAGAAAGGGATGGAAAAGCACGGCTGGTCGGGTCACAGCAAGAGGGGGTGATTGGCGGGCCGGGGAAGGGATAGACGTTGGGATGGATGGGCGGATGCACGAGAGGGACGTTCCGGTGCCAGGCAAGGCAGGGCAAGACAGAAGTGCCGCCCGGCTGGCACTGAGGCGAGGGGGAGGAAGGGATAGAGGGATGGAACGGGGGAGGCGATGAGGGGTTGGGCGCGGTACTAGGCGGCTCTGCGAGACACCCCAGGATCAATTGCCTGGGGCGTATCGGCAAAGTTGACCAGATGGAGAGAACTCACCTCGTATACAGCCGACAGGTGTACGGCTTGGTGCTCAACAGTCCGAGTATACAACAGCCAGGAGTTGGGGATGGGAAGGGAGAAGCAGCTTCAAATCACGAAGCGTCCTGGTCGGGTCGCGGCCAGCCAGCTAGCCAGCCAGCCAGCAAGTCCACCAGCCGGGCCAGGCCCAGTGCCACCGTCTCCAGTCGCGAACCCCTGATGAGCTCGTCGGATTATTACGACCCCTGGCGAACGTGTCCGCAGTGGCTGTCCCGGACCACAGGTGAGCGGAGCCGAGAGACCAGTAGTGATGGTATCCATCGGAAGTGCTGGCACCTGCACAGTGGCGGACACACTGGCGAATGGGCAATGGAGTGCCTGTTTGGCAGTTTTGGGTCCGACAACACGCCCAGCTCGTGCTAGTCCCGCCCCAGGCCAAGCGCATGTGCCAAGACCAGCGATCGCCACCCGGCCCCTTTTTGTGCCATACAGCGGATACAGGCATCGGGCGGGACACTTGTCGGCTCTGCCCGATGCTTGTTGAGGGGGGGTGATGGTGCCATCGCCCGCGAAATGCGGCCGACTTCTGGAATCGTTCTCTCCATCCTCTCAGCCACCCTGGATGGTGAGTGCAGAGGGAGAGAAGCTTGAGTTTGTCGGCCTAGCGATTCCATTCAGGTATCCGCGCCACCTCCTAGGTGGAGGGTAACAGCCCAGCGAGACTGCGGGGCTCATGGACTTGGTGATATGGACTCTGTTCAAGGATATACAGACACCAAGAGCTTCTTATCACCTGGCTGTCTAGCCGCCACTTGACTTTTGGATTTATGAACACGACAGGGTGAGAGCTACCGTCACGCGTCGCCACTACCCCTTCTCCCTCGTCCACCGCCTCGGGTCCCGTAATTGAGCTTACCCGTGCCAAATCCTTCCGCCTATCATAGACCGGACGTAGAACACAGAGCCGGCTTTGTAGGCGCTGTATTAGCAAGTCCAATTGTGGGTGCCGGTCCCCATGCGGCTATTAGAGCATGCCGTCTCGTCATCCAAGTGATATTCTCTGGTTACTGTTCTGGCCGAGGCTCGGCCCCCCCTGCGGCCACGGCAGGTGACATCCTGCACACTGGCTGGCAAGATTTCTCCATAAGTTTCGTACTCCGCGGGCCCGAAAATACTTGTCGGTCCCGATCTGAGGTGATCTATACATGTATCAGAAGGTTCAGTATCATCCAAGTATCTGCCCATGCATGATAACGGGTAACAGGTTGGTCGGTAACCCGCCCAGCACGTACCAAGACCCGTCTCTTGTGCATCAACCCATTTAAGCAATATGTAGGTAAATCAGCTTGCGCCTTGAACACAGTCTGACCGTTAGCCCACGGGTAAACCATAAACTCACAGGTGACCTTTAACTGGTTCAACCATTCACCACAGGCACTCCCAAACCCATTGGCAACTCATGAACCCCCCTACACCTTTCAACTGATATATCCTCGAGGTTATTCCAGATAGTTGTGGGTTTCAGCGACCACAACGGAGGGGGCATCCAAGTCATAAACCTCAGGGTGTATTCCATCACATGGGTGTAAACAGACCCGGTGGCAATACAGAAGGTTGGTGAAGGATTGCGATCCTCCGGACATGAATGAGATGAGAGCCTGGGGAGAAGAGGATCGAAGAAGTCTACCCCGCAACACCAATGACATTCTGCCCTTGTCGGTCAAACAAAAGCAGCCTCCAGCAGACGGCAAGATAAGTCGCGATCGCGGGCGAGGAGCCCACGCATGCCCTGACACCTTGACCAGAGTCACGTAAACGTGCCGTAAGCCAACAGACCGCCAATAGGAGGAGCAAAATAACCATACCCACGGACCCAAGCTTTAAACATCTATACACGCGGAAAATTGGCAAACTCATAACCACGCCTGTTAGTCTACCGTCAGGCGCCGAACGGATCTCGATGAAACGTACCGACCGGCGGGCAGCGGCTCTCGCCGACGCGTAGCGGCCTCCACCAAGAATATCCCTTGCGTCGTGAAGCGCCGACGGCGTCCCATACCGCCCTGTTGTTACAACCTGCCCCCCCCCCCCCATCCCCCGTCCATATTCACCCATCCCGGCTCGGATCAGTAAAATGTCTGACCAGACCTTTAGTCATCAGCAGCCCCGGGGCAAACGCCGAACCCCCAAGTGCCAGGCTGAGAACCAGTCGCGGCGGCTCGGACCCCGGCTGGATGTTTGCTACCCCCCTACAGGGCACCCCAGGGACCGGGGATTGAAAATCGTCCCGTATCACCTTACCACCCGGTCGGGTTGCCCTCACCTGAGCCACGTTTTCGTAGCTCGGGTCATGCCCCATCGGGTTAACTGCGCCGCGGGGGCGCGCGCGCGCGCGCGAAGATGCAAGGGAGCGGGCTGCGAGACAACCAACTCGCTGCGGCAAGTCGATGCGGCACGTAAACAAAACTGCAACCATGAACCATGTATGAACTTGAGAGAAGGGTAGATGGGGAGGGGGAGGAGGCGTTGGCCACTCAGGAAATACCCCGGGACGGCCTTCCCTTGGATGCGCCTGGTCTGGCTACAATGTATCGTTTCTCGAGTCCCCAATCTCTGGCATCGCCAAGTACCGTTAGTATATATCCTTTCTCCCGGTGATATCCATCCTGTCGATGTCCGGTCGTTTCTTTTTTGCCCCCCGAGCTTTCCACACCATCATGGCCTCTGTGGGCAACGCGGGTGACGACCAGCTATCGGACGAGCACCGACGCGGCCTAATGGCCTTGGCCGCGGGCGCCTGCATCTCGTTGACCTGTACGGCCTTCCTCTTCTTCTTCCTGACCTTTAAGCTCGGCCAGTCCGGCCTGGACCAACGCCGCCGCCGCCGACACCCGGTCCCTCAGCCAAAGCCCCCGATCCACTTAGTCCCGTAAGCAAGATCCGGTGTTCTTAAGTATCTTCTTGAACACAACCCCCCCCCCGTGATACTCCCGTTACGCCCTATTCCGGGCGTTATGGCTTGAGGGGGTCTCGAAACTTGCTCTGTATACACCTGGTTTAGGAAATTGCTGACTCGGGATGATGGCAGGGGCGACACCGGGAGCCTGGGTGCGGGATCGTGGCCTCAGACAGCACCCGCGGGCGCCGAGGAGGACGCGCACAACCCGTTCCCTATCCTCATCTACAACATGCTCCTTGTCAACATGAGCGACAGCGTCGCCGGTTCCATCAACATCGCCTGGCTGGCCAAGGGCCGGATCGCCGCGAGTACGTCCACCTGCTGGGCCCAGGGCTGGTTCAATTCGAACGGCAAGCTCGGCGCCAGCGCGTTTCTGTCGGCCATCTCCGTCATATCCTATTTGACCGTCGCCCGGGGCTGCAAGACGTCGCCGCGGGTCTTACGCCTCGTCATTGCCGGCATCTGGGTCTTCATCCATTTCGCCAGCGTCATCGGCATCATGGCGACCAACAACGGCAGGGCGCACGGTGGCTGGTACGGGAGAGCTAATGGCTGGGTACGACCGCCATACCATATGCAGTAGTAGCCCGTAGCCGGGATGCCGACCGCTGACTTTCGTATTCCCACAGTGCTGGATAAGCGACGCATACGAGCCGTGGCGCTTCTGGACTCACTACTTCTGGATCGTAGGCTTGGTCCCCCTGTCCCTGGGCTTGAATCTACTCACGGCTTTCGCTCTCTGGCGCGACAACCGGTCGTCCAGACACCTGCCGGTCCGGCGAGCCGCGGTCCTCGCTGGCGGGGATACGGTAGAGCAGGCGGTGCCGCGGCCGTCGGGCCATCACCCGGCCTTCTTCGTTTACCCGATTCTGAGCGCGCTCATGATGATGCCCCTGGTGGCGGTACGTCTCACCGCCATGCGGGGCGGCCACCCCAGCGTGCAGTGGTTCTGCGCGGCGGGGACGGCCTACGCGTACAACGGGCTATGCATGGTGCTGCTCTGGATCTCGACCATGATGCTCACGTCGCCGCAGGAGAGGGCCGACGCGGGCCTCGCGCGCTTCCAGTTCATGCGCACCGACCCCGCCGCCTACGGCAACATCATCTGGATCAGCAGCGACGCCGGGGCCCGCGACTGCGAGAAGAAGAGGGCCCGCGCCGACGAGACCAAGGCCGGTGTCGGCGCCCGGTGGTGGCTGTGGTGGAGCGACGGCGGCAAGGACCGGACGGGCCGGCGTGGGCGACGTGGGTTTCGGCACGGGTGCGGGATCAGTGAGGAGTCGCTTCAGCGGGGCGTGCTGGAGGAGAACGGCATCCAGATGAATGTGGTGACGACGGTGATCATTGAGCATGTCATGGACGAGACCGAGACGAGGGATTCATCCGAGTTCTCCGGGAAGGACTTGGGTTCGGTAAGGAGCTCTCGCGCATGAAGTCAGATGAAATGCGAGTTTGATAGAGCTGCCCGGGAAGTGGGCGATTGTACACGTATAGTAGGATATAGCGGCGTGGCGATGCACGACAGTGTGTATGAGTGGGGTATATATTATCCATCAAGTATCTTACAGCCATGCACAAGACCTCCGTTTTTCTATGACGGTGGCAAGCATCGTACACCAGGCAGGCATCCCCATCACCAGACATCAGAGCGGCTGCGTCCGAGTTCGCCGTCAAGACGACGCACACACGCTCAGACGCCGTACCGGAACTCCTGCACCTTGCGGGTGTAGTAGTAGCTGGCCAACAGGCCCACGCTGCCCAGGGCGAGGGGCACGGGGGCGCGTCCGCCTGTCTTGATGATGCGCGGGATAGCCGAAGCCGTCAGCAGGGCGCTGTTGCCCAGCGCCAGCTCGGTGCCGTAGTCCCGGTTCTGCTTGATGAGGTATCCTGGCGATAGTGAGTAACTGGCCGGCCAACACCGCCGCCCTCTCCGCAGAAGAGCGGTGGTCAAGGAGTAGAGGGCGAGCCTACCTGCATATGCATACGAGACGCCCAGACCGATGCCGGCGACCAGCGACGGCGTCGAACGCGTACGGACGTAGCCCATGGTGCCGCCGACGGCCACTGGGGCTGTCAGTCACAAACGCCATAACGGGGCGCATGGGCGCGGGGTCGAGGGGTGCTTACAGAGGCCCGCGAGGGTGAAGGAGGGATGCTCGGCCATGTTTTCCTGCGCCGGAGAGAGGGTGAAAGGATGAAGGATGTGGTGAATTGTGAATTGAGAGGTGAAAGGAGGCTTCAGCGAGAACATCCCTCATTTGAGCCTTTGCGCGCCCGGCCATTCTGGACGGCCATGCGGTAAGTGGGGGGGTTTATGCAGCTCATGAAGGGGCTGATCTTCGGCTAATCCAACACCAAACGACAACGATGCACCGTATTACTTTCGCGCGGGCTGGGACATAACAGAACATCCAGCTCATAATGCAACCAGGCGCGTCTCGTTCTGAGAAGGCCATTGATTCTATCCCACGGTCAAGGGTGAATCAGTCAACCGGGTTCCTTCGCATTGATTTTCGGCGCGCAGGCCAGATCTAAGCAGCTCTCGGAGCCGTCGCTGCCCTCCCTTCCCGTGCCTCCTAGGCTTCTGCTAACACGCCTGATGCTTTACATACTGACCTGTGCCCCGCGCGCAATTAGTAAGTAGGTCCCTGCTTTCCACTCCGTAACTAGCGTTGGCGATTCTGGAACCTCCCCTCCCAAAGGACCAATAGCTGCGCGAACTGTGTGAATTATCCAGCCCGAGGGATCCATGTGATGGTTTCGTAACCCCAGGGCTTCTGCTCCTCGGGATATAAAGCATATCCCGAGCCTGTAGACTCCACGATGTCGTTATCGCTCTCTTCATCGCTGCCATTGGCTGTGTCTTGAACTTTTCCACATCTTGGAGTTTCCTTGTCTTCCTCCTGCGGTTTCCCCTGTCGCAAACTTACAGCTCTGAACACTTGGATCAGCGCCAATGTATAAACAACAGGCGGGACAGAGACGGGGCAAATTGTCCACAAGGGCTGCCACGTGGTTGGCGGTCGTCCAAAGTTGATCCTTCCTACGCGGGAGGCGTGGCTTATCGTTCGACTGGACTTGGACGCAGACCACGGGGTACATGGCGAACTCGATGAGCAACTGGTAGGGAAACTGGACGACTAAGTCGCGCTCCTGGGGAAATCATCAGGGCAGTTAAGCGAATGATTGTTGGACGGGGATATGTGGGTGGGAAGCCCAGGCGACCATGATTCAAGAGCTAGAAGAAGTGCTGGACAACAAGGCGGGCGCCCATACTATGGATGTCTTTCTTCACCCACGTACTTCTACCCTGAATTGTTGGCATTTTCGAGAGAAGAGATTAATAGCGTAAGCTTGTCATCAGCACCTGGGTAATATCGGATTCCCAGTTTTGTTAGTATACAGGGAGCAAGGGCACTTGCTAAGAATATGAATATATAAAGCATTTACCTGAATACTTCAGGTAAAACCCGAGCGGGCCTGGCGGTTTCAGTGTGCCGTGATAAGTCAACTCAGCCAAGTCCTAGATAGAAAGCGCAGTCACAATACACTGATCTCCCACACTTCGTTGGAAGATGTTACCTTGTACTTATAATTCGTTTATCTAAAGAGCTGTAAGTCTTGCTCGAAAGCCGTATATACAGCGGGATGAGGGGTGTCTAGAGGAGAAACTTGAACAGGGACATGACCCGCAGTGGTGGAAAACGACTGCATTTTAGGATGTAAATCGTTGACCAGATAGCTACACAAAGCAGCCAACATTAAATTCATTACACTTCATTTATTTCTAGCCAAAAAGATTACGCGGGATAAGGCCAGGTGTCGTGGTTAAAGCGGAAACGAAGTGCTGTTCTTTTATTCTCCTGAAAACAATGCCCTCGGTGGTTTGAAGCCAAAGAGGAAGGGGTATGATTGTCTCTTAAATTGGCAATGATCAGTTACGTGGTTGCCTGTTCGGACAAGCTGTTTCAGTCCTGTCTTTCTACTGTCTGCTTTTCCGTCTTTTTATCCTGCAGCCTTTGTAGCTTCGATGGGGCTTGCGCATACAGGCTCCGCATTGTCCTATGCAACGAGACCCAATTCTTCTATCTTCGACCACACCATCAAAAATACGGATCCCGCTCCACAGGCATCGCGAAAGTCACTTGGTGGTATAACACCCAGCTGCAGCAGTTCGGAAAACTCCGTCGCGGTCTGGCCATCCATTCTGCCAGTACGCCACTTCCAACGCAAAGTTGTTATCTCCGCCTACCTAGTCATCCCGCAACTCGAATCCACCATGGCATCCGCCCGTCTGGCGGACATCCTGCCTCGGAATGGCCTGGTGATTCAGAAGACCCAATTCATGTCATCGCTGGCGGCGGACCAGAAGGCGCGAAACGCGTTCAAGTCCAGTGGCGTCATTGCGGGTCCTGGGAAGAAACACGTCGACCAAAACCGACTCCATGTCGATAACGCCGTGGCCGAGCTGCTGGAGCGGGGTTGCAGGGAGGAATTGCTCGTTTTCTACAATGGCCATCCTGATGGCAAATGCGGTTTCCTCCCCTTCTTGAGCGAGCTCCGTGGCATGAGCACTTGGTCCTCAGCGATGCCCTGGCATGTGTTCGCCGAGTTCGTGTACCGGATCGTGCGTGCCAAGGTCGAGTGGATGCGAAGCCCGCAATTCCCATTCAGCGCCGCGGAACACTCGGCCACAGCGAGGCAAGTCGATGCACTCATGGAGAAGCTCCCCGACTTCTGGGAGCGGTGCCAGGCGTACATCGGGAGTCCCTACATGATTGCCTTGCATGCCCGGGAGAACCTAGCCGAGATCGAAAGAGCCGTCATCGACAGGGTTCCTCATGGGGGCGTCTCCAGTAGCGTCGAGGACGGCCTGGAAGCTGCAGGGCCGGTGTATTTCTTGGATGAGTGCTGGGACCAGGTCATTTCTCGAGGCGTCGAGGCCATGAAGATTGACTGAGAAGCAAAGGCGTGGAAGCTTGGAAGGGATGGGCATCCCTCTAAGGGTATGACTGTCGCACAGATAGATAAGAGTGCCTTTAGATGCATATCGGATGCACCATTCCTCCAGCTACATTGGACAGTCTTTTCGTGCGTGTATAGCTTATACTCTCCATATGAGGGAAAGGAATTGCAATCTCTCAATCCAAAGAATGGTCCTGCTCTGTACTGCCATATACCTACTTAGGTACTTTCCAGTCTGGCTGTTGGTGGGGACTTGTCTGGGACCTCGGCCCAGCAAGGGTGGCCCGACATACATAGGTGGCAGGCTGGAGAGCCAAGATGGATCTCATGCATGGGCGTTTGGTGACAATCTTGTAGTCAGCACCCGGGCGGTTGAGTAGCTCCTAATGCAGGCTACGGAATGTGCCGCGCTGCAGTTCTTTTCGACCGAGGAACACCCGGCAAAGGAAAACGGGGGGAGGACGTGACGAAAAAAAAAATCATGTAACCAGAGCCGACGGCTGAGGGCGCGTCTACCGACAGTCCTCACCGCGTGCGCAAACAGGGATGTGGGCAAGGGCTGTTCCCCGCAAGCCAAGATGAGCACTCCACGCTCCCTCGGTCTTTGGCACGGCGACACCGGCCAGGCGGTCGGGGCGGTAATTAAGTGCATAGGGTACTTAGGGCACTTAGGTAATGTACGCACACGACTAGCAGCTCGGGGGAGGACGGAGGGAGCCGAGCCAGCTTCCGCCGACAGTCCACTCTTTCATCTCCTATTCTGACACCGTCACCCGGCCTACGGAGCTTTCGCTGTTAGAGCACTGCTAGGCGGGGTTGCAGCTGGACACGCGCAAACCGGGCAGCTGAATGCTTCCCCACGGCCTCGAACGAGCACAAACGCGGGGTATGGCGCGACGCGGGGCCACTGTTGCCCTGGCTTCAGGAATTACGGAATTCTGCTAGGTCGGGCCATGGCTGCAAGCAGTCAATCACCGCTGCATTACCGCTGCCGCGTCGGGCTTTTTGCTGGGGCCGGAGCCGTGACGACCACGACGTCCGCTGATGCAGGGCCTACCAACCCATCACGCTAACGGGCAGTTGGTGCTAGCAGGGGCTTCACCATGGGGGCGGGTTCTTGGAGCCCCGCAAACCCACCCCCAAAGCCGGGGGAAACGAGCGCCCGACCACTGACACGCGCGCTGGGCCTCAACTGTTCGTCGTCTTTTTTCTTGGAGAAGGGCCGAATACTGTCTCCGCCCCCGTGTAGGGTCTCCGCGCCCCCGGACAACGCTCTGGCATCGCTGCCCGGCTGAAGTCCGGGCACGGCCTGTCAACAGCCTTGCCCAACCTCTCGCTATGGCGCGCCGTTGGCTCGTCGAGCACCGAGAGCGCCTGGCTCCCTACGGATGGTATCGGCCCTCACCCGACATGCTAGCCCTCTTTGGTGTCCCCATCCCGAGGCTGTCCATGCCAGCCGCTCAGGATGCCATAGACGCCGTGATGGGGCTCGGGACCATTGTTCGTAATGGGCTGAGTCCCTCGGGAAGCCGGCAGAGCTGGAGGGCCCGTCACGCATCGTCAAATGTCACGCTCAAGCTCCTCCCTGGACGATAAATACCCCGGGCATGTCTCTCGTTTCCCTACGCCTCCACTCAAGCCAGTCTCCTCATCTTGCCCCAGGTCGGCCGTGCCTCAAGTGACTCGCACCTGGTGAAGTCGTCAAGATGTTGTCCAAAGTGCTCCCCGGCCTCGTCTGCCTGGCCTCCCTTGGCCAGGCCGTTCGGGCCCAAGACGCGCCCATTACCGACGACTCGTTCTTCTACGGACAGTCGGAGCCCGTCTTTCCTACCCGTATGTCCTTCGTCTCCTCTCGAATGGGGACATTCACGACTGACTTCCCAACGCAGCGGAGATGATGGAAACCGGCCCCTGGGCTGATGCTGTCACCAAGGCCAAGGGTCTCGTTTCCCAGATGTCCCTCGAGGAGAAGGTCAACTTGACTGGCGGTGTAACCTCCACCACCGGATGCTCGGGCTTCATTGCCCCCGTCCCCCGCCTGGGCTTCCCCGGCATGTGTCTGGCCGACGCTGGACAGGGCGTGCGCCAGACCGACTACGTCAGCGCATGGCCAGCTGCCATGCACGTTGGTGCCAGGTACGCCAACAGAGCCACAGCGGTGACGAAACGAAAACGCTGACTCAATTGGCAGTTTCAACAAGGAGCTTGCCCGGAAGCGAGCGCACTTCATTGGTGGCGAGGCCAAAGCTAAGGGCGTCAACTCGCTACTAGGCCCCTGCATTGGGCCCCTGGGTCGACACCCCATAGGAGGCCGGAACTGGGAGAGTAAGTGACTTCATGTACGCGGTTCGACCAAAACACTGGGACTGATATCAGCCAGGCTTCTCCAACGACCCTTACCTGGACGGCAAGATTGTCTTTGAGACAGTCACCGGCATCCAGGCCGAGGGCGTCATCGCCACTACCAAGGTAGCCCTGGCCCCAGACCCCGTCACTCGTCGTTCCTAACAATTTGTAGCACTTTGTTGGCCAGGAACAGGAGACGCACCGCCTGCCGACCACCTCGGGTCCGTTGGTCGAGTCCGTCTCATCCAATATTGACGACAAGACTATGCATGAGGCGTACATGTGGCCATTCTACGATGCCGTCAAGGCCGGCACGGGCAGCATCATGTGCTCGTACAACCGACTCAACAACAGGTATGTCGCTGCTTACGCGCATCCCCTCCCGATCGGATAGGTGCTTACTTTAAATAGCTACGCTTGCCAGAACAGCAAAGCACAGAACGGCCTGCTGAAGGGAGAGCTTGGCTTCCAAGGCTGGGTGGTTTCTGACTGGGGTGCCCAAAGAACTGGAGTGGCCTCGGCCCTGGGCGGACTGGATGTGGCCATGCCCAGCGGCCAGGCTCACTGGGGTGGCAACCTCACCCTGGCCGTGAACAACGGCACTGTGGATGAGGCGACTGTCAACAACATGGCCACGCGTGTGTTGGCCTCTTGGTTCCAGATGAAGCAGGACACCGACCACCCAGAGCCGGGCGTCGGCATGCCCAAGGACCTCAGCTTGCCACACAAAATCGTCGACGCGCGCAACGCGAGCGCCAAATCGACGCTCTTCGAGGGCGCCGTCGAGGGCCACGTGCTGGTCAAGAATACGGATGACGCGCTGCCGCTTGACGGGTCCAAGATGAAGCTGATCTCGCTCTTTGGCTACTCGGCCAAGGCACCCGACGTGAACAACTACGCCAAGGCGGCCCCAGGCGCGCGGTTCGCGGCCTGGGCTATGGGCGCTTCGTCGGGCAACATCGAGGAGCTGAACATCGGCTTCCTGGGCAACCTGTCGTACGGGCCGTACTCGAGCATTTCGCGCCACGGCACCCTCATTTCGGGCGGAGGCAGTGGCGCGACGGCGCAGAACCTCATCAGCGCGCCCTACGACGCGCTGGTGGCGCAGGCGCACGAGGACGGCACTGCTTTGTTCTGGGACTTCGAGTCGGGCTCGCCGCTCGTCAACCCGATGTCGGACGCCTGCCTCGTCGTCGGCAACGCCTGGGCCACCGAGGGCTACGACCGGCCCGAGCTGCGCGACGACTTCACCGACGGCCTGATCCAGAACGTCGCCGACCAGTGCGCCAACACCATCGTCGTCCTCCACAACGCCGGCGTGCGCCTCGTCGACCAGTTCATCGACCACCCCAACGTCACCGCCGTCATCTTCGCCCACTTGCCCGGCCAGGAGAGCGGCCGCGCCCTCGTCTCGCTGCTGTACGGCCGCTCGAACCCGTCGGGCCGCCTCCCCTACACCGTGGCCCGCAACGAGAGCGACTACGGCGCCGTCGGCCAGCCCGACGACTTCCCGGCGCGCGCCAAGTACGCCCTGTTTCCCCAAGCCGACTTCGCCGAAGGCGTCTTCATCGACTACAAAGACTTCGACGTGCGCAACGTGACGCCGCGCTACGAGTTCGGCTTCGGTATGAGCTACACGACGTTCGCGTACGCTGACGTGCGGGCGGCGGCGACGGACCTGGCAGCCGGCGAGTGGCCCATCGGGCCCGTCGCTGAGGGCGGGCAGGAGGACCTCTGGGACGTCGTGGCGACGGTGACGGTGCGCGTGCGCAACACGGGCAGCCGCGACGGCCATGAGGTCGCCCAGCTCTACGTCGGCATCCCGGGTGCCGGACAGCCGGCCCGCCAGCTCCGCGGCTTCGAGAAGCCCCTGATTGCTGCCGGCGCCGAGGTCGAGGTCGAATTCCCCCTCACCCGCCGCGACCTCAGCACCTGGGACGTTGTCGCCCAGAAGTGGCGCCTCCAGCGCGGCGAGTACAAGATCTACGTCGGCAGCAGCAGCCGTAATCTGCCCCAGACGACGACGCTGCGGCTCAAGGAGTAGAAGGGGGTCAGCAATGGGTAGTTAATGTTAATTAAATCAATGAGTTATTATAAGACCGGGTTTTTTTGCCACTGGACGTAGCTTTTCTCATGACCGCCAAATGAATTGTGTGAACACTACAGCCGCTCAGCTCTGGTCAACAGCGAGTTTACCGTCGCGGGACCGGTCTCTAACACCCATTCCGGGCTCTGGGCCACACATGTGCTCCAAAGTCCCTCCATCTAGAGGGATAGATGCTGATAGTCCACAGTGGCTACTTCCAGGGTGGGATGGGCATGCACCCATTTCTATTCGCCTGAATGGGGTCGCCAGAAAGAGCGCTCTAAGCGTGAGAAACCCCCACCGCGCATCCCTGGACGGACGAGCATGCTCAACAGCAACGCAGGCTGGCGGGGGGCTCTAGCGAGAGACCTATTGGACGATAGGATTCCAGAGGGACCTCAGTGAAAAGGATCTGATCCACTGCGAGAACGCTCAGAAGCACCTCTCGGGTTAGTCAGCTCTAAGTGCTACTAGTAACCTATAAGACAACAATACGACTATTTGTATGCTTACATACGAAGCTCCATCTTCCGCCAGGGAAAGATGGGGGCGAGGCCCAGGCAAGGACACTCTGTACGCGGTGTAAAACTCTGTACGCGGTGTAAACTTCAGGGGTGAACACACCGGGCAACCTTGTCCTGCGATCCATCGACGCCGGTGCGGCTGCCGAGGTAGACGGTGGCCGAGGCCGTCGACACCAGGGCAGCGACGAGAGCGGTGCCGTACTTCATATCTGAATCCCTGTTAGAACGGCCCGCCAAGGTGCGTTTTTGTGATAACGCGTGCTGAAATGTCAAAAATTCGTTGTATTTTTTCTATATCAAGAAATTTCTGGAAATGGGAGACTGCTGTTGGCTCTGTAATAAAGGCTGGGAGTGTGGGTTGGTGTGGTTCAAAGGCGGATATGCCACAGGAAACAAATAATTCCTATTGATATGAGGCACTCAATATTGCTTCGGCGATAGTGCATATTAATCTCACCGGAGAGCGTTGCATTTTCGGCGAGCCCTTCTAATGGTAGATTTGTTACCTTACCCCCTCCCCCCCCTTTTTTTTTCTTTTTCCTTTTAATTAAAACAAGCGACACCCTTGAACGCTAGAGAGGCCACGGAAAAGTTTGTTGTCCACAAGAGGGATTACCTGATCATTATAAACATGAGAGTAATCAATTCACTTAACAAAATGTATATTGATGTACATCATAGCTGGGCTTTACTTAGAAATTCAAACTTTTGATAAGGAGTAAAGGAAAAGTATATAGCATTAACGAGTTTAGAAATAAAACACTCAACGTCCATTCAAGCTGCCAACGGATGCAATTGTGGCGCTCACTCCATCTGCCATCAGCCTAATAGCCTTCCACCCCTCAACCCACATGATACGCCTTTCCACACAAACCTCAGGATACCCCATTTGCAAGCCCTGATTTCACTTTTCCTACCCTATCAACCCCGAAGTAAAGCATTCGACTCAAAGATGGACTCTCCAGCACCTTGGTAATCCGGGCCATCCTAATCGTATGCATCCACTGTTCTGCGAAGCTCTGGTGTAAACAATCGCGCCACACGCCGCAGTTCGGGACACGGGGCCAAGCAGAGGCGGATTAGCAACACCGGTTCATCACCCAAATTGGGACATCGCAGATAATCCATTTTCACGATGGTCTGGTAGTACTTGAACAGTCACAAGGCCATCGCCGGTAATCAAATGAGTGATTATCTAAGTCGCGTGATTGCAATGAAGAAATGAGAATCAGACCTGGAGATCAGCATAATAACGGCCCTAGTTCTCAATGAAAGGAGACCTGGGGCGCCATTATTGCCGCGGCTGCTGCTCTTGAGGCACATGGAGCTTGCCTTCCCAAAGTACAGAATGTTTTGGGCAACCACATTGTCTTTGGCATGGCCATTCCGTTGCGCACCATGTTTCTGTGGTGTTGGTGCATGGGATCCCATTACCGATGGTTCCAGGAAACCTAAAGCATCTCGAGCTGACCAAGCCTGCGTTTTGAGGGCCAATAGACTGTAAAAGGGTGTATGCCCTGTGTTATCAGAACGTAGTATGTTGGCTTCCTCATATTGTTTCTGAAGGACAAAAGGAGAGCCAGTACCCTCGCCGGCAGACAACTGGTCTTCAAAGATGACCGGGGGGGCTTCACCAAAATAGTCTGCTACATCAGCCAAGTCATGAAAACCTCCAAGTGCCGTTCCGGCTTAGGAACCTCAAAAGTCATGAATTGTATATTCTCTGAAGCTACAGCAATGCATCGAGATAAATCCAAGTTCAATCGGAGGGGTTTCTTGTTGAAGATCATAAAGAGATAGAGATAATAAAGTAACTTAGAAGAGAGTGCCTACCATTTCCAGAATTTCTGTGGGACGGTGTAATCCTTTGCAGTTTTCGAGGAGGTCTTTGGGCCGAATCCGGCGGGATCCTGGGGATGCTTTTACATCCAGCTTCAACAAATTGACTGTAACTTTTTGGTGCCACCGCACCTAACGTCAATAGATCGCCTACAAGGGTGGCGTTTCCCTTTCTATCAGGGAAACTCTCACCATTAAAAAGAAGCCCCGATAGGTACGAGCCAGCTAATACCTCGAAAACGCAGCACCTCAAGAGTGTAGGCCCCGTTGCTGTGAGATGTTGGCCAGGGGCTGGATTGGTTCCCGCTACGGGCATGCCAGACCTGCGTACAACATAAGAGGATACAGAAATGATATGGTTGCACGTCTAATCTACGTGTACTATATCGAAAATATTCGAGGTTAATGGTTAAAGAAAAGCAGAGCAGAGGACACTGATTTCGCGGAGAACTGTAGCAAGAAGTAGGTCTGTCAGTACGTACACAAATACCTACTTATTGAGGGGTTCATCGGCCAAGTGGGGCTGATGTCACTTTGGCAGGGCTCCAGCTTCTACATGTCACCAGCTCCGCTCCCTGCGACGTCACCAGGAACGCGTAGATTTCTCTCGACGCGTCGCTCCGCGTCTATTGATTTGCAGTCGCATCGTCCTGTCTATCGTCGCGCAAAAAAGAGCCGTTGGTCGCACTCGGCCTCGTCTCTCGCCGCTCCCAGCAATGGCCTTGGCGGTGTACCGTCAGCCCGCACCCACTGGAACGCTCTGAGCAAGCACCTCCGACTCCCGCTCCATCCCCCGGCTGTGATTATCTCGGCCCGCGATGGAGGACGCAACCAGAAATCATTTCTTCTCCCATGGCGCCAAAGTGGACGTAAGTTACCCCCATCCGGCCGCCTGGGCTGCGCATCTCCAGGCTGACGGGCCTTGGCCAGCTCAAATGCCACTTTTGCCAGCTCCGCTCGTTCGCGACGCACCCCAAGTACCCCGTCACCATCGTGAACATGGTAGACGATGCTGTGCTCGACCCCACCTTCCGGTTCGTCGAGAAGTCGGTTAACGGCCGCGGCGTCGAGCGCGCTACCGACGAGTTCCGCAGTGGCTGCGACTGCGGGGAAGGAGGATTTGCCTGCCAGTTCGGCTCGTGCTTCTGTCTCGAGGAGACGGGCGAGATATCCGACTATGGGTACCACTTCGCTGAGTCAGGCGGCGGCAAGCCCGTCCGCAGCATCAAGGCCTTCGCCTACCACTCGCACGGCGCTAAGGCAGGACTGCTCAAGTCGCGCATTCTGGACTCGCGCGTGCCCATCTACGAGTGCCACGAAGGGTGCAGCTGCGGGCCCGAGTGCCCCAACCGTATCGTCGAGAGGGGGCGGCGGATACCGCTGCAGATCTTCCGCACCGAAAACCGCGGATGGGGCGTCAAGAGCCCGGCCAACATCAAGAAGGGCCAGTTTATCGACGGCTACCTCGGCGAGATCATCACCCCCAAGGAGGCGGACCGTCGTCGGGCCAAGTCGGACATTGCCCAGAAAAAGGACGTCTATCTCTTTGCGCTCGACAAGTTCTCCGACGACCAGTCCCCGGACTTGCGGCTGCGGGGCCAACCGCTCGAGGTAGACGGCGAGTTCATGTCGGGCCCGACGCGGTTCGTGAACCACTCGTGCGAGCCCAACCTGCGCATCTTCGCGCGCGTGGGCGACCACGTCGACAAGCACATTCACGACCTGGCCCTATTTGCCATCCAGGACATACCCAGGGGCACCGAGCTCACGTTCGATTATGTGGACGGCGTCGAGGACATGGAAAAGGACGCGCAGGACCCGGAAAAGAAGAAGAACATGACCGAGTGCCTTTGTGGTACCGCCAAGTGCCGCGGGTACCTGTGGTGAACTATTCGCAATTCCGAAACGGTTGCGATGGGACAGGCAGAAGGGGCGGGCCCGCCGCGATATCCGATCTACATGGCTTTCTCCCCTCGTCCCCATAGCATATCGGCTTGGGACGGCGGTGGGACCACAATGCTTACAGGTGAAACGGATACGAGCAAGCGAAATGAAACAGCCGCGAGTCTTGTTTTGAGTTCTGTCAAGAAACTAACACATAGCTAGCCAGACGTACATGATGCCGCCTCGGAGGGCGGGCAGGAGGCGGATGCGGTGCGTACCTGGGGATACCCTACATCGCAATGTGACCGACGTAGTAGTGCTGGAGCCGGGTTACGTAAAAAGCCACGGCAGATCCAGACGGGCAAAAACGGGGAGGGGGGACGAAACGCCGCGATACAGTACAAGACGTTTGCACTCTGCGCACGCGCGCTGAAGGAGCGGACCGCCGGGACACGGATAATCTCCTTCGGGAAGTTGGATCGTCCGCCGGACATCGGGCCGATGGATGGAACGCCCGCGCAGAAACGCTCGCCGCAGATGCGGCGCCCTAAGGCCTCGCGAGTCCATGTGGCGAGCCAGCCATCACGGCGTGCGCGCGCGCGCGCGCACACACACACACACACACACACACACACACACATACATGCGCTTGGGCAAACGACAACTGGGCCACACGGACAAGCCCCTACGACATGCTGAACAAACAGGGAACGTCTTGCATGGAATGGAGTCGGTAGCCAGGCCATGCGTGCATCTATGTGTAAATGCTATGCAGGCGGACCAGCGCCTCGCGGCCACGAGGCCCCTCATCGTCACCGATCGATGCTATGACAGGCGACGTGCAGGCGGGCCTGCAGGACGCAGCCCGCAATTCGGCGGGCCGTCATGGTGATCCTGGGCTGCTCAGGCTAGGAAGCCGGGCCTTTGGAGACGGCGGGTCTCGCCATCCAGGGTCTGCCCGGGGAGCCTCCAGGTATGTACGTAGTCAAGCGAGGTACCATGTAAGTAAGGACCCAACCAAGTCCATAGTGAAAGGGAGGGACCGTACCGTAGAGCCCGGCACATAACTAGCAGTAGTATCATGGACGAGCCCGGGTCGGAGAGCGCCTGATTTGGGAACGTCTTGTTTTTCTTGGGGGGAATCGGAGTCCCGCCCAGCACGAAATGGCACAGTGGAAGTAGCGCCCAATTTCGCTCGGAGGCTCCACTGGGGGACGTTGGTGGGGCTGGTCTATCGACTCCATCCAGAAAAGGGCCTTCCAATGACAGGAAGAGAGCCAAACAGAAGCCCATGCCGGCCAGGCCAGGGCCCAGGCCGTTTCCCTGGAAGGATCAACACCGAACTGAACTTTCGTCAGTCGGCCTTGATCAGCCTCATTGACCTCTGTCGTCTCGTCTCATCCGATCTGGGTTGATCTCCGCTTGGACTGCCCGTTCCGACCGACCAGCCCCTCCTCCTCCCCCTCCGCCAGCTGCTGCTGTTCCTGTCGTCCGCCTCCACCACCGCCGTCCTTTCCCCCCCCCCCCCCGGCGCAGCTGTTCCGGCCCGACTCGTGACAACGACGCCGACGATCCCTGACCACGACGCAGCCAGCCCTTCCTAGGGATAAGAAGAGAGGCCGCGCGCGCGCCCATGTCCCGTCGTCCCAGGCCTCGCGCCATGGTCTTGTAGCCCGCATTCCAACTGCACAATCCTGATTGGCGCACCATGGTAAGCAGATGCCCTTGTCCCCATCCTGCCTACACGGCACATACACACACACGCACACACAATCCCCCCAGCCGTTGCTCCCGTCCCCGGCGGGCTTGGCGACTGTCTCATCACCTAACCCGCTTGCTCTTGTCCCCAGGGCTGCTGCTTCTCGACCCCCCACGGGCCCAATGCCCCGTATCCCGGGGGCGCGCCGCCGTCGAGCTCGGCGCGCGCCATCAACTCACCACGGCTCGCCGCCAACCCCGACGACGGCCCCGCCCGCGCCGGCAGCCGCCCCGACGACATGCGCGCCGTAGCCCGCCGCCGCGCTCGCCACGACCCGCAGCAGCCGCTGTCGGAGCATATCGACAAGCCCCTGCGCCGGCACGTCTGGGCCTCCAAGAAACGGACCTGGACCCGCGCTCAGCTGGCCCGCGAGCGCGCCGACTTCTTTGACACCCGCGTGACCGGCCGGCCTGAGATCTGGCAGACCCTTCACGCCGCCCTCGAGATCCTGTGGGACGCCGACGCGGCCGCGGCGTCGCGCGCCGCCGCCGCCGCCGCCGCCGACAACGATAATGAGAGACGCGGGTCCGACGACGACAACGACGACGACACCGCCCACGAGGACACGGCCCTGGCCACAGCCCAGAGCATCCTCAAGGCCGCCGAGATCACCCTGCCGACGGGCAACCTCGCCAACGGCGTGTACGACGCGCTGGGCACCTACTACGCCCTGCCCGAGTGGATCGTGTGCGACCCCGTCAACGTGGCCGAGGGCTCCGAGGAGCAGGCCGACGACGCCCGCAGCCGGGCGGCCAAGGAGGAGGGGGACGAGGGCGCTGGAGACGACGCGGGCGCCGAGGGGGGCATCGAGGACGGGCGAGAGGAGGACGAGGACGAGACGCTGCGCCGCCGCGAAGAGAAGGGCAAGGCCGTCGCCGACGTGCGCGACCTCGTCAAGCTGCGCGCCCGCCTGAGCGAGAACAGCCGCGACATCGTCGTCAGCATCGGCTCCAGCGAGACGGCCCGCAGCGTCGCCCGCAAGATCACCGACGAGGCCAATGTGAGTAGTACCGAAGCCGACCGCCCACCAATCCCCTTGGGTGTCCTGCCGGGCTGGGGTTGCTGACACACGGTGTTCTCCACAGCTGCCGCCCAACAAGCGCCTCAAACTCGCCTACATGGGCAAGATCCTGAAGGAGACGTCTTCGCTCCAGGATCAAGGGTGGAAACAGGGCCATGTTATCAACGCGTTGGTCTTTCCGCGGTTATGATGTCCCCTCATGGGTACGTACTTGTTCCGTGTCTGCTCCGTCACCCAGGGCCTGGGAAGGAAGAGCGACGATCCGTTGGTTCCCTCAGGTGTTCTGCACGCCAGATTGCGCATCATCTTACCAGGACTCTCACTGACGGCACGTCCCAGACCCAACCATTCCGCCGACCATCCCGCCCATTCCCCTTGTTCCTCTCACTTCCCACGTGCACTTCCGAATCCTGCCGGCTTTTTTGCTGCTGCGTCGCTGTTGAAGACCGTTTGCATTTTGATCCGGATAATACCCCCAGGTCCTTTTGGCAAAGGGCCTCTATCACTTTTATGCTATTTACTACCCCCGCACATTCCCCCAATGGCCCGCGGGTATCCCGGAGTTCTAGGCGCTCACAATATATTAATACCTACCCCCGAACGTTGTCATTGTCGCCGGGGCGGGACAGCGGAAGCCCGACGACGGATCATGACGACGGACGACGAACTATGGCTCAAAATTGGACGCCCCTTTTCGGGTTTTGGTGCTCGCCGTGACTGCGGTCTGAGGTCTGTGGGACTCTGCGAATGGATACGATAGCGGGCTCCCCGGCCGCCGCCCCCTCTACACGGCTATCCTGTACAGCGTGCCGTCATATAGCCAATTGGCGCCTCAATGTGAATAATGTGCTCTCAGTTTTCTGTTGCTGTAGTCCGTTTCCCTGCAGATGTTTCGGTTCCTCCGCGCAAAGCTGTCGGATGCCAATGAGCCAGTGTATTGAAACCCCTTGCTGAACCGGTACGCCTTGCAGGTGGGAAGCAAACTCGATAGACCCCTTGCATGTGTCTTGAGAGGTGCTGCTGGAAAAGAAGGACACAACCGTTGCGTCCTTGGCGCAGGCCCGCCCGCGCCGCTCTGTTCCCACCAGGGATGGCAAGAGGACGGTTTCCCCGCGGCCGGGGGACCCCGCCACCCACAGAACAGGGCCTCGTCGTATTCAAGCGATGGCTTGACGTCCTGGTCTTCCCATGCCTACTCTGCCTAGTTTCTGGCGGGCGCGACGGCGTGGAACCGGCGGCAGGCGGTCGGCAAACGGCATGCCCCCCAGCTGCTGGGTTCCTTTCTCTCTTCATGCCATTTTCCCGATCTTGTCCGGGTTGGTTGAGAGGGCGGGGTGGGATGCCGACGTGCTCAATGTACTGGTTCCCCAACAGATGGGCTGGGCCGGCTACAGTACGGTGGCTTGGTTCCCGGCGCGGGCGACCATGGCGGGGCTGTTCGGCACCAAGTTCGCCCCCCTGGCTGCCCGTCCGTTCGTAGCACATCGAAAGCGCGCATGGTCCATACGAGCTTCTGGGCCGGCCGGTGCTCCGTTGTTCTTGCGGCTGCGGGTATGGCCGGACCGACACTGGGTACCCTGGGCGCCGGCGCGGCTGTCGCCGACCTCCGCGAGGCCCCCCGGAAGCTACTGGGCACGAGGGCACATGGGTACAGGTACCGAGACTTCGGACCGGCACGACGCCGGCCCACCGGCGTCGACGAGAGAACGCCTGGGCGGCCTCGAGGCAGGCACGGCTGCTTTACCCGCCCGTCGTGTCGGCGTTCAGAAGTACCCAACAAAAGCGGTACCCCGACGAGGCGGGCATTCGCGCCAAGAGGCGAGCCGCAGGACGTTTCCCCCGCCATCGGGAGACCCCCATGTTGGAACTCGCCAGGCTTTCTCCGGAGGCGGCGAAAGCCCGCATACGCGAGATGGAGGACGCCCAGGCGAATGTGCCGTGGCGGGGCGTTCCTGCAGAAACCGGAAGACAAGCAAGAACTCCGGCAACGTGAATGGCAGCTGCGTTGACGGGAGCTACCAAGGCCCGATCCACGCTGGACCGAGCCACTCGCTTGTGAACGGGTCGTGAGGGGACGGTTATTACGTGGTCACAACCGGATCTCTTGCTAGCGGGCTCGGCTCGCTCACTATGCTGTGCTATCTTTCTCTGATACTACGGCCTGCGCGCACAGCCTCTGCCGGTGGTAACCTACCAGGGGGGGGGGGGGCTACGAACCTACCACGCCTGCCGGGTACCCGTTACCTCCCCCGGGGGGAACCGGGGCTAGGCAAACACCGGCCACTCGGGGGTATAGCCCCGGGTCCGCCACGGGAAGAAGGAGACCTCGATGCCGAGTTCGGCCAGCCCAGCGATGGCTTCGTCCAGGTGCCGCCTGTGATGGAGCCACGTCTGGCGCGGCGACACGGTGATGTCGTCGAAGTTGAGGAAGTGCCCGACCGTCTCGGGGGCCGCGCCCGGGCCCTCGGTCTGGAGCCACTGCCCCAGGGTCTTGAGGGGGGAGAAGACGAGCAGGCGGAAGCGGGTGAGGCTCCAGAGGAAGGCGTGCGAGTTGCTGACGCCGCGGCGCGCGACGAGGTCGCGCCGCAGGACCAGGGCGGCGGCGGCGTGGCGCACGGCGCGCGCGAGCGCGTGGAACTCGAGCGCCGCGGCGGTGGCGAAGCCCCGCTCGTCGCCGGCGAGGTTGAAGCGCGAGCCGCGGCCGAAATAGACCGAGTACCGGCCCGTCGGGGGCGCGCGCGGGTGCCACCGGGGGTCGGCGTCGACCCAGAGGGCGACGCTGCGCTCGCCCGCCGCGTTGGCGCAGTGCGAGGGGTGGTGCCCGGCGGCGCCGCGCCCCAGGACGCCCGCCAGGTGCGTCAGCTGGCACCGCGCGCAGTAGACGAACCAGCCGGGGCGCGGCTCCGCGTAGCGTGCCGGCAGCGGCGCCACCGCGCCCGGGTCGGCGGCGGCGTCGGGGTCGGCGGCGCGCAGCTGGCGGTCGTACAGGGGGCGGAAGCGCGCGGGCCGGCCGTAGGCGGGCCGCGGCAGGGCGACCGCGGGGGGCTCGTCGATCTTGGCGTCGATGACGACCTTGCCGGCCTCGTCGTACGTGGCGCCGGGGAGCACGATGCGGAACAGGCACGGGTGGCACAGCTCGAGGCGGTGCTGCGGGCAGCCCTTGTAGCTGCTCTTGCGCAGGCCGCGCAGCCCCTGCGCCACCTGGTTCATGCTCACAAGCCCCTGGCTGAGCCGCCGCCCACCCGCCCGCAGCGCCCGCGACGCCGGCGAGCCCAAGGACGAGTCGGCCGACCGGCTCGGGAGGGCGAGCGATCCGCTGGACGAGGTGATGCGGCGCGAGAGACGCCGGCGGGGGCCCGGAGAGCCGGGCGAGCGAGAAGGAGCGGGTGATCGGGGAGAGCCCGAGGGGCCGGGCCGGCCCATACGGAGGGGGGTGAGGGGGGGCCGGGACGTATCACTGGTACGGAGGGGGGTAGGCGGAGGGCGGGAGGCGTCACTTACCTGGCGGCTTCTCGATGCGGAACGGCGCTGGTCCTCGAGTCGCATGCCTCCGAAAGCGGCTATCATGTAGTGCGGGTCCCAAGGCAGGCAGGAGTCTCCGGCCGCCCCGTGCGATCCCCTCGGTCCGTCGCTCGCACCGGATCCGCTGGGAGACTGGGGATGCCGGTTCCCCCTCCTTGTTGGCGGCCGGGGAGGCGGATCGTGGTCTCCGGTCCGGCTTGATCTTAGCGGCGCTGGGACAGGGCTCTCCTCGAGGAGGTAGCGCTCGATATCATCCCAAGCCGCTTCCACAGCCGCCTCGACCTCCTCCCAGGCGGCCTGTTCTCTGCTGCGCCGAGACGACATGGCGACGGACACGACTACTGCCTTGCTAGTGATGGAACCTCGTGGACAGAGTGCGCTTGGCGCTGGATGGCTTGGTTTCTGTCCGAGGTACCGAACCGATGCGGTGGGCCGGCACGAGAGTGGTTCGGGGAGCGATCCGGGAAATTTATAATCTGAGCCACCTCGCATGGTGCCGGCCTGGTGAACGCCCATGTTCCCGGAAAGGCACACATCCTTGCGCGCGGGCATTGTGCGTCGGCAGGGGGGTGTATAGCAAAGCTTGGTCTCGGCAGGAGGGCGCACAAAGGGGTGGTGATACGGTACTGTCTGGCCGGGCCTTTGTGGCGGGAGCGCTGGCGGACGCGGGCGGTATCGCTGACCGTCTTTGTCGCCCCGAACAAAAGAAGAAACAACCAGTCTCCCCGCCAAGCAAGCCCATCCGTGGTGGCGGGGGCCCGAGAGGGAAACAGGTGCTTGTGTTGGGCCCACGCCCACGCGGGGACGAGACGAGCCGGCGCCCCCTCGCAGGTGGGCGAATGTTGGGATGGCCCGAGAATCGATCCCACTGGGGAGCGCATCACGGCCTGTGTCCGTCGGCGGCTAAACTGGGCGGGCGGTGCACGCGACACCACCACCATTTCGCCTCCCCTCCCCCCTTCTTCCCGGCCCTTTCCAGTGACATCAACGCCACGCCCACGCGCAGGCACGGGCAGATGACCAGGACGCGGCGCCGCGGCATGGGCTGGATCCCGACGCCCCGAGCACCGCCCTCTGCGGATGCCGCCCTCTCTGGAGGCATGGGGCAAGGCCGGCGCAATCGCACGCACCCGCCGCCTCGGACACAACCATCTGTCTGACGGCATCCTCGACGACGCGGCTCGGCGCCGGGCGCCACCCCCGGGCCCCTCCCTGCCTGGCCCCCAGCAATTTCCCAGGGGGGAGGGGCGAGGCTGTGGGTGCTCGCTTCTCCGACCACCGCCTGATCAGCGCCAGGTACCGAGCACGTGGAGCGCGCCTATGACTCGTGCATTCGGGCCTCCTGAGCCCTTGCTGCAACGGGACGCCGCCGTCATCCCCCCCTCCGCGTCGATAGTCATCTGCTTGGCACGGCCAAAACGAACAGCCCGATATGGGGTTCCTTTTTTTGCGGCTAGTGCGCGGTCAAGGGGACGCGCCGCCTGGGATCGACACAAGGGCATATGTAGGTAGCCAGCAGGTAGTCGTAGCCTAGGGGTCCCCTAATTTGCCCACACTTGCACTTAGGGGCCATCATCCACCTCCGCCCCGGGGAGCAACCGCGCGCGACCTTTCGCTCCCCCTGCCGAGCTGCGTTAAGAAGGCCCGGCCCCCCTCGTCTGGTGTCGGGCGAGGGAAGACAGAGCGACACAGCATACACCAACTTTGCACGCGACGGCCCTCCCCCACCATGGAGGCCACCCCATCCACGACAGCGGCCCCGGCCGAGCCGACGCCGGCCTACTTCAAGGGCCGGCTGGGCCACCTGACGGCCGAGGAGGAAAAGGCCCTGCGCGAGCTGTGGAAGCTGGTGCTGCAGGCCTGCGGCGTCCACCCCGACTTCCCGGAGAGCGCCGCCGCCGCCGCCGCCGTACCGGAGACCCCGCCGACGCCGACGACGCCGACGACGCCGGGCGACGCGCCGAAGCGGCGGTGGCCGTCGCTCTGGGGCGCGGGGGCGCGGGCAAAGACGCCGGAGCCGGCGGCGGACGGCGGCGGCGGCGTGGCGGACGCGACGGCCGGCGGCGGCGGCGGCGGCGACGACGACGCGCAGTTCCTGCGGGCGACGTCCAAGTTCGCGTCGGCGGCGGCGCTGCGGGCGGCGCTCTGGGCGGGCATGAAGCTGGACGACCCGGACGCGCTGCTGCTGCGCTTCCTGCGGGCGCGGCGCTTCGTCGTGCGCGATGCCGCGCGCATGCTGCTCGACAACCTGCACTGGCGCAGCGTCGAGATGGACGTCGACGGCATTCTGGCGGCCGGCGACGGCGCCGCCGCCGCCGCCGAGGGCGCCGCCGAGCCGGCCGAGGCCAAGGCCGGCCGCGATTTCCTGCACCAGCTGCGCATCGGCAAGGCCGTCGTGCGCGGCGTCGACCGCCACGGCCGCCCCATCTGCACCATCCGCGCCCGCGAGCACTTTGCCAAGACGCAGGACTTCGAGGTCCTCAAGCGCTGGATCGTCTACATCATCGAGACGGCCCGCCTCGGCTTCGAGGAGGGCAAGGATCGCTCGGTACGGGCTCCTCGCCCCCTCCCTCCCCCCCCTTCCCTGCCACCCCTCGAGGGCCATGGCCCCCCCTGCCGTCAAGGGTCGTCGGGATCCGCGCATGGCGATGCTAACAATTCCACCTGTCTCCCAGACCGTCATCTTCGACCTCACGGGCGTCGGCATGTCCAACGTTGTAAGACCTCCCCCCCTTTCCCAAAGCCCCGCCGCAGACACGATGCTGACTGGCACCCCCCCCCGCAGGATCTCCAACCGGTGTGGTTCATCGCCAAAGCCTTCGAGGCCAACTACCCGGAGATGCTCAACCGCGTCATCGTGCACAAGGCGCCGGGCTTTTTCCCTTGTACGTGCCTCCCTCCTTGTACCTCTCTTGGCTCCCTGGCCCTCTCTCACTCCCCCCCCCCCCCGGGCAGCATGGTGTAATCACTGCATCTCCACGAAAAAGGTTGCTAACGCGAGGGGCCGGACCCGACCCCGCCCCTAGATTTCTTCAACATGATCATCCGGCAGCTCAAGGAGGAGATCCGGGAGAAGATCGACTTCACCAACAGCTTCGAGGACCTCGCGACGCACATCGAGCCGTCGACGCTGCCGCAGGAGCTGGGCGGGCCCGTGGCTTGGACGTACACGTACGCGGAGCCGGTGGCGGGCGAGAACGCGGCCATGGCCGACACGGCGGCGCGCGACGTCGTGCAGGCGGCGCGCGACGCCCTGGCCCGCGACTGGGAGGCCGCCACCCTCGAGTGGCTGCGCGCCGCCGCCGCCGCCGCCGCCTCTTCTTCTTCTTCGGCCCCCCCGGACGGGCATGCGGCCCCAGGAGCGGCCGCCTCGGCCCCGGACAGGGACGGCGGTGACGGCGCCGGCGCGGACGCCGTCAGAGCCCTGCAGGCCCGGCGCCGCGCCATCGCCGCCCGCCTGCGCGCCAACTACTGGGACCTCGACCCCTACGTGCGCGCCCGCTCCATGTGGGACCGCCTGGGCTACCTGCAGAGCGATGGCTCCATCGACTATTTCGCCGCCGACAAGGTCCGCCCCGGAGGCCCGCGTGCCGAGCCCCCCGCCGCCGCTGCCGCCGCCGTTGAGGCTGAGGCGCCCGTGGCCGCTCGGGCGTAGCCGAATCAAGGGGCGCGTCCCCGTTCAAGAGGCGGCGACGACGGCGGGATTCTCGGGTCCCGAGGTAGTGGTGTCGGTCGTCGTGCCACCCGCCCACCATCACGTATGAACTGTACAAGTAGATGTCCATCGAGACCCTGGCACGCAGGCGGGACGGAGGTCGGGCATTCCGGGTTGCCGCAAACACCCGTGTAAGAACAGAACGGAGCCCGAGGTAGAAACGCGCTTTGCTCCTGAAGAATCGAGTCCTCACCATCCAGGTAATAACACTTACATCAATTCGGCGGGTAACATGTGTCTCATCAACAGCTGATACGCCTTGGTTGTTCATGGATATACCTTTGCCGGCGCCTGTCCTCTTATGTACTCCTTAAAGACAGGTCTAATGACCGCCCCGCCCCCCCCCCCCCCCCCCCCCCCCCCCCCCCCTCCCCCTCCCCAAGAGCTTTCGCGTCCTCCCGACGGGCAATGGCTCATCGGCATAACCCGCACAAAGAGGCACGCAACAAAGACTGATGTCGAGATTCGCTCCCCTAAAGCTCCCCCCAACCATGCTCTCGCTTGTACCAACGCAGCGTGTCCATGCCTGTCTGGACGCGCATACCGACACGCGCATCCAGCAGGAAGGGGCCCCATTTCGCTACTTGGTCCAGCCACGCATGGCATTCCTCTGCCTTCTTGCGCCTGTCGTCCTCGTTGTCTTGTTTCCGCACGTCGGCCCAGGCAACAACGGCCATTTCGTAGTTGGCCGACGGCTGCGCCCAGTCCCAGCCCTGCTTCTTGAGCAACAGTCTTGATGTCATGCGTTAGTTCTCGTCTCGAAACGGCGCTGGCAGGCCACACGTACCTGTCAACGGCCAAGACACCTTGGGCCAGTTGGGTGGCCTCTTCTGTCCTGCCCAACGTCCGAAGGACGGCGGCCAGGCAAACATTTCTGACGCACTCTTCGTCTTTATCGGCCATGATCTTGGCTTTGGACTCGGGCGGGGCTGTTAGCCTGTTCCAGTCAAGTATCTTCTCGGCCACTTCCAAGTCCGATGTTCCCATCTTCTTGGGCCCGTTCCAGAGGTACACCATCTCCTGGCACGGGCTCACCCCGACAGCATCAGCCAGATCGACGCCCAGCTCGGAGGCGCGCGATTCCCATTTCTCCACCTTGGCCGCAACGTACTGCTCAAAAGGCAAGGGACGGGCCATGAAACGCTTCTTGCCACCGACCGTGGGGGCGTGACGGATCAACTCCTCGGCCTTTTTTTTGTGAACGCCCATCTGGGTCTCGTCCCTCTTTTCCGAGTGGAATGCAGCACGGTAGTTCTCCAGCTCGGCGCACCCCGCCATGAAGTAGTAGAGGGAGTGGCTCCAGTCGTTGAGCTCGATGCAACGCAGGAAGTTGTCGCGCATACGGGGGTAGTCGCTAATGAACATGGTATCAAGGGAAAATTCAAAGCTGTTCAGGGCCGTCACCTGGCGCATCTTGGAGTCGGTGTTGCGGGCAAGAATCGCGATGGCGCCTCGCAAGTCGCGGCTGTTGGAGAGGGCACGCGCTTCTTCAAGGCGCCAGAGCCGCGAGTCGGGATAGCGCGAGCGCATCGTCGCCAGCAGCTCCGCGCTTCGTTGTCTGGGGTAGCCCACCAGGGCGCCCCGCTCCACTTCCTCTTCCGAGGGTAGGATGTCTGCGAAGCCCAGGAGGCCGTTGTAGTAGGCCAATAGGACGAGCCCGGCCACAGCACCGTTAATGTTATCGAAGCGAGTGCTTTGCCACATCATCTTGACGCCTCGCTCCCTGTCGCCTCGAAACCCGATGACTGATAAGAGGCGCGAGAAAGCCGGGGGGACCATGGAGATGATGAGCAGCAGAACACCAAAGCACATATTGACACCGCTGTGCACGAAAGCGTCGATGGGGTCAGTGAAAATGTCGTCCTCCGGGCCTGGCTTGCTTGCCGAGACCGGGGGCTTCTCTTTCTTTTCGTCGAGGGAGAGCTTGGCCAACTCCTTTTCCACCTCGTCGGCCGCAGTGGCCAGATGCCCTTCATACTGCGCCGGAGTCTGGTTGCCTGACAGATGCTCGGGCGCTTCGACGAATTCTAAATCTTCGTCGTCGTTGTCGACATCGGTTGCCTCTTTTCCCTGCACCGGTGGGAGCGAGGCATTGCTGGTGCTGGCTAGGATGCCCTTTTGCTTCATGTAAGCCGTCTCGGCCTCCATGAGGCCGTCCAGGGTGACGAAAGCCTTCCGGAGCTTGTAAAAGCCCTTGAGGCCCTCGGTCAAGCTCTCGTGCAGCACGGCGACGACGGCCCCCATCATCTGGGCCTCGGCGTGCACCAGGGCATACTCGCTGCCCGGGGGGTGGATCCGGTCGGAGCCGCCATTGGTGGCAGCATCGCGCTGAGCCTTTTTCATGGCGTTCCAGGCCGCCGTCTCGCACTCATTCAAGCGCGTGCTGGCCTCGGCCATAATGTCCTTTTCAAAGCCCAAAATGCTCCGCATGAAGGTAGTAATGCCCAGGCCTAGCAGGTGAAAGGGCGAACTGCCTTTCCGCAGATCGACCTCGGCGCCAGCAATGTCATCATTCATGATCTTGGCGGCACTCGTCATGGCATCTTTGATCTGGGCCACCTCGGCCGCCTGCAGTTCCGTTTGCGAGGTGGATGGGCTGGGATGGGTGCTCGTCCGGGGGGTCGAGCCCCGGAACCACGATCCTAAGCGGCTCATGGTGGCGGCGATTGCAGGTGGGCAATCGGGGGAGAGGAGTGGGATGAAGGAAGGAGACGGAAGAGTTGTTTCGGGAGATCGCCAAACGCGGTGGTCAAGAGATCTCCGGCGGACGAGGCTAATGCGAACTTCCTTACGAAAAGTGCACCAAAGTAGTGTCGCGTGTGGGTCGTGGGGGATCGATTCAGGCCTGAGGTTTGCTCGTTGCGCATAATGCCTGGCATGTAGCGGCTGCCAGCGCGGAGGGGGCGATGGGGTCGTGTTTGTACCTCTTGGGCCGCCCGAGGGTCCGGTAAGCACACGTTGGCACGCGCGACGAGGATGACGGGGCGGGAAATACGTTCATTGGCGCTCGATTCAAGCCAACCTAAGTTTCCAGGGAAAAGGTGGTGCGACAGAGGCTCGGCGGTAGTTCGTCTCTCGCCAGGGGCAGCGTGGGAGCGAAGTATTACGACTCCGTGGGGATGACGTCTTGGCCCAGCAGCGATGGACGGTGTTTGCCCCGCCAGACGGATGGATATCCCGAGTTTGGGCGACGATGGGCTGCGCAGCAAAGCGGGTTGAGCGCCGGCCTGCGAAAACCACCCATCAGCCTAGGTGGTTCGTCGGCGCGGCAAAGGCGGTCAGGTGAGGCGAGCAGCAGCCACGAGAAGTCTGATCATGACACGGGAGACGGCGAGTTGCACCTGCTCCCGTCCGTCAATAGACGCCACTCACTAGCAAGCTGCCTCGTGGCAGCCGCGCCCATACGTTAAGCACCCTGGGGCGGCGAGGGGGGTGACAAAATAAGTGACTCGGCTAGGACATCTTCCAATGTGGCTCTGGTACAGCTGCCGAGTCACTTATTTTGTCACCCCCCTCGGGCGGTTCCTCGTCCGGATTGCCTGGTGGCTATAGACCCGACGAGGCTATTGGTTAGCCGGACTGTTCCTTTCTGCTTCGGCTGTAAGCAACACACTTGGGAAAGCTGCGTTCGAACCAGGAAGAGGCGCGAGTCCGCCAATGGCTAGAGGCCTGGTGGACGACCGGGATTCCGGACACTGGGGTGTACAGATACGAATCAGCTCCCTAACCTCAGCCCGAGCCCTTTGCTCCATGCTTTCCCATAAGTCTGGAATGGCGAACGCAGGACCAAGCAGAGAGACACGGACAGAGGCAATGCCTACTGCCGGTACTCGACTGACCCTCACCAAGGTTAGGTACCTTTGAGCATCGGAAACCTGTGCTCCGGCAGTCAAGCCGTTGCCCGGAACAATCTTGTTGCGCATGGCATTGGAACCTTCCTGGCGGTTGGGAGACGACTGGCCCAAGCTTCTTCCATCCAGTCCCGTAGCGGCACATGCTCGATCTGGCTAAAGTTAGGTGGTACCTACTCCCAAACGACCCTCACCCATCCGTGCCATATTACATGTAGGTGTAGAGCCAAGCCTGGAAGCAGCCGCTCACTGGCCCACGCAATCGATAGCAGCCTCGCTGACCAAATCGACCCTCCGGCCAGCCAGCCAGCCAGCCAGCCAGCCAGCCTTGTCCGCCGCCCGCGCTCTAGCCATCCATCGCATCACCGTCTTCCGTCTCCCATTTCCATCTACATCGCGTTTCCGCCCTTTTGACGTCGGCAGCTTCGACACACGCCGTCCGCCAGCCCGGTTACCAGCACCGAGCTATTCAAGTTGCGTCTCCTCCCCCGCTGCTCTCCCGCCCCGCCCTTTTGATCCAGGAAACCCAACCACACACGACGAAAGCCCGTCATGGCCTCCTCAAGCACACCTAAGCCGACCGACACGGCCGCGCCCGCCGACGCCAAGGCCGAGCAGGCGCAGAACAGCAAGACGGGCAGTGCGCTGGAGGAAGACGACGAATTTGAGGATTTCCCCGTCGAGGGTACGCCGAACCCTCAGGCCCCCCTCCCCCATACCGCACACTGCATAGCTGTCTTCCTGGCTACGCAGCACCCCCCGTGCTTCCTTCTCTGGGGACATGGCAAGGGCAAGTACTGACCCAAGACCGTTGTCACAGATTGGCCTGCGGAGGAGACCGAGTCGGCGAACCAGCAGCAGAGCACCACGGTGGACCACCTGTGGGAGGAGAGCTGGGACGATGACGACACGAGCGACGATTTCTCGGCGCAGCTGCGGTGAGCCCCCTTTCTCTACCCAACCTGCCAGCCATAAACGCTGACCAGACTCGGATCTCCAGGGAAGAGCTGAAGAAGGTCGAAGCCTCGAAGCGGAGATGAAAGCCCGGTTTCGGTGTGGATCCGACACCGCCCGGAAAGGAACCGGAGTAGGAAACAATCGAGGAGAGAAGGGGACTCTGCAGCACCGGACGGGCCGGCCTTGGAAGTGCCTGTATCCTTGTGGTCCGGGAGACCGACGAGAAGCCCCGGCGTCTCGTCGGCCGCTGACAGGAAATCATCAAGCTCGCTTTCCCCTCCGCACGCTTGGCTTGGGGGGAGTCCCAAGAGCTGCCTGAGGCCAGCGCCGTGATCCCTCTTCACATCCCCAGTTGCTGGTAGACACGGAATCTGAAGTTCCTGAAAAGGAGAGCCGACCGCATATTGCCCATCTTGTGTTGGCTCCGCATCTGGTTTCCTGGCCCTCGACCCGTGGCTACCTCGTGCCTCCCTATTTTGGTGACTCCGTCCATCAATAGTTAATTCCAGCCGCCGGGCTCTGACGTCGATCAACCCGTCCCTTTCTACTGAGCCCACCCGCATCTTCCACGCCACCCGCAGATCCCGTCTAGCGAGTAGGCCGCATGACGGATACAAGGGAGGTACCATTGGCATTGGCGATTGTAACTGGGAGTACGCAACAACCCGTGCATCCTCTGGGCGGACCCCCGTGGTTCAAGATACCCGTGGGGCGGGGTGCCGCCAGTCGTGGCCATCCATGATGGCATCATCATGAGCGGCGCCCGCCGCCGTGCCACAGTGGGCTGCCCTATGGTACTAGGTGTAGCTCCATGATCGATTGGGACGGCGGCAAGGGGCAATGGCAGTCCCGAACCTGGGCGTGGCTGCGAAAGTGAGTGGATCACCGCCTTATAGATACGGGCAGACAGATGCTCGGTAAGCAGCAGGGCGGCACCACAGCGTGATTAGCGTGCGTGCACTAAAGTTGGAGGTCATGACTAGCTCGTAGGGTATACAAGTTTATTCTCTATAAAATCATGGGGGCTTAGTTCTCGTTTTGGTCATTCCTTCTCATCAAGGCCCTGTCAACACGGCACTACAGCTTGGGTGGACCTGCATCAAGTCATTTGCTGCTCAGGGCCGTCACGCCGGGCAGCTCCTTGCCCTCGAGCAGCTCGAGGGAGGCGCCACCACCGGTGGACACGTGCGAGCACTTGGCCTCGGCGCCGTACTTGGCGGCGACGGTGGCCGTGTCGCCACCACCGATGATGCCAATCTTGCCCTGGCTGACGGCGTCAGTGAAGGCGTCGAGGGTGGCCTTGGTGCCGTTGGCGAACTTGTCAAACTCGAAGACGCCGGCGGGGCCGTTCCAGAGGATCGTCTCGGAGCTGTCGATGGCCGCCTTGTACAGCTTGATGGACTCGGCGCCGCAGTCGAGACCCATCCAGCCGTCGGGGATGCCCTCCTTGTCCGTGGCGGTGCCCGTTTGGGCGTCCTTGTCGAACTTGTCGGCCGTGATGTAGTCAACGGGCAGGACGACCTCGACGTTGTTCTTCTTGGCCTTCTCCATGAGCTGGCCGACCGTCTTGGAGCCGGCCTCGTCGAACAGCGAGGTGCCAATGTTCACGTTGTACAGCGTCTTCTTGAAGGTGAAAGCCATGCCGCCGCAGATGACGAGCTTGTTGACCTTGTCCAGCAGGTTGTCGATCAGCTGGATCTTGTCCGACACCTTGGCGCCGCCGAGGATGGCCAGGAAGGGCCGCTTGGGGTCCTCGAGGGCCTTGGCGAAGTAGTCGAGCTCCTTCTTCATCAGGAAGCCGGCGGCCTTCTGGGGCAGGTCGACACCGACCATGGACGAGTGGGCACGGTGGGCAGTGCCGAAGGCATCGTCTGTTTCGGCGTCAGCAAGAGGCAACAACCAATTGGGTGCGGGGGAGGGTTCAGGAGGGGGCGCGACTCACTGATGTAGACGTCACCGAGCTTGGTCAGGCCCTTGCGGAACGCCTCGACCTTGTCCTTTTCGGCCTTGACCTTGTTACCGTCCTTGTCCTTGGCGGAACCCTCCTCCTCGAGGTGGAAGCGCAGGTTCTCGAGCAGGACGACCTGGCCGCCCTCGGCCTTGGCCACGGCCTCCTCGGCGGCGGGGCCGACGCAGTCCGAGGCGAACTGGACGGTCTTGCCCAGGAGCTTCTCGAGCTCGGGGATGACGGGCTTCAGGCTGTACTTCTGGTTGACCTCGCCGTTGGGGCGGCCCAGGTGGGACATCAGGACGACAGCCTTGGCACCGTTGTCGATGGCATGCTTGATGGTGGGCACGGCACCGGCGATGCGCTGGTTGTTGGTCACCTTCTTGTCGGCATCGAGGGGGACGTTGAAGTCAACGCGGATGAGGACGCGCTTGCCCTTCAGGTCGACGTCGGTGATGGAGAGCTTGCTGGACAGAGACATGATGGGCTGTTCAGGGGATGTGTGATGGGGAGGTTTGGGAGGAGAGGAGAATAGAGAGAGAGAGGGGGGAGGGAAGAGGCAGGTTAAGAGATCGGGATGTGTCTGAATGAAAAAGGTCTCTCTCGCCCTGGGCAGTGACGAGAAGGAGGGGCCACGCCAATGGGGGACCAGGAACCTTGGAGACCAAGCTGCAGCGGCTCTAGCTATCGACAGACGGTTGGCAACCAGCAGTACCGGCGGGCGAGCGCGGGCTTGGCCGTCCGTCAGCTTGCCTGAAGGAGGGGCAAATGCGACCCGAGGAAACTTTGGTGGGGTTGTTGTCGAGAGAGCTGTCCAGCCCGTCCGTGACGTGACCCCTGCCAGGCCTGATTTTGCCCCAGGGGCAGGCACCAGGGGAGGGACAGGATCGAATCGACGGCCCGAATTGACGTCCCCATCCCTCTGCAGGCCGGACCGTCAACAGCACATGATGGTCTGCCATTCACGTATCCTATCTCCTAATTCCACTGCGTCCGGGAGACCATCGCGCCCGCTGCACCCACGGTCGTACCATGTGGCCACAATCACGCCAGGACGGGACGGCCTTTGGGGTGGAAGGGAAGGTTGTGTCCTGTCCCGAGCCCCGCCTTGGCTCCAACTCCCAGCTCCCATCCCATCTGACCAACCAGCTGCGCAGTCCGTCCCATTCATGCCGTAGGATCCCATCCCTCTCAACAACTTGCCGGGCCCGTCATGGATGGATGGTCTGTAACCTACACATCCTACCTGCATCCGCCATGCCCACATTCACAGTGCACAAACATCTATAAGTCAGCCACCGTTGCCCAAAGCCGTTGCGCCGCCGCTTGCCTGTCGCCGTTTCGAGAGCAGCCTCATCCTGCCGGCTGTCGCAATCTCGACGTTTCAACATGCCAGCGCGTTTCGCTGCAGCGGTCCCAAAATAGATTCAGGGTCGTCCAGCCCACTTGTGCAACGGGCTCCATCACCGTCGCTTGGCGTTAAAGCTTCAGAGCTCGCGCCATAGCTCCAGCAGCACCGTCACCAAGCGCCTAACTGCATCATGCACCTATGGGCAAGATACGCAGAGCCCCCGACGTAGGGATCAAGCCTGTCGTCTCAGATGCAGAACGAACCAGAAACACAGTATTCGTACTGCGGAAGTGACCTATAATTCGACTACCATAACGCCGTACTTGCCAGAACCAAGGGGCCCTTTTTGCCAATGAAGGGCCTGAGCAATAACCTTACAGCAAATGATACTGGGGAGTAGAAACCTGTTTCGTCCCGCGCACGCATGCGACCTCCGGACCCGACCAAACCAAGTCCACCGCGCGCTATGCTAACCTCCCATGTCATCAACCACTCGGGCGACCAGGGCCAACTTCAACGAGCTGGCTGTGCCGTAGGGTATCAATCACCGTCGGCGTCGATCCGCCTTGCTACACACCGCAACGCTCCGCCTGCCCTCACGGCAGTTACCGTAACTGACCTAGGAAAGACGGATGTTCGCGTCTCGTGGAGAGGTCTGGGCCGCCTCCTGGACGACTTCGGCCGAGTTGGAGAGGGAGAGGTATGCTGTCCAGGCAATACCCACAGTCGAGACGAACGGCTATAGTCAAAATCAGCGGCAGTCCAACGTTTGAGAAGGGGGGGCTGCATAGCATGGAGCTCTCAGACTTACCAGCTGGAACTGCACGGGCATCAATCGGAAGTTGATGACCTGCACAGCCGGCCAGACCATGAAGTTGGCCTTGAGCGTCGGGAGGTACATATCTCTCAGCTTGTGTGCCACGGCCCTCCTGCCACCACCCTCTGCAATCGTCATGACGGAGAAGAAGCAGGCAATACCAAAAGGCGCAAAGACGAGCTGATCCATGGCGACACGCTTCATGGCGGGGCCGAAAGCGCTCGTCTTGGTAATGGGGAAGGCGCGCGACAGGAGCCCGAACCATTTGAACTGCAAGGGTGCCATGGCGAAACCGTACGCCATGAATCGTGTCAGGCGCTCGAAGTCGAAGGGCGGCGGCAGCATCTTTGAGGCGGGGATGAGATCGCCCTCATACAGCGGGTTCTTGCGGTCGAGCTCGTGGATCTCGACCGCCACGCCATCGTCCTTGCTCAAGCCCCCGGGCTTCCGGGCAGCCCGCTCCCGGACGGAGGTGATGGTCTGGGCAACGGTATCGGCAACGCCACCGAGGATGGCGTTGGTCACCATCATGGTGAGCACTGCAAAGGAGACATTGCGTCAGTAAGATCAAGCCGGAACAGCGTCGGCAGTGCCAGGGGCTATGCGACAGCAGGGCGACGTACCAGGTCGCTCATCATAGTAAGCGTTGAACCGCGTCACGAGGCGCGAGAGGATGGCCATTTCGATGAGGAAGATTGCGGCGTGCAGGGCCGGCTGGACCGGAGAAAGACCATACGTCAGTTAAGTACCTAAAGTAGCGCGACGGAGAGTGGGAAACCGTGGGACAAAGCGCCAAGGACGATGATGACACTGACTGAGCAGTTGGGTCGATACGATGGGGACAAATCGATGCAAAGCTGGATACGTAGAGGTAGATCATAAGGGGAGGGGGAGGTGGGAGGGCACATACCACTCGATCGTAGATGAACTTGCTGTTGACCGTTCGCACAATGCGACGACGAGTAAGTTCCCACGTCATGTTGGCGAAAAGGGGAGGAAGGCCCGGTATCCAATTGTTGCTGGCGGTTGTCTCCTTGCTTCTCCTTCTCCCCCTTCTACGTTCTGGTGCAGCTCGTACAAGGTAGGTAGGTACTGCTTTAAGTCGGGACCGACGGCACTGTGACCACGGTAGGCGTTCCACACAGTTCTGTTCTCTTTCCACGGCAAAAACGACGGTGACGGCTCTGCTGTGTGGCCGCGACCTCTTTTTTTTACGCTGGAGACCTGCTGGGCAGCTATGACGACACGTCGACGGGAGTGGCCTCGCAATCTGGGGAGCACGGAATCCAAGGACCCAGCCTGGCGAGCGGGGCAGAAGGTCCGACTCGCGAGTGCGGGCGCGTGCGAGGCTCGATGGGGGGAGCGATCAATCGATCCAACCTACAGCCAGCCCAGGGGGGTCACGATGGACGGCGAGGCGCTGGCGAATGGGACGGCGAAGGGCGCGGCAGGGCGAGGAAGCGAAACGATACGATTTGCTGTGCGATGCCGGAAGTTCACACGGCAGCACCCCGGGATAGAGAAAGGAAGGAGGAGAGGGAAGGAAACCGGAGCGGAGGAGGCGAAAGGGCGCACGTTCACCTCATCAATGCGAGGAGTTGGTGGCGGCGGGTACTGTTGTATGTGGGATTACACGGGCGGGCAGATTGCAGTGCGGAGGACAGCTGACCTTTGGCCCGGCCCTGCCGGGTACCGTACCTGTCTCGCCTGTCAGGCAATGCAGCAAGGCAGGCAGTGCACAGCAGGCGCGGACAACGGGGGATCGGCAGCGCAGCGGCAGCGGCAGCGCAAGCACAGCGCATCCAACCAGGGAGTGCATCCAACCCTTCCAACACTGCGCGACGCCCACGCGCCCCCATTCAGTGGCCCCGTACGGCCCACGTCTGCCGACCGACCCAAAGCCTAAACAGCCCTGACACCTTCACGACATGGAACGAAAACTTAGTAAGCGGGCCCCATGTCTCAACTCTCCCGAGTCGAGATGGAACCATATGCTCCAAGCCCGGGAGGCTTCACAACCGCTTTCGTATTCTTCTTCCCCCCCGCTCCACCGACTGCGCAAACATTGGTTGCAGCCCATGGAGATTGGCTTGCGCGGATGGATCCGGGCCGTGGGACTCTCTCCCTCGACACCTTCCGCGCCCTGGGCTTACAATGGCGCGGGCCACCTTGAGCCTTTTGCCTAGGGCGCTTGCTGATCTGTCACAGCTAGACAGAGGTGTTTAAACTTAGTGGCCTCAGGTTCAACCCGCGGTTCCTCTGTACTCAAGATTCCGTAGGCGAGTAGGCCGCCTTTTCAACAACAACAACAACCCACATCACGGGTGCTACCGCGGTCCGAACTCCAGACTTTCCGGCTGAGTCGTTTCGCCGCGGCTTCCTCGCCATTCTCTTCCGTCGCCGTGCCCACCACCGGAGGAGGGACTCCAGGGAGACGTACTCGCTAAAAAGCGGGACAGGTCAGGGAGCCAAGCTACCTAGTAGAAAGCCCCGATCTCTCGGTCGGCTGGGTCCCCGCTCGGGCGCTGCTCCGATTCCGGCCTGGGCTTTTTGGGTCCGGAGACACGCCGTGTACACCCGGGGAGACTGACGGCGAGGGGAGGGACCGGGTCGAGCTCGATGGCCACGTCACATCGGAGGGCGCTGTCCTTGAACGACAGCGGAGCGGCGTCTGACCAGACGCAAGGCGGGTTCTCGCAGGGCACCCGCGCGGAAATGTCGACGCAGCATGGGACATCGCACCGCCGCCGCCGTGCACCGCATTTCGATGCCGTAGTGGTGATGCGCTGGAGGAGCTCTCCCCCCACCCACGCCCTCACGACCTACCTCCGCCTTCCGTTTCGCCCCTTGACGCCCCCGTCAGACACGTGCTGGGCCAAACTGTAATTAATAAGGGGCGGGGGACTGGCGGGCTGTCTGACGGGCCACTCAACGAAACACAAAAATACCAGCACGCGACCGGGAGCAGCTGGCCGCAACTTTGAGCGCGCCAAGGCTTTGTGGAAGACTACGGACGGGAATGAGCTGCCAGGCAGTTTATGTTCGAGCATGCACCGCCGCTGCGTGGGCACCGAGATGACGGCGGCCGGGGTAGCGCAGGGCGAACATGCTTGATCACGCCTTCGCGAGCCGGCCGATGTTCCTGGGCTGTCCTTGTCTCCTGGCAATGCATGCAGGCAACGCGCTCAGTTGCCGGGAGCATCGTTACAGGCGCTGATCGTCGACGGCCCTGAAAACTATCGGGATGGCTCTCCTGGAACCTGATAGGGGAAAGAGAAAGGAGTTGCCGGCGGTGTACCTAGGGCAAATACTCTGAGAGATGGCTGGCGGAAGAAAAGGGAGCGTCAGGAACGCTTCCGTTGTGAGTTGTGGCGGCAAACGCAATTGCCGGGTGTTTGGTCTGCTTTTTGACCCGCGACCGCACTGCACCAGACTAGTTGCCAAGAGTGTGGGGACGTGATCAATTGGATATCTCATTGCCGTCGCAAGGCCATGAGGCACGTTTCTCTCCTCCTCTCCTGCTCTCTCCCTCTCTAATTACAACTGGGTATAATCCTAAATTCCCGGACCCCCGGGGCCACGAAGCCTTTCAACCACCTACGCCACGCTATGCGGAGTCCAAACATCGACGGCACTCCCTCCAGCGCCCTTCACGGAACTGCTCCCCCTTCGTTCCACCCCCCTTTATCGCAAAAGAAGAAAAGACCTCCCTTAGTACTCGTAGCGGTAGCAATACTTGCCGCCCATGGTGTTGAGAATGTCACGGACCGGCGCGTCGGGAACGAGGCCACCCATATAGACCATGGTGTCGAGGGTCAGGGGCGTGCAGGGGCTCTTGGTGTCGGCGCAGCCCGAGATCTTCTGGGTGCGCTTGGGGTCCATGTTCTGCCAGACGCGGAAGACGCGGTCAATGTACAGGTGGTGCATCCAGAAGGCGGGCTCGCCGGGCGAGGCCTGCACATCGGCCATGACACGGCCGAGGGCGTTGTGGCCGAAGCCGTGAGGGCTAGAGAGAGAAAAGGTCAGCCGTGGGTCTTCAAGAAGGCCGGGTGGGGTGGAGGGCGTATCGCTCTCCGTCCCTCCCCGCCCTTGGCAACGCGGGGGGATGACATACCCTCGCTCCCAGCAGCGGGCGAAACCGTGGAAGGTCTTTTGCGACAGGCAGTAGTTCTCGAACTCCTTGCTGCACTGGGCCGTCATGGTCTCGTCCAGGTCGCGGGCCAGGCAGTGGGGCTCGTTGCTATCCTTGGGGCCAATGTGCAGAGTGTTGTCGGAGAATTTCTGTTGCCACCGGTTAGTCTTCTCTGTCTTCCTACCCAGCAGCAAACGCGGGGGCGCGCGCGATACCCGGGGGGGGGGGGGGGGGGGGGAAGCAACTTACGCCGTCCTTGACGCACGAGCTCTTGCCCTTCTGGGCAGGCTCGAGGGTGCCGAAGAACTCGGGGGTGAAGAGGGGGGATTTGCCAAAGTTGCCGGCGTCGAGGGTCTCGTCCCAGAAGACAAAGGCGCGGTCGAAACCGCACTCGTTGCGCAGGGCCTGCTCAAAGGCCCAGGTGAAGTAGCGGTGCCAGATCAGGAACTTGTCGTTGCCGTGGATGTTGGGCGTGTACAGCTGGTGCAGGCGGACAAAGTCCTCGTAACGGTTGGTGGCGGGGGCGAACTTGCCCGAGGGCGGCCTGGTCATCAGGCAGTCCATGGCATCGAGGAGCGCGTGTCTATCGGTGTTTGAATAATGACGCCACTCGAAGCGGATGTTGGGGTTCGTACATTGCGGGGCCGGCTCCGGGGCGGAGCCGTTACTCGCGCCCGAGCCCTTGGACGACGCGCTGCCGGGCAGGGCGAAGTTGGTCTTGGTCGCGGGCTCGAACGTCTCGGGCTCGTCGTCATCCTCGGGCTCGACGTTGTCGGGGTCGAGGGCGAGAGCCGCCTTGATCTCGTCAAGCGTCAGGGTGTCGGCCTTGCCAAAGACGTCGAGGTTCAACTCGGGGCCCCGCATGCGTGGGAGGCTGAGGCCGGACACGGCGGCCGCGCCGGCGAGCGCCACAGTCACGAAGCGCATGCTGGCGGGTGGAATGGTCGAAAAGCGGGCGGGAAATTAGAATTATGGGTTATAGAAACGAAGCGAGGCAAGTTCGAGGCCAAGGAAAAGCAACGAAACAAAAACCGAGGTTTGCAAAAAAGCCGGACGCGGGCTTGACTAGGGTAGGGATGGTTGAGTTGAGAGAGTGTGTGTGGTGTGATACCAAGGAAAGCGACTGGATGGAGGGATTGCAGAAAGGAGTGACAACCCAAGTCGCAGCAAGTTGAACGGTCGCAGGGCGGGAGAAGCGATGGAAAGCTCGCCGGACTGCAACTACGGCTTGTCTCGAGGGCAGATCGCCATTTTATTTATTGAGTCTCTTGTCTTGGGCGGTCGAGGACCAGGTTGAGAGAGCTGCAGGGTTGGCGGATTGCAGGGTTACCGGGGTGGCAGGGTTGGAGGGATTGCGGGCAGGGAGCGACAGGGGCAGAGCCGTCGGAGCAGGGATGGCGACTTGGCTTTTTCTGCTGGACCACGGCCATTCGTACGTTCCGTTCGAGGATGTGGGTGAGCATGGAGTCCCATATCGGCGCGAGGCGGGGCCCGACAGACCACGAGCGACGAAGGGACGCAGGTTGCTCGTGGGCCATCTGAGCCGCGGCGGCGCGAGCAACCTTGCCCAGGTACACCCCATAGCACCCAACTGCAGTGCACCGCCGGCGGAGCTGTCAGCCCACGATCAGGCGGCGTCCCGGGGGCTCAGGGGCTGCCGCATGGCCGGCGGATAGTCGCTTACTTGGGTTGAGCGTGCCGGATGAGGGCGGACGTGCCTGTGTCCGGCTGGCAGATGGTAATACTATCCATACTAAACGGGCAAGTGGGCGGGCAGGGGTAGCATGATGCCGGAGCCATAAGAGCCGCGATTGGCTGCAACGGGGGCCCACGAGGGAACACCAATTTCCATCGTAGGCGGCGCAGTCTCACCCACGTTCACCCACTCCATACTATAATCTATATGGGATAGATGCTGGGCAAAGTACCTCGGGCTCGATAGCCCTGCCCCCCATCCCCCGCCTGGGATAGCGCCGCCTAGGAGGTTGCCTGCTCTGTAGCGCACGACACAGACCCGGCGTTGGCACTGCAACGCGATGGCCTGAACGTGCCTACGCGGCCGAGGGCGTTGGCCCGCGGACACACACAGAGCTCGCCCGGGAGGCCGAGACAAGCTTCCTAACCGGTAGAGAGGCGGCGGCGGGAGGGGGGGCACTGGGTAATGGATCGCAGACGGGGAGCCATCTACTCCGTCCTATCCACCGCATGCTTTCCTGCATACCTACATACATGGTATCTGCACTATGGCCATCGTACGGGTCGCTCGCTGGCTAATCGTCGGAGGCTGCGGATGGGCTGGTCCTGGTAGCGAGGCCATTGGAAACGAACGAGGCGGGCGGGCGAGCGGGCGCCGTCTACGATGCACCTACCGACCTGGGTAAGGTAGCGCGACAAGCGAGGGCTTTCTTTTAGCCGATCCCTCGGGACCATGGAGTCCGCGCGACACTCGAACGCTGGGACATCCCGGGCGTGGTTTGCCTGACGGGAGCCGGCATGGACGGCGTAGCCACCATTGAGGGCATCCAGTCCTATGCCGTAGTCGGTCGTGAAGGCGTGGCCACGCACTGCATTATGCGCGAGTGAACGAGCGACGTCTCTATCGCTCTCCTCATGCTTTGCAAAGGCCAACACAGCCCCGGCTGCCGCACGGCGACATGCACAACCCGCTTGTTTCCCTCCCCCCCTCGTCGGCCATCCGACGCGCGTCCGCAGAGCGTAATACGGCAGAAATTGTGCAGCGGCCGTGTGCAAACGGGTAGGCTGGCAGCAGGACCGGCGGGGGGGGGCCCTTGGATTCCCCAGAATTTGGTATGTCGATCGGCAATCACACATTAGATTTAAGTTGCATCCAAAGCCCCCGTATGCCCACCTTGTACCGAAGAGGCAAACGGGGCGCGGGTGGGTTTTGGGATGACACCCAGCGACCTGACGGGCTAGGTAGCCAGCGAGCCGGCATAGTTGGGATGGCCCGACACCAGGCCCCTGGAGCCTGCTCGCCTGCCAATCGCTGGAATCCCGTGCCAGACAACCGACGCTATTTTGGCCGGCTTCCCCAATTATAGCAACAATAGGAAATGCGAGCCTTGTTCGCCCGTCGAAGCTCTGCCGCCTCACGATACCTCGAAGCTTGGAAGCTAAGACACTCTGCCAAAGCACCACCGGCCACGGGTGACGTCGTCCGGTTACGCGCAATCGTCCGCACAGGACTACACCGGCAGGCAAACCTGACAACGATTGCTTGCGCATCGAATCATCGCTCCATCGTCACCATCCGTCTGCGCTGGCAGTCGGTTGTCCAGCAGCCGCTTCGGTCAAATATCGACGAGCCCGGGCAACTAACCCATGGCTCGGCGAACCGGGCTGGCAAAGATTCATTCGCGACCTAACCCACCACGCGACCATGAACCCGGTGGGGTTCAGGGTCGTCGCTACCACCGTTTGGCGCATGCGCAAATGATGCAAGACATGGCATTCTGGCGTTTTAACATGAGATCCCATTCGGACCCCTGCGTCCGTCAGCTCAATCCGTCAGACGGGATCCCATCCCATCCCCTCTGCTCGCCGTTGGCATTGTAGATTGCCAAGACGGGACGCTCATGTTAGTAATCCCCTGAGAGCTCCGCTCTTGGTCGCCAGGATGAGGGCTGGCCGACGCCTCGACCAACGCCTGCCCCAGGCCATGGGGCGAGGGAGGCGCCTCCAACCGCCAGACTGCAATCTCTTTAATTCCGGCTTCCTCTGCCAGCCTCTGGCCTCCTCTCACGTGAGATTCGGCACCGAGGTCGCACCCGATAGCCCTGCTGCGGGAGAAGAAGCACTTGCCCGGGGCGACAGTCCCTTCGTTTCCCCTGTTCCCCCCGGCTCTCAACTGGGCCCTCCCTTGTCGGCCCTGCAGATAGCCGCAGCGTCGCAACATGATCTCATCCCGTTTTCACCACGAACACTACGTCCATGCACGCAGCCGGTGAGCAGACCGAGGGCAGCTAACCGAGTACCACAGCCACACTCGGAAGGGGTCGGCAGGCCCCACGGATCTGCTCCGTGTCTCATCCTCGCTTGTCCTAGCAGCCCTGGCAGCCCTGGCAGCCCTGGCCTGCCTGCCCGCCCCCTTTCCAAGTTCCGGAGCGCCGGCACATCCAGACAGCGTCTTCGACCAGCACTGCCCATGCCGATAGCCGTAACACGTGGGTTCCAGCAACCTTGTTCGACCGACGAGACGCAGCGGTATGCGGCAAACACCATCCGCCAGCCGAACAAACCAAGTGAGCATGTGCTGCAACCGCGGGTTTCTGGTTGTGACTTATTGGAGCTGGTGAGGGGCATGTCCCCATCTCCAGCCTCGGCTAAGTGCTGTCCGGGTCGTTCTCGGATGTCTATAGTACGACTTCGAGGTTTGTCCTCCCTCCTCCGCACTCGCCCGACTGACTGGCTGTCTGCGGATCCTAAGACTGCGGCGGCAGATGCCCGCTAGCGCAAGGCCGTACGCATACACCCAGGAACGAGGAATGCCAAACTGACCAGCAGAAGATATCCATCACCTTGCAAGTGGCCATCAAACGTAATGCGCACCCGTTGTGAAGCCGGGCCAGCCCTGCAAGTTTGGCCGCACCTCCATTTGGTGTTATCGGCGGCCAATGTGTCTCGCGTCTCATTCGGGCTCCATCCGATGGTCGGAGCCGATCGCGCCCTATCCAGCATGCGTGCCGGGGGCTTGAGACAATAGCACGTAGTCAGCCATGGGCTTTCAGGCCTCCAACCACGGTGTGCGGACCGATATCGCGATACGGAGAACGATCGTCTGCCCGCCCACTGCTGCCCCAGCAACTCGAAACACGGGAAACATCATGTAAGGCGGTGCGTTGCCGCCTGCCGTCCTCGAGGCGATCATGACTCTCCGTGGACTGTCCATGTGCCTCCCTGGCCGATACGGTCATTTCGCCGAGCTTGCCAACTCCCCTATCCATGCGCAACCCTGCCCGTCCTATGTACCCTCGGAGCTCCCTCCTACGAGTCAGTGCCCGGGCACGACTGATCGCTATTTAAGCCATGCTCCGGAGCCCGCGGGCAACACCCAGCCAGGGACAGTGGCCAAATGCCGATCGCGGCGGGAAACAACCCTCGGATGCGTATGGGGGAATACCCTGAGCCCGGATGGCGTGGAGTGCTACGCAAGCCAAGCACCTACTCCAGATCGGGCCAAGACGGCTACGAACTTTGCGATCCCGCCACCTCCAGGACCAAACCAACGGGTTCCGGTTGAGAAACACCGGCATGGAGTCCCTGCTCCGTCCCGGTCCCGACGTCGTGCCCTGGACACTTGATACAGCTTAACAAACATGGAATGGGACGTATACGAGTCGTACAACTACCTCCCCCCCCCCCCTCCCGGGTGACTCTGCTAACCAAGCAAATTTCGGTGATACGGCCTCATACTACCCAAGGCACAAGCTGGCCCCCACTCGGCGAAAATCCTACCACGCAGGGAAATCCCTTTATAGGCATGTCTGTGTGCCCTACCGCCTAAATGCCTTTCGCGAAGGACAAATAGCGGGCCATACACGGTCAAAGGTCCGCCTCGGCTTGGCCGCCGCGGGGCCTCTCCGGCCTTCGTAATTCCCCAATAAGGAAAGCCAACGTTGTATCAAGCTATCCCGCCCGGGTTTTCAATGCACTTCAAAACGATAGTGTCGAAGTCGGGGCTGGCGGGTCCAACAGACATGTCACCCTCGATCTCCGTAAGTACGAGAACGGGAAAGGGTCGCTTCCATGTCTTTGACAGAGAAACCAATGCCCCTTTAGCTCGTCAACTTGCTACAATATCCTTTCCTGGCGACTCGGAGCCGGCTCCAGGATTCCCTCGGGCTGTGGTACAAGCGAGAAGCCGAAGATGCCGTGTCACCATGGCCTGGGATGTTGGCAGGGACGATGCCAGCCAAGTCGTACAAAGTTGTTATCAACACTATATGGTGGGAACAGTGCCGGTCCCGTGCCTTCTCACTTGCCTCCAGGTTGATCGACGTGCTGAGTGGACCGTGTGCCGTACGGCGTGCTCGATGGTACTTCCTTGTCTAGGTTTCCTGTCCTCCCCAATCTAGATAATTACCGCCACTCCCACGCGTCGTCTCTTGTTGGCATCTATTACATGCATCGCAGAGATACATACATACACCCACCCCACACCCGTCCCTCCGGCCGTACCAGTCCCGACAAGGGGGGAACCTGCAAGCACAACGGGGTCGGAAAAGGGGCTTTCGTCTGTCTCTAGAAACAGAACTTGGACCTCCGCCCCCTCCCCCTTTTCTCCCGTACGCTCGGCAGATCTCTATCATGGCCAGGCTATGTTGAGGGATGTGTCCAGTCCCATGGCCATCCTGTTCAGGGTCATGGAGATGTTTGATTTGCCACTGTGCCCTACCATTACGCGTGGATGCCTCCTCGGTTCTCTAAAAGGATTGATAAACAGGGTAGCCTACATGGCTAGTTTCGGAGACCAACCGCCGTCTGCCAAGGAGAGTACAGGGGAGGGGACATTGCATAAGGATACTTGCGCCATTCCTTGACGCGCCGAGTTGTCTTGCGTCACGGAAGCGTGTTATGTCCAATTGCTCAGAGATGTGAAAATCGAATGGCCGGGCCGAAGCACTCCATCCAGAGACTGCCTGGAGTGCACCTGGCCCGTCAAAGAACGAAGCTCGGGGCCTCATGGCTCTTCAGCCCACCTCTGTACCGAGCAGCTCAAGTCCGGCTGTACATCCGCTGTCCACTTGGAAGCCCACGTGCCGGCAGCATGTTGCCCGCACCGCGCGCCAGGACCGGAGAGGCACGCAACCTATGGGCGGCGCCGACGGTGGGCCGCCTGCTTCTCGTCGCCCCGGAGAACCTCGTCGGACACGAAAAACCCCCCCAGGAAGCAGAGGGCCATGAGCGGCACGAGCAGCGCGAAGACGGCCCGGAACCCCTGCATGCGCGCGTCGAGGATGGCGTCGCCGTAGCGGGCCGTGACGGGGTCCCCGGGCCCGGGGGGCCCGTCCATGACGGCGGGAACCAGATCGGCCGGGAGCCGCGCCCGCAGGGCCGCCTGGGTGGTCGCGTATTGCACCGCCGTGGAGACGGCCACCCCGGCCACCCCGCCCAGGGAGCGCAGCAGGTTGCGCGCCGACGTGGCGACGGCGCGATCCTCCGGCCGGCTGAGCGCCTGCAGAGCGACGAGGCCTGGCGCGTTTCCCGCGGCCCGTGGTCAGTGCTGGGCCTCGACACCATGGCGGGCGGCCGTGGGTACGGTGGAAAAGAAGAAGAAAGGAAAAAAAGGGGGGAAGGGCTCACCGGGTTGATGCACGAAACCCACCCCCGCCCCTTCGACGGCGAGAACGACCACGTACGCGGGGAGGGGCGTCGCGCGCGAGAAGACGAGCTTCAGCCCGGCTCCGATGAGCCAGAGCAGGAAGCCCACCCGGAGGACAGGTCCATATCTAGAGGGCCGAATCAATCCCGAGCACCGTCGGTTCCGGCGGGGGGGGGGGGGGTGGGGGCGCGCGGCGTGGCTGTCAACGTACCTGGCTAGCTTGGACATGATCGGGCCGGACAAAGCCCCCGCGAGGCACTGGGCCAGGAGGAAGGGGAGGATCAGGGTCGCGCTGCGCAGCGGCGTGTAGCCCCGGACGGTCTGCAGGTAGAGGGGGATGAAGTACTGTCCCGTCTGCCAGACGAAGTCGTGGAGGGCGCCCTGGACCAGGAGAATGGCCGGGGAGCGCCGCTGGAAGAGGCGCCACGGCAGCATCGGCAGCCTCGCCCAGTAGCCCTCGTACAGGGCAAAGGCGACGAGGCAGAGGCCGCCGACGATGATCATGGGGATCACGTAGGCGCTGCGCCAGGGCCAGATGCTTCCGCCCGAGCTGATGGGCACCTGCCGCCGCCGTCAGCATCCGGCGCACGCCCGGGCCCGCGGAGACGTACCAGGAGGAGAACGAGCCCGGAGACGGAGGCCGCGAACCCCGGCCAGTCGATCTGGACGACTTTGGCCTGCCAGGACCCGGCCACCGGCTTGAGGGGAAGCAGCAGGTACAGAAGGACGAGGCAGCACGCCGCCAGGGCGGCGGGGACCCAGAAGGTCCAGCGCCAGCCGTCGGGGTGGCGGAGCAGGCTGGCGGCGGCAAAGGGGCCGGACATGGCGCCGGCGCCGACGGCGACGTTGATGAGGCCCTGGTACCGGCCGCGGTCCCGGAGGCTGAGGAGGTCGCTCACGATGATGGCGACGAGCGTGCTGACGCCGCCGGCGCCGACGCCGCTCAGGGCGCGGGCCGCGTAGAGCCAGGGCGGGGTGCGGGCGGCGCCGCAGAGCAGGCCGCCGGCCAGGAGGCAGGCGACGGCGGCGAGCAGGACGGGCTTGCGGCCCACAATGTCGGACAGCCGGCCGTAGAGCGGCTGGAAGGCCGTCTGCCCCAGCAGGTAGGCCGTGCCGGCCCAGGTGATGGAGGGCCCGGCGCCGAGCGCGGCGCCCATGGCCGGCAGCGCCGTCGCCACCGCGTTCGAGTCCAGGAAGGACGTGAAGTAGCACGCGCAGAGGCACAGGTAGGCCGCCATCAGCCGGACCAAGGGGAGCCGCGAGCTTTGGTCCTCGAGTTTCTGCTCGGCCCCCGGAGGACGGACCTGCTCGCGTGCGGGCTGATCGCCCCCGGCCGGGCCCGGGGCCATCTGCCACAGTTCGTTTCCTCGTGCTGCTGCTTGGCCCTGGCCGACGGGCGGGGGCGCCGCAACGGCAACGCCGGTGCTTCGAGGGGATGCTTCTGAGGAGCCCATGGCGCTTCCCGGTTGCATTGGCTGCTGAGCAGCAGCCCCCCGACGGCTAGCCGGCCAGCTACGTCTTATATACCCCTCATGCCGAGAGCAGACGGCGGGAATCACGAGTAGCATTGGATTACCTCATGGCGTGGGGGAAGCGGTGTCAGCCGCCGAAACCGGCGGCAAACACCACCCATGGTGACTCCATCGCGCCCTTGGGAGCCGGGGTCTTTGACCATGTTCTTGACTACAGCGTTCCCGCCATCGATGCCCAGCAGGTCCTATCGCCGGGCGGCTGGCCAAAAAGGCTAGGGACAGGGAGTTTCCAGCGAGGGCAAACAGCCGTTCGCGGGCTGCGTGAGAGGCACATACCGACTCCCCTGCGGCATGGCCAAGTGACTACCCCCCCCCCCCCCCCCCTTGACCAATCCCGCATCCTCGCTTTGTCCCGAGGGGGCCAATGCTCCCACGACGCCATGCGGGCCGATGAAGCCTTTTCCTTCTCTTGTCTGTTTTTGTATGCTCGGCCCAGCTTACCATGTCAGGGGGCGTCCTCTACCGACCGTGCACTTGGGTCGATACTCGCCCCCCTGCTGCCCCGCGCCCCCCAACCCGCCGGTCCGCCGATCTTTTGGGGCGCCTCTCGCCTGGCGCCCCCGCGTCCCATCGGCCGCGTCTAGTTTGCCGGGTCGCCGGCCGCTCATAGGCTAGAGATAGGGCTTAGTCTTTCTTGGGGCTTGGGCCTATGGGAGCCAAAGGAAGAGCGCCTCCGCCGCGCCGGAGCCCGTCGCCTCGGGTAGCAGCGTGTCCCGCCTCGCCCGCTATCTACCTACAACGTACGGCAGGCCCGCTAGAGAAGCCTGGCCGCGGCCGTTGACGTAGCGGCGGCTGTCCTTCGGGGCGCCCCCTCCCAATCACGCAGTGCGGGGAGGGGACGGGATCGCTCATCGAGATGTGCGGGATGGCGGGAGGGCGAGGCCATCGGGGTTAGCTTGGGCAAAGGAGAGTTGGCGAGGAGAGGGCAGAGATAAGAGCCCGTACGTGGCAAGGAGCCGTGGGCTTCGAAAGGTGGACAGGAAGAGCTGGGGGGAGTAGAAAAGATATTCTGCGAGTTTGGTTTCATCCCGACCCATTACTCAACTCAGGGACACTGCCGGCGAACGTCACCAACTGCCACTGGATCTGCAGCTCAAGAATCATCATCTCAACACCAAGCCATCATCATGTCCAATGTCAGCATTCGATGCCTCTCCCCAAGACCACCCGCCAAGCTCCAGATACGCTAACGAGCGGCTTTCTCTCTGCTCTCTTCTCCAGCCGCCCGCGGAAAAGACAAGTGCCAGCTTGGCGCAAGCGCTCTCAAACAGCAGCTCGGCGAGCGGCGAACCCAAGTACGGCTCCGCGACGACCCACGGGCCGGGCCTTGGCAACAAGACGGGCGAGTTCCGGAAGGGTGCGTAATTGCTGTTATCGCCGAGCCCCTCATAACTCGCCTCCCAAAATACGAGAGTGGACCGTCCATGACTCCCTGCTCCACCACCCACCGTGCGTCAACGAACAGCAAGCTGACTCGGAGGGGGCGGAACAACAGACTCGTTTCGGGGCTCCGCGATGCAGGGCGTGGGCAAGATGCTGCACAACGACAGGCTGGCGGCGAAAGGCGAGGCTCTGCGGCGGTCACACGGGTGGGAGGGCTAACTAGCCAAAGCTTTCTCCAACCGCCCCGGCTTCAAATACAGGCGAGAGGAGAGCAAAAAGGAGGGTCTCGCCGGGGATCGAACCCGGGACCTCGCGCATTAATACTCAGAGTAAGCCCTAAGCGCGAATTATACCACTAAACCACGAGACCGCCGACGTTGTCTGTCGGGTGGTGAAACCAGAGACGCTGGATGCCACTGCTGGCATTGATCAGCCGTAGCTGTTCAACAACCGGGAATAGGACGCTTTGTGATGCCACATATCCCCGGTGCTGCGATGTAATATCCAGACAATATTTTGATTCATAAAGACCTTGAGAGCGACGCCTGGATTAGCCGTTAGTTTGGTGATGTGGATGGCTTCTGCTGCTTTCCCGGCGGGTCAATGTTAAGGGACGACGATTCATGAAGCAGGGGGGACACGACAGGCCGGAACAGCACGGGGGACGAGCGTCAAGGGGCGGGACATGGGCCTAGAACTTGGGCAATTGAGGGATTCGTCCGGCTCGCAAAAAGATCAGTGAGATGAAAGAGATTCACGGACTGAGAAAGCGGGTATCATATCGATGCGCCATAGCTTGGGTGCCACCAGACCATAAACGAAAATGCCGGCGCCGTTTCCCTTCCTGTCATTTTCTGTCCTCCCGTACCGCGGACCCTAAAACCTCGCGCTTGAAACGGGGAATGTCAAACCCAAAGAGGGGATCCTGGTGATAGCCGCTATAGGTGCATGCCGCCGTCTTGGTTCTGGTCATCGCCGTCCTCGAGTTCGCGGGCTCGGTTCAGAAGCTGGGCCAGCAGTTCCTGGTCCGCTTCGGACGTGCTGCCCTGGTCCTGACCAACAAGGTCGCGCAGCGTGCCCGTCTGCACGATGCCGGCATCCATGGCGCTCTGCAGCAGCGACCGGCCCTCAGCCGAAGCCGGGGCGTGGCCGTTGACGTCGCCATTGGTGGTCGCTTGTCTGTTTGTGCTCGTTGTCGTTGTCGCGGCCGCGTCGCCGTTTTCGGCCGGAACCGCCGCTGCTGGCGCGCTCGGCTCCTCAGCGTCCGGGATGCCCTGGAACTCGCGCCAGCTCAGGCCGCGGCTCTCGACCTCGGCGCGCACCAGCTCGATCTGCTTCTGCTTGCGGGCAATAACCTCCTCGTTCTCGGCGATGGCGTCGATGCAGTCCTGGTCGGGCTCGCCCGGGGCGGCCGTCGAGTCGACGGCGTTGGCGCGGCCCTCGGCGAAGGGCTTGAGCTCGGCGTTGGAGTAGTCCAGGTGCGCGATCTGGTTGCGCACCTCGAGCACTTTGAGGGCGAGCGCCGAGGCCGGCAGCTCTTTCAGCGCCTCGGCAAAGCGCGCGTGCGATATCGGCTGGGTCTCGGAGGACATGTCGGGTGAGGGGCTGGGCGGTCGGGCGGGTGGACAGTGGTATCGCGGTTGGTGTTGCGTGGGTGGATGGAGGGGTCTTGTCGGTTCGTGTCTCTCGTTGCTCCTCTGCCGAACTTGACTGGGCCGACGAGAGAGATAATACCTGACAAGTATAGGTGCGGACTATCGCTATTTCCAAACGACCCGCGAGAGTTGCAGATGGCACAGCAAACAGAATGAAGAGTTGGAATGGTACGGTCACACCTCGTCATCAGCGTTGCCTGCCTGTACTTCCATACAGCCGGTTAGTGGGGGCGTCAACTCCAGGGTAGCTCCTGCCCGACAATGCGGGAAAAGCTTGGGCCATGGCGGGGTGCCATGGCTTTCCCGGGCGATTCCTCCCACTGTGGGTGGGTGAGCTGCTTGGGAAGTGGCGGCCAGTGTTCGGACGAGCCGCCATCCTACCCGCCAGTATAATGGCATCATCGTCTACTATTTATAAATGCTTCGCTTCCCTGGTCACCTCCATTGCGATGTGGGACATGGGGACGGAATCGTCTTCACCGGGAACGCCCAGCTAGCATGGGAAAGTAACCGCCGTGATAAGTCCCGGGGTGCGCATCCTCGAGGCACTATCATGTTGGTATCAGTCTTCGGCCCTCTCCCGATAGCCACCCCGCGATGTATCCGCAAGTTTGCCTATCTCGGAAGGTATCAACCCCCCTGCTTGGCACGGCGACCAGCGGCATGCTATCAGTGGCCAGTATGCCAAAGCATTCGAGGGACTCACATCGGGATAAAGCCTTGGTCCCCCGCAGGTCCAAGTACGCATCGCGGCCACACAGAGACTTACGTCCGGAAGGTGATTGTCGAACTCGTGGATCACTATGCACTGGACCAAGGCAACTTGGGCCGCTCTGCCCCTGGTACAACCGGCAGTGGTCGGGCCTGGTTTCGGAAGCGGCCAGCAAGTTTTGGGAAGCACTGGCGTTTCTGACTTCCAGTGTGATCTGCCCCCTGTGTTGGACCCCTATCGCGACGGTTTACCCGCCGCTCGCGACGTCTTTGGCGGTGAAAAGGCCCTGTTGAAACAAGTCGAAAGGCACAGTGCCTTGGTCAGGATTCCATCCATCTCATACGACGACAATGGCGAGCCCGGCGAAGACCCGAGATGGGATGTCTTTTACGACGTCCATGCCGCCTTGGCGGCCCTGTACCCTTCCATGTAAGGCCCCTTTGAAAACAGCGCGCGTCCAGCGTTGGCTGGGAACCCCGAAACAGCACACTGATTGCCTCCCCTTAGACACGCCCGCATGGAGCTCAATACCGTCCACACCTTCGGTCTGGTCTTTAGCCTCAAGGGAAGCGATCCCTCTCTAAAGCCTTTGATGTTGACGGCCCACCAGGACGTGGTGCCTGTCGCCGACCCCGAGACTTGGAAATATCCCCCTTTCTCTGCTCATTACGATGGAAGATGGCTTTGGGGTCGGGGGTCGTCGGACGACAAGAACAGCCTCACGGCACTGATGTCGGCGCTGGAGACCCTCATGGGTAACCCGTCCTGGGTTCCGAAACGGCCTATTGTCATAGCTCTCGGCTTCGACGAAGAGAGCTCAGGGCGTCGCGGTGCGGGATATATCGCCAAATACCTGGAGGACAACTACGGCAGTGACTCCATGGCCATTATCGTCGACGAAGGCGGCATGGGGCTTGCGCTTCTCGACAAAACCCTGTACGCTCTGCCCGCTGTCATGGAGAAGGGCCATATGGACGTCTGGTTCGACCTGAAGATCAACGGCGGTCACTCTTCGATACCCTTCCCCCACACCGGCATTGGTATCATGTCGGAGATTGTGGTGGCGCTAGAGTCCAACCCGTACGAGCCCAAGCTGATCAAGGACTCGCCCATACACCACCACTTGGTATGCCAAGCACGGTACAGTCCCAAAGCAGCACCTGAGGTCACCCGGCTCATCCAAGAAGGCGACCTCGAAACCCTGGCGGAGCAACTCGCCACCGTGGACCGGGCCACCCAGTACAGGGTGCAGACGTCTCAATCGGTTGACTACTTCATGGGTGGCGTCAAAATCAACGCCATGCCCGAGAAGATCCGCATCGGCGTGAACCACCGTGTCGCGCCGCACAACTCGATCCCCGAAGTCAAAGGGAAAATTCTGGGGCTGATCAAGCCCATCGCCGAGAAGTACGGCATCAACGTGGTCCCCTTCGTGGGCGAGCCCGAGAACCCCGAGACCCTGGCAAACAAGTTCAAGACGGCCTACGAAGTAGATTACAATGCCACACTTACCTTGACCTCGAGCCAGCGGACAAAGCCGGCCCCGGTGTCACCCACATCGGGCGACATCTGGGATGTCTTCTCTGGGACCATCCAGCATAGCTTTGCCTTTGCCAATGGCACTGTCGTTCCAACGGGCGAGTTGATGACGGGAAACACGGACACTAGGCACTATCTCAGTAAGTCGGGTCCGCCGTGCACACCAATCCCCGGGGTGGCTTGTGGTTTGCGGCTGACATGGAGGGACAGACCTCTCGAAGTACATTTACCGCTGGACCCCCACGCGCCAAGGCGGGCAGCAGAACGCCCATACCGTGGATGAAGGCATTGACATGCACGCTCACATGGAGGCTCTGCGGTTCTACTACGACCTGATCCGGAACTTTGACGCTGCTGCCGTCTAACGCGAAGGGGGGGTGTGAGGGGCAAGAAGCTGACGTGAACCACGGTGCGGTACATGCGGTTAGTGAGTGGCAATAAAGCGTGAGGGTGGATGTAGTAGGCACAGGAGGCATGGCCACGGTCTCCTTGTTGCATGCGAGGCACGTCTCTGTCACACGGGGGTCTGCAGGGCTCCAACGATTACACGGTACCCGGAACGTGACTTGCATCGCAACGTTGTTCTTATAGTAGACGCATGGCTCGCGTGTTGCTGGTGAGGTCTCCATTGCCGTGCCGTGAATCCCCCCGCAGAGTGGGACCTCCAGTCGGGGCTACTGCCGCTTCTCACCACCCAAAAATGATGGACTGGCCGCCGACCCGGGCAACGGGTGGAAAAAGATAGGCTCAATAGGTGCACCCGTCAAGCGCTGCCTCTTCCCGCGAACGAGCACCTGGGCGTCCTCGACCATCGCAGCCCCTTCACCCCGCCGCTGCGTTCTCATGGGGCCTTGATACCCGAAGGCGCCGGGTCCAGAGCCTTCCGTTCGGCAACCATGAACGCCCTGTCGCTGTCGCCTCTTGCGCCGGCGGCCTCCAGCTTCCAGGTCGGCCTGCGAACCCTCTCCCGTCGCTCCGAGAAGCTGGTCTTCGCCTCCGTAGCCCGACACTTCTCCTCCGCCACTACACCACCTCTGCCATGCTCTGTTTCTCGCCTAGGCGCCGCCCTGGGGCCGACGAGAACCCTTAGGGACATGCGCATGCGCCACGACCGTTTCCTTCCCCGAATCTCCGTCCGCACCGTCGCCTTCCGCTTCCGCGAATTCCGCGCCATTGTCGACTACAACACCATCCCGGACTCCTACACCGACTCCGACGGCCTGCCGTTCCGGAAAGAAGACCTCAACCAGTACGAGACGCGCAAGATCTTCGGCTCGCCCATTTCGGCCAGCGATGCCAACCGGCTCCTGAGGATCATCCACGGCCGCCGCGTCGCCGGGACCCTGGACGACCCCGATTTGCAGGTGAACACGGAACACTACTCGACCGCGGACAAGATCGCCGCCCTCGAATATCTGCGCAAGCATGTCCCTGTCGACGAGGTCATCAATGCCGGTCTTCGGGCCGAGGACGAGCTCCGGCTCTTGGAAGAACAGCAGGAGCTAGAGGAGCCCACTCCAGGCGAGGAAACGATGGAGGAGCCGAGCCGACAACAGCCACCAACGCAACCCCCGCCCGCCGCCAGCAAAGAGACAGTAGAAGAAACGGCCGAAGAAGAAGTACCGACCCCTCCGCTGGGAAAGATCCCCCGGCCCGCCAAGAACCAGTCGCCCTATGGAGAAAGCACCTTTGATCGCATTCGTCAACGTAACCTGGCCAAGCAGGAAGAGGAACGCCAACGCGCCGAGGAAGAACGTCTTAAACGGGAAGAGGAATTGGCCTTGAGCCAGGCCAAGGGCGGGCCGCCCCTGACGATCCGGGAGGCTTGGAACCGACTGCCCGCGGCCGGCGAGCACCGAAGACCCAGCCAGATGCCCGCCTGGGTCGAGAAGTACTACGATGACGCCACGTCGGATATGAAAGCCCCGCCCGAGATGAAGGCCTGGGAGCGCCTCCTGCCCATCTGGGCCATGGCCTCCCTGGTGCTGGCCGGCTGCGCGGCCCTCGCCTACCTGTACAAGCCGCCCCGGGCGGCGGACCGGCTCTGGCCGACGGTGCCGCCGGCGGCGGCCACTTGCCTGGGCCTGATCCTCGCCAACCTGGCCGTGTTCGCGCTGTGGAAGGTCCCGCCGGCCTGGGGCGTGCTGAACCGCTACTTCATGCTCACGGCGGCGACGCCGCGGCCGCTGCAGCTCCTCGGCGCCATGTTCTCGCACCAGAGCCTGCTGACGCACCTCGTGCCCAACATGTGCGCGCTGTGGTTCTTCGGCGTGCGCCTGCACGACGAGGTCGGGCGCGGCCATTTCCTGGCCATCTACACGGCGGCCGGCGCCGCCGGCTTCCTCGCGAGCTTCACCCACATGGTGCTCGTGCGCGGGCTGCACTTCACGACGCTGGGCGCGTCGGGCGCCGTCTACGGGCTCGTGGCCGCCTACTTCTGGCAGCACCGCTTCGAGGAGTTCAAGATCCTCGGCTACCCGCCCGACCCCCTGCACGGCCCTGACGGCCTCTCCCTGCTCGCCGTCTTTGCCGGCCTCACCCTCTACGGCCTCGTCTCCCGCGGCGCCGCCGCCGCCCTGCTCGACACGTGGTCCCACGCCGGCGGCCTCCTCGCCGGCCTCCTCGCCAGCGAGGCCGTCCGCCGCCACCGCGACAGCCTCCGCCGCGCCCGCCACGCCCACCTCGAGTCCATGGGCGTCCTCGACAAGGCCATGCATCCGGCCGCGCACGCCAAGCCCAAGGCCGCCTCCCACACCAAGCCGTAGCCACTACACCCGCGCCGACTTGCCCCGGTTGCCGGCCAAGCGCGCGTACATCCGGGACGCGCAAACCTGTAGGTTTTCTGCGCATCATAGACCGTTTTATACAAGTGTTCTATGGCTGTGTACCATTTCGAATCTAATGAGGATATGCACCTATGCAGTGTGTGACCCTCCACGCTGTGGTACTGAGCATTGGCAGCCTCCCCCTGTCTACTGCCTCTACCCTTTCAAGCCCCCTATCCCAATCCGTCCCATCCGAACTCCGTAATGCAAGACTCCGTAACCATGCCGCCACGCTCCGCCCTCCTGACCTCTAATGCCCCCGTGCCTGCCCTGCCGCGCAGCCGCGGCCCCCATCCAGGGCTGCGGAGCATGGCACAAGGGCTCCCCTCCCCTGCTTCCCTGCGGTCGGTCCGACAAGCTGGGGATATAGGTTCACACGGGGACGAAACACGCCTGCCCCAGGACGGCAAGTGGCAGCAACTCTCTCTTCTATCGCTACGCCTGAGGGGGGCCAGCGCCGGGAAACTATAGATACACTCTTCTCTACGCTGTGGCAGGATGCGGGAATCCGACAAGCGAATGCAAGCATGCTGCTGGGCCGTAGCGCGGCCCAGCGGCAAGAACAACCGGCCATCAAATGGTAGCCGCTTACTCGAGCTCGATGGTGCCTGTGAGCGAGATATTAGTCTACACGTCTTTCTTTGTGCGGTTTTGGTCCGGGTCAGAGGTTCACGTACCGGGGGGCTTGGAGGTGCCGTCGTAGACGACGCGGGCGACGCCGTCGACCTCGTTGACGATGCGGCGCATGATGTTCTTCAGCAGCTTCCAGTCGAACTCGAAGGCATCGGCGCTCATGAAGTCGAGAGTGGTGACGGCGCGCAGGATGACGACGTAGCCGTAGACGCGCTGGTCACCCATAACGCCGACGGCCTTGTCGTTGGTCAGGGCGGCGTAGGCCTGCGACATCTCGTCGTAGATGCCGGCCTCCTTGATCATGGAGATGAAGATGTGGTCGGCCTTGCGCGCCATGGCCACGCGTTCGGGTGTCACCTCGCCCAGGATGCGGATCGCGATGCCGGGGCCCGGGAACGGGTGGCGCATGACAAGGTCCTTGTGGATGCCCAGCTGACGGCCGAATTCGCGCACCTCGTCCTTGAACAGCTCGCGCAGCGGCTCGATCAGCTTCAGGCCCTGGCCGTTCATCATACGCTCCGGCAGGCCGCCAACGTTGTGGTGCGTCTTGATGGTGGCTGAGGGGCCCTTGAAACTCAGGCTCTCAATCACATCTGGGTACAGGGTGCCCTGGAGGAACCACTGGACCTTGCCGGCGTTCGGCGTGTTCTCGGCCGCCTTCTCGATCCGGATGGCCTCGGCCTCAAACAGCTCGATGAAGGTGTTGCCGATGATCTTGCGCTTTTTCTCGGGCTCCGTCACGCCGGCCAGGCGGTCGAGGAACAGCTTGGCTCCGTCCAGAACCGTAAGGTTGATGCCGAGGTGCTGGGCAAGCGTCTCCTTGACCTGCTCGCACTCGTTTAGGCGCATCACGCCGTTGTCGACTAGGACGGCGTGGAAGCGGTCGCCAATGGCTTCCTTCATGAGGCGGGCGGCGACGGTGCTGTCAACACCGCCCGACACAGCGCCGATGACCTGGGCCTTGTCGCCGACAAGCTGGCGGATGCGGATGACCTCGTGCTTGATGAAGTCGCTCATGACCCAGTGCTGACGGGCGCCGCAGATGTCGACAGCGAAGTTCTTGAGCAGCTCGGTGCCGCGGGGCGTGTGGGACAGCTCGGGGTGGAACTGGATGCCATAGATGGGCTTCTCCTTGTGGGCGGTGCCGGCGTACTCGGAGCTTTTGGTGCTGGCCACGGTAATGAAGCCCTCGGGCAGAGTGACGAGCTTGTCGAAGTGGCTCATGTAGCAGTGCATGGTCTCGCCAAGGCCCTGGAAGAGGCGGTCGACATGGGGGGCACCGCCGACCTTGTGAATGGTGACGTCGGCGTGGCCGTACTCGCGCACGTCGCCGCGGGCGACGTTGTTGGCGTTGACGCGCCAGGCGATCTCCTGCGAGCCGTAGCAGATGCCCAGAATGGGCACGCCGAGTTCAAAAACGGCCGGGTCAACGTGCGGCGCTTCGGCATCGTACACGGACGAGGGCCCGCCGCTCAGGATGATGCCCACGGGTTTCCACGGCAGGTCGGCGAGCTTGGTGGTGCACGGGAGCATCTCCGTGTAGACATTAAGCGAACGGAGGCGGCGGAGGATCAAGTGGCTGGTCTGGCTGCCAAAGTCCAGCACCAGGACAGTCTGTACGGGCCTCTGGTTAGTCGCGATGACTCCTCGCTTCCGCCTGCGCTACCCGGCGGTTCTGGCTGCTACCCCTCCCTCAACTCACGTCAAAGATGGTGTGAGGCGGCGCGGCCTCCTGTCCGTCGGTCGCCATGGCGAGAGGGGTGTGGCGATCGGCCTGGGGAGAGAGAGAGAGAATAGCGATCGTAATTGGGTCGTGCGACTGCTGGAGGGAGTGCCGCAAATTTGGGGATGACTCTCGGTTTGGCAGATGGAGGGGCTCCTCGCCGGGGAAATGGAGGGGCAGAGTCGGATTTCCCTGGAGCCCATTTATCCTGGACCGATAAGAACTTTTTTTTTCTCTATCAGCATGTCCCCAAGCTAGTGAGTAATTAGCGCCTGCATATTTTGGGGTGGAGTTGGACAGCAGGCTCGGCAGGAACGTGGGGTATGGAGACGCCCACCTTCCCCGAGTCCAAGTACGGGCTGTCAACCCACTCATAAACCTTGAGAGGCGCAGGGCTTTGCAAGTCACGCTCTCCTAACTTCGACATTGTTAGACGCCCAGGATGCTAAAAGGTTCCTTGGCAACTCATGCTGAATACAAAAACTACTTCGGTGCCATACAAGCCGTGTTGGCCACACGGGGCACACCTATGAGCTGCTAACCCGCCAAGCAAACAGTGTATTGATAAAAAATATGGACGTGGCGTGCCCGCACAGGTGAAGCCCGTTCCAACAAGGTAAGGTAAACAAACCCAGCACCTTCAGCACCTGGAATTAATTACCACGCACACGCTCGGGAGTTACCTGCGGTGGGCCTGGAAGTTGATGCCGAGCTTGGCCAGTGTGTCGAAGCCGAGGTTGCCGGTGCTCTGCTTCTTGTCATCAGCGGCACCGTGCTGGTTCGGGTATCCGCTCTGGTAGCCACCGCCATTGTTACCGTTGCCGCCCTGGTAGCCATTGGTGTTGTAGTCGGTGCTGGCCGGCTTCTTTCCATCCGCGCCACCGTGCTTCTTGTCGCCGAACCAGTCGCCGAACCAGTCATTCTTCTTGCCCTCAGATCCCTCGTGCTTCTTTCCACCGGCACCGCCCTGGGGGCTTTCATAGCCAGCCGGGTCGGAACCCGTGATGTAGCCTTCAGGGTGGGCGTCAGCGTGAGAGTGATCGTGGGCCACAGCCTTGGGCTTCTCGTCCTTCATGCCGCCGTGGGCCTTGGGCTTGGTCTCGCCCATCCAGCCATTAACGGGGTAGCCGGCATGATGGCCGCCGGAAGTGTGGTTGGACTGAGGTGCAGAAGGGTAGTCAGACTGGGGCGCTGAAGGGTAGTCGGAGCCGGGAGCAGGCGGGTAGGGAGTGCCGTAGCCGGGTGTTTGTTGACCAGGCTCGCCCTTGATGGGGACGCCGACGTCGTGCTTCTCTTCGGGCTCGCCCTTGATGGGGACGCCGACATCGTGCTTCTCAGTTGGCTCTTCCTTGGGCTGCTCCTCCGTAGGAGGAACCTCCTCCTTGTGCTCCTCTGTGGGCTCGCCCTTGATGGGAACACCGGTGTCGTGCTTCTCAGTTGGCTGCTCTTCCTTGGGCTCCTCCTCCTTGGGCTCTTCTTCCTTGGGTTGCTCTTCCTTGGGCTCTTCCTCCTTGGGCTGCTCTTCCTTGGGCTCTTCCTCCTTGGGCGGCTCTTCCTTGGGTTGCTCTTCCTTGGGCTCTTCCTCCTTGGGCTGCTCTTCCTTGGGCTCTTCCTCCTTGGGCGGCTCTTCCTTGGGTTGCTCTTCCTTGGGCTCTTCCTCCTTGGGCTGCTCTTCCTTGGGCTCTTCCTCCTTGGGCGGCTCTTCCTTGGGTTGCTCTTCCTTGGGCTCTTCCTCCTTGGGCTGCTCTTCCTTGGGTTGCTCTTCCTTGGGCTGCTCTTCCTTGGGCTCTTCCTCCTTGGGCTGCTCTTCCTTGGGCTGCTCCTCCGTAGGAGGAACCTCCTCCTTGTGCTCCTCTGTGGGCTCGCCCTTGATGGGAACGCCGGTGTCATGCTTCTCCTCGGGCTGCTTGGTCTCGGGCACCGGGTACTCAGTGGGGGCCGCAGGAACGGTGACGTAGTTGGTTTTCGTTTGAGTGATCAAAGTGGTCGGGAGCTGTCCGGCATAGGTAGGGGATGGTTGGACCTGGTAAGTCATAGCCGGAGTTCCCTCGCTGTAGTGGACCACAGTGGAGTAGACCTGAGTGGTAGACGGGATAGTGGTGGGGGCTTCGATGGCCACCTCCTCCACAGGGGTGGCCTCTTCTGCAGGACCAACCGACGTTGGCATACTAACCACGGGGTAAGTGGGGGCCGTGGTAGGGTAGACATTGTAGACTGAAGAAGTCGAAGAGATCCCGTAAGCCCCCGAAACGGGGTAGGCAACGTTGTCCTGGGCTTCGTTGACATGGCGCTCGGCGTCAGAGCCTTCAGCCTGCCCTTGCTCCCCTTCATGCTGTTCGCCCTCTTTGCCTCCGGCAGTGGCCTCTCCACCCTCCTCCCGTTTGCCCCCCCGGAAAACACGGCCAGCGGAATTGAGGCCGCCGTTGATTCCATGCAGACCGCTGCCCAAGCCCCCCATGATAGCACCAACGGGGGAGTCCTGGCGCTTGGTGGCTTGGTGGTTCTGGTCGTTCCAGGCCCCGAGCCACTTGTTGATAACTTCGGCGGCTTGCATCATGGCAGCCACCTGTTCAGGGCTCATAGCAGGCTGGGCGGCTTGGCCTCCGGGGACTCCAGGGATCCCACCAGCCCCCTGGCCAGGAATCTGGCGCTTGGTGAGGATTTCTTTAGCCACGGGAATCTTCTTGAAGAACTTCTTCAACTTGTCCTCGGGTTCCTTGTGGTGACGCCTGACGTCCTGGTTGGCGGATGCAACGTGGGCACTGACAAGCGAGAACGCCAGGGAGATAACGAGAGTCTTGGAAACCATCTTGACTGGTGAGCGAATGTGGATTATATAGTGACTGGGGGTTATGAAATGAATGTATTCAAAGAGTGGAAAGAGGCAAGAGAGTGGCTCGGGCTTCTGAGAAAGAATGCTCAGGGTGGCTCGAAGGTCCAGTGCTGATGGTGTCGATGGTAAGGGTAAAAGAGCTTGCCTGGGTGGTGTTAACATCTCTTAAATAGACAGTGTAGTCCAGGGCTGCTGTTACTCGGCCCCTCATTAAGACATCCGTGAGGCACCCCAGCATCAACAGCCGTTCTGCTAGGTAACAGACCGTGGTGTTACCGCACCGGCGACCCGGAACTTTCATCGCTCCTCCCCGAGCCAACAGCACAGAAAATGTCTTGAGTTTGGGATTTTCGCCCAGCTCAGGCACCGTTTGTGGCGAGATAAACCTCCCGCACAGAATGTCTTAAAGTCTGTTTGCACGGCCGGACTTCTGAACAGTTGAGACGATTCATCCCGATATTCTGGGCCTTCCGGCATTGTTGGTATTTGGGATGACAACATGAATCCAAACCAGATTCGTGTTCATCCCAAGAATGGCAGACGAATGTGTGATTATTCGGTTTTACCTATTAGCTTTCTGCGACCAATCCCAATGATAACTGCCACATGACGGATATGCACTTATCCTTGTATCAGCCTACCTCCTCACCCACTCTTTGTGCAGCTGCATCTACTTTAATTGAATGGGATTAACCCATGAAGATCTTACGGAGAGGCATAGACCTGATGAAAACTCCAAGTGTTGTGCAAGGCAGAGCGTCGGCGCGAGTTGCAACATGTCTCAGACAGTGGAACGCGCTCAACGTTCCAAAACAATGTTTCTCGGAGTGTTCTGGACCTCTCCTGAAGAGCCTTCCTACAGTTACCGGTGTGACGAACGCCTAGAAGGCTCCTAAGAGGGGGCTTGTCGCAATTGAGCACATAGAAGACGCTGAAAAACGACTGGTGATGTGTCTTTAGTGGTGCTCACCCTGAACATGCAGTGGTTTTCCACCGGGGAAGCTAAAAAATCTTCGCCCAAGACGCATTTTTCAGCCCCTCAAAGTCACTTGCGTCAAGAGTGCTTACATCCAGTTTACCTGATCCGAGTGGTGTAGTTCTAGTCGGCAAGGGAAGGAACTGGGCGTTAAAGGGAAGGATTGCATTGCTTGAACGACAGGGCACCTACGATGATGCGGCCGACTACTACGACCGCGTCCGGTCCTTGACGCAGGAAGACCCCAAATTCCATGTTATTGGGTATGACGGCGCGGGTGGCGTTTTGGAGGTTGGGCCCGATGTGAAGCATTTCAAACACGGCGACGAGATCTACTACCTCGGAAACCCCGTCATGCAGGGCTGCTACGCCGAGGAAGTGCTGGTGGACGAACGTCATGCCGGCCATAAGCCGCGCCGGCTTGACTTCGTGGAGTCGGCCGCTATGCCGCTGACTTAAGGAACGGCCTTTGAGTCGCTGGTGGACCGGTTAGGCATCCAAAAGGGCGAGCGTGCAGGCATCCTGATAATTAACGGCGGTGGCGGCATGGGCTCTATTGCCTCGCAGATCGCTCGGCACTACCTACAACTCCCGGCCATGGTCACCACGGCCTCACGCCCGGAGACTAGAACCTTATCGCAGAAAATGCGTGCCACACACGTGGTTAATCACCGCGAGGATATCGTGAAGCAGATACGCGACCTCCCGTTCCCCGGCGGCGTGCCCCTCAAGTACGCCTTCATCACGTCGCGGACAGAGCAGTACATCCAGTCCATCTCGGAGGTCCTGGCCCCCTTCGGCAAGGTGTACAGCATTATGCAGGCCAAATTTGACATGCACGGGTCGCAGTTCTTGAGCAAGTCTGTCACCTTTGCCTAGTGCTGGCTAGCCTCGGGCGCCTATCACCACTACGCTAACGACCGAGAGGAGAAGCATCATGAGTGGTACGGAGAGCTGGCTGAGCTGATGGACACATGGGTGATCCAATCCCACCTCACCCTTAGAGGCAAACTGACGTTGGATAATATCCGAGAGGCCCACAGGGCGGTGGAAGGCGGGAAAGGAGCGGGAAAGACGGTGTTAGGAGGGGACGAGCCCGGAGAGCAGGAGGCGTTTTGTTAGATTTCATTGGTAGTGAGGCAAAAGATGCTACTTAGAATAAAGACTTCCCCCTGCTTTGGCATTGACGATCTGATTGGGGACGTACCACTGGAACACACGAAAGAAACGGAGTGTGCCGATATGCCTTCAAATTCGGCAGTTTCGAAGCCATCGGTTGGTGTCAAGGGATACTTTTTGAAGACTTGCCACAGGAAAAGATAAGGAACCGGGTTCATCCAATGGGCGAGTGATGTTAGACACTGGAGAGGGTTCAGGAATGTCCGCGCACGCCAACATGGCACACGTGGCGGCGTGATCGATTTCTGTTGGAAAGGATCCGGGTTCCTGCCGCAACGTAAGTTGCCGTCCCCGGGTTCAAATGTGACGAACCTTGACCCACGAGGCTTCGTCCAAACACATGGCAGACTGACTCCATCCAGGCCATAATGTTCATGCGTTATCGCCACGACCCCGCGGGAGCACCTAGGGCCAACCTGGCCGGCCGGTAAATTATTCAGACCTGGTCGGTGGATGTGTTTTTCAGGCATCCTGATTGGGCTTCTTTGCACATCCGGGATTGAGCTGCGATGACTACTGTCTCGCCGATCTCATCATTATCGAGATGCTATTCCTGGATGCTCTAATAGACGATCACACGGACATCAGGATTTTGTCGTGCCGGTTTCTTTACAAGAGGTCCTTGCTCTCCCCGGCCTATCCAGTCTTGCAATCCTCCCGCCTTCGCCCCCGCCCCCGCAGAATATTTTGCTTTTTCAACAAAAGAAATCCATTTCCTACCAAGAACTCCGTGCTCATCCACCATGCGGTCCACCACAATAGGCATCATCTTCTTTCACCTGCTCGCCCTCACACTGGCGGCACCGGCTGGCAAAACGACGCCTAGAAATGAGGTCAGAGACTTGTTCGACCAGTGGGGCACATTGCTTCATGCCGTACCCCCCAATGCATGGGCCGCTCCTCGCGAGAGAGGCAAGGACAGTATCTTCAGCGGGGTGCCACCTCGGCGCCCGCCGGCTACCTCTCCCAGAAGCCAAGGCGGCATCATCTCAAAGCTCGTGAAGAAAGACATTATCGACTGGATCGCAAGCCTCCTTCATATCGATGCTCCCGTATACCCAATACAGGCCTCGTCATTCTACCACAGGTCGGGTTCGATCATGGAGAGAATGAGCTTGCTTCATGATCCCCTGCTGGAACACCTCCGCGACGGTGCTGACGACCTTGGACAAGGGTTTGCGCTTGCTAAGGCCAAGCTGCTCCTGAGGGTCCTGGTTAACGCCGTCCCCGCGTTTGCGGAGAAGGAGAGGTCAATCCAGCTCGAGGTCGATGACAACGCCATATACCATCCCCACAGCCTCTTGGAGATTATGAGTAAAGCCCAAGGCGCCAGGGTTGACATCAAGGGGAATGTCACCTGCCCCGACGGCACCCAATACGAACAGAACTACGTCATAGCCGGCTACGAGCTTGCCAACCTGCCCGAGGTAATGGATAACTGGCCCGGTTCCTTCCCCAATACGTACACCTCCGGCGGCAAGCACGGCCAGGTTTTCACCGGTACTAGCGACGACCTGATGCAGAGCCCTATGGTGGATGACTATCTCAAAAGTAAGAAACCGGAACTCCACTCTTCATAAAGTTAACATTTCCAATCGTGACCACAGCTGGCAAGCTCGGAAAGCACACTGTTGTCATCGATCCAAAGGGCAACTTCCTTGGTGTTGTTCAGGACAACAATGAAGAAGGCTTCGAGAAGTGCAACTTCAAGTGAGCCGCTATGATCAGGCTTCTCAATCACCAGGTTTCAACCAACCGTGAATGCACTTCCAATCATACTCACAACAGTGTCCTAGGAGGAAAGATTGCTTACTATGATATATCTGACTACTTGCTACTCTCCGCGCTGTATGAATATAAGTCCTTGGCCGTGGTGCAATGTGGGAGGCAGAGATAGCTTCTAGGTTTGGATGCGATTGGGGTGTGGCCCCGGAATGCAAATCTCATTTTGACAAGGCTTATTTCTCGGTGTATGAAAACAGGGCACTGTATAGAATGTGAAAATCACTGGAACCTGGATCACTGTACCCAAGCACTAGTCGGACATGGAGGGAAAGGGGCTTGCTGTGTGGCTATGTCATGGTAGGCAAGTACCGAGTGAGAGGCGTTTAGGCATTTATCGATACGCAAATGACTTTGGTCTTTCCTGGGCAATTATCGTCTGGGAACGAGGCAACACAGCACGCGATGGACCACGGCGAGTCTCCTAGACGGTTCACGGTGGCCTCGAGGCACATCAGCGGGCCAAGTAGCACGTAATAAAGTGATGAGTGAAATAAAAATACTGGGTTGGGGATCACACTTCACCTCATCTCCTGTCATCTAGGATTGCTTCGAGACCTTCGAACATCAGGCAGATGCTGTGGTGAAAGCGGAGTGGACACTAGTCTAGACTGCGGGGGGTATCAACCTTACAGGTAAGTCAGTCTCCACGGTATGGTCACCCTTGCTATCCGGGTATTTGAGGATCCATTGTCGACAGGCCCGGAAGCGGCATGAACAGACCAGGTTAGAGTAGGCAGTTTTCTTGCCGTAGAGCCAGAACCAGAGCTTCGCACTCGAGGTTTCGTGCTTCGAGTCGGTACGATAGGAATGAAACCAAGGCGGCATGGTGTCAGTGACCCTAGTGGATCTGATCGGATTCCGCTGGAGAAAAAGGCGAGAGAGAAGAGGCGATATGGGCGGGAGGCCTCACGGATCGCGCACCGTAGAGGGCCAACTAATTGGAGCAGAGATGAGGGGAAAAGACAAGATCGAATAGCAGGGGAGGGAAGAAAGTCAAGAATACCAAGTTGTAGGCACCATTTACAACGCTTCTTCACATTTCATAACTATCGCACCATGAGGGTATTCCCAAGTGGGTATTGCTTAGTCAGGTCACGTGGAGGGGCCTTGCAGGGGCCCTGGCCAGCGATTATATATAGCACGCCATGTCTGGCATCTCTTTTGTTAGTTCCTTCTAATGGATAACCTCGTGTTGCCTCATTCTATCTTGCCAGCGCCTACAAGGTGCGACAATAACACTCAGTGGAGAATACACTTTAGCTTTTCGAACACATATGAACGGCGGCATGAGTTGTTTGCTTATAGTCTTTGACATTTCTCTTGGCCAACCTTGGCAGCCTTGATGAGGAAGTCAGTCACCTCTTTAGGGTTCGACAGGAAGGGCGAGTGCGCCGAATTTGATCGATATGTCAGCACGTCAGCCGGCATAAGACCAACCGACATCGTCTGGGCTTCGGGTGCGAGGCAACGGTCCTGGTCGCAGAAAAAGTAGGCACAGTCAACGCCGTCGTTCCACGGCTCGTAGGTGATCCTGTCGAAAGCCACCTGCTTTGACTGGGTTTGGAGTCGCTGGACGGCCTTCTCGGCCACGGCAGGAGACACGTCGTGGTACAGATAGTGGGTCGGTTCGTTCAGGGTGATGATATCATCCTGGAAAACATCGTGCATTAGCGAGTGCGCAAGTTGATACGAGGGGCCAACCTGGCGGTGGGAAACTGACGCCGACCTCGAAAAATGGCGGCCAGGCCCCCCCTAACAATGAATATATACACTCGCCGACCGGAGCGACGAAGGCAGTCACGTATGCCAGCATTATGACACCCCCTGGCTGGCCCGCGGCGGCGCGGTGCTTGAAGCCCAACTTTTCTGCCGGAAGCACTCCCGCGCCATTCGCGTCGGGAGCGGCTCCGAGGGCTTGTGCACCGACAAGCCCACCATACGAGTGGACACACAAGACTACTTGCTTGCCCTCGGCGAACAGCTTGTGGAGGACCTGGCGTGTTGCGGCCGCATCGGCGTCCAGGCCGGGTTGCGTTCTGGCCCCGTGTGTCTCAGACACCCCAACGGAAGGGATCCGGACTGCTTCCGATTCGAGCCCGAGGGCTCTGAGTTGCGCCCGCACTTGGTCGAAGCAATCGGACAGGTGCCAAGCGCCGGGGACGAACACGAAGGTGGGATTTTGTGCAGCCATTGATACGATGTGGTATACTCAGAGAGGAAAACTTTCAGGAAAACCCAGGGGTCGGCATTGGGTCTCCGTATCAGTCGCAAGTCGGGAGAAACTAAAAGCAAGGGTTTTATAACCGGGCGTGACTGGATCCCAAAGCCAGGGACAGCTATTGTGCCTAAAGCGACTACCCAGATGCTATGAAGAGTTACCCAGGGGCTCCCGGAGTATCAATATACCGTTGGCTGGGGGGGTTAGTTCTAGACCGGCAGGACTGGATACTTCTCGATTTGGGGGGATGAGAAAAACCTCAAAAGTGCCAGGGACCTTCCACATTCGGGAGGGGGAGGAATTATTTCGAGGATTCCCAGGGTCCTGCGACCCTTGCGGATCCTCATTTCATGCGTCTGGAACCCCTCCACTTCCACGGTTTAACGGCTCGATAGAAGCTGGGGCGACTGCCACCTTCACTACGCAATGCGGCTCCCGTGTCCATTTTTCGGGTTCATTCTGTAGGCATAGGCATAATTCGTGGAACGTAGGCTCCAATTGAGCATTCGAGCCGCGCGACGCTAGCAGCTAGAGTCTGAACCAACTGGCCGGCCCGGCCCGCGCGACATACTGGGCTTTGATTCCACCGCCGACTTCTAGCTGCACGATGCTCTTTTCTGGCATCTTATGTCGGTTGAATACGTGTGCTGTGCACAAGAAGAGCCTTCCTTGGGCATCCGATTGGCTTCGGCAGTTCCCGATCACGACGTATATGCCGACGGGGGCCGCAGGACCGGTGGAGAGCCCCCCCAGTGCGCGCGCACGTAAACCTGTGGCTGCATTTCACAAACGCGACACAAAGTATGAACAGCTGGATTCTGATATAGGCAGGTCGCACAGAATGAACAGGGCATGGCGGTAGAAATATTCCGAAGGAGGGCCGCCTTCGCTCGACCCCTGCCCTTTCCATACTATCATGACTCGCCGCTCTTTTGACCTCCAATCGCCAGGCTTACAACTATGGAGTCGCAACGCCAGTGAGAATTTCCGATGCCGTAGGCCTCGTGCTATCGAGTCGTGATCCCGGCAGATCCGCTCTGGTAACACATGCTGTGCTGAGATGATATAAGGGAATTGGCACCCTAGATGGAGGCCGCCCGCACAACTGCGACCTTGCGTGCCTTGTTTCTGGAGCGAGCACAGTCATTCAACCATTTTTTTGGACCAGCATTGCACGGCCGCCTGAATCGCATCATGGCATCCACCGACCCAGCTTACTTGGCGGTGGACGAGGGACCCAGCGCCTCGGCAACAATCACCGGGTCCCTCGTCGTCTGCACCTTGTTCGTCGGTCTGCGCTTTTGGGGGCGCTTGTCCCAAGGTATCCTGCTTGGCGGCGACGACTGGACTCTGCTCGCCTCGTTAGTGCTCGTCTGGTGTGCTGGGGGCATCGTGTGGGGAAGTAAGTCGCATTCCATCCGTAGTAACACGGGGCTGCAAGATATACCCTACCATTCATTCTGGGCCGCCGCGTGCTGACTCAGGCTGACAGTGATTTCTGCCGGTCTTGGGAAGCACGCCCCCGCCGTTCCCGTTGCTATGGTTATCACATTCAACAGGTGGCTCTTTGCTTCGCAGTTCGTCTACGTTGCCCTCATCACCATGATCAAGACCTCGGTTCTATTGATGTATCTACGGGTCTTCCCCTCCAAGAACTTCCGCATCTGCGCCTTCGTCCTCCAAGCAGTGGTTGCGGCTTGGGCTATAGCGATCTGCTTCGTGGCTATCTTCCAATGTTCCCCAATCCAGAAGGCATGGCTGGGGCCGCTAGTCGAAGGCCATTGCATTAAAATTGGAGCTTCCTTCATCGGAAATGCTGTGCCTAACATTGCAACCGACATAGCGATTGTGTGCTTACCGGTCATACAAGTATGGAAATTGCAAATGAATCTGACCCAGAGGCTGTCAATTTGCTTTATTTTTCTACTTGGGAGCTTGTGAGTTACTACCAACCTTTTCCGCATGGCCAGTTCCAAAGTGGTCTAACTAAGACCTGATATTAGTGTCGTTTTTTCAAGCTTTTATCGATTTACAACCCTGCTAAAGTTTGATGTGACAGACGTGACCTGTAAGTTTGCTTTCGTGTCTTCGATGAGACGATGTCTGTCCACCACGATCTCAACTTTACCTTTTTAACCGATGGAATAGATACTACAAAAGCAACGGCAACATGGAGCGTGATCGAGGGGGCTTGTGGCATTATTAGCGCCTGCTTGCCTACCCTTCGGCCACTTCTTGCCAAAATATCAACTCGGTTCGCCATGATTTCCGGCAGCCGTCCGACACCCAGAAGAAGCGCCTCAAAATTTCCCGCCCCCGATATAATCACAATAGGGGGTTCATTTGGAGGTACGACCTCAGTTACGGCAAAAAAAGGTAGCAAGATCCTGGGCGGCCACCCCAGACACGATATGGGTGAAGAGAGTGATGAATACCCGCTCAACGAAAGAATACACGTCAAGCAGACGCTTGATATATTGGAGTCAACGGTCGGGTCGTCTGACCGACCAGAGCCCAATGTGGCGGTCCATTAGAGTATGAGCCCGATTCGATAGAATTTGAGAACACTTCTCGGATCACACTGATACCCCGCTCGCAAGGCTTTGTGCAGTGAGGGACTCTTTCTGGGTCCCATGGGCATCCACGGTACGTGTTTTATGCTTGGTTCCACCATGGAAACATCAGAACCACTGTAGGGTCCTCGTGGAGGCATTTGCGATGCATCAAAGATGCGGCGTGCAAGGGCGCTGTGAAATACTATAAAATTTAACGCAAGGGGAGGCTGTCCCGTCTAGCCAGAATAGTCGGTGATCGATCGCAGGCCACTGGTCGCAAACATGCAACTTCACTAAAGTATGGGGGTTGCAGAAGAGGTCGCGGCATTGACGTGCCTTCATACAAACCCGCCGGAGGCCGCAAATGCGGGAACGGTTGGGTAAACTTGCAGAGTGGACCACCTGAGGCAGAGCCGAAGTATTCCAAACGGCAGCGCAAAAGACATGTATCAGACGCGGGTACTCCAGTTGACCCACATAAGGTAACCCAACCGTACAACAAACCCTAGATCTAATAGCCAGAATAAAGGCGGCTCCATGCTACTGAAGATGTAGAGAGGAGAAGTACACAATTGAGATACGTAGTTGGTGAATTTGGAGCCACAGTCGAGCTGCTCCTTGACACAATCACACTGGTCATCAACATGGGTGCTCCAGCCGCGGCGACCTCGATGCCTGGAGACGGCTCAGGGTACCAGGAGTGCCCATTCGTTGAATTATCTACAAAGATGTGGCTGTGTCTGGTAATATGAGATTCGGGTATATAGGGATGCCTCTAAGGGATAAGCTCAAGTTCCGCCCACGCAAAAAAGGACGACCTTATGAGTCTCATCATGACCTACCCCACCTCAGCGGTACTAGCCAAAGTTTTCCAACTCGGGAAGTTAACAGACCTTCTCCACGGCGATTATCTACAAGAAATAGCTCAAGGGAGATTTTCACAAGGCCCTCCATTCGCCATAACCCACCACAACGGTGCCATCATGTATGGCTGGCCAGGGTTCGCCGTGGACGGGGTAGAAATATCAGGTAGGGGGGACGTTCGTCTATTAGGAAGCGAAATAGGCATGAAAGAAGCCTTTCGCGCCTTTTTAAAGTTGCCGAATAGGCATTCCGAGAAGCCGATTGGGAGGCCTCGATACCTTTGGATATCAAAGCAGATGTTGTCAGCGCATAGAGGCAGTTGGAGTCTGGTAACATGCCGGGGGCAGAAAGGCGCCGAAAGGTACGAATGAGGCTTGGCATAGAGACAGAATTGGAGGGGCCCGATTGGCAACGCCATTTCCCCATTGTCTAGATCAAGGTATCATTTTGCGGGAGAAGAGAGCCGAGGAGGGGGGCTGGAAGAATTTGACTGGTTCTGCTCTATTTCTGTTGCTTCCATCGAAGATTGCAGGGCTTAACGGCAGGAAAAAGGAAGTGATGCCCAGAAAGTATCTATGTACCCAATCCTCAACAATCGGAAGCATTCTGACCATCTGCATCCAACTTAGTGACACAGGCATCCCAGCAAAACAGTCCAACCGCCCACACCGCTCACAGTATAAATACATCATACTTTAAAAACCCATAGTTATTCATATAGCAAAAAACATAGTGATGCAACTTCTCGATGGCCATGTCTTGAAATACGAGTTATATAATTCAAGTATTGCGACGGCAAGGAGCGAATGACGATTAGATCCATCAGATGCACAAGTAGATAGGCTATTATGATTCGTCGTTGAGTGTCATTATTAAGGCAACTAGCCGCGGCGAAATTCGTGGTGTGTCCTCACAGTGTTAGTACTCGGAGCTCAGGGTGCATTAGACTACCAAGGATCTCCACACCATAAACTATCTGTGGCACAAAAACGGACCCGTTAATTGCCCTGCAGTAAGTGCGCCTTATATATGCGACAGTACAGTATCGTATGCAGTTTCAGTATGACGTCAAGCGAGTGAAGTGTCCTTGTGTTTTCATTCAAGCCCTAGTTGACTAGGTCAATGTTCGACCGGCGCAACAGTGGAATAACCGCACATGCTTACTACGACGCATGAATGTAGTTGGTTGCGACTTTCTGGCAACCCCCATTCGGTCTAGCGTCCTGGGCTGAATGACTCGATCACTCCGAGCTCGCTGGGACCGGCATCAGCTATCTTGGACAAGTACGCACCATCACCATTTCGTCTTCCCTAGACGTTGGATGGTGACTTTTCGGCAGCATTGGAGTGATATCCCACTATCGAGATGAGTTCCCAACTTGATGGTCTCGTTGCACCCCACGATGTCGCTTTTGAGACTTCCCGGTTACACCTCCGGCCAGTGCGCCCCTCAGACCTTGGAGCCTTGCACGCGATGCGGCGCGATCCGGCCGTCATGGAACACATGTACGTCTTGAGCGCGGTTTCGCCAGCCTAAAACTCCCCGGCGGGCAAGTCTAACGGCAAACCAGGTCCACGGGGCCAGACCCGGAACCCGTTGCGGAAAATTCGCCGCAGAGCACCGGGCGGCTGGAGATGATGTTACGGCCGGGGTCCTTCGCTGTTGCGGTGACACTGAAAGAGCCCACCGACAGATCCGTTATCGGGTTTCTGGGCATCATCAGGCCGCCCGCCATCTTCTACATCTACGGCCGGGCGACCTGGGGCCAGGGCTACGCCACCGAGGCGCTGCGCGCCTTCGTCGCCGCCTACTGGGCGACGTTTCCCCAGGGCCTGCCCGGCCTGGCGCCCGAGTTCCGCGATAAGCTCGTTGCACAGGCCATCGCCAAGAACACTGCCAGCGTGCGTGTTCTGGAGCGCACCGGCTTCACGCAGGTCTCGGAGGGCGTGGCGGATGTCGGGGACAAAGTAAATGTCCGCGAGAAGGGGTTTGAGATCTACAGACCGTCGTGAATAGGCACCCTAACCCTGCAGCAGGAAGGCTCCAGACGATGTTGGTATTCTCCAGAGTGGTCGTGACGGTCAAGCCTGGGCACTTCACCTTAAGACCACGGCAGCATCAGTCGCTGCACCTGCCGAGGTAGTCGCCATAGGGGTAGATAAGATAGTTGAAACGGAGGCTTCCACAATAGTATTACAGCTGATAAGGAGTTGGGTGGGGGAAAGCCGGCGTCTACATCCGAATATCTTAGATAATGGGGTGGCGAAGGGACGACAGCAGGGCAAAGCTGTGCCCTATTTGCTTCGTCCCGGCCCCTTTTCTCATGGGGCGGCTCTTGTGACAGGAGTTGGGATGTCAATCTATGCACACACTAAAAAGAATTGTCATCAGGGCTCGGATGACCAATCGAGAAAGGATAGACTGTGCTCGGGCCCGTCACGCAAAGTGTGGGTGGTTCGGTCCTTTTGGAAGTCCAACAGCCGGGGCGACGTTCAAACCAGAGCGAGGCCGACGATTGGCTGAGCTCAGTCGGGTGGCTCGGTAGCATGCAGGGCAAGAAGTATATTCCGAGGTAAGCACTTCATCTGGCCACCAGCACGGGGTCTAAGCGATGGCTGCGGTCGTCGCATGGGCTAACGCAGGGTGATCTGGGGCTTGCAGTTGAGAAACGAGACGCCGCTCTGACGTGGGCAAAGAGGTTGCATAGCCCCTGTGACGATTTGATATAAAATCCTGGCCAGGTGGACGACGGATTCCCATCGACCTTCCCCGACCAGGTCGAAGACTCCAACGCGATTCCGTAGATCAGGGCGAGTTCCCTCCTACAGTTTACTCGCGCACTACCAACTCTCACTTACGTCCAAATCCTTCACGCAGCCCGATACTGTTGCTTTCTTTCACCTACGCTCCCGAGCTCTCAACACTGTTTAACGTGTGCCCGTCCCTCCACCTGGTGTCTCTCGCTGCCTTCTCCTGCTACCACAAGCACGCCTCGCTCCCTTCTTGCATCCATCTTTGGATCCTCCCTCTCTCGCCACCATGAAGACAGCCCACCTCGTCCTGCTCGGCCTGCAGGCCCTGACGGCCGCGGCCTGCGTGTTGGTGGGACGCTCGTGCTTGCTCGGCGGCGATGACTGCTGCGGGCGGCGCACCTGCATCCTGACCTCGGCCAGCGCCGGTTTCTGCGTACAGTCCCAAGCGGCCCTGGCGGCGCCGGCGCCGGGCCAGCCGCCCCAGCAGCCGCGCCCGGCCCAGGGCCAGGGCCAGCAGCCCAACACGGGCGAGTTCCCCAACCCCAGCATGGGCGGAGGCGGCGGCTCCGGTAACGAAACCATGGGCGCCAACCCGACCATGAATATGCCCTCGAACAACAACAATAACAACAACAATAACAGCGGGGGAGGTGGTGGCCAGTACAACAACGGCCAGTTCGGCAATGGCCAGTCTGGCAACGGCCTGTCTGGCAACGGTCAGTCCGGCAACGGCCAGTACAACAACGGCCAGTCAAACAGCGGCCAAAGAATTGGCGGTCAGCCCAACAATGGCCCGCTCGCGTACCCGTCCAACAACAGCAAAGTGTTGGGGAGCACTCCTCGGGTTCACAACAAGCGTGACAAAGACTACTTCACGCAGTCGCAGGCCGACCCCCGCAGCCACGAATAACCGTACGTGCCCTTCCCGGTCATTTCTTCCTGCATACACGTTCCCGGCTGACCACGGGATGCCCCCTCTCAATGCGAACAGGGCCGCTCGCCGCCCCCTTCTCCCTGGCGGGCGAGAGCCAACGGGGACCACCCAAACAGCTGGCTGTGCCGGCAGGGTGGGCGGGCGGCAACGTTGCGGGAGCACTGCTGTAGGGCCCGGGTCTCCCTTCTGGCCGCGATCTCGTGTACCCGGGCGGGGCGGACGTGATTTCTCCTTTCTTGAATTTCTTCGGCGAAGAGCCCTTGCCCCACCCCCAAGGCTGGTCCCGTGCTGGCGCCCCGGGGCAAGAGGGTGAGTGACGCCGGTAATGGGGCGTGGGCCTGCGCGCCCCGCGGGGGTTTAGCGATGGGGCCTCTGGCTTGGAGAAGGGTCTGTAGTGCCTTGGGTCCTCTCGACGTTAGTCTGGTAATATTTCCCCTTCTGTTTGCACACTAGTTGGGTTTCCATTTCTCCGCCTCGCCCTCTTCACGGCAGGCAGCTTCCCCTGTATCCCTCCGTGGATTTCCCGAGTCGTATTACCTCCAGGGACGTCGCCAACGGGGGCTAATATCGCGGGCTACCATGGACTTCAATACGCATGTGATGGCAGTATTGGTTGGGGATCCCAAGGAAGATTGATCTCAAGCAGTAGGTGTTATCAGTGTTAAATAAGTAGCACGAGGTATTAAGCACTCCCGCCGCGAGCCAGCGTTTCCACTCGGCCCCCGCATTCCGCGCGTGGGTGACGAGTTTTGGGCAGCTCCTACGTCACACTAGTGCGGAAACAAGAAGGGCGGGTGCGAGTGCAAACCAACAGTAGCTGGATAAGACCACGAAACGGTGGACATTCCCGATACTTGTTTACCGAAGCAAGACACAAGACATATTTGGCCGCCCAAAACACAACCTAAGATGAGACAGGGGAGACAGAGTAAGAATCCAAGCCGAGGCTGCCGCGTCAAGCCCGGCTCGCGATGGGTATGGGAGCACCTCACCCGAGCCTCGGGCACCAGGCCGGCCCTTCCCTGAACAGCAACGAAAGCGCCCCGGATCCCAGTTGACGAACGCTTGGACGGGCTATTCCACGGGAACGCCCATCGCGATCAGGTTTCGGACTTTTTGCGATAGAGCCAGCACCAACTATGACCCGTCCACGACCGCGACCTCACGAAAAATGTGGCTGGGGCACCGGAAACCTGCGGTACGGATGGAGGACAAACCACAGCTGTCATGTGGCCAAGCAGGCGCTGCTCGGGAAGAAGGGCTCCAAGGCCCAGTTTTGCTCCTATCCATGCCCGACGTGCTGTTCATCTGTCCCGACGAGGCCAAGACGAGTCAAGGAGGTGCGGCAAGCGGGATGCATCCTAGTTTTTAGCATTTCTGGGCTGATTATGCCTCTCCCTGTCATGCCGCCCGCCTCCTTGACAATGGTACGCCCTGCGGCACAAAGGTTGCTAGAAAATCTTTCATTGAATTATGCAAGGGCCTGGAAGCGTGCTTCAGAAAGGGATATAATCACGCGCCTTATTCCTTGGGCAATATCTTTCCATCTGGGGTTATTATACTTCGTCTTCGCTTCATTGGGGAGAGCAAGTATATGAAAGGCTGGGAGATGGAGCATCCGGGATGGCTGGGCTTTTGTTATAGCACACCCAAGGCGACGACACCCAAAGCGCCCAGTACTTTGCCGACCAGAGGCTGCAGCGCCAGGCCAGCGTTGTTGGGCTTGGTTGTAGCGGCGTCGCCTGCATCAGTGTGACTGGCCGTCCCCGTTTCGGTGGTTGTCGCGCCAGTAGTAGTGCTGGAGCCAGGGGTGTGGCTGATAGCACCTCCAAATACGAAAGCGGGGGCACTGGCAGTGCCATTGAAAGACTCTGAGGGGGGGGAAAGGGTCAGTATGGGGTAATTGAACCAGAAGCAGAACCCGCTAGCAGTCCAGCCCATTCATGGTGCTTGCGTGCGCCGATGAAAGCGGCTTCGGGATCAGCAGGATGATTGCTGCAGGGAGGCACCAGGACAGGACCAGGCGCCCATGCATGGAGGACTTATCAGGGCAAAGGAAGTCGTACGGGAAGACCTTTTGTAATCCTCCAGGGTCTCGTTCTGTGGAGGGTTGACCACACCAACCATGCCACCCTGGCAGTGTTTGCCCTGGGTGCAATAGTACCAGATGGGGCGCGTGTCATTGACGATGACGGAGAATATAGTCGGCTACCGGGACAAACGTGGGAACACTTTGTCAGCAGACCATGACAGTTCACGACCCCCTCAAGGACTTGGGCTACGAACAGATGCACCATCCTGGCTCGGCACATAGCCCGAGAAGAAGCCAGCTTCTTGTGCAGGCTGGCAAGGGTTGGCATAGAAGCCCTGGGCCACACTGTGATTCCGTGGGAAGAAGTGGAATTCGAGGACGTCTCCCTTTGCGGCCGTCGTACTGCTAGGGCTGAAGTCAAGTCCGGGGCCCGCCTTGATCTCGATAGTCTTTGCGCTGGCCAGCGCGATCGACGCCACAAGGACTGAAGCTGTCTTCATCGTGTCTGCGAGACTCAAAGCAAAAAGGGGGAGGCAGCAGTAGTAGCACTTGTAGGAGGGCAGATATATCTGACGAAGGAAGCTGGACAACGGGAGATGAGCTGCCGGGCTTTATGGATTGGCTACGGTGGTGGTACTACCATCTTATGTACCGAGACTGGCCCACACAAAGATAGTCGGGATAGTCTGGACTGCGGGGATGACAGCTTTGGCTGGTGGCAGGTCCCCATGGTAAAGTTCAAGATCAGGCGTGCGTTGAAGTAACAGGGGAACCTGGCGCCTGTCCCTATGACAGGTTTACCGTATCGGGAAAGTGACGAACCTGACACCGCTTATCCAGAATACAGAGTCACGGAGTTACCAGCGCTAGAGGGGGCCGGCAGGGGAGAAGCGTGGCGGGCTACACTGTCTCAGGGGAGGGGAGGTGCTTTTGGCGTGGGTCTACGATGACGAAGGGCATTTGGATTACCGCCTGGAGCCATCGCGAGGTGCCAGGACGCGGTTGGAGATGGGCCGGTACATCCAGAGACGGCAAAAAGGCCTCTACCTAAGGACAGCCCTGGATGAGTTGAAACAACGGCAGGATGAACAAGCTTCAGCATGTGGCATAGCCTCACAACAAGCCTCTGTGCTCGAGGTCGGACGCCGGCTTCCGTGGGATGGGCGCAAACGCCTGCTGCGTTACATCCGGTGGCAACAGAGTTCAAGGTCTTTTGATTGCCTCGATCGGGGGCATGGGTGGGCACGGGTCAGTGAGCACAGCCACGGGGGGTCGATGCCGAGAATAGTACGTGGTTCAGCCGCTGCCGAGGGCTCCGTGGGGTGTTTCTCCATGCCGGGGGGGGTTCCGGGGCCGAGAAACACTGCTGGACACGGTAGTGAAGGGGTCCGTAAGTGGATCTTGCTGGGATTCGTCGGCAGGGCAAGGAACTGGGTGACTGCCGGGCATGGGGAGAGAATCGACTGCCGGTGTAGGGGAAGCATGCAAGTCCACCTACATCTTACCCGTCTATTTGATATGGGGGACGTGCACCCCCACATGCCACTGGAGTGCGAGGATGGGGACCCTGGACGGCCACGCTAGGAAGCACTAGCTCGGCGATAAGTGCCGGCTTGGCGGGCGATAAGCATCTGCCTGCTGTGCCGCTCAGCCAAATTTTGAAAGCTGGGACCGAGTCTCTGCGGCCCAAGTTTTGCGGAGCTGATCCAGGCGCAGCCCACGAACGCCTCCAGCATTTCCGTCCCCGACGACCGACGCATCACCTGCCGACGGCCTCACAGGCCCTTGTCATCCTCTCGCGTCGCCATGGCCGACCCTCAGCCGCCGCCGGCGCCGCCGCCGCCTGCACCCGCCACCTCGGGCGCGGCCACTGCCCTGGGGCCCTCGTCTACCTACAAGGCCCCCAAGCCCAACCCGGTCCTGCGCATGATGGGCCTTCCCAACCTGCCCACGAAACTGCCTAGCCGTAACTGGCTGATCTTCTGGGCCGTCACCGCCACCTTCACTGGCGCCATCGTCTACGACAAGCGCGAGAAGAAGCGCGCCACGGCCCGCTGGAGCCAGGCCGTGTCCCATCTCGGCAAGGAGCCCATCAAGAACCCCGGCCAGCTGCCCCGCAAGCTCACCATCTACCTCGAGGCCGCGCCCTGGGACACTCTGCGCGTGAGCCAGGACCACTTCACCGAGTACGTCAAGCCTGTTCTGGCTGCCTCAGGCCTGGACTGGGAGTTCGTCCAGGGCCGCCAGCAGGGGGACGTCCGTGCCGCGGTGGCCGAGAAGATCCGCCGCCAGCGCCGCGACGAGGAGGGCGGTACCATGACCATCGCCAACGAGGAGGAGTTGACCAAGGACGAGATCATCAAGGCCATGCGCAAGCGCAACCAGACCCCCGAGTCGACCGAGGTCCAGGGGGATATTGTCATCGGCCGCCATGCCTGGAAGGAGTACATCCGCGGCCTGCACGAGGGCTGGCTGGGGCCTCTGACGGCCCCCGCCCCGCCGGCCGAGTCCGCTGTCCCCACCCCCGAGTCGGAGAAGGCCGAGGGCGGGAACACGGAGGAAGAGAAAAAGGAGGAAAAGAAGGAGGAGAAGCCTTCGCGACCCCCGCAGCCCGTTCCGTACAACTCGACAGACGACTACGCCACCGCGGCCCTGCCCCGCTCCCTCCCGAACGAACTGGGCCCCTCGGCACCGATCCCCTTCCCGCACATCCTGGGTTTCATGGGCTCACTCACGCGCCTCAACCGCTTCCTGAACCGGCGTTACCTGGCCGACGATATCGGCCGCGAGGTGGCGGCCGCCTGCCTGGCCCACGCGCGCGCGTACGAGAACGCCGAGAACGCCGCCGAGGCCGAGCAGCTGACGGTGCTCGCGAACGCGGAGAAGGACTGGCACAAGGGCGTGTGGAAGGAGCTCGAGCGGGAGAAGCCGGACGCCGAGGGCGGCAGCAGCAACAGCAGCAGCAGCGAGGACGAGGCCCCGAGCACGGCCGAGCTGGTCTGGCCCAAGCCCATGGTTCTGGACCCCCGCATCGCCGGCCGCATGCAGCGCTTCGTCATCCACCCCGACGACGAGGCCCGCGCCCGCGCCGCCGTCATCCCCGAGGAGCAGGTCGAGGGCTGGATCAAGGGCAGCCTGCGCGCCCTGTACCGCTGGGCCGTATCGGACCCGCCGCCCAAGCCGTGGTCGTCGAACGACAAGTGGTAAAGCGAACAACATGGCGATCGGTCCGGTGGCTTTCCCACCACCCACCACGCACCCAACCAACCCACCCCCTCCACTACGACGTCCACCGGGCCCTACCTAATCACTGTACACTATGAGAAGACGTCAGCATTGCATAAACAGGGGAAACAACCGTCCTGTACCAAAAAGCCCGGCTGGCTTGCATGACCTATAGAGGGGAAATCGGACGGGGAAAAAGCAATGTACAGATAGACGGGACGACGATGAGACACCTTCTGGAGGCCCATCCGTATGCTCACTTGATTGTATGAATAAAGATATCACGCCTCAACTACTCGTGTCGTCAACCGTGGCCTTACACAGGGGCGTCCCGGTGGGCGAACCGCAGGCACTCGTGCCGGGAAATATGAGATGCATTCTACTCCCTCCCCCCCGGCTGCATTCTTATCACACTATCTTTTTATTCAAGGTTGCTCCTGCCTACCCCTCCTGGGGTATGCGCCACCCAGCGTTGTGCCCGGCTTGGTAGGCGAGAAACCGTGGCCATAGCTGGAAGTTACTCGGACAGCGACGACAGCCGACAAATCTCGGGGCCAAGCAAGCTTTAGGTGCGTGACGCCGCCTCCGTCTTGCTGGTGGGGGATGGCCGAAACTCAATTTCGGACTCGTTGGCCCCCTGGCCCTTTACATAGTCAGCAGCACCACGACGACCGACGGCCCCAGCCTCCGCGGCCGAGTCTACGTGCGGTGCGTGGACGCGCAGTACTGCGCATCGCTGAAGCGCCGCGGGCTCGTGGCCCCTCGATCCTGGGCGCACATGCCGGCAGCCCCAGACAACCCAGCAGACTACCAGGCGCCCGCCCTCCTGCGTGGGGAGGAGCCGGCGAGGTAGGAACCTTCGGCTTTCCCAACGAGGCCAGCATGAACGGTCACTGCATAACCTGTCCCCGGTGGCCCGGCGGGAAGATAGCCCGCTCGATCTTCTGGTGGAACGTCGTCGTCTTCTTTCGCCTAGCGGAAGCAAGGACCAGGCTTGGGGGTGACAACATGTAGATGCCGATGGGAGGGGCACGGTTCTAGAATGCTGGTGTTTTCTTCTTTTTCGTGTTTCGAATTCGTCCTGTGGGCCGTTCCTGGCTTGCCAGCCTCAATCGTCCGAGTCGTCCGAGCCGTAATCAACCAAGCCCGCGCTGGGCTTCGTCGCCGGCGCAGCGGCGGGCTTGGGGGCCGCGGCGGCAGCAGCCGGCCTTGCCGATGCCCCTGGGGCCGGGGTCGCCGCGGCCGCCAGCTGTTGTTTTTTGGCGGCAGGCCCCTCGGCGGCGGGGGCGGCAGTCTCGGCAGGCTTGGGTGCCTCGCCCTCGCTCGTCGACTTGCGCTTGATGCCCTTGAAGAGGCCCTTGGGCTCCCGCTCGCGGCGTTTCCGGGGCGCCGCGTGCGCGGTCCAGTCTTCCTCGTCGTCGTCTTGCTCCCCAGCGGCGGCGGCCACGACGCCGTCGTCGCGCCCGGCGGAATCCGCGCCGCCGCCGCCGCCGCCGCCGCCGCGCCTTTGCGCCTCGTGGAAGCGCGCCAGGCCCTCCTCCATCTCGCGGCGGCGGCGGGCCTCCTCCTGGCGCTGGGCGTCCTGGACCTCGTCGAGGAAGTCGATCTCGTCGTCGTCGAGGGCGCGGAACTGGTTTTTGAGCCGGTTGGCCTCCTCGAAGGCCGCCTGCTTCGCCGCCTTGTTCGCCTGCAGCACCTCGTACAGGCTCTTCTCGCCGCCGTCGCCGCCCGGCCCCGCCGCCGCCGCCCGCTGCCGCTCCCGCTCCTTGCGCTCCGCGTCCAGCTCCGCCTTGACCCGCGCCCACTCCGCCGCGTTGTTGGACGACCCGCCGCCGCGGCTCGGGGGCACGGCGGCACCCGCACCGGCGCCGCCGGGGTGGGAAGAGCCGACGGTCGCGGCGTGGGCGAGCGGCGCGGCGGGCGCCGGCGCAGACGGCGAGGTCGACGCGCTGCTGCCGTCGCCTGGCATGGTTCCGCCCGAGACAAATCGGGACGACATGGCGTGCAAGGCTGTGCGACTGGCTGGGGGAGGCAGGCAATGCAGGCGCCGAGTGACGGTGTACTTGGGTGAAGGGGATCGGTCGTAGAGCTAGGTATGTGGCCCGTCGCGTCGCTTGTTGCATGGGAGAGCAGGAAGCTTGGGCGCTCGCGGTGCCCGCTCTCCAATGCAGCACAACCTCGGTATGTGGGGCCGACGGTGCCTGAGCTCAAGCTTCTCCGGGCCGGCTCACACCTGCAGCCGCCGGAACGAGGGAGAAGCCACGCCACCAAGGCGAAGATGCACGGCGGGAGTGGCGAGGCCGTACGCGGATGGGCAACCTTCAACCTTGGGGAAGATGCAAGTTGGTCAGGACGAAAAGCACGGCCGGGCCGTACGTGAGCTTACGGCGCGCGGCAGCGTCTGTGGGCGTGAATTCCTGCCGCGTGACCTGGAAACAACGCCTGTCGTCCGCCCGAAAAGCTACAGCACTCTCAGTCTAACTAGGAGGCGTAGGGCGGACAGGCTGGGCTGATGAAATATAAATGTATATATATAAATATAAATATATATATATAAATATATATATATATCATAAGGACCCCATGCCTGTTTTTCCCTTATGGAGAAATGGCAGTCCAGTCGGGTCTTTCGGCTGCCGAACCAGGTAGCCGGAGCCTCGGCCGTCTGCTTAGCAATCAGCAGCAAATTCTGTTCCGCCACACCCGGTCCCAGATCTCGCCACTCCGGGCATACTCGACTGCGTCATTGCCGTCGCGATGGGAGAATTGGCGCATGCCTCACTCCTTCCCGCCTAGGCCGCTCCCGTCGCCGAAACCGCCGTACATCGTCACTTGCCGGTGCGCCCTGATTGATATCGACGCCCTAGCCGCCATGTCCGAAGTGAAGTCCTGGGTCTACACCCGGGCGGGCTACCCCGAGACCCTGCAGCTGCAGAAGACGCCGATCCCGGCGCGCCCGGCGCCGCACCACGTATTGGTCGAGATCCGGGCCAGTGCCGTCAACCCGGTCGACATCCAGCTGATGAACCTGCCGTTCCACTCGCTGCCGCTGCTCGACGGGCCCAAGGTCGCGGGCCGGGACTTTGCGGGCGTGGTGCTGGCGGCGGCGCCCGGGACGGGGCTCGCCGCCGGCGACGAGGTCATGGGCATCACGCTGGCGCTCGACGGCAGCGGCGCGCTGACCGCGGTGGCGCACCTCGACGCGCGGCGGTGCTGCGTCGTGCCCAAGCCGGCGCACTTGACGTGGGGGCAGGCCGCGAGCCTGCCGCTCGTGTGGCTGACGGCGCGGACCGCCGTCGAGCGCTGCGCGCCCTTCATGCGGCCGGAGCACGCGCGCCACCGGCTCGTGGTGCTGGGCGGCAGCTCGGCGACGGGGCTCTACGCGCTGCGGCTGGCGCGCGCGCGCGGCTGGGAGGCGCTGGCCTCGTGCTCGCCGCGCAACGAGGCCCTCGTGCGCCGCGCCGGCGCCGGCGCCGTCGTCGACTACACGCGCGGGCCCGCCGCCGTGCGCGCCGCCGTGCGCGCCTTTGGCCCCGACGCCGTCGTCGACTGTGTCGGCGGCACCGACTGCCTCGACCTCGCGCCCCAGTACGTCACCATCGTCGGCGACAAGACGGGCCGCGACGCCATCGGCGGCAGCGTCCTCTACCTCTGGCACCCGCGCATGCTGCTGCGCTGGCTGCTCGGCCGCCTCGGCCTCGGCGCCTCCTACGAGTGCATCATGCTCGAGATGCGCCGCGACTGGCTCGAGGAGGCCGCCGCCGCGCTGGGCCCCGACGACGTCGTCATCGACAGCACCTTCCCCTTCGACAAGGCCGACGAGGCCTTTGAGCGCCTCAACACCGGCCGGGCCACGGGGAAGGTGGTCGTTGTCTCGGAATAACGAGCTTCTGCCACGCCCTTTCCCGGGCCCAGAACTCTCTCTGTCAGTCCGGCGCCTCCCGTGGTGCGCTGTCGATCCGGCACTTGAAAGTCTCCATGCCTCCGGTGCCTCTACTATTACACAGAATACCCCGTTCCCCAAACTAGCGTGTCGGCGTTTGACCAGGGAGGCTTTTAGAGATTTGTATTATTACTACGTGCGCGTAAACGTTTTATCGTCTGCGGCAACGTTCTCATTCGACGTTTCTGTAACGTCGGTTCCACCGATTCTTCCGTGTAAGCAGGGCTGTGTACTTCTACTCAGGCAACTTTGTGCTCAACCGCGAACTGGAGCCCACACACTCAAGGCGGATGCCCGGAGCCTACGGCAATGATTCCATGCGGGGCCCGGTTGCGCCCGATGGGCCCGTCTGTCTGGAGTCTTTGTTACCGGGTACCCGAGCAGTCCGACGAGGCCATGGAATAAAGCAGAGATGGGCCGGTCCAACCCGAGTGGTGCGGCTGCCTCAAGTTCTTATTCTCCTATTGCCCGGACAGGCTCGCCATCGTCACCGCGTCTTCAACGCCTTTTTTTCGCCAACAGCAGTGCACATCGGGGCCCCATAACCTCGGTTTGGGTTGCCGGCCGAGTCTGGCATCACGATAAGGACGCGAAGTTTGTTGTGGCCGAGGTCGGCTATCTGTCATGATATTCGTCGTTTCGATAGCGTCGTTCCCGAACACGGCCCCGAAACCAGTCCTTCTTCTCTGGTCCCTTTTGATGATGTGATCATTTTTCAATGCGCGCGATGCACCTCAACAAGCCGCTACGAGATGCTTCTTCTACCCGCGTCTGGCTTCTTCGGAGATCATGCGGGACCCACCCGAAATCCAGATTGTTCCTTTCAACAGCCTCCGAATCGCCGGGCTTGGATACACCATCTATATCCTTCTAGCGGTCATCACTTGGGGAGCCCAACCTCGGACCACTCCGGCGGAGTGCCCGTGGGTGGTGGGACGATGAAGGAGCCGGCAGGTTCCAGGCAGCAGATAGATAGTCCACCATTGACGGGGTACGCTTCGCTTTGGGAGAGCTTACGGCCATCGGACCGAGGTGGGCTGGGACAGGCGGGCTCCGATTGCTTGCCATGGTAACGGTGCTTCGGCTTTATGCCCTCGTCATCACACCCATCTTGATTGTCATTCTCGTTGCCCCTGGAGCCACCCGTCCCGTTCCCCCCAAGCATACATTTTCCCGATGGCCCCCTCCCCCCCTCCGGTTCCAGGGCATGACTGTGGAGCAAAAAGCCTAGGCGTCGAGCTGAAGAAAGCAACAACGCAGATTTAGTATCGAAAAACACGGCATTGAGGCACGTTGATTCGCATCAGGATCGAGGGGCACGGTGGCCGCCTGGTATGCCATGGCCGCCAGGGCGATGGGTCATTCACACAAGAGCAGGAGACGAGTCACAGGCGCGGACGAGAACAGGCTGGCTGGTTGAAGTGGCTTTCATTGAACGTGGCTTTTCCTAGGTTGCTTGGCTACGGCTACCGGTGCCGGTGAGCCGTGTGGTATGCCTTGCTATCCCGGGTCGAGCAAGGCCGCGGCAACCCAAAGTATGTACACAGGCGGAAACAGGCAAGAGGAAGACAGATGGAAGACTTTTTGGCCCCCCCGGAGAGCTCAAAGCCCCGAACAGGCTCGGCGGGGAAAGAAGCCGGCCAGCGCGGGCGCCGCGGGGCGTGGGGAGTGCCGGGGGGGAAACGGGGCGAAAGGGTCAAGGAGTGACGTGAAGGTGAATGCACAGCTCGCACGCGTCGTCAAGGGCGGGCGGGCTCGGGGCCGCCGGGCGCGGGCGCGGGCGGCGGCCCGGAAGCGCGGCCGAGCCTCATTTGGCGACACCGATGCAGGCGAAGAGCTCCTTGAAGGCGCTGCACTCGAGGGCCAGGAGGCCCTTGTTGTCGAGCATGCAAGCGGGGCGCCAGAGCTCGGGCTCGACGCGGTCGAGCAGGCCCGGGTAGCTGTTGAGGCCGAGGGGCTCGGTGATGCCCCAGGGGTTGCGCAGGATGATGTACTGGCGGTCGCCGAACTGGCACCAGCCCAGCACCGAGTAGGCGTGGTTGGCGACCAGGTTGGCGCCGCGGTACATGCTGCCCGAGGCGTGCGTGTAGGCGGCCATGGGGTTGATGGTCTTGAAGTTGACCGAGCAGCCGCGCACGAGGCCGAGCAGGTCCTTGTGGTGGTGGCGGTCGCAGAAGTAGTAGTGCGGCTCGCGGCCGTTGATCTGGGCCATGGCCTTGATGGGGTCGCCGTAGGCCGTCTGCGTGATGTCGGGCCGCTCCGAGTCGTCGTTGGTGACCCACTTGGCGAAGGCCTTCTCGTACAGCGACGGCCACATGTCCATGCGGTCGCTGCTGTGGGCGTAGACGGGGTCCATGGACGAGTTGTTGATGGGGATCTCGTAGTTGACCTCGACGGTGCGCGTCTTGGCGTTCTGGCGCCCGCCCTTGTCGTGGAACTTGATCTCGATGGTGTGGTCCTTGCGGTTGCGGTTGTTGTCCTCGCGGTTGAAGTCCCGGTTCATGCCGTGCGTCGCCCGGTTGATGACGGTGGGGTTGGCCCAGAAGACGGAGAAGATGGCGGCAATGAGCCAGCTGTTGGGCGACGCGCCCTGGACCGGGTCGTCGAACCGGTTGATCATGTTGTGGCACTGGTTGCGCAGGTTGATGCTGTTGCCGCCGAGGCCGCCGGTGTTGAGGTAGCCCCGGAGGCCGTCGCGCAGGCCGAGGCGGGTCATGTCGTCGATGAGCTCGCGCGAGACGCGGTGGTTGTAGCGCAGCACCGACTCGGCGTCGCGCCACGTGCTGTTGGGCGGCGACCAGTGGCCCTCGCTCTTGATGCGCCGGAAGCGCGTCGCCAGCTCGTTGATCGACATGGTGACCTCGTGGTTGCTGACGGTGCGCGAGATGGAGTGCCCGTCAATGACCAGCCGAAGCTTGCCGTTCTGGAGGCGTGCGACCTTGACGCGCGTGTTGCCGATGCCCTTGAGGCCGACCTTCTCGAGGTCCTGGAGCGTCTCGATGCGCGAGAGGTCGGGCGAGACGAGGTCGCGCTCCTCCAGGATCTTCATGTCGTCCTTCTTGAGCTCCTCGGCCTCCTTCTGCTTGGAGTCGAGCTTCAGGCCGGCGTACAGCACCGACCGGTGCTTGAGGTCGAAGAGCTCGTCGTAGTCGGTCTGCAGCACGTCGGAGATGATGCGGGCGGCATCCCGCGAGTTGCGCTCGAGGCGGTGGCCGACCAGGGCCTCGGTCAGAGCAAAGGGGTTGATGGCGCCGATGGAGATGTCCTTGGGGGGCGAGTCGGGCTTGGGCATCTGGCCCAGGGAGCCGCTGGAGCTCTGCACATCGGTGAGGTCGTCGTAGTCCTCCGAGATGGTTCTCGGGCTCGAGCCAGAGGCTTCAGGCATCTTGCGACCAGTCAAAGCCTCGAAGAGCACGTAAGGGTCGACGGTGACCTCGTTGCGGGGAGCAGCGGAGGAGGAGGCCTGGTTGTACATGGTGATGGATGTTTGGGGTGGAGTAGCTGCTGGATGCTGAGAGGCGGCTAGATGCTGAGAGGCCGGTGGCTGTTGAGAAGGTGGAGTGAGAGTGAGAGAGAACTGATGATGATGATCTGGAGAGAGAAGACTGTCCCCTCGAGGGGAATGCTCGGGGTATTTATCACGTATCCAGCAGCTACACACCATGGCCTTCTTTCCCGTCTGGCTCAAGCACCCTGTCCGTGCCGGGTGGGAGGGGGAATCACAAGCAAGACGCCCGTCTTAGTGAGACCCCTGAGCTTGCTCATCGATTTGGCCTTTGCATCCTGCTCCGTGATAGCAAAGCCAATGAGGACTTCGATGCGGACGCAGCCGAAGCTGCGGGCAAGGGCGGCAGTGGTGAGGAGACGCGGACAGCCTCTGAGCCGTTGCCGGCATTCACTTGGCTGCGCGGTCGGCCATGTAGCTGCAACGCATCTTTCGAACATCGTGTTCGTGCTTCGATGCCCGGCCCCCGTAGACACCACCGGCATCGGTGTAGCTTACGCTTGGTTACTTTCGGTGTTTCCCTAACGTAATCTCACACACACGGCAGCCAGGAGGCATGGTTTGGATGACCTGGGAAAGCTGTGCGCAGCATGGATGGTTCGGTGCCTGCATGCGGAGTACGGCCCATGGGCTTCTCCAGCAAAGGGATGACTTTGGCTGATCCCGAAACGCCGGTGGCCGCTCGTCAGCCGGAAGTCAATTCGCCGTATGGAAACCCCTCATTCACATACCGAGGACCCCAACTGGGACGTCCCCCCTCAGTGGCGCCAAGGGGTCCCCAGGCCCCCCTTTTCCCGCCTCGGGGGTAGGTTCAGGGGGAAGCCGCATGGTGATGCCGTTGCCGGGTGCTCACCATGCCCTCGAAGCCTCGCCGTGCCTCCCCATACCGCGGGTAGATAGCCATGGCGGAGGCTGTAGGGCTTCAAGAGAGACGCAGGTGAGACTTGAGGCGTCGAAAAACGCCAGGCAGGCTTGCTTGGCCACACTGCTTCCCCAGATCCTCAGCCTTAACAGCAACCTTAATCCTCAATAGTGCCCCGATGAAGCTCGAAGCATAACACCCGCCCGCATCAAGATACACACAGAGTTGTGGGGAAGTTGCCATCACCCCGCCGAGCTACGCCTTGCCGGGGGCCAGAGCCAGCCAGAGCTGGGGAGACGCAGGCGGAAACTCGTCGCCGCAAAGAGTTATGCCCGTGTATGTGCAGGGTAAGCAGCCCGAGGCGGTAAAGGTCTCGGCGTAATGCAGGAGGAGAGACCGGCGGCGGCAGCAAAACGGCGTCCGTGGAACGCCCGTGGGTGTCAGTTCCGGTTCAACATTGGGGCCTGCCTCTCCCAACACTGGTGAAAGTGCAGCCCGGTCCGGGGCACCGGCAGATCCGTTGCAGCGATAGAGACACCCAGGCCATGCGCCTGCGACTGGAGCTTCCCGAAAGGCTTTCCCACTGCACCCTATAGTTTCCGCCCTTTTCGAAGTGCCAGCGACTTGGCCCGTCGCTGATACCGGACCAGGAGCAGACGAGGAGGCCGGGCTGGGGCTGGTGGTGGAATCCGACGATGCTTCCAATCCACTCCGCTATTTTAACCTCCCAGGCCGCGGCAGAGAGGAAGGGTCCGGAAGCTTCGCGTCGTGCCAGGGAACGGCCTCCCCCCTGCGTAACCAAAAACTAGCTTCCTGGACGCAGAAACCTGCATCCCAAGCTATAGACTTTGGCGACGTTGAGCCCGGTGTGACGCATGCGCACAGGAGAAAGTCTCGCCGGCAGTTGGCGGAGCAACGACGCCCAGGGATTGACACGCATCACCAAGGCACGCTGGCCCCAGGCCCGGCGTCTATATAAGCCCTCCTCCTCAGCCCGCCTCGATTGGGGCTTAGGGGTCGCCAACGCCCCCGGAATGTGTGGCACCAGAAACACGACGCCCCGATAGCGGGGCCGGAAAAGGGCCGCCCCGGGCCCGCCTGGGCAAAGGACATGCTCTTAACACAATCCAATCGAGGCGGGTGCTCGGGACCTGCCGTTGTCTTGGAACCTTGTGTGGCGATGCTGGCCCGGGTTTAGCACCGAGTCTATGTGGGCCAAGGGACAAGCTGCTAGGCCTGGTTGGACGCTCTTCGCCCGATACCCGACATCCGCGCCGTTCCGGCATCATCAGGAGCTGGAGGCGTGTCCTCTACCCGATCCAAAACCCGCCACCGAACTCCTCTTCACTCGTCCCGGCCATTCCGAAGCTATCCAGCCAGTCTTTGGGTGCGTCTGCGTATCTGAGACGGTCCACCGCCCGGCGCTCTGTAAAGGGACAACGGCAGCAGTTCGCTCTTGTTGCCGTCGCTACTAGCTCGAGGCCACCTCTCATCGACTTTACGTGCGCATTCTTGGTTAAGACCCAGCGCCATGGGCCCCAGGCACGCCAACTCGGGCTGCGTCTCGTTTACGGAGCGTTGAGCCTCCCGTTTTACGACAATTTCTGCGCCATCGTCAGGTCGTCTCGGGACGCGGGTGATCGGCCATGCGGGAACCAGTTCAAGCTCTCTGGGCGCCCAGGGTCGGGATCCAGTCCGTCACCATCCTTCGAGAACCCCCTCGAGTCCTCACACGCTGTCTTCCTGGTTAAAGGAGGTGAGTTGTGTGGTTTGGACACTCGGCGCTATCACTCGGTACCCCTGTAGACGAGCAACCCCCGCTCCAATATTGCTCTTCGTGAAATCGAGCCAGAAACATGCTGTGAACCGCTACGTTCGCGGGCATATTGAACGGTCGACGCGAGAGATGTCCAAGTCGATATCATAATTAGAAACGTACAGAGAGTCGAGGCCTGCAGACCAGTATCCGCGTCCGCACGGCTAGCTTGGGACCTCCGCCTCATCGGTAAACAGCACTCTACAAGAAAGATCGTGTTTGCTGGCTAGGGCCGTGATCCCTCACTGGGCAGGACTTTCCAGTGTAATGACCGTCGTATCCGTTCAATCGTCCGTCTCCGCTGAACAGATTCTGGCCGTGAAGCCGAGTGGGTGACTTGCGAGACGGCATCGTCAAGCCGAGCTCGGGAAATTGCGTCTCGAGCCAATTAATACACTGCTCTCATTAGGACCAAATCAGATTTCTCTGATAGCTTGCCTGGTATAAATCATGATGTCATATCTCACGGGGCAGCCCGCGGCCCAAGTGCACAGCCTGTGTCCGTTTCCAACCCCACGGCTAGAACGCACACTCTTTGAGCTTTCCTGTAGCGCCGAGCGTATACTCTATCCATCGGGCTACGCCTCTCCGCCCAGCCACGAGCACGGTTCCGGGGTTCATGACATGACAACCCTCATAGGTAACACAGAACGGTGGTGCCGTCGCGTCGACTAAGACCATAGAGGTAGGCAGTGGATAAAGATGCAGAGCCGAGGCGTAATCCCAATGGACTGGGCGGATAGATTGCCTGAACGGCGCCAAGTAGCCCTGGTCCAGCAAGGTCTTCACGAGCTTCCGCGCCGCCTGCAAATCGTAGGGTACATCTGGCGCAGTAGGTTTCGCCGGTGAGGAGTCGACTTCCATGGCCTCTTCAACGGGCGGCTGGTCATTCAATGCTTCGGCACTGGGCATCTCGACATCATCGCTGGCGGCGCGTTCCTCTTTGGACGACTTCAGACGTACAGCTGTGCGTCGCAGACGGGCTGATACATCGTCACGGAACAGAACGACCTCATGGGCCGGGCCGAAGATGGATATCCTGGCTGGGTTTGTGGTCCAGACAGCTTCGCCTCCGTATTTTACGCCTGGTTCGGCGTTGGCAGACGCGAATGCCCTTCGTATGCGTGAAGTGAACATGTCAGGCACTGGTTTGCGAGGCAACGGCACGGCGGCGCCCGCCGAGAAACTCGACGCCCATCCATCGTTTTCGCCAGGAACAAAGACGAACGTGGCTGACTGCAGGAGGGTGGGAAAGTCAGAAAGTACCGACGCGAGGGAATCAAAGTACTCTTTGTATTCCACGCTGCCGCCACTGGCGCCACCGCCGGCCATGACGGCATGCTGCGTAAAGTTGCCCGTCAGTACGAAGGTCATGGGCGAGGACCCTTCGGGCTCCGCCGAGTACAAGGTGAGAATCTTGTGCAGCGCCTGCAAAGCACGCGGCTGGTCCAGGTTCAGCTCGCCGAGGATAATGACCCGGCCACGGCCGGGCGTGCCGGTGTCTTGTATCTTGGTCGGTGGCAGCAGGCGGTTCTCTAGCCTGCGCATCTTGGAGCCTACCGCCCGTTCGCTGCCGACGCCTAGAAAGTCGATCCAGCCAAAGCCACCTCCGACGGTGTGGTCTTGGGTTCCATCTGGTCCGCTGACGCCCAGGGCCGCTTTCCGTTTCTCGCAGGGAGGCTGGCCAATAAAGAAGCATTGGAACCGACCTCCAATCATGCCTCCAATACCACTACTCGATCCTAGCCCTTTACCGACGGACTCCTCCTCTTCTTCGTAGACGCCATCCACCAGGACGATCATCCCGGGGGTGAACCAGGCCGAGTCTTCTGGTATCGACCTGGCATGCGATACGTCCAAGGATATGGTGCCGGTCAGATCACTGATAGTCAAAGTGCCCGTCGGCGACACCGACAGGAGCCCAAGCAGCATGTGTTGACTGCCGTGGCGTCCCAGCAAGTTGGCTATCGGCGTGATCCTATGTGTCTGCTGAGCTGTGAGGAGGGCAGACGCAGACCTGTTGAGTGATGATCTTGTCCCCTTGGTCAGAGCAACGGCCGACGTCTGGAAAGATTCGTTCCGCAACAGCCTCTGGTGAATGACATTGTACCTGTTGCGGAAGAGGTTGGTCTTGTGCGAGGCCGGCGGCATGAGCGATGCTTTGGACGCGTCTCTCTCAAAGTGTTTTTTGGTGACGTTGTAGATCATGCGCGGCTGGTCGTAGGCGCCGACGACCTTGAGCCATCTGCGGGGGTCGTTCAGGCCTACTTCGTCCGTGTCTTCGTCCACTTCCAACGTCGACAACCCGAAGCTCTGTTGGCTCTCCTCCCGCGTCAACGCAGCCGCAGGCCGCAGGCCAAGACGTGTGTTGGTGAAGTCGGCCTCTTGTAGCGGCTCGATGGCAAGACTGTTCTGGCGACTCAGTTCCCGACCGGTCACGACCCTGCCCCCGTGCATATTGCCCTCGAGGGTCTTGAGGATGTCCTTCAGTTCAGGACTTGTGCCGTCGACAATGACGCCCCCATTGCGATTCTTCCATCCCTTGGCAGCCTCCTCCAGCACCTTCTCGGCCAGGCCCTCCTCGCGCCATCCCGACCCGCAGTGGCGTCCGATAAAGGTCGCTAGTTCTTGTAGAGCCGTGGAGGTCAGGGTCAAGCTGTGTTTCTTGGTGAAGGTCCTAAAAGCCAGCGGTCTGAGTGTCGCAGGCGGCAGCAGGATCGGCAGGATAGTGGCCTTGGATGGCGCAACAGAGAAGGGTTTCAAAGTGTGGGCTGGCGTTCCGAAGGCCGGCGACGAGGACGGAATCGGGTTCGACGACTGCGGATTCGGCGTCGACTTGGCGGCGAATATAGAGGGCGCCTGGGGCTTGCGGGCCTGCATTGCAACGGAAGACGGTGGGCGCGTGCCTTTCGGGAATCGATGCAGGTGTCGTTTTTTTCCTGGCCTCGGTCGGGGTGGTGAGGCAAGCGATGCAACGGGTTTTCGACGCCTGCTTCTCTGCGCAAGGCTGCAGCACCCATGGGGATGGGTTTGTGACGGCACGGGCAGGTTTGCAAGACGCGTCTGACGCGACAAGAGTCCCTCCACGTCGCGCGTTTAATGGGCAACGTCTGCCGGTGGGGGATCCCCTGCAAAGATCCATCGGACGAAAAGCTGCACCTGGATGGACCCTTGGGGCAGCGAGGCCACCCTACTCAAGGTACATGATGTACGCCATTAGGCGCTAATATTTATTGCCGAGTACATCTTACGCTTCATCGTCGCGTGCTGGTACTTGCGGCCGTACAGGCAGCTGTGGCTGGCAGTGGCCCGTTCCACTACGTCAGCGTACCTAGGGGATCCATTCCCCGAGCTCTCCCACCTCAACTGAGCATCCTCTACCCAGCCTGGGATACTATTTGGGATTTCCCACAACCTAGTTGGCGTCGCAACACCTACCTCGAGCACACATAGAGTTGAACCGAGGGGAACGGCGTGGTCCAATCTATCCCCAGCCATGCTCCTCTCCCGACTGCGATCGACGCCTGGGTCCTGGAGCCTGCCAGTGCGGCGCTGCGTCTCGACGATCACAACAAATCCTCACATTGTAAGTACTGCCTCCCGCTGGATCTGTCAGGCATGCAGTCGGGAACCCGTCAACTATGATGCATCCTACTCAACCTATACCTTGCCTGTGCTTAGAAAGTCTTCGCCAACCCCATTGGCAACGGCCATGTCCTCACATACCTCAACAGCGACCCTCCGTCGCCGGAACTGGCGATCGGTAGCACCACGGCCTTGCCACCCACACCGCGGTCATTCACCGGAAACCCTCGGTTCCTCTCCATTCTCAACGAAGTGCTCGACAAAAATGCCGCACACGATCCCTTGTTGAAGAGTCAGGCACAAGCTTTCGCAGGACCCGGCGGCGCCACACTGGGCTCGGGCGGCGCTTTCTTCCCACAGCAGCGCAAACAAAGGAACACGCGGGGTCATGCCTCGGGACTCGGTGCCGGAGGTGGCGCGGGGGGCGGAGGCGGAGGAGGCGCGAGTGCTCAGGGCGGAGCCGGGGGTGCCGGCGTTGGCGGGCATGTGCACATGAGCGATCTCCGAAACCCCCCAGATTTCGGAAGGATCGCCTGGCCCGAGGACATACTCGGCAGCATTGAGGTGGATGGCAACGGAACCATCGTGGGCAAATTCCAGCCCAGCGGCACGTACCGGATCGTCACCAACGAGGGGATGTAAGTTCCGTCTTCCACGCGCGCTGCGAGGGCTCGGTCCCGGCTAACGCTGCCCGCTCTCGTACAGATTGGGTTTGAGTGACTTCATAAGAACAAAGCTCATAGAAAGGCTGGAGGAGGAGGAGCGAGGAAAAGCCTGATGGCTTACCGCTGCATGATGGCGGCACGGCAGCATATTCCACCCATATTGCACAGACGCCCAACCACATGATACCGTCCCCGTGGAGAGACTGCCCAGGTCGCGTATGTCCTCTCCAAATGATTTCGGGTCTTCCAAAGCCGGGCTCTGGGTGTCAACTGCAGGTCGATGCCCACGGGACTGACGACATGTGACGTCGAGATTGCCGAGAATGGCCGTCACGGATACTCAGGCGTGTCTCACTCGTACCCGGGCCGCGGACTGCGCAGCGGAGCGGCACACAAGCAAGGGGTCTAGGTTCCGGCTGGGCCCTATTTGCATAGTACCACGCAGTTCCGTAGCATGTGAGAGGCCAGCCGTACAAACACCACATACTTTGGCCATGGGCCGCGACAGCTGACCTTGAAGATTGCGGGCTCCCAAACACCGCCCTGTGGGCTACCATATTTAGGTCATTGGTGCCGTGCCGTAGGTGTCTTGGAGCACACAGGCGAGACAGGCTCGATAGGCTACGCCGTGGACTGGTCGGGCTTGCCTTGAACTAGTGGCCCAATGGCAATCCCTAGCGATAGCCGAAGGGGAAGGAAAGGGTGTGCTTGCAAATCGATCGCCCCGATTGATGATTATTGGGGAGAGGCACTGGTCCCCTCACAATGGCACAACCTTTTGACAAGTCCTCCCCCCCCTCTCACGGGCTTGATTGGATCAGACTCGCCAAAGCGCGTATTCCATCTCCACCTGGCCAACTCCCTCATTAGGACCAGGAGGACTCTTGGTTCTACATCACCACAAGTCCTGTCTAAACTCCATCTGAGTGACGGGAATGGCGCGGCGGTTGGTCTCTCGGAAGCAGTACGTAGCCACTCGATGCAAGTACCTGAATGGATTCGGTTTACACACGAGAAAGACGGTCGGAGCTACTGCAGCCACTTGCCAGACTGGTCGGGTCTCGACGGTCTTGCCTTCATCCCAACAAACCCAGTGCGTTTATTTCTCGTCGAGCTGTATGCATGCTGGGCGTCGAGAGCTGTGCAGAGGGTGTGAGAGCGACGAGTGCTTCTTGGCTACCTTAAAGTTCATATAGGTGTGGCTGTGCACTTCTTTGGTGCGAATGTGCCCACCCCAGCTGCCCACTCCCCGAACGTGGAACGTGAGTGACTGACCGGCTGGGCTAAGCTGATGAGGGGGGTGCGATATTGCGGCTACAGTCGGTCGAGGAGACAGCATCATGAGCCCGTGATCAGCTTCGTCCCATCCCATACCAGCCCACCCATCCGTCGTAGTCCAACCACGTTACACACCATTTTATGCATAGACCAATTTAAGATATGGAGATGGTTGCGGCGGCGGCAGAGGCGGAGGCAGTCGAGCCAAGCATGGCTTTGCTTTACCTACCTACGTATGGGATGTCTCTTTGCGCATCTTCCGCTCTGCAGCCGCAAACTCTCTCGCACCCACCGTCATCAGGCACCCGCCCCCCTTGCGACGTAACCCACGCATCCACGTACCTACGTAGATTAGCATCCAGTGAAGGGAGTAGGGGTCATGCCGCAACGTGGAAAAACGACGAGGAGAAGACGACGGTGGATGGGAGCAATCGAACCACCCCCTGCCGGCGCAGCAACGCTTGTCGTCTGTCAGCCCACCTCGCATGCGTCATCGTATCGACAGAGCTCCCGGTGACTGCCGGTCGTGATTTCCTATTCCTACCCGAGACGAGACATGACCAAACCTTCGGTCGCCGGCTGTCGTTATGGCCCTGCTCTCTCGCTCCTGTTCTGCTGGCCGGAGACCTTGTCTTGGAGCCCAACGCCACGCCGGTCCATAATTCGGATGCCTGGCATCCAGCAGGTTGCCGTATTTCACCTTGCCCGCTCCCGGGTGGTGAGAGGGCCGGGCACATGCATCATCATTGGCGGGAATATCGCTGCAGAAACAGCTCGCGTCCCATATGAGGATCAATAGGCGTGTATGTGCTAGGGGTACCAAGTCTGGAGACAAGTATCCGTGTACGTACGGCATGCTAGCAGTACATGTCCAGTACGTAAGCCTGGCCACCTACTCGGTGCATACCTCGACTAGAACAGCTTTACCTCAATGGGGGGGGGGGGGCGTCTGGAGCGCCAGACAGTCAGAGCCACCCCAGCCAGCCCAGCACATCCAGCAGCCGCTGGCCCGCCCATCCCGGTCAACCCCAGAGCCCCCCTGTCACATTGTTACCTCAAGCCGCGGTGGGTGCTCGCCTAGTAACGAGCTGGGTAGGGTACATTGCGTCTCCCGAGTTGCCCCTCCTTGTACCCTACCGCCCGGGGAGCGAGCACGTACCGCAGCCAGCACTCGATTAACGTGCACCACTAAAGGCCCCGGCTAGCCAGCCTCTGCCAGCACCCGCACCAGCGCCAGCAACCCGGCCCGCAAGCATCGATCGTCTGTCTCATGACGACCTCACCGACGACAACCCTTCCTTTTCATCCCCTTCCCCCGCCCCTCGTCGTCGTCCCTCTTCCCCCCTTTCCGCACATCACCGCCCATCGCGTAGAGCCGGCTCTCTGGACATGGCTCCACGAGCATTCGACGAGGAGGAGCTCTCCATTTCCCTGTCGCCCTCGCAGATCCGCCGCCGAGTCCCCGAAATCAACGTGACGTCGCATGCAGACACGGCCGCCCGCAATGGCAGTCATCATCGCAACGGCGACGGTGCCGCCCCGCCCCAGCACGGCCGCGAAAAAGCCCGGCTCGAGCAGCGCGTAGGCCAGTACAACATCATCCGCACTCTGGGCGAGGGCTCCTTCGGCAAGGTCAAGCTGGCCGTGCACCGCAGCACCGGCCAGCAGGTCGCCCTCAAGATCATCGCGCGCAAGAAGCTGATCAGCCGCGACATGGTTGGCCGCGTCGAGCGCGAGATCGAGTACCTCCAGTTGCTGCGCCATCCCCATATCATCAAACTGTACACCGTCATCAAGACCCCCAACGAGATTATCATGGTGCTCGAGTACGCGGGCGGCGAGCTGTTCGACTACATCGTCTCCCACGGCCGCATGCCCGAGGAGAAGGCCCGTCGCTTCTTCCAGCAGATGCTGTGTGCGGTCGAGTACTGCCACCGCCACAAAGTCGTGCACCGTGATCTCAAGCCCGAGAACCTGCTGCTAGACGAGAATCTCAACGTGAAGATTGCCGACTTTGGCCTGAGCAACATCATGACGGACGGCAACTTCCTCAAAACCAGCTGCGGCAGCCCCAACTACGCCGCCCCCGAGGTCATCAGCGGGAAGCTGTACGCCGGGCCCGAGGTCGATGTTTGGAGCTGCGGTGTCATTCTGTACGTGCTGCTGATAGGGAGGCTGCCCTTTGACGACGACCACATCCCTAGCCTCTTCGCCAAGATCCAGCGCGGCGTCTTCACCATTCCCAATTGGTGCCCTGAGGACGCGCAGAAGCTCATGCGCAAGATGCTCGTCGTGAACCCCATGCATCGCGCCACCATTGACGACATCAGACTCGATCCTTGGTTCATGAAGGATCTACCCGCCTACCTCGCCCCGCCCGTGGAGGAATTCCTCAATACCGGTGTAGACCCTAACAAGGCCATCGTCTTCAGTGACATCGCCCCACATGCGCCCCAGCGAGTCCAGGAGAAGCTGCACAACGAGGTGACGGAGAAGATCAGCAAGACCATGGGCTACGGCAGAAAGGACGTAGAAGAGGCCCTTGGTGCAGACGAGCCCTCGGCCATTAAGGACGCATACATGATTGTGCGAGAGAACAAGCTGATGCAGGTCAACCGTGAGTCTAATTGTATTTCTCATAACCCTTTCCCTCGGCGTGACGCATTGGATGGGCTGACCAGCTCGCCAGCGGCCTACGGTACCGGAGCCGAGAATCCCTATTTCGCCACATCGCCACCAACTGTCTCGCATGAGGAGAACATGGCGAGCGTCAACGCCGCCATGAACGATGCCGCTGTGCAGGAAGCGGATGTGGCCGAGTCACAAGCCAGTCCCCTGGCCGAGTCGGCGCGGTCTACCACGTCCACCATGACCAGCAGCTCGCCGCGAGGCAATGTGAGCAAAGTGGGCATCCTCCCGACAAGCCTGCCGGCTCTGCATAAGGAGTACCTGGAGCGCCAAAATGCTGGCATCGAAGAGCCACTGAGCAGCCAGCCCGTTCCGGATGTGCCCCTGCAACCCCGTACGCCTGCCGAGCAGCAGGAGGCCGTCCGCCGGCTTAAGCCTCACTCCAAGAGCGCCGTACGACTCGACGACGGTGCGCGGCCGCACGGAATGACCCCGGTAGCCCCCGCCAAGAAGATTAAGCCTTTGCGTTGGCAATTCGGCATCCGCTCGCGCAATGCGCCTTGGGAAGCTCTTCTGTGTATCTACAAGGCCCTGGTGAAGCTGAAGGCCACGTGGATTTTGGATGAGGACTACGAAAGGGTTCACGGCCCGGAGAGCGAACAGTATGATGACCACCGCGCCCAGTGCCCGCCCCCCTCCCCCCCCTGTGCTTGTTAGACTAACCCTGGCAGGGATGGCGAACATTACCGCAGCTCCCGCAAGGGGCAACCGAACCCATACGCCGGCGTGCCGATCCAGGACATCGATCTCGCGACGTTTGAGCCGCTCAAGTACTATCGTCTGCCGGCGGATCCCTGGCACATTGTTTGCCGCTGGAAGAAGGAAGGTGAGAATCGACTGAATCCCCACTTAGAAACCCCCGCACGTTTTTCCTGACTGGGGTCCAGATCTCCGCAAGTCGGCTGTGTCATCTGGGGTATCCTCTTCAGATGCGGCCTCGGAGGAAAACACGCGCATCTACTCGGTACTCGACAAGCGCAGGCAAGACTTTGTCAACATGCGGATGGAGATACAGATCTACGAGATGGAATACGGCGTTTACCTCGTCGATTTCAAATGCACCGGCTACGAACGACCAGACGGGACCATGCTGGAGGAGAAGGACGTTATGAGCCCTTTCCCGTTCCTCGACATGGCTGCCAAGCTCATCATGCAGCTGGCAGAAGCCGATTAACAGCAGCCCCCCCCCCTCCTGGTGATGCTTGGTGGTCAGGCCTCGGGACGGGGCCTGCGTACCGCTTGGTTTATTCGTCATGCGGCCGTCTACTTGGGCGTGTTGGCGAGACACGCTCTCGCATGTTCTTCTTGCACATGAAAGGCCCGGAGGGCCCTTGCCACGTTTATGGGTTTAGGGAAATCACATATGCGACGGAGTTACAGGGAAGATACGGAAAGGAAACATATGAGTGGAGTTTGCTATACCCCGGGGAATGGTTGGTCAATCGAAGCAAGAGCTGGACTGGTTTGGTTTACAACGAAAGGCACGGGGGAGAGGCCTCGATTCTCGAATATAATCGCGAGAGAAGGGCATTGACGAGGTCCGCGCATGTTCTTTCGCAGGTAGCATAGGCAGTCGTGGGCATGGGCTGCCACGCAGGGGCCGACACTGTCGTTTCCACAAACTGATGATGACTTTTGTGTTACGTCTCAGTGGGCGGAAGAAACCCACCTTCGTCTCGTATTGTGCCTCGACTGGGCGGTATGGGCGGCATGGACTCCGGGGTCGGGCGCCACGAGTCATGCGTCGCATGTGACGTCGTGGCCGGAACGATTCCGGCCACTGTCGGTCGGTCAGGGCCGGCTTGTGGTGGAGAAGAGGGCCAGTTTCCATTATCTAACCATCGGCGTTCTGTTTGGCGGACGTTCCCGAACCGACAACACCAAGCCCGCGCTCCCGATGGCGTAGCCTTCACCTTCGTTGCGTCGCACGCTCAGATGGAGGACAAAACCATCGAGGCATTTGGCATGGCCCAGGTGACGATTCGGGCATCGTGAGGCTTGCGCTCCGTGGCGTCGCTGGGCCCAAACCTATCGTCGGTCGGTGTACTTGGGCTGCCTAACCCCCCGGCTGCCGTGATGGCCCTTCCTCGCTGACCTCGTTCAAGATATGCCGAGTCGCGATGGCGATGGCACCGACGACAAGCAGCCTCTCATTCGCCTTCGGGCCCCCCTCGGGCTCCCCAGCTGGTGCTCGCCAAGGGGACTTGGGCTAGGTCAAGGGAAGGATTACGGCAGCACGTCGGCCGCCCAGCCGGCCGGCCGTCCGACCCGCCGGCCATGATGGAGGTTGAGGCCGGAACGATTCCGGCCACGATGTATATCAGCGCGACCGTCGGACGCAACGTGGCGGTTGGGTTTTCCTCTCCTCAGAACCACAGCAGCAGCATTCCTCTCACTCAGCCTTTTGGCCACCACCACCATCAACACCCCTCCCGAAAACCCCAAGCTCCCAGGGGCCCTCATCGTATCGCAAGTGTAGCACGCCCAGGCTCAGCTGGTCGGCGCCCAAAACACCCTCCGCCTCCTCACCGCACTGCGCCGCGCCTGCCTTCTCGGCTTCCTCTTGCCCCCCCCCCCCTGGCCTGCCTCACGTCCACGCCTACATATCCCATCTCCCATCTCCCCCCCCCCCCCCCCTTTCCCACCATGACGGCCCCGACCTCCACCTTCCCGGTCCTCACGGACACGCGGCCGGACGACACATCGCTCCCGGCCTTCATGGTGTCGACGACGCGGGGGTTCCTGCCGCGCGGGGAGCCGCTGGCAACGCTGCCGGCCGCCTTCGCCAAGGTCGAGGACCTGCTGCAGCGCATGCCGGTCAAGACGGCGTCGGGGGCGCCGGGCCTGCTGGCGCACGGCACCTTCGGTGACGCCGTGCTCGACGAGCTGCCCGACCTCACGCCCGCCGTCGAGGCCCACAAGGACGACCTCGTCCTGCAGAACGCCCTCTACCGCGACTATTCCTTCCTCGCCTCGGCCTACCTGCTCGAGCCCTGCCACCAGCGCTTTATCCGCGGCGAGGGCTACGGCCTCGGCCGCGAGCGCCTGCCCCCCGTCCTGGCCCGCCCCATCGCCCGCTGTGCTGAGCTGTAAGTCCTGCCCGTCTATTTTCCTCACGCGTGGTCCCCTCTCTGTTGCTTGCTGCCCGTCTCTCTGTCTTTGCCCTTTCCGCTTCCCTCCTTTCTCGTCCTTCCCACCTCGGCCTTCCCTTTCTGTGGCGTGCCCCCATGCCGAGGATGCGTACCATATCGTAGTCGACGGTTACGTTCACATACCCTTCCTTATCTATTAACCTTCCCCTCTTCTCCATCCTATCTTGGACATGTACCTACCCCCCCCCCCCCCCCCCCCCCGCCCCCTCCCTTTCTTCTATTTTATCCTAGACACCCACCACACACCCCTTCTCTATCCTCTCGTTCACATGCACCATGCCTATTGCCCCTATCTATACCTACCGTCTTCCATGCCTGGCGTGGTGTGACCAGCACGCCGGGGTACCCTGTTTCCGTTGCCCCTCGACACCGTACCCCTTGACTTCATCTTCTCCTACTTCTTTGTACGGCACCGACCCATGCCAAGAGTACCCATGAATGGCTGACACTCCCTTCTCTCTGCCCAGCTGCGGCTTCAAGCCCTTCATGGAGTACGCCGGCTCGTACGCGCTCTTCAACTACCGGCTGGAGGACCCGGCGCTCGGGCTGGCCTACTCGAACCTGCGGCTGGTCCGGGCGTTCGAGCACGGGCTGGACCCGACGTCGTCCGAGGCCGGGTTTGTGCTGACGCACATCGCCATGGTGGCGCACTCGGGGCCGCTGATCGCGGGCACGGTGGCGGCGCTCGCGGGGGCGGGGGCGCAGGACCGCGCCGGCTTCAACGCCGGCATGGCGCAGATGCTCGGCGCGCTGCGGGCCGTCAACGGCGCCATGGAGGGCATGTGGGACGTGTCGAAGCCGCGGAGCTACACGTCGTTCCGCACCTTCATCTTCGGCATCACGTCGCAGAGCATGTTCCCCAGCGGCGTCGTGTACGAGGGCCTGGGCGACGACGCGCCGCGCCACTTCCGCGGCGAGTCGGGCGCCAACGACAGCATGATCCCGCTCTGCGACAACTTCCTCGGCGTCGCCATGCCCGACACTCCGCTGACGGCCATCCTCAAGGACTTCCGCTCCTACCGCCCGGGCAACCACCGCGAGTTCCTCGAGTGGGTGGCGGCCGAGAGCGACCGCGCCGGCGCGCGCGACTTCGCCCTCGCGCTCGACCAGCCCCTGCCCGCCGACGCCGCCGACGCCGAGGCCCGGCTCGAGAGCCGCCGCCTGTGGCTCCAGATCCAGAACCAGGTCCGCGACTTCCGCTGGCGCCACTGGTGCTTCGCGCGCGAGTACATCCTCAAGCAGACGTCGCACCCCACGGCCACGGGCGGCAGCCCTATCGTCACCTGGCTGCCCAACCAGCTGGCCGCCGTCATGGAGGACATGGTCGAGGTCTACAACCAGGTCGGCGGCCCCGAGGCCCACCTCGGCGCCGCCGTCGACGACATCATGGAGCTCGTCCAGCGGCAGAAGGAGACCCTCAACAAGGAGGTCAGCAAGTTCTGCGCCGAGAGGGGCGTCGCCCGCTAGGTCCCCTTCCCCCCCCCCCCCCTCCCCCTCCCTCATCTCGCCATATACCCTGCCTGTACTAGAAAGCATATATGATTCCCTGTTCTCCCGGCCGTCCGTGTTAGGCCACGACCGTCGGGTCGTCGGCGCACGGTCCTCGTGTGGCTTAACTCACACAAACCTCGTGTGTACAAATAGTTATACCGATGACTGTCGTCTCGGTTAGCGGATAGCTTTATTGAACAACTTTCTGATAACTCCTTTTCGGACACTAAGATCGTGACTACATAAAGAGACCAAACAACTGGTAGCATCTCCTGGTTCGATCGGGACGACGTTACTGCGACAAACATCTGCCACCACGATCCGGCAGACGAAACACGCTCGCGGCCCCCCCCCCCCCCCCCCCCAGCGTGACCCCATCTAACGACGGTGTCGACGAGCCGACTAAACCGACAACAACTATTACCTATCTTCTTGTCTCAAACCCGCCTCCTCTCGATGGTCTACTCCCTTGATACGCATTTGTTAAAACCTTAACGCCTTCCTTTTTTTTAGAAAAGGGAGTTGCTCTTTCCGTTGATACGATAATTGTCATAATTTACCGGGAAACTACAAACAAAACAACCTAACTAAGCGGGAGTCGTTCCCGATATTATAATATACCGCTCTTATTATAATAAACGCTTTAGCTTTGGTCTACCAAGTTGCAGACTTTGTAGGAGACTTCCCACGACACCTTAACCTTCCCCTCTATAGCTTTTTTTTTCACTTCGAAAAGTGGGACAGAAGCCTCTGCATAACCCCCCAAAGTACCACGGCGAGCCCTCTCCTCAAGGGCTCAAGGGAAGGAGGCCGTATCCCGACCAAGGTGAACAGCGACACCGTTACCCTATTCGCCCGGGCCGACGCCGAGACAGCGGCGCACCGTATCAATGCCGACATATCGACCTAGTATCACTCCCCTTTTTCCCGGTCGGAGGGAGAGAAACGCGACCGACTCCTCGTTCAAGTCGCCGACGAGCCGCAGCCGTCGCGAAAGCGCCAAGGTCCGCGACACGAGGCCCCGAAAAGGCTGCTGATCGAACAAGGACCGAGAGGAGGAAAAGAGAATAGAAGGGCCCCGAAACTCGAAGCGACGGAGATGGAGGACTCGGTACGGCTTCGACACTCTACACGGAAAACACGGCTTCGGCCATCTCTTTTGTCACGCGACACGTGAGTAAGCTTGAAAGCGACTCTCACCTTCCTGTGTTGTATAAAGGACGCGGCCAGATATAGCCCTAGGAAGTAAACATATCCATCCATCTCTTCCCACGACACCCAGCTTTTGCAAAGTTTACGGAAAGACCAATCTGGGAAATCCAGTACTACTCAACACCGATCGACAGAGCTTCGCTACCTCGCCTCCGACCCCATAAGAGCATCCACGACTCGGGGACCCAAGGTCGGACAGACTACACAAAGAGACCAAACAGTCCGTCTAGCCTTTGTGCGAACTGGAGTGTGTCGTAGCAGCGTGGCTCTAGCGCATGGCGCCGACGCGTCCCAGGCAGCGTCGGGGCGGGCAGTCACACCACAATCCACGCCAGACGTATCGCAAGCTGCTTACCGAGTGTTGGGCCACGCAGTAACCAGGTATTGCAGCAGTCGACTCTCCTTAATTGCTTGTCCTATATGTAGGTGGAAGCACCCGGTACAGACCGGCAGACGCAGGCCACGGGACTGCGAGGCCCAGCTCGCATGAAACAAGACAGCCATAATTGAACTGTCCACGCTCCTGTCAGAGACCGGACAGGGAACGGCGTTGACACAACCCCCCCCCCCCCCCCCCCCCCCCCCCCCCCCCAAAAAAAAAAAAGGGCATGTCTTTAGTTCTCAAAATAGTAAAACAAAGCACGGCGCAGTAGGACAAGATGGTTTTGTTTGTTCATCAATGGCAAGGTGCTCAGTATTTGTCGCTATTTTAATTCTCCGAAAAGTCTATGTACCGGAGGTCCGTCATCTCATAAGCAGCGTCATCAAAACATTATCTATCCACGAAAACCAATCAGTCTCTTAGATGAGCTGCTGGAAAGCGCGGTTGACCGGCGAGCGGACGTTGGGCACGCTCTTCCAGAAGTCAACCGTGGCAATAGCACGCTTGGAGATACCCTCGGGGGTGAACTCGAACTTCTATAGAATGGGTTAGCAACAGGTCTTTGCAGGAATAGGGCGAAAAGAGGGAGAACTTGCCTTGTAGACGTCCTTGTAGGCACCCGAGGCACCGAAGCGGTTGATACCGAACTGCTCGTGCGTGTAGCGCTCCCAGCCCATGGTGCTCATGACCTCAACCGACAGCGAGGGGATGCCGTCGGGCAGGACGCTGAGCTTGTAGTCCTTGCTCTGGGCGTCGAAGACCTCGAAGCAGGGCATCGAGACAATGCGAGCCTTGATGTTGTGCTTCTCGGCGAGCTCCTTGGCGGCATCAACGCAGATGCAGACCTCGGAACCAGTCGAGACAAGAGTGACCTGGGCGTCCTTGTCCTCGTGCAGGACGTAACCACCCTTGATGGCGTTGGCCAGGATGGAGCCCTCAAGCTGGGGCAGGTTCTGGCGGGACAGGGCAATGATGCTGGGGGTGTGCTTGGAGGTCAGGGCCATGTAGTAGGCAGCGCTGGTCTCGTTGCCGTCGGCCGGGCGCCACACCATGCAGTTGGGCAGAGCACGGAAGTGAGCCAAGGTCTCGATAGGCTGGTGAGTAGGACCGTCCTCACCCAGACCGATCGAGTCGTGGGTGGCCACCCAGATGGCGCGGACCTGGGACAGGGCCGTCAGGCGGACGGCACCGGCAGCGTACGAGACGAAGTTCAGGAAGGTACCACCGAAGGGGATGAGGGTACCGTAGGCGGCAATACCGTTCATGACGGCGCCCATACCGTGCTCACGCACACCGTAGCGGATGTATCGGCCGGCGTAGTCGCCAAGGCCCGTCTGCGGCGGCTGGAAGTCGGTGGCACCCTTCCATCGCGTCAGGTTGGAACCAGTCAAGTCGGCGGATCCACCAATGAGCTCGGGAATAGCAGACTCGATCTTGGTGAGGACAGTCTCGGACAGCTTGCGCGAAGCGACAGCGGCATCCGCGGGGGTGTAGGTGGGCAGGTTCTTCTCCCAGCCCTCGGGCAGCTCACCCTTAAGGCGGCGGCTGAGGTCGGCGTGCTCGGCCGGGTACTTCTTGGCGTACTCGGCGAACAGCTTGTTCCACTCCTCCTCGGCGGCAGCACCCTCGGCAGCGTGCTTGCCGTACATGTCGTACACCTCCTGGGGGACGGCGAAGCTCTCCTCGGGGTTGAAGCCGAACTTCTCCTTGACCTGCTTGATGTCATCGGCCTTCAGGGGAGAGCCGTGGACACCGTGGGTGCCCTGGTTCAGGGAGCCGAAGCCAATGGTGGTCTTCAGCTTGATCATGGAAGGCTTGTCCTTGACGTCCTTGCACTTCTGGATGGCGGCCTCAATGCCGGCGAGGTCGTTGTCGCCGTCATCGACGACGACAACGTGCCAGCCGTAGGCCTCGTAGCGCTTGATGGTGTCCTCGGTGAAGGCACAGTTGGTGTCACCGTCAATGGTGATCTGGTTGTCGTCGTAGATGGCAATCAGGTTGCCGAGCTGCAGGTGGCCGGCCAGGGAGCAAGCCTCGCCCGAAACACCCTCCATCAAGCAGCCATCGCCCATGAAGGCGTACGTGTAGTTGTCAACAATAGGGAAGCCGTCCTTGTTGAAGGTGGCAGCAGTGTGGGCCTGAGCAATGGCCAGACCAACGGCGTTGGAGATACCCTGACCCAGGGGGCCCGTGGTGACCTCAATACCGGGGGTGTCGTGGGCCTCGGGGTGGCCGGGGGTGATGCTGTCGACGGTCTGTGAAGAGCAGGTCAGCGAGAGGGGACTTCGGTCAAGACGAGGAGAGGAACTCGCAGTGACTTACGCGGAAAGCCTTCAGGTCGTCGATGCTCAGCTGGTAGCCGAACAGGTGGAGGAGGGCATACTGGAGCATGCAGCCGTGGCCGTTGCTGGGGGAGGGGGGAGGAGGGCAGTCAGTATACCATCGGTGGCAGCGGGCAGTAGATAGGCTCGCGCGGACAGGACTTACGAGAGCACGAAGCGGTCCCGGTTCAGCCAGCTGGGGTTCTTAGGGTTGAACTTCATGAACTTGTTGAACAGGACGTGGGCGACCGGCGCCATGCCCATGGGCGCACCGGGGTGGCCCGAGTTGGAGTGGAAGGTGGCATCAACCTGCAGTTCGGCAAGCATCAGTCAACCATCCAGAGATCGATTGGCGTTGTATGCCCTCGTCCACGCCATGGCGGCACCGTTGTGGTCGTGGTCGAGGGCATCCAGGGGGGGCGGTGCCCGAGACGCGGGAGCGGGGGCGGGGGGACGAAAACTCGTCTGGCAGAGGCAGGAGGGGGTGGAACTTACGGCGAGCGTGCGGATCGTGTTGATCGCCTTCCAGTCTTGCTCAGTGTAACCCATGATGGCGGTGTTTCTCGAAGAATAGAAAGCAGGTCGTTTCGTCCTTCAAGGTGTTGGGGAATGGGAATGGGAAGAAGACGAGACCTCGCGGCGGGAAATGGACGGGCGGCGTGGGATGGTTAATAAGGCGAGGAGGGGCAATGCAGGTTCGCTGGCTTGACGGCGACTTCATGGCAGACAGACACGCACCTGCTGGACCGGAGCACTCTGGCCCATGCCCGACACACTAAGGAGACCTTGGGGACCCATTCCGAGACGGCGTGAGTGGGGGGCCTCATACAGGCATCGTTATACATCGTGGCGGCGTGTACACGCTCTGGGGCAGCTCGTGTACCTTAATGCCTCGGTCGGGCCTGCAGGTCGCGGCAGGTGTACTTGCGTCCGGCCTGGGTCGTTACATGGCCCATGGCATGAATCTGCGAGCTAAGAAAAGGAGAACGGCAGCCTTTGCCAGCTCTCTGCCTGCCCGCAAGCTCCATCGCTGGCCAACTTTGCGCCAATGCGCCGAGAGGAGCTTCCCCAATATGACGCAGCCGGTACCGCGACGGCCCAGCTGTTCGGCCCATTTCCTTGCCATGACGCTTTACGTCTTCCCAACTGATTTTTTCCCGCCTCTACCCCCTTGGGGATCGTCCCGGGCGACCCGGCCGCACGTAGGGTCCATTTTACTTGGGCGAATACCTACGGTCGCGAAAGTAGAGAACACATTGCCTCTCGTCTCTCGATCCGTGCCCCAGGGCAGCGACGCATGGCTCAGCTGGGGTCATTGGCAGCATGTCTTTTCCGACTCGTGCGCTCCGCCGGCCGCCGTCCGTCTCCCCCGTATCGGTGTTTGTCAGGCACTCCCGGAGCGACGCGAGCAGGTCCGACGACGGCTGGGACGGACACACATCTCGATAGCGAATGGGGAGGACGCTCCCCACCAACCACGCGCGCTGGCCAGCCCGAGGCGCTGACTCCGCGCCCATGAACGACACTGCCCTCGACCTGCGCGGCCCGCGTCCGAGGATACGCTGTATCTGTCCGCCCGAGGTAGTGGTGCGCACCAACAGCCGCTCCGTGGGCGAGAATCCGGCATTGGCAACCCAACGCCAACATTGATCTGGGCTGGCGAGCTGGGACGACGACGGCCGCCGGCGCCGACGAATTCGTTCCATTCGGTTCCGTAGTCCGGGGCTGGTTCTTGGCACCCAGCAACCGGCCTTTCTTATCACCGATGAGCTAGGCCTCACCGTCATCAGTCCCCAGTTTGCTAAATATCCGGCCGACCCTAGTCGATTCGGCAATCCTGATATCAAGCCGTGCAGAAGCAGGTACCCTGGCAATCCACCGCGTACTCGCTGGGTACCTGACGCCTGTTGCCTGGCCACTCTGGCGAGTCAAGGCTGCGGCCGACAGCCACGTTGACACGATCCACGGAAGGCTCGGATGTCCATTGGCTAGGTTAAGTGTGGTTAAATTCCAATTACTGGCCCCTCCTCACCAATTGAGCCTTGGTGAAAAAGCCTTACCTGCGCCCGCGAATCAGACCCGACCGAGAATCGGCGGCACCGTATCGGGGTCCTCCTATTGATGGATTTCGCCATGCCTTACCTGCTCCGCCAGCCTTGCCGGGCGACACCAGACCGAAGAGGTCACGGTGCCTAGGAAGAGCCTTCTCCTCCATTCGCCCGTCCCGTTCAGTACTTCGCGCTCCACTTCGTGTTGAGGTACAGGTAGAGTATCTCGGCCCGACGACATCCGTGTCCTGGCCTTTGCTCGTGTCTCACGATGACCTCCCTGTCACTTCGTGAGACGAGGTTGTGAAATCGGCAGGCAGGAGCGGGTACACCCATCTGTTGCGCGCCGAACGACTAGACTCTGCCATATGGGGGTGTGGATGTCGGCAGAAGAGGTTGAGGCCGACCTCGCCCGTGATTTCTATCTGTGCCTTATTCGACGGCCATGTAATGCCTACCTAGGTACCTAAGGTAGGGAACCAAATATCAAAGCCGGCAGCAGCAACGGAGCAACGCCGGCGGCAGCGCCGGTAACAGCGCCGACAGTAGCGGCGCTCACTACAGCAGCACCAAGAACAACACAATTCTTTATATGTTCCTACTCGCACCAAACACGGGGTGCTCAGCATTACAAGTATCGATTTCTCTATTAAAGGTGTCGCAAGCAATGTAGACTTCGAAGGTACTTCCAGCCAAAAGAGTCGTTTTCGCCGTGGCCATGGTCGATTTCGCCGTTCTCGCTGCTGACCGGTATAGTTTAATAACATAGCAGGCTCATTGCTGAAGGAGCTTTAGGAGCCGGCGAGTGAGTCCCAACATGCACCAAGGACAGTGCTGATTTCTTGCTTCCTGTATATAGGCGGCCGCGTTGACGTTATCGTGTCTTTTTCTTTTTCCCCCTTTACCCATTCTACGGTAGACCAAATCACTCTGGTTTATTCGCAATTGAGCCGGGGCTGCCTCGAAGCGTAACATGCGGCGGGGCTAGGTAAACAGGAAGCAGCCAGTCATTCTCACAAATCAGGATCAGTATGCATTGACGGTCATGGGCGGGCGAGCGGGTTCTACACTCGAGCCACCATTTGCCTTTCAAAGGGGCCAGGTGGTCGGCTCAATGCCACATGATCGTAGCCCATAAAGCATCCCGACTACTCGGCTCGCGGGACCAAAGAGCAGCTATTGCCTACGCTTCCAGATCACACCCATTCTATGGTAGAAACGGGGTTTGACACTTGATCGTCGCGAAGAAGCCTTCTTGGGGGCGTAAAGAAGTTACAGGATCCATCCTACTGCAAGGTACCTTGGGCCCCACAGGGTGATGGGAGTGAGCTCAAGTTCCCAGCCTATTGTGGCACAGGGGGCTAAAGCCAAGCGCGAGATGCACGTTTTTGGCCGCGTATAGGACCCCCGTGGCACTGGCGTTCCTTTCGGTCTATCTCAAGGGGCGTCGACTATGTTTCTCTCCACTTAGATTGCAATACTTTCCCGACCCTCTCGAGACGAGCGCCCGCACGCCTAGCCTCCAAGGCCAGGTCGGGGTTGGGCGCCACCACCGTGCTCAGAAGCATCGGAGGAACATGGCCGCCCTCGGCGGCGTCGGGCCCGGCTTGTTGCTGCTCGGCGTGACGGGCACCGGCTTCGGCATGAGACCGACGGCCGTTGTAATCGACGTCCAGGAGCGGCAAGGCGGCCGATGCATCGCCCTGGCCGTTGGTGGTCGGGGGTGAGGTGGCAGGGCTCACGAAGGAGTGGAGGAGAAGAGGGCCGCTGCCCTCGTGCTCAACCATGATGCGTTGCGGGCTGCCCAGGCCTAGACGGAGGGCGGTTTCGTGCGCCATCAGTGCTGTGCTGGTCAGGGATGCCAGGGCCTGAGCCTGCGGCTGTGAGCGGGCCGAGGTGATGAGTGCGGCGGTTGACCGATCCGCCAGTTGGAGGGAGAGGTTCGGGTGCTGGGCGGGGAGGTTCGCCATCTTGGCTCCAGGCTTGCAAGCCGAAAGTGTATTCGGGAGGCCGGTCAAGCTGGAGGGTCCGTGGTGGAGGGTGGGAGGGGCCTGAGGCCGAGGAGCGAATGGACAGATGGAGGCTGGAGGCGTGGCTGGGTAAGGAACGGGCCGAGAATGGAGGCCGCGACTCGGAGTGCATGTAGTGTCCAACGGGAGCTCGATGTGAGTGTGGTGTGTGTGTGTGTGTGTGTGTGTGTGTGTGTGTGGGTGAGTGGGTGAGTGGGTGTGCCAAAGACGGAACCCGGATGCGGGCGGTCACGAGAGCCCGCAATGAAACAAACAGTCGGCGAACTAGTCGACGCAGTAGGCGGTAGTGATCGGATAGGAGCGCGATACACGTTACTTCGCTTGGCAGCATAAGGCCTGAATCGTGAAGACTGAGAGACGCCGGCGTGGCCACCGCCCTCGGTGCCTACCACTTGGCCGTATTGCAGGTACATAGTTTCGAGCAGGAAGCTATACTACTTACCAGATCCATCCGTTCGCTGTTGCGGCCGTGGAACGGATGGTTGGCCCCTCTTCCCAGCGCGCCATGCGCGATGACGCTTGGCCTGGGGCGCGCTACTTCCCATGGATACCACTGCGGCGGATGGATGTTGGGCATGGAGGCGGACCCCTGTCGCCCGGCTCCCCTGTACCCCAGGAGGGACCTCAGCATCCATTGAGATGCCTACCTCCATAGCTCCGGAGTACATGCGTGCATGTACATACATGTGCAGTTACTTGCCCAAGTACGGCTCGATCATCGTCAATCAGGTGGCGCGGGGCGAGAAGCGCTCCAAATACACCGGTTAGAACGGAAGATCCCGTGCCCATGGCATCGGCTACGGAAACAGCACCCGCCTGCAGGCGACGGTACTGGCGCTGGGCCTCTTTCCTGAATCCATGGGCGGACGGGTTGATTGCCGCCAGCACTGCAAGAGCGGTCTCCCTCGCCCCCTCACGCCAATGAGGCTCTAAGGCCCACGGAGGAGACTCATCCCATGCAACTGGATCCAGCTGCTTCTACTGTAGGTCGTCTGCTTCAACCCGCGCTCCACCCGGGCCCTCCCTCCCCAAGGTTCCCCCGAATCGTAACCCGACGTCCGCCCTCGATTGCACGCGCCCGCCCGTCAACCTCGACCGCTGCGTGTTTTCCCCGCGCTCTGTCCATCCATGAATAGATAGGCAGCAGAGAGGTGGGTTGTCTACGGGGCTCGGGCGCGCAGACCATTACGGGCCACCGTGGCGTTGATACCCGACCATCCCATCACCGCTGCGTTCGGACGAGACAAAGAGAAACCCGATGGACAACGCCAACCGCAGTGGAGCTCGGACAAGCTCCTCGGCATCCTGGCAGCATCCACGGAGGGGTCGACCGCCGGCGCGAAGTGTAAGTAAAACGGGAGGTGCTAAGATTTTCTTTGCCGCTTGCATCTGGATACTACCTACACCTAAAAACTTGCCTTGCCTCCCATCTGCCACGTACCGCCGTCTCTCGCGTCGAGCCCTTCCCCCCGCCATGCCATCGCGTTGATCTGCAGCGCCCACTGACGCGATGCCGCGCCGACAGAAACTACGCAACGGCACCTGGATCGTCCCTGGCACCGGCGAGCGTACGCGCCGCCAGTTTACTCTGCGATACCCCGACTACGACGGCCCTGCCGACAACGACGACGCATTACCCTCGCTGGCTGAGAACCCGACCGCCATCGCCCGACTCAAGGCCATCTTGCACAATGGCAAGACTCGCGCATGCCTCTTCGGGGCATGGCTGGCCTCGCCAAAGGGGCGCGGCACCCTGAAGTGCTCCGTCGCCTACTTGATCGCGAGCATGGGCACCTTCTACCCCCCCTTTGCCCGCTTTCTCGGCCCACTGGACGGCAAGCATATCGTTGCCACCATTGTCACCTACTTTCACCCCGCGAGGACGACGGGCTCTCAGATCGAGGCCGTGGCCATTGCTATCACCGGTGTCCTCTATGCGCTGCTTATAGGCACGCTGTCCATGGCCACGTCCGTTTTGGTGGGCTCCATGTGGAATCAGGTGAAGCTTTCGTACGCCTTGATTGTCGTTGTCTTCCTTGGCGGTGGTATGGGCTTTATCGGCTGGGTCAAGCAGAGGGTGAACAATCCTCTCGTTGGTGTCGGCGCCAGTATAGCATCTATTGGTATCATTACCATTATCACCAAGGATGCCTCGGTCCACAGCGGTATCTTCACTAACCAGAAGATCATCCAATATCTCAAGATCTTGCTGATGGCCACTACAATATCGACAGCTGTCAACCTTCTTCTCTGGCCCACGTCTGCCAGGACCAGCCTCCGCAGCAACATGAGGACTGCGTCTGTGTCGCTGGGAAACATGCTGTCCATGATCACCAAGGGTTTTCTCAGCGGCGCCGAGGAGGACCTGAGTGGCCTCGGCTTTACGCAAGCATCTTCATCCTTCCGCTCCACCTTGATCACGATGAACAAGAACCTGCGGGAGTCCAAGTACGAATACTACGCCGTCGGCCAAGAGCGCATCTACCAGCACGATAAAGCGGTGGTTAGGTGCATGGAGAAGCTGGCGCAGTCACTCGGAGGGCTGCGAAGTGCCGCTGATACTCAGTTTCAACTTCTCAAGGAAATGTCGAACACCGCCGGTAGTCGGCCAATGTCACCTATGACCACCAACCCCTCTTCCCCTCCACTGGGCAGGCCTGGCAGCCAGTTCAAGAGCGGCTCCAAATTCGCAGTCCTCTCATCCATTGATGAATCCCCCGACGAGCGCTCTGAGTTCGACCAACCAACTCCTTTCAGCGAAATCCCTCCACCACCGCCACTGCCCCCGGGCGTATACCGTCATCCGTCTGACATATTCGAGATATTCATTCAGCGTCTCGGTCCCTCCATGAAGTCCCTTGTCCATACTTTGTCCGAAATTCTTCGCGATCCGCCTTTTGGGGCTCCTGGCAGCCCCATCACGATTAATGAAGTTTTCAAGCACAGCACCAACGAGGCTCTAATGCTTTTCAACTCACAACGGGCCCGAGCTCTAGAAGAAGTATATAAAGCCATTGAGATGGAAAGATCACGGCCGGAGAATGTGCAGGCAGACTATGAAGAAGTCGCAGCCGCTTGTGGTCACTTTGCTTTCAGCCTTCTCAGCCTAGGCGACGAGATGGAAAAGTATCTAGAGGCGCTCGAGGACTTGAAGATGGTCGTCGAAAAAAACCGACGAGGCTGGGGTTTCCTCTGCTTTTGGCGTTATTTCATGCCTGCGGAGAGCATCGGGGCGAAGGACCCAGAGGAGCAACAGCCTCTGGTTCCGCCAGTCAAAGCACTGCGAAGATCGGCCATGCCGAAAGGTATCCCTGACAACATCACGCGCAGAAGAGATTCGTTTAGTTGGGACGCCGCGCCCCAAGCTAGTGCCGTAATGCGATGGATGTCGCAGAGGCTGCTCCGCTTCTTCCGATTCCTCGCTCGCGATGATAGTGAGTGGCCAACACCCCACCCTGACAGTAATGGAAAGCTAACAGGCACAGTTCGATTTGGTCTCAAGGTCGGCACGGGGGCCAGTATCTATGCGATGTTTGCCTTTATCCCTGAAACAAGACCTATCTACCAGCACTGGCGTGGCGAGTGGGGCCTCCTCTCTTTCATGATCGTCTGCAGTATTACTGTGGGCGCATCCAACACCACGGGTCTCTCTCGATTCACAGGCACTGTTATGGGCGCCTGTTTTGTGGTGCTAAACTGGTGGATCACGGGCGGCGAGCCCGTTTCACTCGCGTTGCTCGGATGGCTTGTGTCTTTCGGCACGTTCTACATCATGGTCGATCGTGGCAATGGTCCGTTTGGGCGCTTCATCCTGCTGAGCTACAATGTCTCGTCTCTTTACGCCTACTCGTTGAGCCAAAGAGTAGATGACGATGACGATGATGAAGGGGGCGTCAACCCTTTCATACAGCAAATCGCCCTTCACCGAGTTGTTGCCGTGTCGATTGGCATTCTCTGGGGCCTCGTAATCTGCCGTCTCATATGGCCCATCTCGGCCCGCCGCAAGTTCAAAGAGGGACTGTCGATGCTGTACCTGCAGATGGGCATCATCTGGAAGCGCGGCCCTCTCGCCATCCTCTTGCAAAGTGACGCTACGGAGTCCTACATGAAACTGGGCGAGCAAGCTGCCATGCAGCGCTACGCTACACAGTTACAGACCCTCTGCATCGCCGCCGCCAACGAATACGAGCTGCGCGGGCCGTTCCCGGAGGAGGCCTACCGGCGCATCCTGGGCCCGACACAACGCCTTCTCGATGCGTTTCATGCCATGAGCCTGGTCACCCTGAAACACGGGCATCTCAGTGATGGCGAGAAGGCGCTTCTATACCACACCGCCGATGAACGAGCACAGCTCTGTTCTCGAATTTGCCACGTCTTCCAAGTCTTAGCCAGCAGCATCATGCTGGAGTATCCTCTCACCGACGCCATTCCCAGCGTCGAGGGCACACGGGACAAACTGCTGGGTAAGATCTTCCGGTTCCGAAAGGAACACAACGGAGCGGGGAGCGGGGCCGAGATGACCGGCAACGGAAGCGAAAACGATGCAACCAACCCCCATCCCACGAGCAGAGGCCACGGGAAGAATACAGTGCCGGGTGACACCATCAATGTGCCGAGACTAGGCAACGTTCACGCAGAAGAGCCCGACTACGCGCTCCTCTACGCCTACGCGCTAGTGACAGGGCAAGTCGCCAACGAGTTGAAGACGGTCGAGCGCGAGATCGAGGCGCTGTTTGGGAAAATGAACGAGGACATACTCTTGTTACAGTAACTGGTTCTGCACAGCAGATGGACTGGTTGGGTGGATATGGCTTTTGAGCAAAGCGATGGCGCGTTGCCGGGTTTGCCCTTACGCATGGTGCGAGTACATTAACGAGGTGGTGGGCATTGCGCTCCCCAGAGGTGCCGTTTGTTTTTCCTTTGGGCGAGCACAAGATGCGTGGGAGACAGGCGAGGGTGTTTTCAATTCCTAAGGCTCCACACTTGTAACTTTATACCCCTACTTGCCGTACTATCGAGAATGACGTCCCCCCCCCCCCCCCTGATACCAAAGTGCCTGAACCGTGGCGGCAGTTGCAATCGCCTTGCTATCCTGATGCCAAACATCTGGGTTGGATTTGTCTCGTTCCCACGGTGTCTGTGTTGGCCAGCAGTGCTTTGCCTGGGTTGGATCACGGGCAAGCTGCACCGTGGAAATCGTCACGGACAGGGGTCATGATCAAGCCGCACAGGACGGTATAAAGCTATCACGGAGGGCGTGAGGTCCGAGCCAGTGTATGGTATTGATAGAAAGATGGTGTAGCAGGCGTGGTTCCGTTCCCTGCCAGCTGGCCGGCACGGCTCCGGGTTCCCTGGAGCATGGCGCAAGGGCTGTGTAATCTACCTGTAGGTTGTACCCCGTCCTGTATCGTATCCGCGTGCGTCACTGAAGGCTATCGATGGTGCTCTCCCAAGTTATACAGATAAAAGAAAGTTTCAAACAACCCCCCCCCCCCCCCCCCCCCCCAAAAAAAAAAAAAAAAGACTCTCGCTGTGAGTGCTAATGCCGTGTCACTCCTCTCTTCCAAGTCCTCGCCATGCCATTCGTATGCCGTCTTGGTGCGGCCGATCTTGGCCCGGGACAACCGAGTACGCGTGGGGGCGTGCGTACGTGCGTGTGTCCGTGGGTGCGGCCGGTCTCGGCGCGGCCTCATGGCTGGTGGTGGGTGTTGGCCATGGATGGTACAAGGGAGGAAAATGGGGGAGGGGGAACCGCGGCGGGAAGACAACGAGAGCCACCGGGGTTAGAGCGAGGCCGGTGTGGCGACGGCTTCGGGGCCCTCGGACGGCCAGGGGCGCATGGCCATCGCTGGAGGCCACGCCGATGCCGCCGGCGGGTCTGTGGGGGGGACTGGCCAGGTGGCCCCGTCGGGGCCGGGCGTTGATTTCGTCGTCGTCGGGATGGGCCACGGGGCCGCCTCGGCGTGCTGGGACACCGGACCGGGGTAGGCCCGGGGCGGGCCTGCCGGGCGCAGGGTGTGCCGCTCGTGAGCAGCCCGGGCCGGCGCCGCCATTTCGTCCCACGAGCCGCGCCGGGCAAAGGACTCTGATGGGCCCCAGCCGCCGCCGTCGCCGCCACCGCCGCCGTCGCCCCCGGGGAAGACCGGGGCCGGTTGGGTCAGAGCATCCGGTGAGGGTTCAGGGCCGGCCGTGTGGAAGAAAGGCGGCGGTGCCCCCATGGCCGACAGGACCTCCCTGGGCGAAAGCCCGTTCCGGATGTGTTGGAGCGCGGCGCTGGCTTCGGGCGGGTTGGCCAACCTCAGGTAGTCAAAGAGACGGCTCAGCTCCTCGGAGGCGGCCCGTAGCTTTCCCACCTCTCGTTTTACTACGGAGCAGCGGGATTCAGCCTCGTGAGTCGTCTGCCGTTGGGGGAGAGGGGGGACAAGGCCTAAGGAAGCCCCCCTCCGCTTTTCAGAGGAAGTACATACAGGACATGTTCCGCGTCTCGCCGGGCATCGTGGCGTAGTAGCATACCCACCCTCGCTTGCGGCAAGTCGAACAGACGGGCCGTGTTGCGTCGCACTGCGGTCGGACATAAGCCAGGGCGAGTTCGACGTGACATTGATGCATGCATCTAAAAATGCTCGGCATACCTTTGTCTTTTTCAGGCGGCAGGTGTTACAGGCGGCCCCGACGCATTGCCGCGGCTCCATTCGGACAGGAGTGGTGACTGACGAAGGCCCGGGGACCGGGGGTTTAGTGGCATCATGGCTTTCTGCGGCCGGATCAGCTGCAGGCTTCGCCAGGAGCGGTCGGAACTGCGATGGCATGATAGAATGATATGGAGGGCTAGGTGGTCCAGTACACTTGCTTCGGACCTCACAGATCCATATCATATCATATGATCAGAGTCGCCGACGCACAAAATACATACGAAAGGTGGGGAGGCCGAGGTGGAAACGCCGACGAGGGCAGTGGTGTTAGACGATGGTCGTGGACGGCAGGGAATTCTGGGGAATCTTCCTCGGCTGTCGAACCGGACGGCCACACCTGAATAATATCTTCACGGAGAGGCAGTTCGGTCCGGAACAAAGTCCAGGACCCAAGACACCTGCCCGACCGCCACACCAGGCGCCACGCGGAACCCATGCTCCTGGTCGCCGGTTAGCACTTGGAGTGGTGTGATCACAGTGGCCCTTCCCTGCAGCCATGATCGAGTTTGGTTCCTGGCATCTTCTGCAGCTTGACGGCTCTGCTGGCAGCCAAGTCAGCGGGTGAGGGATACATACAGCCTAAAGGTATACATGCCGCTTCTTTCCAGCCGCCCACCCCGGCCCGGGCATCACTTGCCTCCTGTTATCCGGGAAGATGACGAAAGCGGATCAGGCCAGTGCGAATGGACGCCTGGGGGGCGGGGGGGGGAACGAGCGAGAACATGGTGTGGCGCCCCGAGGCTCGACGTGGTACACGTATAGAGGCTGTGTCGCGAGGGTTACCGGGACAGTGCGCGTACGGCCTAGCGTGTTAGTTGCTTGATTCGGACAGGTCATCCGTGGTCCATACGGGGTCCACCAGCTCGCTAACCCTTAGCTGCAGCCAGCCCTATCGAGAGGGGGGAGGGAGTGGTTCAGGTCTTCGCCGACCTCCTGTCTCTCGAAGTTTCCCCCGCGAGAAAAGTGCGCCTGGCGGATCATGGTCCGGCCAGGGTCGTATCGAGTATCAATTGGCCGTGAGGACGACAACGCGCTACCTTGGTGGCCCGGGAGGGGAAACTGCAGCGCAGCGGTGGCCTGGAATGCGGCCCTGGTTGCGGTACTGTAGGTCGGAAGCCCTTGGATACTCGAGTGAGCACGACGGCCCGGGATGTACAACAAGAGACCCTCCAGCCGCCGTTTCCATCCAGCCAGGGTCCATCGTGGAGAAGCCAAACAACGGTATCTGGTTGGCAGAGTGGGCAGCCCCGTCGGTTCAGCGACTGAATGAATGGGTGGAAGCAGCGCCATCGCGGGCCAACCCGCAGGGTCTGAATCTCCCAAGCCGAGGCTGGCAGAGACAGGCGGCCGCTGATTCGTCGGCCGGGGGACGACGCGGGAGCCGCGGCTGCGACGAGTGCTGAGTACCCGGGCAGCCGGGGCTTGGCGGATCAAATGCAAGCATATGCATACATGGCGTATCTGACCATCCGGTTTTTCGGGGTTTCGAGATGAGGAGAAGGCGGGCAACCGCGGTGGGGCGTGGATCTGGTGCCAGGTGATGGATGATGGGGCCGCCCGACACGCAGCCCACGCTGGGCGATGCCAGCCGGAGGAGATGGGAGAGCCGATGGAGAGTACACTAGTATACAGGGTCGCCAGATGCTTGTCTCGAAAACCAGGTTACCAACTGCGAACTCACATCGGCGCTTGCTTTTGCGACGCTAGTGGCGGCGTGCTCGTAAAAAGCAACAACACAGCGAAACAAGGGCTGGAGGGGCATCGTCAGCATGCAGGAGACGCTCGAGAAAGCCGTGGAAGGGGGCGTCATGATGGGCGCCGTAGCGGTTGCGAGAGGTAAGGAGCCACCGGAGCGCCACTCCGGGCGCGCAGGCGCCGAGCCAACTCCGGGCCTTTGTGATAACACCGCCCGCCCCCCTCTTGCTTGGTTTCCTCTCCTGCCCGCCCGCGCTGCTTTCGAAGTGGCCCGGTCTCACCAGGGTACACAGGCACCGTCGACTACTGCCATGCCGTCGGCCGCCGCGCTCTGGCGCCCGCCGCCCGCCCCATGGAAAAGGACACCGTCTTCGCCACGGCGTCCATGACCAAGCTCGTCACCACCATCGCCGCGCTCCAGCTGGTCGAGCGCGGCCTGGTCGCGCTAGACCAGGACGTCGCACCCCAGCTGCCCGTGCTGGCGGGGCAGCCCGTATTGGCCGGCTTCGGCGACGACGGCGTGCCCCGCCTGAAGGCGCGGGAGAAGCCCATCACCCTCCGCCAGCTGCTGACCCACAGCTTCGGTGGTGTTTATGACTTCTTGAGCAGCGACATCGCCCGGTACCGCCGCCACCTCGGAGTCGACGGCGCCCGGGGCACGACGGTGGACGAGCTATTCGCAATGCCGCTTCTCTACGAGCCCGGGGACTCGTGGACGTACGGCGGCGGCTTGGATGTACGTGGAGATGCCGTACTTCGGGGGATCCTGGCTGCTGACCTCGGCCAACCCACAGTGGACCGGCAAGCTTGTCGAAAAGCTGGCCGGGATATCTCTTGACGAATATACCAAGCGCTACATCCTGGAGCCTTTGGGGCTGAAAGACATGACCTATTGTGAGGCCCAGACCGCCTCGGCCAGACCAGCCATTACCCCCCCTCCTTTGTCCTACCTAGGAATGCCAAGTGCCAACCGACCACTAATCCCCGCCGTTCCAGGGCCTGCCACACACCCCGATATGGCTGATCGCATGGCGCGCATGGCCATCCGGGACCCGCAGGGGGGGAGAGCCGTGCAATCGCGCAGACAGATCGAGCTTGCGCCCGGCGTCCGCGAAGCCTGCGGCGGGCAGGGGCTGTACGCGACGGCGACCGACTATGCCGCCGTCCTGTACTCGCTTCTCGTCGACGACGAGCGCCTCCTGCGGAAAGAGACCGCGGCTCTCATGTTCGAGCCGCAGCTGTCGCCCGCCGCCAAAGCCGCGCTGAACGAAGCATTCAAGCAGCCCGGATGGGCCGTGGGCCATCATCCAGCCGGCGTCTACGATTGGGGGCTCGGCGGCCTGTTGGTGGACAATGACGCCCAAATCGGTAGGAAGCGAGGGACCCTGTTATGGGGCGGAAGCATCAACAGCTCGTGGTTTCTCGATCGTGCTACCGGCGTCTGCGGCGTCTTGGGATGCAATCTCCTTCCTCCGGCGGACGTGCAGATTGAGAAACTTCTCAAGGCCTTTGAAGACGATGTGTACGCAAGAGCAGCCGCGAAAGCACGACTGTAACAAAAACAGCCTCGCGGGACGAGCAGGCCTGCGGCGGGTTTCGTTTGGCAATTCGTTTCAACCCCCGTACCCTCGGGTTAGTAGAACCAGTTGGCGCATTCCTCGCCCCGCCTTGGACGAGGCACCGACATCAAAGCTGAATGCGGACTTGAGATGACATTCAACATAATTAATGTACACAGTTACGGGACCAAGGTCCGAAGCAACGTCATTTATGCTCCCGGCCAAGAAGTGGAAGCGTGTGTCGTGCCCGAATCTATCCCTTTTTTGTGTTCATCTCCCTAGCCGCCTCATCAGGCTTACCCAACGTCGCCAGCCGCTACCCCTGGAACGCAGGCAGACAGAAGGCAAAATAGCAGATACTCAGTCGATCTCCACATCGATGTCGAGGTCGAGGGCCCCAATGATGTCGTCATCGACGAGCGGGCGGTGAATTTGGGGTATGCCCTTATTCACCTGGCTTGTCGATTGGTTTTGCTGCAACTGTGCAATATGAGGCGGTATCGGCTTGCTGGCGGACGCGTCCAGTTTCGGCGTACCATTGGCTGGGGTCGGGGTGTTACTGGCAGGTGTGGAATCCTTGCGCTGCGCGCTCTGCCGGCGTGTCGTGTCTCCGGTGCCCTCGCGTGCTTTGGCCTTCTCCTTAAGCTGAGCTTTGCGGACCTCCTCGGCATTGCGGCGCCGGTTCTCGGCATTGAGCTGGGCCAAACGGTCTTGTTGAGATACAGCTTGAGACGCTCTCTTATTCGGCGTCAAGCTTGTTCTAAAAGCAAGCCGGGGGGTCTCGAGGGAGTCGAGTTTTTGCTGGAGTTCGCCGGCCTTTTCATGGTCCCCTCGTGCTTTGGCCTCTTCGACCGAGTTGGCCAGTCGGTTGCGCTCGGTGGGCGCAAACATCTTGCGCAGCTCACGCTCACGCTGCAGTTTCTCGTCGAGTTCGCGGTCGGTCCAGGACCGGTTTCGTAACTTGTTTATGTCGTCAATCTTGTCGTTGAGCATTGACTTCTTGGGAAACACAACGCCCTCAGCTTGGGCTGTCACTTTGTAGCGGTTGAACTCAGCCTGGAGACAGTATCAGTATGGGTAGGCGGGGCGGGGGAGTATGTTTGGCTGCTGACCTCGGTGAATTCGCCCTCGGAGCAGGCGATGAAAGGCCACTCTCGCTCTGCCTTGCCATGGGCGGCAACAATGTACTGATCCGTCACAAAACTCTGGCCATTGGGTTTTTCCATAGCGTAGGGTTTGCCAGTCGCAAAATCTGAAGACGCGTTAGCAATGACACTCCATAGGACCCGTTCGCTCCAGCTGGTGCATACCCTTGATGACTGCCATGCGGTAGACGTTGGCGCCGTGAGCATCTGGGCCAATACAGATACGAACGAAGCAGCCCTTCATGGCACTTTCAAAGCCTGGGAAAAAGCAAATTTGGGCGAAGCGACTGCGGCTTAACCGTACCCGTTCGATATCACGCAGATCTGCCGGCGGTGACTCTTTGACCTCGGGGGTGTGTGATGACCGAGACCGGCGGTTGCGGCTGTCCCACTCCAGATCACTATCGTTGTCGCGATCGTCGTCGTCATCCGGGCTGTCACGGGTGGCAGAAGTGGTGTTATCTTTGTTGCGCTCGCGGTCTTCGTCAAAGCGACGCTTGCGGTCTTGTCTCTCGGCGCGGGCGCGGCGCAGTGACTCGATGCCCGAGCTGGTCTCGCCTACTTTGGCACCTCCAACCTTGGTGCGCTGTCGCGACGTCTTGCGCTGAGCCTCCTCGAGCTCTGCGTCATTGGCCTTGCGCTTCTTCGCTGCTTTCTTATCGCTCTCATTTTGGCTCACAAGCTGACGCAGGAGACGGTTCTGTCGCTGGAGCTCAATGTCGTGCATGCGCTCGGCAAGGATAGATTCGCGTTCCACCTCTCGAAGTCCCATGATATGCTCCTTCTCCTCTTCGTTTGTATACATGCCTTCGAAGGGGTATTTGTTCTCCTCGTCGTCAAGCATGTTGCCGCCAGCCGCAGAGGCCGCGTCGGAGTCGCTCTCGTCCATCGGCGCTGATTCTTGTGATGCTACCGAAGCCGCATCGGATGAGCTGCCATAGGGATGCGTGTTAGTATGCGCCATTTGAAACGGCTGGGTTGGGGAGTTATGGGCGGCTCGGCGCATGATGGGCATCATGTTTTTTTGGAGGGGAACATGGCAGCCTGTTGCATGAGACAAGTTTGGAGGGAAGGACTCGAGGGGGATGCTGGTGTAAACGGGGGAGGAGAACAACGTGGTGTAAACAGGCTGGTACGCAACGGAAAGTACATACGCCTCGCCTTCTTCCTCATCCGAGTAGTCCTTCTTGGGGTTTTTTGCCGGCACCTTTTTGGCCGAATCCTTTTCCTCTGGCTCCGGCGACCCGGATTCGGATTTGCTGATGTTTATCGCCTGCTCAGATCCCTCGTCATCCGAGGACTCGTCGCCCCCGACGAGGGCCAAGAGCTCGTCATCGACGTCCGCCATTGTAGCGCCCTGCTGTGGAGATGTTGGAATTCAAGCGATTTCGCGGTGGGCACAGGCTCCGTGGTCGATCGCGACTCGGATCAGTATAGCAAGAGACGTGTAGCAACACAAGCGGTATTGACTGCGCCACGCTCCGTAGCAACAAGAGTATGGCAAGCGACTGCAGGTATGAGAACAAGGAGGCGAGCGATAGCAAGATGAAGCGGTGGCAATGCGTCGACAGCAACAAGTCGACAGGGTACGAGGGGGTTTAAGAAGGGGCGGAGGTTGAACGGGGTGAATCCCCTATTCCCGGTAAAAGTTGGTAGAAAGGCAACAATGATCTTGCTGGCTTTCAGGCTCAGCCTTGTCCAATGCGTCCGAGGTGCTCGCGTACGCAGCTTCTGGATTGGCTGCAAGCTGCTGGCAGCCGGGGCCAGCTGTGGCGACTTGTCTACACCTTCCGCTGCACCTGGAGGACGGAAGCAAGACCCGCTGACAGCGCAGATAAGATAAGCGCAGGTACGGACCGGGCTCACTGTGTTCTAGCCGCACCCCATCCCTGTCCCTCCATTCCATGTGCGCGTGGGATGAGATCAATCGTTCCAGAAGCGCTGCTGGGGTACGGCATCGTCATACAGCTGTTCACTCCCCCATCTGTGCCCATCACGCACTCGCAACCAGCCCAGCGCCGCTATGGCCTCATCCCGGGAGCTCATGCGCACCTTGCGCCGCAGTGGCCAACTACCCATCCATGACTTTCTTGCCCCCGCCTTGTTCTCATCCAGTCGGCGTTGCATGTCCACCACATCTTGCCGGAAAAGTGCATCGCCAGCCCAGGATGGCCCGGCTGCTCCCAGCTCCCAGAAGCCCAGACATAAGCCCTTGACAAAGGAGCAACGGGAATTTCTTTCTTCTGCCGTAAGGAATCCTGCTGCCTGGCTATGTTCTCGCTATGCCGCTTCTCCGCGTCCTATACCCCGTCGCTTACATCTCGTCCTCTCCAGCTCCGTGTGAACCAAGCCGGTGAGCTTGCCGCCACCCTGATCTATACTGCGCAAAAGCCGCCATTGGTCAATGCCCACCCACACCTCCGCCCTCTCATGTCACACATGTATGAACAAGAAGCTGGCCACCTGCGAACCTTCAATTCATTGATCGCCAAGCACCGCGTCCGCCCTACCGCCATGTACCCGATCTGGTCTTTGATGTCAACGGGACTGGGCTGGAGCACGGCAGTCATGGGGCGTGAGGCTGCCATGGCATGCACTGAGGCTGTCGAAACCGAGATTGGCACCCACTACAACTCGCAGATCCGGACGCTGCTGGAGATATTCAGTGAATGGGAGGCGGACGGCTACGAAATTGGTGACGAATTCAAGGACCTGATCAACACCCTACGGAGAATCCGTGACGAGGAACTGGAGCACCTGGACCACGCTGTCGAACACGATGCCAAGAACGCACAGCCGTATTGGTTACTGACCAATGCTATCCGCGCTGGGTGTCGCGGCGCGATTTGGGTCAGTGAACGCATCTAAAATCCCGGCATTCAAGAAGGTATAAGATTTTATGCCCACCCCGCCCCGCCAGCAGGCTGTATTATTATGTTTTACTTTGCCAGTAGTCGATAGAATGCGAATAGAAGGGTATCCTGTGTTACCCTTGATTCCGAGGGGCGGGCTGAGCCGCCGAACTCCCACGGTAGAGCCATGCTGTGGTCCGTTGATGCTACTTGCACCATGCAGACATACCCGAAAACATCCATTTCAAAGCTGCATTTCCCATGCTTTTAGGGCGCTATTGCCCCTTTGAGGTTGCAGTTGACCATAGTCACTCCACTAACACAAGTACATATCCATACCGGCGTTCCAATCCAGCACGCCATTAGGATTTTGTACAGCGGTTTCGTACCTCATCGAACGGACATCAATGCCAGCCAAGTAGCACATGCTCTCTAGAGCATATGTGGCTCCTCTGTGTAATGAGATGCGATGTCGTCCTCGGAGCGACGACTCCAGATCAGTCACGGTAACATGGAGAATTGTTTGCACCACGAACAATATGGGTATGGTGCGCGAGCTGGCCGCGCAGAGGCACAAAATTTTGGATGCCAACATTGCAGCCCAAAGTATTCGCATGATATCGAGTCCAAAACAAGCAATCTACTTCCGCCAAGATACAAAGAAAGCCAGCAGCAGCGTCATCCATCAGATCCATGAAGAGGGGGAGGGGGCTATTCCGGGAGTAGGGAGGTGGGCACGCTTTTATGATCAGAGCTAATTGGCATCCATTGGTCAGACTCCACCCCCCAAGCACCCCGAGCGTCCCCGTTGCAGATGCTTCGTTATGATCTATGGATGGCATGGACCTCTCAGGAGCTTTGACTAGTACCGGGTTTTACACTGTGAGCTAGCATAAGGACAGGATCGTATCGTAGTGCTCTACTGCGCATTCGAGTGGCGCAAGCTAAAGACCTTGGTTGGCAGGAAGCAGCCCTGGCGGATGTCTTGGTATGTGGTAGTGGAACTGGAAGGGCATGAAGACGAGCTCACCGCGTATAAAGCAGATGCATCTACCGCATAAATTCGAAGGCCGGGCAATGGATCCGTGGCAAATGAGAGGGGCCACTTACCTGGACGCTGTAGCACGGAGACTCCCACTTGTCGGAAGAGCATACATGGCCCGTAACAGTTGCTTCATTCCGTAGAACGTATCTACCTATCCCATGGATGTTATTCCAAGCCAGTGACTCATGGGCCGAATAGCCCTGGGTGTTGCGTGACATGCCGTCTTGCCTCAGTCTGTCTCCGATTGAGTTCTGGGGTGCGATTGGTCGATGAAGCCGGGAGGGCTGACCGAGAAGGCTTCTTGCACTCGCACACACGCGCATCATGCCACTCCGTTTGTGTGTGTGTGTGTGTGTGTGTGTGTGTGTGTGTGTGTGTGTGTGTGTGTGTGTGTGTGTGTGTGTGTGTGTATGTGTATGTGTATGTGTATGTGTTTGTGTTTGTGCCCCTGTACATGGTAGGGGGTTGTATCGCTGTCAAGGGATCCATCCACGGCCCTGGGTTGGAGAGAGCCAGGGCTGCTGCTACAGTTATAGAAACAAGCTTTTTGGCGGGTCTCTAATCGCTTGGCGACGTACGGGGCGCGCTTCGCTAGATCGGCAAGCGAAGTTCCACGTGGACGACGCATAAGCTCGCACGGGCAGCCCCTTCCTCTTCAAAGGTCCATATTTCGGCCTCCGAAAACTGGAGAGATCTACCATCCAGGATGGAGGGCTGCAATCCGGGACCGTCTAGGGCCTATCTCCGAGCAGTCGGGTAGCCAGCCCATCTGCCGCGGTCGATCCATTTTTGGAATATGGAGGAAATCCTCCAGGAGACTAGCCCGGCGCACCTGTCGCGCGCCTGGACTCCTTGCCGCTGCTGAATGATGCTTCACCCCCCCTTTTTTCTCGCATGACACCGAAGCAGGCACCAGTCGCCTATCGTTTCACTGCCAGGTGACCACCACAGCTGGCCCCCAAACTGTTTGTGCCCCCCCACGCGAGCACTCGGAAGTCTGCCCGCCTTCTTCCCCGGGGGCCAAGACCGGGATCCTGCCCCGGTAGCGGGTGGTCATCCATCGATGAAGGCCACCACGGGTTGGAACATACAGCATAGATGCTGGGCTCCATGCGCATTCGCGGCACTAACTTTGAGCCGCCCGAACTGAACGATGACGCGTCGGTGTATGCCAACCGGCCCACGAGAGGCGTCAAGCCATGCAGAGAAGGTGCTGGGTGGCTTTGGGTAATGAACCGGCACAGAACAAACTGCCGGGCAGATCAGAAGCTCCCATCGTTTCTGAGACCTCCAACATGATCGGGCAACTAGGTAGGTGCCTTCGAGTTTCAAGAACAGCAACCACTGGGTAGGCTGAGCGTGTATCCGTGAACTCTTATGGGACTAGAAAGGGTCAAGGGCTCCACAGTGAGTATAAGTGCAGATACTACTTGTCTACATTTCTGAGAGCAAAAGAGCCCAAGCAGTTGATTGCACAAGTACTCGGTGTGGAGCGTAGCGAGAAGGTACTGGTAGACTTAATCAACTCCTCGGTAGGTACTTACATAGGTATGGGGGAGATATTAGGTGCCTTCCCTGCCCTGTATCACGACTTCCGACGCAACCTCACAGCGGGGGCTACAGTTGCCTGTCTAAAGAGCCCTGTAGTGACGTGATCGACCGACCCCACGTGTCCTGAAGCAGCCCGTTTGCCTAATGCTGCCCATGTCAGGGAAACAGGAAGGCGACCAGCTGCAGCCCGTATGACTCTCTCTCCGTGGGCATAAAGCGTGGTTCCCCCCCTCTCACCCATCTCCCGTCCAACTCTTCCCATCTATCCGGGGCTCTCATCCATCCGTCTCCCATCTCCGCCACTGACTCTCCACCTCGACCAGAAACTTTGAAATCCATACTCCTCAGCTTCATTTCTAGCCCTCATCGCATCCTTGTCCGATCCAACCATGGAACCCATCTTTGCTTCTCAGAAGCAGATCATCAACGCCATGGGCCTTCATAAGGTCCGAGTGGTCCGAAACCCCAACTACCAGCGCCATGGGACCAAGTCCTACGTCTCTCTTCTCAACCGCTTCGGTTTCAACCCAACTCAGCCTGGTCCCTATCACCATGTCGCCAAGACGTCGGGCCTTGAGACCTTGAAGAAGGTCGTTGGGCGTACCCCTCGTGAGGATCGAGTCCTTGTCAAGAAGACTGGCGACACGGAGCATGGCAAAGTGACTGCTGAGGACCAGCAGAACGATTCCATGTGAGTTGGTCGACATCGAATCAGCTGGCTGAGCATATGTGACGGACTTCCCATCTGACACGTAACAGGTACCTTTGTGAGGTCCTAATAGGCACGCCGCCACAGAAGTTCATGCTGGATTTCGACACTGGCTCGGCTGACCTTTGGGTCTGCTCTACTCTGGGCCAGTCAGACCAGGGACAGCACAATCTCTTCGATCCCAAGAAGTCATCCACATTCCACAAACTTCCCGGAAAGGAGTGGAAGATTGCGTATGGTGACGGTTCTGGTGCCTCTGGTACCTGCGGCAGCGACGCCATTGTTATTGGAGGCCTCAAGGTCCAGGGCCAGACCGTGGAGATGGCCGAGAAGGTCAGTACACCGGCGTAATGTACCTCAAGCTACGGTTCCCACAGCTGACCACGTCATAGCTGTCTGACCAATTTGTCCAAAGCACCGGCGACGGGCTTCTTGGGCTTGCCTTCGGCTCGATTAACACGGTGAAGAACAAATTGGGTGTACCCGAGCCTGCTGCTACGCCGGTTGAAAATATGATAGCCCAGAAGGACATTCCCCGCGAGTCACAACTGTTCACATCGGCTTTCTACAGCGATCGAGACCAAAACCTCGACTCGTTCTACACCTTTGGCTTCATCGATCGCGACCTTGTCGGCGACAATGAGATCCACTGGACTCGCGTCAACAAGTCCCAAGGCTTTTGGCAATTCCCGTCCACGACGTACTCGATCAACGGCCATTCGCATCCCCAGGCTGGCAACACAGCCATTGCTGACACGGGAACCACGCTGGCCCTGATGTCGGACGCAGTCTGCGAGGCGCTCTATAAGCATATCCCCGGCGCAACCTACGATGAACAGAACCAGGGATGGGTCTTCCCGCAGTCGACCAACGTCAAAGACATGCCCGACTTCCGGGTCGACGTGGGTGGCAAGGAGTTTGCCATCCAGGCCGAAGACCTGGCTTTCGCGGCCGCAGACCAACAGAACTGGTATGGCGGTATCCAGTCTCGAGGAGATCTTGAATTTGATATCCTCGGTGATACGTTTCTGAAGAGCTGCTACGCGGTGAGTTCCTTTCTCGTCAACTCCTAAGGGAGTAAGCACGAGCTGACAAGGGAGTAGATTTGGGACCAGGGCAAGGAGCGCTTCGGCGTCATTCCCAAGATTGAGAAGACGCAGAACTTGACTCCTCCGGCAGCTGATGATGGTGGCCTGGGTGGCGGCGAGAAGATCACCAGTGTGACTATGGTGTCGACCTAGGCTGGCTTTATGTACCTATTCAGCTTGGCGATTCCAATCCCGGATGGCTCCCAACTCGGTAGTGTGCACAAGGAGGTAGAAGCGGTGGCATTGGCGGGGGCGGAATAGCCGTATTGTTAGCACGCAGATTGAACCAAAGGCTGAGTACTACGTACATGGTGGCCGTCCCTGCTTCTCAAAGACTTGTGCGCGGTTCCGTTGTTGGCCAGCCACCCGGGCGGTCACTGCCGGCGGATTGGCTGGTTAAGGAAACGACGGGGGATTTGGCGGTGGTTGGGGCGTATTCAAGTGCACCTGGCGTGCGCAATCCTGACTTATAGCTAGAGTCGTAGTGATGGGCACCGGTTGTTTCATGTGCCGCCACGCCTCGAAAAACAAGAAAGCCGGGAGCCACGGTGAGATTGGACGCCCGGGGTAGCTGTAGGGTATGTGCAGAATGGATGAAGCAGTTCCATCACGCGTCGTTGTCCGGCCTTCCATGTGACGCCGAGCCCCCAAGTCGCGTCTCTGGACGGGTACTAGGCCGAGCTGATGACTGCATCGATGCGTTGTGCTCGGTGCCGTTGCTGTCGTGCCGGTTCCAGAATGATGCCAGGTATGTGCTCCAGGCACTTCCCTACCCCCAGCTCCTCCCCCGCAACCCGTCGTTGGCCCGTACGGGCCACGAAGCTGGAGGTCAGGCCTGCAGTGGATATGCACAGCTCTGGCGGTGGGGTCGCAGGTGCTCGAGTTCCGTGCTGCCAAGCGGTGCCCAGCCCACGGATTGCCCGGGCATGGGGGGGGTGGAGGATTCGGTCCGCACGGAGGGGCGGATCCATCCCATCCACTCGGCGCGCAAAGCCGCTAGAGGTGCATATTCGTACATGACGTGAGGACCCGCAGCTGCCGATCTGCCGTTCCCCGGGCCCATGCATCCGGACATGGATTCCTGCCTACGATGCAAGGCGATAGTGGATGCCGCCCCCCAGTCTAGCCGTCCGCTGGGGCTGGCAACGGTTGCTACGTCGTACTTGCTTGGGCAAATCCACCTTGTCGTACAGGGGAGATGGGAGAGGGAGATGCGTGGTCGAGACTGCCGGCCCGGCTGCCAACCCCCTCGGGGAGAACTACCTCTTTGTCGTGTACCTTCCCATGCCCTACTGCCTAAGCTCCCCGCCCAAGTGGGCGTGGAGGGAAGCGAGCCCCTCACCTCCCCAACGAGGCTGGACGGCTCAAGGCTGCGCAGTTGAGGGGCACTCGATCGTATGGCCAGCCAAGGGTGCGAGACCAAGTATCGAGGACTGCAGGTAGGTTCGGCCGTCGACATGCTAAGTAAACAGAGGGCTGCTGTTGGCTCGGGCTGTTATGCGAGGGCAGGATGCATCCATCACAGTTGGAGAGCCCCAACCTCAACCATTAGAAGCATCTTTCCTTGCATGCTGGCCGCTGCTGATTTCCAAGCTCAAATAGGCAGGCTGTCCTCGCATTCCTCTCGCCCCTTGCGCATCCCGTCTCTCACCCTGCGCGTTCGAGACCAGAAAACGTCACGTGCATCACCCAACCCCCTTGACGCTGCCGTCGCTTCATTGCGACATCCCCAAGAGTGCTTTCTCTTTGTCAAAGAGCCTGCTCCTCCTCCCCCCCCTCCTCCCCCTCTTCCTCCTCCCGCCGTCCCTCCCTTCTCCCCCCTACGTCGTCAGCCACCGCGACAACCGCCATCATGTCCGCCACCGGCGCCCTGAACACCGCTCTGCGAGCAGTCGAAGCGCTGTGGGCTCTCCTCGTCACCGCTCTGGTTGGCAGCCTCGTACACAGGGCGAGGGGTGTCGACGACAGCGCCGTGGTGACGACGCTCAACTTTGCCCTGTTTGTGGCCGCGCTCTCGTGGATCGCGCTCCTCTACGGCCTGGCCTCGCGGTTCGTCGCCGCCGCCGGCCACCCCCTGATCGCCGTGCTCCTCGACGCCTCGACGGCGCTGTTCAGCTTCATCTCGGGCGTGACCCTGGCCGCTCGCCTGGGGGTGCACGACTGCCGCCCGCTGGCCCTCGTTCCCGGGCTTGAAGTAAGTCGGTTCCCCTTCGGCGCCGTTGGCGTCCCGTGCGCTGACGCCGCGGGAATAGCGGGCGTGCCGCATGGCCCAGGCCAGCACCGCCTTCATGTGGTTCCTGTTCGCGTGCTTTGCCGCCACCACCTTTTTGGCCGTCAAGGAATATCGAGGCAGCTCTTTCCGAAGAGGGCCCAGCGTCGTGTAGAGGCAAGGGAGCAGCCCCGGTCGGCGGGTAGAGGCGGAGGGCCCACGTACCCTCGGCGAAGGCATGCCCGGTTAACGCTCCGTAATACGAATGCAGATGGGTATATAACCCGCCCATGGAACTATGTCATGGTAGAACTTGCCAGTGAACCCACCGTGTCTAGGTAGGCATCTTCCGGTTGGGTGTCTGCAGCGCCGAGAAGATCTGTAAGCAGATGTCCGGTGCAACAGACCCACGTAGTCTTTGTTAAGACGGCCGTCTTGTGCATCCTGATGGACTGACGGAATGTATCCACGGTCCACCGTCTATGCCGTGCGGTTCTTATCATACTTACATCTCAATCTTTACAGGTCGCAAAGACGGCGCCATATGGGCCAGCGATGTCGAGCAGGGCCGGAATACCAGGGCGCATTGCCGGGCCAACGAGCCACAGGGTGGCGCCGGGTGCGGCGATAGTACCGTTGGTGCCATACTGCGGCAGTCTTACACGGTCACGTTTACAAGGGGGAACCCGGAACGAGACTTTTGCTTGCATTACGGAAGAGGAGAAGCACTATGCCCAAAGACGCCGCGAGCCCGGTCACAGAACGCCGAAAAACCAGGAAAGAAAAGCAGGGGAACAACGCAGGGAGAGAGAAAGAAAGGCAAAGGGAGGGATGGGAACCGCGGAGAAGGCAGCGCCCCTGAGAGGGGGGGGGGGGGGGGGGGGGGGGGTTCACCACCACAGGGCGTTCCATTCTCGCTTCGCCTGCTGGTGGGCCGAGGGCGAATGCGGCGCGGGTTTCTTTTGGGCTTCCAAGCGGGCGGCCAGGTCGACAAAGGCTCGGTACTCGGACGAGCTCCGGGCCCTGTCGTGGTCGTGGGTGCCTATTATGGCCTCGCAGAGGGCGTGGTGCTCGGGCGACTCGATGAGCATCTTGAGGATCTCGTCGTTGGACAGGCGCCGGGCCGAGGTGGCTGGGCGGATGGAAGGCCGGGTCATGGGCGATACCGCCGTGAGGATGGGCGGGGAGGCGGGGGACTGGCCCTGGGGCAGGGTGATGGAGGTTCGCCGGATGTTGACAAGGGGGCGGCTCGGGGTGACGTCCATGGTGGTTTGTGCGAGCGGGCTGGGCACCGAGATGGAGAACACGACTGGTGGATGACGAGGATGGGATGGAGCGGATCGGGAGAGCTGGGACGAGTGACGGGGGAAGGCTCCTCTCTTCAGGGGGGGGCGGTCCTGCGGCCGAGATATTTATGCGTCGGCCTTCATGACAGGAGACGGAGCGGCCGCAGGTGAGCCTCAAGCTCACGGTGTAAGTCAGAGGCGAGCAAAGCACCGGCCACCCCCGGGGGCCACGGAAACCGTGAATGCCATGTTGCCAGAGCCCCTGAAGCTAGAGGACAACCAATCCGGTAATTGCCTCAGCCGGGCCTTAGGCAAGATGATGTGGTGGGATGCGCGACATTGGAGGCATCGCGTAATGGAATGCGGCCATAGGCCCCCCCCCCCCCCCCCAGCCCGGCAGCTAGACACAAGCTGCGCACCGCCTACCGACATGGGATGGAGGCGTGACAGGCGGGCACGAGGATCTCCCATCGTCGACAGGCAGGGCGCGTGGCATGCACCTGCTAGCCCGGCCGATCTACTTTGGGGGACACCGCCTCCCATGCCGTCCGTGGTGGTTCGGCGGGTGCCGCTGCGTCGCCGCGACAGCGCTGGAGAAGACGCGGGCGGCGACGACGATCCACGACGTGCCATAGGGCGGACGGAACAGGGGGCGACGAGGCCTGGTCCTCCTCTCCTCCTGGTACAGGTCGTGAGGCAGCCCCCCCGGGCACCGGATCGATGGATCACTTGGGGCCCGGTGGGCGAGAGGAGCCAGAGGCAAAGCGGAAGGCGACCAAGGCCGCCGAGTCAGAAGACGTCGGCAGGACGCCAAGACTCATGCGCCTGCACAAGTGGCGGTAAGCACGAGCTGGCCTCGTTTTCGAGCGGGCGTCCATGTGTTCCTGGATGCCACGATGGTTGCGCGAGGGGCAGCAGTAGCGGGCGACAGTGGCAGCGGCAGGAGGCAGTGGCGGCGGGCCCGCACGTTCTCGTGTGCGCACCAGCGCCCTCTCCCCCCCTCTATGGATCCCGAACAGGCCCCCGGACAGAAGCCGGAAGCCAGGGCGGTCCCCACTGGGGCAGGTGGGCACATTGGAACATGGCCGCTTTTGGCCCCGGGCGCGAGGGCAACCGCGGAGAGATGCACGCAGGCGCGGTCGAGGCTTTCACTACTGCCCTTCTGGGCAAGCCGTGAAGCGCCCATGGCGGTTTTTCCGCGGGCTCAGCGGCCGCCGGCGGGTCCATACGAGCCGGCGACAGGCGTGTACGGATGACTGCATGTCCGCCGCTCGCTGGACGGCGGCCTCTGGCTTAATCGCGCGCAGGTTCCGCCGTCGATCCTCTTGCTATCGAATGGGGGACCCAGGCCCTAAAAGAAGATTGGGGAGGGGGGGGGAGCACCGGCGTCGGTACGGGCCTGTTGACAACCGACACTGCCCACGTCCGCTGCGTTCCCGTCGGTATCGGTAGATGTACCGAGGCGACGAGGGGCGCCCCGAAAAGGGAAAGCGACGTCGCCAGCCCTGCAGGCCGGTGCCAAGCCCATCCCCCATGGCCGCTTCACCATGCGAAGACGGTGAGGAAGAAGGTCGGGGGACGGGGCGTCTGCTCGGGCGGCCGTTGGTTGGACGCGCCAGCGCCATGGATCGTCCTGACTGGATCGGCCGCCTGGCTGACTGATGCTTAACTTGTCCTCACAACTACGCGCCCGGCCGTCCAACTTCCCCCCTTCGGCCAAGTACAAGTACGGGAGCAGGGTCGCGATGGCGCCGCGAGGGGCGGGAGGTCCGAGGGGAGGCCATATGCCCATCCCCATCTACCCCGCCGCCTTGCCTGCATAGCATGGATATGGGATCGGAGAGAAGGAGAGCGGTGCCTACGAAGCCCCCCTCCCCCCAAAAACAGCGGCTGGTTTCTACTACGTCCAAGCTACCCCTTCACTATGTTCGTCCGCCGCCGTACAAGCTTTCCGTGAGGCATTTTCCACGGCCTGTGACTTATACCCACGCCATTCTCCCGCAAATGGCGTACGAGCGAGCGCCGCCGCCCGCGAGCCGACGGGATGATCCACGGTGCTGCGGCAGAACAACCCATCAACGTGCCCCCCCCCCTCGTGCAACTGCTCCTCACGACGCCCCCCTCCGGCGTGGCGGTGGATCGGGGAAACCAGCCCTCCCATGTCCCGAGGCCTTCGTACCAAGCGGACGCCTGCCTCGTTCGCCTGCCACGGCCGGGTGTCACTCTCACCACTCGCGTCCCGCGCGCCCTTCCCGTTCCCCTCTCCCTCTCGTCCCCTCCCTCTCTCTCTCTCTCACACACTCTCTCTGTCTCTCTCTCTCTCTCTCTCCTCTCCTCCCTTCTCCCCCCGCTCTGTTCTCGGCAGCCCTGCTGACTTGGTCCGTACGTAACCCCTGTGCGGATCTTCTTAAAGACGTGGACACGGCGGGGCTCGACAGCGCAGCCAAGCGGCCCAGATCGAACCGAGCCGAAGTCACGTCGACCTTCACGACACGACTCAGCCAGAGGGGGGTCCGAGTCCCGAGCCGGCTGCAAGTCAAGGCCGGCCAGCTTCCACGATATCATGGGATTGAGGCGCAAGTCCAACAAAACAGGGCGTCCCATCTGGCTATCTGCCGCTCGTGGTACCCCGGTACAAACACGGCAACGGGGAACGACGATCCCGTTTTTCCTGCCACCGCACCGTGTAAGCTGGACAGACGGCGAAAGCGAGAAAGTCTATACCCACAAGTCCGTTTCGGGCGAGGCAGGCGAGAAGAGAGGGGGAAAAGTATCCGAGTATAGACGCATACATGCCATAGGTACTTATATGAGTCGGTGCCGGCCCCCTGGATGCCACTCCTACCCAGCTCATTCCCTCGCCCCGTCGTCCCTCCCTCTCTGCGTATCTACCAACGCCCGCCGAAAGGCAACCCGGTCCCCCCCCCCGTAAACGCCCGGATATCCTCGCCTCCCCCCCCCCCTCCCCCTCCTTTCCTCTTCGCCCAGGCTGTGTATACTGTCCCCAGCTCCTCGCCAGCGTCGAACGCGCACGCGCGTGCGGTCAAGATCGCGACCTCCCACCCCCCATCTCCACCAAAGGCCATCCATCCCCTCCCCCCCCTGGGCATGGCGGCGGTATTCATTGGTTTTTGCGTCCTCCTCCTCACGCCACTGGCCATGTCGGTGCAGCTCATGCTGAAGCCCACCGACTCGTACCTCCTTTTGAAGTGCTAAGCGCTTCGCCCGCCGTCCCGCCCCCCCTAACGCCCGCCCTCGGCCCACGCATGTCTGCCCACCTCGACCTGCTGCCGGTCCTTCGCCACTCGTATATTTGGGGCGCCTGATGTACCCGCCCCTCTGCCCCTATGCCCCCCCCGTGGGCAAGGGGCTACCCAGGGGGGACGGATTGGTGGGACGTGCGGACGAAGCTGTACTGGCGTAGGGGGATCGGGAGGACCTCTACAGACGGGCTCGGGAAAGGGTTGGGTTCGCTACTCATGGACCTTTGTGCCAGCCCGCCGGGGGACTGTCGAGGGAAAAGGACACCCTGTGTTGTGCTGTCCGTGGCCGCGTCGGACGTGTTTGGGAAGAACGACTCTTGTGGTAGCCATGGGCCCTCGAGGCACTTGGCTGATTGTGTTGCAAGCGCTACATTGTACGTTGGCTTGCCATACGACCCTCCCACGCAGCGTCGCTCCTCGCAAGGAATTTGCAATTGGTCCACCCAGACCCTCTCATGCCTGCTTGCCTCCGGCAAATACAGCCTGTTTGCCAGTGTCAGTTGTAATGCTGGGCCATAGCGTTTGGGCCGCGTTGGTATGATTTGGATTTTAGGTCTTCCCCATTCAAGTGCTGCGACTGCTTAACTGTCTCTACCAACCGACCCTCACTCCTCCTGCGTCTCTCCTAGCCCTGGTCAGAAGCCAACCGTCAGGAATGCACGATTCTCTCCATGGCGGCTGCGGACACCCGTCGCGCCAGCCCCCTCCAAAGGTCCCGCTGCACCCATCTGTCCAAGAGAACCCAGGCTCCTCGCCCCTGCGTGGGTTTAAAAGAGCAGATATAAGCGAGACCGCTGCCGAACGCCGAAACGGTGCACCTCACGGGTGAAAGGAATAAATGCGAAGCAAGCGAGCCCGGCCCAAGACGTTGAGGCCGGTTCGGAGGTTGGGGCCCCTGGTCGATGTCTCTAGATTTCTAGTGTAGCCATGGATAGTGTCCAGGGCGTACCTCCTCGGCTGTGTTGAAACGGTTGCGTTCCAGAGAACACGAAGGGGTGTGAGGGGAAAATATGGCGACCGTGTCCAAGACCGACCTTGGACCACCGAGTGCCTGCTGCAGAATTGGTGGTGGAGGTCCTGGGGTTGGATGTAGGTAAGATGTGGCAATCCGCACGAAAGTCGCTGATTAAGATGTGAGGCGCACGAAGCCGAGGCTATCGAGGATAAGAGATGCACGACTTATTGGAAGTGGTAGACGACGCCGTTTTCCTATTGGGGATAGTAGACCATTCCGTTCGACTGCTGAGGATAATAGTAGCCGTCTGGAGTGGGTGTGACCATGCCATTCATGCTCATGACGCCACCGGTGCCCGGAAACGCTTGTGGCGCCGAGTACGGAGGATAGGCTGGCACTGGCGGCAATTGCGCTGCATCGTAGTAGTACACCATGCCGTTGACCTCCTGCGCAACCAGGTTGGCGCCTGCGGCTGTTTGTCCGCCTGGCTGGCTGGCGTCGCCTGGGGGCTGCCCCTGTGGCCCACCTGGTACAAAGGCAGGCGCCGTAGCCGAGTAGGGGCCCGGAGGCGGATAATAGTAGCCCGGCTGTTGAGGCGGCATCATCTGCTGGTAGGGCGGATAGTAGCCTTGCGTGGGGTATTGGTTGGGCTGGAAGGGGGCCGCGTGAATAGCACGTTCGGGTATGTGCGACAAGGGGGTGCCGGTAGACGCGTACGACGGCTGACGAGCATGCGGATCCTGGACCAGGCCATTGGATATTTGAACGGGAACCTGGTGGTGGAAGGCTTGCTGGTAAGACTGCGAGCTTTGTTGCCTCGTCGGGGATTCGATTGTCTCGACCGAGACAGTCTTCTGAGGCCGAGGCTGGTGCATAGGAATCGTAGCCGACTTGTTCTCTTGCACCAGTGGCTTTTGAGGCAGCGGGTACATCTGCGGTTGAGCCATGGGATTGATGGTGACCTGCCCGGTCCCCGGCACCGCCTCTCCCTGCGGCATACCGGAATCATTAAACGGGGCAGGCAGGGGCGGCTCAGCTCGCGGAGGGAGCCTGACGACAGGCCGCCCGGCATCGAGAGCCATGGGAGGACGCGAGATGGCCGACCCGGTGGGTGATAGCAGATAGTCACGCCCCATGTCAGGAGCAATTGAAGAACGCCGGCTCACAGCGATGCTAGGCGAATAATTGCTGCCGTTGTAATAACTCCCACCGAAGACGCTCGTCCGCCGAGAGAAGCCGCCAATGGAGCCGAGACCGGACCTGGGCTTACCACGCAGGCGCTGCTGGTTGGGCCGCATGGCCCGTGGGATGAAGATGAAGGACCTGTCCGTGGCCGGGAAGATGTAGCGCGGCGGAAAGCTGGGCAGCGAAATCCGGACGGGTTTGTCTCGCCGGAGCGGGGGCCGGTGGTCGGGCAGCTTGGTGTACTGCTTCATGGGAATGCCGGTGAAGACTATGGGCTCCGCCAGAGGCGGAATGAACACGCGCACCTGCGCGTTGCCGATGTGCTTCTCGCACGACAAGGTTCGGTTGATCGGAGTCGGATTGGACGGGCAGGTCGGAATGAAGCCGTCGCCATTGGGAGGACCATCGTCTATCATGCCACGGCCAGCAGCGTGTGCCGTTGCGTGCCGCGGGGGACGAGCGGTAGTGGCCGGTGCCGGCACAGGGTTGGCCACCACTTCGTGCATGTCGTGGGCCCATGGGCCATTCGTCGTGGGATCGGCCGGATTGTGCACCTGGTGATGGAACGGCGCAAAGGGACCTCCAATGCTACCTCCACCACGACCGCGTCCACGGCCTCCACGGCCAAAGGGCCGGAACCCGTTGGCCGACGGCCCGTGGTGTCGATGGTCGTGCATGAAGAAAGCCCCTCTGTTGGGCACAAAGGAAGGGTCTTCGTCACGCCGCCGCCTGTACTCATCATGTTCGCGTCGGCGCCGTTCGAGAGGCGGTGCATCGGGTGCTTGGTCCATGACGGCCGAGCTTGAACTGACGACGATGGGGGCGGCCGACTTGGACGGGGACTGGGAGCCGGCATCATTCTCGTTCTCCAGCAACTCGAGCTCCTTGAAAGGCTGTGGTGGCGGGTCCGCCACGGACAAATTCGACATGCCGTTGAGCAGCGAGGCCGACTTGTCCGGCTTGTCAGTACCCGAGCCAGCCTGAGGCTTGGATGCGGCTCCCACTTTTGCGTTACCATTGCCATGACCGTGACCATTGGTGGCGCGAGCACTAGTCTTCCGCACGGCAGGGGCGGCCGGCGACTGGTCGTCGACGTTGCTGGTATCGCTATCGCCAGCCGGGTCCTCGTCGTCTGTGGCCAGCGAACCTTCGGTCAGTGAGTCATCGTCGAGGTCCAAGTCTTCCTCGCCTTCGTCCTCCACGCGGCGGCGGAGGCCGATTGTCTTTCTTCGGCGGGGGCCGGCCATGGCTTGGGTGTGCGTGATGGGATATTAAGGCGCCCGATGCGCAGAGGCGTGGGCGGATGGCGGAAGGATGGCGGGCAAGGGATCGAGGTGGCCGGATGGCGAGAGGTGGATGATGGTGGGTGCCGCTGCCGCACGACGTCTGGGTCGTGGTGGGATTACGGTACGGAGCTCATGCGGTAACGTGCCGGTGAGAGACCTTGGGACGGAGGAGGGATGCCCCAGCACAAGCCAGAAGAGCCAAAACGGAGACGGCGGAGGCAGTGGGCGTAAGGACCGCCCGCGGTTGATCGGAAAGGAAGGGAAGGGCGTCGTTTGGCGGCCCGGATTATGAAGCCAGTGTGCCCAACCGCTCCTGTCTGGCGCGCGGGCGATGGAAGGGGGGCGGCTGGGGGGGGGGGGGGGGGATGCGGCTGTCGCTGGCGGATATTTGACGGTGGCCTAACAGAGCGACAGGAAAACCAGGGTGCTAGAGCAAAAGAAACGACAACTTTTAGCTATGCCTCCAGCTGGTTGCGCAAAATGAAAGAGGAGAAGGCAGCGGAAGCAGCAGCCTCGAGCCCACCGGGAGGAGAATGCGGGAGTGGGCTTTCTGGTCCCGTTGCAGGTCGGATGAGGATGCAGAGGTGGGAATTTTTCGTTGAATTGATGAAGCTGACAAAGTCCAGCCCGGAAGGCCATCCAAGCACCTGGGGGGAGGGGGGATGGGATAGCACAGCACAGCACAGCACAGCAAAAAGAGCAGAAGAACACCGCAAGCAGCTCTCTGAACCGCGCCGGCCTCCGTTACTTCAGATGGTTAATGCCCATCCGCCCACCGCGCGGTGGTAGATATGTAGTAGGTATGAACCAGGCATCTTAAGCAAGTAAAAGCATGGCGGTAATGTATAATGTACATGTAAGTAGGCGTAAATGGTCAGTACTGAGCACCTCTTCGTCTTGGTGGTCCTCCTTGCCGCCAAAGTCCAGATTGGGGGAGAGCAAAGCGTATATCCATCAAGGATGTTGGGCGAACTGCCCGAACAACAACATCACCGTACCTCCGCGCTATGGGCTCCTAAACCCGACTTCACCATCGCACCCTTTGGACAACAGGTGGCAACAAGAACCCACCCGCCGTACTAACCGCCTGCTCAGCTACTATACCTACAATCCCCCGCTCTCGCGTCCGTCTTCGCGTGCCCGCCTGGGTCTTTTGCTGCCTCCTCCACACCGGCAAGCGGATGGATGGGTGGATGCATGCATTTCGCTGCCGTGAGTAACCTACCTTGGCTATGCGCACGCCTGTCTCTACTGCACCTTAGGCACATCCATAGCCAGTCGTGAACACGGGCTCCTGCCCACGCACGTAACGGCAGCGACAGCGGCAGCAGCAGACAAAAACCCTTGGCATGCTGGCCAGCAATGGGTGCCTGCCTGTCTGCCCGTTTATGTAGCACGCAGACCTCGTCCAGAGCCGCCCATCCAGAAACTGAGTGGATTGCCTGGACTGGCGAAGCTGGGTAGGGTACCTATGTAGGTAGGTATGTAGGTAGCAAAGGCTCAAAGACAGCGGAGCGGAGTCAAGATGGCGCCTGCTAGGGGGCGGGTGGGCTCTTGGGTTGGAGACCCAGAACAACGCCTATCCAGCCTATCCACCGACTACTTAAACGGAAAAAAAAAGGACTCTCTGCTCTCTGCCCCCTCCCCCTTGGCTCTGGAATCCTTAAGTCGTGCCATTGGGTGCCTGCCTTTGATGCATGGGTATGGAACGGGCTATGTGATATGTTGCCTCTCCAATGCTCCAAAAGACTGGGACCGGGGTTTTTCGACCAGCACCGGGCAGCCAGGCAGCCAGGCACCTCCCGCCCCTGCCTATTAGAAGCAGGCAGCGTGTACATCCATACTTATCTTGTACTAATTAATGTCGGAGCCGGACAAAAAGGCTGGCCCAGACCGACCCTAGCGCTTCTCTCCGCTTGCCCGTTTCCATCCAGCCTGCCATCCGACTTGAAACTACCTCTCCTCTCATCATGGAGCCATTCTTCACTATGGGTGTCCCTCTTTCATGTCGTTTTCCCACTGCCCTGTTTTGTTTTTTTTTGTTTTTGCTAACTGCTGGGATGAATGTCTCCTGTTCTTCCTCGGTGGTAGCTGCTGCTGGACAAAGGAACTTCCGGGGAAAGACAAGACGTGTGCCATCTGACACGGTTTCCTGTGGGTAAGAGGACCCAAAGTAACCTCTAGGTAAAGTAGGCATCTGCCAATCGTTTGCACAATGCCCGCAAGCCCGCACGGCGACAACAGCCGTCCACCGAGTCCTGCATGGCCTTCTTGGCCCCCAATCAATTCTGGAAAGGAAAACCTTGATTGCCAGCCAGAATGATTCCATCATACGACACTATGGGACTCGGTGCCCTTTTCGTCACCCTTAACCCGTGTTCGAGGGTGTGTTTGTACGGTATCCGATTACGTGCTGGTCATGCTTGCGACCATGGGGAGACGCGCCCAGCTCATCGACCAAATCGATGACACCAAAGCTGCCTTGTCCGCCTGTCTGCTTGCTTCCGGGAATTCGTTTTGCCGCCCGCTCTGTCCCGTAAAGCATCTTGAATCGACCGAAGTTATTAAGCCCACCGTAGGTGCTTGCTTCCCTTATAACTAGAGACACGAGAACGCATAGCCATGCAGAGATCCATGCTTCCCTACATGGACGCGTACTCCACCGAGCAAGCACCCTCAGGGCTGCACAAGCGGCAACTGCTTTAAGGACCGACAGAGGCGATTCAACGTAAGCAGATACCACGTTGGGGCCCGCGTAGGGGTGGCCGTCAAATGCAATTCGCGCCAGGCCGGACTTCTTGGGGTGGCACTGGGTCGATCGAGGCAACAAGGCGCCGGTGCTTGTCAACCGGCCAACAGCCGGTTTGCCCGTTTGGCAGGCACCGGCATCGCCAGCTCAGCCCCCCATCGAACGAACCGCCCAATATACCGGGGCAGTCTGGCCTGTAGGCCAGCTAGATCAACCTACATCAGACCACTCAGAGTGCAGCTCATGCAGCTAGCGACGGCTCTTGCAAGCCGCCACTTGGGGGTGGTAGAAGACTTGTCCATGACACGCACCGAAGCATCGGGCGGAAACCCCCGCAGACCGGACAGGGACCCACACCCACTCGAGCGAACAAGCACTTGTGACTGCACCGCAACAACAACAACCTTCCATGTCTGTGCGTTATGCTGTACACCGAGTATCAGCGAAATACCTGCCTACGGTAAGAGGTAGGGGTGCAACATGCCGCTCTTTTCTCCTCACCGTGGCGCGACGGCCCACCGTCAGGACTTACCAGCACTGATATGGAGACAACTCATATACTACGTATAAATCGTTTCATGTAAAGGAGCACGCGGGCCCTGAATGCTCAGGCGGCTGGCCGAACGAACTGGAACCTCCCTACTGTAACATCCCCATCGTCCTACCTAGGAAGTAGACGGGTCAACACTGGCGAGCGCTAGTGCAGCTCCAGGCTACGATTTGGGAGGGTGCCGGGACCCGGACGCCTGGGCTGAGAGCCCAGGCAAGCCCAAGTGAGAGAGAACACCACACATACCTGTCCAACAGGCTGGACGCAGGTGGCCTCTTAAAGTCAAAACACTCGTGGGCGAATGGGCAGTGCCCAAACGTGCCCGATTGCGGTGCTGGGGGCATGTGCGTTATAAGTCCCATTGTGCCTCGGCGGCTATCGCTCTACTCGATTTGCCCTGTGCCTGTGTCCTACCTAGGAAGATACCCTATCACTACGAGATCTCAAGAGGTGGGCAGGGAGTCTCTCGCTACGGATTATTGCTTCTTCGCCTCCAAGTACTTCTCCCAACCCTCCGACAGCAGCTTGTTGTCCTTCTCCAGGACCTCCTCACGCATCTGGGTTTGGTATTTCTTCATTGCCTCGGCGTACTCCGGGTAGCTGGTGCCTAGGATGCGCACAGCCAGCAAAGCCGCGTTGGTCGAGTTGCCGATGCCCACCGTGGCGCACGGGATGCCACGCGGCATCTGGACAATCGACAGCAGCGAGTCGTGCCCGTCGAGCACCGAGGCCTTGACCGGCACGCCGATCACGGGCAGGTGTACCTCGGACGCCAGCATGCCGGGCAGGTGAGCCGCCCCGCCAGCACCTGCTATGATCACCTTGACGCCACCCTTGGCCGCCTCGGCCGCGAAGTCCATCATGTGATGGGGCGTGCGGTGAGCCGACGTGATTCGCACCTCGTACGGGACCTTGAACTGGTCGAGGATTTTGAGGCCGGCCGTCATGACGGGCAAGTCGCTGTCCGAGCCCATGGTCACGGCGACGAGCGGCACGGCCTTCTTGACAGGCGTGCTCAGCTCAGCACTGGTTGCCGCCTCGCCGATACGTTCCGCGCGTATCTGGTCTGCGCATACAATCAACGGCCTCGCCTGCTCTTCCAGCCGCGAGATGGACGAATAACCCACCGCCGTGACGTGGCCGATTTTCCTACCCGGCTTGGACTGCTTTCCGTAGTCATGGAGGTAAACGTCCATATACGGGCTGCTTGACTTTCGTGACAGTTCGATAAGACCACGGTGTGATTCTGGCTTGGCACCTCCCAGGATGTTCACCATGATGGCTGAAGGTACCCGGGGGATGATCTCGAAATCCTCAGGGAAATCGTTCAAAATGGCACAGAGCTGCGACTTGTACTGGGACATCTGGGGCACGGCTTCTATCGTGTAGTGGCCCGAGTTGTGGGGACGAGGCGCGATTTCATTCACGGTGACCGAACCTGTGGCGAGCCGTCAGAATCTTCCTTCTCGACCTCTCAAGGGAGGCCAGGGGGCCGAGTCAATGCTTTGAGGCAAAAAATCACCTACCATCCTTCAAGAGGAACATCTCCACGGCAAAGACGCCACGCCCCCAGAGATGGGAGACGACATCACAAGCAACTTTTTGGGCACGGGCCATCACGTCGTCGGTGCACTCGCGTGGCGGATAAAACACCTTGGTACAAATGCTGTCCTCGTGGATGGTCTCGACGACGGGGTAGGGCATCACCTTCAGGAGCTTGCCCTCGTCGTCCTCGGTCCGTACGACCATGACGGCGAGTTCCTGGACGAAGGGAACCCACTTCTCGGCGTACAACAACTGGTCGCCCATCTGCTGTACCGCCGCGTCGATATCTCCTGCTGTCGAGACCTTGAAGTTGCCCCGGCCGTCGTACGAGTCCTTGGCACCTTTAAGCATAAAGGGGAAGCCGAACTTGGCAGCGGCGTCCTCCAGCGAGGCTTTGCGGTCGGGGCCGGCCTCGGCAATGGCCACCTGTTGGGCGATCGGGATTCCTTTGCCGCCGAGGTACTCCTTCTGCTCATACTTGTTCTGGATGAGGCGCAGCGTTTTCCAGTGTGGGTGGACAGGGACCCTTTTCTTGCCACCCTTGCCATCGTCGACGCCTGTGGTTGCAATCTCCTCCAGGACGGCCGTGTCGACATGCTCGATCTCCACGGTCAAAACATCGCTCTTCGCAGCCAGCTCGCGGATCTTGGCGGAGTCCTTGAAGGAGCCCGTGACGTGCAGGCTATTGTGATTCGCCTGCTTGGCCGGGCTGTCTTCGGCATCCAGCACGGCGATCTGATAGCCCAGAGGGCCGGCAGCCTCGCAGAGCATGCGGCCGAGCTGCCCGCCGCCAAGGAGACCAATGACTGTGTCCGACATGGTGTGACGAAGAGGGATGCAGCGGAGGCCTAGGTGGTGCCTGTAAGAGCGTCCTTGGAGGGGGGGGAGCGACTTCGGTGTAAGTGAAGATTTCTGTAGGCATGGGCGATAGCCGTAACCGGCAGAAAAAAAGGCAAGCGGTCACGTCATACAAACAGTTACCATTGGATGGAGTCTCTTGGGCAGAGGGTGGGGCCTCCGCGTTTAAATGCGGAGGAGTTGAGCGTGTAACCGAGGGTGTATCTTCTGTAGGCCGAGTCTGTACGGAGTACAGAGCAAATGGCAGCCATGGGATGGTTTCCATTTCACAAACCACATTCCGCCTCTTGCAACACGACAAGTGACCCATCAACACATCAGGTCGCCGGTTGCCGTATCAACGAACGCGAGGGTATCATCGTTGCACAGTACTTCGGTTCTGTTTGTTGTAGGTGATCGGCGGTTCAGTTTCCATACCTGTGAAACCTTGTGCCGCAACCTTTCCAGTCGCAACAACTAAGCACCGGGCAGGCAAGGCTGGGCGCGCCCCTGGGGTCTAGCCGGGCCCATGAGGGAGTGGCACAAGTGTAAGGGCATGCCGCCATGGTTCGCCAGCGTGGCTGATCCAAAGGCTGGGTTCACTGAGTGCTAAAGGCTGGGACGAATCCCTCCGGGTTGGAAATCCCGTCACCACCTTCGACTGATCCTGCCGCTACTCCTCTTGAACGATTATCGCGTTTCGTCAAATATACTCGGCTGCTTCCCAGCATCTCGGTCAACCCCCACCGTGCCTCATGCGTTCCATGGAGAGCAGTCAGATTAAGCGAGTATCTATCCGCTCTGAGCATTCGAGCGAGGTAGTTAACAACCGGGGCACGTGGTATGTTGCTCGTATACAACGAACAATACTCGCGGAGTAGAAAACTTGTCCTCCTCGGCCGGCACTGGTGCTGAACAGTGTCACTCGCCTTGATACTTGTTAGCTCCCGCAGGGCGGGAACACGGGGTATCACGCTCGGTAGGAATATAGGCTGCTCGGCCCTTCACGCACATCTTTGTCGGCGGGCTGTGACGCTTGTTGATAATGCGGCTCGTTGCCCCCGAGCACACAGTTTGTCAGCGAAACTTCTGTCCTCTTCTCGCATCGACCGCGCCTGGCCCATACCGCGATTGCATAGCTTGCCTCCCATGTGCGATGGAAGGGAAGGGAAGCGTACGTAGTAGAGTACAGGCTCGTGACGCATGAGCGGCAACGGGCTTGATGGTGGCCCCCCAATCCAAGGGCTGCCCTGTGTGGTTGAACCCCAGCATCTATGCGAAAAGGTGTACGCCGGCTACGTAGGCCATGCCGGTCCAAAGAGTCATGGCCCGGCTAGCCGTGGGATGGGAATTGTTAAGGCTTGAGCTGCACCCCAGCCGGGAAGGCTAACACGCTTCATCATGACCCCGCATCTGCATTAGCAGCTCGCATGGATCCTACCAAGTACCCACCAAGTACGTTTAACGCGAGGGAGGTACTTAACTCCGCTGTAGGTTCCATGCCAGGATGAATCCGATATCCCGGCCTGTCGCCCCCATCAGAGTTGTCTCTACGAGTATTGCATGGACTTAAGTATTGCCCTTCGGTGCTTTTACCTTCCTCCAAGATGTAGGTACATGGCCTAGGTTCCATGCTGGCTGGCAGTGCTGGCTGCCTGATGTGGGTGGGCTCGCACCGCATTAGCCACGCCATTCCCTTCCGTCCGCATGGGGCGCCCGTAGACGCATTATGATGCTTGCCTGGACCGCCTGGCCTCCAACTACGGCGTTTGGCTGGCTGGCTGCTGGTGAAGCGGCCAGGCAACCAACTGACCGAGACGCGCGAGCAGAAGGGTATCGCCTGTCACGTAGGTGACAGGGCTGTTTGGAGCCCCTCGTCGGTCATCCATGGAAGCTTGTCTCCGATCCATTTGCCATTAAAGCCATCCCGTCCATTTAAACCTGGGCCAAGGGATACTACCTGACGTACTGCCCACCTGCTGCTCTCCCCTCTGCCCGTGCTTACCCGCCTCTCCTCTTCCTCTCCTCCTTCCTCCTCGTCGATCCCCCCAAGTCTTGCATCGCCTGTGGCTCCAGCGTCATCGCGCGGCCATTGTCACGAATCTTCAGCTGTCCGCCGACCTGGGCCTTGCCGTTCCGGAACTGCGCTGCAGTCAGCGGTCTATTCCACGTCTTCTAGGAGGTACGTATGCATAGGAAGATATACGTATGTGCAGCTACGTGATGTACACATACAAATAGAGAACGCCCCGTGGCGCCCCCTCGCCTCCCTGCGTCCCCCAGTAGGCCCGTGCCTCCGGGTTGCTTCTCGCTCTTGTTGTTCGTTCTGCAAGTGCACTTCCTTCGTCGTCATTAATCTCCTCCTCGCATCACCTTTCTTTCCTTTTATCTCATTTCACCACCCCGCCCCAAACAGGTTGGGAACCTCATCCGCATCGACCCCATCCTGCCCATCCTGCCCATCCTGCGTCCATCTCCATTCTGAGCCGACCCTCCCGTTGGTCTCTTCCCCATCCACACCAGGTACCTCCTGCGGTGCGGGTCACGAGGCTCGGGCTCCTCCAGGAAGGGTTGTTTCTGTTACTGATTCACCGCCCTTGTTGGTTGGTACCGTAGTTGGTCCCGGACCTACTAGGCTAGCCGGGTGCCCAGCATTCTCCCCGGATAAGCATCACACGCACCTGACCAGGCCTACACTCCAGTTGGTAAGTTCGACGGGAGCCTACCAACCTAGCCGTACAGGCTTCCAACTCGTTGTCGTCGCCTCGGCTGAAACGTGCACCGCCCATCCCATTTCGCCTCCCCCCCAGTCTGCCTGCCTTCCCTTCCCTCTCTTTTCTGCCTTTCACTGCAGCGTCGTGCTTCTGGCCCTCTTCATTCATCTTCATCAAGAAACTGTCTAGAGGTCTTTGGCCGACTAATACGCAGGCTTAGTCAATAGTATTATCGGCAAGATGGCGTCCCCATCGACTGCTACGCCGGATACCCTCGTCACTCTGAAGGTCAACTTGGATGGTACCACCCGACGCTTCAAGCTGCCCCTGCGCGATGTCGGCGCCAGCACCCTAGAGGCCAAGGTAAGCTTTCCCCTGCTGCATATGACATTGCACTCGTGCATCCCCTCCCTCAGCACAACTTGATGGTGTATACCTCGGTTCTCTTAGGCTTGTGCTGCACTCCAACTCGTCATCGTTGATTCGGAACACTGGTTTCGGGCCGTACACTTACACTGTCTTGAAGGTGCGCGGCTTCCTCCAAATCCCCTCAGCCACCAGTGCTGTGCTCGAGCGCTATTCCGACTCGGCAGCAACATTTGTTGTTCTGGACCCCAACAACGTGTCGGTCTACAAGCAGTTGTTCAGAGCGGCCAAGGCAAAACAGAAGCTGAAGCTCCGTGTTACCACCAAGACGGAGGAGCCCAAGGCGGAGCAGGAGCCCCGGGAAGCCAGTGGTCCCAAGCCTGCCACGGTTGAGGATGAGCCTGAAGCCCCGGTGGTAGGAAAGCAGGAGGAGCCTGACACAACTGTCGAGCCCATGGCGCCCCAACTGACCTCCGAGTACTCAACTCCGGCCCCGGCATTTACTGAAGCTACGGCCCCAGACACCATCGTGGCTCCCCAGGTCGCCGACGATTTTCCTGACTTCATCAAGGAATGGAGGGCCCGTGGTATGCCGAGCATTCACCTCCGCCGGAACGACAGTGGCGTCGAGATTATTGAATTCGGTGGCCCGGCTACTGCGGCCAACCCCATGGTTACACTGGAGCCTCTCCTTGAGGGATCCTCGGTGTCACTAGACAAGACTCTGTCAAGTGACCGCCATCAATACCGCTTTTCGCGGGCGGCGTCGACGCTTTCCTTTACGAAATTGATCCAGCAGGCCCAAACAGCCGATGCCAACGACGAGGCCAAGACGGAAGACAAGGAGTTCAAGGCACCGAACTCGACTCCCGCTGCACTTTCGGCGCCAGAACCCGTGCCGGCGTCATCTCAGGAGTCTATTCCAGAACTCGCTCGTCCTCGTCCTTTCACAGTCTGCTGTAACAGCTGTGACAAGGCGGTCCCCAACGCCCATTACCACTGTTCGTCTTGCGATGATGGGGATTTTGACCTTTGTGTGGATTGTGTCGACCGCGGCATTACATGCTACGACGACGGCCACTGGCTGATCAAGCGAACCATCGAGAACGGTTTGTTAACGTACAGCACCACCCAGGTCGTGCCCCGAAGCAGCCGCTCTCCCACCAACAGCGAGAAGATGCCTGACGCCGAACCCAAGCCCCTTCAAGAGCCTTGTATGGCTGCCTGCGAACGGAGTTTGAAAAGCCCCCTCGCGCCTCCGGCCGCCGAGAAGGTGGTGAGGTGCTGGGACACTATCTTTGCTCGCACCTGCAATAGCTGCGTTCAAGAGTACCCTGAGCATGACTTCCTGCACTGCAACGCTTGTGAGGACTACGATCTATGCCAGACGTGTTTTACCCACGACCAGCATGGCCATCACCCCAGCCACAGCTTTTCGCCTGCCGTGAAGGGTACGGTCTTCAGCCAGGCCGTTTCAAGCCGCCTGCCAGCTGGGCGCAACGTCCCTCACAATGCCATTTGTGATGGCTGTGACAAATATGTCCACGGCGTTCGACACAAGTGTCTGGAGTGCCCCGACTGGGACTACTGCTCCGAGTGCGTAGAAAACGCCAACTTCATCCATCCGAACCACAGATTTGTCGCTCTGTTCGAGCCCATTGTCGAGAGGACCAGTGTTTCCCGCGCTGTGCACTCGGGCATTTGCTGTGACGGTCCTCTGTGCAAGAACAACAGCAAGCCCAGTTACATCGTCGGCGAGCGATACAAGTGCGCCGTGTGCAACGACCTTGACTTCTGTGCCAACTGCGAGGCTAGCCCTGCGAACCTGCACAACAAGACACACCCGTTGATCAAGTTTCAGACCCCTGTGCGCCACGTCAGTGTTACTACGACGGGTGAACACATGGATGGACAGTTCCTGCCAACCATGGGTGATCGCTCAAATGAGAGAACCGGCGAGAGACTTCCCTACCGAAACGACCAGGGCCACCAGCGAAACCGCGAAATGCGACGCCAGCTGCTGGCTCGGGCCCGGCACATGGCAAGCGAGGCTTCGCTTTCTTCCCGCAGCGGACCGAAGGAGGAGCCGGCCGCCAGCTCGCTGGATGGCATTGCCGTCAACACAATGCGAACTGTTGTAGACGTGGAGCCCACTGAGGCTCAAGAGGTCAAGGCGGAGGAGACAGCTGTGGAGGCCGACCAGGTTACCTTGGTTGAAGAGAAGGAACCGGAAAAGGAACAGGTTCCGGACCTGGTTGCCATCTTCAAGCACGATACCGTTGAAGACGGCACCATGATGCCCCCCAATCACACCTTCGAGCAGACCTGGGTCTTGAGAAACGAGGGCAACATGCCTTGGCCTGCTGGCTGCACCGTCAAGTTCGTTGGAGGTGACTACATGGGCGCCGTCGACCCCACACACCCAGCCGGCATCCACGAACTTGTCTCGGCTTCAGAGTCGACAGTCTGCTACAACCAGCTGAAGCCCGGTCAGGAATTCCCCTTCACTGTTCTTATGAGAACACCCGACCGCGAGGGCAAGGTCATTTCGTACTGGCGGTTGACCACGGCCGACGGTGTCAAGTTCGGACACAAACTTTGGTGTGACGTCACTGTCCAGTCGCCATCCCCCAAGGCGCTGGACGAGACCACCCCCGAAATTGTGAAGAGCCAAATGATCATTCCCAAGCTCGACCATGAGTCTCCGGCCTCTAGCCTGCACGTTTTCGAGAGCAAGGAGGAGCCCGAGGAGGACAAGAACGCTGGCCAGTACGGCCCGTCGGCCGATGGCAACGAGGACGACTTTGAGGACTGCGGCGAGGACGAGTCGTGGGCTGAGCAGTCGGACGACGGCTTCATGACGGACGAGGAGTATGACATCCTTGATGCGTCTGATGAGGAGTACCTTTTCGAACAGCAAAAAGGTGTTGCGAAGAAATAGACTTGTGTCTAGAGAGATGACGAGGTGCAGCACCAGGTGGTGTGGGCATGGCGTGTCGTTCGGTTACGGCGTGCTGGACGTGGGCGAACAGTGATCATTGTGCCATATTTGGGTTTGCAGGTTTGATTCTAGGGACGGCTTCCGGAGGATGGGGTGTTTCCTTGAGGGTTGTTTTTTCCTCTCTTCTCTGTCTTCTACTTCGACACATGGCTTGAGCCACGAAACACTCCCTCATCAGACTGTCACACAACACACGGAGGACCACCAGATTGTTTTAGGACGATGGGAACAACTAGGAATGCTATTGATCTTGTAGTCAACATGAGTTTAAACGCTTGATTGGCATGACTGTGTGCACCTGGGTGAAGAAAGCCGACAGACAGGTCAACAGGACGCAGCTGCTTGACAGATGATGGGGGCTGGTCCGAGGACCTCGAGGATAGAGTGGTAAGTGGCGCTTGAAGTGGGCAGTAGTATCCAGCTCGGCAGGCAAGGGCTGGATACCTCTTACCTACCAAGATAGCTCCTATCACACCTTAATACCCAAGATGGAGAGAGACTGCATCAGCTACGATAGGCTACCTAAGCCGTCCATGCACACTCTCCAGTGCTTAGATAAGAAGACCCTTTGGTAGGAGGCATATGTTCGTAGTGTTCCCCTCGCCCCGCCCCGGCTGGCGTGCCGGTGCTAATGGATCTATTCAGGACCAGATGCGCCCTACTAGGTACCAATCCAGTATAGTAAGGGGGCGCAGGCGCCAATCACGATGCGGACCCTGCGCAGGGATCAGGTGCGGCTTCGGGGTTTGCTGCAAGCTGTCCTCTCACCCGCCGCATTGGCGCACTCCATGTCGGTATCGAGGTGGAAAGAGGCGAAAGCAACAATTCCCTTGTGATCACGATTAGGCGCCGCTCCCCTCTCTGTCGCTCCGTACTCCGTAGTCAAAAGAAAACGATCGCAAGCGTGGCCAGGCCCCGAAAGCCTTGCACGCGACGACCGACGCTCCCCTCCCGCGACCCTTGCGAAGCGCCAATGAGGTGAAGCGAGTGCATTGCGTGAAGCAAGCTCCTTGGCTACCGGCAGCAGTCGGGGCGACACTTGGACACGCCCGCCTCGTCTGGCGCAACACGAGGATCGCACACGGCCTACTTAGCCCGTCGCCACCATGATGAACGGCTACGAGAAGCACGATTTCGGCGAGGAGCCCGAGACGAACAGCTTCGTCAGGTCGTTCGATGCTTTCCGTGAGGCGCCCGCGCCCGCCCCTTCCCTTCCCCTGCCCCGTCGTCATGGCCACGTCGCTGACTGGGGGGCCCTCGCGCCGCCATCTAGCCAAATCGAAACCGCAATACGTGACCCGCACATCGGGAGGCGGGAAATGGACGGTCGCCATGATAGTGGTGTCGCTCGTGCTGTTCTGGTCGGAGCTGGCGCGGTGGTGGCGCGGCGACGAGAACCACACGTTTGCAGTTGAGAAGAGCATCGGGCACAGCTTGCAGATCAATCTCGACATCATCCTGCGCATGCAGTGCAAGGACCTGCACGTCAACGTTCAAGACGCGGCCGGCGACCGTATCATGGCGGCGTCGCGGCTGCAGGAGGACGCGACGCACTGGAGCCAATGGGTCGACAGCAAAGGCGTACACAAGCTGGGAAAGGACAGCAACGGCCGGGCCGTGACGGGCGCGGGCTGGCACGACGAGGGCTTCGGCGAGGAGCACGTCCACGACATCGTGTCCCTCGGCAAGAAGAAGGCCAAGTGGGCCAAGACGCCGCGCACCTGGGGCATGGGCACGGCCGACAGCTGTCGCATCTACGGCAGCCTGGACCTCAACAGGGTCCAGGGCGATTTCCACATCACGGCGCGCGGCCACGGCTACATGGAGTTCGGCGAGCACCTGGACCACAGTGGTAGGTTTCGAGGACGGCAGACGCAATGGCGGGACGTCGTACAACTACTGACACGGACGTGCTTCCAGCCTTCAACTTCTCGCACATCGTCAACGAGCTTTCCTTTGGGCCTTTCTATCCGTCGCTGGTCAACCCGCTCGACCGCACCGTCAACGCGGCCACGGCCCATTTCCACAAGTTCCAGTACTTCATGTCGATCGTGCCCACCGTCTACACGGTTGGCCACTCGCACGCAGCTTCCAACACCATCTTTACCAACCAGTACGCCGTCACGGAGCAGAGCCACGAGGTCAACGAGCGCATGGTGCCCGGCATTTTCTTCAAGTACGACATCGAGCCGATCCTGCTGACGGTCGAGGAGAGCCGCGACGGGGCCCTGACCTTCTTGGTCAAGGTCATCAACATACTCTCGGGTGTCCTGGTGGCTGGGCACTGGGGCTTCACTCTGACCGAGTGGCTCAAGGAGGTATGGGGGCGACGGCGAAGACAGCAGAGCCAGGGCATGCTGGGCAACGAGAAGGCCGGCTACCACGATTAGAGCGGACGGGAGAGCATGCGGGCTCCTCGGGGGCCTACATTCTGATTGGGTTCGGGGCCGGTTCAGGCTTGGAGTTACGGGGGGTCCCACCTGGACATGTATTCAATCCGTAGCGGGGACCGGAATCTAGAGATTTGCTGCGAGTCTTGGTGGTACCGTGCGACTCTTGTTTCCCCGGCCATCCATCCATTTTCGCGTAGGCCGGTACCGTGTCAGCCAAGCGACAGAGGCTGACCAGGACCACAAGGGCTCACGGGTGACAACGAGAACGCCCGTTCCTGGCCATCAACTCTGATTTCTACCCAAAAGGCCTAGTAGCTGTTGTGGGGGCATGTGCTGTTAGACTAATACCTGATTCCAAGGCAAAAATGGGCGTTTTCGCTGTCAGGCGCGAGAGGGGACAAGGGCGCCAGGGGTCGACGACCTGGGCCTTCTCATTATCATAATATGGAGGTGGAAGGCATTGAGGGGCCAACATCCACGTTCCGGGCAGTCCCTGCGACGGGGGTGAGGAGTAAGGCGCCGTCGCCGCCTCATCCCCCTTCCCTTTTTTTTATTTTTTTTTTTTGGTCCCGGCAGGGCCTGACGGGGCTACTCGGGCCGTTGGGGATACGGCAGAGCGGGGTTACGGGGGCCGAAGCAGACAGGCTGGTAGGGGATCAATTTACAGCGACAGGAATGTGCATAACCGGGCTACTCTGCAATGGCTACCTAATACAGGGCACCCGGTGCCTGGCGAGGCGACGGGGCCTGCGCGTCGGTCGCCAGTCATGCCGGGGTGCCCAAGCGAGCCGTACAAGCACACGCACCAGCTTGGGGTTAGTACCTGACGTGCTTGGGTAGCGCGCCCTGAACACCAGCCTCTCTCTGCCGGCGGCGTGGGAATGGCGGGCGCCCCTGATGGACAGGCCGGCCTCCAATTGGGCGCGCGGAGGCGCTCTCCACCCCCCGCGCGCACCGCAACTGCGGCCCCTGCCCGTCGCCCTGTCTTGATGCGGCCGAGCACAATTTTCCCTTTGTTTACAGGCCGGCATAGCAACGCCTCACAACAACCGACCCTACGCTTCTTCCGGCCCTCCGCTCCACATCCACATCCACTCCCGCCGCCCGCCGCCGACAGCACCAACCACACCACGAAGGGAAAGGGGAAAGCACTGGTCGCGATTGGAGCCATTGGAATCCATCCGTCGCTGGGGCCATCCATCGCGTGGCATCAGGGCGCCGGAGCGCCTGTCCCATCGTCGTGCACACTGTAGGTGCGCTCTGGAAGGAGCCGCCCGGCCACGAGACGACGCGGCCCGACGCTGGCCTGCGCTTGATAGATACTTGCCGTTGGCCCTTTGGGTGCCCTCCCCTCCATACCTGCCACTAGCTACATACCCACCCACCGTGTGTCTCTGCACGCTGACCGACCCCGGCTGCCCTTCACGTACTTGCGTCCCTCCGCCTCCCTCCCTCCTCCTGCCCGCCGTGCCTCCGCTGCCCATCCCCGTCTGCCCGCCAGCGCGTCGCAGCGACGACGACGGCTACCGCCAACCCCCTTCTCCCCATCCCTAGGAGCTGGCTGCCCATGTGAGCAGGGGCAGGCTCCGGAACCACCATGATCGAGTCGGACAACCTCCGCACCGCCTCCCTCTATATCAACAACCAGCTGTTGTCCCGCGGCCTGCTACGCGATGGCCAGAACATCAGCTTCGCCGACCCGGATGCCGGCCGCGGTGGTCTGCACGCCACCATGGGCCACATCATGGGCGTCGTCAACGACTTGATCCTGCGCCGCGACGTACGTGCCCGCCCCCTCTACCACCCCTCCCAGGACCGCGTCGTCCACGCGTAACTGACAGCACCCGACCCAGCGCGACGCCGCCCACCGCGAGTCTCTGAGCAGCACCCTCCTGAACCTGCGCGCCGACGCCCAGCGCCACAACACCGAGGCGAACCGCCAGTCGGAGAGGATCGCCGAGCTCCAACGTAAGCTCGACGGTGCCGAAGCCACCGAGCGCGCCTTGCGGACCCAACTCAAGAACACCGAAGCCATTGTTCACAAGGTCAAGGACGACATGGCTAAGATGAAGGCCAGCGTTGGCCAGACCCGCGCCTCGTGCGCCAACGAGGTGCGCAAGCGCGACCGCCAGATCGATAGTCTGAAGAAGGCCGTCATTGATGCCGGAAGAGTGAGGGGCGGCACCAAGAACCGCGACATCGTCAGCATCACCGTCGTCGGCGAAACCGGCGCCGAGGACAAGATTGATGGCGTTGTCCCGGGCGGTGCCGACGATGGCGCCTACAGTCTACGCATGGAGACCAACGAGTTCCTCACGGAGCTCGCCAAGGGGCTCAGCGAGGAGAATTCCATTGTGCTGGACGTGTTGCGCCGGACCGTGGAGAGCCTTCGCGAGATGGCCGGCTTGGAGCCGCCGCCGGACGCCTGCCTCAAGGGGCACCGGCACATCATTGACGACTCGGCACCGCCGCAAAAGACGGCTGAAGACCTGGCCGACGAGCTGGAGAGAATCATGGAGCATCTTAGAACGATCCTGACCAACCCTTCCTTCGTGCCTATCGAGGAGGTGGAAATCCGCGACGTCGAAATCCACCGCCTGCGACAGGGCTGGGAGCGCATGGAGAGCCGCTGGAAAGACGCCGTGCTACTCATTGAAAGCTGGCGTAAGCGGATGGTCTCCAGTGGCCACTCGGTTGACATGGAAGAGCTGCCGCTTGGATTACGACTTGGTTCCGGGCGCGCCCAGGGTGTCGAAGAATCATACGATAACCGAAATGCACACCTGGAACTGTCGTGCGTGCAAGAAGAAGAAGAAGAAGAAGAAGAAGAGGAGGAGGAGGAGGAGGAGGAGGAGGAAGAGGAAGAAGAGTACGAGGAAGAAGAAGCCTACCAGGACAAGCCCCCGACGTCACCCAACCCTACCGAGTCGTTGCACCTGGTGCCAGCGGATGGTTGCGATGGCGGAGAGGACGCCGAATCCGATGAATCTAGTATCTTCCACGACGAAGTGGACTTCGAGGACCTCGACCACGAAGAACCAAACGTCCAGATCCTCCAGACCTCAACTACCACCACGATAGACTCGCCGCCCTTGCCGAAACCCCCGCAGTTGAGCCCCTTGAAGGACTCGTATTCTTCTGGCAACAGGCGCTCTGGCAACAACGATCAGGCCACCCCCCGCAGGAGGCCCGGCGACTTCACCACAATCGTTGAGGAGAAGACGTGGGAAGTACGGGCAGTCAACAACGAGGAGCCGCCGGCCCCCCCGCCTCACCTCATAAAACCCCAGTCACCCAGGAGGTCAGGGAAGCTATCGCCACCAGCTCTCCCGGCCTGCCCGCAGCCCTCGACAGCATCTTTTGATAGTCCTTTGTTTGGGAACTCGATCGAGTCCCCTCTCCGCAAGAACCCTACTCGCAAGCTCTTTTCTCAACCGAGGGCGCCAACCCCCGAGGCGAAGTCTGAGCCCGAACCCGAACCTGAGCCTGAACGGGAACCCGAGCCTGGAACGGAAGCGGAGCCCGAAGCACAGGCAACCCCCGAGGCGAGACGCAGCAGAAACCCGGAATCATCCGTCAAGCAGGACGACTCGGACCTGTCGCCAACCGTAGCAGCGAGGCCGACGGCGTCCCTGAAGGAGCGAGCAAAGCGGACAGCATCGGCGCCGATGGCTTCGTCCAAGAGCCGAGTCCGCCAGCAACCCGTTACCAAGCCGGCGTCCAAATCGACCGGTCCTAGATCGATGGGTTCCAAGTCTACCGACTCCAAGCCCGGCGATGCTAAAGCCGTGGTTTCTAGACCGAATAGCTCCAGATCTACTGGTGCCAGGCCCACTGATGCCAAGGCTATGGAATCTAGACCTACCAGCTCCAGATCTACTGGTACCCGGTCGGCTGAGACCAAGGGCGCGGAACCCAGGCCGGCCAGCTCCAGATCTACTGGCACCCGGTCGACCGAGGCCAAGACCATGGAGCCCAGACCGCCCAGTTCCAGATCCACTGGTTCCAAGTCCGGCGATACCAAGGCCATGGAGCCTCGGCCGCCCAGTGCGCGGTCAACCGGATCTAGGCCCACTGACGCCAAGTCGGCGGAATCCAGGCCTCCTAGCTCCAGGTCTACCGCCTCCAGATCTACCAACTCCAGGCCCGCTGATGCCAAAGCCATCGATGCAAAATCCACTGCTACGAAGACCACGGCTGCAAAGACCACAAAGGTGAAGTCGACAGACGGCAGAAGCACCGAGGCAAAGAGGCCCGAGACCAGGGGCACCGAGGCTAGAAGCTCCGAGGCTAGGAACAAAGCGGCTAGGAGCGCTGAAGCACGCAACCTCGAAGCTCGAAACACCGAGGCTGGAAGCACTGAAGCACGGGGTACCGAGGATAAACCAATCGAAGCAGAAAACCGCTCTCCGGTACGGCCTGCAGTATCTGCGCCCGTGCCGCCACCGTCCACATCCCGACGCCTGCGCCGAAACGACCCAGCTCCGGTCCAGCCGAGCCCCTTAAGCATGGCCAGCATAGCGGCTAAGCTTGCGGCGTCGGAGAGGGAGGCTGACGCGGCCCGTGTGCGAGCCAAGCTCAAGGCAGCGCGCATGGGACGAAGTGCTCCTCGGCCCCAGGCGGCTGAATCCCCTGTCGAGCCGCCGCCGTCGGCTGAGGCATTGCCCAACTCGAGCGACCCGGTGAAGAGAGACTTGACAGCAGCGTTGCCGAAGCCCACGGCCCACGGCCCACCCGACTTCAGCGAGGCCGAACTTGACGAGCTGGCGCCAACGAAGCTCGAGGTGGCAAAGGGCCGGAAGGTCAAGCGGGAACAGCGCAGGACGAGCAGGACTGTCTCGCGGCGGAGGAGCACCTTGAGCCCCTGGGAGCTCGAGAGCCTGATTCAGGGTAACATGGAAGGCGTGGCGAGTGAGGCGCAATGAAGGAAGAAGTCGCCGTCTCCTCTTGCGGGCGGCGGGAAGGCAAGTCTAAGAAGGGGAGAGGAAGGCGGGGGATTCGCCGGGGAAGTGCAGGTTACGGGCATGACGAACGGACCGAGGCTTACGATAATTGTTATGAGGCGTTCAGGGCACCTGGTTATATGTAGAGAGACAGGCCACGGTTCACGTGTCCGTGTGTGCAAGGTACTACTGGATTGATATGCACACTCATATATATGCAACATATATTCTTCACGGCTGCAAAATGGCAACCCGGCCTGGCCCACCGACTGCTTCCACCCGAAGCGTCCAGACCGGCAGTACATCCAAGAGCCGCCCCCAGCAACTTGCCAAGACGCGCGAGCTGGCGCGGGCTCCAAGCAGGGGCATATGGATCCACGTAGAGACGGACCTGGTCCAGCGGCGAGATGAACATGGACTGGTTCCGAAACCGCAGAAACGAGACCTGACTTGGGCGTTCACGACGGGGCAGGGGGGGTGAGTCGGGGGGGCTAAAGTAACGTTGGGTGGTGTCAACCGACACGCTGCCGGGTGCGAGGACAACCAAGATAAAATACAAGAGAAGAAGAATAGAGCGACGAGCCTCTGCTGATAGAGCCCTCGGAGCCCGGGGTATCGAAGACAAGTATAAAACAATAAGCTTTTGAGCTTGTTTGGCACAAGGCCGGGGGCCCAACAAGGGGATCTCTCCGGGAGAGACTCCAGATTTCCCGAAATCATGATACAAACGGCTCCCCCCCCTCTGCCTCCTCTCCGCCCACCCTGTTGGTTTCTTTTTCTGGTTTGCACGCCCTGCCGAGAACGGGTTCGAAAGAAGTAAAATGAAAAGCAATGGTGCGACAACAATGGTCACGTCCAGACACAGGGTCTGCTGCATGTCTTGTGCTCGTATCACATCTCGTCGGGTTCCATAAAAACCGACAATTTTCGCTCGAGAGACCTCTTCCCCGCCCAAAACAGGAAAAGATAAGAAGAAAAGGAAAAGCATGAGAAAAGGGTAGAGTCCAGGTACAGGAGGTGTAAAGGGGGGGGGGGTGTAGAAAGTGCTTTTGGTAAAATTATGGTGCGCCATTTGGGTATTGGGATGAAGAGACAACGCCGCCCCCTCTTTCCTCTGCCGCATCAGATTTTCATCGTTCGAGGGGCGGGGGGGTTCTACTCCATGCCCTCGAGTGTTCTTCTCGCCGCGTCAAGCCGCCGTCGGTACATGCGGCTTTCGGCGCTCGCCCGTCCGCTTTCCGACATGCCGAGGACGCATTTGCCGAGGCTCGCCACAAGACGCTGGACGAGGATCTGGTCTTCTTTGGCCAAGTCGTTAATGGCCGTGTCGTCGGCCGAGATGCTGTCGCGGTCGCAGATGCTGGCCGTCTCGCTCATAAGTGTATTAGACAGCTGCTTCAGTTCGCGGTCGGGCGACTCGTTCGGTGTCAGGATACCGTTGGTCTTGGAATGTCGGTTTACCAGGGGAAAGCTGCGGTTGGTTCCCGTCGAGCCCAAGGACGACACCGAAGGACGTTTTGAGAAGCCGTCCGCACTGCTTTGAGGGCGGCGCACCATCGAGTCGCGGCTGTGGTCGACAACGCCCTCCCCGTTGCCGGCCATGCCGTTGAAGCCGAATGTGAGACGCTTGCCTGTCTCGGGCGTATGCGAGCGGGCTCTTTCCGGGATCGCTGCCATCGGTCCGGGGTAGGCCGGCGACACCATCTCTTCGGGGTATCTCTCCTGGGATGAAGTACCGGCCCTTGTTAGTCGACCCTCGGTGGCCGTCGCAAAGGAGGCCGTCGTCGATACGGAGGCGTCACTGCTTCTTCGGCGCCGATTGTTGCCCGGCAGAATGGGGCCACGTGTGGTCTCAACGGAGTCCTCGGAGCTGTAACTCGATACGCTTTCGCTTCTCATATTCCTTTGGCTCATGCTGCCCATGGCGCTGTGCAGAAAGAAGTGCTCGTAGTCAAAGGCATCCTCGCGGTCCTCGTGTGAGAGTTGATTCTGCACCGAGTCGTGGTACAGGGATTCGCCGCTTTCGCTTGCCGTCTCGCAGGTGCTCTCGCTTTCGCAAACGCTGTCGCTGTCCGTGTCGGCCACGCTTTCGATATCTACGAAACCATCGTTTCCGTCGTCGTCATAGCCGTCCTCGGTCTGCATATCGTCGCCATTGATACCGTCGTCATCCGTGGCTGAGGCCTCCTCCGTAGCCCTAGCGGCCGGCGGCGTGCGCTTCCCGGGAGATTGGGAGTGTGCCTCTGCCGGGAAGAGCTTGGTACGTGGTGAGCGCTCGTCGAAGTCCGTGTAGAGCGATTCGCCTTCTGACGACAGCCGGTTGGGCTTGACCGCCTGGCCGTCCACTTCCAGACCACGGACTTCCCCCTCGACTCCGTCCGTCTCCATAATCTGACCGTCCACATCGTCACCGGCATCGGTCTTCCTTGTGGCATACCATTGTTCGACTCGGGCGTGAGTGAAAGGACTCGGCGTCCGTAAGCTCGACAAGCTCCTTCGTTGCATGCTATCGGCGCGTGCCCGGTCCCGCAAGCTCGAGAGCCTGCCCTTGAGATCATTCATTTGGTGCTTGAGATCCCTCATCTGTGCGGTCGAGGCTGACCGTCGAAGTTCCTGCCCTTGGTAGGGTCCAAAGGTTGGGCTAAGAAAACTATCGGCGTCTCCGTTACTAGTGCCGGGGGAGTCGAGTTCGGGGACGCCTTCGTCCTCACTCAGCGGTTCCAGAAAGTGTTTGTCTTCGAGCAAAGAGGGCTTGCTCTTGGCATGCGAAGCATTCGCGTAAAAGCTGCCTTCGAGTGGACTGTCGTGCTTGGCCGTATCCCTCATATACTCAGCACTTCGAGAAATCGCTAATGGTTGCCTTTGTCCACCTCCCGCGCCCATAGCGCTCGAAGAGCGTGGGGGGAACGTATGACCCGCTTTGAGGTCGCTGGGTATGTTGTTTTCGCTCGATATTCTGCTGTGTCCGAGCGGGTGGTTCTGGATGGCCGGGTCGTGATCGCGGTGCAGGGCGGTAGGACCACGGGGTAAAGAAGGCGGCGGCGTAGATTCGCTGCCATAAGAAGACGACATGGAGGATCGGGCACGGCTGAGATTTCCTTCCATGGTCTGCATCAAGATCAGCAAACCACACTCCGCCATCCCCAACCAACGCAAAAGGGCCGGCCACGCAGGCAGTCAGAGACACGGCGGGATGGACTTACCGTGAGTCTTCGCTTGGCGTTGGCCAGGATTTGCTCGGCTCTCCGACTCAAGGCGGTTGAATAACGCTCCTGGCCTGCAAGGAAGCTTCGGTCGGCCAACGCGTCTGCAACCGGGGTGCGTTCCCCTGGCTGCAGCGGATCGTTGTACATGTATGTTTCAGCAACGCTGTCTTCGTCGTCACCCTGGAAAACAGAGTCGTCGACACTGACGCAGTCGTCAAAATCAGCAAAGACGCCCGGGCGGTCACCGTTCGTAATGGTACTTGTCGACTCGATCGAGGAGCGGCGCTCACGCGAGGCCATCCTCTGCTCGGCCACCCTCCTCTTCGCGGCTTCGTAGGCCGGGGTGGAGGTGAGGGGCTGCGGGGGTGGTGCGATCAAAGCTTCGTAGCTGGGGCCATGATACGCCTTCTTGTTGCGCAGGATAGAGCCTGTCGTGCTCTCGGCCTCGGTTACCTCACCTATATCGGAGAGCATGGTGCCGTTGCCGTAGATGATGGGCGTTGTGGGTGCGACAGAACCAGGAGCGAAACCGGGGGCACCCAGGTCGAACTGCTGCATGGGCGTGGCGTCAAAACCGTTCGCTCGCTTCCACATGGTCAGCGGCGACTCCGACCGACCTGATGACGAAAGAGCGTCGGGGTAGTCGGGCAGGTCGGGCAATATCATATCAGGGTTCGTTAGTGTGGGCGAGCCCGGTATTGAAGGACGAGAGGGCAGGGAACGCGCAGAGCCACCCGAGCCCGTCTTCGCGTGCCCCGGGGCGTGGGCCGTTTGCATGGCCATGCTGGAATGGGATGGGACGGACAGCCACAGGCGGCGGCGGCGACAGTGCGGACGTCACAAGCCGGTTACAGAGCACGCAGCAGCGCTCGGTCCCGACGTCTATCGAGCCCTGACGTGTCGCGCTGCCGTGTGTCACGGCTCGCTGCTGTTCGTCTCGAAGCGCACGCGAGAGTGCGGTGGGCGGCTAATTGGCGGCGGCCTGCAAGCAGCCGTGCGAACTCTGTCTCTGTCGCGCGAGGGCGGCGACAGGGTTGGGTAGACGGGGATGGGCCGTCTCTGTGCCCGTCTCAGCGCGCTGCGGACCTCGGGGGAGGGCTTCGACGCTCGAGCAACACGCCTTTCGGTTCCGAGGAGACGACAATGCACGCAGGTGCACAAGGAGACAACGGCGATGAGCTGGCGGTCGTCGCAGTGGTGGTGATACAGCCGGCACGAACAGGCGGACGGCGTGGACCAAAGGAAAACGGGGACCGGAGAGCGGGCCAAAGGCGTCGCACCGGCGCAGAGGCGCAGCGAGTCAGGGGCGGGAGGTTCAAGGTTCGCATCGACGGGAGGGCATCGTCAGTATGATGCGGCGGCCGGTAGTTGTACGACGTGCGATGCAATGTATGCGGTATCCCAAGCCGGCGAGCGTCGTCGCACCTCGTATTACACGACACGGCGTAGGCACGGGGTAAGATTATTAGTTACGGGGTTAGTAGTAGGAGCGGTAGAATAGTCGAGTGTACACAAAAAAAAAACGAGTGGATTGGCGTAGGCCCGGAACGCTGGGTGAAAGAGAGAGGGAGGGGGAGGGAGAGAGAGGACCGGTATCGATCAATGGTTGCGACCGGAAGAGTCAGCGCGGGCAGAAGCGAGCGCCAGCGACGTGCCCGACGTGGTTCTTGCTGGATATAGGGGATGATCTCCCGTCGTCCTCCAGCTCTTCTTGTCCACTTGTAATCAATCGCAATGGGCCTGGATCCGAGGACCTGCAGCATATGCAGGCCAGGCCAACCGGGGCGGCCCCTCGAGCCTCCCCTGGCAGCCCTGGCGATTGGCAGAAACAACTGCCCTCCAGGTTTTCTCTTTCCCTTAGTGGGCATCAACCCCGGCGGGGGGGCCTGTAATTGGCAGTACGCGAGTACATGCATGCCCGTGCAGGTGGGATTCCTACCCACGCGGCCAACGCCAGCCAGGGTCCGCGGGTTTGCGTGGCATGCGACGGCCAGCGGTGGAACAAGTAGTAGCCCTTCCACATTTCCCTCCTTCGCATCCACCATGGATCTCGGGAGGGGCAGCCAGCGGCCGGGCTCTTCCCATCAGTCTTTGCCGGTCCGGCCAGAGGGGGGAGGGGGGCGGGTCGTTGCCATCTCTAACATGGACGTACTCAAGCGCTTACTGGCAAGGACGAGGTACCTTCAGGTGCTCCGGTAATAAGACACCGAAGCGGCAGAGCGGGAAAGCCGCCCGCTGCACCCTCGCCCTTGTTCCGATACGATGTCGTCAGGTCGACGACGGCGCCAACCCTGGACGAGCACCAGCCGGCGTCCTATTGGTGCCAAGAAGAAGCTTTCCGGTACTCCAGAACGGCGCTGTCGACCCTAACCAAGCGAGGACATAGCGAGGTAAGTGCACCAGACTAGTCGGCCACGGTACATACGTACATACATGACTTACATACTTAATCTGGCGGGCCCGGGCCGGTAGCAGCACCAGATGGCAGGCAATAGCAGCTTGGTTGTACGCCTAGCGGCTTAGGGCCAAGATAGTGGGGATGCCGTTCCGAGATGAAGCACCTGCAAGCTAGGATGGTGGATTAGACGAGATGAGCGTCTCACTATGCGGGCCGTCCGTCGGCCTGTCTGCCCGCCGTCTCTAGTCGTCGACACCAGCGAGAACTATCGATCCGCGATCCCATCTTCCTATGTACATTGCATATACAGACGAACGCGCATCGCCGTTCAGAAGGAAAACGCAGAGACAGCCCCCCTTGTCCGCTTCGCCATGCGGCTGGACGCCGCGGGAGGAAACAAGCTGTGGACTGGGCCTATCACCGCCACGGAAGTTTCCAGGGGAGGAGAAAAAGCAACGGCGCGGCTCGGGGGGTCTGCTCAAGCCCTGCTGGCCAGGTGTCTTGGCCGCAGCGACATACCCTATGTTGCAGTTGAGGCACGGCGACACCGGGCAGGCCCTTGTCTCATGGGACGCGGCGACGCCACGACTCATGATGGGCTTGGCTGGCAGATCTCGCCCACGATCTGGTTGACGGACAGAAATGTGAACTGTCACCTGGGCACCCTGGCGACAAAAGGAGCATGTACAAATACGGGGGCCATATGCATACATATGTACGTCGGTCCTCCCGTGCCTGCCAAGCCTTTCTACCGGCCCTTCGCCCGGGCGCAGGATAGAAAGCTGCCAGGGCTACCGACCTTGGCATCCATCCACCGGAAGCGGGGGAGCAGGTGATGAAGCTACGAGGCCGACGGGGCAGTGGGACCTCCACAGCGGAGGTTTGCTCTCACGTCTGTGACAGCCGAGAGGAGGCAAGGTTGGGGCTGAGCGTGCCGTCCGTACTGGGTACCCGGTCCACGGAAATCATCGAGGCGCGCGCATGGCCTCGTTACCCGCTCAAGACATGTATGCGTACGATGAGCTCATCAGCTCGACCGGGTCCAAGGAGGGCGGGACGAGAGGCAACATCGCGTCGAACATTCGGATTCGACCTCCACTCCAAACAGTGCTCCCCTTGTCCAGCCGGGTTGGTCCAGGTATCCAAGTTTGTTTTGCCAGGCCGCCGCCGCCCGCCATCTACATCCGTACCACCGCACTGGGCGTCTAGGTGCGAGTACAATGGTTGGCCGTCTGCGGCCCAAGCTATCGATCATGCGGGGGCGGGCATCAAGCATTACGCTGTAGAGTGAGTATAGTGGTCAGTCGGTATAGCCTCCCTCCATCGACTCATGCTTCCCTTGTGTACGCAGCCCGTGCCGGCGGCCGGGAGCATCTAACGGCAGGTTCCGTTTTGCTATCTTCCCCAAACCCCCGGCGCCCCCCAGCGATGGTTCCAGCGAAGATTCCCGACACGCGGCCGCGTGCCTCGCTCGACGACGTGCATGCAAATGGCAAGTTGGCACACAGGGAGCGGGTTCCGGAACCACATGCTGCGGTTGCCTACTTGGTTCTATTACCGGGATATGTCTTAACAGGACTTGAGCCAGGGGCTCATCCGGGCAGGAGAGCTGGAGAGCTGAAGCCGCAGCGCCCAACAAGCTTGCTGGTCGTGTCAGGCTAGATTGTCCGCTGCAATGCATCATGCGCCGCCAGAGAAGCAACGACTCCTGTCTGACTTCGGAGGCCCAGTACCCCAGAGGCGCAGGAATCGGTCGTTGTTTGGTCCTCTATGCCTTCGAGTGACCGCCAGTTATTGGAAGAGAATTTGCTTACCCGGCAGCTTGTCGGCTGCAGAACCGCGAGAGTGAACTGGGAGCCTGTCCACTGCCACCCCCCCCCAAAAAAAAAAAAGAATGCGTAGGTACTCAAGAGACTGGCCACATCCATCACTGCCGTTCATGTGACTCTCAACGAGTCACCAGCAGCCATTCCCACGTTCCCCGCCCTCTCCATCCCGGAGGCCATGGAGAGGACAAGACGGCGACCGATTGAAAGGCGCGCCAAGGAGGTGGGAAGGACGGAAGTAACGGCATGGCCAGTGCGCAAGTTTCGGTCGGGGCGGACCCTAGCCCGATTTTTTGGAAATTGAATCTCAAAGCGCGTCAAAATCTTTCTCGGCACCTGGGGCCAATTTCACGGGAAAGCTCCCCCAAGTTCAACCTTCGCGCCCATGTTGTCACGTTCCCTCTCCCGGCTCTAGCCACGCCTCGTCTTGACCGCCCAGAAGCCGCACCGTTGGGGCCGTCGTCCGTCCCTGCACGATCCAGGAAGCCCTGGCACGAGCGCGATGCCGATCCAGGCGGTCCTGCTTCCCTGAACCGAGCGGCGAGCCTGCCCTCGGCGAGCTCGGCTCGCTGTCTCCTCCGTGCCCCCCAGCAGCTGCGGCGGCGCCAGCCCGATGGGATCTGCACGCAGTGTCTTGCGCCCTCTCGTGTCGGAAGCCTGGCTGCGCCAATCGGCGCGCCGTTGCGCTGTTCTCGGTTTGCTTGTCTGGCAGGCCGTACCGCCACTAGCCCCCGTCCCCAGGGAATCGTGGACGAGTCATCACGGACAGCAAAGTGGCGCCTGCGATGCCCGGGTTTTGGCACCCATCACCAGACAGCAATATGAACTGGACTACACGGGGGTAAGTTTGGCAATTTCGCTCTTTCGCCCTGGCCCCATCCGTCCCATCTGATGACTACCAACAAGAATTCTGCAATTCTGAAAAGAAACCTTGAAGGACCTCGGTTCTTCGGGGCTTTGAAAACGTGGATAATCTCTTGACCTGATCATGGACCTGCCCTCGTTTCTTCGCTGGAGCTGTTGCTATCAACCAAGCTGACGAGTATCCCAGGAACTGGGCGCCTTGCTCTATCTTGCCTAGCCAATCAAGTGTTGGCAGGAATACCGGCCGGGTACCGGTCGCCAGCAACCTCAAACTTGCTCCGAGTGCCTTCAATCTCCTTCAGCTCCTCCTCGGTAAGCTCGAGGACCTTTGCGTTGTCAATCACCCTCTCGGACGTGGTGGCTCCCGGAATGGGAATGACCAGGGGCACGCCGGGCCGCTTGGACAAGGCCCGCGTCCAGTTGATGGCCATTTGTGAGCTAACGACGCCCTTCTTCCGGGCCATCTGCTCAACCTGCTTCGCCAGCTCGATGTTGATAGGGAGGGCGTCGGGCTGGAAACGTGGGTATTTGTGCAGCATGCTATCCTGTGGGATGTCGTCGAGCGTCTTGATCTGGCCGGTAAGCAGTCCACGACAAAGTGGAGCGTATGCGACGATCGGAATGTCGTATTCGGCGCAGGCAGCGGCCACGCCGTTCTCTAGGACTTCGGTTGAGAAGAGGGAGAGCTCTACCTCGCAGGCCACGATCTTGGTGATCTTGGCCGCCGCGTGAACGGTTTCGGCCCGTACCTCGGACAGGGAGATGCCTCCGATCTTGCCCGTCTGGACGTATTCTTTCTCGATGACCCCGAACGTGACCTCCATGGGGACATTCTGGTCCCGGCGGGCGCACTCGAAGATGTCGATCTTCTTGCGTCCCTTGAGCTGGCTGATGCAGTTGTCGAGAGAACGGCGGATGCCCTCGGGGGAGCCGTCCGCGTGCAGGGTTTTCAGGTCCGCGCCGCCCTTGATACTGAGGACCACCTTGTCCGCATCCTCGGGGTACTTGGCGAAATAGCGCTCGAGAAGGACGAGACTGTTGTACTCGGGAGGACCGTAGAACTCGCCTCCATTCCAGAAGTTCATGCCGTTTTGCAAAGCCGTGCGCATCGTTTCAAAAGCCTGCTCTTGCGAGCAAGGCTTGGCCCGCCAGGTCAGGCCCTGGAGTCGTGGTCAGCCAAACGGCGCTGGCCACCAGACGAAAATGCGGGGCCTTACCATCATACCGAAGCCGATGGGGCCAATCTCCTTTCCCATGAGTTGAGGCATCGTGGAGCACTGGGCCGTAATGCGAGAAATGAGGAGTTCTCGGGAGGGTCGAGACGTGCAGTAGTGGTCACCTGTGGGTGGCGTAGAGAGCTCCTGGGAACTGCAACGGGGTATCTGGTCGTCCGTGGCTGAAAGGCTAGCTTAGCGCAGTATTTATATCGCCGCCGTGGTGTCGCCCTCGTGACACTGGATTACGACAGGGACCCTAACTGCTCCGCTCCCGCGCCCAAGCGCGTCTCGATGTCACGTCGCCATGCCCCCCCTTTGGGGGGGCACTTCCCCCGGGCTCGGCTCCAAGAGGGGCCGTCATGGCCGTGGCGCGCGCATCGGGACTACTCTCCCACCGCGCCTGTAAGTCCGAGTGCGGTCTGCGCGATCGGTCCTAACAGCTTCGAGTCTCCGTGAGGGGAGGGGGAGGGCATTAAGCGTAACCTCTCCCGGCCGGCCGGAGTTAAGCGGGGTTCGCGCCATTCGCCCTCTCCACAGCGTCGCACACACACCCTCCTGAGCTTCCCCGACCGGAAACCCGCCCCATTCTGCCGGAGCTAATGACGAGAAACCCAGGGGAGCGGATGCTCAGCAGGCCTGCCTTGTAGTTAGACCGGCGTGCCAGCTGGCGAGCTTGTGGGATCGGAACAGCTGGGGGCTGAGAAATAGTCTGCAAGGGCTGCGAAAAACAAGACTATTGTCTGTTGGGTATCGAAGGTACATCGACTCTGGGTCCTCTCTGGGGATAGCTTGAACCGCCACCGAATCCAAATGCAAATACCGCCATGCTTATCGTATGAACACTGAGGGGGAGGTCTCTGGTCTAGGCCTAGGTTTGATGCTACCATCCCAGCTGCCCTCTTTCTTCCAACGGCTCACGGCCCACCGCAACCTGGTCCTCTTGTCCTGTTAAGCAAGTCTGCGCCAAGTATGTGCCCGCTGAGGTCCTCTCGTACCCTGGTTTGGGCACGTCGTGCGGCATGACCGTGTGCCAGCAACGGCGGACAAGGCCCCCTTTGCCTCATTCTGGAATATTATGGTACATAATATGCATGCACTTCGTTGCAATCTGGCGCAATAACCCTTGTTCCCAAACAATCGCCTTCTATTCTTCGTATCGTGAATCCACTGCAAGGCAAAGCGACCGGCGAGGAGTCGAAGCCAGTGCCCATCGCTATGGAAGGGGATCGGTCATTCGTAAGTGCGTTCAATAGTATATAACAAGGGAAGGGTAGAAGTAATCAGACAGATTCGTGCATTCACGTTCCATGGGCCTGACGGTGTATTGCGGCACGAGCGCCCCCCAGTAGCCGCCTGCTCATGTCGTCCTTTCAAGCACATGTCGAGGGGGCCCACCGTCTACAGCCTTTATTCACTTCTTGCCAGCGCAGGCCACGGGGTTTTCGACGCCGGCGTCTATTTCGAGTTCTCGCGGAAACGGTAGGCCGGGCCGAGATAGGACTCCGGGATGCCAGGCCACCGGGATGTCGGCTTGACCGGACCGGTTGTAAACCCAAACCGTGGAGTGGCGGGTCAACGCGAAACCTAAGTCTTATACACGGCGGCTCATCGCAGCATTGGCGCCTGCCGAGGCAAGATCCTTACTGCCGCTCACAGTCCGGCCTGCTACACGGGGCAGGTTGCTCCCCGCTATGGGGGGCACTGTAGTGACAGTGGTCTGCCCAGCACTTGTTCGTTTCGTGGCACCCGTGGTGAATGATCCGGTCAGGCCCGACACTTTCCGCGCTGAAGATGGCGGCACCTTTTGGGGGCTGGAACTCGTGCCTTCCCGGGTTCGCAGTGTCATTGGGGCCGTCTTGGTAGCTCCAGGCGGGTCGGGCAGAGGCCGAGGCGTCGAGATGGTGTTGTGTCGCTTCATAGGAGATGACTCCCGGGCGCGTATGACAGGCACCGACGTCTTCTGTCCCGTGATGAATTCATGCAGGATGGCTTCCTCAGGCTTGACACGGCGATCGGGGTCCCACCTCAAGCACCGGGCGAGGAAGTCCAGGAAAGGCTCATCATCACACTTCAGCGCCTGCTGGAGCGTCTTGGACGACGGCCGCCTTCTCCGGCCTTTCGAAGACACAGTGAGGCGGGGCTTGCCCATTGAGTCAAAGAACAGCTTCTTCCGCGTGCTCTTCTCGATCAGGTGTTTCTCTGGTGGGCCAAATACCTCCATGATGCAGGCGAGCTGCTCCTGTTCGTTTTCGCCAGGGAATATGGGAACCCCAGTGTACAACTCCGCCAGGATGCATCCAAGACTCCACATGTCGATGGGTAGACCGTACGTCATGCCCAGAATAACCTCGGGGGACCTATAGAAACGTGACTGAATATACGTGTAGACCTTCTCGTTCTCGAAACAGCTCGAGCCGAAATCGATGACTTTGATCTCCGAGTGCATCGGGTGCCGTAAAAGGATGTTTTCGGGCTTGAGATCGCAGTGAATGACCTTGTGTTGTTTGAGCATGCACAGCGAGCTGAGCATCTGCTTGGTGAAACGTCGGATCAGCTTCAGGGAGAAACCGCGGAACGCGTTGGACTTGATGAATTCGTAGAGGTTCATATCCAGAAGCTCCGTGGATATGCAAAGATGGCCGCGGAAGTAGAAGCTGTGTGTAAAGTTGACCATGCTGTGCTTGTTCTTGGGGTCCCATTCGCGTAGCTTTTGTAGAATGTTGACTTCGACAAGTGCTTGCTGGTGGAACCTCTTCTTGTTGCGGATAATTTTGACAGCCACGAGCACACCTGTCTTGTGGTCGATACACCTGACGACTTGGCCGAAGCTTCCTTTTCCGAGGACATCGACCACCTCGTAACGGTACGCCAGATGATCCCCGAGGACAATGGTATAGTCACCGCGGTCGTCGTCATAGCCAAAGTTGGGCGCACCGGACTTCAGGTCGCCAACCACTTTGGCGGCGTTTTGAGTACCGCAGAAGTAAACATCGTTGTAGTCGACAATTTCCCCCCGCTCATAAATGTTCAGCATGGCGATGCGGATGGCCTCGTGAGAGCCCACACGTTCTTTAGGAGAAGCCCTCTTCCGCAGCGCATCCAGCGTTCGGGCTGCTATTTCAGTCTCCTTGCGCCTGGAAGCGAGTTTTCGCATCTCATCCTCGGCCACAAGGTCGTCCTTGTCCAGCTCGGCACTGTAGCTGAACGGATCATTTTGTTTAATTTTGGAAACGGATGGCCGCGGCCGCAAAATTCTCTGGACTGATGTAGAACGGTTCGACGGAGTCTGGACTGTTGAGTTGCTGCCAATGTCCAGAGATTTCTTTGTGGCTGGCCAGTCGTTACGGGACTTTTCTTGTGCCGTGACAGCATTCAGGCTCGATGCCGAACTCTTCCTTCTCCGCGACTCGAGGTACGACCCAGACGGCTTGGGCGCATGGCTTGGGCTCGTGGCTTTCATCGTGCCCAACGTGGCAGATATGGGTATTCTGGGTGGTGGCATACTATCTTGCCGGGGGGCATTGTCGGGTTGGGCATTGGAAGGATGGTTTCCGCTCTTGGATGTGCTGCGCTTCCATGAAAGACTCAATTTTCGTCTCAAGGAGCTCATGGAGGACGGGGTTGGCGGCTCTTCTGGGCTCCCCGTGGGTGGTGACTTGTTTGCCGGCTTCGCGAGTTTTGGTGCACGAGGCCCCGTAGGCTTCTGCTGAGGCCTGTTCTCGGGGGCAGCTTCTGTAGAGCCAGATTTGGCTGTAGCCCCATTCGTTTTCGTCTTGGGTTGTTCGGTCGCAAAGTCGGTGCCTTTCGGGAGTGCCGAGGCCAAGAACGGCGACATGGTCGTCATGCGCGAGGTCTTAACGGCAGAGGACCCAGTCAAAGACTCGGATGAGATGTTGAGGTCTACACCGGTCGGGCTTCCTGACCTAGCATTCACGGTACTACTGCTCCGCACAACCTGCTTTTCCGGGTCCCTGTCGGCGCGCCCCCGCGAGAAGAACGAACTCTTGGATGCTGTCATCGGTGTCGTCGGAGTCTTAGGGATGATTCTGTGGGGTGGCGGGCTAAGTTTTCCATCTTCGTCGGCTGGCAGGGCTGCGATCTTTGATGTCGTTGGCGTGCTGAGAGGGCCAAGATTCAATGGCGGTAGACTGAGAGGTGCCAGCGACGATTTCTTTGGCTGAATAGGAGTGATTTGCTTTTCGGCATCTGACGTGGGGCCCCCAAACGGCTTCCGCTGTTGCTTGCGAGCCTGCGGTTTGGTCTGCACCGAGCTGGCAGTCTCGAAGGATGGTGCATTCGAAAGGGTGCCGGTTGACACGCTGTTGATGCTGCTTGTATCAAAGGCGTAATTCGATTTCCTCTTCTCAAGGAATGACTCGGGGGTATCCTTGGGCGATTCGTAAGCCTTGGGTATGGCAGGCACCGGTGGAACATCTTCTTCGCCCTCTGCGGGCGGCGCATTACTGTGCGTGTTCAAGGTCTTGGGGGCAGGCAACCTAGAGCTGGGTGCACCTTGTCCCATGCTGCGCTGGATGGAACCTGTTGAAGTCCTGTGAGTATTGAAGCTCGTGGTCGAATTGACCGATAGCCCGGAGCTATAAGATTTCCGGTTCGGGTCCGGAGTTGTTCTAGAGGAAGACGGAGTAGAAGTCTTCCTGGGTATCATTGAGGGCGAGCGCGACTGGGCACGAGGCCCTGCAGGTGTAGGGGGTGCATCCATGGCTTGTGCCAGGTCCTGCGACTGCGGCTGATGCATCGACATGCGCTTCATGCGCTTCGCATCGGTGGGAGAAATGGTACGGGCACCAAGCCCGGACACGTGAGATGTATGACTCGGCATAACGGACATGCGCTTCGCGGATCCTGGAGTCGAGCCGTCACCGCCGCCGCCAGCTTTCGGCGATTTGGGGAACACGGCCGACTTCCGGTTTCCCTCGGGCGTAAGTGCCTGCGGCGCGCTGGTATTGTTGCCTGCATTCGCCGATAGGTTGCTGGTGCTTTTGGAAGGAGGCTGGATCGACTTGGTCTTCGCCGCGCTCGACGCGGTAAGGTTCCTCACTGTGGTCTCTCCGGTTCGACCGCCGCTAGACAGATCCACCGACGATTGGGAGGCATCCTGCATCAAGCTAGGACGCCGCTTCAGGGCGACTCGGCTCCCGTAATCGCTATCGAGGACACCGGGACCGGCGGGTTTCCTGGGAGGCTTCCCTACGGTGGTGCTGGAAACGGGTGGGTATTGACTGACCCGGCGGTTTCTCATGGCAGCGGGTGCCGTCGGCGCGTCGGTAATCCCAGAGGGCAGCGGTACGTTGCCACCAATGCTGGCCTGCCTACTCGACATACCGGCCCCCTTGACTAAAGAGCCCGATCTGCCGGGCCGCGTGCCTGCATGGGTAACAGCGTTGGGGGCAGTGTTCGCCTGGGCAGCGATGCGCGTCGTGCCACCATTTTGAGGTGCGCCATAGGCGGGCTGGCCTGCCATGCTGGCGAACATGGGCTGGTCGTCCAAGATGCTCCCGTGACCATTCGGGGAGGGGAATTGGGTCAACTTAAAGTCGTTGGAAGCGGATTCCAGACTGCTCTGCAGATCATCGAAACTGACGGAGGGCAGGAAATCGAACGAGGTGGTCGTGGATTCGGTTACGTCGTCGTGGGCGGCTCCTCCATCGCGGCCAAAGGAGAAGAGTGAATGGTTGTTGGAGGACGAGGCGCTCAGCATTGGGACGTTGGGGAGCGAGGACGCCGTCGTTGTCCCCGTCGCGCTAGGAGTTGGCGTCTGGTTCGCCGGGTTGGTATTTTCCCGAGGTCTGGAAGGCGACAAGCAGGCAAGTCAGTACACGGTATTGTTCTGCGCCGCCGTCTCTCGGCGACATAGGCCAGCCAGGCTGCAGGCCACGGGGGGGGGCAGGCTGAAGAGACGGCGGACAGGGACGGGAAGCGGCGACGCGAGTGCATACGTACAATCCGGGAGGCGGTTGGGAGTAGTGAGCAGACGCGGCAGCTGGTTGGCCAGCAGAGAAGTGTTCTCTGACCATTAGGTTTGGCTGGGCGGACGCACTGAGTCGGTCGGGCAGACCCAGGCTGGTGGTATGGGCGAAGGGTGTTGGGGGAGGTTGAGGTCGAAGATGGGAGGGATGCTACTGGGGCCGGCTGGGAGTGGCTCCGTGATCGAATGCGGCGGTTTGGTGCTGAAGTCAAGGCAGGAGATACCCGATCTACACCAAAGGCACTGCACCCCTTTCCCCTAGCGAGCGGCAGCCGAAAGCGGACCGTCGGCCGTCAGGATATCTCAGTCCGGCGAGGAGCTGAGTGCAGCGGAGGAGCTACGGCATTCCGCTTCCAAACGCGACAAGGCGGAGGGCCGTCGTGGGTGTCTCAAAGTGGTGGTGAGGCGGCCGGGGACGCAGACCAAAATGGATCGGGGAGGGCAGACGGAATGCACAACGGCAGCAGAAGGGGTCGCCTTGTTTTTTTTCTGGCTAGGCGAGAAAATCGAACACTGCCCCCCCCCCAGGAGGGACTGCGGGAGCGAGAGAGGGAGAGAGTACCTACACCTACCTAGCTACTACCGCTGGAGCTGGACTGTGAATTGGGCTGGAGGGACGGGGCAAGATGGAGTCCATCCAGTGCAGATTTGGGGACATGGCCCACTTGGTGGCTAGCGGACTGGAGAAATGCCTAGCCCTTCCCTGGGAAGCCTGCCGCCCGCCATATATGTTGCTCCCTTGCAAGCCTTGCCTGCGAGTCGAGCCTGCACACACCAATGGTCTAATGTCCGTGGGTGCAGCGAGCAATGACCTGGAACAACAACAACCGTCCCGTTCTGTTGTCGACTGAAATCTTCTCCGGCAGGTAGGTAGCATGTACACTGCCCAGCCCTCGTGTACTGGAATCGTGCTGGGCTGTCCACCGCACCGGGTGGTTGGCGGCCCAGGACCCGTCGAAGGTACCCTGTATGGAGGGCCCGGTCATGGTGCAAGAGGGGGGAGGTGTGTGTGTGCATACCTCCACCTTCAATAGCAGGATGACGGCGATTGGCGTGCACGGTTAGCATGCCGACGGGGGGGGGCCTAGGGATCCCGTACGGGAAGGGATAGGGATGTTACGAGCGGCAATTATCGACTGGCTGGCTGACCACGCCACATGGGCGGAGAGATGATGGATGCTACCTAACCGCATTGACGACCTCGCACCCGTCTAGGTGACCGCGGGCGGCAGAAACGGGAGAACACGGTGGCGTGCACCATCGTATTTCGTAGGTACGGGCTTCATTTTCATTGCCCATTACTGTGTAAGTCGCCTATGCTTATTCCCCGCTTGATTGGAGGAGGCCTTACGGCAAGAACAAGACTTGTAGGTTTCGGGCGCCCCAGGTCTTCCCTCCCTGCTCTGTCCTGCGCGGCGACACACGGATGATGCACCACGTACAGACATACATGGGATGTCTGTAGTGACGGGCAGCAGGTTCGTCCAATCCAGCCGATGCCCGCGGACGGGATGCCTGCATAAGAGGTAGGCATAGCTGCTGGCCCGGCGGGCGGCTCAGAAACTTCCCCCAATCGAGCCAAGCCTCCAGGTGCCCCCCGAATGTCAGGGGCGGGGAGACCAGGTGCGTGCTCTAAGCTACACACGAGCTGCAGACTGCAGGCACGTACCGCCAACGGCATTCACGTACAAACTCTTCTTTTAGGGGCGTGGCCGTTCATCCATTCCTCCTCTCGTTCCAATGGATGCTCATTCTCCCCCACCCTCGCTGCACCGCTGCACCGCTGCACCGCTGCACCACGCCAACACCGCCCAGCCACCTACGGCAAGCGGCACCTTTCGGTTAGAGCTGCCCCGAGAAGGACAACAATGGCATCCCATGAGGTATGTAAAGCCCCAAACCAGCGTGCCGGCAACAGCCCAAACAGCCTCCAGGTTTACCTAGTCATGCTGGACGACGAAGCGGTACAGGAGTGCCTATAACCGCCTCGCTGTCTCTCCTTGGAAGTTGCTATGCTGGGGTCGCGGGCTTGGCTCCCAGTTTCGCCAGCTCCAGCTTTTTCTCCCTTACCAGGTACTATCCTGCCCTAGTACCTATGGGCCTCAGGCACCCTACCGTGCCGACACCCACCCGCCTCTGAGTACCCCTAAAGAGGCAACGGACCTCTGCAGTGCGAAAAGACCATACCACTCACTGATAGCCCGGCGGCCAGTGACATTAGAGTCGCCCAAGGGCCGGCACCCCGGGAACACTAGAAACAAGATGAGACGATGGCCTCTGCTGCACCACGGCTGCCCGCTTGTTGCCAGGGGCCGTGGCCTGTACAGATAGGGAATTAGGAGGGGCCCTTTCGGAGCATTTGTCCTGCCCTGGCGCGAGGCGCCGCAGCGCTCGATCTGCCAAACCATGTCATTTCCGTCAAATTGCCTTGTGCTTAACCACCAATCCGACACCTCCCAAGCCCCGGGGACTGGCATGATGAGATGGGATGGATGTCTTGGAAAGACCCAAAATCCCATCTGCTTATATCCCATATGACAAGAAACAAATCATACTCCACAACCTGCATACCAACTGCCACTGGATGCATGCGATTGCAAACCTACCTCTATGCTGACTTTGCGTATCATTTAACACCAGCCGCGGGATACCTCCCCCCAGCTTCGGTTCGGGGAGAGAAGAGAAGCAGGCCACGCACAGTTACATCTTCACGCCTCTACAAATTCCCCATCTGCCCGTGAACTCCCTCGAGAGCCCGATGACCTCGCAGAGGGAGGGGCCTTCCGACCAGCCGACGAACGTCCATGCGCTGACGGCTGTGCTCTTGGGCCCGCCCAGTCTCCGTTTTATTGGGGAGCCCTCCAGGGCCATGCCGCATCCACGCCGATGATAATTGTTTGGGCACCAAAACCTTGGGTGATCCTTGCCGTCGTCGCTGTCGGCCTTCGCCATCGCCGGCAGAGCAGCACCAGCAACAGGCTTTTAGTTTATCTGACACACAAACCTTGGGATGCGTGATGGGCATGACCCGCTGGCGGGGCGCATTGTCCGAGTGCTCGATGTTGTTGTTGTTATTGTTGATTTGGTATAGGACGGCCCTCATCGCACCAGACGCCGGATGCGCGCTCACTTTCGCTCGCTTGGGGACACCAAGCGCCCGTCCGTCCACCAGAGACGAGGGCCGTGGGGCCCGCTCCAAGTTGACGTCTCATTTGTTCGGCTGCCATGGTGCGGCTACAGTGGATGATTGGGGATGGGGTGCCAGGGGCTCTTTGTCGTTCTATGCCTCGCCCACGGGTTTCTCACCAGCAAGTGTGGGGGGGCACGACGGCTTTCGGAACTGAGATATGTACTTATGCAGAGGCGGGACCAACGGCTTGTTTGCTTCTTCGACCGCCCGCCCGTGTCTTGGAGGCGCCCTGCCTTTATTTGATCTCCGACCGACGCCCCGACGGCTCTCAATTGGCATGCCACCCCGGGTTCCTGGAGAGCACCGCCATGCCGCTTGCCGCATTCCTGCCTCGTTGCCGACTATCCAGACGGCCAGACGGCCAACGCCAGGCCAGGACGTGCAGGACCGCGGCGTGGCCTTGTTGGGCTGTCGATCGGCGGGCCGGCTCCGTAATCAGGAGACAACGAATTGCTCCTCGCGACCCTTCCGCTTTGCTCGTCACTTTACGCTTCCACATTCGGCATCACACGTCATCCGCGCTCGAATCCAATCCGACGTGGCACGCCCAAGGTTTTGACTATTAGTAGCTAACAAGCAGCGACGCCACGAGGCCGACCCGGCCATGAGGACCGGTTCCTGTTCCGCGCCACTCGCCAATAGACGAGAAATCCGCCTCAACCGCCTCCTGCTCATTAGCCGGGCTTCTCCACCACATCACAGTTGGCCCTACAGCCGGTTCTTCTCGCGCTGGGGGGCGTGTTTTGCCAAACCTTGGGTGTTCCCATTCCTGCGCCGTAGACCATCAACCTAACTCTGTCCTCGAAGCTTGCTGGGGCTCTAGACAGCCAGTCCGGATCCGTCGGTATGTGGTTCCTTGCCGCGTTGAGACGTTGTTGCATAGCCGGATCACCACAAAACACAAATTGCCCTTCCAACTGTATATCGCGGGCATGCGCCTGAAGTACCGTGACTTGCACGAGAGACGGAGCATTGGGGCCCTACGCCAGTCCCTACCATATGGCACTTGTATCTCCGCGTCGCAGCTATCGACATACTCGCGTGACACGGCGTTTGAGCCCACGGTACATCAGGTGCATAGCTTCTGGCCGCGACCTCGGGATCTGTCTGGCATATGTGATTCGTGGTCCTGCAATTTCAATCAACTCCCCCCTTTCCTAACCTTTCAATGTAAAAGGGCCGTCACACCAGAGCTCGTAGTGTGCCCTCACGACTTTGGATAGGCGAAACCACCGAGCTGGATCCCACTGCTTGCTTTTGTTGCCGGAGCGGGCCTGCCAGGTTGGTCCCACCAGCTCCAGTTGCAAAGGCAGCCGTTGAGTTCTCGTCGCCGAGTATACCATCGACTCCCCTTCACCGTGTTCGGTTATTATTGGATGCCCCGGGAAGCACCTAAAGCGTCTACCCATAGTACTTGAACGCCGTAGAACTCCGTGTCCGCCCGCTTATGAAACCCCGAAACAAAACGCCTTGCGACATGCTCTGCGTGGGCGCTGCCTGGCTGTCTACGCGGTGCCGCCGTGCCCTTGGGGGCCGGCCGTTCGCCTTTGCGCCCTGACGCCCGCGGCGGCGCGACTTTCCTTACAGAGCGTTCACACCGCCCGGAACCCACTTCTCGCCGATGCGCCGCATTTCGGCGGTGAAGCGCCGGCTCGTAATCTTCTTCTGCTGGCGAGGGCCGGGGCCGGCGTCGGCGCCGTCGGGGTTGTAGAAGGGGTTCTGCAGCAGGCGGACGTAGGCCGTCTGCATGGCGCGGAAGACGACCTTGAGCTCGCCCTCGCGCAGGCCGACGCCGCCGCCGCCGACGGCGAGCCCCGCGGCGCCGCCGCCGGCCTTGCCGGACCCGACGCCGCCCGCCTTGGAGTCGGCGCTCACGGTGCGCCCCCGCATGTCGACGACGGCCACGAACTTGACGCCCGTGTTGGTCTCGAACCCGTACGCGGCCAGCCGCTCGTCGGCGGCGTGCAGCAGCCCGAAGTCGCCCGAGAGCAGCGTGCCCGACGCGTGGCGCGCCCGCGAGGCGAAGACGTCGAGGGTCGAGGACAGCATGAGCGAGAACTGGAGCGGCGTGCGCAGGGCGGCGGGCGCGCCCGTCTGCGGGTCGGACGTCGTCGGGAGAATCGTCGTGTGGAGGGGGTTGTTCTGTTAGGCCCTTTGTGTCAGTCGCGCGGTGTGCTGGCTGTCGAGGGAGACCCTGACAAGAGACGCCTACATTGCGGCCGATGACGCCCAGGCAGGCGATGGCGGGTACAGCCGTGGCCATGGTGGAAGCTGACAGCAATGTGTCCTGCGGCGAGCTGGCGTCGGTCTACTGCGAGTGCTGGGCTGTCGGGGGCTGGGAGGCTGCGGAAGCCGATCGGGAGCCTGGTGGGAATGGTGGAGTTGGGGATGGCAGAAGCAACGTGACGCTGCCATGGGTGGCGGGATCGCGTCCGCTTGCTCGGCGGGTGCCCCACCAGGTGAGATCTGGAGCCCCCGTCTACAGTTCAACCGCAGCGTACACTTGTGTAAAACCCCTTGGTAGCACCACAGGACCCGCGGTTGAACGCGGCGTGAGACCAGAAACTACTACATGCTCGATAAAAACGGGTGGTCCTTGGAAGCCCGGTCACGGCTTCTGCCCAGTCCAGCGCATTCCTGGCGATGCTGGTGCTGGACGCAGCAGGGCGCCTCTATCCCACTTACACACCTAAGTTTGCAAGATGACTGGCTCGAGGCCCTCTGTCTGCAATGAAACACGACTGCCCAGTCAGTTGACTTCTTCATCTTCCTCCGGGTAGAGGCATTCCGTCTTCTCCAAGCCCTTGAGCACCTCCTCAATTTCTAACGGGTCGGTGATGGCCCACACGCCGCCGCCCTTGACCTGGTCCGTCCCTCGCATCCCGACCTCTTTACCTACCAGGTTTCTTCCCACCTTGCCGGGGCCTATGCCGATCCAGCGCCTGACCTTCTGTTCTTGGTCCAGGTACCTGATGCTGTCCCACCAGCGCACCGTTTCCAGGCATTGTCGGGAGAGCAAGTCCCGGACATCCTCCTTGCTGCCAAAGGGCCGCGCGCTTACGTTGCTGACACACTGCAGTGTCCCGGGGAAGGCGATGACGCCTTGGTCTTCTCTTCCCGGCACCTTGCTCTTGCCGGAAAGCAATTGGCGAATGACGCCGACTGCTGGCTTCATAATGGGGCTGTGGAAAGGCGAATCGCTGCTCAGCTTCACGGCACGGGGATCGTGGCCTAGGAATTGCCGGACGTGGGCAATCAGCTCCCGTATTTTCTCCAAATTGCCACTCAGGACGATCTGGTTTTTGGAGTTGATGTTGGCGATCAGCACCTGGTCGATGGGATGGATGTCCTCGGCGTGGTCGCTGCGCAGGCCGCTCGAACGGTAGCCCACAAAGTCGTCGACGGCCTTCACCATGGGCTCCAGTCGATCAGGCTCCGTTACGACGGCGATCATGCCGTAGTCGCCGCCGTACCTGTCCTTGGCGGTCTGGGTCGCTTGCGCCATGGCCTCGGCTCGTTTGCGCACCATGTAGAGCGCGTCCTCAAATGCGAGCACGCCGGCCGCGACCAAGGCCGCGAATTCGCCGAGCGAGTGACCCAAAGAGACGTCGACGCGGTCTTGAAGTCGAAAGTCGAACTCCTTCTCCAGTATCCGCAGGATCAAGATGCTGGTGGCCATGATGGCCGGCTGGGCGTTCGCGGTTGCAGTAAGGTCTCGGGATGGGCCGTTGTGAATGATATCCGACAGCTTGTAGCCCATCAGATGGTCTATCTCGTCAAGGATATGTTTCGCCGTGCTTGGAAAGGCCTCGAGCCATGGATCTAGCATGCCAACCTTCTGCACTCCCTGGCCTGGCATCTGTCAGCAAGTGCCCGGCTTGCAAGCAACGAGGCCTTTGCTGCATGCGGGGGTGCGTACTAACCGGGGAAGAAGATGGCAGTCCGAGGCCTTGGGTTCTTGCGCGTCGCGATGTACCTGAGTTGGCTCACGGACAATGCCGGCGACGCCGTGGCCGCCCTTCCCGGAGCATGCCTCCACGCGGCAGCAAGTAGAGAACATGCGGCACGGCCGGGCCGGCGCAACGGGGCAACTGCGACGCTCATCGCCTTGCGCCAGCTATGACTGAGCCGAGACGTGACGGTCGGGAATCATCGACGGGGTTTTCTGTTGGGGGACCGGTCGACGTATCGCATGCGTGGGGGTTGCCGCCAGCCGAGGAAGGGCCCCAGGAAAGACGTGCCGAGGAAAGTGTCGGAATGGCATGATCACGGCTATGGGGGGAGGGGGAAAGAGGTCCATGTACGGAGTATTCCGCCATGCGACAGGCAAGTTACTTACCTACCCCACAAGGACCCCAACACGGGCACCTACTAATATCCCGTGTGAACCGACCTGCCGACATAATCCAGCTTGTAGTGCGGGGAAGCTCGGTTCGTCTTGGCGCCCGCTCAACAGGAACTCCCTGTGACGGGGAGTGCTTCGATTCAGCTGTGAAGACATCTATGCGTAGGTTCTGATTCGGAAGGCACATACATCTCCGTTCGTGAGGACCTCTACCGAACTGTTATCCATAGGGCGAGACCAATCTTCTCTAGCTGGATGATAATTCGGTGCTGGCATGTGGTGAGTCGGCATCCATGTATGCGATGCACTTAAGAGGTACATACTTTCAACGTCACGACAAGGATCCGTGTACCAACGATGTCAGCCTCCAAGCTCTAACTTCGTAGTGGATTGTGTGCCCCCCAACCCATCAGCCGTCATGCGCGAGCCCGTTAAGACATTTCTTTAGCTTGGGCCGTAGCGCCACTCCGGCCCTCGCAACAGGTCGGTGTCTCTGAAGGCTTGTTGCGAGCACGCATCTATCACGTTCGTCGCCGCCGATGTCGGAAGCTGTCAGGTGTGAAGGCGTCCCGAGCTGGCGTGAATAATAAAGTAGGTAAACCTACGCAAATCGGCTGTCGCGCGTGGATGTATTAGTTTTCGCCCCATGGCCGCGCCATGCTTGCCGCGCTCCCTTACCCTCTGCTCTTCGACAAGTACTGTAGTGTCCTGGGCGAAGACGGATCTTGAGTAGTTCTGTCTACTTCATGACCAACAATGGATTACAAGATAGGGGGAAATGGCAGCTACGGAAGTCCCCTCTCGAGACGCCCCGCCTCGGAACGGACGGTGGGAAAAGGTCACGGAGCAACTTGGTTGTTTTCTTACGGTCTTGTCAAGTAAGATGGGTAAGTGTGTTTCCCAGCTGCACTGCCCGACTGGTGGCGTGTACAACACGCCCTCTAACACCTGATCTCCACGCCGCCTTTACTGATGGTCAAATACTTTACCCCCTTGTATGGTTTCACGCCTTCGCCCAATCCGCGGCTCTTTTTGGTATCTACTTGGATGCCCTCGACTTTGATCCCACTCGGCACCCACCCTTTGATTGAGAAGCTGACAGACGCAGAGCTAGGCATCAGAATCTTATTCTGCGCTGTCTTCTTTGCATCCTTTTCGTCCTCGCTTCCTTGTTGTGTCTTGCGGGAGGCCGAATCGGCGTTTGCTTGGTAGGGCTCATCATATGAGTAGTCTTTACCAAAGCCAAAACCACTAGGGTCGTCGTCCTCTCCATCGTCCGTCAACGGTCCGAGGACTGTGGCTTTGAGGCTGAAATACGCCGTTCCCTGGGATATCTCCTTCTGGGGGATATGCCATTGCAAAAACTGGTCACCGGGGTTGTAACTGGCGTCTCCTCTGCTTGGCCGCACATCGGACAAGTTTCTAACATCGGATGGCAACGGGACAGACACGGTCAGATCATGCATCGAAGGAGATGCAACCGTCCCAGGATGGGGTCCGCCGAACGGCCTGCCGCCAGAACCGCCTCCAGCCCTCGAGGGGCCCGACGAAGCTGTAGGACCAAAGATTTTGTTGATATTTAGGCGGATTTCGAAGTCAGACCCTGCCGCTCCTAGTCCCGTCTTGACCTCAATGTCGACGGGCAACTTGAGGTTATTCGAGGCCAGTGTACCACTCTTGCCGTTGGTAAAGGGCAGCAGATCGACCTCGTAGCCGGCTAGGATGAAGCGGCCGTCGGGCGGAATAAAGCTGAGCTCCCCAGGGTTGTCCCTCCACCGGCTGAGCCGCACGCACGGATGGAACACAGGTAGCTCCATAATGCTTTTCAAGTTGTGCTTGCCAGATGGGCCCGTGAGACTCAGGACGATATCCGGGACCCCCGAGACCTTGGATGTGAAGGCGATGGTTCCATTCGCAAAAGCTGCGATCGGCCGACCCGAAGGCGCCAGGGTGACTGAGACCGTCTCTACGACGTCAGCGTAGAGCTCATTGGACGTGTGCCGCACATTTGCTCTCCTCCAAGGTAACGACAGCGCATTCTGGGCTATCAAATTGGGCGTACTGGGATTGCCAAAGTTGCCGCCCAGCCCTGGGGGCTTCCCTGGCAAGCTAAGGCTTCCCAGAAATTTCCCCAGCAACCCCTCGACCTCGACAACATCTCTGAGCGCGTTGGGCTCTGTGGTGTTGATGGTGCCGGCATCGCACATTTCAGTAAGAAGTTGGGCTACGACATCGTAGTTGGCCTCGATCTTGTGCGCCAGAACGGGCGCGCCGAGGAACTCCTCGAACGCATCAATGACTCGATGGAGGAACTCCAGGACCAAGAGAGGCTCGATCTCCGAGGACGCGGTGGCTAGGTAGAGTAGATCGGCATGGACAAGACTGAAGACCAGCGTCGGGGGGTTCGTGTTGGGGAGATATAGGATATTCGGCCGTGGCGCGGCGTGCTCTAGGTAGAGCGGAAGGAGGTGGGCAGCTGAGAGCGGGCGTGACGCATAGGTGTGAGAGAGAATGGCGCGGCTGGACGTCGTAGGAAGTGGTCAACGACTGACTCAACGTGCCGAGGGACATGCGCCTCATCACTCACTTGTGCTCATCGTAGATATGCAGCGCTTCGATAACGCCGTTCATAGTGGCCGGGACGTCGAGACCATGCTCGGACGGGGGAGGATACCTTAGGTAAGGCGACGTGCGAAGTACGTACAGAGACTCGGGTGGTAGGTGGAGGGGAACCAGCGACCGTCCTGTCTGTTCCGTCCGTGGGGCGCAATGGGGACGGGGGACGGGGGGGGCGGAAACGGGAACGTGAACCTCAAGGTAAAGATGGGCACGCCGCTCGATGTCAGCCCAGGCCAGCGGAATGATGCCGCTATGCCTGTCGTGGATTACACCGAGAGTCCCCTACCGGCCTAATCGCTATCACCAAGGGCTGATCGTACCCAAAGAGCTCGGCGCCACCCAATCAGCGGCGGCTGTCCTGCGACCGGTGGGGCTTTTCTTTATCGCTGCTCTGCGCTCTGAAACTTTTTTTGATCCCATCCATCCCAACCCACTGTGCAGCGTGCGTCCCACGGTTGTTGAGCGCAACGACGAACGAGGTTGCATCCCAGTCTCTTGCGTTCCCGGTTTGAGCCATGGCAGGGAGCGTAGACACCTCGTCTTCTCACACACTCACCCACGCCCCGGCCGCCAGCAAGGACTCTCTCGCCCCTTCGCCAAGCGACATGTCGGCCGCCCTGCTCCAAGCCCTCGAGGCCGGCAAGCGTCATGACTTCTTGCAGCCGAATCCCGCTATACCGAATGCCTCCCTCCGACTCGTCAAGTCGACTCTGGACGCTTATGCCGGCCAGCTGAGCGACGAGCAGCAGCAGCGGCTTCGAGAGGCCAGCAAGAAGCGAAAAAGAGCCGACCGTGGACCCTCCAAGGCCGAGGTGCTCAAGGTCCGAAAGCTGCATGTAGACGGGTTTGAGAGCAGCCAGGTCTGGGAACAGGCAAGGCGCATCATCTCCAGTGCTTTGCAGGAGTCACAGGACGCGCTTGCAGAACTCGAGGCCAACCATGAAATTCGAGCAGAGGGCAGCGACGGACACCTCGAAAGCGGCAGTGAGGAAAACTCGGAGGTCGAGTCCGAGGTAGACGACAACGACAGCGAAGACGGTCTCTCTGGCGAAGATGTCAGCGGCAGTGAAGACGAAAACGAAGAAGACGAAGAAGGCGTTCTGTCGGGCGAAGAGCGCCTGGAAGGGTTGGAGGACATGGAAGATGACGATGATCAGGAGGACGACGACGAAGAGGGGAGTGCTGCGAGATCCGACGAGAATGAGGACGAGGACGAGGACGAGGACGAAGTATCCGGGACCCTTGTCGAAGACCCCAACGGCCTCAATGACGGCTTCTTCTCCATCGACGACTTCAACAAGCAGACACAGTGGTTCGAGAATCAGGACGCCAAAGCCGACCCCAACACGGATGCAGCAAGCGACGACGATGAGATCGATTGGCATGCTGACCCTTACTCCGAGGTCCCTGGTGCCAAGCGCAAAAAGTCAGATGACGACGAGGACGAGGAAGACCTGCCCTCGGATATGGAGGCTGACGACGAAGAGCGCGGGCCTGCTTTCGAAGACATGAAAATGGATGCCCCCGAAGGAGAGAGCGGCGATGAAGACATGGACGACATGGAAGATATGGAAGACGACATGGGTGAAATGAACGCGAACGACGTTTTCTACAAGGATTTCTTCGCTCCCCCGGCGAGGAAGGGCACCAAGAACGGCAAGCCGCGCAAGCCCAAGCAACCTCGTACCAAAGAGCCTGACGACACCGACATCGAACGTGCCATGGCCGATGTTCGCCGCGATCTTTTCGAAGACGAGTCTGAGCATGGTGACTCGGACGATGGTCTCTCTGATGTGTCTGCCGGCGATCCTCGATCGCGAAGATCAGCCCACGAGCGGCGTCAAGCTAAGCTTGCCGAGGAAATCCGCAAGCTGGAGGCAGCCAATGTGGCCGAGAAGAAATGGGCGCTGGCCGGTGAAGCGAGCGCGGCAGACCGGCCGAAGCACTCGCTGCTAGACGAGGAATTTGACTACGAACACGCCGGCAAGCCCGTGCCCGTCATCACCGCCGAGATCAGCGAAAGTATAGAAGAGATGATCAAGCGCAGGATATTGGCGCAGGAGTTTGATGAGGTGATCCGGAGGCGGCCAGATACCTTTGACCAGTCTGGCAATGGCAGGAGAGGCCTCGTCGAGCTGGATGACACCAAGAACAAGCAGAGTCTTGCGGAGATGTACGAGGAAGAGCACGTCAAGAACGCCAATCCCGACAGCTACGTCAGCAAAGCCGACGAGAAGCTGCAAAAGGACGAGAAAGAAATCGAACAAATGTGGCGAGACCTCTGCGGCAAACTCGACTCTCTCAGCAGCTGGCACTACAAGCCCAAGCCGGCAGCGCCGTCGCTTTCCGTCGTTGCCGACGTTGCAACGGTCAGCATGGAAGACGCACAGCCCGCCACCGCCCAGGGTGTCAGTGGTGGCGACCACGCCCTTGCTCCTCAAGAGATCTACAAGGCCGGCAGGGACACGGCAGAGAAGGGCGAAATCGTGGCCAAGAGCGGCTTGCCTATGGCCAAGCAAGAGCTCAGTCGCGAGGAGAAGACGCGGAGACGCAGACGAGAGAAGGAGAGGATACGCAAGGCCGGCGGCAACGACAGGAAGCCCCTGGGTGGCCGTGCGCAGGCTCAGAAGGACGCCGTCGCCGACCTCAAGAAGGGAGGAGTCAAGGTCATAAACAAGAAGGGAGAGCTGCTTGACATGGAGGGTAATAAGGCAAGGGATGCCATGGCCAAGACGAGCGGTAGCTTCAAGCTGTAGGCCGTGCATAGAATGTAGAGCAAAACACAGCAGCAGCATCGTGCCTGTTGCCAGCATCCGGTGTATTGACCCTTTGCCTCGTCTTGCTTGGACTTTTGTTTCTCTCGTAGGCCCTTCCTTGTGGAGCTGCGCCTGCGACAGAGCGCTGATGCCATATGAGGGCAGTTTTCCTTTTTGGGTTAGTGCTGTATAATTTCTCGAGGTTGCTCAAGAGGTTCGCAACGAGCTTCGTACATAACACAGCTCTTTCGGTGCGCACCTTTGGGTCATTGCCCTTACAAGTACCCGACACCGGCACTCTTTTGCGCCGACCGCCTGAGCCAACTGACCTAGCTCGACGTCACCTGAAGCGATGGCTGGCGACAAGCTCCCCAGCCTCCAGTCGCTCGAGAAGCCCGAGAAGCTGCAGGATCTTCTCAAAGCGGACCGGGGCGACGACTGCACCCCCTGCAAGGTTGTTGGTACGTCGGCCCCCCCTCCGGAGGCGCGCGGGTAGTCGAGGGCCTGGCCAAGAACCCCGGGCTGATCGGTGACCACGCACTCCCTTTTAGGCGGCGGCACGTTTCTCGGCCTGGCGGCCTACACCTTCTGGTCCGGGCAGACGCAGCTAGAGCGGCAGCAGGCCCAGATCCTGGCCTCCAAGTCCGTGTTCGGCATGCGGAGCCGGCGCTTCGGCATCGCCGCCACGAGCCTGGGGCTGGCCTGGCTGGGCATCTACCGGCTCTTCATGTAGGACGGCCGGCCGCAAAGCAGCCGCCGGCCACTTGTGCGGAGCTGAGGGCGAGGCGGCGCGGCGGACGCCCGCTGCCCGATCCACCGGGAATGTGAGGGGGCGGGCCCCGGGCACTCCGCAGTCGCGAGGACCGTGGGAGAAAGGGCATGTGTGAAGACGTTCATGGATGGGGGAGCCCGCGTATGATTGAGCCTGTACGATACGACCAGGATGGACACGCGTGCTGAATTCGGTCGCCAACGGAGACGGGCGTGCTGGCATGAGCAGGTGCGGAAACGGCACCCCAGCATTGGCAGCCCCCCCTTGGATTCTAGGTCTCGGCATATATCCTACCAACCCCCAAATTGGGATTCAGGCCATCAATGCCATCATCTCTCCTCGCGCCTGCCGCCCTGCTCCGTCCCCTGACCATGTGCAGCTTCATGCAACTCCTTAACTTTTAGCCCCTGCAGCCCGGCCGGCTCCTCGAGTTCCACTGCCTCGCCCATCTTGACGTCCCCTTTCGCGAGGCCTCGGCTGAGCCGGACTTCGAGTGGGCTTGTCGCCGGGTTCCTCTCCCAGTGCCTCGCCTCGGTGGGGAGAGGTCGCCACCAGTCCGTGCCGGACCTCGCGTGCCACTGCGAACTACACAGTTCCCAGAGCCGGCTTGCGGCGCGTTTGTACGCAAACCTTTCGTCCTCGCCCGTGAAGGCGCCGGTGTTGCTAAAGTCCAGCCGCGACGTGTTGGGCGACAGGCCGAAGTCGGTGTCCTGGTCTGGGTCGTACGGCGCGTTGGCCGGGTCTACGTACGTCGAAATATTGGGGCGGAAGGGCGAGGTGCTGTCTTGGTAGGCTTCGGCCACAGTCTCCGAGTGGATGGCATCGGTGTCCACCCTTTCTTCCTGGCCACCTCCGGCAGCCCCCTGGCCGACCGACTTGTTCTCGGGGAAGAAGAGGTCGTCAGGACCAGCCCAAGCCCGGACAAAAAGCTTGCAGCGGGCTTCGTACAGAGCATCCAGCAGCGTAATGAGACGCCTGGCCTCGTTCTTTTTCTGTATTGTCAGGACCGGAATGTTGTCGATGATGAAGGTGTGGAACGTCGAGGCCATGGTTATGTAGTCAGCTGGGCCGTATGTCGAAACAAGTTCTTCGAAATCCCACGATGCCACGCCGTGGCACTGCTTAGGGATGTTGACATTGCGTCCATAAACTACCAGAGTTGACGGCGCCCATGAACGATCCTCCGCACGAGATACAGATGCCCACAAGTCATCGTTATTTTCGTGGACTGAAAAATAATATTTTGGCATCGAAGCCTTCGCGCCGGCTTCATCGACCTTGTCAGCTTCGAGGTTTCCGGAGAGCAAATCGGGTGATATCACGGCTGCATCGGGCATGGAATCTCCAACGCGTCGTTCTGACGGGTCCAGCGCTCCGGCCTCTCGCCTTCTCCAATCTTTGGCCCCTTCCATTTGCCGGAACTCACAGCGTGCCTTCAACACTTGGAGGAAATTGGCGAAATCGCTCGACGACCCAAACAGGTCTCCCTTGCCCCTTGATCTTCCCATTCCAAGGACTTTACCAAGCAACCCGCCCGAAGCTGGAGGGATGTACTCGAATCCAGTCGCCTTTTCAAGGTCCTCGGGCATCCGGTTGGAGGATGCGACGAGGACTCCTCCCAACTGGAAGAAGGCTGTGAAGAGATTGCTGAGGATCTTGCTCGCCGCCCTGTCGGGAAACTGGAACTCGTCTAAGAACAGGATGGGAGACTGTTCAACCATCTCTCGGGCCATCCATAGCAAGGAGTAGTGTTGGTCGAGACCGGGCAGCTGGGGATGCGACATCCGGTAGCGTTCCAGCTGGGATAGTGTATGTAACATAAACGTATTGAAGTGCCATCTCTTCTTTCGGCTGGTGGGCAATCCCTCGGCGAGCAAGTCTAATAACATGGACTTGCCGGTGCCGACCTCGCCGGATAGGAAGAGCCCCCGCGGCGAGTCTATCTGGATGGCGGCCTCATGGCCCTTGAGGACACGCGTCAAAGCGAGGCTGTCCTTGCCCTCGCTCCTGGCAAACAAGCGCTTGAAAAGCGGGTTGCGCCAGATGGGATGAGTGGCTACTGCAAGAACCGAGCCATCGTCCGACGACTTCTTGGTGTGGGCCAAGGCGTTTGAAATGGCCTCGAGTTTCGCTCCGTATTCCACTGCGGGCGAGTAGTCCTTCAGGCGGCGGTAGATTTTCTGGAGATGGATCGCAAGCCTGTGCTGGGCAGGGTCGGGACAGCACTGGCCCGTTGCCAGCAGACTCTGATACTTGACCAATGGGTCCGTGATGGTGACAGAGGTCGCTGCCCGCTTCATCGTGAGGTGGTGGTTTGCTAAGGCCTGGCTAATGACGCAGTTGCGCAGACGTCATCGATCACTCCCTGGGAGAACCATCGAGTTGCAAACTAGCTCCAGTACTGGGGCTTGATACTGAGGGTCGCAGCCCGTTGGTGGCGAGAGGCCTTTACCACCAGCGAACAAGACCAAAAGGGTATTCGGCTTTCCCGTGCAAGCGCACTTGATCCCACGGTGGTGCCGGGAGAAGAAGAAGAAACGATGCCCCCCCGGGGAAGATCGGGACGGGCTTCAAGGCTTGCCGCAAGACGGGGATCCAAAGCGGACAGGTAAACTTGGCTCTCGTACAAGAGGCGAGATGGCATACATACATGCTACTTGCAAGGTCGAACGGGGCTTACCCGAGTCAGGCAGGCTAGGTTAGGTGCCTTGTAGTGGCGCAAGGAGAGGATGCGAGACACCTGCAAATTGATGGTCCGCAGAGGTCGAAAGCCATGGACCATCTTGTCCGATTTTAACATCGTGACCTCCACGGCTCAAGCAACCTTTGAAACTTTAGCTGGGCGACGGCCAAGCTTCGTGCGAGGCTGCGCCGCCCGGGAGCTCGGATCAAGGCGGTTTTGTTTGTTTGCTGGCTCGGGGCTGCTAAGAAAGATGGGGAGTGGAGTTCACATTCCTAGCGCGGGCTTGGAGCGCTGGGCTCGTGCAATCGGACGTCAATACGCCCAGCGAGACAGGTGGGCTAGGGAGCATGTACATGAGGCACCTAGGTTGGTACCAAAGTACATCCATGGATAGTGTGTATTCTGGCTAGTAGCCCGCTGGATGGGGAGGCGGCCCAGCAAACACCAAACGCCGCCGCGAGTGGGAAGCAAGTGGCTCTCGCAGCCCAGCGGGAAAAAAAATAATACACGTCCCTTTTCATCCATCCTCGCGCGCCCGATGCCGTATGGACTGACCGCCGGACGCCTGCAATCCAACCCGACAACCAAAGCAGTCCCTCGGGCATCATCAGAGCTGTCAGTCTTGGTCGCCGTGCCATGATGAAAGCCCGTTTCGTGTATCCTTGGTCGCATCGATAGAACCCCATCAAGATCGCTGGCGACGCTGCTGGCCGCTGCTGCCGCCTAGCAACGATAGGTCCGCCCTAAAACACGTCTCCCACCCTTCCCTGCAACACCCGATACCCATCATCACCATCACCCTCGCCCTGCTCCCCGACCGGCCGACTGCCCCGATTCTGCCCTGTCGCTGCCGCCACCGGCCCCTTCTCTTCTCCATCCACACCACCGCCCGCCGGGCGTTTTGCATCATGTTCTCCGCCTCGACCAACGACGGTGCCGCCAACGGCCCCGGTGGGGGAGCCACTACGCGCAGCCGCCGGCGACAGCGTCCTCAGAGCCAGGAGAACTCGGCGCAGCAGCCCAAGGCCAAGCGACAACGCCCCAACCTGGCCGAACAGACCGTCGTCGACCCCGATGCCGCCACAGAGAACTACGAGGTCAAGGCAGCGCGGCCCCAGATAGCTGAGCTGAAACAGGATGGCCTCGAGAGCACGCCCGTCATGAGAAAGGAGCTCAGCTTTCGTTCCAAAAAGGCCAAAACGGGAGAACGCGTGAGCAAGGGCGACGGAACCGTGGTCCTGGTGCGTTGGTGATGCCCCTGCCCGCCGATGGATATGACCAACTAACCAGTCCTCTTACTCGCTCCTCAGACCAGCAATGCCGGCTACGTCGTGAGCAAGTTCCCGGCGCTGCCGGATAGACTCCGAGCGGACGCGACGAGTGAGGCGGCTTCCTCCACCGACTGGCTTCTCTGCATGCTGACCAAAGAACAGGCCGCCAGCATGGCACCGTCGACCCCGTTACTGGCTATGCCCTGGCTCTTACGCAGACCCATGCCGTCGTGTGGCCATATTCGTCGCCCACGTCGTCGCCGGAATCCTTCGTCTTCACCTTGCCCTACCCTTCGAAACATTCGACCGACCCGCTGCCTCTCGGCTCTCTCGTCTCGTCCTCTGCCTCCTCTTCCGAACCCGGCCTGGTGGTTGTCATGCCTACTAGCGGCAAGATCACCTACTGGGAATCAATATCGAGCGCCACCACCTTGGACTTCATGCGCCAGCAGCGCAATGGTGTTGAGGATACGGTGCCAGGCATGTACTCGGGCGAAACCGTGATCCAGATCGCCGGCGCCGAGTCCGCAACAGGCTTTGTCCTTGCTTTCAGCAGCGGGCGCATGGCTTACATGAGTGTTCGCGACGCGCATGGGCGGCCGCAGATCTCGGTGCTCTTCTTGCGTACGAACTTGGGGCCTTCAAACGCCGGTTTCTTTGGAAGCATTCGAAATGCTCTCTCCCAAGCGGCCATTCAGGGCGACATTGTAGCTGTGAGGTCTGATCGGTCGTCGACACAGGGAGAGCGGACTATAGTGGCCGCAACGTCCAAGGGACGGCTGCATGCATGGAGAGTACATCGCGGGGGCCACCATGACGTCCTGGCCGAGCATGACGCCAGAGAGGATATCATTGCTGCTATTTGCGATCGCGATCGCCTCGCGGCCAAATTCCCGTCCGAGTCTTTCAGGATACACGACTTGACCCATACGCCTCCCGGTCTCGACGACAAGTACTCGGATATGACGCAGCTCCGCCAGACTCCCGAGTCTGACGAGTACCAGCACCTGTTGCTTCTTACTTCTATGTCCACCCGGACCTCGTGTCGATACACACTGGTCGAGGTCCTGTTGCCCGATAGCGTCTCGCATGATGCCCCCGTGATGATTGGCACGATTCGTCCGATAACGAGTTACTCGACGCCTCCCGACGCCCATGCCCTCGCGAAGCCCCGTTTGTACCTCCCCAGGCCTGGCCTCGCTGCTTTTGTGGTATTTGATCGTGCTGCTGTCGTGGCCTCGATTGCGCGCCAGCCAGACTCGCCAGACTCGCAGCTTATGGAGGACACTCGCGTCATTCCTGCCACATACGAGGACGTTATAGACCTGAGGCAAGATCCGACGCTTGAAATTATGGGCTCTGGATATGAGGAACCTTTTGCCCCAGGATCCGAGGATGCCCGCGTCGTCCGTGTCAAGTCGAAGAACCCCTCCATCGTACTTGTCGTGCGCGGCGCAGGCTGCCTTCGCATCACAACCACTGACATCGATCGGTTTGCAAGCGAGAAACCCCCGCGGATAACGGCCAAGAGCAAGCTGGAACAAGCTGTGTTCTTTGGGATCAAGGAGGACAACCCGTTGGTTTTCGATATTCCTCGCGAGCTTCCGTTCTCTGACAAGGAGCTGGGTGATGCAGCCCTTGAATTGAGCCACGACATTCTGAGCTCCGGCACCCCCCACTTGATTGCCGGGTCCATCCACCTGGACAGCCACATGCGACTCCGTGCCCAAACGCTGGAAAAGCTGATGGCGCATCTGAGGTGTCTCAAGGTCAACCTGGACCGGGTGACGCGATGGCAGCTATTATGGAACGCCGAAAAGCTCCAAGCCGCCAAGTATGTGTGGAAGAAGCACGAGGAGTTCATCAACGCCCGCCCAACCGAGAACAAGAAAGACATTGTCGCTGAGATCGTGGAATACATTCGGTCCGAGGAGAAGAGCCAGCCAGACGTTGCCCGAGGAGAGACTGACCAATTGCGCCACTGGTTCGTCCATGACACCGCACGCATGAACATCTTCCTTGCCTGGGCGTACGAGGTGATCAAGTACAGTTCAAAAGCCGGCCTGGATCAGCTGTCACTCACTCGGTTCATCTTGGAAGCCATACAAATTAACATCGATGCGATTCACGAATCGATGGAGTACCGCAAGAAGAACCTTGGCCACTATGGGCTTGAGCGTGAGAGCTTGGTGAATGGCATCTTGTTCGCTGAGTACGAAGGGTTGCCGCAGCCCTGGACTAGCGACCAGTACATCACGAACAACCTGAAGCGGCTGGTCGAGCTAGCCTCAGAATGGGCCAATCAACATTACTTGTCCGATTCGACCAGCGAGGTTGAGCAGGGGCTTATTCGCCAAATACGAGGCTCTCTACCATCGCTCACCGAGATCTATCTCACGGCTCTCCAGGAAATGTCGCGATGGGCACTGTCAAGCGATAATTCCAAGACGGTCACGCTGGGACAGAGCTTCGAGGAGACGTATGAAAGAGACCGCCATGACAAGGTGGTTCTGTTGTCTCAGTCGGAAAACTGGGACGCGGCTGTCAAGCTGGCCGAGCATCACCGCTCCCTTTCCGCGCTGGCCGAAATCATGATCAGCGAGATAAGCTCGATCCGCGAGAGGCTCGAAGAGGGTGCCCTGTCTCCCGAGCAAATCAAACGGCTCGAGGAAAGAATGGCAACCAAGGAGCGTCAAGTCGAGGGTTACTTTGCAGCTTACGGGAAGGAATTTGCCTTCCCCTTCTATCAGTGTCAACTCGAGCAGCACGGTGTGGACGCTGTCCTGGAGTACAAAGGCGACAAGCACCTCAAGACCATGTTTCTGCGAACGAAGCCGGAGCTGGCCAGGGTATCCTGGATTAACGACATCATTGGCGAAGAAGACATTATGCGTGCGGCCGACACGCTGCTTGAGCTCGGCCTTTCCCACGAGCAGCAGATCTGGAACAAGAAGATCGAACTCAGCCTGGGCAAACTCGCTCGTATGGCCGAAGCCACCAATTCTGCCAGCAAGTCTTTGTACAGCGCTCAAGACGCCACCATCGACGCCACGGTTGCCGACGCCGGCGTCGAGGCCATCGACAAGGAGCTTGCCATCATCAAAATCCAGGACATGTTGTATGGCCAGATCCGGCCCGTCGTCAGTGTTGCGCTCGACGAGAGCGAGGAACTGCCCATGGCGATGGAGGCTTTCCCCCTCAAGATCCCCAAGAAGTACAAGGTCCTCTCGGAAATATACGAGCTTGGCATCGGCCGCCTGCTCAAGCATGAAGCACTCGACCCCATGACCTTGATCGAGCTCCTCACATTGATCGAGCTTCAGCCTGATCTCAAGGAGATGATCTCGGACCAGTTCTTCTTGGCTATCCAGGTTGCTAACTACGGCCTTGCCGGCGAGGAGCGCGACCAGGCCGAACGGCTTATCTGGCGAAGGTGCTACCTACGAGAAGACTGGACGAAGATCAACAACACATCCCAAAAGGACGACAACGACATCCTGGAGATACTGGGCAGCACCGACCTCTTCTCTGTTTTCTGCGTCCTCTACGCCAACCGTGAGTTCTCATTTGCGCCTGGCCCTGTGTGCGGGGCGATGCTGACTTGCTCTAGAATACGGCACCAAAGAGAAGCCGTACCGCCGTGTCATGCCTTCCGAGGCACTCGGCGTCTTCACCGAGACGCTGGACCGACGCTTCGAGAAGCTGGAAAAGGGCTATTGCGAGAGGTACCTCGAGGCCATGCGCTGGGAGGACGGTAGCCTGCGGAAGCACACGGAGAAGCACCGTCTGGAGCAATGGGCCCGAGACACGCAAAGGCTGGCAGAAGACACGGTCGACCAGCAGTACGACCAGCAGACTGAGGAGGGTGCTCTCGCGGCGTCGCCTCAACAGGCCAATGCCGACGTGGCTGTCAACGGACACGCGGAAAACGGCGTGCAGTAGGAATGCCGCCGGATCGCGACATGGGGAGCAGGAGCCGTCGGCGGCCTGTAGAGTCACTAATGAAACGATGGTGCGTTGTATACCTATCTGGTTCGCGGCTGGGCAGGCGTACGGAAAGGGAGAGGGAGGGTAGGGGTGAGGAGGTTCGGGTGGCACACAAGAGCACTCTGGATCATGCACGACGACGGCACACTGCCTTGTTCCAGTCAAAACAAGCATGAACAGTAGCAAGGCCTCATACAAGTAGGAGCACCATGCGGGAGCCGGTCTTCTCCCCCTTGGTGCGATTCGAATCTGGTATCGAGGGTATTCCCAGGGGCATCTTGCTTCCGCCTCCGGCCAGCGCGAACGCGGCGGCCAGAGCGCGTGCTTCTCCTAAGCTTGGGTGGCGGAAAAGACCGTCCTGCCAAGTGAGCTGTGACGGTTGCTCTTTTGTCCCATACCACGCCAACCCGACGCGGTTTTCTTGTCTGTTGAGAACACAACTTGGGTAAAAGACAAGCAAGGTCTGCCCGCAACCCCCTTCTTTCCCCCGTGGTCCCTCCGCCCTCACCTGACACCTGGCCCCTCTCTGCCCGGCCAGACGAGCCAAACGGCACCCCTCGTAGGATGGTCCTCTCCGGGGGGGGGGGGGGCCTCGATGGCTTGACGGGGACGCCTGCCCCGGGCCACGTTTCATTCTTCATACCCCTTCTTGAGACCTGGCCGTCAAGGCCTCGCGATACAGTAAGACCAGGCGGACAGTGAGCCGGCCATGGGAGCCCCGGGGTAGCAAGGCGGAAGACGGGGGCGGGGTTCAAAGTACGAGCCAGCATGGTCCTGTTGTTCGGCAATGGCCACCCCCACGTGAAGCAGCGAAAAGGGGGGGGGGGGGGGATTCAGACACGGCGGGCATGTGGGGGAGGGGGAGGGTCGGCAAGGCAGACCGGCCAGGGTGCACCAAAAGCGGCCGGCAGCCCTTTGTTCCAACACAAGATCCGGTGGGGGAGAGGCCAGGCCGAGGCAGGACCTCGAGGGAACACCAGGCCGTCCCGGCAGCGAGATGACTCTCTGTGTCAGGCTCGTGTGACGGGGCATGTCGGCGAGCAGGGACCTCGGCTGGGTGAGTACGACGCGGGCCCGCTGGGCAGGCACCGCGGGTTCGGATCCGCGGCCCATTGCGACCTCACGCCCTCTCAGCATGCCTGGCTGCCTGCACGATATGCAGGCCTCTCACCGAAATCCACGCCCCCCACCCCCCCCCCCCCGCGCCCTGCGTGCATCATGGCCTCTCGATGGGAAGGGATGCGTACATTGTATACACCGTATTGCAAAGGGATTCGGGCCGACCACTGCCGTCTCGAGGGGTCTTTCAGATGGGATTGGCTGGTGGCAAGGGCTGATGCTCCGGGCTGCAAGGCGACGACAATTCAACGCACCTTGGAGGCAGCAGGCTATTTCTGTCGCAGCGCCATGTTGGTCGTCCTCCGGAGGTGATTGGGGTCTAACCAACCGACCAACTCCGAACCAGCTTCACCGGGGCCTTAGCACAAGCAATGCCTCCCACAATCAAGCTCAAGGTCGCCAGTGACAGCTACCACGTCCGGCCCCCGGGATACTGCCGGTCTCATATGAGGGCTGCGGCAGCGTAGGCCCCTCTGGCGCGGAAAGCTGAAAGAGAGGCGACGGGAGTGCGCATGGGGGTCTCCGTCGCTTCCTCTGCCACTCACACGCCGTATAGCCACGTCGGGCATAGTTGAACGGCCGCCACAGTCCCTCATGATGAACCTTGCCAGGAGAACCACCAGGCTCCCAGTGGCCTCATCGGTAACGCGAGCAGCCGCCAGCGCCGGCCGCAAGCCCTGCCGTAGGGGACCCCCCGGGGGCGTGGCTGACAGTCGCCAAGAGCATGTCGCTTGCGAAGTCCACCGGACACTGCCAAGCAGCCTGAAGGGGACCAACGGGCTATCCTAGGTGACAGCGCACGTGGCATTGGCCCGCAAGACACCGGGATCCTGCTGTCGGATTGCTCTGTCTGCCTCTCTCGCTTTGTTGAGAAACTACCAAATTAAAGACCAATGGGCTGATTGCGCCTGACAGCAGAGGACGAGGGCCAGTGCTGGGCTAGGCTGAGCATGCCGGATCGCCCTGCCAGGATCGCGGCTAGACCTGATCAGGATATATGTTTCAATTGCGAATTCACCCGGCAAAGGCTGACTCGCTCAAACGCCCGTCCTCCTTTCCAATTATATCGACTCTGGCCGCCGGCGTGGACGAGAACATCGTATTGTGAGGCCAGGTATCCATATCGTCTCTCCAGGTTGTCACCACCGGCCAAACGGCCGCCTAGACTGGCGGGGGCCCGTAGCTTGTGCACCGAAATCTACTGGCCGGAGCCCGTTACGTCAGTAGCTGCGGCCTTGAGTAAGAGTCGCTGCAATGGTGGCAGTAGAGTTGACGGTGGCGCGGCGCATAACGGTCAGTCTGTCACAGTCGTATGACGGTTTGCATCCTGCTGTCTCCTCCCTCTGTTTGGCGTTATGCAGAGGGCCATGTGCAACGGAAGCACGCCGTTCTCAAGTCACCGTGGTACGCGGCCAACGTCCATGGGTTGCGATGCTGGTGGCCGATGACCTGCTAGTCAGTGACCAGAAGTCGCGCGCACACGGCACCTGCGCCTGCAGGTCCCAAGTTGTTGCCTGGGAATTTGTCATGCTGCTGGGGGGGCGGCGCGGCCGGGGAGGACCGGGAGGAGTCGCGCAGATCGAGGACGAGATGGGTCACGATGTCGCCGGCCAGGCCGCTGGCCACGAGAAAGGCCTCCGGGACCCGTGACACCAAAGTCCCATGCGGATGGGTGTCGGATGAGTGGCCCAGAGGCCCTGCTCGCTGCTGGGGCACCTGTCAGCTTCGTCACAGGCCGGCAGTAGCAGCAATAGCAGCAGTAGCAGCAGCAGGGGGAACACGACAAGGCCCGGGCAGGACCACATACCTCAGCCAGACAGCCACCAACCAGTGGGCGCAGGCGGGATAGCGCCATGATGCTGTGTGCGAGCGACCTCGTCCCCTTCCATGGCGTCGAATGAGGCCTGTAGGAATCGCGGTGACGACAAGGGCTGACTGCACCGTGATTGGACGCCGTGCGAGGCCACGGTGCAGCAGGTTCCCCGCAAAAAAGGACCATGAATGCCGGATCGAGAGTCGCGATACTCAGTCTGCTAGGGCTGTCAGGTTTGCAGAGTAGGTTTAGCTGGTGGCCGCTTGCGAGAGCCATAGAGGCCCGCCAGGTTCCATTCGGAGACTGCAGTACAAGTAGTTAGCGTCCGGACCCGCCGCAAGGCTGACTGGAGTTGAGTGTTGGTGTGAGGATTCTTTTGTTTCTTTTACGAAGTTAGTGCCTTGAGGGCTGCACGACGGTGGAGGTACGTTGTAAGCCGCCGGGTACTTTTTACCTTGGCCCAATGGCTTGGAAGCAGATAGCATCACTGGCCTCCACAACGAGGCAGATTTCTCGGCCGAGCCCAAGTTGGGGGCCAGGGTGCCTGTTTGCTTGCGGTGCCGGCCGCCATCATGGGAGACAATGGACACTGCATCGTACACAACCAGAGAGAGATGCAGGCGGGGGTATGGGGGTGCGGGTGCAGTGAGAGCTCGCGGTCCTAAACCGGCATTGGCGCTGCGATCTGAATCATACACGCGCTGCTATGCCGATCGCGGCGGCGCCTTGCGTCACGGCGGTCTGGGGTGTCTAGGTACCCATCCCACCCGTCCGGCCTTGGGATGTGGCTAGGGATAGAAACTGAAGCTGGATACCAGGGGGCAATACGGGAAATGGCAGGGCAGTCGTGCTATACTCGGTAGCCCCCGGTTTGCCCCGTCTCCTGTGAAGGCCCCGTGGCTGTTCCGGCCGGACTCTCGAGGGATCGAGGACGTCGGCAAGGCCCTGCCTTTGGGGGCCGGTGGCGTGGGCGGCGGACGCACCAAGGCCGGAATGCTGTCCTCTGCGCGAGGCTGAGCAAACTGTCATATGAGCAGGGCTAATCCGCCGATGAGCTGTATTGCTGTTTGGCCCGGAGGCGATGGGACGGCGCCGGTCGTGTGGCGATTGCTCCGGATGAACCACGAAACTTGCGTATCCATGCAACTGGGAGAAATGTGGAGGTGCTCAGGGCGGTCGGCGGATTGCGGCAAGATGAGGTAGGTACTAGGTATCCATCCGCGCCAACGAGGGGCCATGCATCGCGGATTAGATGATTTACGATGTGCGCCGAGTCTCCAGCTGCAGGCGAGGTGCTTCACTTGCAGGTATCCCCCCGTTGTCGTACTGGCCTTTCGTTTGCGGCACCAAGAAGCCGTATCCAAGCTTCGCACGACCCAGTTACCCGGTACGGGCGACACCCGCCTGAAACATACAGCACTGCATGCACTGCCGCTGCCGGCAGGGCACTCACGCAGAGCGGGGGGGTGAGGCTGTCTTCCACCCCCCAGGAGAAAACCTGGGGGCGATGGGAGGTATACTTCCAGACTTCCCATCGTACTTGCATAGCGCACGGCCAGGGACTCGCCTGCTTCCATCGCATGGGCCGCATGGTGACCTCTATTGGGCGATATACGCTACCGTAGGGAACGTAGGTACGCGGAGGAGCCTAGTGATCTCCATCCCACCGACCCGTCTTACCCGACCGCCAATAGGATACACTCCGTAGACATCCATAGCAAGATAACAGTTTTCGTTGCCTGCATTGCAACTGCATTCTGGCTCCTTTACTACGGAGTAGCACCTCTGAAAGCGGGTGGGTTTTGCGCGCACCCAAGCCCGCGGCCTCGGGATCCAAGGCTCGAGGTACCGCATGAGGGGGGCCACCGAAAGGGTCCGATTAGCACGGCGGCCGTTGCTGCGACCGCAGCACATCTGCGACTTCACAGGGCTGCATCTTCAACGCCGACCGCCAATCCGAGCACCCGTCGGCTCTGCTGCGCATCATCAACCACATGGACCACCCCCCCCCCCCCCCCCCCCCCCCATCTGCAGCCTTGTAAGGTGGTCAGGGTATTTGCGATCTGGATCGTCCCAGGGCCAGCCCAGACTGACAACCGGGCTGCCAGGGCCGGAATGCACTATCGGCACCGTCCAGCGGGCCCCACCCCCTGGCAGACGGGCACATACCATCCTCCTGTTGGGGCTCCAATCGCACGACTGCTACCCGCTGTCACCCCTTGTATGCCTGTCCTGGCCACCAGTGGGGGTTGTGACAGCGTGTAGGTAGGGCTCGATGTGGGCAGACACATAGCCGGCCTATCTGTTCGGTGTAGGAGGCAGGCAAGTGATGCCTACGTTCGTTACCCGGGCCAGTCAGATTGCGCTTCGGCCACTGTGATCCACTGCGCGGTGCCTGTCTTTGCTGTGCTCCTCCAAATAGAACTTACATACAATGACTCCCGTCTGCAGCAGCGTCGTCTTGACCACCCAAACGCCAAGAAGGCATCTCATCGAGGACCGCTGGGGGGCGCGGCCCCTGTCCGTTCTGTCTGCCCGTACGAGGGCCAATAACGGGGGTCACAGTCACAGTAGCGTATACCTGCCCGTCCCGTCATCCTCGCCATACACAGCCTCACAACCCTGGCCCGTATATTGCCGTTGCGTGATGCATCCACTTCTGTCAGCGCGCCAGAGACCACCATCAACCGTCCCGATTGGGCAAGATCGTGTGCTAAATCCAGCCAACTCCCGGCAGGTTCCCACTAAGAGCCAAGCCACTCAGCTCTCCGGGAGGGCAAGCTCGCTCCGCCGTCATTGGCGATGGCGCGCAGACCGTTGCGGGTAGCCCACGGTGATTCATCTCGAAGATTGATATCAACCAAGTGACAGCGGTGTAGTCTTCGTCAATGAGGTACCCTGTGATTCTGTTTCTTTGGCCCTGTTCCGGGGCCATCCGTCGAGACCCCATTGGGACCTTGGCCATGGAATCTGCCTTGGGTCCCAGGAAGCCGCAATTCTGGTGTCACTAGTGGGGAGGGCCACCAAGATTCATGCAGGGATGTCCATGTACTTATCGATGAGGGCCGGGGGCCGATGACGTGCGAATAGCTTCCTCGCCATGCACGGCCAGGACCGCGGTGACATGTCGTGGGATGGTTTCCCCTTCCGCCGTCCAAGGTAGGAGGAAGGGTCTGGGTGGGCGGTGTCGGGTGCCTTTGCTTCAGGCCTGGAGCTTCGCAGCGCGCCCGGCGCCGCTGGGAAAGGGGAGACGGGGAGCAGTAGGACAATGCCGGTAGGTCCTCGTGTCAATACCATGGCCGCGTTCGGTCTGAGGCTGTCATCTGCCGCTGCTCCCGGCTGTACACCTACCTCCATACCCAGCTTCCATCTAACCCCATGCCCAACTGGGCGCTCGCACCGGCGATAACGGCTAGCAGCGTACAGGCCGGACAAATCTTCCAAGTTCCAGTCACATCCCATACCTTGGTGACAGGATTTACAGTTATGAGAGGAGCCGACCCCTACCAGCTCGCCAACTCCCGCGGCGGCACCGGCGGAGGTGCGGAATGGGCTGTTAGACTGGCTGCGGCTCCTGCGGCCCTCGGCCACGGGGCTTTTTGCTCCTCTCGATATTTCACCTCCGCCCCGCCCAAGTGCCGTCCGTGATGGTGCAAGGAGGTATGGAGGCAGGAGAAGCACCCAACCAATTCGGCAGGGTTGGATGACGCCGGGCAAAGCCTAATACCTAGGCCATTCATCAGCCAGTGGAGGTGGAGTACCTATCGAGGTACTTTAGGTGTGTAGGAAAATGGATGCCTTTGACGCGTCCCCCCGCCCGGTGCTGTGTTATGGCAACCATGATTCCAAATTTGTCATCTGTCGGAACCTCGTGGACGTTTCGATTGCCGAATCGCTCGTTCTGCGGATGCGTGCGGGTTGGACGTCAACCTGACTAATTGCCTCTACGCACCCACCCAGGGTACCAGCTGGAAACACGACTCGCTACGGAATTGCCATCTGTCTGCCAGCCCACCTAGGCAAGTATTTCCAAATTCGTGCATGTTGTTTTGTTCTTTTTTTCCTTTTGTCTTTCACCACTAGGGTCCCGGGGGGACCTCTTTTGCCGTCCCGCTGCGGTGGCCTCCCCCAGCTGGCCGTTGGGAAGCGCGGTCTGGACCTTGACGCGGACCTGGACATCATGTTCGCAGCGACGGCGGCATCCGGTGGCCGGCTCCGGATTGGCCAGTTTGCGGCAGGGGGGAAGATCAGTGCCCGCCTCAGCACGAGCAGGCGCGAAACGCACCCATCTTCTGGAAAGACGCAGCCCTGTCAGGTCCTGTGATGTTGATCGCTCTCGGCACTGCAAGGTGGCCGCCTGCTGCGACACGACAATAGATGGCCGACCGTGCGCTAACCCGGGCCTGGAAGGCTGGTACTGGAGGATGCGGCCCATCCTTGCAGGGTGGTCAACATGCGGCCATGGACTCCCTTCGGTACGGTGAAATGACTCTGCGTCCGGCGTTGCCTTGTCATCCAGGTGCTGGCGACCTGCGTACCGGGCCCATCCATCTATCTCGCCATGCTTCCATGCGTCCCTCCGCCGCCGCCGATTCGGTGGCACCCTCGCCCACCTCGCCCCTTCGCCCGTCGTGGTACAGCGGGCACCGAGGGCGCGGCCGCCCCCTGTGGACAGGTTGGCGACTTCCCCTCGGTCCAGATCGTGTACCTCGATCCTCCCACGGTACCTGAGTCCTGGTTGCCCGCGCTCTTCATCCCTGGCCGGGCCTGCAGCAGCATGGCTCGCTCTCACTCACCTCCCCATGCCCTAATGGGAGTGAGGCCAGGCCTGGCAGCGCAGCCCTCCCGGAGGCGGGAGCCCGGCTCCATGGCTGGCGTCCCAAACGCCCCCACCACACGTTGGAGACGGCGCTCACAGCATTGCCAAATACAGAACTGACAACCCCACCCGCAGGCGTTTCTCACCTGAGCGCGGCATCGACATCGACTCCAGCGAGCGCAATGGCACCCATGGTGGCTGCGCGCCCGCTGGCGGGCTCCCCAGCTTCCCTGCCACCCATACGCGCACTGCGCTCCAGCTGCGCTGCGAAACGAAACAAAGACCCATAAGCTTTCTCCCTCCCGTACGCCCTGCCCATGTCGCTTTACACCTCTAGGGCCACTTACGACGCACCTGGCGAGGTACTTCCCTGCTACAGCCAGGACCAGGTAGCAGGGTACCTCGTGGTGACCCGGTTCTGTACCGCCCTCCCTCTCCATCCACGATGACGGGCAGCCTGTCTCTCTCTCTAGCCTCCCGCTCCCAGCTCTCATCGTGGGCCTGGGAGCCAAGCATGCAATTCTCCCACTTTCTGACCCTGCTGCTGCGCCTTTACTCATCATCATGGCCCTCCATACGCACCGCACCCCCCTCCCCTGTCGCCCACCGCTATCTGGCCGTTTTCTCGGCGACCCCCCCTCCCTCCACCCACCCCATGTCGCTCCCATCGTACCTCGAGGAGGCGTATGTCGAGCTGCATGCATGCAACGAGTCCTGCAGCCTTAGTCAACCTGGTCCCTCTTCTCACCCTCTTGTGCCACTGGCATTGTAAGATTTCGTCACGGCTGCCTGAAGAAAGTAGTCCAGGACTACCCGTCCGGTGCACGTGCCTGCCCAGGTATCCAGGCAGTTACTTCGCCCTCCCGGTCTGCCAGGCCCGAGTCCTGAAGGGTACCCAGCGACTTGTACACATCCCATCTTGCCTCCATGGGTGCTAAAGTCCTCCCGGGCTCCATATCTATAAGGCTGCCATGTCTCCAGTCCCCAGGCACAGAAAAGACCCTTCGACTCACTCATCAAGTTCCTTGCTCTGCTACTATATTTCCTTTGGTCTCAGTCCCTCACTGCTATTTGACTTGCTTGTCGCCATTGCTCTCTCCATTGGTCTTGTTTCCCTTCTTCCGTCACCAGCCCTCGCCCGCTCTTTCCCGCGTGACCACATCAACCTGAAGGAGAACAAACCTCCCCCCCCCCCTCCGAGCCGAGCGCATCTCGAAAATCCCAACGGCGCCCCCGGCAAGACCACCTGACTCTTTGTCCCTGCCCGTATACGATATTTACATTACCGTAAACGGCCCCGACACCCGCTTGATTACAGCCACCATGTGCTACCAAGTGGTCGAACTCTACTCGGCCTGCCGGTGCCTCTACTACCAGCACGCCGTGGACCGATGTGCCGCCTACGGCCGGCCCGGCCACCACGTCACGAAGCGTACCATCCTGGTCGGCTACGCCTGCTCCGATCACAGCCGAGGCAACAGCTACGGCCAGTACGCTTCGTCACAACACACTTACTCGGACTCGGGCTACTATAGCGGCCACTCGTCTTCAAGGAACTCTCGCCACCACCGGTGAACGGTCCTGTCTTCGGCAATGGGGTGTTGTGCTTGGCTTTGCCCACCGCTTGTCCGGTTCGAGCTGGGGAGTTGGAGACCGTATCTCTTCTCTTCTCGGTCGAGCGGTTTGTCGCCCACCCGTCCGCCATCGCAGCTCTCGTGGCTGTTTGTGGGGCATCGCCGCTTCTTATCTCGTTCTCCCTCTCCGGCACGACTGGATGGGGCGGCGAGGGGCTATTACTGCTCCCGCTCCCTGGGCCGCAATGAAAACACCGAGAAATCACCCGGCTTGGCACGTATTATTGAAGGCTTCCAGATTTTGGACCAGACCGTGGTCTGCACCTTTCTTCTCGCCATTTGAAAACGGCACCGAGTTGCGTGGCTGGTTGTCACCCTCCACGGAGCACACGCCAGGACCTCCGCATACGACAGTGGCTGGTTCTATAATTCTTCTCAACACATTATTCCCTTCCGGTTTATTTGGGCATATCATTCCCCTTTGAGCGACAGCATAGCATCAGCGAAGGTTCATTTTTCATGGGGATCTGGCATCATCACTTTTTACGACGGAATTCGCTGCGGACGATGATGTATTGGGGATGTTGTGGCGGGCCGCGGCTCTCTCCAACTTCGCAACACCTTTTCTTGTTTTCCTTCAGCACACGACAGCATTGACGGCTTGGAGCTTTGCATGGAGCTTGGGGCGGGAAATACCAGGCGTTACCGGTATGACTGAGCTTGGGCAGGACTGGGCATGGGTTCGCGTCTGTATTTCTGGTGTTTCTTCTGTCTTTTTCCTGTTTTGTTTTCTAGACCATTTCCGCGCCGCATGTTCTCATCTCTGTTGTCCCCACCCCTGTTTCGTTTCAAAAGGTGGTTTTCTGTGTAACACCAAGCGTGTCTAATCCTGCTCGGGAAGCAGTGTCCTGTATTTCTTCACAATGGTGGAAGGCTGGGAGGAGCAACTGGCATTGCTCTGCAGGACATTTGTTCTCAAGAACTTGGCACTTTGGCCAGGAGCCAGGTTGGCCGAGGTTCAAGGTCCACATGCTCGTCTGGCAACGAAGGCATTGGACTATTAGAGGGAAGCCATATATTAGACTAGGTGCTCTCACTGGGCCGGCTAGGAAACAGTACAGGCGCATAGTAGAGAGCAGCCAATAGAGGTCATCATTCCTCCCATGCACATCCTGCTTCCAGGTGACGGTCTACTTGACGGGCAAGTATCAGTATACGCGGACACGGACCAAGCCGGTTTGGCCCTTTGCGGCGAAGAAAAGGCTATTTTGGTCCATGGACACGTCTGCGAGAGCGGGCCGTCGGAACTGTATTGCGTCGTTCTTATTGACGCCGACCGAGCCGCTAGCACGCCGACAGACTTCGGCTCAATGGGCAGAAATGAAGTTATTTCCGACATCGGGAAAAAAGGCATCAGCCCTGTTCTCGCCCCCAATTGGTTGTTGATCGACCCTAGCCTCTCGGCCCTGCGATGGTGGTGTGTCAGGCAGAAGAGCCTCCCCCTCGCAGGGTCCGTTGAAAGAGGGGGGGGGGGCCGTCCCAAAGGACAGGTTCTCACATCAAGCACCGCATGTATGTGTGGTGGTGGTGGTGGTGCTGTCACTTGCATGCACGCACGCAGGCCTCGGCGGACCTGCATGTCATCACTAACGGGGGGGTGATGTACGGAATCAATCAATGGAGACGCATAGATGGTACGGGGGTAACAGACGACGGGCTTGCATCATCTGCCAGGGCTGTCGGACCTGGAGACACTCTGGCGATCTGGGCTGGAACACAGGCTGGGCAGGCTGAGTGGGGTAGGTCTTTTCGTAGGTTGGATAGATTGTACAGGTATCGTATGGGACCCGAGGGGAGATGGCAGCTGGGCCACCCAATAACAAAACCAGGTTGCAACTGGCCGGGCGGCCGTTCATTGGATGGATCTTCGAGCCAGGATGAAATCCACCATCCACGATCACCAGGCGAGGCGACCGGGGTGCCATGCTCCAGGCGGGGCGCACCAGCAAGGAAAAGGACCCATCGTCGGCATGGATGGCATGGGCGTTCTAATAATAGACGTCCCATGCCCATCATCCCCTTCGAGGCGGACAACCACACCGCAACCACCACTCACGAGGTTCTCTCTGTATCTCGTCTCACGGCCACATGGCTCATCCGCCATGTCGGCATTTCAGACAGGCGCCCTGCTTCACAGCCGACTTTCGCGGAAGCACAAACGGCCGGCCACGACACCAATGGCAGTCGAGAGCCACCACACAACCCGAACATCCATCCGTCCGCCCCGTCCCAACCATCAGGAGACGTCCATGGGGGTCGGCCAACTGGGGGGTGGGGCAGCTTCTTCAGCGCGGGCCCGCGGCACCGGAGCTGCATACCCTCTCTTGCCCTCTCCCTCGGAGCACGATCAGACCGATCAGACCGATTAGACGCGCCAGACGCGACTGCAGCAGCCAAACCCCACCACCGCCTGCTCGTCCCAGGCGGTCATAGGCGCGGCCGAGCTGGGATACGAAAGAGAGATCTAGGCACTTATGCCTGCGTCCATTGGTGTGTAACGACTTAGGTATCTTCACCTAGGTCAATTGGTATGCAACGGTGGACAGCGAATGGATGCCTCCAGCTACGGATGTCAGGCCCGGGAATGCAAATCCCGCTGGAACTCCTCCGAAGGGCTGCCAACCTCCCTTGCCGCGAACGCACTCCCCGTTTTCAGGTACCCCACCACAGGTTCTCAGCTCAGGCTCCATAATGGATAATGAGATGCGGGCTGGCGACCCAGGCCGTCTTTTTTCTCTCCCTCCCTCCCTCTTCTCCACGACGGGAAGGAAGCCCACGCGGCGGCGGTTGCAAGCGCCAGGAGACGGTAAGTCAGCCGCGGCTACCCAGAGGTGGGGTCCAAAAATGGATCTCACCTCATGCTTTCCCCCGACCCTACCTACCTACCTCTTCACCTTCCACGCTCCAATGAAGGCCGGCTCGTCGTCACCCCGAACGGCTGTGGTTCATCCCTCATTTTACCCCTGGCCAGCATTTTCCCCTCTCCGTACAGCGATGAATCCCCCCGAATAGGGCGAAAGATGACCAGGAGTTGTAGCTCTCTGGTAATCGACTTTGGCGTTTCCCGCATCGCGGGTACTGCTGCGCACCTCTGGGGCCCATACCTACTCATCACCTAGGTTGCATCAGGAAAAAATGACCGGGCTGCTCTCCGCCTCAGCAAGCCGATTACCACCAAATGGGCAGGTCATGTACAGCCTGTATACTTCTAAGCCCCCCCCCCCCCTCTCCCGTTCGGGCTGCTTGCTGATAGTCACGGCAGCCTGGCTACCCACCGCGACCCTTGACAGCCGGAATCAATCTCCGCCTGCGCCCACACCTGAACAGGAAGCTGTCAGCTACTATCCCAGACAATGAAGACTTGTTTCAAGTTGGTGGGAATAGTGGGCGTGCAGGGGTTTTCTGTAGGCCCCGGCCCAAGACAGGCATTGCGGTATACTCTTCCGCCTATCCTGGCCTACTTGCTCATGCAACTTCTTGTGGCATGGCGGGCCGGCTTGTCTTATTTTTGTTTCCGGCTGTGTTACTTGGTGCTGAGGAGCGACCTAGCCGTCTCCCAGGTCCTTGCCGACAACGCGGAATAAGAAGAGAGCAACTCGATTGCCTAGCCTCCACATCGTCACTAGCACCTCAGCCCGATGCATTTACGTAGGTTTACACACCGCAGCGTATCGAGGCGGAGCGCAGTGGCAAATGCCTCGTCGGCCCCTCTTGCCCATGTCGGCGCAGCTGAGGCTATCTAAGCATAAACTCGGTCTGCAGTACAGCCGGCGACAAGGCAGCATCCGTGCTCAGCAAATGGTGCGCGCCGAAGCGTCACCGAGCCGGGGTACCTAGGGATAAGCACCCAATGTATGCGGTTCTACCCCTTTTTCCTCAGCAACGGACGATGTGGTGTCTGATGGCCCAGCACGTGGCGTCCGTCATCCTGTCAGACCTGGTCCACTCTCTACGTCGCTTCGCCTCGTACCGCACCGATTATGGATGGCCCTCTGACCCAGAGAAGGATCCGAAGCGAGTGTGGGGGCCGTTTGCGAGCCGTCCGTGTGGCTGGCCATCCGCCGCTCGGCTTTGGGTATGTGTGCTGTCATTTGTTCCTGTAGGCGAACCTTTTTTTGTTTTCCTTTGTCTATAATACTGCGCAATCGATCACATTCTAGGATCACGGGTTGCAACCCGACGGAGGCAATGCTCAGCAAACATACCCGAGGGGCGAGAAGTTGGGCTCTTGCCAGAGGGCTCCTGGCTGGAAGGAAGTCGGCTTGTGGGTTCCCCGGACTATAACGCCACTCCCGGGCATACAGGCCGGAATGCCGGCAAGCATGGGTATTTGGCTCGTGGGCAGTGCAGGCATAGGCATTTGTGGGAGTGGTAATATAAGTTCTTGTGTTCTAACCCCAGGCCTCGCTGCCGCTCGCTCCTGGTTGCAGTGGGACGGCGCAGGCGATGCCGCAGTAACCTCTCCAAGCTAGCAAAATGAACGATAAAGCCATACTCTCCCCGGGTATGCCTCGCGGGGTCCCACACGGAGACTTACTACACAGGCTGTGCGGCACTTCTCCACTGTAGCCACTAGGTCCGCGAGATACTCCGTAGGGGCTCGTCCAGCAGGAATGCGGGCAAAGCAAAGAAAGCTTCGCCCCCCAGGATGGTCTCTGCCACCGGCCAAGCGGGGAGTGAGGCGTTGGCAACACCTGGATAGTGCGAAACGGCCCGGTGCCGCACAAATGAGAGTTTCGGCCCCCTCCACCGCCCCGGCGGGACGGCCCCCACGGCTGAACTGGTACGGAGGGTTCCGTGGCACTGCTGTGGGCAAGCACCCCACGGATAGCAACGCAGCCGAGAGCCGATGCCATTTGCTACCGGCAGGCATGGTGTTGGAGGTTTAGCATTCTGGATAGCATGCATGGTGGATGCCATGGAGTCCAGCCAGGCCCCGCCGGATGCAACCTATGCGTGGACAGATAGGCGTTGCTGGAGTCCCACCTCGCTGTTGGTGTCCCGAAAAGCTGGGTGCGAACCGTCGGGTACTGGCCAGCATAGCCGCCCGGCAGCCCGCGTTAGTACGTCCCGTAGTGCTTCCACGCAGTTGTTTAGCAGGTCCGTGGTGCTTCCGTTTCTCTTGCTGGATCCGCGTCGGACGAGGATGGAACGCGCGTGGTAGTTTTCGTTCCTGGGCGACCTGGCCAGTGGGCGAGCTTTTCTGTATGGCCGAACCTACAAATGCGTCACGGCATGGCCCCTGTATGCATGTGCCTGTGCCTGTAGGTACGTACAGGTATGGATGGGTTGGGCGTGGCTCAGGATCCGACGGGGCCGGCGAGCGTAGACGAGCCCGCTTTTTAGCACTCTAAACACGGAGTTCCCACCCCTGCATCGCGTCTCGCGTCGCGTCGGCAGGGCGCAGGACCGATTACATCGCATCCCGTGAGGAGGTGCCAACTTACCTACCACGTTGCTTCACCAACATACGCATCCCAACCTACATCCGTACTGGCAGGGCTCCTGGCTCTTGTCAGACCCCCGGCGCCAAGACTTCCCAGTTTGGCCGTGCGGCGTCGCATGGCCAGCGAAGCCCGACGTCCCTTGTGGTGGATTGGAACGGCATGGATCGACCACGGCTGCTGGAGCAGGGCCGGGCTTGTATCCGATCAAGCGACTACACGACGGCCGCAAAGCACTTCAAGGCCGTCGCTAGGACGTGTCCGACCTGCCAGAATGGCAAGGCTGACAAATGCTGCGCCTGCAAGAACCTGCTGCGCGCCTTTGGCGAAAATAGCCTCAAGGACGAGCTGAGGGCCCCCTGCCGCTGCGATGCCCGGTCTAACCAGCGTTGTATCGACGCGCACCACCTGGACGCCCTCAGCTCGCTCGTCCTCATCGGTCTCCGGACGAACCAGCTCAAAGCGAGTCTTAACTACGCCCAGAAGATGATACTGATCTCCCCCCGTGAGACCAAGGTATCCGTCCCTCGCCGTCCCGAGCTCGGTCTGGGACAGTCCCGCTCACGCAACCGCGCCACAGGGCTATCTGCGTCTCGGGCAGGTGCTTCGCCACGATAAGCAGCCGGCGCTGGCACTGGCTGTCTACCAGCAAGGTGCATCCGTCGTGGAGCAAAAGTCGCCTCAACATGTTGGCCTCGAGGTACACACGCCGGCCCGTGGGGTTGCTCTCGTCCTCGCTAACACGCCCGTTCACAGGCCCTGCGGGCGCAAGCCGACCTGGTATCACGTGTTCTCCGCAAGGTCGATCCCATGTCACATCTGCCGCCCGAGCTGCAGGTCATGGTTCTGGAGCACCTGGATACCCGGAGTCTGTGCCGGTGCCTTCACGTCGCCAAGCACTGGAAGCGAGCCGTGGAGAGCAAAGCAGCCCTGCCCGCCTGGACCGTCCAGCGCTACGATCTCAGCCAGCGCACCCCCAAAGGCAAGCCTACTTTCGCGGCTCTCCAGCGCTACATGGCAGTGTATCCCGGCGGGCATCTGAAGGATCTATCGCTGATCAAATGCCCGTGGGTCACGGCCTCGAACCTGCCGTCTATCCTGCGACACTCTCCCCGCCTGGAACACCTGGCTTTGGTCGGCGTCCCGAATGCTCGTCTGGACGTCCCGAACGAGGTAAAGATAGGCTCTACGCTTCCTCGACTCCAGACCCTATTCCTAGGATACGACGTGTGCCTGGGCAATCAAGTGCTCGAGCAGCTTGTTCGAGCATCCGCGGCAACTCTGCAGGAGCTTTCCGTTCTGGAACTGCACCGGACACCCTCCGACAGCTATCTTGCACAGCTCCGGGGCTGGCCTGAGCTGAAGGAACTGAGGACGATCCGGCTGTCCAGCCCTCCGGCGTCCCTGAACTGGAAATTGGACCCGGTAAACCACTAACGCATACCCTCCCCGGTGAACGTTGCCCCAAGGCTAACGCCATGAACGCAGACCCCTCTCATGCGCTTGACCCCGGGCCTCGAATCGGTCTGGCTGGACAATTTCATCTTGATCGAGGACCCCTCGCATCCGCTGTCGGCATCCGACAAGAACGAGGTGTGCTGGCCCCAACTGCAGCGCGTTTTCTGCGGCCAGGTTTTCACGCATCATACGCATCTCCTTCCCGGGCCGCTCACGGACCAGTTGACCGAGCTGCATTGTGAGAACGATTTGATGATGGTGTACACCACCGACAGCCCCGAGTTCCCACCCCTTGCAGCCTCCAACTGGGGCCGTTTCCGGATCCCGCGGCTGGGCAGACTGCAGAAGCTTTCCATCAAGGGAGACCATCACCTGAACCTGGAATTGCCAGACCTCAAACAGCTCCTACAACCCCCTTTGCAGAGCGGCTGCCTGGAGGAGCTGGTGCTCGACCCGTTCCCCTCGAACTTACTGAACCTGCGCTCCGAGGACGGCTTTTCGTGGATGCGGAGCGACCGGCTGGCCTTCCTTGGTATCGGCGGCTTCAATGCGGAGCTCGGCCGCCACGTGGAGGACCCGGACGCGCTGCTGCTGTGCTTCGTCGCCCAGTTCTCGAACCTGCGCTCCCTCGATATCGGCACCGAGCTGTTTCGCGCCGCCACCCTGGTCAAGATCATCACCCAGGGCGTCACGCGCATCTACCATCGCAACCCCGTGGCCCAGATCGCCGAGGTGCTCGACTGGACGCGCGAGCACGGCAGGCAGTACGGCGGCGCCCAGCTCATCACCGGCCCCTGGCCGCACACCCCCGCGAACCTCTGCGACCGGTGGGCAGTACGTCAGCTGGCGAAGAACAACCGCCGGCGGGCGTTCTCCACCGGTTGATTTGTGGCTAGGTAATGTGTACCGGGAACGTTGTAGCCAGTGAATATTCCGAGTCGGCCATTCAGTCAAGAGTGCAATCGCGAATCCGCCATGGCGACATGTTGCCCAAGGATAGTGGCCATCTCTTCCCACGACGATAGGGCAGGTTGGAGAGGGCAGTTGGGCCCCTGTGTGTTCGCTTTCCCGTGATAGGGCCGGTCCCGCCCCCACGCCCAGGGATCTATCCCTGCCCGATCAGATCGGGGTACGGATCGATCTCGCATAAATCTGCGATCCCCCGCAGAAGCCGTGACCGCTCTTGTTTCCTGTGTCGAGAGGTTCATGAGACCCCGAGAGCGCGCCCAACATGGGCCAGCCCGGGCTGTCAATGGCATTTCCCGATTAGAATGACGATTGGCCATGCGCCGGGACCAGGCGCCACCGTCCAGCCAGCCCGCCTTCGTTCGTTAGTGCCATGAGACAAAATGAGGAGCACGTCATTGATCTTGCAGCCCGGGGCGTATCGAGGGGTCATCGTTACTGGCCGGCCTTCGCTATAATGCCGCCCTCTCGGCCGCTGGCGTCGCCGTCCCACCCGAACCACCCAGACCTTGGGCCTCGTCCTTGCCAATGGCCAGCGACCCGTTTGACCGTGACATCGAAAGAGACAGTGCCGCCCCCATGGCGGAGAACGGACACCATGCCAGCAAGCCCGCTGACGGCCGGAAGCGCGTATTAGTCGTCGGCGCAGGCGCTGCCGGGTAAGTAGTTTCTCGCCCCGGTGATGCGGGAAAGGCAGTCTGACGACGGCGAGCAGCATGTCGACAGCATACCACCTATCGCAGCATCCCGAGAAGTTCGACGTCACCCTCATCGACGCCGTCGACTACTGTGGGGGCCAGGCCTTCTCCATCCCCATCGACAAGGAAAGGCACGGAGCGTCGTGGTGCAACCAGGGCGTCCAGGGCGGCTCGTACATTTTCCACCACACGGCCACCATGTTCCAGCGGCAGGGCTACCACGCCGACCCCGTGGAGCTCCAGGTGTCGTTCGGCAAGGATGAGACCTTCTGGAGCAACGTCTTCCCCACCAAGCTCATCGAGCGCCACCAGCAGGAAGCCGCGCGCCTCATCACCATGCTGAAGATCATACGCTGGTTCGAGGTCGTCTTCGCGCTGCTGCCGCTCCGCCTGGTCTTCAAGCTCTTCCTCTTCTCGGACGATTTTATCAACACGGTCGCGCTGCCCATGACGGCCCTCTTCCTCGGCACGGGCAACGCGACGCCCGAGACCCCCGCCATCATGTTCGAGCGGCTCTGCACGTCGCCGACGTACGGCATGTGGCACGCGCCCGACAAGCACACCGTCGTCGGCAACCGGCCGCCCATGATCGTGTTCCCCAACTTCTCCGAGTTCTACAACACCTGGCGGCGCGACCTCGAGGCCCGCGGCGTCACGGTGCGCCTGTCGACCGAGCTCACCGAGGTCGTGCGCCGCGACCGGGACGGCGTTGCCGTGCGGCTGCGGGCGCCGGCGCCGACGCCCGACGGCCACAACCCCACGGGCGGCGACGCGGACGCGCCCGCAGCCGCGGAGCACTACGACGAGCTGGTGCTGTGCTGCCTGGCCGACACGGCCAAGAAGGTGCTCGGCCCGGCGGCGAGCTGGCGCGAGAAGCGGGTGCTGGGCGCGGCGCGGTTCAGCGACGACCTCACCGTGACGCACAGCGACGCCGACTACATGCGCAAGCACTACGAGAACTTCTACCGCGCGGACCTCGCCGTGGCGGCGCCGGGCGGCGGCGCCGTCGACCACCAGGCGCGCCTCGACTTCGCCGAGCACAACTTCCGGCCCATGTACTACATCAAGGCGTACGCGGCGGACCCATCCAAGCTGGAGATGTCCTTCGACACGACCAACTACCAGAGCCAGTTCCCGGCGCGCGTGCCCTTCGAGCGCCACGTCTTCCAGACCATCTACCTCAACCGCGCGCGCGACGGCGCGCTCTGGAGCGACGCCGACATCGCCGCCGACCGCGTCATCCGCCGCGACTGGTGGCACCAGCTGTGCCACGGCTACACGCACTACCTCGGCGTCGTGCCGTGGGTCATGTTCCTGCAGGCGCGCCGGCGCACGCGCTTCGCCGCCGCCTGGACCCTCGTCAACGCCCACGAGGTGGCCATCCTCTCGGGCCTCGCCGCCGCCGTCGACCTCGGCGCCGCGTACCCCGAGGACCTCGAGCACGACCGCTTCGCCTTCCTCTGCTTCCGCCTTTACTACCTCCTCGCCTACGGCAAGTGGTACCGCCGCCGCTACACCCGGCGCCAGCCCCGGCCGAAGCCGGGGGCCGCTGGCGACGCCGCCAGCAGCAGCAGCAGCAGCCAGAAGGCCCGCGACGGCGCCGCCTGGGCCACGGGCCTCTACGGCAGCGTCTACCAGGGCCCCGGCGTCTCGACCGTCGAAAGGCAGACGTGGAAGGAGGAGATGAAGAAGGGCACCAGCACCGATAACCTGGCCGAAGGGAATGCCCCGGGCCGAAGCCAGCCTTGACAGTGAGGAGGATTCAGGGGAGGGTTGAGAGCCGGCAATGGTGCACGAGAGAAGTGGGCTGATATGCTGCATGCATGGGCAGACCAGCCAACCCCGTGGCCGTTCCAGTCAGGGCGCAAAGGGAGCAAAATGCATAGCCCTTTATAATGAAGCACGCGCCCTTGGAGCTATTGCTACGTACCGAGCGTGACCTAGTATTGCTTTCGCTGGGAAGAATCAGGGAGAAAACCTCGTCTTCTTCGCCATGTGGCTTCCTTCCGTCTCGCCGCTCTCCGGGGCGCACGCCCGAACTTCTTCACCGGGCGGTGCCACGCGAGCCCTTTTGCGCCTCCCCGTGGGAACGCCCCGGTGCCTTTGCGCTTCTTCCGCAGGGCTCCCCAGAACCAAATCTTCGTCGGGATGCTGGTCTCTGCCAAAGTCCCGCCCGAAAACAAACTGGGGTACATCCAGAGGGGCGGTCTGGGCCACGGCCGCCTTGGCCCCGGCCGCCACGGACGGCATCGGGATGATGCGGGTGTTCAGGATCCAGTCGTACAGGAGCTTGTCATCCAAGATGGACTTGATCTTGTGGTGTTCCGCCTGGCTCAAGCTGTCGCGTCTCTCAATCATCACCTCCTCGATGCTGTCCTTGAGAACCAGCGTCTCCACCGTGACGGGCTTCTGCTGGCTGACTCGGCGGGCTCGCCCAATCGCCTGGGCCTGGACCTGAGGATTGAGAACGGGGCTCATAAAGTAGATGCGCGACGCCGTGCGCATATCCAGACCGAAAGCAGCTTGGCTCATGTCCATCAGAAGGACTCGGAACTTGGGGTTCTGCGTAAAGCTCGCAACGTACTGAGCACGCCGTGAGGCCGTGAGGCCTACTCGGCTGTAAATGAGGTGCTTCACTTGAAGCTGCCAGGGCAAAGGCAAGTCAGCGAATGCGGGCAGTCTGGGGCTGCGCTGGAAAGAGGGGGGGGGGGGGGGGTTCGAACGTACAATTTCAAGCACCCCGGCCAGGTAATATGCCACGTTGTCGTTGTCGTAGAATATAATAATCTGCTCTTCTTTCTGGTGCATCACGACCGCATTGATCATGTAGGACAACTTGGCCGACACCGTCGATATGATCCGTGTCCTCGCCAAAGCACCGGCGATCTCAATGTTGCCGTAATCACGAACAGGCTCGTCGTCCTGAAGACCATACTTGGTTGTTCGGGGCAAAGAAGTGGCGGAGAGGCGGTGATGGTCATTTTCAACCAGGACACCCGATATGAGCGTGCTATCAGCCCCGGCGTCTTTTGCGGCCTTCCAGGCCTTTTGTTTGGCAACGAGACCCTGCCGGCGCATGGATCCATTGCCAATCATCATCTGCAAAGAAGCAGGCGCGTCTATCACCGGATTGACGAACTTTTGCAGTTCCAACACCAGCCCCGCCTCGGTACAGACAGCCTCGTCCTCTGTACGGTCCTCCTTTTCCTTGGTGCTATCGTCCTCAGCATGGTCGGGGCTGTCATCCTCGCCGTCCTCGGAGTCGATTGCAGAGTCGTTATCGTCACTGTCATCGTCTAGGGACCATGCCTGCCCGTGGCTGCTTCCGCCAGGGAAATGCTCAAGGTAGAGGGGCAAGGCGTGAAATGAATTGCTCACGTTCTTGAGTCGGTTTTTGGACGCCATCTTGCCGAACGCTACCGCCTCCTGCATGAGTTCATAGTCGTCCGGACTGATGTCCCCCTTCTTTTCATCCAAGAACTGTTTCGCCATACTCACGGCACGCTTGATATCCTCTTTGGGGAAAAAGGCGCCACCAAAGAAGCTCGCTTGTTTCAAGTTGCCGACCAGTTGGAGCAGAGCCCTCCGTTGACTGGGGTGGAAGAAATAGTCTCGGTCAGTCCGCTGCGATTGAACCGAGTTGAATATGATAAACATCGAAAACAGATTCAGCGAGAGCTTATCTTGGTAGGAGCCTTCGAGAACGACGACTTTTTCGTCTACCGGCGGAAGTAAATTACCTACGTCCGAAAGCCGATGTCGGATCATGAGCGAAGCCATCGTGGCCTCGAGGCAATCCGCCCGGCCTCTACCCTTGGGAGAGTGTTGGGGTTGCAGTACGTATACATTCCAGTCTGCTGGCTGATCTCCGAGTTCTTCTTTTGTATTGGCCCATGGCCGTACTCTGAGGAAACCCGAGGCCATGATGCCAATTCGGACCAACTATCAGTGTTAATTTCAGCATCAGTCTGAAGACGGTTCTGGTGGGAGGAACCGGCGCCAACAAGAGGACGCTGGTGCCAGAAAACAAAAAGCGAGAATGAATCCCAAATTACTTACGTCTTCACGCTCTTGAGTCCTCGTCTTTGTGTTGGGACCACTTGTAGTTTTGTTCTCACTTCCGGGCTTGGCCACTGCCCCTCGTTTATCTGCACTGTATAGTCCTCGTGATGGCGTACCCGTGACTACCCAGCGAGATTCGACCTCAAGTTTTCCCAATTCGCGGGTCAGATCCGTCTTCCATGGCTACAATCCGCAAAGTCAGCAGTGCACAGGGCGCGGGGAGCATAGTTACATACGGTTCTTGCGTTTCCCACCTTGTGTCCTTCGTCGATGATGCATCTCTTTAGTCGTATATATTCGAGAGGGCAATGTGTTGTTTGGGGTGGACCTTTGGCCACGTATCGCTCTCGTTCGATCTTCTCGAATCTATTCGTTGAGAAGAGCAGAATGTCGTACTGCATGAGAATCGTCACCGTGGGAATCTCATCCTTCGGGTTGGCTATGGTGAGCACTTTGAGACCGGGCGTATGCTTTTTGATCTCCTGCTGCCACTGTATGACCAGGTTGTTCGGAACAATGACAAGCGTCGTGCTGCTTAGATGAATTCGTCTAGGCATCGTGGCCACCAAAGCCGCACGGCCACTTCTCCGGGAATCCGTGTTCTCCAGATCCGGCACCTCGTATAGGGCACGGTTTTCGCCCTTGTGTGTCCAGGATCAGATAGGCTCCTTCTATTTAGAACTTCTCTGTGAATAATGTGACTAACCTGGTCCAGGAGTTGAATGCATGCAGGCGAGATTGTCCTTCTCTTCTCCACCACAGGATGGTTTTCGCGATACTCCTTCCATAGACGCCAAGGAATTGAGTGCCGGTTCACGGCGGCAGCTGCCATATCTGCAAGGCTTGCCAAACGTTTCCGGGTTGGGGGTTTCACCATGAAGGGCTCACGGGCCTTGCTGGGCTCGTCCTTGGTCGCACATATCAAAGCGAGGCACATCAGTGTTTTGCCCAAACCCATGTCCTCACAGAGGATCCCACCGCACACGCCATCATAGTAACGGGGTTCTCTTAGAACGAGACCGGTGACAGAGTCGGAATACCACGGCATGCCATGGTGGTCAATGCGGTGCGTTAGGCGGGGATCCAGCACTCTTCCAGGTTCGAGTTCTCGTTGGAGCATTTGGGCCGCCGATCGTCTTTGGTAGGGGTATAGCTCAGTCTGGACCCCGTGAATCCGCCCGGATAGAACTTCCTCTACGAGCTCGCGGTTCTCTGGTTTTGTGAGCAGCTCCGGTCGAGGTTCGGGAGAAGGAACGTCATTGAAACGATCCAGTAGTGAGATGCTGTCGGCATTTTCGGCGGATTCCTGGAAAGCAGAGGTTTCCCCATTCCACGTGGAGTAGTCAAGGCACGCCAGTAAGGCCGCCATAGTCTTGGCTAGCTTCAAATCATGACGGTTGATGGCCTCGGGGCCCTCGTCGTGCGGCAAGATGTAAACGCGAACAGCGGAGTGCTTGTGCTCCAGTCGGATCCAGTGGGCCCGCAGCAGGTTGATGAACGGTTTCAAGACCGGGTGTCCGAGAAGGCCTGGCTCGCTCGTGTTGTCGGCAATGTCGTTGTTGTCCTGGAGGAGAGGCATCCAGCTTTGGTGCTTGGATGCGAATGGTCCATCGGGTGGCATGTCTTCCCGGGGCTGAGGGATCCCGAGACACCCAGCGGGTATGTACCTCTGGACCCAAGAGCTGTCCATGGCCTCGACTGTCAACCACCCCGGACAAGCAGGGCCGCGGCACTGCGGTCAGTAGGAGCAGGTAGGAGGTAGGTAGGTGCCCAGGCGATTGCGTGGTTCGTGAGGGAGATCAATGGAGGGAATCGGTGACGGACGTCGGTGGTTGGTTGCCTGAAATAGCTACATCTTCCTTGGCTCCCTAGGTACTTTAGGCGACCGAGTAGGTACTAGGCTGTGTCTATACCTACCTACATAAACGGCACGCCGTGAGTGGGGATTCGGCCGGATTCCAGACAGGTAGGTTGGTTGTATCTTTACTCGAGCAGGCTAGCGTGTCTGCGGACCAGTGAATCTACTATGGTACTGTGGTTTACAGCGAAAGTGAGCGGAAGCCTGTCAGGTACCGGCCCACACCCCCATAGAACGGTCTCTGCTGCCAAAATAGGGCCAATTACGGTAAGTTTTTTTTCGCTTCATACCCTTGTCGGTACGCTGACTGGATCCGCTCACTTACCCTGGAGCACCAAGTACGGCAGCACGCATGGGGAGAGCGATTGGGTGGGTTTACTCGTCGTGAACCATCCACAGGTATGTATGTACATAGGGTATGTATGCACATAGGGTATGCATGCACATGGGGTATATATATACATAGGTGGCCCGGGACTGGGGTCCTGCAGGAACCCCCGCAACATGGGGGGTAGAAGTAGCCCGGCTTACAGGACGTCGCAAATCATGGGATATCACTGCGCACTGGCAGTCCGACCAACCGATCAGTCTTCACCACTGCACCCCTGGGCAGCCAAGGTACAGTGAGCAGCGCGATGCGTCTGCCTGCGTACCTTGCGTGGCCGTAAACAAAGCAATGGGCAGTATCGTCAACACATCCATCAACCCATGCTAGCGGAGGGAACGGAAGGGTATCCCATCGGAATAAACTAAGTACAAGCGCCGACTCCAGAAGTAGGCCATTGTTCTAGTGGCTTTAGTTCCGGCAACCAACGAGCTTTTGCATGTCGCCCGTCCCTCAGTACACCCATACCCAAAGCACTTACGCAGGAGACCACATGAGGTTGCTCCACCAACACCCCGTCGGGTAGACTCTGGGGCATAGGAGTAACACCCCGGCGCTTCCACTGGATGCTGCTGGTCAGCCGTCTAATTTTCCTCCGATGTGAAGCCCGATTGAATGACCATGGAGAGTGCGTGCATGTGGACATAGTACCCATTCAACACGACATCAAGCCGGTAGCATTCGCGGCGGCATTGTGATGTTTTGGCCCCGAAATCCACAGGATGTTGCAGAGAGCTTTACCGACCAGTCACCCGCTTTAAATGAGCGAAGGTTTGTTATGGGCGGCGATGTGGACCCCGTTCCCGAGATCACCCAACATCTCGCCCGGGACACGGTCATTGCGCATAGGCTGCTTCCATGGCGGCATTTCGGGGGTTGCCAGTTGCTAGAGCCGAGACAACTCAGCGATGATTGAAATTGCGGCATGTTGATTTCATAACCAGGGTGGACCTCGCGCGGATAGTTAATATGCTCCGGGTCGGAGGTTTCCCTCCCTCGCACAACTGCCCACCCTTACGTGGCATCCGTACCAGTGGTGGCAAAGCCAATGCGTGTTGTCCTGCTTGGACATATTGCTGAACCCACCAGGCTTTTATTCATCTGCCCGACCCTGCTTGTGTGAGTCCCTGGATATCTGAGCTGGGGGACAATATGATATGACTGGAGCCCATCGTTCCAACCCGCAAAGACCTCGATGGGAAAAGCCGCAGTGAGACCTCATGTTGACGCAATGCAACAGGCCCCGAGCGCTTTTCGATTACGAAAGCAGGCGATAGACATATCCATTGGTGGCCCCAGGACTGCAGCGAAAGGACCCCGCCGGCCATATTCTCGCCGGTATGGGAGCTACCTGTGCCTTGGAGCGGCGAACGACTGCAGGTGAAGCACCGCGTATCAAAGTACGCTGCCAATGGATGCGCTCAACACCGGGTCTCTCTGGTCAATAGAGATTGAGCGCGTGGCAGGACAACACACAACGCGTCGTGCCCCTACGTCATTCCAGGGGATGCCAACACTTAGCAGCTAAGGCCTCGGCGACTCGGCAGGGGAGCATCGACAGAGAGACCCCATGTCTCTCTACAATATTGAGCTCTTTCCGTTCGTCCCAGCGGGGACCGGCCCATCGGTGGGCAGCAACCGCATCGACGGACCGATAAACTAGAAGCGCTTTGGCTTCGCGAAGTGTTGAGCGAGCCCCATCAAAGCGGGCGCATCTGTCAGTTTAAGCTTCACAGCCCGTCCTTTCCCCTGGGCGCATCGAACCAAAGTGGTGCAGGGACCGCGCCGCATATCCCAAGGTAGGGCGCGATGGCTCCCCGTGTGCCTCCACAAGGGGCCGTCGTGACCATGACGACCCTGGTGACAGAGGCTGTTGGTTGATAATCTGGGGATTCCCTGGCGTGTCTGCCGGTGCGGCGTCGCCCTATCGCCTCTGACCCGCGTCGTCAACAAGATTGATGTTAGACTCCACGCCAGCCTCGTTTAAAAAGAAAGGAAAACGAGGTGCCTGCAAGTCAGACTGATTTAGCAGAGATGGGGGTCTCAAATAAGAACGAATGAATCGACAGCCGTGCCGCGCTGTCTTCCGATTTATGCGGTGCAGCATGGGGGCCCGTGGCCTGCAGAGACTGCCAGAGGGCTACGAACTTGACTTCGAAGTTTAAGAATACCACCCGCCGAGGACGAGCAAGGCCTTGACTTCCTTTCCCACATTTTCTTCATTTGTATGTTCCCTTCCCCCCCTGACGCCCCGCTTGGGTTGCTTGGCCCGCAAAGCACGCCTTTTGCGCACTCAACACAAACCCCAGCACTCGCTACGTTGTCAAGTGGCATGCGGCATACTCGGTATCCTGCCTGTCAAATTGCTTTTGTGAGCTTGGCTGCGGATGAGCAGGGAGCGTCTCGACTTGCCAACTTATCATGATGGCAACAGACAACCGTCAGCCCGCCTCTGACAGAACCGCCTCCCCGTGGCGGAGCAGTAGTCCACCAACACAACTGGAAATTATCGAGGAGGAACTCATCGGTCGTGTACTTCGTGGTACTGATGGCGCCCCCGGCCCCATCGCTGCCGCCCAGCAGGCCCTCTCGGGCGAGGAAGAGAGCAGCAGCGATGGGCTGGGCGACATCTCGAAGAAGCGTTGCCACTCCCTGTCCAGCTCTATGAGGAGGATGGGCTCCAACCGCAGCCTCGCGGTTTACCTCAAATCAGGCGAGGAGGAGCAAGAGGGTGGCTGGCGGACCAGAACCCTGCCCAACATGCCGCACCATGACGCAAGAAATCCGGACGCGCAACCGGCGGCGCCAGAGCGACAGACATGTACTCCAAAGAGCCAAAAGCCCAACCCTCCCGGCCTGTGCATGGACAATGGCCTCCTATACATACCCAGGCGACAGTCGTCGAGGGCACAAGCCAGCCTTGGGCCGCCGTCTCAATCGTTGGACGAACACGCTGCCACCAATCGCAACAGCATCTTCAGGAGCCCACTCGCGAGCCAGCCGGAAATCATAACCATCACCCCTGATAACGAACGGGGGAAAGAAGAGCTTACGACCCAGGTGAGACGCCGATCCTATGTGGACGCCAGTTTGAGAAGCGCCATACGGCCGAACATGTCGGTCCGAAACAGTCTCGACGACGACAACGACTCCTCGGGCACGGATCGAAAGTCGACGCCTTCGCCTGCAAACGCTGTGCGGCTCACTCTTGAGCCGACCCCTCGCTCAAATCACATTCGAGCAACCAGCCACTCCAGCGTATCGTCGAATATGTCCAGGACAACTGCTCTCCCCTCCACAGTGAGAGGAACGGGAGCGCGCCCACAGTCTCGCAGTCTCCATGATTACGACCACCACAGGTACAGCCTGGATCTTGGCCATCCGTCTCCTCTCCGGAGCGCACCGGTGCACATCATTCCCGGTTCAAACCAGAGAACGGGGCCTATTCAGCCTATGGGCCGACGACCAAACTCACTGTATGGAGACTCGCCCGAACACGCGCTCATGAATGGGACCTATCTGGCGGATGCACCACATATACACCAACAGCCAACTGCCCAGTCCATAGCCTCGGGAAATGTCGGTGCAAGTCGCCTACCGGACTTCTTCAGCCGACAGGTGTTCCAGATCGCCCTTCACAATCCAGCTACAGCCCACCATTTGCTCAAGTTTAGCGAGACCCGGCTCTGCAGCGAAAATGTCGAGTTCCTGTTCAAGGTACGCGGATCTAAATTAGCATGTTGTGTGTGTCTCTGCTTGCTGATTCTCTACATCCCCACAGGTTGAACAGTATCATAGCAAGTTGAACGAGCTGGCGGATATCATGTCAGGCATTCACAGAACGTACATGACGCCCGAATCCCCTAACCCGTTGAACGTACCGCCGAGAATGTCGAGAGAGGTGCGACAAAAGATGAAGGCGATAGTCATGACGAGCCTACCGTCCATGGAGACCCTCTTCGGGGAGATGAAGGTCTTGGTCGAGCAACTCGTCTTCACCGACATCTACCCGCGATTCGTGAACCACCAGCTCGCGCTGAATGCTACCAAGGCGTTGGCCAAGGACCGGACCAAGTTCCAGGGCTTGGGTGACTGTTTTTGCTTGACGAATCCGAGGTCAGCACGATGACACATCTCCTTGGGCAGTACCCAGTCTGCTAACGCACTCCTTGTAGCAAGGTGGACAACCCTATCGTCTTTGCTTCCGACGGGCTTTTGAAGGTCACTGGCTACAATCGCCACGAGATCATCTCTCGCAATTGCAGGTTCCTCCAAGGAAAGCTGACGGATGCGACGCCCGTCCATCGCCTGGCCAAAGCGGTTGACGAACGACGAGAATCGGTCGAGCTGCTCCTCAACTACAAGAAGAACGGCGACCCCTTCTGGAATCTCCTCTACATTGGTGAGTGGCTGCTCGATGTTCCTGGAGAAGTTGGACAGGCCGGCTGACGCGCTCAAGCGCCCCTTATCGACGAGGCGGGCGAGGTAGCCTTTTGGCTGGGTGGGCAGGTGAACTGCTCGAGTACCATCCACGACAGCGCGGACATTATGAAGATCCTCTCCACGTCGACGGCGGGAGAGGCCGACTGTGGCCCGAGCTCGCCGACGGGCACAAGCCAGAGCCGCACCTCGTTGCCGCGGACGCTGATGAAGGCTTTCGGTCTGCTGAACGGCGACTCCAAGACGGCGTCGCATTCGGCCGGGTACGACATGGGCATGGAGAAGGACGTGCTGGGTCGCATGGAGGGCCACGACCTGCCGACCCAGATGAAAGAGTTCTACACGGCGTACTCAAAATACATGGTGCTGCGGGCCGATTCGTTTCTCGTCGCCTTCTACTCGGCCGGCGTCACCGACGTGCTGCACCCGAACAACACGGGCAACCGCATCGTGGGGCAGGACATCTTCCGCTTCCTGAAGCAGAACATGCTCAGCCCGCAGTCCGACTACAAGGCGCGCGTGCGCAGCGCCGTCCGGGGCGGCCACCCCGCCAGCGTCGAGATCCGCCTCCAGACGCGGAGGAGCGCCCGGTTCCGGGGCGACGAGAGCTTCTTGGCGCACTGGACGCCGCTCAAGGACGAGCGTGCCGCGGTGCAGTGGATCGTCGTGACTCTGGTTCCTACCATGGCGTGAGCGATGCCACCCCGAGGAGCATCGGAGGAGACGCGGGTGCAGGAGAGTGCCATGAGACGGCGCAGAATTGCAGCGGCGGTAGGGCTGGCTTCTTTCTTCGTCTCGCCGGGCACGCGAACTACCAGGCACCGGCGTTTTGGAAGGATCAGGCAGGCATGTCGAGGTGTGGGAAGCTGAGATGAGGTAGTATACCTGCAGACTTTCTCATCAATGGGAGGGGAGAGAGGGAGGGGCGGATGGCGTTTAGCAGGTCGAAGAGGGCGCGGTATGCCATCTGGCGATTCTAGATACTTGACCGAGTACCGTATCCTAATGTCATATAATCCGTTGGAGATTGACTTGGAGGAGTGGCGGTTTTGCGGTCCCCAAAGCAGGGGAACGTCTACCTGCCGCCTGTTTGTCGATGCAAGTGTTGATGTTGCAGATAAGGGGGCTATTGGTGCCTGTTGCTCCGCGGGGCAGTAGTTGTGTGCCAGCCCCACAGACGTGGGCGCGATTCGGAAGATCCCCTGCCCACCTCGGCTTCCTGCCCTGACTAGCATTGGGCTTTACCCATCCGGTTTGACAACTTGGGCTAGGGATCTGCCTCCCCGTCTTGTCCAGGCCGTCCGTCTTGGGGCACCTCCGGGCTAGCTGGCCAGGTATGGCATGCCTCGCAGCCGAGGCACGCGGGGTGCTGATTGGGGTTCGGGGCGCTGATCTTTGCCGAGGCCGCTGCAGTCCATTGCCCATCGGACGAAGCAGTGCGGGATGAGGCTGCGCGCAACCTCGGAGCGCCGGGCCAAGTACTGTGTACTCCGTCCTCATGCGGATGTGGGCGGCTGCCGGAGACCCTTCTACTTTCGTATCCAAGCCTGCCCTTCGACCTCGCATGCCGGGGCGTGAAGAAGGAGCGGTGGTATGGACGATGCATGTGGTAGGTTCCTGCGCTGCTGCCACCCATGTAGTAACTGGGCCCAGCTTCGCTGCTGCGGATAGCCTGCCTGGACGGGTGCCTGGGTCAATCAATCCGTCCCTCCAAAACCCACCCGCCGATCCGTCCTGCTAGGGAGCTGGGCAATCCACACCTTGGATGCCTCACGTCACGGACGCAACTCGCTAGCTCTCCCGGCGCAGCTGCTTGCTCCCTTATCTGCCGTTTCCGAGCCCCCCCAAGCCTCCAGCTCCTCGTCCCGACCACCCACGCCCGCCATCCCCACGTGCGACCCCCGCGACGCCCGAGACGCTTGAAGCCGACCGTAGCCAGTCGACCGATCGCCAAACCGCCGACCGGGACGCGCCAGCTCTGTCCTTCCAGCCTGGCCAGAGCCTCCCGCACGAGCCTGGCGCCGGAGCAGAGACCGGGCCGGCAGTTGACAGTCGACGCTGCTCCTCGCCCTCTCCCCCCCAGTTGCGTGAATGCAACCCCTGAACCCTTTCCTGGCAGCCTTCTTCCGACCGGGCAACCCCATTGTCGGCCAGTGCTCGCCCGTCCACCACTTCGTCCTCCTTGTCCCCACCACCGACTTCCTCCTGACCTCCCGCGAGACCGAGGGCGGCGCGCCGACTTCAGAGGTCGTATCCTCTGAGGACTTTCTGGGGAGCCATGTGCTGAAGATCCCCAGCAGCGCCGCTACAGCGGGAGGGAAGGACACCGGGGTCGGTAACCTGCGGGAGCAGAGAGGCAAGGCCCGCCAGTTCACCACGGTGAACGGCCGCAGTGTTGTCATCAAGGATGCCTTCGTCTACAGCAACAAGGGCTTCCGCACCCTGGCCCAGGCCCAGATCCTCGGCGACGCCATATGGTACGCCGACACGCTCGAGCCCAAGCAATGGCTGATTTACTACATCGGGCGACCCCTGGTCGGCATATGGGAGGACATCGAGATCCCGCGCGCCGTCTTTTCCGAGGGCATGGCCAAGAGGAAGCTTGCCCAGGCAAAAGAGGCAGCGGCCGTTGAGAACGGGGAACCAAGTCTGCCGCGAAAGAAAGACATCAAGACCTTCCACGAGCTGCTGGGCAACTTCCCCGTCATAGCCGGGCAGATGCAACCGGGCGTTGAGAGGCTTTTCCGCGAATTCACCAACGTTTTCGAGCGGCCCCTCCCGCCACCGCCGTCCGCGACATATATCCCCGACCCGCCCCCCGAGGGGCCTATCACCGTCGCGACAAGAAAGGCGCGCTCCGACAGCCTGACCGCCCGCCGGGTCAGTGCCGGCAGTGCGAGCGGGGCCATGAACACTCGCCTTGAGGTCGAGCACATGTTCGACGAGGACGATGAGGACGTCATGAGGGCCTCCCTGGAGACGGCTGTGACCACCGCCATCGACCTGTTTCAAAACGTCGACAAGCAGCAACTGTCGACGCTCGGGGCGACGACCGAGCTCACCGGGCCCGTCGTGGAGCGGTTGATCGAGCGGTACGTGGCCGAGAACGTGCACAACTTTATATGGCCACGGCTGGTGGCCATGCGCCGTCGAGAGGACCTCGAACTGGAAGCCAAAATCCGCCAGATGGAGCATATCGACATATCGCAACTGGGCATCGGCATCGACGGGGGCCCCACGGGCAAGCACCATCTCATTGTGAGGCTCGGGCGCGCCGTCGACGAGTTTGGCAAGATGTCGACGGCCTACTGCCCCCAGGAAATGATGAACTTGCTGCTGTCCACTATGAAATCCGTCACGCACCTGACCGAGCAGCCGAGGCCGGGCGTCAGCAGCGGCCACGGCGTCGAGAAACCGCCCCTCACCATCAACGCAGATACACTCGTGTCGCTACTTCTATACGTGGTGATTCGGGCCGGTGTCAAAAACCTGCTGGCACGCCTACTCTACATACGCCATTTCATCTTCATTGACGATGTTGAGAGTGGCGAGATGGGCTACGCTGTCAGCACATTTGAAGCTGTATTGTCGTACCTTCTCAGAGACTCGAGCGCTCTGCGGCGTGCGAGTCGGCGCAACAAGACTCTCTGGGATGCGACCTCCAGAGGGGACCTGGCAGAACTCAAAAGAATCATGGATCCCGATACCGACGCCGTCGAGGACGATCTGGGCGATGAGCCACCGCAGTCGCCCCAATCGAGCCATGGGCCTTCCGTCAGTTGGAGCATGCTGAATGGGTCATCGCGAAGGTCGTCCACCACCTACACCATGTCGGAGCCCTACTCCAATGGTTCCGGACTGGGTCACGTCTTCCCATTCCAGAGCGAAGTGGCCGACGAACCCGCGGGTTTGCCAGGCAAAAGGATCAAGAAAGTCGCATTGGATGTGAGGAGTATGTCTAGTGGCTCCGAGTTCTCGTACCACTCGAGAGCGGCAAGTATCGCTACTACAGGCAGTGGCATCGAGGGAGATACCTCAGTCGCACGACTGTGCCAGACGCAAGACCCGTCTGGAGAGTCGATACCCATGATGGCAGTCCAGAACGGACAACCTGAAGCGCTGAAGTACCTTTGGTCCTTCACGGAGTATTACCCAGCCGAGGTGATCCTGCAGGACACCAACAACGCGGGGACCACGCTCCTGAGTGCCGCCGTACAGCTTGGCCACACTGAACTGATTGACGTTATCTTGGACTTTGTAGGAGCTTCGGCCAGCCCGGCTCAGCTCAAGAATTACATCTCACTACAGGACGAAATGGGGCGAAGTGTTGCGCATTATCTCTTCCACGCACCGTCCCTGATACAGCGTGTCGGCAAATTGCTTCCATGGCGGCAACGGGATAAGAATGGGCTGACGCCACTCTTCGCGCTCTGTCGGTCGTACGACCACGTTGACTACCGTTCCATGGTGGAGGCCGGGCTCGAGGCAGCGCGGGAGGCGCAGACCGATGGCCAGCCGCTGCATCTGGACGACCATGTGGACGCTAAAGGCAACACATTACTGCATATTGTGCATGATGCGCTGTTGATCTTGAGAATCCTGCAGCAGTGCGATGTCGACGTGAACGCAACCAACGACAAAAAATTCACGCCCCTGATGGTGGCGAGCAAGTATGGACGTTTCGACGCCGTCCGCACCCTGTATAGCGACCCGCGGGTCGATGTCGGTGCCAAGGAGCACAGGGGGTTGACGGCCATCGAACTCGCCAAGGACGACGAAGTCCGGAACCGGATTGATGACCTCACGCTCTTTGGCATGCCTTCGGGCGAAGATGCTCGTGTCACGGGGGTGGTGCGGTCCTTCTTCGTGGAAGACGCCACGATTCGGCTGGTGATCAAGTCGGGGGCACCAAATGACGACAATAGTTTTACCGTCACGACCTGCCGCCGGTCCCTGGGCGATTTCGAGCGCCTCGCGCAATTGCTCGCCATGGAGAACCCGGCCTCCTGGATCCCCTCGCCAGCGGGTCAACGCACACCTTTCCAGCTTCCGAGCAGACCCTCGCGCGCCGTGCTGAAGGAGATCCAAGTGCGGGCCGACTGGTTCTTGAAGATCCTGCTTGCCCATCCCACGTTCGCCACGCACGAAATGCTGTGGGAGTTTTTCCTCGTGCCAGACCTACAGGCCGACATGATGGAGCAGCGGAGTCAGCTCAAAGCCGAGACCAGGGCGGAAAAGGTTCGGGAAGAGCTGGAACCGCTCGACAACATACGCGAGGTCGAGCAGTTTGTTGATCACGCTCGCGACATGGTCCGCAGTGTGAGCTATTCGACAAAGAGCGCGGCGCGGCGTGCAAACGGGCTTGCAACGGTCGCATCTGGTAAGGATCGGATCTAGGGAGATGCGCGAGGTTCCCGCTGACACCGGACTGCAGATCTCTACGACGCTGCGGTACTGCTCTCGCGTCAAGTATCCAACCTGGCCTTCATGCCCCCGACCCATATGTCGGCCTTTGAGGCCTACGCCCGCACCCTGGCGCCGCAGGCCGCCTCCCCCGTCACGGCTCTACATACCAGTCTGCTGGCCATGCAGTCTACTATTACCGCCATGCTGTCGGCACTCTCGCGGCCGCCGCAACTCGTATCCCAAATCACGGCGGCCCGGAAAAGCATCGAGCGTTCGTATAGCTCACTCTCCCGCTCCACGCGCTGGCCCCTCGGCCTGCTCGACGAGACGCGCCAGCGTATGAACGAAGAGAAAGAAGAACGCGCCAAAGAGAAGGTGAGGGAGGTTGAGGAGCTGGGTCGAGAGCTGAGATACACGCAACAGGTGGTGGCAGGCGAGTTGGCGGGCTGGCAGGACATGCACGAAAAGATGGCGCGCCGGGCCATCCGAGACTACGCGAGGGGCATGGTGGTCCTCGAGCGCAGCCGCCTGGACGGCTTGCGGCGGGCCATGAGGCGGCTGGAACAAGGGGACCTCGGGGCGGTGGGAGGTCTGGCCTCGTCGGACTATGTTAAGCCCGAAGGGGTGATGGACGAGCTGGAGCTGCTGAAGGCGAAACAAAGGGAGTCGGGTCATGCGACAGCAGCTGGGCCCCGGCCGCCCGACGTGCCCAGTGACGAGCCTGACGCTGTTCCCGACGGGGCTGGCGAAGGCGCCGACCTAGCCGAGCCAGCCCCAGAGTCAAGTACGATGGGGGCGGCCGGCGTGGTATCCAACAGAAGCACATAGACGTGCGCTGGGAAGGAGGCCGGAGGTCAAGGGTGGGCAACAAGCCAAGCTGTTTGGACATGGCGGCCGACGTTACGGGGGCAACGTGGCGATGGACGGGCCATAATCAAAGGTAATGCGGGCGTCCGGGCGTTGGTTGGACGGCAATAGATGAGGGTCTGTTTACACATGCAAGGAATGGCCCGAGGCTAGAATACTCGAGTACAGTAGCGATAGATGCGATAAGAAACGAATCGTACGGTCACATTTGGGCGCTGGCATGTCGCCCTGCCACGTCAGCCAGGGATAGGAGGGGTTTGATGGCAACGGCGATGGCGGGTTCGGGGACGTGACCAGACAGCAGTCGAAGGCCCGGAGGCAGCCCACAAGCCTCGGATACGTGTCGGGTCGCGAGAGGGGTCTGGTCTGATAATGGGCCATCGGGGGTGCGTGCCCGAGTCTCAAAGAGGGGGAGGGGGGGGGGACGATGATGGTCTTTGCTCAACAAGGACAGGAAAAGGCCTCATCCCAACAAGAGAGATACGTAGAGGAAGTGACGGAGAGAGAGGGAGAGAGATAGAGAGAGGGCAAAGAGCAGAGAAGCGATCGGTCCATCGCCCATCGGGAAGCCCCTGCATAGGGGTCTTGATGGGAGACAATCTCAGCCATTCGACTTGTGGGCCGGGAGGAGCCTCCGGACAGTTTGGTCGTCACTTGTTTCCTTCTGCCCTCTCGCTCCCTCGCTGCCATCTGGGAAATCCGCGCAGGCCCAGTCCGGCAGATCGAGCCCGCCCGTCCCAGCAAGGTAGGCCCCTCCCCCCGGGGGGGGGGGGGGGGGGGGGCCAACGGCGCACGCTTTCGCCCACAGGCGTACGAAGAGTCTGGTCCTGGCCGGCTGGTCTCGATAGCTACGCAGGCTTCTGATTCATGTACAACCGACTAGTAGCACATCACAACGAGGCTCTCTCTCTCTCTCTCTCTCGTCGTTGAGGGGAAAGCGGGAGGAGCTATAGCCTAGAGCCAGGGCTAGGGCCCCAAAACCACCCTCTGGAAGTACCCCTCCGCTTTGTTTGCTTGGTTCGGTACATTCGTCATGGCCCGATCTGCTATCAGGCGGGTGGGTGGCCTCGGTAGTACCGAGCGCCGTTTGCGGTGACGGGCATGGTGGGTACGGAAGTAGCCTAGACTCCCGCCTGACAACAAAAACGCCGGTCTTGGCGTTGAGGGCTTGTACCGTTGGCCTGCTGGTGGGGGGGTCGATACCTGCCAAGACCCTACACACTGGCGTTTTTGTTGTCAGGCGCAAGCCTAGACTACCTGGCTGTCGATAGGGGAGGGAGGGGCTGAGTTGGTCCTTGCCCGCCTCGCGCCCGTTCGCCCGATGGGGGGGGGGACGAGGCTCGTTAGGGAAGAGGGGTCGAGGAAGAGAGCGCTGAGGGGAGAGGGGAGAGGGAGGGGTGACAGGGTGAGTCACTTCCTGCCCTGCTTCCAAAGGCTTCTAGCGACATACTCGGTAAATGGGCTAGACACAGCTCGGCTCGGAGGTATGGGAAATCCCACCATCCGATGTGAGGAGGGGAGGGGGACACAGCGGGGAGGGGGGGGGGAGAGACACAGGGGACGTTACTGGGAAGCCAAAGCTGGCAAGCAAACCAGAGAGCCAGCTTAGCCAGCCAGCCTAGCCCCAGAAAAACGAAAGGTTCGATCTGCAAAAGAAGGGTGTGGAGGAAAGATGAAACACAAACGACATGGGTTTCGAAAAGTCGGCCGGTTTCCCGCTAGTGTCCAGGCCGGGAAACATTGGACGCCTCTCGTCCAATCGACCCGAAAACCACGCGGGCGCGACGGTGGAGAGAAACGTTAGGGCGAGCCCGATTGGCCGGGTCGAGGCAGCGCGCCGCATGACGGACGGCGCGTGGTGAGCGGCCAATGGGGGCACGAAGCGACGCCGAACGGCTTTTTCGTGAGTGTCGGGCGCGCCTCGTGTGTGTGTGTGTGTGTGTGTGTGCGCGTGTGTGTGTGTGTGCGCGTGTGTGTGCGCGCGCGTGTGTGTCGTGAATGGACGTGGCTAGAGGGGCGGGTGCGCGCTTCCCCCTCCCGGGCGGAATGCGGCTGTGCTGGAATCTCCAAGGGGATGGCACACCAGCCGCCAGCAAGTGTAGAGGATCAGCCCCTCGCCCAGCCTCGTCGCAACAGCCGCCCGCGCCCGCGGCCGTCGCGGCGCCGACGACCTCCCGAAGCGCTGGGCCACCGGCGGCGGGCGGGCGCACCGTGGTGTATGGGCTCGCCTCCCTATGGAGGATGGGCCGTCGCAGGGCGTGGCCGGGACGACGACCCTCCCCAGTCCCACCCAGGTATGTATAGCACCTGGCTTGCCCCGGTAGCGGCGTGGGAGACGACGAGAATAGACGCCGCGCACGGTTCGGTGCCATCGCATCTCGTCGGTGCCGCTGCAAAGCCGGCCGTGTCGCTCCGTCTCGTCCCATCTCGCGAGCGCGGACTGCGTGCCTGGGTACCCTGGCAGCTGGACCGCCCGCTGCCAGCCCTGGCATCGCTCCATGTGGAGGGGGGATCGGCGGGTCAATCAGCCCAATCTGCAGCGGCAGCGGCCCTGGCCTTAATCTGACGTAGCCGCGCTGGCGGCTACGGACAGCGCGGCTTCCGTCGCCCTCCCACCTGGCCAGCGCGCTCGGCTTCCGGCTGTCTAATTTCAATAGCCGCCTGGCCCTAGGCGGGCGCGACAAAAATAGAGATACGGGCTGTCGTACGCTTGGATGGGAGGGATTCCGCCAGGCGCACGCGGCGCGGCATCGAGCGTCCACGCCTTGCGCGGCAGGACAGGCCGGGCCTGCTGCTCGGGGCTTTGCGGGCAGTGGGTGGGAGCAAGGGCAAAGAGGCAAGCAGGCGTGCACCGACGGCGCACAGGACGGGGGCGGGGGAGGGGAGGGTATCCCACGGCAGGCCACGCGAGGGACCATGACGGACTGCGGGCATCCACCGCTGCCCTGCTGGCCATCCAGCGTCACGTCACGTTGACCCGGCGTCGGACGCATCGCGGGCGCGGGGCGCGCGTGGGCCTTGGCTCGACTCGACGCCGACCGCGTGGGCGTGTTCCTGGGCGTGTTCCTGGGCGCGCTCCCTCCACGTCGGGCCCCGCGTGCCCTCCCGCGTCCGAGTCGCGCCCATCGCATCGACGGGAGCAGGGAAACTGGTGATCCCCCACAAGCACCGCGTCGGGCGGGAGGGCACGCAGGGCGCCTGGGCCGGGCTCTGGTCGCCCAGCCCGCGATGGGCATGTCGGCGAGCCAGCCAGCCAATGCAATGCCGCCGCTCCGTGTGGCCTCCCGATGCGGACGTGAGTCATATCTCCTCTGCCCAGGCACCTCCTTGTAGGGGCGCCCACGCCAGTGCGGTTGATGCCCTTGCTAGTCGTAGGGTGGGAACGGTGCACCCGGGCTGGGCTGCAGACCGCCCGCTCTCCATCCACGCCATCCACGCCAACCTCGAGCTGCCTCCCTGCCGATGTGGACGGGGTGCCGGGCCCTCACCGCCTGATAGGCCAGCGACATGGACCGGGGGGGCTCGCCTTGCCAGAACGGGTACCACGCTGTCTGTATAGCGGGCGGCACGGCTTCCGTTGCGGTCGCATAGGGACAGGCCGTGGTCTTCACGACCGGCTGTCTGCACTGCCCCGTCGCGCCTATCCCTGGCCGTCCTTTGCATAGGCCGGGGAGCAGAGGCTCGCCCTACCAGCGGGCGAGCCCAGTCTCCCGCCGGGCCGCGCGCGCGCGCGCTGTCCACGAGCGTTGTACTTTCGTATCCCGTCGGACGCTCGACACCCCGTTTCAGATTCCGCTCTGCGGCTGCCCCAGGGCCTGCGAGCCGGCGACCTACATCGTCATCTGCCGGGAAGCCAATCATGGCCCCGGCGGGCTGAGGGCAACCCTCCATCGCGAGCATAAGAGGACCAGTCTCCTCCCCCTCCAAGGCATCGCTCTCCTGCCCCCCCCAGAGCCAACCATCCATCCAGTCCAGTGTCATCTTTGTTTCCCTCTTTCCTATCTTGTCCGTCATTCCCACCCATTAGATCTCTTGAAGAGACCGGCCGCCAGGCGTGCGACCTGCATTCCCTCTTCTGCCTCGCGGCAGCCAACCACTTACACGACACCGCCACCCGTACATATCCCGCCCTCGCCGGGACAAACACCACGAACCACCCCCCGGAGCTGGTCTCCGATACTGTCGTTGCCAAACGTCCCAACCCGTAATCAGACTACGGTTGTCTGAGAGCAGACAACGGGCCACGCCTCGATATGGCTTCGTGAGTCTTGGGCCCCCCCCCCCACCCTCGCACTGTCTCCCACGCCCGGCTAACAAGGCTTGGCCGCCACAGTCTGGCAGGAGACATGTCTTTCGACTTCATCTTCCCCTCGTGCGAGCCCGTCACCCCGCCGAGCTTCTCCTTTGACCCCTCTCTGCTCGAGGTCCAGCCTCCCTCGCACTGCCACTCTGGGCACGCTCGCTCAAGCTCGTACGGCTCCTACTGCTCCGCCGTCGAGTCGTCCACAACGCCCTCGGATGCCGTCAGCACCCGCCATACCACGCCCGCCCGCTCCCCCCCGCCCGTTCGCCAGCATGGTCCCCTCCTGCTGCCCAAGATCCGCTCGCAGGATCAGGCCATCGAGTCGCCCCCCAAGCGGGCCAAGACCTCGCCGAAGCCCGCCCCGAAGCCCCGTCGCCAAGGCGGCATCCGCAAGGCACACGCCCGGAGCTTTACCAACCCCGAGACCCTGAATGCCGTGGCCAACACGTACTTTGTCTCCGCGGACCTGGCCCAGCACCAAGGGCACTGCCAGAGCATGGGCCAGAGCATGGGCCAGAGCTTGAGCCAGGGCATGAGCCCGAACATGAACCCGAGCCCCAGCCAGAACCAGATCTCGCCTTCGCTCCTCTGCTCGCCCGTCATCTACTCCCAGAATGACGTGCAGACCCGCCGGTCCGCTTCCAGCGGCGTTGAGAGCTCCGCGCTCGACAGATACGGGTTCCCTACCTACCGCCAGTTGCCCTCGTACTTCGCGGCCCTGCCCCAGCCCCAGATGCAGGCGGAGCCCTTCATGTACACTCCCCAGTACACGCACTCGCCGCCGCCGGCTCAGTACACGCCCCGCGCCCAGTCGCCTCTGGACCTTCCCGCGACCCCCGAGGCCGTCGTGTCGACCACGCTGATGCGCTACCTCACCACTTCTAACCCGGCCCCCTCGTTGGTGCGGACCATCTCGTTTCCCCTGCGGGATCCCAACACCAAGCACTTCTGGTGGGATGTGCGCCAGGTCCGCTCCTGGAGCGCCTTCAACGCCGCGACCATCATCTCGCTCCCCGGCGCCTCGGCGCTCCTCCACTGCCCGGTCCCGGCGACTCTTCTTCCCCAGCCCCCCACCGCTGCTCGCACTCCGGAAACCGAGGCGGCGCTCCACGGCATCTACGCCAACTACTACCTGCCCAAGCTGAACTCGGCCCTGGCCATCTCGTCGCAGCGCCCCCTGCAGTTCTCGGCGCCCGGCACCAAGTCGACCTCGCCCGCCACAGAGCACGTCTTCACAGCCAACGTGGCCGGCGAGCCCGCCAGCGCGGCGGCCATCTTCGGCGGCAAGCCCACGGCGCGCGTCGTCGGCCTCGTCAAGAGCTTCGACCGCTTCAACACGGGCATGCGCGTCGAGGGCAACATCAAGCGCGTCGAGTACCTGCGCGGCCTCTCGCACCTGCACCACGTCATGCGCGAGCACAGCTGCCGCTACGGCTTCATCCTGACCGAGATCGAGCTCGTCATCGTGCGCAACGGCACCGAGACGACGCCGCACTTTGGCCACCTCGAGGTGGCCAGCGTCCAGCTGGCCTCCGCCGCCGGCGACGCCGACGACGACGAGGAGCCGAAGCTGACGGCCTGCCTCGCCTTGTGGGGGCTGTGCGCCATGGCCGGCGACGACACCCTCCCCGGCCAGACGCACTGGAAGGCGGAGATCGGCGCGCCCGCCGAGGGCACCCGCCGCAAAGCCCTGCCGCGCGACGACTGGATGCCCCAGCCCCAGCTCGCCGAGAAGCGCGAGGCCAAGCGCGCCCGCGGCTGGGTCCTGCCCGAGGACGCCGTCGGCCGCAAGGAGCTCGGCAAACGTGGTGTCAAGTACGGCGCCTGCTAGGCCCAATCCGCACGCCCTTCCCTCTATACCCACCCACCTTGCCTACCTTGGCTACTTTTTCTTCTTTCCCTCCCACCCATTCCCTGTGGGGTGGGTGGGTGGTCTCCGGTCCCCCTTGATTCATTGGCTGGCACCAGTCTGACCGGAGTTTTTTTTTTTTTTATTCCCCCCCTTTTTTGGGATGTTACCGCCCTCGCTGGGCAGAAAACACTCCTTTTGACGATTTGGATGGAAAATGGATATTTTTACGACATGTGGCATGACATGAAACGAAACAAGAAGAAAAACGCGGAAACGCACACACACGCGTCCCCCCTCCACCGTGAGGAGGCCCATGAGAGGGGGCGGGCCGATATTGGACTGGACTGGCCTGGACCGGCTCCTCGGGATCATGAAGGGAAAACATCAAACTTTAGACGACCTCGTTAGTACCTCTAATCCACGACCAACTTAAATACAAAGTCAAGATACCTATACCATTGTCGTTCCTACTTGCTTTGTGTTCTGCGTGTTGCCGGGGCAGCTCTCGATTGATGGCTAGCGGCTAGGTCGCCCTTGTCGTCCTCTCTTCCGCTGGGGGGGGGGGGGGGGGGGGGGGGGGGGGGGGGGGGGGGGGTGTTCACTCATGCCGATAGGCTCTTGGATGTTTCCAGGTATGTCGCCCTCGTCTTCGCGCTGCTGAGGAGGCGGCGGTGCCGCCTCTTCTCCCTCGCCCTCTCTGGCACCCTTGCGCTGGTTCTCGCTCCGGTCCTCGCCTTCGCCACACTCGACGGCTCTGTTCTCGGGCGACTCGGGCACATGGCGGGCCCAGGCTGGGCTACGGGCATCGTCGAGGATTCGGACGATGCAGTACCCGCAGTTGAGGGCGGTCGCGTCGTCGGGAATCCGCGTCCTCACGGCGTAGTAGACGGCGGTGTCCGTGTACATGGTCTTGAGATCGGTTTGTAGCTTTGGCGTAGCGAACCAGCGTCGTTGTGAGCTCGTCGCTCCGAGAGAGATGGTTAGCATCGACATAGGATCAGTGTCGAACTTTTCTACCTATTGTCCTATGCGAAATGTATAGTCCGCTTGGAGGCCGCTGTCGCGACTCGGCGCTCATTTGTGGTCGGTGAAGCCGCGGTAGGCCTCCAGGGTATCGTCCCCCAAGACCATGTGGCTAGAGAGGCCGTCCAGGATTGGGAACCGTGTCGGGCCCTTTGTCCTCTCCGATGTTGAGAAAGGTATCGACGTAGCCTGTGACCTTGATGACCTCCTCGTTGGCCAGCACGGTGAACCCCTTGTCATCCGGATAAGGCGTGATCTGCCCGTCGTGGATCCCGGCGTAGTCGATCGAAGCTACATGAGTTTCTGCGCCCGTGCCGGCCTGGGCCAAAACGAGATTGCTGCCCACGTGGCAGATCAGATCCTGGTGTTTCTGCTCCATCAGCATGAGACCCCATGCTTTCTTAAGTTCCTGGCCGAGTTTGTTGACAGGCAAGGCTGCCTTGACCAGGTAGTGTCGCTTCTGGGTAAAACCCCCCCATGGTGCCAACAAAATAATTGCGCGCGGCTCTTCCGCATGAGAAAATCGGCCGACCCAGTTTCTCCACCTGCATTGCACCGTCTTTGCACAGTCGAATGATTGCCCCTGGATCTTTTGGTGTTTGTGCGCGGGGTATCGAAGTGGATGTTGTTGCCACGGGGTAAAGACTGAATGGCCTTTGCCTGCGGAAATTCAGATGCTGCTTGTCTTATTTGAATTGGCTACGCAAAACGAAATATCAATATCCGGTTGACGGATAGATGTAACGCCTGATACGGACCCAAACCAACTCGACTATTCAAGGTAAGAAACAAATAGATCTGCGCACCAGACAATATCTACTCAGATGTCGGCGAAAGGCATTGTCCACTGACTCGAAAGTTTCGCAGGCAGAGGGTATTAGTCAAATGTCAAGCAAAGCCCAATCCTGCTGTGTGTGACAAAGCCGATATCCTCGAGCGCAAAAGCCCGGCCCGTATGCTGCGGGTAGCAGATCCGAGAGGATTTAACTACATGTGCATAGGGCCATGGCGGTCTTGTCGGAGAATTCGTGTATGGTCCTAGCGCTGAGCGGGCCCGCCTCGGGCATTGCCTCATAGCAATGCCTTGCGGATGTGGTAGAGAAGCCTCTGGAGCCAGCATGCAAATACGGCATGTGGACAGGGGCTGCAGCTGATGGTGTGATGTTGGTAGTTCCTCACTTTCAGGAGGATCGTCCGCCGCCTCATTCTTGCAGCCGTGGCCAATCTGCTGCTCAGCCAAGGTATCACGACAACGGAGAAATGCCGTGGCAGATGTTGGAAAACGCATGTGTGCCCGGGTGTACCAAATTCGATAAGGAAGAGGGGTGGCTTCGGAGGATGCAACGCAGACGCAAGATTTCAGACAAAATTCATAGCTGGGCACCTTGGACAACTTATTCTCCGCCGGAGCGAGAGTACAAAGCAGCCAGGTCGGAGAGGGACGGGGGAGACGGAGGCAGATCATGAAGCAGGCTGGATGCGGGAGCGGCCGGGCTGGAAAGAGGCGGGGATGCTGCGAAATCACCCAAGTCCTTACCCAGGGGCTGCTGCGTCTGCCCCGGTTGCTCGTCAGGTCGGCCTGGAAGCATTCCGCGAGTGCCATCTATGCCACGGATCAGGGGGGGGCTGTGATTGACCGACGGATTGATCTGAAGCAGGACTTTCGGATCGGGGATCTCGTAGGGGCTGGGATGGCCGAGCACCGTGTTCAGTGGGCATCTCCCCTGTCTGTTCTGTCAGGCCGTGCGTGGTAGGTACAGGCAGGGTTCACCGGTTTACCATCTCAGCCCACCTCTGCTGGGTGGCGCGGATCATGTCCTGGTGCCTCTGGGAGGCCACGCGGAGACGGTTGCCCATGGTGCGCAGGTCGTTGAGGGTGCGCTGTACGACGGCCGCATCGTCGCTGTCGTCGTCGTCGTGGATGGCGTCGCCGACAGGGACGGTGGGGGACCGGCTGCTCTCGGCCGCGCTATTCAGTCCAGTCGCGGCCGAGGACATGGGCATCGGGGCGGGTGGAGCGCATGCATGAGGGCGGTGGCCGTCCAGGTCGGAAGTGCCAAGGGCCGCTGGGACGGGAGAAAGAGAGGCCATCATAAGGTCGGTTCCGTTTGCTCTGCAGTCGGGGTCGAAGCGGGAATGGCATGGGAGCCAGAGGCTCGCTGTTTCTCGAATACCAGATGCCGAGTGCAGATATGGGAGGGGGGCTTTTGGGCTGTCGCACCCACAGGCACGGGCTCGGTAGATGTACCTAAACCCCCGGGGTCAAGAGGGCGTGGCGTGGACCTCAGCGACGAAGTCGGAAACGTCCCTGGATTTCAGGGACGAATACCCTTGGGCGGGGCTGGGCCGATCGGGGCGGGAGTCTAGACCCTGAAAGCATGCGATGCCGCCCTGAGGCCGCCCAGGCGAGCAATCTAGGCCGCATTAGTAGGGGTCCTAGGACGATCGCGATGGGCCTGGCGGCTGTCGGTGGTGGGCGTCGCTTTGCGGTTTCTGGGGGCCCTTCGGATACTCGGGCAGCCGCTTAGATTGCTCGGCCTCGGTGTCGCCCTCCATGATGCTTTCGGTAGGCTGCAGGACCTCCGCAGCACGTAGAACCACAAGAGCCGCCCGCCCAGGGGGCATGAGTATAGCGCCAAGCGAGCTTTCCCATGGCGCGTTCCATGCTCACCGGAATCCGGGCTGCCGGGCCCCCCCAACGGCAAGTCCCGGGATTCACATCCATTCCCACCATCTGCTTCGCGACCCGCGGGCAGCACCCGTAATTATGGCGGCCACGGAGTCTCCCGGGTTCGCAGCCTGCCTTGTGTGTTTGCTCCCCGGTGTCGACAGCCTGGCCAGGGCATCGTTCGTTTGCTGTGCGACCAACCCGTAGCACACGCGCCCATGCACACGCGCCCATGCACACGCGCCCATGCACACGCCAGCCAGCCAGCCCTGCGGCCATGAACCAACGTGAAGGGGACATGCCGCCACTGCCGGGGCACATCTTATCTACACTGGGTATGGAGAGGCCTACACCGCCCCAAGCCAACGGGGACACTGCTTGAACGCCGTCCCCTTGGCCCTTCCACGAGTTGTCGAGCACAGCACCACCCGATCCCGGCCCGCCCAGGCTCCGGTCCCCCAGCACGGCAGCGGCCATGGCGAGATTGACGAGAAGGGCCCCTTGCAACCAAGCAGCCCCTTTTCTTCCATTCACCCAGCGCCGTGCTGTATCGCGTTCCAGTCGGGCCCGTCGGGGTAAACGTGGAGGCCCAGGAATACGCGGTGTCCGAGTTGGCGCGCATATCCCTGTACTCCCACTAGGTACCTGTAGGAGATGGAGGGGAGCTGGATTGCCACCCCCGCCACGCCGGAGGAAAAATCCCGGCCTGGCCCCACGCGGGACGCCGTGCAACCACCCTCACGACTGCACCTTCCATGGGTGGGCCGGCCATTGCCCACCCACAAGCATCGCCTACCATTGAACAAGATCACCATCGGCTTGGCTGCACCCTCCTCTCCACCAAGGCCACCCCTCCAATTGCCACCCGCCGCTCTCTCAGGCATGAGTGCCTGACCCCCCCTCCGGAGCAAGTTGCCAAACCCCTTCCCACCCCGTTAACTAGGTGGTTGCCAACCCCCCCCCCCCCCCCCGGCCTGCGCACCCGGCCGGCATACTTGTATGGAGCCTGTTTCAGACGGTCATTTCTCTCCGGGATAACGCTGGGAGGCTGGATGGCAAACAAGACCAGCAAGTGTTGCTCATGCCGGTGAGCTCTCCGGATCCATTCGGCCTGTCAACCGCGGATATCGGGGTCGAATCTCCCCTCTGTTGCTCATAATTGGTTCGCATGCGCGGCAATTCGGCCTGCCGGGGTGACCACGTTCGGCGCTGCACGTACGGACCCTGTATTCGGTCTTCGTCCAGGTAGACCCCGGAGGCAGTAGCGATGCGTGTATGAGGAACCGGCCAGCGGGCTGGATACGCCGATGGGCCCCTCCAAACGTGTGCGTCTTCGACACGGAGCTGTGCTATTGTGGTAATATATATCCAGGCCTTATTATAGCAAAAGTTCGGGGGCTGCCTCCACGGGAAATCAAGATGCCTTTGGCGGCCAGATTGGGGAAGACATGAGCGCATGGATGCCCCTCTTGGTCCATAGTGGAAGCATGATACCCAGAGTCTCGCCGGGCTCCTCTGGCCAGCGACGTATCTCGCCTGCTCACTGATAAGGTCCATATGACCTGCGACTGTTCATCTCAACTTCACTTACCACTAGATGCTACTGGCGAGAGTCTGAACGTTGGTGCCGACATCTAGCAACGCGGCGGTCGTCCGATTAAGAACCCAAAATGGCATCCAGTCGCTTCAGCCCGCCCGGCGATAGGCAACGTCTCTTACCATCATGTCGTCGAACCGACCACGTAAATTGTCGTCGCGGTCTCTATCACCATGTCGAGTCGTCCGACCCAGATACCTTCGACGATGTCCCCATGACCACTGTAAGACCCAACTTGCCCGCGCCTGGTTCACATTGTATTCCACCCAGCCAACCATGGAGTCCCAGCACGTCGGCTCCTGCCAGGACTTCTCGCTTTGATATGATCCACGCCGACACGGAACGGAACCAACAGCGAACCGAGAGTCTCGCCAAAGCACATAATGTCCTTCGGGCTGCAGTATCGGGAATAGCCGCCACGCAGGGACTGCTCAGATACTCTAAGCACCAGCCCATGGGTAGGCTCACCAGTGATTAATGTACTCCATGCTGTCACTGAAAGGCAATAGGCAACACGACGGCGTTGATGGTGGCTGCTCCCAGCCACAGCCGACTACCCTAGAATGCTGGCAGAGAGTCCAGGAGAGTCCAGAAACCTCGTCATGGCTCAACAGAACGGGATAAAGGGCTGTCTAACCACGACAAGTCCGCGTGGATCGACGCCAACTACCGCGAGTCGAACCCTTGGCACGGCCGAATCAAAGTGGCTCTTAAACCAAATCGCGAAGATATGGCGAAACATGATGCCGCGCTGATTTCGGCATTGCTTATCGACCGTTACCGGAACAAGCGCCAAATAGACACGACCGGTGTCGATGACGCGTACGTACTGAGTGGCACCAATGCCACCATAATAGCCGAACGGTGAGATAGAGTCAGATTGCTGGTGTCTGAGCAAGCGACACTTGGTGGATATTGAGTGACTTCAATATTTTCTGTCGACAGCAGACGAGCACTGTAAAAGCAAGCCCACCGGCAAATACTCGAGGAGTTCTGTGACGTGGAAGGGGTGCGAAGCACAAAGCCGGCCACTGATACTTGCCGAGCAAATCTCATTCTGGAGCAAGGCCATAAGCGCCAAGTGGGCGAATACCCACCCCGGGCAATTTCTTATCGAGGCTTGCAATGGTAGCTTACAGGACTACCAGGCCAGTCTTACACTGCCAGGGCCGGCGCAGCTTACGTTGGGACGGTGCCTGGTAACGGACTTGTGCGCGGGCAACGATGCCACTGCCACGTGCCGACACAACCTGACTGAGTAATCACACATGTTTTCCACCTAACTCAACCACTTGGTTTTGCCTTCGCTGTGGCCCATCGGTGTTCGGGCAGTCTCTTCCACTCAGCAACTACCGATCCCTCGTTCGGTATGCTTGGCGTTGGTTCCAGGCCCGGGCGTGCCCAGAACGTGAGTGGGTGCTGAGGTTCGAATTATGCGCCGGCAGGTGTCTGGGCTTGCTCTCAACATGTGTCATTGACGACGAGAAGCACGGTATATATATATGAAAAGAGGGGGGGAAAGATTTCGGGGAGTATATCTGCATCATATCAGAGACCGGGTAGCAACCCCTGGCTGTCTTTCACCCGCAAGCCGTCATTTCACCATGGGTACAGCCGATTACCACGATGGCAGCAAATCCTCGGGCGACGGGCTGGCGCGGGCCCGTTCATCCTCACCCCGGGGTCTAGAAACAACAACCTCTCCTCGTCGGGATAGCCCAATCTCCCCTGCCGAAGGGGTCTCTGGGTTCGAGGGGGCCCTGAACTTTGGTCGGCCCCGTGCCGCGAGAAGACGAGAACCGGGAGACCCAGCCAGTCCCGAGAAGCCAGGGATGGGTTGCCGAAGCGAAGGCCAGGGACATCAATGCGACGGCGGAAAGCAGTGGGGTATCGAGAACAATGCTATCGACATCAGCTCGCGCCACGAGTACCTCACGACGCTCTGCCAGGCCATGATCACATACGGAGCCCCCACGCACCGGCTGGAAGAGTTCATTGACCGGTCGGCCTCTGCTCTGAATGTCAAGTGCCAGCTGCTTTACCTCCCGGGCTGCATGGTAATGAGCTTTTGTGACGACGGCTCCGAGCTGAAGCTTGTCCGTGCAACGCCCGGGATCGAGCTCGGCAAGATGCGCGACGTCCATTATCTGTGCAAGCAGGTCGTTCACGACCGCACGTGCATCCACCACGTTAAGGACAGGCTGGAAGATATACTCGAAAGCCCGGAAAAGTTCAACAAGTGGCTCCGGGTGCCCGTTTTTGGGTTGGCCAGCGCCTTTGCCGCAGCTTTTGCTTTCCACGGCCGCTTCATCGACATGCCTGTGGCCTTCGTGCTGGGTTGTATCCTAGGACTACTGCAGCTCGTAGTGGCGCCACAAAACGAGCTGTATCTCCGGGTCCTGGAGATTGCGGCTTGCATCATCAACTCGTTTCTCGCCCGCGCCATAGGGTCCATAAGGGGCGGCCAGTTGTTCTGCTTCTCTGCGTTGGCGCAAAGCGCCATCGCCCTGATCCTGCCGGGCTTTACCATAGTCTGCAGCAGCCTGGAGCTGCAGAGCCAGAAAATGGTTGCCGGTAGCGCCCGAATGGGGTACGCCTTGCTTTACACACTCTCACTCGGCTATAGCATGACGATAGGCGCAACTCTGTACGGCCTGATCGACCGGAATGCCTCGTCGGACATGACCTGCCAGGGGGCCCTGGGCCGGCCATGGCCATCGCTTTTCTGTACGGCGTTTACCTTGTGCCTTTGTGTGGTCTGCCAGGCCGAGTGGTCGCAAATGCCCGTCATCGTGGTCATCGCTTTGGCAGGTTTCTCTGTCAACAGCTACTCAAACCCGGCATTCCACGGTCAAACCCACATGTCGACGACGCTGGGCGCCTTCACGGTGAGCATCCTTGCCAACCTCTATATCAGACTCGGGAGGCACGTCTACAGTGCGTTGCTGCACCTCCCGGAGTGGTGCAGGACGTGGACATGCGGACGCAAAGCGGATGGCACCGAGGGACCCGTGGACGTGGAGACGGGACGAGGCACGCGTTCAGCCCCAGCACACGCACGGGAAAGCCAAGCAGGGAGGAAGGCGTCCTTTTTCCGGTACGGCCCGGCTGCCGCCATCATGCTGCCGGCCATTTTTGTCCAGGTTCCCTCCAACCTGGCGGTAGAAGGGTCTTTGCTCTGGGGAGTTCAGTCGGCGGACCAGATGCTGGAACGGGAGGGCGATTTCGGCAGCATGGATCTCTCGACCGTCCACATGCTTCTGGGCATCACCCAGGTGGCAATCGGGGTCACGATTGGCCTCTTCCTCGGTGCGCTGATCATCTACCCGGTGAAAGGGCAGAAGAAAGGCGGGTTGTTGAGTTTTTGATGGTGCCCCCAGGCGCGACTGGCAAGGAGTGCTGAAAAGACCACTTTTGTGAGATAGTCGGACTCGCTACCGAGAGCAGGGTTGGGAACAGAGGGATGGGCGTTGGAGAAGGAAATACTCGCAGCTGCGGATCACGCTCCGGTGGAAAAGTACACGGTTGGCGTACTGTCTGCACCTGCTTACTTCGGATAGGATGTACAGAGTGTCCTGCTGGTGGGCAAATACACCAGGCGCTACGGCGCTAGGATTTGACCTGGAGTGCAAACACAACGTGTACTCACGAAATGGCGACTTGCCTTGTACACGACGTCTTCCAGCGTTCATAAACCCTTGCTTTCCCGGCACGCGCGGTCTATTCTGACCACCAATCCTCCCCGATTACGAAGGAGTAGGAAATCGCATTACGTTGCACCCACCGCCGCCACAACAACCATGGACCACGCGCACCACATGCATCACGGTCACCACGGCCACCACGAGCATGCTATGGGCAATTCCCATGCTATGCACCACCACCACCACCACCACCACCACGACGAGGGCGGCATGAACCACGGTCACCACGGCCACCACCAGCATGGCCATGACCACCAGCATGGTTCCGGCCTGTGCAAGATGAACATGTTCCTCAACGCCGACACGACGGACCTCTGCATCCTCCACGAGCGCTGGCGCGTCACCGACACGCGCTCGCTGGTCGGGTCGCTGCTGCTCTGCGCCCTACTGGTCGCCGCGTACGAGTGGTTCGCGGCCGCGCGGCGGCGGTACGCGGCGGCCACCAGGGCCGACAGGCAGACGACGCTGGCCAAGAAAACGGATGGGCCCACGGCGGCAGCGGCAGCGGCACCGGCCGGCCGTCGCCGCGTGCCGCCCGCCCGGCAGCGGCACGCGGCCGTCGTCAACGCCGTCCTGTACGGCCTCGCCTACCTGTGGGGCATGACCAACATGCTGATCTTCATGACCTGCAACGTCTGGGTCATGCTGGCTTGCAGTGCCGGGGCCTGCGTCGGCAAATTCTGCTTCGGGGACGCCGACGAGGCCGAGGAGGAGAAGGCGACGTCGTGTCATTGAGGCTGCGGGAGAAACCGACGTCCGAGGACACCAGCCTCCGCCTGAGGGCACCCGAGCAAACGGCATGGGCCGAGAGCCCAGGCGCTCATCTCTTTGTATGTACATGCTTGCACACTGGCTCAAACGTACAGCCTCGATCCACCCCCCCCCCCCCCCCCCCCCCAATTGCTCCTTGGCCATGGTTACTTCCTGCCCTGGTGGACTCGAACGGGTAATCCCATTGACGCGTGGCCTGTGAGCATACCCTTCAGTTGTGCCTGGTACACTTTCTGGCCTTGGAATGTCGCCGCCGACTCGGGATAGGCCGGTTCCATCTCGAACTCTCGTGCTGTCAGCGCCAGGATCAGCCTCAACTCGAGACTCGCTAATTCCTGCCCGATGCAGTTGCGGGGGCCCATCTCCCATGGCCGGAACGCATTTTTCACGGGGTGCAAGGGGTCCGTTTCGTCCCGCACCAAGAAGCGCTCCGGCATAAATGTGTCCGGCTCGGGCCCTGGGACACCAGGCGTTAGTATTTACTTGGAAGGTTTAAATAAAAGCTACTCAGTGTCCTCTGCCGGCAATTGTGCAGACTAAGAAGGAGCACTAGAGCTCCGGGAGTACTTACAGAGATCGGGATGGCGCTGGCTGGCCGCTGAGCACGCGAAGAGGACGAAGTCCTTGGCTGGGTATTGGGCGCCCGTCTCGGAGTTGCGCAGGAACAGGCCAGGTGTTCCGATGCGCACTGTACCGGTGGGTGGCCAAAGACGGAGGGTTTCCTTAACGACACCCAGGGTATAGGGCATCTGGTTCAGGAGCGCGGGGTTCGCCGTGATGCGCCCAGCAGCTTGTGAGGTGTCCGGCCCGAGAACACCATCGAGCTCATCACGCAGGGCAGCCAGCTTGTCCGGGCTCTTCGACAGCTCGTAGTACGCAAATGCCAGGGTCGAAGCGGTGGTGTCGTGCCCAGCCAGGATAAACATCTTTACATGGTTGACCACGCGGTTCAAGAAGGCGGGGGAGATGCTACTCCGGGCCGCCTCATCTACCTCACTGACGTAGGACTTGAGTGCCAGGTTCAGAATCGTTTTGGGACCCGTCATCTTCTCATAGTTCTGAGCCGTGTGCTGTATGTACGGCATGACTTCGTCATGGAAGGCACGGTTGTAGAACCTGTGGTAGAAGGGCTTGAGCGGGTTGAGCATCTTCAGCAGGTTGTTCTCGAAGTATAGCCAACCAACTTGCTTGAGCATTGCTTCCATGAGCCTGACGGGCTTTTCCTGGGCCCGCAGCCGCCCGCCCAGCACGGCTCTCCCAATAATGTCCACGGTCAGGTCTGTGGTGTACTCCTCGAGCCGGATGACGTCGCCCTTTGCCGCTGCCTCGGCAAGACGCTTTTGAAACACCAGGGCGTCCTCGACGAACGAGGGAATCAACGAGAGGAGATTTCTGGCCGAGAAACCCGGGTTGAAGATGGCTCTGTACGTTTTCCACTCCCGTCCCTCGGTGGTGACCAGATCTTGGTTTCCGGTAAAGGGTTTAAACTCGAGCAGCTCCCAGGGGTGCTTCAGCTGATTCTGCTCCTGGGTAAACTGGGCCATCATTTCGGGGTGGAAAACGACCAACATAGGGGCGCTGACAGGCCACACATCCATGTAAAGGGCGCCTGCCTTCCTAGCTTCGGGGTACTCCTTTATGAGGAGCCTGGGCATGATTTGGCCATGCAGATCGGGCGGTGCCTTGTTCTTGATGGAGATCTTGGCTATTGTCCACAGGTGGCCGAACAGAAATGAGTGCGGCATGAGGAACTACGGCTTGGTCAACAAGTGGCCCCGACGTGACTCGTGTATACTGGGCTCAAGCCGGGCGTCCATGCGTTGCCGGTGCGGCAGTGATGGGCATGCGAATAGCAACTTACCACGCCAGGCTCCTTCGTTACGCTCCGGATTGACAGGCGGACCTGGAAGAGGCGGCGAACAAACCAGGCTGCCCCGAGGATGACGATGGCCCCGACGGCCGTGGCCAGGGCCTGAGCAGCCTGCTGGCCATCGAAGTCGGCCTTTCTCAGCATGGCCGCGACCGGGGAAGGGCCAATGTCAACGATGGTGGAGAGAGCGAAGCGCAGTTCAGGTTCGGGGACCAGCGAAGCTTCAAGTGGAGGGTCGATCGCTCAAGTACTGCTTGTGTACCCAATGGAACGACAGCGCGAGATGGAAGGTGCGGACAGGCGGGCAGAGATTGAAGCAAATGGATCCATGACGACGCCAGCCGACAGCGACCGGGCGACGGAGGGCAATCGTCGGGAGCGTCGGGTCCAGCATAAGGAGAGCTGCACATTGGGCAATTGACGGTCTGAACCCACCGGTGGCCCAACCCCCGCCCCGGTCCCTCTCTGGGGATCGCCATCGTGGAGCGCCGACTACCCTATGGTTTGTCCAAAGTAGGCCTGGCGGGCCCGAGGCACTGGCTAGCTTCATGGGCAGGTGGGCTCCCCAGCCGTGCTTGGGGAACAATCCGTTCAGAATGGATGAATGACGGGGCGGCGGGAGGCCCTGAGCAGCGTTTCCCACTGGTTATCGTGCAAAGCACATCACCGGTTCTCTTCGCCCGACGACATGTCTACCTGCAGAGTCGAGCAAGGCAATCACATCGCAGGCACTCAGGACACGGGCCCCCTCTGGTGGGAGAATGCCGTGATACTGTGGAATTTTCGAAAGGCTCCTTGAACGACCTGACCGGCCGCCGGTTTCTAGCGGTTCTAAGGCGCGAAGGGCAAGAGCGAGCACAACCCAAGCCATCCTGGTGGCGTGCCAGACGCGCCTGTCCATGTGCTCCCGCGGCGCCCCTATTGTCAGGATCGGAAGAGACGGCTGGCTGGGCTGGCTAGCTGGGAGTTACGTGATCCCCGTGGGAGGGGGGTATTCCACGGAAGCGCAGACGAACCGGACCTATCCGCCCCGGTATGCCTGTTTATTCGGCCTGCGTAGGGTTGATCAGGGGCTCGGGGGTGCACTTACATGCATACTATACAAACTACTTGACATCTAGTTCTTGTGCCGGCAGACTCGGCCTAAGCTACGGGGAAACCGGGCTGGCGCCAACTGCGCCGGCACTTGAGGGGAGGGACTTTGATGCTTGGTTGGCGCCAGGGGTACGTCCTTTGATGGTCGGCGTCGGGAGGTTTTACCTACAGTGAGTGGCCCACGGCGCGTGGGTATGGATAGTAGGCGTGGCCCGGCATTGAAGAATGGCCGATGGCTAGATGCCGTCTATGCACCGACGTACGTACCCACTTCTTCCGCTCGCACACACACGTCCCCTTTCTACCCGTCGTCTTCACGCTTTCGGGTCCTCTGACCCACTGTCCCATTGCTGGCCAGCGCCCGTCCACGCGATCCAATCTCGGCTACGGAGCTCTAGACTGGGCGTTGCCAAGCGCGACGGGTCGCCACTGGGCTGGGTCCCTGGCAATCGTGGGCCGGTTTGGCGCTGGCGGACGGGCCAATGAACGGCAGTCGCAAGCTCGCGGGGGCTGTGTGGGCTTGGCGTCCGATCGGGGGAGCACAGGCCGGGTTCGGACGGAACCCCCCAAGGCGGCGAGAGAGCGCCGGCGGCCCAGGGCTGGCCGTAAGCCTGCACAGTGTACGGAGCACAGGCATCGGAGCGATGCCGAAGGCGCTGTGCACGACGACGACCGGGCGGCCGCCCATACCGTCCAATGGCATCCGGGCGAGAGATGGCGCGGCCTGCCTACGATGTAGGTGTAGGTGTGGCATGTGTAGCGCGAGGTTCACGGGCGTGGAGCGACGCGACGAAAACACACCCGCTGGCCCCCCCACCTTCCTTACTTTATGCAGTGGCACATACCGGGTGGATATATCGTGCGCACGTCAGGGGGAGCCCGTCAGAAACACATCTGCACGTCGCGCGCATCCCTGGCATTGTCTACTTATATATGCCCGGGGCGGGCATACTCCCGGGTGCCGACTCGATGGGGATACATACTGTGTACAGCTCGCACGCGCGCCTCCATCGTGTAGGCGCGACCCACGCCCAAGCCTGTGGGCGCCCTGAGGGTCTCGTGGTCTCGACCCGCTGGGTTGGTGGGATGGAAGGGATTGTCAGACACTGCTGGATCTGTGCCTGGGCTAGGGCCGGGCGGAGGGGGGCTGTGATCCGACGGGATCCCATCGGGTTGACGACAGGCTGACGACGGGCGACGACCCTGTACCACTAGGTGGATTGTGATGGAACCTGCGCTGCTGCTGCTGCTGCTGCTGCAACTTGGACCTTGCCTAAAAGATAAGGTAGGTAGGAATCCGTCCCTGTCGGAATCCTGTCAAAACGGTCGGCCCTCCATTTGTGTTAACCATTCACTTTCCTCTGTTTCTCCCATCAACCATCGTCCCGCTCCAGAGCAGCCCTGGAGTGTTCTGGGTGCCCTCTGAGACACTTCTCGCCGTCGCCGCAACCCAACCCAACCCCCCCAGTCACTCGTTCGCTCTTCGTTTCCCGCTACGGCCAGGCCTTAATCTGCCCTGCCCTGCCCTCGTCCTTCGCTTTTCCTCTTCACCCGTCATCCCTGCGTCTTCCCGCCGCCGTTCGCCTCGAGATCGTCCCGAGATCAACCCGCAACCCGCAATCTTCCAAGCGCACCTCGTGCCATTATTTCGACGGCTTGTCCCGCGCTCTCGCCGAGGCGCACCGCCACGGAGCACACCATGGGAATCAAGACGGAGAGGGGCAGCAATGTCCGGCAGTTCATCCTGCAGCGACTGTCGCGATCGCGCATCCAAATCTTATCGGCCTTGGGCATTCTCTTCGTCCTCTATCTTCTCACGCCCTACGACAGCCCCATTCGCGCCGCCTTTCGCTTCCAGCACACGGTCGTCGACGACTATCTCCAGCACAAGTTCCCGAGCGATGCATGGCTGTTCAAGAACCAGAAATACCCCGTCGACCCGGACAGCGACGTCGGTATCCTCATCAAGACGGGCTACGGCACACGCCACCGCGTGCCCAAGCTTCTCGCCGCGCTGGGGAACGAAACCATGAACAACGATATGGTTGTGCTGCAGGACCACCCCATTCTGGCCCACGAGAACTTCAGTCTGCCGAATGGCAAGAAAGTCCCCGCCGTGGACATTCTCGGCTGGATGCTGGCCACCAAACAGCTGCCGGGCAAGGAGCATGTCGAGCGCGTCACCAAGTATCTGCATCTGGCCGACGCCATCGAGGCCGAAGAGTGGTTCGTTTCCGACGGCCTCAGCAAAGAAATCGGCTGGGAGATGGACGCCATGAAGGTACGCAGGGTGATGCCCCGAAACGGCAGGATTGCCTAGTTGCTAACGGCTCAATCGCGCCCAGTTTATCTCGGGATTCCAATACGCCTGGAAGACGATGCCCAAGAAGAAGTGGTACGTCATGATCGACGACGACACGTACTTGATCAAGGAGTCCCTTAACCTTGCCTTGGGTCACCTCAACCCGGCCAAACCCCAATATCTCGGCAACCCCGTCGGTGACTACAAGGGCCGGTTCGCGCACGGCGGCTCGTCCGCCATCGTCTCTGCAGCCGCCATGAGCAAGCTCTTCGATCGTCGTCCCGATATCGTGGCCGCAGCCAACCTGGAAGCACCCACGGCCGTTTGGGGTGACAAGCTGCTGGCCGAGACGCTCATGAAAATTGGCGTCTACCTGGACGAGTCCTACAGCCGGTTGTTCAACGGCGAACCACCCCACATGACGCGCATGTGGGCGGACAGGTTCTGCATCCCCTTGGCCACTTTCCATGGCCTGGGCAGCGGCGATGCGTTGGATCAGGTGGGAAACACCTTTAAATCCATCCGGGAGCCTGTTTTCTGGAGACAGCTGGGCGGCATCTATGGCGCAGCGGCTTTCGATACCTTCGTTGCCGAGCCCATCCGGATCAACACGAACTTCGTGGGTCGCCTGGACGACCGCAGCACCACGGTGGAGAACGTGAAGACAGTTGAGGACTGCCTTGCAACATGCCAGCGCCGGTCGAGCGACTGCCTGGCATGGGCGTGGGCCCAGAACACCAAGCAGTGCTTTCTGGCCCCCTGGGCTTTGATTGGTGATGCCCAGGATGGCGTTTTCTCGGGCATCAATGCGAAGCTGGCCATGGAGCTGGCGGACAGGTGCCACTCACCGCCAGTACCCGTTTCCGCGACCGAGTAGATGTGACGCTTGTTTCCTTGTTTCTTTTGTTGTTTATATAGGCACTAGAGGCCGAGGCCCCCCCTCTGAAACATGGGTATCCGGGACATGTGTTACACAGCCAGCGTTTGTGTAAGGGCTAATTTTGAAGGCTCCGAATGAGTTGGGTTATGAAATAACGGAATGATACCCGGGGAGGCTGTAATGTAATTACATTTCGGATCGGCTCGCTTCAAAGCAGGCGGCTGGCCAGCTTGAAACCCCAATAGCACATAACCATGTGCTGATTGCATCTTTTTGGCCGGTGGTAGGGATACAATTATGGCAGTCCCAAGGCCTTGAGGTATCCGAAGCGCGCAACGCCCGAACATGGACCGTTGCATTGACAAGACCTATCTCTACCGAGACAACGGCGGCAAGATATAGAGGAAAGGTCAGCCTTGGGCTTCATGACTCTTCAGGTGTTCGGGCGCAGTGTGTCCTGCAGTGCCAATCACTGTGCAGGCATGGTTCTCCCTCAGTGCCTGGACCAGATCGCTCTGTTTATTCTTGCTCTTGTTTTCCATAACAACCGACAAGAGACTCAATATCATCTCCATCGCGTTTCTGGTCGGGATCGACCCGACAGCAGTCAGCTCTGCCGACGCCGGGGGAAACTGCACCGATGCCAGTCAGGGCCTGCTCGGAAGTTGTCCCCAGCTTGAATAAGTTAGCCATGCGCTCCTGGAGCCGGGTGCCGTTGCAAGACTGACCCCTTGCCATCCCTGTTGCCAGAGAAGACATCCAGAAATGCCCAAGGACCTACGCCAAACCCACCCTCCTCTCGATCGGCGGTGCAACGTACACCGAAGGCCCATTTTGGTCGGACAGTGACGCGGCGGCGGCGGCGGCCGCCCAGAACATCTGGAATCTGTTCGGGCCCAACACGCAGACGGCCAAGCGCCTGCTCGGCAGCGTCGTCGTGAACGGGCTCGACTTGGACATCGAAGCGCCGACCAGGTTCATGGTGCCGTTTGCCCAGAAGGTAGGCAGCTTTCTGTGTCCTGGCTCTTGCCTCTCGGGACACATGGTGGTCATACCGTGTTCCCCCTTTCGCCTAGTTTCTGCTTTTCGGGGCCAAGGAAGCACCCGGCCAAGGCGCGCCACGGCTCCCTGCTGGGAAAGATCACTGGCTCCACGCGACGAAGTTGCGGTCCCCTCGTGGGCATGGACAAGTCCCAGCACTGCTACCTCGCGGCCGGGCGAAGAAGACGAGCCCCAACAAGGGGCCCAAGGTCATGCCGGGCGGGACGGCCAACACCCGCGCCGCCAGGGCGAAGGAGTGCATACCCGTCAGCACCCCCGGAACCCGCCATTGCGCATTCAAGAACGTTCGACGGCTTTGGCGGTGTCATGATGTGGGATATGAGCCAGATGCAAGGCGCCCCATCGCCCTCCGCAAGGAGGCCCGTGGCTTGCCAGGTGCTGTTCTAGGACGGCCAGCACCGGTTTCCTCGAGGGCGTGGCGGCCGCGCTGGATCCTGGTCTTGCGCTACTCTCAACGAGGCAAACAGCCGGGGCTATCCGGCCGAGTAGTGCCCCGGACACTCCGCTTGTAGCACCATGGGGGCAGTAAGTCACGGCCCTGATTCCCCTGCCAGCTACCATTGCCCGGGCAGCATATGTGCTAATACAAGGCTTGATAGGTGTGGCGGCCAGGGGTAGAATGGCCCTGCCCGGCGCTGACCTCGGTATAAGTGCGTATCGGGAGGGAGTGCGGTGGTCCTCCGGCCGGTAGGCCGAAGCCACCCGACTCTATAGGTGGATACATAGATGGATCTGAAAGAACCCAACGGGAGGGGGGCTGGATCCAACGAATCAATGCCATTCGATGCGGGATGACGACAGTCCCGGGTATTTGACTACGGCTGATGCAGAGTACGTTGTCGATTAGGGTTCTTGGGACTCTGGACGTTTAAACGGGGCGCCCCCGCTCGATGGATCCATCTTCTGGCCATGTGGAAGACAACGTTTGCTTTCAACAGAGTCGTGAGCTGGAGCGTTGATGGCGTGATGGGATGCCGGCATCGACTTATGCCCAAGCTCCGGCACGACGGGACAGGCACGGACCGGGACGGCTCCTAGCATTCCGCCAGGGTTGGCCGTGCTCTCAACACCGGTGCCCCCGAGGGCGATTACTAACCCAGGCCCCACATCCCGAAGCAGTGGCTTAGTGGGCATCTTCACGATAGACACAACGTCATCCATATTGATAAGCCCCAGAATGCTCCCTTTTGTCATCGGGAGGAACATTTCCCCGGCGTCATTAGTACAACCCACGATCCCCATCCTATAACTGCCGGTACAGACGCCAGGATCCGACGGACCACGGAGCTGCAACATCCCATCCCGCCCTCTTCTCACTCACCTGCTCCTGACAGCCCGCCGATCACGGCCCCCCACTATCCCGTTATGGCTCCTCCTGCTACCATGAAAGCCCTCGTGACGACCGAGGGCAAGACGGCAGCCGTCCAGGAGGTGCCCGTGCCGACCCCCGGCGAGGGTGAGATCCTGATCAAGGTCCATTGCGCGGCACAGAACCCGACGGACTGGAAATCCATGAAGGCCGTCCCCCCGGGCCGCATCCTGGGCTGCGATTTTGCCGGCACCGTGGCCGACAGCAACGGCTCGAAGTGGCGTGAGGGGCAGCGGGTGGCCGGCTGGGTCTTCGGCGCGTCGGACGAGCCCCTCCGCGGCGCCTACGCCGAGTACCTCGTCACCGAGAGCTCGATGGTCTTCCCCGTCGCCGACCAGACGTCGTACGCGGACGCGGCCGTGGTGCCGCTGGCCTTCGCCACGGCGGTCCAGGCCATGTACCAGCGCCTCCAGCTGCCGGAGCCGAGCAAGCCGGCCAAGTCGGCCTTCCCGTTCCTCGTCAACGGCGGCACCTCGTCCGTGGGCCAGTACGCCATCCAGCTGGCCAAGCTCTCGGGGCTCTTCGTCATCGCCACGGGCTCCCGGCGCAACCACGCGTTCCTCGCGGAGCTCGGCGCCGACGCCGTCGTGGACTACAACGACGGCGACTGGGTCGAGCAGGTCCGGAAGCTGTCGCACGACGGCCTCGAGCACGCCTTCGACTGCATCTCGGAGAAGGCGACCACGGCGGCCGTGGCGCGCACCCTGTCGCCGACCAAGGGCGGCCACGTCCTGACCATCCTGCCGCGCAAGAACGACGAGCTGCCGGCCGAGCTCGCCAAGGCCCGCGTCGAGTCGACCATCGCCTACACCGTCTTCGGGCGGCCGATCCGGTACGGCGCGTTCGACAACCACGGCGGGCCCACGCCCGACGACAAGGCCATGTGGGAGAAGTACCTGGCGATGCTGCCCGCGTACCTGGGCGACCAGAAGATCCGGCCCAACAAGCCCCGCGAGCTCGGCGGCCTCGACGACGTGCTCCGCGGCTTCCGGCTGCACGAGGAGGGCCAGGTCAGCGCCGAGAAGCTGGTGTATAAGTTGGCTTAGGCCGTATGTAGTCGTCAATCCAATGCGAAGTAAAATGGCCCAGCCGCCGCGACTGGCGCGCGAAGCGGCCGATGAGATGACGTTGCCTCTGCTTGTCGGCCCCTTGCCGGTTCGGTCCTGGGGGGCCGAGATGGTGCTCGGCCGCGTCGAACGACGCCCGTGGGGCCCGTCGTGCTCCTGGGCGTGCCCAGCGCATGCACCTTGGCACCGGCCACGCGGGGAAGACGGGCTCGTGAGCGAACGACCCCCGACCCCCAACCCCCAACCCCCAGCCCCCAGCCCCCCCGGTCGTTCCCCGCGCGCGCGCCGCGTCGGGGTCGCCAGGGGGGGGGCCAAGGCGGAATCTCCGCACGCCAAGGGGGGGGAGAGGCTCCCCGCAACGACGAGCGAGGACGGGAAGCGGAGAAACTGGGCCTGGGCCCCGGCCCAGCGCTGCACTCCAGTCCCAGGGCCAGAGGCAGGCGGAAAACCAAGGTGCCGCGTTCCGCCGTCTTGACCGTCATGCTGCAGGACGCGGCCGGGGCTGTGATAGGAGCGCCTATGCGTGGGCCGGTTGCCGCGCCGCCGCCCAGGACCGCCTTCTGGGCCCGGCGGCGGGCGACTTTAGCCGAAATGAACCGGGGCCCACGACCGCATCACCACTTGCGCTTGGCGGTCTGGCTCTCCCCAGCGGCGGCCCTGGCCCCCTGCCGGCGCCCTTTGCAGCACGCGGCGCCGCGTCGAGTATATATCAGGCCGTATGCGCGGTGCTTTTGCAGGGCCGAGGTAACGCTGTCGATCCCGTTCCTGCGTCGCTCCTGACGCCGCACCGCATACCGAGTACCCAGCGCACCATGGTGCTGCTCAACGTGGCCGCTCTGGCCGCCGCCGTCGTTCCCCTCGTCTCGGCTGTCGAGATCCACGTCGAGGCGGACGGGGGGAACGCGACGACGCCTCACCAGTACGGCTACTTGCACGAGGTGAGTGGACGGGGCCCGCGAACCGCCCCGGGGCCGCTGCGCGACTGACCCTTCGGCGCCCCCTCCGGCAGGACATCAGCAACTCGGGAGACGGCGGGCTCTACGCGGAGCTGATCCGCAACCGCGCCTTCCAGGAAAGCGAGGGCTTCCCCGCCAACCTGAGCGCGTGGACGGCCGTCAACGGCGCCGGGCTGTCGCTCAACAAGGCCGACCCGCCGCTGTCCAAGGCCCTGCCGTGGTCGGTCAAGGTGGCCGCCGCCGAGGGCGCGGTGGGCATCGCCAACGACGGCTACTGGGGCATGGACGTCAAGAAGTCCAAGCTGTACACCGGCTCCTTCTGGGTGAAGGGCGCGTACGAGGGCAGCTTCACCGCCTCGTTCCAGTCCAGCCTCACCGGCGACGTCTTCGGCACGGCCGAGGTCGCGTCCAAGGCCTCGCCGTCCGAGTGGGTCGAGCACGAGTTCGAGCTGCAGCCGACCGTGGACGCGCCCAACTCGAACAACACCTTCGCCATCACCTTCGACGCCGCTGTACGTGCCTGCCCCCGCGCGTCGCCCGCTGGCTCCCGGCGCTGACTTGACCCCAGGGTGCCGAGGATGGCTCGCTTGATTTCAACCTGATTAGCGTCTTCCCCCCGACCTACAAGGGCCGCAAGAACGGGCTCCGAATCGACCTCGCCGAGGCCATCGAGGGCTTCCACCCCGTAGGTTCCGCCGTCCCGCGCAGAGCCCGCCGTCACTGACCTCCCCTCCCCCCCCCCCCCCCCAGACCCTGCTCCGCATCCCCGGCGGTAACATGCTGGAGGGCAACACAAACACGTCGTGGTGGGACTGGAAGAACACAATCGGCCCGCTCAAGGACCGGCCCGGCTTCTCTGGCGTCTGGCGATACCAGCAGACCAACGGTCTCGGTCTGATGGAGTACCTTCTCCTGGCCGAAGATATGAACTGCGAGATTGGTGCGCTTACTTACCCTCCCCCCCCCCCCCCCCTTTACCGCTGGCGGTGCGTGCCCGACGGTGTGCGCTGACGTCTACTCCTCCCCCTTTTCTAGTCCTCGGCGTCTACAACGGCCTGTCGCTCAACGGCGACATCACGCCGCGCGACAAGCTGCAGCCCTTCATCGACGACGCGCTGGACCAGATCGAGTTTGTGCGCGGTGACGTGTCGACCAAGTGGGGGGCGCGCCGGGCCGAGCTCGGCCACCCGGAGCCCTTCAAGCTCGACTACGTCGAGATCGGCAACGAGGACTGGCTCGCCGGCGGCGACGAGGGCTGGGAGACGTTCAAGGAGTACCGCTTCCCCATGTTCCTCGAGGCCATCAACGCCGCCCACCCCGACATCCACGTCATCTCCTCGGGCTCCGTCTTCGACGGCTACGACATCCCCGCCCCCGGCCTCGGCGACTACCACGTCTACGCCACGCCCGACAAGCTCGTGGCCGAGTTCAACCGCTTCGACAACGTGACCATCCCGCACATCATCGGTGAGTCGAGCCGCTTCCCTTCCCTCCCCCCCCCCCCTTTCTCCTGTCTCCAGGCCAGCGGAGGGGAGGCAGACACAGTTGCCTGGTTGCTGACGCGAGACGGACGCTAGGCGAGGCTGCCGCGGTCCACCCCAACGGCGGCACCGGCTGGGACGACGGCCTGATCGAGTACCCGTGGTGGGGCGGCGCCGTGGGTGAGGCTGTAACTCTGCTCGGCTACGAGCGGAACGTGGATCGTATTATTGGCCAGGCCTATGTAAGCGACTTTTCCCTTTTTTTTCTCCGCGGGGAGGAGCCCCCCCTCCCCCCTTCGTGATGAGATCCCCCCCCCTGCCGCGAATCCCGTTCCGCTGACCCCTGTTTGTTTGTGCGGCCCAGGCCCCGATCCTGCGCAGCCTGGACCGGTGGCAGTGGTCGGCGACCATGATCCAGTTCGCGGCGGACCCGGCGCTGACGACGCGGTCGACGAGCTGGTACGTGTGGGAGCTGTTCGCGGGCCACCTGATGACGCACACGCTGCCGGCGACGGCCGACTTCGGCCCGCTCTACTACGCGGCCGGCCGCAACGCCGACACGGGCGGCCACGTCTTCAAGGCCGCCGTCTACAACGCCACCGACGGCGCCGACGTGCCCGTCGCCCTCCGCTTCGCCGGCGTCCGCCCCGGCGCCGGCGCCGAGCTCACCCTGCTGACCGGCCCCGCCAACGTCTACGACCACAACGCCCCCGGCGGCCCCAACGTCGTCCAGACCACCAAGGAGAAGGTCGTCGCCGACGCCTCGGGTGTCTTCCACTTCGCCCTCCCCGACATGAGCGTCGCCGTTCTCGACACGGCCCCCTTTGTCGCCCCCTGCAAGCGCAAGACCAACACCATGAAGCATGGCACCAGGAAGTAGTCATCCAGCGGGCGGCTCGAAATGCTTCCCCCCCTTCTGGGTATACGAGGGATTTGGCGATGGGGGGGGGGGGGGGGGGGGGGGGGGGCTGTCTTGAGGGGGCCAGATCACGCAAGATTGCGCCCTGTGCCGATTCCCCCGGCACGTTCAAGGATTTTCTAGAAACGCAATCCAAAATTCCAAGCAGAAACCTAATCGAATCGTAATGACTCTTCCTAGCTGCAATCTCCTTGGTCATCCTGGAATTCGTCCGCTGTGCCAGTCGCTCTTGGTTGCTGTCACGCCCTATCCCCTTGCTTTTGCGTCCCCTGCCGTGGTCTCTTATCACTGCCACGCCGTCGCCCCCCCCCCCCCCCCCCCCCCCCCCCCCCCCCCCCCCCCCCCCCCCCCGTCTCTCCTCCTGGCCATCTTGTTCAGCGGTATCATCGTGCCGGACATCCGACCGACCTCGTCGGGAGAGCGCCTGTACCGGAGGGGCGCTCAAGGAAAAGTACTCCGGACCCAGGCGCGGATGCCGTCCTCGGTGAAGCCGCCAAGCGTCGCGCGGGCGGTGGGCCTGGCCGTGGCTCAGGCGGCGGAGGTGGCGGTCGGCCCAGGCGTAGTCGTTGGTGCCGCTATTCGAAATGGCCTTTTGCGCCTCCTCCCCGCCTGCTGCTCTTCGTTTGGCAGCGTCTCTGTCCGTGAACGGTATCAGGGAGCAGCAGGGGCCGTCGTCCTCCTCGCCCCCCCCCCCCCCCTGGTAGTGGATGTAGAGAGTCGACTGCTGCGGCTCATCGATACCTTCTTGGGGCGACCGTCGGGTTGGAGGCCATTCGGGAATCCGGGCTTTCAAGATGAACGGTGCCTCTCCACGCTCCTGGACAGCCTCGGCGGTTTCTGCCCGGGCTTCCCCGCCCACAGCAGGTCGCTTGTCATCCCAAAGCACTGCATGCTGGTCCGGCGCGGGCCGTCCGGGGAGGCATCAGGAGGGCACGCCCAACGTACTGTTCTCGGGGCCCATGCCAGAATCGATCATTCTTTGCTCCCGCCAGCGCTTGCTGGGCACACTGCGCGGCGCCGGAGACTTTCTGCTCCCAAAATATTAGTTGCGGGGGCAAATGGCGAGGAAACCCGTGTCCCTGCTCACCCTCGTTGCTTCCTTTTCGTGGACGAGCGAGGATTGGTGATTTTCCAAGGGGCGGCTTCATTACCAATCTTTCCCAGGTGTTAGAGAATCGCCAGCCTGGCCCTTGTCGACAGCGAAATGCTCGGCGATGCCGTAGCCCCCGGTGCCGAGGCGTCTTCGCTTGTACCTGGGGTCCAGCCGCCAATTCATTCTCGATTTCCCGAGCCTGCCTTTGCTCGTCGGGGTTCGCTGCCGCCATATTCCCCGCAGTCCATTTTTCTCTTTTCCAGGGTTCCGTTTGTCTCGCGATCCGATCGCCTCTAGGCCCTGGGACAGGCACAGGGCAGTTGGGTTCCGCTTGGTTTCCTTGGCTCCTTTTGGCTGCATCCGGATCGGCTTTTGTGCGATACCCCTCGTGATTTTGGTGCAAAGCCCGTGTTCCCTTGGCGTATGCCAGTTTCCCCCCCAGGTCCCCAAAGTCTCCAGGGCATGATGGCTGGTGCCGACAGCGGTTCGAGTCAAGATAGTTGCTGAGCAGGCAGTGATCGGTGGGGTCTTGGACTTGGAAGGAAACCTTGTTGGGCGCGGGTGTCTTTCTAGGATGGGGTGTGAGGAGTGGCACAGGACTTTTCGTCAGGCGTTTTTCGCAAAAGCTAGCATCAGCGGCAACCAAGCATTTAAACAGGACTGGGCTGTTTCGGGACGGAGCCAAAGCTTGAGGCGACTGCTTCCTGGCCAGAAGGAATGCAGTGCGCAAAGGGTTACATGCACAAGGCGTGCCACCCCGCGAACCTCCTTAGGGCATCGCGATTCTGCTCAGGTACTTGAGTACTTAGGCAACGGGGTATAGATGCGTTATTTGCAAATGGGTAATAAGAGACAGGCGGGCAGGCACTGCTTGCTATGTATAAGTCACCATTGACGTACGCATCGTACAATAAGAACCACGGACTCGGGCCCGGCATCCCGCCCGTCTGGATTCTTCGGGAAACGGCTTCCGGTCGTCCGTTGGGAACTCTCCATAATTACTAGGGCGAAAAAGCGTTTCAGATACCACGTATTCTGCAGTGAGGGGAGTGCTGTGAAAAGGCAACAGAATAGAAAGAAAAGGGCCGAAGATCTCCATACAGCCTTTCCAGCAGTATGAGGTACAGACATGCGCCACGCGGGGACGTCTGACTGACCACAAAGTTCAGCATTCGCCATCGCGGTCGCCAGTCCAGCGCGCCGTTTTCCACACCGTGTCATATCATAAGTATTATGTGTTGTTCTTTGTCTTGTAACCTATGTTTATTGAGGTTCGCGGTACAGGGTTATGAGGATCGTCGTGACGTCGTAATTCGTAACCGGGTCATCTCTGCTCATACCTACCCAAAGAAATGGAAGACAAACGGCAAAGCCCGGGGAAGAACAGCTGGGTTGCTCGGGTTGACGGTGGCAAGGGCTCAATACCAAAGGCGGGTTACTCTTCACCTATGATTGAGAGGCCTGGATCAGACGAGGAAGCAGAGTTGTTCGCCTCCCCCAGAGCGGGGAAACCAGAAAAAGTCTTCTGGAACTCCCTGGCCGCTGTTTGAGCGCATTTCCATCTCAGTTACAATTCTTTGCCATGGCACGAAGCAGAGTAGGGGCAGGAAATTGAAGACCCGACTCACCAGTGGTGGAGAAAAATTCCAGCTCGAAGGCACCAATTTTCCCCTTTCGCTGATGGCGAGACTTGTATTCCTCACAGAACACATGCGGATCCACGTTACGGATCCAAACACGATGGGGTGCCTTCTGCAGCATCCATGTGTTCAGGGGTCCGATGGCCGGGACTGGATCGGTGATCGGTCAGCAGTGGCCCGGAGGGTTTGGAAGGGGATATACTGACGAAAAGCGGTCCAAACCGGGCAATTCATAAGCTCGCCATCCCAAACGGTCGCATGTAGTCGCATGCGGTTGGTTGCCGAGTCTCGGTAGACGGCAAGAGCGTGGACAAAGTCATCGTCCTTGATCGGCCTGCAGCCGTGTCAGACCGAAAGAAGACTGGCCTGGGCCGAAGAACGCCTAGCGACTTACGCTTTGAAGAGCAACTTCTCTTTCCTCATCTGGTACTCTTCTTGCCTCACTTGCACGACATGCGGACTGCGTGTCTTCAGCACGACAAAGGTACAATAAAACAAAATCATATCTGTGGCAAGATCAGTAAAAAGCCCAATACAGATGAGTACCTCGATGCAAAAGAGAGGCCAGCAAGGGCGGCGGAAAAGAGCATACCTTCGTATGTGATAAACGACAGCGATGCCCAAAGCTTGATTCGATTCTCTTTCCGACTCCAGCGGCTGAAGACCAGCGAAGAGGGTGCCTCGCGCTGAATACATAGCTCGTGGGCGCCTCGCCGGGTGACCCATGGCTGGCCACCTTTCAAATCTCGGATCATGACCCAAGGGATTTCCTCGGACCCGTGAAGATAGAATGTGACGGAGAGCTGATTGTCGTTGAAGGACCTTTGTGCAAAATGGCAGTCAGCGGAAGGTGATCCCCGAAAGGCCAGACGGTAATAGACAGACCTCATGGCAAGAGTCTTGGCGTCATGAGGCATCGAGAGATGGCCTATGGGTCGAAATGGGCCGTAGGCTTGCGACATACTGCACACAATAAGTACTTGGCCAGAGGAGACCGGAGAGGAGTTGAGGTTTTTTTATTTACCGGCGGGGTTTGGGCAACTCGGTATGCGTCGCAGGTATGCGAGCGAATATAGCCTGGGCCCAATGGGAGTTCTGTTCCAAGTCAGCATGAGGAAACCCGGTGAAGGCAGCAATGGGCGGGAACGGACTATGTCTCGGCAGTAAGTGACCACGCTATATTCAACAGGGTCACCGAAGTCAGACTGGACTGGACTTGGAGGGGCTGAAGCACGTTGATCAGATTGTGTTGCTTGACGACGGGCGGCGCTCACTTACGTATGCCTCTCGCTTCCCTCAGCTGGGTGATACGTTCGTGCAGAGAGTACAGGGCATTCAGGTCGAACTCGGGGGCCCTAAAACGAATGTCAGGAAAACATCAGGACCAAAGCAAACAAAAGGGCAGAACAAACATCTCCAGTAGTTGGATGAGCATGGACAGGAACAGGTTGTACATGTTGAACCTCGCCGGAAGAGGTGTACCGGGCAGTTCGTTGGTCATTGTATGGTACATGGTGCGCCATCGTGTCTCTTTGCTGTGGCTGCGATCGTCCATGAACCCGGTGATATCCCTGAGGCTTTTGGAAAGGCATGGGAGGAGGACGTTGATAAAATTAAAGACCTGGGGAACTCTCGCTCCATGTATCTGGGCCTGGTCGGCCAAACGGTGAAGAAAGTGACTTGACAAGTGAACCTCTTGGATGAGGAGATTGAGGTGAGTGTGAAGTTTGTCAGGCAACGCGTTGCGCAGCCCCTCCAGCGAGTTGCCGACCAGTCGGGCCCGTTCGGCTTCGTGGCAACAGCCACTGAGCAGCGTGGAGCAGGTGTTCCTAACAAGGGCTGTCATGGCGCGTTACGTCGGTGTCCAGAATGTGCTGTTGATTTTCGGGCGAGGGCTGGACCCATCATCTCAAGGGGTCATGGCGATAGAGGAGACCGTGGTCCTTTATCTTGCCCCTCAAAGCAGTCTGTCTCGCAACGGTATGCGAGTGTGTCACCCTGGTCCCGGTCGGTTGGACAGGACAAAGGCCGAGCTTCAAGGCCCAAGGACAGCCGGTGGGAGCTGGAAGGCTGACGTTGAGGGCAATCGGATCACCGCGGGGGAAGGGAGGCTCGGTTCCGGAGCAGGCCGGGCAAAGGGGCCCGTGTGAGGAAGACAATGGCGCGGGAGTTGAGACAGAAAGCAGAAGAGCTTCAAGAGACCACGCCGACGCCGAGTTGAACTTCTAGCTGGCGGAATGACAATGCAAATGTAGGAAAGATAAGCAAGCCTTCTGCTGTTCCGGCGGGAAGGTGTTTTTTTTAAAAAAAAAAGGATGGGAGATTGCGAGCGGACAGCCGTGGCAGGCAGGGACCGCTCTTGTGAGGCCCAAGGGCCGCGATGCCATTCGATGAAGGGAGTGGAAAATATTGCGCTGTCCGACACGAGCCCACCGCATCGAAGGCGGCGAAAGGCAATTGCAGACGCAAAATTCGGCTGCAGAATTGTCAGGCGATCGTCGCAATGCCGAGAGTAAACCGCCGAGGCAGTAAAAGCAAGTTCCTCCCCCCCCCATCTCGATGCATTCTAAGTAGGCTGGCTCGATGGTGAGAAGCGGAAGTGGTATTTCACAGCAGGCCGAAAATACTCAGTAAGCGGCTGCCACGAATCCGGCGTCCACTCTCCTCCCGCAATATGCATCAGGGATTGGTCGAAGCCGTCGTGGGCCGTATCAGGCGTAGCGGGAGCTCTCCAACAACGAGCACTTGCATGAGCCGATGCGGAGAAGGAAATTGACCTGTCCCCAATGCTTTGGTGGCAAGCGGGACAGACAGCGGAAAGCTATCTGGATACCGCTTGCCCGGCGCATCGCGGTCGCCGGTACTACATGGTTGTCCTATCATCCGGCGACGGCTGGGAGACAAGAGAACGAGCGAGCAAGGTTATTCGGACCAATTTGGACTTCGGGTCCGACAAAAAGGTGCAGGGCTGTCCACGATGCCCGGTGGCCAGGGTCGTTGCCGCTGCTGGCCGGCCCCTGTGGCTGCCATGGCATATGAGGGGCATGGCGCGAAGCCTGCGTCGAGCAAGCCGTGGGGCGCGATGCTGACATGCGTCAAGCCGAAGTGTTCGCAATGCGGTGAGTCGGCTGGTGGTGTCGATAGAAGCGGGCGCCGTCCGATTGTCGGGCAGATCCAAGTCGTCCTGTATCTGACCTAGGACGAAGCCAAGTTAAGCACCGCGACGGCATAAGGCCGCTCGGCACGACCACCGCTTTTGTGTTCGCCATCGGTAGTCTCGCTCCAACGGCCGCGGGCGATGGCGTGCTACTGTGTCTCGAGCGTGTAGGCAGTTGTGGTAGGCAGTTGTGGTTTAGCGCAGAACGCGAACGATAGACGGTTTCCAAGGACGAACTTCCCGTCTTGATAAGGTACAGTAGGTTGTGGTAATGGAACGGCCCCGAGGCCCGCCGTCGCAAAGCTGAGCGTCTTCGCCGGTAGAACGTTACCCACAAATACCGGGCTGTTTGAAACAAAACCCAGAAATCGAAGCCTGGGGTATCGGGCAAGCTTCCATAGTGAAGCTGCTGGCAGCCCTTGTTCCCGAGGTGTCCAGCTGACGGGACACTGATCCAATCAGGTACCCTGCCGTCCACCTAACCGAGCAAATCCGAGGCTCCCGGGTACTTTCTCTCAGTCGAGACGGCACGCAATGAAACGTCCATCCACCTCGACCTGGGCAGCAAGTCGGGGGTCTCCGAGACAACCTAGATGACATAGTTATGGCCGGTACTTATACCAAAGGTGGACAAGCCAATGAATTGTCTCCTGCGACACGAGCGACGGGCCGTTGTGCAGTGAGTGGCACCCGATACGAAAACTGGTTGCAGGAGTATTGTACAATTGCCTATGACCATGGTATCTTGTGTGAGAAGTCATAACGGCATCGTGAGACATAGGGCTCTCCGCAGACCCTTCGTCTCATCGTTCTCTTCAAGTCAGAATCGCAAGACCCGAATAGCAAAGCAAAATCAGAGCACGAAGACCCATCCCTGTGCGGCAACACCATTCCGTGATCCCATATTACAATCGAAAAAGGAAACTTAGACCACCTGTCCCAAGCTTCCAGGGTAGATGACTTCCCATAGTCATCTCTCATCAAGGGGGACTCTCGTGGACTGGTAGCGTGAAACGAGAAGACAACAACGATGGGGCAGTTTACTCCTCGTCATCGTCGTCGGCAGCGTTGTAGGCAGCCTTCTCGTCCTCGTATCGCTTCTTGTCGGCGGCGGCCTTAGCTTCGTAAGGGGTACGCTGCTTGTCGTTGAGCGCCTTCCAGCGCTCACCGAGGATCTTGCCGACCTGGCCTGTTGCCTGGGTTAGTGTCTGCCTTTGACGAACGCAACCTAGGGGGGCCACTAACCGAACGAGATACCAGGGTTCTCCTCGCGGACGTTCTCGCGCTGCTCGTTGGCGAAGAACATGTAGGCAGAGAGGCCACGCTTGGGCGCGTTGGGGTCTGGATTCAAGTCAGCCAAGCGTTCTTGTTGCTGGCACTGCTTGTGCGTGCTGCATTGGCTTCGTCCAAGCGAGAACACCCTAGAGAGCTCCTGGTACACAGGTGCATTCCGATGGGTAGAACTCGCATCGCCGTGTTGAGGACGTGCAAGCAGGCGCGCGGTAGATGGAATCAAGTGTAAACTTACCCTTCTTGCCGCGCTTCTTCTCGACCTTGCCGGCCTTGCCGCGCTTGGTGGTCTCCTTAGGCATCTTTATACTTGTTAGCCGTGTGCAGTTTGGAGCGGGTATCTTTGCGCGTGGCGGCGGGTGGAGTGCGATAAAGTGTTAAGGGAGCTGGGGCAAATGGCGATGGAGGGGCAAGATGGACGCGTCGCGTCTGCAACCACGGTGGCGGTGATGCGGTGGGATGCAGGATGCACGCCGATCGCATCGACCATTGCGCACCGCTGGGCAGCCAAATCGAGACTTGAAGCTCCAAGTCGGTTGGATAGGGCCATGGTTCGTACCTTGACGAAGTTTGGAGGGAATTGAAAGCTGTGTGGTGGTGTTGGGAGCTGTTGCGCCGAACGCTCGTCAGTAAAACTGCGAGGCGTTGCGTGCACTCAAGCGGGTGTGATGCGTGATGCGGTGGGCAGAGGTAGGAGGGGCCAGCGGAATGGGATTGCGTTGCGCTGGTTGCGCTGCTACCGAGACGATAGCGAGCTTGAGCAGAGCCAGCGGCGCGGGTGCGATGCAGGCGATGCAGGCGTTGCCGGCGTCGCCGCCGCGAAAGGCGCAGCGGCCAATGGCAAGGTGATGGGCCAGCAGAGTTGCGCAGGAATAGGGAAGAGGTGTTTGCTGGGCGGCGGGCGAGTGACTTGTGTTTTGCGGTGCTGGGCCATATAAGGGGAGGTACTCACGATTGAGTGTATTGGGCGCGTGTGGGAGAGAGTGTGTGTTGGTGGGAGGCGACGATTTTGGGTGGGAGATTTGTATGGGAGAAATAGGTGAGAGAGAAGAGAGGGAAATTTGTATGGGGGAGGTGGTAGACTGCCTTTTTACTATGGGCCGGGGCCTGGCTGGGTGATTGCGCGCAAGAGACTGCAAGAGAGAGGGGAGGGAGGGAGGAGCAGGAGCAGAGGGGGGTGGGCGCGCGACCAGCCAGTGCCAGACAACCAGAGACGCCAGACACCACACGGAGGTTCCAATGGAACGAGGGAGAGCGCGCGCTCGCGCACACACACACACACGCTTGATCAGACCGGACCAGACACACACACCAGACACATAACGTACACACACCCACACCCACACCCACCTACCACCGCTCATGCCTGCCTCCAGCTGCTGCTGCTGCTACCTTCGCCTGTAGGTACCCATGGGAGGTACACTGCCCGGGGGTACTTTGACATTGCCATCACGTCGGCTCTGGATGGCGACTGGACCGTGGGCGTGTGGCCGTGTGTACGGTGGACTGGGGGACCGATGGAACTGGGGCTACGACTAGGGACTGGCTTCCATGACTGGGACGGGGATGGGGACTGGGGCTGGCGCGCTCAGCTTTCCATCCCAAACCCTTCTTCCCTTGCCGTGCTCCCCTCCCCCCCTCTTCCCCCCATGCCGCCTGTCCCATGCTGGCTGCCCATGGATGCTTGCTGGGCCCAACGCGCCCGACGCCAGCCCAGACTGATGACTGCTGCAAATGACTGGCCTGGCTTCCAGGCCGGTTGGTTGGCGGAATGACTGGCGGAGGAAAAGGCGTGGGTGCCGCGCCGCTGCTTTACGCGTGGACCGTTACCGTCGCCTTCCCCCTCGCCCTCGCCCTGCTCGCCAGTTCCTTTTTCCACCAAAACAATGCGCAGTAGCCAGCCAGGCTACACCGCACTGAGCAAAGATCGGGAGGAGCGCCGGAGTAGAAGGGTCCCGGGGCCGCTCTTTTGGGTGCAAGCGCAATCTTGGTGCTGCCGTTGCCCCTCGCCTCTCCATGCGCATGGCCTGGCTGGCATGCTATGTCACTTCGCTGCAAAAGGCCATGTAGCCTGCCTCGGCGTGTACCTCAGCCCCCATGTACCGCCTGTTGCCCGAGTACTGTGTACAAAGCATCCAACCCAACTTACACCCGGAGTATGAGACGAGGCACCGAATCACGAATCATTACGATGTGATACCTTCATTGCAATCCATGGACGGTACGAATCACACAAGCCGCACACTCCTCTCCTTGTGCTCTCTCTTGCCGGCCTCCGTTACGACGTACGCCGGCGGCTGCTGCTAGTCCCAGTCCCCCCCCCCTCCAGCCCCCCGGCCATTGGAAAGGAAATCCTGTACCCGACACCATTCTTGTCCTGCCGCAGACAGAAAGACAGCTGAAAACCTACATGTACGTAGACCGAGAGGGGAAGGGAGGCAACAAACGAACGGGCAGGTAAGTAGACCGTTCCGGTAAGGAGAGCCACAAGGAGGGATATGCGTGCGCGCGCGCCGTAGGTCTGACAAGCACGCTCGTGGCCCTTCGGCTACTCATACATACTTACATCCATATCTACAACTTCTTTACCTCGGCAACAAACACCCCGTCCGCTTCTACCTACATAAGTAGTTGCTTGGGTGCACGCTCCCGCGACTGATAACCGCCTACCTCTGCGTAGAGGCGCGATGGAGGCATCACGACGGAGGAGGCATTTCACCTATCTGTGGCTGCTCGTCGTCGTCCCGCACTGGAGATGATGGCGCAATTGGATGGCAGGATAAGACAGCGGCAGCGGGCTACATCGTACCTGATGTAGCCTGCCCAGCTCATGTACCTACCTATCCCTTGTTAGCGCGGTCGGTACTTTGTTTCCATGACGAGAAGTGTGGATGCGATGCTTTCCTGGCTCCCATTTCTCGTGCAGCCAGTCCAGCCCAGCCCAGCTGATTTGATTTTGCTGGGAGTCCGGCGGCCCCCTCGCTGCCTGCTGTCCTCCGGTTTCCCCTCTGCTCCTCCTTTCACACACAACATCGAGCCACGGCCGCAACCCCCCGTTATCGCCGACGACAAGACGCTGCTCCGCCGCCCGGCCCCCCATCCTATACCATCCATCCATTCTCGCCGACGAATTTGCGAACCACACCACCGCACTTTGCACCCCTTCTGACTGCCGCCTTCGATTTCTTCCACGCCGTGTATAGGTTTCAGCAGCCTCGACGACTGCGCAATTCGCTTTCTAATTATAGACCCGATCGCGTGGGATAGGCTCTTCGTGTTGCCAGTTGCTATGTATATGGCCCGATCCATTCCAGATACCTATGCCGTATGCAATGGTAATCTGTCAGTAGCTGCTATATCCAGATCAAACACTCTACGAATAGATCCCAAGACCGCACGATGCCCGCCTTCGAGGGCCAAGTATGCATAGTGCTCTATGCCTCGGGGCTTCTCTACCAACTAAGTCCAACACAAGCCGCAGCATTTCCCAAGACTCCCTTAACGCCGGACACATACGTGTATTGGATGCTACCATGTAAATTTAGGTATCTACCTACAGGTGTACCATTGGGAGTTAAGTCAGGTAGCTTCCAACTACACGATCGTGTTGGCCCTGTAATCCCACTTCCACTTACCCGCCCAGGCAAATGATATGTAATACTTTATGCGGGAAGCAACTTTAGTTCGCTGCCCGGTTTCCTTTTTGCCTACCTGGATGCCCCTTCGCAGCGTATCCGCAGCGTGCCGTGGCGGCATTGCCGTGGTGCGGATGCGCTCCATGTTGCACAAGGCATACGAATCCTGCTCCGTATCTGGATGGTGCATAGCAATTTAGGACGTCGCGGCGTGGTACGAGAGAAAGCACTGGGGCAGCCAATGGTACTCCAACCTTCTTGCGCTGAATGCCGGTACGCGGATTGCGATCCCCTACTGTCCCGAACGCCTCTGGCTGGACTGCGCTTTCGCGTTGAACGAGCACGACGGAAGCTTGCCTCTCTCTACCCCTGCCTGCCCCAGCCAGGTGCGCGCGATGAGGCATCGCATGAGCGATCTGGTACCTCGGAGACCTCGGTTTTCAATGCGATGACGACCACCCAGCTATGTAATGGGTACCCATCCGAGTATACTGGCAGGTGGGTTTCACTGGGGCACTTTCGACGTCACATTCAGGGTCCCGACGCCAATCCGATCTTCAAGCCGTCTCCAATATTGCCGGGCTATCAACCCTGCAGGAGTTGAGCGCTCCTCCGAGACGCGCCCGTATGCGTACCGGACCTCCCATGCTGCTTTATGCGGAGGCGAGAAGGCGCAATGTCTCATTACTCTTTGCCAACGCGTCCGCTAGCACCAAAGCATGGAACATCAAGCAGGCATTGGCTAGTCCCAAACAATAATAAAGAGGGGACCAGTCGACTTTGAGTGCCGACGCGGCTGGGCAAACTCGCCCACTCACTCACTGTACGGAGCACACGCCACGCACTCGCTGTTTTGGGGAGGGCGCTGACGCGAGAGGGGTTGGCACTGTGCCCATAACCGCGTCCGTCCCTGGCTCTGTCCCCAGCAACACGGGCTGAGCGGCCTGGCAAGCCAACCTCGAGCTGGAGCCAAGCGGGGGGGGGGCTAATGTCCATGGACACGCACAGAGAGAACCTGACGTGGTTTTCCGGCACGTCTGGTTTGTTTCTGGGCCGCAAAAGAGCTTGCTTCTAGACCCCTTCACATTGACCCGGCTCCACCATAACGCAACACCGTAACGCGTTCCATCCAACAAGACGGCGGCGAAATTCGTGCCTGCCTGCCTGCCTGCCCGCGCCTGGCAAAAAGCATAATGGCTGGCTGTGAAACGGGAGCGAAAGATGATTGAACGTGACAGGCCGATTGCACGCCTCCTTATCATGGAGTATGGCCGTACCCGTGACCCCGACTCGAACGGTCTGCACCACCTTCCCGCCAGCAAGTGACCAACAGCAGGGCCCTTTCGGCCAAGCAGCCAGATTACGGCGGCCAGTTCGGGTGGATGATGGTGGTGGCGCCATCACGTGCAGCAACTGTTGGCGCAACTCAAGTCTGTGGAGTAGAGGGGGGAGGGGACCTTGAGTTGCCCCCAACCTCCGAACACCACCCTCCCCCCCCGGCTCTGCCCTGACTGACTGATGGATGGAGGGATGAGCCTGAGCCGGAGCCTGGCCCAAGACCTCGGGATTCGCCTTTACATGACCAGGACCTCGACTTGAAACGGGCGCCCATCACATGGCATGGCACGGCTGATTCTGACAGGGAGTATGCGAACCCCGAATGCGTCTCGCGCTAAGCCTTGTCTGATTGTTCAGGCACCAACGTTCTCGCATTGGCTCGAGAGTTTGCGGTGCTCCTTCGCCAGCTGGGCAGCTGCTTTCCAGGCTTTCCAGGCCCCTCATCCTCCCCGTCGCGTTCACGCCTGTCCCCTGCAAAACCCGTCGCCGCCAAGGTATATATGTAGGCAGGGGTCCCGCTCCATGTTGCCGTCGGAATGGTCCCATTTACTTGGGTCCCTCGAAGAAGTGGTAGAGGCGCGGATGGCGCAACGCCAGCTATGGTGGAGAAACCGTTGAAGTTTATGGCGACGTACTTTTACGTCGACTACACAAATATTGAGCACCGGCGGAATGTGGGTGGATGTCAAATCCCCTGATGGGCCCGGCACAGCCCAGATGTGCTCTCAACCCAGCAGACTGGTCATCTGTTCATTTCCAGGGTCTGTCCGACCTTGCCGTCTCTTGTTGTTTGCCGGCCCCCCACGATCCCACGGTCCGTCGGGGCTGGTCGGGCACAGCCGAGATATATTCGGCTTACCTCTCCGGTACGTGGTATCCATCACGCCTTACCCGGAGCATGTTTCTCTCATCCGTACCCAACCCCACCGCGGGTGAGAATACGTGGAGTGAACCGGCTTGGTTGTGATGTTGAGATGAGGGATTCCGTGCCATGGCCAATGGGCCTTGCCCTTACCATTTGGTGACTTTAAACACTGCACTTCGAGTAGGCAGGCGAAGGCGACATCGCGAGGGGACCCGAAAGCCTTGCTTCTTTCTGCTAGAGATAATCGCCTTGGTCATACGCCATCCTCATCTTCGTCTAGCACAATGGCCCTCAGCTCGTCATCCCTGGCCCAATCCACCCCGCTGCCAGCTACAATGGCGCTGGCCGTGGCCTTCATGACGCGCCAACGCCGTCTACTGGTACGGACATCGGCCTCGAGCCGTGCGATTTCCTCGGCATAAGCCGGGTCCAACTCTGCTTCAGTCTGGTGCCGTTTGGCCTCGGTAGCCAGCTCCAAGACCTCGGCCGCGAACCCGGCGTTTTGTTTAGACAGGCGTAGTGTGTCAGCTTCCGTGGACGTAAGCGTGTCCAAGGTGCCGCGGAGAGAAGTCGACTGCTGCGACAAGGTCGTGGAGGCGTTATCGCGGGATCGGAGCAGGGGCGCAAGGTCCCTGGCCGTTGTTCAGCTAGAGCGCGCGTGCGATCCCGTAGGGAGACGCTTACCGTTCGATGGGTGAGGCCCGGCTTCCGCCGTGCACCGCCTGGAGAACGGGCTTTGATGACATCACACTTTCCGCGACCTCGTTGCGCAGAACGTAGCGGGCACGCGAATCTAGCAGCGCATCTTCTGCGGCTTCCCTACTTTGGCGTGCTGGGCCTGGGCATCGTGTTAACGCTGAGGGAAAGGGGACCAGCAGCGAAGCAGGTGAGGTAAATACGTGGTTGGTAGTTATTTTGCGCGTTGATCAGGGCCACCTCGAGTTGAAGCTGTTGGAGTCGGTCATACAGGTCCAAGATGCGCTTTTCGTTATCAGCGAGGGGCAAGCCGCTGCTGGATCCCAGAGAGTTGTCCGTGGCTGCCAGAGAGGCTTGCGGTTGGGCTTCGTCCATCGTCATGCGGCGGATACAACTTGGGCGTGCCTTTCGGTGCAATATATGCGAGGGGCCAAGACTATTGCCCGTCAGTCCGCTCCGAGCCTGGAGATATTCGACTGCCCACTGACCCGGGTACTTTCCTCATCCGACGCGACGCGTCGCGACCCTCTTCTCAACCCAGGGAGCGGCAGGTGTGGCTGGAGACCGCCGCAGTGTGGCGATGCGAGCCGGCTGTGGTTGGGCCAATGGGGCGAGGCATTCTGCAGCTCCGCAGGTACCATCCCGTCCAATCGATTGATCCAGGATCGGACATGACGATGGACCTCACGGCTCGACATGGATCTCCAGCTATCAAGGTATGGACAACGAATGCTGCATGCACTGTCAATCAGGATGCCACCTCCCGAGATGGAGAATATCGGGGAAACTGAACAAACCTAAACTTTGGTTTGTTGGGCTTTGGGCAGTTTTCGGGGATTGGTAGTGTGGCTGGGGGGGGGACTCTTTCGCCTGTGATCTTTGGCCCTCTCTCCCTCTCTTCATAGAACAAACCACTAGCAGGCCCGCAGATCGCCAGTCACAGGCCACCATCCCACCCCCATCGCTCGAGCCACGCGGATTCCAGACCGGGTCTAAGCTCGAACAGGGTCTCCGGCTGACGGCTTGGATGATTGGTGATGTGCAGCTGCTGAAGCCTTTGTTGTAGTCATTTGCGGTCGCCAGCTGTCGCTCCTGTCGCAACCATCGCTGTTGTCACTTCTGCCGCTGCTGCCGCTGCCGCTCTTGGAATCGCGGATCATTAAGGGAGAACTTCTTTTCCATCCCTCCATCATTGTTGCAGCCGACCAAGCAAGCATCTGGAACTCCATGCCCCTTGCCAGCTTCTTCCCCCTTCTGTCTTCTTTCCGCCGCAGCCATACACATCATCCTTTGACGGTCGACTCGAGAATACCGCCTACCTATTTTAGGTCTTCCTCGCCCAGCGTCCGCCTGCTATCTCAGATACCCGGGCCCAAGACCATGCATGCGCCATGGCGACTCAGACGCAGGTGCTGATCGCCTCGACGGGCCAGCGCCTGCAGGTGGAGGACATCCAGCAGTTTGCAACGTACGTTATGCCCTTGACCGCCTGGTGCCCGCGCAACAGGTGTCTCTGCCCCGCGGGTCCTAAAACCCGACCACGGAGCATGCAGCGGTGAAAGGCTGACCTGTGTTTATGTCCTAGCCTCGATGACTTCAAGGCCTGGGTTGCGCGACAGAGCTCCATCCCGGCCCACAACATCGTTGCCCTTACGCCGCAGGGCAAGACGCTCAAGCTGCAGACCATCCAAACCGAGCGGGAGATTTACATCTACGACATTCGCATAACACAGGCTTCGTCTGCCGGGGTCGCGACATCTCTGGTCCCCGGAGAGCCGCTGCCTGCGCCGTACGCCGTTCCCACCCCTCCGAGCGCCATCGCCGACAGCCGGACGCTGCAGTCATGGCAAGAGCTGTTCAAGAGCCGACGCAAGTGGGCGAACAAAGTGGTAGACGACTGCGTCGCCATGGCCCAGGTTGCCGAGGAGCGCTATGGCGATATGGACGTCATGATCAAATGTCTTAACGCTGCTGTGGCCAACCTCGACGCCGCCGTGCGCCCCGTCGAGCCCAAGTACAAGGAGCTGAAGGACTGGGTCACGCCCACACAGGAGGATTACGAGTACCTCGCCGCCAACTGGGAGCGCCTGCTCGACGTGGCTCGGGACGTCTCCATCTCCCCCGTCATGGTACGCTTCATGACGAGGAAAGAACTACGAAAGTCTCGCCAGGCAACCCTCGGGGACTTGATCGACCTTGACACGACGCGGAAGGCCGGCAAGCTGGCCACCACGTCGCTGCGCAAGTTCGGTGCCAAGGTCTCGGAGCTCGACACGACGGCTGCCAAGATGTTTGACGGGTGTGACGAGCTTTTCCAGGAATTCGAGAAGGTCATGGCCCGCTCGGCCCTGCAACGCGGGGGCGACATACCGCAGCTACTGGAGGACATCGAAGCCTTGGCCAAGAAAATCGATACCGACTTCCAGGCCACCCTCGACTATTCAAACACGACGCGCGACATCTCCCAGGCATCAAAAACCGCAGCGAACCATACCGAGCGCCTGCTTCCGAGTATACACGCCCGGGCGCAGGAGATGGACGATATGCTCCGCTACGCCACCCAGGCCCGCAACGACCTGGCGGCTGACTCGATGATATTCATGCGCAGCATTGCCGAGATCACGGCTTTGCACTCGGGCGTCAAGAACCAAATGACAGTGCTTAACCAAGGCGAGGAAGAAATGACCACCTTTGACTATCTGCGTTTAATACAACAGTTGCCATTTATGTATGCATCTTTTATGGCCGAGGCCGTACGGCGACGTGACTGGCAGGACAAGGTCAAGACGGATTCTTCGACGCTGGCCAACGAGATGGCCTTGTTCCAGGACGAAGAGCTGAAACGCCGGCGGAAGTTCCAAAAAGTCGTTGGCAACACCTACGGGCCGGATAAGAACGACAGCGTGATCGGTCTCGAAGTCAATCTGTTGGGCGAGGAAGAAACTTGGCCCGCCGTGTCGAAGCGCGATCTGGAGGATTTCCTCGCCGAGGTGCAGCGCCAGAAGGTTGACGAGACCATGGTTGAAGAAGTGAGCAAGATCGTCAAGGAGCTCGGTGCGCCCACCAAGCAGCAGGCCAAGAGGCTGAAGGCTTTCAAGAATGGGAGCGTTCATGAGGTTGCCCTGGGGCGGAGCGGTCTTATGGTCCGGGGCGACGACGATCTTCTGCGAACAATCCAGGACGACAAGTCCCGACTAGAAAATAAGTTGAAGACGGCTGAAAGCCGTGTTCGTCGGCTGGAAGGGCTGCTGCATCGGCAAAGCACCGAGTCCCGACCCACCATGGGCAACCTGTTCCACTCTGGCGGGCATCCCGAGCGCAACGACTCGGCCGCATCACTGAGATCGGCCAGGACACCCGAAGACCAAAGAAACCCGACCGACGGCAGCGAGGCTATCAGGAATCGCCTCATCCAGTTGGAGGGCGAGCTTCGAGCGGAGCAGAGCCAATCGGCCACGTTAAGAGAAGCCGCGGCTCGCACCAAGGAGATGGAAGGACGCGTCGATGAAGCCAACTCGACCAAGAAAGACCTCCTCGGCAATATGGAAGCCTTGAAAAGGGAATTCATAGACGAGCGCAAGTCGCTGGAAGAGGAAATCAAGACGCTGAAGGCGCGCCTTGAGGAAACAGAAGACGAAATCGAGCACTTTGGCGAATCCCGAGAAAACGAGAAGGTGACGTACGACACGAAGCTTCGTTCTCTCGAGGACGAAGTAGAGCGTCTTACGCAAGAGAAGATGGACATGTCGCTCAAGGCTCAAGGACAAGTCGAATTCCTCCGCAACGAAGCTCGGATCCAACGCGAGAGAAACGAGTTGCTAGAGCGCCAACTACAAGAAGCCCGAGAGACCATCAAGCCTTTGATTCAAAGAGCCGAGTCGTCTGAGCAGAGCACCGAAACCCAGGCCCGTACACTGAGAGAAATCTACAGCCAGATGTCTCCCAAAGATCCGGCGCCCGAGGACCTCAACGAGTTGGTGGAGGCTCTGGCGAGCAAATCGAGCGGTCTTCTTGCCAGGGCCAAGTCCCTGGAAGAAGACATGGCGCTTTTGAAGACGGAATTGGAGGTGGCCCATGAGAGTGTCCGGGACACCAAGGCCGCCCTCTCCAGCACAAAGGAAGCTCTCGCTGCCGAGGAAACCGCCCGGATGAAGCTTCACGAAGCTTTGGACGAAGAGAAGGCGAAATGCGCTGCCCTTGACGGAGAGCTGGTCGAAGGGCGAGAGAAACTTAACGAGCTCCGTACCCAGATGACCGAGGGCGAGTCTGGCTCGGGAATCTTGAGGCAGAAACTCGAGGATACGGAGAAGCGGATCGCCGAGCTCACCGAGTCCCTTGCCACCAGGCAGTCTCAAGTGGGCAGCTTGGAGGAAGAGGTCCGTATGTACCGAGAGAAGTTGGGTTCTTCGGATTCGCGGCTGCTTGGCCTCAACGAGCAGCTCGAAGGGCGCAGCGAGCGCACCAAAGACATCACGCACAAACTTTTCACGCACAACGAGAGACTTTGCCGTCTTCTGGAACGCCTTGGCTACTCCGTCGGCCGCCAAGATGGTCGAACTACCATCCAAAAGATTCCACGATCGGAGCGCACCGCTCGCGACCCCAATGACTCGTCAGATCCCAGCAGTTCCATCCGGCGCTCTGTGTCACTCACGACCGCCACTCTCGCCGACAGCACTGACCTCAAATTGCTCTACTGGATGAATGCCGACGATTTGGAGACGGAGGCGTCTCAGTACCGAGCGTTTATCAACGGTCCTGGTTCATTCGACGTCGAAGCATTTACCGAGATCATATACCGCCGTATCAAGGAGGTCGAGCACACTGCCCGCAAAATGACGCGCGACGCGCGTGCCTATCGGGAACGCGCGCACACGGCCGCGAAGGAATCGCACGACAAGATCGCCTTTAGACACTTCAAGGAAGGCGATTTGGCGCTCTTCCTCCCCACACGCAACCAAAGCACGGGTGCCTGGGCTGCTTTCAATATCGGATGCCCCCACTTCTTTCTTCGTGAGCAAGAGGGCCACCGCCTACGGCAGCGCGAGTGGCTCGTGGCCCGCATCACACGCATCCAGGAGCGCGTGGTGGACCTGTCCAAGAGCCTCTCATCGACTTCGGCGCAGCTCCCCCCGTCGGAGACGGACTCGGTCAATACGGGCGACGAGTTCGATAACCCCTTTGATCTCTCGGACGGCCTGCGCTGGTGGCTCATCGACGCCGTCGAGGACAAGCCCGGTGCACCATCTACGCCGGGGCTGGGCAAGAGTACGGTCGCGTCCAATCACGTGGAGGCCATGGCCAACATGCACACGCATCAGGCACGGGCCGGAGCCACCAAATTGCTGTCGGGCGGTGGCGACACGGCCAAGATGAAGGCCGTCAGCAAGACGCTCAGCGAGAGCCTCAAGAGTCGTCGCAGCAGTTCCGGCAGCTCGACCCGCAAGAACCTGCCGTTCGCTGGTGGTACGGGCACCGGGGCTGCTAAGAGCAGTGCGCTTGGGTCCGAGACCAACAGTCTGCGCGCCGTGCCTGCGGGCGAGGGCCCAAGTTCGGATATGAACCAGAATGCTGTCGTGGGTAGTCCGTCCAAGGCGAGGCACGAAGCGTCGAGTGCCAAAAGCGGCGGCGGTGCATCGTCTTCCTCGCAGCAGGCGGCTGTAAATGAGGTACGGCAGCACGACGTGGACTCTTTGCTGGGTCCTTGATGGTGTTGCATGCACATGTCACTAATCAGGGCGCAGCAGCCGCCGCAGAGTCACGCTGCTACTCTGGCTTCTTCGTCTTCGTACCCGACTGGATGGGGCCATTCGCAGAGGCGCCAGCAAGCACATCAGCACACGGCCAGTGCCGAGCTTGCCCGCGGGGTGAGCAACGCAAGCAGTTCCGGCGCTGATGGCCGCGACAAAAGCGTCATTTGGGACAAGCTATGGACCTTCGATGTGAGCTATCCTGGCAAATGAGCCGGCCGTACGTAAAGGTCCTGGGCTCCGCCGTGGTTCATAGAGACGTCCTGTAGTCTTGCAGGACACTTGGCTTTGTGATTCGGACACCAGCCATTGGCTTGTTGATTCGGACACCAGCCATTGGCTTGTCGTTTGAGTGCGAAAGAAAGGGGGAGGGGGTTCTTGCCTTCAGACAAGAACGGCTGTCAAGTTGGATTTATCAGCGTACGGCCCCCCTGCGCAGGAGCGCAATATGATTTCCACGCTGCGTTTTTGCTTTCCAGGTAGGTATAACTGTTCTCGAAATCAAGCCGGGCAGAGGGGAGCAACGGTATACCCAGGGTGTTCGGCTGCGCAATAGATTGAACATGAATCGTTTCCACATATATGACTCCTTTACGTATCAGGTTGAGAGGACGGTCGACGACGTGCCTACGTCCTCACGTGTGCGACACGTGAACAGATGCTCACAGCGTCCGGACCCATACCGCATAACTACACCCGAACGTTCCGTCCGTCCTACGCCCGGGCCGTTCCAAATCTTCGTGTCTGGAGTGACTTGGTATACAATAGACACGTGCATAGTAGTACAGCGGGCTCCTTGATTTTGTATACTGGTACACACTCCTTCCCAGACTGCGGTCACGGCGCCCGTGGATGGAGGCGGGGCCGTTTCGTCCGCAGTCGCTTGTTCTATATCGTTGCCACACCTTCCCCGTCAAGGTCACGGCCGGCCGAAACGGGAGGAGGGAGCGGGAAGGGGGGAAAGAGAAAAGGGGCGGTGTATCTCTTTGGGTCCCTCGCCCTCTTTTTTTTTCTCTCTCTCTCTCTCTTTCTTTTACTGGGCCACGGCCTTGGGGTCCTCCGGGGGCACGACGTCGACGAAGCGGCGGACGGGGTCGACGTCCTTGCCGGTGACGATGTCGACCTCGTAGCGGCCGAGGTGCTTGACGCGGTCCTCGCCGGGGGCGAGGCCGCGGAAGGCGATGCCCTCGGCCTCGAGGGCGACGCGGTTGCCGTGCTCGTCCGCCAGCAGGGCGTCGCGGACGGCGGCGAGCACGTCGGGCGCCGCCACGGAGCCGAAGATGGCGGGCTGGGCGGGCTCGGCGGGCTCGGGCTGCTCGGGCGCCCCGCCGCGCGCCTCGCTCGACGTGATGGCGTTGGCGGCCAGGGCGGGCGAGCGCGGCGCCGCGGGCGCGGCCGGCGCCGCGGGCTCGGGCGCCGCGATGGGTTTCCGCACGAAGGTCAGGACTTGGGGGAGGAGGTCGTCGAGCAGCGCTCGGGATTCGGTGGCCTGGGGCGAAGGGCGGTTCGTGTCAGCCGGGCGCCGCTCTCGTCTCTTCTCTCCGCCTCTGCTACGGGGAGGGGGGTGGTCAAAGGGAGGGGGCGGGGGGGAACTGCAATAGGACCCAAGGTCAAGCACATACATTAAAGGTGACGCTCTCCTTCTTCTTGTTGGGGGTGGCGCCGCCGACCTCGACCAGCTTCTTGGCCTTCTTCTCGGCGGCGTCCTCGTCGCCAAGCAGCAGCTGGGTGCCGAAGGAGCGGTCGCGCACGCCGATGGCGGCCTCGGTGAGACCGAGCTCGGCGAAGCGCTGCTTGGTCATGTACTCGGCCTGGCCCTTGTGGTGCCAGACGTTGCGCATGCGGCCCGGCTTGACGCGGATGATGGCGTGGCGCCGCCCGAAGCCCTTGATGTCGCGCAGCAGCCGCACCGGGATGCCCTGCAGGTCCTCCTCCTCGGCCCGCGTCATGGTGCGCTTCTGCCGCACCACCTGCGCCGGAAACGCCGCCGGGCCCCGGACGGGCAGCAGGCTGGCCATGGCTGTCGTGGCCGGCGGCGCGGCGGCCGCGAAGGCCCGGCACGTCGGGCGGACGAGGGGCTGTAACCGGAGGGCCATGGCGGTTTCGGGCGGGGGGGGACGTGTGTGTGTGAGGGTATATGCGTATTGCGTGCGGGGAACGCGTGGGAGGCTCGTCAATTGGGGGGAGGGGCTCCGCGTGGCCGAGCCGGATGCGCGATGTCGTCGTTGCAACGGAGCTCTGCCTCTCTCACGCTCGCACACACGCTCTCTCTCTCTGGCTGCCGTCGCTCCGGTGGGCTGGAAAATGTTCACTGGCCGCCATTGACGACGGGTCGGGTACACTGAAGTGGGGCCGCGACCGCAAGGCTCCTTCCAGCAATCGAGCTCCTGCTCGTCGGCCAATCGGGTCCATCGCACGGCTGCATTAAGTACATCCACACAAGTACTGCAGCGGGAATGGGAACATCCCGGGGGTGACTCTATATGAGAACGCTTGTGGTCCTGAGGTGCCCCCGAAAGATTCCAGTCCGCTGTATTCGAGGGGGCCTTATGTCTTCGGGCCGCCCAATACAGAAAAAGATGCCCGCCTCTCGTTCTCGCGTACTGACGAAACGGTCATCCGAAAACGAAAGCACGTATGTTTACAGAGAAGATTTTCCAAGTCGGCTGCAGAATTGCGAGTTTTCTATTCCTATCAAGCCACCGTCCGGAATCACGCAAAACTCTGCAATGAACTGGGAGAGAACGCCGAGTCTCTCGTAGCTGCATACCTGTGTACTTATGCATCCGTTGATAATGGGGATGTGCCGCTGGCCATGACCGCCGCCTCGCGTCCAGATATTGATCATCCAGGGCCATCCTTCCACAAACTAGGGCACTGGTTTCCACCCGCGTTCCCTTGCATCCTGGCCACTTTCGTATTGCAACTTGGACATGTGGCAACTCGGCGCAACCACTCTGCCTCGTCGCTCCGATGCCAAGTATGGTGCGAGTATCCACGGCAGGCTTCTGTTTCTACCGTTACCACGTCATTGCCGCTTTCACCTGCACGCCTCACTTGAGAACGGCCGATCATCACCTGTAGCCACTGGCCCGCTCAGGGATCTACCCTCCTGGCGCAGGCCGGGCATAGTACTGTGCCGGTGTCCCCGAGACCGAGTCTGCTCTTGTCACTGAGGAGTCCGCCTCAACCACGAAGGCACGGGCGTCCAACTCCTGGGGGCGGCCGTGATGCTGGGCAAGCGATTCTGGCGGGTGCGAGCTCACCTGCGTGAAGCCACTCGCGGTGTGCCCCTCGCCACTGGCGGTATTTCCCTTGCCGGGGGGTTCGCTGCCGCGCAGAGACGCCAACTCAAGCGACCGCTGGTTCTTGAGCTCTCGCACCTCGCGCCGTGCTCTGCCCAGGAGCCAAACACTGCACGCAAGGGCAATCAAGAGCGGAAGAGCCACGCCCAACCCCACGCCGAGTCCCACCTGCATCCTGGCTTGCTGTACATGGTTTCCGGTGCTGTTGGTGGTCGACCCTCCGGCGTTGGCCGCTCTCGTGCGTTCTCCATTTGCGAAAACGACATCGCTGGCATTGCTGTCTCGATAGTCTTCGACCCGGCCGGGGGAGAGGTGAAAGGGATCCGCGCAACCGTTGCCAATATTGTCGGGCGCACAAGTCCAGTTGTCAAATTGGCCCTCACATTGCCGCAAATATGCCATCTTGTGCCCTTGGGCGGCACCATTGCATCTTTTCAAACAGCCAGGGCTGGGGAAGTTGGAGTCGGTGCAGCTGCCGCGAAGCATGTTGTTCTTCTGCGTGTCCCAGCAGAGCTTGTTTGAAAGGCAGGCTGTGCAGTTCGGTCGTCAGCCCTGCTCTCCCTGGAAAGACCCGGGGATCCGCAGCTCGCAGTCTACATGCCGGGACTTGGTTCGGGGTGCAAGTACAGCTAGCAAACATATCTGCTTACTTTGGTTTTGCTGGCAGCACATAACGGCACCCTCCGCGTCCGGGTCGCAACTGGCACACCCGGGGTCAGTATACAATTCGGAGACGCGACTTCGGAAGATAGGAGAGGGATCTCGCTGGCCAGAGTGACGGGTCGCTTTAGAAGAGTGACGGAGTGACGGAAGGAGGGATTGGTGCGGGAAGGGGCAAATCTGGATGACCAAGGGCTGCCTACGGTATCCCATTGGCGTGAAGCTGGCCATGCGGGAAATAGCAGTCCCTGGCTGCTACTGCCGCGCCCATTGCGACCAGAAGAAGGCCGTATCCTGACAACATGATGGGGCGTATGGTGGTGGCTATGAAAAGTCTCGGTGCAAGGGCACTGGGCGCGTATCCCAACACCAAAGAATAGCTAAAGCGGGGGAGAGGGAAGAGATGGAATCTGGGCAAGAGTAGAAATAGCATGGGAGTTTCCTGGGGCAAGGCTCTGGGGGAGGAGGCGACGCGCCGCCATCGACCCCCAGATGACCGGTCGCGGGGCATAGCCAACCGTGCTGGGGTGCGGCTGGCGAGCGGAGACGATGGATGCTGTGCAACTTGCAGAGATGGAGAAGATCGGCTTGCTGCTCTCGTGCATCCACCTCCGGGGTTTGGCCGCAGGCAGGATGAGAGATGGGCGCATTTGTGCCTTACCAGGCCCAGCCTCTCTTCCGCCGGTGGTGCGCCTGGCTGGTCAACTTCTATCCTTCGGTCTCCGTGCTTGCAGTCGTCCTGGCAAGGCTTGAAGCACTTGCTGGTCACGGTGCGTTCTGCGTCGATTCCTGATAGCCGGCATCATGTCGATCACTGCTTCCGTTCGGAAACCGACGAACAAGAGCCCACGGCGAGAGGATCCCGAAGGCTTACCGAGCAGTTTCGATGGTATGCGACACCTGCATCGCGAAAACACATGCTCCGGTGGGAATGGAGACTCGCCGGTAGCCATCAGCCAGCATGGCCCTGGGGAGGGATCCCGGTGCCTGGTATGGCAGACAGACCGGCCGCATGGGAACTGACCAGGATGCAGCGCATATCAGCATATCGAAGCTTCCAAACCGTCGGTACCAAAACCCCAACCCGGCACGATGCCCCTCGGATGCCGGGCGTCCAGACACCAGGCGTACCAGACCTTCGGACGGCTGGATGTTCCCACGTGGTGACGTTGGGCGAATCTCGCCAGTCCATCTTATCGTGATATCTACTGTAAGCTTATAGGGCGGGGCGAGATCCCCGCAGGACCAACCACAGGCTGAGGCTGAAACGCTGCAGGGCAAGTGGAGAGGAGGGCCGGAGCTCCAGGGTCTTTTTGGCTGGTGTCCTCGTAGCCCGCTAAGTCTTTTTTTTTTTTTCCTTTCCCAGCCGCGGACTCGGGCCCCCTTTCTGCTCGGACATGGATCCATGTATCAACTGGGCCGCCTCGGACCAGTCTAGACTCACCACCCACGGGTCCATGATAACGACGAGAAGCATGCCCAGGTCCGCCCGCTCGTGCAATTTTTGCAGCCAGCGCTGGCCCCGTTTTGTCGCGGCGAGATGGCCGCACTTGTTGCCACTGGCACCGCCGCGGCGCCGGCGGGCTTAGTTCAACCTCCCCCCCCCCGGCCAGTGAATGCCGCCGCTGGTGTTTCTCTGGCGCCCTCTCGCGGGTTTTTGTTCTGACCGTCCCGGTACCATTGCTGGTTGTGTCTTCCTCGAATTTGCCTCGAAATCCGCATTGGCTTCGGTCCTGGTGAACCTACAGAGTCACCCGAGCGACCCTCAAGTACTTGGCCGCTCACTTCAACCCTCCTCCTTGACGGCACACCACGGCCCCCCTCTTCGTGTTCCGGAAACCTTGGTGGCTCCCATTGGCACGAACGCTGCTCACAAGTAGCCCTCCCGCCCACCCGCCAATTGTGCCTTGCTCTGGCTGTGCTCAATCCTCGGGTCCTCCTGCCCCTGCCCTCCCCTCCCCCTTTCCCCGATGCTGCCCGACCCCTCCCCACCCTTCGTCGTCCGCCCTCACCCGCTCAAGGGCCGGGCCGTGACGGCGACCCGGCAGTTGCCTGCTAGCGCCCCGCTCCTCCTCACGCCCCCCTGCGCTCTGTACACGCTGCAGCGCGACTACCGCCGCGAGGTGTGCGCGCGCTGCTTTGCCTACGACCGCGGCACCGACTGGAAGACGCGCGTCGAGCTGCCGTGCGAGGGCAAGCAGAAGCAGCCCCCGAGCCTGGGCCTGGTCTTCTGCACCGAGGCCTGCCGCGACGAGTGGATCATCCACCAAGGGCCCCTGGGCCTGAAGGCGTGGAGGCTAGCGTGGGAGATCGGGAGTCGTCCCGGCGGCGGCGGCGGCGGCGCCGCCGCCAACAGCAAGCCACCCCCTGTCGTGACGAACCGTGAAGCTGATGACTGTGACCGAACCGCCGCCGCCGCCCGTGCCCATGTGACGCCCTCCGAGACCCCGCCGGCGCGCCCTACCGCGGCCGAGATCGAAGCGGCCTGGGCGAGGGCCGAAGACGGGCTGGGCCGGAGGGTTCGGGAAATCCGTCTGCGCGAGCGCCAGGACGACGCCCCGGCGCCCACCAAGGCGGAGAAGAGGCTCCTGCAGAGGGCCAAGGACGCCAAGCCCGTGTCCGTAGAAGCCGCCTGGGCCATCGTCTCGGGCACCCTCACCCACTACCGCGCCCACGCCGGCGCGGGCTCCGTAGACGACGAGGCCGACCAATGGAAGGATGTGCTGAAGCTCAAGCACCACGAGCGGCCCTACGCATCGCCCGAGGAGATGGACGACTACATCAACACGTATCTATGCGTAAGTTGGGCCTTCCCCCCCCCCCCCCCTAAACGGTCCGAGGCCCACCCTCCCGTCCGCTGACCACCGGCGCGCGTGAAAAAACAGCTGCTGGCCCACGTACCCGCGGCGCTGCTGCCGTCCCTGACGCCCGACGTGATCCAGACGCTGCAGAACGCGGCGGCGCACAACAGCTTCAGCATCCGGCCGGCGCTCGCGAGCGGCGCCTACAACGCCGAGTACCTGGGCTGGGGGCTCTGGACGACGGGCAGCATCTGGAACCACTCGTGCGCGCCCAACGTCGCCAAGGAGCGCGTCGGCGACCGCTGGGCCTTCCTGGTCGACCCGGCCGCCGGCGCCGGCGCCGGCGTCGCCCCCGGCGAGGAGCTCTGCATCAGCTACCTCGGCGGCGAAGAGAAGGAGCTCGGCGTCGCCGAGCGCCGGAAACGCCTCCTGGACGCCTGGGGCTTCGAGTGCCAGTGCGACAAGTGCCTGGCTGAGGCCGCCCCGTAATGCGCCAGCAGCCCCGCACGGTGGAGGCCCCCGCGACTCGGCGGACTGGGAAGGAACGGCGCAACGGGGGGAACACACGCGGGATGAGATCGGTACTGGGGATACGGCGTTGGGACTTGGGACAAACATGGGATGCGCCGACCCCTCAGGAAGGTAGATAACTGGGCCATAGACAGACCAGGGGCTGCATGAGTGACTAGGCCGACGACCCAACTAACCTTCATGCCACAGGCTGAAGCGCGTAGGGAGAAGGGAAAAGCATGTAATGGACTGACAAAAGCTACCTATGGAGACAAGGTTCGCTACCCGGAATCACCAACGCCATTGCTATGCAAGAAACATGACGCCTCGAACCGCCCGAGTTTCCCGCTCAGACCGACTTGGGAAAGTAGCCCCGGCGCTCCCTGCGACCGCTGCAGCAGGTCAACATCAACAGGATGGTGGCGGGCACGAGCAGGGCGGTGCCGGCGATCAGGGTCCACGAGCCGATCTCGTAGTCGGCGCGGAGGCGGCCGTCGCTGTCGTCGTCGACGGCGCGGCGGATGGCGGAGAAGTTGACAAAGTCGACGATGAGCACGGCGAGGGCGGCGCAGAAGGCCAGGGCCGCCGTCAGCGTAGCCAAGAAGGCGGTAAAGAAGCCCGTGGCGAAGGAGAGGAGGAAGGCGAGGCCGGCCAGGCCGGCGGCCACGGGGTGCAGCACCATGACTTTGGTCAGGGACGCGGCGGCGTCGCGGGCCAGGTCGTTGATTTGCACGCTCGCGTAGATGCTGCGAATAGCCTCATCGGGAGCGTAGCCAATACCGACACCAGAGCAGGCGTAATCGGACGATCTGCGCGCGTGCCGACGTTAGCTGGGCAGGTCCTCATTGTGGGCGCGGCGGAACGAGGCAGGCCCTTACCCTACTTGGTGGCTGCAGTAGCCAAACGTGCCGAAGACGATTTCTCTCTGGTTGTTGGAAATGGAACACAGCGACAGCCTCGTGGTCGGCGCCGTCACGGTCGTGACAATCAGCAGGCCCACGGCCGCCGCGAGGCACAGGGTGCCGATGTAGTGGAAGAATCTGCCGATGGCCATGGTGGTGGGCGATGCAGAATCGACGGCAAGCTTGGAGCGTCTGTGTCGGTGCAAGGTGGTGTATTATGGCTCGGCCTGATGGGGAATTCGGGCCTGGCTTTCGGCGACTGGCGGCTCAGTCGCCTTATACCGGCCCCCCGTCTTCACCGTCGCAGCCGGACCACGCGTTGTCGGGCGTGGCAATGGTGCGAGTCATTCTTCGCACGGCCCAGCAGCAGCTCGTGCGGCGTCATGGGTAGATACAGGCGTGGCCGGGCTGCATGGCACTGCCGGGGAGGGCGGCATTGCTCGAGTGCCGACCGGCTCATCCTGCGTCAGGCGCTCGCGCACCATGTCAGCATATGCGCGGCCCCGGCGAGGGCGTCGCCTGCCTCGCACTGGCCGTCGTGGAGGATGGACGGGCACCATGCCGATCCCCGCGGCACAGCCTCGCCAGAGCCAGCTGACCCTCCGTGTTGGCTCTTTAGTGCCGTCCCCGGCGTCGTCCTCCCCCGGCACACCCCGTGTTGGTGCACTCGTACTGGCTGGGCCTCGTGCTACGGCCACGTGTGGCCCCGTCCTATTTACAGAACAAGGAACAAGGAATCATGGGGGAGCATTTTCAATTGGACCATGCCCCTCGTAGTTGCGTGTTGTCAGCCCGGACAGCAGCTGTCGCTCCGCCACCCACTTTGTTGCTGATTCATCACCCCATGCGTTAGCCCTCCACTCCGCCAGGGCTCCCCCAAGGCCTCGCGCAACAATAGGACGGCCAGACGGATCACTCCGCCTCGACGAGATTGGGGACGCCGTGCCGCTCCCGTCGAAGCGAGGCACCGTCACGGCCAGGAGGGTGCGGCTGCCCTCCATAAAGTGGCTTCGGCCACTTGAAGTCCTCTAGCTTCAGCCACTCTAGACTTTCCTCCCACCAGGGGCTCAGCACCTTGGACCAGCCTCCCGGTTGGTAATTGGCTTCCTGGGAGTGGGCGACCCGGGCCAGGGTGGCTGCTTGCGCCTTCTGGCTCAGGGCCGGCGGCAGCAAGCCTAGGCTGTGGAATTTGCGCAGCGCGGCCAGGATTACGACGTCGCCCACGCAATAGGCCGCTATCTCGCCGGCCAGCGGGCGCTCGTTGAATACGTCCATGGAGCCGCCGGCCTCGGGCTTGGACAGAAGCTGGCCGGCGGCCTTCGCGGCTGCCCACATGGCCTTCTTGGATGACTCACCCAGCGTTCTGTCCGCGCAAGCGTCGAGGCTCAGGACGTGCAGCCGCGGCCAGCGGCCTCTTGCCTTCACGGCATCGGTCACCTGGACGTCCTCGACTCCCTCGAGGCGGATGCCGTAGTGCGCGAACAAAGCGTTGGAATCATTGCGCACGTCGTAGAAGACCTTGGTGCGGCGGTCAGTCTCCAACACGTCCCGGAGGCTGCAGCCCCCGGAGCCCCTCGCGCTGAAGGCGGCGGAGCCGAGCTGGAAGACGTCGACGAGGAAGACCTCGTTCAGGGACTCCACGTAGAGGACAATCAGAGACACGGAGCCGAACCGGCCGAGGTGGATTCCCTCCAGGTCGACGTAGAGCGGCTCCGCCTCGGAGACCGCCCGGGTCAGCAGATCCACCATGGCCGCCACGGCCGCGGGCGTGTCGATGAAGTAGGTGGCGATGCCGTTGACGTCGACTGACGAGAACAAGAGAGACGCCGCTTGCTTGGCGGTTTCCGCCCTGAGCGCCTCGCTGTCCCCTCGCAGTGCCTCGACCGCCGCCGCCACTGTCGCCGCCGCGCTGGCAGAAGCCGGGGCGGCGGCGGCGGCGGCAGTAGCAGCGGCAGTCGGCTCATGGTGGGCGCGTCCGGCGGCGCGCGTGCTGTGTGGCTGCCGAGCGAGGGCGAGGGGCGCGCGCCGCGGGCGTCGGGCGCACCGGGAGAGCTGGTGCCGGAGTGGGGAGAACATCAGGCTACTGGGGCATGGTAGCACGGAATAGAAAGACCCCCGGGGCGAGCAAGGACGCAGAGCCGCGCAGTTGGTCTGTCGGCGAGGTTTGAACGACGCAGGGTCGGCCGGGCTGGTGATTATCAGACGAACTGGTTCCGAGTGTTTGGACCGAGTTTCCGAGCTAGTCGTCCATACCTGCGCCACGTCCGTGTGGCCCGTGCCCCAAGTACCTGCTGGGGGCCCTACGAATATGCAGGTCGGTCCTCCCGTGTACATTAAATCGTCGCATTTTGATTCATGGCTTGCATCTAGAACCATCTACCATCTACGCTGCTCGCCACATCAGACGAAGACAGTTTAGTTGGACCTGCGTCCTACTCGGCGCTGCCGTATTTCGGCAACTATATGTACCCTCCACCGAGCCCTCCACCTTTAGTGCTTGGCTGCCCAGCTCTCCATCTCGAAAGCGGCCAGCATGAACGGGCCAGCGCCCTTGAAATCGTTCGAGGCCAGCGGGACGTTGATGTAGTACTGTTGCGGGGGTCAGCAGCGAGGCCACTGGGAATCCAAAGAAAGAAAGAAAGAAAGGGCCTTCTTACCTCGTACGAGCCGTTGCTCGACAGCGAGCCGACCTCGACGGTGCCCTCCCAGTTCAGCGTGCCGTCGGCGTTCTCCTTCACGAAGCGGTCGAGAATAAGGTCGTAGGCCTTGCGCGCGACGCCCAGGTACTCGGCCTCGTCGAGGAGTCCCGCGCGGATGCCCTGCAGCCAGCCGGCGGTGAACATGGCGGTGGCGCTGCTCTCGATGTAGTTGCCGGGGGCGCCGGCGTAGGGCTCGTTCATGATGAGCCAGAAGCCGCCCGTCGCGGGATCCTGGGCCTCCTTGAGAGCGGCCGCCAGTGTCGTGAAGTAGCCCGTCAGCCGGGCGTGGCCCGGGTGCGCGGCCGGGAAGACGGCGAGCGTCTCGAGCAGCGACAGGAAGTACCAGCCGACGGCGCGGTCCCAGACGAGCGGCGCGGCGCCCGTGACGGGGTCCGCCCAGACAGCCACCTTGCTCTCGTCGTAGCCGTGCGCCAGCAGGCCCGACGTGGTGTTGCGCGTGTGCTCCTCGATGAGGTCGTATTGCCGCGCGATGTCGTCCCACGCCGTCGTGTTGGCGGCGTCGAACCGCGACGTCCACTGCGCGTAGAACGAGTCGGCCATGAAGATGCCATCCAGCCACATCTGGTTGGGGTACGTGGGCTCGCGGTGCCAGAAGCCGCCCAACGGCGTGCGCGGGTGCTGGTTCATCTGCCGGCGCACAATGTCGGCCGCCGACTTGAACCGCTCCTCGCCCGTGCGCTCGTACCAGTACAGGTACTGGTTGCCCATGCGGTAGTCATCGAGCGAGTGGTAGTTGTACCGCCACTTGGCGATGGTGCCGTCGTCGAGCACGATGGCGTCCATCTGGCTCTTGAGCCACGTCGCAATCGACTCGTTCTTGCTCAGCGCCAGCGCCCCCTCGATGCCCAGGTACAGCGTCGCCGTGGTGTAGTGGAAATCCTGCTTGACGCCCCGGCTGATGAAGGAGTTGGCAAAGTGGGAGAGGACCCCGTCGCCCGACGCCGGCTCCGTCGCACGGCCAACGGCCGCCGAGCGCGCAGTAGTGGCCGCGGCCGCCACGAGCAGAGACAACTTCATTGTGTGTAAGGGTTTGGCGAGGGGGTGGGAGGTGGCCGGGGAGAGGCTCAACTTCCAGCTCGAGGCCAACCTCATATAACAGCGCCAAGGCAGCCTCCCGAATCATGCATACCGCCCACGCCCGAGAAGCCCGAGGGGTTGGACACCGCATAGATCGGACGGTGAAGATTCGCCGTCTCGGCTTTCAGCGCCCCTCACGAAAGGGTATCCATCGACATGCTGGTGCTATCAGGGGCTGAGTGATCCCCCATACGTTTGCCCCCCTGCCCTCATATAAGTCGGCATAGCCAGATGCCTGAATGAGCCAGGTGCCGTCCGGTCGTAGTGTCTCATTGGTGGGAAAAATGATGGATAGAAGCCCCCTGCAGTGCCCGGGCTGCGCCGAGGGAAACGCCCAGCTATCTCCACGCCTTGGCAGCTCGCTACTGCGGAGAGACGACCAGGGTGATTTGCCGCCGTTGGGGAAACGATGCGATCCTTGATGTTGCCGGGGACCAGGTAGCCCCACCACTCATCATTGGGAACGCTCTCGCCGAATAGAAAAGGATTGAACGACAAATAGAATCCCGAAGTCTTCATGGTTCTGCCCGCTAAAGGAGCCCTTTTCCGAAGTTCCAGCACACGGCGCGAGGGGGGTCCTGGGCGCTGCCCAGTTTCCTTCTTCGGGAGCTATGTACGTATACGATAGAGCCCGTGCGGCTCCAGCTCGTTTCGAACCGAGGCCTCCAAATTGTATAGATTTTGCTTAGCTACGGATGGGAGGCCAGCCCCAACACCGCTTTCCAGCTTGAGAACACGGCCAGGGGCATCACCGTCGAACGGGGCGAGCTCATCTTCCACATGTTTGGCCAGGGCCGGGGTGCAGCCGGTGCGTGGGGTTTGCCAGTGCGTTTCCGCCAGGGTCCCACCCCCGGGTAGAACTGGACGTCGTGCGGGTATGGAGCTGGGAGATTATCTCGCACTCTGGTCGCCACCAGAGGCTGGTGGCCTAGCCGTCCCGCCACCGCATGCTGGATGTGTCCCTCGTCCGACGACCGGCGGCGACTCTTTCGGCTTCCTTGCTGCTTCCCTTCTGGCCGACAATGTCGAAGATGTGTCCTCGGGCTCTCGGGGGCCTGTCTTCCATCTTTACCACCACATGCTGCGAATCAGCGGCGGCGGCTTCCCCAGTGAGCTGGGCGTCGGCCACCGAACACCCGATCCTGTCCAAGGCCCAGCGCTCTTGGTTAGAACGCAAATCCCACCGCGCATACAACGCCTCGGGGGCGATCCTATAGTCGATGTCCATGGCGGGCGGGATGCTCGGGCGGGCCATGCGAATCACCATACAGGTTGCGGCTCCTAGCAAGCCGGGGTTGCATGATACACAACATCTCATATCCCGACTCAAGGACCTTCTGTACGGCAACCAAGCCTATGCCCACAGGTGCTGCGCAAGTAGGAGCTGGCACACAGCCTCGCCGCTGCCCCCACGATGTGTATAGGCACACCTGTGGCCGAGATGCATTGCTCGAGCCAGGAGAGCAGTGCTTCTCGAAAGGGCGGACGCGGGACGCCGAGTTGGGCCAATACACACGCACTATAGAAGTCCCGGCGGGGGAGGCCGGATGCGAGGGGAGGATAGACGTTGTGGTGGTCAGGCATACACTGGGAGGCTAAAGAAGATGAATATTTCCACCGGGTAGGTGAGCACAGAGAGTTGGAAAGGGACCGTGATGCTGCACGCGCCCTTACTCCAACTCGGTCCGAGTGAGCAGTGGCGATATCGACCTCCCTGCACGACCGGACTACGGAAAAGCGCTCGAGTAGCTAGTACGCGGGCATGTGCCTCCATGAGGTGGCCAAAGAAATGGCAGGCCCCCCACATGGGCACCGGCTAGCACAGCCCAGCAAGTTCGACAGCAGATGAATGTTGGTCTCGGCGACCCTCCCCTTTCTCCTCGGCGGGCCCCCCGGGTTGGCGCACCATGTACCGAAACACGTACTCGCCCCAGCGCTCGCGGCCCGCCGGCGGCAGGGGGGGGGCGGCGGCCCACCGGTCCAGGTCGACGGCCAGGCGGGCGACCTCGCGGAAGCCGTGGCGGGCGAAGACGGCGGCCCCGGCCTCGGACGCGTGGACCCAGCAGAAGACGCCGGCCCGGTCGGCCCGGTCCGTGCCCCAGCGGAGCAGGCGCGCGCCGACGCCGCGGCCCTGCGCGTGCGGGGCCACGGCCACGGCCACCACGTAGAGGCACCGCGCGCCCGCGGGCATCACCGTCTCCTGGAACGCCGCCAGGTGCGCGCTCGTCATCTTCTCCAGGGCCTCGATGCGGGCGACGGCCGCCGCCGGGGGCTCCTCGCACGGGGGGGCCGCGGCCGCCGGGGGCTCCCCCTCCTCCGTCGGCGAGCCGGGCGAGCCGGGGTCGGCCGGCGGCGGCGGCGGGAGGTCCGCTTGGACGCCGCGGAAGGCCCAGCAGACGGACCCGACGATGCGACCGTCGCGGTCGTCGGTGGCCTTGAGGACGACGCAGCGGGTGGGCGCCGCGAGCCACGCCCGAAAGCCCTGGGCCATGCCGTCGGCGAAGTCGCCGGGCGGGCGCACGGCCGCCTTCACCTGCGTGTGGGCGTCGTGCGCGAAGGCGCGGGCGGCGACCTCGGCCAGCTGCCGCGCGTCTCCGGGTACCGCCCTCGAGAGGGAGAAGGTCGTCGGGAGCTGCTCCATATGGCGGAGAGGGGGAACAAGGCCGAAAACGTTACCCAGCATCCTCCCGCCTCGGCATCCGAACGGGGGCCCGGGGCGGCTTCTTGTACAGCGGGCCAAATCGAGCACCACGCGGGCCTTTGGCTCGGTACTTGGCAGGTTCCCCCCTACCCCGGATGAGTCAGGCCGAAAGCCTGCCAGCGCAGCCGCCCCATACGATTCATGCACATGCAGCCCACGACTACCCCTAATGGAGGGGCGGATCCTTGCCGACGCGCAGTAGGAGAGCGGGCCGGCCGCATGGCGTATCTTGCCACCGCTCACATCTCCATATACGCAGCTGCAGGCAAGTGTGGATGTTATCACGAGTGTTACGAATCTCATTCATATTTCGGTGGGCGCTCTTCGAGGCCCGTGTACGGGTCGGCCATATGCCCGTGCTGGTATCTTCCAAATTCCACAAAAAAAAAAAAAACCAATCAAGCCACCCACAGTACATAATCTTCGTATTTTACCTAAGCGCCAGATGCCTTGATTCTTCCCGGTCCCGCGCCTCCCAAGGTATCCCCGACGCCGCGTGAAACGTTGACCCAAGCTTTTGGAAAGGGGGGTTCCGTTCAGTGACCCATCCGGGCGTAGTCGGCAGGATTGTAGGGAGCATGGCTCGCTGGCCGCGACTTGTCCCCGATCCTCAAGGGCCCGGGAACGCCCCACTCCTCCCGGGTCTCCTTGTGCGTCGGCAGCTCGGTGAAGGGCTTGTGCTCCGGGGTGGGGGAGGCGACGCCGGCGCTGCCGCCCTCGGACGACATGGACGTGGGCCGCGACGGCTGGAAGCCCGGGCTTGGCTGGCTCTGCGACCACCGGTGGCTGGGGTCGGGCGACGAGCGGAACGACTGGTCCGACGCAGAGGACTGGCGCGCGTGCCCGGGCGACGGCTGGGGCGGTTGGACGCCGGGCGAGGCGGGCGGGTGGTAGAAATCGCCGGGCAGCTCCAAGGCGAAAGCGGTGCCCGGCTTGGGCGGCGCGCTCGGGTTCGGGTACAGGGGATAGGCGTTGTTGCTGTTGGCTTGCGAGCCCGCCGTGCCCGGCCGGCTGTTGTGGCGCCGTATCGACGAGGGGCGCGGGATCTGGTACGGGATGCTGGGGGACATGGGCGGCGAGCCGGGCGGCAGCAAGCCCGTGCCCGGCATCATCGAGGACCGGTCATTCGGGTTGATGGTCCTCAGTTTGCCGTCCTCGATCATGGCCTGCAGCACGCCGGCGTCGAGCAGCTCGGCCTTCTTGATGATGCGGTCGACCATCTCCTTGCTCGCGGCCTTGAGCTGCGTCTTGACGAAGCCCACCATGGCAAAGTTGCAACGGATCTCGATGTCCTCTTTTAGGTACAGGCCATCCTTGGGGGCGCCGAGCGCGGCCAGGCCCATCTCCTGCTGCTCGGGCGGCTCCACGCCGGGCTGGTTGCCGGCGATGTGGTACTTGATGCGCAAGTCGACGTTAGCGGGCGCATACGTGTGCGTCTGCAGGCCCCAGGGCATGTTGTGGAAGCAGCCATTGAACGAGATGTTGCCCGAGCCCAGCCTCCCTATGCCGGGGATGTACTGGATGCGCTCCGTCACCTGATACCAGGTACTGTAAAACTCGTCCGACGGAGCATCGCGCGGCGGACTGATGGCTTTGTGCGAGAGGACCAGGGGGTTCAGCGTGATGACCTCGCTGTGGGAGTGGAGGATGTCGATGGCCAGCTGGCGCGGGATGAAGCCCGGGATCGGGGTGATGTTGGTGTAGACCTCCTTCTTGCGAAGCACCATGGCGGCCGGCGTCGTCGTCGTCGTCGTCGTCGACGACGAGGGGCAGTCACGGGCGGCGTGGGTGAGGCAGAATTCCCCCAGGTGGAAGAGGGAGAGCGGCGGGGGCGGTGGTACGGGGGGATGTCAGCATGGATGAAGGTATTGGAGTCCTAATAGTGCAAGTGTGTGGGGGGGGGGGCTGTCTACAAAAGAGTCGGGGCTGTCAAGGGCGGGTGGGCGTGGGCAAAAGCTGCCGGTCGGGATAGACGGCGACAGGGCTGGCCAGGGTAGGGGTGCCGAGAGCTGGGGCTGGAGGCCGTCGGACAAGCAGGCATGTGTTCGTTACTTCTTCCGCCGTCAGCGGCATCCAGTGGGATCGATCCAGGTGCCGGGAGGGCCAACGTCGGAGGCGCGTCCCCCCGGATTGGGGAGAATCCGTGAGCTAGGGCGCCGAAAGGTTGACGTGGGCGTAAGCACCAAGCCAACAAGCGGCGAGGGACTAAAAGTAGCCCTGCGCCTAGGCTGGCGCGTTAGATTGCGTCCGGCCTTGCTTTCTGGTCCCATGTTTGACCGCCCTCCCGCATGCGATGCCACCGCCAGCGACGCGGCAAGCAAAAAGCGGCGACGCGGCGATGTGTGCGTATGGAGGAGCCCGCAGGAGAGGCACTGGATACCCTCTTTTTGCCGGGCCTGGGGACTCGCGAACCCCCCCCGAGTCCCTGGTTTGGTTTCCACTCGCCGCGGCCTTCCATATGCCCACCGGTTTCAGCCGCCATGTTCCCATGCCTGGGACCCTCTCCATCGCCGCCCAGGGCCGCCCAGGGCCGCCCTGCACGGGCGTCGCACACCTGCATCCCTTGTCGGGAAGCGCCCAATAAGGGCACCTCTCCAGATCTCTGGTCCGTAACGTCATGGCACCGGCCGTGTCGTCATCTCCCGGCAACCAGCGCACCCGATCAACGCCTGATGAGCCTTTCATCTCGACCCAAGGCCCTGCCAACCCCCAACCAACCCGCCAACGTAGCGGCGCCCACACCCACGCCCACAGCCGTGATGGGTGCCAGCCTGGGCGCACGGCTCCCCTCGGCCCAACACGTGGCGGCGGCGGCGGCGGCGGCGAGGGTCGAGGGCAAGGCAGGAGAGATAGGCTCGCGGGGGCTGAGGCCGGCAGATGGGGTTCCGGCCGTACCGACTCGCCCCCGAAAGACAGTACGATGGGAAGGGGTCCGTCCCCAGCAGCCAAGGTGGGCTGAGCAGTAACAAACACCTCCGTGCCCCTCCACCACCCCCACCCGCCTTCTGCACCCTGCTCCATGCCTATCCGCCTCTCCCTCTTTGCCTCTCACTTGCCATCAGCTCGGCCGCCAGGAGACGGCCGGCAATCCCTTGCCGGCTGCTGCCGCATCTGCGGAACATCAGCGGCCGAGGATGCGATCAGGCTCTCGTCGGCGCGCAGAAGACCAGCCCCCGTCCTCTGCTCATTTCTTATCGGCAACACCCGTTCCGTTTCTGTCGCTGTCCTCCCCGCTTGGAACTTCTGCGGCTTCCGAGCATCGACCGCTTGCGACCAGCCCGCCCGGCAGCCTGGCACCAATCCTCTCGGCTAGCACCAAGCTGGTTTAGCCAGGTCAGATGAAGTTTCTTTTAATAGAGCGTGCGGAAGAATGTGGGCCATCTGCAGGGGCGACGGCGATTGCTTTTAGCCGTGCTTTACTCCGTACAGGAATCAGTTTGGGCGCAGAAAGCAATTTTCCCTTCGGCCCCCCTCCTCTCCTACCCGCCTGCCCTCCTGCCATTGCTGAATAACCCCCAATTCGCTCGGCTTACGGTCAGCGTTCCATTGCCGTAGTGCTCACTTGCTCGCTTCGGCTTGCCCCTGTTCCCAGACTGTTGGCGACCACGCGACGATGCGGCTCGCGATGATTCACCCATTTCGGCTCTCTTCTCTCCAGCACCCTCGCCTACAAGCAAAAATGACAGGCTTGGCTCACGAGTCAGCATCGTGGGTGCATGCATGGGATCTCGCTAGAGTCACGCTCCCTTATTTCGTGACCGTGCTCAGCCGTGCCTGCCGGCGAGGGTTCGGCTACAAGCCGTCTGAGCGGTGACAAGGTGCGTCTGTCGAGCGTTTTCTGCACGGCGCCGAGCACCGTCTTCAGCACGCCTTCGTCAGAGACGACCCGGGCCGGCTTGGACCACGTAACCATATCTACCATGCCCTGCGTCTTCTCCTCGAACATGTCCGTCCTCGGCCTGCAGCACGCGGCGACGATAGCCGATGGGACTTGTCCACCTTGGTCCCAGTAGGACAGCATCAAGGCCGAGTCGTCGATGAGGACAAAAGGGCATCTGCGAGTTTTCCTCGAACGGCCTTGGTGCAGGCCAACTCCAGCGCAGGCGGTTGGTGGGACACCCGGCTCGTTGGTTTAACGTCGGTTGGCTCGGCCAGCTGGTGGGCCGCTCTGTCCAGCTTTGTGCATCAAACATGGCCCATCGTGCCTCGCCTTGTCGATATTTGACAGATTTCTTGGATTTCCGCGGGACATCCTTCGGATTGACTGATCGTGTGACCATTTCTAAACTGCCAAGGGAGGCTGGTCATCGACACCTCATCCACTAACCAAACCCCCCCCCCCCCGGGATCCCTGAATGTTTTTGATTGCATCCCAGTCGCCAGGAACCCCTATCCGTCATCTGCCACTAATATGCACCTTGCGGTACACCCAACGGGAGCGATAGAAGGCTTTGTGCACGTGGGCATACATCATCAGTGCAGCTGTGGCCGGCCAAGCAGCGGATGGAGCGTCGATCGGCAGGGTCCGCCGATGCGGCCCGCTCTTTGTCCGCCCTCGCCATCGAGCCTCTGACTGGGTTCAGGGGCTTTGGATGAAGGATGCCTCACGGGGCCAAAGGATAGAGATGCCCCATCCTGCGCGGGGAGTAGGGTTCGACGACGTCTTGTCAAGGTTTCCTGCCTCGGCCCAACCAAGCGGCGCCATGGCCGACCGCTGCCTGTTTCCCAACGCGAGGCGCAAAGTGAGCCGATCAGCGCCAAAGCTAAGGGCGTGATCGGATGCAAAGGAAGATCGGATGGCGCCACAACGGCATCGAATGGTCCACGCCGTGACGACAAACTTTCTGGCCGGTGATCCTATGGCAACGGGCAACGGGCAACGGGCTTTAAAAGACAGGAAGAGGTCTTCCAGGTAACCGAGGGGTTTCACCCGCCTGGTGGTCCACGCGACGGCTTTCCAATATGGCAGACCCGGAAGAGACCGAGGAAGCCTCCTGGCTGCCGAGGCCCATCATGTCGCGGCCCCGGGACCAGTACATTTCGTCCATGTTCTCGCGCAACCTGCTCACGCGGCAAATCCCCCTGCGGAAGACAGCCTACCGCCCCCGCCACGCCGACCGGCACCCCCTCACGCCGCCCGACACGCCCACAACGGTGCGCACAACGTCGTCCTCCCTGAACGAGGAGGCAGAAAGCCCGCCGCCGCCGCCATCGTCGTCGTCGTCGTCGCTATACGACATGCTTCTGGACGAGACGACGCTAGACCGGCCGTCGATTCGGCTGTACCGACCCGATGCCGTGCCGGAGGCGGTGGTGGTGGCGGCGGCGGCGGCGGCCTCGCCCACGGCGACGGGAGGCCTGGAAGCAAAAGCGTGGCGGCTGGTGCTGGTGGTAAGCAACGTCCGTTGTTTTCCTTCGAACCCCTCCCCCCTATTCAGCACGAGTGCCCTCTTGTCGTACTCCCGGCACCTCGTGTGTCTGCCACCCTGAACCGAGGTTTCTCCCCCTCCACCGCCGCACCCTTCACGAAGACGGGGGGTTTTTCCCGGGAAGCCGGTTGCTGATCCGGAACGACGGGGCAGAGCGGGCAGGCGTTGGCGCGGCTCAAGACGGCGCTGGCGGGGGGCGCGGCGGCGGCGGCAGCGTCGTCGTCGTCGCGGCCGGGCAGCCTGGCCTTCTTCGGGGCGCCGCTGGCGGCCGTCATGTGCGGCGCGCGCGCGAGCGCCAACAGCCGCAGCCTGCACGGCGGGCGCCGGCACGCGCTCGCCGTCGGCGCCGCCCTGCACGCCCTCCGCCTCGCCCTCGCCGACCGCGGCCTCGGCACCTGCCTGCTCCACGCCAGCGTCGCCCGCTGGCCCCTCGACGCCGTCCGCCGCGCCCTCGCCGTCCCCGACCCCCCTGCCCGCCCGGCCGCCGAGGACGCCGAAGAAGAGGACGACGAGGGCGGCCACCACCTCCATGACCACCGCTGCGCCGCCAACATGCAGATCCTCTGCGCTCTCGCCATCGGCTACGAGGACACCGACCTGCTCGTCGGCAGCGCTTCGCCGGTTGCGCGCGGGGCGACGGTGGGGAGGAGTATGGTGTGGGTGCGGGACTGATGGGAAGGGGGCGAGACGGGGGCCTGTCGTGCTGTCACCCCGAGAGCATTGTTGCGGGTGCACGAGAAAGCTCCGGCGAGCGGGTGGAGGCTGTCGGTTCGGTGATGGGGGCCACCCAAACACACCGGCCGGGTGGGTTCTTCCTCCGCCAACGTGAAGCAGCACAAGTTCGTTACGATGAAAGAGTCTATTAAGATGGGGCGTTTTTTTTTTTCGTCTATGGTACAAGCATCCTGCCTCTAGTGCCCACCGCGTCCCTGTTCGCCGCAGGCATCATTCGCGGGCCCGCGGGTGTACGTACAGTCGGTTGGTTCGGGCGGCCCGGGGCGTCAAAGCGAGGTCTCGCGGTGCGCGTTGGGGAAGCTCATGGCGTTGGTCAGGTTTATGAGGGAGCTGGAGCCGGAGATGTTGGGGTCGGGCCCGAGCATGGTGCTGGGGAAGCCGGGGTCGAAGGGGCGGACGCCCTCGAGGAAGGCGATCTGGGCCGGGGTCAGGCGCAGGGCGAGGGCCTGGAGGTTGTCGCGCAGGTGCTCGACGCGGCGGCCGCCGACGATGGGGAACACGCGCGGCGCCTTGGACATGACGTAGGCGAGCGCGACGGCGGTGATGGACTCGATGCCGTGCTCGGCCGCCACCTGCGCGAGCGCCGCGCTCATGCGCGCCTCGTCGGCCGTCTGCTCGGGCGGGCCGAGGATGGAGCGCAGGCCCTCGCCGGCCGCCTTGCGCGCCTCGAGCGCCTGGGCCGTCTGGAACTTGCCGCCGCCCAGGACGTCCCAGGGCGCCAGCGCCATGCCGTAGTGGCGCGCCATGGGCAGGATGTCGCGCTCAAAGTCGCGCAGCATCACGTTCCACCGGCCCTGGTAGATGCTGAAGGGCGTCTTGCCGTGGTCCAGGGCGTACTGGTTGGCGGCGGCCACGAACCAGGCGGGCGTGTCCGACACGCCCAGGTACAGGACGGTGCCCTGCTCGACCAGCATGTGCAGGCTGTCCATGATCTCCTTGATGCTCGTCACCTGGTCCCACCAGTGGACGTACAGGATGTCGATGTAGCCCGTCTGCAGCTTGGCCAGCGAGTCGCGCACGCTGACGTGCAGGCTGCGGCGCGAGTTGCCGGCGTAGTTGGCGGCCTTGTACGTCTTGCCGAGGTCCCGGGTGCGGTACGAGTTGGTGTACTTGGTGGCGATGACGAGGCTGTCGCGGTTGCCGCGCGCCGTCATCCACTCGCCCAGCCACTTCTCCGACTCCTCCTCCTGGTAGTTGTTGGCCGTGTCGATGAAGTTGCCGCCGGCCTCGTAGAAGGCGTCGAGCAGCTGGAACGAGGCCTGCTTGTCCATGATCCCCATCGCCCCCTTCCACGCCTCGCCGACCGACATGGCGCCCAGCTGCAGCGGCGACACGCGCACCGAGGCCGTCGACGAGAGGACGCGGAGGCGGCCGAGCTCGGTGGGCGGCTCCGCGGCGGGGTTCCAGAAGTCGGTCATGATGGCGTCGCTGGATCGGTCCTGGGAGTGGGGGTGGGGGTGGGGCTGGGTAGCGGTTGGAGGGAGCAGCAGAGCTGTGGGAACCGGGTCGGGCTGGAGATGGGAGCTGTCGTGGATGGACAGATGAGATGGCGCTTCCCACCCGCCGTCCTGGTCCGCGGCATGCGCAGCTTATATATGGCCCCCCGGTTGTGCAGCTGGCACCCCCAGCGGCCCCTCCACGGTCTTACCGGCCGGGGCGGGCCATGGACGCCCGCGGCGAGGTCGACGATGCGCTGTAGCCACGTTGCAGCCGCCGCTCCTGTCGTTGCCGGGGCCAGCAGCATCTCGGCAACGCGGAGAAACGCCCGCTAAGTCCGGGGGGGGGGAGGCCGCACACGAGAGGCGCCGCCGTCTCCCCCATCGCGCCACGCCGTCTTGTAAAGTCCGCAGGACCGCTATTCCCGCGGGCGTGCGGCGCATGCAGTGGAGATAACGCCGCCGGATTATTCATCCAGCTCCGTTTTGTGCCGACGGAGAGCGAAACGGTCGGGCGAGCCAAGACGCCACCACCACCCCCTCATTGGACAGACGCCCACGTCCGGAATCAAATGGATACATCTAGATCGCACCCGTGCATCGTCACCAATCGGCGCCGTCGCCGCCGCCGCGTCCCCATACGTATCGCTTGGTCAGCCGCCGTACTCGCTGAATCCCGGGGCAGGGGAACTAACAGATATCCATCGTCGGCGACCAAGGCAGATTGGAGACGGAGATAGCAGACGAAATGAAGAACCTGCAGTATACGAGGAACAAGGACTCGCCATAGCGGTGATTTGGATTACTTGCGCCTCTGGCCCTCGTATGGACCTTGCTGGGTCCCGCCACGGTATATCCCGTATTACTGAACCTCACAGACACCGCTGGCCGACTTACTACTTTCAGACCGTGCCCAAACAGACCACCACGCCAATCATTGACCGCATGCCAGGCCCAAAGCAGCTGCGAAGAAAAAGAAGAAGAAGAAGAAAAAGGGACTCGTACACTCACACTTCGGCAGCCTGAGCCCCGAACTGCAGCCGGTCCCACCACTCCGCATCGGCGGGCGTAAGGCCCTGGATATCGACTGCGCCCTTGGCGGCGTCTTTTTCGTAGGGGGCGGCGGCGGCCTCGTCGAGGAACACCTTGACGCCGTGGCTGCCCTCGGAGAAGCGGATGAGCCGCATGAAGATGTCGCCGGGGCGGGCAAAGTCGGGCCGCCGGCCGGTGCCGCCGCCGCCCACGATGCCATCGACGGGGGCGCCGTGGCGCAGCAGCAGCAGGGCGACGTCGGCGTGGCCGCCCTTGACGGCGAACCAGAGGGCCGTGTCGCGCTCGGGGCCGGCGCCGACGGCGGCGTCGGCGCCGGCCTCCTCGAGCAGGTAGGCGGCGACGGCGGCGTGGCCGCGGCCGGCGGCCTCCATGAGCGGCGTGAGGCCGCACGGGTTGTGCGACCCGTCGTCGGCGTCGACGCCGTACTCCTCGACGAGCAGCCGCGCCATGTCGAGCGCGTTCTCGTCCGCCGCCAGGAAGAGCGCGTTGCTGAGCGTGCTCGCCATGCTGCCCGGCGTCGCGCTGCCGCCGAACGCGAGCTCCAGGAAGAAGGTGAAGGCCCGCACGTCGTCCCGCGCCGCCGCCTTGACCACGCCGCGCCGGATCGACGCCATGAGGATCGTGGGCGACACGAGCGGCCCGCGGAGCGCCTCCAGAACCTCGAGCAGCCGTTGGACGATGTCCATGTGCGACTGCCGCGCCGCGCCGTTCAGCATGACCTCGATCTGCAGCCTCTGCTCCTTTTCGAGATGCAGGTCGGGCGTGGGCTCGCTCAGGGCTTCGTCGGGCACGCCGGCCCAGGCCAGCATTTTGAGGGCCAGCGGGAGGTTCCCCGACATGCCCACCCTCTTCAGCCCTTCCTTGCTGACGAGGTCCCGCGCCGGGATGCCGTTGCTGGTCGCGAACTCGACAATGGTCTCCACGCACTCCGCGTTGCCCTCCTCGGCAGCCAGTTCCAGAACGCCCAGCGCGGCCTCGTCGCCGAATTCGTGTTTCCGCTGCAAGTCCACTCGGCCCGTATGCAGCAACCAGTGGACGAGCGCTGCGTGGCCCCCGATGGCGGCGCGCATGGCCGGCGTGAGGCCATCGAACTCGTTGTCGGGGTCCACGTCTCCTTGGTCGACCAGGACTTGGACACAGGCCAAGTGGCCGCGCGCCGCCGCCGTGTGAATGGGCAGGAGCTCCTTTTCCTCTTCCTCGCTGCCGGGTGCCGGGTGTGCCTGAACGCCGGCGTCAAGGAGGGCGCTGACCACCTGGGCTTTGCCCCGGAGCGCCGCGTCGAAAAGGATATCTAGCCCACGTTTGGGAAACAAGTTGAACACACCGAGGACGTGGCCAACCTGCTCCTCCTCGCTGGGAAGCATATAGACGCGCATCTGCGTCATCGGGTCTCTACCCAACTGGTCATAAAAGTTGGGGTCCTCCAAGTGGTATGGATGCCATGGGTATGAGCTATACATCATGTCGGGCCCTGGGTCGGGTAGCCCGTAGGCGGGGTCCTCGGGATCCGGACAAGTTCCAGGACTTCGTGGTCGGTATCAGCACTTGAGAGCACCACCAACAGGAACCCACGGGCATGCGGGGGACTTACAGAGGGGAGAAACGAATGTCGGATGGCTCTGCTCCCTCCGCTTGGTGATAATCAAAGTCGCCACGGACTCGTGGTCGCCCAACGCGGTCCGCGTCGAGGGAGCACCGCGAGGCGGCGATGACACCCATTGGGACTGGACTCTCGAGCAACGTGGTGGACATTGTGCGCGTTGGCGAGGAGAGCGACAAGAGAGATGTGGGCAGTGGAACGAGCAGATCATTCGTGAGACATCCCGGCTTCGGGGTTGAAATCCTCAGCGTCAGGGACCTGGGACGGGGCCCTGTTGGCGCCGTTGGCCTCTTGTCCACGGCGAGCACAGCGCCACCAAGCTTCACAGATCCTTCCAGCCTCCGAATATGTCTTGCATCAAACGGCCACCAACCAACTGATCGGGCCAGCTCGCACGTGGCCAGCCACTGAGATCGTCTGAAATTCAGACTTTCTTGGCCATTGGTGGCGCAAAGTCTCAGCGGCTGCAAACGAGATGGGCTCGAGACCGACGGTTCATCCGCCCGTGTCGGCATTAGGATTTGTGCTGGGGGTGGCAACTCGGCGTCAAACGCAACCCCGTCCATTTGCGTCGGAGCCATTCCACACTAGGCCATTTCCCACCGTCCCTCAGATGGCATCGCCCCTTCGGCTCGAGGTGACGCGACAGGGAAACTGATCTCGGGGATGTGCAGCGCCCGCCTCGACCAGATAGACCTTCTCCATGTCTACGTGGGTCAGGTCCAACGCTCTGCTCCCATCCACCTCGCCGTAGCGCTCCTCTATGTCGAATTCCCTGGCCATGAGCACCAGGAAGGCTTTGACCTCCTTGATCACCAGCGCCTGCCCGGTACACATCCGTGTTCCATACTCAAATGGACGCCAGGTTCCTTTGGGAGGATACAGTTCGTGCTCGGGCCCAACCAGGAAGCGCTCGGGCAGGAACTCAAGGGGCCGCACCCACGCGTCGGGGTTCCGCATGATGGAGATGTGGTTGAACTGAATCGAGCATCCTGCGGTCGGATACTCGTTTCCGTCCTGGTCCTTGAGCACAAGCTCGCTGCAGCCCTGGCGGATGCCGTTGGCGGCGGGGAACAGACGCATGGTCTCTTTGATCACGGCACTTGTGTAGGGCAGCGCGTTCAGGACGGCCGGGTTGTCGGCAATTGTGCCCATCGCCGTCGCCGTGTTGGGCCCCAAGACACGGTCATGCTCGGCCCGCAACGCCCCAAGCACCTCGGGATGCGCCCAGGCCGTATAGCAGCAATACGTCATGGTGGAAGCCGTTGAATCGTACCCGGCAAAGAAAAACATGCGCATCTGTGCATAGAGCATGGCCAAAAACTCCGAGTCGACCTTGCCATCCGAAGCCGGGTCACGCTGGGCGAGGTACGACTCAAGCGCAACGTCGAGAAGGGACTGGAAGACGTCCTGGCCGTCGCGGGCCTGGGATGACTGGTATGCCTCGATTCTCTGATCAATCTGCGCCTTGATGTGCTTGTTCAGCATGCGGCTGTTGTTCCAGATGCTCAACACCTTGAAGGGATTGAAGCGCCCGAGGTTGTCCAGGGGGTTGTTGATGGCGAATTTCAGCTGCAGTTGACGCAGCATAGTTTCGGCCAGGGGGTGAGACCCGTTCTGCGTGTCGAGGTGGGCGTTCAGGACCAGCCTGCCTATAATATCATTCATGAGCGCCAGGATGAGCGGCTCGAGCCGAATGGTTTGGCCCGAATCGGCTACCCGGCGCAGCTTCTCGCGGAACACAAGCAAGTGGTCCACAATGGCGGGCACGGCCGCCTCCAGGTTGCTGTTGCTGAAGAAAGACAAGAAGCAGCCCCTATCGCGCCTCCAGTCGTGGCCGTTCTGGGTAAAGAGGGAATGGCCATTCGTGATGGGATAGAACCAGTCCAGCAGGCCGCCCGGCTTCGTCGATCCCGCCACGGGGTGGTCAGTCGCCTGGTTCGCCAGGTTCGGGTCCGTCACGACAATCATGGGGTCGGCCATGGGCCAGAGGTCCACGTAGAACAGTCCCTGGGTGGCGTACTTGGCCGCCATGCTGTTCAGGATGTAGACGCTGTGCGCGCCCGGCGGCAACGCGTCACTGCTTGACTTGGCCACGAGCAGATGGCCCATCAGCGGCTGGTGTGGCGGCATCGGCTGCTGGCCGTCAGAAGTCTGGACCCGACGGCGCGGGAAAAGGCATCGACGTACCATGCGCATTCGGCGCAGCCTCGCGAAAAGGCGCTTTGCCCTCCATGCAGCGGCGATGGGCGGCACGAACCTGGCAAGCAGGAGGGCCAGGACCGTGCCAAGGCAAGCCGCCAGGTAGAAAGGCGGCGGTGGCGTCCCCATGGCGCCGGGGAATGTCGCACCGCGGCGTTGAAAAGATTCGCTTCCAATTGGCCGCGGGCTGTCGGTGGCTGGCGCTGCGCGGGAGGCCTCGAACCGCTCGCCTGGCGCCAGGGCAACAAACGGCTGCTTCTTCGATTCGACCAAGCACTCTGAGGCGCTGGAGGGGCGGCGTGTCCACCCGTCGAGCGCTGTGGCACGGAAAGGCGAGCTGGAGATGCCCGCCGCGTCCCCGTCTGGAGGTTGCCTGCTCGCCCTTTCCAACGGATGCGTACATCCACCTCGTCGACGCGACAACTCCACTCCCGACGGGCGAAACACCCCGCGGGTTGAGTGCAGTACGTATCCATGTATGCGTGGCTCGATGCTTTGGGCAGGGAGGGCCCCTAGCCCACCCAGGGACCGGAATAGGCTCAGAAGGGCCCGGGTGGAACCCCGGGTTCCTTCCTCATCAAACAAGCTCCAGGTAGCTTCCTTGCGCCCTCAGCTCCCATCGAGGGTGCTTCTTGCCCGGCTCACTACAGCAGGCAGACCCTTCGGTCCTGCCAAAGTCGGCCGGGTGCGGGGCATGTCGGCATGTCGGCATGTCGGCTGTTCGGGCAAGCCTGCCATGTTCAAAGAGGCCGGGAGCCTCGGCTTCTACTCCGTCGCCCCAGGGACTGCTGGACATGGACAAAAGGCCGCGGATGGTGGCCTTGCTGCGTGGGGTCTTGCAGGTACGGCGAGCATCGCCTCTTGCTGAATCCATCTTCCTGGGGAAAACCGCAACCACCTTACGGATATCATTTGGGGCACCTCTGCTGCCTTTCTCTTTCCCCAAGCGCTACTGACTCGGACGACCCCTATTGGGTCGTCTCTTTTGGCACGCTCGAGTAGACGACGATTCACATCGACGTAGGATTGGGTATGACCCGAGTATGAGAGTTTAGAGTGTCTGGATATATGCTATCTGACAGCCCGGCATCTCAAGGACTTGAGTTTCAGAAAGAGCAGGGGATGGGTGTGCGTAGGCAAGGCCCAAGAACCATAGATATCAGAGGATTGAAAACACCAGCGGCTTTACCCACCGCGCATTGGCAACTGCCTGGACGTTCTCTTTCCAGGTATATGTCTTTGGCGCCATCGTGTCCCTTTGCATCGTATCTTTGGTTTTCTCCTGGGCGCGTTCCCACCGTGCCGAGTCGGCATCTTGGCGGCTTTGGCGTGGTGTTATGGGGGTGGTTTGAGCGCGCGGGAAGAGCACAGCGACCAAGGCTCAACTTGGATGTGACCACGACCCCTGGTCTTGGAACCTGACACGTGGACCATTGGGTGAGATAGACAGATCAAGTCCTGCCATGAAGCGATGCGAAGACCTCCAGGCCGATAGCCGGTGCGGAGTTTCCTGTCGACGAGGCTCCAAGGCAGGGCAGGCGAACGGCCGGCATTTGCAAGCATGATTGCAGTAACCATAGCCCACGTATACCCCGGAGTCGTTACGCAGCTTGTGTGCACTTGATTCAAAGCGAACCGCCGACTTCTGAAATTGCCCGTAACTCTGGTATGGCAGTGTTTGGTGCAACCTGCGTGTCGGGGGCTTATAAATACGCAGGGCACCGGATCATTGGCTGCCCGAACAGATGGGCCCCGAGTGGATGATCCGGCTGTATACGAAAACGAGCCTCGGGGTCTTGGTGGTAATTAGTTGCGAGAAGTAACAATGGCGACCCGGATTCAGTATGCGACCTGCCAGGGGGGGGTTCGGCGTATTCGTATTCGGGTTCTCGTAAGCAGACCGGCCAATCAGACTGAGCGCCCGGCGCCGCATTAGGATATAAATCAACGAAGGACTGTTCACCATTCGTCCTGTTTGCGTTGCCCATACGCTCAGGAAAGCCAGCCAGCCCTCTTTCTTGACGGTCCTCGCGTTCTGAAACGATCTTCTATCGTGCTTGCCAACCATGTCGAAAAACAGAGACCTCATCACGGCCGACCACGCCCAAATGTCGGCCTTTGATACCGCCTTACATCGGGGCTCGACCAAAGCCCAGGGCGGTCTCCGAGCCATGATGAACAAAGACAGCGCGGCCCAGAATGTGGCACTCAATGAGTACTTCCACCACTGGGACAACAAGAAAGCCGAGAACGAGACGAAGGAAATCCGGGAGGCCAGGACAGCGGACTATGCCAGCATCACCAGGCAGTGCGTGGCCCCCTCCCCGGGTGCGGTCGCAGACGACAGCACCATGCACTAACCGTTCGTCGGCTGCAGGTACTATAACCTCGCCACGGATCTCTACGAGTATGCGTGGGGCGAATCCTTCCATTTCTGCCGGTTCGCCTACGGAGAGGCCTTTTACCAAGCCATCGCCCGCCACGAACACTACTTGGCGCACAGCATCGGGATCAAAAGCGACATGCGCGTGCTCGACGTCGGCTGCGGCGTGGGCGGTCCGGCGCGCGAGATGGTCAAGTTCACGGGCTGCCACGTCACCGGCCTTAACATCAACGAGTACCAGGTTCAACGTGCCACCAACTACGCAGCCAAGGAGCGTCTCTCGCACAAGCTGGATTTCGTGCAGGGCGACTTCATGGTAGGTCCACCCCCCTCCCCCCGCCGGACGCCTCCCACGTTCGAACCCTCTCGGGGTGTGCTGACCGGTGGCCTTGCCATGGCTGGGCAGAGCATACCCTTCCCCGACAACTCCTTCGACGCCGTCTACGCGATCGAGGCCACGGTGCACGCGCCGTCGCTGCAGGGGGTCTACAGCGAGATCCTGCGGGTGCTCAAGCCGGGTGGCGTCTTCGGCGTGTACGAGTGGCTGATGACGGACGCGTACGACAACGACGACGTGGCGCACCGGCGGATCCGGCTCGACATCGAGCAGGGCGACGGCATCGCGCAGATGGTCAAGGTCGAGGAGGGCGTCGCCGCGGTGCGGGCGGCCGGCTTCGAGCTGGAGCGGCACGAGGACCTGGCCGCCGGCGACGACGACAACGACGACGGCACGGCGGCGGCGCCGTGGTACTGGCCCCTCGGGAGCGACGTGCGCCACGCCCAGACCCTCGGCGACCTCGTCACGGTCCTGCGCATGAATCGCTGGACCCGGGTCGTCTCCCACAACTTCCTCAGCCTGCTCGAGGGCGCCCGCATCGTCCCCGCGGGGACGCGCAAGACGGCCGAGAGCCTGGGCCGGGCGGCCGACGCGCTGGTCGAGGGGGGGCAGAAGAAGCTGTTCACACCCATGTATCTCATGGTGGCGCGAAAGCCGGTGTCGTGAAGAAGGGGGGGGGTCCCTTTCTTGTGTTTGTAGCCAGAACTCGCGTCTCCCGTATATAGCCCTACGGCCAGCGCCCTAATAAGAGGTTACATTGCAATCGTGCTCTCGATGTCGACGAAGCCCCCCCTCCCCCCCTCCCACACGCGCACCGCCTTGGCCAAAGGGCCCGTCGCGAGAACGCACCTCGCCCGGCTTTTATGGGATGCGACGGTGGAGGAAGAAGCGAGCTCGGCCGTGGCGAGGATTGCCGGTGATGGACAGGGCACAGCAGCCCCGCCGAGACACGCGGCTTGTCGGAAGCAGCGCGAAACCCCGAGATCGGCCTGGGTATCGGCATGCAGTCCCGAAACGAGCCTCGCACGCCGTTGGTCCCCTCGGATCGGGTTAGGCTGCCGGGCAGCCCATAACGACACTGGAATCCACGCGCGTCGGAGGGCATAATAAAGTCGGCGCCGCGGGGATTTCCGACTGGTCTGCCATCGCCATCGTCCGCTGTGGTCTATTCACCCACCCGCCCACCCACCAACACCCCTCGTCCCATCCCAACTTCATGGCGGCCATGACGAAGCTGACGGCTTGGCGTGCCGCCGTGGCTGACCAGGATACCCCGGCGGGCGGGCCTACGTCAAGGCGCCACACCGCCGATGGGGAGAAGAGACCACCGGCGCCGTCGCCTGCCGACAGGACCGACGCCTTCCTGGTCCGGTTCGCGGAGGCCGACCCGGACGACCCGAGGAATTGGAACAAGTACTACAAGGCCTGGATCACCTTCCAGCTCGGCATGCTGGCCATCTCGGGCTCCATGGGCGCCTCCATCGTGGCGCCGGCCGAGCCCTTCGTCGCCGAGGAATTCGGGCTGTCGCGGGAGGTGACGGTGCTCATGCTGGCGCTGTTCATCCTGGGTAAGTCGAGGCCCTGCCCCCCCCCCCACTCCCTTCCAGGCCGCCAGGGCCGGCCGATCCGCGCCGGCATTCCGCTCACGCCCGGGGGACACAGGGTACGCGTTCGGCCCGAGCATCTGGGCGCCGATCAGCGAGGTGTACGGGCGGCGGTGGAGCATGCTCCCGGCCGTCTTCCTCCTCGTCTGCTTCAGCCTCGGCTCGGCCGTCAGCCAGTCGCCCGCCGCCCTCTTCGCCACCCGCTTCTTCGGCGGCGTCTTCGGGTCCGCCCCCATCAGCAACGTCACGGCCGCGCTGGGCGACGTCTATGTGCCCCGGACCCGCGGCGTCGCCTCGGCCTTTTACTCCGTCGCCGTCATGGGCGGACCGACGCTGGCGCCCGTCATTGGGGCCGCCCTGACGGTGCACCCGTCGCTGCACCCCCCCCCCCCCCCCCCCCCCCCCCCCCCCCCCCCCCCCCCCCCCCCCCCCCCCCCCCCCCCCCCCCCCCCCCCCCCCCCCCCCCCCCCCCCCCCCCCCCCCCCCCCCCCCCCCCCCCCCCCCCCCCCCCCCCCCTCCGTCTCCGGGGCACCAGGCGCAGGCGGCTGTCCTGACACACATTCCACCGGACGCTAGGGACCGAGTACATGGAAGCCATCTTCACTTCCGTCATTCTCGTCCTCACCTTCTGTGCCCTGCCGGAAACGTACCCGCCCGTGTTGCTAAGACGCAAGGCGCAACGCCTGCGCAGCCGCGACGCGAGATATTGGCACCCCCACGAGAGCGAGAAGATGAGACTTGGCAATATCGTCACCAAGTACTTCAGTCGCCCCATCCGGTACGTTCCCGTGGCCGCCCGCACCCCGCGACCCGTCCCGCGCGGCGCTGACAAGAGGCGGGGGGAGGGGCAGCATGTTCTTCACCGAGCCCATGGTGCTATGCATCGCCCTCTACGCGTCCTTCATCTTCGGCATCCTCTTCCTGCAGCTCGAGGTCATCCCCATCATCTTCCAGGACCAGCGCCGCTGGGGGCCGGTGGCGTCCACCCTGCCCTTCCTGGGGCTCTTCGCGGGCGTCCTCGCCGCCATGGCGCTCAACATTGCCAACCAGCCGCTGTACACCCGGGCGGTGGACCGGAACAAGGGCCGCGCGGTCCCAGAGGCCCGGCTCCCTCCCCTGGTCCTGGGCCAGGTCTTCCTCACCGCCGGCCTGTTCTGGATGGGCTGGACGGCAGGGCCCTCGCACCACTGGGCGTCGCCCGTGGTCGCGGGAGGCTGCGTCGCCTGCGGTTTCACCGTCGCCTTCCAGCAGAGTCTCAATTTCCTGGTCGACACGTACGGGCCCTTCGCCGCCAGCGCCGTGTCGGCCAACACGATCCTCCGGTCGCTCATGGCCTGCGGCCTGCCGCTGGCGGCCCGGCCCATGTTCACCACCATGGGGGTCGGCCCGGCGTCGAGTGTGCTCGGCGGCATCTCGTGCCTGGCCCTGCCGGTGCCTTTGGTGTTCATGAAGTACGGGCCGCGGCTGAGGAAGATGTCCAAGTTTGCGTCGGCCGAAGAGGACTAGGCGACGGGCCCGGGCGCCCCGGGAGGGGATGCAGACAGCCACGACCTAGAGATGCACTGGCGGGCCGCCGGAAAGTCAATTGATATACCGGCCGAGCGCAGAAGCTCGACGCTTTCCCCGGACGTAGCCCCCGGTCGCCCACGTTTTTTCCCGCCCTGCCTCCACAGTATGACACCACTGCGGTGCTTGTTCGTCAGACCTGCGCCCCCCGCCCAACTAAACGCAACGCCTAGGCCATCAGCAGCGATGCCTGATGACCGGTGCTTTGCGCGCCCGCCCCCGCAGGCCGCCGTAATGAACCCGAGGGCTTTCGCGCGAGAGCGGCGCACGAGACCGTGGGCTCTCCGTCACTCGCGAGGCCGCCCCTGCTTCGTTCCCATGCCCCCCCCCCCCCGCAGCCGCGCCCCCTCCAATCCGCTGCGGCTCGTGCTGGCCGGGTGGTGATTCCAGGTGCGGTACTTGTTCGCAACGGCTGTCCAGAAGCGGCAATCGATGGGAGCCATTCACCCTCAATGCCCCCCCTCGGACTGCTTATTAGCGGCTTGGCGGTTTGATGCCCCCCTCCAGCCGAGGGTGCCCGTCCAGTGCTGGGCGTCCATCTCCCCAGGTGCTGACTCGCGCTCCGCATCGTGATGTGCCCCCCCCCACAGTGGGACACACGACGCCGTAGTCCGCCCGTCCCCGATGGGAAGGGGGGGAGCTGAACCCGACGAGGAATGCGGGGGCCGCTTATCTGAGGCTTTGGGGGGTTGGCTCGCGGGCTCAGGGGCCCCCGGCGGCGCCTTCTGATAGCACGGTCGTCCGCCCTTTAGCGAGAAGGGCGTGCCGATGGCAGCGTCGGTACCACGCTCGCACGCTTATCTCGGCCTGTTACCGCTGGGGTCGCGTGAGTCAAGCCGATATCTCACCCGCCCGGCAGGCGACTGGGCCCCCAAGTACGACACACACACACACACACACACACACACACACACACACGCCCCCACCGGCTCGGGGCCGCGGGCCACACTGATAGGGACCTCGACGAGAAACAGGCGGCACAAGAAGAGAACAGAAAGGGTCGCTTTGTCTATCTCTGCTTGTCTCCAGTCCCGGGTCGGTTCGCGTTATGGGGCACGTGTAGGAACTAGGCTCTTCCTGGGGCGCCACCAGCCACTGATAACATCGCCCAGCTCTTGCTCGCCCGGTTGACCGTCCCAGTCCTTCCTCTTTCAGACTGCATAAGACTGCGCCAACTGTCGGCCGAGTCACCTCACTCTTGTCTCATAGCACATCACGGCCTGCCTGCCCGCCCTGGATCCCCCCCCCCCCCCTATCCCCGGAGCGCACCGCCCGCTATACAATAAACAAAAGGAAGAACCCCCCCCCCCCCCCCCCCCCCCCCCCTCCCCCCTCCCCAATGGCTCGGGACGCCTCTGTCGCCAGCGGCATTAGTGCCGCCCCGGCGACCGATGCCGGCCCGCGGCGGCGCTCCGGCGACGGCATGGCGGCCGACGACGCGCTGGCTAAGATGGGCTACAAGGCGGAGCTGCCGCGCAGCCTCAGCATGCTGTCGGTGCTCGGGCTCTCGTTCGCCATCATGGCGGTGCCGTACGGTCTCAGCACCACCTTCTACATCAGCCTGGCCAACGGGCAGTCGGTCACGGTCATCTGGGGCTGGGTGCTGCTCTCGCTGCTCTCGACGGCCATCGCCGCCTCGCTCGCCGAGATCTGCTCCGTCTACCCGACCGCCGGCGGCGTCTACTACTGGGCCGCCCTGCTGGCCTCGCCCCGCTGGGCGCCCGTCGCCTCCTGGGTCACGGGCTGGCTCACCCTCGTCGGCAACTGGACCGTCACCCTCTCCATCAACTTCGGCGGCGCCCAGCTCATCCTCAGCGCCATCACGCTCTGGGACGAGGACTACGTCGCCACCCCCTGGCAGACCATCCTCATGTTCTGGGCCGTCATGCTGCTCTGCTACCTCATCAACATCTTCGGCTCCAAGTACCTCGACCTCATCAACACCGTCTGCATCTACTGGACGGGCGCCTCCATCATCGTGTTTCTGGTCGTGCTGCTCGTCATGGCGCCCAGCCGGCGCAGCGGCGACTTCGTCTTCGCGCACTACGACGCGTCCGGCTCGGGCTGGCCGTGGGGCTGGTCCTTCTTTGTCGGGTTGCTGCAGCCGGCCTACGTGCTGACGGGCTACGGCATGGTTGCCGCCATGTGCGAGGAGGTGCAGTCGCCCGAGCGCGAGGTGCCCAAGGCCATCGTGCTGTCGGTGGTGGCGGCCGGCATCACGGGGCTCGTGTACCTGATCCCCGTCCTGTTCGTGCTGCCCGACGTCGAGTTCCTCCTCGGCATCGCCAACGGCCAGCCCATCGGCTACATCTTCAAGGCGGCCACGGGCAGCGCCGGCGGCGGCTTCGGCCTGCTCTTCCTCATCCTCGGCATCTGGCTCTTCGCCGGCGTCGGCGCCCTGACGGCCTCGAGCCGCTGCACCTACGCCTTCGCCCGCGACGGCGCCATCCCCGGCTCCAGCCTCTGGAGCCGCGTCGACAAGCGCTTCGACATCCCCTTCTGGGCCCTGACCCTCTCCGTCATCGTCGACTGCCTGCTTGGCCTCATCTATTTTGGCTCCTCGGCCGCCTTCAGCAGCTTCACCGGCGTCGCCACCATCTGTCTGTCGACCTCGTACGGGCTGCCCATCCTCGTTTCGCTCTGCCAGGGCCGGCGCCACCTCGTCCACGCCACCTTCTCGCTGGGCCGCTTCGGCTTCGCCATCAACGTCGTCACCCTGCTCTGGATCTCCCTGGCCATCGTCTTGTTCTGTCTGCCCACCGTGCTGACCGGCCTCGATGCGACCACCATGAACTATGCCAGCGTCGTTTTTGCCGGCTTCGCCCTCATCAGCCTCATCTGGTATTTTGCCTGGGGCAGGAAGCACTTCTCAGGCCCGCCCGTCCTCCAGTCCAACTTGGCCGCCGACGGCGGCATCGGCGTCGTCCGGGGCCAGACCGTCGATGTGGAGGCGCCGCAGGACGAGAAGCTCGCGAAGTCGGTCTCGCCAGAGAAAGAATGACCGTGCGGCCCAACTGTTTCGATAGACTGTATAACAAATCCAGGTAGACTCTGTGGGCATGTTGTAGAATAGGAAGATCAGTTCTTTCCCCCCTTTGGATACCCCCGCCTACGCGGCTCTCGAGCGAATTTGAGCGTGCAAAGTCCGGATTAGTAAGATAGCAGCAGACTTGCTGCAAAAACGACGTCACCCCACAAAGTTCGGCACACTAGGCCGGCCATTGCCCAGTCAGGCCAGCTCCCAGCATCTACGCAGGATTAGTAGAAGGACATGTGATTTCGTATTACCAAATAGCGACGACAAGTTGCCGAAACAAGGCACATGAGTTGTGTCCTATGCAGCCCCGTCGTCTTAGACCCAGGAAGCCCTGATTACCGAACCCTCCTAAACCGCCGAGGGACCCCACGCGTGTATGCGCCTTTCGTACCATGCAGACCTGATCGCTGAGCGTCCTACTGGCCCAGCAAGTCGGTAGCCATTTTCGCCCTCTCCTCCGGGCTCAAAACCTGATCTTTGACGGCATCGGCCTTGGCCGTGTCGAACCTCCACAAGCCGCCCGTCTTCTCGGCGTCGCCAGTCTCGCTGAGGCCGACGTTTTTGGCCAGGCTTGTCAGGGCCGCGTCAGGGCCAGCAGCGACACTGAAGTACCGTCGAGCCCACTCACGTCCCTCGGCCTGTTCTTGCTTGCGCATGGCGCGCTGGGCATTCTCGATCTTGGACTTCTCGGCGTGGACGGAGTCCATATCTCCGGTGCGGATGCCCTCTGCAACCTTGGACCAAGCGCGACGCGACTCCAGGGGATGCTGCTTCTCGAGAGGGGCGATGTTGAGCTTGCTGAGAGAGACGGCGGCAGGGTCCCAGGACTCAATCAGGTTGCTGCTTGAGTTGTGTTTGGCAGGACCCGTGTGGATTTCGAATGCCTTGGTCCATTGACCCGAGACATTGTAGAGCACTTCCTTCTCTTTGCCCGTGGGGTACAGGATGGCGGTAAACGAGTTCTTCTTGCCACTAAGCCAACCCTTGCCGCTGTAGTCCACCTTGGCCGTGTAGCCGGTCGAGGAGGTGATGTAGGAGGCACCATCAAGCTCTATGAAGGGCGAGCCGAACAGCAGGCCTTCAACGTGCAGGGACGGCAGGGTGATGATGTAGGTATCCTTTTGCGCCGGGTTGCTCGGGTCGGGGACAGTGAGGACGGCGTGGCCTATCTGCTTGATGTTGATGGTCTTGGAAAAGGAGGCCTTCTGAGCGTTGTAGCCCTCGAGGCGAACTTGGGTAGGCACGTTGGTAATGCTGTAGGCCGTTGCAGGAGGGTGGTGGCTACATGACCGGTCGGCTGTCAGCATCGCTCGTGCGCGCCTCACTCCGGCGGGAAGCGCAGGCAGTAGGGGAGGCTGGCGTACTTGACCTGCTCACTGACCAGCTCGGTGGTACCGGCTTCGTCTTCCCACTTGCCAAGGAACAGCTCGCCCAGGAAGGGGTTCAGGGGCTTCTTCTCGTTTCCGTACTGCTCGCTGCGGGAGGCATACTGCTGCTTGAGCGTGGTCAAGAACCACTTGAGCACAAGCAGAGTGCGCTTGGCCGGGTCTTTCTCCTTGGCGGGGGCGGCGAAAACAGCCGGATGCTCACACCAGTAGGAGCTGAACTCGGTCAGACTGGTCGACGAGAGGATGAAGGGCGGCGCCGTCAGCGAGGAGAGATCGCCGTTGAAGGAGGCGATGGACTACAGGGACACGCGTCGCGCATCAGCGAGGGCTCGGGTGCCGGTGGTGCACACGCGGCAGGTCAGAGACGGCACGCACCTTGATGAAAGAGGTCCAGCTGGCGCCGGTGGCCTGCGGGTTGGGCGAGGGGCTCTCTGAGTCGGCCATAGCTTTCTCTCTTGCGCTTTGTGTGTTTCGGTCACGCTGGCTGGGGGGGGGGGAGAGAGGAAAGGAGCCTGGTGTCGATAGCGGCGCTGGGTCGGCTCGTCGAGGGACGCACTGGCTGGGGAGGGGGTTGATTGAGGACCGGGGGGCGGCTTTATTGACGGGGGCTCCTCTCAATACCCGGGACGGATGACGAGCAGGGCGGGGTCTCCACCGGTGGGATGGCTGAGCTGCGGTGCCGTACGGCTTCGAAGTAGATACTTAGGGAAGTACGTGTGTGGCCGTCGGTTCGTTGCGAGGAACACCAACTGGAAGCTTGCTCGAGGTTGGACCGTGACGAGGCCACGCGATGCAGAAATAGTAAGAGGATCTAGGAAGTACTTATGGAAATGAGGGATGATGGAGGTCTCTGAGAGCGCCCGGTACGAGTAAGGTCAGGGTTCCACAGGCTTTTAGGAGTCGGGTGGGCAGGCTGGAGGAAAGGGATGCCACTTCCCCCGGGGGTCCGCAAGATATACATGTGCTAGCGAAATAGCAGCCGGTATGGAGGCCGGCGCAGGTGGTGCGGCGGCGCCCCCGCATTGGACGCCGCTGGAAAGACTACGTAGGAGAGGGGAACGCCATCATCGTCCCGCCCGGTAGTATAGTAGAGGCCGCGTTATACTAAGAAGGATTCGTTCCGATCTGCGGTTCGCAATCCGGGTTGGAGGCCTGTGGATGGCCAGTCGCCGGCAACAACTGCAGGCAGCGCTGCTCGTAAATCTTGCGCCTGGCTCTCCCAAGGCTGGTGGGGTTGGTTGGGTTGGGGGGGCTCGTGGACGACGGAAATGCCTCGCCAGTACCCGTGCCTTGACGTCAACTGGCCCGAGACGTCATGGCCTTTCCCTCCCGTCACACGCGACACGCCATCCATACCATTGGAAGTCCCTGCCTCACCATACATTACGAAGTGCAGGCCAGTCAGCCTCTCCCTGGGCAGTTGGATTCGTGGAGGGGCGGGGCATGCAGAGGCAGCCGATTCGGACTGCAACGATCCCTCCCTGCCCAGGATAAGCAGCCCGGGTGAGTCGCGTGGCCACGCCAGGCCCGAAGCCGGTTCGAAGCAACACGCTTTTATTCCGCTCTTGTCGCGCGGAGCGTGTGCCTAGGAACATAGGTTGGTTGGACTACCGCCTTGCGGCCTTGGGCGGCAGGGCGGCTCCGCCGTTTTGTAGATCGATCCATACTTGGTAGATCCATCCCTTTGGACCCCAGACCAGCGGCACGGTGCAGTTACAATCACATGTTACTCCTGATTCAGGATCCGGCCATTCACGCCCTCTCACCGCGTCATCGGCCAGTCGCAGGAAACAACGGGTGGTGGTCCATCCGCCCTGCCAGTCTAAGCGATTCACTAATTGGGTAATTACTTGGATGGATCGGCTGCGGCGTATGAACCGAAGATCTACGAGTCTTTGTGGGACTGCGCAGCCGGGACGACACGCCCAGGAAGACCCTGGACGCGGAGGCGTCCAGGGAGTGCTTGCGACGGGTGCAACTAAGCGTTTTAAAGGTGCCTACTTCTTCTTAGGCAGCTGCACATGGCCGTAACGCCGCTCGTACAGGCGCAAAATAGCGCCAAGCACAGCCTGAAAAGGCCACCAGCTCCGCTCTGAATCACCCCGGATACCAGGTCCTCGGGTTCTATTTTGCCTTTTGGGGGTTTGCATTTTGTACTTGCCCACGGGCTCGGACATTGATAATTCATTGACTCTGCTGGTGGTGAGCATTGTTGTGATCCCATGTTCCATGCCCACCAGTGCCCACGATTAACCACCGCATTTTGCGGTTCAATGTCGAATGCATGGTGTATTGAAGGGTTGAGGTGGATTGGAATCCAGTAACGAGTTTTCTGGAGACATCAGATCGCACCGCAATATGTGAGGTACTATAAACGCAGGGCCTTGGAAGATAAATAGGGGAAGGTTAGTCAATGGTGTAGAGTAGATGGCGAAGCGAAAGGAGGATGAATGAGAATGCCAGTTTCCGATTCCAGTGAATATATATATATATATATATATATATATATGTACAGGGGGGGCGGTGTTCTCTGTAGAGAGGTAGTGTTACAAATGTTGATATGCGCATGTGTTTGCCATCGAGCAGAGGTCCCCTTGCCCTCAGTATACGGACTCATTCGTGTGCTTGCCACGAGAACCAGAGGTTTTTCAATGGATCGAATCCGCCATCCCAGATCAGCAATCTCTGACCCGTCGGTGGGCTTGACTGGAGGTGACAGAAAGACCGTTTAATAGGCATCATCTAGGCAACCCCTCTCTGCCCCGTGGTTTTCCCAGTTGCCTAGGGAGCATTGCCCATTTGCATCCATGGAGGGAAACTACCTTTTGGTGCTTAGCTCAGTAGGGAGTACGCAAAACACCGTGGGATGGTCCAGGAAGTGGGCTGTGAGAAGGTAGCAGCACCTGATTAGGGTGCCCTCCGCTGTCGTCGTGCTCAGTGATTGTGCCGATATGTACTGGTCATCACGGACAGGCACGTCAATTAAGGAGAGAGGGCTAGAGGAGGATCACACGGCCTTCGAGTGCATTTCTGCAATGATTAAATTGGATCTTGCCGACATCGAAGAGGGATACGATGGTTTTGCGGCCTTTTTGGGTATGGATCTGTACTGGAGAGCACCCAGTAGTGTCTTTCACGAGGGAATACTTTAGATGCCCAGCGCCGTTGCAATAGTTACAGTAATATCTGCGTCTCCAAGTGCAGTACCGAAAGGTCCTTTGTTGTGACAATAAAGATAGTCTATATTTCTTTCAATTGCGACCGAGTATCGCCCCCTTTCCGCCCGCTCCGTGCCTTGGATAGATAGCTCCAAGCTCCCATCGCAACTGCTTCCCAATTTCCACAGCTTTTGTTGGATATCATAGCTGTTAATACGCCATAAAACTCAAGAGCGCTTCGCCATTTCAAGTCCGTAGTATGAGAAGGGAAATGGTCTGCCGTTTATCGCAGCATGCGGTGTAAACAGGAGTATTGTTTCAGGCCCAAATGCATCCAAAGTGACCCCATCGCGGCTGGTTCACAGAATAATTGACTGCGGTTACTATCCTCGACTGGCAAGCTCGCGGAGGAGGTACACGGCCTGCAGCCCACAAGATGGGAGAGATACTGAAGGTATAACGTGCCCAGTCACTGCCGGAACAAAAAGACCAAGAAGAACAGCCAGAAGAAACAAATGGAGACTTGATAGTACCTATCTTAGGACATAAATTCCTGGGACATTGCGACATAAACACTCAGAGTACAAGACAGGCCCAATACTTGAGAGGCCAACCCAGAAAGAATAAGGAGAGTTGTTGGCAACTCCTCTAAGTTGTGAGGTCTAGGCTCGTGCTAGATGTGAACCCATGTCGCAAAAAATACCGTGACGAGTGTTCCTAAACACACAAACTGCCTCCTACATGCAAACACCCCGATGACAATGACAAAAATACTGGCAGACCAGGAGTTGTGGACAACTCCTCTAGGTTCCAAGGGACCTAGGTCAATGCGAGAATCGAACTCACGTCTCAGGAAATTTTCGTGAAGAGGCTTTCGAATTTTCGAAAGAACCTTTCTTCTTCAAAATCCTACGTGCTAACCAACTACACTAATCGACCAGTGACACTCGGAATTTTTATTGTGTATTATGATCATGAATGGAGCTCACCGCCTCTCGCTGAGCATCGTCGATTGTCGAAGGGGATGGAGGGCGGGTTGCTTAAGCCAGACGGGGAGCCAATAGTTGGGATAGTGACGAGATCGGGGCTGGGTCACAGAGGCCTGAGCAGTCCCCTAGGATCTATCGAGTGTTTCTGAATCAGATTCCCGGCAGGTAGGTCGTAGTAGGCGTGGAACATAATTCCTAGGCGAATCTGGATAGTGAACTGAAGCTATAGTATGGAAGGTTTCTTGGACTCTTCATTTAACGGGGCAATACTCGGTAGAGCACACCGGGGATACGGCCGCCCGGACCCTCGGGGCTGTACAGACGTCCTGCAATCTCTCATCGCAACTATCCGGGTCTGGCCGAAAGCTGGCAAGATCCCACATCCCCCTAAGTTGTTAGCGTTACGAGGTGTTCAGGCTAGGTAGCCCAGTGCCTCTCTGTGTAACTTGTCGGGTGTCCGGTGCGCAATCAATTACAAGTCTCAAGTAGCTGCTTACATACTTGGAGCCAAAAACCCCCCGAGATCCAACATTGGTGGGCAAGATGCCAAAAGGAAGATTGGATACCAGAGCGGGAGGACGGGATCTCCAGTAGTGTGCAGTTGCGAACAGCCGGGCCAGCGATAAGAACCGGGAAGCTGCGATAAGGCATAATGACGCAGAATGCCGCTGTCTGACGCGTGGGAGTCGAGGCTGAGCGCTATTAAGCTCCGCGATAGCCTCCCTGTTTGGAGAGCCACTGACGACGCCTGGGAGCTATTGCCAACTTTGGCATCTTGCGAGTCAACTGCCGTCCCCTGTGAGCTGCAGCAACCGAAGCCTAGGCCACCCACGGCGGCGTTCCCCCCGTCATGGTGCAGTCCGATCCGGCTTCTTGGCGACAGGCGGCAACTTGACACCCGCAGAGTCTGGGCCGACCCGTGCCTGTCCCGCATAGCGAACGCCCGACTGAACATCCCGCCTCTTCCGATCCCACGTCTCCCCGCTCCCCCGACCGCGCCCTCGTCGCCCGTGGATATCTCTCCCCAGTACTCAACAGGCCGTCGCCCCGCAGCCGCCATCATGTCGCTACATATAGCCCTGGACAACCCGCCCGAGTTCTTCACGAACCTCGACTTCGTCACCGGCCGCATTATTTTGGGCCTCAGCAGACCCGAGAATGTCGGGAGCATCGTCGTCAAGCTGGAGGGGGAGGCCCAGACGGCCCTGGCCATGCCGGACATGGACGGCCACCGCCCGTCAGCCTACCACGCGGGGAGCGGCAACGTCGTCACCGAGAACCACAAGCTGCTCTACATGATGCAGCAAGTCTATCCCGACGCGAACACGCCCTCGTCTTCGATGGGGGGCATGCCGGGTGTCCTTTACCCAGGCAGCAACGAGTTCCCTTTCCGGTTCAAGATGCCTCTCAACAACATTTGCTGGAACCCGCAAGCCATGGCGGCCCTGAATGGCATTGCCGGCGTGGGCGGCTCGGCCAACGTGGGCCTCTTCGGCTTGGGGGGCTTCCGCACTATGGACGGAACAAAGCAACTGATGCTCCGACATGTCAAGTCCACGCTGCCGCCATCATTTACCGGCTTCCCCCGCGAGGCTGAGATTCGGTATTATCTCAAAGTCACAGTCCAGCGACCCGGCCTCTTCAAGGAGAACTGGCGCTACCAGATCGGCCTGAAGTTCCTCCCGGTTGAACCCCCACGGCCCCCTCGGACCAGCCAGGAGGCATTTGCGCGCCGGCCCTTCAATTTCAAGCCCAGGGCACCGACCTTGCACAAGAAAAAGAGCTCCTTCTTTGGCTCCAACCCTTTCCAGTCCAGTACAAACGAGCCTCCGCCCGATCCGCCGTCCCTCGAGGTTTCGGCCCGCCTCCCGTTTCCGACCCTCATTACTTGCAACCAGCCTATACCGCTGCGTCTGATTTCCAGGAAGCTGCAGCCGACTAGTGAGCAGGTGTACATGGTGGCCCTCGAGATTGTTCTCGTAGGATACACCAATGTTCGCGTTCAAGGCCTCCAAAACACCGAAGTGACGCGTTGGGTCATCTGTACGGCGAATAATTTGTCCATCGCTTTGGGCTTGCCTGATGACCCCGTAGACAAGGAATTTGTGGTCCCGGATGCGCTATGGTCTGAACGCTCTTTGCCCAATACGGTCTCACCTTCGTTCACCGCGTGCAACATCTCTCGCCGCTACGAGATCGAACTCAAGATCGGACTCAGCTGGGGTCTTCCCTCGAAGAAAGGTCCCGAGCCGCAGATGCTCTATCTGCCCCTCAAGCTCTCCAAGGTCGACGTTCTGTCTGGCATCACCCCGCCAGCTCAGTTGGTCAATGCTACGGCCGCCCGGCCACGGCCTCCTCCTCTGCCACCGCGACAAAGCACCTCGGCGGCCCCTACACAGCCACCCAGCGACCCGCTGTATCCGCCGCAACTGGGGCCCAACAATGTCCCCCTCGATGACGACGCACCACCGAGCTACGACGAAGCCATGGCTCAAGATATCACGGTGCCCCAGGAACGTCCTGCCTACAGCGGTGTCACCGCCGAGAACGACCCCAGCTCCATGCCGCCACCGGAGAAGTCGGGCCTGCATTGACAGCTGGTTGATCGGTTTGTATTGGCCGAGCTTTCTGTGTAACGCTGCATGTTAGGCTGGAATGGTAGGCGTTGGTGGACACTTTGGTTACAGGCCCGCTAATGATTCGAGACGAATGATACCCTTATGGCCTTCGTTTTCCACTTTTCTCACTTGATGGATCTGTTCTTCGCATGTTTCGCAACATGGTGACTGGAGCTGCGGCTGCTATAAAACCACTATCTTCTGATTGTCACAATCAGGGGTTCTTTCCCAGGGCGACAGTCCCTGGTGCTGTGTAGCGAGGGGCCGGTGCGTTTTGTCCTCCGTAACTCACTGTCCGGCTTATACAGCTTATCCGAAACAACCTGGGACTCACGGCAAACGAAGGATGCAATGTTTTAAGCCCCGAATCTGCTGGACAAAGTTTCCAATGGGCTTCTGTGGCCGCTTCGCGATCCGCAGCAAGTCGCTCCGTATGCCCCCCCCGTGTCCCCCGCATGGTAACGCATGGTAACGCATGGCGCCGGGGGGCTCGGTTCGGGTTGTTCGCAGGGGGTGGCATCAGCTTGGGTTTCCGATGGCTCGCTGCTTCCGCCTTGCCCTTTTCCTCCGGCTTGTCCTTGTCGTCCTTGCGCCTCGGGGGGCCGTGCCCGCCACCGCGCCGAGGCGCGTCGTCGTCGTCGTCGTCGTCCCCCGCCGCCCTGGAGGTCGCGCTCGTGCGGCTCGGCATACGCTTCCTCGCCGTCGGCAAATGAGCCACGTGACGCCAGGGGGGGGGGAGCTCTTCCAGCCTGCAGCATCACGGCCGAATGCCCGCTGGCCTCGCCGGAGTGCGGGCTCCCGGGCCCGGGCTCGAATCCCCGTTCCTCTTGAGCGATAGAGCTGCCATGGGCTGTCCGCGATGGGGGCAACAAGCCGCAGGCTGGCGTACCGACGAGGTCACCCACCACACTTTGCTTGCGAACAACCACACGCCCAAGCCCGTTCAAAGGTTCCCACATGGTTCAACATATCGAAAAGTACGCTGCGATGCTGCAGTCGTCTGGCTACAACTAGCATGGAGGAGAAACAAGCGCTAGGCCACCAGCGGGTCGCCTATAGATCGAAGAGCCCAGGGTATATTGGACATGGACTATTCAGGCATAGCATGGAGCATTGAAAGCTGCCGCACATGCTCAGTGGCACTGAGCGCTTCAGAACGCCACGGGCAATCGTCACTCGGGGCAAGAAGACCGTGGTGCGGGAACGACTTGACTGCACAGGTCAAGGTCCTCACATTGAGGTGATGCACGCAGCTGGTTTTTGAAACAGCATGGCGCTACGCCAGTCCGTTGCAGTTGCCACTGCCGACCAGCTCCGCCCAGGCTATTCCGTGTAGCACTCCTGTGACAAAGACAAATACATCCGCGAACGAGACCCTCGTCTCATATGCCGAAGGCCGCCAGACACCCAATCCGACTACTCGCGCGCCATCGACCGTGTGGCAACACGCGCTGCCGCATGCCAAGAATCTAGAAGACACGCCAGTGTCCTCACCAGAGCGGCAATCATGAACATCGCGGTTTGCTAGACGGCCAATCCGCATGCAAAAATGGCCTACACCTCGTCTTCGAGAAATCGGTAGGCGAACTTGAACTCGGCCTTTCTGCGGTTCATCCTGTATCACGTGTCAGCACCAGCAGGTCCCTGGCATTACCGGATAGCGACTAGCAAGTATGGCAGCTCGACTTACCACGTGGATTCGTAGTCGAAGAAGCGGTAGGTGCCTTGCTCGAACTCCTCGGTAATAGACTTAGGTTCTTCGTGGCGCTGGAACCATGTTTGATACTGCTTGTGGAACCTCCAACTCTGATCCTTCAGGGCCTTCGCAGCCAGATATTGCTGGTATGTCCCCTGCTTGTAGTAGAAAACGTAGAAGAGAGTGTCGGGGTCAATCCGCGAGTACAGCCGCGGGTCATCGAAGATGGCTAGAGGTTCCTGAGGGTACTGGGACATGGACGTGTACCGGTGCTCGGGCCGGTATTTCCTCGGCGCGTCAGCATCCGTGAGGTCAGGGGTGGTGGCCTGGGACGCATGCATCATCCTGAGATGTGACTGCGAGGTCACGGGTACTTGGCGTTTCTTAGTCATCTCAAACGACTCCACCAGGTCTTGCAGGGAAGCAGGCAGGTGGTAGATAGACTCCTCCTCCTGCTGCTCGGCTGGCTTGACGCCGTTGGATACGCCATTGGTGTGCGAGGCTGCCATTTTTCTTTGGTAAGCGCGGAGTTATGGACACGGACACATCATAGGGAGTACCTTTGGAGGCCTCGGCGGGCTCAGCTGCCACGGCTGGCGCTTTGCCCGCTGCTTTGGGAGCTGCCTTCTCCTTCTTCGTCGGCGGCACGGATGTGGCAGCGCTAGCAGCTGCCGGGGTGGGTTCGGGCGTCTTGGACTCGGACGCGTGCAAGGGTGGTTTGGTTTCTGACGGGGCCGGCTGTATCGAGGCAATACTCGGCGAACTCGTGGCACTAGTACGGGCCGCTTGAGCGGGCGATGCTGCCGAGGCCAGCACGGGCAGGGCGCCCGGGGGCGGAGGAAGTGGTGCAATCCCTAGGTTGTTCTTGTCGCTGGCGGCAGCCGCCGCAGCGGCCGATGCGTACTTCAGGCCTTCTCCGGCCGGCCGCGTCGGTACTGACGCCGGCTTCATGCCAGTATTCGAGCTGCTACCATTGGTGATGTTTGACAGCGGGTTATGTAATGTTGCAAGCGTGGGCAACGGGGACTTGAGTTGCGCCGAGGGCCGGCGGCCGGCGGCCTGTGTTCCTTCAGCGGCACTCCGAGCCGATTTGCCGGGCAAGACGGCTGGCAAGCTGCCTGACCTGGATTCGGATTCCACAGGGTCGTCTTGTATCGACTGGGCGTCTTGCGACGACACGCGGTCGTTCTCCTGAGTCATACCGTAGGTGTCTTCCTCCTCCTGCAGTTCCAGATCGTCGTACAGCTCCTCATCTTCGACGAAGTCGTCGTTCATGCCATCGGACACGTAGTAGCGGATGCTCTCCTCGAGGTCGGTCACTTGGTCGGTCTCGACGCCACCGTTTTCCAGTGAGCGCCGGATGAGCTCCAGCTTGCCCTGATGCCACTTATGGCGCTCGATGATGTTCTCGATGGCGGCCATGCGATCGGCTTTGGCTGTATTCGTCTTGCCCTTTTTCATGGTCGCTTGTATCGACTCGCTCTCGGCCTCGAGGGCCTCGATTTGCTGCTCCAGTTCGTCGACCATGCTGGCCAGGAATTCACCGGCCTCGACCTTGGCCTGTTCTTTGGGATCGAGCTTAGCGGCTGCGGAGAGGCCTTCCTTAGAATAAGCCTTCGTCTTCATCGCCTTTTCCACGGCTTTGAAACGCTCCATTTGCTGAACAGGGAACCTAGTTTAGCCATGACAATACATCCAGTATGGAGGTGCCGGACCAACCGTTTCTATCAATTTCCTGTGCTCCAGTAGAGGAGCCTTGTCCTTGATGTCATTGCTGGCGGCCCACGTCTTGATCTGGTCCCTCAGGCGCTGGAGTTTCTTGATTTCACGCTTGAGGTTGTCCTCAAGCTTCTCCTTCTGGGCGGGGTTATTGCTCTGCTCTATTTTCTCGTAGATGGCATCAAACTCGGCGACGCCCTCGGCCACCTTCTTGAAGCATTTATCTACTTCCTGCTGCAATTTCCGTGCCGCCATTGTGGAGCTGCGCTACTGCGAAGGGATGACGGGAGGGGGGGCAAGTGTAATGGGGTTGGAGAGAGATGATGGGGGCCCCGGGAGTCGAGATGGTCCAGAGGCGGGGAGGACCGACGAGTTGACGATGCCGGGATCAATCAAGACGACGGTGGGTGGTGCAGACGTGGTGCGACAAGCGTCGAAGTCGCAAGTGCGAAGGTCGGAACTAGGACGTCCAAGGCGGGCGAAGAGGAAGGCACCCGACAGTGGCGGGCGTTTGGAGGGAGAGCAGGTCAGCGGGGGGGCCGGCCTGGCGTTGTTGACGTCGAGCCTTGCGAAGAGGGCGAGGTCGAGAGCGATGATGACGGGCCTGAAGTCGAGCTTCTGGGAGGGAGAGATTGCGATGCGGCGGTTGGGGCCAGAGGAATGCGCCTTCTCCGGGGAGATAGGTAGATAGATGGTGGGTAGGCCGGCTTCGGTTTGTTCGTTGGTCGCTCGCGCGCTCGCTCGACCGCCAGACACGGAACGGAACGAACCAGACTCTACCAATCCGTTTGCCCTGGGCTGTGTGCGATCGATGCGGCCTTTGCTGCTGCTGTTTGCACGACGAATGTGTGCTGCGATGGGTTGCGAATGTGTGTGTCGGCAGGAAGACGAGGTACTCTCATCCGCTTGGATGTAGGTACAACGTGTAGCTGGGGTGCTTAGCAGCAGCAGCACGTATTAGCAGGCTGCCAGGCGGGACACAAAGGTACCTCTGGCAGGGCTACGGGACATGTGGATGGATGCCCTTCTGGCGACGTGTGGTAGGCGGACAGCCTGGACAGGCGATTGGCAGCCTTCAGGCTCCGGGTGCACGACCGGGGCTACACCGAAGGTGACAGGGCTCGGGCGCTGAGGCTGCCTGCCCAATTTCTGCGGCTTGGATGTTCCGGGCCGAGGCAGACATGGGACCATGGATGGGTAACCACCATCCGTTTACAAGATGTAGAGGAGTTCTGTTGGCGCGCGACTACACAGAATGCTTCTTATTAAACCATGAGCCAAGGGGGATCTAAAGGGTGTTAATGGCCTCTACTCGTTCCAACCTGTTGGGAAGCTGAGTTCAATGGTACATCGCAAACCCTCCCGGTTCTGAACATGCCCATCATCTCGAGATTGCGTGCCGTTTTTGTGCGACGCGATCCCCACGCGGCACCGACGGTATCGGCTCCCTGGGAAACATGGGATGGGGCTTTTCCGATACCCAATAACCCATTATTTGGCCCTAGAAACCCCCCGGCCTATCCGTAACCTGTTTACAATGCCCATCTGTATCACATGACGTCTCGACTTGACGCATCACCCTCGACCATGGGCAAGTAGAGCAGGCATACTGCGCACCGTAGTCACAATTCCTATATATTTGACGGCGCCCCTCGCTCGTCCGTTCGCCCCCCTCCCCAATTTCGATCTTGCTGGTACCCGTGCATCGCCCGGACCGTGCTGTGCCGTTCTTCGCAGCAAACGGCACAACCAGAGCAAAACCGCAAGCTAGGGGAGAAAACCCGCCACTGCGGGCTACACCGACAGCCGTCCAGCCACCAAGATGAAAGGTGGGTGTCCGTCCGTATCCTGCCGCCGCATGGCCATGACTGCGGACGCCCTCTGATTCACGTCTCCGTCTTCATTCCAGCCATTTTGCAGCGAGTCCTGTCTGCTTCCGTCACGGTGGACAAGGAGGTCGTCTCCTCCATTGGCAAGGGGGTCCTTGTCTTTGCCGCCATGGCCCCCGGTGACACGGAGAAGGAGGCCGACAGTCTCGCAGCCAAGGTGCTGAAAATGAAGCTCTGGCCGGACGACGCCGGCGGCCAAGTATGCTTGCGCCCTCGCCCCTTTGGCCCCGCCACCTGCGGTGGCCTACGCCTTCAAAAGTCCTGACAGTGTTCGTGCCAGTGGAAGAAAAGTGTGCGGGATATCGACGGTGAGGTCTTGTGTGGTAGGTTCTCGATTGTGGGGTGCGAGCCGACATCCCCTAAGCTCACGCCGTCGCCAGTATCCCAGTTCACTCTACTGGCCTCGACGAAGAAGGGAAACAAGCCAGATTTTCATAATGCCATGGGAGGAGATGAGGCCAAAGTACTATACCAGTATTTCTTTGACAAAGTGCAGCAAGGCTACGCCCCCGACAAAGTGAAGAACGGGGTCTTCCAAGCCATGATGGAGGTCGCTTTGGTGAACGATGGACCGGTCCGACGCCCTCCGCCCACTGTTGGTTACTTCATATACTAACAGAAAGACCAGGTTACCTTGGAGCTGAATGCTGGGCAGAACCCCGCGGAAAAATGACGGGTTCCCAGGGCATCCAAGGCCAAGGGAAGAAAGCCCCCCAATAGAGAACAAACAACCCCCCTAAACGATAAAGCTAGACCCTTTTCAGAGGGTAGAATCGGATTAGAACGGTTATATACATTGGGCGCTATGGAGGCGTTCAGGGGCGATGAATGCGTGGGTAAAAGAATGGTGGTTATTGGAGATATCTAAAGGTATAGTCAAATTAAGCCATGCTCCCCATCAGCTTTCCACCGCATCGCATCAGGGCGCCGTACATTGAAATCGATAGCCCCTGTGTCCCGCCCACGCCATCCTAACCTTGGCAGCGCTGGGTATCATTCTGCCGTAAAACGAAGCCTGGAAACAACGCCGATACCTCCGGTCCAATCTTGGTAACAATCCCCTCCACACCGCCGGCGCAGAACTCGGAAAAGCCAGGAACTCTTGGCAGCCTACTTGGCCGAGAGCCGAGCCTTCCGCTTCCGTCTTTTAGCAGCCACCAAGGGGTCCCAAACACCAGCAAACACGTCTTCGCAATCGTCTGAATCATCCGAATCAAAGCTGACCGCCTCGGGGTCTCCATCAGGACTCAGCTCCGCGGGGTCCACATTCAAGTCCCCCGACTCGGGCGCCGGCACGTCGTCCCAGCTGGAGTAGTTCACAGTCCGCTGGGTCTCCAGGATGAACTTGCCAATCTTGTACTTCTGGGATTCTTCCTTGGCATCAACGTACTTCCAGCCCACCTTCACGCGGCAGACGGCGCACATGATGTCGGCTACCACGTGGGAACCCGTCACCAGCTGCCGGGTTTCGGGCCGGCCGAGTTGGACGTTGACCAAGTTCGTGCGCTTCTGGTCCTTCTTGCTGGGTTCCGGCGGCGAGACCAGGTAAGCTCTCCCGTAGCGGCCAGTGAAGCCTTTGCTCATGATCTGCGAGGTAAAGGCAAGATCTGTAGAGCAGGTTGAGCACCGAATGGTGTTGGGCTGCACGCGGGACAACCGCGCCGTGTCCGATGCCCCGTGGGACTGCTGGCCCTTGCTCGGATATGAAGGCTGGGGGAACCCCGGGGGGAAATAAGAGGGCGTCTGCGGGCTATTCGCGGGACTGGAGACGGCAGAATCCGTCGGCGAGCTACTTAGAGCGGGAAGAGACGTCTTTTCGGACGGGCTGGGGCCGGCGACCGCCGTGATGGAGCTCTGGCGACCGCGATGAAATGGTAGGTTGAAGCTTGGGAGTAGATACGTGGGGAAGCGCGGCGGGGGGGCGGCCGTCTGCGAGTCCCCCGTCATAGCTAGAGCCGGCGGTGCGCAGACCAAAAGTCCCGGATTCCGTCGGCGAAGGGAACACTGACAACGGCGCGAGGGGGCCCGTCTAGTCACGCAACGGGAACGGGTTGTGGAAGATGGAAACCGACAGCGACCGAGTCGGCGTCGGATCTCGCTCGGGGTTGCCCCAACGCTGTCGTCACTTATACAGGCTGCAGGTGGGATGGCAATGCTGTTGGCCAGCCCCGCATGGTTTGAGGAAAACAAGAGGACACAAGCCGGCACGACCAAGACGCAGAACAACCTGCACGGTGCTTCAAGGCCGGTTTCAGATGCATCAAGTTCAAGGGGAAAGAAGAAGAAGAACATAGTACACCGGCGAGGGCGTTGGAGGAGGCACACATAGCAGTAGAGTGGCTGGCCTATTGCTATCAATGATGGCATTCTACCGTGACCCCTAGCTCCATCACCCCTACCACACACACCACACGGTCATGAGGTCTGGCTCTGGCTCCCGTGCGTCCCTGGTGCGGGTGGGCACATGCACATCCATCCTATCCGTCCCATGGCATCCCGCCGCGTATCGCCGGCAGAGCCAAAAAGGGCCATCTGTCAGTCCGTTCTCAGCCCATCCCCCCCCCAATCCATCCCACGAGGTGTGACCCCCCTTGTGGCCCGGCAGTGGAAAAAGCTATCTATATACTACTATCTATCTCCAGCCCCAGCCCCCCCCCCCCCCCCCCCCCCTCTTTTGTTGCCGTTGCTGTTGTCGTTACCCCCGTACACGCGCACATGCTCGTACCAGTCTGGAGCCATATGGAAGCCTGAGCAGTTCATGTCACAAGATGTATTCCTATACATGGCTGCCCATGGACCCCCTCCCACCTTACCCGGGGGCGGACCCTGCATGGAGAACTTTAGTTTCTATGCGTAAGGCATCCACGGGTGCGGGGCACGCCTGGTTAATACCCATCCGAGCCATGGATCCTCGCCATCGCATGTCCCATTCATCCATCACAGAACCCGTCCCACTCCGAACGGGGGCCGAAGCAATCGTGCATGCTACTAGCCAGCAACAGCAGATCCGGTGGGACCTCGACCGGCCCAGCAACCCAAACTGCCATGAGATGTCTATGCGAGGGGGGAAAACTGCCCGGCTGTTCCATTATTGGCACCCGGCAGGCCTATAAGGTGTTGCTATTCATGCAAAGATAGGACGGGCATCGCCTTCGATTCTTTTGCAACCTGGAGTAAGCCGGTAGGGCAAAAGCAGCCTGTCCGTCCGGCTGGCTGACAGGCAGGCGAGGGGGGAGACTAGAAATGGCCCAGCACACCTAGTTGGCAGTCGTGGGGTGAGCCGTTTCTTCTCCTCCCCTCCCGCCAGTCAGCTTATAACAGAAGCCGAGTCATGGGTTTTTTTGGGTTTTAAAAGCGTTCGCGTGCCCGCATGTCGTTCTGCCGACCGGTTGATCTTAGTTCCCACCCTGCTCCAACAGATAAGGCGACGCGGATGGGTTTTAAGACAGCGCGGGTGTACCCATACACACACATGTGCCGCTTGACTTTGGTTGACGGGCGCAGACGAAGATACTGACTGGCTGGTTTGTAAGAGGGATCTTCTACGTATACTATTCAGGCGGGTTTGCGACAAGGTTCAACCCACGGCTCAGCATTGTCCACCGCACGAGGCCATTTGCTATCTACTTGTCGCTCCAGCCCGGAATTCGCAGTCGATCCGATGTGGTGAGCCTGGGCGTCAGGGCGAATTGGTTCCACGAAGCCAATCAGTCCGGAGATGGGTGGTCACCAGACCTTCGGCTCTCGGCCCCTTCGAATGACACAATTGGACGTCAAACGGTTTCGACTCGCTAGACGGTTACTAAAACGCGGGGATGGATTGCCACCATGCTCCCACAGATCAGATAAGAGAAAGATGCGCTGCGGCCGAGAGCAGGGGGGATTCGGTTGGTATCCGGCACGTTTTATGTTTCGAAACCCGTCCAATCGCCCGAGGTGAAAGCGGAAGAAGGCAGCAGAATCTTTGCCCCTTCGCCAGGGCACGCGCCATCGCGGGTTGCGCCGGTCGGACGCATTGGCTCAACATAGGGGGCGCATAATGGCCTAGTAAGCCCAGCAATCAACCCTCTCCCAGGCTCTCCGCTGGCCGGGCGGCAAGGCGAGAAGGCCCTCGCTAAGGCCACAAGCAATTCAATTGCAGTGGAGGAGAGAAACGTGGTGTTGCCCGGATGGATAGGATTCATCTTGGTATACCGGCAGGGCCCAATGGGGCTGGAGGGCGACATGCGCTACTGTAGTCTTGTCGGCGCCACGCATGGCGGAGGCGCGCCGTGAATGGCCGGGCTGGAGGTGGAAGCCCAGCTACTTCTGGGGAAGGTTGGGCACACAAAGCGGCCAGAGGCTCGACGGACCATTCCAAGAACCGGACCGCGAGAAAACCGCGTCGCACTGAATACGGACGGTTGGGTCTAGTAGGGCCAATCGCCAGACCAGGAGGCAACCTAATGGCCCTCCATCCAATGCCCTCTCAGAACAGGTTTATTGGGTTGCCCGTCCGTCTCTTTGTAATGCCCAGCCAGCCGAGGCCCCGACTGCCTCTTCCTGGAAATTTCTCGTCCGCTGGGTCCCATCTCTCCATCCATCGGGCATCTTGGAGTCACAAAGGCGTGGGTCGATACCCACTTTTCCTGACTGTCGCTTTCCCTTTTGACCGGACTCTGTTCCACCTCCAACCCGTCCAGCCCGTCCGTCTCTCGCACACCCTTTTCCACACCTGCCATCATCACCGACCTCGTTCCTCCTGTCCCATCGCCGTCACGCATCTGTCATCCCCTGCACCTCCAAACCTTCGGGACCTGCCAGCACAGCCATCAACCGACACCCGCCCGCACTACTTCATCGACGACGCCCCGGTCCCCCCGAACCTCACTCTCCTCTCCTCTCCCCTCCCCTCAAGCCCCCTACGACGGACCCCAACCTCGCCCCGAGATCAACAGCCCTGGAGCCCCTCAGCAGCAATGGCGCCAATGAAAACCAGCAGTAATAATAATTTAAGTAGTCAATACGGCGAGGCTGTGGCGCGCCAGGCCAATGTCATCGCCAGCTGCTACGTCGTCGACCCTTCGGCCTCGCTGAAGGGCTTCCACTACTGCACTACCCTGGCGGCAGGGGCCGAGTGGTATTCCTGAGGTTCCTATCTCAGGACTCCCCTCCCCCCCGACAAGCCCCCCCCTCGCGGCCATCACCTCGGAGAACCAGCTGGCGCTGACCCCCAAGCCTAAGAAGCGCGCCCCCGGTTCCCCGACCGCTTCGGTCCGCCGCACCGCCAGCCGCCGCCGAGGGGGGGCAACACTCCAGATCAGGGAAGAATGTGAGAGATTCTTTTGCGAGACCATGAAAGCCGTGTTCCAGGTTGAGGGGACCACGGCCAGTAGTGGCTCCGGCCTGACGGGTGTTCACTACAACACACCACCTACACCACCCGACGATTACTTCCCGCCACCGCCGTCCTCGGCCGCTGCCGCCGCCGGCTGCCGTACCGCAGGACCCACCAGCATCTGCGGGTGGATGGAGTACTGGGACTACACCGGCGGCGCCAGCTTCCGCGCCTTCATCGCCGATGACGGCCACGAAAAGTCGCTCTTTGCCATCTTCGACGCCGGCCTCATCGGCCGCGACCTGAAGCAGGCCCTGATCGGCCTGATCGAGCTCGCCGACCCCCTGGACTGCTCCCGTGTCGTCATCTGCACCGACCGAGCCATGCCCGAAGAGGACGCACGGGCTCTCATGCGCAGCCTCCAGTGGGTGGGCTTCGAGCTCACCACCCTAGACCTCTGGTCTGGAGAACTGGACACCACCAGCGACAAATGGTTATTCATGGGCATGGACGTCTGATTGCCCATTCCATTCGTTTGACGGAGTTCCGGTTTTGGTTTTCTTTCCCGCAACGTCGTTCGTCACTTCGACCTGCGCCACAGCCGCCCCTGGCTGGGTTAATCCTTCGCCATTGATTCTGTTCGTCAAAATTTGTGGGCGTTTAGGTCTCGTCTCTTCATTCTTCAGCGACTGCATCTTGGGACGCTAGCATTCTGAGCGTGGCGCGTAATCGAGGGGGCGGGGACCCAGCATAAGCATGGGCGAACTGTCATGGTCAACAGAGGTTCGTTCTACGTCGCCCTACAGCAGACACGCCGGCTTGCGGCATCGCACGTGCAGTTTCTTGTTCGTCAGTTTCATCGTTCCCGGGAAGCATGGAATCGACGGGCGTTCGTCTTTTGCATTAGTGCTCGGCTCATAGTTCGTCATCAATCAATTACTCGCGAGTTGTCTCTACTCTCTTACCAACGCCTCTATCATGTGACATGAACTGTCAAACCCAGTAGACTCCGCCTTTCCATACACCAAGCCAGCGAGATGGTAACCCTCCTCTTCCCCCCTATAAGTTGCCCTCGAACTGTCGTACCTCGAGATTCTGTTCTCCCAGGTAGTCCTTGACCTGCTGGACCGTGTACTCGCCCCTGTGGAACATGCCGGCGCCCAGCGCGGCGTCTGTCCGCGTCTTCTCGAACACCTCCTGGAAGTGCGCCGGGTTGCCGGCGCCACTCGAGGCGACGACGGGTATCTTGACGGCGTCCTTGACTTGCTCGATGAGCTCGAGGTCGAAGCCGCTGTTGGTGCCGTCCCGGTCAATGCAGTTCAGCAGGATCTCGCCGGTGCCCATGGCCTCGACGGCCTGGGCCAGCTCCACCACATCCATGTCGCGGGTCTCGCGGCCGCCCTTGATGGTGCAGGCGTACCAGCAGAACTCCTCGCCCTTGGGGCCCGGGAAGGCCGTGCGGATCGTGGCGTGGCGCGTCGCGTCCACCTTGGGGACGTAGACGCGCTTCGGGTCGACCGACACCACGACGGCCTGGTTGCCGTACGCCTTGGAGATCTGCTCGATGGCCGTGTTGCCAAAGAGCTTCTTGCCGAGGCTGTAGTACTCTTCCGCCGCCAAAACCGCATCGCTGCCGATGGAGACCTTGTCCGCGCCGCTCTTGAAGTACATGGTGGCAATCTCGAGCGCCGAAACCTTGGTGCCATCCGTGTCCATCGTATCCCGGATGCCGCCGCCGACGGTCAGCGGCACGAAGACGGTCTCCGACGTCCGCCGCAGGATCTCGAGCATCGGCAGGTCGGCGATGGGGCAGTCGCGGAAGGAGGTGATGTTCAAGAAGGTGACCTCGTCCGCGCCTTGCTCGTAATAGCGCTTGGCCATCTCGACGGGCTTGCCCAGGTTGCGCACGTTGTTGTCGGTGCCCTTGTCGCGCACGTCGTACTGGTCGCCCTTGGTGACGACGAGATCGCCCTGGTCGTTTGTCCGCACGTCGAGACAGGCGATGACACGGCGGGTCAGACCGCCCGACGGGGCCGACCCCGAGAGTTCCTGGCCCAGCGTCTTTGCGCCCTCACCCGTGAGGAACGACTTGAGAACCCGCAGGCCGGCCACGCCGCTCTTTTCCGGGTGGAACTGGGTCCCCAGCACATTTTCCTTGGCAATGGCGCCGACAAAAGTCTCGTTTCCGTACGTCCCTGTCGCCACGGTCCACCCTTGGGCCTCGAGCTCGCCGGCCACATAGGGATACTTGTAGCTGTGGACGTAGTAGTATTTGCTGGCGGGGCGCACGTCATACAAGCTCTTGCGATTCGAGTTCGCGCTGTTCCAACCAATGTGCGGCACGCTTTTGCTCTTGTCGTCGAACTTGCCGAGGCTGCCCTTGATGAACCCGAGGCCGGGGACGCCGGGGTCCTCGACCGAGCCCTCGAACATGGCTTGTATTCCGACACAGATGCCCATGAACGGCTTACCGGCGGCCACGTGGGCCTTGATGGCGGGCAGGTAGCCGGCCGAAGCCAGCTGGGACATGCAGTGGCCGAAGTGGCCGACGCCCGGGAGGATCAGTTTATCGGCATTTTCGACTTCGGCGGGCGACCGGACCCACGAGACCGTGTAGCCGCACTTCTCGATGGCGTTGACGAGGGAACGCACGTTGCCCGCGACGTAGTCGAGGAGGTAGACTGTGGGCATCGTGAGGCAGCCGGCGAGAGGCGCACGAGGGCAGGTCGGTGCAAGGCTTCGAAGGGGGTGCGAGCCGGCCGGTCAGTTGCGCAGGGTGGCGATCCGAGGGCTCTACAGCGGCAATACAACAAGGCCGGAAGGATTCAAAATTCAGGCCGATGAATGCTCCGGGAGGGGTACCTTGAGCTCTTTCAATACAGCGGTTCCAGGCACGGGGCGATTGGGTTTGGAAAAAGAACGGGGGGGGCACGAGGAGAGCCGGACTTTCTTCTTATCAAGTGTGGCTGTGGTGAGTCAAAGGCGAGCGGCAGAAGCGACAGCGGCCACTTTTCAGCTCTTTGGAGGGGTCGTTTTGGTGGTCGCAGCAGCAGCTGCCTGAATGCCCCGCCATGGATGAAAATAAAAATGACGGAACTGCACGCCTCGCGGGCCCAAAGTGGATTCCGCCTCAGCCTATGCACCCTCTCTTCCCTCATCCACCCCATCCGCATCAGAGCCCGCGACTGCGGTTCTCATTTGTCCATAGACGTCGTGGCCGGCCTTCGCCTCGCGACCCCCACCATCCGCGGTGATGATAGCGGCGCGTCGATGCGGGCTGCTCAACAGAACCGGGCAGGCGCATTGACAACCACCAACCACACACAATAAGCCGGCGCTGGCAGCTCCCGAACTCCGCTGGCCCGGCAACCTGCTTCACCTTCCAATGAAAGAGCACCCGGTTGCCCCCTCTGCCGCCTTCTTCTTCTTCTTCCGCCGCCCCGATGGATAGTTCCCATGCGCCCGGCGCCCAGTCGGCCGACGCAGGCGTCTCGTCCTCCATCCCGCTCGACCCTCGGGTCACCGGCGAGGATGACGAGGACGAATGGGAGTACGAGTACTCGACGACGGAGACCGAGGTAGGCAGGACTGCGACGGTTCACCTGCCCCTGGGCTGAACCACGGGCTTACCTGGCACAGACCTACTACGTCACGCTAGATATCTCCAAGAATGACTTTATGAGCAAGCAGCAAAAGACGGTCATGAACGGTCGGGGATATCTCAAGCCCAAGTCTCACGAAGCCATGCTCGCTAGCCGGTTCGGCGATGCGCGTGCCAAGCTGGACGGAAGTGGCGCTGCTGAGAACCAGGAGGAAGACAACGAACAAAATGCCGCAAACAACGGTTTCCTGGACGAAAACGACGATGTCGCCCAAGAGGTGCAGATCATGGAACTTCACACGCCTAATCCCGTCATCTCGTACAGAGGACGCATCTACCAGGGCCAGTGGTCGCAGAACGTCGGGACAGAGCTCCTGCTTACCCAGCATGAGGAGAACAACCCGCTCCCTGCTGTCCAAAATCTGGACGGCGGGATTGATGTCCTGGCGGCCAGTTCGGCGCGGATCATGGTCACGGAGAAAGTCCTCAAGCCCCGCAATAAGAAGGCCATGCGCCGCCAACGCAGAGTCATGTTCGACGAGCACGACTACGAGCTCAGCGACGACCAAGACCACCCGACCACGGTGGTGCCAAGGGCTGAACCGGGCGCCTCGCTGGAACGGGTCGAACAGGGCGAGTTCCTAGCGAAGCTGATTGCCCTCAAGAAGTCCATGGGCGAAACGGACGAAGTGACCGTCGTCGCGCAGACTACCGAGAATACGTCAAGGAGGAAGCGAAAGCCCCAGACTCAGGCAGATGGCCGAAGCAAGACAGCACGAGGCGCGGGCCAGGCTCGGGGCCCCGGGCGTGGACGTGGCCGCGCTCGTGGGGCAAAGGGGGGTAGGTCGCGAGCTGCGGGTGGGCGCGCTCGGGGGGCAGGGCGCGGGCGCGGGCCCGGAGCGACCAGACAAGACTCGGATAGTTCGGACGGCACCGGCTCGGGGTCTGATGTGGGCAGTTCAGACGAAGATGACTCCAGATCGACCCCTGCCAAGCGGGTAACCCGAGCAGACAAGGCCCTGATGGACAAAGACTCGGACGGAGGTTCGGCCGACGACATGGATGTCGACGAAGACTGACGGCTCCTGCTTGGGCAGGATGCGCGGGAGCCAGCCGCAATGGGCGTGTGTGTAATCTCGCCGAACTCCTGGTTGGTGTTCTTGTTGTGCGGGCTAGCAGTATGGAACGGCCTGATTGGGTTCCCGCAATACCAACAAGACGTTAAGGAACTTGCTTGCTTCTCCGTGAGCACAAGTGTACAGGTAAAACACCGGAAGGAAGGGCCGGAACAGTCGGGCCAAGATGAAGGCACGAGAACAAGGGGGCTGTCTCCTTGACCACCCCTCGGATAGAGATAAGGCAGGTGTCCAGGCCGGCCGAGGGCCGACGATCACGCGGCCTTGATTACGTTACACCAGATACCGAGAAAAGAGCGCCAAGCAGTTCGTACACAAGAAGGCGGGTAGTGTTGGTGTGCTGGCCAACCACAGCAAGTGACGGGGTGGACATGGTAGCCTTCCGCAATTTTACCATCCGTTCACAGACCCATGTATACCGACGCGGTCTGAGCGACGGCCTCGTCACTGGGGGCTCGATCGGACGCATTCGGCGTGGCACGTAGATGAAGGGCTGCCTGGACCAGCAGGATAATCCTGCGGCTCTTTTGTACCTATCGCTCCCGCGGGAGGTACTGGTCTGCTTACCTTGGTAGAAATCGGGTTCAGACAAGTTCTCGTACGCCTTGTGCTAAAAGGCTCAGGCCGCTACCCGCAGCCGGGCCTGGCCCAGGAGGGAAGACGACGCTATACATTTGAGAACGTAGCTCTGCCTGACGAGGGCTCGTAAGTGGGGGAGGCCAAGGGAGAAGAGGGCAGGGGAGGGGGCCGCCGGAGTGCGAACTAGTCGTTAGCAAGCTTTTTTGACGCGATGGCTTGACAACCGGATTAGGGAAGGAGGGGAAAAGGGAGGGAAAAAAACAAAAAAAAAAGGAAGGCCTAGCATGGGGCCGCAGCAGGCAGAGGGGAGGAGAAAGGCGTGGCCGTAAAGGGGGGAAAAGACACAGCCAGGCGGGCGCGGCCGGCATTTGGATGAGGAATGGAACACGCCCTCTACAGCACGTATCCGGGATACTGGCAACTCCGCCCTCGTCTCCTCATCCGGGCAGCCCTCCCCATGATGTCGCCCAAACGCCGCGCCGGGAGGGCCACGCAAACGGCCGAGGCAGTCGTTCTATTCATGGCTGGGCGGGCCTGCGCCCCATGACGCGAGGTCCGATTCATCGTCCGCAAGGCCGCTCGGTGGCGCTTACCTGCCAGCTTGCTGGGGTGGTGAGTGATGGGCTTTCCTCGCGGCTGCTTCCCTGGGCAGGGCCAGTGGACGATGGAGAGATACGAGGGCAGTGGTTTCAGCTGGCAGGTAGTCGTCGTGAGCCCGAGCGCGGAGGATTCGGCGGATGGGGCCTGTGGATAGACGACGGGGACGGGTCGGAGGGGCGATGGGAATTCGCGCTCACCCTATCCGCTACGCACTTGCGGTTGACAAGGAGCCAGGCCGACAGCCATTGCCGCGGTCGGGGCAGGTCGATCGACGGGGCAGCTTGCCAATATCACCACGCGACTAGCCGGGAAGCTAGTTGGGTTGCCTGCAAGCCGCCCCCGAAGGAGAGAGGCCATGATTGTCCGCCCGGGCTGGATGGGACCCAATATCCTGCTCTACGTCCAACTCCCCGGGCCCTGCCAAGTCGGGAGCCCCAGCAGACAGAGATCTGCACGCGCTTCCCCAATCACAGGCCGCTAGGCCAGGATCACCTACCCCTTCCGGGCGCGCATGCCACCCACCCCCTCAGGCCGCGATGAGGCCTAGCCAGGCTGGGCCACCAACACCGGCCGCCTTCAGGGGCCGTCGGTACATTGGTCGAGGTGTGCGGGGCGGCGGCGACGCACACGCTGCCGCCCAGCCTCGATTGCGCAGGAATCCCGGGGCCGCGGCGAGCGTCATCTCATTCCCGAGCCGGACCACACGTCAAGTCGGTCCTTTCTCCGCAGCAGCGTCGGTGGGTAATGAAAAAAAAAACATGGTGTGCTCGAGTGTATAGTACGTGACATGGGTAGCGAGCGAAACGAAGAGGGGGGGGGGGAGGGTTAGATTACGCTTGCCCTCTAGATTCCGCCGCCGTCCCTCTGCGCAACTCGACTCGCTCCGCCTGGCCGCTAGAGGATCTACGTACGGGTGTGGGTTCACCAGCAACTCCCACGGCCCGGTTGGAGAGGAGGGTAGAAGACTACATAGCTGTCGTTCACCGGCACGCTCCTCTGGCTGCTTCACTCGTTTCTCTCTCTTGTCGACATCGCCTCCTCCCTTTCCCACCTGACCGAACCCGAGTGCCCATCAACATCTCATTCCTCTCGACCTTCAGCCCTACCGCGCACTCCACCTTCCCTACGCCTTTTTTTGGTCCAACTCCCCGTCCCTCGCTTCCCACACCCAAGATGAAGTGGTCCATGGTCCTGGGCGCCGCCGCCCTCGTCGTCCGCGAGGCCACCGCCGCCGACTGCCTGAGCCTCGCCCTGACGGCCATCCCCGCATGCGCGCAGTCTTGCTTCCTGAACGGCGCCCCTGAGGTCGGCTGCGGCGCGACCGACTTCGCCTGCCAGTGCGGCAAGCAGCCCGCCATGATGGCCGCCATCGAGGGCTGCGTGCAGACGTCGTGCAAGGCGAGCGAGTTCCAGTCCGTCATCGACGGCGGAGCCAAAGGTGGGTGCCCCCAGCCCTTGTTTTGTTCTGGTTCTTTCCGACCCCTCCTGCCCCTCTCCCTCCCTCTCGGCTGCCCTGTGGCCGTGAGCGGCCTCGCACGGGTGCGTTTGGCGCTCCTAGGAGGACCGACGAGCCCTCCCCCTGGCGTGGTCGGTCTGGTTGCGTTGCGTGGCTGGGACCGACGGCTGCCGGCCTGCCCCACCGCGCCGCCCCTGGGCAGGGCCAACTCGTGCGGGCCCTTGGGCGCCATCTTACCTTTGCCCCTTCTCAGCCCTCTGCGCCCAGCAGGATTAGGGTGGCACGTGCTGACTCGCCCTGCCCTCCACAGTGTGCAAGTGCGCCGGCGCCGACTCGAAGCCGGCCGGCGGCTCCATGGGCGGCTCGTACGCCGCCACCGGCTCCATGATGCCCAGCGTCACCGCCTCGGCCTCGGCCACCACCACGGGCGCCGGCGGCTACCCGACCGCCAAGCCCTCGGTCAGCCAGACGTCCAAGCCCACCGCCATCGTCTCCTCGGGCGCCAACACCCACGCCGCCGCCGGCCTGCTGGCTGGTATCGCCGCCGCCGTCGGCCTGCTGTAAAGCGCGCCTTTTTTTTTTCCCCCCGTGCGAGAGAGCGCGCAGGAGGAGGCGACGGCCGGGGAAACGGGAATCCCCCCCTCCCGCGACGGGCCGCTTCGGCCGTTGCCGTCCATCCCCGGCCCATCTTATTGATTCGATTCCACCGGGGGTGTCGGGGCTCGGAAGAGCCTGGTTTGCATGAATGCCGGAGGGACCAGGCGGGCTCTCCCTTCTTCCCCCCCTCCGCGGTTGACCGAGCCCGCAACCTCGCCGTCCTCGGCCTTTGGATCCCGAGGAAGCCCCAGCAGCAATTCCCTTGGCCGCACGCATGGAGGTGCGGCGGCTTGGGGGCCCGGTGGTTGCGGAACGGAAGAAAGGGAAAAGGGGTCCGCCTGAGGGGAAGGGTCCGGAACGACACTCATCGTGGCCTCGGCGGCCAAGCGTTGAATTTTTTTTCCTCTTCTTCTTTTTATTCTTCTTCTGCCTCTTCTTCTTCTTCTTCTTCTTCTTGCGCCCAGCTTTACGGTGCGGCGTGCCCACATCCGCCTACCTCGTTGCTTCCGTGCCACGCGAAGCGCCACGAACGGGGGGATGGTGTGGGATCAGGAATTGGCGAGCGCGCGAAAACGGATTCATACCCCCGCTTTCGTTTTATTTTTTTTGGAGGGCTGCGGGGGGCGGAGGACTTGTTGGCCGTGGGACGCGCGCACACACGTACCTACACACCCATCTTTCGCCCTCCCCGGCCATCATGTTACGAGGCACTCACGACAAGCAACGAGTTTCTTCGTCAGTCGTTGCACGACAGTTTCTGATAATGATAATTCATACATGGCACCTGCGGCACGGCATGGCTCGGCACGTGCTTTGATTTGCTCCCACCTTTTGTGCCCCCCCCCCCCCCCTTGCTGACGGGTGCGTACATGCCCGTATAGCATGCGCGATAGCGGAGCACCACACAAGTCCCGCCCCTTGGTCTGTCCGCACAACGGGTTGGGGCGGGGACCAGGCGCGCTGCAGTTCGGCTAGAAAACGGGGACAAGGGGCACTACAAGCTGCGGCTGCCTCCAATCTATCTGCCCTGGTCCTCTTCGCTAATCGGCGTGCCTGGCCGGCGGCCTTGGTCACGACGTCGGCCATCCACGGCTTCGCCCCCATCAGAGCACCGGCCGACCTCGCCAGTTAGTCGGCAGCCCTTGCGTCCTAGGCCAAGGCGTTTGCTCTCGGCCCCCCCCCTAGTCACGATACCGGCCTGCTTCGGATGGAGCCGGTGCCATTTCTCAGTCTTCAGCGTTCATACCTAGGCCAGGTGACAGCAGCCAAGGGGCGGGGGGCAGTCGGTCAGTCACTTGATGGCAACCAGCTTGACCACGTGAATGGCGGCGTGGCGGTGAGAGACCGGGTTGCACACTCAGGTACCTACCTAGGCACGCCTTGGATGACGCCCAACCAAGATCCCAAAAGGCACAGGCTTCAAGCATCTCGGCTGACTTGGCTCCGCGAGGTTTGGAGTAAAAATGATAAGTATGTACTAGACGCTGGTGCCGTGTGTATTTACAGCCCAAATCATGCCCAAATAGACATCAGCTACAGCTGATAGCGAAGCCAGGCGAACCATTAAACTTGGCCTCAAACCAAAGTCATTCGCAAAGATATCCGAGGCGGGAGGAACCGACACAGGGTTGTCATCTCGTACTGTGCCGACCGCCAATCCACACACTTGAAGCGAAGCCGTCAGCAGCAAGCCTCCATATCGCCCGCTTTCCAAGGCCTGGTGCAGTCATCCTGGCCATCTTGAAATCTCGTCGGAATATGCCGGGTCTTGCTCTAGAGCTTCTCCTTGAGCAGGCCCTTCATCCGCTTCTCGACGGCGTTCAGGTACTCAGTCGTCGTCACGTAATCCTCGCGGCCCGTCTTTCCGCAAGCCAGGGCAAGGTCCTTGGTCATGATGCCGTCATGCTCCACCGTGTCGATGCAGGCCTGCTCGAGGCTCTCGGCGAAGGCGACGAGCTCGGGGGTGTCATCGAGCTTGCCGCGCTGGATGAGACCGCGGGTCCAGGCGAAGATGGAGGCAATGGGGTTGGTAGACGTCTCGCGGCCCTTCTGGTGCTCGCGGAAGTGACGGGTCACGGTGCCGTGGGCGGCCTCCGACTCAAACGTCTTGCCGTCCGGGGTGATCAGGACCGAAGTCATGAGGCCCAGCGAGCCGAAGCCCTGCGCGACAATGTCGGACTGCACATCACCGTCGTAGTTCTTCAGCGCCATAATGTAGCCGCCCGTGCTCTTGATCATCTGGGCGACCATGTCGTCGATCAGGCGGTGCTCGTACCAGATGCCCTTGGCCTCGAAGGCCTTCTGGTACTGGCCATCGTACAGCTCCTGGAAGATGTCCTTGAAGCGGCCGTCGTACTTCTTCAGGATGGTGTTCTTGGTGCTCATGTACAGAGGCAGTTCCTTGTCGAGGGCCAGCTTGAAGCTGGCGTGGGCGAAGCCCCGGATGCTCTCGTCCGTGTTGTACTGGGTTTGCGCAACGCCGCCGCCGTTCTTGAACTGGAAGACCTCGACCTCCTGCGGCTCGCCGCCCTCGGGGGTGAAGACCATGGACAGCTTGCCGGGGCCCTCGATGACGCGGTCCTTGGCGCGGTACTGGTCGCCGAAAGCATGGCGCCCGATGATGATGGGCTTCTTCCAGCCCTGCACGAGACGGGGGATGCGGGGGATGACGATGGGCTCGCGGAAGACGGTGCCGCCCAGGGCGTTGCGGATGGTGCCATTGGGGGAGAGCCACACTGTCGCACAAGGCACGTCGAATAAGCATTTATGCACGAAAGGAAAAAGCACGTGGGCAGGAGCCACGGGGATGCGACGTCCCTCGCTCGAATCAGAGTGCGGGGGCGGGGTTGAGGCGGCTCAGGCGCAAGCGGGAACGGCAGGATGGGCAACACAAAAGCAAATCCGAGGATGCAGGCAGGGGACGGGGTGTGGAGGTGGTGCGTGGCTTACTCTGCTTCAGGTTGAACTCCTTCACGCGCGCCTCGTCGGGGGTGATGGTGGCGCACTTGACCCCGACCGAGTACTTCTTGATGGCCTCGGCCGCATCGTGGGTGACCTGGTCGCTGGTTTCGTCGCGGTACGGCAGGCCGAGATCGTAGTACTTGAGGTCGATGTCGAGGTAGGGGTGGATGAACTTGTCCTTGATGTCCTGCCAGATGACACGGGTCATCTCGTCGCCGTCAAGCTCGACGACGGGGTTCTTGACCTTGATCTTCTGGATGGCCATGGCGAGACGGGTGGAGTGGAAGAGAGCTACGGGCACGGCGGGTCGAGAAACCGAGGGGAACACAGGTCGGGCAGCGCGGGCAGCAAAGGGGCGGATCGTTCTGAAGGCGTTCATGGTGGCGGGAGGGGACGGGAGAATGGCAGACGCCGTTTCTTATAGCCCGGGAGGGGGGTCGCCTATAGTCGGTCGATCGCGACGGAATTGTCTAGCAGTCCAAGCCGCACTCAATGGTAAGCCGAGGATGAAGCCGGGAGACTGGGGTGGGTCGGCGCGGGCGTACGCAACGCAGCGGAAGTTGGCCGAGGCGCCCGTCGCCAGGGACTGGAGAGAGCCGGCCAAGCACATGGGCGGGATGGGTGCGCGCAGAGCGAGCAGGGCCGCGGGGGAGGCGGGGACTAACCAATAGAGAGGGCGTGTGGAAGCCGAACGGCTATACCGCGAGCTGGCCGCACGGAGAGGCAGGAGGAGGGCAGTACCCACGTTACAAGCTACACGGGAGAGGAGGGCGGCCGGGTAAACGGATGGGCGAAGTGCGACGGGAGGGAACGTGGCACGAGGGGCTCACCACGCGGCGGGCTCCTGCTGTTATACCGACGAGCGGCGGTCTCTGCTATCGGCGCGTAACAAACCGCATTACCCAAAAGAAAAAGCAGCGACGGGCCGGTCCAGGAACCGCAACCATCCATACCCACGAGGTCGGCGACAGGACCGGAGGGGCAGGCGTGATGACGAGCCTCCGCTGGCCGGTCTGCCTGGGGTGACGGTGTTCGCCGTCACTTGGACGTGGTTTCCGACGCTGCGAGGGCGCGCACACGGCCCTGGGCCCGTCCCATCCGCCGCCCAGGGCACCGTCCGTCTAGCGGATCCGCCGTGACGCGATGCCATCACCTGGGCAAAATCTGCAATGGGCCCCCCAAAGAGGGGCGTCGCAACTGCGTCAGCCCATGCCCAGGGCTGCCAGGGTCTCCGAGCCCACCTTTTGCCGATGTGCGGAGATGCGTTGCATGCCCATGCGCTTGGACGCACGGGAACCGTGATCAGTCCAGCTCGGCTCGGAGAACGGCGCAAAGTGCAGCGAGGTCGAACCGACGTTCCATTCGGGCAGGGAGCGCAGACGCTGCAGCCGCTGGCCGACCAGCCCCCGCCCGACTTCGCAGGAACGGATGCCCAGATGCCACGGGCCGGCGGCAAAAAAGAAAAGAAGGTTCCCCCAACCCGTCAGACGCACGTCAACGCGGGCGAGAAGGTGCACGTACTGCAGTGCTTGCATGAAGGTCCCACTCGCGAGAGGCCCGTCCCTGCACCCGTGTGCGTGCCATTGCTATCCCTCTGTCGAAAGAGGTGGCTACCTACATGGCCGGCCTCAACCATCACTGCTCGGGTCGCGCGACCTTCCGCTCCCACTCCATCTCACCCGCTCTTGCGTAGCGTCCTCAAGCTCCTACGGGTCGAGCCGATGCTGCATCGTGCTCGGGTCCGTCACTATCCACCGTTCCTAGGTGATTGGCATCGATCCCAGGTCTTGCCAACATTCTCGATCCTCGACCCACCATGGTCTGGTTGTTACCATGATATACTCGTTAAAGAATCCATCGACTCGCTACTCCATGACCGGATGGTGAGGCGCCTCGGGACCCCACTTCATATCAGCAATCCTGATGAATACCCGAGGGCTCTCCCCACGAAATTTCTCTGGGGTTTTACTGGTATAAATCTCGTGGCCGGTGTCGTCGGTATGGTTGGGCAGCTTCTATCCACAAAGGGCCTCCCGGTTTGGCCCTGCTTCCAATTGCTGTAGGTAAGGCTGATACCTAGCTTCGGCTCAATGGATCTAGGTCCACGGGACGGCCTAGCCACGCTGGTTGCGCTGGCTGCGTTGGTTAAATAGGGCGATAGGGCCAGGAAAGAGGGCTATTGGGTTGGCACTACCATGGATCTATATTGCAACCCAAACATAGGGATGCGCTGGGGGGGGGGGGTTCCGCGGGTAATTCCTATATGAAAGTATCTCGCTCCGTATTGGATATAGTACCCGAAGACCTCTTCGATGGTCTCACAAGCCCTAAAGAACTTGAGAGGCTGAAGGTGTCTAACTCTGCCCCAACAACGTAAACACGAGAGCGACTTGGGTTTATGCTATGTGGTTGGTTGCATTTTACCGACGAATAAATAGTGAGAACACTACAAATTCAATCCATGCCATTGCCCAGTCACCGCGGGTGTTTAGGCCATGTGTTCCTACTTATTGGTTGCCGGGCGCGAGGCGAGGGCTGTTGGCGCCCATGGGGCAATTGTTTGCCCCTGTCTTTCCATTCCCGGCCCTGGTATTGAGAACGTTCCTGTATTTCGGTCTTTTGCTTTTCACAGCGGAAAGGGAGGTGCTGCCCGGGGACGATAGTCGTACACGCCCATATCGTTTCCTCGTTTGCGGACGTGGCGGTGCCCTCCTTTGCGTTTGCGCCTGGGTCCTTCCATCCCGGGCCAGGCGAGCAAGCCGTCCCGCGACGTTCCCGGCAACGACCTGTGTGCACAGCCTCGCGTCTTACTTCTCTCGGATGAGCGGCGGCGATCATGCAGGCCATTCAGGTGGCCCCAGGCCGACTGGTCTGCCTTGCCGCGTAGATGCATAACGTAGCCCCCCCCCCCCCCCCCCCCCCCCCCTTCCCCTCCCCTCTCAGACCGTTATCGAGATGGACTGTCCAATGTCCATCGCCGCCGCGGCGACCGAGTGCGTCGGTGACGGAGGCGGGGAACGATAATATCTTGTGCCGGTTTTTCCAGATGCGAAGTCTTGAGCTGCGCCACCCTCCCTTTGGTAAGAATGTACACCCCCCCTCTCCCCAAAAGAAACACCCTCCGCGGTCTTCTGTTGGGACACCCAAATGCAATCAAACCACAGCCCCGCCTCATCGCGCCCTCGAATCGGTAGCAGGAAAACTGCCGCGGGGCACGTGTGTATGTCTCGGTGTGTGTTTCTGTGTAAGTCTCCCCGCTGTGGTTGGGGGAGCCCGTCCAGGTCCCTCGCTTCCATCCCTTCTCTGGGATGCGCCAGCCAACCACCGAACGCCATCCGAGCCAATATTACACCCAAGGGGATTGAATCAACGAGCCACCGAACGCCATCTGAGCAAGCGGCATAACCAAGAGGATGAGACAAACGAGTATTTCATGGTGAGGTGTCCAGTTTGTCGGTGAAATAAGTGGGAGAGACTCGGTTCGTGGCGCCGCCGGGCGCCTGCTCCTCCTCCCGGGCTGCTTGGCGAGGGAGGACGGCGGGAGTCCTCAATGGTCCCGCAACCGCTGCCGCTTCTTGTCGCACGGGACCCGGCACCGGGGGCATTCGAAGTTGTATTTCTCGACGCGGATGCGGCCGAGGCAGCGCGTGCACCGCCACCAGCTCCGGGGGACGTTCTTGCGCTGCTGGTACCAGTCGTCCGACTCCCCCTTGCGGCGGGCGAGGTCCTCGAGATGGAAGTCGCGGTAGTGGTCGCGGCAGTGGTCGATCCGGTGGAACGCGTCCCCGGACCGTTGGCACTTCGGGTAGTCGCAGTAGAACTTGTCCTTATCCTCGTCGGCCCTGTGGACGTGGTTGATGTGCCGGTCGCGGTCCGCCTTGCGCTTGAACGGCTTGGAATCGCAGCCCCCGTGGTGGCATGCATAGGGTGCGTTGGCTTCGGCGGGAGCCTCCAAGGTGTCGGCATCGGGGACGATGCGCGGGCTGTTGCACAGTGTTAGAGCCGGGCCAAACAGCGGTTCGAGTCGACTTCCGGGCACTTACGCATCACTGCCAAAGGGCATAGCCATGCGCCCTGGCACAAGCGGCGCGGTGGTGTATGCCATGGACCAGTCCGGAGGTTGGTAGATGGTGACATCGCTCTGGGGCACGGGCGTGCCGTTGCTGTACCAGGCGCGACTTGCATCCGCGCCATCGCCCTTGGAGGCAGGCGGGGTGCCATACACGTTGAAGCCGTCGTGGGGCGTCGGATAGTAGTCCATACTGCCAGTCACGAGGATAGGGGTCACGGGAGACAGCTCATCGATGTACGTGGCCGAGTGCTTTGATTCAATCGAAGGACCACGGCTCATGGACGGGGCTGACGGTGCATACATGGTGTCGGTGCCACCCGAGTCGACATAAAAGTAGTCGAGATGGTACCCGTAAGGGGTCTGGTAGCTGCGCGGGTCCATGGTTCTCGGTTATCTCGGGGCCTTGTCCGACTGGGAAAGGGACAACTGATAGGGTCGTGGTCCGGTCCGTTCGAAGGATCCGGCCGCGTGAAAGACGCAACTTGTTGCGACGCACAAATTGTGGCAGACGACCGCCCTTGCTTGGATGATCACCACGAACACGGGGCGGGTCCTCGAGCAAGTCCTTATCCGTGGGGTTGAGCAGGCAGCCAAAGGGACCAGGCTGGAAAAGGCATGAAGTTGCTTGCACGAATGTCGGGGGGATCTAAGGGTCGGTGGCGGCCGGGCAGCAGGTGTCTGTGGATTCCCGGCGCTGGTTCGCAAAAGACGGGATGTGTGCTTGTTTGTCCTAGAGGGCTAGGGATGAGGCCGTCAGATAGTTATAATTCGGCGAGGGCATGGCTGGGGTGACACGCTGGGAAGGAGGCTTCCAGCTGTACTCGCCAGCCACTGGGCGTGCATAGTCCAAGAAGAAGGCGATGTCACTAGCTCTGGGATGGCTGAGTATAGAAAGAGATCTCCGTGCAGACAAGAACACCTTGGGCCGCAGCATGTGCGCTGCATGCAGCTGGTCTGAAACGGACACCCGTCTGGTCCTGCAGTGCCGGGGAGTGCGCGGATAGTCACAGCATCGACATCTCGTGGACGGCCTATGACGGGCCTCGAACGCCGTCGCTGTCCTACGAGATGGCCCATCGGCCGCGACGTAGACTGCCTGTATCGGGGAGGAGAGCACCAAGGCAGCAACCCCTGGCGATATAGCCCGGGCAGGGGTTGCATGTTCTGCAGAGTACGCGGTTTTCCGTACAGGCTTCTACACCCGAGGAATGGTCAAACAGGAAGCGAGTGGGTTTCGGTGAAGCTACATGGGCCTATCGGAACGCATCGAGGCTGAGCAAACAGACTGGCCATGCATGTTGGGCGCCGGCTGGCTGAGAAGTGACGGTATACGTTACAGAGAAGCCATGGCTTGGTCCACCCGTTGGAACGGCGTGGGCCTGGCCGCGCGCCGGAAACAAGGCGAACCAAGCCCTCGGCAGGTATTCCGAGGCTGGCGCTCGAAGCCGGGCAGTTGCTGTTGGTCGAGCTGCTTGTTGGTGGGGAGGACGAGCGGATGGTGATGCTTGTTGGGCCACGCCCGTCCACGTTTTCCCTCTCGAGCCGCCGACGCGATTTCGATGAGCCCATAAGGCATCTCCTTGCTCTATCGTCCCCCGCGGAGAGCCCGTAGCACCGCACGCGCGCGATCCGGATCGAGGGTTGGTTGATGCAATGTGGCCGTGTACGCGCCCCGGCGTGAAGTTGTTCGGGATAGGATCTCGTAGCCAATCAGCCGGCGTCCAGGGTCCGACTGCGCCTACGGCTGCCTAGAGCCTTGCCCTCCACAGCCACGACACATGGTCCCGGTCCTGCATAGACTATTGGTGGGCGCTCCGAGGGCGGCGACACGTAGGTCGTTGCTGACTCCCCTGGTGTCCTTATCGTGGCTTTTTGCTTCTTCCATCCCCATCTCTTTTGCCCTCTCCGCAACTTCTACAGGACCGCCGGCCTCCCGGTTTGCCCTGCAGGATGCCCTGCGGAGAAGCCTCACCAAGGCAGCTGCGGCCTCATGTTTGACTTCTTTTCTGCATTGCTTATCCTGATCTGCCGGCAAGCCTCCGTGGGGAGGGGGGTTTCTGTGCCTCTCGTTTCCATTTGTCCTGTGTGTTTGTGCGCCGAGGCCTCTACTCCTGGGCAAAGCGAGGCTGCTGGTCATTTGTTGGCCGGCAATCCTCGCGCCGCTCCTGGCCAAACACACCTCTTATTTGCTGCCTGGCAAGGCCGACCGGCCCCCCTCCTTTGGGGCCAGGTCTAGAAGGCCAAGCGAGTGTTGGCGTTTGCGGGATCGAGCGTGCTTGTAACACCTTCGTCAGTCAGCACAGATCCTTTTGACATGACAGTCTCGAAGCCCGGGATTCAGCCCTTGATACTTGGAGAACGAGGCCGCCACGGTCTCGTCGAGGTGACACCGAAAACGTGGGTAATAGCCGGCTTTCCGTCAGGCGGATTTGATGCGTATTTCGTATCCTATCTGACCTGCACGGCTTCCTGGTCCCTTCAGCGGTGCGCATGCTATTTGGTAGACTTCGCCCGGCTTCGGCTTCGGAGAGAGGATCCCGGGTGTTTCGAATGTAACCTGCTTCTTATCTGCCTCCGCTGATCCGAGCCGGGGACGAGGCAGAGCGGTCCCCGATACCTAAATATATACTTGGACACTTCTTCCCCAAGACATATCAACGATCTCGTGATTGGTCAGCAACACACCAACACGCGAAGACGACGATTGGTGATTCAGAACTCGTGCCACGTTGCGCGAGACTTCGTTTCTCCTCCAAAACGAATCGATGAGCTCAACGTTTGCAATGACTTGGTCATCAACCACTCTCACTTGAAATACCGCATGTGATAAGTCCGACTGCTGCAACACCTGTCACATGTTCATCCAGCCTGCCGTTTCTACATGCGCTAGCAAATTATCAGATACAGGCGTTTGCAGCCGGCAGAGTGTCAGCCTCACTTCTCTGGAGAATCTTCAGCAAACTGCAATCAAAGCATGTTCACGAGACAGCATGGCCAGTTATACGCCACCGAGTCATCTTATGACCAACAAGAAAGACCCCGAGCTTGGCGTCCAGTAGAGGACCAGCAGATCCGCGAAGAAAACGATTGCGATCTTGAAGACCATGTAAGCCACTCTGCGATGAAACCGACTTACAAACGCCCCGACCCATTGTCAATTCCGGCTCGAAGTAAAATGACAGGATGATACCTGGCACTCGCACCCTGTGACATCCATTACGGACTGCTCCTTTGGAAAGCACAAACACAGAGCTGGTGGGCTATCCAGACCCATAGGCATCACAAGTCGGCGCCAGCCTTGGGAAGCGGATGGAGGGGCATCCGTACCTCAAAGTGATACTACTGCAAACCGAAACTGCTATCCACATCAAATTACATCTCCCACATAAGCCATCATATTTCGTCCTTTCCTCCGCCCGGATTGTACCATCTTCAGCGTCCCGTGATACAAGACGATGCTCCAGTGCAGACCAGTCGTTCGTTGGGAAGTCAGCCTCGGCCTCGGCACGTATGTAGGTAGGTAGGTATATGTGCCCATATGTCGTATTACGCCTAAATGCCCACGCCCACCCCAAGCCGTTGGTCTCGCTCCTTGTCCCCCGGCTCGAGCCTTTAACCTCGCTGAACAGTGCTGCCTTACACAATACATCCCGAGCCATAAGCGATAGGCCGACCGGCTCATGGAAGCGGGGCGGTGCTTACGGCACTGCCGGAACCTCTCCGGTACCTGTCCCCTGCTGGCGTATGTCCTACGCCGTTATCCTTCTCGTCAGCCTGATTCTCTCGCTTGCGCGTGCATCCACACGTATCTTCCCCGTTCGTGCAGTCTAATAAGGCCAAGACCCCAGTCAACCGACAGCAAGAGATCATAAGTACGCTTGCAGGTTGACAGGGCTCACTTAGAGGCGACCAGAGGGTTCTTGAGCTGCAGTCTCTCACTCGCTCGCCCAAGAATGATGAGACCCAAAACGCTTTCCGCCAAAACACCTTTTGGGGCTCCAAACCTCGGTCTTGCCTCGCTCAGCTCGCTTGTTGGATGGCGTGTGTGGTTCTGCTGTGGTATGTGCCAAGAGCAGAGCGTTCTTGGACAGAAACAAAGGGTTCGGTGACCGCCGAGAGAAACCCAATTTAAAGACTCTTCACCTTCTCGGGCTACGGAATATTCGAATCCATTGTAATCCTTTCACAATAACAACCGCCTGCACCCACTTCTGGTAGCACCAGTCCGTTCCTCAGTCCACCTGGGCAATTTCTTGTCCATTACGAGTTAACGTAAGGAAATGTAGAATTATCTCCACTGAAGAATGAGTACAGCCCTTGGCACTTCGAGGCAGGAAATATACCTGACAAAGGACAGATCGTGGCGAAGTGTGCGACGAGCATGTGCCGGCTCGTCACAAACACATGACTGGGTCGAGGCCTGCACCAAACATATTTGTGAGGTCCGGGCATGCCGGCATATAAAGGCAAGAATATTGAAAACGAATCCCATTGGGAGACGGATGTGCCCAGCGACTGTGCCTTTACATCATACCGCTTTCCATCTCCATGGGGTTGTCTGGGTATTCTGCGTTAGGGCTGGGTTGGGGCGACCAGTATGAAGGCCCCAGAACGCTTTGCACTTTAACAAACGTCTCCGAATTACGCCCGTAGTGCACGAAGCCAACATATTAGGTAGGTAGGCATCGTCTACAAGAGCCCGGGAGCGCAGACCAGCAACTTCCGAGAGAGCACCTGGCCAGCATCAGCTAGGACAGATCCCTAACGGCCGTGCAATACTCCAAGAGCGTGACCTCAGATTTGAGTAGGAAATCTAAATGAACGTAAATACGACAGGGGTCGGGAGCCGGCTCGCTCGAAAGGGAGGGGGAGCATGCCATTGGGAACACCAATGGCCTTCGCTCTGGCATCCCAGTCCCCAGGCCGCCGACCAGGTGGAGCTCGGCTGGCTCCGGGGTTTACGTGGACAGATGCTGGACCGGCTCCGGGCTGAACATCATCTTGGAGATGGCACCCGAGTTGGCTCGGTGATCGGTCGTTTTTGAGAAAGCGCGTTATAGCGGGGTAGGATCGCCGCGGGCTGGGTCTGTAATGGCTGGCAAGGCAGCGCCATGCCATTTGGTATCGTGATGCGTGGCGCCGCAATGATGCGGTGATAAGACTGGTATCTCACGGCAGCGCGAGACGGCTATTCGTACAGAGCAAGCATACCGGCGTCTCATGCCCACGAGTCGAGGGATGCGAGCTAAGCTGCTAGGGACCCCTCGTTTGCGTACTGAAACTACCAGTAGACCACTTGCGTGCCGTAGATAGTCTCAACGCTAGGCAGGCCAAGGTCCCTGGAGGTGCAGGCCCGTCCCCGATAGGTTGAGGGTGGCTCCAATCTGGAGTAGAATTTGGTTTGAAGCTCACGGGTCCCTGTAGCCAGCAGAATATCTCCAACTGTAATGGTGGGGTGCTGATGGTCGTCTGACCCTCAAGGCGAGCAAATGTTGTGCGGCCACCACAGCGCCGTCTCTATGCATGCAACCGGCCATCTGCCATGTAGCCCATCTGTAAGGAGTACAATGCTCAGTGCAGTCGGCATGCGTTTCTTGGACAGGCGACAGTGGGATGGACAAGCAGCCAGGCGAGGCCACCTGTGTAGGATATCGAGAGGCGGTGGTGGATGGTAAGCACACCACAACCAAGCGCCAATCCAATGAACTCTGTGTCTGCGGCACGGCATCGTACTGCTAGCGGGTGAGTGGCCTGGCGGTACCTACTTGCTACCGTTCGTTTTTGGTCCCTCTTAAGCCTCTTCCCGTCGGGGAGCCGGTGGCATGCCCAGTGGCCAGGATGTGCGCCCCAATACGACCAAAGGCTTCGTGGAGGGGCCTGGACCTTCTTCTAAGCGGTTGGTACAGCCGGACTGGCAGGTTACCTGTCCTAGGTAGGTATACGTCACCATCTCGGTCCAGAGGAAGAGGGTCGGGGGGAACGTGACGGTTTGCCGATCACTGGACTGGGGGATCGAGCTTTGAAGTTGAGCGAATGCCTCCAATGCAAGACAGGAGCTCTGTCTACCCTCGGAGCCTTCTTGGTACAGCCGGGACCGGTAAGGGATCGCCAGGGCCGCGTACCTGCTCGTATCAGCAACAGTAGTACGAAGTCGGACTAGACGTCAGCAACCGGCAGTAAGCCAGATAATCATATTCCGCCACTAAGGTCGAGCGTTAGCCAGACGGGCGCCATTGAGTTCAGGCAGGCCGGGCTAAGCGGGAAGATGGGGGAGGTCGTGGATGGGCTGTCGGGAATTCATTATCGTGCTTGGTCCGTATCTACGGCCGCTGGGGGTGGTACTTTGACCGGCGGGCCTGACGCACGCCGCACGGCTGACCGAGAGAGTGGCAATCCATGGCCGACAACAGAGATCGACAACCACCGCGTGCTCCTGAAGCCCAAGTAAGGGGCACATGGCGTCTGGAGGAAGATCGGCAACGAGTTGCCTGCAGAGTTGGGTGTGGGGGTTTTTTGCGCGAGCTGGGCTGGCAGGTGGGCGAGCAGGCCAGCCGGTTGCACGGCTGCCCGTGGGTATGACAGAGTGATGCCGTGGCCGTATGCTGTTTCTTAGCTGGAGATTTGGTCATTGTTCATGGCATGGAGACGATGAGACTGGCCAGCGGGCGCTCGTCAAGCGCCGCCACATCTCCGGTGGTAGTGATGGTGGTGTCCTTGCTGTTGTTGCGCCTGCTTCTGTTGGGATGGTGCGCCGAGAGTCGCAAAAGAACGAGACCGGGGAGCTCTTCCGTACCAGCCTAATCAAAACCTGCGGGATGCGAAAGCCGATACCGATCGCCTCTGGCACCAAGGCGCTCCGAGAAACAAGCAAGCCGCGCTTGGTTGCTTGAGTTCGCAAACGGCCGGCCGGGCAAGGCGCTTGTTGGGCGGCATCGGCATGGGATCCATGAACGGATGCACTTGGGCATAGCACGAATGTGGCAACGCAACCTAGAGTCACCTTGTCTTTGCCCCACTGGTTGCATGAACGACCGCCAGCCCGGCTATTTCTCTCGCTTCTGTGTTCCGGCACCCATGGCGGTGGTTTGATCTAGAAGCCTGGGAAGCCGGACGCCGCCAGCTTGGGCCATGGGAGAAGACCCTGAAATGGACATCATGTTTCAGCGTGTGTACCGAACCACGCATATCTCGGGGCCCAAGGGGATTAGTGTCGATGCCTAGACACCTAAGTAGCAGCCGATCCTTCCTTCGTACCTGCTCCGATCAGGTATCCGTCGCATGAACTTAGACTTTGGGCACTTGAACGCAGAATCACAAGCCTCCACCACAGACGGGGGGGGGATCCAGATTGATAATGGGAGGGTTGTGCGTGTCTCCCCCCGAGCCCGTTGCCACTTCGTCTCCTTCCTCTCCTCTGCTTCTTGAGTCTCCGAAGCAAAAAGGAAAGCAAGTGTGCGATAGAACATCAGCTGAGCCAGCCCAGCCGGGGTCGCACGCCTCTGAAGCTCTCCCCCCAGCTACACGGGAAACCGTACGCCGCCCTCTGATCCATCGATCGCCTGCCTGAACCTACGTGGCACAGGCTCAGGCACAAACGCACGGTTGAGACGAGCCTGGATCGGTGTCGTCGTTCGGCAGCGAAGTGAGGGCAGGTCGGTACCTCGTGCTGGGATCTGTACCTGGCATCCTTTCCGACACACACGCAGGCCCTGACGTCCCATCCCATCCCGCCGTCCCTCAAGCAGCCATCCCTGTGCATCCCTGTATCCTCTGGCAACGGCCTCCTGCCCAGTAAAAGAGCGGCACTTGCTACCCAAAGCCCACTTTCCCGACCGCTTGCGCATCCAACCATCCCCCATCTCGCACATGGGCCTCGATTCACTGCCTGCCTGATCCCGACCTACCCTACGTACATTGGCCGTGTTGCTCCATCGTCTTGTCTTGCTGCTCTCTGTTGCTGCTGGAGCTATAGCCCGCACTGGCACCCCACGGCCGGCCACTTCAACGTGACACGCCGTCCTTGGCCCTAGACGCTGGAAGACTAGCCGCCCCATTCGTCTCCCCTCGACTGGTTTGCAACGCATCACCTCCGCCTCGCTGCAGAGCAAAGAAAGTACTACCGTCCCTGAGCTATCCAGCCCGCTCACTCGACCTATTATTTGTTCACTCCCCCGCTCCCCTCCAAAAACCCGTGCCCAGCACACAGTACCGCCCCCAACCTGGACCACACCGCAAACTGACATTTCAACCACCACCAACCTTTGCGCGTAACCCAGCTCTGGGCATAACACCATCTCGGAATCCCTTCTGCTCCCTTCGCCTGACCGCGATCCTCCCACCGCCACCATGAACCCTCACCAGAAGAACAAGATTGACGTCAAGGTAAGCGCCCCCCCCCGCGTTGCCATCCTGCCACTTAGAACTCGCCCAAAAACCCCCACCTACCCACTCGTACCACCGCACCCGACCTTGGACATGGACGTACGCCCTTCCAGAGTGCCTCTCGAAGCACAAGCATGCATCGCCTGCCTCCGCTTTCTTTTTTCGTGCACCGAGTCGTTCTGGGCTTCGTTTCGGTCCCTGTGTCCTGTTGCTAACATGTGTCTGCCCCACCAGACTCTCTCGCCCGAGGAGCAGCGCCTCTTCCGCCTCTACGGCAAGCTGCCCTCCAAGTCGGACCACTTCGCGAAGCACCTGAAGGACCGCAAGTACTTCGACAGCGGCGACTATGCCATGTCCAAGGCTGGCAAGGGCGACTCGGTCGACGCGGGCTCCGTGGGCTCCCAGCACCCGGTTCCCGAGAACATCCCCCACCTCTCCTCGCCCAACGGCCACAACGGCTCCACCCAGCATCACGGCAGCATCGGCGGTGCTGCCGGCGCCAGCCCCAACCAGAGCAGTTCCCCCATCAAGGAGGGCAGCTTTCTGAACCGTGAGACGAGCGCCGATGATGCCGAGGAGAAGAACCAGGCTGCTGGTCTCGCCACCGAAGGCTCGAGCCCACAGGCAATCCCCATTAGGAAATAGGCGAGACGGGCGAGGCATGCGCCCAGGGGACAAAATGGCCAACATACCATTCGATACGAAACAAGGACTGGCGTTGCATTTGAAGCCATGGAGGCTGGGCGTCATGGGCCAATGCTGTGATTTCCGTTGCGATCAGCAGACACCTGGGCGCCAAGCGCCCATCGCTACTCAGAACGCTCGCTTATGAGGTTGCCTGACTCTAATGGGTTATATGTCAATGGTGGACTTGGGCCTAGAGGGCTTCCGAAAGAAGAAGCATGGGACTGGGGGGTAAGTCTTGTTGGTTTCACTCACGATGACTACGAGGGGATAGTTCTACGGCGTTCTGGCTTGACGTTTACACTGGATGCTCTGGCATGAGATACTGGCAACAAGATCGAGATAGTTTTTGCTGCACAAACCGACTTGAAACGTCCCTTTTTGTACTTGCCGTTGCTTTGGTATCTGCGGTCAAAGGGGTCGGTACGGGTGTGCGTCCAGTCCCATTCGCAGGTGAAAAGGCACAGCACGACCGCTTAGGCAATAAGCCACTCTATGGCAGTGTGTCAAGGAATTAATCTTTTGGAAGCCCAGGGATGCTTGGGTTCAGGGGCAAGCCACAAGTAATCTATCATGCAAAGTCGACGCCTGTTCCGTTTATTTTTTTAACCCACTCTATACCAGGTGTTAGGCCCAATAAACAACCAGTATCGTGCCGCATATCTCATTTCCATTGATTTCCAAGCGAACCGTGCCCATCCTCGGGAGTCAGTCCCCATATCGCGGAGTTTACGCCTCGAGAGCCTTAAGGGCCATGGCCTTGGCACCCTCGAAGGTCTTGTGTCCACCAATGAAGCCAGCGGCGTGTACAAACACACCGCCCGGGATGTTTGTGATAGCGTCCAAGTCCCCGTCCCGGGCGCCCCTCCAAGGCTCGGGCAAGGGCTTTCGGCTCTGGAAGGAGTCCTTGGTCACCGGCACCGTCTGCACGCGCCATTTGGCGTCGGGCACAGGCTTCTCGGCGTAGAGGACGTACAGCACCTTGTCCTCGACGCCCTCAGCCTCCTCGAGAGTGTAGAGGTGGTCCTTCCACGGCACGCTCTGGCCCTCCATCACCATGACGCGGCCCCTGGGGTCGTACTCCTTGCGCTTCTCGTACGCGGCGCGCACGATGTCCCGCGCCGGCAGCCAGGAGCCCGTCAGGAACTCGAGGTCCCGCGAGAACTCGGTGCCGATTCTCTCGCTGGCGGCGCCGAAGCGGGCGTCCTCGTCGGCCTGGGCGGCGACGGGGTCCGAAGGAGTGGGGTCGTTCCAGTTGGGGTTCAGGCGGCCGACCATGGCGCCCAGGGTGAAGCCGCCCTGGCTGAAGCGCTTCTCGATGCCGGCGGCCTCGAGGGCGGCGGGGTCGTACGAGGAGATGCCGTTGTCGTGGGCGTCAAGGGCCTCGATGAAGCTCTCGTACAGCTTGTTCCACAGCATCTCGACGTCGGCGTCGTCCTCGGGCTTGCCGAGCTGCTGGGCCACGAGGGCCTTGCCGAAGTGCAGGTAGACGAGGCCGGCGCTCGACAGCTTGGTGTTGCGGCCGGGGAAGGTGGTGGCAAAGGTGCGCTGGTGGTGGTCGTAGCGGTTCTCCTCGGGCTTGTACTCGCCGCCCACGTCGACGACAGTGTGGCAGGTAGCCAGCTTGGCCGGGTCGCGCGTGCGCACGAGCTCGGCGTCGTGGTAGGCGGGCAGCTTGCGCAGCATGTAGACGGCCAGCGCCTCGTCGGCGTGGAAGTGGCCGTTGTGCGTGCCGATGGTGAGGGGCGACCCGGAGGTCTTGAGACGTTTCGCTGCGTTTTCGGCCATTCTGGCAAGCCGTAGCATGAACCGGGAGAGGGAGACTTGAGATTGGAGTGGTCAGTATCACCCTGGAGGACCGAAGACCAGAAGAAAGCTGGAGGAGGATTTACTGGGCTGAATATGTGGGGGTGGGATCCCGAGAGGGACAAATTTAAGTGGGGTTGTTGGAATTATCACGGCTGCGATTTGGCGTCGTTCGATTGAGTAGTACGATACGTCGTTGCGTCTATAGGAGAAGGGAGAGCTACTACGAGGAGCGACTCTTCTCGACCTGCATGGGTATGCACGTATGTATTTTGGGTAGTTGGCAGGCTGAGCACCCATTGCAAGGGATTGGCGGCATACAGGCTGGCTAAGAGGTAGCAGGCAGCCTGGCAGCCTCCTTACCGATTATCCCCGGGATGGGATGCAGCTAGGGATGGGTAAAGACAGCCAGCAGCGCCAGCTTCACCAAGCGTCACGGGTGCTTAGGGAGCTTGGTGTTCGGTTCGATGCACCTGCAGCCATTTGTGCCGTGATTGGAGCATGCCGGCTTGAGGCACGGGCAGCCCCGACAGGATACGAGCTGTACATGACGAGGTACCTACGCGGGCGGCTGATGAGTGCACTCGGGAAGTGTTGACGGCAGTGGGCAGACGATGTACCTAGCGATTGGAGAGGACGGGAACCATCACTGGCCTCGCGGCTTTCCAACTCTCTCCCTCGCGCGAGCGCGTTCTCTCTCCCTCTCCCCGTCTCTCTTTCTCCGTGCCAACCACCCAGCCATCCAGCTCTGGCTCTGGGAATCGTGGCAGTCAGAAGGCCCCAACATCCTTTCCGCTCCTTGCGTCGCGCCCGTCACGCCTGTATTCATCGGCACATGGGCCCCCAGACCCAGCCCGCCTCGGTCCGTACAGTTTGCCAATTCTCTTCCTTTGTTTCTTGAATGCGCACCTGTCTCATTGCACTGCCACCACACTGCACCATCGCCGATTACTTACATCGACCTCCCCGAACCCGCGGCAAAACCCATCTACTACCACCTTGCACTATCCCATCCATCATCTCAACATAGCGCCGACGCGCTCGCCGCCGCCGTCGCCATGGACGACAAAGCTTCAGGAAACCCCGACCCGGGCTCGCGCAACCGCAGCCAGGACGACACGCAGCCAGGCGATAGCAAGCCCTCGTACAAGTCCTGGAAGAAAAAGTACCGGAAGATGCGTCTGCAGTTTGATAACTGCATGCAACAAAGCGAGAACCTGCACCAGCTCGAGCAGAAGGCCTTGCGCACCGCCAAGCGCCTGGCCGTCGAGAACGAGTAGGCCACCCCCCGACTGTTTTTTGCCTTGGCTATGCTGACCGGAGCCCGTAGTCGCCTGATGGACATGCTGCTCAGCATCAACGAGTGCCCCAACGTTCCCACGGAGCGCCGCATCGACCTCAACGTGAGCAATGTCGAGGAGGACACCGACGACGACGAGCCGCGCCAGCAGCCCACAAAGACACTGCGGGACCTCATCGAGGACGTGCCCCACGAAAGCTACGATGAGTATGTGGAGCGGTACCCCGAAGTCCTCGAGGAGATCTCGCCCAAGGATCCGGAGCTCTATCCCACATCTTTCCTCTCCGCGGATGACATTGACAACTACCTGGCTGAGCTCGATGCGCGCATCGGCCTCAAGCCGAAACCCATGGTGCCTCCGGCCGCGCAGTCCGCAGCTGGCGGAAACGGATCGTCGGCCAACTTCGCGCTGCGCAACCCGACCAGTGTTTACAACTGGCTTCGTAAGCATGCCCCCAAGACCTTCCTGCAGGATCTGGAGAAGGAGAAGGAGAAGGACAAGGATCACGACCACGGCGACAAGGGGGAAGGCAGCGGCAAGCGCAAGGGTGCTAAGGGCAAGCGGCAATCTGCCGCCAGCCGCAAAGAGGCTGCCGAGGGCATGGAATATGACGAGGAAGCTGGCTACGATGCGCAGAACTTGGCCGGCATGCGCGGTAAGCGGAAGAGGGGGGACGACGATGGGGGCTATCGCCCCAAGGGGGGGGTCAGCCGTCCGACCAAGAAGCGCAAGAGCAGGGACTTGGGTTCCAATCCGCCTAAGAGCCGTAAGTCGGCCGGCTTCGCAGACTGATGATGGGGTTCGTTACAGGAAGGCCAGGGTGCGAGGGCGTTCCGGACCAGCAATCCGTGTACAAATATTGTACTCTATAATGTTTCCGGGATTAGGGGGTTTGACAAGACAGTGTTAGGGACTAAGCAGTTAGAAGGCAAGGCCAAGTTTGGATGGCTCCGACGGGGGGTGGGGGGGCACCTCATGTGCACAATGGATCTGCCTTGCCGCGCCCGTGGTCTTGTGTGTGTGATGTCGGGTCTGGCGTTGGCATTGGATCCTATACGGGCATTGTGCATCGTTGCCAGGCCTCGTCTCGACAGGGCTGTTGGCTCGGCACGCCTGGCGCGTTGCGTCTCTGCTAGAGTCGTGACCGGCCAGTGGAAGATCCGCGGGACAGAGCTGCACTAAAACTCAGATGCAGCTGCACCTTGCCCAAACCACTTGACGGCATCCTGGCTTGACGCTTGGAGATCATCATCATCGCCCTCCTTCCCACGCCCCCCCTCCTCTTCTCTCTGTATCTTTCCCCCCCTTCTACTCCCTGTCCATTATAAACCGGATTGACCCTCCCCCTCCCCGCGCCCATCATGCCCATCCGCCGGACGTACATCGTCGAACACCTGGACCCGGAGCTGGGGCCGTGGTCGGCGCTCGAGTACCGGGCCATCGCGCGCGAGACGGCCGCGTGCCAGGGCACCTTCATGCTGTCGTCACTGCCCGACGGCTTCCAGGTGCCCGAGGAGCTCCAGCGCGAGCCGGCCTTCAAGGCCGAGACGCGCGGCGTCGAAGAGCTCTACCCCGCCGGCCAAGGCAAGGAGCGCGTCTGCCTGCTCGACCCCGCCGCCGAGAAGGACCTGAACCCTGACGATAGGCACGAGTTTGATGTATTCCTGTTTGGCGGCATTCTGGGTAAGTGGGGGAAAGGGAGCCCGAGGGCCGAGGGCGCGCGCTGGCAGCCCTTCCGCCCCTCCTCCAGCCTCACCGGAGCCCGCGCGGCCATGCTGATGACGGGTCGTTGACTAACACGGACGCATATGGCACACAGGCGATGACCCGCCACGAGGTAACTACAGTCCCCTCCCCCGGCGGACAGGCCCTTGAATGAGGCGCCCGGGCGGCCGTAATCGGCGGCGCGGGACGAAGAGACGTTGAGCTATGCGCTAACCGCCGAGGCCGGCAGACCGTACGTCGGAGCTCCGCAAGAAGGGTTTCCAAGGCCGCCGGCTGGGCCCCGTGCAGATGACGACGGACACGGCGGTCCGCGTGACGCGAATGGTCGTGGAGGAGCAGTGTAAGTTCCCCAGGGGGCGGTGCTTGCTCTCGGTCCTCCGCGGGCGTCTCCAATAACCATGTGCTTTCCTCCCCCCCTCTAGACACGCTCAACATGGTCCCCTACGTCGACCACCCTGAGCTCAAGTTCAACGACAAGGAGAGCACACAGATGCCCTTCCGCTACGTCACCGACAAGGATGGCAAACCAATCATGCCCGAGGTACGCAATGCCGGAGCCTCCCCTGCCAAACCGCGTGCTTCCAAATGAGCGCGTATCCTTGCGGTGCTGACACTCCTCCCCCCCCTTTCTTTTTACCAGGGCATGGTGGACTTGATCAAGAAAGACGCCGACAAGGCCATCGATGACTTGTTCTGAAGAAAGAATGGTTCTTACTGGCAAGAGTGGATATCAAAATCATGAATGCGGTCTGGCTACCCCTCTATAAACACCCTGTGCCGTCCGTCCTATGGGTATCTGCAATAAAGAACCCAACCATGGGTGTCTGTCCGTAATTTTCACGTGGATCCACCCCAGGACCCAACGATGCAAAAGAAAAAGGATCGCCGTTCAGTGGAAAAAGGAAAAGCGAGAAGATTTGGGTTTGGTGTCCACCTTTTGGGTGTTCTCGTCCATGACCTGCTGCGCGTGGTTCACGGCCTCGGCGTGCGTCGCGCCGGGCAGACGGCCGTCGGGGTCCACCCTGTCTTCGTCGTGGTCTTCGAACAGGTCCATGATGCGGCCCCGGCCGGTGGCGCGCTGGTAGATGGCAAAGGTGGTGCCGAACTCGCGCTGGGCGCCGACGTGGATGGCGTCGAGCAGGGCGACGGCGAAGTTCTGGCAGTTGTTGCTGATGAGGTTGTAGGCCGGGCGCCTCTGGCGCATGTTGTGGATGACCATCTCGCTGGCCTGGCGCAGGGCCTCGTCGTTGAAGCGCGTCTGGCCGACCTCGAAGGTGTGCCAATCGTCGCGGTTGACACGCTCGTTGATGTAGATGACGTCGAGCTTCTCGTCCATCCACAGCTGGTGGCAGTAGTCGCCGACCAGCACGGCCCAGTGCTGCGTCGGGTCCGGGTACGACCGGATCTTCTCCGTGATCATCTTGCCGAGCCCCGTCTCCTCGGCGAACCACTTGCCGGCCAGGCCGGCGACGGGGTGCCAGCCCAGCTCGACCTTGCGCGGCCGCCCGTGGACCGTGGCGTCAGCCGGCGGCACGACGTTGGGCTTCTGGCCGAGGCCCAGCCCGCGCTCCAGCGCCATGCGGCCCTTCAGAAGCCCCTCTATGGACATTTCCTTGGCCTTGCCGTAGCCCTCCTTGCTAGTGGGAAGCGTGAGAAGAGGGGTCCCATGACGAGGCCGGGTAGGTGGGGGGAGGGGGCAGGTTCGGGGTTGGCTTACAGGAGGGCTTCGTAGTCGATTTTGTGCCCCTTCTTCGCCTCGTCCTCGGGCTCGGGCGTCTTCTCGGGCGTCTTCTCGGGCGACCTGCTCCGGGAGCCGGGCTCATAGGCCGGTGACGGCATCGAGCGCGGCTGCTCTTGGCTCTCTTCCTCCATGGCGGGTTTCGGCGACTTGGACCGGCCAAAGCGGAAGAAGCGGTGCCGCGAGGACTTGGGCGACGGGGATGTCGGCGGCTTCAACATTTCCGCACGCGCCGGACAAAGAAAACACCGAAATTATTACTTGCAGTCACGGCCCAGCCCGGCGGCCGGAATAGACGGCAGACGAAGTGGTGGTGCTTGCGGGCCTGCTGTTGGGTCCTGAAACTGGCTTTCTGACCAGCCGCTATCCGCCCGGCCGGTAGTTCTGGTTCTGGAGGGGGTAGCGTCTTGCGACAGCAGCCCAAAGGACGACGTTGACGACGACGACGACGACGACGACGACGACAGCGACCCTCGCTTGGCGCAGGCGGAGCCGACAGGAGCGGGCTGGGGACGGGGCAGCAGTGGTGGTCGTCCCCAACAGGCAAATGTACGGTACCTAGGTAGGTATGGAGTATGGAGGCAATGGAAGGAAGTGGGCAGTTTGGTAGCAAGTAAGCAAGCGGGCTCGTCCGGCCACACGCTGCCCGACGGCACTGCTGCACTGTTGCCCTGCTGGATGGGGCCTACGAGCGAGTACACGTACGGAGCGGCCACCCTGAGTGTGTGCGTTCTTGGCCGCTTCGGTAGGGAGGGGAAGTCAGCAGGTACACACACACACACACACACACGCCGTCTTCTTGCTATTAGCAGATTCAGCCCCGGCCGCGCTCCATGTCATCACCACTGGGGCCGCCAACCCACTTGGAGTAAAGCAGGCCAGCAAGAAAGCCTTCCCTCGGCCATGGATTTCTATAAGTTGGTTGGCAGGTCTGGGCTGGTACCTGTTTGCGCCCACCCACGCTGGCCCGCTAGCGTGCGGGTATCGCCTCACACGCCCGGGCGTACCAGCGCGGGTGGCATTTCACCATGGGCTCCTGCGGCTCGAGTCATGCCGGGCAAGCCTGCCAATGGCCGGGGGCGCCGTGCAACAGTCATTCCCCATCCCATGACCCGAGCGAGCCAAGCGCGATCCTGCCCTCGCCCGTGGCGGCCGCGACGGGCCAGTTCGAAAATCGTAAATCCGGGACCATGGACTAGAATGCTCGGGTCGTCGGCCGCCCGGCATCCGACACAATCCATCCGAGAGACAAGCCTTCGCGCTCCCGGGCTAATAGGCATCGGATGCGACGGCACGTGTCGGGTCGGCCTGCCTTTGCGCATGCAGCAAAGCGTGTCACGAACGTTGGAAAGATCGCGCCCCGTATGCGCCAATCGAGGGTCGCATGGGGGCAGTGGGCCCTCCAATTTACCGATCCCGCGAGAGCATCGCTTTCGCTCCCAGGGCAGCCCAGGGCTGAGAGGCTGGTTGAGAAACACCCTGAGCCGGAGCCCCCGCCGTGCACGGCTTCTGTCCCGGATATTGGCTGTATAAAAATACCTGCCAGGGCGCCCAGGGTGGCGTTGAGGCTGGGCCCTGACGACGCAGGCTCAGCCACGGCTGGGGTCGGTGCACGATCCGCCCTGAAGGCTTCACTGACAAACAGCCGGCTTTGGGGGACCGCATGCGTATAATGCCGATCCCTTAGGCCTGGCAATTGCCCTTTCCCTTCAGCAATCCGCTCACCAGTGCAAAGTGTACTGATCCCACGGCTCGTCAGGAACCGAGCCACAAATTTCGGTTTCCCGAGGTACTGCCCACACAGTAACAAAAGACGGGGCTTCTCCTGTGCTACCAGCAGGCTTTCCCCGCCATGCAACGGCGCGTTTCTTTGTATATCCCGTGATTAGTATCCCTCACAGGTGGCAGCTTAGCTGGACGTGTTTCTCTTTGGGCCGCCGGACACAAGAAAAAGCCATGGGGGTCGTTTCGTCGACATGCTGCGGCATGCACTTGGCTCCTTGAGCATCGAACCGTTTGGTCGACGAACTACTGGATCGACTACGGTCTATTCTCTGGCAACGTTCCTACGCACTGAATACCCTTCCCCGACACGTCAACCAACGAAGACGACGACGAATGGGGTGTCTGGTGGGGGGTGTATGCACTGCTAAAGCTCATCCTTCCCCTATCCGATACGCGAAGCTCTCATGTACTTCGCTTTCTTACCTAAAGCGGACACAGACGCATCTATGCAAGACTGCCCGAGTCCATGCTAACTCCGGCCATTACGGTTTCTTCCTAACGACAAGCTGAAACCCCATGAGGCCCTCATTGGCTACCAGGTGGTCGGCTCGCCCACCGTCGAAAGCATCGACGACTACGTAGACGGAGGATACCACCCTGTGAACCTGGGCGACATCCTCGATGGGAAACTGGAGGCCGTCGCGGAACTCGGGCATGGCCACTTCTCAACCGTGTGGCTGTAATTCGACAAGCCCGACAAGGAATGGAGAGCAGTGAAGACCCTCGCCGCTCGTCATTCTATCGACGAAGCCCCAGGACTAGAACTGATGCAGAGTGTGCGCCCTGATCAGCGCCGTTACTGGTCGAGCGCCCACCTCAAGCTGCCGCTGGCTTGCTTCCTTGCTCAGGGGCCCAATGGGAGGCATCTCTACATGATACAGCGCATCTTCGGTTCATCCATCCAACGGGTACGCGACAGGGCGAAAGGAGAGGCCGATGCACCCAGACTGAAGCAACCCCTCTTCCAGAGAGTCACGGCGCTCGAGAATTTAAGGGTTCTCGGCGTCTGCCACGGCGACTTCAAGATACACAGCATACTCTTGGGTTTAAGCAATATGGACCATGCGAGCAAGAGGGAAATGCTGGCCCTCCCCGATCTCCCCCGTCGACCCGAAGTCATGCGCTTGGAGGATAGTTAACCCAGCGGTCGAGCCCCTGATTATCTCGTAGAACCCGTTTGTCTTTGGACGAAGCTCCGTGAGAAGGACACTCATGCTGTCTACGATATCGCCGTCGTCGGCTTTGGGCTTGCCTCTCATCTTGGGCTTGGCCGTACTTTCATGGCATTTGTGGCGACGATGGCTAGGTACCGAGCCTCCGAGGTCTACTTTCCCAGAACCGCCACTGCCGGACCGGCCAGTGACCTATGGGCCTCCGTATGCTCCATCATCGAGGTTTACCAAGGAAACCGTGGACTATTCGGGACACGTGACTGCCGGGCATATGTCGAGGATCTCGAATATCTCTTAGGGCCACTTGCTGCGAAGCGCAGACGAGCTGTTCCCAACCCGACGTGCTGACACTCGCTGGCCTCACATTCAGAATATTCAAGCACCACCCTTGGGATCGTATTAGCGTTGGCGGTGTTACTCACCAAGAGTGGTTCAGGGGCGCTAGAGAAACCCTGACATTGAATAATGCCTCGGCTCTGGAGGTATACCCCGAGAGTTCCGTTCGTCCTGACCGTACCAGCGACGTTGACTCTTCCGAGGATGGGCCTAATTGGATCTATACTGGGGCCAGATTGCTTCGGGTCAAGTGGGGAGCTCCTGATGATGGATTCCTGCGTTTGCCCCCGGCGATGCCCAGGCCTGTGAGCCAAGACGATGTCCCCTCCATTGACAACGAGGATCTGGTTTCGTACGAGACAGACTCCAGAGCCCGGCCAACGTAGAGCTGACATCCGCCCGTCACCCGGACCGAGGCGCTTCTGGCATGATAATACTTATTTACCGACAAAGAGGGCCTTTGTTTAAGCCATATGGAAAACCAGGATGATACTAGTTGGGCGTAACCCCATACATCAGGCCTGCCTTGGTCCGACGCTCCGGGCTAGCATCCGTTCCCTGGCAACCCAACCCCCTCCAACGTAGCTCGTGATGGCTTCTATCCTTTGTTCGAGTCACCCTAGAACGTTGCTGTTGGGCTATCCGAGCCATCTACTAGTCTTTGTCCGACGGCCGTAGCTGTCCTAACGGCAGATGGGGAATGATCGCTCCAGATAAGGAAGCGTTCATGAGAACAAGTGGTGTACTCAAGTGCGCTTTTCGGGGCAGATCACCGTCTTGATTCGGGTGCAGTTAGTCCGTTCACGGGCCACTCTGCACTTCTTTCCTCGCGTGAAAAGAAACGTTCCGCCTCCCCCCGGATCTTGCGATTGTTCAAGATGCGGAAAAGAGGCATGACAAAGGGAGACGGATCACAGACACGAGATGGATTCGGACGCCTAGTTCGCTTGACGAGCTACGAGACTTGTCGCATACGCGATTTGCGATTACGATATACTACAAATAATCACGCAAACCGGCTTGTTAAGACCGCCCCAGTGCGCAACAAACTAGTACAAGGACCCCCCCCCTGACTGAGACCTATTCCCCGCATACGCATTTTCCAACTACGGGCGAGCAGCTCCCCAGCCTCGTGCCGATTCCCGAAGGAGCGGTACTTGACGCCGGCGAGCCTGGGTCCCGTTCGCCCGCCGCTGAGCCCGCCAAGGCCCTGACCGACTCATCAGTTGCCCGTCCCGAGGCCGACCGAGCGCTCCCGTGTAGGAACAGCGTCCTGCCTCCGTCGGGGGACCCCCCGACAAGACGCAGTAAACTCCGGGCACGATTCGTCGGAGGGGGAAAAAAAAAACAACCCTCGACGACGGACCCGAGGAAGAGACGCCCGGGAGGGAGCCCCGGTCTCCCCGCCACGGCGAGGGCGGGTGAGGGTATCGAGGACTGTTGGGGGCAGCGAGAGAGCATCCAGGACAATGGACAGGGGAGAAAAAGAAAGGAAAGGGGTGACGTGGGAGGGAAGGGGGTTGTCAGCACAAATGTCTTGTGTTGGTACCCTGCTTACTTGGGCACTCTCCGCCTGATGCGCAGTCCCGCGTCTCATCCCGCACTGCCTGCCTGTTGAGGTGTACGGCTCGCAACTTGCACCTGGCGTATGGATCACCCCTCCTGGTGTTGCTACGCCTCAATGGTTGATTTCTCCCGCGGCCGAAAGAGGCATGGATACCATGGTCCGTGAACGTGGCTTCGGGACGTATTTCCGTCAAAGACCGAGGGGTTGGACTCCCCAGAGACGGTGAGTGATGAGTGGCCAAGCACAAGAAGGGGAAATAATGCCGCAAAGTATAATTGCCCCCAGACAGCGTTGGGATGAGGAGATGGTCTCGCGGGCTTCCAGGGTCCCGGCTTTCCGTCAAGGCGCCCCCGAAGTGGCGACCCATGTCTTGGCTCCATGGATACCAGGCACACGGTGGCTGGTGATGATTCAAGCCATAGCGTTGCCCGCCTGCTAGGGCGCGCAGGGTAGAGAAACCAATCTACCGAATTATATTCGCACCGAAGGGGCCACTGCTGACTTTCACAGCTGAAGTCAATCTTCAAAGGACGAGATATCAATATTGGACTGCCTATGGTATCAAATGATCCCCGCATTCGAGGGGGTTTTCCAGGAGGAAAAAAAAAACAAAACACCCAAACACCGACCGTATATATCACGAATGCCAGCTCCCTTTCGCGCCTTCCTCGAGGGACTGCAGGATTCGACACTTCCACAAGATGCACATCTTCTCGCGCTCCAAGTTCTTGAACTTGGGGCCCAGTGGGCCCGTGACGTAGTGGTATTGGCCAAACAACCTCCATTGTCGGGCATCGTCCAGGCCGTATAACTTGTCTCCCCAAGGGCCCTCGTAGTGAAACCAATTCGTCGGGGCGTCGGGGTTCTCCTTGGTTGGCTCTAGTCCGTCGGCGTCACCCGTGGCCTCGTAGTCGTACCAGTAGGATCGGATGTTCTTGGCAGGGTCCCAGAGCGGGCCCTTGTCCGTCTCGTCCTTCAACATGCCGAAGGGCAGGACGTACGGGTGGTTACCCGGAGCGGCGTACATGGCGTGGCTGCCAAGAGCGCTGTAGATGACAGGTCGCTCGACCTGTGTGTCCAGGTGGCTGCGCTTTTCCACGGCGTGGAACGCGTACGCTTGCCCGCCCTCGTGCTCGCTGAAGTAGACACCACGGGGGACGCCGTGCTCGAATCGGACCATGCAATGCTCCCAGTCGCCTACGTGGTTTCCGAACCGAATGCCCAGCACGGTCTGCCCGAGGTTGTAGGCGTAGAAAAAGAACCAGAAAGCGTCCACAATGCCGGAGCCTTTGTCAACCAGCACCAGAGTGGCCGGCGCTTTCGAGTAGCCCTCTTCGTCGGGCTTGTGGTGAGGCGTCGGGGGCACAAAGTCTTCGGCCCCCGGCGAGGAGCGTGGGCGACGGCGCGCCGATGATTGGCCTGCTTCCGACGGGCGATGAGGTCGTTTGCGCGGGTCGGATATCCGGCGCAAGGGATGGTCGCGGTCCACCTGGGTCCAGCTTGTGCTCTCGCTGAGGTACGGCTCCTCCCCCGACCTCTCTGGTGAAGTGTGCTCAACGCCTTCGTCGTCCTCGGCGAACGGGGTGGGGATGTTGTCGCGGCTGTGAAGCCACTTTGGCCGCGATTCGACGTCGTCGTTGCTCTTCAAAAAGACGAAACCGGGCTCCGTATCTAGCCCGTGTAGGGAGTCCAGCCCTATGGGGGCCGTGTCGTTCAACTGCGTGTCGTTGGCAAAGGGTGACATATGCCGCACGTGGTCGGCGATGTCGGAGGGCCAGAAACTCTCGCCCGAGTACAGGTGCACCAGCGGCGCATACTTGAGCACGTAATCGGGGATTTCTTTCAGGTTGCTCCCTTGGCCTGCGACGGCGACGGGGTCATTGGACATGGTGTTTTGCCATTTCGCATTGTACTCGGGGCGCCGCGTCCACGATCGCAGCTCTAACCTCCGCAGGTCTCCGCGGTCCTCGTCGTCCTCGTCGTCGTCTTCCGGTCTTGCCGCGGGGTCCGAACGGATGTGGAGCACGCCGCACATACTCAGCCAGCGACAGGCTTGGCGGTCCAGCCAGTATGGGGAGGTGTCGACCCATTGCCGGTTTTCTTCGCGTTGCTCCTTGTTCGGCGGCGTCGGGTTGAGCAACCGCGGGAGCAGCCATATCAGGAAGATGAGGGCTACGAGGGCAATGGCCGAGATGGACAGGCGGCGTAAGTAATACATGGCAGCGCAGAGGCACGGCCCAGTCGCGCACGCGCAGCCGCGCCGTGTAGGTAAGAAAGGAAACAGGGAGTGAAGTCTACAGCCGACGACGAGCGAGCCAGCGAACGAGTGGAATAGAGCTTTCGCGGCAGCTCTGGGGTAGCTGGGGGTCGCGAAATGGAGATGCCGCTCGGTGCTGCCAGCGAGGTTGACGGGCGGGCTGCTCGTTCACGGCATGCAGGGCACAGAGACAAGACACAGAATAGAAGATACAGGGCGGGAGGGAAACGAGGGCCAAGAGAGAGGCAAGCGGCGGGTGGGAAACAAGAAGGATAAATCTCCATCAAGGAACGTTAACACCGGCGGCGGCTGGCAACTAAGAATAGACCAGGGCCGGCCGAGTTCGCAACAGCAGCAAGGCCGGGCTGGCCAACAAGGTTGAGGCTGTGAGAGGACTGGGCGGGCTGGACTGGGCCGGGCCAGGGCTGGCGACTGTAGATGGAGGCGATCGACTGTGGGCGAAGGATGGACGGGACGGGGCTGGACGGACGGACGGCTGAACGGCAGGGTAAGTAAGCAGCGTGGCAGGCAGGCCTACAGGGCCGCCGGCAGAGCGAGGGATGGTGGGGGGGTGTGCGTGTGATGACGGGTGGCTGCTGGAGCTGGCCCCGTTAGAGGGGGGGGGGGGGGGGGCCACGGGGGCCCTGCGGCCGCTGGCTGTAGGTACATTCCGCACCTACAGGACGTACGCGTACCGCTAGCCGGCGCGGCTGTGTCAGAATGGAGGGCGTGGTACCGGCACACCTCGCCCGCCCGGCCGCAGCTGGGGCGATCTCGTGCGGTCCCGACACCGTAGTCAGGGCCCTCGCAGGTGCCGGGCGATAGCGCGATACGTCACGCCTCCCGTGACCCAAGGTGGCGGTCTGGGGCTGCTGGGGGCGTACCCGTCCATCGTTGCAGGAGGCAACGGAGGTGTCCAGGGCCAGGGCCGAAGAAAAGGGGGCCTCCCCTCCGCTGGGCGGGCTGGGACGCTGGAAGCCCGTTGCCATTCGTCCAAGTCGCTGTGGATGTGCCCTTGTTCGTACCGCCTGGGGGCCAGACCGGGACCCGGGCAGCCGGGCAACGCCTCGTAGCTACTGCGCTGCGTAGTAAGGCCCCTCTGCGTCGTGCTACCGAGTCACACGGGCGGCTTCCCTGCCCGCCTGCCTCCCTGCATTGCCCGCAACAAGCGGCTGGCTTTGGTCTGCATCTCGAAGGCCTTGGCGCTACGGCGCATCCACCCACTCAGCAAACATCCCAGCGGCACATGGCCCGAGTCGCTCGGTGGAAACCCCTTGTGCGAGTCCCTGCTCGTCGCCCGAGGAGCCGGCCCATCGGCTTTTCCCGTCCGTCGCCCTCCAGCGTCACCCTCCAGCGTCACGGGCCAGCCAGACTCGAGGCGACGGCGACCTCGTTGCGACCACAGCTTCGCACCACGCGCCGCGACCCATCCTTCACGGTGGTTCCCAATACCTCGCCCCTTCATTTCGCTCCCGGCCCCCTCTTTGCCCTGCTCTGCCATTCCTGGGCGACCCGAGCCTGGTTGCGCGCCCTTGACGCATGCGAGGGGGGGGAGGGGATAGATAGGGCGGCAGGACGGGTCTTGACCGAGCGCCAGGAGCGCACAAAAGCTTGTTGTTCTCTTCAGCCCGTTCAGCCCTCAAACCGGCGAGACGCTACCGAGGCACCGCCCCTCCCCGAGCGGAAACTCCCATGTGTGTGTGTTGCTTCAATGGGTTCCCCCGCCTTCCTAAGGCGGCGGCCGTAGGCTTGCTGGTCTCGACGCGGCAAAGAGGCTGGTTCGGTCATGTCCAGCTTCATGCGAACATGGCGCCCACAGTGACCACGAGTCAAGCCCGACCCTCGGTTATTCTCCGACACTGCAGGTTACGCGCGATTCGGGTTGGCACAGCAGTGGCAATGCCGAATCCCGCCCGTCAAGCCAACGGCGGCAGCGTCTTGGCAGCCTGGAGAGGTGCCACGAGTCTCCCCGGGCCACTCGGAGGGGCGCCAGCACCCGTGGCCCCAGACAACTGTGACACCCCGAGGACAGCAAACATGATAACGGCGGAGATCCGCTGCCCGCCGGACGAACATGGCCTCCACACACCCTTGCGAAGCGCCAGAAGCTGTTGGGTTCTATAGGGCCGAAACGGTCTTGACAACGTGCAGACGCGCTGCTATCGTGCAGGCAATGGCATTATACTACGTGAAAACCCGCGCTCCAGCGCCGTCCCCGCGTGAGCCTCCCCCAATCCTGCGTCGACGCGTGGCTGCTTCGCGCCGCTCGCTGCCTCTCTTCAAACATCCCGGTTCTCGCGCATCTCTACGGCGGCACTCTTCTCGTCGGTCGCGTGGTGCGGATCCGGGTTCCCCATCATCTGCCCGCCCTTCTCGACGTGGTTTTGCCCGCCGAAGAGGACGTCGATCTCTTCGAGGCTGACCTGCTTGGTCTCGGGAATGAAGAAGAAGACGAAGACGGCCAGGCAGATGTTGATGGCCATGAAAAAGTACAGGCAGCGGAGCCCCTCGCGCTCCAGGAAGAGCGGGAAGAACTGCTGGAAGATGGTGTTGGCAACATTCTGCATCTGCGAGCACATGCCGACAGCCTGGGCGCGCACGTTGGAGGAGAAGACTTCGGCCGTCCAGATCCACACGGTAGCACCCCAACTGGGCTTGTAGAAGAAGATGAAGAGGAAGAGCAGGAAGACTATGCCGCCGCCCACCGCCGTTGACTTGGTGCCATCGTCCGCCGTGGGGGTCGCGCCCGCCACCACGGGCACGATGAGCATGCAGACGGCCATACCGACGGCACCGACGATGAGGAGCCAGCGGCGCCCGAAGCGGTCGGCCGTCCAGGCAGCGTTCAGCGTGAAGAGGATGCCGCAGGTAGCATTGAGCGCGTTGATCAAGTTGATCGTCTCAGCCGAGGGCCACACCTTCTTGTAGATGGCGGTCGAGTAGCTGTTCAACGTACCCTGGCCCGATAGTTGCTGGCCGATGTTGATGGCGAAGGCAAGCATGAGCCGCTTGCGCACCGAGGCGTCCTTGAACAGCGCCCAGTAGGAAGAGCTGATGGCCTCCCTTTCGAACTCGATGGCCTCGCGGATCGCCAGCACCTCGTCTTCGACCTCGGCCTCGGTGTCGCGAATCTTGCGCAGCGCATCCTTTGCCTTCTCAACATTGCCATGCTTCTGAATCCACCAGCGGGGCGACTCGGGCTGCAGGAAGACGAGGGAGATGATGACGACAGGCGCCAACAGCTGAAAGATGACGACCAGGCGCCAGTCCCAGTGGCCCAGCTTCTCCTTGTTTGCGCTGGTCGCATAGGCGATCCAGTAGGCGATGAAGGAACCGACCGAGTAGTTGAGCTGCCAGAAGGTCATGATGGTGCCTCGAATCTCGGACGGTGCGACCTCTCCGATGTAGACTGGGCCCGCCGTCAGAGCCAGACCCTGGCCCAGACCGATCAGGACGCGGCCGCCGATGAAGCAGCCGAGGTTGTGTCGGGGAGAAAAAGCCTGCAAGAAAGTGGCTATGATGACCAGAACACACCCAGAGGCCATACCGACCCGTCGGCCAAAGCGGTCGGCTATGGGTCCGCCGAAGAAGAAGCCGCCGACAATGGCACCGATGGTGTAGGCCGTCTGGTTTGGTTGGTCCGATGTAAGTTTCGATACATTATGCAGGCTCTTCCGGGACGGGGGGGGGGGGGGGGGGTGTCCGAGCACAAAACAAAGCACTTTCGGGCGTTTGCTTACATTGATCAGCCCGATGAGGTTGACATCTCTCTTCCTGTCGAGGTTGAACCACTCCAGCCAGTTGTCGGATCCTTGAGCAGCGTTGAAGACAGAAGCATCGTAGCCGTAGAGCACCATGCACGTGGCTGCCACCAGGCAGATGTACCTATACGGACATACGGTCAGGTCTTGGCTTGCGCAGCTCATCGGAGCACCCCTGATCTGATCGCGGACGGGGGACATAGGCTTACCAGTTGTACACCCTCTTGGAACTGACCATTTTGGCGTGCCTCGCAGTCACCCAGGGGTCAAGCGTTCAGCGGCGTCGGGGAAAGGGGGCTCGAGCAAGACGACCACGAAAACAAGGCCGCCTGTGGGATGGAGTGAGGAGAGGAAGAAGGACGACGGCAGGCTGCAGCCCATGATTATGTATGCCCTCCCCGGACCGTGAAATGCAACCAGCGACCAGATGCGGAGTGTCCCAACCATGGCTTGCTGCATGGTCCCTGGGGATGGCTGATAGGGGGCCCGGGCTACGATGCGAGGGCTGCACACTGCCAAGCCTTCGTCGGATGGGCTCACCGACCAATCTACGGCAACTCGATGGCTTCAGCCCCTCGTGCGAGCATGGGGATACGGGCGCTTTCCCCCAGGCTACGGACGGGGCCCCGGCCGGGGCACGTATGCCTGGCAACATGGTTCATAGTGCATTTCTGGGGTTGCCGCGGCGGACCTAACGAAGTTGAGCGATGCTCTCGCCAAAGGCAGCAGGACGCTATTGGGCCCAGGCTCGCTTCCCCTTCGTAGGAGCGCATCCCGTGGCCGGTATCCTGGGAGACGGGGGTGGTGACAATCGAGCCAGTCTGTGTCGGTGGATAATTGTCAGCCCCAATTCCACCAATGACAATTTTGCCGCTTCCCTGTCTAACGGCTATACGGCTTTAGGCGACAGGGCCTCGGCTCGCCTTAACTTGACCGTCTGCGTTGATGCGGCTCGAACGAAGGTGCATGAACCGAGGCGAATGTGGTGGTGCCGAGAGGCTACGGGCGATGCCCAAGAAGGGCACTTGGGATTCGGGTATCCGAAATACCCTCCCTCCCAGCGGCCCAGGACTCGGGTCACTCCATCTACACCGGGATGGGATGCGGCCGCCTGCAAGAATGCCCGGGCTGGATAATGGAGGCACTCCCCGTCGTCGCCCACTCTTCTCCAGGTTCAGATCCCGATTCAGGCCCAGGCAATTTCGCTAGCTACCGCCGATGGAAGACGGGGAAAACCCCACGATCCCCACAGCGAACCCGCCGCCCGGTCTGGGGTCTGGGCAGGTTCGATCGCGTGGCCTGCGAGCCGGCGCGTGGGACGCTCGCGGCAACCTGGCGCGTCTCGCGAAGAGGCCGTGGCCCCGACGAGATGCCGCAATGCCATCCATGCGAGAGAAAGGGGGGCGGTGTTGGGCCGGCCGCGTTGTTGAGCCAGTAGCTGCCGCAGACAGACAGACACGACCTGCCAAGCATCCAGAGGGACGGACCCCCGTTCTTCCATCCCGCGCGCAAAGACGGAGAGGTGGGCTTATGGCGCCGGGATCTCGTTTGGCACCAGAGAGTGGGCGCCCGCGAGACGGGCGCGCGAGACGGGGGGCTCTCTCGACGCGCTCTGGAATCGCATCAAGATGCCCTCTCCAGCCGACCTCGAACTCGCCTTCTGCAGCTCGCCGTTTTTCTTCCTCGCTGGAGGGTCTCGGGGGGCGGGGGCGGCACTGGAGATGGAGCCGCGTCTCGGCAAACCCGCAACCTCGGAATCGTGCAGGCAATCAAGGACACACAAGCTTCCTCCGTATGACACATGGCATGACCACAATTATGTAAAACACACAGAGGTCAAAAGGCCCCCCCGCGTCCCGGGCGGCTGGTACGAGTTGCTCCCTTGCCCGCAAATCAATTTCCCAACTACGAGATAAAGACCTTGCCCCCTCCCCGCCCAGACGGACGTGGACTTGTATGTGGGTGTCGGTCTTATCGCGTGCGCTGCCGTGGGTGGTGGGTCGCGCAGGCTCGCGGCCATGAGGGGATTTCCCGCCAACATGACGATGCGGAAAACCATCGCCCTGCTCCAGGCTCGCATTGTCGCCTCCTAGAGAATCCTCCCCACCCCCGAGCATTGCCATCCTGCGCCTTGACTTGCTGAAGCCTGGCCTTCCCCGCCCGGTGCCTCAGGTGCGCGTTCGAACCAGGGCCAAATTGTGCCCCCCCCCCCCTCACTGGGTGACTGTTCCTAATCCCCCGTCCCCAAAGACACCCCTCCGTCCGTCCCTCGGAAGGCGGCTTCGGTCTGCAGGAGAAGGGGGTGGGAAAGCAAGACACGGGTTCCTGTGTACGAGCAGCCTCATTTGCCCCCGGCGCCAGGGAGAAACGAGCCCTTGGTTTCCTGCCCACCGGGGCCTCCATCGCAGGCGCCATCCTGCGGCCCGTCCGTCCCATCCGTCCCGCCCCCTTCCGGCCCGACGCCGGCCACACTTGAACTTCAGGGCACAGCAAACGCACTGCCCGGCCCCAAAACCATCGAATTAGCGGATATAGTGGGCAACCCCCCCCTCAGCTGCCGGCTCCTCTCCGAAAGTAGCCAGTCGACGTCGTGAGCTACAGGGCCCCGACGTGTTTTTTCGTGGGACAAGGAGGCAACCCGATCCGCCGGCGTGGGAGGGAATCTTACGACCATGGCGTCGCCCATTGGCCGGCATGTTGGCTGCGCCCCCTTCCCCCCTCCCGGGACGCCCCCCATGCGGCTTAGATGGCCCGGAAACGACACCCGACCGGCTAGCTCCCACGGGGCTAGGCAACACTTCCGGGTCACGGCTGCGGAAGGACACATGAGGACCTGTATCTATATGTAGGCAGCCAAGACGCCGCAGGGACGTCTCGGGTCGGTATTCAAGTTGGTACACATTTCCCTCCGCGACCGTTCGTCACCCATCCAGCCCTCCTCTGGCCAGGTCAGACACTTTGCTTTAGGCTTCTCCCGCCACCATGGCCCCGTCCCGGATGGTGCCGGCCACCCTGGCAGCGACGGCTATCCACATGCTGTACCAGCACCTCTGGCCCTACCTTACGGGCGGCCAGGGCCTCTTTGACGGCCTCTGGGAGGACGAGGCCTTTGCCACCTTTTGGCAGACCCAAACCCAGGCCGTCAACGTGATGACTCCGGTCGACGACACTCTGACGGTATCCAACGGCACGGCTGCCGCGGGGACCGAGCCGCCCATCGCTGCGCTCTTTTCCGCGGCCTGGTTCGTGGAGCTCCTCGCCACGCTTGCCGCCGCCGTCGCCATGTACTACTGGTCGGTTGGGCTGGAGCGCGCGTTCCCGGCGCGGCCCCGCGGCGTCGCCATCGCCGGACGGGGTGGCAGTGGCGGCATCGCTGCCGGGGGGGAAAAAACCGGGTTGCTGAGCGAGGACCGCGAGGAGGAGGTCGTCAAACAAGTAAGTATTTCCCGAGCTCCCGTGGCCCATCGTCTTCCCCCAAACTTGCCCCAGGAACCCCTATCGGAGGAAACGAGCACTAACTCCCAGGGTTGCAGTGGATCGCCCAGGGCCGTGTGCGGCGCTCGTCCCTCAGCTGGTGCAACACTTTTGCCAAATGGCTGCTCACGATGACCCTCGGCGTTGCGTTGCAAGCTGGCGTGCGGGAGATGGTCGAGACGCTGGCCAAGCGGCGACTGCCCTTCGCCTTTGGTGGCTGGCAAATACCGCTGGTACGTTTGTCAATTCCGCAGGGCCAGCCCCGGTCCCGATGGCTTGGGCCGAAACTCCTCGATATTTCATCGCACATGCTGACTGGGTGGCCTAGGCTATGGTATTCGGAATCGCCGACTTCTTCTTCTCCCTCGGGCCCGTGGCATTGCTCCTGTCTCTGATATTCGTCCCTGCCCCGCAGCGCATTGTCTTCGTCAACGCTGTACATCTGCTCGGCATGGTCTTTTTCGTGTCTGCGGTTCGTACACTCGTGCCGTGGGTCATCAAGAAGGACTTCGTGCAGGGGCTTGTGGCCAATATGACCGAGAAGTTAAACGGAGACATTGAACGGACGACAATGTTGGTCGAGAAAGCGCGCCGGCTCGATGAGCTGTAAGGCTGGCCCTGCGGGCCAGTCGCCCGTCGGCTCGAGAGAAACAAGCCCTGGTTTTGCCTGGGCCGTAATGGCTCCGTTGAATAACCCAAAAGGAACATTGCGCCCAAGGTGGTATCTTGATTAGAATGCAACGAAACTCCGCTCTGTCCCTTGCTTGACCCCGCGCGGTATGCCTCACCACGTCGTGGCCGGAATATCGGCCGGCTCGACCGGCCCTCGTCGATTTGGCGCCCACCCCCGGGCACACGCTACGACCTTGAACCGCTTGCAGTGCCACGCATCATGGCTTCCACGTCGACGCCTACCCATCTCATCTCCCTCGGCATGGGTGGGGAGACGCTCTGGGAGGGCGAGGCGCGCTGACGAATCTGCTGCCTCATGCGTAAACGACTCATCAAGTCGCTGGTGGTGAGCTCGAGGCTCTTTTTCAGTGACGCCGCGTTAATCCATTGCTCGCCAAACTTGCCCAGCAACTCAATGGTCCTCTCGAGGCAGCGCAGGCTTCGGTCCAGGTTGTCCCCCGCCGGGCCGCCCGCCCGGGCAGGCAGCGGCGGCGGTAGCGGCTTGCCGCGCTCTGTCGGGGGCGGGGCCACGCTCACGCCGGCCAGGAGCAGGTCCTCGGCGTCCCACAGCACCGCGACAAACTGGTTGACCATGAAGAAGACCCGGAGCGCGTCATGGTAGGTGTAGAAGGCCGCCTTGGAGCCGCTGAAGGTGACTTCGTAGATGCGGTCCAGGTAGGCGAGCGTGTGCTCGAAGATGAGCAAACGGCCGTAGTCGGTCATGCAAGGCGCTCTAGCCGACGGCGCAAGACAATACACGAAGCTGTAGCGCACCTCGAGGTCGAACAGCTCGCGCATGCCAACCGGCAGCGTCGTGGGCAGAGCGTCGGCCCACTCGCGCATCTCCTGGCACATGCGCCATATGAAGGATGTGGCATCCGGCAGGGGCGTAGGGTTCGACTGGAACAGTGCCTGGTACCACTGGGACTGGGCGCGACGCAGCTGAAAAAGCAAGAAGGCGGGCTCTGATCCTGAGAGCATTTGGCCTGTGATGGAGGCCCGACGGTTGAATGAATTCGGCCGCGGCCAGGCAACGTTCGCAGCGTCGTCGGGGAAGCAAAAGGCACGGGCGTGCACCATACTGATGGACCTGCACACGGTTGGTTAGAACCAGCGGCAGTGAGAGCCGCGGGGAACGATACTTGCCTGTCCAGCGAATACACGCAGTAGAATGTTTTGCGTCGCATATCGAGCATATCCTTGTTGGGCATTTGCTCGGGGGGCGGGTCCTGGTGATAGCCCAGATCAATGACGGAGCGGCATGTGAAGCCGATCAAGTGCCAGCTGTCGAAGTGCGCCGGATCAAGCATCGAGTATTGCGTGAGCAGAATCAGCGACCGGATCTGCGTGACACAGCCGGGCATGAGAGCGCCGTCGGCATGCGCGAGCGCCTTGGCGGCGAAGTGCAAACCGTTGATGTAGTGCTCGTCCTGCGCTGCCTGACTCTGGGCCATGGAGCCGACGGCCAGCACCATGTAGGCCAGCCAGTAGTCGCCGTCCTTGATGCGCTTGTCGTGCGGCGCGTACATGTGGTTCACCGTGTTGAACAGATCGGTTTCAGAGAAGGCCGGGTACAGAGAGTAGATGTTCATCATGTAGTAGTTGACGATGGAAAAAGTGGTCTGACGAGTGGGCAACGCCCAGTCCTGGGGGTCGGGCAGGGTATCATTCGACGCGGCAGCCAGCACCAAGCGGGCGAATGTCATGTTGCTCAACGACGGCTCAAAGTCGCCCGTGGTCGCGTTGATGGACCTGATCGCCAATCAGCACGAATACAATACCGAGGGGGGGCGCAACGGAGGGCATATGGCCTACAGGTATCCGAAATCGGACATCAACGAGTTGACGTCGGCGTTCTCCCGTTTCTGCGCCGCCTTGCGGTGGATGGCGGCCTTGATGATGGCCAGCGAGTCCCTGCGCTCCACCACCTGGCTGGGAGGCACGTCGGCCTCGTGCTGCGCAACCGACGCCTTTCGCGACCTGGCAAAAGCCAGGCGCCTCTCCAGTTTCTCGATACGCAGCTCCAGAGCGGCGACATAACTGGCAGACGGTCAGCCAAGGCGCGCGGGTGCAGCAGAGGGGCTGGCCGTCTCTCACCTTCGCTCCTTGCCGCGGGCGAACTGGTCGTTCGCGCTGGAGCACTCATTCTCGCGTCCGGCCTTCTCGCAGGCCGTACATGCCGGCAGTTTCCCGTCACACTGGCACGGTCAGTACGCAAGGTCGGAGCCTGGGCGGCAGCAGGGCACGTCTCTGAATACCTTCACTTTCGCCGATCGACCTGGTTCGTCCGGTCAATAGGGCAGCTTGCAATGAGGGGTACGGCGGGCGCTTACATCGCGAGCAGGCGGATACGGGCCGCGATACGCGCAGCAGCGGGTTGTCGGAAAAGCTGGGGCGAGGCATGACACCGGATGAGGGCGGACCTTGCTTCTGAGTTCGGCCAGAAAGGGGCGTGGGGAGAGACAAAGGGATTCAGGCAGGCGAGCGAAGCGTGTGCTCGTTGCTCAGCGCTAGCGGCGGGCAATATACAGCCGGTCCGAACAGCTGCGTGCACGATGGCGGTTTGGGGGAGGGGGGGGGGGGCCAACCGTTCGTACCCGGACACAGACGGCACGTAGTGAGGAAGCACTGTTTGTCTGGACCCTGCCAGCAACAAGGGGGTGGTGGCTCCTCACGCAGGCCAAGGCTCGTCGTGACGGGCAGGCGAGCTGGACGGATGGGTCGTTGGGACAGAAGCAAACCTTCGGAACGGATGGAGCAACGGAGGGGGGGGGGGGGCGCAAAAGCAAGCAGCTTGTAATAACGGATGGATGGGTGGTCTGATATGACTGGTACGGGAAGGGAGGGGGGGGAGCCGGAGCCGTGTGCGTGTATGGGTATGTATGTGTACGGATATGGGCAGGCGGCGTCCGTCACGTCGTGTCGGTAGATTGAGTTCAGTCAGGTCCGTGGACAGAGCCTCATGCTGAGCGCGAAAGCAGAGGGCGGCTAAGGAAGCCTACGTGGTCCCACCGGCGCGAGATGGTCGCGCGGCCCTCAGGCTGATGATCGACCGGAGGTGGGCGGTGGGACGGAGCTAGGGCTACATTGTAGCCAAGCAAGCAGCCTACGATAGGCGTCCCTTCCTCCCTAGGTGCCCATGGACGGCGACGAGGGTGGGTCAGATTGGGATCCCACGGGATGGATGGATGGTGGATAACACCCTACGCACTTGGTGGCAGCCTCAACCAACACCCATACACCTCACCACCTCCGGCTCTACCTTGGGCATTGTGTACAAACAGGAGCACTATGTGGTGGGCGTATTCCAAATGTCGGTCCCGGTACCGAGGGGCTTATCCTAACCCATCCCACCGACTTCACCCGGGCTCTTTGTCGGGCTATCCTCGAATGCCCCGGGCTGTCCACCCCATCCTGTCCCCTCTCCCATCCCTGGCTGCGACTGCCGCATCTCACACACCGGGAGCCCGCTGTGCTGCGGGTTTGCTCGCACACTATGCATCAGGTTCGGGGCGGACAAGAAATTGATGGTCACAGCTGTCGCCTGAGCGACTGTTTCGGCGCTAGGGGCTTCTCGAATTTTTCTCAGGCTTCGGCCGGATCGTCGCACCATCAAGTGTCACTCCGCGTCACTCTGGCCGGCCGCTGTCACGAGCAGCCAGGGCAAAGAAATGGAAGCCCAGTTGGGAGTGGACAGGGTGGGACAGGCGTGGAGGGCAGACCAGCGCACGGGCGAAGCGGAGGTGCCTCCTCTCACTCACTCACACCCGTTCTCTCGCCCCCCTCTCTATGATATGTCACTAGTAAGGCAACTAAGATTGGTTGGGTCTTCCTCTCCCCCCCCTCCCCTTCTCTCTCTCTCCCTCTCTCTGCCCCCGGCACGGCACACGCGCAGCCAGCCTGGCTATGCGTAGTACTGCAGTTGGGGACGACGGCTAATGGCAGGGGCTCGGCCAACGCCGACAGCGGGCAGCGAGAAAGAAAAGAAGGCAACCCCCGCCCAAGTAGCGTTACCTGCATCGTTCAGCGTCAAACGCATCATTTGTTTCTTATCGATTCGTCTTACGCGTGCTCTCGCCAGCGTCGGGTCCGTGTGCCGTCTTGATTCCGTCGGTGGTTGCAGGGGCGTCAACCCTGGGTTGAATGAGCGTCTGCATGCCCGCCTATTGTCTTCGACCCCTCGAGCACAGCGGACTAGCCTCTATAGTCTGCACCCTCCATTGCTGTCTCTTTTAGGCAATTAGCTCAACTATCGGCAGTCCCTACCAGTCTGAAGTCGCTATACGCAAATGCACACCTCCTCTGTATAGGCAACGGAGTCTAATCAGCACCCGAGGCATGCACGTCGATGGATGCACATGTCACCAGGCACGTTTCCGGAGCAAGTATGTGCCTGCCCCCAACCCTTGTCCACGATACCTACGCTTGACTGTTGATGACCAGGGCCAATGTGATCACCCCTCGGCGGCACAGCCTTCTCGGAGCGCCATAATTAGCGTCATTTCTTCTTTTTTCGCCGTCTCGGTGCTTGGACCATTGGTCGCAAGGTCATGATGCAATCCCGACTCTCTCTCCGCTCCCCCCAATCTGACTGAGAATGAAAGGAGCGTCACTTGCTATAACGTCCGTTGATACACCTATGGGCCATGGTTTTCTCACCTCCCTTGAACTCACCCAGGCTAGAGCTCCGTGTCAAATGAAAGGGCAGGCGAGGGGTCTACCGTGAAAGGCCCTAACTAGTGTGACAGGCAGACGAGCTGGGATATGCGGGCCTTCTAGAACAGTACCCGTGAGGTTCTTGGCATTGTGGTGGGGGGGGGGGGGGGGGGGGGTTCAGCCACTCAGCCTGACAGTGAGAGGTCCGGTGGTCGGGCTATTACTCCCTTCAACCTGTCCGTCTAGAGGGGACCAAGTCGGCGAGAGTATTGTTGTAGTGAGGACCCCAGCGCAGGTACAGGGGGAGGTTCCAACGTGACCTGGACTCTTCCCATGGCATGGGAAGGCCGGGGTTGGCTGGCCTAGGCTGCCGCCCACCTGGAAGCCGACAGGAGCCTTCCCGGCGCGGAGTGTAAGAGACACGATGCCCGAAGCCTGCGTGCCGCGTCGACGGACTATGGTCACTGGCAGGGCGCGGGCGGCGCGGGCAGGCAAAGTACAACTACAACCAGACGGGCAACGGATGATGCCAGAACACCCACTTGTGTGTACAGAGTCAGGTCCCATAGGGTCCATCCGTAGATTGGCGATGGGTTAATGGCCGGCCTCATGTGCCCCTCTCCACCGCGGCCTAGCGTCATGATCCAATCGATCGGATGCCTGCTTCGTAATTAGAAACTTCTGTCGACTGGGGACGCCTTTAAAGTTATTAGCCCTGGCGAGTCAAGAAGTCCACTGGAGAATGGGCAGCCTGAATACGACACCCCTAGGGCGGCTACCAAGGTCTTGTTGCACGCAATCCCGTCGCCCTCCCTGGCCGCACTGCTGTCTTGTTTGGGTAGGGTCCACGGGATGTAGCACTCCCGCTGGGGTTGCCGGACCTGTCTTGCCTGCTTGCGCTGCCGGTATTGGGTAGGAGGCAAGCACTGGGCTAGCAGGCTGAAACTCCCACCGTTCCCCCCCCCCTCAGAAAAAGAAAAGGAACAGGGCCGCCTTGTGACGAGCACGGTGGGATGAAAACGTGCCAGGCTACGTGCATCCCTCGCAAGCTAGGTGAAGTAGCCGGCAGAGACATGGGGAGGGGTGTTCCGACGGGAAGTCTAGAACCAAGGATTTGTTCTAGGTCAGCACGTAAGCAGCACACATTATCTACATCCGGCCACATCCCTGGTAGGGATGCCCATCTGGCGTCCAGGGTGCTAGGCAAAAGGAACTACGATACACTACCTACTGCGACGGAGCAAGATGGGGCGCAATGGAGCTGGGACTGACGTACGTCTCTGAGGCCTCTCTTGCAGTCTTGCGTCCTTGGAACTGGACACGCACGCGTCGGCACGCTTGGCTGTTCTACTCTAGTACCTACCTTTTATGCATCGTCGACTGTTGGTGTTGACTGGCTCCCGGCTCTAGTGTCACCGCCATTCTGGCCGTCCATTGATGGGTGTCTATGGCATGCTGAGCGACCCGTATTGGTAGCAGGTAGCATCTGGCATGCATATGGATGGCCGGTAGGCACATAAAGAAGGCAGTAAGTAGCACGTACGTACTCAGCTGGCTGTAGAGACAGCCTGGTCTCTGGTGCAGAGGGGGGAAAGGTATCCATGAATGGTCCCTGGGCAGACGCATGGGTGCATGATGTGGATGAATGGGTACACATAGAGATGGGGCTGGGGCCAGAAAGGCAAGGAAGGTACTTGCATGGGATCGTACTTACACGGCAAGTGGAAGTAGCCCATGGGGCTCTTTACGGACTACCTCTCCTCCTCGTTGACACACCGGGCAGAGGGCAGCGGATGCGCGGCCCCATCCAGTCAGTCGCCAAATTTCTGTCGTTCGGATTCGGGGCGCAATTTGAGAAGACGATAGCCACGGCGCTGTCGTCCCGCGCCCCTGAATTTACCTGCTGGCCCGTAGCCTTGGCGTGGGTCGGGTCGCTGATCGGCATCCGTAGTAGCTAGAGCGTCAAAGAGTCCCGATGCTGCCCTGTCTTTGCAGAAAGAGCCCCAGGGTTGCAGCGAAAACCATCCCCGCGTCGTGACCATCGAATTGCAGGTCGACCCGACCACCACCACCGCCGCAACCACCGCAAAACCGCGACCAGTACCGCTGCACCCGCCATCACGCCCTCGTCCCGCGCCCCTTCGAGGCTGCAATATCCCACAGCCCGGCTCCTCCTTCTGCCGCTCTGATCCCCGCTCGCCGCCCAACCCATCGACCGCACCTGCACCACGAACACGAGCACGAGCACGGGCGCGTAGACGCAGACGCAGACGCAGATGGACGCCTCGGATGTGTTCCGCCATATCGAGGGCCTAGGCACGTATCAACCAAGATTCCCGCACGCCTTTCAGCCGCCGCCGCCGCCGCCGCCGCCGCCGAGTGTGCCGCTTCGCCATGGGCCGCCCCGCGATGAGCACGGCGAGGGCGAGGGTTCGCATCGCATAGCGCACACCCTCACAGCATGTTGCCGCTGTCGTCAGGTACGTACGAGCGTCCATGTGTTTGTGCTGCGCGTGCCCGCCCCACCGGCTTGCATCAGCGCTGCGTACAATGCTTCGCATGGAGCCTTGTTTTGTCGGGGGACTGAGCCACGTTGGTCGGCTGGCAACCGTCCATGCATGTGAGAACCACCGCTCTCTAACGCCGGCTCCCTGCAGAGGAAGACGCGATGTGATCCCGCCCTGCCGCGCTGCCTCCCGTGCGAGCGCTCCGGCTCCATCTGCGAGTACTTCGATACGACCAAGGGCAAGAAGATCAGCCGCCAGTACGTCGTGCGCCTCCAGGAGCGCGTGCGCACCCTCGAGGCCGAGCTCGGCCAGTATACCGATGAGGATGACCTGCCCCGGGACCACGAGGCCATGGTCCGCCCCGGTGGTCTGGTGCGCCTGAACGAGACGGATGAGACGCCGCGCTACCTCGGCCCTTCCAGCGGCATTGCCATGACGCGCATCGTTATGGACGAAGCCAAGCGCTACACCGACTCGCAGCGCATCTCTCAGCTCATCCCCGAGGTCCGCGTGAGGCGCCAGGCCGCTGCCGGCGGCCCCGCCTCGGCGATAAACATGAGGTCGCAGTCCTTCAGCATGCCGCCGTCCGCCATCTCGCAGAAAAAGAGCTATCCCATGATCAGCGCCGTGCCGGCAGAAAAGCCGCCCACGCGCGGCATCGCAGACAAGCTCTTTGAGGTCTACTATCAGCGCGGTATGTTGTGTACCAACAGGATCGATCTGCTGCCCGGCTCTCATGGGGTGTTGTTCGCTAATACGAGTCGTCAGGCCAGGTCTTTGCGCCGATGCTCCACGAAAAGAAGCTGGCGGAAGCGCTGGACGACTTTTATAACGGGAGTCAGGACCCCTACCAGCAGTTCATAGTCCGCATGGTCTTCGCCATCAGTATGCAGAAGCTGGACACCACGTACGCGGGCCTGGCCGATAGTTACTACATTTCGGCGATGCGGCACTTTGAGGATGTTGTGCGGCCGAAAGACCTCAAGACGCTCCAGTGTCTGCTGCTCATTGGGCAGTACTCGTTGCTGACGCCAACGCGGACGGCCGTCTACTTTGTCATCGGCCTGGCGACGAGGATCTGCCAGCAGCTGGGCCTGGGCGACGAGAAGACCATATCCCTGGGCGTTGAAGATGCCCTGACGCTGGACATGCGACGGCGATTGAGCTGGATCGTGACGTCGATGGAACTTGGCCTGGCGTATAGCATGGGGCGGCCCAACGGGTTTGCAAAGAGCGATGACCTCATGGACGTCAAGTTCTTCGATAGTGCAAGCGACGAGAACATCACCGAGAACGGCATTCTCTCGGGTCCGCCGGACGAGAAGAAGCTGGTCGCCATTCATTTCTGCAAAATGCGGATGTGCCAATCCGAGATCCGGCGCATACTGTACGAGAAAAAACAGCCCGAGCCCAGGAACGAGCACCACCCGTGGTTCGCGGCCATGGAAGAAAAGCTGGACCAGTGGCTCAGCGCGTCGCCGGCTGAGCCGGTGTGGTGCAAATCTTGGTACGCAACGCACACCCCGGCAGGCCATGACTGTTCCACTAACTCGGTTATAGGTTCACGGGCAGATACCATACCATGGTGGTCGCCCTCTATCGCCCATCCCCCCAGGTCCCCAAACCCTCGTCCAGGGCGGCCTTGAAGTGCTTTAACTCGGCGTCCTCCATCGTCACCACATCCAGCAAGCAGATGATGGCCTCGGCCATTGATATCACGTGGGTTTTCGTATCGACGCTGTATTTGGCCCTCAACACCATTCTCTGGAGTGTTGCGTCCTACCCCGAAGTGCGTTCCGTGCACCAACGGGACAAGGTGGAGGAACTGGTCAACGTCTCCCTCGACATGCTGGACCAATGTGCGGCGCGCTGGCCAGGGGCCGAGGCCGCGTCGGAGCTCTACGCCACTTTTGCGAAAGCATGTCTGCAAAGCTACGAGGCCCAAGGAACGCCGACTTTCTCGACCGCAAGCCTCTTTGGGACCCCGCCCGCGCATCCCGAGGTCAACAGCCCCCCCTCGACGTCGGAAATGGCCAAGGCGAACGGGCCCTCTCCGTTCAACCCACCGCAGTTTGGTTATGTCTGGGATTCGGCACCCGAGCAAATCAGCTTCGTCGACAACCCCTTTGCCGGCCAGCCGAGCTTCCGCTCCAACTCCATCTTCTATAACCCAGCATCCAACGAGCACCCAGGCTCAGGCCGCCGCTTCAGCTATTTCCCGCCGGACTTTACCCAACCCGGCGATGATATTCTTATTGAAGAAATGACGCCGCCTGCTGAGTCGAACATCTCGCCCCCGTTGCGCTCCCCTCCAAACCACCTTCCCACGCCGCCCGAGTCGGTTCCCGCAGGCGCCGGCACAACACCTCTCATGTCCACGCCGCTCCTCCCGGCCTCCAACATGGCCACACCCCTCGCTGCCCACACGTCCCCCGTGCCTCCTCACCCGGCCAATGGGAACATGCACCATCCGCCGCCCCCGCGCGGCCCGACGTTCACCATCCCGCACCACGCCGCACCAAACCAACGACCACTGCCACCGCCCACGACGGTGACGGACTGGTTTAACCCGCCCGCGCCTTTCATCGCGCCCTACGCGTTCGGCGGTGGCTCGGGCGGTGAGCTCTGGGCCGGCTCCAACGGCGGTGGCAATGGGGGGAACGGGCTTGGCGTCATGAATTATGCCCAGGCCCAATTTCAGGGTCTTCGCTCGGAGCGGCAAGGAAGCTTGACCCACGCTCAACAAATGGAACTTATGGGGGTCTTGGAAAACGAAGGCATGACGGACATCGATACGTATCTCAGCATGGGTGCGAACTACGGTCCCGACATGATGGGCAACGGGCTGTCGAGTATTAATTGGGGTCACTCGGGATGAATTGCATAGGTATCGACCCGAAGCGTGAGGACGACGGCGCAAAGGCAGGGGGTGAGGATCTTGGTCACCATGTTTCTTGGGGGTTTGGATGGCGGTAGATACCACACAGTATTTCCAGGGCCCGCGGGATGGGCCTCTTGCGGCTACGAATCATCACGATTACCACACTCCCCGCCCGGTGGACATTGCTATACTATGCGAGACGTGCCTAATGCTTCATCTGCGGGGACCCGGGCTCGCAGCTCACGGACGGAGTGCCGTGCCGGGCGGCCGCTCGGTCTGCTGGCCGACACACGTGGGTTCCGGTGCTTGTGGCGCGCCTGTATCCCTTGGACGCGCGGCGGTCAAGCCAGTGCAGCGCCAGCGAAACGGCCGCGTTGAGAAATAACGATAGAAATTGCGGGCACATATCTCGATTTCACCCTGGCACGATGCCCTCTTGGCAGTGGTGGCTATCCCTATTTTGTCCTGGCAAGGGTTGAACAGGCGCCCACCTGATCCCCGGATCGCCACGCACAGCCTCGTTCCGCCTTACTAACGGGGAGGGGGTTTCAGCTCGTCCAGTTTTGGACCGCTATCTTTTCCTTTTTTCGCCCCCCCCCCTCTCCTACCATAGTGCTTCCGGGGCTGAGGTGTAAGGGGGAGGGGGCAGGCACATCCGTGCCAGCGCAGCAACGGGCACGCAAGAGCGCCTACTCGGGGGAGACGACCGACCGTTCCCAGGCCAATTCCGAGATTCCCATCCGGTTGCCGCACCGTCACACTGCGGGACGGCGGCGGCACGCTGGCGACGGATCTCTCCTCCTTGCATTGGGCGATAAGGAGTCGTGCCGGGGGCCCTGGTTGATCATAATGCCACTAGGGTGTATTAGGGTCGGCTCAACGTCTGTCCTGGCCGTGAGCAACTGCCGGGCAGCTTGGCTGCTGACCCGAGCCCGTACTCGTATAGGCGCTCCGTCGCGTACCCCGTGCGGCCGACCGCTCGCCCCTCTCCCCTCTCGGTCGCCCGTCCCATCACCAGACCCAGGGCCGCTATGGCGCCGCTCAGCTTCTCCCCACGGACCCGCGCCTGTTGGCTCGCGGTTGCACAAGATGGGCCGCCGTGCGCGCGTGGACGACCATGTGCGCTGGGCCCCGGGGGGGTTCCTAGACAGCGCAGAGGCGCCGGACCCGCGGGGCTACTATCTAAGCTGCTAGTACGAGCCATCGCGGTGTTAGCGCACGGCGCTTCGTCTACTTAGCTCGTGCTAGATCGGGGGGGGGGGCCTTGCCCGCCGCTGCGGCGGCCTCGAAAAATAGAAAGGGCGTGTCGCCGAGAGATTAGGTAAAGTGTCCATCATCGTATGGGACGAAGCTAGTGTTTCCGTCGGCGACCGCCAGTTCGTTGGAAGGGGGCGCCAGCTGACACTGACGTAGCCGGCATGACCAGACGCTCCGGGCGCCGCAAAGGTCGGCTTGCCGTTGCCGGTCCGAGTGTCGCCTTCCGAGCCCTGCTAGGTGGAAAGCTCCAGAGGGCCGGGCTTCGGGCATCGAGAGGCCGGCCGTCGCAGGCGAGCCGGTCGCGGCCACGGGGTGCCTAAGCGCCAGACAGCATATGCTGTGCCGGATTCAATGGCCGGGACCAGATGTGTCCATGGCACTTGCGATCGCGGTCGTCGGCTCGTCCGTGAGCTGGGGACCAGAGCGTGAGGGGCATGACGCCCGAAGGCGGGATAGCATATAGGAGTCACTGGCGGAGGGTTCTTGGGTAAAACATCTTCCACCCCGTAAGCCCGACATCATCGATTCCCGCCGTGACGAGCGGAAGACGGGGTTTTCTTCCTTTCAGCTCCGGTGTGAGTCAGCGTGCCGGCCTCAGCGGGGCGAGAGACCCGGTCCGGCCCCGTCGAGGCCATCGTGACTCGCAGTGAATGAGTGCAGGCCGCGATAAATAACGAGGAATATTGAGCGTCGATTTGCCGTTCTCGTCCCCATTGCACCAACTTGTCTGGTCTGGTTTCCTCTCATCCCCCTCTTCCCATTGCCGACCCCCCTGGTCGCAATCCCCTTTCGCCATGGAACAGCCGCGGTTCTACCTCGAGGAGCTCTCGGAAGAGAAGCACCTCGCCGCCGTCCACGAGCTCTACTCGGACCCGGCCAATATAGAAGGCCTGTGAGTTTCCTCTCTCTCCTGGTCCTCCGGGACCGGCCGCCCGTGGCCCTGTGCTTACGTGCGTTCCTCCAGCGGCATGGCGCCGTACCCGTCGCTCGAGAGCAACCGGGCGTGGCTGCGCCGGCGGACGCGGGCCGCGCACCCGGCCATCGAGAACTTTGCCATCCTGGCGCCGGCGGCCTCGCCGCTGTACGACCTGGCGGCGGTGGCGGCGGCAGCACCGCCGCCGCCGGGGACGGAGGCGCCGCCGGCCCGGCTGATCGGCCTCGTCGGCGTGATCCGGCTGGCGCCGCCCGAGGCCGGCTACGTCGTGGCCAGGGCGTGCCAGGGCCGCGGCGTCGCCTCCGAGGCCCTCGCCCAGATGCTGCGCCGCTACTGGGCCGCCCAGCCCGCCGTCCCCGCCGTCGAGGCCTACATCGACGCCGGCAACGCTGCCAGCGAGAAGGTCGCCCGCCGCGCCGGCTTCGTCCGCCGGCCCGAGCGCACCGTCGCCGCCGGCGGCGCCCTGCCCAACGGCGACGAGGTCGATTGCGAGGTGGGCGTGTGGGTTTGCGAGAGGCCGGTGGCCTCGTCTTGAAAAGGAGGGAGGGCCTGGCAGAGCCTCCGTGGGGGGGAGGGGAGATGTCGGGAGGACCGGCTTGGCTGGCTTGGGGTGCTCGGAACGGCAAGCGAGGGTGACGAAAAGTTGGCGTCGATATATTCGACGGAGGGTTCGCTGGAAATCTTGTTACTCCATCCAAACAGCCCTACTTTCATCTTGCCTACTCACAGTAAATCAAAGGCATGTAATTTGGCGAGCGTGTAAAAAGGGGGGCCCTCTTTCTTGAGCCTGCCCATGGGTCGCATCTGCCGAAAACATAGCCGCGCAACAGGGTCGATACATGGCTCGCTTTCCTCCCCAGCCCAACGGCGGCACGGGAAGAGAGTATTCGTGGCCTCTTCCGCCTCAGTGACCTCCTGATATGCACTTGTGCCTTTGCGAGCCGGCTTACATCTTGCTCCGGCCCTGCAGAACTGCATGCTTGCTCTGCCTGTGTTTCCAGTATTTCTAGAGGATCCGAGGTGCACCTGCACGCCTGGCAATCGAACCCACCATCCAGAATCCTATATTTGCCCCTCAAAGCCCCAGTGTTGGTTATGAGCACCGTCGGTTCGTGAGCAAAGGTGTGAACGGCTTACCAGGGTACTAATTAGTGTAACACTCGAAGGAAGGGTATTTTCGATAGGAATCCGGCTTATTACAGCCACGTCGAGCCGTTCCTTGTCGTGCTGTTTAGCAAAAGAAAAAAAAAAGCTGCCCAAAGTGCCTCGGGACGAGGAAACAACCATGAAAGGAGTTGGGGTGAAAACCAAAGAGGCACCTGCGTTAGCGGCGACCTGAGGGGCGTAAACGTGGCGGTATGAGAACTATCGGTTGAAAGTACCTGAGTGACGATACCCGGAAGGGAAAAAGGCCGGACAAGCATCCTCCTGAAATAATTCTCAGTTATTTGCACCACTTTTCATGTTTCGCTGCAGGTATGTCATGGCCCTCGTTAAACCTCGGCTGGCTATGCTACCGTTAAATACGAAACACATAGCCACAAGCATACTGAATAGCTTACACTTATGGTTAGAACTACCAGCTGCATTTCTATACAGCGAGGCCAGCCGGGGTTGCTCATAGTCTTTCTGGTCACACCATAAACACCAGGCCTTCATCTGCCTGGACGCCTCCCTTCGCCAGGCGGTCCCAGCCCTCTTTGACGGCCTCCATGCCCTCACCCCAGACGAGGCGAAGACCGGCGACTCCCTCCTTCTTGAAGGTCTCGAGGGAGCCTAGACACTGCTCCTTAACCTTCTGAGCGCCGAATTTGGCCATGGCACGATTGTTCAAATCGTCGGTGTTCATGGAGACAACGTCGCTCGCGCCGGCGCTCGCCGTCATGGACTGCATCATGACGTCCTGGGGAACTTCGGCAATGGGCATGCCCACGCTCACACACAAGAAGTTGGCATGCGAAGTGCGGATGGCCGCCGACCAGGCGGTCCCAACGCTGGCACGGCCGCCGAAATCGATCAGCACCACCTTCTCGCCAGGAGTGATGCCCAGCCGCGCCAGGACGTCCAGAGGCGCCTCGTCCGTGGTCACAACCTCCTTGTACAGCCCACAGGCCTCGACAAAGGGCTTCGACGCGGCGCTCGGCACGGCTACAACGCGCTTCGGGTGGGCACCGGTTCGATCGCGCGCCAAGCTCCAGGCAAAGCCAAGGGCCGTCTTGGAGCCCGGGGCCAGCAAAAGGATGGTGGCGTCCGTAAGATCGGCCATTTCGGGCGTCCACGGCTTCGAGGGGTCGAAGCCCGGGTGCACCGTCTGCGTGGGGTCGCTGGGGAACATGTAGTGACTCATCAGGTGGCCCGTCAGGAACAGCGGGCGGAAAAAGGCATCGTAGGCGGGCCCGTTGGCGCGTGCGCGGATGGCCTCGGCCAGGGCGGGATCCCGAAACACGTCGTAGCGGTTGTAGACGGGCATGAGCTTCTGCCGGTAGGCGCTCGTGACAACGATCTCGCCCGGCAGGTTGCCCTCGCTGCACTCGACTTCCTGGGCCAGGGTGCCGAGCGGCAGGTAGCCGTAAAGGAAGCTCCCCTTGGGCACCGACGGCATGGTGGAATCGAGCACCTCGGCGTAACCCCAGGCGTTGGTGCAGCCGTACTTGGCTGCGTCGTTGTACGGAGCTGGCGTGCTCGGCGGCAGCCGGTGGGCGTCCCACCAGCCGAGCATGAAGCCCAGGCCTGCATAGGTAAAGTTGTTGGAGGTTATGCAGAAGATTTTGCTTCGAAACCGCACGGTGGATGGCTTTTCCAGCGGCGGATAGGGCACCTCGCCGGGCAAGGAGACGAGTGCCTGGTTGAAGTAGTGCTCCTTCTCCAGCACCTGCATAACGGGGACTTGGGCCATGGTGAGGCGGGTGTCTGGCACTACTATGCCGTGCTTAGCTGGGAGATGACGGTAGTAGCCGGTGTTTTGTACGGGCAGTCCCAAAACAAAAGACCCCAAAGACTCATGAGACTCGAGCCTCGGCAACTCGGGGCCCTGTTCCTTAAGTATTCCAAACATGCATCGCAGGAAGAGAGATATGGGTGCCTAGTGCTCATCATCCAGGTCACTGTGGAGAAGACCGAGAAGCCCGAGCCGGGCGACGAGAGCAAGTGCCCCGCTCCCCCGCTCTGGTCTACCTTTCACATAAGCATCCACCGTCAGAATGCGAATGCGAGAGCCCTGCGCAGCAACCCATGATACCTAGTCGCTTGCGTGCTTTCGTATATATTCTGGCAGCCGGGCAGTAGATGCAATCGTTTCCCCAATGCGGCCTTTTCCGTGTCTCGAAGACTAGTGCTGCTCTGCCACGAATTCTCGGCTGGAGCGGACGAGGGACTGGCAACGTGCAAGTAGTTGCAGAAGAAGCCGCGGTCGCAGCGGTTCGGCTTCGGAGAAGCCCCGCCGACGTTGGCGAGCAATTCTCCATCCCCAGAGCGCGGCATGGCTCCTGAGCAACGGCCGTCGGCGCCGGTCACGTCCGGGCTCGTCAGACGCCGGGTGTGTCATCCGGCCAAGAAACTGGCGGCTCTCAACAGAGGCACCGAGGCACAGCTGCGGAGCCGCAACGGGGGTTTCGACTGGAGCAAAGGCGGCGATCGCAAGTCACAAGGAAGGAACAAGAAGAATCAACCAGGAGTAATACGTTGAACGGGCTCCGTTGGTGGTGGGTGGATAACGCACTTCCTTCTTCCAGGGCGTCCTCACTTACACTTTGGAGGGGGGACCGACTTTCGGAGCTCCAAAAGATGGGTACTTGCTTTTTCGCCAGGCGCGGATGGGCCAGAAGCCGCAGCCCCGGCGCCGGACCACGACCCCCAAAAACTGCCCGTCGCCGTCACGACCATAGACCACCGAGATCTTCGGCCGCCGTCCCACCTTTCTGACCTCCTCCTCCTCCTCCTCCTCCTCCTCCTCCAGTCTCCTCCATCCTTCTCCGCTCGCATCTTTTCGTCCTCGACCGCCCTCCATCATGTCCATGACCAACGCATCGCCGCACGACGCGGCGCGGGAGGCCAAGACGGCGTCGCACGTGCTGGCGACGCTGCCGGCGGCGGCGCGCAACGAGGCGCTCAGCGCCATGCACGCGGCGCTCGCCGCCGCCCGGGACGATATCGTGGCCGCCAACGCGCGGGACCTGGAGGTCGCCCGCGCCGCCGCCCAGAGCGGCGAGCTGAGCGCGAGCCTCGTGTCCCGCCTCGACCTCGCCCGCCCGGGCAAGTTCGACGACATGCTCAAGGGCATCCTTGACGTGCGCGACCTGGACGACCCCGGTGCGTGCCCGGCCTGCCGTGCCCCGGGACCAACCGCCCCGCAGGACAGCTCAGCTAACGGATCCGTGTGTTTTCTTTCTGCTTTCTAGTCGGCAAGGTCACCATGCGCACCCGGCTGGACGACGGCCTGGACCTGGAGCGCGTCACGTGCCCCATCGGCGTCCTCCTCATCATCTTCGAGGCCCGGCCCGAGGTCATTGCCAACATCGCCTCGCTGGCGGTGAAGTCGGGCAATGCCGCCATTCTCAAGGGTCAGTTCCGCCCACCGGGAGGGGACACACAGAACCCCCCTCCCCCCCCCCCCCCCCCCCCCGGCCCGCACACCATGGCTAACTAACGGGGTCGCAGGCGGTAAGGAGTCGACCGAATCCTTTGTCGCCATCTCCAAGGTCATCTCGGAGGCGCTGGCGCGGACGCAGGTGCCCAACGGCGCCGTCCAGCTGGTGACGACGCGGGACGTGATCCCGCAGCTGCTGGGCCTGGACCAGTACATCGACCTGGTGATCCCGCGCGGCGGCAACGAGCTGGTGCGCTACATCAAGGAGTCGACCAAGATCCCGGTGTTGGGCCACGCCGACGGCCTGTGCTCCATGTTCCTGGAGGAGTCGGCCGACGCGCAGCTCGCGGCCGACGTCATCGTCGACGCCAAGACCAACTACCCGGCCGCCTGCAACAGCCTCGAGACGCTGCTGGTGCACGAGGGCGCGCTGGGCCGCCAGTTCCCGGCCGCGGCCGCGGCGCTGCTGGCCAAGGGCGTGACGCTGCGCTGCGACGCGCGCAGCAAGGCGGCGCTGCCGGCCCACGCGTGCGTCGTCGACGCCGTGCCGCAGGACTACGACACCGAGTTCCTGGCGCTCGAGCTGGCGGTCAAGACGGTGGCGGGCCTCGACGAGGCCGTCGCGCACATCAACACGCACGGCTCCAAGCACACCGACGTCATCCTCACGGCGTCGGCCGAGCTGGCCGAGCGCTTCATGGACGCCGTCGACGCCGCCGGCGTCTACTGGAACGCCTCGTCCCGCATGGCCGACGGCATGCGCTACGGCTTCGGCACCGAGGTCGGCATCAGCACCAACAAGATCCACTCGCGCGGCCCCGTCGGCCTCGAGGGCCTCATGATCTACAAGTACAAAATCCGCGGCCACGGCCAGGTCGCCGGCGCCTACGGCGAGGGCGAGGGCAAGCGCCAGTTCAAGCACGAGAAGCTGCCGCTGTAGGGCGGGGCGCGGCCGATGGCCAACTACCGGGGGACGGCGTCTCCTGGGGAGGATGCCGAGCGGGGTTTCAGGAGTTCCGGCGAGTGCTGCACGAAAAAGAAAAAGGAAGCGGGAGGCGCGGTCAGAACCGTGCAACATAGAGCAGCCTATCCACGGCCGTGGTGTTGGAATATAACAGGCAGCCCGTATTTACGTAGCGGTATTCTTGTACCTGAGTGGGCATCTACAGTACCGACGTCTACCCGGCTTGAGGGAAAATGAGAGGAAGCCACGCCCAGGCCAGCCGCGCTCCTCAGGTGGCCTTGGTCTGCTCGTCGTCGGCGAAGAGCCGGCCGAGGGCCTCGAGGCTGACGTTGCCGCCGGAGAAGACGATGCCGACGTCCCAGCCGTCGGGGCCGGCCTCGCGGGCGGCGAGGGCGCGGAACTCGGGGTCGTAGAGGGCGACGGCGAGGGGCACGGCGGCCGAGGGCTCGATGACCATCTTGCAGCGCTCGAGCACGAGGCGCAGCGCGGCCGTGATCTGGGCCTCGGTGACGGCGAAGAAGCCGCTCACGAGCCGGCGCTCGTAGATGACGGACCACGGCACGCGCCCGAGCGACGTGCGCAGGCCGTCGGCCACGGTCAGCGACGCGACCCCCTCGACGCGCACGCCCGCCTCGTAGCCCCGCTTGGCGTCGTCGGCGCCCTCGAACGACGGCTCGCACCCGTAGACGCGGATGCCCGTGCCCTCGCACGCCAGCGCCACGCCCGACAGCATGCCGCCGCCGCCGCAGGGCGCCAGGATGACGTCGAGGCCCTTTGCTCTCCTCGGGCCCGGCGCCGCGGCGAAGCTGCAGGACGCGCCCCCGGCGATGAGGCGGGCGGCGTCCTCCTGCAGCTCGAGGCCGAGCGTGCCCTGGCCCAGCACGATGTCCGGGTGGTCGTAGGGGGGCACGAGGCGGGCGCCCGTCTCGGCCACGACGCGCGCCGTGACGGCCTCGCGCTCGGCCGCCGTGCTGCCGCTGAAGGTGACGCGCGCCCCGTAGCCCTTGGTGGCGGCGATCTTGGACGGCGGCGCGATGGCCGGCATGACCACGTACGCCGGGATGCCGTTGTCGCGCGCCGCGAGCGAGAGCGCTTGTGCGTGGTTTCCTGGAGGACCGAGGGGGGGGAGGGGGTTTCCCGCAGTGTCAGTCGGCGTCCGGGCAAGCGGGAGGGGAGGGGAGGGGAGGGGGGGGCGGGAGCCAGACGGGCCTCCGCCCTACGGGGTATGGGGATCGGGGATCGAGGCAGGCCGGGGACGGACAAGACGGCGCTGGTGGCTTTCCCGGACCCAGGCCCCGGAGAGCACCGCGCCCTTCGCATGCTTTGCCCGTACAAGCGGCCCCCCGCCTTTGCACATCACGGTATCCATCACCGTCCGCGTCCCATGCTTGCCCTTTTCCCTCCTCCCGGCCCGAGAGGGCGCGCGCCCGCCCCGCCCCCGAGTGCCAGCCAGGAAGGAAGGAAGCAAAAAAGCAGCCGCCCACTCACCCGAACTGTGCGTCACGACGCCCTTCTCCATGCCGCCGGACTCGCGCCAGCCGGGCTCCCGCTTCAGGCGCTCGATGGCGTGGAAGGCGCCGCGGGCCTTGAAGGCGCCGACGCGTTGGAGGTTCTCGCACTTGAGGTAGAGGCGCAGGCGGGGGGGCCCGGGGGCCGCCTTGTCGCCCTCGTCGGCGCCGGCGTCGAGGCCCGCCGAGGCCAGCGCCGTCAGCGTGGCGTTGGTCACGGTCGGCGTGTGGTGCACCAACGGGGCGATGAGCTCGCGCGCCGCCACCACCGAAGCCCGCGTCAGCGGCGGCGAGGTCGACGGGTCGGCCATGGGCGGGAGGGGGGAGGGGCAAGGAGGATGGGGAGGGACAAGGAGGATGGGGAGGGACAAGGGGGGATGGAACTTGCCGTCACGAACGGCGTTGCTGTCGGAGATTGGAATGCCTTCCCAGGGACCCGGGGGGGGGGGGGGGAACGGGGGTGGGAGTCAGCTTAAGTACCGCCCCGCCCCGGCGAGCCCGGGCTATTTGGGCCACGAAATGGAGCGTGGTGTCCGCGCTCCGGAGAGCTTGCCGAGTATACCCAGGCAGGGCTGCATTCCTCGTGTCTTGCTAATGACTCAAGTCTGACTGGCTTACAGGGCCCCCCAAACACGTTGCTTGGCCTGCAGACGCCCCGGCTCGGGCAGCGCAGCCGATAGCGGGCAGCGCAGCCGATAGCGGGCCGAGCACACAACGACACGTCTCCAGCCCACGCGCTGTCATCAAGCCCAGTCATCAAGCCCAGGTCGAAAAAGCACAAGGTCGCTATATTTTTAGACGGCTCCCGTTTAGGGGCCAATCCGTCACTTTTGTGAACCCTCCCCCCCCGAAATACTCTAAAGCCCTTTTGGGAATCCTGGATATAAGTACAAGAAGAGCCTTTTATTTTTTTGGTGTGTCCCCGGGGAATCCATTGGCAGCCGTTGCGATGCCGTACCACTTAGATATTAAACGCCCGAGTCCCTTACTTCTGGTTCTCGGGTCGGAGAGAGCTAGAGCCACGAGCGTTAGCATTATGCGAGTCCGGGGGCGGGAGGGGCAAAGACATACCGGACGGCACGGCCGGCCCTCCAGATCTCCATGTTGCGGATCTCCTCCATCTCGGCCTCGAACTTCTGGCGGTAGTCCTTCTGGCCGTTGTACTCGAGCGAGCGCTTGGTCTCGGTGCCGTCGTGGACGGCGTCGTACAGGTTGTTGAAGACGGGCTTCAGGGCATCCTTGAACTTGGGGGTCCAGTCAATGGCACCACGGCGGGCCGTGGTGGAGCAGGCCTCGTACATCCAGTCCATGCCGTTGGCGCCGATGAGGGGGTACAGGCTCTGGGTGGCCTCCTCGACCGTCTCGTTGAAGGCCTCGCTGGGGCTGTGGCCGCGCTCGCGGAGGACCTCGTACTGGGCGAGGAACATGCCGTGGATGCCGCCCATCAGGCAGCCGCGCTCACCGTAGAGATCCGAGTAGACCTCCTTCTCGAAGGTGGTCTCGTACAGGTAGCCGGAGCCCACGGCGACACCCATGGCGATGGCCTTCTCCTTGGCCTGGCCGGTGACGTCCTGGTAGACGGCAAACGACGAGTTGATGCCGCGGCCCTCGCGGAAGAGCGAGCGGACGGTGCGGCCGGAACCCTTGGGGGCGACGAGGATGACGTCGACGTCGGTAGGGACGTCCACCTTGGTCACGTCCTTGAAGACGGGCGAGAAGCCGTGGGAGAAGTAGAGGGTCTTGCCCTTGGTGATCTGGGGCTTGATGGCGGGCCACGTCTCGCTCTGGGCGGCGTCGCTGAGCAGGTTCATGACGATGGAGCCCTTGGAGATGGCCTCGTCGACCTCGAAGAGGTTCTTGCCGGGCACCCAGCCATCTTCTATGGCGTCCTTCCAGGACTGGCCGTTCTTTCGGACACCGACGATGACGTTCAGGCCGTTGTCACGGAGGTTGAGGCCCTGGCCGTGGCCCTGGGAGCCGTAGCCGATGAGGGCGAGGGTGTCGTTCTTGAAGAACTCCTGCGGAGGGGGGGGGAGGGAGGGGGGGGGCATTCGTTAGCCTGGGCCGAAGCGCTTAGGGAAGCGGGGGTTGCGCGGGGCGGACGGGTTAGGCATGGATGGGCGAGGTAATTTAACTCACAAGAAGCTTCTCCTTGGGCCAGTCGGCACGCTCTGTCGTCGGGGGGTCAGTCGAGGGCCAGCAGCCACGATGGCAGGACGGGCGGGCCTACCGTAGACATCCTCCTTGGTGCCGGCGAAGTCAATGGTCTTGACGCCACGCGTCTGCTGCTGGGCCGGGCCGGCCACGGCGGCAGGGCGAGCGTGGGCAAAGGAGGCGCGCACGGCGCCGGCGGCGGCGACGAAGGTGCGTCGCTGGACGGCCGGGGCGGCGACCTGGCGGGCCACGGGCGAGCGGAGAGCCTTGGTGAAGCTGCGGGAGGCCATGGTGAGAGCTGAGGCACGAGGGCAGGCAATGGGGAGTGGGGATCGGGAGAGTGAAGCGGAACGGGGGAAGGTCGAGCTTCCACCGGGAGCCAGAGGTTATGTACTCCAGCGCGCGACCCGAAATTTCTACTCCGACCTCGCACCTGGGGGCAGCTCCGACGTGGCCGGGCTGGCCCAGCTGCGGGTGGCCAGGAAACTTGGCGCAGGGCATCGGGGCTGTGCCCAGAACCGCCGCGCGAACTCTCGCGCACACCCGCCGCCCGCTGCCGGCCTGCCACGGGTGCCCTGCGGTTGGCGGCCTGCGATCCCGGGGAAATTCACCGCTACTGGACCCCTGGCCCAGGCTCGCGCGCTGCTCTCGTGGGGCCGCTGAAATGGGACGGCCACTCTGGGCTCCTATCTTCGGCGCCTCCCACGACCTGCCCATGCCCTGCGCCGCTGCCCTGCCTGGCGCCATGACTGTGCCGGCCGCAGGCGCCGTCGTCCCGTCCGACAGGCGCCTCCGTTGTGCGCCCGACCTCGTGCGGTGCCACCCGTCTCTTCCCGCGCGAGCATGGAGAGGCCCCTCCAGCTTCGAGCCACCCCGCCTGGCGGGTGCGGCGCGGCGCAACGCGCGTCTGTGGTTGGCATCACGACAAGGTGGCATCAATACAAACAACCGCCGCCCCCGCCCCATACACGCCCGACCACATGCATCCCATGCCGCCGGGCTGACGGGCATGTGCTGGAAGGGCACCACGAATCGGAATACCACACACCGACCCTCCACTGCCAGCCGGTAGATGGTGTCCCTCTAGGGTCCCGGCTCCTCCTATGCCGTCATGCCACTTCTGGTTACTTCTGGCGAGGCTTCATCCTATGCAGTCTTCGGCACGCCATGCTCCCCCATGCTTCCGCTTCGTCCGCTCCGCCCCCCTCCCCCCCCCGGCCATGCACACCGTCCGCAGTCGTCGGCTACACGAACTAGGTTCGTAGCTTCCACTTCTCATGTACCCGAGGAGCCGTGGCACGCACGCGGAGCGGCGGGACGCGAGGTTGGACGCACGCGGATAGCGGTGCTCGTGGCCCCGTGCTTCGTCGTCCCTCGGCTTGTATTCGTTTGCCTCGTGTCTATGGTGCTGCCGTCATGCTATGTTCGAACGCCGACCCAAAGTGACGACAAGGGTGCATCGTATCGTCCCGGCCATCCTAGGGCCTCCCAAAAAGCAATGCCGCTCGAGTAACGCCGTGTACGCAATTCTGAGCCGTCACCATCTACAAGCCGCACCCCCCCCCCCCCCCCCCCCCCCGACTGGATCCCCGTGCTCTTCGGCTTTTGCTACCCGTTTCGAGCCTGCTTCGGTCGCCAGCTGTCAACCGCTTCCGTGAATGCCACATCGCGGGCGCCTCCCTCCCTACTTGATGAGCACCCTGTCGTACTGCACTCCCCTTATCGAGCCGCCGCTCATTGCTGTCTTGACGTTCCTGCGGAAGTTGTCCCTGCTCTGGCGCAGGTCGTCGGCCGCTTCCTTGTTCAGCGGGTCCGACGCGTTGGGTTCGAGGAAGAGAAACTGCAGGCCGACAATGACGGCGTTCAGGTTGAGCACCGGCTTCCAGTCCTCGCGCAGGATGTTGAGGCAAACTTTGCCCTCCAGGTCGATGTTGGGATGGTAGATCTTCTGCTGGCACCGGACCTTGGGCGGCTCGTGGGGATAGTTCTGGCTCATGTTGAACGTAAAGGTGAACTTGCCGCCCGTGTACTGGCCCTCGTCGGGCGTGATGCTGAGGGTAAACTCGAGGATATTGTCGGGGTCGGGGAACTCGGTCTTCATCGTCGCGCCGAGCGCCAACTCGGAGAGATCTGGCTAGGGAGTCAGCGTCGCCCCCTCCGACGCCGCGGGGAGGGCCAGGCGGGATCCCCGGGGAACGGCGACGTACCCTTCTGAACGCGCAGCTGCGCCGCCGTCACCTTCTTCTTCTTGCCGCCCGCGGCGGCTTCCGCGTTGTCAGCCTTCTGCTGCTCTTTTTTCTGTCGACGTGGTTAGCCCATCAACCCGGCCCATCGGGGAGCCCGCGGCCGTGGCCCGCGGGGTGGAACAAGCGCACCATGGACCATATCTTCAGCATGGTGGCGGTCGTGGCAGCGCAATGCCGGGCTGGTTGGGTTTGCGAAGGCGGCCCCGAGGCGGACTGGATGACGGAACGCGAAGGAAATCCGGATGCAGGCACTTCGCACGCTAAGTGCCTCGGAACCTTGTTGCAATGTACGTGGGTGGGATGCACTTCAGGCAGTGGCAGGAACGGGCCCGGGAAGGAGGGATGATGGGCGGAAGGGCGGGTTGGTATGGGAGATGACGGATCAAATGGATGGGGAATGGAGGGATGGAGGGAGGCCCGAACGGCTGTCCAGCGGTGGGTCGCCCTCCAAACGCCGACCTGCAGTTACTTAACCCGGCCTAAGAAACCGACGTGATCGTGGAGCCAGCAGGACGGAGGACGCCGGCCCAGCTGGCATGACGAAACCGAGAGGGGCGACGACCAAGACCGGGCAAACAACGAGAGCAGACCGACCACCTGGCTGCAGCTACTGCCGGCCACCTCGCCCAAGAAACTACGCACGCTCTCTGCGCGGGACGAAAAGGTGCCTGGTTGAAGCCTTGCTCTGCCTGCCACCAACCTATCGAGGGGTCGACGCCCCAGCAAGCCGGACGATTGATTGGCGCACTGGGGAGCAACCAAACTGACCGCCCTCACGGCCATCCAGGCCGCGTTTGCTTATCCCGAGACTCCGTACCTACTGACGGCAGGGCCAAGGCGCAGGTCACCTTGCATGGATACCGCGTTTTCTGACCTGCACCGTCACCGCGTATGCTTTGTGACTTCGGGCAACCTATGGCCACGTCGAGGAGGGCAATGCCAGCCCGGAGCACTCTTCTCCTATATATAAACACCGCCGGACTCGCGCGAGGTATCCATTGGTACCACGAGAGAAACCTTCGGTCCGAAAGCTTCTCGTAGCGCTCTCAACTGGGTACCCAACCTCAACGCACCGCGCCTACAATCGTACGGGCAGTGGGGGTGGTTATACGTTCAGCTGCGCCTTGCTTCTTTGCTTCCTGCCGGCGACTTCAACGACGGACGGGACGGGGTGGCATGCACATAGCCATGGATACTCGGCAACGGGAAAACGCGCGTCAGGTAGATGGACGGCCTCCTTTCTTCTGGGCTCCACCGCTCCCTCGAGTCGCACCATCGGTCGTCTCGTCATATACAAAACGTGATTACGGAATTGGTGGCACAATACGACTCTGCAAGTAAAACATCAAAACGCCTCAAAAGGTATGCCTGCCAACTCATGCTGGTGCGCCAAACCAGGCGAAAACACCAGTCCGACTTTTTCACAACTGTCTTCAAGGCCACGGAGTCGGCACATGTTCCCCCTATCCTGTACAGTGAACCATGCGGGACGCCAGGCCGAATACGGCAAGGTTGTAGACAACCTCTACGGGCAGCCATGACCCCGCCTTGCCGCTCCCATGGCCGTTCGACCAGCTCTCCTTTACCGCCGCGAGAAGCAGCACATGAGACCCGTCCGGCCCAGGAACCACAGGCATCCGATAAAACGGACAACCGAGAGGATGGCGGTAGCGATAAGCAGGAACTGGAAGAAACCAGCCGTTCGGCTCGAGGTGGTAGCCTGTAGCGACGCGTTAGTGAGGGTGGGTATGCCAGCTAGGGGGCTGTGAAACTTACGCCGATGCCGAACGTGTTGAAGCTGTCGCTGGTGAGAACAACAATGAGCAGTGCGTTGGAGAACAGCCACATGAGCACCAGCGATGTTCGGAAGGACTTGTACGAATCCTCGAGCTCCTTCTCCTCGTTCTCTTCCTCTTCGATGAAGGGAGCCAGGGCACGCTTGACCGTAGCCTCGAACTGGCTGTCGATATCCTCCTGGGGCTTGTCGACTTCCTCAATGGCGGCTTCATCCTTGTCTGTTTTCACCACTTGAGCCGACGGCAGCGCGTCGACCTTGTCGGAGCCCTTGGTACCCCACGAGACATCGTGCCAGTTGTTGAAGGCGTAGACCATGAGAATGTTGATGTAGGTCGACATGAGCACCATGTACGCGGGGAACGAGTGGAACATGTGCCAAGGGTCCAGGTAGAGGAACGAGGCAAGGTAGTACAGACCAAACGTGGCGAACAAGGCGAGCAGGATAATGGCCACTTCGGATCGTCCCGTCATGAGTTGCTTCAGGTCGTCGCCCAGGTTAAAGTTCTCGTCTTGGTTGGAGAAGGCGTTGACGACCAGGAAACCGGAGAGGATGAGGATGTAGAGTTGCACGAATCCGAAGTAAGCGAACGACAGAATGTACTGCCACTTGGAGCCCTTCGGTCGGTTACCAAGAGCCAGTACAAACTGCATGATGACAAAGGCCAGGTACAGGTACTGCAGGATCATGTTGATGATGGGCGTCGCGCGGTCACCAAAAGGCCATCCGTGGTGTTCGTTCGTGGTGGGGCCAGGGGCTGTGGGGGTTCCGACAAGATCCATGATGACCGTGGTGGTGAGGTAGTACGACGCCAAACTGAACCAGGTGAAGACGACCTGAGCGATGTTGTAGAGCAGTTGGACGTGGAAGAAGAACATGCGGACCAAGTTGTGGCCACTCTTGTACATACGGCCGAAGTGCATCAGCGAGTACAAACTGGCGGCGAAGGAACCGTTGAGCCAACGTCGTCGCTGGCCGATGAACTCCGGGGCACCTTCGGGCACATCGGTTTCACCCTTGGCCGCCTTGATGTAGGTCAGATGCCACTTGGAGCCGGCCTTGGCAACCAGCTCGAAACAGAGGATACGATCCTCGGCCAAGAACATGTTCTTCTTGAAGATGTTCATGCCCTCGATACCCTTCTTACCGAGAATCTTAGAGAGCGTGTGATCACCGTGGAAGTACTGCTCGAGAGGCCGGCCCATGATGGCACGGAATCGGTAGGCCGAGAAAGCACCCGGCAACACACTGACGTAGCCGAACGAAGACTCGAGGGGCTTGTCCAGAATGTTGGAGATCTTGTACTCGAAATTCTGGACGGCCACCAGGGGGTTCATCAACTTCTTCCCGCCCTTTCCCAGCATAGCGTGGATTTCACCACAAGCACCACCCAGGTCCTTGTCGTTGTAGAAGCCCTCCCAAAGAGCCAGAAGGGACTTGTTGCCCGGCTTGGTACCGGCATCGAGAAGAATGCACACTTCGGGGTTCAAGATGCGGCCAAAAGCGTTGAACAGCCAACGGTGAGAGTTGATCTTCTTGGTGTTCTTCTGCTTCAGACAGAAAATCATCTGCACGGGCGGCAGGGTCTGGGGGCTGTCGTCCATGGGCCGGATGAGCTGCTGGTTGGGCGTAACCGACAGCTGGGTGGTGTACTCGAAAATGTGCGCCACCGTCTCCTTGCCGTTGACGTCCTTCTTGACGACACCGTCTTGGTAGATACCGACCGTGGCCAGGACGTCCAGAGCGTTCTTGTCGACCTTATCAATACCGTCGAACACCATGCATACCACGATCTTCTGCCAGGCGGGTCCGCCCTTGTTCCAGAAGGTCGACTTCTTCAAGTTGACAATGTCGCGGATGTTCTGCATGACACCGTGAAGAGTACGGGCGAGCAGCACCTTGTCTTCGTTGTAGTAGGTGATAGCGATCAGCAGCTCCGTGTGTCTGTTATACATTCTTGGGCGCAGATCATAACCGTTCTTGAGCGTGAAGTCGTTGGGATCGCAAGTGGCGGCCGTGTAACGCATGTTGACGAACTCGCCGGTGCCACCCTCCAGGTCGCGGTACTTGGGCTGCACGGCATTTCGGATGGCACTGGGGACGGGGTAGTCGATGCTCAGAACGGAACCCTGAACCAGCTTGATCTTTCGCGTCTGGTATCGCTTCAGACCGCCGCCGCCGCCGCCGCCACCACCACCACCGGGCTGCTGGCGACGCACCCAGGCATCTTCGCCATTGACGGTGGAGGCGGGCCGGCCGTAGCCGTAGCCGGTGTCTTCGAGATTCTGGCCCACAACGGCCTGCCCGCCGTACTCGTTAGAATATTGCGGGGGGACGGGCGTGGTGGTCGCGCCAGGCGCGTAGGACTCGGTCAAACTGTAGGCCGAGACAGGGCGCGCAGGTGGGGTGCCGGCGCCCAGACGGTCCTGGTCGTACTGGTAAGGGCCCTGGCCCAGAAGGTGACGCTCCGTCTCATCATCTTCCTGGTCGTGGGGAGGGAGGTGGTACTGGAGGTGATGGTGTCAGCAGAGTTTGGGAGCAGAGTGGCGGCCAGGGCGTGGGGGAGAGCTTACAGTGCTCCCGGCCGGCATGTCTTGCAGACGATGGCCGCTGTCATACTCGTTGTTTCCTTGGCCGTTGTACGCCATGATTGCGGATGGGCAGGCTCAAGGGCCCGTGACGGATAGCGAAACGAGCGGCGGCGAATGTCAAGTCGGTGGTGGTCTGGAGAAAAGAGGCGTCGCCGAAAAGCTTGCAGCAAACGGCTTTTAGGGGCCGTTGGTCTGCGAAAGGGCTGGAGTCGGCGGGAGAGGGGGTTGAAGCTGCCAGGGGCGGACGGTACAGCCGCTGTCACGAGACAAAGAAGCTTTCCCGGGCTGCTTGCAGTCGGGAGGGGATGTAAGTTCCAAGCCGGAGGGTGCGCAGACGGGCAGGTGAAAGAAAGGAGCCCTCTTGATGTGACGAATCAAGCCACCCAGTTGCCAATGAGCATCCGTGGGTTGGAAGGTGGATTGGGGGAGGGGGAGGGAGGAGAGAGGGAGGAGGGATGGGATGGCTATGATGGCGAGGGTCAAATGGGAGTTATGAAAATCGCCGGGGCGGCATAGACATAGGGGAGAGGGTCCCGTCCTTCGTATTTTTCCCCCAGGGCTGGCATAGGACGAGGAACGGGTTGGATCGGATCGTCAGCAAGTTTAGCCCCAGGACGCCGCGAGTGGGCGCCTTGCTTTGAGGGGGGAGCAGATGAACGGCGCCTGCATCCAGGCTACAGGGCTAAGCAACATGAGGCAGGGGGTACCAACCTAACGACTACATACCTACATCATGTTATGTACCTATAGACAGGACCGTTGAATCCGGGGCCTTCATCCCGCAGCACCAGTAGCAGTAACAATAGGAGCAGCAGCAGTGGGATCCCACAAGCCCCATGGATCCCATAACAGCCCCGGAGCAGCTTCAACGGACATGGCAACAGTGCTGCTGATGGGCTCCCAATAGCGCTGGAACTGGCACCGGCAGCGCCGCCCTGGAGCCCCCTCCTCCAGGTGCAGCCGCATTCCACCATCGCGACCATCCCATTCTGCCTGTCGTTCGCCCGGCCTATGCCATCCGATCCCGTATCTCCCATCCTTGATGGCCGAACCAGTGCCAGGCTCACACAGCCCGGCAGCCCGCACACTAAATTTCCTGCATGGATAGGAGAGAGCTAAGACACGATGTGGAGCCATGCTCACACGCACGCATCCATTGTCGGGGGCGCACAGTGGCTGGCAGCTCCACCTCGTGTACAATGCACCCGACCTATGCCTCTACGGCCGCTCTGAGCAGTGGCTGGGGTGCGGCCAACGCGTACCCGCGCAGCCTCAACTCCCTGGCTCCCACACTGTTTACCTCTTTCATGCACGTTGCCGGCTGTTGTCGTGGCCTTCCAGAACACACACCTGCCGGGCCCCAAAGTGCCCTCCCTGCCTGTCCTTGGTCCTGTGCCCGCGCGTCCGCCAATGGATGCCGAGACCGGACGACACGTCCATCCATCGTCTGGCCCTGCTGCCCACCCTCCCTTGGCAGTCTGGCCCCCCTTTGGATGCTGCCATGTACTCCAAACACGGCCGCCGTGCCACTACGTCACCGCGGCCCTGCGACCATCCCATCATGATGACCCCTTTTGCGGCCGCCTGATCAGCTCTGAGTTAGTGGCCTCTGCATCCGACGAGGGGGTGAGCCAGAAGACGGGGAGGCAAGATGGCAGGGAGGTCCGAAGGGGGAGGAGCAAAGAGCAGCATGTACTATTCGAGTCAGTCCGCCCATAGCCCGAGCCCAGCCCGGCCAGATGGGCTCCATAGTCGCCCGCCCGCCGCCGCCCACCGCTCCTTGAGCGCTGGCGCTGGCTGGAAGAGCCCCGATAATGAGGCCCTGCGCCAGGATCAGCACTTAAAAGGTACAGCCACACTCACGGGCCTGGCCGTGTGTGGATAAGGCATGTATGGGATGGAGGGGGGGTGCGTAGGCCTCCCCTCCTGAACAGCTGGGCAATCCACACCAACCAGCGCCTTTCCTATCCTCCTCTCTGCTGCCTCCTTGCCCGCCCTTGCCTCCTTGCTCCCATGTGCAAGCACAGAAGCCCTTCGTGCCCTTCTTCAACACTCCTCAACGTGCCAGTTGGGTGCACAGTGCAGCAACGCCCCGGAAATTACTGTAGTCGCCCAGGAGCATTTCACTCCCTTTCGTCTATCCCCTTTTCTCAACCCAGTCTGATGGACAATCAAGGGCTGGCTCCGTCCAAGCTAGCCTATCTGAAAGGGGGCTAGGCTGAAACCACCAAGTGCTGGCCAACTTCTCCCCCACCAGGCGCTTTCCTGGAAACTGGACACACATGGAGACGGCGACGACGGCAACGACAACGACTTGTCTTCCTACTCCGAGTATAGTTATGGTCGCGGTTCCCATGTCTAATCTGGCGCCGTGATTTTTAAGCCAAGGCTTGTGCCCATACGCAAGCGCGCGCCTCTCGCGGCTGCTGATGGTTGTCTGTACCGCTTCACGCGTTGGTTGCTATGTTGCCGATATACGACGGGATGCAAAAATCGCCTTATAAAAATAGCAGCCCGCACTGATCAAGACCGTCGGTGGGGCAATTGAGGCCGTTCCCTGACAAGTCCGGCACGCCTTTAGCTGAGCTGACTGGGTGGCCGCGTGTAAGGGTCGTGTCCGTAACGAATTTGTCCTTTTTGTTTTTTTTTTTACTTCCAAGGTTGCACATCGTGCAGCCAGCCAATTAGCATGGGCGAGTAAGGGGTGCATACATGGGTCTCAGCTCAGCAACCAGTGAATGACCTGTCGTCTTTTGTTGTCTTCCTCTCGCAATTGCCGTTGAGATTCAAGATGCACACCCACTGTCGTATTACATGTACAGTGTGGCTGCGAGGAACATAACATGGCTCGGCCAAGCCGTGGCTGGCGATGCTGAAACCCAGGGGATCCCATTCTTGCCATCTTCACTATAAGTAAACCTACAGCCTGCAAATCTTGCGCTGAACTCCGAGCGGCTATGCCCGCGTTGGATTGTACTACCACACTTGAGTCACTTCCCTGCACCGTACGAAGAACGGCACAATGCGGTCCGACTCGCGTTCCAGGCCGCATCGTGGACTCTGGAGGGCATGCCAACTTTAGTACACTCTATCTCGGCAGTGGAGGGGTAGGACGGCCGGGCGTACAGACGACCCATTCACCATGATAAGACTTGGGAGGCACGACGAGCCCGCAGGCCATTTCAGCAGAGGCCAACCAGTTTTTCTACACGGCAGACCGGAATACAAGGACACTGCGAGGTATGTGGACGGAAGCGCGGCGTAACTGCTGCTTTATGGCACCGATACAGTGTTTAGTCTCCTTCCCTGCACACGACGTCAATTCTTCTATGTCCGCAGTGCTACAAAATCCTTCTCCCTATCGGACGTTGCCCCGACTCCCTCCCTCCATCAAACACCTGGAGAGCTTCTACCAGTCGTGCGTGGCGGCGGGGCTGGCAAGCCTCTGTGCGGCGCCGCAGGGCTACGTCGAGGCCGGCCTTAGGTCCATTTCCATCAGCACAGCTTCCACACGAGTTTCTGCAACGGGTCACTGGCCGCATTTAGATGGCGGGACTGGCTCGTTTTCCAGACACATGTATACTTCTCTGTACTTTTCCTATTCTCTCCGGACCGATTGATGACAGAGGTTTGTCGGTATTTACTCAAGTACAAGTGACCAGCCAAGCATGGGTAAACACCGACGTCCTAACTACGGATTCGGGCATTTATGGAATGGTAGCAAATGTTCATATGCATATACAGGCTGAGAGATTTTATACAGTAGCTTCCGCTGCTACATCATCCCTTCGGATAGGGGCTGCCAGTTCAGGTGGACTCGGTTCCGCGATGGTCAAAGTCGATTTGGTGAGTTTCCTACGTGACTTCTCGTCCAGGCCTGAATAAGCATCGCCGTCTTTGCTGCGTTGGAGGAAGCGAGCAGTGGCCAGTATTTTCCGGACGCTGCCCTTCCGTGCTCGTGCTATCTCGCATGGGCGGAAACGTCTTGGGAGTTTGACTTGTGAACGCCGGCACTTGGGCACTTGGATACGTTTGGGAATACACCTCCCAGTCCAGCTCGCTCAGACAAGCCGCTTTGCCAGCGATTAAGCACCACTGGCGTAGGCGGAACGCCACGGCGGGGGGAAAACCACAACAAGAGGCTCCTAACGACGCACTTACATCCAGGGCTGTAGTCCGAAAGTTGGAAATTAGCTGATGAACAACATGTCGGGCCCTTAAGCCAAGAGTCCATATCTACACAAGGAGTTGATGGCGTCCTTAGCATTCGAAAGGGGGTCAAATAGCTCGACAACATCACCAGGCGGTTGAATAAATAACAACAACGTTGAGCCAGCCTCGCTAGATTTACCATTTATTCTCTAATATTCCAGGCCTCCTTCTAACCCTTGATGTTAGTTTCGCTCGTCCCTGGGTTACCAGTATTTTGTCCACCGAATATACGTGGGTTGGTGTACCCGTTGTGATCACGTTCTCTAGGCTGTGCTTGTGGTTGAGACGCTCCGGATGCTGCCCGTATCTGAGCCAAACGGCAGATTGTGCATTGTTCGTTCAGCGTACTCCAGCCTTAATTTTTCCTGGCTTGCAATCGGGCTCTCTGGTCACAATCTCCGCTTTCATACATGAGGAGGCAGCTTGGTTGCTGTGAAATCCCACCCAGCCGCGCCATTTCCACGATGTCTATTCTTCAGCCACCGAGCCATAGCATCCTCTTAGTGACAGCAGTTTGAAAATGTAGAGGCCTCACCTCGAGAGCACTATGGGTATCTGATATTCCTACAAACTATCACCGTCTCCAGGTCTTCACTTATGACCCTCTGATCCAGCGATACTGACTCTTGTGGCGCGTGACTCCATGGGGACTCGATATCCCCCTGTTTCCCGCCAAACTCATTGACTACCACCACCGCATACAAATATAGATCGGCCATTGTCGTCGTTGTTATTACATGTCCAGCAACAGGTTCCGCCAATCTACGGGCGATGACCAGCGACTTTCCATGGACTCGGAATCGCGAGTATTTGCTAATAAAAAGCGACTATAGGTCGATTTAACTATAAGTTAAATCGGCTTCTCTGCTGCTCTTACAGCGACGAGATATGAGCACTAAACCATAGGCTCCGTGGCCAGAAGGAAAACAGCTCTGTTTTTAGATACGTCCCTGTGGAACCCAACGTTCTGATGAATAGGCGGTAATGCTTTGTGCAAGATGTAGCAATTAGCATGCAGCTTCCTATATGCGTGATTTCTAAGTAACTATTTATCAAGCGCCCTGCGATAACCTGATCATCTACGTTGACCGCGGTGGGCAGTTGAAAGGACTACTAGGCTATGCTGCAAGAGAACAAGACACTGAGCTATTTAGTTCCTTGCGTATAACAGTAGGAAGGCAGCGGCCTGGTTCAATATCACCGGCATCTCGTTTACTCACATAGCAGTAGATAAGGGTTATAGGGTCGTGGGGAACATAACAGTAAAGCAAGTCGCCCCCGGGTTGAGGCTATACCGCATTTCTTTATCCGTCGTAAAAGGGGGCGATGCTTTCCAACGTATGGGATATTCGGCTCTCGAAAAGACCGAATGTTGACGGCAGGGTCAAGGCAAGCCGGTCCTCTGTGTATGTGTGCCATTGCCCCGGATCAAAACCGCACATCTTAATTCCCCGGGCCGTTCTGTTCTCCAACTAGAAATAATGTTACAGAGTTTGTACAAACATTCCCATCGCATAAACAAACAAGGTCGACGGCCAGATTGTGTTCCGATACAAGCCAATCGGCACCGTTGCAATTAGTCTACATGGCCAATCGCACAGCTCAAAGGCACACTTGATGGCACTTTCTTTTGACGGTGTCATCTATGAAACAGGCCGAGAACTGATCTGGGGATAGGTCATTTTGATACTATCACCGTTTCAGTTCACCGCGACCAAGTTCCACGGTGTAGATAGCTCGGACGGCCAGTATCTATCGCGTCCCGCAGCCTGGTTAATGTAGCGGACCAAGAGGTAGCCGGAGCTGGAAAAATCGGTTGCTCGCTTTCAAATCCCGAGTATATTAGCTCCCCGAGTATCTTGCACTGGTTTGGAATTATCGAGAGATGGAAACTACCGTAAATACACCTAGCTCGTGTTTGTGTGTAGCAAACGACGACGTACGATCCTAAGAAGAATGTGTGCTTCTTGCTGGTTTTCGGTTAAGCGCCCCCCCCCCCCCCCCCTATAATGTATCTAGAGTTTCGACAATCGTCTCGAAAAGCATGGTTCCGTCTTCGCAACGCTCGGTGAAGGGGTTCTGGCAGATGCTATTGAGTGATTTACGGCCTCCTTTGGCTTACGCCAACGCCTGGCCTTTGCCCATCATCTCGGGCCGAGCTGGAAAGCGCACCCAGTACTTCAATAGCGTCTTGAATATCCTACTTGCCCATTTGAATCCCCAGAGAGTGGATGGTGTACCCAGGCAACCAGATGGTGGCAGAAGCTACTACTATGCGTGGCCCGCGCGCTGGGTGCCTCTACCCCAGCTTACAAGTAGTTCTGTTGTCATGTGCAGCAGTAGTGAGTGGCATGGCGTCGTCAGCCTTGGTCTTTGCGTCGGCATTGACATGTTAGGAGCCGCGCGACTTGCTGAGCGAGGTGCAGTCAGACTCGCCATGGCCGAGGACCTTGGATATGATGGACGAGCGCCCGGCTCGAGCAGAATGACTGCATTGCCCCGTTGGCTTGCCAGCTTGCCTTCCACACATGGTAAAAACGTATCCAGAGCACAGAGTAGAACACCAAGAGCAGCCACCTGCATAGCGTAGCCGCTGGTCTCAGTGCAGCGAAGGGGCAAAAGAGCCCGAGCCGATCCTACGTCGTGCGCAGTCATGACACGAATCCCTTCGAAAGACCTGGTGGTCTTGCGGCACTGCTGACGTTTTTTATGGCACCTTTATTCGGGTTGTGGCGCGATCTGCTGGCCTTGAGGGCCCCGTTTTGGTCGATCGCAACTCCCGGGTCACGAAGTCCGCAGCCTCCGCCCCTCTAGTCGCGCACAAGCACGGGACGGGATGGACATGCGGGCGAACGCGTGACTGACGGCCTGGCGGGCAAGAACTGCACGTCTTTTGCCTGCCCCTTTGGGATACCTCCTCGGGGTGGCGGGGGCGACTGACGATCCACATCCGAAGCAGAAATACGCACCCCGCTAGCCAGACGGGTGCTAACCCGCCAGGGGGCACACCATGACCGACACGGGGAGAGAGCAGGTATCAGTTCACATCAGTGTAGTCGTTCTGCGTCGGCTGGGCGACGTACCGAGTACGAAAGCGTCCCGATGAAGCCGAGCGTCTGATTCTACGAAAACAGGCGGGCGGCAGGATGCAGTGCGATGGGCTGCCTCCGCTGCCCCGACCAAGGCGGGAAGAGGCCGGTTTTTTTTTTCTCTTTCTCTCTCTCTCGAAACATGAATGGCGTCGGAACGCTAGGAAGCCCTGGCAGGGGCACCGGACGTATTGTGTGGAAAGGGTTCATGACAACGGCCCCATGCAGATCTTCAGGGCTGCACACCAAGACTGAAAGCCAGACGGTGGCCGCCAAGGCGCATCGCGGCATCCATCCATAGTACAGAGGACTAGGGGTACGAGGATCTGTCGCGGTGGGATCGGCAGGGAGCAGACAATCGCCGGGTCAAAAGAAACATCGATGCGAATTGCGTGCAGAGGGCGGCGGCCACGCTCCCCGTCGACTGCATGGCATCCACCGGTACGTCGTAGGACTAACGGACAGCGCCGTACACGTGCGCTTCCTGACGTCGTACCGACAGGCAGCCCGAGAATGGGAGGGCGCCGAGAATATGAAGCTCCATGTGTACACCATGACACGAGTATATCGCATTTAGAACATCGAGTCGAAGCGAAGCGCCAGGTTTCAGAATCAGCTCCGTCTTGCTTTTGGGCCCCCAAGTATAGGGAAGCGCTGGGGGAAACCGGGGCCCGCATCGAGGCGAACACTCCTGTCATCACGTAGGATAGTGAGGCATGGTGGAACGGGCCAGGCAGGCTACCACCTAGCGCCCAGCCAGGAAGTGCGGTGGGGCACCGAGGTCGCAGATTGATGATCCGGGAAGCGCAGCAGGCCAGGCGGCGAACCCCAGAAGTCGGGAGTCTCTGATTGCGTCGAGCACGTTGAGAGAGGCTAGAAGGCCCGAGGACCCCGAGTAAATGCTTCGTTGTTTCCGGAACGCCGGTGATGGTCTGGCCTGGCGAGCCTCCCGGACCAGCCGACCAAACAAGCGGACGGCCAGCGGCAAGCGTGGCATGGTGTTGTGGCCGGACCAGCATCAGAGACGTCGACGTCGTTCTCTCTTCTTGTCCTTTACGTCACCGGGGGGGGGGGGGTGAGAGATGGAGGCAAGACGAGACGTGACGCAGGCAACAAGCGTGCGCAACACGGATCTCCTGGCGCACGCCACCCGGCCGGACTCGTGACGATACTCCTGAGCGGCAGTAGACGTCTCACCCCGAGAGGGGTCGGCTCGTCCGATGGCAAAGGACTGGCCCGCCCGGGTCGCAGCGGCGCAGACACGGACGGACCCGTTGACTCGATGGGGGAGCTCAAGCGCGCGCTGTGGATTGTGTAGGCAATGGTAGCTAACCGGGCGGCAATGTTTGTCGATGGCCGGGAGCACGATTGGCTCACATCCCATCGGAGACCAACGAGATGGGAAGGCCACCTCAGCCCCTTGATGAACAAACAGGGCTGAAGCTCAAGCGTGGAGAGCCCGCCGTCCTCCACCCGCCCGAGAGAGCAGTTCATCACGAAGGGCCCCACCGGCGCAGCCAGACGGACGGGCGGCGGCCGTCTAGGCACGCACCAAATATGGACAAAATGGAACGTCAACCCGGGCTTTTTGCCTTTGTTATTCGCCGTACCTGCCCGTTGGGGCCAGGCGGTCGGGCGCGAGGAGATTCGCGTGAAAGCTTGGCACTGCAGCATCATGAATTAGCGTTTGGTGTTGGTCGGGCCAGCCTGGGGGGGGGGGGCTAACGACCTCCCCTAGGCCCATATTCGTACTACCACATTTAGATCCAAGGTTGGGGGCGGGCGCCGGCCGCAGCGGCAGCGGGCTAAGGAAGCCCGTCGTCGAAGGTGGTACAGCAGATGGCAACATTTCATCTTAAGGGCCTTCAATGGGGTTGTATTACTTGGCCTAACTAGGACCTCCTCTCCGCGCGACCCGAAGCAGCACGAGAGCCGGCTCACAAGGGGGCTCGTGGTTATAGTTAGCGGCACGTATTGGGCCCAGGCTTGCATGCGCGCCGTCGGCCCTGGGCGGACCTCGAGACGGGCAAACCTACCTACCTCCAGTGTGGCCTTGTCCGGCACTGGTCTGGAGATGGGGCGAAACAAACCCCCTCCTCGCGGATTGTGGTGGCTCCCCATGCCGATGGATGCATGCCCGCCGGGTGGCAGCCTCGCCCGCGCGCAATCCCGGCAACGAACAGACGTCGGGCGTGAGCAGGCAAGGTCGGAGCCTCTCCCTCTCCCTCTCGCCGTCGTGCTGCCTGGCTCCCATCGAAGGTGGATGGAGAGGCGAATCGGCGGCGGGGGGTTCCGCTGTGGGCAGCCACCCTCCAGGGTGGTGGACTGTGGACCGCCGAGAGCGGCCGGGTCCCCATTTCCATTTCATGCGCGCCGTGCTACGTAGATTGCAGCGCCGTGGGAGCGAACCACCTAGTCGCCCAGCGCGCGCCTTGCGAGTCCCAGGGCATCGTCGCGGGCGACACGCCGGGCGTGGAGGCGCATCGGCGCTGCGAGGGCCGTTGCTGTCGTACCGCCGCCGGGATAAGGGCGATGCACGGATTTAGTGCGATGGAGCGAGGCGCCTTCCTGCAGTGGGTGTATGCAGGGATACTTGGGTAGGTAGGGTAGGGTTGCTCCCTCCAGGCTGCGTATTGGCACCGGCCGAGCCTGGACCGCCGAGACAGGCGCCCAGGTCCATGGCATCCGCGTCGTCGACAACAATCCCCATCCCCATCCACCACGACCACAGCGACGATGCGCCCGTCTGCCCGGTCCGCAGCGGAAACGTCCATGCCAGGCCCCGCTTCCATCGCCGCGCTCGACTCGCCGACAACGCCCGCCTGTGCCCTCGACTGGCTGTCTCATGGTCGTCCGGATAGTGTGCTGCCCGTTGGAACCTTGGCCCCTCCATCCGTCGAGCGATCAACGTGATGTAGCAGGACCCCTGCCGCTCGATGCCGGCCCTCCATGGCTGGCCCCCAAGTCACGAGCGAGCCAAGCAGGCAGGCAGGGGTGCTTCGACGATGCGCCCGCAGCCAGCAGCGCATTCGCGGTGCACCGGCCTCCATAGCACCACCCCGGGACCGTCGCTCGAGTGGCCAGCCCAGCCATACGCCATTGGCTGGGAGCCGGCCCTATTCCCACCCGTGGCGTGTCCGCGTCAAGCCCTGCTGGCCGGTCCCCCCCCCGATGCGCCATGCAGTGCGTGAGATGGCCGGGCAGGGAGCGCCGGCTGGCTCGCGGCGCTGAGCTGATCTGATCCTCGGACGCACACGCAACAGTGGTGGGCTCCTCCTCGCTCTCGCGCCCTGGTCCTGGCCCATGTCCTGGGGGCCCTGGGCTGGGCGCCGGGAGACACGACAAATGGCAAAGCAGAACGCCCCTCTTGAGTCGTTTCGCTAAAGTGCCACGGCTCCCGCAATCTTGCGTTCCTGGCCCAGCAGCGCCCCAGACACCTCATCTTGCCCGCTCCGTTTCCCACCCCATCCCCGTTCGTTCACTTCTATCCAGCCCAGCCCGTCGAGCGCCGCTGTCAGAGAGATACATCCTCTCCCTTCACCCCGAACAGCAGAAGAAAAGACTTCAATCAATCGCGACGACTGCCCTTCCCAGAGCCCGTCTTGCCAATGCCTTCCATCCTCTAAGAGCCCGGTCTTGTCCTCTTGCTTTCTTACCTTTCCTTTGAGCTAGTCTCTCAGTCCACTCGTTTCATTCTCATTCTCTAACGTAGCAACGTCCGACGCCCAGCCAAGGTCAGCAGCGAGCCAGCTAGCCGACACAGCAAGACCACGGCACAGCACCCCCTCCCTCGACGCCCATCAATCAATCAATCAATCAATCGCTCGGCGGTTTGGGTGCTCTTTGAACTGGACCCGTCCAGCGGATTTGCCTGTGTTGCCCCGACTGGGTTCTCGAGTTGCGCGGCCCAGTTGCCATTATTTGCACCATCGGGCGGGGATCTGCGCCGGACGATCCCGTCTCGGATTGAGTGGCCTCTGGAAGCCGATAATCGAACCGGCAGGCTTCCGTGTCTTGACAACTGGTCAAGAACCCAACCTTCTCTCCTGATCTTTGCCTGGCTCTCCGAGGGTCGGGTCCTGTATCGCACCCAACCAAAATGCCGGCTCACCACGTCTTCGCCTCCGGTGCGTACTCTTCTTTCCGCGCCATGTGGACGCCCAAGGCTGACAGTTCGCAGACACCTTCTCGTCCATTTTTGCGAGAGCGGGAGGATGCATCGGTTGTGAAAACACCACCCCAACTTGCCCGCAGTGTGGAGATGGGCAAGTCTGCCAATTCACTGCCAAGAGCTGTGATACATGTCCACAGGCATATTGCGCCGAGGACATAACTGCGCCTCCACCCTCGCCAGATTCGTCTTCAGGTGGCGGTCCCAATGCCGGCGCCATTGCTGGCGGTGTGATTGGAGGCCTGGTAGCTGTCGCCATCGTGACCTTCCTGGTATGGAAATTCTGCATCAAGAACAAGAGGGCCGAGTACGAGCAGGAGCAGTGGAGGAAGGATCCCGAGCACAGCAAGGAGGGCGCCGGCGAGGACTACGCTTCGAGACGATCCGCACGCCAATCGACCCATTCGGTCCACTCACTCGCATCTACCGTGCTTACGAGGGCGTCCAACATCATCCAGATTGCCTATATCCCCGGTGTCACCAACCGCGCCACGCCCACCTCACCCACCGTCCTGGTGCCACCCGTGCCGCCGATTCCTCTGGCCCACTCGGAGGCTGGCACTCCCTCGCCGTACCAAGAGCAGCACTTCTTCGTTCCGGGCGACCTCCGCGACTCCACGTACTCGGGCATCTCGGGCTACAGCGACCGGACCTCTTACGCCCACGCCTCGTATGCCCCGCGCTCGAGCGTGGCCTCGACTATCTACGGCAAGAATGCCGTAGTCTCGACCATGCCGGCCCAGAAGGGCACTCTGCTCAAGCCGTCCATCGTCAGCGTCAAGTCGCGCGCGGCAAGCAGCACCGACGGCAGCGGCGGCGAGAACCTGACCCCTCCCGTGCCCGCCGTCGATTACAACAAATATGATCAACCACCTCCATCCCCGGCCTTCAGCATCGGTGCTACCTTTTTTAAGAACGCCAGCGCATCCACGGCCCAGGCTGTCCGTCCGCAGGTCGTCCGTGTGGGCAGCGGCCCTAAGCAGGTCACTGTGAAGGGAAAATCGCCCACCGGCTCCGTCACCGAGGAACCTGAGACCGAAAAGCAAGCAGAGCAACCCGCCGCCGAGGCCGCCGGAGCGAAGAGCCCAGAGCGGGAGTCGAAACCTGTGACCGAGATCGAAGATACCCCCGCCGTTGATCAAGGCCCCTTTTCCGACCCCCCGCCAAAAACACCCACCAGCCCGCGCAAGAGCAAGAGCGACTTGGGCGGACTGGTCGAAGAAGCCACGCAGCGGGCCTCTGGGGTGAAGACCGACTCCCAGGTTCTAATGCCGCGCGGCGAGAGCCCCTTCAGTGACCATCACGCCGTCAAGGAATAAAAGGGGGCAAGGCTCGCCCCCTCGGTGTCATGCTGCCTCGACGATGTCTCATGATGAACCGCACCATACTAGTTTCTACTTATCTTCTACTTCTAGTATCTAGTTTTGGATAGAGCTATACTATACGGGCTCTCGAGCTCGAATGGGCATTCTGGGCCCAGCCTGCTTTTTTTTTTCTATTGCGTCAAGGAGCAAGCGGTTATTGGCGTTTGAACCGGCCTCCTATACAGGAAGGCCGAAGTGGATTTACCTACCTACCTACCCCCCAGCAAGAGGTAGACACGACTTGTTTCGTTGCCTGCCTCGCTATTGGTTTCTCATCGATACCAACCGACAACCCTCCCCTGTGACGGGGTTTCCCTTACCTATGGCCTCTTGTTGAAAAGGCGACGACAAAAAATGTTACGTTCATACCCAACGACGACTGCATTCTAGTTTTTGACTCTCTCTCTCTCTCTCTCTCTCTCTCTCTCTGTGTGTGTGTGTGTGCCAAAGGTTTCTAGAATCCTTCCGCCGTGGATTCGCCGCCATCCATCAGCCCTCGCCCTCTTTACCTCCGTCTCCAGCCCTGAGGGGTGTCACGGGGCGTAGCATGCATTGGTTGGAAAGATAATGTGCCGTTGCGCCTGTAATAAATAGTAAAATCCGGCCTCGCCCTCTGCGGCCGGCCCCTGCGTCGCACGGTATCATGACAGGCCACCGACATGCCGCTGTTCCAGATGGAACCCCTCCCTTTCTCTTCCCACGCGCACGTCCATCCGGGCCGTTCCAACACACGTACGTGCGTGCGCGCGCCCACGCGAACGGGCCGGCACTTTCTGTCGCCCCCCGCCTTGTGTCTCGGTGCTTGTGCTCTCCGGCCCCGGCCCCGGCCCGCGTGGCGAGAGGCAAAGGGGGGACGAGGGGTTCGGAAGGTCGAAGGGTTTCATCGCTCACCACTCGGCCTGTTCCAATCGGGGTCGGAAAGAGGGTGGGGGGGGGAGGATAAATCAGATGCAATCAATGTCCAGGTGATGGGAATATATGAGATGCTGCCCCCCTCTCCTGGGTGTTTGCTAGTACTGGGAACCCGACCCGTCCCTTCGCCAACTGCTCTCATCCGGACCCCCCACTCTTTAACCCCCTTACTCGGCGGGAGCGCTTACGACCTTTGCCTCTCCAGGAGATAGCAACTTCCCTAAGGCCCCAAAACGCCGACGCTCACCTCCACGTGCTCTTTGGCAGCCTTTTCCTCTGTTTTCCTTTTGTCGATTCAGATTGCCTTTATTCCCCCTTGGGGCCTGGCCGAAGTTGGACTTGGCCCAGGATGGAGACCACCTCCAGCCTCCCCTCCCCCGTAGCTGTTTGCAAGCCTGACCGCTTGTCTCCCGGGCCTCCGAAGCCCTGCCACTGTCCGCTTCCCGCCAGGAGGGGGTGGGTCGGGGGTCCTGGTTTGGCGCCACGTCGTTGTCCCTTTGCGAAGGAGATAGGGGTGGCTTTTTGTCTCTCGAATCGTTGCCCCGTCCTGTGAGAGCGAAGCTGGAGGCGATCGTTCTTCTCGCTCCACCCCTTTCGCCAGAGACCCATCGCGGGATTTGCCGACGCAGACGACGACGAACAGAAGTCAACCCGCGAGGGGGAGCCGGGCACTTTCTCTCATTGGCGAGCTTGCATGCTTTGAACCCCCTCCCCGTCTTGGGGGATGGGCTTCTTATATCGACTCCGCCCCCCGCCCCTTTTCTTTTCGCCTTGATGGCGCTACGAGGGCCTTGCTCGGACCTGGCGACAAGGGACCAAGGGATCGCGCTGTAATACGACATGCGCTCATGTGCCCCCCGTGCGGGCTCGCGCCAGCGGCAGTGGCTCCTCTGCACTGCTGACCTTCGGTGGTGTGGGTGTCCGACCATCCTTCGTGCGTTTCCCCCCTCCCCCCTCTTTTCCCAAGGCGCCTGATATCTTCCGCCGGGCTCTCGGTATGCTCGGGAGGTGAATAGCGCTGGCGCAAGGATGGGTTCGCGTCGGCGTCCAGGGTTAACCAGCAGTACGGGCTCGATGTCCTTCTCGCACCGTGTGGGAAATGGAGACGCCCTCCGAGGGCTGGATGGCCTCTCTTCTCCCCACAAACTTTCCTTATGGGGCAGCTCTATAACATTCACTTTCCCTATGATGTTGTCTACCAAGATGCCGGCTAGGGAGAGAGAATCCAGCGGGAGACGTGAGAGCGGTGGTGGTGCGGCCTTACATGCCCGAGCTGACCGTGGGACAACACATTGTCTGGCCATTCCGGTGCCGGTAGAACCGCTGCTCCATTTAGGGTTATTATCTCCCAGGCATGAGTTTCTGGCCACGGCCCGGGCCCCGGAGAACTTGGGATACATGAGCTTGGCCCCAAACCTTGCTCGGTCCGAACCGCCTGTTGCCCTCGACGCTTCGGCACCGCTATTCCCATAGAGTATACCACAAGGCCAAAAACAAAAAGAGTCCAGAACTCGGCGACGAGCTCAAAAGTGAGGAGCAAGGGAGGCTTGGCCATGACGGACCGCCTGTCCTTCTCGCGCGGCGTCGGCCAGTGATAGGCCAGCGATACTGAATACAGTAACCGCAACCGGAGAGAGAGCCCATAACCAGCTTCGCATATCATATCCTCCACGGCTTTTAAGCCGTTGCCGTGGGTCCCCGAGATGCCTTAAAAAGCCCAGCCCTAGCTATCCCACGTGCAAATCTACGCCCTATTTTCCTTCCCATCGTTTCATAAAAGAGTGGCAGTCGATGGCCACCGCCGTCCGCTGGTTGCTGAAGCTTGTCCGCTCCCGCCTCGGGACGTAGGCCAGTGGGTATATTGGTCTAATCATCTGACCTCTCCCGCGCGGTTTGATCAGTAATACTTGTACACATGCCAGATTGGCTTTTCCATTCCCAGCCGGGGCCGAGGTTTTCCAAGTCAGTGTTTCCGAAAACCCGGTTGCCGATAGCCAGATTGGACGACTACCAAGGGATTTGGGCTGCTTTGCCGGCACGCCATGAGATGATATGACGGCCTAAAAATCGAAATGATTGTTCCATGCAATATCCGGGCCGACGATGAGTCGAGCAGAGGTGCAGCGAGATCTCAGCGGCCTGGTTTAGTATCTTCATGGTTTCCTGGAGGAGGCCCGAATGTTGACCGGGCTAATTCGGCGTTTCGTTATGGCCGGGTTTTACCGACGGGATATGTCATGGCGTTGGATCCTCGAAAAGAAACGAAAAGAAACGAAAGCCACACACACACACACACACAGTTGAGCATGGATTCCTCCCTCGACCTCTGTATCAATCGTGGGATACATGACGGGGTCTAGGATCCGAGGTACTTACAAAACAAGGCCGTGTCGGTTTCGTTTGCTCATGCCAACGGGACTCCGGGCCACGGCAGAATTATCATGCACTTCACTGCTCTTCTATTCCTGGAGGGGTTGCAAATCCAGCAAGGGCGGCTGCGGAACCCCTGGCCAACGTCGCTGGCATATGCCCACTCCGGAAAGAATCTGTAAGGGAGCTCTGCCGTAAGATCTCGGACCGGCTGTGACCGAACCGAACTTCAAGGGCACAGTGCTGGGGGTGGGGGGGGGGGGGAGGCTTTGGATCAGATCATTGGTATCATGCTGTGACCGTGAGAATCCATGGCCACGCAGGCAATGCAAGGCTCGAAAGAGTTCCACTGGTGCCGAGAGTCCTGCTGGGTGACTTCGTCCTAGGCTGGTAGTGGGAACCCTGGTTATTTCCGGGTTCAACGCAAGGGAGTGTGTGTATCTGACGGCATCCCAAACGCAACGCCATTGATCAGCGCTGCGACCTACGTGATTCCCCCTCGCGGCATCACAAGCTCTTGGTCCTGCCAAGGGCCCCAATGCCTGCAGAAGTAGCTGCAGCGTCGTGTACTTTCCAGCAGTATGACCTGATGCCCCGGCGAGGGGGTTGCCTCCTAGCCTCCGGTGGCCGGCAACTTCAGTACTTACGTCAGCCCGGTAGCCAACAGATAGATACATGCCCAGCCCGGCAGCGCGAACCTCGGCGTTCATTGATGACTACGGGATATGGATGCTTGGAGCAGAGTAACATGAGGCACCCGGACGACTCGATTACACCGGCTGTGAGTAGGCCTTGCTTCGCCGCGCCGAGATCCAGCGGACATGACCCTCGAAGGGACGAACGATGGGGCTTCGGATTCCGTCAATACCGGAACAGGGTGACCAATTCAACGGGGACACCCGGCGTTTAGCAGCAGCCGCGGGCGAACCAGCCTCGCCAGACTCGCTCTTTGTCTGTGCTTGGCTCTGGGACGACCGGGCCACGGCGGCCATGAAGTCGTGTCTATAGACCACGCGTCCCGGCGTCTCTGTCCACGACTAGGAGGTTCCCGTATGCGTGGCCGCCGCTATCTCGGCCTTCTTGGTCAGCGACCAGTAGAGAAGGAACAAGGAGTGAGACAAGGGGGAGAGAGACAACCGAATGCTGGAGGCGGGGGTTGTTCGTTCAGAGAACAACAACACCCTGACGACTTACGCAATGTCCACGAGCAGGCCAGCCCACACCGCGAAGAAGGAGGGGCAAGGCTTGACTGGTGCACTCCACAAGGCGTGGGCGGGCAGATGGACATATCACGTCGGCGGCACCCCTAGGTCCTGTTTTTGCCTGATGCGCGACCAAGGTCGCGGATGGGTGTATCAGATTCAGGCGTGGGGAGCGGCCGGATACAGGCCCCCAGCCCAGGGGGATGCCATCGCCCACATGGCTACATGTGCATGACCACTCTGGGGACTTGACCCTCTGTGCCCAGCAGCAATGGCCGGTGGGGAGACCACCCGATCTCCGATGGCAAAAGGGACCCGGGAGGGCCGGCCGTCATCGTGCGGGGGGTTGCAGGTCGCGTGGGGGGGGGGGGGGGGGGGGGGGGGGGGGGGGGGGGGGGCCAAGCGCCACAGGAAGGTCGCGTATGGGTCGAGGCCTGTACGATGTATGCAGACCGGTCCCGGAAGGCCAGACTATCGACGACCGCCACGCTCATGCTCAACCCCCTTCCCTCCCTCGCTTGGCCCTTCCCCCTCGGGCCCCCGCCCGAGACGCCGACCAGGCCCCTCAGCCTCATCTCGGCAGCCATGACCGAGGCATGCGCAGGGTCCCCCAAGGCGCTGGCGGTCGTGGGCAACGGTGGCCTCGCCGGCGCGCGACGCGGTTTCTGGCAGCTGCCCCGAGGGGAAGGGGGACGGCTGAGACGGCGGCCGGGGGCGCGTCACCACGGCCCATGGTCTGGTTCGTCGGCGAACGGGGAAGGGAGGTGATTGTCCTTCGCCGAGGCCGAGTTGGGGCCGCCGGCCTGACCGGGCGAGAGAGACCGAGGGAGAAGGGAAAGAGACGAGCGAGGGGAAACGAAGCCCGTACCGACCTCATGGTAGGATGCGATGCTAGCCTAACCGAGCCCCTGCCCCCATCGCCGTTGGAATCCTCCGTACCAGTCAAGCCCGGCCGGCCTGGGGGGGAAGGTTACCGACACGAAGGACGCGAGCACGCAGGAAGGGAAGGACCTGTTCCCCTGCGAGACTCCGCAGTGCAGCCTCACCCTGCACTTGCAGGAAGGCGGGAACGGGATCCTTGCGGACCCATTCCCGCCCGTCTTTGACCGGTCGAGGGATTGGTATTTGCCTACGACGAGGACGCGCCCCCGTCCGAACGGAGAGCCGCGCCGTTCTTGGGGGGGAGCATCGGGCCCCCAAAGAGGAAGGTGAGGAGGGCGGCAAAGGGACCGAGTCTGGTTACTGCTATCCACGGGAGCGAGGAACCTGTATTGCCCTAGTCGCTGCTGCCACATGGTACGCACGTTTATTGTTTGTTTTTGTACCGTGGGCCCGGTAGCCCCCCCCCCCCCCCCCCCAAAGCAAGCCGTAGCAGCCGCGGCGTCCCGGCTCGGCAGGTCGACGCGGAAGCTGTCTCGATGGGGGGAGTAAACTCCGATTTCCGGAACGGCGGGCGCGGGAAGTTGGTTCCCCTTGTGGTAAAGGGGGACGGGCCCTGGCCACGAGGCTGCAACCAGGGTGGGAGGCAGGCTCACTACAAGACAAACATCCGGTGCAGAGAGAGAGAGAAAGAGAGAGAGAGAGAGAGAGAGAGCCGGCCCCCGACAGACAAGGCGAACAGATTAGGCCGACACACGATGCTTTCGGTATTGCATGTGCGCCTGTGTCGTGTACCGGATCCGCTCCCGCGGGGGTTAGCTCGCGCTCCGCATGGTGGTACTTCATCCCGAGCCTACACGTCGAGTAATGAACCCGGCAAACCTTGCCGATATTACGGTCTCTTTTTCTGACCCCTTCCCCCCCTCCCGGTCTCCAGCCGGCCTCGGTCCTGCGTGGAACTTTCAAATAGGGAAGACACAGGCGTGCACTCGGGCGGCCGGAGAACGGGCTGGGAGAACAGGGTTCCGGCGGTGGGATTCGAAGCGCTAGAAGCTCTGGGCCGAATAGTGGGAGAGTGCGAGCGCCCGGGGGCGTCATGGCATGCCGGCGCTAGGGACAGATTTCGACCTGTTCTCCGGTGTTGCGGGAAATGCGATTTACTAGGGTTTAAAGGGTGGTGTGTTTGCCCCCTTCCCGTGCGCACCTGTTCGTACGGGCAGCATGGGGAACGACGGAACGGGAGGGGATGATGGATCGGGGGTGGCATTGTGCCTACCTACATACATCATGTACGTGACGTACCTCCATCGTACATGTTCGTGCTCGATGACGGGCCGCCCAGGGGGCGTGTGCAGGCGTGCGCCCGCGCTTACGCATAGGAGTCGCCGGCAGTCACAGGCTATGGGCCACGGGACCCCCTGGAGCAATGCCGACATGAAGGTAGACAAGCGGGCGAGCCCTGTTGCGACGACGTCGGGTTTGTGCGCTCTACCTATTGGCCCGGCCGCTTGGCAAGGTGGAGGACGTATTGTGTACCCTGCCCGGCCTGTCATGCTATGCCCCGGCCAAGGAACTCCATCGCCGAAAGTGGTTTTGTTTCCCCCCTGGGGCCTGGTGCGCATGGGTAGTCCCAGGGGGGTGTGACGGAACAGTCCATATGCCCTGCTGGATGTTGGACCACCACCAGGTGCCCAGTAGACCAGCACCGAGCCGAGAGGAGGAGCAGGGGACGGCGGCGGCGGCGGCGGCGGCGGCTTGTCGGTCCTGCGACGGCGACCTGCACTCGCCGACGGCCGCAATGGATGAGTGGACGGGTGGACGGGCTGTTCTGGAGGAGGATCTGCGGCGTGCCGAGATGTAGCTCTGGCTGATAGGCCCCAGGTCCGCCCCAACGGCGGCCGTCCGATATGGCCAGACGGGGGACAGCGCCGAGGGTTGGTTCCACGGCGACTTCGAGAGCCCGTCCCAACGAAGCGGGCTCCCCTGTCTCGCCTGTGCAAAGAGGGAGCGAGAGAGAGACACGTGGGAGCGGCGGCAGCGGCGTCATACAAGTAAGCAGTAAGCAGGCAGCAGGGAGAGGCGAGCCTGGCCGGGCCGGTAGGGGGCGTTGATATGTTCCCGCCAGACGCAAGTGACAGCTACGGGGCCAGTACTTGGTCGACCTCGTCGCCGTCGGCGAGGAGGAAGCCGTCCCGTACCCCATGTCCCTCCTCCTCCCATAGCTGTAGCCAAGTATCTTCTCACCTGGCGGCTCTTTGATTCCGCACTCTACCCAGGGAACAACACGTGTTGAATCGGCCCAACATCCCGGCAGCCATTGTTTTGTGACCACAATTACAGGGGTGGAAAGCCAAGCGCGGAAAGCCGCCGGGGCCCATAACCCGTGCTTTCCAGCGGACCGAGCGTTTTTCAACAGGTCGGACGACGGACCCCACGCGAGGAGAAGAGGTTCCAAGGGCAAGGACGCCCGGTCGAGTCAAATTGGGGGGCATGCGAAACAGTCAGAGAGATGGAGAGGTGGAGAGAAAGAGAAGAGAGCCGACCGACGACAGCGAGGGAAGCCGACGTGCTAACCAACACGGTGGCCGCCCGTGATATAAGCAGCCCCGAACTACGAGGGAACCAAAACGATGCCGGCGTCTCAACACGGGTTCCGTCCCGCCCTCCCCCCTCTCCTTGGGACCTTTCGGCGCCGGAACAGGGTAAACGGCGGCGTGCTTGGGCGGGGAGGGGGGAGGGGGAGCAGCGCCGAGCCGTCAAACATCTCCAGTTTTCCCTGTTTCGGGCCAGGGAAAGGACTCGCGGGAGTTCCCTTCCTGGCGGGCTGACATCAGATGGCCCGACGGCTTCGTCAATGCTTCTCGCGCCGCCGCCGCCCTCTCCCCGGAGAGCCGGAGCATGCGTGTATGCCGTGCCGCAGCACATCATCTATATACGGCAAGCCAGTGGAGGAAAAGAAAAAAAAAGTCGAGGGTAGTGGTTCCGCGTAATAGACGCCCATAATCGCAACGCCTTTCTCCCTCGGCTGTTTACCGCCGCTTTGCCGCGGGAACGTGAAGAGCAGACTAGGCTCGTCCAGGGGAGGGGGGAAGCGCAACAACCTCCATCGGTCGGGGCCATCATGCACGTCGTTTCCAATGCCGTGCTGCCACCACTGCTGCTGCTGCTGCTGCTGCTGCTGCTGCTGCTGCCGGCGGGCATCACCCATAGGCGTAAGGGGGTGCCGTGGTGCAAGGGAGACCCGATCTGAAGAAAAGAAGCCGGGTGGGGTTCCCGGGACGAAAGGAGGCAGCACCTCCCCTCCCCTACACAGTACCTGTCCCGCAACTGTTTTTGGGTTCCATGTGTGGGAGCTTGGCCCGCGAGAGCCGGCCAAAACACACCGGGGAGAGAGGGACTCAACAGACGGCCGTTGGCTTTGTCTCCTCTCCTCCATTCATCCAATAGCCCCCAAATCCGTATGCTGTCGTCGCACGGGGCTCGAGGTACGGGGTAAAGATGTTGTAGCGCCGCCCAGATGGAGGAGCCGCGCGGCTGGGGTTGTCCTTTTGTAGGGCTTGGGGACAGTGCAGGGCAGCAAAAGATAGGCAGGCCACGGATGAACAACCACATCCATCGTACTACACCCACCCCTCCCCGCTTGGCTGCTTCAGAGGCGCGGGCAAACCCCCGTAGAAAGCCGTAGATAGGTTCATCGGTACCTTGAGTGGTTTAATGGCCGGGCTTCCCTGGGCTGAGGTTTGTTGCCTCTCTCCCGTCCGTCTCCCGACCACGGCCAGCTTGCCCGGCCCGGCACACCATGACCCCTTCCCTAGCAGCTCGGGCCCAGAATGCACTAGTGAGCTACTAGGTTGCAGCTGGGAGGGGGTGTTGGCCAGACGGGCGAAGCGTCCGCGTTGCGGCTTGTCGTCTCGCATTATGTTGCGACCGCAGGCGACGGGCGGTTCGTAAAGACCGAGCCGGGGCCAATACCAAGCGGCTGGGCTCTTATCATGCCCAGGTCGCCAGGTCGGGGGCGGAAGTAATGCCTCTTTCTTTTCCCACTGCCGGACAGGTAACTAGGCCTCCAGGCACGAGCAGGTACGGGCCTCCTGAGCAAGGTATATATCAAGTCTAGTATTGATAGTCAGGAGGAGGGTGAGATAGACGGTTGGTCAAGTGAGCTTCCATACCATCTACCAGGTATTTGTGGGAGCAGTTGAGCATTCTACCTGGACGTCGTTTCACCCCCCGGGCCACGTCTTGATTCATCTTATATACCTTGTACTTATCTCGGCACGAAATCCACGAAATTGGTTGCGCGGCCCTCCTTGTCTACTGATGGCCGGGATAGAAGAAAGAGGAGCAGCTGGGTACAAGTCGATATGCCGTGCATGCCAAGCACATCCGACCTCCTGGGTTAGGACGGACTCGTGGTGTGTGTGTGTGTGTGTGTGTATGTGTGTGTGTGTGTGTGTGTGTGTGTGTGTGTGTGTGTGTGTATGTGTGTGTGTGTGTGTGTGTGTGTGTGTGTGTGTGTGTGTGTGCGGGTGCGCGTGCGTGTGCGTGTGCGTGTGCGGTTAGGGTGGTGACTGTCATTTTCAACCACCCTGTACGAGGGTTGTAGGTCTTTTCTTGGTCGTGTACTTGCTACGGGTCGTCGTCGCCCTTAGAGTTTGCTCTTGATGCCCAACGCAGGCCCACTATCGTGCAACGGTCGAGCCTGCATCGCTTGACCAAGCCCGTCAGTTAATTCCCCCCCCCCCCTCCACATGCTGGTCAAGCTCAGGATGCAACGAGTCAAGCAGTTCCACCCGTCCAGTCAGCATCCGGCCCTACCTGGGATGAATAGGGCAGTGAGTATGAGGTAGGTGAGTATGTATCCATCCATACACATGCCTGCCTGCCTGCCTGCCTGCCTACTAGGGGTCCCGACAGATGGAGAGTCACAAACCCCCCAGGCACACAGACGGTAAATCTGCTGGGTGCAGGGCGTACCTGTTAGCTACACGCGCGCGTCGGTGCACTTTTATTTGTTCAAGTAGGCACAGCGCCGAGTACGTGAGGGGCTCCAAAAGTACGCATGGCATGGGCATGGCATGGGGCCCCAGAGGCACATACACAAACCACTGGGTACCCGGTGTGCCCAGCCGCTGCCGGACCTCGCATCCCGCCCAGCCGCCCCGTACGTCGTCCCCCTCTCCAGGCTAGTTTGTGCAGGGCTGTACGGGGAGGGATTTGTGTTTGTGTATATGCGTGTGCCTAGGAGTACGCTGTGTGGGATGCGCCCAGGATCCATGGCTTGTCGGCCGACGGTGGGTCATGACGTGAGAAGCAGTGGGCATTTCGCACACCACAATTACAGAACAGGTAAGAGCATATACCCCCATCCCGTACGGTCAAGGGAGTATTTGATTACTTGTAGCAGCCATACTGACAGTGATTGGAATAGCGAGGGACCCATAATAGAGGGTGGTCTGTATGATGCGTAGAAAGCCGTGATGGCGGATAGGCAAACTAGGTAGGTAGCTGGTAATTGTACATCCAGCCGTGCGCCACCACCCCCGTCCCTGCGCTTGAACCAACCCGTCGATAGCTTCCATCCTAGACTCTCCCGCGGTGCCAGGCGAGCCAGGCTCCTATAGTACGACTAGTACGTCCCGACTAACTAGCACGGTTACAGCTCGTCTACTCGACACGTGTGACCTAATGCGTCTCGCACATTCCCCGCCAGCATCCAGAAATTGTCCCTGTTTGGTTGGGATGGGAGGAAGCCTGCGCCCCAATAGGACTTGGAGGCGACGGCAAGGCCAGGAACCGCCAGTGTACATACGGGCTTGCTTATATAGGTACTTTACACACAGCACTCATCACCCTCTTCGGGGAGCGTGCGTGCGGGGGTTGTCCGAGAGAGCCTCATTGAACAACCTCCACCCAACTAGTGGGGAAGGGGGTGGTAGTCACCAACTGTCGCACACGCGCCCATGCTCACGGACGGACCGACATCCTCATCGTAATGGGAGGGGGTTAGCTCTCGAGAAGGGATGTGGGCGGGTAGGAAAGGACGACAAGCGTCCCATTTCCCTATCAGATAAGATCCCAGATCCATATCGTCGTGTCGGTACAGCTGCGGTTGCACAAATGGCCGTGCCAGTCGGAGGCACCTCTTGTCGCACATGATCCCCCCCCCCCCCGCCCCGTCACCACCACATGACCTCCCAGCCCGAAGGCCGTAGCAATCACCGCGTCGCATTGCATCGCACCGTGTCTCTGGTTCGGAATGTTCAATTCAACTGATCACTCGCTGCATGCCTTCTCGATACCTTGAATCAACGTGTTCCCCGACAAGGAGAGGAACCAAACGAACCCCAGATCGCCCCATACATAATCCAATGCGCTTCCCCCGTAACGCTACCCGTCTTCAGTGCAGGAAGAATATTGTGGCGACCAGCAAGCAAAATAGAGAGATCCTACCATCAAGGCGTCGATGCCGCAACCCTGGTCGCGGGTGACCGGATCTGTGAGATTTGAAGATTTTAGGCCGGGGGTTGCCCCCAGACGCCGAACGCCTCCCCGCAGCCGCCCTCTCTTCACGTGGAAGAATACAAAATCACACCCGTCTTGGCGTGCCATGACGAGGAAAACCCAGAACCCTGCGCCCAGTGATGCCTCTTTTTTTCTTCAAAGAAATCGTACGCCGTTCGCCAGACCGAAAGCTGACTGGAAAATGTCTGAGACGTAGCACGGTGGTCATGACGATGACCATGGTGGTGGGCATATCAAAAAAAAAAAAGTAGATGGTCGTGAGCGCCGGGGGTACATTCGAGATCGCCGGACGGTAGGTAAACGGGTATCGAGCGCGGTCGCGATAAAGAGCCGGCAGATCGTGGCACGTGGGCAGGCGCGCCTGAATCGGCGAAGGTGCGGCCGTTGTGCGCAGTCCAACCTCGACCAATACTCTTGCTTTATAATATGACGCAGCGGTTGTTGCGTTTTCCTGGTTTCCCGGCGGGACGGGCGTCCTTCTGCGTGCCGTTCGAGTTGCTGGGGTTCCGGTTCTCACGGCTCGGCCGGGCGGCCGCCTGTCTTTGACGGCGGAGTATGCGGACGACATCATAAAAGGCCTTTTCGACGTTGATGCAGTTCTTCGCCGACGCCTCGACAAACTCGCAGCCCAGCTCGCGTGCCAGGGCGTGGCCCTCCTGTGTCGACACCTCACGCTCCGTCACCCGATCGCTCTTGTTGCCGACCAGCATGATAGGGACGTTGGCCGACGGGGCGGCAGCTGATATCGGAGAGCCGGGATACGTCGGCGAGTTGCTGACCGACTCCTTGACGCGCTGGATCTGGTGATGAAACCTCTTGATGCGCGAAAACGACGACCTGGATGATATGCTGTACACCAGCACAAAGCCCTCGCCATCTCGGATCCACTGGTCTCGTAGTGCTGTGTACTCTTCTTGGCCGGCTGTGTCGAGCACCTCCAACATGCACGCTTGTCCATCTATGACGACTTGTTTCCGGTACGAGTCCTCGATAGTCGGATCGTACTTTGGATAGGGGAGTGGGTTAGCTTCAGGTGATCAAGCCAGGGAGGCCGGGACAACGTACAGTCTCAACAAAGTGTTGTAAGCACAGTTGAATCGTCAATGCCGTCTTGCCGACACCACCATCACCTAGCACCACCAGTTTGTACAATACCATTTTTCCCGCCATGGTGAAGTATTGTCGAGGGTTTCCGGTACCGACCAGGTCGCTCCTGAATTACTATGGGGTATGGAATGGGATGATCTTGGACGATGTTAGGTCGGCTGGCGACGTGTTGGAGGCAGACGTGGTCCACCTTCGTCCGCGGCCCGAGTGGACTGACTAGGTAGTAGGCCGGCAGAGGCGTGGGCGTCTGCGGCTCAAATGGACGATGTGGGTGGGAAGCCTTCTCCGTCTTCGCTGGATTGGCAAGAGAGGAGGGAGGGAGAGAGAGAGAGAGAGAGAGAGAGAGAGAGAGAGAGAGAGAGAGAGAGAGAAAGAGAGAGAAAGAGAGAGTGTGTGAGAGGAGGCTCGCGAGTGCAGCGGCCGATGTGCCGTTCGGTCGGTCGTGCCAGGCGATGATGAGGTATGCGCAGCAGGAGGAGCTTGTGGCTCGTGGGAGGGTTGCGTGTTTTGGCGGCCGAGGCGTGGTTATGTGGCAGGCAGAGCAGCAGGTGAGAGGCAGGAGAGGAGAGGGATGACAGGAGGGGCGACGAATTGATGGCGACGCAGCGAGCAGCTTCTCTCTCCTTGGAGGGGGGCGGGTATCTGGATCGAGGAGACGAGTTGCCAGCGTGAAGGAACTGGTAAGAGCTGGAACGGGGGGCTGGAACAAACAGATAGAGAACTCGGACCAGGCGACTGGACTGGCGACACGGAGAGCAATAACAAACGTCGTGGAGGGGTGCGGGTGGGAGAGAAGAGACGGGACTTTGGGTTGAAGGGATAGTCGTAGAGCCCCTGTGGTTGGAGGTGGGGAATTGTGAGTTTTAGCGGGTCGAGCTTGGGCTTTTGGCAATCAAGCGTTGGCCTCCTAGTCGTCCACTCGAGGCCGAGGCGGCTTTCTGGGTAGCCAAAGTGGTAGGGTACGGGTACGGCTATGGATGGATGGAGGGAATCAACGGGATGGGAGGATGGGAGATGGGGCACGTACTTGGACAGACCTAGGTAGCAGCAGCAGGCTGGCCGGCTGTGGTGGATGGGCGGGTGGGTAGGGTGTATGTACCTGGGTCTCTTGTCTGGGTCTGGGTCCAGGTCTGGGTCCAGGGCTCCCGGGGCTGCTGGCTGGGCCTGTAATAGCGAGGTACATGGTGCTCCGTTCGCAGCCAGCTTGTCCACCCAGCTAGCTCTTCCAAGCTTGTCAGAAGTAGGGATGGAGATGGGACGGGAGCGTAGGGAGCGGGCGCGAGGGCATCTCTGACCCTGGAGAGATAGTGCGTAAGAGGCACGGGGGTGCAAGTAGAGGCAATAGACAGGAGAGGAACTGCATTACCGGGGCTGCTACTACCTTGCCTTCCCTGTTTCCTCTCTCTATGTACATTCATAGCTGAGTAGGTAGGTACATACACGGGTACATAACTACCTGCAATGGTCTGCCTGGCTCTTTACCCTACCAATCTACCTCTCAGGTCAGGTACACACGTCCATCTGCTTTGGGCAGAAAGCAATCATTTGGAGCCGGAGTGGGTGAGAGGGGAGAGTGTCCGCCCGTCTGTTTACCTATTTGACAGGTCGACTTCCGGGCGGGGAGGGGGGAGGGGGAAGGGCTACGAATGGAGAGCTCGGGTTTTTTATTTTCTTCCTTTTTTCGCCCTCCCCGGCTAGGTGAACGAGTTGCAGTATGGGATGTGGGTGAAGCCGGTGGTGGTGTTTATCCCCGTCCCAATGTGCGTGCAGGCGGCCTCGTCATCGGGTTGGCTCCTGATTTAACAACCCCCCCCCCCCCCTCTCCTCCGGTCGGGACCTTTTTTTTTCTTCTCAAAATGAAATAATGAGAATAAAAAAATTGGGAGACCAGCGACACACGGTACTGCTAGGTGGTAAAGAAAGTGGAGGTGCCTTCCGGCTATTTTCTTCTGCCCTGGGACACGCAGCGAGTACAGCGAGGAGGAAGCGCAAGGAAGACAACGACTGATCCGCATGCTTATTGGCTTCCGTTTTACCGTCGCGCACGTGTAAAGTCGGGAGCCGTAGGTGCTGGCTGACCTGTTCAGTCCGCCTGCGGTTGGCTCGGTGCGTTTGTATTGCATGGGGTGTGACGAATGTATGTGACGAAGCTGCTCCCGCGGCGGTTGCCGCCCTGCTTCCTCGCTCCGGACCCTGCCTGTCTGTGCCTCTCGTGGACTTCCCATGTGTATGGCCTCTTGGAGGGGGGCGCTTAGCGAGGCCGACTGCCTGACAAGGCTTCCGCCGTAGTGACATGCTTGCAGCGACGACGGATATGGCCTCCTGCAAAAGCAAAGAAGGGCCTTCCCACTCCCCAGATGACCTCCAGATTGCTGCAGATATGGCGAGCGAGGTCTTGTCCCATGCGGTGCGCGTCGCATCGCACCGCATCGCGCCCGCGCCGTTTGCGCCAGCAGCCAGCCAGCCAGCGTCTCTGGACGAGGCTGGTAGGGCTTTCCCTTGTAACTGAGGTCGTTTCCTGGCTCCGCTTCCACCCTACATACCACCCATCGAGATGTTTGCCGCTCGGAATGGCCGTGCTTTGGCTTGGTAAGCCAACTCCCGGGTTTCCGGCCTCGTCTGTTGCTGTGCTGGATGCTCAACGGCATTGTCGACTCTCAGGGTTGCACCAGGGGGGCACTATGAATGACAGCACGCGAAACGGCGCCTCTACAGACATTTACAACCAGGTTTCTCTCTTCGGTCCACCTCGGCGGCCGTCTTTCGTCACGCGAGACAAGGCGGACGTGGGCAAGGGGCCGAGGGGCACAGCAATCCACCCTTCGTCTGCCCTCCACGCTCCCTACCGTGCTTCTTCCATCCCCGTTTGCCATGCTGCTATTGCTGCTGGCTGCCGGGGTCGCGGCAACTGCGATGGCGGTTGCCAAGAGCCAGTTGGCCAGTCATCAGTGGACTTATTGTTGCCGCGCTGGATGACGTGAGCTTCGGACCGAGCCTCGGGTCGTCCACTCCTCCCGACTCCCCAGATCATCCATCTTTCTCCCCGTCGGCGGCCAAGCCTGTCCCCCCTCTTCGGCTTTCGAGCTTCCCTCGCCTGGTTGCTCGCTCGGCCGGCCTACTGACTAGTTCAGTAGGTACCTACTAGGTACCTACACGTAAGTAGCAGTAGTAGACACGTGCCGTCCATCGCACTCCCCTCTCCCTGGCCCTGCCTCTGCTTTCGGCCGGAGCGAAATCATGAACATGCACTCCTCTAGCCATCCCCAAAGATGAGTCTGGCTTCCTCCGCAGAAAAGCAGCAGCTGGCCATTGATCCTGGGCCCATCCCATGGATCCATGCTTGCTCGCTACGGCCCCACATTCGGGGTGCTACGCTTCAGTTGATGGGTACCTCCGGCAGCGCTACAAGGGAATCGAAAGGCGGGCTGGGAGGGAGAGGAAACGACGGAGTCCCGTGGGACGTGGAGGGTAGACACACAGCAGGGTATTCGTCCCAGCTCCTTTTTCGGCGGCGTCCTGAGCCTATTTGGTAGAGTTCGGCATGGCGCGTGTGTTACATGCTGCATCCATGGCCTTTCAATGGATCTCGACGGCTCGAGCACCGCGTCAGGCACTGCTCGCAGCCCAGATGGATTGTCTGTCTCTTACGGGGACGAAGCCGTACGGACGAGGGCGGCGGGCGGGGAACCCACCTGCAGCCACCGACACCTCCACCCCGGCACCCTGACACCCGACCCTGGCATCACGTCCATGCCCGCCAGCGTGGAGCATCCACTGCGCCGGTAGAAGAACAGGGCCGTGGATGACGCCAGTGAGAGCCCCTCGCGCCATTTGCCAGAGTCCGAGACGGTGCTGGGCTCCAAGTTTGCTCCCGGGCGGCGGGCGGGCTGATAGTCATGTTTTGGCTAGTCCTGACCGCCAGGCGCGCGATGCCGTTAAACAAGATCGGACCCAACCCGCCGGGACCTCGGTCGGTGCGCGAGTTTGCTCTGTGTGTGTGTGTGTGTGTGTGTGTGTGTGTGTGCGAGTGTTGATTCCCACGGGATGGAAGAGATGAGACGGGGCGGTTGGTACGCATCGATGTACGTAGGTGCCGCCCGCCCATCGTACGTCCCCCCCTGGACCTGACGCTGCCGCGAGGCCACCGTCAGGAGCTTACATTTCCCATACCTCCTACCCCAGGCCATTCGGCACGCCAGCCGGCCGCTGGAGGCGGGCCGCCTCGGTTTCTTGTCTTACATACACCATGTATGCGCGGGCAGCCACGGTTGGCCGCCTCTCCCGCATCAGATCACCACCCACGTCGTCATATTCTTGTGTCCATACACGCTGGACGTGATGTCGGTCTCAGCCCTTGTGGCTTCCGGGCACTACCCGGGTTGGTCGTCGGACAACGAAACAACCGGCCTAGCCAGGTTCTAGTCAAGGCAAACCGGCCCGCCGATCTCGAACGGTGTTGCTTCTCGTCCCGGGTGTCTGGCAGATCGCAAGACACGGCTGGCCCAGGCTTGGGCACCGGTGCGGGCCCCAACCCCCATGGCTGGCTTTTCTCCTCTTTCGAGCGGTTGGCAGATGATGGGTGTATGCTGTAGTGGCGTTGGAATCCTGCCAGTGCCGTGGTCAATCTGTACACACGTTCACGAGCTCCGGCGGACCTTGGGATGCATAGCCCACAGCCGTCGGCTCGAACCCTGTAGATCTCTTTATGCACTCTCCCCTCCACCTGTCAGCATTGGCTCCTTCTAACTGCCAATCTACTCGCCCATCCCTGATGGCTACTTACATGGGACGACGGCCTAGCGCGGCAACACAACCGAACAAGGTGCTCTCGTGGTCGAGTGGCAACTATTTGCTAGGCCGAGGCACCAGCCAGCCAGGCCGCCTGGGCTGGACGTATGGACGTGTGCGCTGCCTGCGTGGCAGGGTGCTATCTTTGGACGTGCCAGACGAGCTTCCTCACACAGCCGGGGGTTTGTTTAGTAGGTGGCCCCTTACATCTGCTCTGGCGCTATTGCGCGGTCGCACCACGGTGATTTGGGTGCCGATGTTATTTGCCCGCCTACACGGCCCGCTTTCCTCCCCGTGTCGGAATGACGCGCGCTTCCCCATTCAGCATCAGGACGCCCGATCGGGCTCGCATCGTCACGGTGCGTGGTAATGGCACGCCTAGCTTGAGCCTGTTCCTTGCAGCGGTGGCTTTTATGATGGCTATACCTTGGTTGCGCACCTGGCCCAGATAGGCCGCCCTGGGTTGGGAGGCAGGGCCCTGAACAACAAGCATCATACGCGCATGTATTGCGCCGTGGCCTTGGCCGCCGCACCTCTCAGGTTGGTGAGACGCGTGGTGATAGCCAACACGCCGATGCGAGCTGCCATTCCCTTCACTGATTTGCAACCGAGCCCCCTCGGTCCGTCTGCCAGCCAGTCCAAGGTGCCACGGGAGAGAAGGTTCGGGGAAGCACGGAAGCCATCGGCGACAGGCAAGGTTCATTCCCTTGCCTCGGCTGACCCAAGTCGTCTGGCCAACTCGACGAACCCGTCGCCTCCCGCATCGACCCAGAGGTCTACCCAGCACCTGGCCTCCTTCACAAGCTCCGTGTTGGACGCCCACTCCTCCTCCATGGGCCTTTCCACGTATATGGTTCGCAGGCCACAGGACCGCGCCGCTTTCAGATCACCAAGGTGCGCCGCCACCATGGCGCACTCCTCGGGTCTGTAGCCCAGCGAGCTTGCTGCGCCGAGATAGGTCTTGGGGTTCGGCTTGTACGCCTTGAAGTCGGCCGAAGAGACAAGCCTTTGGAAACCTAGGTTTCCGTGCTCGTTGAGGTCTTGGAGCAGCGACGGATTACCATTCGAAAGGGTCGACGTGACGTAGCGGCGGCCCAGCGCCCTCAAGCCCGGGGCGGAATCTTCCCAGGGCGTCAGAGAATGCCACACAAGAGTTAGGGACCTCGCCTCGGCGTCCGAGTACATCCCGGCGAGGCCCCACTGGTGGAGGAGCAGCACCAAGCTGTCGTAATGATGCGTGTCGATGTCCTTCCACTCCGTCTGCCCGGGCACGAAGGAACGCGTGAAGCGGCCATAGCTGTTCCGCCACTCCTGTGCAAAGCTGGCCCAGTCACGGTCCGTCAGCTCCTGGAGCCGCCGCTGCAGGGCATCGGGAAGCTCCGCGAAGGCCGGCGAGCTCATCTTCGCCCGAGCACGTTGGACCAGCGCGACCACGACGCTTGATCGCCAGTCCACGACAGTACCGAAAACGTCAAAGAGCAAGGCCCGGACGCCCTGCAGGGCGTCGGGGATGGCGGGTCGAGCGGCGGCCATGGAGACGAGGTGATGCTTGTTGTTGCCAGCAAGTGGGGTCGACATCTCGGTAACTTCAACCCGGGATATTGGAGGAAAGTGAGGAGCGCATATTGCCGATACGGAGTAGGCGTAAATCATTTGCCGAGGAGTCTAGCCGATTCGCCCAGGTACTTGGTTCATCTGTTAACTCAAGTTGCCCTTTACGTAAGCGCCCAGAACCCAGCACGCTTCGTTTTTTGACGCAAGGAAACAGGCATGGACTATCTTAATAGTGACCTGAGCAGAGTGTGAGCCCCCTGTGCTGGCCCCAGCTACCCTTAGCCAAGCACTATACGTGATGTCAGCACCCAGGTAAACTCACGACACGCGAAAAAAGAGGATGAGCAGCAGCGCATACCTATAGGTGCGCTTGTTTCTAGGACTTGGGATGTGCTCATCAATCGATGGTCGGTTTCTTTATACTACGTCTATAACTAGACGGTAATAGCCGTGGCCTCAGCCCATGAGGTCTTTGTAAGAGGCCACTCTGAGTATAGTGTAATGGCTAAGTAAACGTGTAGTGCGAGCTATGGGAGGTCTTATAGTCGGTTGGGTAGTTTGTGCCCCGGCTAGATTTTAACGGGTACATATACTTCCCACATCAACACCCGGTGCGCCCCATGCTCAGTCTGCCTCACCAACCCGTTCGTTGTTATCATGACTACGGATCCAGGTCTGAAGAAGTCGACCATGTTGTGACGGGTTCGTCTCACCGGATCTGGCCAACGCACCCACAGTCAGAGCTAACGCCAGGACATATGGATCAAACTGCCCTGTCAGCACCGTACAAGGCTGGCGCAGCTGCGCCATTAGATTTCCATGTTAAGCCTAGAAGATCCAATACTGGAGAAATAGCATAGGGTATTTGGGGTTGGGCATCTAATTTCGGGCAAGAAACAAGTCACGTAGCAGGTCACTAGGAGTAAAAAGAGCGACGTGCTACCAGCGTTGCCATGCGACCCGGGGGGTATGGATGGATGAACATACCGGAGCAGAAATGACCGTATACACTGTCTTTACCTTCGGGGTCAATCTTACCATCTACTCTACCCATCGCCTGGTCGATACCCAATGACCTATTGCGAGATCCGATTAAGTCTCGCAGCGTGTACCGTATCTACCTGCAACAACAACAACAACAACAACAACTGGTCGTCATCATGGCGATACACAGCCGCTGTGGCCTCTGTTGCCATCACGCTGGCTACTCTCAAACGTCCATTTCATCGTATTAACACTTCCCCGTCACCCAGAACTCTGTTGAAAGAAACCCAGATGTCAGCTAAGGAAGTTTCCATGTTGGACGAGCCCGGGGATAGCCCAGCTCACCGAGGGCGGCATCCGCGATACTTTCGGCGTTTTGCCATGGCGCGATCGTGTCTTCGGGGACGTGACCCTGCTTCCGAATATTAAGAAGCTCTCGTGCCTGCTTGGGCGGGTTGTCCTGGGGCGTGTTCTCGGTGTCAAAAGTGCTGTGGGCCTTGAAACCACCACTGGGATCTCTGCAGCCGTAAGAGAAACAAACGGCTCCAGGTTAGTCATCTCGGACGACTGGATTTTAGAAGTACACAGGAAAGGGGCACCCACTCTATCTCAGGCAAATTGGCGTCTTTCTCAATCACGTCGAGGTGCGCCATCTCGTGCAGCAAGACCAGGGCGCCCCCGGAGAACTGCTCGAACGTGGAGGACGGCAGGGTGCACTAGGTGCTACGCTTGCCGGCCTCGTATCTTTTAACGCCCATACTCTACTTGGCGGCGTTTTCGATGAAGTCCCTGGGACAGATGGTCATCTGGCGTACGGTGCCGTCGTCCTCGGACTGCGTGTCGGCGATGGCCCAGCTCCGTGTCGTGCGTGACCGGCACTCGTCGTCGTTCTGGGACGCGCACCGCACCGAAAAGGCGAAGTCGTCCTCGTTGGCCTTTGCTACGGCCTCCCAGAGGTTCTTGACGTTGGACTCGTCCTCGTTTCCCTCTCGGAAGTAATGAGTCCAGATTTGAGGGAACAATGAAGTTTAGCGTGGCCAACTCGTTGCTTCACGGGGCAGACCCGTGGAAGAGAGAGAGAGGAAAAAAAAGGGGGACATTTATGGGGTCTTACGCTTTGTGATCCTGCTGGATGTTGTTTTGGGCGTACTCAACCAGTGTGATGACATTTTGGGAATTCTTCTCGAGCCTGGACTTCTGGCTCTTGCTGCAGCCTTACCGCGCGTCAATCTTGAGAGCTTCAAAGACATCGAGTCACGGGCTACCCGTGGGGGAGGCAGATAGAAGGGGCGCCATTGCCAGAGCGGCGGTAGCAAGACGGACAAGACTGAAGGGAGAAGGCATGATGGAAACAACATTTTTAGAGATTTAGGGAAGGGGCTTGCTGTATGCAATGGAACAAATTGTAGGATGCTGGTGTTGTTTGGATTGCAAGAAACATGGAATGATAGCAGCTCAGATGTTGCTTTTCATAGCCAGAACAAAGCCATGAGAGTACAAGGATGGCATCTACTCGAGGAATTTCAGTAAAATATCACAGGCACGCTTAACGGAGACACAGCCTGGCGTTGAGTAAGTCTAAAGCACACCAGGATCAAAACCGAGTACTGCTCCTATCTACTCAAAAGGCTCTGTAACCATGAGATACATGATTTCCTTACTCAGAACGCCTCGGGACTCCAAGATTGAACCTAAAACGAGAGTGATGAACGTCCCCGAGGACCTAATCGGCGATGGCTGAGAAATGTGATGACCAGAGGACACTTGTTTCAGGTGAGAGGTATGCTTACTGTCCGAGGCTTACAAAAGATCTTGAATAGCTGGCTTAGGATTCAAATAGCAGCTGTAACGCGTAAGGCGGGGGGTCACACTGTATGATGACGATCATGGTGCTACCATCGGTTACCCTCCCCCCCTGGTCAACCGTCTTCATTGGATGGGAGCCGGGGCACAGGATTCGAAGTTGACAGGCTAAAGTCGGCTTGTCCTGCATGGCCAAACCGATACAGGGTCTTCTAGCTACCGAGTTTGACATTTTTATGGATGCAAGGCTTAGCCGAAGCACTGTATTTCACGACATTCACCTACCCACAGACCAAATTTTTCGCGCTGAATACTATCCTCCAGTGATACGTTCCTTCCACTGTGCGCGCCACCAAGAATACCCAGCCTCTGCGAAGGGTCCGTTCAAAGAGCAGTGTTCTAGGCCACCCCGGGGGCAGCTGCACAACATGGGGTTCTTTCGATACAACACCGATCCCAAGAAGAAACAAGCCAAACTCAATGTCAGCCTGTCGGCCTCGCCCCCCCCCCCCCCCCCCCCCCCCCCCCCCCCCCCCCCCCCCCCCCCCCCCCCCCCCCCCCCCCCCCCCCCCCCCCCCCCCCCCCCCCCCCCCCCCCCCCCCCCTCTATCAGCGAGCCAACCGCCGTCATCCGTCTCACGGTGACCGTGTCTATCGCGTCCACGAAGGGTGAGCACGCGAAAAAGCCCCTTACCTTGTGTACCGATGATTCGGTCCTCGAGGAGCGGGTGCCTGGCGAGGGTGGCATAGACATATTCGCCCGCCGTGGCTTCACCTCGCTACTTACCTGCCCGTTGCTATGGGAATGTGACACACAACAGTTCCAACAGAAGGGAAACTAAGTCAAGCAGCACCTGGTACACAATGAGAAGACAAAAACAAATCATGATCATGATGGAAATTAGTAAATGATGCCCACTGTTTGTAAGAGCTCGCTGGTCTCCGTGAACCATCAGGTTCATGGAAAGCTGATGATAGCCCATAGAATACGGCAGACGAACCCGGGGTCCCATTGTCGACAGTGCCTCCACGTCGAAGGCGTGAAATACTGCCGACCTGTGAAGTGTATCCATGCCCAGGTGGATTGCCTGTTTCACCCCGTCTCTCCCAGCTCGACGGATGTCCCCGTGGACTTGACGCAAGGGAATAGGCAGGATGGGAATTCTTCCCTGTGGCGGTTAAGTGATCGCCGGAAGAGCCGATATGCCGTTCTCGTTGCCCCGAGGAAATCGACACAATGGACAATCTTTCATCAGGAGGTGGTCAATCCACACGAGCGTGCGATGTGTGGAGTATCGTGGATGATTCCAGGTTCTCCAGTATTGGATATCTCGTATGATGTGGGCGGCGCCCTTCGCTTTTGGCATGAGTCTGTTCCAATTTTGTCTCTTTCACAGAGATCCGGGGCCTATCTATGGTTTCGGATTACCTGGTATTGGTCATGTAGGGTCTCATCTGGTTTCTTAACGGCTTCCTCGTGTGGCTTCCCTCTCCCCAAGAACCCTGTACTGCACTTTCTGGCAGGATTACAGACGGCGGCATGCTGGCTTTCATAGGCGCGATGGTCTTCAAGCTAGGGTCTTCTGCTCATGTTGGAAGCGGTCAATGAGAACTGGACTGCTTGTTTCGGCTGCAATCTCGGAGAGGCGACGACTTTCCTTGGCCTCGTGCTGCCCCCCCCCCCCCCCCCCCCCCCCCCTCCTCCGATCAAGTTGGATGCACCGACAGCCATTTTTAAAAGGGCTCTTACTGCCATGGCGTCAAGGGAATTTCCGAAAACCTAGGAGGAGCTGCAAATGGCGCCCAAAGGGCGGAGAACCGGGGACTCATTGCTTCGAGAAACCGGATTCCTGGCCTGGCCTGCCCTTCCCAGCTTCTAGAAATCTCTGGGCCGGGATATTCACGGCGTTGGGGTTAGACGATTCGATTCCTCTACTCTCACTGCCAGCCAAGGGGATACCCCGGTCAAAGAAGAATCAACCTTGATAGGCTGTAGGTGGCACGGGGTTCGATGTATTGAGCTGGCTGCTCGTGTTAGAAACCAGGCCAACGTGGTATGCACCTGTTGCCAGGATGCCTGACTGGCATATGCGTCTTTTCAAACTCATGGGCACTGTAGATTTTATGCTGTTTGGCGCCTTGGACTTCGCCTTCCATTACTTGGACCTGACTTGCGCTCCCCCCTGGCCTCTTTCATCGGGTCTTGGGCTTTTCTCGTGAGGAGCACCCCAGCGCCGGAGCTGCCATCTTCAGCATTGGCCGTCACAACGGGTTAGCCTTGCAACAGGTGAGGAGTAGTATCCAGTGGTTGGAGAGTCTGAATAAATATCCAGTTGCTGCCTGCCAGGAAATGAAAGGTGTACTACCAGGGGCGGGCACGCGGGCCGCTTTGCCAATAGAAACGACACAGCCAAAGCGCAAATCAATCAGCCGCGGCATGAATTCTTTTGGCGGAATTAAGGACAGGGAACCAATTTGCGGCCATGTGCTAGCCACTTTGCTCATGGCGATCATCCCGTTCACAGTACGAGATACCAACTACGTATCTCTGGCAGGGCGTGAGTAGCCGAGGGGCAAACGTTGGATCGTCGGTAGACATAACGGCCATCTGTTATACGACATAGCTTCTACGCGAGATAACAACTGGGGATTTTTGTTTCTCAATGGATCTGAACCTTTATGGCAGTTCATAACACGTCCGTCAGGCAATTTTCTTGGTGTTTATACCAATGGGTTTCTCAATGGATCTGAACCTTTATGCCAGTTCATAACACGTCCGTGAGGCAATTTTCTTGGTGTTTATACCAATGGGTTTCTCAATGGATCTGAACCTTTATGCCAGTTCATAACACGTCCGTGAGGCAATTTTCTTGGTGTTTATACCAATGGGTTTTCGAACCAAGCTGACATGACGATAATCTCAGGCGCTGAATGGCAGCTGGACTACCATATGCTCCCGAGGCCATGGATCAGCAAAGCAAAGTACTGGCCTGCCCAGCCGCTCCCCCCGAAAACCCCGGCGTCACATAACGGCCAGGAGGGGGCACACCGTAGGACATGAGCCCAGTGAGTTAAGCCATCCGCTCACCGGCCAGCCACACGACGCGGCCCGAAGAATGACAGTAGGCCATCAGTCGCCGAAGGAGAAGCAAATACCCACGGGACAGCGGTGATCACTTATCAATTCGGCCGTGGGAGCCCGCAGCGGTCAGCAGGGCTGGTATTCCCGTTGGTGGGCGGTTCCCGCCTCTTCTATACCCGAGCAACCACGAGTCCAGCCAGCCAGCCAACCGGCCGCGGCTTGTACTTGTGTATTTCTTTTGCACCCATCATTGGGCAGCAAACCAGGTCCTCGGGAAATTCTGGCGTTTCTTTTCCGCCCCGCTGGCAGTAAGTGAGGTGGCAGCGGGAGCAGCAAGCACCAGGCGAAGATAACCTTGTCGCCCCGTCCCGTCGTTCCCCTTCTTTCGGCATAACGTTTCTTTAGCCGGGTCACCGGGCCACCGGCAGTAAACTGTACTTCGATGGGTGGAAAGCCCGAAAAGCAATGCAGAGCCATTCACGACTGTCAGGCTCATTCGCAGCCCTATACCCATAACCCAGTGTCTCAGATCCAAAATCCCACGGGCTTTCCTCCAGCTGGCAGTGTGGGTGAGACCTTACACCAGCTGAGGAATGTCTGCCGGAGCGACGAGGAATTACCTGTCAGGCCCGGAGAAGAAGTTCTCACCGGAAAGTAATACCTGTCTAGTCCTGACGGGGTGCTACGCAAGGCAGAGTAACAGCATTTTCCCTGTTTTGCTTGTTGCGCATTCTCGGCACGACAAGGAAGAGGCGAGATTGTGCGGGGTCGAGAGCCAAATGTTATTTCGGGAGGACGGAACACCATCATCTGGCCAGCGAGACCGCGCGCATGGTGGCTGCCCAATGATCCAGGTGGAAAGCTTGCCACCCGCGATGGGGGAGAGGCCGCGCCCCCTACTTTGCGGGCGTGGATATACACGGGGAGGGGGCGTTTTGGATCCTGCCGAGCTGTTCTGCCATGAATTCGACGGCTCGGCGGCGGTCCATGGTCTACGTGTAATGAGTCTGCTCCTAGCTCATCTCGTAGGGCATCTTGTATGCAATCCATTGCATGCGATCGTGGGCTTTCCAACCCGCAAAAGCACCGGCTCGGTGAAAACAGGCACCTATCCGACACACGAGAACCATCGGCCTCCTCCCCCTCTTCTCCTCCCCGCAGGTGGCGGAGCCGGCTCGGGTCCTAGACCAGGCCGTACTGGCCGCAGACGGCGCCGTCCTGGCGGCCGTCGACAATGAAAGCCCCTTAGGCTGGAGATTCGTATGCAGAGCCGTGCCGATCCCCTGATGGGCCCCGCCCGGGGCCCGCAGCATCTGTGTCCACGAATCGGACGGGCGAGTTTTTATCACAATCTGAATCGAACCAAAGTCTGGCGAAGAAGGGGTCGAGGCAGGTGATGAGGGCGACGGCAGGGCAACTCACGTACGGGGCCCAGTCCCGGCACCTGCTCGCACCCCTGCCTCATGTACCTACGGATGATTACCTGCTCCCGCCCGGCTACCCACCCTCTTGCAGCAATTTCACCGACCGGGGCTGTAACCAAGAATCGACGTGAGAAAACGCCGGCCGGGGGCGTGCGTTAGCGGGCGTAGCGGGCCGCACGGCATAGTGCTTCCCAAAGGCCTTTAGCCGGCGCCGGCGTCGATGCTGCCAGCACGCTTGCTTTGGGTTTGAGCCCGACACGTTGCCGGCCGGCCGGGCGATGAAGATGCTTGGCACAGCCCTAGGCGCTGCACCAACGCACCAGGGCCCGTTGGACCCCTCGCATCGCCTCGACGCGGAACGTACTCGGCACGCAGGCGGCCTGGGGACCGGCGTTGTCTTTGGGCGGGGGCATCGTTGACGCCGTCGCGATGGGCTGGTGGCAGCAGAGCAAGCGCCGCCGCGGAAGAGGCGGAATGGAGTCCCAATGGCCCTGCAAGGAGCGGGGAACCGGGCAAGCCTGAACCGCAAGCAACCCGGCGCTGCTGGTGTATGTACGGAGCACCTGCCGACTCCGTACCGACCTACAGCCAGGTACGTAAGATGCAAGCAGGAAGCACGCAGGCAGTCGCGCGCGTGAGCGGAGCAGTGGTAGCCATCCGGTGCGGTGCCCGTATGCCATCGCTGGACAGGTAGGCTAGGGAGTTGGCGGGCACAGCGAGCGGGGAAATGAAGGACGGGTACGGTTGCGTTCAAGCGACAGTGCAGAGTACCCTCTCCCAACTTCCCCGGCCCGCGGTGGCCGGCCAGCCTGCCAGTCTGGATCCAGCCCCATCACAAGGCCGGACCGGACCTCTCGCAGGTGCCAGTACTCTCCGTACAGACAAGGCGTATGGGTGCCCAGCCGGCGGGCTGTGCGCCCGGGACGTGTGCCCGCCGTGTTGGTCCTCCTGGCGCCACGTCGGCGCGCTGACCCTTCCAGCGACGTCGTCTTGGCCCACACTGGCATTGGAGGCGTCTTCGGCACAGATGCCCAATCCAACCCATCCCCCAGCGGTGGCAGAGGCGGGTGAAAGCACCGCCTGGTGCGTCGTCATTTAATCGTGCGTGGCCGATGGCACCCCGACGGCTGCACGTGCGCCAGAGTTTAGGCTGCCTGGTCCGGTCCAAAGCCACCATGTCCGGGGCGGAGGGTTGCAGTGCAGACAGGGATTCCCAGCCCAGTAAGTGGCGGCCCCCTGGGATTGGAGGGACGGAACGGGTTGGTCTATCTCGACGCGAACTGCTGAGCCGCGCTTCTATGTCCAAGGCCCGAGAGACCCCCGCGGAACTTGTGAGGCTGCCGTCCGACTGTGAGAGGGCACCGGCCCGTCCGCACGCAGTGGTGGTGCCTGCAGTTGCATTCGTCGTTGGCCCCCTGCGACACAACCGAGGTTTGGCGACCGGTCGCAGGAGGAGAGAGGCGCCCCGTACGACGCAAGGGAGCAGGTCCTCATGCCCATCCCGGTCGCCCAACCCTATGCAGCCCTCCCCTGGCGGAACAAGCCGCTTGGACCCGGCGGTTCACGGACCTCTTGCCCCCTCGACTCATGGGGCCCAGGTACGACACGGAGCTGCGCCGCCGGCGCGGGCTGAGAACGGTCATCAGCCGAGCCCGGCAGCATGCGAGCTGCCATCGTGGGCGTGACAGCGGCCCTTTCCCTGCTCGCCCTGTACAAGCACGGAACTAGGCAGCCCTGCACAAGCGAGACGAGTCAAGTGAACCAACACGGCGTGCTCGATTGGGCGCTTATAGCATCTGCTGCCACCTGCCTAGTAGGATGTCGGAGCCGATGCAGGCCCCAGCTGCATGGGACGGCATCGCGACCATGGTGGACGGGCAGCCCTGGCTTTTTGCGCAGATGCTCGATAAGGACTGTCGGCGGCAATGGCCGGGCAGGGCCCGACATGGGCCGCGGGATGGAAGCCCAGGGGGGGATGTCGTGGTTGCCGTCGTCGGCAGCACCCCGGCCAGTGGTGTGGGTGTATGCAGCTCGTATGCCTGGAACCCCCGGTGCTACAGGAAGTAGAGCTAGCCAGCCAGCCAGCCAGCCAGCCAGCCAGCAGAGAGAGAGGCGACGTGACGCGGGGGACATGTCATACGAGCAGTGCCAGCCCCTACATGTGTGCCTGCATACATGTACGATGTATGCATGTTAGATAAGAGGTACTCAGCTCCCCGCACGGGCGTCGCGGGTAAGCGGAGGGCAGGCATCCCAGGTTTGCGGCGTCGAGCTTTTCACCACGGCACGTGGGATGGATGTGGACAGCCTGGCCGCCGAGGCATGGATGCGTGGAGGGGGTCATCATGTCGGGCAACCTTCTCCCTCCCGGATCAACTCGATTCCAGACGGAATGCAGCCGTGCCCGTCGCTGCCATCTTGTGACTATTGCACGTTTAAAATGATGATTCCGCACTTGGCAATTTCAGTGCTGCCGTTGCCCTCACACAATTGTCTGCGATAAAGGGCCGGGTACCTGGCTGCACTAGGCAAAGCTGCACGGCGACTGGGTGCTGGGGATCAGCGAAGAGAAATTGCAATCTCCGTCACCCTGGCAGCCAATTCGATGTCACACCTGAGGCCAAGCCTCGGCTGGGCCTAGCCGTTGAAACGCTTCCTTCCTCGAACTTCTACCGATCCGTGGGCCGCCAGACCTAAGCCCACGTAAGTACCAGGTCGTCCTAGTGCCCCGTACCAACGTAGCACCGGTGGTGCCCTCCATCGCCCCCTCGCTTGGGAGAGGGGGGAGGGGGGAGCGCTGGTAGACCGGGCGTCCCTCCTCAGGGGTTCCCGCCGAGCCCGTTTCTCCGAGCGACCTTGGTAGGCATCACGGGGATGGGAGAGCAGAGGCGGCCGTTCTTTTCTTCCCATGCAGCCGCCTCCGGTTCCCGCGGATCACGGTTCCCTCTGCCGGTCCATTCAGAGGCCCGCCCGCCCAAAGGGCCGCATCGCCTCGTGTTTTCTTGGTCCCGGTGTAGGCAGCCCCTGCTGGCCAGCCCGCGCCGCAGCGGCAGTCGTTGCATTGGGACAGCCATATTGGCTGCTTGGACTTTGGGTCGCGACCACAAAAACTGGTCCGGCCGCTGATCCTCGTGGCCCAGCAGCCTGTCAGTTGGTGATGGGCTGCTGGAGGGGCCGGCGACCGGCATGTGCAACCGCTTGGCGGGCCTTCAAAGCGGCCAATGCTTAGCGCATTCGATGTCACTGGCCGGGGAAGCCCCGCCGTCTCCGTTCCCCTTCCTAAACAAGACCACCGTGGTTCCAGGGTCCTGCTAAGATAGACCTGGTACCTGCGTATTCCGCTCATTCGGGAACGCTGCCCCCTGTTCAGGAAAAAGGCTAAGGAACTGTCAGGGGGGGGAGAGGGGGGGGGGGGGGAGACTGAGGTTGGCTTCGGATGGTCGGGCGAGAGACACGACGTTGCAGCGTTGCTGGATCTTCATTTGTCGGCTAACAGTGGTCTCAAAAGAGCGTAGCTACGTGTGCAAGAACTGCTGCCCCTCCGTAGATCCCGTGCTTAATAGACGTAAACAATGACGGATGGGCTGGATCTTGGCGGACGGGGAGGAGGCACGGCACAGGCACGCAAGCTCTCAAGATACCAACTGGCAGCGAATGCCGCACATCGTCCTGTGACCATCTACTGTATCGCCCGCATTCACACCCCACCAATCGTAGCCCATGGATGGAATGGGCGGGCTGTTGGCGGTGCGTGCAGCTTTCTTCCTGTAGAGTGTGGACCTCTGTGAAAGTGCGTACCGCCGCCCGCCGCCTCCTACGCCGCCACCATCACTATCGCCATCACCAGCCAGGTGCGGAGTACTCGCTTATTTAGCAGCCCCCTGGTGGTGAGCGTGCGGTGGCGTTTGCGCCCGCAAACAACATCCCGGCACGCCCGTCCTCGCCCCAGCCGTCGCCGCAGATTGGCAGACCACAGGCCCTTGTTCTCGAGAAAGTGAGGTGATGTCGAGACTGCCCGCCACCACCAAGCCGCAAAGCACTGTTGCGCGTCGCTACCAGTCAGCAGCAAGATATGTATCCATATACGGTAGGCTGGAGGGTCTGGCCAGTACCGCTAGAGTGGATGGGTGGATGCCATTACATCCCAGCTCCCCTGCGGGTCTGTGATGGAATTGGAACCTCTAGCGTACAAGTCCTCCACAAGCTCCCCCACCCCATCCCATCACATCACCACTCTCGCTTCTATTCTGCTACTGGCGTTGCCGTATTGGCAGCTTTCCCACCCCGTGTGCCACCGCCCAGCCGTTGTCCTATGCATCGCTGTCTTCTCTGCGTGGCATCAGGGCTGGGGCCGAAACTCTTCCATGGGCCTCCCATCATCACGGCTTTGACACATCGACCTTTGCACGCCGCCCGTCCAAGAACGATCGCGATCGCGCAGCCCGAGTTGCTGCTACGTGCGACGGGTGCTACCAACTAGCGGAAGAAGAGACAGCAGAAGTGTCATCGACACAGCCTGGTCCGGCCCCTTTGCATCGCTCACGTCCGTGGCGATCCGTGTCCAGGGCGCTCGGCAGCCGGGCTCGACGTTGAGAGACCCTCGCACCAACCGAGCATGTTTCGATAATCTCGTGCCATTCGCAAACTTACTTTCTCGTCCGATCCCCTTCACCAGCGTCTCTCGAGGCACGCATTGCGCCGTCGCACTTTGCACACAGACATAGCGGCCTACCCTGTGGGCGAAGACATCCGATCCAAAGCCGCCCGGACGCACGACTGCTGCACCTCCTGTCCCCAAGCAACAGGGCGCTCGCTGCCGCGACTATATATCGCTTCCCGTGGTCGCCCCCCCAGTTTTCATTGCTCGTTTGCGCGTAACTCAGCGTGCCGCCACTTACACGCTCCCTCAAGGCACCCCCGGTTCGGCTCGGTCAAATGTGGAGGATGTCAGCAACGCGTGCCTGAAGTTGAACCTGACACGGACCCTTCTTCCCGCCGGCTCGTCGCATGCCCGCCTCCTAAAAAAGCTGCCCAGCGTTTCAAAAAACTGCCTGCGGCAGTGCTGATTACGCGACCCTATCCAACGCAGGTGAGTGAACGAGCTTCTGAACTTGCATTGGCCCATTTCGAATTGCCCTAGGCCTGCGGCCAATTCTCCTTGTTCCAGCTTCATTCTCCTCCGGCGGGGTGGGTTCGGCACTGGCACATTCAAGACTTACAAGAGCCAACGTGACGGAGCACACAAATTGCCTGTTTCACTGCGCAACTGCCCCCCATTGTTTCTTCCCGAGCCTTTGCCCTCGGGCCTCCCATGCCCCAGAGTCATTCTTGCACCTTCGACCTGAAAAGCCCGCCCTTTTCTGGGGTCTCAACGGCAGCATTGCCGCCTTTGAACTGCCCACAAGGTTTTTGACTTAGATGCATCCATGCTAATACCAGGGTCAGATGTACTATAGACCCAGGGCTCCGCTCTGTATGGTGGTCTGATACTCCCCCGGGAACCACCCCCGCCGGCCCAGCGTGAGCAATACAGGGCTCGGACCGCAAATTGAGGAACTAGCATTTGCGCTGGTCTCGACGACGTCTCAAGTCTATTATATTGAATGCGCATTCTCTGCGCACCAGCCTTGTCTGCCCTACCCGCTTGTCCTGGGGAATCGTGTCCAAGGGCATCTTGGTCCAGACGCAAAACCGCGGAGTCGCCAGGCCCAGGCATATTACCGCCATGTGGGAGACCGAAGATGAATTGAGCAGCGCTGCTGCCGCGTCGCTGCCCACGTCTTCCAACGCCCCGTACAGAACACCATCGCGATCATCTCGTGCCTCGAGGAGGTCGCGCCGCTCAATCACTCCCCCAGCCTTCAGTTCCTCGCCGCCCCCGATGCCTTCCGACAAGGCCGAGAGGGGTTCCAAGCGGTCTTCGCGGGATGCCATGGCCGATGAGAGCATCAGTGTCCTGGATCCTCGCCGCTTCACGCCAACGCTGCATGCGAACCTGGTCTCGGAAATACTGAACCTGAGAAGGGACCAAGAGGAGAAGTTGAAGATTATCGAGTGTCTCGAAACAAATCTGCACACCACCAAAGAGGAGCAAGAGGCACTTCAAGCATCAGTTTCGAGCACAGGAAAGGAAAACCGGTCTTTAAAACGCCAATTGGCGCTCCTCGAAGGTGGAACATCATCAGCTTTGGGCGAACTCGCCCGCGAACGTGATGAAGCTGTGGACGCCATCACCGATACCAGGAAGCGTCTCGAGAACGCCCAGAAGAAGGCCCGCACCCAGGAAGAGGACTCCCAACGAACCCATGAACTCTGGTCCAAAGAAAAGGATAACTGGGAGGAGGAACGACGCCGACTTGAGAGAAAGCTGCACGTGGCTGACACTCGCATGAAAGCCATGCTCGAAGAGGTTGCAAGCCTTCACGCTGCCCAGGCTAATCGTCAAAATGGCGTCGCGAGTGAGGGGGAAGAGGCTGCCAAAGATGACACCGCAAGCGTTCGGACAATGAGCCTAACCAGCAGCATTCGCTATTCAGCAGCAGTAGGAAAGCCTAACGGGCAAACTCTCGCTGATGAACTCGACTTTGACGACGACGAGTGGCAGACGGACGTGGAAGGTCGCGAGAGCGTCCTGTCCTACACCCATCAACGCAACTTCAGCAGGGATAGCATCATGTCCAAGACGCATCGCCGCACTGTAAGCAGCGACAGTCAATGTCGCCCGGGAAGTGCCGCCCGCGGCAAGCTCTACGCAAATCAACTTGTCCTCGACCGACTCGAGGGGGGCATCTGTGAGGATGATGAAGGGACGGAAGAGAAGGCGCCCAAACCGGTCAAGCCTGAGTACACGAATACCGGCGTTCAGTTTTCCCCTCCCCCTTCACCCAAACTGGTGCCTGGCAAGCTCTCGGCCCCTGTGTCGCCACCAAATAAGATAGAGCAGCCACTGGAGGTAGAGAGCTCGCCGCGGGGGGAAGGTGAAGTCGAGGCCAACCAACGACGAAAACGCGTGCAAATCAGCAAGCCAGCATTCTTGCCCCTGGACCCATCGCCCATGGCGAAGACTGCCATGGTATCTTCCGCCTCACAAACACTCGAAGCCCCCCCAAGCCCCCCCAAGACGCCCAGGGCACCAGCCATCCAAGTCGACCCTATTTCCGTCGTCGAGCCGCACGTCTCGCCAGAGATGATATCCTCGGCAACGCAGACAGACGCGCAGCTCGTTGAGTCGTCCGCCGTCCAGCAGCCCGTTGTCCAGCAACCCGTTCCAACGTTGCTTATTCCAAGCATCAGCATCCACCCCCCTACTAGTCGACCAGCGTCACCGCGGGAGCCTCGTTTGCCTCAGTATTTCAAAGACTTTGGCTGCCAGGTCTCACTATTGAATGACCCCCTGACGACGAAGTCCACTGCTGTTCAGACGGATGAGATTCGCGTTGACAAGCGACTCAACAAGTTGCCACCGCACCTACACCCATCCGCCATTACTTCGCGGCCGACAACCCCTAACACAGCAATTGCTAACCCAGTGAATGGTGGGGCCGACCTCTCGTCAGTGCCAGGCAAACTTCCTCCTCGGAATCCGCGCCGCCTTGCCCACAAACGAAGCTTCGGCCACGAGTCCGCTTTGTCCCCTCCAGCATCCCCCTCTTCGCCGCTGGCCGTGGAGACCGATACCCAGGATGCCTACCCAGGAAACAACGACAATGGCCCGCTTTCGGGCCTCAAGGCGCCGGTGCGGAGGCCACATCGTATCAGCAGCCTCTTTGCTGGGTTCGAAGGTGGAAGCTCCGACGAGGCGGATGAACTCCTTGATGGCGATTTGAGTGATTCGGAATTCAAGACGGCCCTATCGGCGCCGAACCCCACCTCATCGAGCCGCCACAAGTCCAAGGGCTCGGCCGCCACGACCTCCACCATCGATACCGCGCCCTCAGTCCCCCGACATCGTAGAAACAAGAAACCGGCTGGGTTTACCGAGACCTACAGTAGCTTCAGTCTCGCCGAAGGCCGGGACAGGATCAGCCCTATGGGGCCAGGCGCTCGAGCGGGCGACAAGGCAGCCTCGTCTCGGGCGGCCGCGGTGATGCGCAAATCAGCATTGATCCAGAGCGGAATTGCCTCCCACCGAGGCCAAGTGACGAGCCCCAGCGCCCCCGAGGTCCGGGATCCGCCTTTTCCCATTCCAACCAGAGCAAGCTCCCGCCAGCCCATGCTCAGCACCAGTCTCCCAAGCGATGGGTCACGAAGCCCATCTGCTTTCGGCGGTTATGGCCACTACCGTCGCGGTTCTCGGAGTACATACCGGTCTAACAGTATCCGCAAGGTGCGATCGGCCGCGGCCTTGCCCCGACCGCAACAACGAACCCGGCGGTACGAAAGTCGCTCACCTCCGCCCATGTCGCCTTCAGAAGATGCGATGGAGAGCCCAGGCCTACCGCCTCTCCCCACCAACGACATCACGTCGCCACAAGCTCGCCGCTACGGTGGGAAATTCCGCGGGCACAGGTCTCAGCCATCAACGACGACAGCGAATACGGAGAACACCAACACGGACAACACCAATGAATCGACAGTTGCAAGCGGACAACACGCCTCTGGTATTGTTGATGCTATCGCTCAGACTATGGTTGGCGAATGGATGTACAAGTACGTTCGAAGACGGAAGTCCTTCGGGATGGCCGACACCAAGGGTGAGGAAAACAGCAATGACCGGCACAAGCGTTGGGTGTGGCTGGCCCCATACGAGCGGGCCATCCTCTGGAGCAGCAAGCAACCATCTTCCGGAAGCGCCCTGATGGGCAAGTCTGGCAGAAAGCGTAAGTTTTGTTCCCTTCCGCCTCAAGGCAGACGAAGAATCGCATTAAGCTGATTGCCGTAAAAGTGAGTATCCAGTCCGTTCTCGACGTGAAAGATGACAACCCGGCGCCGAAGGGTGCCTCGGCACTCTTTGACCGATCCATTCTCATCTTGACGCCACAACGGGCTCTAAAATTTACTGCCATTACAGCTGAACGTCATTACCTCTGGTTAACGTCGCTGTCCTTCCTTGCCCACTCGTCCCAGGCGGTCCCGGCCATGCTTTCGCCCTCGGTACCTCCACCGGGTCTTACACCAAGACTCAAGCCAGCCCCTCTCTTGGATCTACCGCCACCCCCAGCGTCTATGAAGAAGGCTGGCATCCGAGATTCCATTCGACTAAGCAAAGGGAGGAATCAAGCCATCACGCACACCGACCCTATCAGGTCGCCCGACCCCCTGGAAGAAACTCCCACCTTCCAGCCAGGGACCAGCAGCGCCCCGAACTATGGACGCGAGTTTTCTCGAGAGGTTGCCGAGCCGCCTTTTATTCCGCGCTACCACGAAAGATCGCCAGAACAGGCCCACGAAAGGACCAGCCCCGTAGTGATTCACGGGCGCAAGCGAAGCAACACCGGTAGTCGTGTCCCGCCGCCGCTATCATTTCGGGGCTTTTCGGGGCCGGTGGGACCAGCGATATCCGACAGCTACCATACTGCTTCCAACAGCACAGCAGCCAATAGTGTTGGCACCGCCGGATCCTCGGACATATATGGCGGGGGTTCCAGCACTGGCGCTACGACTTGGGTGATGAGCCCTACTCTAGGATCGACTCGCACATCGGAGGCGTCATCGCGGCCTGGTAACAACTTCTTCGAGGCGATCGGCACGGTGCGCATGGAGGCCTTCATTAGCCCGCTCGCGTTCCCGCGCTTCGAAGAGCAACCGAGGGAGAGCACCGAGTACCATCACCGCGTGCGAAGGCGCAGTAAAGAAGTGCGGCGACGGCGGCGGAGCCGCAGCCGCCACCGAGACAGTTACAATTCCCGTAACACACGGGGAACAGACGACTGGTACTCTGGCAGCCGGACAGGAGGGGAGGAAGACTATTTCCGCGACGACCCGTTCAGGGGATTTTGAGGGGCGCATTTCGCCACATTGATACCCAGCACGCGATTGACTTGTCTTGCTCACGGTGACACCATTTCTTACACCTTGTCCCGTGGGGCCTGTGGGCAGTAGCATTTATGTTTGGAGTTCCGGCAAGGGTGGTGGAGGCTTCGAAAAGCTGCATTTGCGGTATGACGCCCGGTTTTCCGGCATGTCTTCTCTGGCCAGTTCATTTGTTGCTTTGTATTTCTTGTCTTTCATCCGACACCCCGGAATGGAAAGAGCGCGCTGGCCTCTTGCGCAGCCATGGCTGGCTCAACCAAAAGACGGTGCCGAGGAACGGGGACGGGTTGCTTGCTTGGTCTCTAATACTAATATAGGTGTAGATAGCAGGCGGCATCGGGATAAGATGCGAAAAGCATCGTTCCATAAGTAGACTTCGTGTACACACTTGATTACATGACATTATTTTAAGCAGCTGCCTCCACTCCCTAGCGAGAGGTATGTTCCCAGGAGGCAAGAGGACAGAGAGGGTGTTTTGGGCCCTCTTTTCCTGAGCGTGCTGGCATCCGTGGGCGTTCCTTCGACGATGCGATGGGGGGGCTACCGCAGCCCCGCCAAGAATCTATGGTGGAACGGGGGCACCTAAAGAACATGCCCTTCTTAAGCGCGACGTAGCTACCCCACGTTTTTCTCCCGTTTCTGGGATCCAACCCGGCCTACGACGCACACAGCGAGCAACGACCGCATTCGTTCGACGCCCGGCCACGTCCTTTCTTCCTTGGTACATTGCCACTCACGAGCACCAGGTTGCTCAGCCGGGGGGAGACATCGCCATCGCCTCGCCTCCGTGCTGGCGCAGCGTCCGAGACAACGTCTGCTCGAACCCGCCAGCAACCGGGCCGTGGCAGCAGGATGGAGGGGCAGCAGGAGAGCCTCGAGGCCATGCAGGCCCGCCACCGCAAAGAACAGCGCGACCTGCAGAGCCGAATCACCAGCAAAAAGAAGAACGCAACCAAGAAGACGCGCAAGGGCGTGAACGACGAGTGCGCCGAGCTCGAACGCCAGCTGAAGGCACGCCAGGAGCAGGAACTGGCCGCTGCTCAAGGCGGCGGGGCCGGGGGCGACGAGAACGGGGAGGACGAGGGCGAAGAGGCCCAGGACGAGGAGGCAGCCGATGCGGTGGCCGACCAGCTCAAGGACACGTCGCTCTCGGACGAGCGCGCACCGCCGCTACCGCCAACACAGCCAGCGTCGGGCCCCCCCAGCCAGCAGCCGGCGAAGAAGCGCAACCGCCAAAAGGAGCGCATGGCCCGCCGCGCCGCCGAGCAGGAAGCCGCCGCCGAGGCCGCCGAGGCCGAAGCGGCCGGCATGACGGACCACCGGACGATCGAGAAGACGTACCTGCTGAAGGAGTTCAAGGCCAACCACCTGGTGGAGAAGGAGATCCAGCCCGACGGGCACTGCCTCTTCTCGGCCGTGGCGGACCAGCTGCAGCAGCAGGGGGTGCCGCTGGGCGGCGAGGCGGGCGCGGCGCCGTACCGGGCGACGCGGCAGCGGGCGACCGACTACATGCGGGCGCACGCCGACGACTTCGCGCCCTTCCTGGACGAGGACTTTGACGCCTACGTCGCCAAGATGCGTGCCACCGCCGAGTGGGGCGGCCAGCTGGAGCTGACGGCCCTGGCGCGCGCCTACGGCGTCGAGATCCGCGTGCTGCAGGACGGCCGCACCGAGACCATCGAGCCTGGGGCGGAGGCGTCGCCGGCCGCCGCCGACGCGCCCAAGCGCATATGGCTCGCTTACTACCGCCACGGCTACGGCCTCGGCGAGCACTACAACTCGCTCCGGACAGCCGCCTGACGGCCTCCCCCTCCACGAGGAAGAGAAACATATGCCGGAACCTCGCCGACGAGAGCATGTGTTGCTACGACCGAGGCCCTAATCAGGCGCCAGCCACCGTCGACAGGGTACACTTGTGCTACGATTTCCCCGGCCTGATGTGAAGGTTGAGGCTGAGGCACCCACCCCAAGCCCCGGGCCACCTGATGAAAAAGTACGAGGACCAACGCGACTGCAATACGGGGTTCAGTGGTTTCCTAAACCAGGTGTTCGTGGGCCCTGTTTGGGAACCTCTCTGGCCGGGACGACAGGAATAACGAGGAACGGATGTACGAGAGAAAACTGCGAGTTACGTACTCTCTTCGATGGCTCGGTGACAGGGGTCCCCGCCAAGCCGAGGCGTAACGCAAGTCTCGACGATTTTCTTCGTGAATCGGTCCCCTTCATTCTGGACCTTCCGTAGCCGCGAATTGTTAGCCCTGTCCATTATCTCGGTGAGTCTTTTGGCTGATGGCTGGTAACCCCTCTAGTGCCTGAGAGGTTAGCAGACCGCGCTCCACAACAGAACCGAGCAAGTGGTCTTCGGACTGGTTCTGCGGCAGTGGGATCCCAGGCGGCACTGGGAGACTGCCAAAGCGACACTCGACTCCTAATTCTGCTTCCGATTCAGGCCCCATTCGTCTTCTTGGCCCGCGGCCTCCCCCAGTCTCTGATTTTGGACGAAACAGTTGATCATCATTAATAGCCGCGAAGCATGAATAGCCATGAAGTGAACATGTGGCCTCGTTATCGGTGCAGCGCGGCAGATGCTGTCCCGTCTCTTGATAAGATTGCGACGCGCGCCCTCCTGGCCGGATCATCCGGCCTAGAAGTAGATGTCAGCTCCAGGGAGTATCCATCTCCAGCTCGGCTTTGCTCGCGTGCAGCTGGAGCCCTGCTTCGTATTCGCCGAGGAAGATTCTCCCTCTAGGACGGTGTCGCAAACGGACCCTTTTTTCCCCTCTGGCGAGTGGCTTGCAACCTGGATCATTGGATGTAATGCCCATCCAGGATCATGAGTGGGTGAGTTCTAGATCATACGAATCATGATGGGAGAGGCGAAGGCCCGACTTACAGCCCGCTCTGTTTCGCGACTGAAGAAATGGATATGTAACATTACCAGTCTGTGGCCTCTGCCATGGCAGGGAGGCTCAGTGATACGGCAATTGGTCGATGAACAGGCCGGGCTCCATCAAAGACAGGAATCCGCGACGCGTCGTCGGCCCCCTCCTCCTCCAACACCATCTGCTGCGCCAGCTCTACGTGGTCGTCGATGCGACTGTGCTTCAGGTCACACGCATCCTGTACCGCCGCCACGGTGCCACGACGGCTCTCTCCTCCTCCCCTGAACTGCCACGTGCTGTGTAAGTGCAGCACACTGCAACGTCCACGGGCAAACGGTAGCGCCCAGGCGTTGGTCAATAATCGTTCCGCGGTGGGCGTCAGCGATATTGTATCAACATGTACACACCCAAATACACCGATCCCGTGTGCCAGGGTGCGAGAATTACTTGAGGGAGTCCTAGAAGCCGGATTCGGACGCACGGCGAATGGAACTTGCAGCAAGGCCCCTTTATTGACCAGCGGATCACTTAGATCCATAGCCAGCCCTGGAAGGCAGGTACAGGCGCTCTGTGTCTCGTTCGCCTCCGACTCGTTTTCTCGGACAGGATACTCTTGGGCGATGGAACCCACCGGCCTCTTCTGTGGCCACATTAGCGATGCCGTCGAACTGACCGGGAAAACCAAGAGACGCCTTTGTAATTGAAACCCCCCTAGATGCGTGGTCTGCCCCATTCCAGACAGAAACCAAGAGATGCTCTGACTTTACCTCACGGCACGCTTCATCTAGGCCGCCAACAACTCGGACCGAAAAGATTCAAGAGTCATCTGCAACGTTGTTCTGTCCTAATTGGAGCATATGCAATCGTGCAGTTGAAGTCGACGTCAAGGAACCGGCGTGAGGGCGTGTTTGGATTCACTACTGCGTGATTTTGCTGCTTCTAGAGGAGATTGTATCGTGGGTGAAGAGGAATCCAGACTCTTCTGTTCCCTCTGGATCCGTGTGGGGGAATTGTGGAGGGATCTGCCAGCCATCCCGACAAGGCAACCGAGGACCAAGCGAACAGCAGGGAGTATAGGCCGTGCAAATAGTATCCACCAAACCCGGCATCCATCAGGGTCGGTGATGAAGGAGGGCGTGTCCCCCCCTGGAGGGGGGGGGGCATGGCGCCGTTAAAAAAGAAAAAAAAGAGAAAAACCCTCCATGCCCGACGAGAGCAGACTCGACCCGATTCTGTAGTACCTTGGTGTACACCGAATTTGAGTGTTCGACGATGCGATTCCTTGCTTGCATCCGCATCTGCTCTTCACCCCTCTCCGACGCTTTTTTTTTCTCATATCGGCCTCTGATCACGAGCTCAACCCACTTTGCATTCCGATTATCCCATTGCATATCATCGCAGGTGACCAGCGTGTATGGGTGGCATAGAGGCGATGGAAACGGATGGTTACCTTCTCAGGGCGATTCACGAGGGGGGGGGGGGGGCATGCGTTGGAGGACGTCAGAGCGTAGCGTGACGATCACTAAATATGACCATCGATTCAGTGAGTACAACGAGGGACACAAGCAGGCGTGATGGGCTTCCAGAGAGGACCTGATTCTGGAATATAAAAGGGGGGGAATGCTTGGCTGGTTTTCATGACTTTGAAATATCCTCCCCCCCCCCCAGATCATCGACCCTCTTAGATATTCCTTACCGACTCCTCCAGCGAGGTCTTAGCATCCACGCGCCGATGCAGAGTCAGAGAACATACGCAAGACTCGGACCCGCGACTCGAGTGTTTTGGTAGGCAAATGAAGTGCCCCATCATCGCACTTCTCGCTGCTCTCATGGCCTCGGCGGCAGGCCAGGCAGAGTGCGGTTGGTCTGGACGGGGCTGCAGGTCCGCCTTGCGCCCTCTCCATCATGCACGCCATACCATCTAACGGAGCCCATAGCCAGACCCTCACAGGAGATGAATACATCTGTTCCTGCGACGGCGGCATCTTGACTGCCGTTACCGACTGCAAGGGGGCAAAGTGCATCATGGCCCACGGCCAACCTCGTTGCCAATAAGGACGAGCACTCGGGCGGCCTCCGGAAGGGACGAGTTGTGTGTTTCGGATCTGGCCTTTGGGGGGAGGGGGGGGCGGGGATTTGGACCGTGGGCGGGCCACCGGGTTGGAAAATACAAGGGAAATAGCACGGGGGAGGACCCATCTCATGAGTTATCGTGACAGTCTCTGCGTATCAAAGCTGTTGCATTGTTAAATAGTCGGAAGGCTTGCAGCTGCATCGCTTGCACGAATACCCTCGTCTATAAACCTTGTGGGTTATACTGATGGTTATTGTCTTCACCCCGGGCACTTTCCGCACCCCGACCGATCCAGCCCTGAGATTGAAGCATCTGTCGGCCATGGCATATCATAATGGAGTAGATTGCCTCTGGGGGGGTGCGAGAATCCAGGGGGGGGGGGGTATGGCGGCGACGCATAGTATCAATGTAGATTTCCTGGCCGGGTTGTACACGTCGGTTCAACTCTCTCGGGCATCGATTGAACCCTCCTAGAGATCATGGCGCCACCTGGAGAACCCGCAGCCGCATGGCTTTCGTAGGTACGGGAGAGGCAGGCTCGTGGCCTCTGCCGACCAATCGTCTCTGTTCATTGTCTTTGGGCCCTGCATTCTTATCTCTACCCCCCAGGCCGGTGATCCGTATCAGTCGGGCCTGCGCGTGCCCGGATGCGGCCGTATTGTACCACTGGGAGCAGGAAGGGATCGGAGCCGGCGTGTGCGCCTCGGCCGGTACGAAACACAGCAGCCAGCGTGGCCGCGGAAGCAATAGGGGAGGCGACCGGTGGCCCAACTCGCCCGGGTCGAAGCTCCGCAACATGCGCTGGCCAGGCACAGCGCCTGCAGGAGAATGGGTTTACACCCTCCGCCAATCCCTCTTCCTTACGTCGGCTTTTTATCCGCTGGTTGCTCGAGGCTCTGTTGCGCCTTTGCCTTCGCCACAGCCCGACCTGACCCTGGAAGCGGTGCTCGGCGTTGGTTGCAATGAGATCACGGGCACACCTACGGTGGCTGGGAGGCAGCTTGAGGCGGGCCAAAACAACAACGCCGCCGGCTCAGCGTTGGGGAAACACCGTCGTTTCTATGGCATGACGAAGGGTCCCAGTCCGCCGCGGTCTGAGAGGCACAGGGGGCAACCTCAACACTCAAGTTACTACAAAGGCAGCGCTGGATCCTGAAGCTTCCCTCGAGGGGATGATTGCAAGACCTGGGCGCGCAAATCCCCATCCCCTTGTGGATGGGGATTTTAGATAATCCTTCGCATCGCCCCTTGTGCTGGTTCAGTGAGCATGGATGGATCCAAGCCCCCAGACCAGTGACCTCAGTACCCGTTCTCTATGATCTCCGCCTTCACGGCGCCCACCCCGTTGATGCCCGTCCACGCACCGTCGGGCTCCCAGGTGCCCGCGGCGGACCATCCGAGCACCCGGCCCTCCCGCAGCCAGCTGAACCGGATGAAGTCGGGCACGGCCTGGGGGCTGCGCACCCAGACGAAGCCCCGGTGCTCCTCGCGCGCATCCCGCTGGCCGTCGCGGACAAAGGAGCGGCGCTCGCGCTCCACGTCGTTCAGCAGCATGCTGATTCCGTCCACGCCCGCGGGCACGGGCGTCCGCCAGTGGAAGGTGGCGTTGGAGCCGCCGAAACCGATGGTGATGGCCGGCGCGAGGATTTCGGGGTACGGGGGCGTGGAGAGCGCCAAGGGGGCCGGGGCGGGCCCCATGCTGGGGACGGCGGCGGCGGCCGAGAAAGGGAGTACGAGGCCCGATCGAGCTATGCTCACGACGAAGAGCCCGAGCAGAAGGCCCTGGGAGAAGAGGACGAGACGGGGGCGGCTGGTGTACGTGGGCCTCGGGAGGGCAAGGACGCCTGCCAGGGCCAAGTAATACAACGGTGTTTGCAGGGGGGCCACCAAGCTTGGCGGAAGGACGTCGAGCGATAGCAGTCCGAGCCAAAAAGCCCCGAGCCACAATACCGCCCGGCCCAGTGAGGCCGCGGCATTTGTCAAGATCGGCCCTTGTGACCGCTTGTAGACGGCGCCAGCGCACAAGACAGCGATGGCAAGTGTGCCCGCGGTTGAGAGGGGCGAGGCCGGACTGGCAGCTGCCCTGAGATGAACAGGAACGGAGGCGGTTTCGAGAGAGCCCATCGACAATCGGGCATGCACGAAACCCACCGCAGCGGCTGTCAGCAACGGCACGGCCGACGAAGCTGAGAAGAGGACTACGGCGGACATGAAGGCCGCCGACAGATACGGCAGCATCCAGCGCCTGTCCGGGGGGGGCGTGCACGCGAAGCCCGAGTCGGGGCGGAACCGAAAGGCCATGGGAAAGTAGGTGCTCACGGCGATGGACCCGACGCCGTACATGTGCGACGCCTGAAAGCCGTTGGTCATGGAGCCGGTCCGCATCAGGCCACAACCGCCCTTGGTGTCGTCGACAAGGCCATAATGGACAGCCGAGGGGCAAATGTGCGAGTCGGCACGGTAGTAGGGACCGCCGATGACGAGGGGCCGGCTGGTCACCTCGGCGGCGCCGACGAGATGTGGCTTCTCGACCATGGTCTTCGCGCAGTGGGCCGGGCAGGCAAAGGGTAAGACCTCATCGAACCGGGACGGGAGGCAGTTCTCCCCCTCGAGGCCACAGACGTCGGCCGGCCAGAACGAGTCGGTGCACGAGAGCTGCCGCACCGGCTTGAAGACGCCGTCAACCTCCACGGGCAGCATGCCGACGTCCGAAAGCACCAGCACGGTCATGCCCCAGACGAGGCCCAGGACCGCAAGAAGTAGGGCCCGCTGCCGGCGGCGAGGCAACTGTCTGTGTAGCCATCGCGCTGGTCGCGTCATCGTTGGTGCCTCGACTGCCGTTGCTTTGGGGCCCCGCGCTGGCTCCCGGTCCGACAGCGTGGAAGCGGAACCCATTGGGCTCGCCACGCTTGACGTGTGGACTCCCGGGTCTGCCGTCATCCTCAAAGCACGCGTGGCTTTGTGAAAAGGGACGGCGCCGCGCTGCGGTCGAGTGCCCCCTGGCCGCCTGGCCAAAGGTATCCGCAAAGCTGGTACGGGGGGCCGAACAGTCCACCTCACCGACCTGAAATCTGCTGGCAAGCGAAGGTTGGAAGATGGCTGGGTAGAAAAACGCTGGAAATGGTGGTGTCACGTACTGACAAACGAAACATAGATACATATATATATATGCCCATCTCTGCCCTTCATCCCCTGGTTGGTACCCCTGGCCTCCTGGTTCTCAGGTTAAGATGTGAAACGCGTTTCGCGATCTGTGAGTAAACCAGGACTTGACCAACTGGGCGGCAAGGTCTGTGCACACAGCTCGCGGCTCTGCAAGGCACTGGAAGGCCCGGGGCCCGAGCAGCGAGGTCGGGTGAGCGTGGTCATATATGTATGCGCGAATGGCGTGGATATGAAGTAGATAGGTAGGCAATGAATGCAACGTTATGGGAATGCTGATACCGACCTGTAGGTGGTCTAGCTCCAGTCCAGGCTCTACATTAGCCACGCGTGTCTAAGTGCCGTTATATCCACACGCGCAGCACCGAGTATCGGAGGGGCCGTCCATGTGCCTGCGTCGTCGTCCAGAGGCCCCATACCCTCCGCATGTGTGCGCCTGTGTATTGACGGCCGGCGGGGGCGATGACAAGTCAAGGGTATACACAAGGCCATCAAACGCTGGCCGCGGCCTCGACGGCCCCGGCGGCCTTGAAGGTCTTCTTGTTGGACCAATTTATCTCGACGTTGTGCATCCACTCCATGTATCGCGACCAGCCTAGCGGACAGTCAGGCAACGGGACTCGGGGAGGGAGGAGGGACAGCGAGGGGGGGGGGGGGTGGCCTACTCCAATAGGCGAACTTGCGCCCAAAGTACTTGCCGGCGAAGGGGACCAGAATCATGGTCAGGAGGAGCTGCAGCTGTTCCAAGCTCTGCTCCCACTCGCGCTGGTCGTAGTCGTCATCGGAATGGAAGGATTCGGTCGACGTCGAGGGCAACGAGTCGATGTCGTCGTGGTCGGAGGCGGGGGCGTCTTGCATGGCGTACGAGTCGTAGAGGGACATGTTCTGGCGGCTCGGGGGGCGAGGGGAGCAGGAGGAACTGGGAACAGACTCGCGGCAACGCGCGCTGTCGCTTTGGATCAAGGCCCCGCGAGCGATAAGAGTGGGGGCGGTGCGGGATGTCGTGATGGGATCGTTTCCAGCGTCGAGGACAGACAGCGTTCAACAATGGCCCGGCACTCAAGGGACGGGATGCTGCTCCAGGTCGGATCGGTTCGCCCACTCGTCACCGTGCATCAGCCGCATCCGAGTGCTGAGGTCCGAACCTGGGCTGGGCTGCTGGGGAAGAGGAGCCGACCCCATCCGGCCCGTTGATTGGCTTCAGCGCCTGGTCGGCCGCCCGCCCTGCGCCGTCCCGCACTTCTGCATGTATGTACCTACAGCTTCTCGCTCCCGTGCAGAGGGGTCTCTGTTTCGTCCTCTTGACCCCAAGGATGCCTCCTTCACCAAGTGAGTCTCGGTAGAGTGCGGAAGAGAGGAGGCACTGCAGGGGCCTACCGGTACAGTCCTTCTGCTGTGGATTCTGTTCCGTGCTGCTACTATCCAGTGCTCCTCCACAAGTACTTGTTGCCAGGCGAGGATCGTGTCAGCGTAGCCCCCCCCGGTAGAAAAACCCGCAAGATGTATATACACCATGCACGCAAGATACTAGGCAAGTGAAGGAGGCAAGTAGGCACTCTCCCTTCGGAACGTGCGGGCACGCCCGGCGAGTCGATACACGGGTGCACGGCATGGGAGGGCGAGGCCCGCATTGAAAGCTCGGGCAGGGAGCCACTGGCAGTTGAGCCCGAGCTGGGGACGCTCGAATCGGCACCCAAAGACCAACCCCCTAGGCGCCCAAAGCAGCCAGCATCCAGCCCAAGCAACGGGAAGCTGCCAGTTCATCTGCCGTCTGTGGGCAGAAGCACCCCCCGGGTTTACATACTAGGTAGTAGCCTGGCTAACCCCCGAGGGAGCAACCCCCAACGTCATTTGGGCAGCCCAACTCCAGCGCCGCAGACCTGACGTCGAATTTGCTCTCCCACTGCCACCAAACAAAACAAAGCAGACACGGACACATACACCCCCCTCCCCCGGCCCCAGAGACCAACCGTTTCTCGCCACTCTCCCGTCTTCTTCGACCGGCCGTCGATTCATTCAGCCGCTCTTGACGACTTGGGATCCTGTTCCGTATCCATTACACCAACCCCGTTCGCCGGCTTCACCCAGGCGCACCATCCTCATCCGCCGGCCGCGCCGTCGACTCATTCGCCCGAACGACTCTACCCACCGCACCCGACCGGCCTGCCCACTGGACTCGGCTCGGCCCATATACAACGACACAGGCCGCAGACCCAAGCAACCATCCCATCACCAGACCTGCCAGCCCGCTAGGCCTCGTTGGAGTCGCACTGCAGGAACCCGCCGAGGCACGCCCATCTGGAAACTCATTCTAGCCAACATGAGCTCGCCTGAGGTAAGCTACTGCCATTTCCTACGATCCCACATACCGGGCCGCGCAGTAGTCGCCCCGGTCGCTTTCTTCCCTTTGGGACCGCGTGCGGCATTGGCAGGCGCCGCGTGCGATGGTCGGCTGGACGGGATGGCGTGACTATCTGCGTGTCAGCTCGCTTTCGGGGCAGGTCGCTCAGTGCCCGCGCCACCAGCCAAGCAACAAGTGTTAGCAGCGCGCCGCATCGGGCCGAGAGAGAGAGAGAGGGAGAGAGAGAGAAGTACGACCCAAGTAGCAAGGCGTTGCTCCCGTCTCGCTGCCTGGCGGCCTGCCTGCCCACCTGCCCCGTCACATGGCTGGAGGGCTGCCTGGCCATCAAGCATCCATGGCAATGGGCATCGGGAGCTTTGATGGTTTTCTGGACGGGCGGCGTAGGTCGAGCCACAAACCAACCCCACCAATAGCGGCGGCTGGCGGTTTTACCCCACCTTTTCGGCTCTAGCCCAGCCCAGTGCTAGCAAGAGAGGCTGTGAGGCAGAATAAAGCAACCTGCACAAGCAGGAAGCCACTTTCGCCGCCCGCCGCGCACCACCAAAAATTGCGAGGAGTCACACACCTCTGTTCCGAGTGGGAAGAGTCATACATACATTCCACCCTCCTAACCTTACGCACATCACCCGCGCCCCTCCTCACCCGCCCCCATTGGATCAAACGACGACCCTTGCTGTACGCTACGACCTCTCCCCTCCCCTTTCGTTCCCTTTGCCTTCTTCCCCAGCATCGCATCCCCCCCCGGCGCCCGCTCGACGCCATCCCCGACCTCCCGCTCCGATTGATTAACGCGATCCTGCTACAGGAATCCCGCCCCGCACCGCCGGACCGGAAGACGCGCAAGTCCGTAGTATTTGATTCAGAAGTCGACGTAGTCGAAGCCGACGGCAAAGTCACCACCATGGCCACCACCGAAGAGACCAAAGACTCGGCCCAGTCCCATGCTCCCAGTACGCCGCCGCTGTCGGTCGCCTTGGGAGCCTTTACTAATAATGCTGGTGACGCCCCAGTCGAGGAACAGACTCCTGCTACCGAGGATGGCCTGGATTTGTCCATGATGAAGAAGAAGAAGAAGAAGTCGAAGAAGACCGAGGAGGATGAAGGCGAGGGCGCCGACGGTGCCGCAGACGAGACGGCCGGTCTGGACCTGACGGTAAGTCGACTCGCCTCAGCCGCGCCCCCGTCCTCGGCCGCCCTGGTGTGGCGCTTGCTGACGTGCTCTCGGCATAGATGAAGAAGAAAAAGAAGAAGAAGACGGTCAAGGACGGCGACGATCTGGCCGAGAAGATTGCCGCTCTTGAGCTGGAGAAGGAGGGCGGCGCCGAAGGCCAGGAGGCCGCTCCCGAGGAGAAGGAGGAGCAGACGGGCGACATGGAGAAGGGCACCGGCATCTGGGAGCACGACGAGACGAAGCCCATCATGTACGAGCTTCTCCTCAACCGCTTCTTCAACCTGCTCGCCCAGAAGAACCCCGACCACGCCTCGAGCGGCGCCAAGAGCTACAAGATCCCTCCGCCCCAGTGCATGCGCGAAGGCAACAAGAAGACCATTTTCGCCAACATTGCCGAGATCTGCAAGCGCATGAAGCGAAGCGACGAGCACGTCACGGCCTACCTGTTCGCCGAGTTGGGTACCAATGGTTCCGTCGACGGAAGCCGGCGCCTGGTCATCAAGGGCCGCTTCCAACAGAAGCAGATCGAGAACGTCCTACGAAAATACATCAGTGCGTTGTTTCCCCTCGAGATGCCCGCAAGGAAGATACTGACTCTGCTCTCCCAGTCGAGTACGTTACGTGCAAGACGTGCCGATCGGCCGACACGGAGCTCAACAAGGGCGAGAACCGCCTGTACTTCATCAACTGCCACTCGTGCGGTTCGCGCCGGTCCGTTACTGCCATCAAGACGGGTTTCTCTGCCCAGGTCGGCAAACGTCGGAAGATGCGGATGCAGGGTTAAGCATCGTCTGTCGTTTATGGGGTGCGTTGGATCCGGTGGTGGGCCTTGCAAGAGCTTGCCATGCACGGCATACCGTTGCACGGTTACGGGGACTGTCATTTCCACGGCTCGGGTAGACGTAATGCTTGAAATCAAGCGGCCATGCACTTTCGCTCCATCACCAAAGGCTCCGTCTCTCCAGCCATGCGGCGTTCCGGAGGGAGGGGTTAAGGGCCAACGCTCGTCTGAGGCTATACGTGTGACCTCTGCCCACCGTCGCGGGCCATACTTCAGTGACTTGTAGGGCGGCCCCCGATCTGCGTCCCGCAGGAGATTCCCTGGCGATCTGTCCCGTCAGAGGCCGATGCGGGGTTCGAAGACCGGCACGGATTTCCCGGTCTCTTCGCGGGCTGGCTGCGGTCATCATGTAGCTACATGTGCCCCACTGTCGCAACTACGTACACACGTACATGGATCAATGTAAGTACCTGATCGGATCCGTCGATGGGGGACTCGCCGTCCCGTCGCTCCTCGCCATTCCTGGTTTCTCGCGTCATTTTCCTCCCGCGAAGGCGTACCTGGCTAGTCATGAACGGCGCCCAACTCGTTGAAGGCCAGTCGGGCCTCCCGGTCGACAACCCCACTGCGTCGTACTGGCATAAGAAGCCGTCTGCGAAGCTGCTGGGCCACCGTACGACGGCCGATCTGCCTAGCACCGCCGATGTGGTCATTGTGGGGAGCGGCATCACGGGTGCCTGCGCTGCCCACACGCTCAAAGAGCGCCAGCCCGAGCTGGATGTCGTGATGCTCGAAGCAAGAGAGGCTTGCTGGGGCGCCACTGGGCGGGTAAGTCCTGCTGGCCCTTTTCTTGCCCATGTACCGGCCACTTCTTCTCGCCTCGCGCTTCCGTCGCCGCGTGGGCCAATCGAGGGGCACAAATGACCCCGATCACCAAGCTGACGGCTGCGAACAGAATGGGGGCCACTGTCAACCTTCCATGTACTCGGCGCCTCCGCACATCGCCTCGTTTGAGCTACGCAACTACGCGTACATCAAGTCGCTGGTCGAGGACTACAGCATCCCCTGCGACTGGCACTCCACATCGGGCGTCCATGCCTACTACAGCCCCGCCCTCTTTTCCGGGGCCGAGGACGCCGTCAAGCGCCTGGCCGAGTCGTACCCCGACCTCGCCGCCAACGTCGCCGTCGTCAGGAAGGGCATGGCCGGGACCCCCGCCTATCTTCTCGAGGGGGAGCGGAAGGAGCTGACGCTGGCGGGCCTGCGGGTGCCGGGGGCGGACGGCGCCATCGTGCAGTGGGACGCCGCGAGCCTGTGGCCGTACAAGCTGGTTGCCTTCATGCTCGAGCGGCTGCTGGCGACCGAGAACGGCAACTTTAATCTGCAGACCAACACCCCGGTAACGGGGCTCCAGCGGGTAGAGCCGCCCGCCCACCTGGCAAGTCCCGCGGCCGCTGCGGCGGGCCATCCTGCCTGGATTGTCCAGACGCCGCGCGGCCCGGTCGCCGCCAAGCATGTCCTGCTGGCGACCAACGGGTACACATCCCATCTTCTCCCGCACTTCGCCGACTTGATCGTACCGACGCGGGGCCAGATCGCCGCCCTGAAGCCGCCGCAGGAGCCGCGGACGGGCGAGCCGCCCCTGGACATCGGCCACACCTTCATCATCATCGGCGACGACGACGACGACGACACCACCAAATCCGTCGGCCGGGACGACTACCTCGTGCAGCGGCCTCCTCCAACCGGCGAGTTGATTCTCGGTGGCGGCCGGCAGCTGGCCCGAAACCACGCCGTGGGCGTATGGGACGACAGCGCGCTCGACGAGCCGGTGCGCTGGTGGCTCCGCGGCGAGCTCCCGGCCGTCATGGACCTGCGCCTCCGGGCGGCGCCGGGCGAGGCCGAGGCCGAGGAGCACCGGGGCCGCCACGTGGCCGCCGACGGCGCGGGCCCGCCGCCGCCGCCCCCGAAGCAGGACCTGGAGGCGACGCACGAGTGGACGGGCATCATGGGCTTCTCGCGCGACGCGCACCCGTGGGTCGGCGCCGTGCCCGCCGCGGCCGGCGGCGGCGACGGCCTGTGGCTATGCGCCGGCTACACGGGCCACGGCATGCCCAACGCCGCACTGTGCGCCCGCGCCGTCGCCGCCATGCTCCTGGGCACCGACGAGGTCGACCTGCCGCCCGAGTACGAGCTGACCGAGGAGCGCCTCCTCCAGGCCCGCATGCGCGACGCCATCGCTGTCGCCGAGGAGCGCGATGGCCTTCTATTCGACCTGCAGTCTCTGTAGAACGGGGCGCCGGGGGACCGAGGAGGCAGCCCCCGACTGTGGGAGTGGCGCGAGGCGCGCTTGCGCCCCCGAGCCTCGTGCCGATGCCGATGGGCCCTGATGCCGCAAAACGTATATACATATAGAGGTTCTTAAGCGAGGGGCGCGGGACGGGCCGGGTCGGCCGTCGCGGTTGCTACGGCGGGTTGAGGGTCAAGGAGTAGCTTGGTAGGAAGTAGCGAGAAGGGGGGTTTGAGGAGGTAGAGGGCTTGCTTGTGGATTCAAGATACAGAGGCGTGGTCGTGTACGAAACGCACAGCAAGTCAATAGTAAAGCCGGGTCTTGTCTTGATCCGACCACGTGAGTGCCTACTTTGTGAATGCCCATGACCAACTTTTGGGAATTCCCGCACCTCTCCTCTTCCTTCAGGTTGCTGCTCTAGGGGGTACACACTTTTGGGACCTGAGTGCTCTTCTGCCCCTATCCCAGACTTCAGCGCAAGCCCTACTAGAGAAAATGTCTCCTTGAAAGAGTTGGGCGAAGTGGGCAGGGACGTATCACCCGCGGTTATGGCGGTGCTTCAGATGGCATTCTTAGGGGCGGTGGGGGACGCGGTCTCAGACCTGGTGGGTTTCCCGTGGTAGACGCTGCTCGACGCGGTGCTGGGTGTAGCCGTGGCACAGGGCGTGGTGGCAGGCGGGGTCGTGTTTGTAGCAGTGCTGCTTCTGCTGTGAATGACGGAGGCGGGGGGGATACCCGAGCTGCTCATATCGCCATTGCTAACATTAGTTGCGGTGGAGGGAGCTGTGCTAGACGTCGACGTCACTGCCGGAATGGGGGCCAAGACCATAATGCTTCTAGAGGCCGTGGCTGCGTTGATGCTGTTAGCATTACTGGCAATGGGGCGATGTGAAGACACGCTGGTTACTGCTACAAAGTTTGAATTCCTCGACGTTTTCGAGCTGTAAATGTTGTGGGTGACGGAATCCGAGAATCGATTCAGCATGTTAGTCATATCTGAGCTCGCAGCTAAGCTCGAGCCTTGGATCGTACCGCTCAAGGGCCTTGATCTGCCCGTGACTACCATACGCGCTGAAAATTTGGTAGAGAGCTGAACGGCGGACGAGCCTCTGGTCAACGACTGCACGAGGGTCAAGATTGCAGACGCCACAACGGCCGTCGAGGAAATGAAGTGGCTCGAAGACGCACTGACGGCCAGCGGATCCGCGGCATCTGCTGCAGCAGTGCTGGTCCTACTAGGCGGCGCGGTGGCCTCAGTCTTGGGGGACGGAGGCGAGCCTTTTGGGATGGTCATACCCCATAAGCTGTCGGTACTTCTGAGAAGTGTTAATGTTCCGTGGTTGTGGGAGACGAAGCTGGGTGCCGTCTCCGTAGCAGTTGCAGTTTCCTTTTTGGTCTGTGTAGAGAGGAACGGCTCAACTGGCCTCACTCCAGCAGATGCATATGTGATAGTCTCACTTCCCTGCCCGCCGCCCATTGAAGTTTTCAAGAACGAAGGACGCGACCCGGTCCACGACAAAGTAGGCCGAGTTGTTCGCAACGAGCGGTGCCCGTAGCTTGGTGCCATGAAACGCGAACTGGACCACGTCACGGTGACTGTGGCATATCGCGTGATCGTGGATCTGGCGGTTGTTGTGAAGCGCGGCCGAGTGTTTCCTGCCTCGGATGGCGGAGTAATTCTGGGAAATTGAAAGAGGCCCGTCTTCATCGTTGTCGGCAGATCCCCTTGGCCCGAGTAAGTGCTCTCTGGAATGAACGAATAACTTATCAAGCCGGTGCCCGCGGTGATGGGAATGACATTGAGAGTTTCAAGAGACCCATCAGAGCCAGTTATCGTGGACCAAATTGTATGCCGGTTGTTCCGAGGACCTGACACAGCAGGAGTCGGGCTTTGGACAGGCCGTGGGAAGCCACTGGCCATTTCCGTTAAGATTGACTCGATAGGAGGCGAGGCAACCGTATTCCCGTCGTCCATTTCCGCCAATAGGCTTTGGAGGGCAGTCTGCAGTTGCATCATGAACAGTACTGCTTGGTCCGAGACATTGCGGAAGTCAAGCAGCAGCTGCTGAGCTTTGGTCATGGCGCCATCGACCTCGGCCGTGTCAAGATTAGTCTCTTTATCTGTATGCTGGCCGTCGATGGACGCTTGACGCCGCCAAGGTATGCACGAGGGACTTGTTTGTGCTGCCTGCGTTCTGATCCAGGGGCCAGACGGCGTTTCCCCCATGGCTCTGGCCCATGACTCCTTATCCTCCGGGTAGTCGACCAGGATGGAACTGAGCGTTCGCTCCGCCACGGTGCAACGAAGAACAATCATTGAGATGGCGACGAAGCTCGCTGAGGCCCTCATGGTTGGAAAAGGGGCTAGCACACATCGCGTTTAGTAGTTCACTGTGCTGCTAGACATGCGAAAAGGCCTTGTCTATATACTGGGCTGGGTCAAGATGCCTGGCTCCTTGTGCACGAAGAGAATGGTCACGCTGGTCATACACATGATGGCACTCGACCAGTGTCTTTGTTCGGATTTGGCCCTGCACGCGTATGCTGGTCCGGGCTATCAAACCGCTGCCGTGGAACCGTGTTGGCTGTCGGGTCGCTTCAGCCATTGTTGGGACGTTTGGTACCGAATGGACTGTCCTCCCATGATCGTATATAGGCACCGCGCTGCCAGAGGATCTAGAACCAGGGCGGGTCTCAGGGCGTCGATGCACATATACACGAGGCGGTCGTCTCAACGCGTACGTGCATGCCCATGTTCTTCCTTGCGAAGCAGCTGGCAGTGATGTGTCGAGATGGCAAGGGAAGCGCCCACGCTTGTTCGTACTGCGACTTCCAGGGCTGCCCAGGCGCATCCCAGCGCTCGAGTCTTGCTTTTTTTGGCATTGAAGACAAGAAAGCCTAGCACTGCGGGGGGCCCAGCGATTTACTGGAAGGTATGGTGGCCATGGACGCCCAGCTGTTCCGATGCGCACAGTGGGTCGAATGAATGAATCCTCTACGCCGTGCGCCATTCCTAGAGCGTGAGAGGGGCCAACTCATCATCGTCCGCATCTCCCTAAGAACTTTCCGGAGGGAGGGGCACTCCAACCAACCGGTTTTGTGCGTATCGCCGGTCCCTTACTGGACGGGCGAAAGCTCAGCTGGCGAGCTCCAGAGGCTGCACCCGCCCAGCGCCCAGCTGGCGCATCGCCACAAGCGGCGGAATCTCCGGCGAGCAGTGGAAATGGGCGAGACCATCGGCGCAAGTGGGCTGGGAGCGGTTTCCGTCTGCCATCGGATGCAGCGCAGGAAAGTGTAGTCGACTACGGCCCAGATTGGGCGGTGCGGGAAGATGGCGATTGGCGGTGGACGGGTGTTTCACTGGAGTGCGCTTGCAACCCTGTCCCCAACATTGAACTCGGGTCGCGGCCGGCGTTTGCGTGCATGTACGTGTCGTATGCATCGGTGAGTGGCGGGCGATGGCATCACGAAGGGGGATAGGGCCACCCATGGCTGCGGCCAGCACACCTGATGCGCGAGTATCGATCGCTACCCAGATACGCAGTTATGCCCGAGGTTAATGATGGGGGGGTGCCAAGGTCTGATGATGCTTGTTTCGCTTCAAGAGTGCCTTGGTCCGAACTCCGCTCTTGCGAGCAAGCTCGAGTCGTGCGATACCGACGGCCACGCTCAAGCATGGAAGCTAATGACGATGCCAGGCATCCATGAACGGAGGGGGGCCTTGCAGGCACATACGCCGTCGGTGTGGGTGCAAGCGAGCCTCGGGCGGCGCACCATCAATGGCAGTTGCATTCCTCCTGTGGTAGGCTGGTCTGCCCAACATGAGGGCGCCCGCCGGCCTGCGTTGGGTTGGGGGAGTGTTTGAGCTCTCCAGCCAGCGAATACGAACGAACCTGGGTTTCCTTTGTCCAGCTGCATCGGGCACACAGAAGTGATGGTGACCGCAAGCGGCGGCGGCGGCGGCAGCAGCAGAAGGAGCGAGAGCGAGCGACGGATCGGGGTTGCCTGGCGTCATCAAGCCAGCACCGGGCAATTCTACATTCGTTCATTTCATGCTCCATTCCGTCGTCGTGTCCTACGATGGCGATGGCCTGGTACCGATACATGAACGCGCACAGTATCAGGATCAGGGCGCCGCGGGCCGGGTGGCGGGCGTGGCGGGCATGGCTGCACGGTGCTCGGTAGGGGTACCTGTTGAAATTAAGGGTTCATGGGCGGCGGCCAACGACGATGCGATGGATGAGGAAGCGACGGGGGAGCAAAGAGAGGCTGGCAGGCGCTGGCGGACGGATTATCCCAGCCGGGCGATCACCAACTAAGCTGGAAAGCGTCTAGACCCTCGGCCGACGATGGGGTCACGATGGCTCGTGCAGGCCCGGGCGGGTCGCTCTCGCGCGAGCGCGCTCCCGACACGGACGCTAACACGGATACGGACGCAAGCTGGCTGGCTGGCAGCGGCTGGCTTGTCAGCTGGCACCCGTCACGCCGGGTGTCGGGCGTCGAGCTGCCACTGCAACCGGAGCTGGCAGCGCGAGAGAGAGAGAGAGCGCGCGCGCCAGCGCTTGGCCAGCAAAGTCTGGGGACACACGTCCCCGTCGATTTCTCGAACCCAGCCCAGCCGCGACCCCAAGCAAGCAAGCAGCAAGCATATGAGCATCCATCCCGTCGTTTATTGTCTGTCAGTCACTCAGTCACGCTGCCGCCGCCGCCCTGAGCTGCGCACCAAAAGAGATAATGAGACCAAAGCCCCAAACTCTCACCCATCGAGCCATGGCTCCCCCCCCATCAATAAATAATCCCTCCCGCTCACCGTCCTCGCCCTCTCCCCGACCGCCTTGAAGTCCTCCATCGTCGCCATCTGCATTCCCAAGGTGCTGTATGCAAATGCCAAACCACCACCACCCTCCCTCACCACCACCACACCGGCACCCCTACAACTACGCCTGCCCAGGCACGAACTAACTCCGAAAGTCCAATTTTGCACCTCGGCCCCTTACCACCACCAACGCCGCCTGCGCAGCAGCGGTAGTACCGGCACACGCAACCAGCAGCTGACGAGGTGGATCTGCCCCAAGCCATCCATCTTCCCTCACCACCCGGCAAGTCAGGAAAGAAGGCGGCCTGTCTCGCCAGCCTGAATCTGAACCCAGCCAAACTTGCGCACAATCCAATCGAGCGCAACCACGCCTCAACACCGTAAATTGCTCACCACACGCCTGCTGCCACTTTCCCACTTCTCTCCATCAACCCCGTTGCTCATCCATCACACACCATCATCACCCTCGCATCCGTCCTTGCTCGTCTTTATACCCTCTGCAGTCGCTACGATGTCGACGCCTGCCACGGACAAGGAAAGGCGGAGGTCAGGGGGCAAGCCTTCGCTGGTCGTGCTGAAGGTGTCGCCCGACAGCCTGCGAAAGATCATCGACGCTGCCTCGGTCAAGGAAGAATCGCCTGCCGCCAAGGACTCCAAGGAGTCGCCCGCTGCTTCTACCACCCTGCCCTTCACCGAGACCCCGGCTGCCGTGTCGAATGGAGACAACGCCTCCGAGTCGAACCCTAGCACTCCTGCGCCGGCCTCCATGGGCCCCCCGACGGAGGGCTCCAAGAAGAAGGGCGTGAAGCGAAATGCAGCCGGCGCGAACGGTATGGAGCCTAAGATCCGAGGCAAGCCTGGTCCCAAGAAGAAGCCGAGATTGTAAGTCAAGCTCACCCCGTCACGCCGCCCACTGCATTCACCACGTCGAGCCCCATGCCGAGCCTCTTTACTTTGCGCTCTCCTTCCCCTTGCTCTTCGGCAGTCAACTTGCCTCATGATTAGCTGCTAACTCGTCGCGGTAGGGAGGATGGCACCATTGACCCCAATGCGCGAGGGGGGAATGCCTACCACAAGCTCGGCCCCAAGGCCAACATGGGTGCCATCAACGCCGGCCTGAGAGCGCTTGATCGCTCTGGCAAACCCTGTCGCAAATGGAACAGGGGTGGCTTCCAGCTGAAGAGCTTCACCGGCACTGTCTGGCAAGTGTCTCGCTGGACTGCACCTCAGAAACCGCAGCCCGAAGAGGCCTCAAAGGAGCCCTCCGTCTCGGCCGAGGGCAGCAACAAGGAGAACAAGGAGGGAAGCCAGTTGAAGAGTGAGAACAGCAACAGTGGTGCCGATGGCGAGCGACAAAGCATGCCTGCCAGTGTGACTGCTCCGAGCTCGCCGCCTCCCGTGCCGGTTTCCGCCGCCTCATGAAACCGTCGACTTGCCTTTATATACCCACCAGCAACCCGTTCATCCGGCTGTCTTTCAGCGGCTTTCTGCTTTCGTTACTGCTTTTCGGAGTTTGGGAAGAGTCCTTGTACAAAAGCCTAGGCGTTCTGGCACACTATACATGGAGGAACCGACGATGGTTGATATGACTCAACAAGGCGCTCACTCTAGGAGCGGTCTGTCGGGGGACTTCCACAACATGGCGTTGTGGGCTGAATGACAGTCACCAGGACCTGCATCGGCACGGCGTCACGGAATCATCCAGATGGATTGTACCATACATCGGTTGTCCTGTTTTTACTGCTTTTCATCAAGATAAACGCAATGGCGGCGACTACCGTCATGCATCATAACTACATTAAACGTGTACATCGCCTGCCTATGCGAGGGGGGTGATAAAATGAGTGACTCAGCCAGGACATGTTCTAGTGTGGCTCTGGAGCTGCCGAGTCGTTTTTTTTTGTCTCCCCTCGCTCTCTACTCTCCGCGTCTTTGTGCTATCCACATGCCTCGCAGCAGAGATGCCGACCCTGCGCCCACGCCAGGTCAAACCATCTGGACCAAGGAAGACGAGGGAAATACGATAGGAAGGTTCTAGCCGCCGCTTAAGCTCCGCGTAGGGAAATCAAAACTTACACTGCCATATACGCGGCTTTCTTGCGCCATGCTTACAAGGCTGTGTCGTAATCTTTTCTACGTTACCATTTTCTTCGATTGGCACTAAGATACATTTCGTTCCGATAAGTTTCCCAGCATTGACAGGGCTTTTGCTTTCGGTCTTGGCCCAGCAAGCATCGCACGGCTATTTCTGCTCCTCCTCGGCCACATAGTGCAGATAGGCGCCCAGCAGCTTGATGCCCTCGATGTAGTTGCGCTTGTCCAGCTTCTCGTTGATGGAGTGGGCGCCGTCGGTAGAGCTACCCATAGGCAGCAGCAGCACGTTCTTGCCCGTCGCCTGCTCGAAGGTAAGAGTCACGGGGATGCTGCCACCCTCGCGCGTGTAGTCGGGCGTGACGCCCCAGACGCGCTCGACGGCCTTGCCGGCGGCACGGAAGTTCCAGTGGTTCGGGCTCGCCACCCACCACTTGCCCGTGTGCTGGGCGAAGACGTTGAGGGTATTCTTGCTACCGAGCTTGGCAAACGTCTCCTTGACGTACTTGTACACGCACTCGTTGGTCTTGTCGATGTCCATGTCCGGCACAGATCGAATTGAGAACTTGCCAATGACCTTGGAGGGAATGACGGTCTTGGCGCCCGGAGCCGAGTAGGCGCCCTCGATGCCGTGGAGCGACAGGGAGGGGTAGCGCCAGCGCGCCATCAGAGTGGGCTTCTTGTCCTCAAAGATGGTCGTCTTGGAGCCCAGCGACTCGTGCAGGTTGTCCATGGTGAAGCTAATGTTGTCGTACAGGGACTCCTCCTCCTTGGTCACGGGAGCGACCTGCTCCATGATGCCGGGAATCTGGATCTTGCCGTGGGTGTCCACCAAGCTGCCCATGACGCGAACCAGGTCGGTCATGGGCTCCTGGGCGGTGCCACCAAACACACCCGAGTGCAGATCGGCGCCGGGTCCCGAGATCTCAATGCTATAGTAGTTGCATCCACGCAGACCGTATGTCAGGCATGGCTTCTTGGTACCCAGCCAGTAGTTGTCAGAGATGCAGACGGCATCGGCATCGGCGAAGTAGCCCTTGCCCTCCTTCTCAATCAGCTCCTCAAGACCCTCAGAGCCATACTCCTCCATACCCTCAAAGCACATGAGCAGATTGACAGGGAAGTCAACACCGGCCTTCTGGTGGGCCTCGATGGCGTTCAGCCAGCCGATCACGGGGCCCTTGTCGTCGGTGCTTCCACGGCCGAACATGCGGCCGTCCTCGCCGACAGTCAGGGTGAAGGGCTCGGTAGCCCAGCCATCGCTCTTCTCGGCGGGCTGGACATCGTAGTGGCCGTAAACAAGGATGGTGCGCTTGTTCTTATCGCGGCCGTAGCGGGCCAGGACAACGGGCGGGAGGTCGAGGTCGGGGTGGTCAGGCTGCTTGCCCAGGGGCCGCAGCTCGACCTCGGCGCCGAGAGCCTTGAGCTCCGTGGACAGCCACTCGCCCATGCGCACCACCTCGGGGCGGCGCGCGGGCTCGGCACTGACAGAGGGGATGGCCACGGCGCGGGCCAGGCGATCGATGAAGTGCGACGAGAGCTCGTCCACCTTGCTAAAGTAGCCGTCGATTTGGGGCGCCATTTTGCGGGCTTGATGGGCGCGGATATCGTTTGTAAGGTAGGTCCTTCGCGGGGCAACGGCGTCGGGATTGCAGGCGACGGGAGCGGGAAGAGCAGAGAGCCGGGGGCGTCGGGGAGTTGGAGCAGCAGAAGGAGACAGGCAAAAGGATCGAGAAGGACTCGACAAGTGGGAAAGCCTCGAGGGTGGTCTGTCGAGGAGCTTCGGGCGAGGGAGGCGTGTGAGCAGCGTGCGGGGCATTGGAAGGGCAAGTGCGGTTTAGAGCGGATGTTCCGGGCGGGCAAATGCAAATGGAGGGGTCCTGGGTCGGGTCCTGCCTGTCTAGGCGATACGGAGCTGATAGTGGGAGGACGGCCAGCAAGTAGGAGCGAACAACGGCCGCTTAGCTAAGGGCCGAGTGGATAAGAGAATAGCCTCGGCTACTACCAAGGTTGGTAGGTTGTTTAGGTAGTATCTGGGGGGTAAATGGGAGCAGAAACCAAAATATGAACAGCAAGTACAGCACTAGGCAGGTACAGGGAGAGGTGATGATGGCGCGAAATGCTCCTCCCCGTGGAAGACCCGAGTCTAGATGCAAAAGTGCCCCAGCAGGAGAACCCGCCGCGATATCTTTTTTACCATCGTGGGTGGGCCGGCCGGCCGTGATGCGGGCGACCTACCTATCTTGGCCTTTGGGGCTCTACTATCTACGAATAGCTGGAACAGCTCCATCTGCCCACAGCCCGCCCACCAGAGCTCCCTCCAGCTCCTCCACTGCCGGACCACACGGGATAGACACCATGGTCTGTATTATGCATGCTTTGGTTGGTTGCAGCTGTGTGTTAGAAAGATATGTATGCAGGCCGGCGGAACCACGTAGGTTAAGTATCGTCTAGGTGCAGACGGGGTCACTAACACGGCCTCTTCCGGGCCATTCACGTCATGGGTAAACTGTCGTGTGTATCAATAACTGGCCCCCAACAGTGATTCCTCTTGGTATATCTATCTCTTGGGCTTGCTCGCCCTTGGCTTACCTAGATAAAAGTGTGTGTCCAGCTCGTTTCGATTACGGGTGGTGCTTGCATGAGCACCAGCACTCATATGACTTGGCCCGCTGGTCTCTGGGGTTGACCTATGCCCATCCAGCCCAGATCCCATCATCCACGATGCCGCTTCCGCGGCTTTTAGAAAGGGGTGATGCACACGAGAACTGCGCGATGTTAATCTTCTAAGCATGCAAGCCGACACTCAATGGGGGAAACGGGCTCGACGGAGCAATCCAATCTTGATCCGTACCTAAACGTCCAACCCACATACCCCCGGTGGCACCTGTGCCTATACAGCGAGGTGAGGTAGTCATCCATGGTAGCTCCGTCACGATCTCTACTTACATGCATTGTTTACTTGCCTCTCACCTGCAGCCTTGGTACAGGGCGAGATATATACTTTACGTACTTGGTTATGGGTCTATGCCATGTATTTGTATGTGTACCGGATTTGACACATGAGGCTGGGTCCTAGTCTAACTGCATCAGGCAAAGCGAAGCAGCTGAGAGGACTCGCTGCGCGCCCGCCCGCCTCGTGATTCATACCCTCTCAGTAAGTGACGCCTAGGAGTTCTCCGCAACGACGGCCAGTGATCCAAACCTATGCTCTCGATTGATCCATTAGCCGTCGAAGACAGCATTTCCACGTAACGCCTCAGGGGTTTCTCTCGTGCTCCTTGGTCTTGAGTAGTCGGACCCCGGGCAAGCGCGCAAATGGCTTGAGGAAGCTCCGGCCAAGCTTTACCCTTCCCCCATCCCGTCCTCTCCCTTAGGCTGTTGGCTGTCTTGACTCCAAACCATCTCATCCGTCTCGCACCTCCTCCCCACCACCACTGTATCTAGTTGGGTACTGTTGGCCAACCTTATCTTTGCGACATTCCCCGTAACTCCCAGATCCTCTACTTCTGCCTGAACCAGGCCAGGTATGTACGTGTGGGAGCCGCGCTGCCCTCTTTCATTGCTGCAGCTGCGAGCGCGCCGCCACCACCAGGCCTCCGACACCTCGCACCTAGTCCACCACGTAGTAGTATCGAGATAGTGAGGGGACAGGCCCGTCCATCCCCCGCGCCTTCGCCAGAGCGACTGACATCCCGCTGCCGCGACATCCGCCATCGATTCTGTGCCGCAGGCGCTTTCGTTTGTTTACCCGCGACCAGCCTGTCCCAGACCGTCGGCCTCTCTGATCCACTGGCACCGGCCCTCTGTTGCCCTCCACACTTCCAGCGTCTGGCGTCATCCGCCGGCCGGATCCGTACCTCGACCTCGATCCGACCCCGAGTCCATCTTCTGCCCCCCCAGGGCCCTTTCCAGAACACTCCAGGTTGCTAGGCAGCACCTCCCATACTTGTTCCTTCTGCCCCCCCCCCATACCCATCCGGCGCCTCCCCATTTGGCCGAGTGAGACCCCCCGTCGCCAAAACGAACGAAACCCGGCCCACCATGTCGAATCCCTTCTCGCATAACACTGGCGGGCTTCCGAGCGACCTACCCGGTACCTTCGCCGGCTTTCCGAGCTCGAGCTCGAGGTCCTATCACATCACCATAGGCGGCACGAACCCTCAACCGCGCTATAACCAGGGCCATCTCTCCCATCTGCTTAACCCTTCGTATGATACTGCATCATCAGATCTCTATCCGGCACCCGCATCATCCTTCCAGACGCACGGCATGGAGGGTAACGACCCCAACCCGTCGGCTCCCGGCCCCTCCCAACCCGGCATGCTTCGCACCCAGCAGCTCCCATCAATTTCCCGAGCTTTCGAGATGTTCGTTGGTAGTGCGGGGCCGCAGAGCCCCTGGCCAGCCATGCCCCGGAACACCGGCTTCTTCACGCCGTCCTACCTTGCCAAGACGAAGTACATTGAAAGGTTGGAAGAGGCCCACAAGGCGAAGGCAACGCAGCGGGAAGGTCAGCAACAGGCGGCCGCGGCAGGCATGGGGAGGCCAGATGACCAGACAGGGTCGCCGTCCATCCTGCCCAAACCAGCTTCGCACCTGGGCATGACATTCGACCTGATCGAGCGTGTACCTTTCGACGAAGTGGAGGAACTTGTCGCCCCTCTACCCACGCGTTGGAACCACGATGACAAATGTGGTGGCCTGGAAGTCATGGGCGACGGCCTCGAGGTCAAATATACGGGCTCCAAACCTCACGGTGAGAGGGAGCACGAGGCTTGCGCCATCAGGGCAGACCAAGCCATGCCATGCGAAGCCGGCATATACTACTTTGAAGTCGAAATCATGTCGAGGAAGCGGGACGAGTATGTAACCCAACCCCGCGTCACGCCGAGAACCTCGGTCAGCTAAGATGATAACCGTACAGTTCTGCCGTTTGCGTGGGTTATACACAGAAGACGGTGTCACTCATGCGTTTGCCCGGCTGGGAGAACGACTCGGTCGGCTATCACGGGGATGATGGCCATGTCTACGCCGGGCATAGCACTGAAAAGTCGTACGGACCATCGTTCACCACGGGGGATATTGTCGGCTGTGGCGTCAATTTCAAGACCCGCACAGCTTTCTTCACCAAGGGCGGCAAGTGCTATGGCACAGCTTGTACAGACGTAAAGGGCAAGCTATACCCCACCATCGGGCTGAAGAAACCAGGCGACCACATTCGCGCCAACTTTGGCCAAAGCCCATTCGTCTTCGACATCGACAACATGATGAGGCAACAGCGCAAGGAGATCGAGGATTCGATAAGAGAGACGAGCATCGAGAAACTCGTCACGCCCCCAGCCAATGAGGCAGAGCTGATACAAAATCTCGTTCTCCAATTCCTGCAACATGACGGCTACGTTGAGACAGCCAAGGCATTTGCTCAAGAAATGCACTCGGAAAAGCAGGCCCTTAATTTTGACTCGGATGCCCAGGTACCACCATACAGCATTAAAGATGACGAGGACGCCAACCGCAGACAACGTAGGTGTATCGCGCCCGCCTTTGAAGGCCAACGGCTCACACGCAAGCAGGCATTCGTCGGGCCATCCTGGAGGGGGATATAGACAAAGCGCTTAAATACACGTGGGCCTATTACCCCAACGTCCTGAAAGAGCACGGGCAGGTTTACTTCCGGCTGCGGTGCCGCAAGTTTGTTGAGATGATTCGGAAGTCGGCCGAGAGCAGTAAGAACGGGAAAAGCAACGGCCATTCGCCGGACGACACGCCAATGGACATCGACGAGAATGGCGATGCCGCAGAGAAGATGGAGACGGAAGACGGGCTTGATACTTCTTCGACGGACACTAACCAGCTGCTAATCGAGGCCATCCAGTACGGTCAACAGCTCAACGAAGAGTTCAAGGACGATACAAGAAGTGAAGTGCGGGCAGCGCTTAAGGAAGTCTTCGCCCTCATAGCTTATTCGGACCCGTTCGCGGTGGACGGTGTGGCGCACTTGCTGGATAAGCGAGGCAGGGTGACAGTCGCTGAGGAGTTAAACTCGGTCATCCTCAGTAAGTTGATACTCCTCTGTCCCCATGAAGTGGCTGACGAAAGCCAACTGCCCTCAGTGTCTCTAGGCAAATCATCCCGTTCGGCCCTGGAGAATCTGTACGGCCAGACGAGTGTCCTGCTGGACTACCTACGCGACGATGGTGGCCCCGGTTGCTTCGTTGACGTGCAAGACGCTCGTATTTAGCTGCCCTCTGAGTGAACTGCGATGGGAGGAGGGCTGCCCCACTGTGCCCGGGGTGTTTGGTGCTCAGGTAGGTAGCAATAGATAGGAATTTTTCTTGTTACCAAGAGCCCCAGCGGTCTGTCTAATACGAGTCAGCCACATCACAGCGACATCTGCCTAACATGCCTCCCCCCACCCTTCCCTCTGTCCCTTTCTTTGCCCCTTAAGTGAAGTACGCAAATATGGGCTTGGCATGCAGCTTCGGCGGCCACTCGAGATTGCCCTTGAGTGCAGTAATCGCCTTCTATAAGTAGACATGTGGCCTTCATTGAACGTATCGCATTGGAAGTCTACAGACTTTGTTTGGTGTACAACCAGCCTGGGCGTACACGGGCTATCCGTACGTTCGAGTGTGGAAGTCCCTGGCGTTCTATTGTTGAACATGTGCCGCGTGGTTTTCTCAGCGGCCATCTAGCATGGGTGGTTTGCAACCAGGGTATCCCTCCCGCAGCCTTCCGACGTCCTCGGAGCAGTGCGTCCAAACCGAGATCCAATCCAAGACCTTGCCGTCCTCCATGCCGCCCGGGTGCGTGCGCGCGGGCTTCAGGTGGAGGATCCGCTTGAGCCCGGCGGCGCTGGGCGGCCGGACGCGGTCCTCGAGCACGCCGCCGTGTGCGTCGGTGGCGGCCTCCTCGCCGGGGTGCCCCAAGTACGCCAGGTAGGCGTGCGGGGGCATGGCCCACGGTGGGCCGGCTTGGTCCGACTTCTTGGTCGACGGGAACTCGAGGCACACGAGGCGGCCGCCCGGCGCCAGGAGGTCTTTGTAGCGCTGGGCCCAGGCCGGCTTGGCCGAAGGCGGGAGAGCGCAGCCGAACTGGGGAGAGGGGGCAGGGACGACAAGACATTCCCCTACTGTCAGCCCGGGTTCGGTTCCGCCTTGCGGCATCGATGGCCCCCGCGGCCCCGCGTACATACCGTGTAGTCAAAGAGGAGGTCGAAGCGGCCGCCGGGCACGTCGGCCTCGCCGACGAAGCCGTCGGCGAAGAAGTCGCCGACGAGGAAGGTGACGCGGCCGCGGCCGAGGCGGGGGGCCGGGCCGCGGAGCGGGTAGGCGTCGTGGTCGCCGGCGGCGGCAGCGGCGGCGTGCTGGCGGGCCTCGGCGGCGGCGCGGGCCGAGATGTCGAGGCCGACGACGTCGAAGCCGAACGACGCCAGCAGCAGGACGTCGTGGCCGCGGCCGCAGCCGGCGACGAGCGCGGTCCGGCGGCGCCCCTCGCCGGCGTCGGCGGCCTCCGGAACGGCGAGCAGCAGCTCGGCCCGCTCTTCCAGCAGGTCCGCGAGCGCCAGGCTCGGCCCGCCCCGGTCCCACGGCGTCGTCCCCGCCTCCCAGCAGGCGTTCCACCGGCGGCCGTGGTCGGCCACCGGCGCGTCTCCAAAGTGCTCCGCCAGCGTACGCGGGGGTTCCGTTGTCATTTCGTGCGAGGGGGGGTTGGGGTTGGGGTTGGGGTTCCTGTTGAGATAAGGGGGAGGGCTGCAGACCGCGAGTCGCACAAGCAAGACGATGGACTGCCAGTTCGCATGGGGGAGCGCAAACAGCACAAAGGAGGCCGTTGGACCTAGCCCAGGCTACCTGGATGTGGATCGATCGGTCGAACTACGACCTGGTCCCGCCGACGTCTTGCCGGCAGGGACGCCGCCACAGAGCGCGTCGCGACGAGCGGACGGCGGCTGCTCACCTCTTGCCATCGCTTCTTTCCTGAAGGGCAGCCCAGGCCGACGAGAAGGGATGCGACGCCCATTCGGGATCCTCCATCATGTCGGACGCCCGCGGAGCAGGGGCCTGCATTGAGAAGTACGTCACATATCGATCGCCCGTGGGCGTGCAGGCTTGTCTCAAACGAGCGTCTGCCGTTCGGCTACGTATACCCGGGTCTTGGTAGCTGGATTGGACCAGCTGGCTGCTCATGGACCTCGGCTGGGCCCCACATTCAGGACGTCCATGCCACCACCACCCGGAGCTGGAGACGCTGGCCATAGCCAACCGGACAGAGATGACCCGGGCGTTTGGGTAGTTCTCCTTGTAGACCATCTGCCCGAAGTCCCAGGCAGGAGAAACAGGCAGCAATCGGAATGGAAGTCACCAAGCTCTTCGACGTCAAGGTAAGCAAGAGGGCCCCCCTCGTCGGTGGCACTCGGGGGCGCACCCCTTGCTGACGGCGGGATCAGGACAAGGTGGTGCTGGTCACCGGCGGTAAGCCCAACCCCATCTACTCCCGCCAGCACTGGCGGGCCCGCGGGCAACCATGCGCAGGCGCCGCTCATACCCCCCGCTAGGTGCAAAGGGCATCGGCCGTATGATCTCGACGGGGTTCGTCGCCAACGGGGCCAAGGTCTACATTTCGTCACGGGACGCGGACGCGTGTGGCAAGGCGGCGGCCGAGCTCAACGCCATGGGGCCCGGCACCGCCGTGGCCCTGCCGGCCGACCTGCTGGAGCTGGCCGAGTGCGAGCGGCTGGCGGCCGAGCTGCGGCGGCGCGAGACGACGCTGCACGTGCTGGTGAACAACAGCGGCGTGGCCTGGGGCGCGCCCCTGGACGAGTTCCCGGACAAGCAGTGGTCGCGCGTGCTGACGCTCAACCTGCAGCGCGTCTTCACCCTGACGCAGCTGCTGTGCCCGCTCCTGGAGGCGGCCGGCGCTGCCTCGGCCGCCGGCCCCCGCGACGCCCCCGCCGCCGTCGTCAACATCGGTAGCATCGACGCCCTGCGCGTCCCCCTGCTCGACAACTTCAGCTACTCGGCCGCCAAGGCGGGCCTGCACCACCTCACCCGCGTCCTGGCCACCAAGCTAGGCCCCCGGGGCATCACCGTCAACACGCTGGCGTGCGGGCCCTTTGAGAGCAAAATGACGGCCTTTATGATGCGCACCGCCAAGCAGGAGATCGAGGAGGCCAACCCGCTGGGGCGCATCGGAGCGCCCGGCGATGTGGCTGGCGCCTGCATATTCCTGTCCAGCCGAGCCGGATCGTTCATCAATGGTGCCACCATCAACGTGGACGGCGGTGTCCATCTTCTCGCGCGAATGTGACGCGCCGCTGTAAGATTCCTGATGTGCATCCCTTGCGCAGCGGGGAGGGACATGGTCAACGTGGTAGCGTGGTGTTTTATAGAGTTCGCGATACATTTCCCGAGTGTCTTCTAAGTTACTGTACCCGAATATTGGGGGGGGGGGGGGGGTTTTTTGGTACCTGGATCCCCCGCAGCTTGACTCTTTGGCCAAGGTTCAGTGTCGGGCCAACCATCATCAAGCGTTGTTCTTACCCCAGCACTTGTTGTACAGCCTGTCTCTATGCCCGACCAAGGTGGGGAATTGTACGAGTGCGTCCCGTAGCCTAGTGTCGACCCAACCAAGTTCCTCGTCGAGTAGCAGATGGGTGTATGCGAACACGGCTGCATCGAACAGGCCCGGTCCCGAGTTCGCAAAGAACCAGTCATCCGCCCCGAGGGCCGCCGCGAGAGCCTCAAAGGCCTGCTCAGCGCCAATGTACAGCGCCTCAGAGGGCACCCTAGATGCGCTAATGGACTGTAGAATCTCGGCCTCGGCCGCCTGGCGCAGCTGGTATAGCACTGTAGCCTGTACAGGCTTCGATGCAGAGACCGGGCCGACGTAGAGTCGATGTAGGAGGTCCGAGTTGGGGCCGGAGAGGTAGAGGGCGTAAAGCCAGGCATTCCGTATCCGGTGGTCCAGCAGCGCTTGGTATGCATCGAGCCGCGAGGCCGAGACGTCGGGGACCCGCTGGGTACCCTTGTGCAGGGCATACTTCTCCAGCTTGTTGGAGGGAACGGGTCTCTGCGAGTCCGAGTCGCCCGGCGTCGAGGGTGGGATGAGGAAAGGCAAGGCGCCGGTCGGCGAGGCGTGGTTGGACGAGGAAACGAGGCGGGATTCCACACCGGCCAGTTTCAGGAAGGTCTGGACCCCGGGGTTAGTTCAACGGGCCCCCGGTATGCATCGTGTGCGTGTCCCGCCTACCTGCCACTTCAAGCACGAAGGGTTGTAGCTTGGCAGGCCCTCCAGGGCATGCCGGTCTGAGACGAAGACGTACAGCGTGGGCAGATGGCGGTGCGACGGCGACCGGGTGGGCAGCTCGTTGGGCGCATAGGTGACCAGCGGGAAGAGGCGGAAGAGGCGCCGCAGAGGGGTCGGGATGGCGAACCAGTCGCGTCTCGAGGCAGCAGGCGGCTGGGCAGGCGCGGCGGCCGGCTTCTGGCTGGAGCCGGCCGGGGCGGCGGGCTGAGGCGGCGACATTGATTCCGTCTGTATCGTGTGGTGGGGGGGGGGTGTCGCAACGGGTAATGGACGAGACGAGCCGTGGCTCGCTGCTCGTGCACTTCGCGGGGGGTCCTGGAGCGGCGGTGGCGGCGGTGGCCGGGTCGGATGATCGGGGCGCGGTTCTGGGTCGTCCGCCACTTGCCTCGGCTGTTCGCACCGTTGCAGAGCAACTCGAGAATGACTTCACCTGCGCGGTGAAGATCCCGGTCTGGCCGATGGGAAAAACGCGAACCCCACAATCCCCCCCGTTCTGTCCGCCGAGCGTGGTCCGTGGCAACAAGGCCCTCCTCGTCAAGGGCCCGCCCGAGGAAAGCCCGTCCGGCGCGGCGGCCCCATGCGCAAACCGTGCCAGCCGGGAAAGCCTTGCGCGTGCGTTGTCTGCCTCCCATGCCTGCCGAGCCTGCTAGCAGCAGCAGCAGCAGCAGCAGCAGCAGCAGCAACGCCAGCGGCAGTGGCTACACCATCAACGGCGGTCGTGTAGTAGTAGGGGGAGGAGGGGGAGGAGCAGGGGATAGGAGGGGAATGGAAATCACAACACCTCTCCAGCTTCCCTCTTTCTCCCCCGGAGATCTGCAATGACTGCGGCCGATCCTCCTCCCGTGCACCCCGTGGAAATGGGACGCTGCCCGTCATTACACGTACCTTGGTTTGCAGCAAACGATAGTCTCTCCGAGCCCTCCCTACGTGGCCCCGGAATCTCCCACCTCCTCGCCTCCGGCTCGTTTAGTACCTACATAATTTCTCTTTCCCACTGAACAACCGGATCAAATGTGGATGGGATGGCTTTACGCCGGCCCACCGTTGCATGTCCCCACTCCTGCTGGTTTTTAGGGGTCTTGCTGGGCAACTGGAGACTCGATAGATGTCACCTGCAAACTGGCTGGCAGGCTGAATGCACGGGTCGTCATGCCGCGGGAAATCCTCTTCGAAGGACCCATGGCATGGGCTAGCAGGCAAGGCGAGCAATCAGGTAGGTAGGGAAGCAATAAGTGCCCAGCGTGTGTACCTAGTTCATGCAGCTCGTCAGGGCCCTCAGGGCCGCACTGCGACGGCCCAGCCCATCTTCACACCCCGACCATGCAGGCCTCTTCGTATGTACCCCGGGGCCCGAGTAGGTATGCAACCACGCGTGCCTCTTTACCTAAGCGCTTAGGTAAAGTCCGAAGAAAGTTGGGGGTGGTATACGGTTAGAGTCAGTCGCCGCGACAGGCCGCTCTTCTACCAAGACATACGCCGAACTTCCACCCCCAGCCCCAGCCCAAGCGGCCAAGCGATTCACTGCTGGCTGCCAGTTTTCCATTACCTACGGGATGAGTGCTTCCTCTTTTCTGGTCCCCCCATATGTATGGAACCGTCACGAGCCAATCCGGGGGGTTTTGCGGGGGGCCACCGCCCACAGACGCGTGGGGGGGGGGGTCTAAGAGATTGGTCACAAGCGGTCCGGCGCTGCCAGATGCAAGCTCCTATGTACTGCCGTCCACGTGCAAATCAGAACGTGTGGGGGGGGATGAGAGGACCGCGGCGCGACGGGCGCGAACAGGGCCAGGTAGCAGGGAGGTAAAAGCCGGCTGGCCGACAAGGAGGGGAGCGAGTCGGTTGAAGCCATCCAGCCATGCATACTGTATAGATGTCTCGCTGCTGCCCAAACCCGGACAGAGCCGGCGGGCGCCTTGCCAAGACGCTGAATCTATCCTCCATACTCGCCTACCGGGAGGAGGCCAGACCGTTCCACCGCCGGCACCAGGGGGAGAGAGGCTGCCCTCCGCCGCCCAGGAGGGCAGGCGGATGCAGAGAGGCATTCGTGCGGCATGCCGACGCCGCCGCGGCCATCCCCAACGGGGCCTAGCTCGTCGGTCAGGCCAGCCGTTCAACCGCACCTATGAGCACGTTACCCAAGGCGAGGTATCCTGGCTATCTACCAGTAGCGAAGGCCCTTGGGCATCGCCAGCAGGAGCCCGGGCCGGGCTCGTTATCGGCACCGCACGTTGTTGGCATAGCCCCCAAGCAATCCAGGCACCATCGTTCGAACGCCCGTCACGAGTTGCTGGTTGAGCGGTATGATGATGTAGCGGAAGCCCGCCGGATCGTGTGAGCAAGGCCTGCCGCCCGCCAGGCCCGGCCCTGGGGATCGAACATAGGGAGAGACATCCGGAACCATCAACCCGCACAGCTTGGCCCCAATTCCGAGCGCTTTCGTCACCGCGCCCCCAGCGCCGGAAGGCTATCTTGCCAGGGCGGGTGGATGGAGCCTCGCTTTCTTCCCTCTCGCGGCTTGGCTTGGAGAGCGAGCAAGCGTGAGCACGAGTGGCCGGCGCAGAACGAGAGAAAAAAGAGCCACGGCGAAATACGGCCGTTCTCTCATACGGTTTTATTTGGCCGGCTCCATCGTGGCTCCATCTGCCCGTCGGGGCGCGCTCGCATTATCAGATTCTGGCACTCCACTTTCTAAGCACTTGGTGTCTCTGGGCGGCAGTCGTCCGTCCGCCTTCGGTAATTCCCTATCGTTTCAGGAAGTCGGCTCGGATCGAAATCTTTGTCTCGCCGGCCGCAACCAACCAGGCCAGTATCGCCTTGTCGCTTTGTCGCTTTTCTGCCGGGGATGGGCCCCCGGGCCGTCTGCATTCAGTTATTAGCTTCTTACATACTTGGTAGCCGGTCCACAGTCGCGTACCTCCCTTAGTAGCAAGCTTATCGTCCGGGGTCCTCGTCGTGATCCTCGTCATACGCATTGGCCGGGGAACACTCTTCACCAGGTGGCATCCTGACGTCCATCCATCCTGACAAGCCCGAGCAGCAACACGTCGTTCTCCTCCTCTCCCCGCCTTGCCCACTTTGCCCACGCTCCATCCCGGGTTGCCCCCCCCCCCCCCCAAAGACCTGGAACGCTACCCTTGTCCGTCTTTGCCCCGGCTCTGGATGACATATGTAGCTCGAGTATTTGAGTCTGGCAAACCCCCTCCCCAGACAATAGCCAGCCAATACATCATCTGCTCATATTTTACCCCCCCCTCTCCCGCCATCCCAAAGCACCTCCGGATCGTGATTCGCGCCTCCGGCAAGCCTTGTCTCATATCTATCGACCGAAGCGACACCCACCCCCCAAACCCACGACCACCTTGGCTGCCGACAGCCAACCACATCAGCCCATCCTCCCATCTTGAATCCTTCTTGGTCACTCACACGCACAACCCCACGCGCGCCTTCACACCACTACGCCCCCCAATACCTCTCCCGTGCCTCGCCGAGGAAGAACCTTTAGTAGCAGCCTCTGTCCCTGGGTTTCACGCGCCCTCGTTCCGTCCAAGCACAGCACCGTCGGGTCGTTTTAGCCTATTGCCAGCCGCTATAACCCCCCCCCCCCCCCCCATCCCCCACTTACACCACTTAACTCGAGTGGTTCGAGAAGAAACGGGCTTGCAAGAAAGCCTACCTTATCGCTTGCTGTCCGTATCTGCCCGGCCTCGACATTGGCTGTCGTACGACACGACCCGGTCATATCGTCCTCACCGTCATTTCGTATCCCACCCTCCCCTTCACGCTTCCAACCCTATAACACGGGCAGAGCCCCGCGAGGACGAGCAGGTGCCACAGCCAGGTTGTTCGCCATTCCCAACCTTCTCGACTCGGCGTGCTGCATTTTCAACGCTGCAACCATCCCCACCGCACAGTCGCTGCAGGGCATCCTCCATATCAAGGCTCTGTCTGCCACACATAGCAACAACACTCGCTCTCCCACACACGAGGCCCACGCACCGCCATCACCACCATGGACGCCCGACCCCAGTACACCTCGGCGCCGTCGTCGACGTCGTCAACGCAGCAGCGGGCCTCGCCGTCGCAGGGCTACATGGCGCCGTCGCCGCGCCGGGAGGCCAAGGAAGCCAGCACCGACGTCTTCCTCCGCGATCTGAACCTCGTCGCCGAGGCCGCGAAACGCGCCCAGATGGCCTGTCTGATGCGCGACATGGAGAGCATCGGTCTCTCGTAATGGCCGCCCTCTTCCTCTCGGCGTTCCGCGCTGCCCTCAACGGGGCTGGGGAGGGGGGAGGCCCTTGCCTGGGGCCAAGCCCCACGACGACGCAAAACCCACGAGCGGGAACACAACGGACGAAGGGATGTCACTCCATACTCGGTATCCATCCTCATGAACGAGGGTGATGCCGAAGGTGGAGCATGACGTGGGGACTTTTTTTCGCCTCCGTTTTCCATCCCTGGGGACTGGGGGCCCACAATCTTTCAGCCGGCTTGGAACCGGACGACCTGCCCTGACGCTTCGGGACAGGTCGGGATTCCGGAGAAAGGCTCGACTGGGGCTGCATTGATTTTTTTTTCCCTCGTCGTTTTCCACCGGCATGGCGCATGTCATGGCTGCGGATAGGAGGGCTTGGAGCGCCGCGGCTGTTGTGCCACGGCTCTCGGCCGATGTCCTCCTCCCCTTTCGGTACCGCACGACGGGGTCTCCGTGGCCTGCGACAACCCCGCGGCACACGGCCGACCAACACCTACTCCTTTCGCTGCCTGCGCCGACTTCCCTCTCCTGAGCCATCGAAAGTTGGCGACAGGGGTATCACGTCCATCGTCTTATCCGCCCCCTCCCGGGCGGTCCTGTCGGCCTTTCTCGGTCGCAATGGCGCATCTGGTCTCGGCTCTATAGTGGATGGCCTTCCCACATCGGGCATGCAATTTCGTCCCCTCGTCCGTTCCGGTCCTATCTATCTTTGCAACGCACTTCCGACGGCGCTCCCCCAAGCCTTCGTCGGCCACCAACGCATCGTCATCATCGGCCCCCAGTGCCCTGGGCAACGTCCCTTATCCCTCCTCAGAGCTCTCCTTGCTCTTTGCCCCTCGAGTCAGCGCGGAGGAACTAATAAGGTCAAGAGAAATTACAAATGGCGGCGCAGCGCTTTGCGCTTGCTTTGTTTATCCTCGGGAGTTTACACTACGGCAGGCTATCGAATTCCGGCTTTGGGGGCGGGGGTGGTCCCCTCGTCTGATATCCTTGGCGTTACATGGGGTTTTTCCTAAGTCATAGCATTTGCGAGGGATCGAGGTAGTGTTTGGCATAGGATACTATTTTCCTGCACTCTGGGAACCCCCATAAATTACACATAGATGGCGGCAGAGAAGCCAGCCCATCAGGACTTGATCAAACACCCCACGGGCCAAATCGACCTCCCACGTGAACTCGAGACGGCTCGTCATGGTGACCGGGCAACACGGCACGAACAGTCCGCATGGAATGCCCGCTAGGAGGAGGCTTGGGACGATGCAAAACGCCCGACGCAATGAAGCTACCACATACGCCGTCTCTCAACCCCACGCGACAAGTCACTAGCCATGGAAAATTAAACCACCCTAGTCTTCTAGCCCGGCCGGGCGCATCATCGCAGGCCACTCTTAGTCACAACAGCGACGACAACCACCATCGCCGCCGCCGTCCGTACCTAGCCCTGCCTTTCCTTGCTTTTGTCTTCCGCTCCTCTTTTTGCCTATCTCTCGGCAGCCCCAGACCCTCTCGAGTTCCCTTGGCATTGACGGGGGGGATACGGGCCTCACGAGTCATGCCCGCCGGTACCCCATTACCTGCCCCTCCTTTGCCCCTTCCCCCCCCAAACTACACTGTCAGCCTGTGTCTGCCACCACGGAACCCTTGCCAAGAACCCTGGGCCGATAACACTGACGTGATTGTCATGCGGGAGGGGCGAGCATGACGGCAGAATGGTATCCGGGGAAAGAAAGCACAAGAAAAGGTAAAATGAACGCGACTGGACCTATTCTCCCCGGCGTACCCTTTGGGCTCTGGAGGGGTGCCCCGGCACCCCGAGAAGGGTCCCCCAAGCGAGCCAATTATACCGACGCAACAGCACATTTACCAACGGCGGTCTGGCCTCCGGGAGGGGGCTACCAACTGTCGGCCTCCTTAGGTGGGAAATCGGGACCGCGTTTCGAGGTCAACGGACCGGCCGGGGGCAATCGCTGATTGTGCCGCCGCCTCACTGGGCCTCTTTTTTTTCTTTTTTTTTTCCCCATCTCTCCCCTCGTGCCCAGGAATTTTGGATCACTGGCAAGTCGACGATCACCCCCAAAACGCCGTCTGATTTTCCTGGGCTATGTGGGTTGCTGGGGTTAGCTGGCCGCGCTAGGACAGGCGCAACTGATGATGTGCCGCTTGTAGGCGAAGAATGCAAACCCCCCTCCTTCTACACGGATCGCGTAAAGATCCGCTCGAGAATACCCCTTGGGCCGTTGGCAATGGCGGCAAACCGAGGCGGTGTCCAGCGTGAGCAAATAGGCTGGCGAAAGTGGGAGGGGGGAAAAAAAAAAAGGAAAGGCACGCGCTTCCGTGCTGACATCATCTCAGAACAGGTAGCACAGCGTTGCTGCCACGCGGAAGAAACGACATTACATCGCGTGGAGAAAATGACGCGTATGCCCTTGTAGCGATGGTATCCCAGGCGTGCCGAGCGTCTCTCTACTTCTTGCCTCTGGCGTCTGGGCCGAGGGCACGAAGGACAGCTTACCAAAACAGGGGGGGGAAAGGGGGGGGGGGGGGGGGGGGGGGCATGGCCCATTATACGAAGAGCTGAGCCCAAGTACGGCGCGAGGCCAGCCACAAGGGCTGAAGCATGGGAGGAATATGCAAACCCATAACCGCTGATATGCCCATTATCGGTTCTGACTGCTCCATCATGCCTCCCGCAATACCCTCCTCAGAACCTTGCCCGAGCCGGACTGGGGCAGTGCATCCCTGAAGACGAAGTCCTTGGGGACCTTGAAGCCGGCCATCTCGTCCCGGCAGTGGCGGGCCAGCGCCTCTCCGTCCACGGGGTGGCCTGGCTGGGTGACAACAAAGGCCCGGCCCGCCTCGCCCCAGCGCTGGTGTGGCACGCCGACAACGGCCGCTTGCTGTACTGCCGGGTGCTTTAGCAGGACGGCTTCGACCTCGGCCGGGTATACGTTCTCGCCGCCCGAGACGTAGACGTCGCTGCAGCGGTCGACGAGGAAAACGAACCCGTCGCTGTCGCACCGCCCGATGTCCCCGGTCCGAAGCCATCCGTCGGCCGTGAACAGCCCGGCGTCGCTCTGCGGCTGGCTCCAGTACCCGGAAGTGACGTTGAGCCCCCTTGTGACGATTTCGCCCAGCTTGCCCTCGCCCACGTCCTCCCCGTGGGCATCGACCACCCGGAGCGAGGTCAAGGGACCGGGTCTTCCGACCGAGCCTGCCTTGGCGCGGATGCCGGCCGCGGTCAGGGGCATGCCGGTCAAGGTGCCCGTCTCGGTCATGCCATAACCGTCGACCATGTGCACGCCGCGCTCCAGCCACCACAGAACGCGGGCGGGCGGGTTGGGCGCGCCGCCCGTGAACAGGGCCTTGACCGTGGTCCATTGCGACGGCGCGAAGTTGGCGGCCCGCGCCAGGGCGTCGGCCATCTGCGGCACGCAGAAGTAGTGCGTGATGCCGAGCGCCGAATCCGCCAGGCAGGCGTTGGTGCGCGCGGCGTCGAAGCGGCGGGCCACCACGACGCGCCCGCCCTGGCTGAAGGGCGACCAGACCTGGACGACGAGGCCGATGACGTGGAACATGGGACTGTCGCAGAGGAACACGGCAGCCTCGTCGACTTCGCCCAGGCGGCTGAAGTTGGCGGCTGTGGCCCACAGGTTCCGAGCGGTCAGCCGGACGCCCTTGGCCGTGCCCGCGGTGCCCGAGGTGTAGAGGAGGACGCACGGGTCCCCCAGCGAGGGTTGGGTCCGGCTCGGGGGCGCGGCGCCGGCATCGGCAGCGCCGGGGAAGTCGGCGGAGCTGGCCACCCAACAGCCTGGTGGCGTCGCGGGCACGATGGCATCCTCCTCCACGCAGAGGAGCTTGGGGCTGCAGTCCTGCAGGACCAAGGCGAGCTCCTTGGCCGTCAGGCGCCAGTTGAGCGGCACGAAGACGGCGCCCAGGCGCAAGAGAGCGTACTGGAGCACGATCAGCGATACCGAGTTGTGCCGAACAGCGGCCACGCGATCGCCGAACGTTATGCCCCGGTTGGCGAGGGCACACGCCACACGTTGGATCTCGCGGTCAAGATCACGATATGTCCACTCGCGGCCACCGGCGAGGTCCCGAGCGGCGGGTCGCTCGGGCGAGACGCTGGCCCAATGCTCAACCGGATCGAATGAAGTGTGTTGCGCCATCGGCCCGTTTCCATTGGGCTCTGCAGACGGCGCACTTTTACGTGCTGGGTGAACACTCATGACGCCGTCGACGCAGGCTAGACGGAAGTAGAGGAGAAACGGCCCATAGTCAGACCTGTGTCGGGGGGGATTTAGAAACACCAGGCACTCCGTACTACGGAAAGAGGCGGGGCCGCATCGGCTCTCTGATGTTGCGGAATTACTATGGCGAACGCTGGTATGCAAAACATACGCCCATCCATCTCCTTTGCCGGCACCCCGAATCGGGGCCCCGCTGGCCACGCATCGTGTACTTGCCCCCTGCCATGGCCACACGGCAGGGACGGTCACCCGATGCCTTGATGGTCTCAGTCTGCACCAATGAGCGACGCCCAAGAACGGGAGCTGAACAATAGTCGAATGCCGCAGGCCTTTGACCCACCCATATATTCCGCCAGGCAGGGCCGCGACCCGATTTTTGCATTAGTGTTACTGATTCGGGTCGAAGAACCCAATAGTGCCCAAGATAACGCATCATGCTGCCGCTTCGGGGTTCGCCGGTCTGAGCGAAGAGACCAGAGGAAATGGGGACGGAGGCCGTGGCAGAGGCCGGGACAAATTTCTTGGGGTCACTATCCGGTAGCGGAACGCTCCAGGACCCTGGAGAAGAAGCCCGCCCACTGGCCGAGTCTAGTCGAGATAATTGCCCCGCGGCGCGCCCCGTCTTCTGGTTTGTATAAAATACGATTCTCTCGGAGCCTCGCGCATGAAGTCGAAATTCCCAGTGTCGGGAACATCTGCGGTCATGGATACCGGGCGTTACGAACCCATTGCCATCATTGGCATGGGGCTACGGCTGCCCGGGAAAGTGTCCAGCACTGACGAGTACTGGGACCTCCTGGTGAACGGCAGAAGCGGCCACTGCCGCGTTCCGAAAGATCGCTACGACGTCGAAAACTGGCACAAGCCGGGGAGGACCGGGTTCGTCGGTTCGGAGTACGGGTACTATCTGGACCACGTCGACCTGTCCAAGATTGACTCGAACGTTTGGTCATTCAGTAAGCAGGAGGCCCGGCTCATGGATCCCCAGCAGCGGCTTCTCCTGGAGGTGGTTTACGAGGCCCTCGAGAGCTCGGGGACGGCCCGCTGGCGCGGGCAGGACATAGGCGTATATGTGGGCGTCATGGGCGATGACTGGACGGGGCTGCACGATCTGGATGGCCAGAAGCCCTACCCGATGCGAGCGGACGTCTTCGGGGACTACATCCTGGCGAACCGGGTTTCTTACGAGTTTGATTTGAAGGGGCCCAGGCAAGACCCCGGAAACGGGCGGTTTCGCGCCCTTGTTCTTGTTTTGCTCGTGCTGATTGTCCCCCAGCATGGTCATCCGGACGGCCTGCTCGTCGTCGCTCGTGGCCCTTCACACGGCCTGCCAAGACGTCCAGAGCGGCAACTGCGCCTCCGCCGTCGTGGGAGGGGTGAACATCATCCTCTCCCCGCGGATCACGGCCAGCATGGCCGAGCAAGGGGTGCTCTCCCCCTCGGGGTCGTGCAAGTCTTTCGACGCCAGTGCCGACGGGTACGGGAGGGGCGAGGGGGTGACGGCGGTGCACATCAAGAGACTCGCGGATGCACTGCGGGACGGAGATCCCATCCGGGGCGTCATCCGGGCGACCGCCACGAGCAACGACGGGAGGACGAACGGCATGACCGTACCGGACCCGGCCAGCCACGAGAGACTCATCCGCCGGGCGTATGCGATGGCCGGCATTGCGGATCTGGCGAAGACGGCCATGGTCGAGTGCCACGGCACCGGCACCAACGTAATTCCCTCGGCCGCGTGCTCCGTGTTCTCTTGCTGATGTGTCCTTGTGCAGGTCGGGGATCCCCTAGAGTGCCGCGCAGTAGCCAACATATGGGGCCGGGAGGGCATTCTCATCGGATCGGTAGGCTTTTCATGGGGTTGGCCCGCATCGTACGCTGATCACCGGGTAGGTAAAACCCAACATAGGCCACGGAGAGGGCGCATCCGGGCTGTCCAGCATCATCAAGATGGTCCTGTCGCTCGAGAATGCGGTGGTGCCCCCCAATGTCAACTTCAACACCCCCAACCCTGCCAGTATGTATCCGCCGGCGGACGGGCCCCCGGCATCTGCTGACCGTAACCTCCAAGTCCCCTGGGAAGAGGCTATGCTCGTTGTCCCCACCAAGGCGGTGCCGTGGCCACCGGGGCGGATGAAGAGAGTATCCGTCAATAGCTTCGGCATCGGGGGCACCAATGCTCACGTGAGACTCGCCTCCAAGAAGCACGGGCGGCTGCTGACGAGTGCCTAGGCCATTTTGGAATCAGCCGAATCCATGATGGGTGCGAGGAGAAACGGGGTGGCTGTCGGCCCGCTGCAGGCAGCACCACGACTGCTCGTGCTGTCAGCCAGGCACCCGCAGTCGGCGAAAGACGCCTCGAGAAGACTTGACGACTACCTGGGCCGGAGCTCGAGCGCGCTAGGGGATGTAGCCTACTCATTGTCTGCCAGGAGACCCAGCCACGGCCATCGGACCTTCTGTGTGACGGATGGCACGACGAGGCCCGAGTGGTCGCCAGTCTCCCGGGCGACCACGGGCCCTCCCGCGCTTGTGTGGGTTTTCACGGGCCAGGGCGCCCAGTGGCCGCAGATGGGGAAGCAGCTCATGGAGTCCCATCCGCTTGCGAGCCAGACCATCGCGTCCTTGGACCGGATCCTGCAAAGGCTGCCTCGTCCTCCCCGGTGGACCCTCCGAGGCGAGTTGCTGACAGGCCGCGCGCAGCACCACGCTGACTTTCTCCAGGGTTGATCATGGCCCCCGCCCCCGAGAGTCGCCTGCACGAAGCCGAGTTCTCCCAGCCGTGCCTGGCCGCCGTCCAGATCGCGCTCGTGGACCTGTTTCGGGCCTGGGGCGTGGCACCGCACGCCGTCGTCGGCCACTCCTCGGGGGAAACGGCGGCGGCGTACGCGGCCGGCGCCATCACGGCGGAGCAGGCCATCCTCCTGGCCTTCCACCGGGGCCAGATCACCCCGGCCCTGAAGAGGGCGCACGCGGGAGGCATGGCCGCCGTCGGCCTCGGCCGCCGCGAAGTGGCGCCCTACCTCCGCCCGGGTGTGATGGTCGGGTGCGAAAACTCCCCCCAGAACGTCACCCTCTCGGGCGACGCGGACACACTAGAGTCGGTGCTGCAGGAGATCGGCCGTCGGCGCCCCGAGGTCCTCGCGAGGCCTCTGCGGGTCGAGTGCGGCTATCACTCTGGTACGCCGCCCCGGCCCTATTCTCCCGCGGCGTCACGCCTTGGCTGACAGCGACCCTAGACCACATGAAAGCAGTCGGTGGTGAGTACGGCCGGCGCATCGGCAACTTGACGAACATGCAAGAACCGGCGACGCCGTTCTACTCTTCCGTCACCGGGAAGAGGCATTCCGCCTTCTCTCCGTCCTACTGGGTTGCCAACATCGAGTCTCCTGTTTTGTTCAGCCCCGCCGTCGAGGCGCTGCTAGACGACTACCCCAAGCCGGCCCTCATGGAAATCGGGCCGCATTCAGCCCTGGCCGGGCCCATACGCCAGATCCTGCTGTCGAGGGGCATATCGGCGCCGTACATCCCCACGCTCACCCGCCACGAGGATGGGCTGTCGTGCGTACTGAAAACGGCCGGTGAGCTCTGGTCCGCTGGCCTCGGTGTCGACGTCGAGGCCGTCAATCCCGTGGCCCATGTCCTGTCGGATCTTCCCAACTATTCGTGGCACTACGACGAAACGTACTGGGCCGAACCCCGCGTCTCGCGCGGATTGCGCTTCCGCCGCTTTCCTCACCATGAGCTCTTGGGGTCCCGCGTATTGGAGAGCGGGGCGGCGGTGCCGGTATGGCGGTGCCACTTGCGCGTTGGAGACGTCGCCTGGCTGAGGGATCACGAGATTCGGGGGGATGTCATTATGCCGGCCGCCGGGTTCATCGCCATGGTCGGCGAGGCCATCAAGCAGCTCACGGGGACGATCGACTACTCCCTTCAGGATATCTCGCTTCTCGAGCCCCTGGTGCTGGGGGACACGGCCGTTGAGATCGTGACATGCTTGAGGTCGACGACGGAGCCGAACGGGTACGTGTTCTCCGTCTCTTCCATCCAAGGCGACGGTAATGACGCCACGGAACATGCCACTGGCCACGGTATGGCTGGCTGGGACGTGGACGCCGCCGCCGCCGCCGCCGCCGCCGCTGCTTCCGTCGAGTGTCTTCCTCGCAAGGTCTCGTCAGCATCCTTCTACGATGCCCTGGAGCGACAGGGGTTGGCGTACGGACCGAGGTTCCGCGCGCTGGCCGACGTGCGGTCTCACGTCTCGCGAGGACGCGCCACGGCCGTCATAGACGCCCAGCGCCCGGCAGGGCAGAATGAAGACGCCTATCCCCTCCACCCCGCCATCATCGACTCGAGCATGCACACGTGCATGGTGGCCGAGTGTCGAGGCCTGGCGCGCAAGGTGCGAGGCGGCTCGATACCCAAGCGCATCCGGGGGGTCTCCGTCAGGGACGCCCGCGGGCTCGTAGACGTCGCCGGCCACGTCTCCAACGACACGGCCGCCCGAGGGGAAGCCGGCGTTGTTGGCGCCTGCGAGGGACGGACGGTTCTGCATATCCACGGGATCGAAGTCGCGTCGTTACCAAGTACGGCCCCGGCCTCGGAAACGGCCGCGGAAGACCCTCACGCCGGCGCCATCCTCGAATGGAGGCCCGACGTGGAGCTGGTGTCTGATTGGGGCAGGCTGTCCTCGGGCGATGGCGACAATGGGTTCTCCTCACCGTTCCTCGGGCTCCTCGGCTTCAAGAGACCGGACATAAAAGTCCTGCATATCGGGGGCCCGATGCCCGGCGATGCCCAAAACGTGGCTCGGGTTTTGTTGTCGGCGCGAGACCGGGTGTGCGAGCGCTACGTGTACACGCTGTCATCCGACCATGCCACCTCAACTGCGCAGATGGAGCTGGAGGGTTTCCCGGAAGCCGCATGTGTCCCGTTCGACCTCGCAAAAGAGCCCACCACCCAGGGATTGGAGCCTGGGTCGTTTGATCTGCTAATCGCCACAACCACGGAAGCAGTGGAGAAGACACGCGACAACCTACAGAACGCCTTCAAGCTACTTCGGCCTGGAGGCCATTTGTTCTTGGAAGGCGCCCTGCTCGGAAGTGGCTCGGAGGTCGGTTCGCAAGACGAGATTGTGGGCGCCATCGCATCCGCAGGTTGCCCTCGGAGCAGTATCAAGTGCCTTCCGGGTCCGAGCCGTGGTAGTATACTTGCCACGGCTGGTCCACGGGCCTCGCCGGTGAGCAAAATCGACGTTTTGTGCCAGGATCCCACCCACAGCACCGTCGCCGAAGCCGCGGGCTTGCTGGGGGAAAGGGGGTTTCTGGTCAACTTCGTCGCGCCGGGCCAAGATCTGCCCACGGCACGGCCAATGCTCTGTCTCTTGGACCTGGAGCGCCCCTTTCTGGCGTCCATGGGGGAGCAAGACTACCTTGCGCTGCGGAAGACGGTGCTGTCGGTCAGGGAGGCGAGCATCGTCTGGGTCACCGGCGCGTGCCAGATCCGCTGCCACAACCCGGACTACGCCCTCGCGCTGGGCTTCGGGCGGACCATGCGGCGGGAGCTGGGCTTGGACTTTGTCACTGTGGAACTGGGCGACTTCGGCCCCGGAGGCTGGCATGCCGTGGCCGATGTCCTCTCCACCTGCGGAAGCCGAGCCGCCCACCGGAATGCCGCGCGGGTGGACCACGAATACGTTCTCGACCAGGGTTTCCTCAAGATCAGTCGTTTCCGCCGAGTCAACCTGTCCAAGGACCTGGCCGATGCCAGAAGCTGTGAGGGCCCCGAAACGCCAGCCGTGTCGACGGAACTGCCCGCCCCGGCCTTGGATAGGGCCGACGTCGCCGGGAGTGCCACGGATGCCTTCCCCGCCGGGCGCCACCACGGCCTTGCCCGGAAGGCGCCTACCCAAGCGCCCCCCGTCCCGGGGGTGCTGACCCCCGCGCAGGCACCGGCCCCGGGCCTGCTGCTGCGGCCCGATCGGACCTACATCTTCGTCGGCGGGCTCGGCGGGCTCGGCCAGGCGGTGGCGCGGTTCCTCGTCGAGCTGGGAGCCCGGGACATCCTCTTCTTCTCGCGGAGCGCCGAGGCGGCCGCGGCCGCGCACGCCGACTACGTGGCCGAGCTCGGGGCCCTCGGGTGCGCGGTGACGGCGTGCTCGGGCGACGTGACGGCGGCGGATGACGTGCGGCGGGCGGTGGCGGCGGCGCGGCGGCCCGTCGGCGGCGTGCTCCAGGCGGCCATGGTGGTAAGCAGCATCCGGTCTTCTTTGGTGTCCCTCCCAGCATGAGTACCGCCGCTGGACTCCCGCGGTTCTTTGCTCCGTTCGTTCCGGCTTGCGGGTTCTCCGCCGCGGCCCCCCCCCTAACACACATGCTCGGTGAAAGTGCTGACTCTAGACGGCGATAGCTTGCCGACGCGGGCCTCGCCGACCTCGACTACGCGGCGTGGCAGCGCGCCGTAGCGCCCAAGGTCCGCGGCACCTGGCACCTGCAGGCGGCGCTGGCGGCGGCGCCGCTCGACTTCTTCCTCCTCTTCGGCTCGCTCGCCGGCCTCGGTGGCCAGCCCGGCCAGGCCAACTATGCCGCCGCCAACGCCTTCCTCGCCGCCTTTGCCGCCTTCCGCCGCGGCCGCGGCGAGCCCGCCGCCGTGCTCGACATCGGCGCCGTCGGCGGCATCGGCGTGCTGGCCCGCGACGCCGCCCGCCTCGCCGTCTTCCGCGCCATGGCCGCCCACGTGCTCGACGAGGCCGCCCTGCTCGACGCCCTGGAGCTCGCCCTGCGGCGGAGCCGGCCCTTGCCCCCGGGACGGGCCGCCGCCGCCCGCCGCCCGCCCGTGTCGGCCGGCCTCGTCGTCGACGGCCGGCTCGCCATCGGCCTGGGCGCCGGCCCCCAGAACCGCACCGGCTGGGCCTGGGATCCGCGCCTTGCCCTCCTCGCTCGCACCGACGCGCCGGCCCCCTCGGACGCGGCATCGGGCGTCGGCCGCGACGCCGCCGCGACGCTCCAGGCGCACCTCGGGCAATGCGCCGCCGAGCCGGCCCGGTTCCGGACCGAGCCGACGGCCCGACTGATCGCCGAGGACATCAGCCGCACGCTGCGTGGCCTCATGATGGGCAGCGGCGACGGCGCCGTCGACCTCACGGTGCCCGTGGCGAGCATCGGCGTCGACTCGCTGGTCAGTGTGGAACTACGGAACGCGCTGCGTCGTGGGCTTGGCGTGCACTTGGGCGTCAGGGATATCCGCGACGCCGTTAGCGTTTTGGACCTCGGCCGGAGGGCGGCCGAAAAGCTATGGGAAGCGCGACAGGAGGCCCGGGATACGGCATTTGGGGGGCTGAACAATAGCTAAGTTGCGGACGACGACGGGTATGCGCTTTGCTAGGGGGGGGATGGACGCTTGCTCGAATGGCGTTCCCAACAGGAAAGAAGTAGTACACGGCTGTTTTCATCCCACGGCTATAGTGATATCTGACAGAGTTGACGTCGCAGGCGTCCGCGAGCAACAGGTACCCTGCTTTCGCTGCCAGCGTCTAGGCGCTCACAGTGTCCTTCAAACGAGGCAACTGGCTGTCGGGGGCGGCGAGGTCCAAGAGTTTATCAAAGAGAGGCGTGCCGAGGCCCGTCGCCGGGTCCCATCCTTGCGTGGCATTCCAAGAAGCGCCAATCACCAAGGGTGCCGGCAACCCGCTGTACACACTCTTACCGGTACAGCCCTTGCTGCCACCATCCACAATGTCGGTCAGGCCACTGACACCCACTTTGTAGAGCCAGGGGTTGAGGAACCCCATGGGCGGAAGGCCCTTCTTAAGGCGCGCGTTGTTCAGCATGCTGACGAGGCCGGCGAAGGTCGGGGCCGAGGCCGAGGTGCCGCCCACACTAATGACTCGGCCGTGGGTCACGACCTGGAAACCCTTAGCCTGGGCTGCAACGTCGGGGAAGCCACGGCCAGCGGGGTTGTAGAGGCCTTTCCACGTGTCACCGAGGTGATCCTTCAGGTAGTCGGCGACGGCGCTCTCCTGGTAGGCGGGGCGAGAGAAGATGTCGCTGAAACCGCCCGAGGAAAGGCCAACGGCCCTCTCGGGCTCCACGCCAACCGTTCCTCCAACCGAGGTAACGTAGGGGCAGGCGCCGGGGAAGCTCGCCTGGAAACGCGTCGTCTTCTTCCCGTCATTCGTCTGGCAGGCACTGCCGGGACCCTCATCTCCCGAGCTGAACAGAACCGAGACGCCTCGGGCTCCCAGTTGACCAAACATGGTGCAGACCTTCTTGGCGTACTCGAGGGGCACAGACTGCTCGTTTTCACCGTAAGATGTCGTCAGTGTCCGTGGAAGCTCGTCATCGGGAAGAGCCAGGAGATAGGACACAAAGTCGAGGTAGGGCTCGTTGGAGACTTCAGCTGGGTCTGGCTGATCAAGGTCAGGAACCAGTGATCCTCGGCCCCCCACCGAGTAGTAGCGAATGTCGGCCTCGAATCCCAGAGCGGCAGCGTATTGCATATCCAAGTTGGCCTCCACATCGTCGTGAACAGTGTCGGTCTGTTTGTCGAGGCCGCCGTTGACGAGGAGCGTGGTAAAATTCTGGGTGACGGCATATGGAGCGTATTTTCCGAGGAACTCGTCCAGGGCGTCGTGCTTGGCGTATTCCTCAAGGTATCCGGAGATGCCTAGGATGGTCTTGACCGAGGGGTCCGCCGTGTAATCTCCCACCTTGTAAAGCGCCCTCAGACATTCTGGGGTGATGGTCGAGTTGCAAAAGCGGGCGTCGAGCTGTGTGCTGGGGATGGCCGCGGCCTTCATGGCAGGCGCCTCCGAGTCCTCGACTTCCAGGACGCGCATTCGCTGGGCCCTGACCTGACCAAAGCGGGTGGTTGGCTGGATCATCGTGATGTGCGACTTGATGTCTTCGGGGACCGAGTACCTGGTATGGTCAGCCCGGCTGCGAGACCCTCGGGCCCCCGCGTAGGTCAACTTACCCCAAGGTACGCAGAGATTCGCTCTCGGTGCCGTCATAGCTGTAAATACCAAAGTCGGCGTCCAAAAGGCTCTCGGCCTTTGCGACCGTGGTGTTGAAGTTGACCCACTCCCCAGCGTCCTCGACATCAGCGATGCCTGCGGATCGCAGCCACTGGACGACGGCGCTGGTGGACTCGTCGCGGGGCTTCATCACTGTACCGTCCATGTCAGCAGCCGATTCCACGAGGAGGCTTTGGAGACCCGGGGCATTGCCCCGTGGCCAAGGGAAGACCTACTCTCATGCAGCGCTTCGCGCGAAAGATGGCGCCCGTACCGAGCATGGTGGGGATCCGAGATGTCGTACAGGGTCCTCTCGAACACGTCCAAGTTGGGCTGCTCCAGGGCGATACGAAGCCGGATGGGCTGATCCGGGCGGGCGTCCCTCAGCTTCTTCCATCCCGTCGGGACGCTGGGCAGGGACTCGACGACGACATTCTTGGCCGCAGCGGCCGACTGGAGAAACAGCAAGGCTGCGCTGACGAGCGAAGACTGCTTCATGGCGACGAGAGCGGATGGTGCCTGGGGAGGAGGGCAGGGGAAGACGCAGGGTGCGAAGGCATCGTGTGCGCTCTTTATAGGCGGCGAGTAGTGCCGTCCGTGATCACCCCTCCATGGCCGTACTTGCCCTCGCGCCCTGCCGTTGAGCAAATGCAACAACGCCTGGCGATCTGACGTGTCTGTACGTGCCCGGTCGCCGTGCCCCGTCGTGGAGACAGGGGTGGGATATACCGAATCGGCCAGCGGCTAAACCAGTACTGGCAGGTGTCCCTCGGAGGGGGGGGGGGGGGGGGGGCGCGGCAGGTACGCGATGACGCTGATAGTCGGCATTTTGCAGCCGTGCCGCCATGATGCATCCACAGACCGACATTGGCCGGCCCTGGCCAGTAGCTTCCCCAAATGTAACAGCCCGGGCCTGAGCGAATCTGCGGGCGTCCGTGGGTCGGGTGCTGGGAACCGTCGGCGGGTGCCCTCCTCGCATCCACGCATGAGACACCTGCCCCTAATGGCCAGCAGAGGAGGGGCGGGGCGACGGCGTGCCCCGGGGCTGTCGCATCTTCAGGGGCCAGCGCGAACGGAGCCGTCGGGGCTCGGGGGGGGGGGGGGGGGGGGGGGGGGGGGGCTGGGTCTCCAGCCCTCGCGGGAGGGAGATAAGCGGCTGGGCTGCCGGGCAGCGTGCTCGTTGGGGATTGATGGCATGGCGCCCCTGGCTAGGGCCCCGGAGAGTCATGTGCGCCGGCCCCCTCCCAGAGGTCGAGCAGGAGAGCCGTCGTGAGAAGTAGTCGGGAGTCCATGGCAGTTGGGGCCATGGAGGCCAACGGCTCCGTCCCCCTGGCCATTGGTCGTCGTATGCACTGCGGGTATGCAGTACCTCGGACAATGCGGGAGGTACCTCCTCTCACACATACGGGTAGGTTCGGCCGGCGGTGCTTGGAAACCCCCACTTGGGAGAGCTTGTCGAGGCTTGTTAAAGCTTGTGCCTGCGTGGCCGATCCTATCGCCGCCCGCATTGCCCTTGTCAGCTGCCTATTCGGTCCATGGCCCCGGCCCGCGCAAGCCCCCATCCCAGGCTGCCCGACTCCACGATCCCCTCATGAGCCCCAAGCCAGCCTGGCAACCTGCCACTCTGGGCATGCATGGCCGCGCGGGAGCCAGCCCCGGAAATCTCGTGTCCGCACACCGATCGTAGACTCGAAAGCCGCCACCAGCTGCCGGGCTGGCCCGGCTCCATTCTGTGCATGGCAACGACGGAAGCTGCTCGCCACTGGCGGGCGGCTTGGCCCTGGATAGATAGGTACCTGGGTCGCTTCCAACACCGAAGCTCGATGCCTTGCATCGCACAACCCAGATCACCACACCCCTCCGTACCGTAGGCAGATGTCCCGGGCGATTGATAGGAGAACGCCCGGCACTCCAACCCTAACCAGCCCTGGATTCTACGTGCAGCCTAATGATGGATCAGCGTGGCCGCGTGCGTTGCACAAGCCGCTCTCTAGACAAGCGCATGTTTAGATCCTTTAGTCGTGTCGATCCACCTCATGGAGACCAAATCAACCTGCGTGCAACGTACATGCGTAGCGAGGACAAAGACGACGTCGGAGTAGGCAAGACGCAGGTCCATCGGCCCGGCTGCCTGTGTACGTGTTCGCCCCGTCCAGTTCGTTACACACGAGGCAAACCGGTTTGCCAGCACGTCTCCAAGCGAGGTTTGGCTACCGGCGCGCCTTGCTTCCCGCTCTTGGTGTGTTTTCCATATCATCTAGGGGACACTGGAAATATCGCCGGGTGCTGCCATTCGCTTTGCGCATACCCGTGCCTGTCTTATTAATCCAGATGTGCAGCGCACCCGGGCATGAATTCCTTGTCATGGATTGGTGGGGCTGAGTGTCTGGGTTCCGTGCTGTCTGCCTAGCCCGGGTGCAAATGGTGTACATAAAGTAGTTATACAGGTGGCATCGCGTTTCCATGCCATACTCCTCGCTGGATTCTGATCGTAACTCGTTGCTTACCAGAGCTTCTCATCATCCTCGGGTACATCAACAAAGGATTCTTGGTCAATGCCCATGTCCTGCGACTTCTTCAAGAACGACGAGCAGAGGATGCCGGTGGCCACGCTGACGTTCAAGCTGTCCACGGTGCCCAGCAGGCCGCTGGCGCCTGGGATCGACACTTCGAAGTCGGCAGCGCGCCGGATCTGCTTGCCGAGACCTTCGCCCTCGCTGCCCACGATGAGGATGGTGGGCTGCTGCGACAGCGGGTCGTACTTCTCCACGCGGTCGAGCGTCACGTGCGAGTTGCCCTTGGACCGCGGGCCTGCCGCCACCGACGCGTACACCATCCAGCCGTTCTCCTTGGACTGCTGCAGGAAGCCGAGGGTCGAATCCACGCTGTACAGCGGCAGCACCTCGGAGGCGCTCGCAGACGCCTTGATAGCAACCGGCGACAGCGGCGCCGAGTTGTACTTGGTGATGGCAACACCTGTCACTCCCAAAAAGGCCGCCGAGCGCAGAATGGCCCCCACGTTGCCCGGGTCCAGGATGCCGTCGAGAAGCAGGATGAAGGGCAGCCGGTCGCGCCCGGGCGCCCTGAAAGGGATAAAGTCCGGGTTCCCGTTGATCATCACCTCTTCGGCCGACTGGTGAGAAAGCTCGACGGAGAAGCCCGGTTTGGCGGGGTCATCCGACATCGGCCCCAGCGCCCTCAGCGGCAGCTGCGGGATCGGGGAGGACTCGAGAATGCAGCCGTTGTGTGGGCGTCGGTCTGACATCTTGTCCATCATCCGCAGCCCCTGCGAGTCGCGGAGGCGGTGAACAGGTACGCCGTTAGCGTGTGCGAGCTTCTCGAGATGGGTATCCTGTGATACATTCTGCCGGTCGGGGCCGCTGTAGAGGTACAGATTGTAGAGCTTGCGCTTCGTCGTCTTGAGGGCGGCCTCGACGACCGAGTAACCGTAAAGGAACTGCGACGCGGCCGTCGTGTGGTGGATGCGAACGGGGAGATCCTCGCCTTGCGTGAAACGGGTCTCCCGGTCCGCCACCCGACGCTCGTACCCGCTCGAGGGCTGCTGATCTGGGGCGGCCGGCTGTCTTCCTCGGGAGTCGTCCCCAAAGTCGCGGGGCGGACGCCGGTCGCCCCTAAAGTCGCTGGGTGGGTGCTTGTCGCCCAGTCGGTCGAAGCTGGGCGCCCGCCTCCCAGAGTCGCCATCTCGGAACCCTCCCCGTCCTTTGTATTCCCTCGGCGGGGCTCCGGATCCGCCATTGTCGAACGATCTCCTCACCCCCCTTGGCTCACTGTCGCGGTCGCGCGGTTTCCGGCTATCAAAAGGCCGTTCGGAGGCGGTGGGGGCACGGCTCCTAGAGCCACCAGCAGGGGCGTATTTCTGTTGCCGTTGTGGCGGGTCGCGAAAGGCAGCACCTTTGCCTGAAGGGCTCTTGGTTGCAAATTGCGACTCAAAGTCGGAGAAACTGCCGGAGCTCTTCATTCTGTCCAATCCTTGCTTTTCCCCGCCTGGACCAGCCATCTGCTCCCGCAGATCACCATGCTTCAACTGATAAACCAAGCTCTTCTTCCCGAACGACTCGCCGGGGTCGTTGAAGCGTTTGGCCCGCGATTTGGGCTGGGGTCCTTTGTCTGTGATGTCCATCTTCCCTTTCTTGATTGTGTACGTGGGCTTTTTCCAATCCGGATCACCTGCTCGCATGCGCGAGGTCGATCGGGGTGGCCGGCTCCCGCTGGCCGTATTCAAGGCGCCCGGTCGGAAGCCCTGAGGGCGCGTCTTTTCGGAGCTGCGTAAGCCGCGGTGGATAGCGGAGAGGGAGGAATTCCTGGCGAAGACATGGCGACTGGAAGCCTGAGACAGGAGGAATATGCTGCGTCTACATGGCGAGCACAGGCTGGTGAGTTGACTCATTGATGTAGGTACTACAACCAAATAGCCCCTAGGTAACGGTTTGAGCGTAGGACACGGGGGGACGTGAAAGAAGAAGATTGACCCGCAGCCAGCTGTTAAATGGGATGGTGTCTATACAAAACCGGGAGATGGTAGGTGCTGGGTAAAAAGTATGTAGGAAGAGACAGGTCTTGTGCATAGCACGAAAATACGGCATGGGAAATGCAGTTTGCGATAGATGAGGCCGACTTTTTTTTTTTTTTACCCAGAATCCGATAGCTACCCGGAACCCTTGCTATCAGCGGGAGACCCTTGCAGATAAGCCATGTTCCAATGCTGGGGGTGGGGCAACGCTTTCAATTTAGAGTTGCGGTCATCGACGCGGTTCCTGTCGCGTCTTTTACCAAGGCCTAGGGACTTCCAACTAAGACCTCGCTTTGTACCACTAGATCACTATCATTACCATTTGAGCCACCAACCCCGGCTGTCTTGCCTAGCAGCACCTTGGACAACCAGCCTTCGCCTTTTATCAATTGGAAATACCCATGCGACTGTGTGTCACCTGTTTACGGCAATGCGCTACTCCTGCTAATCTTCCTGTAGGCAACTGACCGGCCGATCAAGTCCACATCCCACGTACCCGCCTTGCTCCCACGTCCCAGCCTATCGCTTACGAAAACCCCCTGCCATGTTGCCTACCAAACAGATACGATAACTGCACCCCAAAGCACGCAAAAGAGCATTCCGGCATGGGCGACCTAGTGTTTGGCGGCGACGATGCTGTCCAGGCTGAGTTGAACGACCAGAGGCTGAGTGAGCAGCGCGAGCTCGAACACACAGACCTCACCAAGATAGCCCTCGGCGAGATGGACCTCGACATATCGCAAGAATTACCGACCAACGGAGAGATTCCGTCTGACGATAAATTTTCCCATCACGACAAGCAATTGGCGCTCGGGGAAGGTAATATGGACTTTGGCGGTCACCAGGATACCACTGCTATGGAGGATAACCACCCTGAGGAACTTTTGATGGCCCAGCACGATGATGATGACGACGCCCAAATCGACCGCATGAGGCAAGACCCAGAACAATCCAACGAGGGCGGCCGGGATAATCATTCCGACCAAGCTCAACCCAAAGCCTTAGCAGACGAGGACGAGGCAGAAGATTCGGAAGATCATCAGCTTACCCAACCTACAAGTGGTCGAAAGTTCCCCATTGAGGTACATCTCACGCCTCCGTCCGATCCCAAGTCCTACCAGAAACTTCCTCCTAGCTGGATAGTAGAGACTGTTCGTTCTGAGCTTCAGGTGGAGAACAACATCTTCTATGAGGTTGAATTCGATGACGGCCGAATTGATCAGGTGAGTCCCGTCTTCATGCCAAACATCCTTGCCCTTCTTGAGTCCTCCTATGTTACAAATCCCATATTATACACCCGAGTTCTTACTGTGTAGGGCATCCCACCTTGCCTCTGGGTTGCCATCAACGTAGCATGGCTCCTCTGCCTTGGCGTGCAGCCTTCACTCTTCCGTGCCTTCACTTCTTGCCTCTGTCATATCCTTGCCCCCTCACTTCTAATTCCTCTTTTCCCTTCCACACCTACCATCACCTTCCAAAACAAAGACTCAGGCACTACTTCCCATCAAACAAACAAGCTTTTCCTTTCCCACATATACCAAACCTTCGTTCTTGCCCAGCAGACATTGTCTGCTGCAAGCTTGACATAATATCACATTGCACCTCACCTTCCCAAGCCGGAACAACGTTCTCCTTATCTACCTCTTACGCACCTTTCCTTCCGTCGCAGCGTTGAATTTAGCCACAAACTCACGTTACAAAACCTGATAAGATATCGCAGGCTGCTTACAACGACTTGTTGGACATGGAAAACGGCCAGCTGGCGCTGAAAATCTTCCACAGAGACCAGTCACTTGCTTCAAAGCCCGCAGACATGCGCTCCCGAGCCAAACATTCCCTCGGTGGCTCGGAGGAGGATTCTTCCGATTACGGCAGCCACAAACGGCCCCGCAGTTCGGCTATACCTGCCCGCCGCAGCTCGAGACAAAAGACTATTTCAAGACAACAGTCCATCCTCAACGATTCTGAGGACAATTCTGAGGATGACCTTGGAGATGCTGTCGGCCCTGTAGGCCGCAGTAGCCGTCAGAATACCTCTTCGAGGCAAGTATCTGCCGATATCGAAATGAACCATGACTCGGATGAGGACCAGCCTATCCCACACCAGTCAGATTGGGGTTCCGGCAAGCGGGTCACCAGGTCTTCTAACAGGACGGCACCTACCCGCAACGCGTTCCAATCTTCCGAGGACGAGTTAGCCAACAACTCTGATGACGATGCGTTCATGCCCGTGGTCTCGGATCTTGCGCCTCCAAAACGCGGCAAGAGCCGCAGGAAGAAAAGTGCAAGACAGGCTCAACAGCAGAGGCGCTACAAAGATCGTGACTCGTCTATTGAATTCGAGGTAACGAACCGACGATCCGGTCGTTCTGCCGGGGCTAAGAATTACGTGGCCCCGGATGTCGAGGATGACTACGTGATATACGAGGAAAAGGGCACAGCAGTGCCTAAACACATGTCAGTAAAAGAGCTCTTCAAGGCCATTGACAAGCGATCAGCCTTCGCCCAGTCCCACTCGAACGAGTGTGAGGTCTGCGAAGGAAATTCCCACGTGGGCAAAGGGCCTTTGATCTACTGCCAAGGCTGCACTTACTCGTTTCATAAGGCCTGTCTTGGAACAAGGTCGGCGCGGGAGCATCGAGTAACCAAGGTTGGCGAAGACGAATTTGTGCTGCAATGCCGTCTTTGCATCGGCACATACCGGAAGAAGGATGGCAATGCACCCAACCATGCCAAGTGCGAGACTTGCAAGCTGGAGAACCCGTCTTGTCGCGAGTTCTCAACAAAGAAAACACCCAAGCAGGAAGAAAAGCTTCGCGAGGAGAATGGGGGCAAGGACCCTATCACACCGGTGGACCCTGCCCTCATCAACAACGCCGAAAGTCTTCTGTTCCGTTGCTCGTCTTGCAGACGCGGCTTCCATATCGAACACTTGCCGCCTTTGACCAAAGACGGAGAGATTACAGAAGATGTCCGCGCCGATAGACTGAGCGAGTACTCTCTAGTTGACTGGAGATGCAAGGATTGTGTCGATGCCAATCATAAGATTCATGCTCTGGTCGCCTGGCGACCAGTCAACCAGGGCTGCTACGTTCAAGGCCAGACGTGGCAACAATTCACCGAGGACGAGAGAGAATATTTGGTCAAATGGGAGACAAGATCCCATTTCCATGACACATGGATGCCTGGAGCTTGGGTTTTTGGCGTAGCAGCAGCCACGATGCGTGCGTCCTTCCTCAAGCGAGATGAAAATCATCACCCAAAGATGACCACCAAAGACGCAGTCGATGAGGAGTGGCTCCTGGCCGACGTTTTCTTTAAAGTGCAGCACCGCAAAAATCCTGCCAATCCTTCGCGAAACAAAGACCTCGCGCGCATTGGGGACATCAAGGATGTCTATGTCAAATTTCAGGGATTAGGTTACTCAGAAGCCGTCTGGGACAGCCCTCCCCCTCAGGATTCCGGAGCACCATGGGAGGCGTTCCGCGCTGCTTACGAAGAGTATGTCAACGGCATGTACTTTGAAGTCGTCCAGGACCACAAGATGAAAGAGCGTATCCAGCAATACCGCAAGCTGGACTTTGCCAAAGAGTGCGAGCTGCGCGAGGTCCAGCCCAGCGGACTCAAACGTGGAAAATTAATGGGATACCAGTTGGAAGGCGTTAACTGGTTACTATACAGTTTCCACCAGAAGTCTAATGTCATCCTTGCGGACGAGATGGGTCTTGGGAAAACCATTCAGGTGGTGGCGCTCATCAGCAGTCTTGTTCATGACAAGCCAAACTGCTGGCCCTTCTTGATCGTGGTCCCCAACGCGACGTGCCCCAACTGGCGACGCGAGTTGAAGCACTGGGCCCCCGACCTGCGAATTGTCACCTATCACGGAGGCAAAGAGGCCCAGAATATGTCGTACCAATTCGAGCTCTACCCCTTTGGCGTTAAAGAAGGCATGCGAGCCCATGTGGTCATCATGTCTTTCGAGGCAGCAGTCGAGGCCCAGACGACATTTCGGAAGGTCAACTGGGCTGGTCTCATCGTCGACGAAGGGCAGAGGCTCAAGAACGATCAGAGTCTTCTCTATCAGGCCCTGCAGGGCATGAAGATACCCTTTCGACTTCTCCTCACAGGCACGCCGCTTCAAAATAACAAGCGGGAGCTCTTCAATCTTTTGCATTTCGTCGATCCGACTCACAACGCCGAAGAGCTGGACCAAAAGTATGCCGAACTTACGAAGGATAATATACGCGAGCTTCATTCTCTCATCCGTCCATACTTCCTCCGACGGACCAAGGCCCAAGTCTTGAAGTTTCTGCCCCCTATGGCCCAGATCATCCTGCCAGTGTCCATGTCTGTGCTTCAGGAGAAGCTGTCCAAGTTGATTATGGCACGCAACCCGCAGCTGATCAAGGCCATCATCTCGAAGAGCAAAATCAGGGCCGGGGAGCGCAAGAGCTTGAACAATGTCCTCATGGAGCTTCGGCGAACGTTGTGCCATCCGTTTATCTTCAGCGATGATGTTGAGGACCGGTCTATTACAGATCCGGTAGAGGTCCAACGGAACCTAGTCGAGGCGTCGGGAAAACTGCTGCTTCTGAACATCATGCTTCCCAAGTTGAAGGCGCGTGGTCACCGGGTCCTTATCTTCAGCCAGTTCTTGCTGAGTCTTACGATTATCGAGGACTTCCTCAATGCCCTAGGGCTCGAGCACGCACGCATCGATGGCAGCCTGTCGGCATTGGAGAAACAAAAGCGCATCGACGCCTATAATGCTCCCGACTCGCCGCTGTTCGCCATGCTTCTTTCGACCCGTGCTGGCGGCGTCGGCATAAACCTGGCGACGGCAGACACCGTCATTATTTATGATCCTGACTTTAACCCCCATCAGGACATACAGGCTCTGTCCCGAGCGCACCGTATTGGACAGAAGAACAAGGTGTTGTGTTTCCAGCTCATGACCAAAGACTCCGTGGAAGAGCAGATAATGGAGGCCGGGCGCCGGAAGATGGCACTTGACCACGCCCTCATCGAATCTATGGATGCGGACGAGGACGCAGGCAATGATATCGAGTCTATGCTGAGGCGCGGGGCTCAAAAGCTCTTCAGCGATGAGGCTCGTACTAAGATCACGTACGATGATGCCTCTGTGGAGAAACTGCTTGATCGCAGTCAGATTGAAAACACCGAATCCGGCGACGACCAGTCAGCCGAATCTCAATTCTCCTTTGCCCGGGTCTGGGCCAACGACGAGGGCAAGCTCACGACTAACGCTGCCAGCAACGAGGACGAGGATGGACCTGCCCCTGGCAGCGTTTGGGAAAATATTCTCAGAGAGCGCGAAGCGGAGCACCAACGTGAGCTTGCTGCTAGCCAGCAGACGTATGGTCGCGGAGCTCGACGTCGGGGTACCCAGGTAAGAAGGCACATGAACTTAGACAGTATGGGCACAGGCACTGACTAGCAACAGGGAATCAGCTACAACCATCTTGTAGGTGGCTATATTGAAGACGTTAACGACGAGTTCTTAATAGATGCGCAGAAACAGGAGCGGGATGGCGGCGATTCCGAGTCGGAGATCGACGACGAACTCTATATTGACGGCAACGTGGCGGAGTCGGGCGATGATGCCAATGAAGAATTCGTCGAAGGGTCGTCAAGGAAGAGGGGTATTCAAGGTACGAAGCGTCCGGCTTCACGCACTCGTGCAAAACGCAACAACGAAAAGACAACAACTGCTAACTAGCAGTCAAGCGACAGCGCATCCCATGCAGCCAACACGGCCCTTACCGAACCGCCGACCATCAGATCCTCCGCCGCCGCCCCGTCGACAGCCGCCATCGCAGCCAACTCCATGGTCAGCGGCCAAACCACTCAACGAACAACTCCCAACGCAGCAACCTCCGGCGCTGCGTCTCAGTCAAGCGCCTGCCGTAAAGCCGCAACCAAAGAGACGGGGCCGGCCTCCGAAGTCCCAGCAGATACCAGTGCGGAACCAGGCTCCAGCGCCATACAGCTGGTCATCGGGTCCCGTGCAGGGACAGCCGATGCTCTCGACAGAAACAACGCCAATGCGACAACCGACAGTGCCACGACAGCACCAACAACAACAACAACACCAAAAGATGCACATGTCAGGCCCTAACGATTCTCGATTCGGAAACATCGATGGGGGAGATACCCAAGGACAAGGCATGGCCCCGAACGCAACTTACCGTGCATCCAGCTCACACATCTACCGCGTTCCCCGCCCACCCGCACATTCCGTATTGCCTAGCCAAACGACAGCCGGGATGGTCTCGCAGCCGGCAGCCGGCGTCAGTGTCCAGGACATCTCGGATGGTTGTGTGGTATGCCAAGGACAGCATAGCAACTGCAGTTGTGTCAATATGGATTCGATAATGGATTTGCGGCTCGCAGTCGACATGCTGCGAGCCTCCCAAGCGGGCCCGGCTGTTGTCCAGGCCCTACGACAGAGACTCCAGCAAAGAATTCGAGAGCTTACGGGACCGAGATGATGAGGTGATGGAAGACATGTCGGCTCGCATATGCGGCCTTCTTTGGCTACTCTGCGTACATCGTGGATGGCATGACGAGCAAGAACTAGCGGTCTTTTCACGGTCGGTTTGGGGGGACTGGGTCGATTGCATATGAGTCGCAGACGCTTCACCCACGCAGCACGCGGGCTCCCGCCAGAAGAGGGGAGACGGAGCGAAGCAGGTGTAGATTAGAATCCGCAGATGGTTGCAAACGTGGCTGACATGCAGTTTCCTTGGTTGCCTTGCCGGGCGTGTGACTTGCCGGGGCAGACTATGGGTGTGCTAACAGGGACACAGGCGTTTGTCACGTGGGAAACACAGGACATCTCTCTGCAGGTAACCGATGAGGACGCATCTAACCTTAATTGAGATGTCGCCAGCAAAGCAAACGGTCGTGATGGCAAGCCTGGAGCGACCGGCTGGCCGACGAGGGGGTGTCTGGCCCTGGGCCGTGGTGAAAAAGGGCAGCGTGCTGCTATGCTGGCCGCTCCTGAAGTGCCGTGCGTCTCGAGGCCACTGACAGGCATCGCAACGACTGACCCAAGCCCCTTTGCCCTTGGGACCTCTCTCGGTCGCGCGGCTGGTGCTGTGAACCGCGGGCAGCGGTATGGATGGCACGAACCGGCCGTGTCCGTTTGTCCTCACTTTTTTTCTTCTCGCTCCTTCGACCGCCCCTGGCCGGGGCGCAGGCATGCCTCCCCCTCCCCCCCCCTCCCCCCCTGCCCTACCTAACCCAGCCTTTGTGTTTCTTTCTCACGCTGGCCCTCGATACACCATGGACCGTCCTGCTTGCCTAGGCAGCCCAGGTCTTCATTCGCCGTCGGAACCGTCCTACTCGTCGGGTGCTTCCCGCCCTGCCACTCGGCCTCCCTCCCCTGCCTCCTCTTCGCATCGTTCGTCGTCCCCCGGCGAGCTCGACCGGCTGGCTACCTCGACTCTAGAGCTGCGCACCGGCGATACGCGACTCAGCCTGGCGTACAGGATGGACGATACGGCAGCGTCCTTTGACGGTGACCACGGTCGCTGGTCGAGGCTCGCCAGCGAGCGGAGCAGCGCTGCGAGTTACCAGCAGCAACAACAGTCGACCGGTGCTCCCGTCTCTTCGCAAGCGCAGCGAGGCGTTGCCTCTTCCAATTGGCGAGCCCAGGTGCTCAACGACCCCCCCGAAGCCGACCTGCTCTACTGGCAACAGCTGCTACGACAACAGTACAGCCACACGGCCTCGTGGGAGTCCCCCATCGGGGTAGAGCAGCATCAGCAACAGGCCGACCCCCCCACACCGACCACGTCCACCAGCTACACGCCCCTGACGGCGGCGGATGGCTGGTACGCGTACTGTTTCGACCGTGGAAACGGCCAGTACACACGCCTCATCCCGGCCGATATGCTTCCTCCGCTGCGAGACATCCCGGCGGTCCAGCAGGGCCGTCTGGGCATGATTGTGCTCCCGCAGCCCCGGAGTGGCCAGGCTTGGGCAAAGGCAAACGGGCCCGCGAGCCCCGCCGAACCGGCCGGCGTCAGAGTAAGGCGTCTCAGCCGTCGTGGTGATGTATTGCATTTCCCCGGAGAATTACTAAGGTGACACATACAGACGCCACCCGTTACGCCAGCGCCACCCGCAGACAACATCCAGGTATGGCCTCCCCCGCGTCACGGAGACGCCAATGCACGTCATACCACCCCTAATACCTACACGCCGGGCATGACCGGCTCCAAGGGACGGGAGGCAAGACACGAGGGGGGCTAACACGGCAGTGCAGACACACATAGACGCCATCGTGGCCACGACGCCGTCGACGCCGACCCAGCCGGGCCAGGGTTCGTTATCGGGCCCGGCCTTGGCCTCGGCCTCGGCCTCGGCCGCTTCGGCTGCTCGTGCCCGTGCCCACGCCCCTGGGAAGATGCCCCTCGCCGGCGGCGGTCACGGCAGTCTGCAAGACTCGTACCACGCCGCGTCGCCGCCGCCGCCGCCGCCGCCGCCGCCGCTGCTTCCGCCGGCCCCGTTCCCGGCGCGGCGGCCCAAGGTCTACTGCGACAAGTGGGTGCACGAGGGCGTCTGCGCCTTCACCCAGCAGGGCTGCAAGTACAAGCACGAGATGCCCCTGGACAAGGTGACGCAGCACCAGCTGGGCCTGTTCCACGGCCTGCCGGCTTGGTGGAAGAAGCACCAGGCCGAGCTGGCCCGCCAGCGCGAGCCCGCCGGCGGCGGGGACAGCGGGCCCGAGCCCGAGCCCCGGCTCCTCGGCGAGGGCGGCGGACGCGCCAGCCACGCGGCCGCCCCCCGCCACTCCCACCATCACCAGCAGGGCGGCGGCGGTCCGGGCCTCGTGGGCGCCCGCGGCGGGCGGACGGCCGCCGGCGCCTCCGCCCTGGGCAACAACAACAACAGCAACAGCAACAGGCCGTGGAGACGCGCGGCCGGCCCGGCCGTGGCCGATGGAAACAGCACCCGCCACCACCTCGGCCCGCCGTTGAGCCCGCGCCGTCTCGGCGCTGGCGGCCGTCTCCCGGCGGCGGCCGCGTCGGACCTGGTCCCCTCTTGCGGGGCGGCTCTGGGTAGGTTTCCTCCTCCCTCCATCCTATGCCCCTATCCCCGCCTCTCATGGCGTGTGCCCCCAGTGTTGACAAGGGAGCGCCGCAGCGCCCTGGAACAAGTCCCCCTACGGCCCCATTGCGCCCCCGACGCCGGCCCCGAACCCGTCCCTGCTCCTGCCGACGCGCGCCGTGGCCACCAACAACCCCTACGCCACGCTCGAGGCCATGGACGAGGATCCCGACCGCGGCGCGGCGCGCACGGGTTGAACCAGCCCCCCTTCGGTGCCGGCCCACGTCCCTGACACCCACACCCATCCTCCTGCCCTCCTCGGTTTTCCCCTGGACCCCTCGGATCACGAAGCATGACTGCGGCGCGGGATAGAAAATTCTTTTATGGCATTTGCGACAACTGCGGGATGCTTTCTTACACCGTCGTTCCTGCAGAAAAAAAAAAAAAAACCTCGGCAGCAATTGCCCTTGGAGCGCCTGGTTCGCGACGGTCCGCGCGTGTCCCCCCCTTCCCGGTGTCTTTTGTTTGGCTTCGTTGATTCTCTGCTTTTGCTGTGTATTCGGTTTCCTTTGCCTTTCAAGAACGGAGACAGGAAACGATCCTGCTTCCTTCTCTCTCCCGTTGCCTTGGCCTGCTAACCGTTCGGCATGGTTGTCTCGTCGAGCATCGCATGGCGGCCCATGCCGCACCGGCTGGGTTGGGCGGGGAGGCCTCCTGCTTGGAAATTCCCCAGAAAAACCCGACGCATGTATTATAGAACAGAAACACGAGAGCGGGGAGTCTCCGGGGACGCCGCCGCCCCCTCATTTGGGGGGCGACGAGAACACGATTGATGAGCCACGGCGAATAGAAACCCCAGCTTCGCGTTTTCCTCCCCGGCTCCCTCGGCCGTCTTCAGCCCGCGCGTGGCGAGAGAGGCCCGACGGGGCGGCTTCGTGCCATGTTCCCACCCCCATCATCGCTAGGTTCGTGCTCGGCACCGGCCACGTGTCCAGCGAGCGTGCCGAGCACGTTCTCCTCCACGCCCATGTCCCCCGATTACGGCTTGTTGGCCCCCTTTGGGGACCCCGTCCCGAATGGGCGGGGAGCGGATCAAGGACGGCACGGTAACGGGATGGCCGGTTCGTTTCAGCCTCTGCTCCCTAGGGACTTGACCCACAGGCAACGGCGGCGTCACTAAAGCCATTCTTCACCTGTTCGCTCAACAGGCATAACGACTGGACTGCCCGCCCATCAGGGGGGGCCTTTGCGCTTGTTCCACGGGTGAGGGGCAGCAACAATATACACTAGGGCATTTTATCTAAAAGGAAGGGGGGGTGGGGGCGGGTTGCGATGGGTTAGTACGTGGCAGCACAAGGGAGAATCATGAGTATGAACAAGGCATACCCGGTCGTCGCCCTTGGGAACCAGCACTCAGTCGATCCGTCTTCTCACGCTTCATTTCGTACTAGCTCTCAACATTCGACTCGGCGTTCCGTGGCGCCTCACAAAAATGACCAGCCGCAAAGCTATGTGAAGTACTTGACTAATGCCCCAAAGAGAGCAGCAGCAGCCTCAGGCCGGGCCGTTGCTGGCTCGAAGCCCTTTCCCCAGTCTATAATGGGGGCCTTGGAGCCCAGAAGCATATCTCCAGGTCCGGCTTCCTCCTGAGCCACTTGATCAGGAACACACATTGGAGATGTACACTCTCTCGCGTCCGGGGTTGCGGGTGCCATCTCGCATCGGGCTCCCTGTCTGGGTGCTATGAGAAGCCGCGATTCATCCGCCGATGCTCTTATGCCCATCGAAGCCCGACGCCGTAACCCAGTCGCTAGAACCAACTTTTGTTTCATACACGGACTGCTTACACTGCCCAAGTATCCAAATGGCGTCGAGTATGATATACAAGCTGCGAGACCAGGGGCAAGTCCCTCCATGCATGGCCTATCCAATCTGATCAAGTATCCAGTGCTAAGGAGGATAGACTGTGTACAATAATGCCCTGATCCGATCCGATGACGCCGAGAATCACTGGGCGGCAAAACCTCGCCGCGGTTCGAAAAGCGCCCAAACGCCATGCCATAATCAGACCCAAACCACATCTCCCTAGTCTCATGGTGCTATCTTACTCCCCTCTCTTCTCGGACCGCAAAGAGGTGCTATCTCTTCCCTTCGATCCTGTCGCCTGGAGCCCTCGTTTCCCCGGGGGCTTCCGCCCAGGCCTGCTCCGTGCTGGGATATTCGCTCGGTACGCTGCTATGTTGACTGGCGTGGTCCTCGTCAACACCGTTGGTCCCTAGGTCTTGGCCCACCTTCATAACCTCCTCCGTGGCTTCCTCCGTGGCCTCCTCCGACTCCGACTCGGTAGCTTCTTCGTCCGTGGCATCAAAGTCCACGTCGCTCATGGCGGCGTCATCGTCGACAAAGACATCCACACTCTGAAAGGAGGCCTCGGGGTCCATGTTCTCTTCATCTTCGATGCCGGGCCAGGGCTCGTCCTCGGGCAGTGGTTGGGGCTGCGCATACTGCATAGCATCCTGCCAGATTTCGTCCTCGTCGCGCCGACGGCGGGGATGACCCAGATCCAGCATGGCGCCATCGTCCGAATCGTTCCCCTCCCCGCTGTTGCCGCTGTTCGACTCTGTTTCACTGCCTCGGTCCTCTTCGACATCCATGGCACCACCGTGGGGCCGCGGATCGACGTAAGGCGCATTGCTATAGGGAGTGGCGTAGAATGGCGTCGTCTGCCGGTAAACAGACCCGTAGGCAAACATGTCGGGCATCGGACTCGGGCTGGCAGTGCTCCAGCGTGGCGTGGTCCGCCTCAAGCGAGCCGAGAGAGGTATAGATGGCGACCGGGTGTCCCGGCGCCGTTTAGCCATCGCGTAGGGATGGGCCAAGCTACTGTTGGCTCGGACAAGCTGCGGCGAGGTGTGGCGGTCATGGCCCTGTACTTGAGCATTGCCTAGCCCCACCGACATGAGCCGTCGCCTCGCATGCCCGGGTGACGTGAGGGCAGGTAGGTTTGTTGGTGGCACCGACTTTGTCCGCACTTGGGGAGGCCGAGAGACGGACGGTCTGCGCTCTTGCAGCGGGACAAAGGGGGATGGCCCACGGCTGCGCGGGCCCACCGAATAGGAAGGCGTCTGTCCGGTGTGGCTTTGGCAAAATACCAAAGGACTTGGGCTTATACTTGTCATTCTGAACCGGGGCTGCGCGGCCTGGCGCTGGCTCAAAAACGAGCTGCTGGACTCGCTCGAAGTATAGTCGTCCAGTCGTTCATGGTGCGACCAGCAGCCCTCCATGGCATCTGCCTCAGGAACTGCCAGCTCGCCACTCTGGGAATTCGGGTACACCCGGCTAAGCTCCCGCAGGCGCTGCCAGGACCACCCATTTCCGTAGGCGTCTTGATCTTGAATGTAGGCTTCGGGTTGTGTGACGTACATTCGTTGCACCCCAGTAGCTTTCATGACGACGCTCGAGCTGAGGAACGCAACGTCCCACGTGGCTGGTGTAATCATTTCGGCGGGCGATAGGAAGCGGAGACGAGAGTCCTTATGGATCTTGCGGAGAGGGACCCACGGCTGTTGTAACCCGAGGAACTGGCTTGCCTTGGAGAGAGCGGTTGCGCCGTGGTGCCCAGTAGTTTGCACCCGTGAGAAGGCGCCGAGCCCCCCAAAGGCGGCCGACAGTGCCTGCTGGACACTGCGAGCATCAGGCCCACGGATAGACACCGTCTTCACGAGACCACGGCTCCTGAGCCGCTGTTCTATCCTGCCGTCCGGGGGGCAGGCGCGCGGCAACAGCCACTCTGATTCTGCTTCGGGGCCACGCCAGTCATTGAGCATGGGGGACGGCGGCGGCGGCATGACGGTAGAGCTGCTTGGGAGCAGGGTCCACTGGTCCGCGTCCAGGGTACTGCCACCCGACGGGACACGTTGGCTGGTAAACTCGGGTGGTTCTTGCCACACTCCTTTGAGGGGGAACGGCAGGAAGACAACCTCAACTTCCCACGGCTTGGCGTGGGTTGGAATCGAAAGCCGCTGTAAGCGGTTGAGCTCGGCCCGGAGGTCCCGGAGCTCATCGTACAGCTGAGCACGGTCGCTGGCATCGCTCGACGTGGAGGCTACACTAGCTTGCCTGCTAGTGACGCTGCTTTCGTCGTTCAGCGCCTTCTCCAACTCCTCAACACGAGATTCAAGTTCCGTAACCCTGAGATCCGTGTGGTCGTGTTTATCGTAGCAGTCCTCATGGGCACTGCCATCGAAGGAAACGTTTTCAAGCCTTTCAAGGCGCTCGTCATGGCATTGTACCGTTTTAGACAACACCTGCAAGTCCCCGCGGCGCGGCGCGTCCATGGGATCCATATGCCTCTCCTCCACACGCCGGACAGACCTGGGCGTGTTGGCAATAGTGGGTGAACCGTCGGCAGATGCAATCGGGCTTGGTTCTACCGGTAAGCCGTTATGACCGCGAATGTCCTCGGGCCCCTCCGCTAAGGGCGCCCGTGCTTTGGACTTTGTACCACTCAGCGACTGAAGCCCCTTCCCATTGAAGGGCGCCAAATACCTTCTTCGTACTGAAGAGGTCGTAGAACTAGGTTGTGATGGTAATAAACATTGGCTTGGTATGGCTGGCATTGGATTAGTCGGCTGGGTCGGCTGGGATTGGATGAAGTGGCCCCAGCTCATCGTGTCCGGAATGGAGTGCTCTTTGGCGGCAGTCGCTTGCTCTTCCGGGAAGGCGTAGGCTCCCATGCCAAAGTCGCCTGGATATGGCCCATTGTTTGGGGTGTGGAAGTCCACCACAGGAGCTGGCGTTGGTGGCACATGGGGGGGTGGCATGTGGAAAGAAAGCTCAGGCAGTACGGGAGTGAGTGGCTCGCGGTTCGACCTCGGCGGCTCGTTTTCCTGGCCGGAGTTTGGCGGAGGGGCCATGACGACGGGCGGAGGAGTGGGAGTGGGGGTCTGGCTGTCCCGGGTATCATCGTGGAAACAGGCGTGATGTGAGCACATACACCAAGCAGTCTGGTCGACGGCCGCTTGGCCCAAGGATAGTCCCTGGGAGTAGGGCGAGAAGCCACGAGGACTCCCTCTTCCATCCTGGCTGACGGCGGCCCGGCTCCAGAAACGGCGGCAGCCGCAGCGGGGACCACTCGCTCCCTGAGTCAGATCCACGAAGTTGCATTGCCCCGAAGGGAGCGCGGGTGCGGGCGCGGGCACGGGCGCAGGCGAGCTTCCCGTCATGGCGCGTCCATCGCTGTATATGTCGAAAAAAGAGGCGCTCGGGAGAGGGTAGTCGGTGGTGGGTCCTGCCATTGGGCTGCGTGGGCAAGCATCGGTAGCGCGAGAGGTGGGAGTGGTAGCGAGCGCAGTGATGAGGAGAAACGGTCCGCGCAATACGAGCAGCTCGAACCGCAACAATCCTCGGGGCTGGATCGCGGGCAGACGAGGAGGCCTAGCACATGGCTCTGCGCCTGTCCAGCTGGCTCATTGGCCGGTCCAGAGGGGGGCAAGAGATGGCGGTCGCTGTTCCGGGACGAGCTCAATTCGCGCGTCAGAGGGCGGGAGTTTCACGGCGGCCGAGTCGATGGCAACGGGGTTGCGTCGCGCGTCGGAGGAGACGGCCTTTATGTACAGCGAAGGACAGCAGGCGGCGAGCGCGTCGGGGAGAAGAGAGTCGCGCGAGCAGGCGCGAGCGAGGTCGTAGGAGTCGAACAGGTAAGGCAACGATGTATGGATGGGAAGCTGAGGCAGCGTCGGTCGGAGTTGGGATCTGCGGCCAAAGCGGATGGATGGATGCTTGGGCGGCACGCGGTGGTGGGTGGTGGGGCTTATCTTGGCCGCGCCCTCCCTCTCCAGCGCCAGCATTTTCAGTGGGGATCTGTCCATACCTGCCCGGCTGGGGCATCTCGCGACATGCTGGCCGGGATCACTTGCCTACATCGAGCCGGCCTGCATCGCGCTGACGTTGGCCCGCGAGACGATGACTCGAACCCGCTTGCCGGCTCAGGGGCGGGCATCGAGGGTCCGGGGTTGAGGCGTTCGGCAGGCTGCTCGACGGGAGCGAGCAGTTCGGCGGAGCCCAGGGCGTTTGTGATCCATGTCTTTCTTGCCTGTAGCGCATTCACGTCGGGCCTGGCGACGCTTCCTCGGACGCGTAAAGTGGAAAACGCGGCCGAGTGCCTGTCGGCCTATTGGCCCACGATCCCTGCCCGCCTGTCCGACCTGCCCGTCGGACCGAACGAGGACGCAGGGCCGCGACCGGGAACAAGATGACATGTCTCGGTGTGCACATCTACTTCTCCTGCTCCCGCGCCACCATCCCACGCATCATCAGGGAGGTGACGCACGCTCATCCCCAGCGTGCCGCCTCGTCAACGACGGCGAGCTGCTCAATGCCCAAGCAACGCCCACCACCCACGCAGTCGACTTATGTAGACCGCTCTGAGCGAGCTGGGGGTCCGCTCATGGGAATTGACTTTGCGGCTTGCGCTTTCGTGCAACCGCCATATCCCTCACGGCGCAAACGATAAGTCCGTCATTCTTAGGCCTAGTCCCGTCCTCTCCGGAAACTAAGACAGAGGTGTATTTCCATGAACAATGCTGATGCTAGTAATGCCGTTGCGTGTCATCGTCGTCGTCGTCGTCGTCGGCACGAGATGCTGAACCTCCTCTTGCACACCTGAGAGGCCCCAGTCACCTGTGCCCGTCTAGAGTACAGTCGCTCGCTCGCTTCTAAGAACGCCGGTACTGATGAATAGGTATGCATGCCCAGCTCAAATCTCGCCCCAACTTCCCATGGGGCCAGCAGCCGCAATCAGGGAGCCCGTACCAACCGAGCCTGCGCCAATATCCCAGTAGTGCCGGGACGAGCAGCTACTTTTCCTCCTCCGCGTGCTGTGACTGGCACAGCTAGATGTGTGCCGGTAGTGCACCGGGCTCGACGGCGTTGTGGCCCTCAGCGCCCGCCGCTCGGCAGGGCGAGACCTCGACACCAAAGGGTGGTGCTGCCGCACCCTGGCAGCCTTTGCTGCTACATCTGACGAGTTGGACGTCGCGAGGTGCGGGTTGCCCGAAACGTTCCCCGAACTGCTCGGTCGGGACATGAAGCGCGACCGTAAATAGCGGAAAACAAGCCTCACGTCCAAGTCCTGCTCCCACTCCTCCTTGGTGAAGATGGCGCTATTGGATCCCTCATTCTGCTCGTGAGAGGCGGTTCGTCCCGTGGAGGGGTTTGTTAACGGGGCCGGGGGTGCCACGGTTGGCTTGAACTCGGGCATCGAAACAGGTGTTGCTTGCGCCGCAGTGACTCGGGACGCGTCGTTCAAAGATTCGGGAATAGGTGGCAGCCCTGCATAGGGAATTGGCGCCTGCTGTACGCGCGAGTAAGTTGAAAAGGCTCCCGGATGGCCAGACAGCTGGTTGACAAGCATTCCCAGCTCGCGTGAAATGCGCTCCAACGCACGAAGCTGCCAAGCCTCATCCTTGACGTCTTCCATCGGCACATCGTCGTCCGTCTTGCCTACTGCGCTCAGGGCTTTGGGAGTGGCGCACAGGTCATCCTCTTCCGGCAAAGCTTCGCCGAACAGGATAGATAACAAATGGTCGTCGATGCCGAGCAGGTCGCGGATGATTTTGCGTGTAATGCGCCCCCATGCACTTTCGCCGTTGCCGTCTAGCATGGCACTGGCATGCTGATCGTGCCACGCCTCGGCCGGGTCCACCTCGTCCAAGCTGGCCTCCGCGGGAGGGGCAGTCACTTCCTTGTCCCGCGACTGCGCGTTGGAAAGGTTGGCAGCCGAGCGACGGCGTCGGGTTTCTTTTTGGATCTCCGCGAGGAGGAACCGGCTGTGTTCCAAACGCCAGGCTTCTATGCGTTGCATCTTGTCCATCTCACGCTGCTGGCCCTCCATCTCGGCCTGGGCCATCTCGAGGCTTTCACGCCGCCGCTTGACCCGGCGCGGATTGTATTGCTCAAAGGCGTACAACCGGTCCTGTGCATCCGCACCCATGCCTTCGTGGTCCAGCCGGAACGAGCCGAGCCCATCGTGGGCAGGAAGGACAGGCGCGGTATGCGCAATGCCGTGGGGCGTGTTGATCAGGTTAGGTATTGAGCGGAACTCGGGCAAGTGGCTGTCCAAGCTGTCGAGCTCGGCGTCCTCGTCATCTTCTTCATCCTCGCCGACGGCGCTTGCCAGCTGCTGCTGGCTGGTAGTCACCTCGGAACGTACGGCCGAGTTGAGGCTCCCGAGGTCGCTCAGCTGCGAGCGTCCTGGTGTTGACTCGGTGTGATGCGTCGGAGTAAGATAGGAGGTGGTAGTGCCAGCATCAGTCGCGGGCGCGAAGAGAACCCATGTTTGCGACTCATCCGCGGCTTGCGTGGCGGCGGGCTGTTGCGGCGGGTGAGTATCTTGGTAGTCGTCGTAGTCGATGGTGGGACGGAACGCCCGCTGGGTGGGCTGCCGCGTCGGCTGGTGGAAGGCCATGGTGGAGGGGCGGGCGGTGGTGCGATGGGGACAATATTCTGCCCGACTGGGAGGAAAACCCAGCGGGGAGTGCTATGGTTCGCTAGCCGATGGGAGAGAGGGAGAAGAAGGAATAAAAAGAAGCCGACGAGATATCGCCTTGCAGCAAGAGACAAGGAGGACTAGGCGGAGGTGTCGTCCGTCGACGGACGGGCAGGCCCAGTAACCAGGTCCCGATACGGTATGTCGGTATTATGCAATGCAAGGATGAGGTGGTGGTTAGTGGATCAGGTTTGCTGGCTGCACGCGGCTAAGGCAAGGCAAAGGCAGGCTGGGGGGGGGTTGATCATGGACGGCACCGATGGCCAGAGGGAAAAAGGGGAGAACGACGTCGTGTAGGTTGTTGCACTCGGTAAGCTGAAGGTTGTTGTTGGTTGAACTTTTCTGCAGGGCGAGATCGCTAAATTGGTTGGCATGGGGGGGGGGGGGGGGGGGGGGGGGGGGGGGGGGGGGGGGGGGGGGGGGGGGGGGGGGGGGGGGGGACTAAGAGCAGGCTACTTGGGTGGTGAGGCAGTGACTGGGACAGAAGAAACACCTGGACAACCAAAGGGGGCGAGCGGCACAATAAAGGGCGAAGGTCCCGTGCATACAGACGACACAGCAGCTGGAGGTCAGATAAGAGGGATCGATGTACTGGCTCAGTTGCAAGAGGGAGGGGAGGGCCGGCAGGACAAGACGAAACTGGCCCCAATGATGAAAAGGCATGTCAGCTGGCTGGGGTCGCATCCATGCCGACCGTGATCGCGTGCTGGCAACTTGACTCCAGGCTGTGTGGGATGATGTACTTGGCCGTATGTACGGGCAACCAACCTACATGGATCTTGGATGCTAGTCCAGGTCGGCGGTGGGAACAAACAAACAGACGATGGCGCGCCAAGCCCCAGTGCCAGCTTGCCAGCTTGCCAGCTCTCCAGACGTGCTCCGTACGCCTGCTTGATTCGGTAGTAGTGGACGGGAGGGAAGATACCAAGATGCATCTCCCACGTAGCGGGGGCGATCCTGCCATATCCCTCGTCCATCGATTACCTATTCTGCGTCTTCTTTTCCCCACCCCCCTGCGCTGCTATGTAGCTGTAAGCATCATCCATTCTTCCGTCCATCCAGCTCGAGCCCGATGAATGGACGGGTGGGCGCCCGATCACCCGGTCGGCTGCTGCATACAGTAGGACAAAGCAACGGGGCTCGTTTCCGGCGGCCAGTCCGTTCTCCCCGTACCGTTGGCTGCGCACTATACCGACCTCGATGTGGAGGATGGATGGCCTTGAAACAAGAAGAAGCGAGAGGCACGGCTGCAGGAGGGCCACCCACCTACCTCGCCAACTCCCAAGGTTTCCTCCTATTGTTATATACATGCAAATAAAGTGCCCCCAAAGATATGCACTTGCTACCTAGGTGCCTTTCTTGGTCGCCTTCTACTCTCCGACCAGGCGAGTGGTACAAGAGGGGGCGGGACGCGCAGTGTAAGGTACACTTACTTGGCGTAGCGTGAGTGTGGCCTGAAAATCGTCGGGCAGGTCGGCTCCTAGGCCGTCTGTCTAGCCCAGCCGCCTTGATGGTGTCATTCCTCCCAACCAACCATTCGTCCAACCACTCACCACATTCGGCATGGGATGTTCAAGCTTCGTTCCAAACCACGCCCGGCCAGCCCCGAAACCTGCCCTCCCTCCCCCACTTGGCTACCTTATCAGTGCATGATAGGCAAAGGCAGAGAGGGCCGAAACGGCACCAGGGACTTTGGCCTTGCAACCAGGGACCCTGATTGCCTAAGGGTGAGCCCGAGTCTGCACCGCAAATCGACCGGGAAAGGCGGCCTTGGCACCGTGAGACAGGTGTCCCCCCGGTTCATTCCAGCCATCCCAGGCTTGCGCCGCTCGCGCCGCTCCATTGATGGATACGTAGCGTGCCGCCGCCACTCCCCCAGTCTGACAGCCCATTCATCGTTTTTCCCGAGCCGCCTGATGCCATGGCCGTGGCCGTATTTCGCAACCATACACGTGTCGAGTCCCCGTATAGCCACCAACGAAGGAGGATGGAAACCAGCTTTACGACCCCAGTAGGCAGTTCCGAACCTGGGACTCGTTGAATGCCCCTCGGGATTTCGTCCCATATCGTACGTCCTCTCGAGGAGGCGACCCGGCCTGCCCGCCAAAGAGTCGGTGAAGGATTTAGGAACTGGACACCCCCAGATGGATGGCTAGCCCAGCCATGATAAACATTGCACGAGTCTGAGATCCCAACAAACAGCATACACGGCCCCTCTCGAGTTGATCATTCTCACAGAAGGCCCGGCTTCAAATGGTCTCTCAGTGCCATCTGGGAGCTGGCATAGCGTGCTATTTGCTTGGGCGGGCTTCTTATCGCGGCGCTAGCGGCAGTAGCGATAGACTATATCGCGGGCTAAGTTCGTTACCGGAATGTGCGTCGCGTGGGACTGTCGGATTCAGACGACCAAAAAGCGGCCAGCCCGTCCAGTCCGCAGGCCGTGGAAGACAAGCTGATAAGCAGCAGTTGTGTCTTGGGTCGGCGAGCTATGCCATCGTTGTACGACTAGTAGCGCGACATGAATCGCTCCAAATGTCGTCCTCGCGTGTGAAGCTGCAGGAGATGGCCCCATCCCATCCATCGGTCTTCCCATGTTTCTTGTATCTACTAATCTGTACGACAAGGTTGGCTGACATGCCGGCCATTGTAGTCAATTGGCTGCATGCACCCGGTGTCCACAGATCCTCCCTTGCGCCAAGGCACGTACATACTCATTGTCCCTTGTTTGTATTGGTAAGGGCAAAGGGTTTTTGGGCGGCCTGGATCTCCCTGACTCAGTTCGCGCCGGCGCTATCGGACAGAGAAATGGGAGTAAACGTCCCAGGAATAGGCTCCAGATTCTAGTGGGAGGTTCTGTGGGGTTCTCCTGGAGCGAGAAACGGCCACCTGATGCCTTGATCTGTTCCTAGGCTGTCTACACAAAAGGCCGACGTAAAGCTCCGTTCCTTGCCGTCGGTACCGGCCTTGGGTGTCTGTGTAACACTGCCCGCAGTCCTCCAGCCCGGCTGGGACGCAGACTGCCTGACGGCCTGCTCCAAGGTGTCCCGAGAATGCGATCAGCGACTTCGGTCCGTATTCGGTACGATTGTAGTACTCATGTGTACCTCAGGGCGGCGGCGGCCCGACACAGCTATGTATAGCGTGGAAGCGCATTGCGTAATATTGCGGCTGCTCGCGGCTGTGGATCTCTCCACTACCCATCGTTGGGTCTTTGTTTTTCTCGCGTTCTTTTGCTGTGGATTCAGAAGTCGGCGGTTCCAGCATTCCCGAAGATTCGTTTATGGGCTTGTAGCATGGTCTTGCAGATATGATTTTGGCGGGATCATTGAACTGACACTGCTGGAGAGGAGCCCCCCAAGGGACGGCTTATATATCACCAGGAGTGTCTGCAACTGAGCATGTTTGGGGCAACGCCGACGGGCACAGACGAACTACCGGCGGCCACTATCTCTAAAACGAGGGGCTGTAACTTGGTGGAAGATGCGGCCCTGTAGATCCAAGTTCATCTATCCATACATCAGCCCGTTCCGCCCGAGGAACTCGACTCTCGGTGGCAACAGGCCCTAATGTACGTCAATCGACGAGGAACTCTTGTCGCACATGCTTCTGCCGACGCTTTCCGTTTAGTAGCAGTCCTTGTTCCCTGGGTGTTACCCACAGAGGGTCTGGTGACGGAGACACTGGGAGGCAGCATTCAGTAGATGTGTCCGGACGGTGCACATGTGAAGGCGTGAATGTGGCATACGGCCTAGCACTGTGACCATATCAAGATCAATCTGTTCCTTGCGTCGTCCACCGAGCTACCCGCCAAATTGGTAGGCAGTGTAAAGGGTGCCCGGGCACACATGACCAAATGGCAGAGAATGGTTGTCCAGGAAAGAAGATTGCAAAGTCGGGGGGATCGCAATTATACCACTATACATGGTGTGAAATCCAAGCCCATGTGCTCATCAACGTCACACGACCGCGTACAGGAAAGTATGAGCTGGCGGTAACAATGTGGCGTGGTAGGGAAAAGAACTGGTAATTGTGCTTTGATGATGCAAATGCAAATTCCTTGATTGACTGCTTTACACAGTGCTATCTGGTAGCCGAATCAAACGCCAACCCGTATCCCATTGCTTCTCATGACGAAACAGAACCAATCTAAGCCTCGGTGAAAGCGGCAGGGAAACGCTTCATGTTGTTGGCCAGAGAGCCCTTGTTGGAAAGGAACTGGACGTAGGCACCGTCGACCTTGACGCGGCCAGCAGCCTTCTTCTCCAGGTACTCCTCGCGGCGGAGGGGGGTGAAACCCCAGTTCTTGGAGACGATGATCTTCTGGCGACCGGGGAACTTGTACTGGGAGCGGCGCAGAGCCTCGAGAGCGATGGCGCGGTCTAGAGTTGTGGTCAGCAGGGCGGTTCAGGTCCGGGATATGATGGAGCGAAGACATACTAGAGTCGCGAGTGCGCACACTGAGGATGATCTGGCCAATGTTGACACGGGCGACAGTGCCGTTGGGCTTGCCCCAGGCACCACGCATACCGGTCTGCAGTCTATCGGCACCAGCGCAAGACAACATCTTGTTGATACGGACGACGTGGTAAGGGTGGGCACGGACACGGAGGTGGAAGGCCTCCTTTCCGGCGTACTTGACCAGGTACTTGTTGGCGCAAATACGGGCGGCCTCGAGGGCCTCGGAGCTCAGCTGCTCATACTCGTTGGAAACGAGGTGGATGCAGAGAGGGAAGTCGTCAACATTGGCCTTCTTGCGGCCAAGATCGAAGATTCGGATCTTGGGGTCGGGAACACCACGGTTGAACCGAGACTTGGGATACGGCTAGAGTTCACCATGTCAGCATTCCATCATTTCGTCATTCTTTTCCCACTCAGCGGGAAAAAACAGCACGTGCGATTCTGACCGGACGACGGATGCAGAGCGAAAGAAAAATCCCGGCATGACCTCTGGTTTGCGAGTCACTGCCGCTCCGCAAGTGACATCCAGAGATGCCATCATTTCCGTCCCTCGCAGCCCGGCCACGGGATGCAGCGGTCCCAACCCGATCGTACATGGCCCCTGTTCGCCATGGGCCAAAAATGTGTGCTCACCTTGTTCTTGCAGTATCGGTAGCAACGGGCGGGGCGACGGGCCATCTTGACGGTATTGCCTGCGGCGGTTGTCGTGTGGGTGGATGGGGGGTTCTGGTGATGTCGTCGGGAGAGTCGAGAGAGAGTCCACCCGCTGATATGAGAGGAACTCGTTTCGTTGCCAGGCTTGATTTCAAATCATTACTGGAACTTTTGCGAAAGTGGCGGGTGGCGTTTGATTGGTCATGATTCCGTTGAATAGGTGGGTCTATTAGGGCTTTGCGTCTCTGTCCAGCGCAAACACCCGGCTCGGATGAGCGCAGGCCCCACAATGCAGGCCGCACAGCTCGTAGTGTCCACTCTTGCGATTTGGCACTTCTTTATCTTGCGCGGTATTGAAAAGTCGCACGGCCAGGACTTCTTCAACATCACGATCAAAGCCTCCATCCCACCCGACACCGTCCCAGTCGCCAACTAACAGCAGTCAAGATGGTCTCCAAGAAGGTATGCCCATTTTGTCCCCAAGCTTTCGGGCGATCGCCTTGCCGTGCCTGGATGCAGCGCTGACAATCCGAACAGTCGAAGAAGGACTCCAACTCTCTGACCTCGCGCCTGGCGCTGGTCATGAAGTCTGGCAAGGTCACTCTCGGTTACAAGTCGACCCTGAAGAGCCTGCGCACCGGCAAGGCCAAGCTCGTCATCATCGCTGGCAACACTCCCCCTCTCCGCAAGTCGGAGCTCGAGTACTACTCCATGCTGAGCAAGGTCGCTGTCCACCACTTCGCCGGCACCAACGTAAGTTAACGATTATATATATGCTTGTGTTCGTCTGGACAAAGAAGAAGTGGTTTCGAGGTCCCCTCCACCATGGATTTGCCCTTTGATCGCGGCCCGCGGACCTTGTGTCCCAGTGCCAACCCAGCGAAAAAGTCTCCTGCAGACTTTGGAGGGTAATGACCAATGGCTAACGTACTCCGCCACACAGATTGAGCTCGGCACTGCCTGCGGAAAGCTCTTCCGCTGCTCTACCATGGCCATCCTCGACGCTGGCGACTCGGATATCCTGTCCGACCAGCAGCAGTAAATTTGACCATCTTCTTCCACGGCGTTACGGTCTATGGTCTGGGTTTTAAAAAGGTCATGTCGTCATGAGAACGGCCACCCATGGGGTCGATTTTACTTGCACCGTCGTGCGAGGCTTCCCAATCACCTGCGTCTAGGATGCATCTCGAGTAGTTAGGAAAAATCCGATACGTACCGAGCATCCATCTGGATAGAGGAACTTTTCAGTTGTCATAGACGACACAGTGATACCCAATTTGATGACAAATGAACACATACCATGGCCCCGAACCGAATTCTTTGTGACAGCCGGGTGGCAAGGAGGGCTTGAATCTAGCAAGGTTCTTTGCCTGGTTCGCCGGGTCTGCGCATCGAAGCATTCGTCGGTAGTGGCCATAGCTCCTCAGGGTAGTAAGGAGAGGGAGAGGAACTTGATGTCTGGCTTCGAGAAGGGGCTGATAGAGTCTGCCGGTGGGACAAACTGCGGGTGGACGGACTGGCGGATATCGACCAGCCATGGCAGCCCCTAAATTAACAGCCCGATTCGAGTCGGTGCCAGCAGGGCCGGTCCTGTCGCTACGCGAGGCCGCTGATGAACAGTCGTACGGGATGGACACATAGACACCGGTGTAGCAGTCCGTTCGAGTGCACAGCCAACGTCATGTGTATGCCGTGGCATAGAGAGCACGCGGCGGCAATGCAAAGCTCTAAGGAGAGGACGAACACACTATGAGCGAGGGTTGAAGCGTGCACAAAGGTCGTGGGGTTCGTTTCCTTCCCCCACAGCAGCCAAGGTTTGTTTCCATGAGGGCCCCTTTGCCAGTGCCCGCCACGGTGCCCAGTGCTTCCCGGACCAGGCGTCCTTGCTGGGGTCCTAGTAAGCCTCGGTAGGGTGGTGGGCACGGCGGAAGCGTCGGGCACATGATCCATAGCCGCCATAATACCACCTTCCACATGGTCTGGGGCAGATGCATGAACGCCTGAAATTGCATTTAAGCATCTTAATCTGGCAACGGACGGGGAGCGACAGTGGTATTGCGGTTCTGGGGCACAGCAGGTCTATCCAAGACTGTGGGCATGGAGGGATGGAGGGTTTGGCTGCGCAAAGCGACGACGGCCTTGGAATCCGATGAGGCCGTCGCCGTAGCCCCTCTGCGTAGGTGCGTGGGCCAATGCGCCCAAGCCAGAGAGAGGTACTTGGGCCAGTTGCAAAGTCAAGTCAACTGATCCAATGCTCGCACGGCCCCTCCGGTATCCCGCATGGGCGTGCTGAACGGATAACAACGTCTGCAAGACGAGACATGCGTTTGCGGGTTGGCGACTTTTTGACGTGCAGAGGAGGGGGAGGGGCTGGCGGTTCTGCGTGGACATGGGCGTGGGCGTGGGCGTGGGCGCGGGCTTGGACGATGATCGGTCTGGCTCGCTGCAAATGCTATGACGACGGTCCTTAGCCCAGTCCCGGGCAAGGCCCTGCAACTATCGGTCGCCAACCTGAGTTGCCCGCCACGGATCGCTCTCCCCGTTCTAGGACCTGGCCCTCGGTAGTACCAGGCGGTCAACAAATCACCCAGTCACCCAGTCTCTGCCCCCAATCCCCCCTTACAAGCACCCCGACATATCCCACTTATCCAAGCCGCGATGCCAGGGCAGTTCCAGTCTTCCTCGTGAGTTGGTTCGTTGACAAGCCGCGACCGGAGTTTCCGAGAACCAGGAGCCTAGCAGAATGGACCGATTCGGAAAGCACTGGCGGACCGGGACAAGGAGCGGCCGGCCGGGCAACGAGGCATGCCGTCGACATAGCGGCCCTGGGCGGTGGGCTGGTCCCATGCCTCCTAGGCTGGCACTGGCACTCCCACCAGCCAGGGCTGGTTGCCGTGACTGCACATATGGAACTGGGAGACTCCGGGACCCTCCAACGCTTTGCCGCCCCCGTGCTGACCAAATTACCGCCCTGCACCCGCAGGCATGGATGTGCGGATGTAGCCACGGGTTTCGAGCATTGACAGGGTGAAATAAGTACACTCCGCCGGGCAGGGCTTTGTCCAGGGCGCACCTTGAGGAGATGTGAATCATAAGAAAGAAACAGAAGACGGCCCTCCAAGTAGATCGGGAGGGCTACCGGTTGCCGCGTTCATCTCAGCCACCTGCCGCCTACACAGTTGCATCCTGCGACAAGCGATTGCTTCTTCGCATCTCTGGGCAGCCTCCACGCGTCAAGCCACCGGGTTCCATCGTTCGTTCGTTGCGGCGGTCAGCTTATAGGGGTCCTGCTCGCTCTGACCAAGGTGGTACCTACTACGTGCCGGGCAACCCTGCTCCCGCCTCCCCCCAGGTATGTCAAGATGTACCGGCTACGTACATGCATACAGCCCTGCCCAGCACATGTGTGTGCGCGCACGCGCGTGGATGTGCTTAGTGCGTGGGCGTTGGGCTCGGTACTGTGTTACTTGCAACGCCTCTGCCGCCGTGCCCGCACCCACGCTCGAAACTCGTTTCAAGGTGGCTGAGCTGTCGAACGGTCATCGGATCGCATCACGGGTTACGTAGCTGGTCGATTGTGCGCTGACAAGGCGCAACAGCAGGGCGAAGTGAGCAAGGCGAGACGAGACACACAGTCAGAACGAGAACTTGTCGTCCCGGTCCCAAAGAGCGGTCCGCCGTCGAGGCGCGAGCGCGAGTTCCCCCAGAGACGGATCCGGCCCCCCCTCCCCTCCCTTCTATTCCCCCCCCCCCCCCCCCCCCGACGACTGGCACTGGACCAACGAGGCCCAGCCAGACCCAGAATTGCCAGTAGCAGGCCCAGAGCCAGAATAGCACTAGCGCTAGGAGGGGACTAGCTAGCTAACTCAGGCCTGTCGTCCGGCGACCGACAAGTCACAACGTTGCGGCAGCAAATCGCATTTCGAGTTCCAGGGGAGTTTGGCAAGGTTTCCAACATTTGATCCTCCGCTCATCTGTCAGTCAACCTGCATCCATTCACCAGAATCCCCCCCCCACGCCATTGAGCTCAGCATTGATCTGGCTTTTCTCGACTTTACAACACCCTTTTCCAATACTTGACTCTGCACCACCAGGCCCTGCCCGTTAACTCTGTATTCGGGACTGCCGCTAAACCGCACCCTCCACTCCCCCGCCCTCATCATGTCGGCCGTTACCAAGAAGCCGCCGGCTGCAGGCATCGGTCGCCTGTCCGACGGCGGCTCCTCAACCACGGCGCCCAGGACGGCGCGCTCGTCGCCCTCGCCCAGCGCCACCGCTGCGCCCGCCAGAACGCGGTCGACAAGAACCAACACGCCCGTTTCCGCGCGGGCCGCCGCGCACAGGACGAGCTCGTCGCTGAGCATCTCGGCCTCGGAGGCCGACGAGGCCGCCCGCGCCGAGACGGTCGCCCTGATTGAAGACCTCAAGACGCGTCTCGACAAGTCCGACACGGCCTCGGAACAGTTCCGGAAGCAGACGGAGGTGCTGCAGTCGAGGCTTGACGATGCCATCAAAGAGCAGGCCAAGCTGGAGGAGCGCGTGCACGAGAGCGAGGAGCAGATCGAGACTCTCCGCAACGAAAAGAGAGAGTCGGCCAGGCAGATGCGCGAGATGGAAACCATTTACGAGGCCGAGCGGAGCTCCATGCTCAAAGAGAAAGAAGAGATGTCCAACCGTGAAGAGGAGATGCAAGTCGTCATCAACAGGCTCAAGGACACCATCAACCAGAGAAACGCCGAGGACGAGAGCCGTCCCTCAAGACAAAGTGAGTATCTCCGCGGCGTCCAGCGCAACCACGAACAGCCAACTGACCTGTGATGCCTTCCCCAGCAAATAACAACTCGCCGGGTGTGGAAAGCGGCAGCTTTGCCCCGCCGTCGTCTGTCCACCGCAGCGACTCGAGGAACAACTCCAAGCTTCTCCTCCAGAAAGACAAGCTGATCGAGTCGCTGCGGCTCGAGCTCGCCGAGGCGCAGATCAAGCTGGTCGAGTCGGAGAACCAGGGCGGCGGTCGGCTGCACGAGGTAGAGCGCCTGCTGATGGAGGCGCGCATGGCCAACGCACGCCTCATGGAAGACAACGAATCCTACCAGCTGCTCTTGCAGGAGAAGACGCTGCACGGCGACTTCGGCAAGGGTGACTTCAGCTACATGGGCTCGTCGGCCAACCAGGATGCCCTCAACGCGCTTGAGGGTCGTTCCAGCTACGGCGGCGAGAAGAAAGACACTGACGCCGCCAGCATGGGCGCCTCTCTGGGCGCCAGCCTGGCCGACGAACTCGGAGATGCCGTTGACGACACTGCCGTCTCCACCGTGGACGACGCCGACCACCAGCGTCGTCTCGAGGGCGAGCTGCGCGCTCTGAAGGATCAGAACAAGGCTCTTACCTTGTACATTAACAAGATCATCGAGCGTCTGCTCCAGCATCAAGAGTTCGAGCACATCCTCGACCAATCTACTGAACCCAAGACGGCCAACACCAACAAGGACCTGCCTGCCCCGCCGGCCGCCGACAGGCAGAGCGCCGGCACCTCTTTCCTGGCTCGGGCCAAGTCGATGGCGACGGGTGGCGGCAACCAGGGCACGCACAACAGCACCAACAGCACCAGCAGTAACAGCAGCAGCGCTGCCGCCAACAGCAACAGGAACAGCCGCCCCCGGCCCGTGAGCTACATGCCCTCGAGCAACAGCGCTCACAACAACCCGGAAACAGCCCCCAGCATTCCCATTGGCCTGGGTCGCGCGCAGTCTACCCGCCGACAGCCCGGCAGCCGTCCCATCAGCGAGCAGTTCTCCGGTGGCGCCGGTTTCGTGAATGCTATGTACAAGGGTCCCGATGGACCTCTCTCGCCCACCCTCTCCACCGGACGCAACAGCGCCCAGTTCTTCAGCGGCCCTAGCACACCCCGCCACCCCTCTTCGGGCAGTGGCGCCCCTACCGCCGGCAACTTCCCCGGCATGCGCAGCGAGACCAGCAGCGTCTCGGGCGAAAGTGCCGGCGGCGACAACTCCAACACCAGCGTGAGCATGAGCCCGCCACGCACCATCGGCTCGGGCCACGAGAAGGAGAAGGGCGGCAATGCCACTTTTGTCGGCAACAAGCCCAGGCCTCTTCGCCTGGTACAGGAGAACGCGCCGCAGCCCGAAGCTAACAAGCGTGCCAGCTGGTTTGGCTGGGCGGGGCTGAGCAAGTCCGCTGACGGCGGCAACACGGAGGCGATCAAGGAGTAGAGATCCTACTCTTTGCACCGGCCCGTTCATGATCATGGACTACGACGCGGAGGAAGATGATGCCTAGGAAGAAGCACCAGGGCAACGAAATTGGGGAGGGCCGCCACGGCCAGAGGAGCGCTTTCTTCTTCTCTTTTTACTTCACAAAGACATAATTATATGAGGCTTGGATAGCACCACGACAAGGGATTGACGACGATCAACGAATCGGACTACCGCTCAGCATCTTGGGGAAACGATATATGTGGAGTTTTGTGCGTCACTGTTCTGCTTTTCGGGGGCTGCGTCAACATCATGATCAAGAGCGAGGGAGGCTATCTTGCACGTCGTTTTCCAGGGGACTGCTATCCCTCTCCCGTCTGCCATCTAGCATGGCCCGGGTTGTGGGGTTGGTGGTGTGGTGAGGGAAGGTTTATGCATGGGTGGAAGACTGTTTCACATATACACTTATATACCGCTTGGGACGTCTGGATATCCGGTCCCTTTTTGTTATCGAATTCAATTGAGTCTGGATGCTTTCTTATTATTCATTATTTCGTCTCTTACGCTGGCGGTTAGGGGGGGTGACGACGGCCCAAAGCTCGTCCCCCCGCAGTCGAGTCAGAAGCGCTCTCTCCACCGGCCGTTTCATCGACAGACGGCGCTCAGTTAGTGATACATCAGGAAAACACTCAGGCTGTTCAAGCAGCCGCAGGAGGTAGGTAGTACCCTGTGTACCCAAAGGGCTTAACCAACACCGCCCCCCCTCTCCCCTATTGGCCGTCGAATGAGCTTGACGAAGCAGTCGCGGCATGTTGACCTCCTTTCTACCTCTTGTTTCATGAAAACACCCGTAGTTCTCGCCACGGAGGAACAACCCACCGGCAATCAAGGATGCCAAACGACACCTGGCCATTGCACTCCCAGTCCCGAAGCAAATACAGCTTGGGGTTTCGGGGACCCGCACCGTGCCGGCTCGCCTTAGCCGGGCCGGGAGAAAGAATGTCAGGATGCGTCATGACCAGGCATGGTTCTTCTCACTCTCGCATCCCCAGGGCTGTCGAACAACAAGGCCTTCTCAGCCCCATCGGCCATCCTTCAATGAACCAAGTACTTGGTGACCTTGGTCGTTCTATTCAATCCACACCAACGATGGCCCCATTCGTTCCCTGACCGCCCCAGCGCTGGGATCTCCTGGCGGTTTTTGGGGGGAGGGGGGGGGGGGAGGTTTTACGCAAGACACTTCCCCCGTCCTGGCCCTCTTTGACCGTGGGCCTCAGAACCGGCCCTTCTCTGCCCATGCGACATGCAGCCCGTGGATCATCATCATGCGGGCGCGCCGTATCGACCTTGCCCGCTCGGCAGCGGCCAGAGACACCTTCCCTCAGGCCCAGCGGGACTCGGTTCTGCCCCGATGTGCCAGCCGTGGGCCAGCCATGGGCACATACACTTCCCCGTCGCTGAATCCACGCCGTGGCGGCTGCGCAAAGTAAGTGTAGGCATCGTCCTTCTGAAACCCTGGATGGCCATGTGGCAGGCCGGATGCACATCGTAGCCTCGTACAGGGGATCCTCATACGCAGGCATCCGGAAGTTGACATGGTCGGGCGATGCATAAGAGTGCACAGAGAGGCGGTGCCAGATGGCGTACACAAAGCTCGGTGTGCGTCTGGAATCACTCCTGCCGCCGTGTCGCCTGAGCGTTTCTCATGTGGCCGCATCGATGCCGGCCTATATGCATCCAGAGTCTTCGTACGAACTCCTGTTTCCACCCACCTCCAGAAATGTATTGGGCTCCAAAGGTCGACAAAAGTCGGCTTCCGAGACCAATGCAAAGAATAACCGGCACAAGGACAGTCAATGCTCGCCGCTGGTGGTGATCCACGGGTTCAACCCAGACACTCCCGAGGCCTCACACCTCCAGCAGACCAACCATCAACAAACAAAGCATTCTAGAAGAGCGCGTGAACTCAGCAACGCTGCCAGTCCAAATTGGAACATACGACGTCAAGACCCGAGTGAAGTGGTGCAGGGCTGCCAGGGGCCGGCCGCTGGCCCGAGACAACCACACCATTCATTACCTGAACGCACCCGCGCAACAGTCAAGGAAGAGGCAAAGCTAGAGACAACGGGGCCGGGGTACGCGCGCTCTGCTGGGAGGGAACCGCATCGAGCAGCCCGAGGTCCTCTCCCCGTCACCTATTATTGCCACCGATCCAGTCGCATGGAGAGGATGTAGGCCGAGCAGAGCGCGGCCGACCTGAACCACATTGCCACACCAAGATCACGGGCGTGGCTCGAGGATTTGCCAGGCAAGTGAAACATGGGACGCTGCGCGTTGTACGTTCGGAGAAGTTGCCAGTCGCTTTCTCTCTCTCTTGTGTTCACGTGCGTGCGCTGACGGGCTTCTTGACGCACTGTCCGAGGCGCGACATTGTTGTTTCAGCGGCGAACGTGCATCGCGCCAACACAACCCGTATGGTCGTCATACGACGTAGGACCTCCTCTACTCTCGTTGCCACGCGCCGCACGAGGGCGCTTCGACTTCGAGAGGGAGAACGCGTCTCGGGCTACGCGACAGAGCCCCCCCCCCCCCCCCCCCCACCACCAAAAAAAAAAAACCTTATTTCTGCCCGGAAGAGTCTGGGGAGCAGGGCATAGACGGGTTGGCCGACGTATGGTGGGAAGTCCCGAACTTCAACAGGAACCAACCCGTCCTGATCAAAGATGAAGTAAGTGGCTTCATCGCCAGGGGTTCACGTGGTGCCCACATGAACTGCTGTCTCAGACCACTGGCCCTTCCAGCGGCGGGAGGCAAGTTTTGCAGACACGCTCGCGAGCCTGGCCCCGGGTCGACCTGGAACTCAGTAGCGACCCGTGCCGAGCATGCAGAATCGCCCGCCTTGGAGGGAGGCGAGGTTTGCTCCGGGGGACTGTGTGTTCGGTTATCTTTGGGATCTTCAGCGCCCGACCTTGGGTCACGCGGGCGGTGCTTTCTGGGGGTGATGGTCAGCGGCCCTCCGGACGAAGCGTGGGGCGGCCAATACTAGCAGAGGCGGCCGTGGGATGGCTTCGGGAGCACGACGGGCAGTCGGCCACGTCAGTGAGCAGAGAGTCGCGTGGGCTGTGTGCTTTGTGGGCAGCACCGGCCGGGGCCCCCAGAGGGCGCGTCGCCTCCATCGAATGAGGGAGGGTTTCTCACGTCGCGGCCCCGAACAACCTCCCCGCACTCTGGGCCAACCCACCCAAGTTGTGTGTGTGTGTGTGTGTGTGTGTGTGTGTGTGTGTGCCTCCCGAGGGATTGGTTCTTCCCCCCTCTCCTCCAGCTCTTGACCCAACGGCCACCCAGACGCATGCCGTCACCCGGGCTGCTGATAGCCATGCCGACAGCAGGCACGAGAACACCCGCATGCCCCCAAGCGACAGAAGGGGAGGCGTGGGGCAACGGGCACCACCCGTCCAGACACTATTCGCACCCCCACACGCCCGGCCCCAAGCCGGCGGCCTATGGACTTCGCGGGTTCCTGCGCAGATGACCAGCGAGCTTCCCCTCCTCCTCTCCGTTAGGATGGCAGGACAGGTGATACAAGACTGGGCGGGAATCGGACGCTCGTCGGCAGAGCATCTTGAACCAGCCAACCCCCCGGCCGCATTTGGGTACATAGGACGCCCCCTCATGCATTAGGTGGGTGTGCGATGCCCATGCCGTCACTGGGGACGGGATATCACACCAGACCGGGTCCGCGGGCTCGCGAGGGCGCCAGAAGAAGAGAAAAAAAAAGGCAGAAGCCGCAGCCCGCCCGTTTGACCGGCCCGCCGTACCATGTCGGCGAAAGCTGACAGGACGGGACGCGAGGTCAGCAATCTGTCAGCCGCTTTTAATGTAACATCAGGCTCGAGGATGGCCGGCCAGCGCTGGGTCCTAACGGTGGTCCCCATCCTGCCGCCTTCAGCTGAGGTCTCTGGATGCTGTGGTGTACACCATATCACCGGTGCATGCTGGACGGCACACAAACGGCCCCTCACGGTTTTTCTTTTCCATATCTCCTTGGTGCTTGTCTTGTATCATAGAGAGCGTTTTAGCCTACAGCCAAGCAGACAATCCGAGGCATGATAACGAATCAAAGCAAAAACGCGCGGTGACGAGCGAGACGAGAACAGAGAAGAGACGAAGCCATTGCGCTGTGACGGTCGGTATACATCGCCTTGCCCTGGTGGGGTATACGTATCCGAGACTCTTTCTTCTCACGTTGGACTCTTTAATGGGCTCGTCAGGAGCATGCACACATAATTATGAGGAAATACTGTGCCAGGCGCGCTGCCCGATGTTGCAGGTTCATTCGGGCGAGGGCAACCTGCCACTTACGGGGCATCCCCCGGCGTTCGTTCTCTACTCGACATGGCACTGGGCACTCGCCTTGGACCGTATGAGAGACCTTTGCCGTCCATGGCGTCTAAACCCTCTTAATCGGGCTGTGGGAGATATGGGAAGCAACCTGTTGTTGATCAAGCTGGTGCCTCGGAAACCTCGGTGAAAATGGCCCGATATATACTCGTGGGCACCATCCAACAGGGCCCCCGGCTGGGCACACGCGACTACGTCCTATGAGCCGGACAGTCGGCGTCCCACAGAGGTGCCCTCATCCGAATGCCATCGGGGAGCCATGGCCGGCGGGCCACGTTTGGTGACCTGTGGCTGGGGTGGGACGGGTTGTGATTCCCAGCTGGAGAGGGCGGTACCGAAGTCGATATGCACAGTAAGATGATTGCGCACATACAACGTTGCCCACATGTTGCTCTCTGACAGGTTGGGGAAACCGCCGCCCCCGGACGGCAGAGGGGGCATTGGCTGGGCAAGGCTGAGCGGAGGAACGTGTGTCTCAGGCTGACTGGCCATGGCTATTTTGGTTCCGATGGAAGCAGAAGGCAGGCATTCGGGTGAGAAGCAGACGTCCTTGTAACGAAAATGGCCCACTGGCATTTTCGGCTGGAGTGGCTGAGAATTGCCTGGCCCGCGCCTCTCGTGCCCGGAGTAGTAATACAGGGTAAGACAGATCGGAAAGGTGGACGGCTGACCGGATGATAGCCGGAAGCAGGACCTGGCCTCTCCAACCCTCTCCATCCCACCCAGGCTGCCAGGCTCTCCATCCCAGGCTGCCAGGCTCCCCATCCCCAGCAGTCCGGCTTTCCCCTCCCACCGCGGCGTCGCCTTTCCAACCCCCCACCCACCTCAACCATTTCCGCTCGACCTTGGCGGGCCAGGGCAGGAAGAGGCTCGCAGGTACGCGGGCTCCTCGGGGCTGGCACGGCGAAAAGGCGGTAGGCAAGCGGACGAGGCCTAACCCACGATGCCGGTAATGCATGAGGGCCGGTGGAGAGGAAACGCAAGAGAAGTGGAGTGGAAGGTGCATGGAACGCCGTAGGGCGTCGGGGAAACAGGCAAGTGGAGCGCCAGAGGTGGAGGGGCGATGCGCCGGCGCGAGGTCGCGAGTACGGCTGGGCGACCCGGGTGTAGCGGTCAGGCGGCGGGCAGGCCAAAGTACCGGCCCAGTAGCCAGGACGCCGTCGTGGCGCCCGCCGAGACCAACACAGGCTCCCTCGGCCTCATCGCGATGGCCAGGCGGACTTGTGCCTGGTGACCGAGTACACCGCATCTTGAGCAAGCTGGCCAACGCCGACTCGGTATAGCTCCGTCGCTCCATGCCATACGCGCAAAGCACCAGCCTCGACCAGCCTCGTCGTCGTCGTGAGGCGCGCGGCCGTGGAAAATGAGGGAGAGAGGCTCCCCCTCCCGGGGGGCTAAGCCGGAAGCGGGAAGACGGGGTAACAGGCGCGGCAACGCCGTCACAGAGCAGATGTTTCCAGAAGACCCGAAGACGCATTCCAGCACTGCCCGCCCCACCCAAACAGGTACCGCAGACAGCGCTCGACTACCACGTAAGCCGTCTCCATGTCGGAGACATGGGCGCTGGCTTGGGGAAAGGGCTGGAGAAGATGGGGACCGGCATGACCTGGCAGCACACGCTGGGAGGCGAGTCCCGGAGGGCGCGAGCTGCGAAGGGGAGAACGACGGGGGCTGGGCCTGAGCAGGTCTCTCGCCTTGGCTTGCTTGCTTGCGCACATGCATGCCCGCCCTGCTTTTGGCCAGCAGAGGCACAGCTCATGAGTAGCTAGTCGTTGCACAGCGCTGCATGCATGCCCGTTCGTACGTCCATCATCTTACCAGGAGCGTCTACGGCTAGCTGCCTCGGTCGTAGTAGGGTTTTGCTGCCCCCCCCCCCCCCCCATAGCTGCTTTACTACCCCATAGGGTGTAGTGAAGCGCCCTAGGGCCACACGGGCAGCAAAATGCTGGGTGTTGGGGGCGAGAGAGACAGGCGCCGCCCGTCCCGGCGACGCAATACCTATCTGGATAGGACTGAAACCGGATCCCGGGAGGGTCAAGAGCTGCAGACAGAAAATTTTTTGCAACTCTCCATGTGCGGCGTGGTTTTCCCAAGTAGGCCATGCCGTCCTGAATGCGCATTCGCCCGTCTTTGTGACCCATTCCCCCCCCGGGTCAGCGAGGTGCTCCTTTCTCCTCCCATTGGCGGGCGCGGGACAAGCCTATCCGGACGACGACCACTGGCTCTGTTTGCGTCCGGTGGGCATGACGCGTTGACTCTCATCCTGGCCGAATGACTTAGGTACTTACTTACACGCAAGCCAGCCAGCCTACTGAGATGCAGTCCAACAGGATCAGGAGGGGAAAAGAAAGACCCTGACGCTTGTTTCGGCGCACTAGCAACCGGTCGAGCTGTCACGCTAAGAAATGGGATTTTCTTCGCATGGCCTTTTTGGAGGGGCGCCGCTCTATACTCTTGATGTTGTAGCTTCCCCCCAACACCTCTTGCAGCTAATAAACCAGTTAGACGGGTACGATCCATGTGCCTCCGTGTGCATTCGTACGGCCTGTGATCGGTGGCTGTATACGGGCAAAGGGAGAGGACGAGGTACGATGGAGTGCCCCCAAAGGCCTAGGGACAGCCCCTCTCCAGGAACGCTCCGGGTGGGGCGAAAAAATATGTACGTAGTGTGGATGTACACGTACCCAGATAGATTGCTAGAGGAGGAGAACCTCCGTTCACTTTGCGTACCTAGCGAGACAGGGAATGCCCGACTCGGGTTCGTCAATCCGTCTACCCTCACATTTATAAGTATCCGTCCCTCCGTCCCTCCGTCCGTCTGTCACGGCCCGTATATCGCGCCTGGCTGGCTGGCCCTCAACCAGGGCTTACTAAGCGAGGTTTCGTGTCCCCTCAACTCCTCGGCCATAGCGAATAAATTATGCGCGCGCGCGCGAGAGAGAGAGAGAGAGAGCGAGAAAGGCGCAGGTCGTGGTTGAGACTGCAAGTATGTACGAATAAAGGGTCGGACACAAGAGGGCCAGCGTTGTCCGTTTCGTCATATTAATATTACCCAATTTTGGATCAGAAGCCCAGACGTTCTGGCCATGGCCACGCACCCTTGGCCTTCCGAGGGGGGGTTGCTTGGATGTGCCCGTTTCGCAAGTGGCCAATTGAAACAGGAGCGAAGACAGGCACAAAGAGCGGCAGAGTGATAGGTACCCAACCAACAACAGCCGGCGTCCCGATTCCAAATCCCACATTAACATACGACGGTACATACTGGGCGAGTATGGGGGGAGCGCGCAAAGTCGTACTGTGGCACAGCTTAGAGGCGCATCTCCCGCCCGTTCTTCCTGTATGAATTTGGCTGTGTAGTACATGGGTAAAAGACAAAACGGAGAGCCTGATTAGTAACATTTCCCAATACAGGGCACGTTTTGCGCGTGCTGGGACGGGCGATGACGGCTGTCTTGTCTGTCTGCCCGTCAGCAGTGCCAGCCTGGTAGTTACATAGCTGTACATTGCCTGCCTCGGTGCAGACAGCTCAAACCCTCGTACTGCCTACATCATCCATTGCCACCCCGACCTCGAACCGTCTCTCATGCCCGTTGATTCTGCACTTCTGCTTGTTTTATCTTCTCCCCTGGGGTTGTTTGTCAATCGTCGGCTGTCCCCCGCCCCTCCGCATTCATACATCATCTGGTTTCCGTTCTGGTTACGGGCCGTCCGGTCCTCCACACGGGACTCGTTCGTCTTCTGGGTTGACGTACAAGTACCCCCTAGTAAAAACGCTGCTTAACTCAACAACACGCCTGCACCTACAACCTGCAAATCGACATCCTACGCCCCCATACGCCCAACCTGCAGCCCGACCTACTTTTGTACCTCCCTGCGTACAACTGCATACGTGCACATTTTCCCTACTCGTGGTCGTGCTACTCAGTAGCACTCCCCACGACCAGCTGTTCCTCTACGTGGTCGTCGGGCGTTCTTTGGGCCTTTCCCTCTTTCCTCTTTCCCCGTCCCTCCCTCGCCCCTTTGATGATACCTCATCTTCTGCTGCTGCTTGTTGTACCGACTCGTTTCCAACACGCACTGCCAATCGCAGCAGCGGCCTGCCGTACCACGCCAAATAAACAACCAGCACTGCACTCCTCCTGCACAGCACAGCACAGCACAGCACAGCACAGCACAGCACAGCACAGCGCTGCACTCGCGACTCCGAAACCCACCGCACTCCACATTTCGTCATTCCGTCAACCACACGTCGACAGGTTTTCAGCATACTGCATACCACTACTGTACGGTACCCTTTGCGTACCCTCTCTCCGTCGCTCGTCTCTGCCTGCCACCACCGGCAACCCCGCAAGCAGACCCGGTCCCAAAGCCCAGGCCCGCTCTCCAGCCCACGACGCGCACCCAACTTGTTGACTAGCCTTCGTCTGCTTCGCGGGAGAAAGCATCGAACCACCCGCCGCCGACAAATCATCGTCAGCCATCTGGACCCAGGGCTTCACTCTCGCTTAGGGGTCTGTGGGGGAAGCCCGCCCGAAAGAGAGTCACACTTTGTTGTCGCGGCAGTCGACCCTCCCGTCACAGGATCGCACACGATATCCCACAACCTCCCAAAGCCACCATGATCAGCACCTCTCGACCCACGAGCATCCCATCACCGAGCTAGAGCAACTCTGCAAGTTGTAGTATAAGCTTGAGAGACGCTTTCCATAATACGCCCGGCTCCCGCTAGCATGGAGACGCCGGAAACCCAACCCAACAGTGCCAGCACGGCCGGCCTGGAAGCTAGCCTGTCGAGCCTGAACTCCAACGAGCACGACGCCAACGCCGACACCCAGCCCTCCAAGTGGACAGGCTCATCCACAAACACCTCCTTCACAGCCTCCCCACTGGCATCCAGGGATCCGTCACCAGCAAGGTCCATGGCCAAGACCACCACACGCAGGACTAGCCGCCCGTCTGCCGGCGCCCTCTCACGAACGAGCAGTGTACACGACCCGAGTCCAACTCGGGCAAAGTCATCCACCGTCCGCACGTCCACCTCGCGGTCCCAACTAACGGCTGCCACCACACCTGTGCTGCCGCCTGGTTCGGACCCGTCGCAGGGGGCACCGCAGCCTCGAAAACCCGCAGTCGAGTCCTCCAGCACTCCGCCTCGGTGGCCCATCTCCCCACGCCTCAAGTCGCCGCCGCCGCCGCCGCCGTCGCTCATCAAGCCTGCCTTGCCTCAGCCCCAACTCATGCGCAAGCATGAGCCCGAAACACCAGTGATTAACATACAGCGATCGACCCCCTCACCCCACCCCCGCCCGTCTGAGCCCTCGTCACAGGCCCCGTCAGATACTGACAGCGAGGAGTATGCCCAGCTGCCCTCGGGCATGAGAACTCCAGCGCCTGGGCCGAGCGGGACATCGTCCTCGCTCGAGACTGTCCAGGAGGTCAGCCAGCCCAACACACCCGGCCCCAACCTGGACATGGCCATCGAGAAGCTTTCGGCGGCCTCTGGCGTCAACGAGGCTGCCTCCAAGTCCGACCCTGTCATTCACAAGAAGAATGGAGGAAACAGTGAAAGCGGCAGTGACAGCGGCAGTGTGAAGCTGAACACGCGGAGATCCAGTTCCGTCGCACCCACACCGTCGCTCCACAGCCGTCAATCGAGTACAGCCTTGAAGTTTAGCAAGGGTCACACAACAGGCGAGACATCGTCGAAACACATCACGGTAGAAGAGGAGGAGGTGGACTCGATTCCTCGTGTCTCCTTGGGCCTGAACCCAGCCGGACCAAGTGTCAACGCAAGTCTGAAGACGAAACAGAGCTCCGAGACCATCCGACCCAAGAAGGAGAAAAAGAAGACAAACCGAAAGCAACCTCCTACTGGCACTGGTGAGCCACCTTGTTTACTTTCTACAAACAAACCAAGGCCGCCCAAGCTTCGCCATTGCCAATCGATAAGATCAGTATACTCTGCATCAAGTCGGTCACAGGGGCGGCTGAGCGGCCAAGGGCCGCACATGGAAGAAATTGGCATGACAAGTCCTCAGCATGTGCCTGGACTGCCGAAACGTTCTCCCAGCGTTACAGTTCACATGACCAATCTACTAACAGGAGGCCTGCGCACAGCGTCGTCCAAAGCAGATATCTTCGAGGCCAAGGTCGCCAGCGCAGTGGAGGAGGCTGACTCTTCCGACTCGGACGAGACTTTTGTCTACGACTCGAACCCCCCGGATGTTAGTGACAGGCCGCGGCGCTACCACTCTCGGACACCGAGCGCCACATCTATGGTTAGCCAGCTGGACCGGAGCGGGCTACGGTCCCTACACGGCCTCATGGACAGCAGCAGTTCCGGGCCGAATCCTGCTATGAAGAGGAGCATGAAGTTTGCCAACACGTACACCAGCAACGGCGTCGATACCTTCACCGTTGACGAGGATGGCAAGGGCACGGGGCGTGGCAACGCGGGCTCGGCGCGGGGAACCGGACGCCACCATCTTGCAGGCCGCTGGGGCCGCAACGCTGGGGGGGGCAGCCATCTGTCGCTCTTCGATAACGAGTCGCCCTTCCCCAACGCGGCGAGATCCAAGTTGTCGGGCAGCGCCTCGAGACAATCGTCGAACCCCCCCAGCCCTCGGTTCCCCCCACCACCCAGATCTGTTGCCAGTAATGGCAACGCAAAACGCCAGATGGTCATGGTGGGCCGTTACAATATCGACGACACGACTACCGGCGCCGATGACGAACGCACGCCGCTGCTTACCCTCAACACCGACAGGTCGACAAGGTCTGCCCGGAGTCGGCGGAATCGAGAGCCACGTGATTTGGAGGCGTCCCGGGTGTACCGTTCCAGGCCTTCGTTCCTCAACCGCTTCGCCAGCTGCCTGGTTCTCACGGTGATGCTCTTGCTGGTCATCACAGGAGCTATTGGCTTCATGTTTGCCACGTCGCAGCCTCTGACCAACATGGAACTTGTCACGATTTCCAATGTCCTGGCCAGCGAGCAGGAGCTCATGATGGACATTACCGTGCGGGCCCACAATCCCAACATCGTGGTGGTCTCGGTAGACGCCGCTGATCTTGAGATCTTCGCCAAGTCGCCCCACGCCGGCACCGACTCGGAATGGTGGCGACGCCCTAGCGGCGATGAATTCAAGATTCTGGACGATCCGCCCAACGACCCGCCCCCGGACATGGACAAGCCGAGCAACCATTCAGCGCCTAACATGCGGCTGGGTAACGTTGTCAACATTGACAGCCCTCTGAATTTTGAGGGCTCCTTCTTCCGAGCCGGCAATTCGATGGCCTCGGCCGAGTTGCGTCTTGCCCGTCCCGGCAACGATACCGATGGAGGCTCGGAGCGATGGGAACGCATTATCGGGGACGAGTTCACCCTAATTGTCAAGGGCGTACTCAAGTATACCCTGCCCCTCAGCCAGCGCATTAGAAGTGCGACGGTCACGGCCCAGACTCGAGTCACGCCCAATTCGGCGAACGACCCGACGACTCGCCCTCCTCCCAACAGTACAAACACTGAGATCGGCATTTCCTAGCCGAACATGCTTGGGGTTTGTGGCCCTTGCGCCGCCACAGCTGACTCCGTTTGTCGGGTGGCACCCTTCCGTTTTCCTTGTTGCTATCTATGTATACTGAGCGAGCATGGCATGACACAGCACGGCGTTTCATTTTACGGAGCCCTCGGCGTTGGATCACCGCCTTCACACCCCTTGACATGGTCAGCTATTCCTGCGCAGAACCTTGCATGGGCTGTTCCCTTCTCCCGTCCGTTGCGAGCCACATACTATTTGAATTTTTTTTTCGGAAGCGAAGCGTTCAATGGAGAACAAGCACAAAGAGCACATGGCGTCAAAAGAGAATGGGCAAAACCAGACATCGGACCACACGGCCACTGGGCATTACTTGTGTTTTTATCCCCCTATATTCCCAGATGTTTGCGATGACGCGCCCCCGGCCACAACAGTTTTCTGCTTTTTATGATGACCTAAGAAGAAGATGAGATTAAGAAGAAGAAGAAGAAGAAGAAGAAGAAGAAGAAGGCCAAGATGCCAAGCTGCTCTTGTCGACTGATGGCGTTGTACGAAAGGCAGGAAGCATCATTCTGGGGACATAGACTGGGTATGATTGTATTGGGAGACCATGAAAGCTGGACAGTATCAACAAGAACACACATGTACGCAGGGAGAGAACCGAGGCTCGGTCGAGAGGCGACCGACATGATACCCAGGAGGTGGCAAGCAGGGGAGCGGCGGGAAGGATGAGCAGTCTTAGAGAAGGGGGAATGCAGTGAATATGTCCCTCCTCCACACGCCCACGGACAAATACTGTGCCCACCAGGCACGGTGCGATATGTGTCATCTCGAGGTAGGAAGTCCCACCTGCCCCTGCATTCATGATGCCTGGTGTTATATGGTCAGCGAATGGCCTCGTGGCGTGTGCTGCCGCCCAACGCCGCTGGACTTGCTGTCTCGGGGCGTTTTGGCTGGCAACCTGGCGCCGGCCGGACAAAACTGCCGCCACTGTCGGAACGTGCCATTTGTCGGTCTATAGCAGCATCCGGGCCCCTCACGGCCCTTCCGCCCGAAACGGTGGACTATGCCACGTGGGTTTTCCTGCGGTGCTGGCCCCGATCCATGGCGTCAGCCCATGGGTCATGCACACGCAAGTGCACGGGATAGGTTTATACGGCGAAGCCGATCGAGGGGTAGTCTATTGATTCCACCTAGAGCTGTCCGCGGTAGGGCCTGGTGATTCCAGGGCCGACTATACGGAGCAACTACAGCCGGGGAGGGGGGGGGATGCTTTGTTTACTCGGGGATTCTGCCTCCTACCGCAGTTCGGCAGCCACCAAGTGCAATATCTCCTCGATGCCCTTCTTCGCGTTGGCCGGTGACTTGGCAATGCGCTGCCAGACCTCGCCGTGCCGCGGCTCGACCCCCACGCATTTACTAACAACCTCCTCGCGCTTCTCGACGACGCCGTGTTCCAACAGGAACTTCAGGTACCAGGCCCACGTATCGCCAAGGTCGGCGTCGCGGACAATGGCCTTCTCAAACCAGTTCTGAGCCTTGTCCAGCTTACGCTCGGCCCAGAAGATGCGGGCCACGGCCACCAGCAGCGTGGGGTCGTTGTCGACCTCCTTGATGGCCTCGAGGCCGCGGGCTTTGCGCTGGGGGCGAGCCGTCATGTGCCAGATCTTTTCCGACCACAGGGGGCCCTGGGCCGCCTTGGGCACGTCGCGGAGCGCCCGTTCCATCAACGCCTCGGCCTGCCTAGTGTTGTTCGCGCGGAGCTCGATCCGGACGCTTTCGCACCACAGCTCGGCATTCTTGGGCACTGCAAGCCGGGCACGGTCGAGGACCGACCGGGCTTTCGGAAGCTGGTCCAATTTCTCCTCCAGGCGAGCGTAAAGAAGCCACAGAGGCACGGATTTAGGGACCGCCTTGACGCCAGTTCCGTAGGCCTCGCGGGCTTGGAGTGGTTTTCCGAGGTCCTCGTAAATCTGCCCCTTCATCATCCAAAGCTTGGCGAAGCCGGGGAACTGCTCCAAGGCTTGAACGACAAGATCGAGGGCGGCGTCGGCGTCGCCCAGATTGCGCTCAAAGACGGCCGATTTCATCCAGACACGATCTGTCGGGGCTTCTTGCCTGGCCTGCCGCAGCAACATGCGGGCCTGCTCGGCTTGGTTGTTCTCGGCTTCGAGTTTGACAGCAGCCAGCCAGATGTCCTCGTTGTTCGGGTTCTGCTTGAAGGCCCGACCGAGGACTCTTCGTGCATTGTCGATCTCGCCAGCTAGCCACTTCTCCTTGGCGAGCATCATCCACAAAACTTCGGACCGAGGGCATGCATTGACGGCCTTCTCAAGCACCTGCCATAGCTCATCCTTGGTGCCATGGTTTCGTTCCAGATCGGCAGCCGCCAGCCACACGGTTTTACTCGTGGGAAAGACGCGCAGCGTGTAGGCGTACATGGCACGGGCTGTCACATACATACCCCGGTTGATGCTGCTGCGGGCGTCCTCCATCCAGGTGTCTTTCCGATCGTCGTCTTCGTCGAGGCCCCAGCCTAGGGTCTCTTGGATAATGAGACCACAGGTGATGAGAGCCCCTTCGGACTCGCACTTCTCGGCTTCCGCAATCCACTCCTCGCGTTTGGGCATTGCCGACTCCTTGACCAGAACTTGGACAGCACGCTTCATGGCGTTGCCCTTCTGCGCTGTGCCGAGCTGCTCCTGGAGCCTGACAGCCGCAATCCAGATCTCGTGTGAGGTGGGGCAGCTCTTTCGCGCCTTGTTGAGCACCTTCTGTGCGTTTTCGGGGGTCTCCAGACGAGCCAGAGCCAGCCACAGATCCACAGAGAGAGGAATCAGCTCTGTGGCCTTGGCCAAAAGCAGGCGGGCATCTTCTTCATCCTCCTCCAAGTTGACGGCCTCTTTCCACAAGGCTTCGGATTTGGGAATGTGGTCTAAAGCCTTCCTGATGACTCTCTTCTTGCTTCTCGGGTCTGTTTCCAGTTTCATGGCCTCCACCCATAGTTTGACTGACCGGTCGTTCAGAAGGACGGCCTCGGCAGCGATCACTTTGGCGTTTCGGCTCTCGTTGAGCCGAATGTTCTCCAGCCAGACGTCTTCGTTCTTGGGACACTGCTTGCAACCCTTGGCGATCAGATTCCGAGCCTGCACAATCTTTCCGGCATGTTCCTCGAGGCGTGCAGCGGCGACCCAGCCAGGCCCGTGATTCGGGTTCGTTTTGATAACGGAGCTCAGCAATTCTCGGACGCGGTTGATATCGCCGACCTGGGCGCCTTCGGGCAGTTGTGATTTTAGACTGGTAAGATAGCCCTTGGGGTCGATACTCGAGGCGCTGCCGGTCACAGTCGCTGTTCCGCCCTGGCCCTGGGAGGCCTGGTCAAGCTTGACCTGAAGCACCTTGTCTCTGGCCTCTCCAATTTTGGCAAAATTGGTCATGGTCCCATCGGTGGCGGGCGCTCCTGCGTCATCTACGACAGTCGTCCCAAGCTCGCCGGCGCCGGCGGAGGCAGCCAAGACACTGTCGGGCACAGCATAGCTGCGTTGATTCCGCCTGGCCTCTCTCGCCCTTCGGGCTTTGCCGGTCAAATCACCTACCTCGGGCAACGCGGCCCACTCGTCGTCGGTCACAGTGCCCAAGGCGCGCTTCAGGTCAGCAAACTGCTGCTGGATCTTGGGATTGTCGCGCTCGTATTTCTCCCGCTCGGCTTGCTCGCGCGCTTCTCTTCTTTTCTTCCCCCTCCTGGCCATTTTCTCGTCGACCTCGCGGTATATGCGATCGGCTTCGTCGTCGTCTTTGTCGTATATGCCGCCGGCAAAAAGACCGACTTCGTTGTCCGGATCCTGGTAGCGTTCGGGCTCATCGTCGCCGTCGTCGCCTTTCTTGCCGGCATCGCTGCTCAGTCCCAGTTGTGCGGCTCGTTTCGCCAGGGCCTCTTTGATCTGTTCCTCGGAGGGGCCTTCCCTGGCTGGTCCCAAGTCGGAGCGGGTTGTGAACCCTGTGGCGCCGCGTCCCAGACCGGCCACATAGTTCTCCGGCGCCTCTTGCGAGAGGAAGGCTTGTCGGCTCGCCATGATAAATGTGGTGGGACGAATGGGATACGGGAAATGGACCTGAGGGCGAGACGTGGAGGAACAGGCGTCCAAGCTTGAGCGGGTAGCAAGGAAAGCAGGCACTGCCGATGGCGGAGGCAACGGTGGGGCAACAGGAGTGGTGGAAGGAAGCCCGGCTGGTCGTGACGATGGTGGTGACAGTGCAGGCACCGATGGAATCAACGGGTCTTCTATGGTCGCATGGGATAGCGAGCGCGATGAGCGGGTCGCTGACCAGACGTAGCGAGAGCTGGGGCGCGTAGTAATAGATGTACAGAGCCCTGGTCTATGGGGTTCGACCCAATTCGTCCGTTTTCCCACGCGAGGGGAAGGGTGCCAATAGCCCGAGTTGCGCAAATGGCGATTTGGGGCGTGAAGGCCGGATTGTCGCGAAAAAACGATGGAGCTCACCAGCTCCAGGAAAAAGATGGGCGGATGGGTGGGTGCGGGCGCGCATTGGACGGCAGGTCAGGCAGAGCTAGAGGTACATCGCAGGTCGTAAGTGCAACTTTAGGTTGGTTCCATGAGGCTAGGCATCTCGAATGCTTTGACTTCATCCTATCCGTACAACAAGGCCGCCGGAAGGATACTTACTGCTTACGCACCCGTGAGGGCACGGCAATGCCTTCTTGAAGGAGGTGGTTATTTAGCTTCTCCCCCTTCACGGGGATGGCTCTTTCCGTTCAGGTTGCGTCTTTACGCAGTAAGTATGCGATGAATACATTAGGTACCCCTTCGCATCGTAGATTCCGTGGCAGCCCTGCCAACAGGTCGTCAATCCCCGCCATGGATTGACGGGCTTGGCGTACGCGCTAGCTCTAGTCCCCTGGACTCCAACGGATCCCAGCAGTCTGGCGATAACGATAACCCTAAAAAATGTTCGACATTCGCATCCTGGACGCGATGCGCATTCAAGCGGCTGTCTGAACTGCAGCACCCAGTGGCCCTCGCCGTATTCAAAGCCACCGACCGCCTCCGCATTGCCTCTCCCGGACGGTGTCCTTTGTGAACCAGTGAACCACCCGACAGCAGAAAATGGGCAAGGCCAAAGCCGCGAAGCGCAATGGCGCATCCGCCAGCCCCTACGACCGCCCCGCCAAGGGCAAGGCGGCCGCCGCGAACAACATCTTCAAGTTCAACACCTCGAGCTACGGCCAGCATATTCTCAAGAATCCCGGTGTTGCCGACGCCATCGTGTGCGTAGCCCCCCCCCCTGTGCTGGGGATTTCAAACTTGCAACCCCGCCGCTGACCTTGCCCGTCCTGCAGCCAGAAGGCCTTCCTCAAGCCCACCGACTGCGTGCTCGAAGTCGGCCCCGGAACCGGTAACCTGACGATCCGCATCCTGGAGCACGCCAAGAAGGTCATCGCTGTCGAAGTCGATCCCCGTATGGCCGCCGAGGTCACCAAGCGAGTCCAAGGCAAGGCAGAGCAGAGAAAGCTCGAGGTTCTGCTGGGCGACGTTATCAAGATGGAGAAACTCCCGGAGTTCGACGTCCTTATCAGCAAGTACGTCCATTCTGCCCACAGATGCCTCATGAGAGGGCTCCCGTACACTTTCTCTGGTGGTCCTGCTGAGCTTACGAGCCAAGAGCTGCACCGTGTCACGAGGAAGGGCTCACTGACCGTTTCCTTTCAGCACACCCTACCAAATCTCGTCACCACTTGTTTTCAAGGTACGCATCAACCTCGGAAATGTTGTAGAGCCATGCCGCTGACTTTGTCCCTTTCAGATCCTCCAGATGCCCAACCCGCCGCGAACCTCGGTGGTAAGGAGAACTTCTCTGCCCCTCCACACAGAGGTCGCGATTCCTTAGCTAATCCTGCTCCGTCCGAACAGCTCATGTTCCAGCGAGAGTTCGCTTTACGGTATGTTGCGACCATGCACATCTGCCTTGCGAAACTGGACACTCACACCACTTGATAGATTAACAGCCAGACCGGGCGATGCGCTCTATTGTCGTAAGACTTGTACACAATGAAAGCACGCCATGCCGATATACTAAGACATTGTGCTAGGCCTCTCGGTGAATGCTCAATTTTGGGCCCGCATCACGCACATAATGAAGGTGGTATGTATGACCAGTCTTCAGGCGCCCTCGTCTGGAGCCAATCTTTGCCTCGCAATGCCCGGCCCCTTCCCAGCGGGTACTAATCCATTGTCTGCAGGGCAAGAAAAACTTCAACCCGCCGCCCCAGGTGGAGAGTAGCGTGGTGAGGATCGAACCTAAGCTGGGTGCCGATCGGCCCAAAGTGTCGTTCGAAGAGTGGGATGGCATGCTGCGGGTCTGCTTCAACCGGAGAAACAAGACTCTTCGCGCTTCATGGCTTGGCACCAAGGAAGTCCTGAACATGGTGGAAAGGGTAGGTATTCTCGTCCGGCATCCGCGTGTCTTCACGTTGGCCGGAATCCATCACTCGGGGGGATTGGCCAAGCGCTGACATGAGACCATGCAGAATTACCGGGTCTGGTGCTCGCTGAACAACATCCCGATCGATGACAGCATTGCCGAGGACGGCGACGACGACGACATGGACATGGAAGCCGAGGACGACGTGGCGCCCAGCGCCGGCGACGAGGCTCTCGACGAGGAGGGCTGGGGCGGGGTTATGGACGTGGACGAGGAGAAGCAGACCGGTGGTGACGACGATACGCCCTCGTTTTTCAGCAAAGAGACGAAGCCTGGTACCAGCGTCTCGGTACCGAAAACGCAGCCCAAGAGAAACAAGACTAAGGTTGCCCTGCTGGTCAAGTAAGGACCCCTCTCCCTTTTTTTTTTATTCTTTCCTCTTTGGGGTGGCCACTCCGCGTCACCCCGGACGCTACGAGAGAAAGCTCGTTCAGTACCATCCAACGAGTCCCAGACTGACCTGCTGGCGCGCCACAGGGAGAAGATCCGCAAGGTGCTCGAGGACGACACCAAGTTGGCGGACCAGCGTTCCGGCAAATGCGACGAGACCGACTTCCTGCGGTTGCTCTTCGCCTTCAACGCCGAGGGCATCCACTTTTCCTGATGCGGTGCCGCCTCGGCCCCCCATCCGGCCCGTTTTCCAGCTTCCCGGCACGGCTTGGTGCTGCGCCGGAGGGGGGGAGCGGGTCCACTGGTAGATTGGTGTGAAACCGAAAGGGGGGAGGGGGGAGAAAAAGAGGAAGCAAGGGAGAGGAAGCACAGGCGTTGGGGATGGGGCTCGGAAAAGAAGAAGCCCGGAAGCAGCCCATGGAGTTTCGGCGTTGGCATTGCGCATGACGGATTGTAGCAGAAGACGTACGGCCCCATGTTCTGTCTATACGTAAAGAATTATGCATATACCCTTCATTGTGTCGGAAAGAAGCCTGTCAGCCTGGGTTCCGATTATGATATCCATATTACGTTATCCCACTTTCTCTAGCTCTTCCCCCCCCCCCCCCCCCCCCCCAGTAAAGGTCGCGCTGACTGACGCCCTTTCCAACCCGGACGAGGACGGAAAGTTGAGAGGGTATTCCCGAAGTGAAGACGAGGACGAAGAAGTAGAAGAAAGGCGCTTTGCATCGCCTTGTCGCCGTCATGTCTGTCCTGTCGTCGTACTACCCATGCAGCCCATGCGATGATGCGTGGAAATGTATCCTTGAAAGTAAAATAGTGGTATAATGGAAAAAACACAGGGAACTGGCCAGAGGTGGGTAATTTTGGATCACGGGAGCTGTTGCCTGTTCGCGCCGATTGGGCCGCTTTGGTCCACGCCCTGCCAGCCCTGCTGCCATTCGCTATTGTCGGCGACGGCGTGGGGGGCCTCGCCATTCTCGGCCATGCCCTTGACGTCGCTCCAGTACTCCAGGCGCCGGACTTCCTCGTCGGCGTGCTTAACGGCGGCGGCCAGGTTGTCGACCTTCCTCTTCAAGTCGCCCTCGGTGGCGGCCGGGACTTTTTGCTTATCGTCCGGCGGCTGCTGCTGCTGCTGCTGCTGCTGCTTGAGCTTCTTCACGGCGTCATCATGGATGTTCATCAGTCGGGTCAGGAGCAAGCGCCGCGAGGCCTGGAACACAAAGGTGGACATGATCTCGTGCATGTGGTCCTGGAGCATCAGCAGCCCGTCGGCGGCATGCTCGAGGTAGTTCTCCACGGCATCGAGTTTCTCCCGGTCTATGCGGAGGCGTCGAAGCATGGGCATCAGAACCTCGAGAGCCTCAATCTCTGCTGCTGTAGCCACGGCGTCCTCCTCGTGCAGGAAGCACTGGCTCGTCCTGGATGCACCGTCGGCCACGCTGCTGGGCCCGCTCCGGGCTGGGGGTTGCGGCTGTGATGCCGCCTCCACCGTGAAGTACTCGGGGTTAAGCAGGTGAGGGTCGCCGCGAGTTTCGTAACCCGCCGTCTTCTTCACGCGGCGGCGAATCCAGGCCCGTCTTCGCACAAAGGAGTTCCACCAGCGGGGGCCGTGCCACGAGAACTTCTTGGAGAACATGAAGGAATATTCCCAGCCGTCTTTATCGGCATCGATTTCACTGTCGTGGTTGACTCGCCACTCGGGCCACGCCCACTGCCAGCTCGGGTCCGGGGGCGTCGCCGTCTTGATGTCGGTCGGACTGGGCTTGTGATTCGCGTTGGTCCACGGGGGCGGGTCGAGGTTGCCGAGAGCGGCGCCGGAAAAGAGGGGAATGCCACACAGGAAGCCACCTCGTTCGTTTTCGTACAGGATGTCGATGGCCGTTTCGGTCTCCTTAAGCCGGGACTGCCTGGCACTCTGCCTCTGCTTGGTGTTGTCCCGAGTCGGCGACTGCTGCGGCCCCGCCCCTGCCTCCGTCGCGAGGGCTTGTTCGCGAGCTTCCGCCGAGGGAGTGCTTCGGGGCGCCGGCGAGCCGTTGGCGTGGGGTTTCGGGGCGTTCGCAGGAGCGGCGGCCCCGTTGGCACCACTGTCGTCTACGGCATTGCCGTCTTCCCCGGACATGGGCGCAGCGGCGGTCTTGAGATGGCGACGGCTGTCTGAAGGAACCAGAGGCCCGCCGCTGCCAGCGCGGAAAAGGTCGGTGTCGTCGCCAAGGGCCTCGTTCACTTGGGCGTCGGGCGACCCCGGACGAGGTGTCTCCGCAGGGCCAGCGCCGTCATGGTCCACCAGGGTGATTTCATGGTCGATGTCGCTGTCTTGCAAAGGCGGGACGCGACGAGACGTGCGCACTCTGGGCTTCATCGTAGGGACCGCAGCGGGCCAGGCATGTCGGGGCGTCGCAGTTCGGAAGAGGGGCGGCCGTGGCAGAGGCGGGCGTCGCGAGGATGGATCGTGGCACTGGCGCGGTGGAGTCTAAACGCGGCAGGCCATGGACGGGAGGGTTCACGGAGGACACGGAGAGCTGGGCGGACACGGCGAGGAGGCGAGGCAGACGGGCAATTGAAACTTTGGGCTTTGGCATGCCGGGGTAGCCGCCGGGTCCTAGGGGGAAGGGATATCGCGTGGCTATGCAGTGGTGGTGCCCGCGAGTGTGCTGTCCAGAGGCCGCCGCCTGGACTCGGCGTAGCGCAAGCGAGAGAGAAGCCGCCGAGTCCCACCCAATCTGTCTAGGTTGTTAGCTGCCCGGGTCCGGGCACACGTTTGGGGCACTGGGGAGCCACTACGCAGGCGTGCTAGAGTGGCAGCAACCGCCCTAGCCAGCTGCCGCCCGCGGCGCCCATACGACGATGACGAAGGCGGCTAAGACTGGGCAGGGCGCCGGACGGGTAGCTTGATGGGATGCAGAAAAGCAAGAATGCACCCGCGGTGGCTGCGGGCGGTGCGGTTCGTGCTTTGCAGGGCTGCGATGCACTTGGAAGCCCCCGGACGGCTAGCCCCGGGTCGCGGCTCAAGCCCCCAAACGCGTTGCTGCGCGCCTGCGCGGGAACACGGCCTGTTCGCGATGCTCGTCCGGGGCTTCCATGATGTAACCGCCCGCGGCCACGGGTACGGGCCTGCTCCCTGCATCCACGCAGGCAGTCTCGAGGCGGGATCCATGTCGCGGGGAATCCAGCTCGGAGAGTTTCCGGACGGTCGAGCTTCCGCCGACTGCTAGCTGCCCTAGCAATTTAGGTAGGTACCGCCCCTGCTGCTTCCAGCGGCCCCCCCTGGGCCCAAAGCAAGTACCGGCCCGCACATGGCCTGCATGGGGGATGGCTCGCTTGGGCTGCCCGGCTTATGTCGATGAGGGTTTCGCTGTTACCCGCCCGTTCGTTTCCGGGCACCTGGCCGTCTCGGGGGTTCCCTCTGCACGTCGCGCCGGAGCGGCATCTCCTGCCCCCTGTTTCGCGACTGGGGCGACCGAGAAGCGTGTGGAGCGCTTCGGGCCACGCCCCGCTCCAAATGGCCCTAACTGGCCGCCCGTCCAGCCCAAGGATCCATGACAGCCCGTCCGCTTGTCAGCTACGTCATATGGCTAGACTGCACACTCCCCCGTGCCCCTGCCCGGATGCGGGCCAGAAGTCCGAAAGAACGTTCAAAGTCGCCCATCGGCGCAGAGGGGGTTGTCTCGGACGGGGGCGGATGTAGGCTCAGAGTCGGGAAGCGCCTACTGGCTGGCCAGGGGCGGGAGATGCGTGCAGCCCGTCGGCCCTCGCGCCCCCAGGAGGCAGGCGTTGCAGGCAAAGCATGCAAGTAGAAGCAGGCCGCGAACCATATGCCATATGAAAAAAGCTGTACCGACATGCCGGAGGCGTGGGCCAGCCCAGCCCAGGCCAGCCCCCCGGGGGGGAAGGGGGCTAGAAACGATGGAGGAGGCCGTGACGAACGGTAGGTCCGTACCGGGCCGGTTGCCTGGGCCATTGGAGACGGCGACATCCCCTCCTGGAGGCGTGTGCTACGTCAAACCTGTACATTTTACGTACCAGCTCTGGCCGGGTTGGAGCTGCCCTACGGCGACTGTGACCGTATGTACGGGATGATGGGCTGGGTTACGTAGCACCCACCTCCGTAATGGCTCGATTGTCCATACCATCCCCTCCATTCATTGCATCACCAACCGGAAAGCCCATTTAACCCCCCCAGCTGCCCTCCACTCCCCCGAACTGAGCAACTCCTCTTCCCTCATTCGACTACACTCTCGCCTCCCGCCGCCCACACCGATAACAACACCCGGCCTCTCTCTGTCTCCCTGTAGCGCTTCCGCCGCCGCCTCCAACATGTCCAAGTCACGCATGCCCGCCCTCCTCGGCCTCACGGCCGCTGGTGGCATTGGCTATTACCTCTACAGCGCGGGCGGAGATCCCAAGGTGGCCCAGAAGCAAGCCGAGGGTGTGTAGCTCTTCTTCACCCTCCCCCCCCCCCCCCCCCCCCCCCAAACCTCATCCGACGACCATGGTTCCGTCCATGCTACCAGGAAAGCCCATGGTGTACTGACATGCTCCCCCCCTCTCTCTACATAGCCGATGCCCACAAGGCCTCCGCTGAGGTCCGGAGCCACCTTCCCGGCCGCTCGTCGCAAGTTCAGAAGGATGCCGAGTCGCTCGGCGCCCAGATTGGCGCCAAGGCCGACAGCGCGGTAAGTCTCACCCCATCACCATCACGCCCCCCCACAGCTCAGACGTACACCCGCGACAAACGGAATGTCATGTGGTCCCCTCGGTCTTGGATGCCACCGTGCTCGTCACCTGCGGCCTCCCTGCCGTCCGCCGTGCCGGGACATGGTACTGACGTGTGCTCCAGCTCGGAAAGACGCAGGCGGAGCTCGCCAAGGCCCGCGCCGACGCCGAAGCGTACGCAAAGGACCTCAAGGCCGGCACGATGAAGAAGGTGGACGAGTTCGACCGCAAGGTCGAGGCCGAGGCTTCCAAGGCCAAGAGTGGAGTTTCGAGCTGGTTTGGCGGCAGCAAGTAAACCTCCCCGAACAGCCCGCGAGAACGGTGAAGACGATGACGACGCATCTCTTGGCCCGGCACCGTCCTCTGGGTAGGACCAGGGAACGCATCCGGCCCCGAGGGAAACGGGAACGACGCGCCCCTGATTATGACTTACGGAAACCTAGCTCGACGACACCTTATCACGTTGAATGAGGCATGCTTCGCTCGCCTTTCTATTTTTTCAAGGCTGCCGGGGGGTTAAGGAGTTTGGACTTTAGGCTTTAATTGAACTGTACTCACCATTGATCATCCCTGCTGCTGCGTCGCACGAGATGCCAAAAATCTTAAGAGTAGCCTTCCCTCCGTGATGGATATATTATACATAGTACAAGTAGTCTTTACAAGGAATCGGAGCCGGACCCTAACGGCTATCGTCTCCGTCTTTATGACCGAGCGCCGTGTCAAGATAGTAAAACCAAGACAGCCAACGATGAAAGTTACAGCGTCATGCTACTTTCCCCGTCCGCTCATGCCCAAGTATCCATACATGAATATTGGTGCGCCCATCGCTTGGCAGAGACGCCTAGGGCTTGGGTGACGTGCAGGGCTTCATGGGAATACCCACTGTGAGGGATTCTCTGACCGCGACCGTCATGGGTTCGCCGTCTTTGATGCGTGCGTGAATTCCGCTGTCCATGGCGTACGCCTCCATAAGCTTCGGTCCCAGGTCGACGGCCGGTTCTGTCGTGCGCCGCTGGTCGATGTGTACCCGGCACAAATGCTTGGCCTGGACATACTGCCCGAACTCAGCCCGCAAGGCCGCCAGCTCGGAGCCAAAGATGTTGTCCTCCCATTCCTTAAATATGGACTTGCCGTGGAGATCGTTCTTATGGCGCCGGAGCAGCAGACGAGTGATCTTCGCCCTCATCTTGGAGCTTGCCTCCCTCGCGAAGCAGGCGTAGCGCCAGATCACCCGGAGCTGGTTGGGGCCGCGGAGCTTCCAGCTGCGTTCAAATAGCAGGTGATACGTGATTTCGTCGAGTTTAATGTCCCCCCAGCGTTGTCGCATAGTATGAATGACAAAATGGACATCCTTCGCACTGCGCATGTGCGTCAACATGGTGTTGATGGAAACGACGTCAGGCCTCCCTCGACGGCCTTCCGCCACCAGGTCCAGCAACTGGTAACTGAGGTTGTGTCGACTGTGTCGTCCGCAAATCTCCAGCATCTGGTTCAGCGCAAGAGTGTTCAACCAGTGCGGCCCTTCATAGATGGCGTCCTGGCGGGCAATGAAGGGGGCGATATCGTCGCCGATGCTTTTCAGGCTCGCCTCCAACTCCATAGGAGCCAAATGACTTCCGACCTTGACAAGCGCCGACTGGATCCGATAAAGACCCTTCTTCTTCATGTTTTCAAGAACGAGCTTCTTGAGTTTGACATCCCGGACCATGTACAATAGTTCAATCCACGTTCTGCTGTCGGGGCGATTGCCCTTTTTGATCATCTGCTTGAGCATGTTCTGAAAGCCGTCGAGATCGCCCGATACGGTGCAGCCGTGAAGCATGATGTTGTAGGTTGTGGTATCAATAGGCACATGGGCCAGCTCAGCCAGGTGGAAAACGGTGTGTGCCGCGTGGCGGAAGGAGACGCCCTTTTTGGTCAGGAAGTTTAGGGCGAGGTCCAGGGCGTGGGTGGACAGTGCTGGCCGTGTATAGGGGGACTGGAAAAGCCCTACCAGGATAGAGGCCACTGTTTCCTGGTGGTTCATCTCCTGTCCGCTATACAGAGGACGGGGGATTTGGGCATACACAAGCTTCGCCACGTACTGTTCCAAGCTCGCCTTAGTCCACTCCCTTGGCCGCTTGATCAGGTCGGCGCGCAGGCAGAGTTTGTAGGCGGCCTCCCTCACGACGGGGGTGGAATCATGCGTTTCCCACCCCGGGGCATCTCCCCTCAGCAGCTTGACCAACTGGGAAGTCTTGTTCTTCGACACCAAGTCCTGGAGAGTCTTTTGGGAGCCTGGGTCGAGAACTCGAACAGCTGACAGACTGCCGGCCAGCTTGAGCAGGCCTGTCAGGGCCGTGCGAACCGCCCACTGGGAGCCCGATATGAACAGCACCGTAGTTCCATCGGTCTTGTTGTGGTCTTGCAGTCGCAAGATACATCCGTCCTTTTGGATGGTTCGCAGGTTGCCCACGCCATCCGATGAGAAGATATTGGCAGCAACACCTTTGTCCAGCACCACCTGGAAATCCACCACTAGGTCGAAGACCGGGGTGTGCTTGTCAAGGTCACTGATGATGACGTGCCAGTCAGCCGAAGGCTTTGTGTAGGGACGCAGATGCTGCAGGGCTTGCTGTGTGTCGATGCTCCGTGTCCGCTTGCGAGCCATGCGGGCTTGTTCGCGCTTGTTGGGGTAGTAGACCGGTGGATCGAGGAGCGCTGTCTGGAGCGGTGGTAATGTTCCATCTTGGGGTCTCTGCCGTAGTGAGCGCTGCATCTCCGCCCGCAAAGCTGCCGTCTCGGGAACGCGGACTCGCGATTTTCGGAGGGGGGAGGCCGGGAAGATGCGCCTCGAGCCGGACGCAAGAACCTCGGGAACGGCCCCAGCCATCCATGGACGAGCCAGGCCGGCCCCGTCAAGGCGGGCCACCCTGGTGGAAGCACAACGAGTCCCGCGAAAGGCTAGGCATGGCGTACGTCGTTGCGACTCCCTGGGAATCAAGGAGAGCCCTGGGGCGCTCGAGGGGCAGGCGCGAGCTCTCCATATTGATGCGATACCCAGGGACATGAGCTATAACTCAAGCATCATCTGGGGGGGAAACTGGGCGGCCGGGAATGGGCTGGCTGGGATGGGAAGCTGGCCTTGCGGGGGTGAGGGTGTAGCCGCGGGTCGGTTGGGTGCGATGTTGTGGCACTGCATTGACGTTGCTCGCGCTCCAAGTACGGCAAAAATTCGACCCGGCTTATCGGGAGGGGGTGGTCGCTATCCCATTATCGGGGCGGTACATTGGGGACTACCTCTGCTAACTTCCATGCCAACTACTAATGGGGTACCTCCCTCTATATGCCAATTGGAGGCTAGAACACTCGGGCCCGACGGACACTTCTCGCGTACGTACCTATATTCTACATAGGTACGCAACTATATACATGCTGTCCCTGGTCGAAGATCCAGAATCCCTGTTTGGGCAGGCAACTGAGCCCAAGGAGCTCTCCCTGTAGGTAAGTATGTACATGCATATGTATGTATGTACAGAGGTACGTATCCATCAACACCGGGGAGGCACGGGCCTGGGTCCGCAGCGTGGTAGGCTTCCCCGGGTGCAAGTTGACATGCACCATAGTGTAGAGCATTTGGGGAAATCGGCTTTGCGAGACGCGTCCTTCGTAATTTTGTACCATTCGCCTCTACACCTACATGCCACTGTTGTCGGCGTGGCTGTCATAAGAACAACCCCCCACATGGTGGAGTCGTGCATGTGTATACCATGTCCTACCCCGGCGAGACAGATCGGGAGGGTCGGTGGTGAAGAGTCGAGGCCGTGTGAAAGCTCACTGTTCACCGAGCACCCGGGACAAAAGCCCAGCCGGACAAGATCAATTCCCTGCATGGGCCCGCAGTGCGTCCGTGAGAGTCTCTCTGCCGAATGAGAATGACAGTAAGTGGTATCATCTTGCCTTCCTATCGCGCTTATCTCCTCTCAGCCCCCGCGGAAACAAGGGACCCAACAGTGCACCCCGCGACACGAATCTTGCCTCGGCCTCCATTTCTTCTAGGTCTTCTTTCGAATGGCTTCGAACCACCTTCACCTCGCCGGGCCGCCACCGCCACCTCCAATACTGTTTAGGAGATCCTCTCGGGGATGCCGTGTGCATCAAGCAAGTCGAGCCAGGAGCGGCAGCCTCCAAGACAGTAAAAATCCAGGTGGGCGTCACCTCCAGACCCAGTGAGTCCGTGTTGCTCTTGGTTCCTCTATGCAGACTTGGCCTCTCCCTCCTTCTTTTCCGTCTTCTCATCACCTGCCGGGGTATCTTTGGTTGTTGACTCCGTCTTCTTCTCGGATGAATCGGCCGACTGTTTCTCTCCGGATGGGGGCGAGGGGGCTCGAGGAGGGGCCGCGCTGTCGTCTTCTTCTGTGCCGCCTGAAGACTTGTCAACCTGACTGGCCAGGTCCTTGTCCTCGTCGGCGTTGTCGAACATCTCGGCGTCGTCTGAGTCTGTCAAGACCTCAGTGCCATCGCCCAAGAAAATTATGCGTCCCTTGTACCCACCAATGCCGAAGCCTCTCGACTTTTGGCCCGCAGTGTCAACATCGTAACCGCTGTCGCTATCGTCGAAGTTGTGGTGGACGCCAGGGCCCCGGAACTCAGCTGTGTCGGTCCCCCCGTCAGTCTCTAGGCCTTTTACGGCACACGATCCGGGTTCCGTCAAGACAGCATACCGTATTCGGGAGGAGCACAGGGGCCATCGCCCTTGGCTACGCGGTTGCTAACTTCGTCGTACCAAGCCTCCTTGGTCTTGCCCCGCAGAAGACCAACAACACACATTGTCATGTTGTCGCAACCGACGCCGCCCGTCTCCGAGTTGGAAGCCAGGCAGTTGTCCATCATGTTCTCACAAATCTTGTCCAGGTCTTGCTTGGCAGCGACACCCCGACGAACGAACTCAACGACGGCTTGCGAGGACTGGCAGTCCCAGATACCTGAACTCCGAGTCAGCTATCATGTCTGTGAGGCCGTCTTGTGAGAGTGTGTCTGCAGTCATACCATCACAAGCAAGGACGAGGAACTCATCGTCGTCGCTCAGGTCGTGGACAACAACGTCAGGGTAGGCAGTCACAATCTGCTGCTCGGGAGCGAGCTCGGCGCTCTTCTTAAACTCGAAGTCGCCGATGGCGCGAGACAGAGCAAGGTTGCCGTTGACACGACCGAAGTCGACAAACCCGCCGGCAGCAGTTATCCGCGCCTTCTCGCCTATGAAGAGAAAGAAAAGAGCAGTGTCAGTCCGGGTCCTAGAGACAAGCCAGAGCGGGAGAAAGCCATGGCTTACCTTCATTCTGGGGCTTGTGGTCAAAGGACAGAGGCTTAGCCCGACCCTTGACACCGAGCACACTGCGAGAATCACCGGCGTTTGCCTGGGGATCGGTCAGTACACGATATCGAGAGACAGCATGGCGAGAGGAAAACCGACAATGTAGATTTTGTCGTCAGTAATGAGTCCAACACAGGCAGTGCAGCCCGACACCTCCTCCTCATACTTGGGGTCTAGAGCGTGTGTTGTCAGCAGGGGGGGCCTAACCTCGCGAGCTGATGCCGGCGGCCCTGGCGGCCGGGGTCGGAATGTTTCATACCACTGAGGATGGCTCGGTCGGTCGCGAGGAAGGTGTCCTTGAGAGCCTGCTCGTAGTTGCCGGCCTTGAAGGTGTCCTGCTTCAGGAGAATGTCGTACATGTTTTGGCCAGCGAACTGTGCGACTTTATCTCCACCGTGGCCGTCGAAAACGCCAAAGAAGGAGAGGCGAGCACCATGTTGCTTGTGCTCCTCGCTATCGGGCTTCAGAAGGGACAGGACGGTACAGTGGGCATCCTCCATGCTGATGCGCCAGCCCTGCATGGCCGACACGCCATAGAGCATGCGGTCATCTTCGCCTTTGGAAGACTCCTGAAGGGTTACATCATTGTCAGCGGTGCTGGTTTCGCAAGAACTGCGCGGTGAAAAACCAGGGCGGCGAGGTTCATGACGAGGAGGGGGTAAGAGGGCAAGCCAACCCCGTCAACGCGGACCTGGGAGGATGCGGCACGCGCCCGACGCGGGCGCAGACGGCGAACGGCGTCGCGAGCGCGCGCAACGACAACCCCCGAGGGGACGGGGTTGGGTCGCCAGAGAGGAGAGGGGTTTGCAAGCTTGGGACGGCGGCAAGTGGGTAGGTAGGTAGGTAAAGAGACGGCGACGGTGGCACCGGACCGAGCAGAGAGCGACCGCAGGTGCAAGCAACGCTTACCTTGTCGACGATGGGCTCCGAGAGCGTTTGACCCATGGCGAAAAAGACCTTCTACCGCAGCGCTCGGCTGAGGCGATCTGTCTAGAAATGGGTGGTGTTAGATGGGGATGAGGAGGAACAGGTCGGGTCGGTGGTCACAACGGCGGAAGGGGGGTTGAGGAAGTCGGCGGGCGGGGTGTGAATTTTTTACGCCGTCGGATTTGATCTGATTTGACGGTTTGGGTTGGCTGGCTTTGCGGGCAGTGGCCTGTATGGTTGGCAGAGTGAAAGGTAGTGTGCGCGCGCGTATGTGTGTTGCGTGTGCAGCACAGCTCCTGGCCAAGACAGATAGGCAAATCAAATGGGAGGTTTGGGGATGGAGGAAGGATCCGGGTCGGGGGTAGGTAATGGGGATCGGTAAGAGAGCAAGAGATAGAGGGAGCGACAGGGAGACAGCGCGCGGGGCGAAGAGGAGGTACAGCTTAGCAGTCGCCTGTGAGGCAGGCAGGCAGTAGAAAGGCTACGTAGGGGGGGGAGCCAGGATAGACGGAGTCCTCACCACGGACAAGGGCAGGCGGTGCGGTTGCAGTCTAGTCCAGTCCAGTCCAGTCCAGACTAATAGGGAAGCAGGAGATGGCAGAACTGATGGGCCGGTAGAAAGCTGGCTTGGCTACTTACCAGGCTGCGGGAGGGATACGCGGCGACGACGAGGCGGCACGCACCAGCAGAGCAAGCAAAGCGGCGAAGGCGGCGGGGGGGAGCAGTGAGGCGGTTGGATCAGATAAGGTGGATGGTAGGTATCCCAAGATGACAGCGGCAAAGAGGTGCTGAATGTACAAGCTCGTAAGAGGCAAGGTAAGGCCAGGTAGTGGTGAAGTTGTGGGTAGGTTGTATGGGAAGGATAGTGGGCTCAGCCGAAGTACCTTCTGATGGTAACAGCCCGGCACTTTGAATGGGGATTGGGTTGAGGGGAGGATGGGATTGTGTACGACGGCGCGTTCTGTTGGACAGAGAGGGAGAGCTGAGAAACCTAGCTTGGGGGGGGGGGGGGGGGGGGGGGGGTCAGGCCTCGAGCTGCATCATGGGTGGTGAATGGATGTCATAAGTAACGGCCAATGCGGGGTTCGGCCTCACGCCAAAATTCTCGTCCATCTCCAGCTACCGCTCTGGCGACAAAAACACCGCCTGGCTCTATCGCCTCCCATCCCACCTCCCGCCTCCACCTCTAGTGCGCCGATTGAAGAGGAACGGGTGGATAGGGAGCTCTGACTGGATGTATGGTGGATGACGGCTAGGGCCCAAGCGCCGAGCTACATGTCCGGCACCAGTGCATGGATGGGATGGGATGGGATGGAATGGGATTCCCCACGCATCTGGCCTCTTGTCTACCTCCACGATGAGCTACTCGTGGACTTGGGGGGGTCTTCACACATGTTACCCGGGCCGCCCAGGTGCCATCCGGAAAGGCTGCCTCTCAGCGTCCAGCCCCAAAGTGTTAGGTATCCCATTGTAACGGTTGTAACGGCGCTCGGTTCGGTCCCTCAAACCGCATCTCACCATACAAACCCGGCGGGTTGCGGTGCACCGACAATGTACCTACTTCTTCTTTTCAGATCTCGAGGAGGTGCCTATAACGGTCAGCCTGGCTGACTGAACCACTCCAGCCGCTCCCTGCCCGGGCAGCATACCAAGCCATGGATACATCCTAGTTGGTAGATCGGTCCTCTGTGTGCACAGACAAGGGACTGGGCCCGCCTTGCAGGTTTCCAAATCCTACGGTATAATTGCCGTTGTTTGTTAGGAAGTCATCTAAGCCCGCTTTGTGTGTGTACCTATATATGTGTGTGTGTGTATGTGTGTGTGTGTGTATGTGTGTATGTGTGTATGTGTGTGTGTGTGTATGTGTGTATGTGTGTGTGTGTGTGTGTGTGGGTGGGTGGGTGGGTGCGTGTGGGTGCGTGAATGGATGTATGTGAATGTGTGCCGCTAACCGCTCTACCTCTACCTCGGCCGACCTATCTGCCACATCCAAGACAGCTTGCTCGGACAGCCGAAGATCGTAGGGCCTAGACTCTCTTCCGTGCAGTGAGAAAGGTGGGCATCGTGCTGAGGCAGCCTGCGTCGGGCCTTCCACCTTCCTGTCGCCCACTACCTGCTGTCTGACTGTCCTGGCCCCTCTGCTTCCATAATGGATGTACGATACGCCGTAACTAAAGCAGGAATGGATGCAACCTATACCGGGTCAACGCGGGTGGGAGGGATCTGAGATCCGGCACATGAGATGAGCTTACTTTGCGCTTCATTCCCTGTGTCTGCTCAAAGCAAAGAGGGAAATCAGTACCTGCATGCCTCACGCCCAGAGGCTCCCCACCAGCTTGTGTACAATTTCGACTATGCCCTCCATGAACGGTGGCTGTTGATGCCGGGATGGTTTAATGGCCGCGTGTCCTGGCAGAGTTCTCAGGTCTGGCCACTGAGATCCTCCTGTGTGCGTCGTGCCCCCCTGGTCGGTTGCCACTGAGCTCATCCCCAATCGGAGATAAGCGAGCAACACTTGTCGTGTGCCTATACCCGAGTCGAACCAGGCCGCTCGTCATCGAGTTCCTTTGTTTTCCATTTCTTGCTGGCCATGGATGCTATTTGTATGAGGGGAATGCCTGCGCTTCGGGCGCTAATGGCCGACGGGCTGGCTGTAGCCTGAGTTTCGTTTCCGCGTTCCTCCTACATCAACCAGTCGCCCGTCGCAATACCCAACTGCTACAAATCTTGCAGAAGGCTCCTGCCTTTATTGTACGAGATGACAAGGCTCGAGGTTCCGCGTAGGTGGTCTCGTAGGCAACTGTCGCCTATAGTGCTTCGGCCTCTGCTATCCTCTCCGCGTCTGCTAGAGTCTTCTTTAGCACTACATCACAAGAATCAAGTTTCTACGTCTAAAGGCACGGAAATGTGCGTCTGGAGCGCAGTCGGCAGCTAAATTCGGGCCCACCAAGAAGCCAACTAAGGTACCTATGACCTAAGGATGTCGGTACGTACAAACACATACTTTGCAGGTGGGCTGTTGGACTTGGCCTGTAGAACAAAACGGGCCTGACAGAGAGCCTCTCGTTATAACAAGACGTCATGTGTGGCGGGTTGAGCCCTGCCACCACTTTTCTTGTGTTTGCCCCCTGCCTTTATGCGTTGCTTCTGCTGTTCTTGTTTTCCCTCTCTGCCACACTCGCTGCATAGTGCTGATAGTAAGTGATAAGAGTTAGCTATAGATATCTGGCTGACGGCCTTGCCCTGCTGGCAAAAGCCCCAGGGCGAACTCGGGATCCACGAGACCAAGCTGAAGGTCTTCGTAGCTTCAATAGTCGCGTTCCGTACCTTGGCCGGCAACCCTCTCCGTGTTCACCACTCTTCCCGTCCAGCACGCGCTCCCTGCCGTATACTTCCCAAAAGCCGCCAATCCGGCGTTCAGCATGGCCCCATGCGCCTCGACCGAAATTGCTACAGAGCGTCTCGATCGACGATTCGCCCGTGAACGCCGGAAACTTGCCGACCCGTGATCTCTTGGCGTCGGCGCAGATCATCTCGGTGACATTGGTGGAGCCAGCCGGACGTCCGTTGAAGTAATTGCAGTAGTGCAGGTCGAAGACGATGTACTTGTCTCGAGTGAAGTTGGCCACCCAATAACCCGCGCCCTTGAACCCATCATCGAGCATGGCGGAGATTTGAGACTTCACAGCTGCCGCTCGGCCGACGAAAGTATTATAATACTTAAACAGCCACGATGCCACTTTCTCGGACAGGGCTGTTGGCTTCCCAATATCGCCCGGGTTGTCCATGGGCTCGTTGATCGGCTCGGGTATGAACGACGGGCCGGGTTGCTGAACGAAGCCGAGCACAGCGTCGACCGTTTTCATGGACCACTCGGGAGCTGTCTCATTCCACCACCAGTCCAGTCCACCCACGCGCTCGCCAATGGTTTGGTTGTTAATGCCATCTGCGAGTCCGTGGAGGTCGAGGATGGTATGCATATCATGTTGAGAAATCGCGCAGGATGCAATCTCCCGGATACAAGCTCGCTGCTAACCATGGTACAGCTCACTGCCGGATACCTAGGAATAATAGAAGTAGCATTAGCCTGGGCGAGGAATACGAGATGGGCGACAATAAACGCTCTTAGGCCAAAAGAGAGGAAGGCACAAAGTGAACGGGGATATTGGACGAGGAACCAGGGCCAGCCGGGATGAAGAGCGTAGAGACGCACCAAGGGGCACCCCCCAGCTGGGATCTCAGGGAGCATCTACATTCACTTCACATCACAAAGATCCCTCCACCAGCCCCCCTAGCGGCCCCACAGATCTGGCACTTGGTTAAGAAGAAGGCGTATGTAGGTAGGTAGATATGTATGCACCGCGGGGAAACTCGAAGCCCCGCGCCTCAGGAGTGCGGAGAGGAGGTGAGCCTGTCCAGGTAGCCGAGGTACTTACACTGGGATAGCAGGTAGACTTGTAACGGGCATAGCTAATAGGTAAGTAATGAGTATTATATTGTAAGAACTGCTCTGCTCTAGTAGTTTATATCAAGACCGAGTAGCTCCCTGTAGGACTGTCGTACAAACCCCCGCTAGATGTATCTGGCCTCGCGTCCTCCCATCCATCTTCGATATCCGGGAGGTCGCTCAGCCTGGTCCCACCGGGCTTTTTCAGCAGAGCTCTTTGCCTGTCCTGGCCACTGGTCTCAACTCGGTCGCGCAATGGAAGCCGTGTCGGCGTTTCAGGCAGCGGTCTCGGCGGCGCGGGTGCGGGACGAGGCCACTCGTGAGGGGAGGGAGCCTTGGGCAACCGTGACATAGCCTCGTGATGGTAGGGTCGTGCACGGCTGATCTGGATTCGCTGACTACCTGGGCTGCGCTGGAGCCGCTTTACACCCGGTGGGGTTGTATCGTAGGTTGATGACCATAGCGACTCCTGCGACGGTGTGCGCGTAATGTTCCTTTCTCTGCTACCGCGCGGGGTTGTGGGCTCTGGATCACGGATACTGGGTGGCACTCGCGGAGATTTAGCCAAGTCTCGCTTCTGGCCGCCACGCGTGCTTGCCCCAGGCCCCTGCTCCGACGACTTGAGGTTTTTGGAACGCCTGTCCCGCCAAATCGCCCCCCCTTCGGTAGACGGAAATTCAATCTCATGCCGGCCACGTGTGAGGCCAGACTTAGGGCTCGGTTGGCCCACTTTGCCAATGTCCTTGAAGGCGATTCCCAGGGAATCTCGTGCAAGCTTGTCCCAAGATGTCTCCATCTCTCGAGATGCAGGCGCGGAAACACGTAGTGCTGCTGGAGGTTGGAGGAGACCACCCGCTGAAGATACAGGGGAAGGCTGCGCGATAACATCGAGGTTCCTGGGCGACCGGACAACAGAACCTCCACCAAACAAGGGGCTCGAGCCACCTATGCGCCTGCTGAATACAGGCCCTCCGTGATGGCGGCTCGGAATGTGTACGACGGTTGGTCGGGAGATGGCACTCGCCGTCGCAGGTTTCTCATATGCAACACCAGTAGTGAGTATACTGGTGCGTGTAGTGTGGCCACTTACACTGCTCTGGTAGCTCTTTCGGTTGTATTCATCAAACAGGCGAGAGGCACTCCCTTGCTTCCAGGCATAGGAAACACGTCTGCTTATGGAACGCATTCCTCGAGTAGAAGGTCGTCTGAGAAGACCGGGAGAGGACCCGTGCTCTTTGACAGTATCGTCGTCAGAAAAGTGGCTGTCGCTAGGCCCATAAGCAACGGCTGGAGTGTTCTGGATGCTAAATGGCGCAGGGATCATTGGGGCGTTCAAACCCAGTGTGGGTTTGAAAGTCTCCTGGGACCCGTTCACGGCCGACCCGGGCGGGGGCGTATTCAGATGACCATCCCCCTCTCCAAGACTCGTGTCGGAAAGGAGGCTTCTGCCGTCCGGTTCCATGTGTCGCTCTGGGCGATTGGTTCCTCGCCCAGCAAGCCACGCGTTCCATGCTCGTTGTGCTACCGAGTCTCTGGATCTTCCACTGCCGCTTGACCCGGGTTGTGTCGCGCCGGCCGTTGGATGATGTTGTTGGTGGTCCGCCGAAGTCCCTGACACTATCGAGTCCGATGTAGAAACTGCTTGGCCAGGCTTCGGCACAGTGCTATTGGTAGGCAAGGGCCCGATATCGAACATGGCGTTTGTCACCGCACTGTCATACCCGGTGTCGTGGCGCACGAAACTACCGGGAACTGGGGCCGAGACCTCGAGCATACCCGCTTCGCGTTCTGACACCCGCTTCCGCCGCCCGAGGAAGACATAGAGGAAGAAGGCTAGGAGACCCAGCCCCAGCAAGAGAATGGGGATCAGAATCGCAAGAAGTTTGCTTTTCTTGGACGCCCCTGGCTCCCCCGGTCCTGCCGATGAGTCATTTGTTGGGGCTGCTGTCGACGATGTGGTTGGCGACGGGGCCGGCACAATGCGTATCACCAGATTCTGTTTCTCTGTCTGGCCAGTGCTCCTAGAGGTGGCGCGAAGGGCGATAGTCGTATTAAAAGCAGATGTATCGAGCGGCACTGTTCCTGAGAGCGAGAGATCCAGGGTGTCGAGATGCAGCCACGATACTCGTGTGTTGTCTTCCAATTCTGCGCTAATATCCTCAGGCTCCCAAAGGTATGGTTTTAGATCTGTCGCGATACCATCGCCTCCGGCGAGGTCGAGGTCGGGGAACTGGCTGCGAAACAGTGGTCCTGTGACGTTGATTACCAACGTCATGTTCAGGCTGTCGGCGTACCTGTCTTGTATGGCCAGGGTGGCATTCACGGACTTGGATGCCGGGCCCGGCGTACCTACTAGCCTCGAAGTGGCCGCATCGAGGCGTAGCCAGCTAGGCAGACCGGAGGTGGCGATGGACGTGATATCGCTTGATTCCAAAGGACTCCCATCAAGCCGGATGGTGTCCATCAACTTGGCATACTTGAAGGATTCCCCTCGAGTTGCGTTGAGTATGATGACGGGCGAATCCGTCGTGAGCTCGTGGGTGCTTACAACAATAGAGAGCGGCACCGCCACTGAGGCGAACCCCAACACATCCGAAGCCACGAGCTGGATATCGAAAGATTGCGGGGGCTGTACCAAAGATTCAACAGATGGCGAAGTCCCCCAGAATGATAGATTAGGCGCATCGAACTTCAACCACGAGGGCAAGGGCGCATTGTCTCCCGTGACGGCGTAGTACGAAAGCTCAGAGCCGTCCCCGCTTTCAAAGGTATTCGGATCGAAGCTGAATCTGAATGGTTTCGACGGCCGGAGGTGCAGCGAGGACGAGCCGGCCACGGGCCCAAAGTTTCTGATCTGGTCGGCCACGTCGATCTGGACGATGGGCGGCGGGCCTCTTGCCACCACCAGAGTTGCGTTGGCTATGGTACTTCCGAGCTCGTCTTCTGCCTTCAGCTGGATCGGAACGCCCACAATCTCTCCGGCCGGGACGTTGCCGTCACTGGGAACGCCGAAAAGGCGGCGCGAGCCGCTGTCGATGGATAACCACGGCGGGGGGTCGACGAGAGAGTAGTTCATGGGGAGCGGCGAGGAGAAGGTGAGCGGCGAGAAGACAAAGGAGAATGGTTGCGAGACCCGCGCAACCGGCGGGAGCTGCGCATTCAATGGAAAATAGTCCAGGGGCGCCGAGTCGACAAAAGGGACGCAGGACAGAAGAATGGCGGCGGCAGCAGATGCCCACATGGTGACGCCCCGCGTATAGACATACAACAACAACAACAACAACAACGCAGCGCTCAGGCGCACAATGAGACTAATGAGGGTACGAAATGCAAAGCATATCTAGAGTTGCGAGATGGAGAATTAGGGGGGCACCTCGGAAAAGAGGCATGCGCGAGGACGAGAGCGTCATGATGGACAAGAGCGGCGCATTTACTTACCGCGAGATTGCCCCACGACTGGACGCAATCGCCAGCCACAACACGCGTAGAGCGGCCGGTTGTAAGTTGCACGCGTCTCAGTACGGCGCTTCCGAGAAGGAATGCATGTCTTGCCGGGACTCAGTCGACATGCCATCTGTTTCTCGTCAAGACGGGGTGCTCAGCTAGTCGCATTCCGGCGAGACAGGAGGCCGGCAGCGGTGTCCGTAGCCGCCGGCCTCATTACAAGGCCGGCCTCCATATTGGCGCGCGCAGGTCTACGGGCAGGCAATCAGACTGAGGGCCGGCCTGGCGCCGGCAAGGGGCGCCCAGGGCCACGCATCCCGCCTGCTCGCTTGCTTGCTGCGTGGGAGATGAAGCGAGGGGAGCAGCGGAGGACCCATCCAGGCGGCGATGTCGTCGATTGCTGCTATCCGCGGGGTTGCGCCGGCCGATAAGAGACGGGCCGGCAGGGCAGGCAGCTCTGCACTAAGCAGAGAGGGTTGCCGGGCAGGCGACGACCTCAACCTCGACCCTGCGAAAAGGGGAGCGGTCCGCGATTCAAAATTCGTCTGCGACAATCGCACCCATCCGCCTGCGAGACTCACTCGCCCCGTGTTCTTCCTGCCCGCTGGCTGAGTCAGGACCCCCCCGTTGCCGAAAATGAGCCCGCCCGCCTCTCGATCGCCGTCTCCCGAGTTCTCGCCTCTGGCCATCGGCGACGACCTCGCCCCGCCCCGGGTTCCCAAGGCCGCTGCCACGACGAGTCTGGATTTCTCGGGCCTCCTCAGCAAGCCGCTCCAGCTTCACGAAGACCTGAAGTCTGGCAATGGCGGCCAGGCCTGGCCAGCTGGCATGGTGCTTGCGCGGCACATGCTGCGGTACCGCCGGGAGGGTCTCCGGAACGCGAGGATGTAAGTGGGTTCCAAAGTTGGTTGCGACTGATGCGTTGGCCCCCCCTAATTGGAGCCTGGTGGGCTTGGTGGGGGATGTGCATCGTCGCGCCTCGGAGGAGGGGAGGCAACGGGAGGGGAGCATCCACGGCTGATATCTCACGTCACCACCACAGTCTAGAACTGGGTGCCGGTGGGGGCCTGGTTGGCCTTGCCGTCGCCAGTGGGTGCACCATCGACGGGCCTCTGTTCATCACCGACCAAGAAACCATGTTCCCGTTGATGGAGCACAACATCGCCAAGAACGAGCTGAATGGCCGGGTGAAGCCCGCCGTGCTGAACTGGTGCGTGATCTTGCGATTCCTGCCTGCCTGCCCTCCCCCCCCCTCCCCCTGGTGCAAAGATTTCGCACGCGCGCGCGCAAAGTGCCGGCAGCCACCTAACACGTATCCCGATATGCAGGGGAGAGCCGCTGACGCCCGAGGTCGTCGACTTCCAACCCGACGTGATACTGGCCGCCGATTGTGTCTATTTCGAGCCGGCCTTCCCCCTGCTGCTAACCACACTGAAGGATTTGTTGGCGCTGTGCCCCTCGGCCACCGTCTATTTCTGTTTCAAGAAGCGGAGGCGCGCGGACAACCAATTCCTCAAAAAGGCCCAGAAGGCCTTCAAGACCGAGGAGATCGCGGACGAGGATCGGCCCGTGTTCTCGCGGGACAACATATTCCTCTACAGCTTCAGGAGGAAGGCATAGGGCGACAAGTGTTAAATTGATGAATACATGTCTAAGCACACCCTGTTTCTCCTTATTGCTTCTCCCATTCCACCGCCGTATCCGGTGGTTTCAGCCACTCCGCCTCTGCCAGGAGCTGGGCCAACTGGTGTTGGCCTATCCAGAAAGCTATAAGTGCCGCAGCCGCCCCTCCTGCTGTGCGGCCAATCGGGCGTGTCCTGTCGGGTGTGACGATGCACGACGCAAGCGTCGAAAGCCACCGTCAGCACTCGGGGCCTGGGCAGCCTGTGCGGGAAGCAAGTCGCGAGCATGGTTTCTCCCCAGTCGTGACGCCAGTCAACTGGCATCTTGCCTCCTTACCAAGGAAACTGCTTGATCGTCGATCGTGGGCAGCCTCCAGCCTCGATCGCCGTGAAAAAAAAGGCCCGTTGCGCCAACTGCCGGCTGGCGACAGAAACAGGGCGCGGGAAAGCGGGGAACGCATGTGTCGTATGCGTAGGGCCAGACCGCCCCAGCAGCCCAAGGCTCCAGTCTCCAAGGGTCACTCCAGTGGAAGCCGTGAGGAGCGCTGCTAGCAGCTGGAGACGCGACCAGCCCAGGCCGATCAGAAGTGCCCGAGCATTTGGTTCCGATTGTCAGTCGGGTTGAATCGCCTGGTAGGTTCCCACACAAAGCGATGGTTGTCCGAGTTCCCGCTCCACGTTGGTGTCCGCCTGTCTGCCCTGCCCTGCCCTGCCTTGCCCGCCCGCCCGCCTTTCACCCATATCGTCCCATGTGGTCCCTTCCGCAGCCTGACTTCCCGACGCCCCGGCAGCGGACACGCAGAGCGTCCATGCAGGTTTTCGGGCGGGCGAAGGCGGGAGGGAAGTTTGCGCGAGTCTCGAACGCACGCCGCCCGTGCTGCAGGGCGTCGGCGCCAACGTGTGGGACGCCTGCGCCTGTCTCATCCCATTGGTAGCGGGTGCGGTGCGATGCTCACCCACGCGTCAGCAGGTACTCACCCGGCCTGCGGAGAGAGTGTGTGCGCCGTTGTGGAGCGGGAGGAAGAGTTTTATTGCCAGCTCCAGCTCCGGTGCGCCTTGTGCATACCGGGCCCAGCCGCGGGCCCGGAGGCGACTTGTGTGGCACCCAAGTACGTAAGTAGGTAAGAAATATTTTCCCCACGGAGGCGGTATGCGGTGCAGGTCGGCAGCCAGTCCTCGTTGCCCAGCCGGGCTGGGCTGACGGGCTACTTGCATTCCGATGGGGACGCCATCCGTATTGACGAAAGCTGACGAAGACGGCCTGCCTCCAAAAAAGGCCGCTAGAGGCCAAGGCAACAAGTAGGTTGAGCGGGCTTCCATGTGCACCATGTGGTAGCGCCGGCGATGGGGCCTGTGAGAGAGGGGATCATCAGGAACGGACTTCCAGGCCCCCCTTGCGCTATGTCCCGTCGAGCTAATTCAGGGGGTCCCTGGGTCGTGATTCGCCCGCCGGCCGACAGCGTCTGCAGCTGTAAGGTACCAGGAAAACGGATGGCGGTCCCCGGTTTGGCCACGACGCCCTCGCTGCCCACAGAAATGGGATGTGCCACCATTAACCCTTGCAGGGCGTTGCCAAGCGGGCTTCCTACCACTGCAGGTGCTTCCCCGTCAGGCCCTGCCGACCCGATTGCGTCTTTTTTTTCTTTGTTGCGCTCTGCGCCCGCCCAATGACGAGCCCTCGCTTCGGGAGGGCAAACGGGCGCAGGGCAGGGCAGGGTCTGCGTGGTGACTGGGGATTCGTGGTGAGGGACCAGTGGCCTGGACCGCATCTCAGCTTAGACGGTGTCGGTTACCCGCCTTGCCCCCCCCCCCCCCCCCCCCCCCAAACACTCCCCCGGTTCCCTGTTGACCGCACCGCCTCGAGGATATGTAATAAAGAGCCCCCGTCTTTCCTTCCACCGTCTTGATCCTGCTCTCTCGCGATCACCCACCAACCGTTCCTTTCCGACCCCATCCTGAGCAGTGCTCACTCGTATACATTCATTTCGAAGTGCCTAGCTCCCCACGTCCATTCCCGAGGAATCTGACGTGCCGCTCCGCACTATCACCGCCTGCCTGGCACCAGTCCACACACGAGAGATACCCCGTACCCGCATTGCCTTTGAGGAGCGGTACTTGACCCTCACCCTGTTGCTTCATTACATCCAAGTACATACCTAGGCTGGGTCCTGCCTCATCGCACCTGTTTTGAAAGCACTTGACCATCACCCACAAGATGAAGTCCACCACCATTGCCACCGCCCTGCTGGCTACCATCGCCGTAGCCCAGCCTCACCATGGCCACCATCGCCGCCACCAGCGGGAGCACGAGAAGAGGGAGATCGTCGTCGAGTGGGAGACGGCCTGGGTGACCGAGACCGTCATCGTCGACGAGATGGGCACCTCGACCATTCCTGCTGCCACGCCCACGAGCGAGGTTGTCACCAGCGCCTACTCGGCTGCTCAGTTCTACGAGACGGCCGCCGCCAGCGAGACGCCCAAGACGGAGCCTTCATCCCAGGCTCCTCCGCCTCCGCCTCCGGCGCCCACGACTCCTACTACCCATGCCGCTCCTGCCCCCCCGACTACTTTGATCCCTACGACCAAGGCTGCCCCCACGCCGTCTGTCGTGCCGCCTCCGCCTCCCCCTCCCCCGGTCGAGAGCACTTACGTGGCCCCCCCTCCGCCCCCGCCTCCCACCACGGTCGAGGCTCCTTCTAAGCCCCAGCCTACTTCCTATCCCGCCGAGGGAGGCAGTGATGCCCCCTCTGGCGGTGCCGAGAAGAACGGTGACATGACGTACTACGCGCCCGGCATCGGCTCCTGCGGCTACGATGACAGCAACCCCACCATGAACGTCGTTGCTGTCTCCAAGGAGTGGTTCCAGGGTGTCAGCCCTCTCACGAACTCGGGCATGAACCAGCCCACCAACCCGCTCTGTGACAAGACCATCACCATCCAGTCGGACACGGGCAAGAAGACCACGGCCGTCATTCGCGACTCTTGCCCCGGCTGCTCGCTCACGTCCATTGACGTCACGGAGGGTGCTTTCCTCGAGATCTTCGACTCTCTTGACGTTGGCCGAGGCAAGGTCACTTGGTGGCTCAACGAGAAGGTCGCGGGTGCCTAAGCGCCTTCCCATTGCAAGCCCGCGACACCGTCTCGGCCAGACCATGCCATTACGATTTTTCCTTCACCTACGGGGTCACGGCACAGACAAAGGGGGCCTCGTACGAGCCGGATGGGCCGGTGCTGGCCCCCCCGGCAGACGGGGCGTTGATTTCCAATACCACATGGGAAGCTCGGTACCTACACGGTGCTACGGAGCATCATTTTGATTTCTTGACACGGCGTTTTCTCGGCATGAGATGCGGGAAACGGGCATTTATGGAGACTGGGGTTGACCAACGTTTCTACCATTCTTGTATATATCTTCAGACCCATCAGCCACATGGAATGCAATGGCGAATTCACCCACATCAGACGATCGTCAGCCGTCCCGCTATCTTCCCACTTGCCCTCTTAGGCAGGTCGGGCACACCAGCAAAGCACCGCACGCGGCCGTTGGCGCGACCGACCCGCGACCCGTCGGGGGCACTAGGTAGCGACCGAGGGACGTGCGAGATTACCAGCCGGGGCGTCAGGTGGCAGTGCCTGCCTGCGCGCTCGGAACCCTGAATCCTCCAGGATCATCCAAGATGTCGCGGTAGTGGGCGCCGTTCCAACCGTATTGCGCCTAACACGAGCACTCCCTGCCCGCCGCCGCCTAGCCGTATCTGGGAGCCGCTGGGGCGCGGTCTGCTTTCAATAATAGACAGGCGCCGATCATCGCCCCGAATGGGCAAATGGGAGGATGGAGGCCTCACGGAGGCCCAAACCACCTCCCTCATAGCGAGGGTTTGTTTGGCAACACCGATGGCATCGCGACCGTCATGTAGCGTGCCGGCCGGCCGCCCTCCGTCCCCCCTCTCTCTGATCTAGGTGCAATTCAAGCCTCGCTGTGTTGTTGGCGCCCGCGTTGTCGCTGGCATCTGCACAGCATTCGCCTTGGCGGCTGACGTGCTGCCGTTGCCCAGCGAATTACTACAAGTACCTACTTCCTACAGGGATGGCCCATGAGATCTCGGAGATGCACGTTGATCTCAATACGGGCATGTACTTGATAGCCTGCGGTCCGTTAATTACGATGGATCGATGTAGCCTTGTCGCCCAGCTCCCCCCCCCCCCCCCCCCCCCCCCGGCACGCATCAAAGGACCGTCTGCTCTCGGATCACGGTAGGGCGAGTGCTGGCTCGTTTCGTATCCGACTGTGCCGAGTCATAGCCTCCCTTGCACGCCGACACACAGCCCCGTGAACTTAACCTGGCGCACGCCTTGACATCCAGACGTCTGGCCAGAAAGTGTCAGATATTCTCAGGTAAAGGCCGGAATCCGCGCGGGGGCATTGGGGTTCCCGTCGTAGACGGAGGCCGTGGACTCGGTCGGGGGTCCTGTCTATACGGCCTTGGATGTGCCCATTGTCTCTGCCAGTGTCGCGATGGCGCCCCTAGGCGGGCAGCAGCCGCAAGGGTGACATGTGTCTCCTCCGCGGGGGCGTCGTCGGCAAGAGCCGTGGCCGAATGTGCCGAGAGAGAGGTGCACCGAGACGGCGTGCGGCTTCCACAGAGCCGCCGCGTCCCTCCCTTTGGCCGCCGTGGAAGCGCTCGCGCCACACATGCCGGAGGGTTTCCCGCGGTTCGTGGAGGACCAGCCGCAGGCCATCCGATACGCTCCGTGGTGGCGGGCGCCGCCCCAAAGCCCTGACGAGCAGACGCTTGCGAGGGACCAGAAGTACCACTTACGAAGACGAGGCCCAGGGTACCACCGGGCCCGCCAGCTGTGCTTCTCTCCGCCAGAGCATGGAGAGGCACAAGCTCTCGGTGCCGCTGACGGCGTGGCCGGCCCTGGAGAGGGTCTCGGGGTGGGGCTAGCAAGCCGCAACCGGGCAACCGGGCAACCGGGCGCCTAGGATCGGAGCGATGACGGGCTTCAACGGAGACATGGCTTTTTTTCGGCGGTGGGCTATTCTATGCGAACGCCCGCCGGGCCGTGCCCCGAGGCTAAAAATACCACCGTTCCGCGGTCCTCTCCTCGGTCCGGCGCCGCGCGTTCGGCGGCCCCCGGCCCAAACACGGCCGCGGCTTGCCGAGTCCCGAGACAGTTCGAGGTTGCGCCACCGTGAGACATTTTTCTTGCGCCCCTCTCGAGCCTAGTTCGCCGCGCGCTTTCGAGATCCTTTCGTTGCCGATAACGTAGACAAGCCGGCCACAGTGAGCCACGTCTCGTTGTAGTCGGACAAGTCGGTTCGTTAAGGGCGATCCTCGAGTGCTTAGTCAAGTCTCTCTCCGAAGATCTCTGTCGAAGCTTCTGCTATTCCAGCTGCTCTAGGCAGGGCCTCCCGGATCCATCCACTATGGCTGGCCAATGGCACAGGAAAACAGCAAGGTCTGGATACCCCGGCGATGGGCGACACCAGTGTCCACAGGCGAATGGGCAGGTCGGTAGCACTGCCCCTGGAGGACTGGCAGCTTGCCAGACAACCTTCATCCAGCAGAAGCCTAGGTGGAGGTGTTGAATTGCAGACCCTTTGAAGCGCGGCAGCCGTTCGCACTGTTCGGGACAGCCGTGGGCCGCCGAGGGTTGAGCGGCACATTGCTCCTTACGACCCGGTTACAGGCCCTGCGATTCGATCTGCGAGGGAGACCTCCTACGCATCTGCGAGACCAGCCCTTGATTCTGTCACAGGTAAAGAAGGACAGGAGGACACCCCTCGACCGACGTCATCGTCCGATGGCTTGTCGCGTAGTGTTTGTTCTTAATAGGGGCCCGCCATCAGAGATCGGTCCAGACCCCTTCTTTCCCCAACCCCGCACCCAGAGCCAAATCGGACGTCGACGATGGCGTTGCGGCGCGCCGCTGACTTGTTGTCTTGTCGAGGGGGCCCTGGCGTGTATGGATCTATTCGGGTAGGCATCGCTTGGCCGCCATCGCTCTTGAATCTCTCTCTGCGCCGGCTGTGGGCGCTGGCTTGGGCCTTGCGTCATTTGGCGGAGAGGCTTCAAATACGCCAGTCGAGGAGAAAAACTCATCATGTGAAGAGCGTCCACAGCCTTGCGCTCCCAAGCGGTTTTCTATTCCCTTTCCAGTTCTTTCCACAGGGCGAGATGGTCCGCGGGCGTTAGCGCCCCGCTCGTAATGGCTTCCCCAATTCGCCAGTCGGCTCTTTGTCCCGTACTTTGTCGGACACCGACACACGAGAGGGAAACCCGAGCCCCCAGATAGAGATGCCTTGCCCAAGCACCATTAGGAGCACTCGACCACAGCAGCAGTGCTCGCAAGATGCGGGTGTGCACCCACACCTGTACATGCCCTCGTCTTTGATGCCAACAGGCCCTGGAGGAATGCCGGCTCCAGACTGCCTGTGACCCGGAGCCGTACAGGAAAAGCGAGCAGGGCAAGGATCGCATGCGGCATCGCTCGCGGCTTGAGGCGCCGGGCATCTATGCCCCGCACCTGGATGGCGGGCCCCAATACGCCACCGCTACACGGGGATGGATGGATGGCACTCTGGATGCGCATGAAGGAAACCTCCAAGCGGGCCGTCCATGAAACGGGCATGGCTTGATTCCGTCCCCCCAAGCCCCGCCAGATCCTGTTGTTTGGACAAAGTCTAATCGCCGGGTTGCCGGGGCGGCTCAGGAGCTGGAGGACCCAGGCGGAACGCGCTGATCCGTGAAGAGCGGCAGGGCGGGTATCCATAGTCGTGAAGTTTCCGCCTGCCTCAGGTCAGCAGCGCGAGTCAGCACCCATGGCCCCAGCCAGGCGCAATGGCGCTGCGACACACTCGGCCCCGAGATCTGGCACAGATATCTCCATTTCCAATGCCCTCGGCCAGGGGCATGGGGGAGGCATTGGGGGGAATGTCGCGGGGAGAATCCGGCCCGCGAGTCGGGTGCCCTTGGCCAGGCAGCGTGCCCGTTTCCTGCGCCCAGAAGCAGACGCAGGTCTCCTTGACCAGCCTGGGCCGACGCCATCAAGCCACCTGGTGCTCAGTACCGTCCTGTCGAGCCGTCCTCGCGGAGCCGCCACCCTGCTGCAGGGGTGCTGTTTCCAGGTGGCCTTGTGCGCCCTCGCGGGCCTCTCGGGTCTATTGCCAGGATGCCTCCCCAGCCAACGAGCTGCCCCTCCCCGGGCCCACGAGCCGCCCGTGTCGATTGGATGGGATGGCAGGGGCCCTTGGAGGGCACTGCCATAGCCAGGAATGGATGCCTGGATGAATCCTTATAGACGCCGGTGCAAGTCGGCCCCGATCGCTGGAAGCGCGAGGCTTCCCCTGCAGCATCCAGTCCCTCCATCTGCGTGATCACCCAGATTAGCGGCTTGGCGACGGCTCGGTGACCAACACTGGATGGGTCAAAGAACTGACAGGCCCGTCCGAACAGAGAGACACATGCGGCTGGAGGTTGTACGGCGCAGACGGGAAGATGGAGAGGTTGCCGAAACCACACGCGTGGCTGTTCTTATCTCCCGGGGGGGGGCCAAGAGCGGACAAGAACTTGCTATGACCCCCCCCCCCCCCCCCCCCCCCCCCCCCCCTCTACCCCGTGTTCCCACATCCGTCACGACCCTTCTGGCTATAACCACCCACCCACGTTGTTCCGCATATCCACCCTCGGACACCAGAAGAGCGCTCAGACGCGCCTATTGGTCGTCTCGACGGCTGTATAAAGTGCTGATCGGTTTCCGCGTTCCCTCCCTGCCAGCAACTCGACTGTGCGGCTGCGTTTTCGTTGCGGGTTCAACGACAAGGACCTCACACGCCGCAGTCTGTCGTCAGCCGTGGCATCACGAGCTGCCGGTCTTGGTCGTGTGAGCCTGGGGTAGCGTCCAAACCGCGCCGCGGCTCAGCTCGACACACACAATTTGCTTCTCTCATTCCCTAAAGTCCACCATGCGCTGGGTAGCATCTTACTAATCTCCCTTCTTCCCTCTCCTTTTCACTATATACACCCGTGCCGGAAGCCATGGCACAACCAGGGATCCAGGAAAACACCGCGGCAACAGCCCAGGCGGGTCGCCGTTTGAGCCGCATGGTGTCGGTCATGTCTGTGGGCTCGCCCGACGACGAGGCAGCACCGGGGCTACGAGGCAGGGAGTCTCTTGTGTCCTTGCAATCTTACCGTGGTGCCTCTGTGCCGCCTCCTTTGGACCTCGAGCCGGGCCACACATACACCGGCGCATCGACATGGTCACCCCCCTTCCTGAGCCCGCCGGGATACGCCGCCGTGGACCGGTCCGACGCCCCCCAGCCACGGCCAAACCGCCACAGGTCCCTCCTCGGTAGACCACAAAACACGATCGTGGAAGAAGACAGCTACGACATGGCATTGCTCGGCGCGGCGGCGCCGTTGGGCGTCTCGGACGGCAGTGGTGTCAAGGACGAAGACGACGGTGCATTGGGCGGGCCGTTGATGGACGTGACAACCTACTCTGGCCCCATGGGAGCCCAGGACCGGGAGTTCCTCAAGCGCATGCAGGAACGGGAAGCCCGGGGCGAGTTGACCGGCGGCCTGGGCGCGGGGGAGCCACCGGCCACGCGACTCCACGGCGACGAACTCCTGGCGACCTCCCCCACTCAGAAACGAGGCTTCACGCGTGCCTTGACGGCACGACGGAAGAAGACAACCAGGCGGGAGGTGATCCAGGGGCTGGCGCAGAGCGAGGCCAACAAAACCGGCCAAGTGGTCGAGGTCGTCATCGACGAAGCGTCCGAGGTCGACCTGAGCAGCATGACAGGCCCGGGCTCCCTGGGCGCCTACGCGACCCAGATGCGCCAGACGACATTGCCGCCCTCGTACCAGGAATCGCAGGTGCTCTACCCCCAGCCCAACTGGAAGCCGGTTTCGATGAGGGCGCCGTACCTGTCCCTGCTGATAGTTCTGTCCATATTGCTGGCCATTACCATGGAGTTGGTATACCAAAAGTCGACCCGCGCGCCCCTGATGGTCTTTCACACGCCCGACGAAATCAACCCGTTCGACTACTTCGTTCTGCGGTTCGTCCCGACGCTGGCCACGGTCGTCTACGGGGTCATGTGGCAGATTACGGACGGCGAGGTCAAGCGCCTGGAGGCCTTCTATCAGATGTCCAAAGAACGAGGGGCACTGGCGGCAGAGTCCATCAACGTCGACTACATCACCATGTTCAACTTCACGCGGCCCTTCCGCGCCTTCCAGCGGGGACATTACGCCGTGGCCACCTCGTGCATTGCCACCATCCTGGCCGTTTCGCTCACGCCGACGCTGAGTGCCGCGTCGATCTACATGACGCCCGACAGGGCCACTCGCCTCGCCGCCCCCAACTCGGCGCGCCTGGAGAAAGCCATCGTCATCAACGCCGTGTTTTCGCGGCTGCTCACGGCCACGTTCATCGTCATCGCGCTGCTGGGGTGCGTCCTGTTCTATCAGCTCCAGACGCGGCGGTCGGGGCTGCTCGCCGACGTCAAAGGCATTGCCGGGCTGGCCGCCATGGCCGTGGCCAGCCACATCATGATGGACTTTCGAGACATGGACGTGGCCAAGCCCAAGGACATCCACGAAAAGCTCAAGAACCACCGCTACGTGCTGCGGAACTCGTCGCTGGCGCCGGACAAGTCGCGGCCCGTGACCAGCAAGGAGAGCGACCGCTACAAGGAGGCACACGTATCCGAAAACCCGCACCCGCTCGCGCTACGCGCCGGCGGCGCCATCCCCTTCATCGCGGGCGTCGTGCTCTTCGTGGGCTTCATCCCCGTCATCCTCTTCACGCCGGCGAGCGACCTGACGGAGCGGGCGCCGTGGCTGGTGACGGCGCTAGCCGTCTGCATCAAGATCGGCTGGGGCGCCCTCGAGACGAGCATCCGCATGATGGAGCCGTACTACCTCCTCTCGCGGCGCCACGCGCCGGCGCGCACGCTGACGCTCGACTACACGGCCATGCCCTTCGCCTGGGTCGCGGTGCGCGCGCTGCTCAACCGGCACTGGCTGGTGTTCCTGGTGGGCTTCGGCACCGTCCTGGCCGAGACGCTCACCATCTTCGTGACGAGCCTGGCGGCGGTGGCGGGCCGGGACCTGATCGATCAGATCCGGCTGGACGGCGAGGACGGCGCGCCGACGCCGGCGGGGGCGCGGCCCAAGGACAACGCGCTCAACGCGGGCCAGGAGACGGCGCGGTCCTTCCTCGTCTCGCTGGCCTTCGCCGTCTTCATCCTGCTCTACATGGTGGTGGTGGCGACCGTCATCTTCGTCCGGCGGCGGCACCCGTTCCTGCCGCGCCAGCCGACCACCATTGCCAGCGTGCTGGCCTTCATGCACCAGAGCAAGATGCTGTACGACTTTGTGGGCACGGCCAAGCTCAGCAACGCCGCCATGGCGCGGAAGCTCGAGGGCCTGGGCAAGACATACGGCCTGGGCTGGTTCGAGGGCCGCGACGGCCAGACGCACTGCGGTGTCGACGAGGAGGAGCTGAGGGGCAGCTACAAGCACGGCGTCGACTACTCGCTGGGCAACAAGCCCTGGGACCGGGAATGGCAGACCTTCTGACGGCGCGAGGAAAACAACCAGCCGGGCGGCGGGGGAGGGTTTCACCTCATGTACACAGCACACATGGCCGTTGGTGCCCCGGCGGTGCGCAAGGCCTGGCTTCGGGCACGGCGTCGGGGGCCGTGCAAAGCCCGCCCCATGAAAGGGTGTATTCGGTAGGCCGCAAGCAAAACTCCACCTGCACCGTTAGGAATACTAGCCAGAACTTTGGGAACGGGCCTCTAGAGAAATACCTCCGTCCGGAGAGTGGCCAACCGCCCGTGGCCATCCTCTGGAAGGATGAAAGGCTGAGAACCCGCCGCCTTCGCCTCCTCGCCCGTCCCCCAAATTAGGATCCGAGGCCCTGCGGAGATAAGGTTGCCACCAACCCAGATATGACAGATGGATCGACGCATCTTGTATCTTTTTTGCGCTCCTGTCGCGGCCGTTCAGACACTAATCGTATCCCTCCCCCTCTTCGCCCTCCCTGCGTTTGTCCCGCCCCTTCACGCGACTGACAGACGCGACGAGGGGGCTCTGCTCACCCATGTACCTGCATTCGGTCTTACGCGTTGCAAAGGGGGGGGGGGGGGGGGGGGGGGGGGACAAGACATGATCGAACGAGAGGTTGATTACCAAGGCAGTGTTTTTTCTTTTTTTTTTCCTCCCGTAGAAGGGCATGTCGGGCAACAGAGACGCCGGGATGCCGATCTAGCCTGTTCCCAATGTCACATCGTCATCGCGAAGACAGCTGAGAAACACAGTATGAATCGTAACCCGCGGGTCAGGTCGTTTCACCGCCCACTCATCGCATCACCACAGTATGTGCAGAGGCACTGCGCTCCGCCTCGAGCGCGGGCATTGACGTTGTTGGCCGAGTCGGAATTCGACATAAGCAGACCAGCCGCTTGCCTACTTGCTATCTGTACTACATGCCTGTCTGCTACAATCACGCTGTCTCCATCTTCATCTGCCCCCCCCTCAATGAAACAGGCAGTGGCGAGCACATTGCCTGCATGCAATCACGCATGCTCTGTATCACGGATGCCGATTGCTTCGTTCGGGCCAGGGTAGCCTTCGTGACGAAGACGGGAAGACAAAGCAGACCCGAGGGAACGGCGGGAACGGTCGGCCGGACGATCACGGTTGCACGGCTACCCGAGCATCACAATCTTCCGCATGCCCACCGGCTTACGTATGGCTGCTGTGGTGGAAGTATCTGCCCCGGTTAGGTACGTATCAGCCAGTCAGGATGCGCGCGCCGTCTAGGCTAGCTATTGCGGGGAGATACGCAGATGGAAAAAACCCAGGTACAGAGTGCGCCTACGAACTGCGTTGTGTTGCAGAACGGGGGGCAGGTGTTTTGTTTCGTGTGCGAATCGGGACTCTCTGAAGTGTCTGCCAATGCCGCAGCGGCCGGTGTCGTCGTCTTGCGTGCGTTCCGGTCGCCGGCATGGGCGCTGACGTACACGACGACAACACGAGGGGCAATGCAGACGGTCTACTGCACACCTACGTATGAACGCACTCACCTGACCGACTCCCAGCCTTGGATCTCACCAGCCTGCATATGTCGCTAGATGCCTCTGTCCCTTGGACGTCTTGGGGCCTCTGTTCATAGGTCACTGCCCATCGCATCGGCACGCAGCCAGATCCGGGGGCTGGGCGGAAACGAAACGACAAGCCCATCATCGGCCGCGCAAATGAACGCCAATGAAGCGGCCTGCCGAGTGCCGTGTGCCGAGCGAACCCCTCCTTGCCGACAAAGATGAAAAAGAAGGCGGTGCAGCTCTTGGATGCCGACTAGCTGACCTTGGTGCCCTTGGGCCACCGGAAGCCCGGCGTGCCAAAAAGACAGGGCAATCTTCAAGCGCGAGGTCGTGTCCACCGCGTGCTATGAAAGGCGCGGGAATTTTTGTTCTCGGCATCCAATCTCCCTGGACGGCCTGGCATGGGTCGGGCTGGCCGGATAGAGCGCATCTCAGGGCGGCCCAGGAGAGCGGAGGGTGGCAGTGCAAGCCCCGGCTTCTACTGCTAGGTAAAATCATGTCGAACAAATAAGCAGGCCCCGGCTCCCCTGGCCGCCCCGGCCGCCAGGCAATGAGTGGGCGCTGGACAGGACGGCGCTCCGGCAGGGCAGACGACGGATGAATGGTCCATCCTGGGAGATCAATGATCTGCTTGTCTGGCACCGGGCCCAAACGCGCCGTGTCGCAGAGCCCAGGACAACGTGGGATGGGCCCAGAATGGCCCTCGTAGGCTCTGCCGAAGGCAATGCAGCCCGAAACCTGCCGGAATTGCACATAGCGCACAACTCTGTCGCCCGTGGCGGCGTACACGTATGCACATGGCGAGCAAGCCGCGGGCCTTGGGACGACGACGCGAAAGCTGATCGGCGAATTGCGCACATGCTACGACGGATAGGGTTGGTATCTGCAGTCCATCAGACGGTCACCACTTTGCCTATCTTCTGCTGACTGGCATGCCGTCATCGACGTGTTTCCGCAAGGGCGGCCGCGACAGCGGTGGACGGGCGGCGAGGCTGGCCGGTTTCGCACGATGCAGACAGACAGACAATACGTCGGGGTGGTGGTGGTGGTGGTGGCGGTGGTGGTGATTATGATGATGGCCATGATGGTCCGGCTGGGCTGTGGGCAATGCATTCATAGTCCTCCATAGGGCGGACTGCCCAGCGGCGGGATTCCAAGTTTGGAGAGTGGAACGCCTGGCTTTGGCTCGATGCCCAGACGGCAAGACGGCGGCGGGTGGATAGACGGACGGGAACGACCCAGGGGGGGCTGTTATGCACAGGATTTATGCTGCCATCCATGGCCAACGCATGGGTTTTTTTTGTTTTGTTTTTTGGACCGCAGCCGGCATAGAGAGAGAGGTGGGCTTGGATAGCAGAGGCAATGGCTTGCACTACGAGACTACCTCGACTACGTACCGCCTCCTCTCGTGGAGGATGGCAGTAAGATGACTGGGTGCTTGGTCGGCATTCCAAATGAAGCCAAGGCCAGACCATCAGCATTCCACGCCAAGCTTTCCCTCAGAGGGGGGGGGGGGGGCAACACGACGGGGTCTGCCTCGTACCGCGGGCAGGGTCGACGGCGCTGTCTCGACAGGGCGCTATCAGACGCGACGCGAAATGGGGCGGAAGAGCGCGCGGCGGGGCAAGTACCGAATGCTAGGGCCGACCAAACGAGATACATGCCATGCCTGGAGGGGGGCGACACGAGCCAGGGGGGGCTCGAGGAAGGCGGCAAGGAAGCAGATTCGGTAGTGCGTAATTTGGGGCGCTGCTGTTCCCGGCGGGGCCCATTGGGCTTGTGCCAGTGTCTCGCCCAGAGCATGAGTGCGCGGCCACCCCCCCGTATTGACATCTCGTGCCCCTGCCACGCCGAGCCCTCCCCTGCCAGGAACGGCGCTTGGCAGGCCATCCCGGTTCCACGAACGTTCTGTCTTTGATTGAAGTGACCCCCCCCTGCCCCCTTCCGCCCATCCTCCGGTCGCCATTGGCAGACACGAGACGCAGCGACGGGGCGCCATGGGAAGAAGGCAGGAGACACGGGCGAAACCCGTCGCTCCCAGTCAGTCCCCTTCTCGTAAACCTCGTGCCCCCCAGAGCGACCGACCCGTTGCCCCAAAGACCCGGACCACCCCCCGCCCCAGCCTACCGCCTGCACCTGCAGTAGCAAGAGAGTAGCAGACCCTCCCGCCAGAGCGCGAACCCACACCCCTTCCCATACTCCGTACTCCATGCCAGGTTGTGCGGGTGCGTGTGTGCATGCCACTGCCCGCCCGTCCGTCGTGGCTATTGTTGTCGCCGTCGCCGTTCGCCTTTCTTCTACCAACTCCCTCTCCCACTCCACATTTTCCCTCCCCCATCATCACCATCCTCTACTCAGAACCCTTTCCGCGAAACGGGTTGGTATCTCACAGTGCGGTATCGTCTTCGGACTGAGTAAAACTTTCGTTTTTCTTCCTAATAGGCTCCGGCCAACCCCCTTTTCGTAAACCCTTTCTTGGTGACGTTAGCACCATTGCGCTCCTTAGAGTTGGTAGAGGTCCGGACTGGACGACCCAGGACAAAGCGACCAGCCTTCCGATTGACCGAACCGACGATACCCATCTACGCATCTCCGTGGTGCCATAACTCTCGCTCCCTCTCCATCTTCCCTTTGCACGCCCGCGGACCCCCCGCCGGACCCTCGAACAAGCCGCCTCCACGAGACCCGACACCATAGCGCGCCCACGGGGAGGAACCGCCAGCGACCAGGAGGCGACGGACCGCGCGTGCCCTTTTCTGCACGATCCGGACCCCGCGCCCTTGACTATTCGCATGTACCACCTCGCCCGAACCCATCTCGCAGCATGAAGTTCTCGCTACTCCGGCCTCTGGCTCTCCTGCCATGCCTCTCGGCCCTTCTCCCCGCCGCCGCCGCCGCCGAGCCCATGCTCGTCTCCAATTCACTTAACACCTGCCAGGAGGACTCGAGTTTCACAGCTAGTCTGTTCAAAGTCGTCTTCACGCCCAACAACAACTCCGCTACCGTCGATATTGTTGCGACTTCCTCCGTCGAAGGAAGTGTCGTCTTCGATGTCTCTCTGTCCGCCTACGGTTTCGAATTCATTCGCAAAACCGTCAACCCTTGTGAGGTCGGCCTTGCCGGTCTCTGCCCCATGACGGCCGGAAAAATTCCTCTCGACTTCAACTTGCCCGTCCCGCCCGAGGCCATTAAGCAAATCCCCGGTATCGCCTACAACTTCCCCGACCTGGACGCTACCGTCCGCGTCTTCCTAAACTTGACCGACGATGCCGGAAAGCCGACGCCCAAGACGGTCGCTTGTGTGGAGGCGGATATTTCCAACGGTAAAACGGTGGATTTGATTGGTGTCAAGTGGGCGCTCGCCATCATTTCCGGCCTCGTCCTTGTCTCCTCGGCCATCATCAACGGCCTGGGCCACTCCAATGCCGCTGCCCACATCGCCTCGGGCGCCCTGTCGCTCTTCGGCTTCTTCCAGGCCCAGGCCATGATTGGCTTCACGTCGATCCACCTGCCTCCCGTCGTACAGGCGTGGACTCAAGATTTCCAGTGGTCTATGGGTGTCATCAAGCTCACCTTCATGCAGAACATTTTCACCTGGTACCAGCGCGCCACGGGCGGCACGCCGTCCACCATTTTCGACACCCTGACCACGGTTTCGGTCCAGGTGGAGAAGCGTGGCCTTGTTCCCGAGGCTGCCATGAACGTATTCCGCCGCACCGCCTCCCTGGTGCCCCAGGCCGCCGGCGCCATCGTGAAGCGCAACAACATCCAGACAGGCTCTGGCAGCTTCATCGTCTTTGGCATTCAGCGTGTGGCTTTCAAGGCCGGCATCGAGACCACCAACCTTTTCATGACGGGCTTGACCTTCTTCTGCCTCTTTGTCCTCTTCACCATCATGGGCGTGGCTGCTTTCAAGGGCTGGTGCGAACTGGCTGCCAAGCAGAAGTGGATTAAGGGCGATACTTTCCTCGAGTTTCGCAACGGTTGGCTCACGGTGTTGAAGGGCATCTTGTTCCGCCTCACCCTCATTGGCTACCCCCAAATGACCATCCTCTGCCTTTGGGAGTTTACGCAGGTGGACTCGACCGCCGAGGTCGTCCTCGCCGTCTTCTTCTTCTTCGGCATGACGGCTACGCTGGGCTGGGCCGCGTCCAAGGTGGTCCGCCTCGCGCGTCGGTCCGTGGTTATGCACCGCAACCCGGCCTACATCCTGTTCTCGGACCCTCAGGCCCTGAACAAGTGGGGATTCCTCTACGTTCAGTTCCGCGCCTCGGCCTACTACTTCATCATTCCCGTTCTTGGCTACACGCTGATCAAGGGCATGTTCATCGCCTTGGCCCAGAACAACAGCACTGCACAGGCCGTTGGTTTCCTCCTTATTGAGGCGGGCGCTCTGATTGGTGCCAGTGTCATGAGGCCCTGGATGGACAAGAGCACCAACTCGTTCAACATTGCCATCTGCGTCATCAACTTCATCAACGCGATTTTCCTCTTGATCTTCTCGGATGTCTTCAACCAACCGCCCCTGGTTAACGGTGTCATCGGCCTGATTTTGTTCTTCCTGAACGCTATCTTCGCCTTGGTGCTCCTCCTGATGGTCATCGTCACGACCATCGTTGTCATCATTCGCAAGAACCCCGATACCCGGTACCAATTCATGGCCGACGACCGGACCTCGTTCATGAAGTCGCAGAGCCAGCTGACTGGAACTACCGAGTTGGACGCGCTGGCGGCGACGGCGCGAGGTGACAAGGCGGGCTTCAAGCCCGGTCTGGACCTGGATGACGACAACGAGTCCATCTCATCCGAGTCGCTCCGCCGCCGAACCGACACCTCGTTGATGGGTCAGCAGCCTACGATGGGCGCCACGCCCCTGGGTGGTGGCGGAGGCGGAAACAATGCGCCCCCTCGGTCGCCGGTCGACCCGTCAGTGCCGCTGTTTCCGGCGTCAGGCGGCGTCCGGGCACCAAGCCCCAACTACGCTGCCCAACAACAGCAGCTTCGAAACCAGAACAACAACAGCCCGGCTAGATTCAACTCGCAGAGCAGCTCTAGGTATGTTTGATGAGCCCTCTCGCTTTCGGAAGTTCAAATGGTAAGCTAACACGCGAGTCACAGCCCATGGCAGCGCGGTGCCGGATACGAGCATTAAGCGTAGCGCGTGGCACATGGCGAAAACGCATCTCCCTGATTCGGACACGCGAGTCCCTTTGTTTGTTCACATTCGGATACTGCCATGACCAAGGGTGTCGGAGTTTTTTTATTGCTTTGTTCTGCACCTGCAGACGTGGGCGGCCATTTCCCAACGGCTCTTGTTTTGTTTTGGCTATCGCATGGCCGTTCAACTGTCGGGCGAGGCGAACCGAAGGCGGGTGTGCTCGAGAGAGCGTCGCGCGTGGCATGGCGCGACTCGGGTCGGCCCAGCACCGTTAGTTGCGACGGTGTCCGTCCCATGATCTTTCAGGCCCTTGGCCACCTAGTGGAGACGCGAGGGCGCGACGGTCAGCGGCTCTGAATGCATTCCGAGGCGTTCGAGGAGAAGAGTGGTTGCACATACGTCTACCATATTGTACTAAATCATGACTTTTCTGTACATCCTGACCCCAGACGTGCTGCGCGGGGTCGAAGTGTAGCCGTGATACGGAGCACAACTGGGCTGCGGCCGGCGCGACAGAGCCTCCTTTTGACTGCTAATTCCATCCATTGTCGGGAAGATGACGGCCTCGGCCACGGGGGGCATTGGTTATAGGCCGTGTGATACGCAGGTAGAACCATCGGTTGATTGTGGGTGGGATGGCGGGTCTTGCGGACCCTCGGTAACGTGTGCCCGTGTACCTACCAGCGTCCATCCGTGGGCCTCCTCTTTACTACGTAGCGGATACAGCTATTTTGGTGGTAACTGGTGTTGGTTTTACCTCGGGTCCGGCCGACTATTGGATGTAGCGACGCGGGCCGCCATACGTGGTCGTCGGCAGGCAGCGCGTCGTCGCTTCGTCGGCAGGCAAGAAAGACGAGACGGATCGCGATCTCGCAGTGACGAAGGTGATCCAGCGCCGCAAATCCGATCTCGAGGCCGCCCCGTGCGCAGGAGGTATTCTTCCGGCGCGCAGACAGCACACTACTACTAGGCAACCGGGGCAGTTTGTCGCTGGAGGCGGTGGATGCCTTTTCCCATGCGCGACAATGGACTTGCCGCGGCATTGCCGAGGCCGGCTGCTGCTGCTATATTCCTGTGTGCCAGTGCGTGCCCGCGCGCCTCGCTTTCCCATGCCGCCTTCGCGGGCGCTTTTCCATGGGGCCATGGGAATGTGGGCGACACCGTCCATCGTTATTTGGGCGGGTCCACCCCATATCGGTTGCGGTCGACGCCAGCCTCGCCAGCCCAGGCCTTCTATTTGTCGTTGGCCAGGGCGCCAGCCAAGAGGCAGCCAGCCAGCTTTCGGGTGTGAGGGAGGGGACGTTTTGCTTGTCCGTTGGCGTGCAGTTGTCGGAACCGCTATCAGGCCGTTGCGTTCCGGCGACAGGCATACTGCCAACGATGCACTCAAGCGCATACATAATTCATCTTCAATCCCGTCCGCCCTACACGCCCCTCAGCTGTCATCAGCTTAACGTCCCGTGCGTAGTCGTGCCGACCGCCGTACGGCCCGCGACACCACCAAGACCTAGCAATTGCGGTACGGCTAGGCTCCGCTGGGGGCTCCCGCTGCCGATCGCTGCCTTTCGTCACGATTCGTCTTGTCTGCAAGCTGCCACCCAACCTAACTTTTTTGCGGCTGTACGACCCTACTTTATATCCAGCTCTGCAGAACCAGATGAGATAGCGGCATCTATCCATCTGTGCCTGCCAGAACTGCACCCTCGACCTTGCCATCTCCGTACCAACCTCTACATGATTCGGCAGTGTCGCCAGGCCTGTCGTGAGGTGGCTTGCGAGCTCCCCCCCCCCCCCCCCCCCGGTTCGGTTGCCCAAGACACGGCGGCCGGACCGCGCCGGAGTTGTCATCTCCCTGCTCCCTCCCCCTCCCTCCCTCTTCACCCCTTTGGCCGGCACGACTTGATACACATCGGACCCCCGAGATCGCCTCCCCCCAGGGCCCCTGCTTAGGGCCCTCCGCCCGCCATGGCATCTGCCGCCTCGCCGCCGGCCGCGTCTGTCGTGCCCGCGCAGCTCGGCTTCCTGGCCATTTTCAACCCGAGCCTGAGCGCCGACGACGAGACCCTCGACGACCAGATAGTCTACTACGCCTCGGTCACCGCCCGGGGCGCCAGCACGCGCCGCCGCCATAGGTCATCGCGCAGCAAGCCTACCGAGGGCCTCTCGCCCGAGGAGCGCAATGAACGCCTGCGCCAGATCGGCCTGGCCCAGGGCATGGTCGACTTCAGCCGGGGTTTCGCCAATGGCAGGCCCGTCGACACCATCGAGACGGAGAAGTCCCGCGTGGTGCTGAAGGAGCTGGAGCCTGGCTGGTGGATTCTCGCCGTATGTAGAGCTCCTCCTTCCCCTACAATTTCTACTACGCCCCCCCCCCCCCCCCCCCCCCCCCCCGCCGGCCCGCTGTCGCCCACCCTCTCCGTGTATAGGTCGTTGCTAACGCTTGTGCTGCGTTTGCAGTCCATCGATCTGACAAAGCTCCCGCTGCCGCCCCGCCTCGGCGCCGCCTCGAATTCCAACGGCGACCACTCCGAGAACGTAGAGTATTCGTCGCGCGAGCTTAAGACGGGACCGCTGTTGCTGCAGGACCTCTTGCGCGCCCACTCGGTGTTCCTGCTCCATCATGCCGCGTCGCTGAGCGCTCTGTTCGTGAGAACCCAGCGGGGCAAATTCACCGCCATGCTGGGCCGGTACTGGGACATCTTTCTGTCGACATGGAACGTCATGCTTCATGGGAACCCAGCCTGTAACATTTTCGGCGGTATCAAGGTTGCTGCTTCCGGAGAGCTTGGCGTGGGTGTTGGCGAGGAAGACCGGGGCAGCGGAGAGCGCGAGGTTCTCGAGGGCTTTGTCGGTAGGATTGAGGGGCTCGTCGACTTGGTCGTCTCCAAGTTCGGGGAACCGGCCCCGGAGGCCACGGGGGATCAACAGCCCGGGGTTGTGACGGGAGGACCTTCGACCACGCCCTGGCTCGGCACGGGCGACGAGCCGGGGGCAGAAGATGGAGCCATATTCATGGGCGTCGGCGCCTTGTCCCGCCATTCATTACGAGATGTGTTTTACTGGATGGAAGATATGTATACCTGGGGGCCTGCCGCCTATGGTGTCGAGGAGAGCCCGACTTCGACAAGGGTCAGGACAAAACGGAAGAAGCCACCCTTCAACAGCATCAGCAACGGCACAAAATCACAGCCGCCAGAGCCGACGAACGGCACTGCTGCCCGAAAGCCCGGCGACCAAGGCTTGACCCCGGCGTCTCAGCGAATGACCCCGGCGGACGCTAACGAAGGTGGCGACCGAAGTGGCATGGACAGGTTTGTCAGCTACCTCAAGATGGGTTATGGCAAACACTGGTCTTTGGGTAGCTCTACTTCTGAAAAAGCGCCCCAGTCACCCAAGGTAGATGGTGCTCAAACACAGGGGGAGCCAATACCCGCTCCGGAAAGCACCACAGAACCGGGCGCCGAACCGGAGGCCGCCCCTCAGCCGACGCTGACGGATGATTCGGCAGGCCGCTTTCTCATCGGTCTCCGCGGAGATGTGGATGATCCCGGCAGCGACTCGCTTGATTCCGAGGACCCCGGGGCTCAAACGCGCACGTTGCTCCGAACCCTGACGGTAGAGCTGGAGAGCGAAGCGCAGAACAAGCCCGAGGCAGAGACAACGCGGGACTTTGGCAGTGGGGATCACGAACTCCGACTGACCAAAAGTGGGCACCGCAAGGACTCGGCGGACCCCAGCTCCACCTTCGACAGCCAGGACCGCAACAAGACCAAGAGAATGCGCGTTGTGGTGTACGTGAGTAGACCCTTCGTCTACACCTTTCTGTTCGAGAACCGGACCCCTTCCCTGGCGTGGGAAAGCCTGTACCGGTCCCTCCACCACCAGCTCGCCCCCCTGCGGAAGCCCCTCTCCGTGTCGACGCAATATCGGCCCGGACGACCGGACGTCGGTACTGTTGCCAGTCATATATTCGACCTCGTGTGGGACCCCCGATCCAAGACGGTCCAGTCGACCATACCCAACATCCCCGACCCCCTGGTCATATATGGCCAAGGACTGCTGAGCAGCCAGCCGCAGCCTCTGTGGTCGCGCATTGAGGCCATCAACACGCACATGCAAATCCTCAACATGTACGCCGCCACTCGAACCAACTGCGAAGATCTGGAGCGCACTTGCAAAACGCGCCGCGGTTGGTGGGTTGTCTGGACGCGTCACTTGGAGGCCCGCGGGTTGTCGCCCGTCAACAAGGAACCCGAATCGACGCCGGCACTTTCATCCGAAGACAGCAGGGACTCTTCAAATTCGGAAGACACGAATCGATCAGATTCGGTAGAGAGCGGAACCGCGAGCGGCCAGGGGGCGGCCCAAAGCCAAAGCGCAAGCGACGAAGCCAACTCGAGCCGAAACGCGAAAGAAGACACCGACGAAACCCCGACGCAGGAGAGGCTGCAGCTGCAGCCGTCGAGAGATCGACGCAGACGGCGCAAGCCCAAGGCGGACAAGGAAATCTTCCTAATCCGGCGGGCCGGTGAGCACAGTTCAGCACGAAGTGCCAGTGGCTCGCTAGCTGAGCACGGCGGGGGCGGCTGGCTGGACAGCTCGAGCCGTCTTGCACAGGGCATCGGCGTGGACACCAAAAAGTACATCGAGGAGTTGCTGAGTATGGGTCGTTGAGGCACGAAAGTGTGCACTCAACCATGATTATAGGCGTTACGGTTGATACGTGTAGCATAGCGGAGCAAAGGGGGCAAGACGGGGGCGGCCTTTATTACGCGGAAGAGGACAGCGACACCTGGCTGACGCAAGTATGAGCCGGCCGGCCGCAGTGCCAAGCAAGGAGAGGGAGGGACCTCTGACTATCCGGCCCAGATAGTTAAGTATTCATGACTTTTCACCTAGGACCGCGCTTCCGAGGCCGGTACGACTTGTCCTTGCAACGCCAACCAAGATTCGCTTGATCTACTCGGGGACCTACGAGCCCGCTGACGTCCCGGGAGAAGAAGAGCCGAACAGCAGACCATCACGCATGGAGCCGAAACCTCGGGTTGGTTGCTTTTCACACTAGCCCAAGCCGACGGTCTCGGTTGGGGCCAAGAAGGGTGAAATGCCCAGGGCAGGATGCTGATAGTACGGCATCTCCGATTCACGACGAGTGGGGGCCGATGAAGGAGTCGGTGGGGCATCGCGTTGCCGTTGCTATCGCGGCCTTGTGGTCTCGAGAAGGCTGACGAGCTCATCCCGACCCGTCCCATCGCGCGTGTTCCCTCCCGGCCAGCCGGGGGGGGGGGGGGGGGCCGGGCACGAAGGACAACCTCGGCGCCCACTCAGGCGTCCAGGTTCCCGTCAAAAAGGCAGGGGACACCCAGGGCTAGCCCAACCACGGCGTGCAGACGTGACCGCGTGGGGGAATCTCGGTCCGTCCCGGATGCGAAGTGGTAGTCTTGGATGGATCGACGTTCCTCGACCCGCTCCGGCCCCCGAGTCTGCCCGACCTTGTCGAAGGCCCCCCCTTTTCTGCTTGTTGGGATTGGCAGCACCACCGCATAGCAGCAGAAGACGTCGGAGGAGGGCCCCGAAGATCCCAGCCGTGGTCAGAAGGGGGGCCTACACGCCGAGCACACAGGGATAGAAGAGGAGGCCATGGGTTCGTATGCACGGCTGCAGAGGGAAACCAGGGCAGCCGCGAGGAGCGAGAGCAAGAGTCATGGTACACGTGGCATTGATAAGGTCATATTGATCGGGCCGCCTCCCTAAACAAATCGGCAGAGCGTACCGTGGGGTCCCCAACGGACCGGCTCCGAACGCATGGGAAAACCCCTCTGGCAGCGCTATCCGGGGACGGCTACATGCATACATGCATCCCGTTGCCCGTCCCCGATGTCCCCACCTCCTCCCCCCGGTCGCCACGCGGCCGGGACGCACCGCGGAAGGCTCAAGGATGCGGAGGCGCGTGTCCCTCGGTCCCGGGCGCCCCGGCTCAATGGAATTGGTCCTCGGTCACGCCCTTGCCCATGGCGCTGGTGCTCGAGATGCCGCCCGTGACCATCTTGAGCAGCTCGTCGGCGTAGTTGGCGCCGCTCCACTTCTGGTGCTTGACGACGTCGACGCCGTTGTCCATCTCGGGCTCCTGGACCAGCTCGCCGTAGGCGCGCATGCCCACCTTGGCGTAGTTGCGGGCAAACTGCTCGCTGATGAGCGCCGTCGTGTGCAGGCCCGCGAGCGTGATGAACTGCCAGCAGTAGCCCAGCGACGCCAGCCGCCGGATGTACGTCTCCTGCTCGGCGCGCGGCATCGCCGTCTTCCAGTTGAACGAGGGCGAGAGGTTGTAGGCCAGCCTGCGGACGCGGTCAGTCACTGGGTCTTGGGGGTCAGGAAGGGGGGGGGGGGGATGGGCCGCGTACTTTTGCTCGGGCCAGACGGCGTGGACGCCGTTGGCAAACTCCTGCGCCTGCTTGAAGTCGGGCAGCTTGCTCTCCATCCAAATGGCATCGGCGTAGGGCGCGTAGGCGACGGCCCGGTTGATGGCGCAGTCGCATCCGCCCTTGAGGCGGTAGTAGCCCTCGCGCGTCCGCGGCGCGTCCCAATCGAAGTGGATGTCGGCCTTGGTGATGGCCTGGGCGACGCGGCGCGCCTCGGCGTTGCTCTTCCCCTTGGACTGGGCCATGTACTCCTTGACCAGTTCCTTCTTGTTCGGGTAGTCGCCTTCGTTGATGGTCTTGACCACGGCTTCGTCGAAGCGCATGAGGCCGGCCTGCTGGAGCCAGGCGTCCTCGATGTTCTGCAGGTCCTCGCCGTTCTTGCCGGAGCGCTCGGCCGCGACCATGAGGTCGTTCAGGGGCTGCAGCGTGGGGTTCGTGGAGCCCATGATGAAGGCATGGTCGCGAGGGTCGATGGTCGTGGTGATGAGCGTGGCCGCCTCGGCGTCGGTGCGGGCGACAGCCACCAGGTCGGTGCCCATGATGTCGGCCTGGGCACGGATGGCGACAAGGCGGTTAATGTGCTCGCTGATGGGAACCAGCACCTTGCCCGCCATGTGGCCACACTTTTTGGTGCCCGGGGCCTGGTCTTCTATATGGATCCCGGCGGCCCCGGCTTCGACGAAGAGCTTCGTCAGCTTCATGACGGCCGTCAGGCCACCATGGCCGGTATCGGCATCGGCAATGATGGGCCGGAGGTAGTCAATGTTGGCGAGGTTGCCCCGGGCGGATTTGGGAGCGCTGAGCCTTTCGTTGCGTTGTTTCCGGTCGTGGAACATCTGGGCCATGAAGAGGTGCTTTACCTTGTTCGGCACTGTCGTCTGTTCCGTGTTAGCCAGTCCTCATGGGGGGGGGGGAAGGGGCTGCTCACATAGGGGTAATCGGCCAGATCGGGACCCGGCTCGTCCGAAGCCGAGGCTGTCGACGATGACTGCCAGCCCGAGACGTAGACTGTGTCGAGATACTTGGCCATCTGGGTCACCATGGTGGGCTCGAGACAGCCGTAGGTGTAACTGGCATCGCGGTTCTGGACGGGTCCTCTTCTCAGCACGGGGGAGTTTAGGGGGGGAAGGGGGCCGCGAGGCAAGAAGAACGGACCTGGAAGCGGCCCTCGAGGATGGTCCACAGCTTCTTGGACTGGGCATTGCTCGGGTATTCCACCTTCAGATGTCCTCTTTTCGAGACAATCTGCTCGGCCGTGAAGGGTCGCTTGGTGTGCCGCCACCTCGCATCGCCCCACCACTGCCTGACGGCTTCGACCTCCTTGAGGAACAGCTCGTCTTCCACGTTGGGGTCGACGGCGTTGCTGACCATGTTGTTGGAGGCCATGACGGGCAGTCTCGGGGCGGGACAGCTGCGGCAAGACGGACGGGCTGGGCGGGGGTGGGATGGCAAGACGCTGGCGCAGTGGGGGGCCAGGCAAGGGAGCACGATCACTTGGGGCAGTAGGGGTGGCAGGGGCAGGGGGAGAGAGGTTGCACAACGATGGGAGAAGCAGAGGAGAGACCGGCTCGGCGGTGGAATATGAGGAGGGGGGCCGCAGCCCCAACAGCCGAGCTTGCTCGGAAACGGTCGGTCGAACGGCTATCGAGCGGGCAGATGACAGAGGCGCCCACGCGAGCCCTCGGCGTCTCGCTGCGCGCGCGCGCGCGCCAGAGTTTCGCTGCGGAGGCGCGCACGCCCTGGCGTCAGCCATCAGTCAGTGGGCGGGCGAGCTACCCGGCGCGCCAGGGAACAGGCCCAGTCGCTCCCGGCTCGGCGACCGGAGGGAAGCTCGTGGCATCGCAGTGGTCGTCTGGACCTGGCCCGGCTCGGCCCAAAGGGCGTGTTAGTCGGACGACGGGTTGCCGTCATTGGTCCAGATGCCGAGACCCCAGAGCTCGCTAGCGGTGCTGGCGGCCACTGCACTTGCGCGCGCACGGGCAGCCTGCGTGCTGTGTGTCGCCGTGATCGTCGCCCCGCATTCGCTGCCCCCCGTGGCAACGGCTCCCCATCCGCCCTTCGCCCACCCGCCGCAGCCGCAGGCACAGGCACAGGCCGCGGCGGCACTCGCCTGGGCCGCCCGGGGCGTGGCCAGCAATGACGCTGCCATGGACCGCCTGGCGGCGCGCCGAAGCTGGCGGTCCCGCCGCACGAGGGCAAGAGGGCACGAGGGCACGCCGCCACGCACAGCACCGCAGACGTGTCGGTACGGACTGGCCCGTCCGCCGGCTCTTGGGGACAGGAGAGGGGGGGGGGGGGGGGGGGGCCATCCGTCGCCATGGGTACCTCCGTCCCACCCTCGGCATGTGAAGACGACCCGGCGGCACGCGCTTGGCTTACATCGCCAGCGTCTGCCAGATGCAAGCCGCACGACATCTGAACCCTCCCTTGCCTGTGTCAGCAGATGCTCGCGGCGTCGCGTGTGAGCCTCGGCTCCCGCATCTGGGGGAGCAGGACGAGGGAAACCGCCCGCCCGCTGCCGCCGCCGCCGCCGGCAGAGCCTTGGCCCGGGCAACGACGGCCTGTCTGTCACATGCGCATGCGCATGCCCGCAGCTTCTTTCTCGCGCCCGCCCCCCGAGTGACGCACCCTCGACTCCCTCTCTGCCGCCCAGCCGGGCTGCCTCAGGCCCCCCCGCGTATTCCCCAAAGCTTGGCGAGTCAAGCCCGCCTCCACGTCAGCCAGGTGCAATGGTCGCCAAGTTCTCAAGTCGTCAGCTTTTCGTACTATCGTGCTATCGTGTTGACCGTCGTTCTACCTCGTCCTCATCAAGCCGCATGCGCAGTAGCGTGCGTGCCGCCGCCACAAATGCGAACAGCCCCACCAATAAATACCTCAGCCCCCTAGCTTACCCCCCTCGTATTGGGACCGGGTTAGCCCCCGCGCTGTTTCCCCTCGTTGTAACGACGACGACCACCACCACCACCACCATCGCTTCTTACATCCAACTGTTCCCCCGTCCGGCTTTGGTAGAGCAAGCTTGGCCCTCCAGACAACAAAGTGAAACCACCCGCCAGTCACCGGCAGGGGGGGAGCGAGTGGCTCGGCCAGTACCCACCGTCCGAGAATCCAGCACCAGCATCTTTGGCCACCCTATGCCATTCAAGCAAGCGGCCTTTCCAAGCAGACGATGGAAAACCGGCTCGTCTAAGCCAGGTCCGACAGGATCTTCTCCTCCCGGATCTGCTGCGCCCGTTCGTACGTGTCCCAGGGCGTCAAGGTGCCCAGTGCTCGCTTCATTTCCGTGTTCACAAACTGCAAGCCGTAGACGTAACTGGCATTCACCCAGCCAAAACTGCCGCCGTGTTAGCCAAACGACCTTGCCCAGAACGCCGGCAGCATCGACTTACCCTTCTTTGGCGACGCCCTTGAAGTCGGAACCCTGGTTGCCGTATTCGGCATCCACCCGGTGCGGGTCGACGGGACGTGTCACGTCGTACTTCTCGACCACCACCCCGTTGAAGTCGAAGAAGGCCTTGGTGACCATGAAAAGCCAGCGGTAGGCCAGTCTCTGGGCCAGGTCCTGGTAGCCGTAGCGATGAAGACCCGTCCAGGCCAGCATCTGCTGTGGTGCCCAGCCGTAAGGGTAATCCCACTGTCGGTTGGGCCGCTCGAGGCTGGTGACACCGCGCGACTCCTCGGTTCCCGACAGGAGGCCACCGTACGCTTCGAACATGGGCACGGCCGTCTTCACCACCCGGGCCGCCTTCTCCGGGTCGGGCACCCCGGCCCACAACGGCCAGAACGTGGTGCAGCTTTCGTACGTGCACTGCTCCTGCTTCTTCGTGTCGTAGTCAAAGTACATGCCCTTCTCCTCGTTCCACATGTATTTGTGGATGGCGGCCCGGCGCCGCTTCCAACGCCGGTCCCAGATGGCCGACGTCTCGATTTGTCCCGGCTTCATGGAGCCGTCGCACCACTCGGCAGGGACCTCGAGTTTGTCGTTGAACACGTTGCGAATGATGCGAGCGATGTCCATCTCGTACTTGTAGATGAGCGAGTTGAGGTCGATGGTGGCGAGATCAGCACAGACCCGCTCCAGGCGGTACGACGTGTCGTGACCCGACTCGCGGACGGCACGGTCGTGCATGAAATAGTCGTCCAGCTCGGGCTCATCCACCTCGCGGTGATTGTACGCCCGAACGAACTCCTTGAACGTCATGCCGTACTTCTCCGCGTACGGCTCCAGGATGTGCACGAAATGGGACGCCTCCGTCTCGGGCGGGACGCCCAGACCTTCGGGCCGGTACCTCGACAAGCCCGTCTTGGGATCCAGGCGCGGCTCGCACGTCCACACACAGTAGTACTCCTTGATGGCGGCCAAGAAGGCCGTCTTGAGGAAGTCGGCGGCGCCGGGCTCGTGCTTGATCTTCTCGTAGACCCGCAGCGTCATATCCGTCAAGAACGGCGGCTGCGAGCGCGACAGGTAGTAGGAGCGCGTGGCATTCAGGATTTTTCCATAGTGCCGAATGCAGAAACAAAAGTTCTGGACCATGCCTTTGGCCAGGTGGACCTTGTCGTTCACCAGGAGGCCCAGGGACTCCATGTAGCTGTCCCACCCGTACAGCTCGTTGAAACGGCCGCCGGGGACCACGAAGGGGACACCGCGCATCTCCTCCTTCCCCGTCTTGGGATCAACGAATTTCTCCATTTCCACGGCGAGAAGGCCGGGCTTGTCGTTCATATCTCTTACATGCTCGGGGGTGATCTTGGCGGGAAGCAGACAGACGTCCAACCGCAAGTCAGGGCGGTTCTCGGCCACCTGCTTATAGTACTCGTACTGCTCGGGGGCCGCGGGCGGGACGTAGATACGAGGGCGGGGATCGTCGCTCGTGTCTTTGGAGTCCTTGGCCGCCACCTCAATACTGGACGCGTCGATGCGGCGGGTCAAGCCCTCCCAAAACTGATCTTTGATGAGCCGGGACAGTCGGCTGACGGGGTTCTCATTGAGTCTGCCCATGTCCAGGATGATCTGTTTACGGCCGAACTCCTTGGCCATGTAGAGCTCCTGCAGCAGGTTGGACAGCATGTACGTGCCCCGGATATCAAATCGGTTGTGGCCGCCCGACGCTGCCGTTCTGAGCGAGATGACTTTGGGGCCGGCGTCCTCGATGGTGATCTGCATGTTGTTGTCGGTGTCCTCCTGGGCTTGCAAACTCTCCAAGGTGCTGTCGACGTCGACGAGGAACTGGCGTGAATGAGGCCTGCTGGACTCATCTGCACAATGGCCGTTAGCTTGGGGGGGCCCGCTCGTCTCTGAAGAATGCGTTACGGTGGTGGGAACTTACCGTGACTGCCTCGCCTGTGCGGTTCGTAGAGCCCTAGGCGTTCGAAGTGCTGGGCCAGGCCGTTCTGGGAGTATGTACGCGCGCGGCCGTGGTTGCGGAGGTCCTGCTCCGATGTATAGTAGGTTTTGGCATCTCCATACATTGCCGAGTCGTCCACTGCGCCGAAACTGCCATCTGCTCGGCGCGTCCTCTGCTGGGCCAGCGGCGGGCCATTGCTCAGCATCGAGTCCAGGGCCGAGTCGTCTTTGGCCTGGGTCGCCATGTTGGGGATTCGGCGGTGGTGAGGTAGTAAGGTAGATAAGCGTACGTGCGGTCCGTCACCGGTACAATTGACCCGGGGGAATATCTCAATGGGCCGACAGACAGGAGATGATCAAGGGGAAAGGGTAAGCAAGTGCAGAACTGAGCCTCAAATGCAGCGAGCTGGGTTTTCTTCCCGAGCTCGGCCGGAGGGGAGAGGCAAGCAGGCCACGAGCACGAGCGGATCAGCGGGTGCAGAGAAGGGCGGAAGCTGCGTGTCTGCTGACGGGTGGTTGCAGACTTTTGACGCCACGCAAAATGCACAGAGTCGATAGTCTGCGGAGAGGACACCTCGGTCGATGCTCGCGTGGTTGTGCTGGTGTTGGTCAGGAGGTGTGTAATAGGTAATAAGAGAGAACAAAGCTGTGCTGACCGCTACCCCACGCTACTGCTGAATGGAGGGGTATGGGGGTCCTTTCCCTCGGGCGTAGAAGCAAGCTGGCAACTGGCAACGGAGATGGATGGACGGATGGGCCCTTGCGCTCTCTCTCTCTCTCTCTCTCTCTCTCTCTCTCTCTTCCTCGCCCGTCGGTTCGGGTTGCACTGAGGCTGGGACCGTGGGGGGACCGGGACTAGGCGCACTGGGGCAGGCGTCGAAGCGATCCGTTGAATGTTTCTCCAAGCTCCAAGCTTCGAGGTCACGATGGTTGGTTGCTCTCGCTTGCTTGCGGGCCGGCTGCTTTTCCCTTTAGGTTTCACGCAGCCTCCCTCCAAATCCCAATGCCACCACCCGGGCGGGCCTCTACTGAAGTACTGCGGGTGTCACCCTTCCTGCAATCCTGAACGCAGGGATGATATCATCGGCGAGCAGGCGATGATGACCGCAAGGGACGGGCTTGCCTCCACCGGAATGACGCTAGCTGTGGGTTCCAAAAGTTGGAGACGAGAACGATTCTTCACTCGGGCCTAGTCGGGCCACGTCCCATCGAAACTTCCACTTGCTGGTGATACCTGCTAGTAGGCAAGGCGATGGCGCTGCTGCTGCCCGCCCATGCGCTTCCTCGTAGTCGCGATAAACAGGCAAGGCGTCGGCATGGGAATGTAGCCTTGCGTCGGCGGACGAGTACGTGGTTCCCAGCCGTGCCTAAACATGCATCATGTCTAGCGCAGAGTAGGTACGCTTGTACGATCGATGGGACGAGACAGGCGTGTAGTGGTATGCCCGCCGGTAAAGCGACCTTCCCGGCTCTCCCTCTCTCTTGGCCCCAGCGCCGCCGTGGCCTACTCTCTGCTGCGCCGCCCCCGCCGTGCAATACGGCTTTGCTGCCCGGTACCGGTCCTGCCCCTCATGGGAGATGGACGTCCGCCCGGCCCGTGCAAGGGGACGAGAGCGCCATGGCAAATGGAGAAGCCGTCCCACGAGAGTGGCCGAGTGGGCATGGACAGTAGCCCTGCCCCGACGGCCTTTTGGGGGCTTCTCTGTCTTTCCGCAGTGCGACCAGCATGGCCGACTCGCCGGGCTTAGGCTCGTGTTACGGGCCTCTTGTCGAGGTCCCTCACGATCTCGCTGACACGACGGCACAAGATCCGACAAAAACATTGAAAACCCTATCGCTGCACAGGGAACGGTGCTACCCCACTCAATGCTACGCGACCGCTTCGGACCACCAATAGGACTGTTGAGTGCGACACGAGCACACCCTCAACTGCCGGATGCCGTTGGCGAGTGTCCCTGCCTTCTCGTGCGGCTCAGGAGGACAAATCGGGTATCTCCTACCCCTTTCCTGCCAATGTACATTGGAGGGCTGAATGCACGGCACCCCGATCGATGCGCGGCTTTGTGACTTGTTGTATAATGAGAGCAGGTAACCATCCATCTGACTACCACTAGCCTGGGGACAGGCCGGTGGACCGTACGCAGTGAGCGGCTCTCCCTTGCCCCTGAGCGTATCTACCGATGTTCCCGGCTGGGGGGGGCGACATTCGCGTCGGGTGGTATGGCGTCGGGAGACCGAAAGGCTGGCCCGCGGTACCCCACGAAGCAGTGCCTGGAGGTACAGGTCCGACCCCCACGAACGAGACGGGTCGTCCGTCGCCTCCGCTCACGGCGACCGGACTACCGGTACGCGTAATGCCAGCATCCATCTACGCATCAGACATGCCTTACGTTCCATGTGTGTGCACACGCACGGGCAGTCTCAGATGGCGGCCGTCTTGTCCAACTTGGAGGAAAGCTTGAGCGACACGATGCCAAGCGCTCGGGACGGTCAGCGCCTATGAGGCATGTACTGCCGACGCTGGGGAGTGGGTGCGTGCAGGACCGAGAGCCCCGGCGGGCATGCTGACCGGCCTGCCGCCAGCTCTCAGCCGCCATGTTGAGACCCGCGACAGCCAAATAGGCTCGGTCGATGTCTTGGGCGTGCCGTACAACCCAGAAATGGCCGGAACCTGTCTGGGACCCTTTTGGAGCCGCAAGTTTGCCTGCTGCCGTCTCACCCGGGCGGGTAGCCGAATGGCCTGGGGACCCCACGATGGTATGGACGGGAAGCTGTCCCTGCCTACGCGGCCAAAGTTTCTAGCTTGTTGGGTCTGAGTATACGCACAAGTGCGTACATGCTGGAGTAGTCAATCTGTAAGGCCCTACAGGAGGGCCAGGAGGAAACAAGTTGGCACAGAGGGAGGGGTTGGCAGGCATGTGCCCCGTCTACCGACCAGACCAGAGGTGATAACACTCGATGCAATCGATGGCCGTGTGACAGCATATCATCCCCGAGCCCAGCAGCGTTGGCAGGTGCACACGTTGCCCGAGTCCCCATGCCCACCCGCCTCCATCGTCCATGGCGGCAGCACAAGAACCCCGCAGTCTCTGGTTGCAGTACCACCCGGGGAGGCCAGCGGGGGCTATCAAGGGTCCCCAAAGCAGCCGTGTTGCACCAAATGCCAACCCAAGCAAGCGGTTCGTGCGCCGGTGCCAGGACTTGATGCAACGGGGCACCACCAGAACTGGCACGGGGCCACGACACCAAACTGCGACGACGGCAAAAAGACAAAGCGACCCAGACGGGATTCGAACCCGCAATCTTCAGTGCCGAAAACTGACGCCTTACCATTAGGCCACCAGGCCCCTGGTGGTCGTGACGATACCCTCGAGAGAGGAGTCACGACGACGATATCCACCTGTCCACCGGGGAAGGCGTTGTGACGATTCGCCCTTCATGAGGGACTATATCGCGAGTCAACGGGGGGTTTTAGCGCGGGCAAGCAGCTGCCAGGATCGTCGCTGGAAGGGCCTATCTTTACGTAACGCGTGCAAAGATTTGCTAGCTTGGGCTGCCAACCAACCTGGCATGTTTGGCAGTATGCTGACTTCGGAGTCCGGCTCCGCATATTCAGCACGGCGTACGGACGGACTGGCGCACCTTGACTCGCCCATGGCCAGAAGGCCTAGACTCCATGGACAAAAGCCGACGAGCTGCTATGCGATGAAGAGGGCGAGGAGCACCCAACGGAGAGGGCAGGACCTTGGCCTGCCGAGCAACCTGTCCCATGCCATACCACAAGCGAGCATGCTGGCCAGCAAGCCATGTGGTTTATCTGTTTTCAATTGCCTCTTTTGGGTATACAAGCGAGTGGCCGACTATCTCCCCCCTGCTGCGAGTGTTGTCCACCCTGACTGCAGCGACGTGCATGCAGAGGATTCGATATCTAATGCACGCCGCCCACCCGACGCAGACATTGTTGAGTCTGGACCTTTGCGGTTTGCCATCACAGCTCTGCAAGCCAGGATTTGCCTGCCCCTCTGCAGTTTAGCTGAGAAACGGTGCGTCTGAACTGGCTGGGAGATTGCCGAGGCGCTTTTCAGCTCTCTTGGAATGGGCTAGAGGCGTCGCTGTGGCTCCGGAGGCAGCCGCTCTTCACAGCCATACCCGCCGCCGCTCTCGCTTGGCTCAAGGTCAGATAAGCGCCGGCTTCCCCGTGCCCCGAGGGACAGACAGCATTGGCAACCTGGCGAGGCTGGCGGTTGTGCAGGTTCGGATCACGGGCCTTGGATGAGCGGAACTGCTCGGCACTGGCAAGTCATGAGATCACGTCAACGTCGTGACGGCGACGAGGACTCGCCGGGCAAAACTAACAGAGCCTGGCCAAGATCCAGCACTACCCACCTCGCCCACACCTCCCAGGTCCGCAGAGTCCGCCAGAGGGCGGGGCGCTCGCCCGTCTACCGAGCTGTACTCTGGCTAAGTACCTTTTCCCAGGCCGGCCGGGCCTATTTAGTCTCTAAATCGCCGATCCGGCTGCTGCCAGGGCTCCAGGGGTACAGGGGTGCTTACGGTGTTAAAGCGGGCGCTGAACGACCAGGGGGTGGGAAGAAAAAATGCTGGTCCAGGAACGGTCGGCCTCGAGCAACAATGGGCGGAAACTAACGTCCTACAGGGAGACAGGGCAGCAGCAAAGCCATGTCACCGAGTCGCCCGCCCACGCATCTCGTATCCGTCCCGAGCTGCCGATGTGTACATGCACCCCCATTGAGCGCATGCCTTCCTCTCAGACGGCCGCCGCGCTTCAGGTTGACCGTCTCGTTAGTGGTGGCTCGGTAGGTGAGGAAGTAGTGAGCCCACTTCCTCGACCTGAGGGGGGACGCCACCACGCGAAGACAAGGCCTTGATCCCCTTGGTAACCCGCGGCTCAAGGTGGCGGGTCTTGTCCCCAGCTGGCCTCGGACGCCTTCATTCGCAAAACAACGAGCGAACCCCCATTATGAAGATGTTCGGCGGCTTGGCCTGCCGTTCAGCCCGTCGCGGGCGGCCAGCTGAATCTATGCATCTTTTTTTTCCTTCTCCCTCTTGCGATCCGCTATTTTTAGTCCCCGGGTCAGATATTCCAGCACACGGCATGACGGGGCCCAATCACTTCCGGCCAGCCCCTCTTTGGACCTTATCCAGCCAAGAGCTGCGAGCCTTGGCATGTACCAGACATCGTATTGCGGTTGTGGTGGGGTCCCGTTTCGGTATAGGGCGAGTCGAGGAAAACGAGCGAGCACCAGAACGAAGTCCAGGCCGCTGATACGACCTGCATATGCATAGATAGCTGGCAGCACAATCCGCCGTGCCTCGCCGTACGATTTCTGCCCTTGCCGTGGCGGTTCTGATCCGGAAGGGAGTGGGCTCGCCGGGCGAGTCGCTCACCACGCCCCGGGCTGGCTCTGCTTCAACCACGTCGACCTCTCTGCTGACCCGGTCCATCAGCCCACCGTGCCGTACTTGCGATCCAAGCGGAAGAGAAGCGGATAGGACAGTGGGTACGGGCGATATAAGCCAGGGGAGCTGATAACCGATTCGGGGCAGCTAGGGCCCCGGCCGCCGTCCCATACAGACATGCCAGGCAGCCTGCACACCTGACGGCAGCCGGAGTTACTCGCAATTTGCATCCTGTTCCCGGGCGGACGGGGAGCCGGGGGGGGGGGGTGGTATTTGTATACAGGGCACAGGCCTCGCGGTTCTCTCGCCGAGCTGACGCCGTCGCCTTCGCTCCAGGCGGAAGCCGACTCGAACGGCTTAGTATCGGGTACACACTCGGCGGGAAGTAAGCGTCTAGTCGGCCATCCATCCATGTAGCTCGTCGTTCTCAGGTGGGGATGGGTGGGCTCGAGAGACGAGCGCTCTGGTCCCACGCCCGCTATATCCTGGCCGTTCCTGGCCGTTAGTGCAGGTGGCCTGGACTGGCTGGGCAAATGGCCGCTGCTTTCAACCGGCCCTGGTCATCATCGGGAGCTTCCAGACCATTGCCCAATCACCAGCCCGTCGATACAGCTCCTCCACCCCAGCGGGCGGACGGGATGGAGGTTTGCGGCTGGATCTGTGCCGGAGCCAAGCAGGCGCTGGGCTAGAGCAGCCACCCATAAGTATTGGTCCTCCAATGTTTCCGTGTAAATCAAGTACCCCCCCCCCCCCTTCTCCCCCCCGGAGCAGCGAGAGGTTTCCTTTTCTTCTCCTGTTTCGACGTCTTCGCGCCTCTCGTCCCCCTTCGCCCGTCCCAGCCCGGGACCATCATCGACAAGCGTGGTCGTCATTCGCTTTCTTCCACGATACTTGTCACGATGGGGTTCCTCAAGTCTTACCTGACTCCAGGCAAGGAGAAGGCCAAGGAGAAGACCAAGGCCGGCGAGACGACCATGAACAACCTGACGCCGGCCGGCAAAGCCGCCTCTCCCGTATCCCCGGGCCCGCCCGTCTCCATGTCGGGACTGGCCACGCCCAAGAGCCCCGTGACTTCACGCCCGGGATCGCTGTACTCCAACCGCAATTCCATGTACCCACAGGGCGACTTCCGCAACCAGCCCGAGAGTCTCGTCGATGTCAAGGCCGATGTCATGTGCAGTTGGCTGTACCAGCAGCAACTGGAGAGACAATACGCGACTGGCATGCTGCCTGGCGAGGGCGTGGTGCTCAAGAAGAGCAAGAACAACTATGCCTGTTGCCCGCCGCAACTGCGCGACATGCAGTCCGGCCTGTACGAATCGGCCATGGAACTGAACGTCAGAGTATGCCAGGCGCCCGCCCCCTCCCCGCGTTCGGGACGATTTACTAAAGTAGCATGTTCCAGTGCGCCATGACGGTGAACACCAGGGTCATCAATGTCATATTGAGCTCGAGGAGGACGACGTACGAATACATCCCGCTGCCGGATGGGCTTCGTCTGCAGGTGCTTCCCACCATGCGGGAGCTCCCCCGATGCCAAAAACACCACTTCGCCGCCTTCATCCAAGACCTCCAGATCCTCATTGTCTGGGACGATGAGCCCAAGAAGGTGCTCTCCCGTGCCGAGCACCTGGAGCGGCAACTGATGAAGATGATCTGGGGCGGGGTGGAGGCGGGCGCCGACGACGAGGACGAAAAGACGGGCGAGAAGAACCAAGTCGAGGTCGGCGTCTCGGCCGTCGATCTGGAGGCCGCCCTGGAGCAGGAAGTGAGGAAAACCAAGCTCACCAGCCCCATCCAGGTGGCTCTTACACTGGCCCTCTGCCTGTCTTGCATAGGCCTTGGATACAGAAACATCGCGCTCGAGATCGCCACCGACAACTCGTACGTCCGGCTTGCTATTATCGCCTATATCCCGGTCCAGGTCTTCATCTCGCTCTTCTTCTTCGGATCGATTATCGGCGGCCTGTTCCAAATCTTCGGTCCCATCTCCCAGGTCGACCAAAACTCCAAGAACTACTCGGGCAAGGCACCCAAGCGACTGGACCGCAACTACCACAATCTTCCGCATGTCACGATCCAGATGCCCGTTTACAAGGAGGGCTTGAACGCCGTCATCAAACCGACCGTGCAGTCGATCAAGCAGGCCATCTCCACGTATGAAATGCAGGGCGGCTCCGCCAACATTTTCATCAACGACGACGGCATGCAGCTCATCTCCGAGGATGAAGTACGCATGCGACGGGAGTTCTACGAGGAGAACAACATTGGCTGGGTATCGCGACCGGGGCACAACCCGAAGCCCGAGGATGGCGCAAAGCCATTCCTGCGTCGGGGCAAGTTCAAGAAGGCCTCCAACATGAACTACTCGATGATGATCAGCAACCGCGTGGAGGACAAGCTGGTGCAAGTCCCCCGGACCACGGCCTGGACACAGGCGGACGAAAGCACAGCTTACGAGCAGTGCCTTTCCCAGGTTCTGCAGGAAGACGAGGGTCGAACCTGGGCCGAGGGCAACATCCGCATCGGCGACTATATCCTCATCATCGATTCGGATACCCGTGTCCCCAGCGACTGTCTGCTGGACGCCGTCAGCGAGATGGAACAATCCCCCGAGGTGGCCATTCTGCAGTACACGTCGGGAGTGATGCGCGTGACGCCGTCCTTCTTCGAAGGGGGTGTGACGTGGTTCACCAACCTGATCTACTCCGCCATCACCTTTGTCGTGGCTAACGGCGATGCCTGCCCCTTCGTCGGCCACAACGCCGTTCTGCGCTGGTCTGCGCTCCAGGACGCCGCCTCTTACCACGACGAGGACGGCTACGAGAAATTCTGGTCCGAGTCCCACGTGTCGGAAGATTTTGACATGTCTCTACGGCTCCAGTGCGCCGGCTACATCTGCCGATTCGGCTCGTACACGGGCGATGGGTTTCAAGAAGGTGTCTCCCTGACGGTCTACGACGAGCTGGCCCGTTGGGAGAAGTACGCCTACGGCTGCAACGAGTTGCTGTTCCACCCCCTGAAGTACTGGCTGACCAAGGGCCCCATCACGCCTCTCTTCCGGAAATTCATCACCTCCAACATCCACCTGCCCAAGAAGATCACCATTTGCACGTACATCGGCACCTACTATGCTATTGGTGGAGCCTGGATCACGACCTTGGTCAACTACTTCCTGACCGGCTGGTACTTTGGTATTTACGATAAGTGGTACCTCGACTCTTTCGCCATCTACATATCCATCATCGTGGTCTTCTCGTGTTTCGGCAACGTGGCTTTGGCCGTACTGCGGTATCGTCTCAACCAGCAGCCGCTCCTCTCTGCCTGTAAGTGAACCCGCGACAATCAAACCCCCCCCTTTTTTTTTTTTTTTGGCGTTGATGGCTGACCACCAATACGACAGTGTGGGATAACTTCAAATGGCTTCCGCTCATCACCATCTTCCTGGGCGGCATTTCGCTGCACGTCTCCCAGGCGCTGTTGTCGCACTTCTTCTCCATCGACATGACGTGGGGAGCCACGGCCAAGGAAGTGGAAGAGGTCAACTTCGTCGAGGAGATCCCGCGTCTGTTCCGCCGCTTCAAGGGCACCTTTGTTTTCGTCGTCCTGATGACGGCCCTGGTCATCTGCGGCTACTACGCGTTCCCCTACCAGTGGCAGATCCGTTACTTTGCGTCCATCTACCCGCTCTGCTCCATCATCGTCTGCCACTTCCTGCTGCCCGTCGCCCTGAACCCGGCGCTCATGGTGTTTGCGTGGTAAGGCGCGAGGTTGTTGCCAGAGGGTGTGCACATGGTGCCGGGAGGGCTACATGGACATTTTGGAAGCACATAGATAATACTGCGTCTTTTGTTTGGTGTTGGGCTAGAGCGAGTCAAACTTGGTTTTGGGGAGTCAGATCTGGGAAAGGGCAGACGCCCCGAATACGGATGGAGAATATGCTGGGCGATAAACTGGGATTTCGGGCGACACGGTAGAAGCGCCAGACGGTCTGTTTATCTTTCTCCCGAGCGGGTCGAGAATGAAGAATATGCGTTACTCGCCGGCCGATGGGACCCCCGTGCTTGACCAGCCCGCCTCCGTTGTCCGCCGTGGCATGGACGGTGTTAATAGAAGAAGAAGAAGGCTTCATCCCAGCACAAGGTTGGCTGTACTTCTCTCCTGCGCTGGGGAATGCCTTGCTGAGCGTCGTGGTGAGGGCGCCACCGCCTGTCGCGGACCCCGAAGACGGCTATTCGTATCTGCTGGCCTGCACAACCTGCGAGGGGTAAAAGAACGCACCACTGCCCACCGGGTCGATGCCGCCGCATCGTAAAACACACAGGCTCGCTGGAGGGCTGGGAGCACGCGTGTGGGCCGCGATTTGCCAGCTACCTGTCCTGGCGAAGCTTCCGGTCCCACCTCGCGCGCTGGAGGGGCGCCATGGCGCCGGTCCGCCACGCAAAGAGGGGCTAAATATGGTCCTTGTTGGGCGGTCTTGGTGCCGGGGAGCTGATGCTGCATTATCGGGGGCTAAGGTACAGGCCGACTTACAACGACATCAAAGCCGCCAAGCTCGGTTCTCGAGGCTTCCCATGCTGCAGTATTTCTCTCACAAGGCCAGGGTGACCCGACAGCGGCGGGACGTTGGCCCCCATTTCCTCGTGATCTAGAGTGCCCGTGTCTCTGCCCCGTCTTACTTTCTGCTTCTCCTCACCCACCCAGTGGTTGCACCCTGGCGTGACTCTTCTGTTACGTCACCCTTGCCTGCTCGCCACGAGCACTCCCGGCCTCAGCACTCGCCATGGCCGTCTTTGTCGACCTCGACGAGGAGGCGGAGCCGCCGAACACAGACATCGGTGGAAACCCCCACCATTATGGCTACCGAGCGGCCGTCCATCGCCAGCCCGACCCGCAGCTGCTGCCGTCCCATGCCGAGAGCACGCGGGACGACAAGGACGCGAACGCGGCCTGCGCCCCCGAGCCGTCGCCTGCACGGAACCCTTTCAGGAATGGGATGACGGAGGCTCTCGGATGCTATCCGTAGGCTGCTGCCCTCTCTTCCCGCCCCTTTCTCCTATGCCATGCCCCAGCGGTCTTCCTCTGCGCGGGATGCGCCCCGGTCCTCAAGTCCTCCTGCGAGGCGAGGGCGGGTCGCGGAGGAGCGCACGATGATCCGAAGCACACAAGGAGCTCGGTCATTAGCTAACGATAGCAAAACCCGCAGTATCGCCATGGCAGTGACAGCCTCGCTCGATCTCAACGCGCTGCACAACCTGTCGCGGACGTGCCGGGCTGTGCGATTGGGCCTTCTCCAGTATCGCGGCTCCCTCGTCAGCCACACCCTGCACTGCGTCAACGAGGACGTCGAGATCGATCCCGATGACACGTTCCGGTACCGCGCGCGCGCCGGGAACTGGTTCTACATGCGAGACGACGCCCAGAGCGACAGGTACAACGGGAAGAGCGGGAGCTGTGCCAGGGACATGGTTGACGGCTGCCGGCGGTGCGGCAATGTGGTTTGCCGGGTACGCTTGTCCCGTCTCCGACTTCACGCTTCTTTACGCACCGAGCCGTGGGGGCCGTTTCATCGTGCCCCCGCCGCTACGCGATAGAGGACGAGAAGAGCGGCCATCCCAAGACGAGTTGCGCAAAAGCGACGGAAAGCTGACGAGACCCCTCCGTGATGTAGAACTGCGCCATCAAGCCCCCGGCACCTATTGTGCTACGTGATCGACACCGCCGATTATGCATCGCGTGCTCCAAGGCGCCACTCGGCTCGCTCGCAAAACCACCTCTCCTGCCCGACACGCCCGTCAATGCCGACATCATGAAACACGCCATGTGCACATGCGAGAGCGAGGGTGTTTGGCTTTGCCAGCCTTGCGGACGGAGTATCCGAGGTGCCGACCATGAATACCAAGCGTAGGCACCAGCCCCTGTAATTCGACTTTGGCGGCCTCGTTCCTGTTGGCTTGAGTGGGCCTTTGTTTCGACCTTGCCCCCTCGATGACCGCATGCGCTCCATACAGCTGCAAAAGAATGCTAACAAAAAGGTAGCATATGGCGTTGGCGCAACCAGTACGGCGAGATCCTGGGCGGAGTAGGGACCGGCATTGGTGAAGGCGACCGCGGCGTCATCTGTGGTCGGGACTTTGAGTGCATAGCAGCCAAGGAGCGCGAGCACGAGACCGACTGCGACGCCGCGGATGCGCGTGAGCTCTCCCACACCAACACGCCTACCCCTTGGGCAGCTGCTGGTGGTTCCACCACGTCGTTGCCCCTGCCCGTCAATGACGCTGCCACGCCGGCCGCGGCCAGCGCCAGCTCGACCAACCTGCCGCTCTTCCCCAACACGCCCCCATCGTCGTCCAACTCTCTGGCGGACGCCGTGGCGGCGGCCGGTCGTACGCCGTCGCCCGCGCACTCGCTGGGGCCCGGCTACGCGCGCCACGAGATTGAGGGCATTGGGGGTGTCGTCAAAACGAAGCGCCTCAGCATGGTCAAGGTGGGTGCCTGCGTGCCTGAGTGGGAGGACGAGAAGAACGAAGGCAAGATTCTGCAGCGAGAAGTGCAAGGTGCTGCAAGAAGCTGGTGTGGCTGGTGTTGGAGAGTTATCCCGGGCAAGAAGGATCACGCGAAGACACGGGAGATGGCCATTCGATGAGACAGACCTGCGCGTATTGGCATAGTCGGAACCTCTCGGTCTTTGGGCAACGTACACATATATAGGATCCAAACGTGCCCTCTGGGCGCAAGGGGAAAAGGGGACAGGCAGCCCCACTGACCCCAACCGGTAGTCGGCTTGTGTGTCACGTTAACGATGCGAGCCAACTCTTGGCAATGCTGGATGTGTCGTGGTCCATACACAGCTTGAGGAGTGACTAGCAAGTAGCAGGAGGGAGCACACGGTCGACACCGGCGTGTGCAGTCTGCGTCCAGAAAAAGACACCAAAACAGCGCCGAGCCAGACCACCCTCGTCGTAATGACGTATGGCGCAAGGCAGGGCGTGCCCTCGGTTTGTTTTGGGACTTTTTACATTGAAATTGATGTTACAGTAGGTAGAAGGGGGGGGGGGGGGGGGGGGGGGGGGGATGAGACCTCCGGCATAGAAAAATTGCCCTGAGTCTATATACCCGCCCAAAGCTACCAAAGTCTGGCTTGGCCAGATGTAAGTTTCCCGCTTGGGAGGTGCTCTGCGACTCTTACAGAAACCTCCATGGGTCGTATACGCGCGTGGTTGTGCAGCGACCGTGATCTCGTACAGCTCTCCATCGTCTTGCCCAGGCGTCGTACGGGTCTCCTTCAAGCACGCCGGCGTCTTCCATCTCCGCTGCCTCACTCGGTAACGCGGCTCCCGTAGACATGGCTGCCCGCTGGCCGACGGGGGGACGGATGGGCAGGGCCCTCTCGCCCGGCGCAGGAACAAACGCCTTATAACTCGCCCCGCAGCAGCATGGCCCTCCGCTTCTGCCTCTCCTCGCGGGCGTTCCGCCGGATGGGGCCCCACCTCGCCTTGATGGCCTCGAGCCGCTTCTTTTCCTCGGCACGGTGCTCGGGGCTCGCCTTGCAGCACATCATGACGAAGAGCTTGCTGCACTGGAACTTGTCGGCGAGGGCGGTGACGCTCCACTTGGCGGGGTTCTCGGCGCGCAGGCGGCGCATGTCGGCGACCTGTTCGGGGGTGACGTTGTAGGTGGGCGTGGGAACCTGGCGGGCGGCGTCGAGGGCCGGGGCGACTTCGGCGCCGGCGCCCGCGGGCAGGTCGGCCGAGGTGCGCAGCAGGCTCGTCAGGTTGGCGCGGCGGCGGGGGTCCGTCGGCGGCAGGAACTTGAAGGGCGTGTTGAGAACGTTGGGCGCCGCCGCGGGCGGGTTGAAGACGACGTGGTTCGCCGCCGCCTCGCCCGGCAGGAAGGACTCGTGCGGCCGGATCTTGAGGGCCCGCCCCGTGCGCGGCCGCGACGACTGCAGGCGGACTTGCTGCTGCTGCTGTGGTAACGACACCGCCGCCGCCGCCGCCGCCGCGGGCCGCGCGGCCGCCCGCTGCAATGTCAGGCCCGCCAGCGGCCGGAGGAGCGGTCGGGCGGTGGCCTCCATCTTTCGAACTGACGCCGAGGAGGGTGTGTGTGTGTGTGTGTGTGTGGCGGAAGGTGGGCGGGTAGGAGCGAGGAGCGTCAAAAGGCGCTCCAAGAGATGGGAGGAGGGGCGGAGTAGCCCAAGGACCAGGGCCGTCTTGTGTGGTTTTTGGGTCGTGGAGAGGTGATTGGCAGTTGGGTAGGTGTGAGAAAATCAAAAGAATTGGCTCCTCCTGCGGCACCGGGCACCTGAAGCTAGAGCTAGAGCTTCCCGTCTCGTCTCGACTCGGATGACCCGTCGACGGCGATAGCCTCACATCGCGATTGGAAGGTTTCGCTAGACTGCAACTTTTGTGCGGATGAACCATCGGGCCGAAACCGCACGGCGCGGGCGGGTGGGCCAGACATGCCGGCGGCAGCCGCAATGGCAATTGCTACTGTGTACGGAGTGCATATGGGCTTATGCATGGATTTGGATGGATAGAGCCCATGAATGCTTGTGCAAGGACCATGGATAGACATAAAAGCGATCTGGCGGCTGGACTCGTGGACACTCGCCACTTGTTGTGAGTGGGAGAGTAGATCGATATTCGTCAGCACAGGTCTACATACAGGGAACTACCTACCTACCCATTTGTGTACCTGCCTATGTAGCTACCAATGCTAGGTACTGCCCGCTGACAGAGTATAAAGCAGTAGCCATCAGCTAAGGAGCCGTCTATGTGCTTGCCGGTCCATCAAACTCTGTACATACATGTGTACAGCAGCAGCAAACCCGGATACTCGGGACCTGGGCTTTTTCGTCTCCTACGACTGTTTCTATCGTCACTCAAAACAGCCCTGGCTATCTTCACGAGCTGGCTAGGCTGCGCCGGGACCTCAAGGCTCTCACGTGAACTTGACCGCAAGGCCCCCCTCGTGCCTGACAACAGAAAACCTTATCCAGCCATACTCCCCCACGACAGGTCTAACAGTTCAGTGCACCACATTGCCCCAACCCTGTCAGGAAGATAACCGGGCAATTGGCTTACAATGCTCAACGATCACAGCTTATTGGCTGGGTTTTGTGGCCTATCCTACCTACTGCTAAGGCGGTACAGGACCCATAGGGGTTATTGCTGTCAAGCGCGAGGCCCCCATCTCTGCCTGGATTTTGTCTAGACCCCTGATCGGCGTCGTCGAGCCAAGCCTGACCTTTTTTGATCAGCGGGCTGGCGATCGGCTTCGAATTGGAACCCCTCCTGGAATCTCCAATCGCAAGAAGGCCTCACTGCCCTGTGACGTACCCCCGGCTCATTTCCCGCGGGCTACCGTCGTGAGCTAACGGTGAAGGCGATGGGCACCTGAGGGCTGAAGAGTGCCGTGGGGTACAAAGTGGGATGGTGTCAAGAACCCAAATGGGAAGTTGGTGCTCGCCATCACCAGCGAGGAACTGGCCATGTGGTGTGCCGGCCTTTCTTGGCCTCGGGGGTAGCCCGGTGCTGGTCGGACTGACAAGGAAGCAATCCCTGGCTTACGGCTGGTGCCTTCGCACTAACCCCGTTGCCCGCGTCCTTGCACCAACCGCCTGGTGGCAGCGTGCTTCTCTGGCGATCCAGCTGCCTTCGCAGGGTTCTAGGGCTCTCTGGCGAGTATAGTCGAGCGCGTTGGGCGGGGCGACGGCGTGCCAGAGACTGGCCGAGAGGCCTCTCCCGGTTACTCGGTGCCTGGTCTCCCGGCAGGGACAGGTAATGACAGTTTGTCGCAGGCCGCGGCCTGTCGTGGCTGAGACGGCCCAGGCGGCCTTGCCGTAGTAATCGGGCAATGTGTATCGCATTCACCGGGGGCGTGTATGGTGTGCGTGTGCGCCTATGTATGCACATGCATGGGATGCATGCAGCATCAGGCAGCGCAACACACACCAGCTGCATCAGTCGCCCCCGGCACGGCGGCAGGGCACCGACCAGGCTGTGCCAGACCTCCTATCATCTCGGCTGTTTCTTGCCTGGGCAACTGGAGAGCAGATAGATTGAATCGCTACAAACTTTGCATCGAGTTCATGCGAAGCGCTGTGTCGTGACAGGCCCAATCAGGCGTCATGGGACGGCTCTTGAGACCCTCTCCACTCTGCCACCACCTTCCATGGTTCTGCCTCCTGTCTTCCCGGTTGGGTTGGCACTTGACGGCCCTCCGTCACCGATGATCCAAGGGTCCCGAACTTGGAAACGACCGCCGTCTGCCAAAAGCCAGGAACGGGCAAGGACCCCTCCATCGTCATCTTATTACCACCAGGGCCACATCCAGACGCCTCATCGGGCCTCAATCAGAGGCCGCGTAGCGCATTCGGAAACGCTCTAATTATATAGCCAGACTGACGTGCGCTCGTCCTCCCCCCCCCCCCCCCCCCCCCCCCCTGCTCGGGGTGTGACTATCGCTTTCCCCCGCCGTCCGCACAACTCAACTTGCTCCGTTAGTTATAAACGTGCTTCGACCTGTTCCTATGGTATCTATCGTCTACGCTCCACCATAACCACCATCGTCACCGGTTGGCCTCTCGCATCTACTACAACCCAAAAACAAGGACAACTACGTCGCTTGGCTGTTTTCTCTTGGGTCGCTATCCGGTTGCCTACTCTCGCCCCTCTCCATCCTGTCCTCACGACAGAGGCAAGCTTGCCTCTGGCCCCCCCCTGGTTTCACTGGACGAATAAGCTCGCACGGCGATATATTCCTAGCCCAATCGACCCAACCTTGGTCACAGGCGGTCGAGCGACGGACAAGGCACAAGAACTCGCTAGGCCCAACACGCAGCGCTCCACGACAAGCAAACCCCCCAACTGTCAGCGTCAGGTTTCGGAAACCCGTCCCCAAGGCCCGCATCACGTCCCGCTATCTCGTGCCAGCTGGGTCCGCATAGCGCCGGGTCGATCGATTCTGTATTTAGAAATAAAAAGACGAGGTCTCGACCTCGCTCTCGGTGCACTCGGCCACTATTACTGCGACAGGAGGCACAACCCAACCCGATAAAACGCCGTTGTTGAGCGCCCAATCGCTAAACAGGACTCGCGAGGTTGAAAAACGACGCCGCAAGTGCGACCCCTGCACCTTGCAGCGATTCCGGCTTCCCCTCCTCGCTACTTCCATACTCGCCTGCTCCGCTAGACTTATACAGCAGCAGCACGGGCATTCAAGCAGTTGCCGCTTGTCCTCGATTGGTGACCGACGCAGCCAGTGACGCGGTACGGGCCAATAGATCTGAAAAGACACAGTCACGAAAAGTGGCGGGGACAGGGAAACGATCGCACGCGGTCTTGCGTCTTCCCGCATCTCACCTGCTGTGGGAATCATCATCATCCGGGTCGTTTTCTTGGCTGAAAGGACCCGTCACTGCCCCATCCAGGCCCGTCCCCCGCGCGCCCGTTCTCCAATTGCGCACCGGCGTTTAGCCACACACGACGAAGTTCAGGTAAGCGTGCTCTCGTCTTCTCTCGTTCAACCCAGCCCGCCCTGGCTCTCTCTGCCGCCTCGCGTCGTTTCGTCCCTCCCGCCCGCTTTCTCGTCCCCGTTTTTCTCTCGCAGTCCCGTGTCGTCTTTCCTCGGTGCCAACGTCCACTACACTCGTACCCTGCCTTGGAAATCGAGGGGTGGAATTTTCCCGCGTCACCTGCCCACATCACCACCCGGCGCTTGTCAGCTTGCACCCGGGCGCTTGTCGTCGTTTCCTGCCTGCCCACTCCCCACAATTCCTATCGTGTTACTGGGTGGGACGACTATCGCAGGCTCCGTTGTTTCGTTTGGAACACCCCACTGATCTCGGCTCAGCGACCCTTATTTACAGGTGGACTGCCGCTCCCCCATACAGCCACCTCGTCCTTGACTCAGCCCAGCCCAGCATCAACCCGCCACGGCACCACCTCCAGCACAGTCCGCCATCATGAGTCTGGCACCCGCCGCAGATATTCGCAAGAATCCCGTCGCTGCCCGCGACTCGATCGACTGCTCTACTCCCGCGCCTAGCGAAAGGCCCGCTTACGCGGAGTCCGCAAAGGACGACTCCAAGAAGAAGCGCAGTCTGTTTGGCTTTGGAAAGAAGAAGGCGGCCCCGGACGCGTCGGCCAAGCCGGAGTCGAGCATACAAGGCACGCCGCTCGCTCGAGACATGTCACAGCGGTCTTCGGCCGCGACGTCGCCCGGGCTGGCAGACGCGCCGCACATGGTACCGGCGTCGCCCGGCCGGGGCGGTGTCTACTCTGCCTCTCCCCGAGTCGCCTCTCCTGCCACATCGCAGATTTTCGAGCGAGATGTGCAAGAAAGCGCCGCTATCATGCCCAACTCGCCTGCCATTCCCTCTCACATCCAGGTGGAAAACCACATCCCCCCGGCGCTGGATGCCACCTCGGAAGCCATCACGGACGGCCGCCTTGACCCTGACAGCGTCGAAATCGTCACACACGCTTCGCACCAGCCTGCTTCCGCTACAGTAGCCGGAGGATCTTCCATCTACGAGACACAGTCCAGCTCCTGGGTAGACGAGCTGCAGTCACTGGCCGAGAAAGAGGAGGCTGCCTCCAACTACGGGTCTCTCGACTCGGCCGATGTGCGTCGCCTGAGTTTCATCTCCTTTGCCGATGTCGTCCAAGCCGAGCAGTCCCACGGTGTCGCAGCGAGCAGCCGGGAGTCGGTACACATACCCGGCCTGACCTCTCTCTCATATGCGGGTGTCAACCGCTCGCCGTCACCCATCCGTTCGCCAATCTCGTCCCAAGGTGCCGAAACCTCACCGCCGACAAGTAAATCAGGCTCCATCAGGGGCTTGGACATGTCCCCGAGCAGGAAACCCATCGGCAGTCCCACCTCTGGCCATCAGAACCTGGGTGCTGGAAACAGCGGCGATCTGAACATTGAGACAATGACCCAAGCTTTGAGGCGTACCGGGAGCACTGACTTGAGCGGTGCCCGGAGCTTACCTATTAGTCCCATTGAAGGCATGTCTCGTTAGAAGCGGGCCAGCTCCCAGGTTTCCTCTCCTGCACTCCGGGATTGGCAGCTGAGAGACGACCGGAGCGGACCGAGAAGTTCAACTCTTGCCATCGTTTTGTCGCACTATTGAGCGAAGCTATTGGAGCTCGCGGTTATGGATACCTATTTGGACGATTTGGAAGAACGCCAGGCTTTTGACTTGGGCTGCCCGGGATTGGGTTGGAACAAGATGGTGGTGCGATTCGGGCCAAGTCAGTACATGTTACTGGTGGCAAGATGATGTGGGATGAGAATGCGGTGTCTTCAATTCTTCCGTCATGGACCTTACACGGTCCCTTTACTGGGGGGAGAGCGCGAGATTGTTTGGTTTTGTTTCGACGTTATTCTGCAAATATTCCCCATTGAGCGTAGAAAGGAATGGATGCGAGGTACAGTGCAACAATATTGCTCCTATTTACATTTTAAGTAGGGGCGACACGGAGGCTTGACTGAAGGGAGCGACTCACGATGCCCCATTCGTGATGTTGTAGCCAGACAGCCGTCATTGAGCCCACGTTCTACTTATGATGCTAAATTGGATCAACTATCCAGCACCCAGCCGCGTTTCACCTATTCTGGTATGAGTGCGACGTTGCGGTACACAGGCGTGAATAGCAAACGTAGTGACGAAGCCCTCTTGAACTTTTCGTGGGTGGAAGGAGAGCCCGCTGGGCCATGATTTTCTCGGCCCTATTTCCTGATAGTATTATATCGACGGCTGTTGTAAGTATTCGAGTCATTCCTTTGGCACCGCATGTATGAGAGAAAACAGTTAATGGTCAACAAGCCACTCACGGGGTGCCGTAAGGAGTTTTCAAAAGATACCGTAGCGCAGCCTATATCACGAATAAACACGAACAACCTCGTTCCGTGCTCTATCAGAAGTTATTCGAGTATCGAGGTGGATTGACTGATACTGTTAAGAAGTACTGGAAATAGGCCATATTATTGTTCTTTCCGTTCTGTTACGATGTACAGCTGAGCACCGCCCTGCCCCCCCCCTCCTTCAATACGTAGGGCCGACAATATTTAAGGGCATATTAAACCTCTGGACAGAGTCTGAGCTCCAAGTACGTCTCTCTAGGTATGCTGCCGCAACCTCCGTCAAGGGAGAAGGAACCGGGGGGCATGGTAATTATCGTGTAAAAGTGCACGCCACCCATGTATCCGGAATCTACCAGAATGAATCTCGCTATGCTCCAATAAGCTTATTGCAATCATAATGAAATCGCGTCCGGCAAGTCCCTAACTGGGGATGAAAAGGGTAATTTGTAACTCCCATCTAAATAAAATAGTTTCCCCCCCCCCCCCCCCCCCCCCCCCCCCCCCCCCCCCCCCCCCCCCCCCCCCCCCCCCCCCCCCCCCCCCCCCCCCCCCCCCCCCCCCCCCCCCCCCCCCCCCCCCCCCCCCCCCCCCCCCCCCCCCCCCCCCCCCCCCCCCCCCCCCCCCCCCCCCCCCAACCAGTGGCTACCAAGTGCTATTGAATATTGTGAAATCATCGTTCAGTGGCATCCTGTTTCATTCAAGAAAACTAGTTTCCTGATGGATACGGACCGATCCGCCAAACCTAGAAACGGGTGCTGCTACTCTGTGAAACAGGCACAGAACTTCAAGTTAATTATCCACTGCGTTTTTCTGGATGGTTGCCCAATGCTCGCCTTTTCAAACTGGATTCTAGCTGTTTCGTAATTGCCCATGTAGTAGACTTTGTCGTCTACTAATCGACCCGAGCCGCCGCTGGATCTTGGTCCCGGGCTAGGCAAAGCTACGCGGGTGGCGAGCCTGCCGGCATTGCCACGTCCTCTACACCTCCCCCTCCCCATTAGACAGACCTACGATTGGATGTGATGGCTACCGGTAAGGCACCACGATCCGCTTTAACTGGAACCACTGGCTAGGTTATAGTCTTTCGGCCAGGACGTAAGATCTGCGCGGTTCGCGTAGTTGCCGGGGTTTATGGGGCTGGATGCATCCCTGAAACTGGATGGAGAGGGAATGGTGAGAGCATTCTATGCGGCTTTTGCTGGGAAGGACTGGGCGTGGCCTTTCCAGGCTGTTGTCCATATATTTATTCGGGGCGGGCGTCGACCCGTCTCTGTGTTTTACTTCCATGTGCCGTGACTGTAGCATGTATGTTGGGGGGATGGATAATGAGACGTTCGTTTTATGAAGCAACGGCCTCGATTTCCCGTGTATCCGTACCCGTTTGGTTTCACACAAAATGGCAGTCATTGAGCCCGTTGTGGCCCAAGAAGGACCTGGTTGTCCCAATTGACGGATGATATAGCCGATTTGTTCATGTTTGTGAAATGATTTCCGCCGCCCAAGATCGTCTCACCAGTTGTGACGTTTCTTAGAACACGACACCACTTTCAGCACATGAGGGACAGAGAAGGGCACGCCAGGAGGACCGAGCCGATGGAGTTTATGCCTCGGCAGTCGAGGAGGATGACGCCCAGGCAATGAGCATGACGAGCTCACGCATACCCCCAGGATTGTCATGTCTGTGCATCGGAGGATGGCAGGGCACCGGTGGAAGGGTCGTATCCCTTGCGCGAGCCCCGCCGGGGGTTGTTAGATTGAGCACGCCGAATTATGGTCCTAAGGCGCGGCCGTGGTTCCAAAAGGCGTCATCACGTCCGGCTCCTAGCTTGCGGGCCTCGACCGTCGTCAGATCATGGTTGCGGATGACCTACCCACCGGCCCAGTGAGGCTGGCATCGACATCGTACAAGTGCCAACATTCGTCCCAAAGTCGGGCTGAGACAGGGCCACCGGGTCGGGTCCCAGCTGGATGGGTAGGCAGTCTTACTGGCCACCAGACTAGCCCCTTGTTCGGGTGGCCGGAGGGTGCTCCGGCTTGTGCGTACCATGTGACGTTGCGTACAATGGCTGGTATCGTGAGGTTGCTAACCGGTTTCTGTGCACCACATGCCGCGGGGGCCTGGGTCGCCATCGGCCTGGAACATCCTGGTACAATATTGGCCCTGGGCCTGCGTTATGAGTGATCGATGATGAGCACACCACACTTCCATCGAATCGCTGCCTCCCCGTCAGCCTATACGGCCGGGGCAGGGCAGAGGGTCGAAGATAGCGCACGATGCGGCATGAGCGTCTAGTTTTCCGACTAAGCGTCTACGAGCGGATCGGGCAGATGGTTCCACTTCGGCGGAATCCCAACCGAGGCTCCCGCTGCTTGGCGTGCCCTGGGGGAAGAAGTATGGACGCGTACTCCCACCCCAAGCGACTGATCGACGGAGGGAGAGAGCGAGCTGGACGAGGGTTCAAACTACTTACACAGCACTACTTATCGTCGTACGCATGATCCATACGACTTAAGAACAGGGTTGGGGCGGCGGTCGCCGTCAGCTGTAGCAGGCCCAGAAATAAGCAAAGGAGTCTGGACCATGGGTGACCTGGGCCGTCAGCCCGACGGCTTGGGTCACTTCCCAGGCGACCCGAGAAGTTGGCGAGCGGGCACGTAGCAATGGGGAATTGGAATGGGGAACTGGCAATCTACCCAGCCTGACGAGGAGGCTCACGCCACCTGGCATGCCATAGTAGGTTTTGGTTCCCGGCCGTGTTCTGGTTTCAACAGGATGGACTGGCCCTTGCGCCAGGGACCTTCCGTGCTTCTTGATTGGAATGGAAAGCATCCCATCTTTGGCACCGGCTGGAGGGCCTGGCAGTTGGCGTGTCCCGGCCGCGGAAACCAGGCACAGGGTCACATCCGTTTGCTTCCAACCCGCCCCCGTGCCGTGGATCCTGAGGAGCACAGATCCTTTGCAGCGGCCGGCCAGGGAGAGCGAGATGAGATGCTGCAGTCGAGAGCCAAAGAACAACCCCGGAGATGACGGTCATGGGTCATGGCACCAGGCGTCGGCACTTCTCGTGTGTGAAACAGAATGCTACGCTGACTACGGCCTGCTGGACCGAGACAGCAGGCCCAAGACACAGGGAGGGGCGCCGAGGACGGGCCAACGCCATTCTCGTTGCGACTGGTCGATTTCCAATAGTCGCGGGCATTGTGGGGACGGCCAAGCCTGGGCGCTGGGACACCTCGACTGGAGTTAGACGGCCAGACACGGGCGCCGACGCCAAGCCAGGGCCCCCGGCAACTGGAGCGTTCATACCCCGTTGGGCCAAGGGCTTCATGAGTAAGGATGAGTGCGGCCATGCCAGCGAGCCTGAGTTGGGAAGCATCATGCCTGCCCGCAAGGCCGAGAGCCTCGTGGTGAGGATTGCCGGACCGACGACCTAGACGGGCACGAAAAAAAAGCCGAGGCCTGGTATTTCCTTTGGCCCTAGCGGGTGCCCAGGAACCTTAGGATGCCGTGCCTGGCTCGCCCTGCTCCCCAGGGTCCGGGACGCAAGCTGGCGTGTCCGTACATACGGAGCAGGCAAGCGTGTATTACCTCATGCGAAGTCCCTGCCTCTTATTGTCACCGTGGTCTTGGCGGGCCGTAAACAGGTACCAACATTCATTACAAGGACCTGCTTCACCACACGGTGGAACATAGCGACTGACTGCATCTCGATAAGGGGGCGACTACGGGCTGCATTGGGAGGGTCGCATGCGTTTCGACGCCCGCAGTCAGCAACCGACTTCCATGCAGGGCGCAGGTTCCATGCATGACGGCGCCTGCAGTACCGGCTTATTAACGAGTACATCCACGACAGCAGCATCTCGACAGCTTGCCCCGTAGTCGTGTGACATGTACCCTGTGCGGCTGGCATGAGATGGGTGGCGGCTGGACGGGCAGGCCAGGGTCGAGTTATTAGGGCTGGGACCACATGTCGTAGATAGATATACGCATTCATGCCCGTTTCGCCTTTCGGCCTGCCGGGTCCCATATCCGTCCGTACGAAGCTTCCTTCCCAGTGCACGCGACCTACGTGTCGGCGCGCTGGCGACGAGTCTCTCTGCCGCTTCCCCCGCGGGCCGGACCCTTCGTCTCTTGAGCTTGGGCACGAGGAATCCGCAGGCAGCCCTGGCGTCGGGTATGCGTACATCTGCGAGCCACCTATGGGCACGTCAATGAATCAGGACGGCAGGTGGGGATGGCCGCAGTCGAATTTTGGGACTCGGAGAATTCAATTGGTGGTATGACACCTGCGGAGCGCCACGGCTGCTTCGCTTCAGGGATACGACGCCCACAGAATGTCGTAGAGGCTTTCTGGAAGCTGGCAGGGCGTTGCCAAGCGAGACACGAAGACACGAGGCCCTGGCCAGTCGGCTGCAGGTCCAGGGGCCTCAAAAGCAACCTCGGACAGCACCATCGGTGACCGTGGATGCATGCACGTACTATAGGTGCTGTATACGATACCTACCGCTCACCGATGGTGACCAGGTACGATATCCAAGCACCGGCCGGGCCCCGTGGTATGCACAGGTATCTCGACGGGAACTGAAAGGATGGGAGCCAACAGTGTCCATCAACGACGGTTCTTCGTCCGCGCTCGCCTGGGCCAGCACGGAACTTCCCAAGCGCTGCCCACGCGCGACCGTCTACCGCTGCCACTTGTGCTGTTAGACCGTCAAGGGGACCAAACGACGCCGCCCTCGACCACTGCACCTTCGTTTGCATCGACGTCCATGATGATGCGTACATGCGTCGATACTGACAGCGACCCGCATCTCCGTGTCCACGTAAACCAGCATGGGGATTGTTTGGCAGGTGGTGACCGGGAGCAGGGGCCATGCCCAGAACCGGCGGGCAACAGTGCCAGGGCTGCCTGGACCCCCCCCCAGGGCTGTTATAGAGAACGAAACTGCCTTCTGCCCCCCATATAGACCCCGCGACTGAGCCGACATGGAACGTTTGATCCAGGGCGAGCCAGGCGCGCGGGACAGGCCCGACGCGATTTGCCCTGAAGCCATCAGCCATGCATCTTTTTTTTTTTTTTTTTTTTTTTTTTTTTTTTTTTACGGATGGACACTGTCCGTCCTCTGCACGCCTCGTGTCCCTCTGCCCCCACCCCCCCGGCTTGTTGCGCAGCAGGACCGGCCTGGCATGCTGGCGCAATGTCCAATCGTACTCTACGGCGTAGAGCGACGACCGGGTGCTTGCTCTCCACTGCGTGTCCAAAGCGCCCATTTCTCCGCCTTTGATTGCACGGAACTCAGGATGCAGTATCGGGGGACAATCAAGAGGTGGCCGGCGTTGGACAACAGCGTCTAGCCGAGGGATGACTACGTCGAGGCGCTTCCGAGGGCAGATGGACGGATGAGAGTATATGAAGTCGGAAGGCTTGGGGGCTAGGAATATTTGTTAGCGGTTGGACGAACGGACGGACGAACGGATGCGGGTAGATGGATCCAGGTAACAACCCAGGTCCGGTATCCATCCATCGATCGGCGGGAGATGTACAACCAAATGGACCGTACAAACAAACGCTACCGGTACACCTATAGACGCTGTGTTAACCCTCTATCTACACGTTGCCTTGCTCTCCGGTACAGCAGGCCCGGCCATGCCGCATACCTCCTGTTATCTGGGCAACACACGTAGTTTGCTCCCGCTATTCATCCAGTCTGGCAATCCTCGCCTCAGCCCAGCTCCTGCGCCAACCTGACACCGTTAGTCTGGCGTAGTTGCAGAACTCCTATTGCGTTACCAACCTTGTTCCTAATTAAGGATCATATGTCGGCATCTCCACGACCTGCGCTGACCAACCGTTAGTTCCGTCAACCCATCCCTCTCGCCCTCGGGGCCGCCCTTCCTTACCCTTTCCGGCCAGTCGCGCGCTCTGACGCCTCTTCCCTCTTCCCTTCCGGATGCCCCGAACCACCCACCGCTTGTCTCCCGGTGTGCTGGGCACGGCGTATGTTGATGAGCGCCAGACAGCACAGACAGATGTTGTTGTTGTTGTTGTTGTTGTTGTTGAGATGCGCCACTGTCGCCTCCCCCCCACCTTGATCGAGCGAGCGAACACTGCTATAGGCACAACTGGGCTTTCCGGCTGCGTACGTTCAATGCCAAGTGGGTGCCGATCCCCAAGCCACTCACCATGAGACCATAAGACCTTGTAACGTGCCCGATGGTGAGAAATGGAGGGCATTAAAGGGGCGATCCCTGCCGGGATCCATCACGGTGCCGAGACACATATGGACCTATCAATTCCAATGTCGTGGGTACATGCGCCTCAGCAAAGAGTGCATTAGTCGGAAGAGACAGCTTGCGCGCAAGCAGCATGGGCAATGCCCGACGGATTGCCTGGACACCCTCTAACTCGTCGTCCCATCGCTCGCCGTGATGTGCTGTTCGTTGCTCCCAATGCAGCCACCCCTGAAGTCGCAATGTCGAGATGGGCCTGCCATATCTCGATCGCGACCCTCGCAATCCCGGCCTTTTCAGTCTTTTCCGCCCTCGCCGTCTTCCCGGACGCCAGGTGCAGCGTCCAACCCCCGCGGCTGGCTGGAACGGTGTGAACGGTACACTCACACCCGGCACCAGCCACCGAGACCGGAAATCGGTAGCGTGGGACTGCTGTAGACACAATGAAATGGACTTGGCTGGGAGGCTGCTTCACAGCCGGCATGGCGGTCTGCTGCAAGACATTGTCGGTATATGGAGCAGACGGTGGCCAGAGGCAAGGGATGCCGTCTCTGCCCTCGCCTTTCTCCGCATGTTACAGCCAGCCAAATCTTCCGTGCAGCCATGTACGACCCTTCCAATCTAGGCTCGGCGCGCTGGCTTTACTGCTGGCGTCTTCCATTACCGGCTTCGCCGGCGGGTGGGTATCTGTCTGGACTTGGCAAACGTGCTCTGTACCCCGTAGGTGTGCATAAGTTGCGAAGTTTCGGTGAAGATCGAATGCGGGCCAGAGCCAGCACGTAACAGTGGGGAGGAATAGTCGTGGAAAACCTCCAAATGCCCCGCACAACATGGACCTGGAAATCACGGGTGGGTGCTATAGGCCCACGGTGGTGAGGCCACGCGCAAGATTGCCATGTAGGCAGTACCTGGGTCGTAGCCGTTCATTCTAGCCGTGAAGCTAGCAGAGGTTTGGAGGAGATCCTGGGGCCATTTTGTATCACAAGCGTGGGCGGCAACCAAACTACATATGTCAGGACGAATGCTGTGCACTCTGCTCGAGTACGGAAACGGACCCGCCGACGAAAGCTACGGGCCGAGGCGAGAAAAAAAAAATTAACCCATTGCCATTCAGGTAATTAACCTGACGGCCCATCTACTGGCTAGGGAGCTGCCTCGAGGAGGTCTGCTTGGGACTTCCCAGTTCGTCGCAACGGGACCCCGACAGCCGCCCCAATCACCTTGGTTGAAGAAGCGAACCGACAGTTGAAGATGTATGTAGGCAAGTGTCCAGGTAAGGTTCTTAGGGAGCCGGGTCACAACGAGACGCTACATGACTGCACGATGCAGGTGCGCATTGGTACCGACAGGACCACGACGCCCAACTTCATAGGGTGAGGTCTTGGACGGAGGGCCATATGTGCGTGCCAGCATCCCATTCTTTATGGGGCGTATAAGGCCTACGAGCCGCTCAGTTGTCTAACTGCACACCTACATACCTGGATAGACAGGTCGGCACATGTTGTTGAGGTGGCGTCCTGGTCCTTTTTAGACTGCCAAGTACTTCATCTAGGCGTTGCGGATCGCCAGCTATTGGGGAGGGGAGGGGGGCAAGGACCACGGTTGTTAGTTTCAGCCCAGGCCAGAGGAGTATTAATGGATGTACCCGGGGCGAGTAGACGGCCTTCCCATGGGATGGAATGGATGGTGATATGTAGTTCAAGTACTACCAGGTCGCCCGTCTGCTTTCTTCGGGGCGGCAGGTAAATCGAAGAGGAGGGGGGTGAGATAGCATGCGGCAGCACAGGGTGGAGGAAGTGGAACGCTGAGGGACTATACCCAGTCCTGTCAAGAGTCTGTATATCAGATCCGTTTTGGCAAGGAAAGTGCCGACACTAAGCCATTACTGCCAATCATCCCATACCTAGGTAGGAATCATCCGGTATTCAGGGACGGCGTAAGTCGGGTATCTTGAAGGTGAGTATGTACCTACATATTGACCTACGTGAGTAGGACGAGTATGTGAACCTCCAGTAGAGACGTCCTCTTTGAGGGGCCCAACATTGAGGGGGCTCCCCTCGTCTGTTGAAGGGGAAGGTGTGGCTGATGGGAGTCAGATGATGGGCCTCGTTGGGAATAGGCTTCGGGGAGGTACAGCGACCCTGCAGGTGACTAACAAAAAAGAGACGGGACTCCTTCGTCTTTCCAGGGGAGGCGTGGAGAGATGGAAATGGCTGGATGAGGCATGTACTGTGTACATGATTCGTTAGCAGCCGTTGCACCGGGCATGCGTACACTTGCCCTCTCAACCCGCCTGTTGTTTCCAAGCTGCCAGGATAGGATTGCCATCCATGTCGGCCCAGGCCAGGCACCCCAGCGCTCCCAGGGCTGCCACTGCCAGGGCTACCCAGGACTGCCCAGGGCCACCCACCACCACTTCGTACACCTCGCATACGACGACGACGACCTCCACCACACAATTGGCCATACAGCTTCGTCTCCTGCCCGATACTAGTACCCCTGGCGGCGAAGCTCACTCGCTCGCTGCCGCATCCCGCTACCTACTTCTACTGCCGGCTGCTGCTGCTTACTTCCAGCCCTGCAGCTTGCGGCTTGCATCTGCTTCCTACCCTGCCAACCCCCCCCCCCCCTCGCGCCCAACCAACAGCAGGGTCGTCCGGTGCAGACTGGAAGACCGACCGACCGCCCCGTCAGTAACGACCGACCGACCGAACCAGAATCCTGGAGGCGCGCCCCCCCGCCGCGACCACGGCCGCCCAAACACCCATATTCCACAGCCAATCCCACCCCCAGGATCGTGCCTGGGACCAGTGTGTCGGCCGTAGGAAATTTCCTGGCCGTCTTGCCAAACGTCCAATCTCGAGTGCCGGTGCCCGCAGGCCCAGCTGATCCCACGTGCCCTTGTGTCAAACCAGGGACCGACGCAACCCGGGACGTGAGAGGTGACGGTAATGCCATAGGTGCCGTGGAATATACCTCCCCCCGAGCCGCAGCAGCCCTACATAGAACCGAGAGCCCATTGGCAGCCCACCCTCGCCTTCTCGACGTGAGCCTCACTGCCCGTCTTTCCCCTCGACCGGCCCTGTGGGATTATGCACCCGAGACTGCCATTGTATCGCCGCCGTCCGCACCGCCAACCCCAGCAGCAACACCAACAGCAAGTAGCAGCACTGCCAGCACCACCAGCATCAGCACCCTCGCCCACGGCCTTCGCAACCACTCGGCCCGCGCCAACGGCCCCCGACGCCACCCCTTCAGGCTACCTGCTTCTGCCCCAAGAATGCTAGTCTTGCGGTGGAAGCAGCTGCTATTCTCGAAGAGAAGTCGCGACTTCTGACGAGGCGACGCCGCCGTTAGTCACCTACCTAAAGTACCGGGTCGCCGAAAAACGAAGCGAACCGCCCATTCAGCTGTCGGAAGAGTTGGATGTCCGCGAGTGCAGCACACGCACCCTTACAGGCCAACATACATACCGAACGAACACAACATAAGCTTCAGCTGGCTCAACTCCCGTCTATGCTCCTGTGCGAACTCGCGAGCGCCCCCCAATGCACATCATCCACGCCAATCAGCGGTGTATACTCGCAGACGTCGGGCAACCAGGGCTTGAGGAGCGCCCTCCCCCCGGGCATGGACGAAACAAACTACTGCCAGCACCACGCCGCTGGTGACAGCGGCGCTACGAGTCCTGGAAGCACCAGTGCCGTGAGTGTCGGAATCGCCAGCGATGGCGAAGCGTCTCTGGCCCGCCTGAGCACCCAGCATGAGACGGAGCGGGACCGAAGTAGAAGTAGCACCATGGCTGGATCGGAATCCGCATCAAATGCCCTCGCGCAGGCGACCATTCGAGCTGTCACACCTGAGCCTGCAGCGAACGGCCATGGTCGTGTCATGGTGGTAGACACAAGCCTGGCTCAGGCATCACAAGTCTCCCGGGGCTATGGCACCACCGCATCCGCACAAACGTCGCCCAGGTCAATCCCCGGGGGCGAGAGGCGGCGGCAGGGCCTTGTATTTCACGAAGGCCAAGAGAGTGCCTACGACAGCTCCGAGTCGAGTCCTCCGCTCCAACCCAGGTCCGCCACCCGGCCTCGCAACCACACCATGGACGGCACCTTGTCCCTGCGGCAGCAAGCCAATGCCTCGCAGACGGCCGAGAGTAGGCACCGCGTCGGCTCTGTCTCCTCGTCGGGGTCCACGCCCTACCTCGAGACCGACGTACGCCCTCCGCCGCCCACGGTGATGGCGACGGTCGCATATCCTGCCGCCGCGCCCCCACCCGTGCGGCCAATAGAGCCCAAAATTACCGTTTCCGGCACCAAAGAGAAGCAATCATCGAACCGGCGGCTGATCAAACGCGCCTCTTCGCGTCCTACCTCGCCCCTGATTTCGCCGCCGCCGTGCGTGGATTCCCTACCCCTGCCGGTTCCCACGGACGACGCCAACAAGATCTTGCTCCTCATGAAGACGCTGTGCGGCCGGATGAAGGGCCATGTCGAGTACCAGACCGAGCCAGGTGGCCCGTGGCGTGCGGGCGTTTGCTACATTGACGAAGAAAAAGGATGTTTGCTTTTTGATTCCAGCCAGGACGGGTCCTTCCATGCGCCCATAATTGGTGATCTCCGTGGCTGCAGGGTTCTCCCTGTCGAGCTGCCGGGGGACGGCCGGAAATGCTTGGAGCTGTCGAGCGTCAGGGCTGGTGTGGAAATCCTATTAAGACCGGCGGCGCCAGCTGAAGTTGACTTCTGGCTTGCCGCCTTGCTGTGCTGGCAACAACTGCGACCGAGCGGAGTGCGCATCCCCGGCGGCCGAGGCAGCATTTCACCCGCTCCAGGGCCTGGTCGACCCGATATGCGCCGTCGAGGCTCGTTGGCACCCGGCGGCACGGCGACCCCCAAGGATGCCGCTATCATCAAAGTCGGCAAGGTCATGCTGTGGGACAAAGGCATCGCCGTGTCGCCGCGGTCCATCGTCAAGCGGCCGTCCACCCGCGATCTGCGCGGGGCTACAACCGCGTGGCGGAGGGTGTCTTGCATCCTGCAAGACAACGGCGAGTTCAAGCTCATGACAGAAAACGACGTGTCGGTGCTCTCTGTTATTGAACTGTCCCAGCTTTCCCGTTGTGCGGTACAGCAGCTGGATAAGTCTGTCTTGGATGAAGATTACTGCATTGCTATCTTCCCCATCTACTCGACAACATCGAAACAACTATCAATATTTAGGCCGGTATACATCGCCCTGGACTCCCGTGTCTTATTCGAGGTCTGGTTCGTTCTCCTGCGGGCCTTTGCCATGCCGGATCTGTACGGAGTCGAGGCCTCTACGGAACATGCCGTGGAGATTACCGATTTGATGAACAGCTTCGACGGACACATGTTCAGACTAGAGAAGACCGTCTCCGTCAGGGTGACGGAGGCCAAAATCAAAAGAGCACACCCCCCATCGGACCACCACGACCGCCACGGGCGATACGAGCGCGACCCGCTTGTGGGCAACTACTTGGCCGAGGTGATCTTGGACGGCGAAGTACGCGCGCGGACCACGGTGCAGGCCGACACCAAGAACCCTTTTTGGAGGGAGGCGGTCCAGTTTAGCGAGCTCGCCACGTCGCTGCCGTACTTGTCCGTCGTCCTCAAACGTGTCGACGGGAACCTCGACAGCTTCGGTCACCAACTACAGGCCTCCCTCGGATTGCCGAGGACGGGCAACCTGACCGAGGTCATGTGCGGGACCGTCGACATACCGCTGGACAAACTAGAGCGTGGAAGAGACCACGAGCAATGGCTTCCGATCCAGGACGAGAGAAATGAGAGCATGGGCACCATGTATGTCAAAGTCTCGCACGAGGAGCTCGTGGTTCTCATGGCGCAGGATTACCAGCCTCTTTCGGCTCTGCTGCACAAATTCAGCGTCGGGCTGACGGGTCAAATTGCCGCCGCCATGCCTCAGCAGCTGCGTCGTCTAGCCGAGATCTTTCTCAACATCTTCCAGGTTTCAAACAGCTCTATCGAGTGGCTCCTTGCCCTCGTCGAAGAGGAAATCGACGGTGTCAGTGGCCATAACAATACGAAAAAGATGCGGTACAGTCGGCGATTAAAGTCGGAGGAATCGTCCAACTCGAGTGACAGGGAAGCGCTCGTCCGCGATATGGGCAAGACGCTGGCCGGCGAGGCCAATCTACTTTTCCGGGGCAATTCATTACTAACGCAGGCTCTGGAGTTCCACATGCGGCGCTTGGGCAAAGAGTATCTCGAGGAAGTGCTAAGCGACAAGATATTTGAAATCAACGAGATCAACCCCGACTGCGAGGTCGACCCTAGCCGAATACACCACGGTGACGAGTTGGAGCAGCACTGGTCACAGCTCGTGCACCTCACCACGGAGGTCTGGGAGTGCATCGCGGAATCGGCAACCAGGATACCTGCCGAGTTGCGACAGATTCTCAAATACGTGCGCGCCGTTGCCGAGGATCGCTACGGCGACTTTCTCCGTACTGTCACGTACACGAGCGTGTCAGGCTTCTTGTTCCTCCGTTTCATCTGCCCAGCCATCCTCAATCCCAAACTATTCGGCCTCCTCCGAGACAACCCACGGCCGAAGGCTCAGCGTACCCTGACCCTCATCGCCAAGGGGCTGCAGGCGCTGGGCAATCTCTCGACGTTTGGCCGGAAGGAAGGGTGGATGGAAAACATGAACAAGTTCCTCAACACGCAAAGACAGTCGTTCAAGAACTTCATCGATCATGTCTGTTCGATCCCCACAGAACGCACGACGTCGTCCCTCCCGGCCACGTACATGACGCCGGTGACCATCCTGAACCGCCTCTCGCTCATTGCCCGCGAGGGCTTCCCCGCTCTGCCGTATCTGATTGACCACCCGCGCAGTTTTGCCGCGCTGGTCAAGATCTGGCTCGAAGCGTGCCAACACCACGCGGCCGACTCGCATTCGTTTGAGGGCGAGCTGGCGACGTTTCATGAGCTCTGCGTCGGTCTCCAGGCGAAATCGGACGAGTGCATGGCCAAGATCGAGGCGCTCCGGGCGGCCGAGAGCCTCTCGCTCGTGACGGACGACCTCACCGACAGCCTGGAGCGATCGTCGCTGACGGATTCGCTCAACCTCGCCTACGCCAATGCTCCGGCGTGGGTGGACCACGATCCATATCGACCGCCGGGCTCCTCGGGCAGCGAGGTGGAGGACGAGCACAAGCAGTCGCTCTTTCGCGACATCAAGTTCGGCAGTGGCCGACACGATGGGTCGCTGCGGCAGGTGTCGGAGCACGCGGATGGGGGCTCGTCCAACCTAGCCGGCACGCTTCGGCGCAACGGCAAGCTGCCGCGGAACCTCTTCGCGCTGATCGGAGGCAAAAAGTCGAGGGGCGACGTGGATAAGGGGTCCGGGGCGCACCCGGTGCGGGAGAAGAACCGCGACAAAGAAGACAAGGGGTTCCTGCGGGGCTTCTCGGAAACGTGGCAGAAAGACGGGGACCACTCGAGGCATTAGTGCTGCTTCCGGGTTGTTGATGGTGAATACCGGCACCTGCTCACGGCTGGACTGGTGGCATGGGCCAGAATGGCTGCATGCGGAGGGCGGAGGGGCGGAAGAGGCGGTAGACGGGGGTGCATTTGGGGGCGGGCGAGGGATAGCATTGCTTAAGACGGGATGAGACGAGAGGCCACGACATAACTTCCCCATAACATAGAGATGCGCGAGCATGACAGCCGTATGGCGGCAGCGTGGCGGATGAGCATGACGAGTTTAGAGTCTATGCATGCCCAGGGAGGCCTTATGTGGGAGTTGCATGGCTACTACGATCAGTTGTACCGTGTTGGAAATACAATACCCTTGCTAGTTCTTGCGGCGTATGTCCTTCGCTGCTGCGCATGCACTACTGCTACGTATGTCGTATATATACGGATGTGTGGGATGGGATGAAGATGGCACACGTGCCCAAGGACTCGCTTTCTCCAAGCTCCAAAGTAAGCAATTCGTCCTTGGCCAGGTGCTCCGGCCTCGACGGTGCCGCTCTGGAGTTTCCCCCTCGCGGGGGCCGAGGAGGCTTGTCGCGCGTGGCTTGGCGTATGGTCCTGCTGGCCCCACGCCCGGATCTGGAATGGAGGGACCCTAGAAGTTTCTATGCGGGTGTTGGCGCATGTCCATTGGCGATCATGGATAAAAGGGCAGGGCGACGGCGATGGCGGCGGCAAGAATTGATTGTGCGCCTGCGTAGCAAACAACCGAACACTTGCTTTTCGCTGGAGGATTTTCAGCCGGAGAACGAACGCGAGGGCCAAGGTCGATTTTCCACCACGAGGAGAAGCGAGACTTTTTTGTCGGTCTGTTTTCCCCTACCTCATCCCACCTGCCTACTTATTCGATATCCCCCCCGGGAGCTGCCACGCTCACCCCGCCATAGCCAAGCCAGCCCACCTGCTCGCTCACTGCTTTCTATCTTGATCCCCTCCACGAAGCACCGCTCCCGAACCGTCCGACCCCCCGCCCCCCCCCGAACCACGCAGACCAAGCAGCCAAGATGGCCGACGAGAACAAGCAGGCCCGAAGCAAGGTCTTCTTCGACATCACCATTGGCAAGAAGTCGGCGGGCCGCGTCACCTTCGAGCTGTACAATGACATTGTGCCCAAGACGGCCGAGAACTTCCGCGCCCTCTGCACCGGCGAAAAGGGCCTGGGCAAGAGCGGCAAGCCCCTCCACTACAAGGGCAGCATCTTCCACCGCGTCATCAAGCAGTTCATGATCCAGGGCGGCGACTTCACCGAGGGCAATGGCACCGGCGGCGAGAGCATCTACGGCGAGAAGTTCGAGGACGAGAACTTTGAGACCAAGCACGAGCGTCCCTTTCTGCTGAGCATGGCCAACGCCGGCCCGGGTACGTCTGCATACCCCCAGCCCTGCCTTCCTTGTTGCCCAGCACCGTCCGACTAACGTGGGCCGCGCCGCCCCCCCCAGGCACCAACGGATCCCAGTTCTTCGTTACCACCGTCGCGACCCCCCACCTGGACGGCAAGCATGTCGTCTTCGGCGAGGTGCGCAGCGGAAAGTCCATCATCCGCCAGATCGAGAACCTCGACACCCAGGGCGACAAGCCCGTCGTGGACGCCACCATCAGCGACTGCGGTGAGCTGACGGGCGCCGACGCCGAGGCCGCCGCCGCCGACACCAAGACGGCCGACGCCCTGGGCGATGCGTACGAGGACTTCCCCGAGGACTCGGACGAGAAGCTGGACTCGGAGAAAATCCTGAAGATCGCCGCCGACTGCAAGGAGTACGGAAACAAGGCCTTCAAGGGCGGCGATGCCGCCCTGGCCCTGGACAAGTACCAGAAGGGTCTGCGCTACCTGAATGAGGACACGGAGCTCGACGAGGCCCCGGCCGACGTGGCCAAGCAGAGCGCCGCCCTTCGCTTCACCCTCAACAACAACTCGGCCATGATGAACCTGAAGCTGGAGTCCTGGCAGGAGGCCGAGCACGCGGCCGCCAACGCCTTGGCTGTGTCGGGTACCACCGACGCCGAGAAGGCCAAGGCGCTGTACCGTCGCGGCGTCGCCCTGATCAAGATGAAGGACGAGGACGCCGCCATCCAGGCGCTGGAGCAGGCCCAGAAGCTGGTGCCGGGTGACGCGGCCATCAACAAGGAGCTGGAGTCGGTCAAGAAGGCCGCCGCGGCGCGCCTGGCCAAGGAGAAGGCTGCCTACAAGAAGTTCTTCGCTTGAGCGGCGAGGCCCTGCGCGGACAGTTTGCCACCGAGACGGCCCGGTTGTTGCGCAGTGCAGGGAGGCCTGATGACGCCGCACTGGTTCCTTCCACTTACATCTTACGAAGGGTATTTGGCTTTGCGTACTTCACGAGATGGCCGGGTGTCTTGTGAGCGTTTCTGCCTATCTTACAAAGGCTGTCCCGGCTGGGTGGCCACTGGTGATAATAATAAAATTAGAACCAACCAAAACAACCACCTCGGTTCGGCCAGATGTTTTCTCGTAGCAGACCCTTGCTCCTTTCGGGTTGCTGCGCGTGGACTGTACTACTACAGCTGCACTTGAAGAGTTCCAGCTTCTCTAGGCCCCTGCACATACCGCTTTGTTAGCTACTAGCAGTGGCAAGATGATTCTCTGGTCCCGTCCTGTGGACGGTGAGGAAAGGGGATATTCTGTCTGGCGATCTATCAAGTGCAAGCCCAGCATGTCAGGCACAATGCGTCGCGTATCTGGCCCATGATTGACCGATTCGAAAGACCCCAAGCCGCACAGTCCCCGGGTAATGACCAAGTAAACAGTAGGAAGCCCCCTTTCATGCCCCGGATGCTAATATGTCTTTAGTCATATCTTCGAGGCCGCGCCCCAGGCGGACCGGTCGTACGAGCCAGATGTTTTTATATCACGGACGCCTCGAGCAGCTGGTTCATCTGGCAGAGAGGCGGGCAGTCGTTCCCACGCGCGTCGGCCTTGGGAATGAGGCATGGTCGCTCGGAGCACCCTGGGCGTGGAAAGCCTCCCTGGGAGAAGCACGGAACAAGGGGAGAGAAAGAGACCGGGGGTCGTGGGGGTGATAGCGGGAAACCAGTGGCCTGCCATTTGCTACCTTTTTATCCCGCCCAAACGGGCTTCTGTGCTGCCTCCCTCGCCGGTTCTATTGCCTCGCTTTCCTTCCGCGATGAGGGAGGAACCTCCCGGATTGGAGGATGAATAAGGGCAACGGCGATGGGGCATTGGTGTGGGGTCCAGCACCCGGGCGTGAGGTTCTGGCCGTAGCTGAACGTCTAGGAAATGCTGCCAGGAGGTGGTTTTCCTTGCCATCCAGGGCTTGTACGCAACCGCATGGTGGGACGAAGCAGGCGGGCTTCCCAGTACCGGCACGCGACTGGCTTACGGGGCAAGACCATCGGATACGCACCTGCACCCTTGCGTATGCTGCCACGGCCACTGCGCGGCCGGCTCGTGAGCCGCATTCCCAGGATTCTTGGTACGCTACTCCAGCCAGCCTGTGGATTCCCCGGGCACGCGAGGCCTCTAGGGATCCCCCATTCCGCAGCCAGAGGTCTACGGGGTGGGCCGCCCCCTCGCCATATTTTGGGACGGCCATGCACGCTACATGGCTCGTCCCGACCGGGACTCAAGCAAGACCAGAGGCGTGCAAAGGCGAGCGCCAGCAGGCATCAATGGGCGGATGCGGGGAAACGGTGTGGCCAGTGCCTAGTCGGCGGGCAGGGCATCCGAAGGATGGGAACGCGCTCGACAGGACAGGGCGGAGTTCCAGCGGCCGGGGGGGGGGGGGGGGGGGGGGGGGGGGGGGGGGGGGGGGTGGGGGGGGTGGGGGGGGGGGGGGGGGGGGGGGGGGTGGGGGGGGGAGGGGGGGGGTGGGGGGGGGGGTGTGGTGGGGGGGTGGGCGGAGAGGAAAGTCAGGGGGGAAGAGGTGGGGGGGGAGGGCGGCGGCGGTTGAAGTGCTCAAGTGGGAAACCATGGCCGAGGGACGTAGCCCGGGCAATCTCGGGCGGGTGGGCGTGGGCCGACCCAAGTTCCCGGCCTCTCGCCTTCGTCCCCTTCCTCTCTCTCTCCCTCTCTCCCCTCTCCTCGGGCCGGGGGAGAGGGCCCGAAGCCGGCCCAGGCACCCGAGGCATGCGTGGCAACGGCCGCCCGTCCTGCGGCTCGCAGCCAGAACGTCTCGCCTGCGGGCGAGGCGAATGCCCCAGGCGCGCCGGGCGTCGGTAGATGGGGACTGGGATGACGGCCTCTATGCCCCAGCCCGGGGGCGGCGGTGCGGAGAAGAATGGCCCTCCCCCGCAAAGTCTCCCCAGATCCGGGCAGTTACCGAGCGACGCGGCGCTGGGCCCGCCCGTCGATTGGTGCGCCTAAACCGCCCCCCCACCCCCCCCCCCCCCCCCCCCCCCCCCCCCCCCCCCCCCCCCCCCCCCCCCCCCCCGGTCCCCCTGCTCCTGCTCCCCTGCGCCTGCCCCGTCCCCAAATCCCACTCTCCCCCGGGCCCAGTCCAGCCATTCTCTGGGCGGCCACGAGCTCCTGGGCCCGAGCCCCCCGGCCAGGTCCGTCACATGTCTCCCCCATGGCCATGGCATGATGCCCATGCGCCTGTCGCGGGCGGGCCGGTGAAGACGCCCCCGGCGCCGGCTGCAGATATATCATGCAAGTGTGCGTCCCGACCCGGCGTCTCGCGTCCTCCTCGCGCCTCTGCTCTCGGAGGACCGATCGCGAACCAACTCACCACCACTGCGCAGAACGGGCAGGTGGCACACCTCCCCCCCGTCACGATGCCTCTCTCGCCTCACATCTACCAGGTAAGCCAAGGGCCTTCCTCGTGCGCCCGGGACGACGTGCTGACGGCGCCAGTTCCTCGTCGGCGTCTTCGCGTCGGTGGGCTCCATCCTCTACGGCTATGATCTCGGCGTCATCGCCGGCGTGGTGGGCAGCGACGTGTTCAAGGCGCGCTTCAGCCCCGGCATGCCCAAGGGCGACCCGGTCAAGAACGGCGCCGTCGTGGCCCTCTTCACCGGCGGCGCCTTCTTCGGCGCCTTCTTCGCCGGCTACACGGGCGACTGGCTCGGCCGCCGCTGGACCATCTTCATCGGCTCCCTCATCTTCATCGTCGGCGGCGCCCTGCAGACCGCCGCCCAGTCCTACGCCTACATGTACGGCGGCCGCGCCCTCGCCGGCCTCGGCGTTGGCTTCCTGACCATGATTATCCCCGTCTACCAGGGCGAGATCGCCCACCCCTCCATCCGCGGCCGCATCACCGGCCTCCAGCAGTTCATGCTCGGCATCGGCGCCCTCGTCGCCACCTGGCTCACCTGGGGCACCAACACCACCCTCGAAGACGAGAGGCAGTGGCGCATCCCCCTCGGCATCCAGATCGTGCCCGCCGTCATCCTCGCCGCCCTGATCTTCGTGTACGTAGCGGCCACCGACGCAAGAGGGCGCGCCGCAAGCACTGACGCCCCTTTCTCTCCGTAGCTTCCCCGAGTCCCCCCGCTGGCTTATCGACCACAACCAGGGCGAACTGGGCCTCCAGACCCTCGCCCGGCTCCACTCCAACGGCAACATCAACGATGCCTGGGTCCAGGCCGAGTACGCGCAGATTCAGGTAAGCGGCGGCCCCCCTCATGAGGAACAAGGGAAAGGACGCGAGGTGACGCGACGGCCACTGACACGGGCCCCCGGCAGGAATCCATCTCGTTCGAGCACGACAACGAGGCGAAGAGCTACAAGGAGCTGTTCACCAACCCGTCGTCCTTCCGCCGCCTCTTCCTCGCCGTCGCCCTGCAGGCGTCCGTCCAGATGACGGGCGTTTCGGCCATCCAATACTTCTCGGTCAACATCTTCGATCAGATCGGCATCAAGGGCGACGACGCCCTCAAATACCAGGCCATCAACTCGATCTTGGCTTTGGTCGCACAGTGCACCTGCCTCTTCACCATTGATAGGTTCGGGCGACGCTGGCCGCTCATCTTTGGCAACGTCTTCAACGGCTGCATGTTCATGGTGGCCACCATCCTGCTCGGTAGGTTCCTTTTCCCCCACGGCGTGGGAGACCAGAAGGAGGGCAGCCTGACTAACACGTGGGGAACGCCCGTAGCGCTCTTCCCGCCCACGGGTGATTCAGCCGGGACCGCGGGCTGGGGCTTCATCGCTGCGTAAGTAACATACCTGGTCGGACGCAGGAGAGGCGCCCCGGCAGCTGGGGCAAACATGGGAGGCAAACCGGTTGGCTGACTTTTTCCGCCCTCCCCCCGCAGGACCTGGCTCTACAACATCTCGTTCTCGTACTCGTGCGGGCCGCTGTCGTGGATCATCCCGGCCGAGATCTTCGACACGTACACGCGGTCCAAGGGGGTGTCGATTGCGACCATGACGTCGTACGCGTTCAACACCATGATCGGGCAGGTGACGGACGTGGCCATCGCCGACGTCGGCGGCTGGCGCTTCTTCATCCTCTTCACCGTCTGCAACTTCACCAACGCCGTCTTCTTCTGGCTGCTGCTGCCCGAGACCAAGCAGCTGCCGCTCGAGGAGATGAACTACCTCTTCACCCACGCCCCCTGGATCGTCGTCGGCACCGACCGCGCCGCCTACCGCGCCGGCCCCGGCGGAGACCTCGAGCGCCGCGCCCGCGAGAAGGAGGAGGCCGCCACCGTCACCGAGGAGCACCACCACCCCGACCAGTGGAAGGGCCAGACGGAACGCGTGGAATAAGAAAGAAAGGGAGGAGAGGGGGGGGGGGGGGGGGGGGGGGGGGGAGACGGGCCGGGAGGGCCCAGGAGAGCCTCGGCTTCGGTCGATGCGACAGCTACATTCTTGTATGGTAGCTCAAGACTTGTAGTCGCCCTTTCGGTACTTTATAGCCCCGGGTATCATCAAGGCCTCACGGCCGTTCATGATTACGTGCAAGGTGCCCCCCCCCCCCCGGGATCTGTGGCCGGGCGGTCAGAGAGGTCGATATCCGATAAGTCACGACAGCTCCAACGATATTCTTTCAGTACCGTGTGGGCTCTCAGGGGAGGCTCCGCCAATGGCCCCGGGGGATGGGGAACAGCGAGGCGGCCAGCCATCATCTCCGGTAGCTTCACCCACCACACCAGGGCCACGGTCGGATCAGGGGGCCCAATGGATGTATAAGCAGATACTGGCAAGAAATAAACTATATACGGTGGAAGAAATTACGAATGGAAGGGGAGGGGCGGAGCGGCCGTCGGCTCGGGGGGGTCCAAAAGTATGTACAAGTGCCGGATCGCCGGCGGGCCGCGTTCCTCCCCCCCTCGCCCCCCCCACAGCGTGTCTCATGCCGCGCTCCCCGGAGCCCCGGTGCCGCCGCCGGAGCCGGCTTGCTCGCTCGGGCTTCTTCAGAGGCACTGGCTGTACCACTCGTTGGTGACCTTGCAGGTGGAGCCGGCGGCGCAGGTGGTCGGGCCGGTGTAGTCGCGGCCGCCGCACTGGCCGTACTTGGGGACGGTGGGGCCGGCGGTCGGGCTGGTGCCGGGGCGGGTGGTGGAGGAGGCGGGGGTGCCCGAGGACGGGGGCGGGTCGACGCCGCCCTTGGTGGTGGAGCCGATGGGGCCGAAGCGGATGTTGGAGTAGCGGACGGTGGCGCCGGGGTGCTTGGCCTCGACGTCGGCCGGCACGCCCGAGGTGGTGGCGCAGGAGCCGCGCTCGGCGCCGGGCCCCGTGCGGTCGACGGGGAAGGTCGAGTCGAGCCACAGCATGTTGGACGAGTGATCGTCCCAGATGGACATGACGAGCACCATGGGCTTGGACACGGCGTCGCCCATCTGCTTCAGGCCGCCCTTGCTCTTGAACACGTCCGTGTCGCCAAAGGCCGCCTTCTGCGCCGCGCAGAAGCCCTCGGTGATGGAGTCGCCCGCGTTGCCGGCAATGGTCGACTGCGAGTTGGGGATCGTCTTGCCGTTCTGCTGGTAGAAGCGCCGGATCTCGCTCAGCTGCCCGTCGCTGCCCTTGAGGAACTGCGTCACCACCGTGACCTTCTTGGTCGTGTCGACGGTGAAGGACGCGCCCGGCCCGTAGAAGGTCTTGTTGCCCTGCCGGTACGAGTTGAAGTCGCACCCGTCGGGGTCGCAGTCGCCGGCGTACCGGTCCGCGGCGTACGTGCCGCCGCAGTTGTCGCCCGAGCACGAGTGGTAGGCCGAGTCGAGGCACGGGTGCGGCGTGTAGGCCGTCGAGATGCTGTTGGCCTCCCAGATGTCCATCTCGGCGCAGCACGCGCCCTTCTTGCCGTAGCCGGCGTTGGCGTCGTTGGACGACTTGGTCCAGCCCTCGTTGTTGGCCTGCAAGCACCCGCGAGTCAGCTCGGCGAACCCCCGGTTCCCGCCCGGGGTGCGAGGCCACGGGGGGCCGTCCGTCACTTACAGCTCCGTCGATGAACTTGATGTCGCGCGGGCATTGCGAGTCGCAGTAGCCCGTTCCGTACTTGGCGCCGGCCGTGTTGGTCGCGAACTTGCTCGAACCGCCGTCCTCGTCCATGGAGACGAAGTAGACGGCGCCGTTCAGGCCGCAACTGCGTGGTCTCTCTGTCAGCCCCCCCGCGGCGCGGAGAAGAGGAAAAAGGAAGAGGAGAGGCGGGCTGGCTTACGGCAGCTCCGAGGCGTCCACGTCAAAGGTGAACTCGTTGCCCAGCAGAGTGAACATCTGGTACTTGGTGTCCGAGGCCATCAGGTAGAAACGGCTGCCGACGTTCTTGCCGCCGCTGGGGGTGTCCTTGACGAACTGGAGCGAGAGCTCGCTGCCGCTCGTCTTGGCACCGTACGTGCCGGCGTAGTCGGCGCCGTCGACGCAGCAGTTGGCTGTGCACGTCTTGCTGTCGGGGCAGAGGGTCGCGTCCCAGCTGTTGCCCGTGTAGCAGTTGGTGCCCGTGGCGCTGTGCGTCCACCGCCAGTTGGCGTCGATGACGACGGAGCCCGACTTCTGCGAGCAGCCCGACGCCGTGCACTGCTGCCACGTCATGGACGGGTGCGTCTCCGTCGTGAGCGAGCACGACTTCTGGGCCCGCGCCGTGGCCACGAGGGCCGCGAGGGCGGCGATCTTGGAGTACATCATCGTGAACCGGGGTCTCGGCGGCTGCTGCGGGATCAGAAGGGGGGAGGCAGGAGGAGGACTGGGGATGGTGAGCAGGACTTCTTCTCCTTCTGGGCCGTCGGGGGCGCTCACTTATATACGGTTGGATATCTATACCCCGACATGCAGAGGGACCTCTCCCTGCACTCCGCCCAGCTGCTGTTGTCTAGTCGCCTCCCCGGCCACGACGTGGAAACGGCGGTGGCCGCAGCAGGGCCAGCAGGACCAGCCGGGCGAGGGGCCAGAAACGAGACAAACGCATGACTGTGCGTGCCATGGTTCCGGTCCCATTCTGGAGGCATCCAGGCCCGGATGGCGGCCCGGAAGACTCAGCGTCGTCTCCAGGCGGCAGCAGTAACGCCGCCTGCGGATGGGCTGAGCAGCAGCGTCCGCGGTGAGGCAGCCAGGATCCCTCGTTCGACGGGATCGCGGCTTCTTGGCGTCACCCCAGCGCCACGGTCCAACGAGGGAAGGCAAGCCGTAGGTGGCCAGCGGGCACGACGACGGGGACGTCGGTATCGTGCGGTCTCCCCCGCGGTGGTGTCGTAGCCATGGGCGGATGGGCTCTGGCCAGCCCCCCCCCCCCCCCCTTCTCTCTGGATGTGAGCACGATAGATGCGGGCGGCGGCCGCCCATTGGAGGCTTTTCAGCCAAGAATCCGAAGCCAGAACGGGAGGTCATCTACCGAGGGCGACAAAACGAACAGCAAACCGCCTGCGACGCTAACCGACGGCCCCATGCAATCCCACGGGGCCCCGGCCGAAGGCGTTTTTGCGGCACGTCGATTTGCTCCCAGGCCCGGAGGGCGGGCTACAAGCCCACGCGCGAGCGTCCAGATGCTTCCTCGGCGAGCCAGCGTCCCCCCAGTTCTGGACGCACCCGTTACAGGGGGGCCCATCGCATCGTATGGGGGAGGGGGGGGGCTCGTCGGGACTCCACAATCAGCGGCCCCGAGGTGGATTTCCAGTCTCCCCCCGCACGCGGCCCACCGTCTTCTGTTCCCACTGCGCTTTTCGGCCGGGTGTGATGATGTGGTGTTTTATCTTGGTGTGCTATACGCGGGTGCGTGGTCTGGCCTGGTCCGAGGAGCGTCCACTGCGAGGCGCGTGCCTCGGCAAACACCTCCCTGCCTGGCGCCTAGAGTCCCTCTGCCCGTCCGAAGCCATGAGGCTGTAGCCGTTTTCGGACCGGACGAACAGGAGCATTGGCGCCCGAGAAGCACGGCTGGATACAGTTAGAGACGATAAGGGAAGCAGTCTCGGCGTACCCATACGCCGCCAGCCTCTCACCCGACACACAGGTTCGCTTTCCCCAAGTCAAGTTGGAGAGCCGTCCCGCGTAGGGCAGCAGTGTCTATCACTGCCCAACACGGCGCATGGCGAGGATCGCTTGCTTGCCTAGAAACCAGGGACCACCGCGTCCCGTATATTGCCAATGCTGCCAATTCGAGTAAGCTTTTGCAACATGACAGGGTCATTTCGAGGGCGGGAATCCCCGCCCTGGGCAATTAAGAGGCAGGTAGCGAGTGCAGCCCGCACCACCGCGCCGCCATGCGGTCAGCGTCCCAGTAGAACACACAGCATAGCATGGCACGGTATTCTTCTGCATCCCTGTTTTGCTCGCATCTCGACGGCGAGCCGGCCAGTACGGGATCCCGTGCCGACGGCCCCTTACCTTGGTGCCCGCGCGCCCGACCCCGGGGCCTTGTGGGTGTTCAGCCGTCTGCGAGGGCGGCAGCAGGCGAATCTCACATGGGCAAGCGAGCACCCTCGTTCCGAGCTCGAGCACCTTCCAGTAAGGGTTGGCATGGCCCCCTCGTCGGCCCTGGAGTCGGGGAGGGTCCCGCTGCAGGTAGATATCGCTGCCTGTTTCGAGGCCCAAGACCACATCAGGCGCCTCTTCGCCCTCCGACACTGCCGAATATCATGCCCGAGGCACGCGCCCGTGGCCCGCGTGGCCCGGTTCGGTCAGCTTTACTTGCTCAACCTTGTGGCTGCCTCTTTACGCGTGCCGCGTTCGAAGCGAGCCTCGTCTAGATAGATACTTGCTCAGCTCCAGCGGCTGTGCAGCTCTCCGTGCCGGATCAGAACAACTCGCGCCCCGGAATACCGAGACGCGACAGATGCTGCTCATCTGCTTGGAGACCACCCGATTCGTTGGCGAAGCGGGTGCGATGGTCTCGCCCGCGGGTACTCATAGGCTGGTCACCGTGATTGGCTGGTTCGACCTCCTGTTTTGAATCATCAGATCCCCTCCCCCGGGCCCACTGCACAAGCCCTCGTTCGCGAGGAAGAAAAGGGAAGCTTTCCGAACCGACCGGAAGGCGAACATACGAGGCTCCTTTGGGCATCGTGTCAGCGCAAGACCTAGCCAAGACGGAAGCCGAACTTTCATCCCCGTGTCATCCATCTGTCGGCTCCCAGCAAAGATGCCATGTATACCATACCAGTGGGTTCTGTGTTCGATCGATAGAGAACTTCTTCGCTATACTGCATAGAGCTACTTGCTGTGCGACCCGTGGGCCACCTCGACCGTCATCAACTTTCGGCTGCTCATTAACAGCTTACTGCGAAGGGGCGCCGTTCTCGCTGGGGGCTCGAGGGGCGGGCCTCTTATTAGCCGCGGATCGTTTTTTACGCCTTCCGCCTCCGGCGCCGGAGCCTGCGGGGGCTTCGCGCACCCATCTTGCCACGGCTTCAGCCCGCTCCGTGAGAATGGGGTACTCGCGTCCATCGTCGACGGCCCACCGCTTCTGGGAACCGATGCTGGGGGAGACCAAGGGTCCACCGCTCCCATTGGGCTTGCCGTTGGCATTGCTGGCATGCTCCGCCTCGGCTCTGCGCTGGCGTGCGAGTATGGCTGCCTTGAAGCTTGCCTCGTCGTTGACCCGCTCATCCTCCAGCGCCTCGAGAATGGCTTGATGCTGTTGCCGCTCTTTGCGCTGTTCGTCCGTTTCTGTTGGGCTCGCCCCTCCGGTGATGGCTAGGGCGTTGGCATTCGCTGTTGCCGCCGACAGGGCCCCATTTGGCAGGATCTGGGTGGGGAGAGGCGCGGGGGCGCAGAGCGACTCCCAGGAAGAGATCAGCTCGACCCAGTTCTCGGCGCGACGCAGCACCTCGATCCAGTCGGCCCGGGCGGGTGAACGGCTGGCCTGGAAAATGGGATAGCCATCGGCCAGCCGGGCCAGACGGGCCACCATGTAGGCATGGCGCTGAAGCTCTTTGGCCGAGGTCTGGATGAGGGCATGGCAGAGCAGCAACGAATGCAGCGCATCCGTTAGCAAAGGGTGGTAGCTGACCGATTCGGTTACGGCCGGCCCTGGTTCCTCGGCCGAAGCAGGGGATGCCAGCTCCATGGATGGGTACGGAGGGAGATCGGCAGGCGGCGTAGCCGAAAAAAGCTCCGTCAGTCGGTGGACTCTGTGGGCTCCCAATCCCTCCGTCGGCGTCGTGGGGTCCTGCGACGAGCCCCGAGCCCCGTGCTGGAACCGTCGGCCCCGGTTGTTTGCTTGGTTAACCTGTCTCGTGAAATCATCTGAAAGCTCGATGGGCAGGTCGGGCGAGTAGTGCAGGTGGTCGAAATAGGCCATGTAATCGCGCAGAGCACGCTTTGCATACAGCCTCACGGCCTTGCGGCTGTCCAGCTGCTTCTTGGTGGGGGTCTTGTCTTCGCTTGTAGCTAGGTGTTCAGGGGTCGATACAGCATCACCATCGGGACTCCCCGGGGTCACGGGGCGCTCAATGTCGGGCACGGCGTCCTCAGACGTCCCATTGCTGGCCGCGAGCTCGGGAAGGGACGCATCAACATGGTCACAGGCCAAGGTCAGGTAGCAACCGGCTCTTTGGAATAACAGCTGGACCTCGGTACTGCTGGGCTGGTCGCGCTCATCGAGGGTCGGCACATCTCGCCGCCGCCCAATTCTTCGCTCCAACTGCATACTCTCAAACGGGTGCATGTGGGGAGGCTGGTGTAACCGGTAGACGTTCAGTGCCGCCGTCAGATCGTGGGCAGCCCCTTCAAAATCGTCTTTGAACATGCGCACAATAGCCCTGGTCCTCAAAGGCTCACATTCGGCGGGCCGCTGGCTGATGATGGAATCCAAGGCACCGAGCTCGGTGCTCTCGGCGAGCTGCCTGCTAGGGATTTTCTCGTGGAAGAAATGCACATAGTTGGCATCCGGGTCGCCGGGCAGCCTCTGCAGCACAATGGACGCCACGTTCTCCAGCGTCGAGGTCGACTGCATGGTGGCCACGCTCGACGCGATCTCGTCGATGTGGTAAGCCCGTGACAGCTTCTGGGTTGCCTGCTCCCGCAGCCGGTGCCTGCGTTCCGGACTCAGTTTCATGCCGCCCGTCCCATAGCCCAGCCCCAGGGCCTGCATGTGGTGCGCGGTGCCACCGGCCAGCGAATTGGGTATATTGGCGACCCCGTTCGCGGCGCGCACCGCGAGGTCGGTGGCATTGTCGACGAGCTTGCGGATCTTCACCAGGTCGTAGAAGACGGCCGGGTCGACAGGGCGCGGCAAGGGCATGTAGTAGTTCGCATTCGCGAGAGTCTCGAGGACCTCCAGGGGCAGCTGTAGCCACGGGCCGTGGAAAGACGAGATGTAGCGCCAATGTCTGGAGGGAATTCAGGTGTTAGCCGGAGGCTTCGTCTTGTGCGCGCAAGGCCGGCGCAATGCGCGCAATGCGGCGTGGCCCGGGCGGACGCACTTGTTTCTGCAGATAACCAGCGCCGGAGACTGAGGTGCAGAGGAAGCCTTCGCAGGCTTGGTCGAGGTCGTCGTCGTCGTCGTCGTCGTCGTCGCGGACTCGGCTGCCTCATCGGCTGCTTCACCAGGCGCTGTTTTCTTGTGCTTTTTAGGCATCGTGGGCGCGGGACCCGGAGGCACGACTTTGCGCCGACAAAGCAGGGAATAGCGGGGTACCGGGGGAGGGGCTTGGTTATAATACTCTCAAGTCATGTCGGGGATCAAGACGAGGCCGCGTCAAGGCAATTCCGGTGACTGAAATGCCGGATTGGTTCAGCGGCTGGCGGTTTTCCTTGTCGCAAGCCTTCCGCCCACCTGGACAGCCTCATGGAGTGGACATGTAGTAGGGGAGTACAGTGATGGGATCCTGTAGATCGACGTCTTCTCCAGGTACAGGCGCAGGCGCAAGTACGGTTTCTAGTGCCGAAAAGGCCCTGTAAGCGAGTGCTGACCTGCGCCAAGCCGCCCACCATCTGCTGCATCTCACTAACAGGAATCCCATCCCGAGAGGAAATTTGCATCAACGGCTACCAAACCCACGTGATCTGCAGGTACCCTCCATACAAGGTTCTTTCTCTGCTGCGGGATGCTTATCATGGTGCCGCTGCGACTCCTCCTTCCTCCCCTTCCTATTCATCCAATCTGTTTAGATCGATGGACCACATGCATCCAAAGGTATCCATTATGGATGCTCGGACTGGAATGCCCTGAACCAGGCCCTCCCATGAACTCCCACTAGGATGGCACCTTTCCATGTGACCTAAGTACTCAGGGGGGTTTTTCGTTAGGGACCTCCATTTGGCCAGGCCAACTCGCCATCCTACCACCGCCCTCGGCTTCAAAAACACGGGGGAGACATTGCCGTGATGCAAACGAGTACGGACGAGAGACAAGCTCGCGCGGCCCCCCCCCCCCCCCCCCCCCCCCCCCATCTACGAGTGTTTGGGACCTCTTATTCACTCAACTTACAGGGGATGCTGGTGCGAAGAAGCGGCACACACAACCCAACCGTTGTGCCTACAACCATTATCGGGCCGATACTAACTTCTACCGGCTTGCTATATCGACTATATGCTTGGGTCTGGATTGTCCTTGGTTCCCAGATTCCACATAGACTGGCAGCTCGGGCCCCCTTCAGACCATTGCCGGAACGGACCTTTGGAGATGGGGCTGCCTATCCGTCTTCCCAATCCACCCCTGCAACGAACAGGCCACTGCACCGCCGGCAACCAGGCTGAGAAGGCCAAAACCCCAACCCATGGCCGTCCAGCTGACCGCTGCTTTGATGGCACCAGCCATGACAGGCCCCAGAAGGTTCCCGGCTGCAAACGCGGCGTTGTGCACCCCGTATGCCCTCGCAGTCGCCCCCTTTGTCCCGTAGGCTCCTGGTGCTGCCTGCTCGGCCTCCTCAACCACCACGCCCACCTCCTTGAGGAGTGGGGGACCGGAGAGCCCGGTTCCAACCCCGATGAGGGCGAGCAAGACGCACAGCAACGCCTGCTTGCCCACGGCAGGCCCCTCAGTGAACCCTAACAACAAGAAGCTCGGTCCGGTGAGGACAAGAAAGCCGCCTGCGCCGAGGACACGGCTCGCACTGTGAACCCTATCCATCAGATACCCGCAAACCGGACTGGTGATGATTCCCGGGAGATAGAAGGCGATGAAGATCAAGCCGGCCCCCAGAACCGACCAATGATAGGTCCTTTCGACGAAAAGGGGCAGAACACTGTCGAAAGCCGTCTCGAAGATGCCAATCACCAGCCAACCCGAGAATGCAACCAGCAGCCGGGGATGGAGCATGAGGCGCCAGAAGGAAGTCTTCGGTTCTGTTGGAACCATCGGTGCTCTGTCATCCTGATCACTACCATCCTCCTTTCTGGGTTTCTCTATCAGGCTTGCTGCGGATGCGATGTACTCGTCCCCCCTCGTTCCCTTGACCGGTATGTCTGCTTTCGCGTCGGACGGGACGATCACAACCAGTCCCAAGCATATATCGAAGGCGATGAAAGCATAGGCGAAGAAAAACACGGCTCTTTCCCCACCGGCCTGGAAGAGGATCCCGGCAATGGCAGGCCCTACAAAGCCTCCAGCATCGAGTGCTGCTGCGGCCCAGCCCATGGCGGATCCGGCTTCTTCGTTGCCAAACGCGTCGTAGAGAATCGCAAAGCCGACACTCGACACAGCTCCCGAGGAGAATCCTTGAAGGATGCGGCCCAGGACCAAGAGACCGATGGACCGGCCGAGGTGAAGTAGGACGGTCGAGGCTGCTAGTGAGAGGTACCCAAGCAGCAGGGTGCTTTTGCGCGACTCGGCTCGGTCCGCGAGCCAACCAAAGATTGCTGCTGTCCCATCAGTGAATGCCTTTTCTGCAAATGGACTCTGTACGCACGTGAACTGAAGAACACAGCTCCGCCGTAGATACTGACCAAGACCGAGTTCCAAAACTGAACTGTCAAGCAAACAGGTTAGCTCACGTCCGTTGTCGCTTTCTGTTTGTCTGACCTTGTCCCTCATCAAGAGTCGCACGCTCTTGCAGCATCTGGGGTACAAAAGGGACGATCTGTTCCCCACGGTCAGTCGAGGTGAGGATGAAGTATCCCTTATTCGGAAACTTACCAGACCGAAGAACATGCTATCCTACCGTAGTATCAGTCGCGAAGTCCTCTTTCAAGTCGCACAAGGGTACAGACGGAAGGCTCTTTGACTCACCGTCATGGCAGCCATATTGACGACCAGGAAAACGAACCAGCGGGCAGAACGTATGCCTTCTAGGACCTGTTGACTGGCCGCTTTTGAAGATTCTCCATAGTGCATGGCGAAGGACTGGATAGCAGGTGGTTTACGAAAGTGACACTACTATGGGGTGAGTGGTCTTTCGAGACGAACATTAAGGAGCAACTCATCGAAGAGACCTTGGCTGTTGTTCGCAACTTGAGTCCTGAGGGCTCCTGAGAAGTGGAATAAGTCGGAGAGGCAGTTGACCGTAGCGATTCCAGGCCTGTGGATGTCGCCTATGCACTAACGAAAGCACCGACTGATCAGCGGTAGGAGGAGAAGAGGGGGAACCAAACGGAGCTTTGACTCGGTTTTCAATAGTCAGACCGACCAGGTGAACCCAAGCCGCATGCATCGGGCGCAACTGATTGTATTCTACTGCGATGCGTTGCTCCTTGTATAATGCACCCAACTATAGCACAATACGGGGCTCACCGTCTACTTGCACATGCCGATCCCGGATTTCTCCGCCGTTGCCTTCAAATCATCTGGCAGGTATCCCCCGGTTCAACGCCGCTTTGTGAGCGCCGCAGGGTTCGTATCCATGACATTGCCAAGTTGAGATGCCGAGAGTTTAACCAGCCTTGGCGGGCGGTCTCGTTTCCGGACGATCTAGGATGGAACGCTACTGCAGGCAACGAAACTTCCAGGCTAGATCCAAGGGGGCGCAGGTCGTGAGAACCGCTCCGCCATAAACTGGTTGATAAGTGGTTGTGGACAGCCACGTCGTCCGAAGGGGGTGTGAATGCTAAGCATTGAGCGGTCTATAACGCCATGCGGTGGGTAGCGGGGTTTACGAAGTGCCATTGTCGCTGTCGGTGCTTATCACTTAGTTATCATTACACTAGTTCACACCAGCCGTGGTAACTTTTGGACGGTTTGCTACGAACAACCCGAGCAGACGCGGCCATGAGGTTGAGTTGTTCGCTCGCACGGGTAATGCTTCCGCTCAAAGGCAACAGTTGGATGCACTCGTCTCGTCTCACACACTAAATACTTACGAAGGAGTAAAATACCAACGGAAATCCGTGAAAGGAAGTCATTCGCGAATCAAGGAATCTCTACATGTCCCTCCTCTGGTCCGGACGGCCCGGGGCTTGCGCGGCTCTGTTTCTGATCTATGGCTCTTCTTGTCTTTGAACAGGCCGCTTTGCGACAGGGTCTTGCTTGGGTCTATCTGATTATTTCCCCCATAATAGCATCAACGGAGACCATGAAACTGTAGAGCACTGGCTGTGCCGCATTCTGTTTATCCCAAATAGACCACCTCCCGAGAGGGTGCCCTGAACCTCTCATGGCCGCTGAAACGGTTGCTGCTCCGGGATTTAACTCAGGTTAGTACCTAGGCGACATCGCTGGTGCCTTGACGGAGTTGCTGCGGCAGTCGCAGATGCTGTAGCTGAAGTTTGGCCCGAATCTTGAATATTTATTAGTTGTAAGGAGTCTAGCTACAAAGTACACACATATTTATTTATAAACCAGTAGCTGAATAAGTGAGGGTTAGCGCTACGGATAGTGTTTGGGTCATACCCCGTAGTGGAAGTTCGTCCACATAGTATGTACTAAAGAATATGTACCCAAGCAATTGCTTCTACGAATGTAGATGTAAGAGGTACTTACTCAGACAGAAGTAGAAAAGTCACGATTGCAGCACTCCCAAAATTTCTATGTTTCTGAGAGGCTTTGTAACCCTGTCATCCGGCGAGTAACTGAACTATCCTCTTTATTCAGCTAGGTGCCTTGGTTGTGCTATCCACACTTGAAAGTTGTATGTCTCTTTCTCAACCTGACTCAGGGAGGCTAGAATCTAGTCTGCGTAGCAGATCTATTGCTTCTTTTTGTAAGTTCCGGTATCACTTTCCAGAAACCCTTTTGTTCTATTCCCAATTACAGAGCACCTTTGTCTGTCAAGAATAGCGTCGGTAGTTCACCGCGGGATCCTAGTTGCACCCCTAGAGTCGATTTTTTTTCGCGGTGACAAAACTTCTCGTATGAGTAGCTATGATGACAAAAAGTTCACGCGACGTCCTCGAATTTGAAGCCTACCCAGAGCCCTTGGAGACAACTCCATATTTGGAGCCTCCACTTCGACTCTGCCAAGGGTAATCCCCCCTATCCTCGGCCCCAATCATGATATCATGGTCCGCGGTGAGATCCCACTTTACTCCGTGAGAACCCAGCCATTGCTGCACGTTTCGAGGATATCCAAAGAAAAGTCGGCGAACTTGTTGCACGGCAATTCGAAGTAATGGGAAGCTGTGGTTCATTGCCAGAGCCTAGACAACGAGCAAATGCATGAAGAGCACAGTCCACGACGGGCTGGGGTGCTTTTGTTGCAGAACCGAGGTGCGCCTTTTCATCGGGAATCACCCCGTCGTCGTCATTGTTCATGCGTAGACTCGGTGACCCCTGCGGTTGTTGGGGTATTTGTGAGAGGCCCGGGGTCTCTTTCAGCTCACCATCTCTGAGTATCTCTTTGGCCTGATCTACAGGGACGAATCGGGACCGTAAAAGCGCGGTATTTCCCAAACCTACTTCTCTTCGCGGTCCTTGAGAGTTTCGCCCTGCAGTCCCCACTGGGAATTCAGGAAAACTCGGGAACGAAATATCACAGTGATGACCTCCGGGCGTTGTCAAGTGCGGCATCATATCCCAAGCTATGAAGCCCATTGCGCTCATCTTCCAAATTCTCGTCCTTCATGGGTGGTGTGAAGCGAAGAGGTTGTTGCCTTTCAGCAGGCAGGTCTGTCTTATTTTCTCTAGTGGAATGAACAATACCACGAGACCAATTTGCAGATGACGGGAATTTTCGGATTCCCGACAACGAAAGGAACAGGTCCCGCGTGTCGTGATATTCAAGTCTGGCACGGTAGACTATTATGAATTCGGTTCCTGTCTTGAGAATCCGAAGAACATGTAGTCTTCTTTCGTCTTTCTCGTTGATAGCAATCGAAGTGGCGGCATCAATGAGGTTGGCCTTCACAACCTGCGTCAGCCAGCCAGCAAACAGCTCCACCACGGCCATCATGCCGGTTCTGGGAACTGAGAGCCCGAGCTCGCTATTAATTCATGCTGATGCACACTTTTTGTGTGAAATGCCGATGCTAGTAACCGATGCCGTGATGAGGAAGACCACCAGCTGATCCAACGAAGCTCGGAGAGCGCGCTCCGGCATCTCAACGTTTTTCAATGCGTTATCTAGGAGTTATTTAGTCAAGACTGGCCTGCAGAGTAGCCCCCCCGAAAGGTTCTCGGAAACAATCTCGCAAGCTGTATTCTGATTGGGTGCATAGTTTGCACAAAGGGGACTTGAAGGCAGGCTCGTATTTGGTGTGCACCTCGTCGTAAAGGCCAATCTCGCCCTGTTTGTTCGCCCCGTCGCAAGCCTCACGGTCGTAGCAGCTTGGGTCGTCGACGTAGTGGCCGGCGTACGCGCACGCGCTGTAGCGCTTCTCTAGAAAGCGCATTTCATCCGACGGGTTTGTGGTTGAAGGGGGGTTCGTCGGTGGACTTGCAAGAGCCGAGGGCGCCTGTATAGGTGAGATATACAGAGGGAACCGAGACGGTGGCTTAGTTGGGTACCAAAGACGAAGTCATTTGCGCGCTGAGATCTGAAACCAACCCGGACAAAGGCATTTCATTCCAGGCGGCCTGGATTCGGACGCCCGCATTTGCAACCACGAAGACATGAGGTCTGCGCTGTCCGGCATCGCGTGGCTAACAACACACGCCCAGCGAGTCCCACTTGCGAGCGAGCTCCCATCCCATCCTCCACACCGTTGGAAGCCACCACGCGCTCAACCCACGCGGGCAGAGACGAGGCAGAATACCTTTCAACGCCCTCAGCCGCACATTACGCGAGTCTGCAGAATGTCTCTCGGCGCAGCTGGGATGGCGGCCTACAAGTACATGTACCCAGGTAGCTGCGGGAGCCTGGGTGTCCCGTGACGAGCTCCTTAAAGACACAGCTCGGGTCATCGGACGAGGACACAATGGTGGCCAGGAAGCAAGCGATCTGACGGCTGCCTGTGCACCGTATATTGCGCTTGAATGCCAACCATGGCCCTGTAGATAGTCTTGCGAGGTACAATATATACACATACTTGTGTGACCGCACGCGCTCCTCGGTACTGTGCCCTTGCCGGACCCGTAAGCCACACGCGCCGACAAGTGACCGACCGAGCCACAGCTGGGACCCCCAAGTGCCAAGGCAGTGCCGATAACGATAGTCGATCGGCATCTGGGAACACGCCCCAAACGCTCAACAGTTCATCCCACCAGCACCAGCAGACGGGCTGTTCCTGCCCTGTTATGCCTCCTCCCGAGCAGCCACCGACTTCTACCCCAGACCCGAATCCTGGCGCTCGGCCCGCGGTCACGCAGGAGACTGATCATGACACCAACATGAGCGACCAAAGCCCGGCGAAGCAGCCTGACGTAGGACCCCTCCCGCCGACCGAGACGCACCAGGTCTCGCCATCACCTGAATCGCTTGCCCCGGACGCCGCGCCCACGACCGACCATGGACCCGAGAAGACGAAAGCGGAGCTGTCGCCCGCGCCCGCGCCTGCAGCACAGGAAGCCGGCGCTGAGCAGGGGCACCTAAGGGACGCCCGAGGCCAGGGGCAGATTGACGATGTGCCACCCCCGCCTCCGGCCAAGGACGAGCCGGCCGTGTTGCCGGGACAAGATGGCCAAAAGGCGCCCGAAGCCCCCCTACAGGCCCGCGAGGCCGCGACGGAGCACGAGCCGATGGAATCCTCGGTTGCGACGTTGAAACCGCATAAACCACAGTACCTGACCATCAAGACACCTCCTTATGTGGATCCTACGCCTCCCACCCCGACGGGCTCGCAGCCGCCCTCGAGGACCAACTCCGCCCACAGGTCCAAAGCAAACGGCGCGGCACCATCGCCCACACGATCCGACGCCGGCTATGACGAGCAGCAATACGGCAGCGAGGATGAACAGGAGGGCGAGGGGACGTCGAGGTCCGAAATACAAAACATCATGGGGCAGTTTCCCGAAGAAGGGGGAGGCCCCAACGTCGATGAAGTGATGAGCCCTCGCTTGGAAATTGCATCGCCCTTTCTGGGAAGTGTGCCCGCACAGCACCCGCCACGGAAGTCCAGCCTCGAGCCGCTTGCACCCAGCATTGCCCATCAGATCCAGGAGATGCAGGGACTCCGCCTTGCGTCCGAGTCACCGGCAAGCGTACGATCGCGGCCGAAGGAGCGTGAGGGAGAGGAATACGGGCCCCCCGTGCCGCCTAAGGACGGGCCTTCGGAAGACAAGATGCCCTCCGAAGGGCCTATGTCGCCCACGTCCTCGACGGTGCACCGACCCCCTCCTCCCGACCCCGAACCCGAGCCTTCGCTGCCTTTCGACTTCCATCGCTTCCTGGAACAGCTGCAAAAGAAGAAGGCCGACCCCGTGGCCCGGTACCTCAAGTCCTTCCTACAGGAATTCGCAAAGCGGCAGTGGATGGTTCATGAGCAAGTCAAGATTATTGGCGATTTCCTCGCCTTTATAGCCAACAAGATGGCCCAGTGCGATGTGTGGCGGGACGTGTCGGACGCTGAGTTTGATAACGCGAGGGAGGGCATGGAGAAGTTGGTCATGAACCGCTTGTATACGCAGACCTTTTCGCCGGCGATACCCCCTCCCCAGCCCATACCCGGAGCCAAGCCAAGGCGACGAGGGGGTGATCGTCCCATGGGGCCTGGGAGACGGGGACAACACCAAGAGGATGTGGAAAGGGACGAGGTTCTCGCTCAAAAAATCAACATCTACGGATGGGTGCGGGAAGAACATCTGGACATACAGCCCGTCAACGAGGGTGGCAAGCGCTTCCTCACCCTGGCACAGCAAGGTGAGTTTCCCAAGCCACTCTGGCAACGGCGTGAGGCTGATGAGCAGCAGAGCTCCTCAAAATCAAATCTTACCGGGCACCCAGAGACAAGATCATCTGCGTGCTCAATTGCTGCAAAGTTATATTTGGTATGGCCCCCTCTCCAGTGGAACTTTCCTTTGCTGACCGGTTTAGGGCTACTCAAGAATCAGAAGTCGGACGGGTCGGCAGACTCTTTCATGCCCCTTCTAATCTATGTGGTGCTGCAATGCAATCCGGACCACTTGGTCTCGAACGTACAGTATATCCTGCGGTTCCGGAACCAGGAGAAGCTGGGCGGCGAGGCCGGCTATTATCTCTCATCCCTGGTGAGTTTGGTTTCCCGCCCCCACCACACCGCGCTGAGCTCACACTTGTGCAGATGGGCGCCGTACAGTTCATCGAGAACATGGACCGAACCTCGCTCACCATCACGGACGAAGATTTCGAAAAGAATGTGGAAGCAGCCGTTTCGGCCATTGCGGAAAGGCACCGTGCAGAGGAGCTCCACGAGACGCCAGAAGAGCAGTCGGAGAAAGCCGGAATGCACCATGGAGGGCCGTCGTCCTCTGCACGGCCGTCAATGGATCTGGATTCGCCGGGAACGCCACGGCGGTCCATGTCGTCCGATCAGTCGGATGACGGTGCCCCCATGGCCGGGCTTTTGCGGACAATCCAGCGACCTCTGTCTACAATCGGGCGAATGTTCTCCGACGATCCCAGTGCAGCTGGGCCCAGCTCGCCCGCGTATAGCCCTCAGCCGGATGCGACGCCGTCGAGAGCCAGTCCCCGGCCCAGTATGGATAGAGCACCGGCGGCGGCGGCGGCAGGGACGGGACCCGTACGACTACAGCTCACAGCACAAGAGGCAGCGGCTAGACAAGCGAGTGCCGAGGCGGCTGAAGCACAGCGAGTGTCGAGAGCCGAGCACAACAACGTGGTGGAGACATTGGCAGGCATGTTCCCGGATCTCGATAGGGATATTATTAGCGATGTGGTCTATCAGAAGGAGGGCAGGTAAGTTTAGGCCCGCAGCGCTTGTGCCGTGCCGAGTCATTGCTAACTGGATGTGCGTACAGGGTTGGCCTCGCGGTGGACGCATGCCTAGCATTGAACTCATAGTAGCCCCCATACTTTACAAAGGTATGGGCGTATCGCTAGTTCCGCTGCAGTGCCCGGCCGGCACAGAGCCCGGCGTAGGTTGACAGCCGTTGGCGACAATTAAGGCACGCCCCGGATGGACCATCCCGCCTGTTCACTCTACGAAGAGGCGACGCTCATGATGCTTACTTTGGCACACTGCCATGGTGTCGGTGGTCAAGTATCCAGGCGGGTACTCAAGTAGATCAGTACCTACATACTTGTCTTTATTCCAAGTACTTTAGGCGGTCAGGTACAATGCACCGGGTAGTCAAGTGAGTCGAGAGGCGAGAGGCGAGACTTCCCTGCATCTCCCCACAATGTGCTTTGTGTAGAGAAAGAGAGAGCACGGGGTAGCTTTACCGAGTGGGGGAACCCTTGGGTCATACCGCCTGTCACTGCGGTGTCAACCGTTGGGGTGTTTGTACAAGGTTTTGATCCGACTCGGACGCGAGATGTCCCCCAGATGTTTGAGGTTATCGGCACTGGCCGCCTCAGTAACCAGGGGAGGTAGTTATATTAGTATAACGCTTGTGTGGACGTCAGTCCTCTGGCGGGGTTGCCATGAGCCATGATGCGACTTCTGCTTAGCCCCCCCCCCCAAGCGGTAACATTGTGATTAGTCAGAACACTCATGTACATACGTACAGCTGCATGAGCGCCCAAGCAACAGGGGCTTTGCGCCAACACGAGCACTTGCACGCGCGCCAACACCAGTACCGGGGTTACCGAGAAGCGGCTTGGCGGCGGACGCGTCGCCGTCATTGCAGTTGGCGAGGCCCAGCAGCCAGCAATAGGTGTCTAATCACCGATCCCTGCTGTCCTCCCCCTGGTGGGATTCGTCTGGCCTCTCTCATGTCGACCGTAAACAGGCCTTGGGCCCGCTTTCTTGCCCGTCTGTCCGCCCGCTCCCTGCCTTGTAAGGATGAATGCATGCAGGCCATCAGAACCAAGTTGACTTCCCGCCAAGCCGGTCCATGTGGGCGACAGGGGGAAAACCCTAGGCAGCTTAGGAAAAGGCCGGAGGCTGTTGCCAATGTCATGTCATCACCGCCCCGCGGAGTCCTGCTTGGCCGCCGTTTCCGCCGCGCAGATCAATGCTGATGCCGACCCGACGTGAGTCGCCGGGCAGGAGCTGGCGCAGCATCGGATGGGATCGATTTCATGGGCAAGAACCGGCAGGCCCCGTTCCCCTCCCCCCCCCCCCCCCCCTGCCGTACCTAATATCATCTCCCATACCCCCATGGATCGCCTGCTCGTCCACTCGCTTCTTCGCTAGTCGGTACTTGGCCGTTAAGTCGACCACCCGCTCGTTCCTCCCACGCATCCCGGCCAGGCTGAGAGAAAGCTCTTCGCTTCCGTCCGTTCGTTTCCCTGGCCGCCTTGCGCTGCCCTTGCTCCCTGCGCCGGCCCGACGCCCGCTGTTTCTCGTGACGCGGCCTCTGAGCAAGCGGATCGCGTTCACTGAAACGGGAGATTGCCGGCGACCCGAACTTCCCGATCGCCTCCCGCTCTTCGCCTAGATTACTGCTTCATCATCCATCGGTCGAGCCCCACTGAGGTCCGCGCGTTGCCCTTGGCCGTCCCGACACAACATCTGCCAGAACTTCCTTCTCTGCCGCAAACCGCGTTGCGCGATGCTCGCCGTGGGAGCATGTGTGACGACGAATGAGAGCAGGTCCGCTGGCCCAACACTATAATGGCTGCATCCGGCGAGAGCTCGCTGCAAGGCGGCACCAAGGCGAGCCTCCCTGCCACCGTCGCCCTCGCCGCCAGACAAACACGGAGGCGCCTGGACCGAATCTGCGCTGTCACCTCGGACCACTCACATACGTGGTACTCCAAGGTCATTGTGCAGGGGCTGCTGCGCCAGAAGCCCCTGAAGCCCTCCCAGGATGGCCGCCATATCCCTTTGCGCGTCGAGCATGCCAGCCCGCTGGTCGACGAGCGCCGGGGCCGCGAGTTCATTCCCAACACAATCCGGACCTCGCGATACACCCCCTGGGACTTCATACCTAAGCAGTTGTACTTTCAATTTACCAGACTGGCCAACTTCTACTTCCTGTGCGTCGGTATTCCGCAGACCCTACCCGGCCTCAGCACCACAGGAAGCTTCACTACCATCCTGCCCCTGCTGTTCTTCGTCCTCCTCACCATCCTGAAGGAAGGATACGATGATTATAAGAGAAGCCGGCTGGACGCATTCGAGAATGCCAACATCGCTACGGTCCTCGGAAAACCGAAACCACCCGAACAACCCCGGTTGAAATCTAATAGACCTTTCTGGCAGGTATGGACGAAAACGAACGAGCCCGGGGTTCCCATCGTCGAGGAAGAGGTGGAGGAGGACTCGGACGACACGTACCAGTGGAACAAGGTCCAGTGGCGGAACATCAAAGTGGGCGACATAATCCGGCTTTCCAGGGACGAGGATGTACCTGCCGATATTGTTCTCCTCTACGCGACCGGCGAAGACGGGGTGGCCTACATCGATACGATGGCTTTGGATGGCGAAACCAACCTGAAGAGCAAGACGCCACTGCCCGCCTTCAAGGAATGCAGTTCCATCGCGGCTATTCGTTCTCTCAACGCCGAGTTCATCGTCGAAGATCCGAACCCCGATCTCTACAATTTTGATGGGAAGGTTGTCACGGATGGAAAGACCATGCCGCTTACATCGAACGAGGTTGTCTACAGGGGCTGCACGCTCCGGAACACCAAGTACGCGGTCGGTATCGTGATCAACACAGGGGAGGAATGCAAGATCCGATTGAACGCCAACCAGCACCCCGAGGCTAAAAAGCCCGCCCTCGAAAAGGTCTCCAACCGCATCGTCGTCTTTCTGGCTCTCTATGTCATCGCCCTTACCGTGGGCTTATCGATGGCCTATTTCCAGTGGCGAGGAGAGGTGGAAACCGGCCTGACTTACCTGGCGGGTGAAACCGTCTTGACCAAAGAAGTCGTCATCGGTTATGCCATTCAGTTCAACAACGTGATCCCGCTTGCTCTCTATATCAGCTTGGAGATCGTCAAGCTTGGACAGATGTTCATGCTCGACAGCGATACCGAGATGTACCATGCTCCCACCGACACTCCGGCGAAGTGCAACACCAACACGATCCTCGAGAATTTGGGGCAAGTGACTCACATCTTTTCGGACAAAACGGGCACGCTCACCGAAAACGAGATGAAGTTTCGCAAGATGAGCATCGCGGGGACGGCCTGGTTGCACGACATGGACCTTGAGGCCGTGACGACTCCTTCCCCGGGCGAAACGACGCCTCTCCATCGCGAGCCTACTCGTCAGTCGGCAAAGACGATCCCCCGAAAATCGCGAGAAGTCACGCGAGTCGTGGAGGAAGTGGAAGCTGACGAGGACTCTGTGGCCTCGCCCGTTGCCATCACGGTGACATCGCCAGCATTTCCCCGCATGTCCTCACAACTACACCCGAGACCGTCGTCGCAACTCAATCGAAGATCGTCATCGCAGTGGCGGTCCACCGGCCGGCCTGACCACGTGCAGCCCGATGTCACCACGGCCGACTTGCTCGAATACATACGGATGCGCCCGGCATCGCCGTTTGCGAGGAAGGCGCGGGACTACATCCTCTGCATGGCTATATGCCACACGTGCTTGCCCGAGGTCAGGGACGGCAACATCGATTTTCAGGCAGCCTCTCCCGATGAACTGGCGCTCGTCCGCGCCGCTATGGAGCTGGGGTATCTCGTCGCGAGTCGATCGTCGCGTCAAATCACGCTGAAGATCGATATAGGCGACGGCGATGCGAGGACGGAGACATACGAGGTCCTCGACGTTATCGAGTTCAGCAGTGTACGCAAGCGCATGTCGGTCGTTGTTCGCTACCCGGATGGACGAATCTATGCCATCTGCAAAGGCGCAGACTCGACCATCTTACCACGCCTCAAACTTGCCAACCTGGCTCGTCAGAAGGCCGAGGAGGTGCGCAAGAGCGCCGACCGGGAACATGAGATGATGCGTAGAAGTGAGCAGTTGGAGCCGCGCAACAGTTTTGGTGGGCGGCCCAGCCTTAGCGTCTCTCGCAAAAGCATGGCATTGCAGCGGCAGCCAGGGCCTTCCCGGACGAGGCCAGCCATCGAGCGCAGCAAGTCAGTCGAGGCCCCGCACATACGCAAGTCCGACGACAAGTCTAGGCCATCCTTGGGCGTTCGGACCGTTTCGCTTGATATCTCCAAGGCTCTGTCCCCCTACAGTCCCATGGCTGCTCCCATCGAGGACGAAAGGTTCGGCTTTCTCAGCGACCCGCTGATCAACGACGAAGCCGAGGTCTTCACCCGCTGCTTCAAGCATCTGGACGAGTTCGCCTCGGAGGGCCTTCGTACACTGTTGTACGCGCGCAAGTTCATCCCCGAGCAAGAGTACAAGTCATGGAAGAAGATCTATGACGATGCGACGACCAGCTTGACAAATCGGCAGGACAAGATTGAGGCGGCCGGTGAGCTCATCGAGCAGTCGCTGGACCTGGTCGGCGCAACAGCCATCGAGGACAAGCTACAGGACGGCGTCCCAGAAACGATAGAGAAACTGGGCCGCGCCAATATCAAAATATGGATGCTGACGGGCGACAAGAGGGAAACAGCCATCAACATTGCGCACTCGGCACGTCTGTGTCGCCCAGCCTCGGACATTTTCATCCTGGACTCGACCAAAGACGACCTGGAGGGCCAGATGATGAGCATTGTCGAGGAGCTTCAGGCCGGTTGCGTCCACAGCGTCGTGGTTGTCGATGGCCATACGCTAGGAGTGATCGAGCAGAAGGCGGCTCTTAAAGAGCTGTTCTATGCCCTCGTCCCCACCATCGACAGTGTCATTTGTTGCCGTGCCTCGCCTGCTCAGAAGGCGACCATCGTCCAAGCGCTTCGCTCCCTCGTCCGCGGCGCGCTTACACTAGCCATCGGGGACGGCGCCAACGACTTGGCCATGATATCGGCCGCCCATGTTGGCGTGGGAATCTCGGGCAAGGAAGGCTTGCAGGCGGCGCGTGTCGCCGATTACGCCATTGCCCAGTTTCGATTCTTGCAGCGGCTGCTCCTGGTCCACGGACGCTGGAACTACGTTCGCACGGCCAAATTCATCCTCGCTACCTTCTGGAAGGAGATGTTCTTTTACGTCCCCACGGCCGTGTACCAGCGCTACAACGGGTATACGGGCACGTCGCTCTACGAATCCACCAGTCTGACTGTCTTCAACACGCTGTTCACCAGCCTGGCCGTCATCCTTCCCGGCATTTTTGAAAAAGACCTCGAGGCGACGACGCTGCTGGCCGTCCCCGAGCTGTATGTCTACGGACAGCGCAACCGTGGTCTAAATGCGCCCAAGTTCATGGCGTGGATGGTGGCCGGGGCCGCCCAGGGCGTGTGTGTGTGGTTTGCCGTGTGGGCTGGTTACGGCGGCACGCTAAGCGTGGTGGCCGACGATAATTTATACGCCTTGGGTTCATTGGCTTTCACCATAGGGGTGGTGTGGATCAACATCAAGCTGCTGTAAGTCACCTCCGCATGCTTGGACGGCATCAACGTACTGAATCTATAACGGACAGCATCCTCGAAACCCACGACATCACCAACATTATCTTGGGGGGCTTTGCAATCACCTTCATCGGCTGGTGGGTGTGGCTGATCTTTCTGTCGGTGACGGAGCTGAATCCCGACGCGAAGCTCTTGTACGCGATGAAGGACACATTCCTGCATACCTTTGGGGCAGACGCTGGATGGTGGGCCACCGCCATTAGCGTTGTGGTCAGCCTGATCGTGGTGGATGTGGCGTTCCGAACCCTGAAGCACAAAATGATCGTGGCAGGGGCGTGGAAATGGCCGCCCTGGGCCAAGACGGCGGCGGGGAACAATGCCGAGGAATTCCACGTGGAGGTGTGGCAGAACCTGGAGAAAGACCCGGCTATGCAGGGGAGGATGAGAAGGACACTCGAGGCGGAGAAGGGCTTGTCTGATGAGGAACGAGCCAAGATCATCCTGGAAGAGGAGCAGGCCAACATTATTCTGGAGCAGGAAGGTGTCGCGATGGAACGGCTTCGCTGATGTAAACGGGGCGGTGCTAGCATTGTGGGCATTTGCGGGCGTTTTACGGATACCCCTCAGCTGTTTTCTTTGCATATAGTTTTCCTCTGGCAGTCGCTGCGTGCCGCTGGCGTTGAGCGCCGCCCAGTTACTGGGGCCTCGGGGCCGAGGCTGGCGGCATCAAGTCTGTACGCGTACGCGTGCACGCAGAGCCGGCCTGGTTTCGCACGGGAACCACGTTGATAATCTGGAGACGGCTTCTCCCGTGTCGTCGATTTACATGCCTGTGGCTGGACGGACTCATCCAGCACGCCGTGCGGCCGCGTTCCCCCTCCCCCGCCCGAACATGCGATACCAGGAAATAAACACCCCCGTGGTGCATCCCCGAGCGGCTCGCAGTCGGTACGATGCCGGAGCCGTGTATTGCGCGGTGTGGACACCATGGTTGTCAATGTGCAAGGCACGGGCGACTACGGCTAAAACATGCCGTCCGCCCTGGTCCCCATAAGAAAGGATGAGCAGGTGGTGACCGGCCCGGCCCGGATTCTTTTGGTATACATAGACGCCGATACCCACAGCAGGTCGCCGTCCAACTCGGTCCGAAGGATCCCCAGCTGGCCACCGCCGACTGGCCTAGCCATGGGGAACACATGCAAGGGACGGAAGCCGCGTGGGACCTCGGGCCCGGGAACGCCGCTTGTCTACCATTTCATACGGCATCGAAGCACTTTCGACGTGCTGGGGTCCTCGGCTGTGCCGGGATCGCAAGCGCATCCCCAAAGACCAAAGTGAGAGCGCACGTTCTCGAAGGGGCATGGGGTTAGAACGAGGAACTCGAGTACGCAGTATGGAACGTGCTATGCGCGAATATACAAGGAGGCTTTTGCACCATAGGCCCACGTGCTGGGCGTGTGCAACTCCTGTTGCGAGGCTGACGTCGGCAGCCGAAAGAGCCCCATGTTTGCCCTGTTAAATCCGTATAAACGCCGAGCAATGCAATTTGGGGTCGGCACAACAGCGGTGGCCCCTATAAACACATGAAAGTGGCCCACGAGAGGACTAAGAGCCAAGCAGCACCTTGGCCGCACCCGAGATGATTTTGGCCGTCTTGTCTACAATGTCTTGGGCCAGCTTGAAGTCACCGGCGTCGACCGCGTCCCGGATCGCAGGGAAGTAGGCCTCGTCATAGCCGGACCAGAGCTGTGGCCCGTAAACAACATGGACGAACTGAGTCCGATTGGGTATCTGGTTGCCTGTTAGATCTCGCTTCCTGGATATGGAGTCATGGTCACGGATGAACTCACCCCGCCGCCGAATTCGACATCCAGCAGCGCCGTCTCAAAGGCGGCCATTCTCGAATTGTAGTCGCATCGGCTCTTGCCCAGGCCGGACGGCTCCCAGCCGTTCGAGCCCGTGACGCTTTGTTCCCAGGTGATGGCCCACATCTGGAACTCCATCACCGCGTTCTCGACTTCCTTGATCGCGTCTCGAATGGGGTTCAGCTTGAGCTCGGCGCCCTTGTTCTCACACCATTTGAACAAGTCCCCAAGGTACCGCCCAAGAGCCCGTGCATACGCGCCCACATCAAAAGGCAAGATGGGACGGTCCGAGAGATCGAGTGTCAGGAGCGCCACGACCTGGCCCAGGAGGGTGTGGTAGACGAAGTCGGGGTCGCCGACTCGGGACATCCACTCAAAATTATCGTAGCTCGAATGGTAAGGAAACCGATCGCCCTCGAACCGCAAATCGATGGAGCTTGTTCCGGCAATGTCCTGGAAGGCGACATAGTCACTCCCGGCTCCGAGCCCCTCAAGCTCGGCTCCCCGTTCGTTCCACAGAGCGAGGAGCGACGTGTTTTGATTGGGGTCTCGGACGCGATCCAAGACTCTCGGCAGAATGGCATGAAACATGGGCGAGCCAGCGGCATGGAACTCGGTACCGGTAACGGCCGTGTCGAGATTGATGTATGCGAACGCGTCCTTGCGGAGGTAATCGAGGTTGTTCTCCACAAACTCGGTACTTCCAATCAGGTTGTATTCTTCGGCGTCCCAGCTCATGAACTGAATGGTGCGCAGAGGTCGCCAGCCCCGGGAAAGGAGTTCGCCGAAAACACGCGCGACCTCGAGGAAAACGGCCTGGCCCGTGCCGGGGTCCGCCGCGCCGAACCCCCAGGCATCCCTATGGCTGCCAATGATGATGCTCTTCTCGTTTTGTTCGATGCCGGCGATCCTGCCGTAAACGTTCCAGATCGTCTGTTGCTCGATTTCGTCCTGCTCGTTCTTCAGCCGCACGATGGGAGACGATGAGTTGCCTGTCCAGAACTCAACGTCGGGCACGCCGCCTCGCCATTCCTCGGCCACAGGCGTACCCATGCCCTGTATGTGTTGCAGCAAGACTTGGGCATCACGCCACGATAGAGGGAGACTGGGAATCTTCACCAAGCCCTTGGTCTGTTCCGTTTTCTCGCGCGGCTGGCCCTTCTTGCTGGCCCATCCGGGGGTAAGGACATCGCCGACGACCCAGCTCATCAAGCTGACACCGCCCCGCTGCACGCCATCGGCCGGCATGAACCGCCCCTTGGGGGCGGTCTCGCCCTTGAGGAATCCGTCGTCGGCAGGGTCGCTGTAGATGAGACAGCCCGCAAACCCAGCAAGTTCGGCCGCCTTGATCTTCAAGGCGCGGTCGCCCTGAGTCCCGTAGTACCGAACCAACGCGATGGCACCCTTGGTATCGATGCCTTGGTCGGCCAATTTCTGGAAGTCCTCCCTCGAACCGTAGTTGGCATATATCAGAGGGCCCTTGACGTCACCGGATTTGGAGTGACCGTGGAAAGCGAGGGTTTCCCTTCCAACCGTTTTGCCGCCGACATCGTCCTCCTCGAGCTTGGCGCTCCATATGGCCTTCTTCCCATCCTCGGCCATGATCTCCACGGCCCGGCCATCTGGTTTCGGGTAGTTTAGGTAAACATAATACTCATCAGAGCTGACATCTTCGAGGCCGCTTTTGAGGAAGGCGTTGTGCACGTCCATGGCCAGGGCGAAGTCGCCCTCGCTGCCCGCAACGTGGGCGTAACTGGTGAAGTGTTCGAGCGTTTCGCGCATCTGTCGGGGGTCGATGTTGGTCTGGGCGAAGAGCCGGACAGTTTCGGGGTCAAACGCGTGGTTACCGATGCGGCGGGAGAACGTGGTGAAGAGATCGCTCACGAAGAGCACGTAGAGAAAGCCCATGACCAGGACGACAGCGAGTAGCCGTGCGACCACAATGAGCGTAGCGGTACTGTTGACGCTGATCTTGGGAAGCCGCCACCTCCTCGGACTCGGGCTGTCGGAGCTGGTCTGGTTGTTGGTGCTACTTGCGGCGCCATCGCTCTGGCGCGGCAGACGTACGGTCAGACGCGGGAGACGCCATCGCCACTTCCACTGGGGCAGAGAAGACGTTATCCGCTTGCGCCATTGGGAGCTCGCGCTGGGACTGGTCCCATTCAAAGGGTCCTCGACCTCCAGCTCCTGCATTTCGCGGCGCACCCGGCCATCTTCGCCGTCGTCATCGGAATCGCTGGCCAAGCTCCAATTGGAATCTTCGTCGTCGGTTTCGACATGCGGTGGTCGATAGCCTGGCGGGAGTCGACGGTCACTCGGCCGCTGGCTAGATGATGTTAGTAGGGATTGGGCCTCTCTTTCGGATTCGGGCCTGTTGTCGATGGACGAGCGTGGCGGCTGCCAGTCGGCTTGCGTGGACGATCCATGGATGGCTTCGTCGTAGGTCGGGATCGGCGGGGCCGGCGTGTACTGCGATCTGTCGGGAGGCATTGTGGCGGTTCGGTTATTACGGGGGAGCGGCGGCGCCGGGCGGGATCATGGGCGACGAGGCGGCCGGATGGGAAATGTGTCTTTCGAGGGAATGCGACGGGAAGTGGGTAGCGAGCGAGCAGGCGATTACGAATCGATAAAGGAGCGACGTGACGTCTCGAGGACCAGATGGAAAGCAGTTAACAAGGGCAACGCAGCCGGTAAGTCCAGCACCAGTGCAGAGGACGTCGACCAAAAGGGCACAAGAAGGAGCGCTATTGCATGGGATCGGGACTGGCGATTCCAGATAGAGCCGGGTGGTCCATCGATGGAGACAAGCTACGGGCTGGTAGGTATGGGGGTAGAGATGACTTGTGACGGCCGGCCCGTCGGGTCTGCGAGGATCGTTACGTTGGCCGTCTCCAGTGCTAGTCTGCCGGTGGACGCGGCCTCCCAGGTCAGTCGAATCTCCTCGCTGGTCCTTTGGATGGGGGGGACGGGGAATGGGGGGCGCGCGGAGCAGGGACAGGACCAGGGCATACCTCGAGTCTGTTAGCAGGCGAATCTCCTTAGTCATCCATTGCACTGCCACTCAGCCGGCTCTTCGGCTCCTTGGTCGCTTGGCTTTGGCTTGGGACGACGAGTGTGTCTTGCACCCTCTCCGGCCTGCCAAACTGCGCGTCGGAGCGGCTGGCAGTGTGCCCTGCATGGTCGGATGCATCCCCCCGAGCCCCCCGTACATCTGCTGACATGTACAGTCCAGAGCAGAGGCCTGGCTGTTTTTGAGAGTCAAACCCGAGGGCAGGCCAACGGGGGTTCAGGACCACGAATACATGTCGGGGGTGCCAGGGTTTACAGGGGGGCGTATTCCGCCATCACGCGGGCTGCGACAGTGGGTTGATCCATTGCCCCTCTGTCAACACGCTGGTTGTTTGGGTTGTTGGCAGCAGCCTCATTCTCTGCTTGGTCTGCCAGTGCTGTTCGGACTCCAGCGCCGTATTCGTGGAGGCCGAACCCCGACAGCCAAGTGCCGTTGGTACTTCTTAGGCAAAGACCTCGGAGACGTCCTGCGAGTGTGCAGACTGGACCGTGAACCGAGAGCGGGTTGTCCTTGTGGGCTCCGCCTGTCAATTGCCATCAATCCATCCCCATCGGTGCCAGGCCGAGGATGCATTGGGGATAGCTTAATCGGATGGGGGTTAGCAGCACAGGTCCCCTGAATCGCCGGCGGGCCTGGATGGATGGGATGCCTTCACCAGCCACAGGACATTCCCCCCCACTCACCGAGGCCAGTGCGTGTGGCACATGCCCCAGCATGCGCCACGTCCAGAGCGCGGAGTACGTACCTCAGCCGCGGTACCCTAAGAAAGTACCAAGCCCGGGCGGCAGCGCACAACTTGGGCCCCGCCGGCGAAATTTTGTCGAATACGGGGCAATTTGGCTTGCAGCTGGAAAATCTAACCTCTTGCCTTTCGCGATCTTGAGATAATTCCAACGACCAACTAACCCCCAGCCCAACCACACAAAGCCGGCCCGTCCACGACATCAAAATGGTGCAGGTCAAGATCGTCAAGAAGCGTATGGCCTCCAATTCCGCTGCCGGCTCCGTTGCAGGGCGCTGAAAAACTGACCTCGGGGGCGTGCAGACAAGGGTGCCTTCAACCGCCACCAGAGCGACCGCTTCAAGTGCCTCGACAGCGCCTGGCGCAAGCCCAAGGGTATCGACAATGCCGTCCGCCGTCGATTCCGTGGCCGTGCCGCCATGCCCAAGATCGGCTACGGTTCCAACCAGAAGACCCGCCACATGGTACGCTCGTCCTGCAGACCCGAGCCGCGCAGCTGCGGAAATACTGATGGACCGCGGGAAACAGATGCCCAACGGCCTCAAGCGCTTCCTTGTCCACAACGAGAAGGACGTCGAGATCCTGATGATGCACAACAAGACCTACGCCGCCGAGATCGGCCACGCCGTCTCGTCACGAAAGCGCATCAGCATCATCGAGAAGGCCCGCCAGCTGGGTGTCAAGGTCACCAACCCCAACGCCAAGATCACCACCGAGGTTTAAGGGATTTGCGGTCTAGCGAGCGGGGAGTCTACTTGGGTTTCGGAACACGGGGTATTGCAGACAACGCCTTGACAATCAGGGCCGACGGACACACAAAAGATGCCTTCCGGAAGACGAAGGTCGGCTTGAGGGGAAGTGGAATTCTGCGATACCACCACACGGACACAAAGGTTGTCTTGTTGGGAACCGAGGTTGACATGATGAATGAACACATTTCTACCCAACACCAACCCTTGACTGCCGTGAGAAATCTGGATGTGGGTTCTGAAGGCAGCATTACGCGACGACTGCCGACCCGACGACGCGACTTATCGCCAGGGAGAACAAGCCGCGTGGCGACGGGACTCGGGGCGAACAAACACGCAATGCATGCTCGCGTTCAGCATTTCCAAACTCGAGCTTTCATTGCAGAAAGACCCAGATCCTCCATTGGGCCAATCAATACGAGATTTGTTCTGCTCATGGGTGCCTACGCTTGGTTCCTCTTTTTTTTTTTTTTTGGTCGCGCGCGCTTGTTCACAGGAGCAACACTGTAGTCAACGAGAGCTGGGTGTACCAATTGACACTGACGTTACAACAGAGCAACCACCGATCCCAGGCCCAACCGGAACCCTGGCGTACACAAGTAAGAAACAACGAGGAAACCCTCGCCAAGCCCCAACACCCACTACCTAAATTCATTCACCAGATCGAGCCACTGTTCCCAGGGATGCAAGTCCGGGAGGACGATAGCCATATACCAGTTCCGGTTGACGTACATGGCGCGGCTGACGTCGTTGGCCACGGCCCAGTGGTGGTAGCGATGGCCCTCGGCGACGATCATGCCCAGCAGCGCGAAGATGACGGCGTAGAGGATGAAGAGGACGGTCTTGGGCTGTGTGACGACGGTTTGGAGCTGGATGCCACCGTTGGAGGCGAGGAGGGCGCGCAGGTCGCGGAGCGCGGCGGTGAAGGCGCGGCGGAAGCTCTGGTTCCGCGCCCGCACGCGGCCGGGGAGGTCGGCGCGGGGCAGGGCCAGGACGTCGTCAGGCGGCGGGGGGCCCACGGGCAGCGGCTGTGTCTTGACGAGGTCTTTTAGTTGCTTGATTTGCTCCTTCTTGAGCTTGGTGTCCTCCAGGAGGTTGCGCCCCAGCGTGTCGAGTGTCTCGTTGGCCCGCTCCAGCTCGCGGATGCGCCGGCCCGTCGCGAGTTCGCGCCGCCGCTTCCGGTCCGGCTTCTCCGACGACTCGCCGCCATCCTCGCCCGGCCCTCTCTCGTCCGGGTCGCTCTCGTCTGGGATCGTCTCCAGCCGCTTGCGCACCCGGTTCTTGCCCTTCTCCTGCCTTTTCTTCTCCCGCTGCCGCGCCAGCTCCGCCTCCTGCCGCGCCTGCGTCCGCTCGTGCTCGGCGAGCTCCCGCTGCAGCTGCGCCAGTTTTGGGTTGGGCTCTTCTCCCCCCTCTTCTGCCGCCGCCAGCGCGGGCTCCCCGGCCGGGGTCTCCCGCCTGGCATCCTCACGCTCCTGCTCGTTCTGCAACTCCTGCAGCCGGTCGCGGAGCTTTTGGGAATCCTCGCCCGGCGACGTCTCGGCCAGTTGCTGCCTGACGGCTTCGAGTTCCTCGAGGGCCTTTTTCTTGGCATGCAGTTCTTTCTGCAGTTCGCGCTGCAAGCCGTCCCGTTCTTCCTGGAGGGCTCCTCTTTGACTCTCCAATTCTTGGGACTTGGCCATCTGCTCTTGCATGTTGCGCTTCTCGCCGTCCAACTTGTCCATAGTCGCTTGGTGCTGTTTTGCGCCCTCGCGGGCTTGCTCCCGCTCGGTTTCCAGATAGTCATTGGCTGCGGCCAAGTCCCTTTGGGCTTCATTTCTTTCCTCTTGCAGCTTTTGGAATCGGCATTGGTCCTCCTTGGCCGTCGCGAGTGCCTCAATGGTCTCTGCCAGCTCATCTTTAAGTTTGTGGGTGCCGCTGGTCAGGCTGCTGGCCTTGTCCCGAAGCTCCTCGTTCTGTTTTTGCAGTGCCGAAACCTCTCCCCGAAGCTTTTCCTTCTCCGCCCTCGACTGGGCATGGAGTTTCCTCATGTCGTCGGCCAATTCGTCGGCGCTCTCGCGGAGTCTGTCATTCTCCGCTTGCAGGTCAGTGACCTGCTTTTGGAGCTCGTTCCCGGCTTTCGGTTCACTTTTGAGCTTGCCGGCTTCGCTGCTTAGTTCAGAAGCATTCTTCTGGAGCCCGCCGTTTTCCTCCTGCAACTGAGAAATCTGCTTCTGGAGCCTGTCGTTCTCCTCATGCAGCTCAGACTCGAGTTTACCCGTGTTGTTGGTTAACTCGGAGGCCTTCTTCTGAAGCCCGTCGTTTTCGGCGCTCAGATCGGCCACCTCGTCTAGAAGCTTTTTGTTGCTATGCTCCAAAGCGGAAGCCGTCGTCTGGAGCCCCTTCTTCTCCTCGGCCAGGCCCTCTTTCTGCTTTTGGAGTCCGTTGCTCTCCTCTTGGAGTTTGAAAACCTTTCCCCGGAGCCTGTCCCTCTCCTCAGTCAAGACAGAGACGTCCTCCTTCAGGCCGGCCACTTCACCCCGGAGCTTTGTATTGTCGGTTTCCAGGCTGGTGGCCGTCTGCTGGAGCTCCTCGAGTGCCTTGGCCGTCCAGTCTGGGGCTTCGTCCTCGATGCTCGATACCGAGCATTGGGGGGGAGAAACATCGTCTAGTGCATTGGCGAGGGCCTGGCCCAGTTCTTCCCATCCCCCCCCGATGTTCGAGGGACTGGACTCGCGCGTGGCCTGGGCCTGCTGGTAGTTGGCGATATCAAGACCGTCCTGCTGGCTTTGCTCGAGCTTCGCCTCCGCCTCCTTCAGGCTGCCTGTGAGGGTATGCACCTGCGTCTCGAGATTGGCGTTGAGAATCTCGGCCTTCTTCTTCCCTTCATCAAGCGCCTTGTTCCGCTCGACCTGCACATCGTACTTGTTCTGCAGGGCTTCAATCTTCTTCTGAAACCGCTTCTCCTCCTCGTCAAGTACCTCTCGCTGCCGTTCGTACGCGTCGGAGAGGCTAGTGTATTTCTTCTCAAGCTCGGGTGTTTTCCTCTTTGCCACAGCAAGCTCTTTCTGGTAATCTCGACTGGTCTTTTTTTCGAGCTCGACCCGCTCTTTCTGGTTCTCGATCTCGTCTTTTGCCTTGTCCAGCTGGATTTGGAGTTGGCGGACTTTGCTCTCAAGCTTGATCGACTCGGCAAGCGTTGCCTCATGTCCAGAGGCTTGGGATTCCAACAGATCAACGGTTTTTCTCAGATACGCGACCTCCTCCTTTTCTTTGAAGGTCATGGTGGGCCTCGAGGAAATGACTTCCTGGGCTTCCTTTATGGCCGCCTCTTTGGCTTGATTCGCTCGGGCAAGCTCCCCCTCCAGTTGATTGTTCAAAATCTCCTGCTCATCAAGACGCTGGGCTTTCTTGCGAAGCGCCGTCTGCAGTTCCCGTTTTTCTTCTTGGGCCTGCTTTTTGAACTGCTTGAGATGCTCAATCTCGGGACTCCCGGGGCCCGAGCGGTCACTCTCGTCCTTCTGCGCCGGGGAGCCGTTGACGTCAGACATGATGTCTGTTTGCCAAAGACGGCTGGAATAGAAATGCGACGAGATAGGATAAAGAATACAAGGGGTGTTTTGGCCGGATGCTATCAAAGATCGACTCGGACCGCCAAGCAGGATGAGGTGCAGAAGTGTGCACCCGGAAAACTATACAGACCCCGTTCAAAAAGGAAGGGGAGAGGAAACGTCTTTTTTTTTTTTGGGGGGGGGGACCTGGCTCATGAGACGCATTTCCATCTTATATTACCGACGGGACATGAAAGCGACCGCAATGGGTTACTTGGGGGGATTCTTACCTGCTCAAAGGGCTCGGAACTCTTGCCCACTCGTCTTTGTCCACCTATCGACCGCCGCAACCAGCCGTTGAGTAGTTTGTCATGGCGACAGAGGCAAGAGGAGATGGGCGCGGAGTGCGCAAGCAAACGGATATATGGAAAACTCAAAAAAATGTGCCCATTAGATCCAGGGATCGTATGCTTGGGGGAGGGGGGGAGACTATCCCACCACTTGACCCCTCTAGACCAGCTCCAATTACCCAGCGGATAGCCTGCCATCTGCCATACTGGAGCGTTAGCGATAGCTATACTCTCTTTGAATGGCATTGCCGGGGCCTCCGGCTTCTCGTTTTCACGCCATAACGGGAACCCAGTTGTGGAAACGTTTGAAGCCTCCACGACTTGCTATCCCCGCGGTGATATGCGCTTTTCCGCTCCTAGTTCAAGACGACAAAGGTAAGCGAACTTGATCCCGCCTGACCCCCTTGTCCTGTCTGGACGTGCCAGTCGTTCCCGGACACTACAAGGACCACGCCGCAGGTACCCAAACGAAAACGCCTGGGAAAGCAACCCGAGCCACTCCGGTCACGGTGCTGAATGCGGAAGACGTGAAATGGAGTGCTGAGGGGGAAATGCCCACTCATGTCTTTAACCGCCGGCATAGAAATCATGTAGTGGCAGAGAGGTTGGTAAAAGCTCCTATTTGGGCTAGCGCCCGTGCCGGCGCCCAGGCTGGAGTGATGGACGACAAATGCACCCCTGCGACCAGACACAACTTCGACACCCAGAAATAAACCGCTTCATACTGTCATTCCTCGAGAATCTTGGCTACATATATGTACAAGAGAACCATATGCTTGCGACCGCCCGCTCTTTCTCAGCCCGGGCGCATTAGGCATCGTGATTCCTCTCGGGCACGTGGGTGGGGTCTAGGCATCCAAGACCGCCCCTTTCTGTCCTGGTCGTCTCATTTCTGAGGATAGAGCACCACACCCTCGTATCCCCTGCTGGCAATGTTGTCGAGAGTCTGCTTGAAGTGCTTCTTGCTGCTCTCTATACTGGCCGACTCTTGCTGGTTCGTGCTGAGGTTCGAGTGAATGAGCTCAATGAGGCCGTTGAGGTACTTGGTCGTGACCTGCTCCGCGTGTCAGTACGTAATTGTAAGAGACGGTGGGCCGCTGTGGGAATGGCCACTTACCGACTCATTCTGCTGATCGAAATAGTACACATAGCGGTCCAGAATCTCGACAAACAGCTCGATCGACGTCGCTTGCTCCATGCAACTGTCGGCGACACGGAGCGCGCGCTGGAGACACTCAAGTACTCTCTTACCGTCACGGTAGAGGCCCTCTTCTGACTCCTCGATGGCAGCATTGGGCACCGCCCACCAGAGGTGGCTCGCCAAGTACACGGCGCGGCACTGGTCAGGCTTGCGCAGAAGTTTGCTGCCGTGCAATGCGCATTTGGTGATGAGCGTGTCGTAGTTCTCCTTGCCAAAGTTGCGCGTTTGGTGTAATGCTGTGGCAATGACGCACACGGCTTGGAATTGAGCCTTGGAATCGCTCACGGCCTCTTCGTAGACGGTGAAGGCCTGCGCAAAGAACTCGTACGCCACCTCCTCGAAGCCAGTCGTGTCGGCCGTCTGGCCACAGGCACAAAACAGGCGCAAAGCGAGCTCAGCGGCACCGGCGCCGTTGACCCGCGCGTACACGGCCGTGATAGCAGAGTGCATGAACTTGTACAGCGCCGACAGCTGCGTCTCCCAGTTGTCCTCGTAGTGCTCCCGGGCCTTGAATTTCCTCGCGAGCTTCATGCCGGCCGTGATCAGCGGCGGCGTCGTGGTCCGGATCCGCTCGTTGCCTTCGGCGAAGGCCTTGCGCGCCATCTGCAGCAGTTTGAACTGCGTGTCGTTGTTCTCGCCTTGCAGCAGGTGGACGAGGCGCGCCAACCACCCTTGCTCCTCCATTGTCTCGTCCGTCTCCACCACTCGTCGCTGCGGGCCACCCGGGTAACCCGCGGGAGGCTGGGAGCCCTCCTTGATCAGGACCTTGAGCACCTCCAACACATTTTCGAGCTGCTCTGTGGTGGAAATCTTGGTCTGGTTCCGCAGAATGCTCCTGGCCACCTCGCCGGCCACAGCTCTCCTCGTGGGATAGGTTTGCGACTGGAACAACGGGACATAGGTGGGTAGGGAGAGCGCCGTGAAGAGCGAGACGTATCGTTTCAAAGGCGCCTGGAGCAGTGCCAGAAGACTGGCTTGCGCAGGAGGCGAATGCAGATCCGCACTGTTAGCATGCTCTCGTACCTTGCGGTTGGCGTACTCCAGGACCTGATCCACGTAGTCCAACCGGTCGGGGTAAATGTTGAGCGCCAGGTTCGTGAGTGACACCAGCAAGGCAATGGTATCTTGGATAGGGAGATGTTGTGCGGTGACCAGGTTGTTCACTTGGTCAAAAAAGATCTCGTAGAGCTTGACATTCTGGGGGATGCCGCGCTCTTTCTTCGGGGGCTCTTCGGCGGGCTTGTCGGGCTGCTCGGACTGGCCCTGTTGCTCGGGCTGGTCCCCGTCGACGGCTGTGGCTTCTGTATCGGCGACCGAAGGGGCTGCCTCGGTTTCCGGCTCGGTGGGCTTGTCTGCCGGCTCGCTGGGTTCCCCGTTGGTGTGTTCGTCCCCGTTCGCCTCAGCAGGCGGCTCCGAGGGCTCGGGCTTGGCCTCCTGCTCCTCTTTGCCGAGCCGGATCTTCTCCAGCAGCCGGGCCAGAGCCTCCTCCTCCATCTTGCCCTTGTCCTCTTCGCCACCCCCCTGCGATTCGCGCTCGGCGTAGGCGGAAAGCCGGTCCATAAGGCCGATTACGATGGCCTTGACGTTGACGTGGGGGTTGAGTCGCGATACGGCAGCGAGGAACTGGTCAAGGGTGTGCAGGTGGAACTCGTCCGGGAACACCTGGGTAATTATCTCGAGCAGGTACTCCTGCGCCAAGACGTCCCGGCACTGGACGACCTGCTCGAGCAAGGGGCCCAGGATGCCGTTGCTGTAGGTCTCCAGGTCGACGAGCTGGCTCAAGCGCACAATGTTGCTTCCGACCAGCAGTTGCAATTCCTTGCGTTCGCGCGTTCGCTGTTCGCGCTCCCTTGAGTGGCCCTGGTGCTGCAGGCGCACCCAGAGCTTGTTCATCTCGACAAAGTTGGTGAGGATGAAGTTGATGGAGTCCTGGAGATTGCCTTCGGGGCCGTCGCCGCCGCCGGTGGGCAGATGGTCCCTGGCTTGGCCGGAAAGGTAGTATCGCAGGAACAAGCCTCGGATGGGATGCTGCACGCCACGGCTCATATCCATCATGTCCTTCATAAGCTCCTTGACAGGCGCCTCGGGTATTGACATGTAGGCGGTGCCGACGGTGATCATGAGGTACAGTCGCGGAACGATATTGCCGGCATACTGGACGAGCTCGTAGAGATCGGCAAGGTGGTTGTGTGGGTGGTTCTCCCGGAGGTGATCCGAGAGGTATCGCAGCGCATCGAAGACGGACATGTACAGCTCATAGTATTGTTTCGGACTGAGGCTGCTCGTCCGTAGCTCAGAGACGAGCGTGGAGCTGCCGGAGCCGGGTCAGCCATGGGGTCGGGAGCGAGGCGGAGGTCCTGGACGGGCGGCCCATCCGCCGGGCGGGAGGGGTCTTGGAGGAGGGAGAGACGGCATCGTGGGACCTACCAACACTTAAGTGCATCCATGAGCTTCGCAGGATTGTCGAGGCATTTGCGCATGAGCACCGTCTGCTGGCGCACGGCAATGAGGGCATCCTCGAGCAGGCGCGCCTGGTCCTCGGGCGGCGCCGGCGTGGTCGACATGGTGGTGTTGCGGCGACAGCAGTCGGATGGGGGCGGCGATAGGCAGGTAGCGTGTGTAGACAGAGGTAGGCAACGGCTGTGCTGGCAGGTGGAAGGACTCGCTCGCTCTCTACCCAAGCATTGCCGGGGCGTCTCGCGCGCGGTCAGCGTCTGGGTCTGCTGCTGCCGCTCGCTCGCACGGGGGTGGTCGAGGGGATTCAGATCTGGATTACAAGCGACTCAGCCTAGAGGTCGGTATTACGATGCTGCCTTGTCGCTCAGACGGGGAGCTCCCCAACCCGGGCTCCTCTCCATGGCAGTTCCCTTGGAATCCATCCATGCTCACGCAACGTAAACGCCTGGCCAACGCTAGGCTCGGCCTTTGGGCCTTGGCCTGCACAAGCCACACATGCGCGAGATGGCATTACATCAGCCATGCGCACGGGCCATGTGTCCCGCGATAGGGGATGCCATTCTCGTCCGCAGAAAGAGGAGCCTACGGGCGACCGCCCATACTGGGGTGCCTATGTAAGTATCTAGGTCCCTACATAGGTAGGTAGGCAACTGCGTATATCTCGAGCAGCCAGGACCGGGGCTGTTTCCGGCGTTGCTTGCCAGTGGTAGTCCTTCCGCACATTACTAGAGGCCGAGCCGGTTCCTCTCATGGAGCTACGCACCCAACGACTCTCGCGTAGCCCGCAGGCTCGCCCCGTGTGTGTGACCGGAGGCGCCCCTGCTAGATTCCGGGCGCGTACGCATTCCATTGTCAAGGTCCGATCTGAGTCCGTGGGGAGGGGGGGGGGGGACAAATTGGCATTCGGCAGAAGGAGAGACGCAAACACATTAACAAACCGGGCCCCCGTAAACTCCTAAACTCCTGGCGCCTCCCGAATCTCCACCGGCATAGAGCGTTTCGTCATTCGTCGTCGACTGCCTTCCAACCAAGACGGCTTGCCCAGATGGCCAGACGGGCCCGGACGTCGGCAACCTCCACAGCCGCACGAGGCACAACATCCCATGTCTTCCGACCCGGTCCCGCATCAGGCCAGCCTCAACTGGGCCCGCAGGAACTCGGTCAGCCCTTTCTCCATGCTGGCCGTCAGGGCCGCGAACACAATCATGCTCGGGTTCGAAGGGGCCGGACAGTACACGGCGTCGGGCACAATCTCGACGTCCTCGATGCCCTCGACCTGGGCCAGCTGCGTCACCCATTCCATGCTCTCGTGCCTGAGGTCGGCCAGCAGCTTGAACTCGGCCGCCGACATCTCCTGGGGGCCGTCCCACGCCCGCGACGGCTTCCCGCACTGCACGACGAGGCGTAGTTTCTTGACGCAGCACTCGCGCTGCAGGAACCGGCACACGCGGCCCCACGCGGCCCCGTCGTCCTCGTACGACGCGAAGGGCCCCCGCTTATAGAGCCCCATCTCGCTGATGAGGGCCCGGCTGCCCAGCGTCAGGTCCGACAGGAACGGCTGGACGACGGCGTAGTTGGCGCCAAAGTCGAACGAGTGCTTGGCGTAGACGAGCACCGACGTCTCCTCGTAGACGATCCGGTTCACGCGCATCAGCGCCGCGCAGAACTCGACGTCCTTGGTCTGCAGGTAGTAAGTCGTCTCGTAGGCGCGCCGCTGGACCGGGCGGTTCTCCATGACGTAGAAACGGCTGCGGATGCGACGGTCCGTCTTGGGGAACTGTTCGGGGCCGGCGCTGCCCAAGGACAGGCGGCGGTGCCCGCCGTCGTCGAAGAGGTATGAGTAGATGAGCATGCGCACCTCGGCGGGCGCCCGCATGAAGGCCGCCTCGGAATTCATATTGACGCTAAGGGCCACTTCGGATGGGCGGAGGAGGAGGGTAGGGCTCTGCAACACAATAGGCCGGGCCTGGCGAGAAGACAGAACGGAAGGTCTCGATAGGGTGATGACGGGTGGGTAATAAGGCAGTCAACCTGTCTTATAGCTGAACCGTATCAGTTGGCCGGCTGATAAACGCGCGCGCACTGTCAGCCAGTCCATGCAGCCAAGAGTGCGGTCGCGTGCTAATGATGGCACCCGGGCCTGAGACCCATGGCCAATGGGGCAGAGGGACCAGCATTCCGACACGCTTACGAGAGGGATTCTTGACTGCAAGGTACACAGCCGATGAATCCATCCCAACAGCGCCGGCTTCGAAGAGCTTGGGCCTCGGTGTAGCGGCCCCCCGGGTCTGTGGGGGTCGCTGTGCCCGCCGAGAGTTTCCGATGGCGACGGCCCTGGGCTCACTTGCAGCCCTACCAAGCACCAGTATCCGGAGCGAAGAAGGCTTGCCGTCTGGTTCCCTGGGCGCGCATCGGGCATCGTGGTGAGATGGAGGAGCCATGCACCTTGGGGTCCAGGTGGAGCCGATGAAACGACCCCGCCCGGCCGGGGAAGCAGGGAAAGGACGGTGAAGCGGAGTGCCCAGCCAGCCGACTAACTGAAGGCGGAAACACGATGGACAAGACTGTGTTGGTTGAGGGTAAGGAGTGGCGCCACCAAGGGACTCGCTCACTCATCCTGTACCCACCGCGGGGTCTGCAGTACCTACACGCGCGGCTTAAAGGAAGCCCCCCGTCGCGAGACCGCGGGCGCCACGCCCACGCCCGCCGCCGGCGTTGCGCGCTGATGGGAAACCGCCCAGGCGGGTTTGCGCGCCCTGGAATCCCCTCTGCTGATCCTCGGCCGACCGGAACACCCACACCAGCCTTTCCCTGTTGACGCCACCCGACGACCGGCGCGCGCGTCCCCCCCCGGTGGAAACTCAACCCGGGAGGGCCCGGGATCGTACGTACGCCCGCCTTCTCCCTGCTCGCGTGTCTCGGAGCCGCGCAGGTGTTGTTGACGTCAAGTCTCGTGCAAAACGTGCGAGCGAGAGCCCCGCCCCGCGGCACTCACTTCGCGGAATTGGGGGGGGGGCAGGGACAGCCGCCCAAACCCCTCCCCCTTTCCGCCGCGGGCCGGGCCCGGGCGCCAACTACCAACTAATGTAGCCTGGGTTGCGCGGAGACTCCGTGAGCATGCGGGAGATGCTGCATGCGCCCGAGTCTGGCCCGCCCGGGGGGGGCTGCCAGGAACGGCGACTCAAGCCTGCCCGGCGCTTGTCGGCCGAGGCCGAGCACTGAAGTCAAAACCCGGACGGCGTCTGCCGGCCGGGCTGCCGGGTGACAGTCCAAAACGGGGGGGACGTCTAGGGAGTTGACCACGCCGCCTTTAGCGGTCCGCACGTGATGGGACCGCCTTGACACCATCTGACGTCCGCTCTACAATTTCTTATAGAGGACCAGCTTCTACCTACCAGGCCTTGCATTCTTACCCCCATGGAATTCCCTACCGATGGGCACTGCATACACCATACAACAGCATGTCGTCACATCGACCACGTGCCGGCAACACCGGTTTCTTCGGACCGATTCGATGTGTGAAAGTATTAAGTAACCCGCTAAAGCTCCCGACAGGACCCGATGGCCGGCAATCCCGTGGCAGTCTTGCCCGGGGCCATTTGGGCAATGCAAGCTGGGGGAGCAGGGGGCCAGCGACCAGAAGACGGACCCGTGATTACGCAACTACAGCTTGGAGGATCGGGCGTCCCTCTTGGCCATCTCCCGCAAATCCTTCCGCAGAATCTTCCCCGAGGGACTCTTCGGAATGGCGGGGATGAAGACGACACCGCCGCGCAGCTGCTTGTATGGCGCCACCTGTTTTGCCACAAAACTCTTGATCTCCTGTTCCGATACTTGCTTGGGATCGGCCACCACATACGCGCTATGCCTCGTCAGCTTGTGTTCCGGGCAGGGCGGAGGGGGAGGGGCTGGATTCGTGCTCACCGCGGCAGCTCCGTGCCCTCGCCGGCCACACCGATGACGGCGGCGTCCTGAATCTTGGGGTGGGAGAGCAGGACGGCCTCGAGCTCGGCGGGAGCCACCTGGGTGGCTTTGTATTTGATGAGTTCCTGCTTCCGTCAGCCTGGCGCACCTCCCTCGCGACCGCGGCAGGGATCACCCACCTTCTTCCTGTCGACGATGTACAGCCACCCGTCCCGAAACGCGCCGATGTCGCCCGTGTAGAACCAGCCGTTCCTGAACGCTTCGGCGTCCGCTTGGGGGTTGTTCCAGTAGCCTTTGATTACGATGGGGCCCTTGACGATAATCTCGCCCTCCTGGCCCGGCGCGACGTCGTTGCCGTCGTCGTCGATGACGCGGGCGTAGTTGTGCGGGAGAATGGTGCCCACGGTGGCCCCAGGCGCCTCGTTGTCCAGGTCGTTCGGCAGCATGGTAAAGCTGCCCGTGGTTTCGCTGAGCCCCCACGTCTGGCGGACTTTGGTCCGACCCCGGCACAGCTTCTTGCTGACGGCGTTCTGCAGGTCTTCGCCCATGGGCGCCGCCCCGGAAATGGCGTCGACCCAGTAATCGAACTGGTCCGTCACGTTGGGCATCTTGCTGATCAGCAAGTAGATGGGCGGCACGGTGAACATCGAGTTGGCCTTGTACTTCTTGCTGTACTCGCAGAACTTGAGAAAGTCGAAGCGTGGCATCCAGTACACCACGCCACCCATGTAGAGGACGGTGACGAAGTAACTCATGACGCCCGCAATGTGGGCCACGGGCAGATGTGCAATGTTCGTGTACACGAAGTCCTTGCTGCGGTGCTCCGCGTTGAATTCTTTGAGAGGCTCCAGAAGCAGGGTGCTCTCGGCGACCAGGTTCTGATGAGACAGCTTCATGGCTTTCGGCAGACCCGTGGTGCCGCTCGAATAGAGCAGACAGGCGACGCTGTTGGCCAGCTCTTCGGGGTCGGTGATGCGACGCCAGCCCAGCTCCTGGTTCGAGATGGGGATCTTGGCGCCGCTGACGGCCTCGTACAGCTCCATGCGCCCCTCCCCCTGGTAGACAAGGACCTTGCTGGGAGGGATGCCCACCATCTCAGCCGCCGCTACGGCACTCGCCTTCGTGTCGGCGTTGCAGATGATGACATTGGGGCTGGTCTGCCTGAGCTGATACGCCAGCTCCTGGGGTGTCGCCGACGGGCTCGTCGACGAAAAGACGCCCTCGGCCACCAGGGTCCCGTAGAAAAGCAGCGGGAGCAGCACGTTCCCCGTCGAGATATTGAAAACAACATCTTTGGATGGCCCCTGTGCGCCAACCCCGTACTGGTCGCGCAGGACGCGGCCGATTTGCTTGGACTGGTGTCGCAGTTGGGCCTTGGTCAGGGAGATGGAGGGGTCTGCTGCATCCACATGGATGACTCTGTCTTCTGAGCCACAGCAGTATTCGGAATCTGTCGTGCCTGTGAGTCTCCTGCCGGGGAACCGGCTCTCAAGAGCCAGCATCTGGCAGGGAAGAGATACGTACCGAACAACAGCGTCAAGGTATCGAGGTTCGGTACAATGCCTGTCCGCGGCGACCGGTATATCGTGCCCTCGGACGTCTTCTCGATCACAGCAGCCATGGCGGAGAGACTGACAAGCAGAACTCGCTGTCCTTCCGGGAAAGTACGGATATAAGTATGAAAACGTCAGGTTGAGCCGGGGGTCGAGAGGCGCCGGATGACCACTGAGCCTTGGGCTCGCGAGGGATAGAATACACAGGGGGGAAAGGCTGTGGAGAACTCAAGACGGAACGCGGGCGACGACGGAAAACGAAAGGAAAGGCAAAACAAGGGATGGCGTTCAAGGTATATCTAATGGCCAGGGAGGTGTTGTTTAGAGTGCTGTTACCCCGGAACCAACCAGCCGCGGCGCGTGGGGAACGAGCCGTGTGCAATCTGGGCCCTGGAAGCCGGGATCAATTCTGCGACATGATGGGCGTCATCAAACCTGCCAAACTCAGTGCCGCCCGGGGGCGTTGGCTAGTTCTCCCGCAGTTGGCCAGCAGGTGATATGCCGAGTCTCACAATCAGACTCGCTGGTTTCAGCAATATTGACAGAGCTTCGCGCCGTTCACCCGCAACGTACTGCTGTACGCGCGACGGCGAGGCTGGCGTCTCCGGAATTTATCCCTGCCCAGGTGGCCAGGATCGGTTCCCCGCACCTCGATCATCAACGAACTAGTCGAGATCGCATCGAGAGGCGCCGAGGTGCCGAGGCGATATTTGGTCCAACTGCCCAGACAAGAACAGTTGCGGGGAAATTGCCGCTGGGCCCATGCGACTGCAATCCGTGTACACGGCTGCACGGGATGCTACGCAATCTTGTCTCGAAGTAGCAGGAGATTTAGACAGTACATCGATTACGCTGTGGCCAGATAACCGAACAGCACTCGAGTAGGCATACTAAGAGGAATAAGTCACATATTCATGCTCATATCCACAACTTTAGGACCCGAGGCTTGGCCGCTTTGCTATCCGAGAGCTGGCTCAGACTTGCCTTTACGACGTCATCGCTGGTGGCACATGGGCCCGGCCAATCCAAGGGTTACTGTAGACAGAAACGCGCGAGGAACGACGCCCTCATGTGAACATTCACTCAGCTCGGAAGTATCTGATGTATCATCATTGCCAGCCCCCCGGCAGCACTTGCCGTGCGGATAGAAATGCTCATCCCAGTGAGTGGATGGAAGCCGTACCCTTGAGACGGCCGGTCGTACTGCCCAGCTTCGCGGTGCGCGATCCGAATTGTATCTGCCCATGTCAGTTCAGTCGTAGCCCAGTACGGACACGTTGTTGTCACGTACCGCCCTTTTCTTTTCTCTCGCTATAGTGGGGAGGTGCAACTGGTCCGCCACAAGCCGCAGGACACGCTTTGCCGGCTCGATGGCGGCAGCATGCGCTGGATTGCCAAAGTCGCATTTTTCCCACACTGGAGTGGCTATCGCAAAGCGGACCAAGTCCTCGTCAAGGTATGGGAAGCGGACTTCTTTGCCCCAGTGCGCCAGGACGCGGTCGTCTCGTCCCAGGTTGCGGTGTCCAATGCGAGCAATGTCCAACTTTAGCTCATCAACGAGACCTTTGTACCCCTGCGTCTCGAAAGCCTTGGTATGGCGCGAGTACCCCCCGAACAGCTCATCGGCGCCCAATCCAGACAAGAGGACGCGTGCTGGCGTGCTTGCAACCGGAACCGAATCATCGAATTCGGTGGTCGCTGTATAACAGTTGCCTATGCCCCGCCCGGCGAAGTAAAGAGCCAGAGCGATGGACAAATCCATTTCTGTGTCATGGGGGTAGATGAGAGAGACAACCTGAGCTTTGTGGGCCATGGCTTCCTCGAACGGCACGTTGACCTGTCAAACGCCAGTTAGATGTGTCTGTGTAAGCCGCCGAGTTGCAGCAGGTTGCTCACAGCAATAAACCGCCAGAACCGCGAGGGGCATGCCGTTTTCAGCTCCGCAAATGCTTTTCGTCCGGTCTGCCGGTCCGGGCACTTTTCATAGCTGTCGTCGGCCCCGCCACCACCCTTGTGTTGTGCCGCAACACGTGGGTTCTGAAAGGCAACATTGATGAGGTCTATTCCTTGCGAGCCAGGCAGCAGTTGGTCTGCCAGTCTCGCGAGAACAGTGCAGTCCAGTCCGCCAGAAAACAGTATGGCCACCCGAATATCAACAGAAGCGAGGGTGTCGGCAGAAGTAGGAGGCTCGGGGATACCAAGCACCCGTAGTTTCATGGCTTCCGTCATATACTGGCGTAGCAATTTAACGGACGGCGTTTCAAAGTCGAGCTTTTCACCACCCTCCGGAAGCGCCATGTTGAACATACCAACACCCGAGACCTACCGTGATAAGCTTCCAGATATGTCGCCGAAGAATGGGTGGGAGCGTTCTGGTACTTACCAGATCGGCTCCCTGGGATGGCATCCAATCGTGCCGGGAAATCTGGACTTCCAGTAAAGGCTCGCCCACGGCTGCAGGTGTTGAAAGGAGCGCCATGGTGTAGAGGCCATCGGCTTGGACTTCGTTCCAGTCGCGGCTGGGCACGCCGGCGATGCTGGACAAGGCAACTGATTTGCCATCCGGTGCCTGGTTCAGAAGCAAGGACCGTCGACCAAGACGATCGCGACCAAAATACAGGCACTGGCCTGGAGCGTCGAAATACAGAAAGGCGAAGGGCCCCTGTATGCTTCGCAAGACGCTAAGAACGTGATTCTTCCTGGCGGTGTGCCCGGTGTCCTGGGTGTGTACAAGCCTGTTGAAAATGGCCTCCCCGTCGTTGCCCTCGACGCGCTGACCATCGAGCTTCCAGGCCTCGCCATTCCAGCAGAAGACAGATCCTGATTGGGTGTCTTCAAACGGCTGTTTGGCAACATGATCGCCGCGCAGTGCCAGTACAGTCGACGTGAATTTGAGGGTGGTGTGCGGCAGTTGCCGTTCTGCCACTCCGAGATGATCCGGCCCGCGATCAGTCAATGACTGCTGGAGGTTCTTGGATAACTCGGCCGCATTGTTGACGGAGATGGTGGCGTGAATGCCGCACATTATACTCTCGATACGGTGGTTGGTGTATGCGACGAGTAGGATGAGCGCCAAATAACACAGTCGTGGGCCAAAGCAATCGCGCGGCGCGCCAAAAAACCACCCGCCGCCGTTCGCAGGCGCCAGCTGTCAATTCCAGACTATGTCACTTTCGAACAACTGCTCACGGCTGGCGGTTCCACAGGTGTCTGGTCGCACCGCTATTATATATCATTCTGGACATTGCCTGCGAACTTTCGTGTCACCCGATGGAAACCCATGAAACACCACCACGTGAATGGAGTGCAATTAGCCCGAGGGCCATCCATGCCCTTCCCAAAACCTGTGTTTTTGCTAGACCAATGACGAGCCGTCTTTGGTCTGACAGTAAACCATGCTATTATCCCTTGCGTGTGTTATCCTCGTCCACCGCTGCTTCGCCAGCCAGCGTACGCTCTCGGTTCTTTTCAACCTTGCCCACGATGCCGGTCCCGCGAAAAGCGAACCAAGTCAGGACAACGCAAATGAACGAAATAGCAACGTTAAACCAGTTGCCGATTCTCAGTCCCGTCAACGAAGGCTCATCCCACAGCTCCACCTTGCCAGCATGCTCCACGGGGACGCCTCGCTCCCGTGCCATGATGGACGTTTGGAGGGCGGTAGTGATGGCGAGCCCTATTGAGCGGCTGATCTGCCCGGAGGCGTTGATAAGGGCCCCCCCTAGCGCTTGGTCCTCGGGCGGGAGAGACTCGGAGGTGAACAGCGTCAGGCATGGCCACGCAATGTCCGCCCCGGTCACTGCTAGGAGCATGGCGGGGAGGCCGTACGCAAAGTATGACGTGTTGGAAGGTATGGGTACGGCAAAGAGCAAGCATGCCAACCCCATCGACGCGTTACCAATCATGAGCAGAATGCAAGTCGACACCTTGGATATGAGATGAGACACCACAAAAGCGACGACCACGCCGAAGATGCCGGTGGGTAAGAAGCGGAGGCTCGTTTGCAACGGACTCAGGCCCTGGTAGTCCTGGTAGAAGAAGGTGGCGAATATCATCCAGTCGTTGAAGGCAGCACAAAACAAGGCCATCAAGAGAATGGCCGTGCTGAAAATACCACTGCGGAAGATGCTGACCTTCATCAACGGCGGCCGTGCCGTGTGCTTTTCCTGGTACCACTGCCAGGCCGCAAACGTGCCGACCAGCAGCAGCGCGATCACCATGAGCATGTATATCCAGACCGTGTGCCAGCCCACCACATTTCCCTCCGTCAGGGCGAAGAGCAGGGCCAAGAGACCAGCGGTGATCAAGAAACCGCCAAGCCAGTCGACCGAGTGGGCAAGGGACACGTTCTGCTTTCGAATCATAACCTCGGAGGGCGGCGGAGGGGGGATGAAAAAGAGGCCGGCAACCGTGACGGCTATGGCGACCCCGGCACACGCCCCGAAAACCCACTTCCAGTTTGCGTACGAGGCGATGAAGCCGCCGAGCAAGTTCCCGAAAATGGCACCGAGGGGCGCGCCAGCAGCTAGACACCGCGTCGTGGTCAACGACGGGAAATCAGTCGGATGAGGCCGTCACTTACTATAAGCACTAAAGGCGTAGTTCTTGGCCTTCCCGGGTGGGAAGGTCACGCCCAGGATCCCAATGGCCGTGGGCACGTTGGCGGCGGCGCCCTGCTCCGATCAGCTCGCGCGCAGCAGGAGAGAGCACGAAAGGCACTCACCATTCCTTGCAGGCCCCGGAAGAGATCGAAAGCGATTTCGTTCGGCAGGAAAGGGTTGACGATCATGGTCACGGCCATGAAAGCGCTGCCGAGGATGAAGATGATGCGCTTGCCGAACAGATCCGCGATGCGGCCCCACAGCAGCAAGAAGCAGGCGAAAGTCAACGAATACGCCGAGATGATCCACTGGAGCCGGCTCTCGGGGATGCCGAGCTCTTTGCCGATGGTGGGCAGGATGACCACCATGGCTTGGGCCGATAGCGTCTATGCGGAGGAATCAGCCGAGCGAAACCCGTCTCGTCGTGACCTGACTAACGTTGAGGAAGCTCGCACCCGTCACGGTTGCCACCAGTGCTATGCATCGCGCTTTGGAGAACGGCAACGCCCTCTCGCCTTCGTTATTCCCGGTCGAACCCCCGCCCGTCGAGATGGAAGCTACCGCCTCGACTGGCCTTGCCGTGTCGCCGCCTGGGTAGCCGGGAGACTCTGCCTTTTCCTTGTCGGTGGCCCCGGGTTTGGGACGCCGAGGCTGTTGTTCGATCATTCTGGCCGTTGAGTCAAGGGTCGTTTCGTCGCCGCGGCTTCGCGAGAGAAAGGCGCGTACTTTTCAAGGAGGGGGGAACGCAAGGGGGTTGGTTCCCCTAGAAGAATGCCGCGGCCTCAGATCCGCTTTCAACGGAAGTATAGATGGAGGCCGAGCTTGCCCCCTTACGGCTCCAGGCCTCCCAAGCCCAGGCAGGGCCTCGTCATGAATGCAGTCGCTTTTCGGCGTCAGGTCCTCACACGCCAACCGAGTATGGGATCAAATGGCTCGTCTTGACTAGCAAGCAATGCTTAACCGGCTTACCGGGCGGGACCCGCGGGCACCGCTTCTACGAATTCGGTGTTGAAGAGCTTCCCGTCAAGGGTTGGTCGGGTGCTGACCGGTGCTGACTGGAGCGGAGCCTCAAGAGCTGGGGCTCTTTCGGCTATTCCCATGGTGATGGGGAAATGTTGGCTTTCTCACGACTTCTTTGCCGTTAGACCGATATGGAGGCACGCACAGGGACAAGCGTTCGGCCGTTTATTTGCCCTCTACCCCCCATCGTCACCAAGATATTCAGCCCGTGACGTTGTCACGGAAAACCATGGCAGGAAGGACTTCAAGACGAGCGCGTACAGGTCCAACAAAACTGGCAACCATCACAAAATTTCACTTGGAATATATACACTCCTGTACATGCAGTGGTGACTCACTGCCCACAATAAGCACGTACCTTGTCAACCTGCCATCCATCAGCCCCGACTTGAAGGTAAGTTCCGTGGCTACTCGCGCCCTCGGCCTTTCTCCAAGCGCGAAGGAACCCTGCCCGCCTTCTCTTGAGCTCGGCCGCCGTGGAAAGGGAGTGGGGGCCGCGTGCGAGCAAGCCAACAACCGCGGGCCACGATGCCGAGCAGCATCAGCGCGATCCCATAACTCGGCTTTACGAAGACGTGGCCCGGGCCGGCCCCCTCACTCGCTCGGGTCCGGATCGACCTGACGGCGCTGGCCATCTCTTCGGGACCGTAGATCGGCATACACAGGCACTGCCCCCCCCGTATTCCAGGCCGCTCGGGCTGGCGGCGGGGTCGAGGTAGACGACGCAGCCTGTGACAGCGGACCGGGCCACCGTCGGTACGACGGGGAGCGACGTGTAGGTGAGCCCAGACATGGTGCCGGGGTGAACCGGGGCGGGTCAGGTTGCGAGCCGGCCCGGGAGCTAGACTATATAGTAGGCTGAAGCTGAAGAGGAAGAAGAAGCACTCGGAATACCCGAGTAGTGGTGGCGATGACCATAACGAGGGTCGCTAATCTAAGTGTACGTTTGGCATCTTTCATCACTTGAGAACGCGCCATGTCACAACGGACGCATGGTCCTGCTATTTCCTTGACGTGATATTGCATAGGCGCCACGTAATCGACCTGCGGCTGCCGGTAAGGGCGAGACTACGCTCTCTTTGTTTCTCTTGCAGGCCTTGAGCGCGAACCTCCCAAGGGACAAGGGCAGGGACCCCAAGCACAGGTTCCAAGTGGCTGGAGTGGCAACTCCCAGGAAATACCCTAGCAGGCCTCTTTGACAGCCTGAGAAGAACAGGGGATCGGATGCCGGAGGTGTCCGGCTAGACGAAGCAAGCAGCCTTGGCCGACCAATGTCGCTTTACGTACCGCACCCATACATGCCCCTCACTTCCAAAGAACCACCAGGATGCGCCCCCCCACATTCGGCGGCCGCGAGACGCGACCCATGGGAGCTGCTGAGACTGCCTGTTCGGGCAAAGGCCGAGCCTGCCAACCCGGCCTTGCAAGCCCGGCAAACGCCGTTCCCACGTGGCCGCCCCGGGGCGGGTTCCCGTCCACATGTTAAGCATAAGCAGAGAAGGCGGAACAAGGCGCGGCGTTGCGCATGGGGACGGAGATGGTGATTACTATCCGGTATGATACATGTATGCCTGCCGAGCGGCGGGCCATCACGGCCGCAGCGAGTCGACGTATTCCCGGACCAGGTCCTCGGCGTTCCGGTCCCGGACCAGGCCCAGGCGGTCGGGCGTGGCCGGGTCGAAGTCGCGCGGCCAGCTGCGCAGGATGCGCTCCAGCTCCGGGTCGGTCTCCTCGCGCAGCAGGGCGAGCTTGTCGGCGCCGCCGATCTTGGCGAGGCCGTCCATGAGCTCCTGGACGCTGGCCGAGAGGCCGGGGAAGTTGATGTGGCGGATGTGGCGGGGCAGGGCGTCGCTCGGCAGCCGCAGCACGCGGACGAGGTTCTCGATGGTGCCGCTGGGCGAGCAGATGTAGGAGCGGAAGGCGCGGTCCCTCAGCGGGAGCACGCAGACCTCGCCCTTCATGGGCTCGCGGATCATGCCCGACAGGAAGGACGAGGCCGCGTGCGAGGGCGCGCCCGGCCGCACCACCAGCGTCGGGAAGCGCACGATGAAGGCGTCGATGAAGCCCTTGCGGTGCATGTCGTTGACCATGACCTCGGTCAGGTACTTGTGCGCGCCGTACGTGCCCTCGGGCGTCGGGGTCACGCTGTCCGTCACCACGGGCGGCAGCGGCTGCCCGTACACGGCCTGGGAGCTCGAGTAGACGACGCGCACCCCGGGGCTGCGCTGCCGCAGGGCAAGCAACAGGCCCCGCACGCTCTCGACGTTGACCTTCATCGACAAGTCGTAGTTGGCCTCGGAGCCGGCCGACATGATGCCGTGGAAGATGAAGATGGCGTGGAGCGGTTGCGCCGCCTCGAGGAGCGCCTCGACAAAGGCCGGCTCACAGATGTCCCCCTTCATACAGACGGCATTCTCGGGGTGCTTGGCGCGCTTGGGGACGGCGGGCTCGACAATGTCCGTCATGATCACGCGGTACCCATCGTTCAGGAGCCTCTCGGCCAGCATGGGCCCGATGAGACCGCCGGCACCGGTGACGATGATGTTCTTGGGGTCGGATGCCATTTTCGGTGTTTGCCTTTTCTCCCTGCCGAGGGTCAGATGGCCCAGCCCGGGTCAAGGCCAGAAGGGGCCCGCGCAGTTTATACCACGGGCGTCCGTCCGTCTCGAGAGCAAGCTGTCCTCGAACGGGAGGGTGCCCCTCTCACAACACGCCGGTGCTGCGACGATGGGGTCGTTCCGAGAGTGGAGGGAGCTAGTCGCGTCTCGCGCCTAGTGCGTGCGGGGAGATGTATGCCTCCAGATCCTACGAGTAGTTACTGCGTACTGGTCCGCCCAAGGACCCGTCTCGCCGCCATATGCGCGCTCCCGTTGATGTCACGACGGGGCTTCGGTACGAGCAGACATACAACGCCTTTGACCCTCGTTCATGGCCCGACACTCTAACCGGGAACCAACCGCGGGAGGGGGCGTATCCGACCAAGACCACGTAACTACGCGAGCCAAGACGTGCTCGTGTAATCAGTAGTGGTATGCCTGCTCGAGAACCCGGCATCGGGATGTGTGGGCTTCTGCAGCCCCACCTCCCGGTAGTGGGCGGCCTTGCGATCCATGGTTATTGGAACACTTGGACGAAGCCGACGAAAAGAGTTGATAGCCGATGTATTGCTTAGTTGCATATCTTTATACCCCCCTGCTTTGGGGAGGGGGGGGGGGGGGGTGGCCTTGAGCTCTAGGCTCTAAAAGTTCCTATGGGCAAGCCCGTGGCGTTGATCGAATCCATCTCAAGGGCGTGCGCGCCCCCTTCCAAACACCGTTTCCACCGGCCCTTGATAGATCACGGATCGCATGCCCGCCCCCGGGGGAATATCGCAACTGGAACGAACCTGACGGGAAAGCAGGGTGGCCGCAATTGCTCGGGGGCGTCATCTTGATCGCGCCAAGCTTCCGAACGCTGCACCAACTGCTGGTGGGGGGGGGAGACGGATAAAATCTCGATCAGGGGAGCCACTCACGGCGCCGACCAACGCCCTCGGGTTGAGGTGCAAGCGATGGCATCGGTCGCTCGGTTAGCCAGGGCCCCAGGCCGGGCAGCATCGTTCGGGCCGGCGAGGAAGATGCTAGGCTTGCCGAGAAGCCGCAGCTCAAGAAGCTTTCGGCCATTCCCCGTTGTCTCTGCGGCGACGGCTGGCCGCGTATCATCGTGGCGTGGCTTCACTACGAGTGGGATTCGACGGCACGAGGAGCAGTCCTTCGAAGAATCCCAGCCGTCCGTAAATGGTAAATCAGAGCCGCTGCGAATCTTGTACTGCGGCTCGGATGATTTCTCTATTCCGCCCCTCGAGGCCCTATGGAGTGAGCATCGCCGCAATCCGAAGGGGATCGAGAAAATCCAGGTCCTGGTACGGCCCGGGAAACCAACCGGGAGGGGGTACAAGACCATTCGCGAGCGTGAGTCTGGCGCCCGCGGGGCTTCGTCGGTCCGCCCTTGATACGAGGGAGGATAGGCAAGACCAGAGAGTCCGGCTAATGGCTTTGCAGCACCCATCAAGGAGCTGGCGGTGAAACTCGGCCTGGAAGTCATCGAGAGAGATACCTTCACCGGCTGGCAGGTATGTTGTCCAGACACCGGAGATTTCGGCTGGGCCTCGGGGCCGCCGTGCCAAAACCATGGGCTCAAATTTGTTTGCAGATGCCCCCCGACGTCAACCTGATCGTGGCCGTGTCTTTCGGGCTCAAAGTGCCCAAGAGGCTGCTCTCCCAGGCCAGCTACGGCGGGCTCAACCTGCACCCGTCGATGCTGCCGGACCTGCGCGGGCCAGCCCCGCTCCACCACGCATTGCTGCTGCGGCGCGAGACGACGGGGGTGACGCTGCAGACACTGCACCCCGAAGAGTTCGACCGAGGCGAGATCCTGGCCCAGACGCCCCGGAACGGCCAGTGGGTTATACCGCCGGACGCCACGGTACCGTCAATGGTCAGGGCCCTGTCCGGCATGGCGGCGGGGATGCTCGTCGACAGTCTGCGGAAGGGGCTGCACACGGGGCGTGTCGACACCAAGGACCGCGGCTGGCTAGATCAGCTGGCCCCGGCGGCCCAGCCGCCCCTCGCCGTCGCCCCGAAAATCACGACCGAAGACCGCAGGCTGGTCCCGCTGAACGGGAGCTTCCCGGAGCTCGATGTGGACAGCGTGGCCGTGCGGCAGCGCGTCGTTGGGCCCCTTTGGTTTGTGACCAAAGCCGGCTCGCAACGCGTCATCATCGACGAAGCCTCCCTCGAGCCGATGCCGCCGTTCCTCGCCTTGACGCCCGCGTCCCCCGTCCTCCCTGAAGAACGGGAGCCCATATCAGACAAGGAAGCCGCCGCTACTCCTCCAGGGGAGCCAGAGGAGGAAGGATGGCCACCGCGTGTGGTCCGTTTCCATCGCTGCAAATCGCTCGCAGAAACGGGCAACCAGAGTCGGGAGCACGACGTGTGGTTCTTCACCACGGAGAGAGGACATCTATATCTCATGGAAACGCCAAAAGAGGCAGAACCGCGGTGCTTTCTTGTCGCGGGCCTCAGGATCCGAAGGCTGAAGATTGCGGGTTCCCCATCCGGGAGGGCCAATGCTATCTTCAAGCAACTCCCTGTCTCCGACGAAGGTTGCCAGGAGACACAGGCATACTACGCTGATACATTCGAGCGCCGGCTAGTGCCTACAGAACCCGCTGTCAGTCCGGTCAGGCCCAAGTACGAATATGTACCTATGCGTGGAAACGATTCTTGATTGAGCTGTGGAGTACCGGACGGAAGCCATCATGTACAAGTACAAAAGCCATAAGGTGTGCACTCCAGAAGGGGGCATCCGGATTCAGCGGAATAGCAGCACACACCACTACACAACAAACTTGGAGCCCAATGCCCATAACCAATCACACGGGGAAACACACCGCCACAATATAGATTACAAGGTCGATTGGCTCTATTTCGTGTCGAGCCAAGGCCTTTTGGCGTATTGTAATGTTACATTGGTGAAGTTCCCGGATCACCATACACGGGGTGAGCTTGCCGCCACGTGCTAAACCCCAGAAGAGTTTGCTCATATCTCGTAATCATGTATCCCAACCAACGTGGCCCAACTCACCACGAACCAGGAGGCAGCCGGAGATGGCGTTTCCTAAGTCACTGCGGCGGGTACTGGGTGGGGAGGTGGCTTCGAGCCGCGCGCCGACTCAACGGTTTACATGTTCTTGTGGTCCTTGTCATCGACCGAACTGCCGGCGCTCGAAGAGCTCTCTGTCTTGGTGAGCATATCATCCTCCTCAACCTCGGGGCCGTGGAGGCTCTCCTCGAAGACGGGATCAGGCTCGTTGACCTCAAACTTGGTCTTGAAGTCAAGGAGGTGGTTGGAGTAACCGCTGCTGTTGGATCGGCGACGGGCATTGGTGAACTTGAACTGTTCGTCGACAATCTCCTCGCCAGGCGGGCCCCTGGGAATAGTGAGCAACTCGTCATACAGCTAGATAGGAAGAGCTGCATGCCAGGCAGGAAGACGAGTCGACCACGGGGCAAAGCAGCGAGAGTAAAGCAACGACTTACCAGTTGCCACGGCCACCTCCGTTCTTCTTGGTCTTCTTGGGGTCAACGCCGTCGAAACCGCTCTTGGCGAAGAACTTGGGGAGGTTTTCATGAGGGAAAGCTGTACCCTCGGCCAGGCCAGCGTGGTCCTTCTCGTTGTACTTGTGAGATCGAGTCACTAAAAGATGTGGCATCGCGTCAGTATATCTGGTACACACACACGCGTGACCAAGCCAAAAAAGGGGTGGGATTAGGAACCGTCCGCATGATCAATAATGCAAGGCAACGGGCAAGATGCAGTGGACAAGACGAAAGCACATCGATAACGTCGTTTTTGTAAGGATTGGATAGTGGGGGGTTAAGGTGCTGGAGGCTCAAGGCAAAGCGAAAGGACTCTTGGGACGAGCAGGCGGGGCAGAGCCAGATGAGGGTGACGCAACAGGACCGTCGGGACTTACTGTTGTATGGCTGGATAACGAGATGGGCGAGATGGAACGTGGATGCGAGAGCAGTATTGGTTGGAAGATATGGCAACGAGAGATGGAAGAGGGTCGGTTGGATGATGGATGGATGAGAAGAAGTGATTCCCGAAGTTGGGTGTTTCGGAATGAGGAGAGGGGTGGGAAGATGGAAACGGAAGGTCAAGAGCAGAGTCGAATTCCGTTTGGGGTCGGGTGGTTGATATGGGGGAGCCCCAGGAGAGCGAGACGAGGAAGGTGGGGGTGTTGGCGTTGCTTTCTTTGGACGGAGGGGACGGACGGAGGGGATGATGGGACGAGAAGTCGTCCCTGTTAGTCTCCAATCTAGGCTGCCAAGAGCGGGAGACAGGCAGCTATGTAGGCTGGGAGGTACTGCAGCTACGGGTGTAGGCAGGAAGTAGGTTGAGGTGACGGGATGCACACGGTGATTATTAGTGGTGTAAGTCGACTTGGGGGGAGAGAGTTGGGGTCGCGGCACTAGCAGATGGAGGGATGATGATGGTGTGTGGTGAAGTGGTGGTCCCAAAGAGCTCTCTGTCTTGGAAGCTGATGCTGAGGCAGACCGATTGGCGATGACGGGGGGGGGGGGGAGTCCCCTTCTTTATCGGCATTGGTCAATGGGGGAATGGAAGCATGGAGAATGGAGGGCATCGGCTTGCTGTCCTCTCTCCCCAAGGAGGCACCGATGGATGTTGGGTCATCAGCGTGGAGGTCGGTCAATGGATCGAGGCTGGGTGGAATGAAGCTCTGCCGTCCCGGCTCCATGGGGAGAACCCGCAACGGGGGGACGGCGCTCAGGTGGGGCAATTTGGGGAGGGTTGTCAGGGAGTCGCGTGACCAGTCGCGCAACCTCATCTGATCATGGCGCGGGAGGCTGTGAAGAGGTACCCATCCCAGTACATGTCTGCAGTGCCCCCTGCAAACCGGGGCTGGAATACGTCTCCAGCTGCGAATCTCCTCTCCAGCGACGGCTGTTCCAAGGCTATGATGTACCTGCCACCCCTCTCCCAGCTGGGCCCGCCGCAAGCCCGGCTCTCCGATTCCACGGACGTTGGCCCTTGATCGTACCAGGTGCGCCAACTGTCTGCGGGCTGGGCCCTGGTTGCATCTTGCCTACCTACGGACCGCGGGGGGCGGATAATGACAACCTAATGGGCTGGGAGGGCATCGAGGGGGCCTCGTGACTCGTCACGGCGGGGGTCTGGGTGCATGGCGCAAGGGGAAGGAAGGGGAAGAGCAAGTGCGAAGCCTGGCAAGCCTATTATGCGTATACGTAATCCCCAAGCAAACCAAGCTTGCGCCGCAAAGTCCGTAGTTTCTGTTTACGCTTGCCAACGATCGGTTTGACTGGTCTGTTGGCGTCGGGGTCCTACCAACCATTGAAGCCAACAGCAACCCCCTCCCCCCGGGCGGGGGCACCCGGCCGTTACGGATACCAACCGGTGCCAATCCTGGTTATGAGGATTGGCACGGCCGCGTTCTTGCTGGCTCCCGCTACGGCGAGTCCCATGGTGTTCTTCTTGGGGGGCAAACACCACGATAGTACCCGAGAAAACGATGCCGTCTAGGTTTCTCTGTGCCTCCGCGGCGCGGTCGGGCATTGGGCGTGTGATGCAGTCCGGGACGCAAGAAACGATTGAAGCTTCTGAGGCCCCCTCGAACGTCAGCTACGCGGGGAAGTGGGCCGCGCTAGTTCGGTACTACCATGTTGCACGATGCGGTATCTACACATGTACATGTAAATCCCTGCTCCCGACGCTCCCCTGCAACTGCGATGACACCCATTTTTCAGTCCCTGCTTGCCGGCCTCTATGCCTGCAAGGACTGCTTTCTCTGCGACTCTGCTTGGCAGCTCGAAAGGACGGGGTTTTACTACCCCCCTCCCTCCTTACTAAGGTGCAGCCTCCTCCGCGGCGGCAATGCTAGAACGGCCAGCGCGGTTGCGATCTACGAGAGCGGAGCGCGCGGAGGCAAAGCGCATTGGCGGACGCTCCCAGTCACTCGCTCATCGTGCAGGTCGCACCAGATGGCAGGGGCATGCAATACTGACGGCGCGCCCCATTCTCGAGGCCGACTGACTCGCCCGCCGAAACGGATCGAATGGGACCTGTCGTTGATGAGCCATTTCCGCTGTGTACGTGGTATCACATTGTCGAGATTCATCATCCACGGGCCCAATCACGTAAGCGCAGGCGTGGCCAGAGTTCAATGATTCCCTGCGGCTGGTGCTTCCAGCTTCCAGGCCTTCCGAGCCCCTCGAAAAGAAAAGGCCGAGAAAGAGGAGACCAGGCCGCAGGGCCACAGCCGGCCGTCGACGGGGAGAAATCTGAGCCTGCGCCTGGTCCCGAGGAAGGCTGCTGCTTATGTACTCATTCACCCCGCGGGCCAGGGACTCTTCGCCGCGCGCCAATCATGACAATGCGAACGCATTACCTTATTGCCCTGCACGTCTTCGCCCCCCATCGCACCGATATCGGATCTGATAAGGAACTACGGAGATGCGCCTCTTGGGGCCAAATTTTCGCATTTGGTCCAAGGCTGGAGGGTCGCGGCCCAATGACTGCTCCGTTCCTCTGGCTATTTGTAAGCAATCTGATTCGCTGCCCTAAGTCTGCTGTGACGTTGGTAACTTCGTTTTAATCATTTGCCCGGCCTGCGTTGCGCCGCTCGCTATCGTGAACATTTGAAAATACGAGACCCCTCCATTTCACATTCTGCCCCTCCCTCTCCGGACGCAAGGCCCAAAACCGCGCCCCGCCACCCTTGCAATCTATTGTTGTTGCCATCACCCCTCCAGCCCCAGTTGCTTTAATACGACGACGACGACGACGACGACGGCAACTCGAAAGTACCAGAATCTTTCGCCGCCATCTCGTGCGCCTGCACCCCCCCTCTCCTTAATCGACCGCCTACCATGTCGCCGGCCACGGTCACGATAGACGCCACGGACGACTTCGTCGCTCCTTCCACCGCGACCCCCCAGAATGGCGCGTCGGCCGCCCGTACCCTGTTGCTTGCCCCGCCGTCCATCGCTAGCCACGAGGAGAAGCTGCGCGATGTCCTTGCGGCCCACGACCGATCCGTCACCGACCTGCAGATGCTCGACCGCCTCTCGGCCGGTCTCGTCTCGCTGCCCGACGCCACCTACGACCTGATCCTGGTCCTGACCGACGCCGACGGCACCCGCGCCGAGTCGTCGCTGCTGCTCAACCGCCAGGTCTTGGGCAGGATCGTGCCCGCCCTCCAGGTGGGTGGCCACCTGCGCGCGCAGGACGGCTCCCTGGCCCCGGGCAGCGGCGGCCCCGACGCGCGCGAGGCCGTCCTCGCCGGCCTCGTCGCCGCGCCTGACGGCTTCGCCAAGGCCCACGACGCCGAGGAGGCCGTCCCCCTGAAGCTCGCCTTTGGCAAAAACAAGAAAAAGAGCGCCGCCGGCCCGGCCGTCGACAGCGTGGCGATCCACCAAGCGAACGGCGCCGACAAAACCCTGGACATGAAGCCGGCGGCGGCAAAGCCGGCGGGCGTCGGCTTTGTGGATTTGAGTGACGATTTCGACGTGCCCGACGACGACGACTTGATTGACGAGGACACCCTGTTGACCGAGGAGGACCTGAACAAACCCTTAGCCGTCCGTGAGTCTCAACCGGCCATCCTTTTGCTTTGGGAGGAGACCCCTTTACTAACAACGCATAGCTGCCGAGTGCGTACCGAGAGTGGGCAAGCGCCGCCGCGCCTGCAAGGACTGCACCTGTGGCTTGGCTGAGAAGATAGCGGCCGAGGACGCGAAGAAGCGGGCGCAGGCCGACTCCCAGCTGCAGGCCATGAAGCTGGACGCCGGCGATCTCAACGAGGTCGACTTCACGGTCCAGGGCAAAGTGGGGTCGTGCGGTAACTGCTCGCTAGGGGACGCGTTCCGCTGCGATGGATGCCCCTACATAGGCATGCCTGCTTTCAAGCCCGGCGAGGAGGTCAGACTGCTGAACAACGATGTACAGCTCTGATCGGGGTGGCTTGGTGTTGTAGGACGGCCGGGCCTCCCGCGGGCTCGGATGTTTGGGTTTGGAGTTTTCTTCGCCATCATGACTACTTTGTAGAACAGCATAGGAAAAGCATATGATATCCCGGGGCATTGGTCCCCCCAACCAATCCAACATACCGTTGATTTTTGTCCCTTATTGGTCTACAGGCGAGCGAGCCGGCACATCATCGTTTTCTCCGAGGAGTGACCATTCGTGCAGCTATATGTAGCATGCGACCCCGTTGCGCATTTGCGGCGCCTGCTCTAACACCTAACGTCTGCTTCCACAGCCAGTGATGCGACGACGGGTCAAGCATTTTCTGCTGCCCGTGGTCCAGTGGCCATACTCTCCGGCCAAGAAGATGTGCAGAATCAGCCCCTGCAAACCCACTGATCGATGGTCATCAGCTTCATGGAGCGCTGCGACGTGTCGCAATTTTCCCACTCCTGGGCTGCATTCTTCGCGCGCGCGCCCAGCCTATGTCAGCCTCCTTCTCGTCCTTTGCCTACCGGACGTGTCGTTCTCCCGGAAAAAGCCCCTGCGTTTACACCCTCAAGATAACCCCGAGGTTTTTGCCTCGTCAAAGTAGCGCCTAGACGGAAGCACTCCGATAAGCAGGCTTAAATTCGCCGCAGGTGCTCCTTCATGGCCTCCCCACACTTTCTCAGGGCATCGCTGCCCTCGTCGATGTGGCCCGTCAGCTCAAGGCTCAGGCCCTTCAGCTTGTTCAGCTTTTGAGTCAGGCGGCGGAGCTCAACATCGTGCTTCTCGCAGCCCCACGAGGGTTGCTGCTCCAGACGATCGCGCAGGCGCCGGACCTCAGCCTCCTTGGCGGCCAGGCGCCGGGCCTGCTCCGCCATTTCGGCCTGCTGGGCCGCGACCCTTGTCTCCAGCGCCTTGTGTGCCTTTTTGTCGCCCACAAGCTTCCGGAGCAGCTTGAGCTCCTTCTCGCGGCTCTGGCCCTGAATCGCAGCCTCGAGACGCTCGACGTGCTTGGCCAGTGCCAGTACTTCGTTCGGAGCCTCGATCATGCCGTCGAACAAGGTGGGTGCGTCTGTTCGAGCAACAACAGGCTGGCAAGTGGTGCTCTCAGAGACCGTGCTGATCTCGGCGACGGGCTTTGGCGGAACATCCGCGGCAGGTCTGTCGGCAGGCTTCTTATCCGTGGTCTTGAGCTCCTTCTCCCTAGCATCAAGTTTCATGTTCATGATATCGAACTGCTTCTGCCACTTCGTCAGATCTCCGTGCATGATCGCAAGTTGCTCATTCTTGTGCACGATCATCCTGTCCCTGGTGGCAAGGTCTTCGAGAGCCTTGTCGTGATCGTCTTTGTACTTATTGACAACATCATGCTGGGCCTCGAGCTTCGTCTTGTAGTACTCCAAACCCTTGGCGTCGCGCTGAATCTGTCCCTGTGATTCTCTGTGGCATTGCTGTGCCTTGCTGAGTTCGTTTCGCAGGTTTTTGGTCTTTTCCTTCTCGGCGAGCAGCTGAGAGTGAGCAATCTCATTCTCCTGCATCAGTCGCTCCTGAATCATTGCACGGTGGTCGTTGCGGTCTGCGTTGTTCGGAATATCCACCTGGATTCCGTTGTCACGCATTGTGTACTTGATTGACTGTAACGTGCAAAGTCTTGTGGTGAGGGCCTGGGTTCGCTCGTTCGACTGTGTCAAGGCCTCGACCAGCTTGTTTTTCTTGGCCGTCTCTTCCTGCGCCTCGGTTTGGAAACTCTCGTTCTCGAACACCAGGCTAGCGAGGCTCTCCCGCAACTTCCGCTTTTCGTTGACATCTTGACTATGCCGCTCCCAGGCGTCGTCACGCGCCCTTTCAAGCATTCGGTGGCGACTTTTACACAGATCATGGGTGGTATCGGGGAATTGTGCGGCCTGGGCGGCAAGCTCCTGGGCTTGAATACGTTGACCCCTCTCGAAGCGGACATCGACATCATACATCTTCTTCAGCTGTCCACAGTAGGTTTCGTAGAGCATTTGGGTTTTCGCTTCGTGTTGGTGCTTCAAAGCGGCATTTTCCCGCTTCAGATCGTCGATTTCCTTGATAAGGGCGGCGGTCCCATCTCCTAGGGCGTGAGACAAATTCATGCCACTGGGGCTCTTGTTGTTGTCCTCACCTGAGAACTATAGATGTGGTGGGATATCAGATTATGTCTGCGGAAAGCACGACGGAGCTGCCAACGCGAACACTTACCTCCAGATTCCGTGTGCCATCCTCGCGGGGAGCGTGGAGAAACGAGTGTTCTTCGGAGAGCCTGGGAGCTTCTGGAGTTCGATCAGCTTCAGAGACCCGATGAGTCTCGTCGGACGGACCACAGTTCTTGTCGGATACGCTAGCCATCCTGACAGATCTAGCCGTCTTCTTTGTAGGCCAGCCTCAGTGACTGCAGAAAGGATATGACGTGTTGCTGGATCTCCGGGGTATGAAACAAACACTGTTGCTGCCTGGATGTTTCTGTTGATGTTGGAAAGTGGGTGACTGCATGGTACCTATTTCTTTTCTCCGGAGGGCCACAGGCCTTCAGGCATCCGCTAGAAGAATCATGCCAGTAGACAGCCGGTTGACGGCAGGTGCGGTAAAGGACAAGGGGCGTCCTTCCTTCATTGTACCCAAAGCGGCAGAGGCCTTTTTACTTCCCCTCCAGCAGTGAGCAATACATCGGGAGACCTGATATTCGGGTACCCTTAAGAATGCCAATGCTCGCCGGAACCGCCCCGTGCTTCTGGAATGTATGTGAACACAGGCTTGGATTTCTGTAATATTTTACCCTCCAAGTACGTTGGAGTGCTCGATTCGATGTATAGCGAGGCGATTCTGAGAATGCGGTTAATGTCTGGGCGGTCTGTACGGAAACTCCCCTCTGTCAGCTTCCTTCCGACGTTCCTGTGGCGTAGAGAGTTAAGATGGCTGGCAAGCACAGGGCCATATCAAGCATCCCGTTGGTATAACAAGGGGCTTTCAAACCCGGATGGGTAGAGCAGCAGTGCCACTGGCCAAGCTTGAAAGCCCCCAGGTCAGAGTTTCCGTTGGTGTAGTATGACGGAATCTTGAAATCGCGGCGTGCCGTACCATGATAAGTCGTCCGCGTCTAGCCGGACAGCTCGCCTGGTCGACACATCTCAAGCAATCTGACCAATCCAGCCTATGCATTGTTACCGCCCATGAGTGTTGGCCCTGGCAGCTTAATATCTAGAATAAGCACCAAAGGCAGGCACTGGCCAAATGTCCATCAATCGGAATTTCAGAGCGGACGTATTGCAACAATGAGGTACCTAGGTGAACATACCAACAGCAGAGAGACCCGATGGGTCCGATCCGGGCGCCATCGCATCTCCGCAATCAGCCAGCTACTTCCAGACCTTTATTGATGTTTTATGCAACAGTCTGCAGAGTCGTATATGCAGCCCCCGCTTCGCCCGTCCATTCTGGGTCTTCCGACACGAAAAGCAACGCATCTTTGTGATAGCTCCGGAGACCGAGGTGGGGTGGGGCCGCTTCGGTCCCCGAGATGGCCGGCTTGGGATTTAGCCGCCGGGAAAAGAGACCGAGGGCCTAGCTTTTCATCCTCATTGTCAGAAGATATGCTGGAGCAGTACTCGTGCATCGTGGAGCACCGCAGTCTTTCTGGGGCAGCCATGGGGCCTCCACCACCTGCACGCAACCGAAGGGCACGGCATAGGCGTGGCGGTGGGAAGCTCCAGAGACAAGAGGCACCCTTTCGGTACAGCGGGCCGTCTTGTTGCTTCGATTAATTTCTATCCACTCTATTTCTCCTGCAACCCGTAGGCCGAGCTCGAGGATTGCCAGCGCAAATTTTCACTCAAGCCCCTTTGCTATTCGCCACGCCGTTCTCAGGAGGGGCGAGATAGTTACCAGATGCCGATGTATAAAACCCAACATGATGCGCAGCGGTTGGGATCAAACTTACCGTCCTTGTGCAACACCGTGGAAAACTCAGCACTATGCTTGCCATCGCTTCGCTCGTGGCGTTCTTCTGTTCCGTCCCTGCCGTAGTCGGCGTGGCCCCTGTTGGGCCTCAGCCGCTGGCGCCCCGGCAGGGCGGCGGCTTTGCAACGCAGTACTGGGCCAACGACTGGGCCAAACTCGACTACAAGAGCGGCCCGGCAGGCCAATACTCGGTCACATGGAACAACGGGTTCGGCGGCAACTTTGTCGTCGGCAAGGGGTACCGGCCCGGCGGGGACATGTAAGCCAGCGGCCTCTTTCCCTCGCGCCGTCACTCGAGAAGGAAGGACTGCTGACGTCGGGGCCAGGCGCCTGAACTACTCGGGAACCTTTGAAGTCGACGGCAACGCGTATCTGGCCATGTACGGGTGGACGACCAACCCGCTGGTCGAGTACTACGTGATCGAGTCCATGGGGCAGCACAACCCGTCGGACAACGCCAGCGCCACGCAGTACGGCACCGTCGAGACCGACGGGGGCGTCTACGAGATCTGGCAGAAGGTGCGCGTCAACGCGCCCTCCATCATCGGCACCGCCACCTTCCAGCAGTACTGGTCCGTTCGCACCAAGATGCGCTGCGGCGGCACCATTAACACCGGGAACCATTTCCGGGCCTGGAAGGCCGCCGGCCTCGCTCTCGGTACTTGACCACCCCTCCTCTTCTTGCCTTCCCATCCCCCCTCCATGCGGCATATGGGGGCTTCGCCCCCCCCCGCCCCCCGGTACAGGACAAGCCAGGGCTGACCAGAGGTGGGATGGGGCTATGTGCACCAGGCCGACAGAACTACTTGGCTATGGTCATCGAAGGCCAGTCGGGGCGCGGCGCTGCTGATATTACCGTGGGTGTGGCGCCGACGACGCCCGTCCGCGAAACGCCCACGCCCACGGAGCGTACCGAGACCCGGCGACCGACGACGAAGCCGGCGACGGCACTTGCGGTGGCAGACACGAAAATCGTGGCCGATAGTGTCACAACGACGGCAATTAGGGCGGCCGACACGAAAATAGCGGCCGACACGAAAGTAGCGGCCGACACGAAAGTAGCGGCCGACACGAAAGTAGCGGCCGACACGAAAGTAGCGGCCGACACGAAAATAGCGGCCGACACGAAAATAGCGGCCGAACCGATAGCACTCGCGAGTGTGACAACGACGGCAATTAGGGCGGCCGACACGAAGATAGCGGCCGACCCGGTAGCACTCGCGAGTGTGACAACGACGGCAATTAGGGCGGCCGACACGAAAATAGCGGCCGACACGAAAATAGCGCGGCAGACGCGAAAATAGTGGCCGAAACGACAGCGCTCGCGTGAGCAAAAACGACGTCGACGTAAGCCGGCGGACTATAGGGGCTGGGAAGGCGCCGGTGGCTGTGAGCCTTGGGGCCAAGCCGCTTGTTGTGGAAGCGCAGATGGCAAATGCGCCGATCGACTTTTCTTTTCTTGTTCTCCGGGGTCATCTTTAAAGGCCGGCGGTGTGCCAGTCATGTACTTTAAACACGATGCCTCTACGAATCTGATGGAGCTAGCGACGTTTCCGGCTTCATCCCCCACCACTCACTCAATCATCTACAGCCAGTCACTCCATGAATGTGCATGCGTCGGGCCGAAACCCGGGAGAAGGCGCGAACAGGATCTAGGCTGCTCCCGAAAGGGCTTTCCCATGGTGGCCATGGCCGTGCTTGGGACCAGAGTTCATTGTCCAACAAATCCAACCCAGACAGCGCATGAACGACCTGCTGCAGCCCTCCGGAGCAAGCACACGGTTCGTGAATCGGGACGTAGGGAAATAGCTACTACTTTGAGCCGGATCGAAGCGGCACGCCCCAACTACTTTCCTCTTGCCTCGACGGCCCTGTGCTAGGCGGGCCAGGTGGCAGCAACTATCCCGGCCTGCTCAGGCCACGTGAATAGATGCTTAAGCAGCGTCATGGTCCAGAACAACCCAGTCCGACGCAACATCCATAGGCAACGGCACCATCAGAGACAAGCAGCAAGGCGGAGACGTGTATGGATGACGGCTTGTTGAAACCAGTAGCGATTCGCGTCGCCTTTGGTGGACACGGCGGCAAGAGGTGACCAAGAGGGTATATAGACCCACTCCTGCCTCGAGGGGAAGTCGACGGCGTCGCGGTGTTTCTCCCTCGGCTAGGAGTCAGGCAAGGAGTCGGAGGTTTCCCGGAAATGCCCCGATGGGCACGTGGCCAAGACTACCCAAGCCCCCCCCTCCCGCCGTTGGCGTTTTGCTCCTCTCTTCCTTGCTTTCCTTCCTCTCTCCCCGGCGTCGACGCAGCCCGAGCCCTCGCAGCAAGACCGCCCGGCCCGTTTCAGCCCGAGGAAGGAGCCTCGTCCCCGTGGCGGCTGTTTCCCCCTTTCTTTAGGGGCCGGTACCGCCCTGGGCGCGGCCCGGGTGGTCAGTCGCCCCCTCGGCCGACGGCGACGACGACGACGACGATGAAGACGAAGAAGTGGAACGATCCCGGAGGCCATGGGCGGCGGCGTTCTTGTGTTGGACCTCGTAGCGGTTCCAGACGGCGCTGGCGGCGGCAACGGCGTAGTCGGCGCGGGTCGAGGGGACCGGGCCGAGGATAGCGAAGGCCCGGCCGGCGAGGTGCGGGCGCTGAGCCTCGATGCTGCGGGCCATGAACTGGTCGACCAGCCACGAGAAGTGGTCCTCGGGTATCGGGCCGTGTTGGTGCACTGCAACGCTGTTAGTCATCCCCCCCCCAGAACGTGCGGCTCTAGCCGTGGTTGTTCTTCTCGGGCGGACGGGGCGGAGGTTGTGTTACGGAGTCGTGTACGCCAGAAACAAAGCACCATGGGAGTCCGAGGGAAAGGGGGAGACGCCCGGTTCGAAACAAGGAGACTTTTGACTTACGTTCCAGCAGGAGTCGGCAGACATGCGCTTCGCCCATTGACACCAGCTCATCCGTGCTCGAGAGGCCGGGTATCTTGCGCACCAGGGCCAGGATGCGGGCCCGGCGCTGGGCTACGTGATCTTCAACCATGGCGTCGATGTACGTATCGCCCGTGTCTCGACTTGGGGTGTGAGCCGGTGTGTTTCTGTGTCTTTGTACGCGGAGCTGTCTGGCGGTGTTCGTGAGCGCGCTCAGGTACCTGGATGCACGATGAAGGATTCGTTTTGTTAGACGGCGATGAAATGGCGCTGGTTCGTAGAAAGAAGTAGCTGTATGCCTAAAAAATACTGAACTTGGACAAAATTCTTGAGGGGCTGTGATGGCGAATGCAAACGCCGCGGCAGCCTAGGGAAATGCCTGCTTGGGAGGCCTTATTGCCTGAGTGATCCGTGTACATACGGGATTGTTCCTGTCCGGCTATTGTTTGAGATCAGTGGCTCAGCCACTTGCATGAAAACAATCCTAAGCAAGTGCCTCATCTTCGAAAACCGAAAACGGCCGGTCTGTAGCCTAGAGAACCCAACCGCTGACCAGACGAAACCCGGGAGTCCACGCAAGCGCGGCATGGGACAACGTGACTGTCAATATGGGCCGCCTCAGTGTAAGTCATGTAGATGTTTACCGAACCCCCGACGGCCAGTCTTGCGCTTTTCCGAGTGACGCTGCCTGCTGGCCCCCAGCCGATCTGGGATCCAACATTGCAGCCCCAGTCGCCGCTCATGGAAACCATGGGGGCAGTCGAGTGGCAGGGCACTCACTGCTGGGCGTCCATGTTCAGCGTGGCTCAATGCGCAGCCAGGTGGATTTGTACATGGCTTCTCCTGGTGCCCATCCTGAACAACGCATAGATCGTGGGGATGCCGGGCGGAACCGTCATAACAGGGCAGCAGCCCCTGGAAGCAGGCCATGCGGCTCCCGCCACAGCGACCCAGACGTTTCCGCCACGGCTGTCCAAGGTGATTCTATTTCTCACAACTGATATACTACTTCCATGAACATGGAGCCGGCCCGCCGGGGGACGATGGAGGGCTTCTGCATAGACTCCCCGACCGGGCGCGAGCCCCTTTTCTTTCAAGACACCGAGCCTTGGCCCTTCACTTCCGCCTCCGGAACAAGACCTTGGCTTTGGTGTTGGGCCCGATCTGGCTCCCAAAGTTGTCGTTGGCGGGGCGGCCGGCGGCGGGGTCGAGGGCCGCAATGTCGTACTTGAGCAGCAGCTTGGACAGGATGCTCTTGATCTCGTTGCTCGCGAAGAAGCGGCCGGGGCACGCGTGGCGGCCCAGGCCCCACTGGAGGTAGTCGTTGTTGCTGGTGGCGAACTGGTGCGAGGCCTTGTCGGCGCCCGCCCGCTCGCGGAGCCGGTAGAAGCGCAGGCCGTCGAAGCGCGCGAGGCTGCCGGCGTCGGCATCGTCGGTGTCGCCGCCGCCGCCCTCGGAGAGGAGCCCCAGCTGCCGCCCCATCGCCGGGTCGAAGTAGCGGTGGTACCCGTCGACCTCGATCAGAGTGCCCGCCGGCAGCAGCTTGCCGTCCGAGAGCACAATGTCCCGCATGACCATGCGCTTGAAGGTCGTGAAGCCCGCCGGGTTGAAGCGCTGCGCCTCCTTGATGAAGCTGTCGACCTTGCGCAGCTTCGCCATGGTGTCGCGGTTGTACCCGTCGCCCCCGGCGGTCGCGCTCGCGCTCAGGACCACGTCTTCGACCTCGGCCCGGAGGATCGGCAGGTACTCGGGGTTCTGGACCAGGTCGTAGACGCTGTGCGTCAGGCCCATGCTCGTCGTGTGGATGGCGGCCACGGCGAGCTGGCACTGGATCTCGGCCAAAAGATTATAATTATGCGCAATCTCGGGCGGCGTCTTGCTCCTGATCCACTCGGTGAAGTCGTCCCGGCCGGCGCCCTCCCCTGCCGCTCTTCCCTTGACGTAGGGCTTCATGAAGTTGATGGCGTCGCGCCGAGCCCGTAGCAGCCGGCGCAGCTTGGGGATGAAGAGGGCCACGAAAGGCCGCTGCCACGGCTTCCAGCGCTTGATTTCCCGAGAGGCGCCAAAGGCGAGATCGGTGTAGTCGCGACACAGCTCCTGCCAGCGGGCGTTGCGACAGAGGGGAAGGCCCACGAAGACGCGCGCCGACACCTGCGAGACCACCTCTTGGGACAGGGCGTAGATGCACACCGGCGTCCAGTCGTCACACGGGGGCATGAAGCGCTCCAGGGCGACGTCGATCTCCTCCGAGATGACGGGCATGAGTCTTGGGATGCCGGGCGTGAGCTCGGATTTGATGACGCTGACAGCCCAGGGCATACTGGAACGAGGAGCTGTAAGTACGAGGCACAACGAGGGGAGCGGCGCCGTGGTGGTGACGGAGCCATGATGGTCGACCTACATCAGGTCGGCGATATGGGCCCATTTCCCGGCCAGCAGCTTCTCCATGGCTTTGGGGAAGCTGAGGTACACATCGGGAAGTTCGCGCAGCTCGGCGAGGTATTTCTCTCCGAGGATGATGGTCTCGGTCCCATCGGCCGTCGACATGCGATACATGTCGGCCACACCATCCTGGATGTCCTTGAGGCCTTCGGCCATGACGGAGAGACAGTCATGGATATACATCCCCACGCGGACTTTGGCGTCCAAATGCTTCAGCACCAAGGGCGCCTGCACCCGGAGTGGCTGCAGCTTCGTCCTACCACCGTCGGGAGTCAGTAGTTCCCTAGAAAGGGGGTTGACGGCGCCTGTTTTGGAGCATCCTCGGGCCAGAACAACAACAAGAACAACAAAAAGCAACGGGACAACGACGGCAGGTACTCGGGCCCAGAAGGGGAAATCAAGGACGTCGGGTGCTGCTTACAGTGGCCGGAAGAAATAGTATGCGGAAGAAAGGGAGATGGTCGTCGCCATGAAGGCTATGACGGCCACCGCGAACGGGGACGGCCGCTGCAGCAGCCATGGCGATCCCCTGCTGTCCGTCAGCGAGGCGTATAAGTCCAGCAAGAGGCCTCTGCCCGGCGCTGCTGTTTCGTTGGAGCCGAGACGGACGTCCCGTATGATTTCCATGTTGCTGCGATGCGGACCCGATAGAACCGGACGCGTTCAGGACGGCCGAGGGACCGATAGCAGTTATAGCAACCGGACGACGCTGATTCCTCCCGTGTCAGCGCCCAGCATCCATCACGAGGCATTACCGGGCTAACCGCTTGATGCAGAGCTGTCGCCGCAGGACCCCAAGGACCCCGTACGGGGACACATCGCACCACGTTGTTGCAATCCAGCACAGCAACACGGCGCACTAAACCAAGAGGCCCGTCTTTCGAGGACAGGCGACGGGATCGAGAACTTGGCTGGCTGACACGCTGTGCCGATCGAGAAGCGACGAAATTGCATTGGAGGTCCCGGCGTCGGCCGGCAGCGAAGCCAAGCCCACCTCAACAAGTCAGCGGTTCCATCGCATAGCCCGCCGATCCGGAATGCGAATCCGCCCGTAGGGCCCCGTTGGCAGCGCCCTCGCCCCGGACTGTATTGGGGGTTGGGCATAATGTTCATTGTCCGGAAGCGGCTGGCCAGGTCGGGCCTCCATGGGCAGAAGCCGGGATCGACACTGGCTGACACTGGGGTCATCCATTCTGGGGGCCGGGGGGGGCTGCTGACCATCCCGAGAGAGCCGGCAAGTTCCGTGACGCCAATGCGGGGTTGGCAGGCGAGTCCGACAGCCCGATGGATCGACGTCCCCGGCGCATCCGTCGTCCGGGCGCTGCGGCTGGGTTCTCGATTGAAAAACGCCGCGTCTGGCCAGCCGCACGCCCGGGGGCAGAGAGAGAAAAAGAGGTGGCATCGCCGAAGAAGACGTTCGTGGGCAGCGCTGCTTCCCCGACTCCCCAGGCCCCGGCAAGACAGCGCCACTCCGGCCAGCATGGCCAGCATCCCAACCGACCCCTCGTTCGCCGCGGCGGTGCGGCCGTATCTCGCACAGCTGCTCTCGCTGCCCCAGGCGCTGCTGGAGGTCTCGCCGCCTTCTCTCGACGGCCTCGCCTCCCTCTACCAGGCCACCAACCCCTTCGTCTCGGGCCTCGGCTTCGCGCTGGCCCTCTCGCCGCTCTTCCTGGCCACCTCGACCGTCACGGGCACCTACGCGGTCGTCGACCGGGCCTGGAGCATCCTGCCCGGCCTGTTCCAGGCCCACTACTGGGCCTGGGCTTGCCTCCACGGCCTGCCGACCGAGAGGCTGAGCCTTGCGACGGCCGCGACGGTGCTGTGGTCCGCCCGGCTGACGCACAACTTCTGGCGCAAGGGGGGGTACAGCGCCGGCGCCGAGGACTATCGCTGGGACGTGGTCCGGCGCAGGATCACCAACCCGCTCCTGCTGTTCGTCTTCAACGCCCTCTTTGTCTCGACGTGGCAGACCGTGGTGCTGTTCATGGTCACGGCCCCCGGCTACCTCGTCTCGATTGCTTCCATCTCCCTGCCGCAGGTGCGTGCTCCATGCCCCCCCCCCCGCGATCCCTTCGGCGCCGTCCGGCTGACCCGTTTCCCGCGCAGATCGACTCGACGGACTGGGCCTTCTTTGCCGCGCTCCTCGGCATACTGGTCGTCGAGGGCATCGCCGATGAGCAGCAGTGGAACTACCAGCAGGCCAAACGGAAGCGCCGCGGCGACGGCGCCCAGGCCAGCGGGGGCAGGAAAGCCCAGGGGAAGCCGCCGCGCGGCTTCCCCGCCGCCGACCTCCAGCGCGGCTTCCCCACCCACGGCCTTTGGGCCTATTCGCGCCATCCCAACGTTGCCGCCGAGCAGGCGTTCTGGATCGTGCTGTACCTGTGGTCGGCCATGCGCACCTGGAAACTGTCCTTGGCCGCGCGAGGGCCGGCGCTCGGGCTTGCCGGCCTCGAGGGGCTCTTCAACTGGGCCCTCGTGGGCACGGGCTTGTATCTGCTGCCGTTCAACGACAGCACCAAGTTGACCGAGAGCATTTCGGCGACCAAGTACCCCCAGTACGCCGAGTACCAGCGGCAGGTCGGCTGCTTTCTGCCGCGCCTGAGCTTCCTTTGGGGCGGCGGCAAATGGAAGGGCGCAAAAACAGCGTGACAAGCTGCGTCGATCCTGACGGGCAGAGACCCGAATTCGAGCATCGGAATGGGGCGCCGCGCCCTACCGGCTGGAAAAATATGGGGGGGGGGGGGGGGCTGTACTCTGTCTCTCAAGGAAGAATCAGTCTAGAAAGCCGGGCCACCACCACGCCTGTTAGATAGCGCGCCCCTACACGGAGCGAAATATACGCGCTGGTGACCTCTCGGGCCCAAACTTGGAGGTGAGGGAAAGGGGTCTTGGGAGTCCATACCGCCCAGGCCTCACCCAGAGCACCCTCGTGCTGCCTGCACGATGACACCGTCGATCTATCCCTCCTGCGGCATCGTTGGACACGACCCGGCGGTCGTCAGAGGGGAACCATCTCCCGTGCCCCAGGCCAACTTAATATGCAATACATGCCTGCATGGCCTGATCTTAACCGGCCAGCCCGCATCGGTACCCCTAGGCCATAAAGTAGCAGACGGTAGATGAGCGAGACAGTACTCGGGCCGAAACAGGCGCAAATATGGCCCTCCCGCCGCTGCCCTCCCATCCCCTATAATCCGCCCCCAGCTGTACTTCTTATACCTATGATGCGGGTGGGAGGGTCCCGGGCACAGCTCCACTACGTGCGTAAAGACCCGTTCCGACAAGACTTGCGCCCGAGAAGCGGGCATCGCCTGCCTCCGGCACGTCCGGTGCGGCGGGAAGAAGCAGCGAGCAGGGCGGGTACACGGCGGCTGTTGCGGGGAGATGCGTGGCAAGAGGCACCATCGCAGCACCTTGGGCCTGATAGGCCGAGCAGCCGTTTTGTTGGTCGGCTGGCCGAAAGCCCCCGGATGCAGGGCAGACTCCTCACCGGGTGCGTAGACGAGGGAACTCGAGCTGTACAGTACAGTACAGTACAGTACAGTACATGGCCCCCAGCCTAGACCCCGGGACTAGCAAAAGCCGCATGCGCCCCTCCCCCGTGCACGCATGCCGCAGACCGAATGAGGATTGGGGCGGCTAGGGAGACAGATGTCCACACAGCAATAGCGCTGGGTGCCATGCTGGACAGGGGCAGGGAGGCGAGGATCCGTTGCGGTGTGGAGGAGGGGGGACGAACACAGCGGGGAAGGTTGGGGATGCCTGGCTCCTCCCCCACAGTCGCTGCGCCGCACATGACGATACCATCCGGGCCGCGTGCCGTGTCGGGGTCGCAGTACCGGCTCGGATTCGCTAGAGAGCCACTGGTGCCTCGACGCCGCATCTCCAGCCCCCCAGTCGACTGGCCCGCAAAGCCGAACGAATCACCCTCCTCTGCTCCGCGCCCGGCTACCTCGTGCCTGTGTGTACCGCTGGTTCCTGCAGGCCGTTGGGCAGACCAAGCATGCGTCCGAGCCGGAGAGACATCGGTGGCCCACGGGCGCCCTGGCAGTGGCGTCTATTTCGCGTGCTCCGAATCACGCCTTTTCAGGGATTTTCGACGTGTCTAAGGCAACAAATTGCTGTTTATGTGGTGTCAAAACCTCAATTGAGATGGCCCTTCCACGCCGGCCATGAAGACGGAATCCTAGCGTGCGTGGTGCAAACCAGCTCCTGCTGGCCTTGGAACGGGGGCTCCAAAGAAGCCAAGGGTAATATAAATACAGGCCATGACCGTGGCTCCGCTCTGTTCGGCTGTACTCGGTGAACAGCACCTTCCAAGATAGACCATTCGTAACCCTTCCCGTAATCGTCTCATGGGAAAGGGGATTTCCGTCTGATAACACCGTGCCCGCCATGCTGAAATTTTCCTTGAATGCCAAAAAAAGACGAAAAAAAAGAAGTAGAAGAAAAGGAAACACTCCTTCATTCGCGGTGTATATGAGGCGCAAGACACAATTCTGGCAGGTGTTTAACCCTGTGTGCCCGAGAGAAAGATATCAAGGTCATTCCCTTGTCCTTGTGCGTTCTCGCTCTCAGCAAGCTGCTCCAGGAGGCTGAGGAACGGGTCCTTTTCTTCGCCGGGGCCGGTGCCAACGCTGCCGTCGTTGTGACTCCGCGCCCCCGGGCTGTGGGCCATGTGAGTGAGCTTGCGGTCGTCGTCACCTCCAGTGTGCCACGCCGCAGGCGACGGGAAAGTGCTGGTCCCGATGGTCCCGAACATGGGGTCGAACGGCGCCACACCGAGACTACCGTCGGGGCCCGCACTTCCGGTCCCAGCCGGAAGACCAGTGAAGGTGTAGTGTGGGGAAAAGGGGGAGGAGCCCATATTGGGCGCAGCGTGAGGGTGTGGCCCGGGCGACAAGGGAAAGGCGGCAGCTGCCTTTGCTGTCGCCTCCTCCATGCCCTCTCGCATGGGGTGTGCGGACAGGGGGGGCTGCACAGTCTGACCAGACATGGCGTCTACGCGGCCAGAAAGAGAAGTGGGACTGTGTAGCATGGCAGGCGAAGTATGACGCCCGGCGGAAAAGGACTGGTGCCTCGGTCGCCCCCCAGGAGTGGGGAGGCCGGGCGTGGGAAGGGGCTCTTTGGACGTGTGTAGAATGGGCACGAGGTTGCGGATGTCGGGCCGTTTGCGCATCATGCTTCCGGTGCTCTTTCGCTTCAGGTTTGGTCGTTCCGGTGCCGCTTCGGCGCCGGCATGGACGCCAACACGAGGGGCGTAGAGATCGTGTCCCGTGTATGTGTCCGTGGCGAAGTCCACCACGACATCGGATAGGCTCAGGTTGGCGGCGTCAAAGGTGAAGGTCTGCCCGCCGGGGCCGCCGATGTTTGCGTACCGATCGAAAAAGTCGTCGAGCTGGAACACGGGCGAGTAGCGCATCGGGTTGTTCGCCAGGCTCTTCACCAGCTCCGTGTGGGCATTGTAAATGCCCTGCAGCGTCTCGCGCTGGTGTTGAACACTGGCCCAGGCATACCGCAGCTCGCTGAGCTGCTGCATTTCACGCGACAAGAAGTCGGTCGACGAGGATAGAGCATTCATCTCGCTGAGCCCGTTCTTGTTGTAGTGGGCGCCGTGGATGTGCACCGTGCCGGCGGTGCAGATGCAGTAACCGACGAAGGCGGGCCACTCGATTGTGGCCGTGTGCTTGCCAAGCTCCACCAGTTCCGTGATCGCGTTTGCGTGCAAGAAACACATGTTGGTAGCCTCGATCTGCCAGGAGTGGTGCTGTCCAGTCCCTGCAAGCTCGGCTAGATCGATTGGGATAAATGGGCGATAGATGAGGCAGTGGATCAAGTGGTAGACCAGTTTGCTGAGGACTAACACCGTCGAGTCCGGCTGTCCAAACAGGCTGTCCACGCTCGAAAAGACATCTTCGGTGCCGGAAGCCCATATATCGAGGTCGTGTCGGATCTTGGAGAGGTTGGACAACGAATGCCAGGGGAAGTGCGAGTCTCCCTTGACGCCGCCGGCGGCCAGGTACTGGTTCGTGATGCCCAAAATGCGCGTGATGTCGATCAGCATTCCGCTACTGCCCTGGCACTTCTTCCCGCTTCCCTGCAGATAATGATGATTCGAGCCGCGCTGGAAGAATTCGCCCTCGATCGGCACGCCCGTCGTGCCCGGCGACCAATATGGCAGTCGCAGCAAAATGGTCTTGTCCCCTATCAGCGACGATCGCTTCGAACCACACGCCAGGAACCTGTCGAGCAGATAGCATGTCCAAAACAAACGGCGCCGCATCTCCCGCTCTACCGGCGTGATGCGAGCTGCCAGGTCGACTTCCCGGTGCAACTCGAGTGCCATGGCCATGCCGATGGCGCTCGCTGCGAGCAAGTCAGCAACTCTGTCCCAGAAGGAAAACCGGCTTGACCCGCGCGTACTCATCAACATGTAGGCCTTCTTGCCCTTGCCAGTCGCGGTAAACGCTATCACCAGCAACAGCAAGGCTTGCAGTGCATCTATCGACGGTTCGTCTGTGTTGATTTCGTTCCGCGCACGCAACGCAAGCTCCTCGCTCAACCGGACGGCCGATTGGTAACCGCTGGGGTGAGGCGTATACCTGCGGGCTGGTCAGCAATGTCGAGTCCGAAACGGCAGGGGTTCTTCTACCTTGCAGCGACTGCATAAATAGCGTGGATAAGGTAGGACGGCAGCTGGTTGAGCTGTAGTCTCTGGCGGACAGTGGACTCGTCGACAATATGGAACGGTTTGGCATGGAACCGGCTGAAGTACGTGTCGAGCAGGGCGTCGGGATGAACCTCGGGAGACTTTTCACTCTCGGCCGAGGGAGAATACACGGCGGACTCCCCGGCAGCTTCCACAGCACGGGAGGTGTCCACCGTGGAACACGGACGTTCCGGCTCGGTTACCGTCACTGCCGGGGCGGTTTCCACCGACTCGGCATTGGGCGTCGTATCTGCTGCCAAAGAGGATGAATCTTCGGCTATCGGACTGGTTTCTGACTTTTTCTGATCCTTGAGTCGCGCTTCCAAGCCGTCGACTCTCTTCAACAATGCTTCCAGCACATCAGTCTTCGGCCCCCGTTTCTTGGGAACGGCATCTGCGACTTTCGTTTAGCATCCGGCTGTTCAAGCCATACGAGCACAAATGACGGAGCCGAAAGAGACCTGTCATCGTGAACCCGGGGGGTTGGCCCACGCACCGTATACACAAGGGCATTGGAAGACCTGGCACGCCTCACAAGCCGGCCTCAGCCGGTTGCATTTGATCTGGAGAAGGGCGAGTTAGAAACGTGGAAGCCGTCGTCGGGTGCTGGGAAAGGGGAGAGTATCCACCACCAACCTTTCGTTTCCGGCAGGATTTACAGTTCATCACTACAACGGACCCGTGATCAGCCAAGGACCTTCCCGGGACGCAGGTAGAGCGGCCCAGTCCGCCATTACCTTCTCGTGGTTCGTTGCTCATCCTCCGCGCAGGCAGTCGTTCTATTCCCACCTGCGGGCGCGACACGGCCATCGGGTGGGCGCCAGGCAGAGGTGCCGTACTCATGCTCATCGGTCCGGTCGTCGGTTCGTTCAGGCCCCAGGGCAGGTGGTTGAAACAGGTACTCGGTTCGTTACAGAGTCCTCACGAGATCCAGGACGCCGCCACTGGTTGTTTGGTTCGAGGGCGGTGCCTCTTTTGCACTCCCAGGCACTCCTCGGTGGCAAGGGTGGTGAGCTGGTCGGGTGTTGTTCCGGGGACTTTGCTTCCTCCGCTCGCTATGAGTCCTCAGGATCCAGAACGGGTCGATCAAAGATACGGTCGACTTCAGGCTGATGAAAGGCAGATGCAGAAGCAGAGTTACACGGTGGACATTGCTCGCTCAGCAGGGCGGCTCGAGACATAACATAGGATTGGGCGGAGGGCCTGAACCGAGGTGAAGCGTTGAGGGTGCGTCCCAGATAGTGAGTATTTGTGGTTCCCCAAGATGTGGAGGACCGAGATAACTGGGACGCCTCTCGCTCTGCGGAGGTGTGTAGCTAGTGGCTGACAAGGGTGGCCAGAAGGACCGCCTACGCTTCTTTACCTGCCCTCACATCTCGGCTCATGCTAACGGGGTATAGGGCCTTTTTGGTCCTGCGGGTACAGAGGACGGGGCCAGCATTCGGTATCCAAGCATGGGGCAGACGCACCTGGCTGCTGCATGGACAGGGGCCGAGGAGGGAGGGGAGCAAGAGGAGGAGGAGGAGGTGGTGGTGGTGGCGGCGGTACATTCTGCTACCGCAGCGAGACTCGCTGCTGACCCGCCAGCGCGGTGGAGAGAAGCAGCGATGTATCGAGACGACCGCTGGAGGATGGGTGGGCAATGGACCGTTTGTTCTGCGCAGTAGGGGCCGGAACCACGCGAAAGGGGGCCGAATGCCGCGAACACTGGTCCGGAGGACCATCGTCTACTGTGTACCGGGGTGCCAGCATCACGTCGAGACGCCTGCTGGCGTGCAAGGATGTCCAGTGTTCTCATTAGCGCCCACCCGAACAGGCATGCCCTACCCCATGCCGGCCCCCTCATGCCCCCCAGAGCACGCTAACCGGGATGGACTGGTGACGAGCGACGGGGCTTGCTTGGTTTTTCTTCGCCGTCTGTGCTACTACTGCAGCGGACGGCAGACGGTCTGGGCGTCCAGCACCGCGAGAGGGGGCGGGCCTTGCGCCGGCCGATTGGGCAGCACAAGAGCTCCTCTCAAAGCGGAACGGATCGCGAGCAGCAGCACGGCGTTGCTTGTCGACGGCGGGTTATAGCAGGCTCACGATAAGGATCCGCGGGGGGGAGGGGGGGGGCAGGTTCGACGACGAGACGGGCGCGAGGCCAGAACCGAAACATCGCAGCTCACTCTGCCGTGTGGGTAAGGGAGCGTGCCGGCCATGGCGTGCCCTGCCGCTCCCCCGTTGAGGCTGAGGGTTCATGACTCTCTTTCTCTCCCTCTCCCTCCCTCGTGGATCTCCGATATGGGGATACCTGGGTACTCGCGCCTCCATCCAAGCAATCCTCCAAATGAGCGCGGTGCCTGGCCCCGCCCGGCCACCGCCCCTGCTCGTCGTACCGGGGCAATCAACATGCAGTCCAATGGGCGTCGGGCGGACAGGGCTGCTGGGTGTGGAGATGCTTGCTCCCCCATGATGCGGCAGAGGTCTCGTCGCTCGCTTCCTCGTCCTCCGGGTGCTGGAGGGCTTGGCCGGGCAGCAGGCTGGCTCGGGGTGACGATGAAGCGTGTCGATGGGCGGCAGATGTGTGATTTCAGGGTCCAGCGACAAGTTCTGGCCAGCGTCCAGTGCTTCACACCCTCTTGGGTCGAGCGCGGCGATGGCATTCGCGCGGCTGTAGAGCTGGTGCTACCAGACATCCATGAGCCTTGGGTGGATCCCACGCTAGGCCGGTACTGTGGGATGGTGGAAGGTAGAGTACCTGCTGGGTAGGTGGAAAAGCACGCTCTGTTTGCGGGCAGCCGGGTGGTCTGGTCGCAAGGCAGCATCTACTTACTATACACCGGAGTACATGCCGGCGGCGGCGGCTGCGGTTGCTGCTGGCAGGCCCAAAAGTACGTACCTCGCTGCGTACGAATACGGCCAGCCCTGTTGCCGCCATGCCTCCCATCCCATGCCGCTCATCAGAACAGCAGGGCGCCTCATCAGCACGCTGGAGGCAGGCGAGCCAAGGCTGGAGTATTGTGGTAATCTTGACTCAGCCCTGACTTGGGCCAGCAACCTGCATGGACCCATGGGCATAGCACCTGGGCCTCGTTGGAACGGATGGTGTAACGCCGTCATCGCGGGTGCCGCACCAGATCATAGGCCGTTCCATGTCGGCACTTCCTCCAGTGACTCCTGACCGCCCCCGACTGGGCTGCCTCAACTGAAAGTCCTGCCACGGCGGGCCAACACCAACACACCAACACCACCCGCAGCCTGAGGGCCACCTGCGTCTGATGGCGAGCATCATCGGCAGCAGCACGAACCGGGTCTCCAACCCGCCAGGGACATGGACAGTGCGTGCTGCCGCCAGAGAACCGGGCGCATTGGTATTTTTAGCAGCCGTAGAGGTGTGCGTCGGAGGGGCGAAGCGTTTCACGAGAACCGGGCATCTCTTCGAGTCTATCCGATTGCTATGGGTCCGGTAACGCACGCCGGTAATGCCATTCCGGCGGCAGCCACGCTAGAAAGGTCGTTTTTCTTCTAGGTCCTCTCCGATACGGTGGCAGTGCATGACCATCATCATTGCTTATCCTACGGGTTCAGACGTTGTAAAACGGCCGCCGCCGCAGTTACCACAGGGCCGGGGCTGCACGACTCGGAAGGCCAAAAATGACGCCAGGCTAGGCGGGTGGGCAATGCAATGGAATGGACAAGTGGGTGAGCGAAGGGGGGCCTTTGGCTTCCTCCATAGCAGCACCGGACGCTAGTTAGCTGGCTGGCCGAATTCCAGAAATTGGGCGTCGTTCGTAAGAATTTCCTAATCGGTCTGAACCTAGCTAGTCGCACGGCTCATGGCCTGGACGTTAAAACGAGATAACGGGGACAGACCTAGCCCTGGTAGCGTGGCCCGGCCCCGGCGCCGCGGCCGGCCTAGGTTAGGAGACTCCCAATCTGTCAGATTCTTGTTCAACGGGGAACCGTGTAGATGTGGGAGTGTGCCTGGCCTGGCCTGGCAGCCCGTCTCGTGTCATTGCGCTGTTTTTCCTTCTTTAGCCCTAGTGGGCTGTCGTTTTATTCCCGCAAGAACCGTTGCATCTGGTCCGTCGTCGCCAGGGGGCCGTTCAACAAGATATGGACAGCCGCTGACGAAGAGCCACTCCACCGACCACCATCACTATCCCGGCTCGGACACGGAAAAGCAAAAAGAGGGAGGGGGGGGGGGAGACAGGGAAAATGACAGGTTGGGAGGTCGAGTACGTCGAGCACGTCGAGAGATGCCGTGCATCGCATTGGATGTGTCGAGCACATGTCAGCCGAGACAGCAAAACAAAGGGCGCTGCGATGAGACCGCGGCAGGCCGCAGCAAGCGTTGGCCTGGAACTGCTATTACGCAAGAACAATAGCGACCCGATTAAAGGGACAGGGTAGCAAAGCAGGGCAGCTCGAACCACGCGAGTGAGATAGCGAGGGATGCGAGGACAGGGGTGAGGGAGAGAGCTTCCTGCCGATTGAACCACGGACAAAGATCCGATCCGGGCGCCGCTCGTAGGGAAGCACCGCGCAGCCCATCGTCCGCATTTCGAGGCGAACCCGTGCCAGAGCGTGTTTCGGTGCGTGCTTGCGTGAAATTGCGACTTCTTGGGCGCGTTGCTGTTAGCCCGACTCGGCGGAACTGCGCGAAAAAGAAAACCCTGGCGGTCTGCGGTTTCGCCTAGCCGTAGTACGAAGTATGCAAGTACTTCACTTCATGAACCCCCCCTCCCTTTCCGGCCGGCCGCCACCGCGGCGGCACGCACAAAACGGTCAATCAAGGCCCCATGGGATCTGCGTGCTCAATGCGCAGGACGACGGGACGCCGATGCAGCCAAGTGCTGTTGCTGAGGCACCGGGCGCATCCATGGCATAGTAGAGCCGTACTTGTTCACGGGCTGGATAGGTCCAGCATCCCGGAATGGATGGATGGATGGATGGATGGATGCACGTGGAAGCAAGGCATTTCTCAAGAAATGCATCCATGGTGGTGCGATTGGTGCTCGGCGCGGCGGGTCCGTCAGCTGCTTTCAGTCCTAAAAGTTGCCGGGCCGCCACGCCCGCCACCGAGACGTCTGCAAGGAACCTGTAGCATCAGTGGGAAGCACGTATGGAAGGGGGCCCCTCGAGCATCAACAAAAGCCGGGGCGGCGTCAATGGGCGCAAGAACCCCCCGAGCACGCTCTCCAGCCGCAGCATGCCTGCCACATCGTACAGCTGAACGGACGCACAGATGTAGGAGGGATGCACAGTGCAAGGAGGCGGGATGGTGTTGCCTGCCCGTGAAGGCCCTGCCCCTCGTGCCCGCAACCGGGTTCCAGGCCGCCCGCCGAGTCGGGCACTAGACACGAGGCATTCCCATCCCCATGACTTGCGGTCGCTACCTACGACAGGGGGGGCTTATGCACCGTCATACGTTGGGCCGCGCACCTTGTCCATGCCGCGCGAAACCCGCGCGTGGCCTTCTCTGGCGCTGGGCTGCAGCGCAGCGTCGCTTAGGCGGCCTACCCCGGCCAACGGACAGGGACAGCGGGCCAGGGCCGGCTCACAACGCGTCGCACGGCTTGCGATGGGAAGCTGCGCGAGCTGCAGAGCAGCCCGAGCCGAGCGTATGCAGAGATGCTGCGCATGCCATCCCAAGGCCTGCGGACCGGGGCCGGGCGGGCGTCGGGACGGTAGTTGGTCGACGTCTGTGTGGTGATCCCCGGCAGCTTAACCGCCGGCCGCCCTCCCTTGCCCGGCGTGGTTGCTGCCCCCCTTCCATGCATCGGTCCTGGCCGTGAGAATCGCTTGTACGCCTGACCCTAGACCAGGTGTGCCCAAGGTGGTAGTGACCAAATCTCGACGCTTTCGCGGCGGGATCCTAGGTGACGACCACGCCGCCCAGGATGCCTCGATGCCCTCGCCCTGCCCCATCGCTCACTTCGTCACCGGCTCGGCCGTCGGTCGAGGCCAATTCATCCCATCTTTGACCACTCGGCCGCTTCCCAGCGCCCCCCCCCCCCCCATGGACCCCAGCGAACCGACGCTTGGCTAGCCCATAGCGCAAGGGCATCGGCAAAGGGCTGCCAGGCGTCAGGGGCATTCAGCCGCGCCTCGGTAATTGAACACTCTATCGCTGATGAAAACCACGCAATCCGCACAATGCTCGTCCAAGACTTTTGGGGGGGAAATTGGCAGGTGCTGTATCTGCGACGTCCGGGCCCCTTCCGACCCCGGTGCGCATCCTCTCGCTTCCGGCGCCATGTAACCTTTCCTACATATGCACACCGCTACCCGCGTCCCGTCTGGAGCCTCGACAAGCCTCGCCATTCAAGGCACGGCCCAACTCACATCAACATCGGACGACAGCTCGCGCCGAGAGAGATGCGAAAGGAGGGGGCGCGCGCGCGGACGGGGGCGCGCGCGCGGACGAGGGCGCGAGGGGCGTGGCCAAGGACCATTCTTCAGCACGTCCGCCCACTGCGCACCGTTCAACGGACACGTAAACCTACCCGGCTGCCCCGACACCTGGCGGGAGCACTAGCAGGCAGGTATCCGCCGTTCACGCTGGATCGCCGCCGACGGGAAACTTTTCCGGGTGGGTGTCAGCGGGGGGAAAGGAGGAATACCTTTGGGCCAACGCCGAAGTATGTATGTAATACGATGTGGGATGTGGCCACCGCCCCGGTGGCTTACAGCCGTCCCGCAAACAACCAAGGCCAGGTTGTCGGATGGCGGGCCGTCGTCTGATGTCGACAACAGCTCGACCCTCAGCCTCGGACATCTAGGATGAGACGTGACGAGAGACGGAAAACCTGTGGCTTGGAAGATTCGACGCCTTGCCAGCCGGCATCCTCCCGCCACCCTTTCCCTTGGATGCGGCTGACCTACATAGCACGAGTCGGAAAGGGCAGGCTGACAGGACCGACTACCCGCATGATGCCTACTTGCGCCAAAGCACGATGTAACCTATGCACATACGAAACGCGGCGGGCGGGCGCGCAGGGTGTATCGAGAGAGTCGCCGCACAGCCAAGTAGGTCAGCCACGTCGTCGGCCAGGGTCAAAGTCTTGCCCACATGCTGGCCGTCCCGTAAATTTGCGCGAAGAAGTTATCAACAGGCGTGACTACGTGTCACGTTACCGAGTCGTGCCTCCTCGTTGGATCGAGATCTGCCTGGCCATCCGCTGGACATGCTTATCGCCGCCGTTTGGGTTGCATGTAGTCCGCACCGCCGGCTCAGTATACCGCGGCCGAGCTATAGCAAGTCCGGGCACTCGGGACGGGCACCAAGCAATGGGGCGGCCGGAAGGGGGAAGGGGCTGACGGGGGATCAGGAGGCTGTGCCTACACGCCGAATCTGCCCGGAAAACGTGGAGAAGGTCCAGGGCTGCGGAATGGAGACGAACAATAAGGAACAGCTAAGTCGAGAGACCCTTAGCAAGCGGCCGTTATTAAGTCGGTGGCGTGGGGAGGCGCACGCGCCGCCCGGGCTTGCGCCCCGCTTTTCATCCCGCCTGTCTCGAAACCGTAGCAGCGGCAGTGGCTCAAACGGCTTTTTGGCGCGGGCTGGACAAGGACTGGAATCCTCTCGGCCGCGTGTGGACCGGCACAGGCGCTTCTGGAGGGCCAGAGGGGCCGAAGAGGGAGGAGTGGCCGGAGAGCCACATGGATGATGTCCTGCGGCGCTCTTTCGTTTCGTCTGATCTCAGGTTGATCGGCGCGCCCCCAGCAGCCGCTTCCCACGATGCACTCACAGGACCGCCCCCCCGGCCAGTCGCCATCAATCTCGGCAAGGGAGAAAAGAGGAGCCGGCCCCTCCCCATCTGCGTGTGCCGCGGTGGGGGTGGGAAGGGCAAAGGGGAAAGCCCAGCCGGGCAGGGCGACTCCATTGTGCACGCACCGGGGCCAGCTCCACACGGCTTTCGTACACTGCAAGGCCTCGCCCCCTCCTCTCCCCTCCGGGGTCCAGAGCCGCGCCGCCGCTCCGTGACGCGGAACCGCCGGGGTACGTGTAGCGTGCGTCCGCTAGCACCAAAAGCAGATATACGTCCGGCGCGCGCTGGCAGAGGCACAGAGAGAGCTCGGATACGCACGAGGCGAGCGCAAGAAGAAGGGGAGCCAGCGAGCTGACGAGCCCACCGTTGGGCTAGCACACATATCGCCGCTGCATGGCTGACGCGCCCTGCCGGACGCTGAGCAACCCAACCGGCCATCGTACATCTGCACGCCATCCGCCCAGCCGTGCCAGGACCGGCCTCGGGCAACAGCGAGGAGCAGTGGAGCAGGGCCCCGTCGGCGGCCTGTCTTCTCCCCTACCGCGTGCAAAGGGGTCATCCATACATCTGATAAAGAAGGGATTCCAGGGCCGCGCGAGATTTCCTATAGCATTTCGCGCTTCTCCGACGTTCGCGATACAGGCCCATCCTGGATCACCATCGGCGTTCTGCGAGGCGGGATTGCCCGTCACGCCCTCGCACCCACTGACGCCATCACCGAGAGGGCAGGTCGTCATGGCAAGATTGACAGGGCCCGGGCTGCGTCTGCAGATAAGAGAGCCTGGCGGGATCCCGGGTTGGAAGCTTGGTTGTCCACGGTCTGAACCAGACGAGGTTGAGCTTCCACAAGGCACGCAGCCCAGAGAGCAGGGCGCCCAGCAGCCGCCGCTGCCGCCTCGTCGAGATGCGTAACACAACAGTGGTTCGTTCCGCCTTGCCCGGCACGCAGCCTATTGTCCAGCTCCTCTTATCACGGCGCCTCATTTGCCATAGACCGGAGACGTAGGAGTAACACGGGGTGGCGCCGGCGCCACGGGCGCTTGTTCCTGTACATATGTATAAGTAATTACTCATGGCTGCCCACTGGTCTTCACCCTCCCCCCCATCCATCGGAGGCAGTGCTTCCTGGCCGCCCTTCTCGGCAGCTTTGTCAGACAACCGTACCCCGACTCCCTCGCCCCCCCCCCCCCCCCCCCCCCCCCCTGACGTATGCCACATTGACACGGGAAGGGAGTGCCGGTCAGCATATGCACACTCTCGCTTTTTTCCCCTCTTTCTGTCTCTCCATCTCCCTCCCTCCCTCCCTCTTTCCCTCTCTGCCTGCACCCCGGATTTTCTCGACCCAGCTGAGCAGCGCCCTTGATTGCCCCCCCTCCCTTTTCTGTCTCAGGCGACCCAATCTCAACGCGGCCGGCTGCTGGCACCGGACTAGGCGTACGAGTACGAGCAGGTGTGTGTGTGCCTCTGAATGTGGCGGCGACGCCACGCAGGCCGAACCCAGACGACGGCTAACCTGCGGCGACATCCCCCGAACGGAACCTGGCCGTGAGCGCGAGGCCAGGGGAGAAGAGAGCAGGCCGGGGCTTTTGTCGGCCGGTTGGCCCTCTCCGTCCCCCCCCCCCCCGTCCTGCCTGCCTGGCGCCCTTGCCAGAGGCATGCACAATCGTGTATCGGCACCCGGGTTCATCTTATCCGTGGGGCTGACCGCCCACCTTCTTGGGAAATCAACCTTCCTCCCCCCCCCCCCCTTCCCTGGGGCGAAATGAAGCAAGGGACGGGAGAAAGGGGCCGGCGGTACCCAGTGAGTACGTGCCAGGTATTCCGCACTTACGCAGGGGTTGGGCGGGGGGGGGGGCCTACCAAGCCATGTCCGCCCAAGAACCCCCCGAAAAAAAAGGGAAGCGGGCTGCTTGTCGGTGGCGCCAGGTCGCGACCACGACGAGGAACCTAGGTAGGGAACAAAACCAGGCGCCAGGCGGGGCGCGTACCCGCCGCCCAGGTGGCGAGGGTTTAAGGTTCTATCCGCTACCGCGAGCGAGCCCGGCTTTTCGATCGTCCGGTTGCCCGCGTGGCATCGTGGAACGGGGCAGGGCGGCATCCGGCGGTCAGCTGGGAAGTGGGATAGAGAAAGGAGCAAACGAGCGGCCAGGACCCTCCCCCTTCCCCCGCCTCTCTCTCCCGAATTGGGCGCGTGCCGCTCTCGCTGGTACACCCTGCCCCGATGGGAAGGCCGGTGGAACCGGGTCACGCCCGCTGCTGTTATTGGTCCTGTCGTCTGGAGCGGCGCGGGATGATTGCCCGCGTGATGCCCGTGAGAAACACGGCCCTGGGGCCAGCGACACGGGGGTGGGCAGGACGGCGAGAAGAGGACCTGAAGCCACAGGACGCTCGGTCGGTCGGCTGCTTCGCGGCGGACGGCCCGGGGATGCTCCCTACGCCTGCTCCCGCGCCCTGCCGGCCATGGTGAAACAAAGAGCCAACTTAATCCCCTTCTCGCCACTCTTTGGCCGGGGCGGTGCACGCCAACATGAAGACCTATGCATGGGGGGTCAAGTCGTTCCCGGCTAAGTATCAATGTAGGTAGTCTAAGAAGACTGCCCGGAAGACCGGAGCAGACATGGCTTGCTGTACAGTCTGAGGAAAGCCGCCTTCCTCGCAGCTCAAGTCCCAAGCCTCCGTCCCCCTGAAACCATAGAACGCCCTAGACGCCCTAGACGCCCAATGTAGTCCAAGACTCTCTCCACGGTCTTTGTGGTCCTTCCAAGTAACTCCCTCAGCCCGGCTCGTGATCTCAGCTCCCCATGTCGAGTCCCCGCCATGGCAAATATAGCAATTCTCCTCCCGCATAGCCGAGCCAACGACGCTGCTCTCGGCAGACATCCATGCCGTGGGTCATCAATGTTGCTCGGCTCGATACCCTCACTGTCCCAGCTCCCTTGAATCACTTGCAGCCCCGCAATGGATTTGGCTGGACGTGGTGAAGCCAGATCATTTCCCCGAGCTGCGAAAGTCGCGGTCCGGCTCGGGTATGCTGAAGCATACCTATCTTGGTATCCCACCAAGATTGTCAGCCCAGGAAGCGACAGTACCGGCTTCCAATCAGAAGCGCAGTTTACACTTCTCGGGTTGCGTCTGGCTTCGCGGGGCGTCCCGATGGCTCCGCTGGGTATCGCAACAATTCGTGAATCGAGTTGGCGAATTCGTGGGGCAAGAGGGGGAGAGGCGAGCGGACGGCATATTCTCGCGTCTTCTCCCTTTGTTCAGTTGCTCGTCGACTCGCCAGATCGTTTACCCACTCGTTCGTTCGTTTGTTCGTTCGTCAAAGTTCCCTTGTCCCGTCCATCCAGCACACTGGGGCTGCCACCGCATCTCAAAACATGCCCCGGTTGCTGGCTAACCGCACAAAGCTGTACGGTACATTTTGGCCGACGAGAAGTCGCAGGGTCTCGACCGTGGTGAAGGCGCTGGAGTCAGCTGCGCCGTAAGCGGCGAAGCCACTCTGCTCTGCGACGACACCCGGATCCCCTTTCCGGGGGCCGTCGGCAAGGTCGAGGAAGACTCTACGTCTCTCGGAACCGTGGGAACCACCGAATACCCTCAGCAACATGCCGACAATGTTGCTCTTTTCGGGACCGAGGGCCGAGACAATAACAAAGGGGCTGCCCTCATCGCCCACCATTCGGACTCTCTGCAGACTTTCAAGGCTGTTGAATGGTTCGATGATCATGCCACGAGCCAACGCGGTCGGGGTCTTGAACCCGACAGTATAAACCTTGCCTATTTTGAGCGCTTTGAGGGCGAAGATGGCAGAAGCTGCATCGTCCGAGCTGGAACCGAGAACCAAGGCGGTTCGACCAAAGTAGGCTGACGGTGCCAAGTCGCGCGTCAAGGTACTGAGAATGCCGCGCCAACCAGCATTGTCGAAGATCAGAGAGGCGCTCGGTGGTAAGCCTGCGTTCGATAAGGGCGTCGTGCTGAACTTTGACTCGCCTCGCCTGGTCGGGCTTGAAGGGATGGATGCTGGCGCCGACTCGGGCGTTCCATTGGATCCCTGCTGCACGATTATGGTGTCGATCATCCCTATCACCCGAGCCGCCTCGGTGAGTACGGGCCCGGACCCGTTCCTAAGGCGAGAGAAGAAACTGCTATTGTGCATCAGAGTCGAGTACGAGACTGGGGGGTTTATATAGGCACCGCCGAAGGCCTTCTGGTTGCAACAGGCTTCAACACTGCCGGAGCCCTTGGGTAGGCGCTCCACGACAGCAAACTGGTGGGGGAGACCCAGCTCGTTAAAGCACTTCTCGTAGAACGGTGCCTGTGGTGTTGCAACGCGCGCCGACGGACTGCTTATTCCGTAGATGCTCTTTTTCGGTAGCTGGCCGAGCAGAGAAAGAGCCGCGTTTATTTCGGCGGCGCTCATTTGGCCAGGAGCGGCAATAATAGGGAGTAACGGGTGGGTTATAGGTGTGAAGACTTTGTTGAGGGTGCGCGAGAACTGGCCCGTTTCGCCCATGTTGACGGCAGACAGAGGGGGCCCGTCTGGGTAGTCGGCCCGTATCCTAGATCGGAAATACTCGAGCTCGAAATTTTCGTTGTGTTCACTGATGAAGGCAATCATCTTGACGATGTCGGCATATCTTCTGGACTCCCGGAAGACAGATTGGGCCTGCATCGACGGCCACCTGAATGTGCCAGAGAAGTCATGGAAAGCCGACATGATACGGCTGTTTCCTCGCTTTTCGTAAAGGTTCTGTCGAATGTTCTCCGGAAGCCATACCTCCACGTCGATATATTCGACACCCCATTGAATCGCTCTGTAGAGGTACTCATAGTACAGGTCAGGGTTGTCCATCGGAAACCGGCCATTCTCCCGGGTGCACCTCGTGGTGAATATCAAAGGCAGCTCCGTCCTCTGCCGAAGTAACATGACCTGCTCTCCCACATAACTGAGGCTAGGTACCTGGGGAAAAGTACCGTCGCTTAAGGTTTCCTTGAGCAAGTCGACACGGATCTCGACAGCATCCGCGCCCACCGTTAATATGTCCAGGTTGGGAAGCGCCGCGCGCACGTCGGGGAATGTCGTCGAGATGAAGTAGGTCCGCGGCTTCGTCATGAGAGCTTCGTGGTGGTTGATTTGTCCGAGGACAAAGGAAGTAAACCGAGCGAGGTCGCGGCGAAAGAAGGGCGTCTCGGTGTAGAGGAACTCGTAGTCACAACTCGCTGATAGGCCAGTATCCGGCGGCATGCCTAGGTTCACACAGTGTGCATTGATGGCCACGACCAGAGACTTGTCGCGGGCCGATACATCCAGCTTGGCTTGGTCGGCGAGAATTCCAACAGCAAAATCCTCATCCGCCGACGTGATATTCCTGAAGCTCTCGGCCAGCCGAGATGGCTTGCCTAATACATCGGCAAAGACCGAAACGATGTGCTCTTGGCCTGGCCCGTACACGATGACAGCCACCCTGGTGTCACCGCTCTGGGGGCTGCTGCCAAAGCTGGCCCCATTCGTCGCCGGAGTCGAAGCGCACCGGTCTATCTCCATCTCGATGCCCGTCATCGCCGGCCCGCCCACGCTGCGCGGCCGCGCTGGGACGGTCGCCACCTGAAGTTGCTGCACTGTCGTCATGGCCTATGGTTCCGGTGTGTCCTAGATCGCTATCTGCCCGCTGGTGCCCTGCCTAATTCCGGTCGATACGTGCCGAGGTGAGGTGGTGATGGGAAAACCGCCGCGGTCCACACAGGACACAATGGGTCGTGCAGAGCTCCGTTGCTCTTGGTGCGCCAGATGAGGTGTCAATAGCGATATGCAGATCCGTCGTGTTCAGTGGCCAACCAGCGCATGATAGCCAGGCAGTGGTTGATGGTCCGGCGCCCAGCGGTAGAGGCGCTCCTCACAACTGCCGGGGGGAAAAGACCAGACGGGCTGGGAAAGCGGAGGACCTCAAGTATAAGAGGGGCGACGATCCCGAGGCTGCTGAGGTAGGATGAGCGGGATGGAATGCAGGCGACTTATCATTCATTGGTGGCGTTAGAACCGCACCGGCCAGGGTGTGGGCATGGGAGGAAGGGGCAGGAAACCCGGGTAGTGGCGGCGATGGCTGGATCCGCTTGCTGACGAGCAAGCTGGGGCCAAACCTCGAACGGTTTGATCGCCCGGCGTTCCTGAACGGGATACAGGTGACCCGGCTCGATGCGGTCAGAAGTGCAGAATGAGGCCCGTCAGGTAGGTCCTGAAGCAGGTGTTATGCTCAACGAGAAGTGGGCACGGCTCAACCAGGGAGGAGGACGTGGAATGGGGTCGTTGCCGTAGAGGTAGGCGTGGGCGGCGGAGGTGGAGACGAGGGTAGGGCAGGGACCCAGTGCAGAAGGGCGTATGCAATAGGAGCCCGTGTACGGGGGAGGGAAGTACTGGGACGAGACGATAAGGTGACCGGAAATATTGGCTAGCGGCGAGAGCCGGGTGTGACTTGTTCCTGTTCGAGGTGGCTATAATTCTTCCAGCTACCAAAACGCAGCATTTCCCCAACTCCCTCGGGCTCGGCGTAATCGGATGCAGCAGGGGCGTGCCGGGAGCCTTAAAGCCCACCCGGTACCTCGCTGATGAGCGCTGGGCCGTCCTGAGCCCCACGATGGCCGGCCCCGGTGGAGGTCTTGCTGTCGTTTGGTTTCCCCCCCCGGCGAACGAGCAGAGGCGGCTTCGGAGGTGCTGGATCTAAGGTTCTTATTGCTGGGCCGGATCTGGCCGATCTGGCAGCAGCTGGACACAGTCGGATGAATGCCGCTAGGGAGACGAGGGAAAAGTCCCCGAATTGCCGGCCGGACAGGCGGAATACCACGCGGGTAGGACCTCGGGAGTGAGGGTCTGGGAGCGAGAGGATAAATGCGTGCGAGGGCGGGTGCGGGTATGGGTGAGGGAAAGAGGACAAACGGGTAAGGCCGGCTTGGGTCGCTGCGTTCGTCCCAGCAGGCCGTCTGCCCACTTAAGAAAAGGGCAGACTGGCTGGAACATACGCATACCTGGTCACTACCATGCCTACCTGGGAGAGGTAGATAGTGCTATGCATCTAGCCATCCAGGATGTCTTCCTTCCTGGAGCCATGGGGCACGCCTCCGTAGCGATCTGCTTGCGCGCATCCCTGGCCCCAGCGAATGAAGGAGCCGTGGGGAACATGTCCCACCAACACCAACCCACGCCGTTGGCTGGGTCCTCCGCCCGCCAAGCGTCGCCCGAAGCTATACCGCACTGCCGTCTTTACCAGCCGCTGCCATGCCGACTGGACTCGCCGTCGAGAGGGAGGGTGACGGTTCCATCGGTACGACCTGGCAAAATCTCCGGCGGTTGAGGGTGCCGAGCCGTGTGAGCATACAAGGCGCGAGCTGCAGCCGGCTGGACTGCCCAGCACGCCCGGGAAAACAGGGCGGGCCAGGCATTTCGCTTGGTGGCAGCACTCAAAATGCCTTGGCCGGCCGCCTCCGTCACACGTTCCCGGGGGTTCGAGCAAGGCATAAGGGGACGGCCAAGACCCCCTGCGGCAGAACCTTCCGCCACGATGCGAGCTGGTTGGTGCTCGGTGAGAGGCATGGAACGCAGGCGGGTAGCTCCGTTTCTCTCGATGCCCCATGAGGCACCCAGCCAGCCCAGCATATCAGCAGCGCAACGGTGAACATGGCCAGCCCGGCAGCCTGCCGGTTAAAACCGTGAGCATAGGCACGTCCAGCCCGCTCCCATACAGGCGCGCCCCTCCCGGGCTGGTTTCAGCTCCTGTGCAATGCGTCCCGGCTCGTACGGCTGGCCCTGATAGGCCCCGCCGCCTGCCCGCCTACGGGACTGCCGGGGGGGGGGGGGGGGGGGGGGGTATTGATGACATCCCAAATTCGATAGGCGAAAAAGGCGGGTACATCATCGCCGCGTGTCACGGTTATTGCGCCCGCGCCTCCTGCGCCGGGCCACAACCGTCTTACAGGCTCGGTAGATGGGGGAGGGAAATACGTGGCGAGCGACCCCAGTCGGAGGAGGTGAGTAGGGAGGCGTGAGGACGGATTCCCATGGGATACAGCATAGCCTGGATATGGACTTCGAACCACCTCTTTGGGATGTCGGTGCCCACCAGGCCTTCTTTTTTTCGATAGTCGGTCGGAGATTTAGCACCCAATGAGCAGTGCGAGAGGAGTGCCTCTTCAGCCGGGGTGCAGTTGCAGGACCACTATGGACCGCGAGCAGGCCCGCCTGGAGTGGACCTGGGGGAGGCGCAACGGGGCCATGGGGCACTGGCGGGGGCTCTCCAAAAGGCCACCTCTTAGGTCCAGCGCTCGCTCGATGGGACGGGAAGTGAGCGAGATTGTCCGCCGTCCGCTCTTTGTTTCTCCGCCAATCAGCGCCCACGCCCGCCGCTCAACCATCGGTTCGTGATGCCGGCTATCCCATCACCACGCCTTGGCACCGCGCTGTGCTCGCCCCGATACCAGTACTGTTCCAGCAAGCCCGTGTTTTGCATGCGGCCTGGCCTGGCGTAATTTTCCGCCGTGGCAGCGCCTGGCCCGTCCGTCTGGAAGGGTCAAGCCAACGGGGGCCGAGGTACGCGTGGGCCCGAGTCGGAGATAGGGTGCAGCTGCTCCCTGACTCGACCGAGTTGAGCCTCGCAATATATATTCTTTGCAATGGGCTTGCCCGAATGGGCACGGCGAAGAAGACCGCGGACGCTTCCTTTCCGCCTATGGGGTCACGTCGTCCGTGTGAAGAAAGAAAGAATGAAAGAAAGAAAAAGGGCCCATGGCCCATACAGACGCCCTCCCAAGCGTCGCTGTCCGCAGAGTAGAAGCGGCTGCAGATGCCCTGCTTGGGGCCAGGACCCCCGAGGTTGGGCCAAGGCCTCGTTTCGCATTGATTCATCCTCATCATTATGGTGAGCGCTGTGCGCGCGCTCTTTTCGGTGCCGTCTGTTCCTCCCGGGCACACGTTGCGTGCGGCTCAGCCAAGGTTGTATTGCAAACATGACCACTGGCCTCTCCGATGAGCGGCATCCAGCAGGGTGGCCGGTATATGTACGTCTTCTTATCCGGATTCATCCTGTCCAACCATTCGGACCCAGCTGCTATTGGGAGCATTCTCTTCGCTCATTTCCTGTCGACGGATCCCGCGGGTCTCGAGCCGGCACCGCCAGCCTTTCCGGCCCAGGCAGGGTCATCACAGTCCCATCTCTTTGGCAATCTCCTCGAAGACGGCAACACCCTTTCTTCCATACGCCGTGCCCATGCCAACGGCCTGGGCGCCGACGCTCCTCATCCTTCGGTAGCCAGCGTGATCCTCCACTCCACCAACTCCGATAATAGCCACATGGCTCGTCTGTGGGAACTGGTCCAGCATCCTGCGCAGCGTTGCTACGTTCCCCAGGGCCAGTGGATGCAAAGCGACCCCAGCCATGCCTCCAACACCGCTCCCGGGGAGCCGCGGTGTCATCGACGGGCCGTCATCATCCGACAGAACCAAGCATGATCCCAGCGTGTTCGTGGCCGTGAGAAAGCTTACTGGACAGGGCGATGCCGCTGCTTGCAGTGACGCCATTAGTGCCTCATATTGACCAGCATAGCTATAAGGCGGTGTCTTGAGCCCGTACGGCAGGCGGGCCAACTCGGGTGTCGAGTTGATGGCACCTTGCAGGGTACTGAGATACAACGACAGCGAATCCCGGGAGTAGGCTGGCGGCGGCTTGTTAGGTATCTGCGAGACGGGAGTCAGCACCTCTTGCACATCTGGCGCGTGTGGGCAAGCTTCGGCGGGGGGGGGGGGGGGGGGGGGGGCAACCATGCTCGGCGATGCTCAGCCAGATTCCCTTACATTAGGACAGCTCAGGTTGATTTCCATGGCCAGCGGCATCTTCACGCGGGTGGCGCATTCCGCGATGAGCCGATAGCTCTCGGCTACGTCCTCGGGTGTCCCGGTCACCGAAATCACGATGAGCTTGGTCGACGGCTCTGACAAGCCATCGGAAATAGTCCGCACAAACCCTAGATATTCGGACAACGGCAGCGGGCTATACCCAAGGTTGTTCAAGCTGGCCCTCTCCGGCGCGCCCACCACGGGCTCGAGAGGCGAGGCGTGTGTCACGGGGTCGAAAAAGGCGTATTGGTGAAGGGTGGGATCATGGCCGAACCCGGTCAGAAGCGACGTCCTCGTCGTCACGGCCCCGGTAAAGGGACAGGCGAAGAGGGTTTGGACGTCCTCGAGCGTCGTGGCCCAGGGCGTGGCCGAGTTGAGAAGCGGGGGGGAGATGTTGATGGCGGGGACGGTCCGCTGCTGGTCTGTCATGGTATGGCTGGCGAGCTGTTGTCTCGCCACGCTGCTCCTGCCGACACGGGATCTCACGGGCACATTCTTCGACTGGGCCTGGCGACGAGTCCTGGCAGCAAGGCTATGGGTTGGTGAAGGGAGGGTCAACGCCAATCGTCCGAGATAAGATAAGCATCGGCGCCGAGCAGGTGGGCTATCATTCCACCAATGTTCGGGCGCTGGCCGAGGGCGGAGCTGTCATGTCCGCCTCCCTTGTCAACTCGCCCCGCCCACCCCGGGTCACAAAAGCCGTTGTAACCGTGACCCGGCCCGGCGCGCTTCGCCCATAAAAGTACCAGCCAGGCCACACCTAGCCTGGCCGGCATCCTCGTTCGGGGAGGGGATACCACGCTGGACGGGGATACCACTTTGGACGGATGGGCCAGCCCAGCCCCGTCCAAGTGTGGCCCCCCTCCTCGATACCACCCGATAACGTGGTGTTCGTCTGTCCCATCCACCCACGAAACTGCCGGGCAAGCGGCATCATGGCGCAGCCCGGTAGTTGTCGGCCCTGCTGGTCCCGGTCCCCTCCCCATGCCTTGATCACGGATCCCCGGACGGGCCTTGCTCAACCCCCGCATCGCGCTATATACTAACGGCGGGGGCTGAGCAAGCGCCCGCTCGCAAATGAAGCCTTCCCCGCTCCCCGTGAGCTGCCCGCAGCAATCATCGCTAACTTGCGTTCACCCCCGCTTAGGGGTGGCAGGACTGGATCCCCCCGCCCCCTCTCCCACGAACCAGCTTGGGCGAGAGCAAAGGCAGCGCCGGGAGACACCCTCACTCTGGGGCGGGCACGCCAGAGTTGATCCGGCAGCCCACAGGCCTTTAGACCGGCAGTGGTGGCTGTCGGAGCAGGGCTCAGAGGGCACAGGGTGGCGGCTGCAGCGACCAATATGAGCAGGCCGCGGAAATCGGATCGCTCCAGGAGGTGAAGGGGCGGGGCGGCAATATGTTGGCCTTCCCCGGGAAAGATACTATCATCCGAGTCTCCAGGACGCCGGTGCCGCAGGCGCGCATACACAGACACGGGAAAAGCGGCCGTTGCACAACGTGGTCACGCCAGGCATGATGAATACGGGCATCGGTGCCGCATGTGTGGAGGATACGGCATGGGCGCGGCATTGATTCGTGGCCAGCGCGTCCCAAGGTAAGCAGCTGACCCCGACTCCTGGGTGTGGCCTCCAACGGCCCTCAGATCATGTGTATAGAAAACAAAGAAACGCGAACGTGTCGTCGTGATGCCTTCTTCGCCCCCATCCATCCCTTTGTTTCCTTGCCGCGCGAGACTGGCCGGCCCGCGCCCCGCTACCAGCCGAACTGCTCGAGGTGCAGCGCGACTGACGGGCCGTCGGTGGCGACGCAGTCGGCCGTGGTGTCGCGGACCTCCTTCATGAGCGGGGCGGGCCCGCAGCCGGCGACGAGCACCTTCTGGTCGGGGCGGACCGAGGCGACGGCGCCGCGGATCAGCGTGGCGACGTCGGGGCGGCGGGCCGCGCAGGGCAGGTCCTCCCCGCCGCCGCGCCGCGGCAGGTGGCCCCCGACGGCCTCCTTTTCGGGGTCGCCGCCGCCCTTCTCGCCCCCCTCGTATCGCCGCGGCCGTGGCGGCGACGACGACGACGACGACGCCGCGCTCAGCGACGTCATCGACCGGGCCGTGTCGTCCGAGGACGTGAAGTCGCTCGCCTCGTCGGTCCTGTCCCGCGTCGCGTGCAGCCGGAGCGCGACCTTGTGCGCGTGCGCGTGCGTGCGGATGGCGTCGAGGTGCGACGCGAACCACGAAAAGCTTCCTGCGCGCCGTGTCAGCTTCCGCCGAAGGGGGGTTGGGGGGGGGGATGCTCGTCAGGGGTTCATGGGAAGGGTGGAAAGGAAGGGGCGGGGGCAGAGGTGGCACACTTACTCCGCTCCCTGACCGACCAGATGAAGTCGATTTCGGTGTTCGCACCATCCTTGACGTTCTGCAGCAGGTTGGCGGCCAGGCCGAAAGTGAAGGTGGCACCGGAGCCGCCGGCAATCAGCACCACCTTATCGAACAGGGTGAGGTCTGGCAGGGTGCCGTAGGGGCCATCGACCGAGGCCCGAATGGTGGCGCCCGCGTTCATCTGGGAGAATGCGTGCAGGTCCCTGGTGAAGCCGTTGTACGCGTTGACGACCAGCTCCATGGGCGAGGTCGAGACGATGGTAAAGGGGTGGGTCTCGCAGGCCCGGACCTTGGGAAGCCAGACGAAGCAGTGGTGGCCGGGCTGCGCGCCGGGGAGGGGCTTCTTGAGCAGGATCTGGGTTCCGCCGCCGGGCAGGGGCTTGATGGTGGCCTCGTTGTTGCTGGCGTTGTAGAGCAGCCGGCCCAGGCGAAGGAGGCGGTCGAGGCCCCAGACGGCCCCGATGAGCATGGCGGCGACGGCGATCTTCTCCTTGGGGACGTCGGGCTGGTGCAGGCCGAGGGTGACCATGATGGCCACGAAGAGCACCACGTGCACCACGTAGAAGAGCTCGTACTTGAAGCGGCGCAGCACCACCGCCTCGACGGCCGAGGCGAGCATGAAAAAGCCCAGCACGATGCCCGCCGTGACCAGGTCCTGCCGGAGCACCTCCGCGTGGTGATTGGTCAAGAAATAGGCGCTGTAGATAGTCCCATGGAGGACCATGTACAACACCGTGGCGTACCCCGAGACCTGGTGGAGGACGTTGAGCCGTTCGTATGAGTACGAGGTCAGGATTGCCAGCGGCGTGTTCCTGAGCGCAAGAAACACCACCAGGGCCAAGTTTCCTGTCGCCATCCTTCACTCCTTTCAGCTTGCGTCTCTCTGTTCGACGGGTGAGGTCTTACCAGCCAAACCGGGCCGCCGGGTTGGTCATCGATTGGAAGTCAACCCCGACGAAGGAGAGGACCGTATTGATCGCTACGTAAACAGAGACCAGCACGCCATGGCCCACCGAGTCGAAGCCCGGTGCTGACCGGAGCAGGTACCGTCTCGAGATCCTGGCGGCAAGGTCAGCATCCATGCGAAGGTGGCCGACGGGGCTCGAGGGGCGTACCTCCCGATACAAGCAAAGGGCCGGAGCACCGGAGAGGTTATGAGGTATTTGGTGACCAGAAGATGGCCCCAGTGTGCCACAGCGAAGACAAGAACGATGCCGGATAGAGCGGCTGCATAGTACTTGGTGTATCTCTCGTTGACGAGCCGCCGGGAGTCCAAGAAGGCCTCCAAGGCGGGACTGCTGTACGCCGCTCCTGCTCTTGGATGGAGGGCATGGCCCGACTGCTGTGGATAACTATCCATGGCTTGAGACGTGGATGGCGGAGAGGGACCGGTTGGAAAACACCGAGGAAGGCTTTCCCTTTTAGCAAGACAAGGTCCCAGACCTCGGATGTGGCGAAGGAGCGATGCGGGTGTTTTTTCGACTCCCGATGGCACAGGATGGCAGGAAGCCGGCGACTGGCAGATAGCCAGCCCTTAAGTATGCGTGGTCTGGCTATTCGCTCTTCCACCCACAAGGCAACGGCTGCGTGCGTTTCTCCCAGCCGAGTGGCTGCAAGATGGTTGCCGGATAGGGTTGAGATCAAGGGCTGGCGTCTAGACGTCCTGGTGCCGCCCAGCCACATGGATGCTGCAAGCCATCGGGACACAAGCGAAGTAAACCAGCTTCTGGGGGGCTACATCTGTATCCCGGCAGGGCTAAAGCGAGCAAGGCTGAATGAGGTCCCCAAGACCGGTGCCATCGCCAGCTCGCCACATGGGGGGTATCCCGGCACGACGGCACACGGCAGCAAGGGGGAGGGGGGTAGAGGCACTCGACATGAATCACACGCCCGCGTCCGAGCTGCCGGTGTGCTGGTGGAGGAGACTACAGCCGGGCAATCCCACACCAGACCGGCTGCCACTGCGACCCCGGCATAGGGGATGTCATGGTGCGCGGCAGGATTCTGCGCGCGCCGTTCCGCTTGTCGTGCTTGCCAGTCGCCAATGGTCTTGTAGCCGTTTCCGGCCGCTGGTTGGTGTCGTGGATGATTGCGCGTCTCGACTATCCGGCCCAGATGCGCAGATTCCCACGAGAAGTGGCCTCGTCAAGCGACTCAGGTGTCCGAGGCCTCGAGCTGGCCGAAAAGCCAACACCCCTCTTACCAGGGCGGGGGTCTTGTTTTTTTTTTTTTTGGCTTTTTTCCCCCTTGGCCCTTAGTACGTGGTTATCTGAGACGACACGGCTAGAACAGGCTGGAAGACGCAGTCAACAGAACCCCGTGGTGGTGTATGTAAGCCCGATCTGCATGTATCTTAGGAACACGGGCGTGATGTATCGTACGCGCTCCAGGGTACCTAGTCCGACATTGACTTTACCTACTCATGCGCCTGTACCGTGGATGCTCGTGAGTACATAGTTGGAGGCTTGCTTTGCCTTTATTTTCGTACCCGGCGGTGGAGGACAAGGCAGCCAGGACGCGCAGATGGCGGGATGGCTGCCGAGCAACACATCAGGAGTTCCGCAGAGCCCTCCACCCCCAAGCAGGACGGGAGCCGTGCCCAATCTGGACAGTGGGTTGAACCCCCCCAGGGGGGGGCGCATCCAACGCCGGCGGACATAGACGTGCCGTCGCATCCCGCGGTAGCATTCATGGCGTCGCCAGTGTCCGTCCGCCGGCGGGCGAGGGAAGCGAGCGAAAGACGGACCGCGGGGGGCTCCAGAACGGCGTGCGCGTGTCGCGTCGAGATGGATTGCGTGCGCCGCCCCCTGCTCGGCTCTGCTCGCCGCGCGCCGGAACCCAACGCTATGCGGCACAGCCACGCGAGGCGACGAGTCCATCCCCGCTGCCACGAGAGCCGGCCCTGCGCGGCCCTGCGCTGCATCGATTGCACAGTCACGAGCCGCTTTGTTGGCCTTGGTCCGAGGCCTTCATGACACGCGGGTGCCGAACTCTGCGGCGCCTCGGTAACGCACGACGCCATTTCATCGCATGCTGACATGCGGGGACAAGGAGCAGAAAGGCCGTGTTCTTCGCACAAACCATCGGCCTCTCGCCCGTGATACAAGACGTTCCCGTTGTTTTCCACTCCCCACGCAGGCTTGCGCAGGCAGGAGCTCCAGCTGGTTTCCCGTCCCTTTCGCCTATTTTCAGCACCCCCCCGGGGGGGGGTTCCCGATGCCTTGCCGGAGCAAGCCTATCCCGGCCTGCCTCGAGGTGCCGTTTCCGTGTGACAGTGGCGATCCGGCGTCGACAGCAATACCTGCCAATAGACGGGACTCCTGGGCCTCTGTGCGTGCAGGTATGTGGCAGTTGTGTTCCCCCCCTCCCGGCCTTCCACGGCGACGGCTTCCTCGCGTCTCGTCTAAAATCTCCCGTGGGACGGGATATGCACTGGCGGGACGGGACCCGACAAAACGGTTCCTGCGTGGCGCCCAGGAGAGCTGCCGGTGGGGATGGATCCCCGAGGCCGCCATGGTTGCCATTGTCTTTATCGGGGGCGCAGATCGAGTCGGATTGGGGAGCGTAGGGCAACACAGGACCGCCTGCCGCCTCCTTCTCCATCGTCATCGATGGCGCTGCGCCGCGCCGGACACCGGCGGGATGGCAGGATCTCTCTGCAGGCCTCGCAGGCGTCGGCGTCTTGGCGATAAGCAGCGATGAGAGTTGGTGGTGAGCGTCAACGCGGCTAGCGAGGAGATGGACCTCCCCCCCCCCCCCCCCCCGGTCCGCGGAGCAACGAAATGCACAATTCGTATCCAAGGAGCCCAGTAGAGATCCATTCTAGCCTATCTAGGAGGTCCTAGTAATAACCTCCTCTCGCAGCCCGGCCCTGTTCTCCGGGCCCTTTCTCTCATTGCGTCATTTGTATGCCGTCCCGCGAATGCGCCGCTCCCGAAACCCTGGCCGTCGTTCTTGAGCCCGCCTGAGAATGTCTCGCTTACCCCTGAAGAGATCTACCGGGCCCCGCTGTACTATAGTCGCGACCCCTTGTAGGACCGAGGGTCTTCCACCGTCAGCTCTATCACGGACACGTTCGCGGGAGGGGGCGCGACACGCCCAAACATTTGTCGGGCGCTCGAGTCGCCTCAGCGTAACGCGGGGCTTGTAAACTGCCAGGAGATGCGCCCGGGCAACGCTGGTTGCGGGCGGCCTTCAGGCTCTCCCGCGAGGCTCTCAGCTTGGCAGGATCCGGTCCACTGTACCACCCACACGCTCCCTTTGGAGAAAGCCCCCCCCAGGGGCGCGGGGGCGCGGGGGATCACGAACCCGTCGTGCCTCTCATAGGCCACATTCCTGATACCCAGGACTTCACCAAGCCCACACACCCGGCCCCGGCACGATGGCCATTCGTCCGGGACGACGGAAGGGGTGGCGGCGGCGCCGCCACGCCCACGGTGGTTTCGTGTTCCAAGATCAAACCCCCTACCCCCTCCCCACGCGGGCAGCTTGAGCTCTTGCCACGGCTTTTGCCCCGGGCCGTCGACCCGAGCCGTCGTTTCGGATTCTTTCCTAAGGGGCCGTGCCAGCGCCGTGTCACCGGTTACCTGGCCGCCGCCCGCGATGGCATCCAAAATAGTGACGGCCACGGCGGCGGGCAACGGGCTTGGGGAAGTCCGCCCGTCGCGCGCTCGCCGAGGGCTTGTAAACCGACGGCGGACCCGCCGATCCCTTGCGCCATGCGACGCTGGGTAGAATGTTGCATGTCAATATCCTTGTCCGCCAGCCTTCTTTTCTCCAGGCTCGGTACCTTGGGGGTCAAGCGCGACTAGGCCCCGGGCAGTGTCGCAGCGGAAGCCTCGGCGTGGGCAGGAATCCTTCATCGGTTCTTGTCAGACGAGAGTCGGTGTAGCTACAAGTCGGCCCTTCTCGAAAGAGGGGCGTGGTGCGCGTGGCACAGCTAGCGAAGGGACGCAAGCCATACACGCCATATCACACAAAAGCATCCGTATCACGGATATCATGGGCGAGGTGAGAGCCACGGCACATTGCGCGGCCCGGCGGGAGGCGGTAGGATTGGCCGTCTGCGACATTCACAGGGGCACCATTTGGTCAAAGCTATACGTCCCGGCCTCCTCGGTCAACTGCCCATTCCGGTGGCCCCTGAACAGCCTCTGTACGTCCTCCTTCCACGTGGCCAACATGTCGTCTTCGTCCGCTAGGGCTGTGAGGATCTGCAGGTTGTTCCTCTCCGTCGCGTCGTTCCACTGCTTCAGAAGCTCCTCGTCGACGGTCCTCTCGCGGCCCCGGCCCTTGATTGCGGCCAGGTCCCTGGCCGCCCGGTTCTCAGCCTCCACGACTTGAGCCTGAAGCAAGGCGATCTCGCTGTCGCGTGCGGCAAGGCGTCTCAAGGCTCGGTTGAGCCTCGGCGCGAGGTCGCCGTTGTTCTCTCGGAGATCCCTCTGGTTCTGCTTGGCCTGCTCGAGGTCGGCTTTGAGAATTGCCACCTCTCTGTGTGCCGCTCGGAGACGTTGCGAGTCGGCAAATGCATTTTTGAGTAGCAGGTACCCCGGGCTCGGTCCTCTGGTGCCCAGCGTTGCTTCATTCTGGAGAACGGCGTGGGTCGGTGCCTCTTCCGCATCTTTGGCCCGGGGACCTACCTCGCCGTGGACGCTTGCCTCGCTCGGGGCCGTTCTCTCTTCTCCACCGCCTTCCTCTGGAGCCTCGTCGTCGTCGTTGGTGGAGGTGCCTCTGTTGTCCGCATCCTCGTACTCGGTCAAGATATCCCTGAGTTCGGCGTTCTCCTGCCGGAGCTCGGCGACCTCGTCAGCGAGCGCGTCCAGACTGGTCATCTTCAACCGGTGCCTCTCGGGTCCATTTTCGCACTGCTCCAGCCGTTCCGCCAAAGTTTTGATACGCTGCTCGTAGGCTCGACGCACAACACCCTCTGTCGCCACTATGACAGCGCGGCATCTCTGATCGGCCTGCTCTTGGAGTGGGGCCATTCCGGCTTCCAGCGAGATGCACTCCGACGACTGAGGCCGGAGCTGTTCAGTCTCCTTTTCCCGTGCGTTCCGCCGCGATTGCAAATTCTTGTCTGGCTGGCTAGCCTGCTGGGGCTGGGTAGCGTCCGGCGCCCTCCGTAGCGCGCCGATCTGGTCGTCACGAGCGAGGAGCGAAGCCATGGCGCCTGCTTCGTACGCGGCGCGGTCTCTCGCGCCATACAAGATGGCATCTTCGTATTCTTGGGCGAGGCGATCGAAGGCCTCCATGGGCACTGTAGGTTGCCCCTCCAATGTGGCTTTGTACCCTTCGAGCCGACCCGTGTTATTACGCAAGGTCTCTTCGACGAAGGCTCGCTCTGGCTCGTTGGGGGCGTGTCCGGTGGCACTTGGTAGATCATCGAGGGACTGCAGGCAGCGCTCTCTCGTCGTTGGCTCGGGCTGGCGTAGATGGCCGAGTACGTGATGTGTACTTCCCGCCATTCTGTAGAATTGCCTCACAAATAGGCCATCAGCAGGGTCGAACCCGGGTTCGGGTCTGGCGAACGGCAATTTCGCGTACCCCGACGAAGCGGCCGGCGCCACGTCGGATTCCTGACCACTCGTGGTGTATCCCTTTTCAGATGAGGCCGAAGACGAACCGGGGCCTTGGGCGCTTGGATTATAAGTTGGGGCGGGGCGCAAAGGGCGGTGGTCAGCATCGGAGGAGACACTCTCCACCGGAGGACATGAGCCGAAGCGGTGCCATTCGACCGAGCCATAGCTGCCGTCTTCGTCATGGCTCTGATTGTTTGTACGCCCCGTTTGGCCTGAGAAACACGTGCGGGCCACATTTCGATGGCCTGCCACTGGCTTTTGGCCGCTGTTGTTCTCCATGGTGCCAGCAAAGTTTGGGCGGTGGAGGGTGGAGAAAAAGGTCGCGGTGACCTCTCCAGAAAGAATACTTGCTACGGCCGAGGATCAGATGTGTGAAGTCAGCGGAAAGTCGGGGTCCTATTCCCCGGCCATATCGGCCGCATCTATGAGTGCACTTATAGCCGGTCACGGTCCGTGGGGCATATGGAGGAGACAAAGAGAGGGTCTCGCCATGCCCGTATCTCCCCGGGCATGCCGTAGCCCCGTACACCTGGTAGGAACAAAGAAGTCTCTGTGAAGCGTTTGGATTATATCGACTGCAGTGGCGCGTTTGTCGCCCGGGGGCGCGTGATGAACGCGCCTTGGGAAGTACTCAAGGTTGGTGAGTTGGCTGGCTGGTCCGTGCGCAGACGGTTACTACATGCAGGCAGTTGCTTTTGGGTGGGGCGGTGGACACAAGCCCAGCTCAGGCGCCCCCCAGCAAAGACACGGCTTGCCCAGGGCGCCTCTGTACAGACGCCAAGAACGACAGCGGAAGAAGGCGTCGGCCGGGGACACAGGCCAGGCCACAGTACGAACACCAAGCGCCACCATGTCGGCGGTAGAGGAGCAGGTCGCGACCTGGCTGCGGCAGCTCGAGCGCGGGCGTCGGCCCACGGGGCGCCGGGGGCGGGCGGGCCCGGACTGGGGGAGGGGCGTCCTGTACGGCTTCATCGGGGCCAACACGCTGGTGTTCGCGGGGTGGCGGGCGAGCCGGGGCCGGCCGCGGCTCGCGCGGTTCCTCGCGGACCATTTCGTCCTCAGCCGGCGCAACCTGCGGCAGGGCCGATGGTGGACGTGGGCGACGAGCGCGCTGAGCCACCAGGCCTGGGACCACTTCGCCGGCAACATGTACGCCTTCTACGTCTACGCCGACTGCGGCCTGCTCTTCGGCTACGACGCGGCCGCGCTCGCGGCGCTGGCCCTCGGCTCCGCCGTCGCCGGCTCGGCCGCCCAGCTATGGGAGTGGGACCGCCGCAGCCTGGGCGCGCGGCCCTCGGCCCTCGGCGCCAGCGCCGTCGCCAACGGCCTCGCCGCCGCCGTCACCGTCCTGCGGCCCCTGGCCCTCGTCGCCGCGCCCTGGCTCCCCGTCTCCGTGCCCCTGTACCTCTACACCCTCGGCTACTTGGCCTACGACTACTGCGGCGTCGGCGCCGCCGCCTCGCGCGTCGGCCACGCCGCCCACCTCGGCGGCTCCCTGTTCGGCCTCGCCTTCGCGGTGCTGCATCGCCTGCTGGCGCGCCCCGGCGTCGGCCGCCGCCCCCTCTGAGGCGCGCGCGCGCGCTCGGCAGGCCTCTCTTGTGCCCGCCGCCGCCGCCGCCGCCTGCTGGTTCGATGGCAGCCCCGGGCGGTCTGCGAGCCGTATCCCCTCGGCCGTGATGCGAGGGCGGGTGCTAAAGGAAGGGGATGGCCACGCTGCTTCAAGGACCGTGCCATTCAGATGCGCCAAGCTGTCGGAAAGCTGCGCCCCCAGGTACGACAGCCTGCTGTGCCGGGAAGTGCCGCCGTGAGTACCGAGACGAGATTCCCCCCTTGCCTCCTACCGCTGTCCCGAGATTTCATCAGAGCTTCCCGCCAGTCTTCTCCCTTCGGATTCACCGGCGCCTACCGTCGCGGCTCAACGGCCAATGAACGATGATGGACCTGATAAATCATCACTCCAGGGGCATCAGTCACCGGAGGGGGAAAAGAACAAGCCGGCTCTCGAAGGAGGCAAGGAGAAAGAAAACCTGTCCCTATGTGATGCTTGGCGGGAAGCACACTTTCTGGAGGGCGGCAAGGGAAGCAGATGAGTCGTATAAATGTCAATACCCATGGTGTGTCCAGCCAGCCATGCAGTCTGGAATGCGTGGCGCGCAGTATTTACCATACCGACATCGTAGCAAGTCCAAACGGGTGTCTCTCGAACAATGTAGCTGAGTATGAAGAAGATCGATTCCAAACTTCCGCACTCGGTTCAGCCGAACCCGACCAGCACCGTGAAAAACAAACATCCGCCCGTAAGCGCCCCCATGTGGACAGAGTAAGTCTAGTAACTCGGAATCCCAGCGCCCAACGTTTCCCGGGGCCGAACTTCCCGGGCCAAACTGCCGCCTCCTCACCAAAGAGCTTCGCTGTCGACCATGTCCTTCTGCGCTTGGCCCTGGTTCCGCGGCGAGTGACTAGCGGCAGTTTTGACACTCATGCGGTTGTTGTTGTTGTTGTTGTTGCTGTCGTTGTAGTAGGCAGGGCTGTGCTTCGGCGTCTGCGTAGTGGGCTGCAGTTGCACAGGAGGCGGTCGATATGCGCGTTCGGGCTTCTGCGACATCCTACGGGTGTGGATCGACGTGGCGGGCGGCAACGAGGTGCCCAGGAGCCGGCCAGGGAAGCCGGCCAGGATGGACAGGAGGGCCAAGAAGACAAAAATGCCGTCGAGGACGAGGAACAGAACTTCATTGTCCGCGGACGAGCTCGAGGCCCCCTGGGCAAGGGGAACGATGCGGTACAGTGCTCGAACGAGAAGCAGCAACAACGAGAGACTCAACGCTGTACAAACATTAGCCACGATGGAGGCACCGGCTTGTCCATGGTTCACGACTTACCGCAAATAAAGACCTTGAAGCGAGATGTGTTGTATACAACCAACCCACCCTCGAGCCTGTCCCGTCTCTGGTGGACGGCAAGGGCGAACCGGACCCCCAGGAGTGCGAACAGGAGTAGCGTTACCACATGGACAGCCAAGCCGGTGACGAGCAGGTTCAGTCCTATGTCGACCTGGCAGACATCAGTAGGGGGGCTCGGTGTGTGCGATGTGAATGGCACAAACCATGCTAGATACGTTGGCGAATACCAGTGCGCAGCCAACGACCTGCAAAATCACGACAACGGCCGAGAAAGCATAGAAAACAACGTTGTGCCAGTGTGGCCTCCAGGCCTGGAAGGTGTCACCGTAGATGGCCACGATGGGGGGCAGGAGTCGGTACAGCGCCACGGAAACGATGGTCGGTCCCAGCGTGGTGCCAACCAGCGCGGGAACGAGGTTGACCCTGTCGGCCTTGGGGCTGGTAGCGTAGAGAACACGGCCAACATAGCCCACAACCTCGAAAACGGTTCCCAGGATGAAGATGCTGGAAAACACAGAGGTTTGGTATCGGAGGCCGAAGACGAAGGCAATCGGTACCAGGACAACAAAGAGGGCCAAGAGCGTGACGTTGCCAGCCAAAGAGGGCTCGTGGTCAACGAAGCTGGCCACACAGCTGACAGTGCTGCAATCTCCTCGACTCGACATGGTGGTTAATCATCTCTCGCTGGCACACGGTAGAGAGCAAGGCCCTAGGAGGGGAGCAAGTTCCGTGGGGGAATGAAGAGCGCCGAGACCCCGCCCCTATATAAGGCTGGCCCAGCAAGCAACGGCGTTCATTGCCCGCCGGGGGGGTAAACACACGGCACAGGGGTGTTGGGTGAGAAGCACAGCAGCAGGGGAGACGGTCTACGGTGAGCTAGTGCACGGAAGGAACCGAGGGGGGCGAGGGTCGATGCCGGACCGAAGGGGGGGCCTGTGGCCAGCAGCACCCGACGTGGGTGTCATCTCGTGCTCGAGGGGGCGAATGGCCGTCGCCAGTCGCCATGACACCGCTGCCTGCAGGTTTGGTGTCACCAGCCGTGGGAGGTGGAGGAGCACATGCCCGGGTATGGCTCCCCCAGGTTCAGTAGGGATCGGCCAAGGCCCGGGGTCAGCCTGCCGGGACCGGGCTACCTGCTGCCGGCCAAGGCAGCAAGGACGAGCACGGCGAGGTCATCATCCACGCCAAGGCCGCGCGAGCTTGGGTGTCCGTACAGCAAAGTGCGCGCATACGGGAGCATTCGGCGGGTGGAGCCAAGTGACCGCCATCCAATGGGCAGCCAAACCTGAGAGGCGTCGTTCCCAGCAGTCCGGATCGCAGCCAGGCCCCCCGGCGGCAGGCACCAATGGCTGTCGTCCCTGTAGATGAGCGCGTCTATTGGAGGCCGCTGTGTGGCCTCGCTTGGGAGAACCCTCTGTTCTACATGCAGAAGGCTGCGTCCTGGGCAGCCGGGCTGGCCGGCCGGCGTTGGCTCGTAAGCAAACAAGAGGGCCTCCCCCCGTCCAATCGAGGGGGTTCCGCGCTCTTCCGAACGTCGATCAACGCCTCCCGCGCGTTGCCCAGCAAGCCACCTGGGCGGGACGCAAAGGAAGTGATGGAATGCCAGACGGCTTTGCTCTGTCTGCTGCCCTCCCCCGAAAGCAGTCGGTAGCAGCAGCCTGACACCTGTGGGGGTCAAGTCCGGTGTGACTCTGGGAGATGGGACGTGCTGGCAGCAGCATCGACATGGCACGCAAGCTGGGGGCATATGCAGTTGGTACCGAGATGGGCGGAGTCCTATCCCAATCCACCCCCCACCCCCCGGCATCGCAAGGCGGCGGTGGGGCTTAGCTTGACGTGACTGGCAGCCTGCTAATCTACTTGGCAACTGCATGGTTTGCCTCCAAGCCACCGGGGGGACACGGAGGCGCTGGGCAACGCGGCTTGGTCAAGCTTTCTCGACTGCCGTTGGCGATGCTTTCCAGCCAGGCCACGCAATGCGGTCACGAGACGGGGCGCGTGGCCTATACGGCGATGCCGCCAGGCACCACCAGCCCGCCGGTGCTGGGCCGGTTCGGCCCCCTTGGCCGGCGAAACGGTGTTGGGAGCCCTGCCCTACGGGGTGGGTCGGAACGCTGACGGGCTCGCCTGGATCCACGCATCGGGGGCTGGGGTCCACAGCCGCGTCGCCCGTGACTCGATCGACGCGACGCGAGCCGTGACGGGGCGGGGCATCGGGAGGCACAGAGCCAGGCCGACAGGAGCGTGGGCGGGGGCGTCCGCACGACGAGCGGGCGGCCTGGCGGCTGCATTCCGACGCCTGCCGGGCGCGCGTGGATGGGGCTCCTTTCGATGGGGTGGTGTGGGTGTCGTGTCCAGGCCGGACGGCAGCGGCTGCAGGGCCGTCGGGTGGTGAACTGGAGGGCCGTCGGCTGGTGAACTGGAGGGCCGTCGGCTGGTGAACTGGAGGGCCGTCGGCTGGTGAACTGGAGGGCCATCGCCGGGCCCCTCCCCACCCGCCGCGCGCGCGCTAGCCTTTAGCCCCATCTTTGCCGGGAAGCAGCAGCAACGGGACGTCCATCACGTCTTTCCCACCCCTGGGCACCAACGCGCCAGCCTATCCAATCGCCGACCGAACCCAACCACGTCAAGCATATTCCATCACTGACTTATCCCGCACACACGCTGACCTCGCCAGGCGAAGCTGCCTCGTCTGGGTCCGTCCCGGGGTTCCGGCCACGCCCAAAAAGGCCCCCCCCCCCAGCCCCAGTCTAGAGTACCTGTCAGAAACGGCCGTATCCGATGCGGGCTATCACGGCCGCCATTCCGGGAACAGCCACCCGCAAGCAACAGGACGCCGCCGACAGCGTCCCCGCGCGCCTGGCCACTCACACTCCTCTCCCCCATCGTCGCCTCTCCGCCGCCGCCGCCGTTTCCGCCGCCTCGTCGGCTTCAGCCTTTGCTCTCGCTGCCCCCCCTGCCGCCGCTGCCGTCCCTGCCGGGGATGGGGAGGCGGGCGCCATGAGCCTCCGCCCGCGCGTCTCCTCGCGCTTTCGCCTTCCTTTCTGCCGGCCTAGGTCGCTGTCCCCCCTTCCGTCGTCGTCACGCCAGGTGCACGCGACGCCTCCCACCTTTGGCCCACACAGGCCCTACAGCAGCCACAACAGCAAGGACCCCAGGATCAAGGACATTGGCCGGCAGATCCACGACGATTTTGCCCAGATCAGGGAGAAATACGGTAGGCGGGCCAGGCCCTGTTCACGTGCCCCCCCCTCCCCTGGTCCCTCGTCTAATCCGGCCAATAGCCACCCCCAAACACCCCATCGTCCTCGCCCATGGCCTCCTGGGCTTCGCCGAGCTCAAGCTGGCCGGCGACTGGCTGCCCGGCATCCAATACTGGCATGGCATTTCCGAGGCCCTGACGGCCAACGGCATCGAGGTCTTCACCTCGGACGTGCCGGCGTCCGGGTCCATCGAGATGCGCGCCGCCAAGCTGGCCGAGTGCATCGCCGCCGCCGCCGACGGCCGCAGCGTCAACATCATTGCCCACTCCATGGGCGGGCTCGATTGCCGCTACCTCATCTCGCACCTCCAGCCCAAGAACGTCAACGTCCTCTCCCTCGTGACGGTCGCCACCCCCCACTACGGCAGCACCTTTGCCGACTACCTCTTCGAGGAGATCGGCGAGGAGCGCCTCCCGAGCGTCTACAAGCTCGTCGAGGGCGTCGGCATGGAGACGGGTGCCTTCGCCCAGCTCACCCAGAAGTACATGAAGGAGGAGTTCAACCCCAAGACACCTGACGACCCCAACGTCCGCTATTTCTCCTACGGCGCCATGGTGGACCATCTGCCCTTCCTCAGCCCTTTCCGCCACTCACGCAAAACCATCCAGAAGCTCGAGGGCCCCAACGACGGCCTCGTGAGCGTGACCTCCAGCCAATGGGGCGAGTACAAAGGCACTCTCCTCGGGGTCAACCACCTGGACTTGATCAACTGGACCAATCGGGTACGGTGGACGATGCGGAGAGTCTTTGCAGGCAAACGACCCAAGTAAGACATCACCTACCCCCGAGGCCTCTTTCCTACTTGACTGACGCGGGCTTGCAGTTTCAACGCCATCGCCTTCTACCTCCACATTGCCGACATGCTAGCCAAAGAGGGGCTGTAGCGCCGGGACCCGGCTAGAACGCTACCAGCCCCTCAGGACGGAGCAGTATATCACCGTCTTAGAAACTACCCCCTCCTGGAATCTCCGTCGTCTACCTCGGACAAAAAGGCACAGCCCAATGAATCATGACACGTTCACCCACGCCCGAGCCCATCCCGGGTTGGTTTCCCGAGGGAGAAGACACTTGCATCCGCCCCCGTTTTCACCCCGGACGCCCCCCTCGTGCCTTGGCTCTGCCGGGCGGGTCCACCGCCGGCCGTCCGTAGACCACGAACCCTCCGACGCACCGCCTCCTCCCTCTCCTGCATCCCCCCCCCCCCACCAAGTCCGACCCGCAAAATCCGAAGAAGCGGCCGCCTCGGTGGGGGAAGACGAACCCCCATGGCCTGCGTGCGGGGCCCTCGGCCTAAGCGGGAAAACAGTCCCCCCAATTCGCCGCCTGGGCCGCGCTCCCTCACCCTACCGCCCGCCCATCACCATGGCGAGGGCGTAGCAGCTGCTCGGGGAGGGTCGTGTCCCTCGCGTACCGCCGTGCTCCTTGCGGTGCGGGTTTGGGGCGGGCCCAGGCACAGGCCGGCTCGTCCACCCCGGGAAAAGGCGAGAACCCCAAAGGAGGGGGGAGCGGAGGAGACGAGGGGCGACCTGATGGAATGACCTGAAGATATATATATATACATGTGTGTGTGTGTGTGTGTGTATATATACAGTATAGCCTGAACGGGCGCGGGAGCCAGCCTATTGATAGCATGCCCGCGGGTCCCGGTGCAACCCCCCCCCCCCCCCCCCCCCCCCCCGCCCCTGCACAATAAGCCAGGTGCTTGGGTATTGCTAATCGTTCCTCTCGCCGTCACGATCTCCGGGTAGTCAGGACGCCCCTCATTGCGCGTGTTCGCGGCTTCGGTGTCGCGGCAGGTTTCTAGCCGCCGCAAGGGCCCCAAGGCACACGGGTTTGAGGAAAACGCATTCTTCCGTGTATTTACATGTTTATTCAAACCTCCCTTGGCCCAAACGCCACCCAAGCACGTACATGCATGGACTACCCTCCCGAGACTCCGTGCTCCAAGGTGATGAATAATATCTAGTTGTGACCCTGCGCTTAAGAAACCCTGGTTAAGCCCGGCTCGATGACCCGGCCTTGTATTTTTCGCGCCCGTCGGCTTCCTCGTCGTCGCTGTCCTCGCCGACGCTGTACGGGTCCTGCTTCGTCCCCGTGGGAGTTTGGATATGGAGGTCGTCGAGCTCGCTCTCGTCGAAATCACCCGCTTCCACGTCCCGCCCCGAGCGCTTGTTCCGGAACGAGTCCAGCCCCGTGCCGCGGCCCTGGGCCGCGAGACTGGCGAGTCCCTGGTAGCCCTGGGTTCGCTTGCGGTTCCGCCAGATGAAGAATCCCCACACGGCGGCGCCAACGGCCACGATGGCCAAGACCAGCTCCCCCGACTTCCGGTAGGCCCCCCATTTAGCTTCTTGCAGCTCCTTGTCCTTTTGCGCCTGGCTGTCGGCCGTGTGGTTGGTGGCACCGCCCACCGTGGTGTCGGGCAGCTTGGCACCGTCCAGCTCGCTCTGCGACGGGATACCCCCAATACTGCTGATGTTGACTTGCATGAAGCGGTCGAGCATATCGCGGGACCGGCGGGCGTGGTCAAACGGTACCATATGGGACGCATTGTAGAACAAGACGTACGTCAGGTTGCGAGCCTCTTGCCAGAAACCTGCCTTCTCGCCTTCAAACGTCCAGTCCCGACGGGGAGCCCAGTTGCCCGGCGACGTCTCGAAACCCTTGCCGCCGTTCCACTCCATGTTCCCGATAAAAGCTTCAGTACCCAGGTGGTTGCAGATGAGATCCTCCGCACCGGAGAACAAGAGGATATCAATTTCCTTGAGTAGGTCAGGCAGCAAAGTGATGGCGGGCTTCGATTTCTTGTCTTTGAAGGCAGCCCCCACTGAGCCATTGCACTCCTCCCAGCCCGTATTTTTCTTGGGGCTAATGTGCAGGGCCGTAGTAACGTCTTTTCTTCGAAGGTAAGGCGTAACGCTGACCAGGTCCGGAGGCCAGTTCATGCCGCAGCTGGGGTACGAATCCTTCAGGCGAACATCGTACATGTTGATGCACTGGTCTTGGCCTTTGGAGTCCTTCGTTCGGGTAAGGCGCAGCATGTCCTGCAGGACAGCCTCGCAAGCCATATTGTCCACTTGTTCGTAGCCGGCGACGGCCATGTCCTTGGAGCAGAGACGGTACGAAGTCTCGAGCTGCTTCGAAACTTGGTCGCCCTTCTGGATCAGGTTCTTTTCGTAGGCAAAGGTCAGGTAGGCCTCGTATTGCTCAGGCGGGGATACCCAGCCATTGCCGATCAAGACACCTTTGAGGTTCCATTTCGCCACGTCCACATCGGCAGCGATTTTGGGGTCCTTGTTTCGCTTCAGGATGGCGCGGGAAATGTAAGGGATGTGCTGGCCGGCGAAGGATTCGCCGGCAATGTAGAGCTTCAAGGCGCATCAGCCGCGGGTTCGGGGGCTCACGGGCATCACGTGGAACTTACATCATCGTGCTCGTACTGCGGGAAGACCTTGAACCACTTCTCGAGGAAAATAATGAACTGGTCGGCCATTTCGTCGAGCTCAGAGACAAAACTGTTGGTATCGACGAAACTGAAGCCGGTCCCCACGGGGTTGTCGACGAACAGCAGGTTCGCAAACTCGTGCCAGGAGCCATTGTTGGGTACGAGCGTGTCCGTGTCCTTGAGCCGGTAGGGGCCAATCTCCATCATGGCGCCATCTTCGGAGCTGCAGCCGGGGCCACCGTTCAGCCAGATGACGGTGCGCGGTCGGTCGGCGACGTGCTGGTTCTCGACGTGCCAGAAGAAAATATTGCCGTTGTGTTCCGGGGTGACTTCGATGTGACTGGCGGGAACCAAGGTCAGCCGAGGTCGCCGGGGCGGGACCAGGGAGGGCACGCGGACTTACCCAGCATGCATCTTCACCAGGGACCCCTCAGGGGCACCGGGCAGCGAATGAACAAAGAAGTCGGCGGCAGCGGGCTCGGCGGCAGCGGTCCAGGCCCACGAGGCGAGCATCAGCAGGCCACAGGCGGCCTGCCGAAACGAGGCCATGATGGCCGGGCTGGGCGAAGAAGCAGAAGGCGTGGGCGTCGCCGAGGACGTGGTGAAGGATCGGCACGCCCTGGGGTCGTTGGCGATGGCGTGCAACGGGGCGGGATACTCAGAATTGATCGGATGGGAAGGAGGAGAGGAAGAGTCTCATCTGTCCGCGTCGGGGGACAAACATGGACGGATGTTGGCTGACTGGAAGCTGGCTGGGATATGGCTGGGGAGGATGGAGGCGAAGTGGCCACAGTCGCAACCCATCCCATAATCCCATCAAGTAACAACCATGCGCGTACTATGGGTTTCCTGGCGCTGGGGCTGACGCACAGTAAGGCCCCACTTTGGCGGCACCCGTCCCGTGTCGGCTAGTTGGATTGGAAGCTAAGCAATACGGAGTACCTGGTGCTAGGCATTCTTACCCACGGCAGCCGAGGCCTGGTTCACTGGAAGTCAGCATTACTCTTGCTGCTGCTGCTGCTGCTGCTGCTGCTGCTGCTGCCACCGCCGGGATCCTTGAGGCTGAGCATCGTAGGAGTTCAGCTCATGTTGTGAAATCATAATAAATGTAGTACAGCAATCTTATATAAGTAAGCCCATGCCGGTGGCGACGGAATGGGGGAAGCGTCTATTTCGCAAGTGGGGAGGCGTTTCCACGACCCTGCGTCGGGGTGGTTGAGAAACCTAGAAGGACGGACTCCTGAAGAAGTAATCACTGGCGCGTGCGTCTATCTTTCATCGATCGAGTCTCTCGTCAACTGGGCATTGAACATTTGTTGTACAGGCTGCGCGCGCAAGAGAAGCTGCTTACGGTGGGTGTTGGCGGAAGTTGCCTGGCAAAAGATTTGACGCTATGAGCCACGAGGTCCCCCGTACGGATCGTGGAGCTAACAGGCATGGATATGTATCTATTTGCAACCACAGCCCGCCACTTGCCCATGTTTCGGGTCAACCATTGTCGGTTTCAACCGCGCAACCCCGTTTCGTAAGTTCGTTTAGCTCGAAGGGAATGCGCAAAAGAGAATACAGAGTCAATTGGGAGTACCGGCTTGGAACGCCTTAAAATGCAGACCAACCCACCACGGAGTACGGCCCGCGAGGTCGTTGGGGAGCTTTGATGGCTTGGAACAATACCCGCAGCGTCGGGGAAGAGACGACACTGGCCAGCCCAGGTAAGTGAATGAATAAAGAGGTCAAGTGCTTGGTCTCCCCCCCCTCCCTTCCCGGCCATCAGCCCGTCCGCGCATATCAGCTATCCCATCCGCCGTTGACCGACAATTGACCATCCATCGCCTGCCTGACAGCAGCCTGTCCCAAGGTCCAGTTCGAGCCAACGACCTTGCTGGTTGGCAGCTGTGCGTATGCGACCTCGCCGTCCTCCAGGACACTACCGCTCCTTTCCAGTGTTTCGTCCTTCGTGGACCTGGGCGCCGTGGTGACCCGAGCAAGAGACGTCGTTAAGACAAGACCCATGCACATCAAGCATATCATGTGGCCCTCTCAAAATCCGCCCTCGTGGCCGAGCCTTGCCCTGGCGCACCCGGCCTCCAGGAAGCCGTCCGTCCGACCAACCCACGCAGAGAATCGCCAGCGTTCCGTCTCGTTCCGCAGGCCGTCTTGCCGTGGCTTTGGCAGCCGATTCCGAGTCCGTCCATCCGCCATGTCCCGGCATTAAACATTACCGTCGTCGCTCGTCGCCAAGCCCGCGTCATAAGGGCGCCCGGAGGACAATGTCCATCATGGCGTCAATCGCCAGGTTGCCCTCTTCCTGTGTAATTATGCCAGCGCCCTGGAGCGTCATGACGACGTCACCCACCCAGTGGTGGCTGTTCCAGCTCGGATCCGCGTTGTTGACCACGACGCCCTTGATGGTGTCGAGTAGGAAAGTGTCGGCGGCCGTCCTCGTCGAGACACTGGCGACGTGGATTTGTGAGCGGTAGCGCGGCCGGAAGCGTGGCGCCGGCTGCTTGCATACCTCGCCCACTCTGTATCGCCCAGGCTGGCCTTCCAGCCGGAACGTGCTGTTGGTGCAATCGTTCCTGACGAAGAGATCGGTCGTGCGGTGGTCGGCGTCATCAGCCTGCTCGCCCTTAAAGATGAGAATGTAGAGCTCCTGGAGGTGTCCCGAAGCGGAGCCGACGGCCTCGGCCGCGCCGTCGCCGGCCTGCGACTGGTGCTGCCTCCCCCGCCCGGCCCCTGTCGTCCCTGATGGTCCTGTCGAGGCCAGGCTGGTGCTCATTGAAGCCGGGGCTGGATGGCGGAAGGGGTCTTTCCTCTCGCACGAGAGCATTGGTGGCGTGACAGAGATTCCCCGTCGAGATGTCGTCGTCGTCGTCGTCGTCGTCGGCACACGTCGAGTGTGCGTGCCGCAACTGTCGTCTGGAAGCACGCAATCCGGCCGTCTCCCGCGCCCCTTCTCATACACTCTCTAGCCCCTCCCGCGAACCCGTCGACGCCCACGCGGAGGGGGGGGAGGGGGGGATGAATGTGTTCGGGTGGCGGAACGGGAGCTACCGAAGTCGAAGCGACCGGCGGAGTATACCCGGGTTTAGATATATCGTAGCAGGGGAAGAAGCGTTGAGGGCAATGGGGAAAAGAGCGGGTGGTGTGTATGCGTGCGTGTGTGCGTGTGCGGGTGGTTGTGTGAGTGGGTGTGGGTGTGGAGGACGCATGTGTTTTTAGACGGAGGGTGAGGGTGACGGATCACTGGCAAGTCGATGGGCAGCACCAAGCCTCCCCGGGCTGTCGCGGCCCCAACAGGACAAGATCAGGTCCACTGCTGCCGCTGCCGCTGCCGCTGCCGCCGCCGCCGCTGCTGCTCCTGCCGCCGCTATCGCTGCGTGTCGTTGCGTCGTCCGAGTGCGCTTGGAGACCAAGGCCGCGTATAAGACGTGGCGGGAGCTTTTAGAAACGAGCATACACCGGGCTTCTTTCTCGTATCGATGCAGCGACCAGGCAACGGGTCTTATAAATCAGGGACATATGCACGAGATCGACATTGGGTTTTGCCTTGACTGCGAGACTCCACAGCTCAGTTCGCAAGACCCTGACAACTAGCAGGCTTGGTGGTCGTATGGAGAGGGCTCCCGCTGCAAATAATCCACCGAAGAAGCAACCGACGGGACCCTAGGGTCGTGCTGGCTGGGTCTGGCTAGCTGGGTCCCTTTTGGGGGAGGGGGGGGTGTGGCCGCGAAAGACAGCGACCGGGGGGGTGGCTTGGATACGTATCTGGGGGGGTGGTCTCGCCATGGACGTGGCGGGCGTGACACGCAGGGCGACCCAGGAGTCGGAGCGGCGGTGGCATTAGTGAGGGTGAAGATGCCTAGACGCCAAGCAGGGTGGCTGACCAGGGGGGAGGGGGTGTGGGAGAGTGAAATGGTGCGCGTGTAGGTGGTGGGTGAAGAGAGGGAAGAGGGCGAGGGCGAGAGGGCGAGAAGTGCGAGGGGGGCGAGTGTGCGAGTGTGCGTGTGTGCATGTGTGCGCGTGTGTGCGTGTGTGCGTGTGTGCGTGTGTGCGTGTGTGCGTGTGCGTGTGTGCATGTGTGCATGTGTGTGTGTGTGTGTCCGTCCCCATCCCATACCACCACGATTAGCTGTACGATGTACGAGTACTGCCATACTGCTAGAGAAAGACCACACGCAACGACCCACCACACCGAACGGTCTAGATCACTGCGGCACGTCGCCCCGGTTGGCGAGACAATTAACGCGTGTTCAGAATTTTGATGCGGTCCTCCGGCCGAGAGGCGCTCGCCCCAATGGAAACGCGCAGAGCCGATGCGCCTCTTTTCCCCCTCGCCCCCGGCCCCTCGTCCAGCCTTAACTTGCTACGACCACCACAAAAGATTGGGCCGAGGGTCGTCGGAAAACCCAGCCCAACGTGGAGACGAGGGGAGGGAGAGGAGCATACGCCGTCGCCCCATCCGTTCGGCCCGGCTTGACTCGAAGGGGGGGGTGGCCAGAGTGGGCAAGACAACTGCCGCCCCCCTTTCCGAACCGTCGTTTCTGGGGAATTGCTTCTTTCTCCAAGCTTGCCCAACGGCTGCCAGCGAACCCATCGTCTCCAGCCCGTCGGTCCAGCACGGGTGAGCGAATTGTTAGTAGTTGGCGAGGGAGGGGTGGGCACTTCCACGGCCTGAGGCTCCGAGCGACGATAGCGTTACCTTGATGTCACGTTGAGAATGCATCCCCCCCCCCCATTTTCCCCAGCATGCCTTGTGGCTAGCGTTGCAATCTCAGAGCAGCTCAGGGCGACTGGGGCCGTCACGTCGTCCGCGGCCCCATCCACCCCGACTCTTTTTTGCATGTACGGCTCGCGACATGGGAATGACGCGACGGCACGTCGAGAGGCCAAAATGGGAAATGGGCGATCTCGCGGCCCCCGATCTAGTCTTTACTGCCCCAGGCACATGGCCGTTGACGATCATGGATCGTCTCCAGACTGCCAGGCTAAACAAATCCCAGTCACCCCACCAGCGCCAGAAAGGCTGTCAATGCTGTCTTGATCCTGCCCTCAATCTTTTGGCGCTGGCAGCCCCAGGGGTGTTCACGGAAGATGGCATAACAGGGAACACACGGCACTGGGACGGATTACCACCAGTATATACATACATACCTATCGTGAAGTAAGTACTTGCTCACGTTATCAAGCAGATGGGAGCTCCGAGGCATGGGTCCTCTTTTTGTGAACGCCTCTTTCACACATACCACCACTACCAACACGTAATTACATCGTTACTACTATGGACCACACACCACACCCTCACTCTCAAACACACACTCTCTCCCCCCCCCCCCCCCCCCCCCCCCCCCCCCCCCCCCCCCCCCCCCCCCCCCCCCCCCCCCCCCCCCCCCCCCCCCCCTCCCTCGGTAAAGGACCCGGCCGACGAACGGAAAAAGAAACATCGAGAAAGGTTTCAGACAACAGCCTCTGCCGACATACATACAGCTGCCAACCGTGCCATTCCCTTTTCATGTTTTGTTGCCGCACTAGGGCTGTGCGCCAAGGCCGCTTGGGGAGGTAGCGCTGCACGGCAACAGTGACCGATGTTGCGACGTCTGCAGGACCAGGGACCGACCATGAGCTGGGAACAATGCGACAGCTTCGTGAGTAGTTGCTCCTCTAATGGGAACACCGGCCGGCTGAGGTGCGTGCGGGTTGGGCCCCCCCTCCCCTCCGTCTTTTTGGTACTGCGATCGGCCTGCCAAGTTGCGCACCCCCCCCCCCCCCCCCAAGGTACCTAAACCTTTCCCTACAGAAACGTGTTCCTGGCCACCCTTAGCCCCCTTCCCTTCGGGTCATCCGGTAGTCAAGGCCCGGATTGTGTGCCCGAGCGTTCATGCTGGTCTATTTCCGACAGGACAGGGCTGGACGGGCCCAGCTGCTACTAGACTCGGACGAGACGCGCGGTCGTAGCCTCGAACCATTTACTCTGATACTGTTTGGTTATTAGATGAGGGGGGAAAAGGTAAGCAATGAGAAAGGAGGTGAGCATAATGCCGCCACCCCTCCCCGTCATGGGCTGGCCCGCAGCATGTGTGTATCCGTGTGTGCATGTGTGTATGTGTGTCCGTGTGTGTATGTGGGTGTGGGTGTCCCGCGTTCGCCCAGGCGAGCCCGGACCTTTCGCAGATCTATTTTGCATGTTTCGACGCTCGCAGCGCCGCCGGACAGACCTCACAGGTAATGTATCACCTCCTGGGCGGCGTACGCGTTTGTGTCCGCCTGGCGCAAAGCGGCCGTCTCTTTTAGCGCTGTCTCGGGTGTGAGAAAAGAGATGGGGGGGAAGGGGACCCTGGGGAGGACCCTGCAAGTGGTCCAATGTGTATGCCCAGCGCTCGGCCGGTGGTAACCTCTTGCCGTGATGGGCCAAAAACGGCCCCTTTGCCGGCCCTGGCCTCCCATCTGCTGGGAGGTGAGAGTACGGGTCGCACAAGGGAGGGGGCAAGGGGCGGGGAGCACGGAATTCGAGTACAGCAAGCAAACACTGCTTGCCGGTCTTTTGGGGGGGCTTTCATTCTACGCCCCCCTCCACCAGTTTACGTGGCGCGGGCCAGAGTCGTGACTGGCAAGTGCTTAGTGTGAAACCAATATACACCCGGGTCGTGACTCCTATCCATATCCCCACGGCATAGCCTCGGCGCCATCTGGCGTTGACAGCGCCCGCGTCTCGACCGCCACGAGGCAACCCTCATTAGAGCGGCCATGTATTTGCTTCGGCACAGGGTCCGTGCCTATGCCTAGCCCAGGGCTTCCAGAGCCAGCCAGGCGTGCGTTCCGAAATGCCTCACGGCTGATCACTTTAGATACAACCTGCCGGCGGCTTGTCGAGGTCTTTTATGGCGAGGCTAGAAGATTAGTCCTACGTGCCTCGGCCTACTCTGGACACGGCCGGCCGGCTGGCTCGTTCGATCCGTATGACACGCAAGGGAAGAAAGGGGGAGGGGAGCATCGCTGATGATTCATCCCCCTTCGTTGTCTCCGGCAACCTCCCTAATTCCGAGCACGTCGGGCAGGCGTGCCTTCGACACTATTGTCACATACATACACCCCCATTAACTCGTCTTGTCCGATCATGATCCCCAGGGGAGTGTCCCCTAGCCGATGCTGAAGGGGGAGGGGGGAGGCGGGTGCATTGCTTCAGACTCTACCCTATCGTCCATCTAACTGCGTACATCAGTCGTCTTTCAGAGTCAACTTTTTGGCAAGAGCCACAAAAAGGGACCCCGTGGTGGTCCCGTGGCTCGTTGGAAGTTGGCGCGTGACCGGTCAGGTGTTGGTGTGAATGATAGATATCACCCAACATACATAACCGTGGAAAACTCCCCTTCGACCATGTGAGTACGAGGATGCGTCCGTGGGAAGATGCGTTCGTGTGTCATGCCACCGCGTCCATGTGCCTCTCGCCCCCTCTTTGCTTTTCGCCGGACGACCAGGGACCAGTAAGCCAGACCTATCTCGGACCCTTTTTTCCTACCCACCACCTCCTTCGTGCCGTGACTGGCGACTATCCAACGCCACCAGCCTCCATATCGGTCTGCCTGCCTGCCTGCCTGTCTGTCTGCCTGCCGGCCGGCTTCTGGACCGAGACAACAACCCCAAAACAGCAAGCCGCATTTCTGCCTCGTGTTTCTGGCTCCTCTGTACTCCAGCAGACTGGGCGCGCCCAATTAGAAGAAGAAAAGTCTAGAGGCCCTGGATGTGATATTGCAAGGGGGCACATGTGACGCCGCCTTGGCCGTGGGCTGTTGGCTCCTTCACTTGTCAGGGAGGGTTTGGATGTTTGTTTGCAAGCAGGCATATGTCTTTCCCAGGCCAGTACCTGCTCCACCGGAGATCAGAGCTCTTCCCGTGGCTGTCGTCTGGGCATACCCTCACTTGCTCGCTCACGCGAACCAGAATATTGGCTGCAAGCTGGGATGTAGGACACAAACACAGAGAATCTTGCCTCCAGTGGAAGATGGGGGGATAGTTGAAGTTGGAGAGTCACGCAGAGGGAGGAGAGGGGGCGGGGGGGGGGGCGGGCAAGATGGTCAACCCCTTTCCCCGTTAAAATAGTACATTAGGACTTTATCTATCGTCAACACCCGCATATAGGTGTCGTATCACTTATGTCCTTGTTTCGGCACCCTCCTCGCACGCAAAATTCCCCTGCCTTACTGGAATGCAGGCCTTAGCATACTTCCTGCAGACCCCATCATGGTCACATTTCAATTGAGGGGTATCCCTTCAGCCGTGGGTGCGTGGGCTCATGGAAAAAAGAACGAGAACCCATCCCTTTGCCCCTTGGGGCTGCTCGTCACTATGCGGCTCGGTGTCGTGTACCAGTAACGCAAGCCCTGGGAAACGACAGCAGAAGCCTACGCAATCCGCCCGTGGGTCTGTCCGTCCATGAACTAAATGTCGGCCCGCCAAGAAGGGAGCTGCTGGATGCGCTCCGCCGGTGGTTCTGGAGCCGAAACAACCCGGCAAGCAAAAGAAATCGCTACCAACGGAAGGAAATAATGCGTCCGCATGTTGCAGATACACCGTCTGGCGAGGCGATCCAGGAGTAACAATCGATACAGAGATCAGAAAGTGGATTTCCAGCTAGGGCCTCTACGGCAGGAGAGGTTCTGGCTGATATGGTCGAAATACGCCTTGAATAACCGCTTCGCTGTCATGAATTATATGGCACAAGAAGATTAGGTCTATGAGACACGGCAACGCGAAGGAGTTTCGGTTGGGGGCGGCTACGGAAAAGGCGAGCCACCCCCCACGCTCGACGCCGCTTGGGCCGCTCATGGCTGGTCGTGTCGAGACTCGCAAGTCGAGCTGGACGACGACCCCTGAGGGCAGTTCTCGGTCAACTGGCCGGGTAAAGTCCGCACCCTGTCCAAAGCAAGCCCTTAAGCACTCTGGGGAGACGACAGAAAAGGCAAGCCGCCGCCTTTCTCGTCAAAAGCAGGCTTCCGTGCGCTGGAGCTTTCCACTCGGGATAGACCCAGCTTCTCCAAGCCCGAGACCGCGCTGTCAACCTCGCCAAACGAGATGCCCAGGCCGTTCTGCTTCTCGTCGTCATCCTCCGGCGCAGGGGGGCTGCCAGTCTCATCAGCTTTCTCCTCGAGGCCCATGAGCGCTGGGGGGCGATGGCGCATCTGACGGGCTTTGGTAAGCGAGATGGTCTTTTGTTGGTACGTCGAGGTCATGGGCTTGGTGTCATCGCGGTCGATTGTAGCCTTCATGAGCGCTGCCATCCACAGCCGACCTTGTTTCAGGTTGGAGCAGGCAAAGTAATGCACGGTCGGTTTGGTGAAGTTGACGGCTCGGGACAGACCCGCCCTTGGGGGCACAAGCTTGAACAGGAACATCTCGTTGTCGCCCTTCTCAAGCAGGTTGGCGTCGGCCGCGTCGGCACCAGTCTGCAGGTTGCTGGCTGACGGCACCATCGGTGTGTTACTGGCACCCGTGATAGTGGCGTGCAGGCCAGTCAATCTATCCGTGTCGGCTGGAAGGACACGGTGAAACGAGATGTCGATAAGTCCCTTCTCCTCTGTGTCCTCTTCCGAGTAGTAGTATGAGAGCCGGCGACCCTTGAGGACAAAGAGTCTAGGTTTCCAGGTCGTCATCAGGTGCGAGTTCTTCTTCTTCATCCAGCCGCTGTAGTCGGCGTCTTTGATGGCTTCCCTTGGGCCGATCTTCTGCAGGCCGCGCAGATAAGCGCTGGTTTCCTGCTTCGTCTTCTTTCCGGCGGGTTTGCGGCCCTGGCTGCCAGACGTAGTCAAAGAGAGAGGGCTCTTGGCAGCGTCGGGAGATTCCAGATCAAAGCTCGGCCCTCCCGATGGCGTACTAGAGTCCGTCTTGGTCGAGGCCAACTGCGCTGCCGTGTCGCGCAGGGAGGCATCGCTCTGCGATGCCAGCTTGGCCCTTTCGCTGCCAGTAACTGCGTCGGAGATAGCCCGCAGACCATTGAACCCGCTCATCTTGGCTGGCTTGGCAAGCCAGTCGGGCCTGGCGGCAGCAGGGGGACCGTCAAGCTCTCCATGGTCCAATTTGGTTACCGTCGGGGCTGGTCCGTCCTTCATGGGAGGCACAGGGCGCATCGACTCGGTTGTAGCGGTCGATGTTCTCCGCTGCGAGCCCGACATGCTGTAGTACTTCTGCACGGCTGATGACGACAGTTGATCAGTGATCGAGCCAACACTGCCGAACCGGGAGTGTCTGGAGAGAGCAGTCGCACTTCTAAGGCGCTGCTCCTCGGCATATGTGCCCTTCTGAGAGTGGCTGGCGACGCTGTCGCTACGCTTCTTCAGCGTGTTGCGCTTGTTTCGCCCGTCCACCTCAGTGCCTGAAAAGTAGCCGCGTTCGAGGTCCACCGGAGACTCGTCGATAACGTTCTCGGCCGAGTTGTTAAGATCCTGAAAGCCGGCGGAGGACAAGGGCCGATTTGACGACGCCGATACGGAGGCTGATCCCATGGTCCAATTCCGGTCGAAGGATGGCTGCTTCTTGTGCCCCGTCATGTCGCTGGTGGCGAAGGAGCCCGACGCCGGAGGTTTACCCATAACGCCAGTCCCAGGGAGTCGGTAGTCGGTAGATGAGTGTCGTCGTGAATGATGTAAATCTCGTACCGAAGCAGCCGAGGGGCGCTTCTGGTGGCTCGGTCGCGACGGGCTACCGCGCGGCGAAGAGGGACTCCCCGGCTCACCGGGGGCAGCCATCTGCGATACTCGCCGGCCATGGTCGATAGACGCCATTTTGTTCGCGTTGGTCAGGGTGTTGGTCCTGCTCCGCATTCTCTTCGAACCCTCGCTGCCGGCATCGCTTGTATGTGTGTTCCTGCGTGTTAGTGTGCCGTTGACTTCGTCTTGGATCGCCTTGATCTTCTGCCACGTTTTGAGCCTTCGTCCAACTGAGCCCAGGTCAAATGCCTTGAGGAAAAGCGAGGATTGGTCCATGCCCAGTAGCACCTCTCCGGAGATTTCCTGGTCGCGAAATACCTCGCAGTGCTTTTTTTCCACACCGAGAGTAAACAAATTCTCGGCCACGTCGTCTGCGTTCCAAGCTTCCACTTCGGCCCGGGTGTGCGTGGCCTCCTCTTCCTCCTCGTCGGTTTCCTCGCCTTGGATGTAGGACATTCGGTCCTGCAGGTGGGCACTGTACTCGCTGCTGGAATCGTTGACATGTTGAAGTGCGCCATTGCTTGGGGTGGCATGAAGGTCATTCATATGCTCGTCGATAACTGTGAGGGTCTCGTGGAGGACGGGGCTCTCTTGGCTTTGAACGTTGCCCATACGGCCTACGGAGCCGTAGCCGGAGCCACCCGAGGGGGTCCTGGTGCCAGGCAGTGGTGTTGAGTTTGCATGTACTGGCGGCTTTGACTCGGGCTTTCCGGCATGGAGAGGGAGAGTCGCTGCCTCTGGTTTTGCAGAAGGGCCATTCGAGGTAGCTGGGCGCACGTCGGCGGCGGGGTTTGCTTGCAGTCCCTTGTTGGCCCCGTTTGAAGGGCCCAAAGAGGGCTGGCCGGCGGTCAAAGGTTTCGGTGCGGGTGCAGCGGCGGATGAGATGCCCCTTGGGGCTGGCCGGGTGTAGACTGCATCGAGCCATAGTGTTAACGTCGGGCAACTTTAACGGATGGGTGGCACGGAGAGGCGCTTGTTCTGCAAAGTACCTTCGGGGAACAGTCCACTGTTTCCGTTGACCATGTGTCGCCCCAGAAACCAGCCGTCACCGAATTCATCGTCGCGCTCAATCAGTTCGACGCGGTCGCCCTTAGCGAGACTGAGCTCGTCAGAGCTGCGAGCCACAAAGTCGTCTGCAACGCAGGCACCAAATGTTAGCTGGGTTGCACAAAGACTCAAGGGCACCGGGTCCAAACAGCTTGCGGGCGCACTGAGGAGGGCCAGGGATGAAACGCGCTGCCCGGGCGGGGTGCGCTGGGCGGCAGCTGGGCGGCGGGCGAGCAAGGCCAGGGATGGACCTGGACGTGTATAGGGATGGGGGGGGGGGGGTGACGAAGCAGGACTCACGGATAACGACGAGGATATCGCCCACCTCGGGCTTGATGGGGTAGTCTGCCGCTGAGCGCGCCGCCATCTTCCCATCCGGATGGGCTGGGGAGCCGTGAGGTGCAGAATGCTGGTGGTAGGAGGAATGGGGAGGGTTAGGCGGCGTTGGCGGAGTAGTCGTCGCGGGCGCTGGAAAATGGCATCAATAATATTATTGTTGCGGGAACCAGGGCGTCGCAGGGTCGTGATTGGGGTGGGCAGTCGGCTAGTGTTGCCACTGCGTCGGCGTATTGCGGCGGCGGCTACGGCTGCTGCTGCTGCTGCTGCTGCTGCTTGCTGCTGCTACTGCTGCTGTTGCTGTTGCGACTCGTTCAAAACAACCAGACCGGGTTCGTGGGTCGGACTCCTCATCCCAATGCCAAATTGCACGGGGAAAATAGCGAGCGAAGAGTGTGAGACAGGCTTGTCCATTCGCCCGCTCTGATTCGGTTATTTTTACTGTGTCATCGACAACCTGAGGGCATCGAACGCAATCAGTCGCGGCCACGGCCGGAGGACCCGGAAGACTGGGTCTCTGGTCTAAATATATATATTGGTATATGAAGAGTCCGAGAGAAGCCCGTCTGGGTTTGGGCCGGTGTCTGGCCGCGAGGAAGGGCCAGTCGGGTCGGCGGTCGGCGTCGCTCTGGTGCTTTCTGGCCGTCCGTAGCGTCGGGGCCGGGGTCCAGTCCAATCCTCGCGAGAAAGAAAAGGCGAGGGCGGGCGAGGGGGAGGGGAAAGGAGAGAAAAGAGAGAAGCAAAGGAGAGTGGGAGGGGTGGTGCTGGGAAACCAGGTGAGAGGGTGTGTGTGTGTGTGTGTGTGTGTGTGTGTGTGAGCAGCAGCAAGCAAGCGAGGCCTCTCTCAGCTCCACAAGCGCTGGGCTGGGATTGATGAATTGAACGAACTCTTCGAAACGAAGCGAACACCAGGCAGGCCGCGCTCGACTCGAGACCGACCCTCTCTCCTTTTGCCGTCGATGTCACGTCACACAGGGCACCTGGAGCACTATGTCCGCCGCTGGCCCACCAGGCACATTTGCTGTTGCGGCTCGTTCTAAAGGGGGGATACAAGGCGTGCTGCTCCTCAAGTGCCGCGTGCCACGGATTGAACTAGACGGCCAGCAGTGGGTGACGATCATCCAAGTGAGGAGGATGCAAAGCTGGCGCGGGACCCTGGGCACGACACGGGCTGACGGGCAGGAAGAATGGGCGGCCGGGCGCGGGACCGCAAATGCACAACAGCAGAGACGGGCTGGGCAGAGAGAGGGGCTGCTGGGTCGGGTCGGCGCCACCACCCACTGACTGGCGCAGAGAGGCAGTACTCACTAGAACAGCCTGGGCAGGTCGGAGGGGGTTGCCAGGGCGGCTGGCGGGCTGGATCGGCCTGGCTGATGATTGCTCCTGCTCCTGCTTCTGCTTCCGGCTCTCGGACTCGGCCAGGCGTCTAAGCGGATGATGATGGCCCGTAGCGATATGAGAGGCTCCCTCAGGTTGGTCGTGCCAATGGCCCAAATTTGGCCCGGCCCATGCGGCCAAGAGGAGCTGCAGGATGAGGAGTGGAGGAGATGATGAACGGCGGGCGGGCCCCGTTGGCCCTCGTCTCGATTGGGCTCTGCCTAACAGGTACGCTGGAGAGTGATAAGGTTCCAACTCGCCTCTGGCCTAACCATTTCTTCCTGCTTGGGCGGCCTTTCCGCGCCCGGCCGCGGCGCCTACGCCAATGGGATAGGCTGGGAGGGCGGCGAGCGGGCCACCGGGGGTCTGGGTCTGGGTCATTCCTGGGAGGCTCTTTTGTCCTCTGATGACCTGCCTGTCCGGCGGAAAGGTTTCCCATCGTCGCCCTCGGGGGCCACCCACGCAGCACCGAGCCCAGCTGCCAGTCACCACACTGCCGTCCACCCCGCCCTTCCAGCAGGGGCCAATAATTGAGGAAAGACACAGGTAGGCGAGCCGAGGCCGAGGGGGGTCCGTGATCGATGTCCACCTCACTGCGTCGGCCGTGAAGTGGTTGGATGACGACGACTGGGGGGGATCCATCCACTGTCACCGGCCAGCCGGCCTCGAGCAGGGATATCGGCGCTAATCTGAGAAGAGGCGGACCCCGAATCCGACGGGACTCTGACCATCCGGCCGCATGTCAACCTACTATCTGATGACCTGCCTCGCTCCTATCGCCCGTCCGGTCCGGCTCTTCGACGAATTCGCCTGACTAGAGCGGCCGACGGCAATGGAAGCCTGCCGAATAAGGGGAGGAAAAGGTTCAAATCTTCAGGAACAAGCCCCGCGGCGCTGCAAGGGTCCGCGCACGACGTCAGCACGGCGTCAGCTCAGCACCATCATGAGAGGATAAGTATCTACTGGATGGACGGCACCGTGCCGGCGTCCCCTGGCATCCAGGTACAGTGACAGGAACGCGTCATATGGCCGAGGCAATGTGAGAGTATATGCAGATCTACGCAGGCGATCGGATACTCTGCTGATTTTTCGCTGCTCTTCACTGACACCGCCCCTACTTCAGCACCTGTCCTATCATATTTGCTCGGAAGAGGCCCGTTGCATACCCTCTGTTCTTTCCCACAAAACCTGCGGCCCGCTGATTTTGCCTCGATAGCAGACCACCAACGCCCTAGCGATCACGAGCGGTTGGCTGAGTCCACAGGATTGGCCTAGCCCGTAGACTGCCGCCGCAAGTCCGTCTCGGAACGACTCGTGTATACTTACTCATGGCAAAACTGGCGAGAACGGCCCACCCTACGCTGTCACCACCCGACTATTCACGTTCTACAGGGTCTTGAAGCCTTTGGTGGAGGACTGACTCTTACGGTTCTTGCGACCGCCACCGAAAGGACAGTAACAGGCATCGCCCGCCCTGGTTCGAATCCAACACCTGCATCGTCCAAGACATATACATGCCCTAAAGGGAGCGGTATATAAAGTACCAACGTAATCTAAACACGCGCCGAGTAAGTGTGCATAGTAACCCTACCAACCAGAGGGTTTTCTACAGGCAGTTGTTTAGCTGGGGGTATGCAGTACACCAGGCGTGGTAGATGCTCAAACACGAGAGACCCATTATTTTACATAGGTAGGCCAGGGTAAAGATGCACGTTACAAGTTATAGCCATGCCTCAACACGGATGATACTTGACGGTGGCACCATTCGGCTACACACGTGGTCCGCGACGAAGGCAGCTGGCGATGCTTTCTACGGGTATTCCGGAAGACCGCTGGGTATCCGTGCTTACACATAGGCACATAAACCATGCGGCCTCGGCCTGCCAAGAAGCTCCCAGATCAAGCGCTACCACGGGTATTCTGGGGTATCTTCACGGGCGTCTTGCCTCGCGTCTCCCCCCAGTTCATTGTCGCCAAAGGCATTTCCGAGGTCTTCCAAGAGTTTGAGGCTCGCTTTAACAAAGGTTGCGGTGATGGCAAACTCCCTGTTGAAAACGGCGCATGGCAATAAACACCCATGCACCGAATTCCAGCTGCCGGCACAATTTATATTGCTTAACAAGCACAGATATGTACTTCTTCCCTCTCTCCCCATCTCCCTAGTCACTTGCCACTCGACACGCAGTCACCACCTTATAGACGGGTTAGTCTACACTCCTTCCCAACATAGCGAAAACAGGAACAGCGCCGGGGCGGTGTTAATCGCAGAGAAACCGTTGATCCTCACAGCTCGGTACTTGAAGAAATGCGCACTGGACTGATTGTCGGTGTCAACATTGTGGTTCAGTCGTATCAACATAATTAGTGTCATCATCTTGCGGCTGTATTCACAAGATTCGATTTCCGTGGGAAGGGAGACTGCCAAAAGTGACCATACGTACAGAGGCAATTATCCGGACACCCAGGAGGTTTGCTTGAACCTAACACGAGGGCTTTCCTGCTGGTCAGATTCCCCAAGTGCTGTCCTGGTCCACGAGTTGTTTTCGCAACCCGCTTGCTGAGAGAATTGCACTCCTCCCAAGCTATCAAGGCAGATCATGGGGTTGGTGTTTTTGAGGGTGTGAAATCATCTTGTGTTCTGTTAGTGGTGGTTTTGGAATACCGCCGAGAGAGCCCAATACTAGGGCTATCGCGCAATATTGGCCTCTTTGTCGCCTTGATTGGTTCGCGAATCTCATTGTAGGTTAAGATGATGCCTCCCTTGCAACCCATGAGCTACAAGAGCGTGCTTCTACTCGAAGTTTGTTACATATGTGGTGACCCGGCGTTCCTTATCGCGCACTCTGTTCATAACTGCTTTTAGAGTACCCGGTGCTTGTCGCCATCATGTATAAAGCACATGCTATTCCCCATGCTGCTGGACCCTGTGATACCTATGGTTTCATGGTGCCTGCTTTCCTCTGCGGCTGGCTTCTACCCTCTGTTTCTGGTCGGCAAAACCCCTGTCGTACTCTTGAGTATCGGATCCCGACATATCACGCCGAGATCTCGAGTGCCAATCGGATCAGTCTCCATATCATGAACTAAGCCAAACGAACAGGGTTCTCTAGCACCAAGCTATCGTATAGGCTCTTCTTGCTCGAGAATGCAATCATTCTACCTACGGGTTTTTCATGATCTTCTAGAAACCAGGTGGCTCAGTCTATCTCTGAGCAGGTTGGCCTATTTTCTGGGAAATCGCCTGCTCTGCAGAAGTCAATACTATCTGTACAGCCTGCCCTTGGTTTCTCCTCCGGTGCGAATTTGTGCAAAACAGTGCTGCAGCACCTTGTTCTTCGCGGGCCTTGTGGCTTGGCCACCCCTCGACTGTCTAGAACAATACACACAAATACTTGGCACTGCTGGGAAGGACTAGGCATGGTCCCTCAGTACTGTTATGCCTATTATGTGCTGCTATACATGATTCAACCCCCTTCCAAAGGAAAGGAGCCGAGCACCGGACGAGCGCGCCATCCCAAGTCGGAATAAGACGAGCCAGCCTACTCAGTGTATGATCCTTTCCATCCTAGCGAGGCGCTGTGTTATCCTATGGTTGGAGAGCCCCCCTTTCGAAGATGAAGTGGCAGTGAAGTTGACCTCCAGTTCAATCTCCAGGTGGGCTCTTGTCCCCCTCAAATTGTAGATCAAAACATGCGAACTCCCGACGACTCATCCACCAGTCCTAGCCCGACCCTCTTCAATGGGAAACCAGTCAGTTCCCACTCGGTGGTGTCTTTTGTCACATCGGCACCAGTGCCATCTTTTCTTTGTGGTGCGTGGAGGTCTATAGGCCAGCCCATCACTATCTTCGAGGTTGGCCTCGGTGCCGGCGGTACCATCAGAGCCGAAGTCTTGGCTAGTTTGGAGTAGGGCGTTGCCATGGGACTCTACTTCGGAGGCTAGGATTCTGTGATACAGCTGACTGCTCATGTAAGCGATTGTCAGCTTCAGTAGCTGCTCTGAAACCAGATGCAAGGGTTGTATTTGAAAATCGCCCGTTGACTGGTAGACTGCGTACGAGCACTACTTTTCCGGTGGAGTCAAGCCTTGCGGATGGCCAACCGGCCAGCTTGACAGACATATTGTGACACACCGGCGCCGCTGCTGAGCTGGATAGCCCGCATACCGGATGCACAAAGCTGTCAGCCGCAGTGGTGGCGAGCGCGAGCGACCAGTAGGAGTGCCTCGCTTACTTCATGGGTACTGTGGACCACGCTTTCAAGTATCTGACGATAGTCGATACCCTGGGATCTATGGGCTTCGGCCTGTAACTAAGTAGCTTACCACGTGAATACCCAAGCAGGTTTTTATTATTATTAATATGATAGATAGTCGCTCGGGACCGGTCCCTAGGATTCCGGTAGGATGTGAGCATTGATATCCGTGGGTATCTACTGATCTGCTCGCATCTCTTAAGGACACGTAACAGGCGGACAGGAAGCTCATGTGTTCACGTTTGTGAATGGAAGTTGGGGAGGGCAGTGCAGCGATGGCCGTGACTGATGGATCGATGTCTTCCACGCCGAGACCTCTGCAGCGGACACTTTCCATGCTCTTACCTGAGCCCGATGGCAAAATGTATGGCTAGCGCCTTCTTTGCGAGCCCTCCAGCCAACTACCTCGTCCATCCAGCGTATTTCGTTCAGGCTGGTCCTCACCCCTCCCTCATTGCGTCCCCTCGGTTTGAGGCTGGTCTCTTCTTCTTCCCTTGGTGCCCCCCGTTGAGTCTCCTTGCGGGCAGGATGCGGGCGGGTACAGTGTGTATGCAGGTATAGACAAACACGGCCTTTGCCGGGAGCACGCATTCACCGACCCCTGCCGGTTGGGGGTGGGTTCCAAAATTAACCGCCCAACGGTCTCCGGTATCCATGGGAGAGCAGTATGCAGCACACCTGCTACTGCCCACCAATCATCAATGAACCTGGATCCAATGGATCCCATGAGATCCTATTTTGTACATTGTACTTGGTTGATGGATGGCGGTGACGGTCTCGTCTTGAAGTAGGTAGCCATCTTACCACCTGCGATAAGAGCCCTCCAGCAGCTGCGGCCATCCGGGAGCGACGGGCCCCGCTATGGGCAGTACTTACCGGGCTAGGTAAGTACTTTGTGTATATAGGTATAGGTCCAACCCCGGTGACGAAAGCAGCAAGTGCATACGGCAAGTATCATCCAGCCAACATGTATGTGCTTGCCTGTTCCAGCACTTTATATAGACATGTATGTAAGTATAGAAGCAACGAGCCACAGCATGTTGGGCGTGGGCGCGTGATTTAGGGATCCGCTACAGCTGCGTGGCACACAGACGCACGACTGCACGGCTACTTCGTATGTACGACTACTGTGTAAGCGTCCGGGGAGGAAAAGCCCCCGTCGCCAGCCAACGCTGCTCCACCCGTGACTAGCCATGTCCGGCGTATCCACAGGTATTCCCCCCCGGAGGGCAATTCCTGCCACCCTAGCAAACTCTCTCCTATATACTGACCTACATTCGGTTGACTGCTGAACCCTGATTGTCCCTCCGACTTGCGCTAGAGGTTGGAGGCGAGGAGGGACGGGGCCTCGGAGCCTCATATCTCGTAGCCCGTATCGATCTAGAGAGGAAAACCCACACCACCATCGCCATCCACCGGTGCGAATGCGGCCCGCGTATGCGTTCCGGCCCAGCCGGCCCAACCAGCTAAGCCCGGCCCACGCATTGGGAAGAGAGCCCAGCTTGACATCCATCCCTCGAGCCAACCAACAACTGCGGCCTTGCTTGTGGCCTCCAGTACTCGACAGGGCACTTCACTGGAAGGTACTTCAGAGGCAAGTAAGTTAAAGTAAGAAATAAAGACTTCTAAAATGATAGAAAGGTAAGATGGAGGCACATGAGCCGGTAGCGTACACAGTGCTTCCTTCGTGGTGCCTGTCTGCTTAGGTACTTCTTTCCTGGATTGTTTACATACCTAGGGACTGCGCTACCTGCGTGCTTCCTTCTTTACTTTAGTAGGCGTCTTGGGCTACAAGGCAGGCAAGGCCAGGCCATATATCACTAGAAACGACCTCCCTAAAGCCAAGCTTCGCAAAGCTGCCGCTCCCTCTCCCTCCAGATCCAATTCTTGCATACCTCCTGGTTCTCCCCACCAACCTCCACAACCACGGCAGGGCGCTGACTGATGAACGGGAAGCAAACGAACAAAACAAACGGATCGCTCCTCCACCCGGCCTAGGCTTGCGGCGGCGACGGTACATCCCTGCCACGTGCACAGCGCAAATCACTGCCTGTGCACCCGCGACGGACGCTCTGTCCAGCTGCCGCCGTTACAGATCCCGGCCCCATCCCAATTGCGACTAGCCAGTCACTGTGCTGCTCACGCACGGCCGGGGGTTGCCCACACCAGCCAAAAGAAGGGTGACCCGGTATGAATAAGTAGTCGATGGCGTCTAGAGGCCGACGACACCCTCCTTCGACATCGCCGCTGTCGGGGCTCGCGGGGCCGCCCGGCAGCCAGATTGCCGCCTCGAATTCTACCCTCAAGTGCTTTCTCGGCGGCCGAAAGCATTCATGGATGACCACTACAGCTGCTGTGCCGCCGAGCCTGCGCCCTCCTCACTACCAAGCACCGAAACCCCGACTGTGCCCACCGGACGACGTACGATCAGCCACTAACCAGGGTGGCCTTACCCACCCGCGCGCAGCAGCACCGCAACCATCGCAGGACAGCCAGCCTGCCACCCTCAGTCCTACGCAGCCGCCGTTGCGGCCGGCCCAACCTCCGGTGCAGCAACCTCTTGCGTGTCGGTCGCCACCAAGCGCGCGACAGTCATCTCTGCGACCCCCCGTGCCCTCTGACACGTCGGCCAGGTAATCTCTATTCCTCTGCTTGTCGCTCGTCGCGCTTGCGTCCCCTCGGCTAGCGGCTGACCGAGTTCCTCGCCTCAGACTCTCCGTATCGGCCGCAGTACTGCCCTCGCCCGCTCCGAGCGAAGAGCCCAGTCCAGCCGTCGCGACGACCTATGAGACCACAAGCCCCCCGGGTGGTGGCAATCCGCAGTCTATTATCGCCCCTACGGCGTTCTCGGAGCCCAGCGCGCAAGCGACGGGACCAGACATAGTGCTGGCCCGTCCGCCGAGCAGGGCGACACTGGCGAATGGGTCGGTAGGGGCCCAAGGTGGCCCAGACAGCCGCCAACCCTCGACGTCTACCATGACGGCGGCGCCAGCAACCACGACAGCGGCCACGTCGCTGCAAACGCCGCCGACTTCCAATGACCCGGTGTTCAGCCAATATCTGCCGAACCCGGCCTATCAGACGTCCGGTGTGGCACAGGGACACCGAGCAAAACGGCGACGCATGGGGTATGTATCTCGGCGATATCGCAGTCTCCAGGATTGCGACATTATACTAGCTGTGCTGACAATATCGCCAGCGGCGCCTCGCTCGTCGGTGCAACCCAGAGGCTGGATACGTACCTGCATGTCCTTGGAGGGGACGACTTGCTGGCGGGCAGTGTTGAGCTGCCTCGGTTCCAGCTTCTCAGAGAGGCATTTCAGAAAGGCGACTTATTCTTTGTGGCCCTGCACCAGCTGTTTTGTTTCTGGTCGATGAACCCTCAGGAGTTCAACACGCACTATGCGCAGAACGAACCCGCGGTGCTGGAGAGTGCATTCGGTTTGCTGAGTTCGATTCTTAAATCCAATTCAACTATCCGTCAGCAGCACCTAGCCTGGCTCTCGCAGTTTCCTGCGCCTCTGCCCAGCGAGTGTCGCGATACCGAATATGCAGATACCATAAACGACGTCCTGCAGTTTCTGCGACGTCTGGCTAGATTCTGGAATGCCGCAAGCCAGGAGCATATGCGGTTGGCTTATCCGTACCTGGTGGATGAGCTCCTGCTCCAATATCAACTGTACTCGGAGATTCTCCAGACCGTCATCTTTAGGGCTTCGAGACGGGCGATGGGTGTGCCTGACGGCGCCGCGGGGATGCGGATGGACCAACTGTTCCACGGGGATATGAAACGGCATCGTCCTATAGTTGACGGCAAGATCTGGGTCAGACCTGACTACCTGTCGGATTCGACAAACATTGCCCTGATCGGATCATACCAGGCAATCGTTAGACAAGCAAGGAATCAAGCCCCCGCCGCAGCCTATGCGACAGCACCGATCACAAACAATGTCTTTCGGACACAGCCGCAGCAATCTCATCCCGAGCGGCCCTATTTCCATCAACAGCAAGCCCCGTACCACATGCGCCACTTGCCCTCACCTTACCAACAGCCTCCCACTCCGCAACAGCCTCACCCTCCGTCTGCCCAACAACTGCACTTTGGCGAGAAGCAGCAGCAGCGGCATGCTTACCAGCAGTCCAACCAAGCTCGACCTACTCAGCAACACACCACCGTCTCGCCGTCGAGCCACTTCATTCCACAATTTCCTGCCGGCGCAGCAACTCCTACAGGCGCACCCCAGCAAGCAGACAGGCCGAGCACATCTTCTCCCTCAAATCCCGGTGCCGGCGTGCTCTTCGCTGGCCTTTCACATGGAATCAACACGCCCATGGAGAACCACACCGGTTACTTTGCTTCGGCCTCCCCGCAGTCTCAACTGTCAGCGAATGGCAACGGTCAACCAACGTATGCTTCGCCACTACAGTCCCCGATTGTGAGCCAAGCACAGTTCGACCCCGTACATCAGGCGCAAGGGTTCCGTCAGCATCCCCAGAGCATGCCGCAACAGCTTCAGAGGAACCCAGTCTTGAGGCGCCCGTCTCTTCAGCCACGCCCCGGCACGCTTTCGCTGTCTCCTCAGTTGCAGCACCTCGCCGTCACGTCTCGCATGCCTGACGGAGGTATGTCTCCCGTCAATCCCAGCAGCGGCTCTAGGCCTCAACAACTCCCACCACAAGGTCGTTCCTCTCCCGTTAACCCGCCCCAACAACGGGCCCCTCCAGTTGACTTCAACAATGCTATAGCTACGAGCCCGGCGATGAACTTTCCATCATACCGACCCATAGCTCCAGCTTACCACTCTAATATGGTGCAGCAGCAGCCTAGGCAACCATTTGTGTTCACAGGGGGCACCGGCAGCGGCATAGCTGGCCAAGTCCGCTCAAGTAATGCGCGAGCTCGGAACGCAGCAGAAACCCGTGCTCACCCGAACAACTCGACTGCTGGCCCTCGTGGCTATGCCTCGTCCGTTCCTGAAACAATTCCTCAGATGCAGGTAGCCGATTATCCTCACGATCCGTACGAGCGTAAATCGCTCGCGTCGTCGCTGCATCAGGTGGACATACGCAGCCCGCCTCGGCAACCCCTACAGACGGTGCCCAAAAGCCCCGAACGGCACTACCAGTACATCCAATATCTTGCCCTGGGACCTTCAACGATACCGCCACAGCAGGCTTTGTACAACTTCAACTTCAGCGTGCCGGAGGAAGTATGTTCATTGGTGTCGAAAACCGAGTGTCCCCCCGACGGCCTCCCTGTCAATTTGTTTTCGGACAAGTCGAAGCGCATCCGGCTGCGGTGTGTTTTCAGGCCCAAAACCGCGCCTTGTGTCGTCGAGGGCGACTGGGTTGTTGCGGACACGCAATGGCCCGAACACATATTCATGAAATTGAACCAATGCACACTGGCAATCCGGCGTAAACAACAGCATGCGAAGGACCAGCCAGTCGAAATTGGCGACTATATCAAAACCGGCGCCAATGCGCTGCACGTCTACGTCTCGGATTGTCAGGGGAAAGCCAGCAAGAATATGGTGCCTTTCATAGCTGTCGAGGTGATTGAGACACTGAGCCACAGCTCCATTATGGGCTTGCCCAACCTCGCGGCCAACGCCGTAATTCCAGCTGCGGACACGATAGCAATCATCAAGCGCCGTCTCGCGGGTACAGGTGGCAACGGCGACGACGACGAGATCGCCATGGTTGTCAGTGATTTGACGGTCAATCTTGCGGACCCCTTCAGCTTTTGCATCTTTGAAGTGCCTGTCCGAGGCAAAGATTGCACGCATCTGGAATGCTTTGATCTGGAGACGTGGCTTAATACCCGACCGGCCAAGAAATCGTGTAATTGCGGCAGTCGGCGGTCGAACTGCAGTGTCTGCCCGAAGGAGTCTTCACTCGTCGACAAATGGAAGTGCCCATTGTGCTCGGGCGATGCCCGGCCTCAAAATTTGCGCATCGACGGCTTTCTGCAACTGGTCCGGGAAGCACTTGCGACTCAGGACAAGCTACGGACCAAGGAGATCATGGTATCGGCTGACGGCTCGTGGAGGCCCAAGACGGACCCGGCGGACGACCAAAGTGACGATGATAGTGACGCGGAAGCGCCGCCAGCCGGAGTGCGATCGCGGTCCGCGACCCGACCAAGCGAACAGCGGACGCCTGTGGTCATAGAGTTGGACTGAGGAAATGGGCGTGACTGGTACTCGAAGCGCTAAAGGGCAACCTTTGGGCATGAATCTGTACTGTTTTCACCCCGCCTTGACTTGACGACTTCAGCGGAGGCAATATACCAAGGAGAAAAAGAAGAAAAGGGAGAGAAAAGAAGACGAGGCCGCGAAAGGGCTGTAGATATGATTAGGCAGGACGCCATACTATGGAGCCTGGTAAGGCACGGACTGAATGTTCCTGCACACTGGATGGCACGGGGTTTTTTCTTGTTTGTTTTTTCAAGCGAGCATGGCGTTCTCGGCTTACGTGCCATTCAACCAGCCCCAACTCCAACGACACAGGGGGCGAGCATGAGGAGGCGGCTTCAGCAAGGAAAGCGTGGCAGTGCAAATCCAGAATAGCGTTGAATTTCTAGGGGACGCTGCAGAGAATCAGGTGTTCGGGCCGACGGATCTACGCTGCATCGTGAACATGGGAGTATCAACAGGATGGAGGCAAGCAAGGAAGCCGACAGTTTCAGCATGGACGCAGGGGGGGTTCCAAAACGTCCATGGAGGTCCGGGCCAATTACTTCTTCGGTAGGTAACCACCGCAAGCACACAGTCGCAGGCTGAAATTGGATTGACGGCAAGCTCCGTCATCCCCATGGAGACCAACGCTGGGCTCAGGCTTCGACCTCGGCGTCGGGCTCGGCGCCGTCGGGATGCCCAACAAGGCGGTCAGGCGTCTTCCAACCGGTCGCGGCCTGCACGAGCAGCACGACCACAGTCAGGGCCGAAGCGGCCTGGAAGAGCAGACGGAGGGCGTCTATGTAGCCCTGGACGGCCACGCCGCGGTCGACGTCGCTCAAGCCGCCGCCGTAGACCAGGGCGGGGCTGCCGATGAGCTTCTTGACAAGCAAGGCTCGATCGGGCCGCAGGTTCGGGGTGGTACCGTCGACGGCGGCGAAGCCGCTCTCGAGCCGGGCACGGAGAGTGCGTACGAACAGGCCGCCGCCGATGGCGGTGCCGAAGCTGCCGGCGAAGCCGCGGAAGGTGCCCAGCAGGCTCGTGGCCACGTAGTGGGTATCGGGGCGCGTCAGGTGCAGCAGATGGGCCAGGGTGTAGTTGAGGGCGGCGCCGGTGGCGAGGCCGTTGGCGAGCAGGACAGCGACGTAGGCGGGCAAGGGCGTGTCGGGGCCGGGGCGCGTCGCCGGCGCCACGGCGACGAGGGTCAGGCCGAAGAGGAGGATGCTCACCAGCGCGGCCACGTAGAAGCTGCCGGTGCGGCGGACGTGCAGGGCGCCGACGAGGACGCCGCCCAGGCCGAAGCCCAGGTTGGTCGGCACCAACAGGCTGCCGCTGGCGCCGGGCGAGAAGCCGAAGACGGCCAGGGCCGTGATGGGCGCGTAGTACAGGATGGTCCAGCGCGCCGACATGAAGCCGAGCTGCGAGAGGCACGACAGCAGCGCCCCACGGCTCTGCAGCACAGCCAGGGGCACGATGGGCTCCGCCACGCGGTACTCGACGGCCACAAAGGCGACGAGCGTGCTCGCCGACACGACCATGGGCAGCCACTGCACGCGCCCGCCCGACAGCCCGTACAGGAACAACACGATGGCGCCCGTCAGCAGCGCCGCGCCGAGGTAGTCGATCCGCCGGAGCTTGGCCAGCACGCCGTCGTCGGCAGCCTCGCCGGGGCAGCGCCGCCCGCCGCCGCCTGAAGCCAGCGTCTTGGGGATGCTGAAGTAGGCGCCGAGGCCGGCGGCGAGGCCGGCGGGAGCCTGGACCCAGAAGAGGGCGCGCCAGCCGGCGGTGGGGACGAGGAGGCCGGCGACGACGGCGCCGAGGGAGACGCCGGTGGTGAAGCCGGCGTTGACGAGGCCGACGAAGAGGCCGCGGCGGCGCTTGGACGTGAGCTCGAGCACGAGCACGAGGGCGAGCACCAGGACACCGGCGCCGCCAATGCCCGTGACAACGCGCCCGAGCAGGAACACGGGCAGGCTGCCCGCCGCCGCCGTCACGAGCCCGCCCGCCGCGAAGCACGTCGACGCCCCTAGCACGAGCCCGCGCGGCGGGAACAGCGTCGCCAACCGCCCCGCCAGCGGCGCCAGCGACGACAGCGCGATCAGGTACGCGCTCGTGAACCACATGGCCTCCTCGTACGCGTCCAGCTCCGCCGCGATGGTCGACTGCGCCATCGTCATGCCCGACATGTTGCACGCTGTCCGTTCGGCACCTCCTGTCAGTGAAACGTCTACCCGGAGGGAAGAAAGGGAGAGGGAGGCCTTTATCCATTTCCATGGAACCCGCTCAATCCCCCCCCCCCCCCCTCCAAAAAAAAGAGGAGGCGGGAAGAAGATGGAGAACGGATGGAAAACCCGTGAGTACCGACCTTGTAGGAAAATGAGCACAAAAACGCTGAGACAGATAGCCACGGCCCGCCGGGGCGTGACCTCCTGTTTGGCCTTGCCGTCGTGGTCGTCGTCCGGGGGCGACCCGGAGTCGCGGTAAGTGTCGGAGCTGGCCGACGAATCCCGACCGGAGCCGGTGCCGCCGGCCGCCGGTCGCAGCAGCGGCGTCGCCTCCGAGGCCGGCGTGTTGGCGGTTGTATCGGTGCGGCCCGTGGCCGTCTCCGGAGGCTCCGGCATGGCACGTAGTTTAGGGGCAAGCAGGTAGTCGGGCTCGGCGTCCGTAAGCTGAACGGGTCCCTCCGGTGATGTCGGGTACTTTGGGGTCGAGGTACCTCTTGGCCGGTCGGGGGCCTTACTCGACCGGGAAAGATACGGCGGGAGCCAAATAAGTTCCAAAAAAGGGGGAAAAAAAAGTGCCCTGGGTCGATACCCGCGAATTCCCCGGCTGCGGTGGTGCACTCGGCGTAATACCAAAGGAAGGGGAGGGGGAGAAAGCGGCAGAGGCGCGGCGTTCAGGTTCGCTAGAAAGTGGCAGCTCCCCGTCGGGAAAAGGCTCGGGGGGCGGGAGTGGGAAGACGAACGCGACGCCAGGTAAAATACGGAGCACCCCCGACTTTCGTGATTGGTAAGCGCTTCGGCCTTCGATGACGGGGCGCGACAGGGGTCAGTCAATCAAAACCCCGACCCCGAGTTATCCGGGGGCGCCATCGATCCGCAATGAGCGTGCGAGCCGGTGCGTGGGGCGGCGCCGCCATGAACAATCTGCACTTGGAGCATTCCTCCATGGGATATTCGGGCTTCACTGCCGTCGCCCTCCCTCGGGTCAGTGCCCAAGAGGGAGGGGGGCTGCAACTAGGCCAGAGCACGCTTGCCGAGATAAGGGGGTATATATTGTAGAAACACTGCCACGCCATTCGGCCGCCTTAGGCGACATCCGGCTCCTTTGCACCCGGCGCCTCCCTCGTTTTCGTCGGCCTTGCCCGTGGCCGGCGGAGGCTCCTCGCCACTACATCCATGACACGGCCCACCAGCCCGTGCCCGTACTGGCTCGAGAACGATTCCGAGTTCCGTCGCCTCGCCGTGATGACGGTGTCGAGGCCAACGTCGTGGTTTTGCGTGGCCTGGATGCGCGATTGCTCCTCTTTGCCCACGCGCGCATCGACCAGGGCCCTCGCGTCCCTCTTGAGGTCGAGGAACAGCGGAAACGCCATGGCCATGGCCATGAGACCGGGGACCACGGCAAACGCCGTTTGGTAACCGACCCCGGTTTTGCTGATGCCGTAGATGACAAAGGGCCAGAAGGCCGGGCCGGACGCGCCCATCGTGATCCACGCCGCTGCCCTCTTGGTCCGCCGCCCCTGGCCCCGGAGGCCAAGGGCGAATATCAGAGGCCACATCGGTCCCTCGGCAAGGAACATGAGGATGACAATGGCAGCCAGGGCGTTGGGGTCCGACGGTCGGACCGCAGCGACCAAGGCCCCAAACAAGACGCTGAGGGCAGTGCTGATGTGCAGAACGGTCCGAGGCTGCGGCACCCGCGGGTGCGTAGGGGATAGGTATGCCAGATAGCCGGCGATAAAGCGCGCCACGGCAAAGGCCGTGTGGGCGATGAGGAAGTACTTGGGTGCCGCTATAGTGAGCCCGTCCGCCAGGCCGGGGGATTGGGGCGTCAGGATGTTGGATAAGAAGACGCTGAGGCTCTCCTGCCCGGCAACGTAGAACCATTGCGCTAGCACGGCAAGTCCCAAGGTCCAGGTCCGGAGTTCGAAACCCCCGATACTGCGCTTAGTGGGGTCCACCGGGAGGTAGAGCATCGTCTGTTCCATCTCCGTGTCCGTCACCTCGGGCAGGGGCATGTAGTAGAAGATGAGCGCCAGGATGGCACAGAATAGCGTGATGGCGAGGTACGTCCACTGCACATCGCGCAGAGTTAACGATTCCGAGGGCTCCATCCCGATATTGTCGAAGAAAACCCTCTGCGCAAGAAACTGGCTCAGTACCGTTGCTACAGCTTGGATCCCTTGGGCAATCAGGAGACGCATCTCGGCGTAGTCAATGGGTCCGCAGAGCGCCAGGTATGGGTTCGCCGCCGTCTCGAGCACCGCAAGGCCGAACCCCACGACGAAGTTGCAGATCATGAAGCCCGTGAACGAGAGGAGGACCGCGCTGGGCCAGAACATGATGGTGCCGATACCGTAGATGCATAACCCAAGCATGAAAGTAGCCTTGAACCCCCCAACCGACATGCTTCCGTCCTGGTTCTTGGATGAACGCACGCGGCGGTGTTCGTCGTGCCGCAATATCCATTCGCCCACCACCAGAGGCCCGAAGAAATAACCGGCCCCGAAGTACATGCTCGTGAGGCCGAGCGTCTGGGCCATGGTCACGCCCGCCACCGACGCGGCGATGACGTTGTTAAGCGTGTTGAGAAGGCCATAGGAGAACCCCCACAAGACGAAGAGGACGCCAACCACGGTACAGTATTTGAACGAGTCGGACTTGGACGTCCTGACGAGACTCTTCGGCCTACTGAGGTTAACGAAGCCAAAGTAGATCGAGTTGTCGCCACTCGTAGTGGTGGTGTTGGTTCGCTGTATCCCGCGCGACTGTCTCATGCTCCCCATTTCAGGCGTAGTGAGGAACTCCATGGCGTCCACGCCCGTATGGGGGTGGTCCCAGGCTTGCGCCGGATCCGGCGCGGTGACTTGGTCTTCGTGGATAGGGCTGAGGTTGGTAGCGGCATGCGCCCGGGAATCGTCGCTCATGTGCCGTGTCCCGTCCGAATTGGGCTTCGACGACAGATGCGACGACCTCAGAGTGCCATCAGGATCGATGATCATGTTGGGCAGAATACGCACAATCAATGGCTTCAGCGTCGGTATACATGCGCAAGCAATGCCGATGTTCACTTCGACAGCCGACCACATAAACGACAGGGACGCGTTGAATGCGAAGTCACGCTGGCCGCCGAACGTCGCCTCGACACTGTCGGACGCGCGGGGCGTCACATCGGTGATGGCCTGCTGGAGGTAGTAGATCCTGACGACATCGACGATGGTCACAAACACGCCCAAGCCGAAGGTGAAGACAAGGATGACCTTCTGCCGCGAGGGCAGACGCATGCCCGTTAGGACGGGCAGCGGCAGCGCCAAGATGGCAAGGTCCGAGACAATGTTGACGGGGGCGGAGCAGATGAACTCGGTGAGCAGTGGAATGCACGTGCCGGTGCCGGGCTCGAGGTCGAAGGCGGCGCCCACGGGGTTGCACTGGAAGATGTTCATCATGGTCAGGACCACGCCGGCCACGTTGACGACACCGAGGACGGTCCATGACGCTATACGAAGTACTTGCTGGGTGTTCCTGGACAGACGCAAGTAGAATATTAGGATGGACGTTTTGGTCGCCATGAGCGCCGGATTCTGTACCGCCTGTCAGTGCGTGTTTTCCGTGGTCCAGGTAGGGTGCGCATACGTATAAGACGGAGAAGACGTATTCGCACCGCCGGAGGCTGTACCAATCTCGGGGGTGGATATCGACATCCCGCCGACCAAGACCTCGCTTGGTGCCGTAGTCGATGACGAAGCTGATGGCAAAGGCGAACAGCCATGCCAGCTGCATGAAGTAGTCGTCCCAGCTAACATGGCGCACGATGAAAGCTCGGGTATATAGCCGCGCAAAAACGATGAGTGTGGCCAGTGCGAGCGTGGCGGTGGTGACGGCGAAGACGGGGGGGCCGCGATCTTCGAAGTCGTCTGACATGTTGCTGGCGGGTAAGTTGGCCTCGTAGGTCCTCGGATGCCGGGTCAGCCGTCAAACTCCATCACGGGCGGTGATGTTTGGGCGCGTGCTCCGGAAAAAGAAAGATGCCGCCGGGGTCCGAACCGGTTGATGGGTGAGGGCCGGCAGCGGATGTATGTTATTTGACGGGGCCAGGCGGCAACATTGGGACTCGGGAGGGCTTGGAAGAGGGACAGGGCAGTGGTGGACTAAAAAGGGCGGCAAGCAAGCACCCGTTGGTAGCTGATAGTTGGGCCTGGAGACGGAAGCGAGCGCAAGGGCGGACCCGGATCGCGACTTTTTTGCTCCCGGCTGTGGGTTGCTTGCCCCCTGGGGCAGGCAAACGGTGTGGATACGAGATGGATATAGGAATAGTCGTTGGACGCTGAGCCACCACCCAGCGGTTCTACTACTACCTGGTCGGCAAGCCTGGGCGACACCCGACCATCCACGTGGAGGCGCCCTTGACTCGGAACTGGGTCTTGCGGGGGGGAACTACGTCGCGGTGGGAGTAGCGGGAGAAGAAGTGGTGGCAGGTACGTAGTTGGTTGGTTAGACAGGCGGAGATGAAGAGCAGGCCGTCGAGACCAAGAGATCCAGGTCGAGTCGGGTGATGGTAGGTGAAAGAGGCGGCGAACTGGAGGCCGTGAGGGAGCGAATGGCGGGCCGATTGAATAATGGAGTTCTCCCGAACGCAGGATTGGACGAGGTGCGAGGGGTTTCCGGTCTACACCCTCGAAAAGACAGGCAGTGATTGGCAGTGGCCGAGCAGCGCCAACGACCCTGACTGCCCGGTTCTCCTAGGGACGATCGTCAGGAAGTGAAATTTCAGCAAGTTCAACAGCCCTGCGCAACGATGTTACCCCGCCTACCATGCCCCGACGCGACCAGGGCCACGGGGACTAGGCTGCAGGCCCTCGGGTGGCCTCGACGACACCGTAAGAAGTACCCAACGTAAGTAATACGCTGCACCTCCGCGAGAATGTGTGTGTGTGTGTGTGTGTGTGTGTGTGAGAGAGAGAGAGAGGGAGAGAGAGAGAGCGGGTGTGTGTGAGCGGGTGTGTGTCTAACTGCCTGGCAGGTCACGCACACCACGCCTCCTGATTAGCTGCGGGCTGCGGACCAGGCATGACAATGCATGATCCGTCCAAAGGGGCGGGAAGGGAGCCTGCTCCGGTCCATCGGGGCCTCGCGAGGGTCGAGGGATGACAATCTTGAGCGCCGGGGCGGACGACCGATGACATAATGTCGAAGCAAGCGTACGAATCAAGTGACGTGCAGTCGAGCCGAATCCGGGATGGCATGGTTGTCCTGGGCCGACCGGTTCCTTGGGCGGCAGGGCCTCTTCCCCGGATTCCGGCTGAGGGAGGGCCTTGTTTGGGCAAGAGCCAGGGTTATTGGTTTTCAATGGACCTAGGCGTTTACGGGGTACATAAGAGCCCTCCCGGACCGCTCGGGTGGGAGGGCACACCGACGAACTGGAGGGTGAGCAAGGTGAGCAGGAGGCCCCATTGAAGCCCAGTGCCCCGAACCCACAATGGAATCCCACCCGGATAGATGGGAGGATGCGACATCTCCAACATGGGAGGGATGGATAAGAGGTAGCCCAGGTAGTACCTCTATGCGCACCAGCTAAGCAGGCGCGCCAGGTGCTTGCATATTCTTACTCACGATGTTATGTACTTTCCTAAGTACTCACCTAGTTAGGGGCTTCCCTTGCGTTACCTCTCCTCAATATTGGGCTAGTTGGGCACGACTCGCCGGTCGCCAAGAAACTGATTGGTGGTGCTTAAAAAGAGCGGAAACCCGCGATGATCTCTACCCCTTGGCTAGATCACGACGCCGGCCTTTTCTGCGCACCTCCCTCTTGTACTCTCCAGCCGAGCATTTCCTTTTCGTTGCACCGGAGGATGAGCAGGCATAGGTACTTCTTACATGGCCTTTCAGAGCAATCGTACCGGCGCCAGTGCCCCGTATTTGGATAGGTTCGACCAGTACGGCGAGCCTAAAATCAGGCTGTATCGACAAGTGCCCGGTGCTACCCAGATATCGCGTGGCGTTGCCTGCCCGGGGCTCTTCGACAGCCGCCGTTTGAACTTACTTACACGCTAAGCTACGGCGATGGGTGCCATTCGGGACAAGGCGTCGAGGTGTCGCGGGCGTTCCGAAGCACCCGAAAGGGATGGATATGCTGATGTATCGATCCGCCGTCTCACTTATCTTTCTTTGAAGCGAACCTCTTGCCTGCATGCTACTATCCTGGTCTGGTCTGGCCCTACCGTTCCGTCAGTTGATGGAGTCAGACAAGTTGATGGTCGAGGAAGTACCCTTGAACGTAAGCATGGTCGGCGGCACGTAGTAGATGGAGCTGAAGGATGGACTCGCGCCGTCTCAGTCACATCGGTCTGTACTAATGTCTCTTTCCCAAGCCGCAAATGCGTCACGGGTGCTTTACCAGAATGGAGCCAGGGGCGAGGCGTCCTGGTAAGGGCTGGAGACTTGACCAATTCCCTAGTCAGACACGACTGCTATGAATCAAGTCCAGTCCCAAACCTCTCCGTAAGCTGTACGGACCAACGACCGTGCCACGTGCGCTTCCCGACCCTTCAGGTGGCCTGGCGAAGCCTTAGCCATGCCTCCAAGCGATCCGAGGCCCCGGTCACGCGAATATACGTAGTGTTCAAGAGGAGAAACGTCAGACTGCCTATAAGCCTTTCTAGTTTGTCTTCTAACGTCTGAATTCCCGACCTTTCAGCAGCAAACCATCATGGTTGAGAATCAGTTCAGGAACGGCGGGGTGGCTACATCGTGTGGTGAGTCGGGGAGAGGGAGAGCGAGCAGCCCGAACTATCCAACCATAGGAAAGATGCACGCTATCAGGGCTTCCAGGCTGTATACATCCGTTCGCTTCCAAATCGCCACGTCTAGAGACCACCGTGACTGGCTAGAAGCATCCAGGACTGCCTGTACGTGTCGGTTTGTCAGGGCTACAAACAAGAGATGGGTGCCTGGTGCCAGCAAGCATCGAACCGAGGGCTGAGGCTGGCCGGCAATTGGGCCACGACTGCAACAGTCAATATGGCGGTCATACAGAACCGCTATCACATCTCCTTTATACATGTTTCCTCGGGGGGAGGCAATTAACGCGTAGTGCGTAATCCCATCCCATAGTCACGGAAGCCAACTTTGGGTAGATCCAGGCTCTGACGGCATGTCTTCGGGAAATCTCTTTGACGGGGAACCAGCACCCGCCCGCCGGGCTGCAGCCAATCGGAAGCTCGCATTTGCCAATTAGCAGTGCCCCGGCCGGCCAGCGGCGAAAAGCAGCAGCTTCTCGTCAACGTCAATCGTCCATTGACCGCAAAGCCGCAAGCCGTCAACTCGCCTGGCCTGATTGAGTGCGAGGGCGAGAGCTCTTTCTGTTATCGAGTCCGCGACGACCCATCTCCACTCTTGCTACTCTTCCTCGCTCCTCTTCTCTCCTCCCCCGCCCACCCATCTCGCCCTTCTCTGACCGGCCGTAACCCCGTCAAGATGCTGGCGTCTTCAAGACGAGCTGCCTCGCTGGCTCTGAGAGGTTCGTTTGCGCCCCGAGGCACGGCGTGGCGCGGCGTCGGACGCCCGGCGGACTCGAGGACCCGGAACTGACATGCATCTCCTCGTACAGCGAAGCCCGCGAACCGATTTATCACCCCCGTGCGCTCCGCCGCCGCCATCTCGACCAGCGCCAAGAAAGATGCCACTTCAGTGGCGTCCCACGGCTCGACCAGCACCGGTCTCCTGCCCCGCGAGCGCAAGGAGGTCCCCCTCGCCAGCCAGGAGGGCACCAAGGGCGTTATTCAATACGCATTTGTAAGCATTGTACGTACGGAGACCCCGTCCCGCCTCCCCCCCCCCCCCCCCTTGCGGCCAAACGAAGCCCACTGACCTGACCCGCGGCACAGAACGACCCTGGACCAGGTCGCCAACTGGGCGCGCCAGTCGTCTCTGTGGCCCATGACCTTCGGTCTGGCCTGCTGCGCCGTCGAGATGATGCACCTGTCCACACCGCGATATGATCAGGATCGTCTCGGAATTATTTTCCGTGCCTCGCCGCGTCAGTCCGACGTCATGATCGTCGCCGGCACCCTCACCAACAAGATGGCGCCCGCCCTGCGCCAGGTCTACGATCAGATGCCCGAGCCCCGATGGGTCATCAGCATGGGTAGCTGCGCCAACGGAGGCGGCTACTACCACTACAGCTACAGCGTTGTCCGTGGCTGCGACCGAATCGTGCCCGTCGACGTCTACGTGCCCGGCTGCCCCCCGACCTCCGAGGCCCTCATGTACGGCATCTTCCAGCTGCAGCGCAAGATGAGGCAGACCAAGATCACCAGAATGTGGTACCGGAAATAGAGAACGACAGCGGCCGAGGGATGCATCCAAAACATCATACATTACCTCTCTTTTGTCGTGGGACACTGTATATAGCCTGGGGGTCCACAGCTATTTCGGGGAGACTGTACAGTAAAACTGCGGTTGCCCTTTCGACCCTGCGCGCTATACATACGGGGGTTGTGGGGAGAGGCGAAAGCCGGCATAGGGTGTGGCTAGCATAACCAGAGAATGAAACGTCTACCTGGTTAACAAACACTATGCCGAGATGCTCTGGGCTCTATACCTGCGGTTGACCCAGTACGTCGAGAATGCCCAGCATCCTAGGCCTCGCCATCCTCGCGTGGTATATTCCAGAGATGCACTTTCCCGGGCTCTCTTTCTCTCTCTCTGAATGGAATCGCCATGATGCGGTCTGAGGTTTTTGGGGCAGGCTATCAGTGCTTAGCCAGGGCCGGAATCTGTGAATGCCGGTTGCGTTGCGAGCCGGGGGTTGAACGGCCGACTGACGCAGTCTGGCGAGGTAATGTGAAAGGGGAAGCATATCGATACCGGACCTATACGGAGACCACCAAGAGCATGCCTCTACTCATCCGCAAGCCACTTCTCTCGGCATCCAAACATCGTTCCAACCAAGAACCGCGGTCCTTTCCAAGCAGCTCGTCGAACGTGCGACCCCCGCATCCCGAACCGAGACAGCTTGACGGACTTCGCCCCGGCGGACCAAACAGGATACCCGACGCGCGGTTTCACCGACCAAGCACCGGTAACACGACGAGCGGAGGACAGCTCCACCGCGCCTGCTATTGCGGCTGCCACAGCCCCGTCCACGCGCCCATGGTCCGCGCCTCCTGCGCGAGCGGAAACCACCCCAAGAACGAGGACGGCGCCGGGGGCCGCGATGCCGGCGGGACAGGCCCGTCTTGGATTGGAGTCCCGCCCGCCCCCCCTTACGCCTGCAGTGCCCTCGGGTCCGGTGTGGTTAGCGTTTGCGGCCCGCGCCTGCGCTGCCGCCTCACAGGCGCAGCGGGAGGGAACACCAGGGCCGAGAGAGTGTTGGGGCGCGCACCGCCGTTTGTCCACATGGAAAGGTAAAAGCACAGGGTGGTGGCCAAGCGCAAGTTCCGGCTTGAGAACTCGCTTTAGGGCCCCAACGTCATTTTGCTGCACGGCCGCGTCTCCGAGGGGCGAGCACCAGTTCGCCGGGCTGCCGGTGAATCGGGGGCTATACCCCGGACTTGTGCGACTCGTGTGCCTTCGAAACCGGCAACCCGAAGAAGCTTGGTTCGCGCTGCAGTTATGGACGTTGGCCGGGTGGGATTCCACCCACTCGCCGAAAAGCGCTCCCGCCCAAGGGCCGCACGGCATCAGGTTGCAAGCTGTCCCGAGTACCCCTACACGCATTGGGCCCTCTACTGGTTGTCGGCCATGGTCCGTCCCGTAAGCAACGCAAGGGACTGACAATCCCGGGGATGGTTTCCATGTGGCTACCAAGCACGATCAGTGTTAGCTCGACCAAGTACTTGTAGACATGGACAGCATGGCAGCGGCAGAGTTAAAGACATTAAACAATAGCGCAAGAGGGGATGCGCTGCTCCAATGCACCCGAGCCAAACAAAGAGAGAGATAGCCAACAAGTGCGCCATCATCCCAGCACTAGTTCGCAACAACCCTGGTGTGCATATATACGGCCCACGCCTCGTTATTAAATCCACCCAGCACCAGCCACGGCGAGACTCCTTGTAGGTCCATGCCCATGGCTATTTGCACTCCTCGCTCGTCTCTTCGGATATTATATCGTGACATCGTCTCCAGCCCTGTTTCCGGCAGCCATACGTGAGTAGCCGCGATTACTCTCTTACAGGACGGCGGCGGCGGCGATCACGCCCGCCACGGCGGCCAGGACGCCGCCCCGGTTGGCCGCCATCTCGCCGGCACCGTTGGTGTCCTTGGGAGGCGACGACGTCGTCGAGCTGCTGGCCTGCGCACCCTGGGCCGAGTTTGCCGAGGTCGTTTTCGCCGGCGCGGGGGAGCTCTGGCTGGTGGCCGAGACCGGCTTGGCCGTCATGGACGAGTAGAGCGAGGCGTTCATGCTACGGGGAGTCAGCCTCGTTCTGTGTATTCTGCGCTCGCTTGGCAGACGGCCACTTACCAGTAGAGCGTCTTCTGGTTCTGGTAGCTCGGGGCTCTCGCGTCGTTGGGGCAGTTGTTGAAGCAACTGTAAAAGGCCAGCGTTAGTTTTCCCGGGGCCCAAGTTGTTCTCCCGGGTAGCGGGCGTGCTCACGTCATGATGGCCGTGTACTTGTCGCAGAGGCACGAGTAGTCCGTGCTCTGGCACTGGTCCAAGTAGCCCGTGGTAGTGGTCAAGCAGGCCTCAAGGATGTTCTGGGCCGCACAAGTTGATTCCGCCGAGGCCGTCTGGGCGGCGATGGCTAGGGCCAGGATAGCGTTGGGCAGAGTGAACTTCATCCTGTCGAAAGGTGGGCGGTATTGCGGGATGGCGAGGGACAAGCGCGTCGAGGGAACAAGAGGGAAGGGCCACGATATGTATACACGAGGAAGGGGTGTGAAGGCAAGTAGCGACTGTGGAACGAACGGAAAGGGTCTCTTTTTGCGGCCGAGTCACGGAAGCGAGGTTGAGGGGGGGGGAGAAGAGGGAGAAGGGGAGACTCCGCCGGTCACCTCGGGGCAGGTCATGAGACTTAAGACTCAAAAGACAGCGGCCTGGAGAGCCCGCTCTCCCGCGTCTACATAGGTGGAAGTAATAACATGGGGGGCTCTGCGAACCTTGCCCGCTATCGTCGAGTCTATTCCGGCGGGCGCCTTAGCGCCACCCAGGAAGCCACCCCCGGAGAGGAATGCCCGGCAGAGCGTGGGAAACGGGAGGGTCTGAGGTCGAATGTGAATCAAGGGCGGGCGGGACGTCCTCCCCTCTGCCGCGGGATCTACACACCCTCCTCTGCATGCGGCGAGGAAGAGGCATCGCGAGGTCGAGGGCCATACCACCATTCCACCCGGTTCTCTCGCCTGCCTCGTCGGTGACTGGCTCGCGAGGGCCCGGCGAACGCTTGGACGGCGTCGTTTTCGCAGAGCCAAAGGAGGCCGGGCCGCGGAGCCCTCTGCATGGGGAGCCCGTACGTAGGCCGGACGGGCTGCATTCAGCTAGGCGCGGCAAGAGGGGCATGATACGATCTCGAGATATGTAGGCGGGCAAGTGGCCGGCGGTCCATCCTTGTCCATCGTATGCGCGACTATGGGCAACTGTGGGCCCCCCTGGCAACCCTGAGCTGGGGTAGGATAGCGTCCTTTCCAGTCCTTTTCTCCCACGGCACCGCCGCGGCTCGAGTGGTTGTGATTGGCCAATGGCGGTGCTGAAGGAAAGGGAGCCCAGCCGGCTTAGCTGCTTTGGGGAGAGCCTGGGGTCTTGCATCCCGAGCTAGACAGGGTGCAATTACCGCGCCCTGCATGCATACACCTCTTGGGTAGAAATGCAGTGAGAACCTGCCTGTGTTCCGAAACCCTGGACGGCGAGTGTACCTCGTAGCGGCAGGCCGTCCCATATGCCAACAGCGCAGCGGCCTTGTGCCGCTATAGCCTGCCTCAGTCATCTCCCTACCTGCACTTTGCGCCGTGCGCCTGTGGGCGAGCGGGGCGGCCGCTCACCCGCTCGTACGAGAGACATGCTGGGCCATGGAGGCCCAAGCCAAGAAGGCCTGTGTCTGTGTCTGTGTCTGTGTCTGTGGGACCTGGCACGGGGCGGAGGGGGTGGGCTCAGACATGCGGCGTCTTGGAGGACCCCTCCGGGGGTCGTCATGGAAGGGGCACCATGTAGACTGTGCAGACGGTTGACGCCAATTGCCTTTTGGCGAGGTCGGCCCGCAGCCCTTCCCTGCCTCCAGTTCACTGACCTGGGTGCTTCCGGCCCAGGATGGCGACTCGTGAGAGACGAGCTCAACATCGGCAAAGTTCCCCATGGGTCGAGGCGACCCGACATGGGATGTTGACCGGAATTGGTTTCTCTTGGGCGGGGACCGCCTCATTCCAGCACCACCCTGTTCATCGCCAACAAAGATGCCCGGCCACGGAACTCCGGCGATGATGAGGCCGTCACGCTCCGTGGCCGGCAACGAACGAATGTACTCGGGGATGTTCACCGCCGTACCCAGGAGATGCCATGGCGCATTCGATGTGAACAGGGTACGACCATAAGTACTACTTTACTACCTTCTTCCCTTCCTCGTCGCGGTTGACAGCACGCGGCAAACTCTACCTCGGCCCGTCTTTCTCATGGTAGAACTCAACCTTTTGCAACGCACTCCCCAATAGCCTGGCTCGCCTGGAGCATTACCGCTGGGGAGAAACAGGGCCGAGCCGGCTCGCCTAGCAGTAAGGAAGAGGGGAGCGGCGTGCTTTCCCTCAAGAAGCAGCCAATTCCTCGCCCCGGTACTCGCACGGTTGATACTGCTGCCGAAGACGAGCATTTTCTGCCTCCAGTCCTTCAACCTGGCGCTGAAGGCCTTCCATTTGCTTGGAGGCTTCAATGCTGAATTCGTCGACGATCTTGACGAACCTCCAGAGACGCAGTACGATGATGAGAGAGGCGATCTTCTCGACCATGCCGTGTTCGATAAGATCCACCATGAAGCTCACAACGATGACAAATGCATCGAAAATCTGCAACCAATCGGTCAGATATCTGTGGGAGAATCAGCATCGGCCGTTGGCGGCGCGTCGTGGATGAGGGGATTCGTACCGGAGGCCTTCCACCCAGAGAGACAGAAGCAACTCCAGCAGGAAAATGCAGCTCATAACCAGCGAGAAAATGGACAGGCCAGTCGTGGTTGGCTCTACCCATTTCTCGTCCTGTCTGTGGAGCTCACATGTGACAAGTGCTATAGCGATGCCGCTCATAATCCCAGCGACGTCAAGGACGACAAGACCCAGGATGGCATAGTGCTTCGGCCTGGACGATAGAAAACGGCGCGTGGCGCGGCGGGCGTGGCGGTACGCCGTAATCCAGCCGGGCCTCTCGCCGTCATCGAAAGAATCGCCGCTCTCAGGGAAGCGGACTGTTCGAGCACATAAGCATTCTGGCTTGAACCCGGGTCTGCCTAGCACGGCATAGGAACCGAGAAGGGGTCTTGGGAGCCGGTAGCGACCGTCCGTTGGGCGTCGGCTGGGCCGCTGCAACTCATACCGCTTCCTCGATCTGCCCTGTGCTCATCCACGTGGCGGGCGCCCATCTGACTCGGAGGAGGGAGTTGAAAACATCCGCGGTGACATGCAGAACTCACCCAAAAGAGGCTCGTGGTCGCTCATCCTCGGGTGTCTGGACGATACCAAGTCACAAACATCCGAATACTCGAACCGAGAAGCCGGTGTCCTGTGAATGCAGGCGGTAGCGATCAGGCTTGCGCTCAGCCGGCGCCAATGGCAACCTCGTCAAACCTCGGTCGGTTAAATGCCGGCTTAGCGTGCCTACTTCTTTACCTCATTTCGCGCTGCTACTGCTGCCACCGTTGCCGCTTCAACTCAGCCGTGAGGACATTGATGGTCACGAGACGACCTGGTTCCATAAGAAGGAAAAAAAGGACTTTGGATTCAGACCGACCTGGTTTCATGAGAAGAAAAAAGGAACCTGGGAATTAGAAAGCATACCCCAAGACCAAAACGATAAAGGAACGGTCAGCGATCTCCATGGGCTTAGCGTGTGGTACTATGAATCGGGAGTAGCAGTATCTCCCTGTCTACGAAGGACTCAATTAATCCATCTGTAGTTGTGACTCCCAGCCTCCACAGCGCCCACGGACTTGATCCCCATTTATTATGGTGTTCTCAGGCACTCCCCTCCAACGCGAGCTGGCTGTTCGTCCAGCAAGGAGAGTACTACCGGTCTTTTTCAAAGCCATCCCTTGCAGCGTGAGCCCTTGATACGCCACCTGTCCTGTGGTTCGCAGCCATGGCGGCTTGCTGGTCGGTCACATCAAAAGACCAATGTCCTGTCCGGACTCTTGAGCCCGGGGCTTGTTCAGCCGAAGCTCAGCACACAACACTGCGATATGCTGTTTGCTTGTTTAGGTTTCGGCGATGCTGCGGTTAGTCTTGGCGGGCCACGTACAAAGAAGAGTCTTTGTTAGCCGCCTATACTAGAGAAATGAGCTCGAATACCGGTTGGGTGCCTAGCGATGATTTCTGGGTCTACAAGATGTTAGTCGTATATATCTTGAGTTCGACCACAGATTAGTCGATTCGGTACCTCGAGATATCGCGAGACGGCCGAGCCGTACAGGCCTTGCTTACTTGATAATCTGCACTGAACCTGGATGTCGCCAGGTCCGGCCATGTGAAGTATTCGGGGATTCTACTTGACATTGAGGGTATCATGGAAATCTAGACAATCTTACTTAGAAACTCAAAACGGGCTGTACATCTCTACCAGACCTGTGCTCATCAGAATCTCTGGATGCGCGCGCTTCTATTTAAAATATCTGGACCTGTTCTAGCCGGCCTGGCTCATATCTGGATGTGACTGACATTCTTCTGAGGACTTCTTGACTCCCTCGACCGATACATGGCCTGGCACCCTGGGCACCCATGAGTCACTCCCCGGCTGTTGCGCCCATCCGATCTACACATGAATGTTGATTCTTTCTCCACGTCAAAGTGCGAACGTCCATCCACTACTAACCACATCAGCCCGGATCTATTCAATTCGACATCAACTGACCGAGGTGGCATGGCAGGTCGATATCTCGCTTTGTCTTTCATGGCATGGGTAGGTAGGCAACCATTTATCCGTATTCACGACCTGGCCTGGGAAACCGACATAGGATATGTCTGTCGTGCACTGGATGCTACTTCGAGAGAGGCATCCACCCATACAGTGAAGTAGCGGGTGCATCAGAGCTGCTGGATCAGGACGACGCTAACTTACTCCATCGATATGCGGTACCTACTTCTACAGTTGCTTGGGCCAGTGCCTACCACGCGGACCAACAGAGGCTCCGAACCCCCGAAGACAGCCCGGATTCGACCCTAGGTACGTTCCGTCATTCCTACCTAAGGTAGCCAGCCTGCTTGAGCCCACTGCCCCAGTCCCAGCTGCCACTGCTGCCGGACGGGTTGGACGGGACGGGATCCAATCATTAGGTACCTACCTACCTACCTACCTACCTACCTACCTAGGTACCTCCATACTTACGGGAGGACCTAAGCGGGCGGCCAGTTAGCAGCGTCCCTTGTTGGAGCGCGCGACGCCTCATCTCTGGCTTCGCCTTCTTGCTGTAGGTTCGGCAGCGCGTCGTCTCCCCTTCCTCTTTCCCCCAAGGCCACAACCACCGAATCACTCTTCTGCCGCACTACCGCCCTCCACCCCGTGGTATCTTCTTATATCCCCTCTCCGTGCCGGGTCCTGTATCGTCCACGAGCAGAGGGCTGACAGAGTGTGTAAAGTGAGTGGGGTGAGTCTCTCCACCCGTGTCCGCACTTCCATCCGGGCGTAGCTCTCTCTGCCCGCGGCGCCCGCCCGCGCGTCGGGTCGGGGGAGCTGGAGCATCGTCTCACGGTGCTGCTGCATAGGCCGGACACACTACGAGGGCGACGGATAGGCTGACGAAGCAAAGCTCGACCTGAGCCACACTGCAGTGATACAGATATTGGTATCTGCCAGCGACGGCAGCTCTCGCAAGCAATCGACGGATCGAGCAGGCGACCGACCGACCAACACCAAAATGGCCGACGTCAAGATCGAGGAGGAGCAGAAGCCCGAGGCGCCCGTCGAGACCTCCCAGGCCACCGCCTCAGGTGATGACGCAGACGACAACAATGATGAGGTTTGCATACCCGCCTATCCACTAGACATCGATTCTTGGCTATCGACGGGTCTCTGGCCGTACTCGATGCGCGCCCGCTCCCGTGGCGAAGACTGATGGGCAGAATTTGCGCCGCTAACCCAGCTCTTGGGCGGTAACAGGAGGAAATCACGGCCATGAAACGGCGAGTTGCCGAGATGGAAGAGGAGGCCGCTAAGCTGCGCGAGATGCAGGCCAGCCTGGAGCAGCAGGGCGCCGACCTCCACGAGGACAAGAGTGACGTCGACAGCCGCAGCATCTTCGTAGGCAACGTTGATTACTCGGTCTCTCCCGAGGAGATCCAGGCCCACTTCCAAGAGTGTGGCTCTATTAATCGAGTGACCATTTTGCTTGACAAGTTCACAGGTCAGCCCAAGGGGTACGTGCATTATCGTGAGGACTGCATTGGGCGAGGCGCAGTACTGACCTGGTACAGTTACGCATACGTCGAGTTCACCGAGCCCAGCCTGGTTGCCCAAGCCCTCGTCCTCAACGACACCGTGCTCAAGGGCCGCAACATCAAAGTCACACCTAAGCGAACCAACATCCCCGGCATGACACGCGGACGGGGGCGTGGCCGAGGAGGCTTCGGCGGGCGGGGCTTTCACGGTGGCAGAGGCGGTTTCGTCCCTCGTGGCGGCTACCGTGGTGGTTACCGAGGACGAGCTCGTGGCGGCGGATTCAACCCGTACTAGAAGCCCTCTCACCCATATTTCCGGACGAGCGATTCCTCTGGCGGCGCTTCTCTGGCATGGGAAGGTGCCATCGAGTCAGGGGCTAAGGCTTCCGACCCAGGGGCCTCAGAGACCATACCTGACGCCATGGCCCTGATGCTTGTCACTGTGCCGCTTGGGACGTGGCCATCGCTTACAACGCCGCTGGGCTTTCCGGCACAGCCCCGGTATAACGCAGACACGACACCGCGGAAGTGCACAGCGACGCCATCCCTCACCTCGGGACTAGGCGGTCTGAAATCTTTGCGAAGCCCATCGGCTTGGATTTATGCCCCTGTTGCTCATCATCTCCCACCCGCCACATCGCTTCTACCCCATACGACTCGCATTTTTCTTCTTCTTCGTCTTCTTCTTCCATCTTGCTTATTCTCTTAATATCAGCGCACCGAGCTCCCTAGGCCACAAGGACTCTCCGCGGTGGGTAGATGGGACAGCAGTCGGTATACTCGAGATAACGGTGGCGAAGATTGGAGGACTGATGGGCCGTCCCAAAGTCCCCAGACGCGAAAGGGCCCAGGCACGGACGTGCAGTCTCCAATGTAGCCAGAAGTATCGTCGTTTCCAGTGCCAACCAGATAGAGAAAACGGTGAATGACAAGGATGTATGGAGTTTGCAACAAGCAAAAACGCATACACGATGGGCGAGAAAGGACAGGGGGGTGCGTTAAGCATGCTGGTCCCTCCACCCCGTCAACCAAGTTTAGCACGTGCTTCTTTCCCCGGTCTCTCTTTTCCTCCCCATCTTCTCGGGCTTCACGCGATAGCCGACATGCACGACAGCATGTCCTGTCGGAGGCGGCGATGGGTGTTGCGAGTACTTGCGCCCCGGACAGAACGGCGCTCCAGCGGGGTGCCGATAGCCGTGACGCCCCCGACTGATCTCCCGAAGCCCGCCAAGCGCCAGAACACAGGCTTGACAAATCTAGTGGTAGATTCTGAGCGATAGCAACAGTAGCATATGACCGTCGAACGGGGCGCAGGCATGGTCTTGGTAGTGCCAGGCGGGCATCGTGGGCGTGTCAGTGCGGGCGCGAGCCATCCGAGATTCAGCCTCCCTCGACCGCGCGTACCGTGGTCGGGGCAGGGCCTCGCCTCTCTGTGCGCACGTCCAAGAGGTCCCTAAGGCAGGTAGGTATGACGAGACGGATAAAGTGGACTGAGGAGGAACGCCGGTACCTGGTGGTGGTGGTAGGGACTTGAAGGAGGGGACCCGTTGGCGTGGCCCAGGGGTAAAGGGGTGCGGGTGGGTGGGTGGTTTCAATATCATGCCTCCATCCGGAAGACCAACTGCCCAGAGCAGCTTAGTTAGTCGGTTGCCCGCCGGTTGCACGCGCGCATGCGCCTCGTCACGCTGACCTGCTGATGGCTCTCTGCTGTTTGTCTGTCTCGGTACGATGCGAGCCAAGGGGGGTTTGGCACACCTGTATTTGCTATCACGGGCTATTCCCGTCGCCGTTTGTGCAAATCAGGCCATGGTTCACCACGAAGAGGTGGTCGGTCGCTGCCGCGTGACAGAGACCAGCCCGAGAAGGGGGAGCGAGATGGCCCCTTATTACATACACAGGCCGGTAATGGAAGCATGCACCTCACCTGGTTGGGGCGAGATGGTAAGCACCAAAGCATCTCGATCCTGCCCAACTCCTCCTCGCACGCCGCATGTTTCGCCCACACGGCCTGGGCGCAAGGGACGCATACGCCTCTCCTGGTCAGACGGCACGGCATCGACAGGATAGCAGTTGGCTGGAGTTACTCGGCTGCATTGCCGTTGAATATATATGCCCGGTTTGGGAGAGTTGGTTGGCTGGCTGGCGGCTGGGGCAAGCCTGGGTGCCCGCATCGTGTACATGGTTGAAAGCATGCACCTGTAGCGTCAGTAGTGTGCGTGATGGATCGACAAGGACCAACGCGACGGGAGCGCGCAAGCGGGGCTGGGTGATAGGCACGCAAAGCCATCGCGACGCAGCGGGCACGTCCAGCGCTCACGGCGATGCGCCGGCAAATCAAACCTCGGTACGGAGTGAGGATTTCGACGTTGACTGGACGGGGGGTGGTGGTCTGGAAGTAGGTATGGATGCACAGCCCCCCCCCCAGGTAGCACCTTCATTGGCAGTAGGCAAGAGAGGTATGAATGTTCATGTAGGACACACCCTGGATCCCATTCATCAGCTGCCCTTCAGCCCGCATAACGGGCGCCACCGTCCAGCAAGCAGCAGAGGACTTCAGTACCAACCAAACACGAAAAGAAAAAAAAAAAAGGGCAGTCGACCGCATTCCATCATTCGCCGCCCGGGGGGGGGGGGGGGGGGGGGGGGGGCGTCTCCACCATTACCATTACACCGTTTGCCCCCGAGGGTCTGGCACGACGGGGGGAGGGGGGCGCATGGAAGCCCGGATAAGGTGGGTTGGCTCGTGGGTTCCTGAAGAGCTCGATCGAGTTCGGGCGTCTTTGGTGTGGCTGTCGTTGCGAATACTTGAGCAAGAGGGGTTGTTAGTAGGTATCTTCGGGCCGGGCTGTGGGAGCCCTGAGGTCCGCAGGTTGTTGCGCTGCGCCGGGACTTGCGGGGCTGGGGGCCTGGGCTGGAATTGTCCGTCTTCAGGTGGGTTGGGTTGGGCCTTGCGCCGCCGAGGCCTCGCTTGCGCGGCGGTGCGGCTGGGCGGATGGGAAAAGGTAGGTGCATACCTACGTAACCTGTTCACTCATCCTATCGTATGGTAGAGGGCGCACAGAAGCGTCTAGCCAATCGACCCGGGGGCACCTGGAAATGTGTGCCATGTGTGCTGTGGAGAGGAGGGAACGGCCGGTGGTGGATGAATATCCGGGACATGGCTAGGATACAGGTACCCATCTCCATCACACCCGCCCTGCGGTAGACAAGCAGCGGGCAGGGCAGCCTTGCTCCATGCCATGGATACGTTGATATCCATTTACATGCAAGTGAGGATAGAGGGCCTGTTCGGTGCCTAGAATGGAAGGCTTCGTTGCTTAGGTCCCTTGAGGGATGTATGGAAAGTACTTCTCGAACGGAGGATGACCCAGCCAGCCAACGACGGTAGGCAAGTACATACTTCCACTACCACATTTGGAACCTAGAACCGAACCGACCAGAACGGGTATCCGATCCCACGCGTTTCCCGCTTGGTTTGCTGCTTGATTGATCGTCTGCCCGCTGGTCCTGCGGGTGGAGGGCGTGTTTCATTCCCTTCCCATCCCCCCCTTCCCGGTTTTCTAGAGAACTTACATCCAGCCTACTCGGATGGAGGGAGGTAAGCCCCTAGGTTTGGGCCAAGTACCTTCCATGCCTGGGATGTCTGTACATGTACGTGCTTCCACCCTTGCATACTGTCTGTCTGTCCATCTGGGCTTCGGCTTGCTGGTGTGTGGTTACTGTCGACCCTACAGGTGGGGAGGGGCTCCCGGTCGTTCTGGTGGCTCCCAGTGAAGGACTCGACTCCCACTCTGGGCACTCACGCTGCTGTGTCTGCCGGCCTGCCGTTCCTACACACACTACCGCACTCACTGCCCCCCCCCCTCCCCAAGACGGTTGTACTAGGCAACTTACTTTCTCCTCCTAAGACCTGGATACGACCAACCGGTCCTGATACCTTCCACCTATCTCCTCCTCCATACCCTGCCTACCTCATCCTGCTTAGGCACTGCCCAATTGCCTGGCCTGACGTCCATACCTACATCATTTTGGGTACAAGGATCTCTCCTGCTCGGCCTGACCTGCCCGCAATCCACCTCACATTCACCTCCCGCTACTGGACCCTCCTCCACCACTGGCGCCCGCCTGCACACCACCGCCACCGCCCGCCAGACCCGGCCCGGCGTAATTCCCCAATCTCTCCATAGCCAGTGGACAGACCGGACCTGCTGCCACCTTTTGCTGGTCGTAGTAATCAATTGCTGTATTCGTCACCGGCGAACTCGCATCGTCACCCTCGACATCCGTACGCCGACAGGTCCTGGCCGCCGAATTCTGCGACGTCGCTCGTTTCCGGCTAAGCGCGCGACCCCCCGCGGGCGAGACATCATCTCAAGTCGCCAGGAAACCCAGCCCATCGATACCTCGCAAAAAGAGGGCAGGCGGCCTCATCGTCCCGCTCCCCATCTCCTTCGCTTGACCACCACCACCACCACCGGCTCAAGATGAGCTCCAACCGCTCCGAATCCGGGGTGCCCTCGTGAGTTCTGCGCTACTGCCCGTTGCCGCGGGCCCTGTCGCTATTTGACTGACGGAGATGACGTCGTACAGCCAGCCCAATTTGCGAATCACCAGTACGTCCGCCCGCAGTGCTGCTGCTGCTGCTGCTGCTGCCGCCGCCGCCGCAAGCCCGTCGTCGCCCTGGCCTGGTTTTGACTGACCCGATGTCCCCGTAGTTATCGCCGCCGATGGGCTCTACAAGCGAGATGTCTTCCGTACGTCGACGCTTCCGACCGCAGGCTTCCTGTCTGCTTACCTCCTCGGGCGCAAACGGCACGCAGAACACACCCCGTCCGCCCAACGGCACTGGCGGACCGGCCGTCCCTAATGGCACGAACGGCCAAGCGCCGAGGGCCTCCGCTCAGATGAGCCCCTTCGAAGACTCCCAAGGCCGCCTGCCGGCCGGCTAATGGGGAGCAGACCAAGACGACGACCGTCTCGAAACGGACGTTGAACCCCTACTGGAACGAGAGTTTTGACTTCCGCGCCAACGAGGACAGCATACTGGCGGTTCAAGTCTTCGACCAGAAGAAGTTCAAGAAGAAGGATCAGGGTTTTCTGGGCGTCATCAACATCCGCATCGGCGATGTTATTGAGCTCGCTAACGGTGCCGATGGTGCGTCGCTATGGGTTTTCATTTCCCCAACCTGAACGCGCCCAAGGCTGACTTCGTACTCTGTTTCGCCACCATGCAGACCAGATGCTTACGCGCGACCTGAAGAAGTCGACGGACAACCTGGTCGTTCATGGAAAGCTGATCGTCAACCTGTCGACCAACCTGACCAACCCCACCCCCGGTCCGCATGGCGCGCCCGCGAGCTCGAGCCGACCATCTCTCGCTGCGTCGGGGGCTTCGACCTTGACGGCTGGAGGCCCGTCGGACCGACCCACATCATCGGCCTCGGGCGCAAACAACGCGAACGGCACCATCCAGCAGCAGCCCGCCAACGGCACTGGCGGGGCCGATGCGAACGGCCAAGCGCCGAGGGCCTCCGCTCAGATGAGCCCCTTCGAAGACTCCCAAGGCCGCCTGCCGGCCGGCTGGGAGAGACGTGAGGACAACCTGGGAAGGACCTACTACGTGGACCACAACACGCGCACGACAAGCTGGAATCGTCCCACCGAGGCTGGTGGTGGTCCTACCCGCGGCGAACGAGAGGCGGCTACCCAGGTTGAGCGCCAGCGCCACCAGAACCGCACCCTGCCCGAGGACCGAACTGGTGCCAACTCGCCGACCATGCAGCAGCAGCAGCAGGCACAGCAGCAGGCACAGCAAAGTGCCACTCAGGCTGCCAACGCTGCCACCATGATGCACACAGGCGCGACGAGCCCCGGTACCGGGGAACTGCCCCCCGGGTGGGAGCAGAGGTGGACTCCAGAGGGCCGGCCGTACTTCGTCGACCACAATACCAGGACGACGACCTGGGTTGATCCTCGGCGTCAGCAGTACATTCGGATGTATGGTGGCCAGAACAACGCGAACGGCACCATCCAGCAGCAGCCCGTCTCCCAGCTGGGCCCCCTGCCCAGCGGCTGGGAGATGCGGCTTACTAACACGGCTCGCGTCTACTTCGTCGACCATAACACTAAGACGACGACATGGGACGATCCCCGGCTGCCGTCGTCCCTGGACCAGAATGTGCCGCAGTACAAGCGCGACTTCCGGCGGAAGCTGATCTACTTCCGATCGCAGCCCGCCATGCGTATCCTGTCGGGCCAGTGCCACATCAAGGTGCGGCGATCGCACATCTTCGAGGACTCCTTTGCCGAGATCTCGCGGCAGTCGGCCACAGACCTGAAGAAGCGGCTCATGATAAAGTTTGACGGCGAAGATGGCCTCGACTACGGTGGACTTTCGCGAGAGTTCTTTTTCCTGCTGTCGCACGAGATGTTCAACCCCTTCTATTGCCTGTTTGAATACTCGGCACACGACAACTACACGCTGCAGATTAACCCCCATTCGGGTATCAACCCGGAGCATCTCAACTACTTCAAGTTCATCGGCCGCGTCGTCGGTCTCGCCATTTTCCACCGACGATTCCTCGACGCTTTCTTCATCGGCGCGCTGTACAAGATGATGCTGGGCAAGCCGGTGCAGTTGGCCGACATGGAAGGTGTCGACGCCGACTTCCACCGCAGCTTGCAGTGGATGCTGGACAACGACATTTCCGGCGGCATTTTGGAACAGACCTTTTCTACTGAAGATGAGCGGTTTGGTGTCATGACGGTCGAGGACCTGATCCCCGGCGGCCGGGACGTGGACGTAACCAACGACAATAAAAAGGAGTACGTGGAGTTGATGGTCAAGTGGCGCATTGAGAAGCGCATCGAGGAGCAGTTCCACGCTTTCAAGGAGGGCTTCCATGAGCTCATCCCCCAGGATTTAATTAACGTGTTCGACGAGCGTGAGCTGGAGCTGCTCATTGGAGGTATTGCCGAAATCGACGTCGACGACTGGAAGAAACACACCGACTACCGCGGCTACACGGAGAGCGACGAGGTCATCCAGTTCTTCTGGCAGACTGTGCGCAGCTGGGACGGCGAGCAGAAGAGCCGGCTGTTGCAGTTCACGACGGGCACATCGCGCATCCCGGTCAATGGCTTCAAGGATCTGCAAGGTAGTGACGGGCCCAGGCGCTTCACCATTGAGAAGGCGGGAGAGCTGGGCAATCTGCCCAAGGCACACACCTGGTAAGTTGCAACTTTCGAGGTCGGATAACTTGCCATTTGCATCGATGCTAACAAGAACGGCCACAGCTTCAACCGATTAGACTTGCCACCTTATAAGACACTGGAGGCTCTGCAGCAGAAATTGACCATTGCCGTCGAGGAGACCATGGGTTTCGGCCAGGAATAAACAGTTGCGTTAGGCTGGCTACATGCGGTTTTTTTTATATTCTCTTTCCACCTTATCTTCAGGCAGGTCACTCGAGCGTTTTGGTTCCCTCTGTATATAGATAGTATCATCACCAGTCCACCCAGAGTTGAAAGCATGAGCTGGTTTGTTTGTGCATGCATGAAGGAAAAGACACACAGGCACAGACACAGACACACACACACACACACACACACACTCACAGCGTTACCGAGGCAATATATCTTGGTAATTTTCTTTTCCTTTTCCTTTTCTATGATCTGGAACAGCATTTGGCTGTTCGCGCCCCTCCCCCCCTTGGAGCGAAAGGGTTGTAACCGCCAGGCCTGGCCACACGAGCCATGTCTATAATAGCCCTCGCCTTCCCGAGGCAGGCGGAGCCCTGGCCCGACGCACCCAGATAGACGGGAAGGCGAATGCGCGAGTGGCCCGCGGCGGCGGAGGCGGCGGGAGAGAGGGAAGCATAACCACGGCAGGCCTCGTCTCCCTGGCCGCAAGCGCCAAGAGGGTCAACGCCCGGGTGGCATGGGAGCAAGTGCTGCTCGGCCAAGACAATTCATGTGCATTTCATCTCCGCTTCGTGTCTTTGTACATGTTTCGTAAGTTGGGTAATGGTTACAAAGAAAGGGGCGCTTGTTTCCTCATCCCGCCATCGGGCCTCCCCAGCAAACTTTCGAATACAGCACCCCTTGAAGCCTAGGAAAGCCCAACTCGCCCAGACAAGTTCAAAACGCTGTTGTAATTCTACGATCCGCCTCTCCTGCCAAAAGTAACAAGCGCTCGTCCCCTTCAATGTGATTATATGCTTTCGTTCCATCCGCCATCCCCGGCCGGATGTTCTCTCGCTTCGAGTCGTTGAGAGCTGCCTCCCCTTGGAAGCGTATATGTGTTGTGTGCAAGAGATGTACTAAAGGTCGTATGTTGTCAAGGGGGTGGCCCTCTTTCGGGAATCCAGTGTATAGTCCAACAAGAGGGCATTGAATGGTAGGGGCAGCACTCCATGTTCAAGTAGCTATCTCCGCGCAGGGAGGGGGCCCGTGAAAGCATCCCCTGCTCGCCTCCCTTCATTTAACTGGGCGGCTGCGTTGCTTCTGCGATCCGTTCTCCTTCACAGTCCCAACAAAGGTGACGTGTTTGTTATCTTCCTTGCGGAAGCGCACAGCCGAGTCGCCCGTGGCTGAGCCGCGGTGGTGGCGCAGCGACCTCATATGGTCATCGTCGAAGCCAATTTCGGCCACGTCGGACATGGATTCGGCGTCGAGGCCATCGTTAGCTTCGGACTCGTCCGAGGAGCCGTCAACCGAGTCATCATACTCCCCGTCATCACTAACGAGCGATGGCGCGTTGATGCTCACGGCTGTGTTGGGGCTCAAGTCGAGATCCATGTCGTCGACCATCGGGGGAAGCTCCGCCTCCTGCTCAGAAGCCGGTTGTGACGCCGGGGTCGGGACAGGGGTAACGTATGGGACCGTGTGGCCGCGACCTTTGCTGCTCGCCGGGCGGGTGACACTGGGGGGTGGAACGGGGGACTTGGCCATCGTACGCGCCGGCACGCGCATCCTCGGCGGATCAGCCGGCAAACTGTCTGGTGCCGAGTCACCGTCGTCGGATTCACCATCCGGCGACATCACATCATCCAGGTTGACCTTGGTCTTGGCATCACGGACAAGTTCGCCAAGGTTCATCATTTTGCCGCGGCTTTCAAGAAGGCGTGACAGGTGTGGAGAGTCGGGGGAATGCGCAAAATCCGAGTCTTTCCGGGCTTTGGCCGCGGGCGTCGGGGTGCTGGATACACCGGGTATCGACGAGAAGCCCTGCATTTGTCCCTTGCGATACATGTCCATCGACTCCTTGATCCGAGACACGACGGAAAAACATGCCTCGGATTCGGACATGGCATTACCCCGCGCAAAGGGATGTACCAAGCCGGGGGCAAGAGAAGTGCTGCTGCCGACGCTGCTGCTGTAACCGTGGCCGGCAAAGGCAGCGGCAGGGGTTTTGGCGGCGTTGCTGCTGCTGTTGGCCAAGGTGATGACAGCCTTGTCCTCGCCGCCGCCGCCAGCGTTCACGTCCACTTCGATGGGGTGACCACATGCGACCGCGGCCTCCTCGTGGCTTTTAAAATCGCGTTTGTGCGCTATGCGACAGTGGTTGATGAAGCCCTGAGTGCTGGAGAAGTTATCTCGCTTACAGTCTATGCAGACCAGCTTGACAGTCTTGCCATCGGCACGCTTCAAGATGCAGGGGCCGGCTTTGTCCTTCGGTTGCGCATAGCCGTTTGGCAAGGCGTGAAGCTTCTGGGTCGCCATGCCGCGCGAGGGCCGGCCCTTGCCCGGGATGCCTCCTACATCACCGAAGCTATTTCTTGTCGACCTGCTCTCGATACCCTTCCTGCCCCGGACGGATTCACCATGCAGCGGCGCATCGGGCACGATGCCATCAAACTTGGGATCCGGAATGAGCCACTTGGCATAATGCCGCGCATATGGCCCGTCAGTGACACCAAACGGGGGCGCCCACTCAGGCACCTTTTCACCTGGTTTCGATTGCAGCGCAGGCCCCGTACCGTTGCTGATGTTCAGCATCTGCTCGGGCGTCGGGACGTTGACGGGGTACGGGATCAGGTGACATCGACGCAACTGCTCCAATGCGACCTGGCATTTCGCCAGTTCCTGGTTGATCAAACGTAACTCGTTGTGTTTGTGTAAAATCGCGACACTAAACTCGTGCTCGATGGTTTCCTGCGCGCGCTCCAAATCGAGGGCGGCGATGGCCGCCGCTTGTGAGCACGGCGGCTGCGGCTGCGGCTGCGGCTGCTGCTGCTGCTGCTGCTGCTGCTGCTGAGACGGCGGCGGTTGCGCGCTTTCATTCCCTTCCCCAGCGCGCGTCGACGTCGCGACCGGTGTGGCCGTTGACAGCGGTACAACCGGTGCGACCGCCGCTACCTTGGCCCTCTTGGGACTTTTCTCATCAACAACATCATCTACCCTCTGCCGCTTCGGCGCGGGCAGGGGCGCGGCAGCCTGCGGCGCTATCGCAGCGTTGCTCGGCCTCCGACGCTTCGGAGGGCGCGGTGGCGACGTCACTGTAGTAGTCTCTGACACGAAGGGATGCACGGGTTTGGCAAAGTCAAGCATAGGCCGGTGGAGAACCTGCTCGGATTTGTCGCTGCGCCTAGAGTCCGAGCCCCAGAGTCGAAACATGAGCATGCCCGACCGGAAAAAAAATGGCAAAAGGGCCGTCGTTCTTTGGGGTGGTCGCGGAAAAGGTAGAGTGAATGAAGAGTGGTGGTCGATTGAATGCCAGGCTGACAGAAAGGGGAAGGGGGAAATCGGAAGGTGCGAGACGTCGGGCGCAAGACAAGGCTGACGTAACAGCCGGTCGGTGTGAAACCAGGATCCAGATCGGAGGATCGGGTCGCAAAGGTGCAGGAAAGGGGGGATGGGGGGGGGGGGGGGACGACAGACTCCCGTAGAGCAGGGGGAGAGTGGGAGAGGGAGAGGGAGAGTCGAGCGACGGGGTGGAGCTTAGGCGCTAACCAACGACCCGAAAAAGTAAGGTAAATGCGTTTCCAATGGCTCCCTCCCTGATTGACCTAGGGATGCGCGCCCTTGAACAGCTTGGTGGACGGGGTGCGGTCGCTGGGTGGTGCCGTTGGGTGTAGAGCGACGATGATGTGGCCACCGTCAAACCCAACGAAAGTCAATCTGAGTCAGGGAATGGGAGGAGACAATAGTGGCGCCTGGGGGAGCGGCCCAAGGAAGAAACGGGAATGGTGAGCGGCGGGCGTCCGGCTTAGGCAGCGAGACGGGCGGGCGCGGAACAGGCAGACGGGAGAGTCGGTCGGGTCAGTGGTGAGTGTGAGGGGGGTGGGTTGTACGTGCGACGGGGGCGACGACGAGTGCACGATGTGGACAAAACACAACACGGGCGGCACAATACGGGAGGGAGAGGCCAGTCTGCGCAGCGACGGGGGGCTGTGCAGTGTTGTGTTGTGCACTGGGGGCAAACCGTGTTGGTACGTGCTGGCACGCGCGGGCCACGGGGGATGGGATGCAGGGACACGCGTGGCGGCGACCAAGCAAGCTGGGGCAGCAGGCAGGCAGTCACAACGCAATGCGAAAACGATGGATGCTTCTCGTTCGCCGGGGGGGGGGGCCAGCAAGGCGAGATAACAGGCCGGGGCACCGGGGGAAATAGGCGAGGATGGAATGCAGGTGGGTGGGATGGATGGAATGGGTGGTGTGCGTATGCGAGTGCGTGGGCTACCAGTCGTTCCCGACCCTGGCCGGATATGCGTACTGCTGTACCTTCGGGTACGGAGGGAGGGCCAGGCAGGCGGTGATGGGATGGTCCGATGGACCGTTTGTTGGCAGGCTTGCAACCAGCGACCGAAGTAGCTAACGCAGCAGGGAAAGCACCCACAGGTACCTCCTCCCTAGGACACTCCTCACCCGCGCACGTCCGCAACCCGGTTGCTCCGCCGAGATTGGGCTTGGCTTGGCTTGGCGTAGTCGGCGCTGGCAACCTGCGTTGTTTGCCTTGTTTCCCCGAGGCAGAGGCAGGCAGCGCGGCAACCTTGGGGCGCTTTGGCTTTGGTCCTGTGCCGACCGATGCAGCCTCTTTTCTGCTGCGGGAGGCGTTGGAGGTTGCCGCCGGGGGGGAGGGTGGGTGATGGTTCCCCGGCCTCGCTCACGGGGCTTCGGTTTGCCAAAGGAGGGCCGGGGGCAGGGAGCTTGGGAATGAGAATGAGGTAATCGAGACGGAGCGAGCTGAGCTGGCGGGCGGAGCTGTTGCGCTGGTCGGGGCCGACTTATGATGCGATGCGAGCCAAGTAAGACGTGAATCTAGGCTGGCCCAAAAGGAGTGCGCGAAGGGAAAGGAATGGTTCAGCGCCCAAGATCAGCTGCCGCTCCCGGAAGGAAAAAGAACAAGGGCGCGCGAAGAAAACCAAAGCGTCGAGGAGTGAATTCAATCCGCTTGAGCGGTTTGCGTCGCAGCTGTTGGCGCGGTGGAGCGGCGTGCTGTGGTTGCAAGAAGATGCGGAAGAACGCGCGGGTAGCAATGAATGCTCGGTTGTTATGCTACCGTCGCAGGGGCGACCTGTCGAGGGGACGACCATGGGCGGCACCCTCTTGGACATTCTGGGGCATGTGGCACTTCGCACTCCCTCCTCACCGTCAGCACCTACTAGGGAGCTAAGTAGGTAGGCGCTGGCCCTGTGTGGGTGCGTGGCCTCTACCACATACATACTGGTCGGTGTACTTTACCGCAGCAGGCAATGGTCGGTTGTATGTACCCCGTTTTGTGTACTTGCTTACTTGCACATATCACATAGCCGCCCACCTGGAATGCATGTCTCATACCTCCATGCCCGTGGGAGAGATAGCCGCTTAAAAAAAAAAAAAGTACATACACAGAGATAGGCGGAAGCGATGGGATGTATTGGGGGGCGGGAGGGGTGTGGGTTGTGGTGGTGTGAAGCTACGCCTGCCTCAACTCGCTCGCTTTGGGAACTGACACTTGCGGTGGTGAGGACTGCGAATATTGAACGCCCACCCACCCCCAAGGACCTTCGTTCTCATTGCATGCTTGCTATGTAGATAACAGTGTTACATGTAGGGCTGCCGCGTGATCGACTTGAGAGGTTTTGCGTGCCTACCTCCAGATATGCAGTGTTGCCACTTCTCCTCAGCGAAGCCGCGGATTCTTCCAAAGGTAGCATGGCCTTTCAAGGTTGCTTTGCTGAGCAGAAAGGTATATGGGTATGATCCTGTATGTCCATACATCCAGAGACGTGCAACTACTGGTGGGTGAAGTCGTAGTCGTAAAACAAGAAACGCGCAGGGGACCCTCGGACCGCTTGGGGATGTAATGCAATCTCCAGTATTCCCTCTTTGGGGAAAGTTCCGAGGGGAGAATGGGACGGTACGGCTCACGAGAACTAGGCTCCTGGCCCTTCGAGTCGAAGTGGTGTGCCCGCAAGACAGGACGGTGGTAATACTTGACGACGACTTTACGAGAATAGAGAGAGGGCGATAGGACGTGACTACCTTTCGGCGTGCTCTTCAGGGGACGACCTGCTTCAGCTCACGGGGAGATGGGAGCAGGAGCTCTTTCGGAGTACACATTTGCCCCCGGAATGTACCCGAGCAGCTTAGCATCTCGTCTCCCATATCTGTGGGTGCAGCGGTAGGCTTCGTACAGGGGAATGTTGCGCTGGCCGGGCTAGCGCTCAGGATCTTCGGTCGATGGGGAAGCGCCATGGAAACCTAGTAAGTAGGGATCTGACGATAGGCCCCGCGCCCGCGTCGGTGTGCAGTTGTGGATTCGTCAGGCCCCTCACTACATGTTCCCCGGCGTGTGTTTGCTCATCGTCGGGTCCGGTCCCTGGTTAGGCTCGTCATGCAGGATATGTGGAATACGCCTGCATACCTTGAAGGTAATAATACTATAGGGCCTAAGTAACGAATAGCCAGTGCCAAGAAGCCTCTACCAGTCCGCATAGCATGTATAGTATTAGTGGCAGCCGACCTATGCGCCAGTTGGCCAGACCAGTACATTAGCAGCCTAGGTAGCCTGCAACCAACATAGAACTTTCTCCGTAAGCATGCAGCAGCTTGTTTCCCGGCAGTGGAGCTGCGGATGGTCTGGCAATTGCATATGACAATAACACCCATGCTGTACTACTATGTACAATACACCCTCGCCTTCACACCGTCTGCCCGTGATAGGGGGGCAGCCAGCTACTATGCTGGCCCAGGAGTGCCAGATCGCATAATGCGACGCGTCAACCGGCCAGGCAGGGCAGGGAGCCAGTTTCAGACTCGGACAGCCGCGGCGCCTGCGACTACATAGGTGCCCAGAGAGACGATTGACGACATCGAACCCTATCAGTACAGCTTGGAGCTGTTCCGCCGGCGCGGGCATCCATCATGTCTCCATCGTGTAGACCTAAAGTATGCAGCCACCCAGCCACCTACCTCCTACCTACTTAACTAAGCGTCTTCGTCGACGACCGGCTCCAACACAAGGCGCCACTAACTCCCCAGCTGGCTGAGTTCCTCAACCCCCCGGTGGGTGGGTGGGTAGGTGACAAAAAGAACGCCCCAATAGCTCTACCATGTTAGGACGCCCGGGGCTAGCTGAGGCTTTGATCTGGTCATCCACCTGCCCGGGCGGCTCACGCAGCGCTCTGGCAGTGTCTGGCTATGGGGGGCATGACGATAGCTGCTGCCAGCAGCGCAGGTCCTTTGTCTCCGAATCGCCTTGCCGTTGGGTGCATGCTACATACCTATCGATGTAGCCGTAAGCTCGAGGAAGGAAGGGCTTCCTGGGGTTGTCTGGCCTCTCCCCGCCGGCACGTTCCAGCTCGAAACACGACAAGGCCCCCAAACATGCCTCCCCCATACCGCAAGCACCGCGGTAAAACGAAACGGAAGCCGTATCTGCCTCGTATATGGCTTCATCCATGCTCCCTGTGCATCCTCCCAGCCCATGGGGAAATGCCATGGCTCGTGTCTTCGCTTACGTCTTGGCACAGTTCCAGTAAGAGGTGTGGCTGCATAAACTAGCAGGGGCCTCGGCTGGATATTGAGGCCAATGAGAAAGCGCCGCTCCCCCAGCTGACTTGGCGCGCCGCCTCCACGGGCGAGAGCCACTATCGATGGTATCTACACGTAGGACTGGCTGCTTTGTAGGCACCAATCACCACCGATGGCGGCGTGCTTGTTTTTCATACGGGCGTGGTGAAGTGAAGGTATGTGGTAGCCATGATGTGGGATGACAGAAGCAAATCGTCCCCACTGGACGGCCTCAGATGCTACCGCGCATACCTCCATACCTAAGTATCTATACCTACGTTGTGTGTACAGCGTTGTCCGCGGTATGTGGTCGTGGGCATCGATGGTCTCTGCCGGAGGAGCAGCGCGCCGAGACTATCGCGTCCCTCGATTGGTGGGAGCTTGCCTGATATGAAAGTCGATGCCACACCTGGGGGTGGAGTGGTTGATATGCACAGGATTGTAGGGCTCCGTTCTATCGATAAGGTGCCGCCCTCGTGGATTTTCGGTTTGCTGGCGGCCCCTCCCCCATCTAGTTCCAGGTTGGAGGAGGTTCTCGCCGAATAATCGTCCTACGTCCGAATCCGGCTTTCCATCGCGTCGCGCGGCGCGGCGCAGAAGACGAGGCTGATCATGGCATCGGATCCAACACCACGAGGGGCCGGTCCTGAAGGGAAGACGCAGCAAAAGCGCAAGCGCGTGGACGAGGTTCCATCCGCGGATGCTGGTGATGACTCCGCGAACAAACGGGCGCGACTCGCCTCCGACCTTCACATCACCTCGGACGAGGACAAGCGAGCGCTCGAGCTGGTCAATTCCCGATGCGATGTTCAGATCCACTCCGTCATCTCGTCGTCTAAAATCCAGAAGAAAATCACCTCGGTCCTGCGACACCTTACCACGACCAATGCTACCAAACCACGAGTGTCCGTCCTTCGTGCCAAAGCCGCCGACGCCGGGAAGTTGATCAGCATATCCGAGATCGCGAAGCGGGAACTCGCTAGGGGTCAAGCGAACCACGAGCACGCTGGCAAGTGGTTCCAGTACATCGGTCTCGGCGAGGAGGTGATCGAGGTCCCGCGTGATGTCGAGGGTAGGACGATTGTCGAGGACACCATTCTAGGGACCAAGGGTGCGGCGGAAGTGGAAGAAGTGGCCGCGGATAAGACAAAGAAGAAGGAGGCGGATGCAGCAGACGAAGATGATGGCGATTTCGAATACATGAAGACGCCGTTCGAGAGGGCCATCGAGGGGCGTCCCCGAAAGCGCGCCGTGGCGATGATGAGCCTATTTCTATCACGGGTGCCCATCCCGGAACTGAGCAAACGCTACGGCGAGCAAACGAATCCCGAAACCACCGAGGGAAAGACATGACCCGCCACTCTGGCAAGTTACACGATGGCCCAAACGGCCCAAACCGTCCCAGACGATCCCAGGCGACATAGCTGCAAATCGTTATCATCGAAGCAGATGCGGTCAGGCGAACCCCAGAACTTCCACCTCGCAGCCACCGGGCTTTCATTGTGCATGGCTCAGGGACACCATGACACTGTGGAAAGACCCGTGGAGAGCAACAGAGAGCGTTTTCTCACCTAGCAATCCCGATGCGGATGTCTGCATTACCCGCCGCTTGGGGTCGCTACCCAACGATGAACGGGGAGCTCTACATTCTGCCACAGCTCGATGCCAACAGGGAATAGGGGGCGACTGCCCTCAGTATACCACCATCTGTGTGTGGATGACTGTTGACGTGGATGATCCTCATGAAGACCAAGCTCTCAAACATCGCCAAACGGCTGACGCCCGAGGAATCAGTGGATGGCTTTCATGCCTGATACATAGATTGGTGCGTACGCTCGGTCAGTTGCAGGCAAGAGCCGCTTCTGGCAGGCGGTTGTGCGGATTGGCGTGTTCATACATCACACGGGGAGACGCCTCAAAAAAAAAAGCTCGCTCCTGTTTAGAGAAGTGTCTTGGTGAAATCTGTGAGGTAAAACATGAGGACCGTTCGAATTTCACATAATTAGGAAAAGAAATGCCGTTTCACCTCTATTGCAGCGCTTCAGAAAGCCCCCATCAATATCAATACCGTTCCATACTATTGCATCCTTGGGGTTTATCCCGATATCCCCCTTCCACTCACGCCCCCGCTCGCCTCCCGTCCCGTCCACCGGAGACGACGAACGAGATAGATAAAACACATGCACAGGTGTCGTATCACCCTCCGGATTATTGCAATCCGCAGCCCTTGCCATCATCGGTAGGCTCTGCAGAAGCCTCGGCAGTTTTTTGTCCCTCGTGGAAGGCTGGTTTTTGATACAAATCGCACTGTAGTGGCCACCCGTTGCCCTAGAGTTTCTCGCCGCGGCTAGAGTAGGTAATGCGCAGGACAAAGTTGACAACAACGGCCAGCAGCAAGACTATGGCCAGCAGTGTCGGGCCATAACGATCGTCAAAGCCGGCTTGGCCTTTTCTACGTATAGAGTTGGCGCGCCAGTGGTATGTGACCAGCGCATATATCATGGTGAGCATGGCCACGCCCGTGAAGAGGAAGGCCGAGATGAAGGCGGGGCGGTCGCCAAAGTTCAACATGCCGATGGCAAGAGCGCCGAGGATGACGGTGAAGTTGAGCCATGATAGGAAGGTTCGCTCGTTGGCGAAGAAGACCTTGGGCTCGACACGGGTCGGCAACGCGATGCGCTTGCCTAGAGACGTACAAAATGCTGTCAGTCCGCTGCCTCTCCTCCTGCTACAGGAGCCCCAACCGCGGCCGGCCCAGGGCACGGGATTGTTTTGTTTGCTTACCGGGCGCCGTCTGAAGCAGAGGCTGGCTAGACATTTCGGGTCGGACGAACTTGGCTCGGGCGATGGTAAGGGGAGGCGATATGACGTCGGAACCGCGACAGTACCGCGTGTTGCTTTAGCCGTGTGCGACGATGGTCCTCGGACGTGGGCGGCCAACGGGGACGGACAGAAGCTGAGGGTAAATACACACGGAGACGGAGGTTCGGCGGGGACGGGCGGCAGTATAGCCACGGGAGGGTCAAGTCCAGGTTCAGGGCGAGCAGGGTGAGACGCAGCATACACGCGTACGCAGGCAAGGTAGAGATGCAACAGACAAAAATCTGCTCCAAGAGCGACGCTGAGACAAGTGGGCGGAATTCTGGTGTAGTGTTGGAGATGCGCCGGGCCAGAGTATGTAGTAGACGCGGCTTCTTACCTAACTCGTACAGCAGGTACCAGATGACATAGAGAGAGAGAGAGAGAGCCAAGCAAATCAGAAGCTTCAATTGATGGAGCAACGAAGCTGCTGGGCCGCCCTGTCTGGCAGCGCGGGCTGTGAGTGGCTGCGTCTGAGGTCGTGGATATTGTTTTTTGCTTCCCTGCGGCGGGTGCTGGAAGGGAACGGCGCCCCCACTGCGCCATCTGGGCCACGGGCACCCACGGGCCTCGCCCGCCTGTGGATGCATATTATGCAGCAGCTCTGGGCCCTCGGGATGGCCTGGCGGCGCCTGACGGGCAGGCTGGCCCGGAGGGGACAGCCGGTTGAGGCGCGCACGTGGGCAACCTCTGTATCGTGACTGGCTCCGTTGGGCATGAACGGATGGCACTCGCTGCTCCCTGCGCCGTCTGCTGCAGGGCGGACAGTCTGCCTCTCTCCTGGAGAGGGTATTATAAAAGGGTATGACATGATCCCTGCCCGCCTGGGACCACGCTTCCCAAGAGGCGGCTACTTTACTTACCTCGAGAAGCCAACTCGACCTCCCACGACGCATAACAACTGTATCTCCGTCATTCTCTGCGTCTCCCACACGTACCACCTGCTCAGTCTCAGTGCACCGTAGCAAGCTCGACAAGGAGACCCGCAGTCGGCGAGTCGTGGCCATGCGGGAAACTCACCACCTACAAAATGCCGTGTATGAGGTACCTTGGCTGCTGCGAGCCCGTCTCGCCTGGCCAAGGCTGCATGCAAGGCGGCCAGCTAGCCGCACCAACACTGGAAGCGCAAGCCCGTGAGCGTTAGCGAGGCTTCGGATTGGCTCGTCCTTAGACAGAGTTCGAGCTGCCGAAGCCTGATCGAGGGGAGGTCGGCAAGTCGCAGGTAGTCCTCTCTTCCCGGCCCATTCGGCCTACCCGATCGGCGCACGTCTCTCTTATCTGTCTCGGCTCCCCGTCGAGCTGGGGGGGGTAAGGGCAAACTGTCATAGCAGCCATGGCCGCCCATCTCAGTGGTGGATGCCAGTTCCCTCGTGCGCCACTTTCTCCGCTATCTCCTCGCCCCGCCCGGGCTGTCAATTGGCGATGGGCGGCGGGCGGCGGCCTGTGGTCTCTCACGTGCGCTCGCTGGAGATGCGGATGGCTGATGGCCCGAGCTTCCCCAGTATTGGTACGTAGTAGGTAGGTAAGGAGGTACCCCGGGTACACTGCCCGACACAGCAAAGTACAGGATCCGGCAGGCCGTCGGGGGGGCGACAACAGGTGCGAGCAAGCGGCGGGCAGGAGAGCGAGCACGGAGGGCGAAAGCCGGGGGGCAGGCGCCCTTGGCGAGGCGCCGGTGGTAGGAAAGCGATTGATCCAACATGACGAGGCTGTCGCGATTCCATCCATCCCGCCCAGTTTTCCACGCCCATACAACCAGTCCTTCCATACCGCTCGTGTAGCCCACCGCCTCGCCTCCCAACCATCCGCCGACCGAACCACCCGACTGTACCCCAGATTCGCTGGCATTCCACCCGCCCGCCCGCAGTGCCCGTCGCCATGGCCTCGCAGACCACCAACGTATGCCCGCCGCCTCCCTCCCGCCCGCCGCCCCTCCACTGACAGCCATCATGTATCGCAGCCGCCCGTGAGCACCACCCGTCTCAGGCAGATTGCCACCGACGTATGTCACGCCCGCCGCCTCGCAGGATCGAGGGCTGTCTGCTGACTGTAGTCGCTGCGTGTTCCAGGCCTGCCAGAGCGCTGTCGGCAGCACCGAATTCTACGAGCACACCAAGGTTGAGAGCTGGAACTCGGCCATCATCGTATGTCCCACCGCGTTCGGCGCTGTTCGCCCGCACGTGGCCGCGTTTGCGCGGCCCTCTGCGTCCCCGGGCTGCCGTCCGGCCTACGAGACACGCGCTTCCCGCTAACCCCTGGCTCCTGCCTGTCTGTAGAACTCGATCCTGAAGGCTCTCATTTCCGAGGCCACCCCCTCGGGCTCTCAGGGGCCCGCCCACAAGTTCATCGTCAACAGCACCATTGTCCAGCACCTCGTCCCCACTTCTGCCCTGAACAAGCCCAAGGGAGGCAGCGATACCAAACCCGAGGAACCGCGCATCAGCACCAGCGACGGCGGCGGCGGCGGCGGCGGCGCGACCGCTACCGATGGCAAGCCCCACGTAGGCCGTCGCGGCATGCACTCGGCCACCCAGGCTTTCTGGAACGAGAAGACTGACGGCATGTGGAGCTTCAAGTACGACGGCGGCGAGGGCAAGGGCATGGATGTTGTCATCAGCGTTATCTGGGTTGCCGTCTAGGTCCGCCGGCCGTTTTCACTCGACGTGACCCTCAAGTCCTCGGGGCAACCCGAGTTTGGCCTCGGCACCCGACTTGCTTACAGCAGCGAGACGCCCGGTCCTCGCCAGAAGCGGCAGCGTGCTGAGGGACGCATCCCCAAAGCGTCCCACCGGATCATGCGGGCAACCTCTGGCAATTCGATCATCGTAAGCTGTTGCTGTGCGTGTATTTGTACGAACTAATAAGCAAACAACGCAAATAATGGCAGCCGACTCCAAGAGCCGCGCCGGTTGCGGCGTCCTCTTGCAGGTGAGAGGGGAAACAGAGGGCCAGCTGACACAGTCACCATGGCGCCCGCGGACGAGAACCGCTCGATCTTGGTACGGCGTATTCCACTCCTTCGGGGCAGGACATGGGCACATTGTGGGCGGCGGGAATGCTCACAGCCACGGTCGAGGCATTGCGTATACATATTTCGGACCCAGACAATGCGACGTCTGGGTCTCTTGATCAATATAAAGTTCTTGCTGTTATTGTCACCGATATTGTCCGCTCTTTGAGCCTTGAAGAAATGGATGTAGGCTGACTAAACCTTGCCCATCGAAGGATAAGACCGCCATCCGGCCCCATGGGTTCTGTTTCTTCGATCGCTTTGTGGTGTGCGCTCCTTATTTGATGGCCGGGATAATGTCACTCGAATCGGGTTGGTGCTATATACACTTGTGTATCAGCGCAACTGTATTACCGACAACTGCCATGGTTCACCCAGCTTCTGGGCGGCAAGTGACTGGGTTGGCCCGACATTGGACCACGGGAATTTGTGTCTTCCTGAAAGTTCCAATAACAAGGTCGACGTGGCTGTGGGTTGTTGTGTCGTGGTTCTGAAATACGCCTGCCCCTCTGTGTCCGTAACAATGTTGCCCCTGTTCACTAAACTTCTCTTTTCTGGCAAGAGTTCCCATCTTACTTATTTGAAGTCGAATTTTACATTCCAGATGAGTCGACACAGGACAACCACACTCTCCTTATACACGGGTATGATGCCGACTGGGAACACGCATGCTTCTCTCCCTAGCTTTCCCACTCCCACCAGAGAGAATCGAAGGCTACAAAACCAGTGACTTTGCTTGTGCTTGATGGGATCCATTGTGGGGTCCTTTTTTGGCGGTGCTGTCCCTTGCGGCCACGGCAGGCTGGCTCTGAGGGCCCCTCTCCTACGAGGAACCAACCCCCAAAGCCTGGTTCCGTGACGGCAATGTCCACCCACTGTTGCCAGTTGCTTCGCATCGCCGCTGGCGGTTCGACGGGCCCTCTGAGCTCAATTCAGGCTGGCATATGCTCTCAGCCAAACGCCTTCGACGCCTGGCGATTCGGCACTTGCCAATGCCGTTTCAGGGCATGTACCTGCGAACATCACGTACGCGCAAACTCGAGGTGTGCGCTAAATTTTCTCTCTCGTTGCTGGCCAGCTTACCAACCTTGTTGCCAGTGAGCATTGGGAGACGGGCGGAATGAAAAACTGGAGGTCTCGGTGTCTAGGCTCTGGTTGCAAGGTAGACATCAAATGACGGACTATTCGGTCCCCATGGACGACTTGCCAAGAAGTACACATCATATGCGTTCGTGGTCAGACAACCCTACGATTTCAAGTCCACGTTGATTTGTTTCAAGGCCTACAGTGAGGACCGATACATGGGGGTATTCCAGACGAGTCCACGCCCATAGGGCAGCCGTCTCGTGGGTTGATAAATTCGGGTGCACGCTATACGTACGTGTGGGCGAGTTCGACTCGCCCGCGATGCGGATCGATGGGGTATATTTTGGAGAGAGGCAGCTAGTGCACCTGGTGGCGGCGCCTTGACGCCGCAACAAGTGGTTATAAACAAGTCGTTGCCCCCGGGGGGCGTTCCTGTTCCTGGAGGGGGTGGTGAACGATTCATTAGGCATCGACTAATCGAGTCAGGCGAGGGCCAGCCGCCGCATCGGCATACTACGTCTTCGGGTAGCGTCCTCGGGTAGCGTCCCATAACGGCGGTTGCCATCGTTTCAGTAGGGAAGACGGCTTGGAGAACCCTGGATACCAGCTCGCCAGGCACGCGACAACGGGCTCTCTCTGGTGCAGCCGGCCTGCGAGCCGTCGTCATCACCGGAGTCGAGGGCCGATGGGGAAACCCTCTGCCTCTCCCTCCTTGCCTGGCTAAGCGGGCCAGCCGCATGGTGGTGGTGGTGGTGGGGGGGGGGGGGGGGTACAGTGACATCTTAAACGATACACCATCAGTTCCTGCGTCTGCTGGTATCACACCACACTACGGCTGGTGCCCGGCGCCAGGTGGTAGAGGGGGACGAGAGGTCCCGGTCGGTCAGTACGGCCTTCACTGCGTGTTGGCTAATCGGCTTGATTGCGCAGGTTCTGCCCAGCTCCGGTGTTGGCAACTGTGCGGCATTCTGTTGACGCTGCTCCGCTCCTTTCTCTGTGTTGGTAGTGATCAGTTGGCCACTAACAGCCAGCGCTGGCTTTCCTCTTCGTGCCTCGTGCATGGTCTGCCAAGCCGAGCAAGCCCTCGTCTGCTTGCCACCGCCCTCGCGCTTAGAGCCCCTGGTGACGGACGCCGGCCTCAACTGCTGCCGCTAACTGTAGCTTGACGGCGATCGCGGCGGCGCGGGATGAAGCCGACGAGAGGCCAGCCATGGATGCCATGGGGCGCCGTTCAGGTCCCCTGGTTTGTGTCGGCCTGCGTGCGTGCCAACTCAACAGCAGATCGGATCTGTCGATACGCAGGGTTTGGAACGCGCATGACGGAGGTGCCTTGATGCTATTGGCCCAACTGACGTGGGAGTCGGGGGTGTCCCCACGACGAGAGACCCGCCGCTTGTTGATCCATCCCCCGAGTACGTTGGATTTCTTGGGGATGGCCTGCTCGCCTGGCTGCACAGTGCTAATCCGTGCCGAGCACCAACGGCCAGTCCGGGGTCGTGCCCGTGTCGAGATTCGTATCGCGTCCGCTGGTAGGCCCATCAAGAAGCACCGCATGCCACGGCTCACGTGGCGCCGGTCGGCGCCAGACGGGATGCCCTTCGTTCCGGGAGATCGCCCGTGTAGGCGTCGCGCAGGAGCACGCCGACATGCGCACTCTGTCCCCCCAAAAGGAAGCAAGAAGCAGCCGGATAACGCCCGGCGCCTAAATGCATCCCGGGGGCGGTGTCTGACTGGGTTTTGCTCCGACTGGACGTGGCTGTCGTGGCTGTCTGTGAGTGATTGGTCCCGTCTGCATGACGCTGGCGCTGGCGACCCTTGACACACAGACCCAGGCGGACGGTAGCAACGCCAACTCAATCCGCGGCACCGGCATCAGGAGACGGGTTATTTGCAGAACATCCCATGTCTCTGCCTACGGGGCTGGGGGCTGGGGGCTGTCCGGGAGTCGCAAAGGCATCGGCGAGCAGCGAGACGCCCCAGCGTTACGCCGGGTTCCCTACAGGCGGTCGGTCTATCTGTCTGTCTGTCTGTCGGTCGGTCTGTCGCGCCCGGCAGCCCCGTCTCGCTGTGTCGCTCCTCGCCGGGCACAGCCGAGCCGTGTCTGCTGTGTAGTCGTGGCGAGGCCCGGCCGAAGCCAGTCTTCGCCGACGACAAGGCACTGTCTGCCCATCGCCCGGCCGTACACACTTGCCGTATACGGATGCTGGGAAGCAGCAAAGCGGGTCATTCGGTCACCGTTGGACTCGCCTCGAGCAAAACACTGGGGCTCTGGCGAAAAAATATGCAACCTCAGCATCGTGAGCGGGCGGCGCCAAGCGCTCTCGCCTCTCAATTCCCCCGTCCACCCGTCCACCCGTCCGAGCCCGCCCAGCCCGCCCCCAGGGCGTGGTTGCTTTGCGTCCACGGGTGACTGGGACCTTCTGGAACCCAGCCAGGCCGCTCCTGCGGAGAGCCCGTATTGGGCAATTGGCAAGAGACCGTTCGATCCGGTCACGCCCGCCCGGGCCTGACTGGCTCAGGGCGGCCCAGGGAGGCCCCGGGTCACGCCACCGCTTCAAGCGAAGCGGCAGCTCTCACGATTTCTCCAGATTCCAGACCGGCTCGCCCGTCGGTTGGGGTATTCTCGAAATGGGCAGAAGTGGGTAATGCCGTCTCCACCATGTCGTAGGTAGCGGCGGTGCGATCTGCCTCGACAGGATGGACCCTGGACCGTCCTCGTGTCTCATGATAAGAACGCAATGCCTCCCCGCGATGATGTCTCCATGATCTCCCTGCCCTATAGACCTACCCAAGCAACCTAGTGACCCTGCCACGCCTACACGCCGCCACCCGTCTCCTCGAGACGCAACAACGCACGACCGCCTCCTGCCAACAACCACCCAGCCCGCGGATAACGACACTACTCGTACAAACGCCAACCCCTTTCTTAGTAGCATTAGCCTCGGCACCAGATCACTGTTTGCCTAGTGTCGGGACTCGTGCCGTCTCACGAGCCCCCCGATCTATAGGACAAAACCCTCCCCCACCCCAACACCGCCGCCGACGTCCCGGGTACGCCTGCTGGACGCTGGGTTTTCCGCGCCACCCGGAAGAAGGAACACGACCACGCCGACAGCCTTACCGACCGGCCCGCGTGGCTGGCGCATAGATCACCGCCTGAGATTCATCACTAGATACCCGGCATCATGGTTGAGGTTCTCCGAGCCCCCGGTCACAGTATGGACGTGATGGGCATGACTAGCCGTCTGTCCGACGTCAAGCTGGCTCCCATCCACGAGACTGCCGTGCTGGAAAACCAGAGAAGCAAAGACGAGCAGGAACGAGCGGTTCAGAAAGGACCTGTAGTTCGTGCGCCGCGTCGAGCCTTCTCGTCCAACGAGTACAGGCTGCCTACCACCCCCACTACTCCGCGAGGCCACCCGGAGCCTAGATCGGCCATGACGCCGGCGCCGCTGCGGCCGTCTGAACAACACGACTCCTACTTCCTGGCTGCGCCGTCCACGCCCGCCCGCACAACTTCACCCGCGGCCCCTGCCGGGCTTCTTGCGCCATCGCCAGCCGCGGTGTCACATTCGGCGCAACCGCCTCAGGGGCTGCTTGCCCGGCCGCCTCTGCCGGGTCCGCAGCGGTCGTACTCGGTCATGGACTATGAGCCGGTGCCCATTATCCAACGACCGGGCGAGAAGCTGCAACTCATCCACCTCGCGCCCGAACTTCACTATGCCATCTTCGACTTTCTCGACCCCATCGACAGCACCTGTCTCGGCTTAACGTCCAAGCACTTCTACTCGATCCACTGGCGCATGCACGGCACCGTGCCGCTGGCGGCGCGCCGCGAGGGGCCCAACGACATGGAGTGGGCGTGGCGGGCGGCCGGGCCTCTTCTCACCGGGCCTGCGTCGCCGGCGCCGGCGGACCAGCAGGCGGCGGCGCTGGCCGAGGTGAAGAAGCTCGCCCCGCGCGGCCAGGTCTACTGCCGGAAGTGCGGCATCTCGCGCTGCGAGCTGCACAAGCACATCAAGGAGTGGGTGCCCGAGGGCCTGGAGTACTGCGAGGTGTCGCAGAAGTTCGGCCGCAAGGCTCCCGATGGCGCCCGGAAGACATGCTACCGCAGCTCGCCCCGGCACCCCCACCGCTGCGGGCGGCACACGCGGCAGCAGCGGGCCGTGAGGCTGGTCTAGGGGATCCAGAAGGCGACGGGCCGGCGATGAAACCGACGGTGGGCGAGGAGGGCGTGTGACACTTGACTTTGGAGCGTAAAGGCGGGAGACTCGGCCCGACCTGGGAACATGGGGGTTTTTATAGGCGTTTGGGAACCCGGAGCACCCTGGGATCGGGTGTGGCTTGGGAAGAGTGATTGCGCATGACTTGACGATATCCGCCGCATAGGCATATGCACACCAAGACCTAGACAGACCAAGGGCGGGAAGCGGATGACGCCACTGCACTCGTCTCTACAGATCGTAGAAATGCATGTTTGTTTGTACCTCGGTGATCCGCGTCCCGGGTGCTGCTTGGGGCGCATTCCGTCACGCCTTGGCATCGCTTCACCGAACGCCCTTTGATGCCAACAGGGGACGGCGATGGGCAGCCGGGCATTCCAGGGACGCAGGAACGAACGAGCGAAGGGGCACTCGTTGGTATACACAATGGGATGTGCGATGTGTCAAGATGCATTTGCATTGCCCGGCATGCATAAATGTCTCGCCCGTCATCGAAGTCTGCCGGGACTTATGACGCCACTTCTCGGTAGCTATTACGGTAACGGTTGCGCGCAATTTGGCTTGGAGTGATTAACAGGGGCTTGGCATAAGACCCTTTACAATGCAATCTTAATGCCATCATCGCGTACGCGTGTGTGCATGTGTGTAGGCTTTTTATTTTTTTTTAAATCGCGATGAGCCCCCTTTCAATGCGCCCAGCACTTGCCTGCCCCGGGGAGGTGGGAAAGGGGTTGGCTACGCGTCTGCCAGGAGGCGGCCTGGCTTCCTGGCTTCCGCTGTACCATGGGGGAAGAGAGATCTTGGGTTGAACAGGAGGCGGATACACATGAACAGCGCCGTACTTGACCTCCTACATAAGTCCACGTGTGAGAAGCGCATCTGGTTTGTGCTGACGAGAATAATACATCGACGGTCCCCTCTTTCACGCAGCAGCACCCGCTAGCAGTTGGACCCGTTAGCCCATCCACGGCCCATCCGTGGCCCCATCACCGCCGACGCTCCACCGACACAGGCAGAATAGAACAGCCCTGCCCGTGGCATCGACGAGACTGGAAGATTCCGCCAGGGCCGCAGACGCTGCGCCCGTGACATCTTCATTGGCCCGGTACGAGTGACAGGCGGCGCGCCCACGACCCCACGTCATTCGGTGCGTCCAAGTCCTGTGCACCGCACGCTGCGGCTGTCCGACAGCGGTCTGATTCCTGCGGTGGCCGGCGCAGCCTGCAGACGGGCAGAGCGGAGAGAGCGTGCACGTCGACGATTCCGACGGGGCGTGCGAGCGTTGGCGCGCACACGTTCGGTTGAGAGGGCTTGTAGTGCGCAGCCATTGCAACTTTAATCCGTGGCAGTTCACTTTCCGGCATCTGCAGAGCCCGAAAGCAACCCAGACCGAAGTTTAGATATCGATCCCGCCCTCGGGCCAGGCGCTGCCAGGCCCGGAAAGGGCTCCCTGGGCACGACGGCTGGTTGCTACTGCGCTGCTACCGCGGACGATCAGCCTTGGAGGGCCAGGGTGTCTGTCCGTCTCCTCTTCCCATCTTCCTCCCGGCAGGGACCATTCGTGTATTTGTACGGCACACGCGGCAGACCACTTAAGAAGGCCTCTCGGACAAGGACCTTGGGTCTTTTATCTCGTGCCAACCCCCCTCTGCATTCCCACCCGCCCGTGGTGAAACCACATCCATCCATTCCTTCCGTTCCTCGTTGCGGCACGATTGCTCCTCCCACCATCTATCACCACCCCCACGACCTCGAGCGTGATTTGGCCGCGAAACCCTGTTTCCCCAGATAGCCTCGCGCCCGGGATTGGCCCGATTCAGGTCGCCTCCGACTGCCAGCTGTCTTCTCTCTCTCGTCCCTGCACCACCAGCCCAGCCCTGCCCACCGTCAGAGGGAACGGGCGCGCCTATTAGGACATTGGCTCGGCCGCTGCAGACCGTAGAATCCATCCGGGTCGCCGCTTCGTTGCATGAGCCGAACTGCACTGCTGCCAACTCCCCTCCCTCCCCCCCGGCCCAGCAGATAAGGAAGTAGTTGCTTGACCACCACCCGCAGCCGCGACCGACCCCCGCCATGTCCTCGCCTTCAGCCTCTTCGCACGGCGGCAAGCGCAAGCGCACCGCCACCGGCACCGCCAGCTCGATCAAGATGCTCGACGACAACCCGCTTCTCCAGCCCTCGTCCCGGGACGCGTCCGGCGAGGAGGGAGACACGACAGCCCCGGAGTCCGGCCGCCTGACCCACCATCGCAAGTCCGACTCCACTGCCGCCAACAACCATCCCGCCAGCTCCAACCCTCCCAGCAAGCGCCAGCGCGCCAACTCCGACCGCGCCTCTGCTTCCGGCTCTGGCCAACCGTCAGCCATGGATCACGGCCCCGAGCAGCCCCTGGGCGACCCTGGCGAGCCCAGCGACACCACCGAGGCCAGCATTGACATCGCCGATCGCGTGGCCCGCAAGAACAAGAAGCCCGCCCCCCTCAAAGACACGAAGCTGCCCGATGGCGACGAGCCCGTCGATAAGGCCACGGCCGCCATGCCCCCGCCCCCCATCGGCCGCCTCGAGCACCCCGTGGGCTACCGGACCAACGACCCTCCGGTCGGCCGCCCCGTCCGCGTCTACGCCGATGGTGTCTTTGATCTGTTCCACCTGGGCCACCAGCGCCAGCTCGAGCAGGCAAAGAAGGCCTTCCCTGACGTCTACCTCATTGTTGGCGTCACCGGCGACGAGGAAACCCACCGGCGCAAGGGCCTGACCGTGCTGTCCGGGATGGAGCGTGCCGAGTCTGTCCGGCATTGCAAGTGGGTGGACGAGGTTCTTGAGGACTGTCCCTGGATCGTCACCCCCGAATTCCTGGAGAAGCACCAGATTGACTACGTCGCCCACGACGATCTGCCCTACGGCGCCGCCGAGGGGGACGACATCTACAAGCCCATTAAGGAGGCCGGCAAGTTCCTGGTCACGCAGCGCACCGAGGGCGTGAGCACAACGGGCATCATCACCAAGTGAGTAGAAAGAAACGCACGTACTGAGTCCTTCGCCACGGCTGCTGACAAGGGTGTCCCTCGACAGGATCGTGCGCGACTACGAAAAATACATTGCGCGTCAGCTCAAGCGCGGCACCTCCCGCCAGGAGCTCAACATCAGCTGGCTCAAGAAGAACGAGATGGACATCAAGCGGCATGTTCAAGATCTGCGGGATAATATCCGGACGAATTGGGCCACTACCGGCACCGAGCTAAGCAAGGAGTTGCGCGTGTTTTGGCCCTCCAGCCGACCCCAGAGCCCCGCTCCCGGTGGCCGCCGTAACGCCCCGCCCACCACACCTGGCGGCTCTAACGGTGATGTGAGCCTGCGTGAAGCCGCGACGATGGCGAATGCCGCCAAGTCCCCCACGACGCCTGGTGGGGAGAGACAAGCCCCCAACGACTTTGTCACCGGCTACACACTGGGCTTGATCGGGGGCGTCAGATCTTGGGTACAGTCCCCCTTGCCCCCTCCACGCTGTGCCATCATTTTCTAACGAGGCTTCGCAGATGACCAAGAACCGCAGAAACGTAGGAGAGTCTAGCCGTCCGGTCAGTCGGTCACCAAGTGATGACGACTCTGAGGAGAGTGATAGCAAGACGTCTGGTCGCGGCCGGCAACCGGCGGCAGCAGGTTCGTCAGGTGCGGCAAAGGTATAGACAAAAAGAGGGCGTAATCATGCCGTCTGGGCCGAGACGATGTACGAGGAATACACAAAAAAGTCTTTTGGGACGTTGACTCGCTGCGCCCTGAGTCACTGTACATGAACCGAGAATCAGTAATGCGAAACCTCTGGCGCTCCAAGACTCGGCCACGCGTGGGCATGTGGACAGAGGGCCCTTCCACCGAGGGTCAGTGGTGATCAAGTCACCCAGAGTCGCACGACGTACACCAGTGATCAAGATGACAACTCATGTATGTGCCCTCTGTCCCCCTGATGCTGCTGCCTAGCGGTGAGTTGCTAGAGCAAAAGTTTGAATTCTCCCCGCCCGCGGTGCTGGGAGTGGTCGATGGTCCCGAGGGAGATTCGAGGGACGGGCGTCGGCCTTGTTAGCGTTTCAGGTGTATACCTCTTGGGTGTTGAGTGTCGCCATCCGCAATCCCCGCGATGGCTTCCCGTCGCCAACACCCGCGCGAATAGGGGGAAGGATGACTGGGGGCCGCAGGGGATGAGGGATGTTACGCTGACCGGGTTCTGTCGAGGAAGCGGAAGCTCCTATCTGACCACGGTGCTGTTGGCGACGTGAGAAGGGGCCGAAGGCTCGTCTCTGGCGGGGCGGCTCGAGTTGGCCGATGGCCAGATCGGGCGACGCCGGCGTCTTTGGATCGGAAAATGCGCCCACGGCAGGAGGTTCTGGTACAGAAAGGGGGGGAGGGGGAGGGCATGACAGGACCGAGCAGCTGCCGCACACAGCACAGGATCTCAGCCAACGTGGTCTGAGCGGCGAACAGTGTCGACGCGTATGCATGTTGGTGATCCTGGAAGGCATGCAGCTCTGACCGGGACGGCGGATTGCGCGGCGGGCCACTGGTCGGGCCAGGAGCGCTTCGGTTTGGGCCCAGACCCCAGGTGCCTGCAGGACCTCGACGATGGTGAGCTCTGTACGTCGGCCACCGGCCCCTTGCACACGGCCTTGGCGCGTCGAGTTCAACGTCCAGGGCCGTCCTGGCCCGCGTCATCTGCTGTCTCGGTTCCGCTAGATAGAGCCGGCAGCGTGATAGGGGGCCGCCAGGTGCAGCTGGACACTTGGAAAGGGGGCGCCCCGGCCCAGCAGATTCGGTCCTGAGGGGAGACGGTGGCATCGCTTCCAGGCTTCTGCGAGGGAGCATCGCGACTCTTCGCTTTGGGGGTGTTGGGGGCCGATGGTGCCGGCGAGCGGATAACGCAATCGGTGGTGTTCTCCGTGCTGCCAGGAAGCCATGTGACCGGATGGGAAGTGCTCGTTTGGATTACAGCTTTCAAACCCGGGCGAGAGCGCGTGGCCGATCCGCCCTCCTTCCGCCTTTTGGGGGCCGGTCAGGCTCCGGGTTTGTTTCATGGTCAGCTCAGAATGCCTTCTGTAGTTCCGACCCGCTTGAATTCGGCCGCGGGGGGAACGTAAAAAGAAATCTCCCGATGATGCCCGCGGAGGCCACAGACGCCACCGTCGGCTACAGATCTGGTACCTTTGTCGTCGTGTCCGTCTTTGCTCCACACAAGAACCCAGCCCCGGTACCAACACACCGGGGTACTTTGCTCGTCGAAGTGGTTGCCCGATTCAGTGGCAGCGGAGTTATCCATAGTCGACTACGTTGGGCTGACGAGAACCCACACGCAGCGCTTGGTTCTGTTCCGCGAGTAGCATCACCAAAGGGCGATGCAGAGAGACAGCATGGTTGGTTCGAAATGAGCCACCCAGCCCTGGTCAAGGGCCACCCGCAAGGTTGGTACGTGGATGAGGATCTTTTGCTATCGTGTCTCTTCGCGCAAGGACCGCGTCTCTTCTGGCTGGGTCAGACGTGGTTCCCTGACCCATCGGGGCTTTGCCACAGTAATACCTTGCATCGCATACAGGCCGTAAAAAATAGCGTTGGTGGTTTCAGGAGCTCGATTCGCTTCGTATCAACAAGAGTGGAACGCTGGGTGATGGGATACTGGATGGCCGACGGCACCTCCCGTACCCGGGGCACAGCCGGGTCCCTTTCGGAAGGTCTCACAGCACAAGACCTGGGAAAATGATATTTTCAGTTCATAGATTGCAATCGGATTGTGCGGGGCGAGTGTAAGCCCTCCAAGGTAACGCAGGCACGATCCTTTTTCGTTCACGAGGGGGGGGGGCCGAAGTTCCTTACCGGCAGCGGAACTGCATGGCCCCAGCGAACTCTGGGGGAGAGAACCAACGACAAAGTCATGGCCCAGAAGACTGGCCGCTGATTCTTCAGCTCCCAACCCCCCACAGCCTTCATGGGCGATAGCAGCGAATGACGGCGCGCCGATGAATGGCACGGCACCGCGGCGCTCCACAGCAACAGCAGCAGCAACCGGTACTGAGCCTCTTTGGACTTCTACACCCCCCGGTTTCTTGGGGCTTGATGATGCCATGGGGGCTGGCAGCAGAGTAAACCACCCGCATGGCCACCCACCACGCGCGCCTATTGCCAGGTGGCCCCATCCCTGATGCGCGACGGGCGGGCGAACCTGCGCCCTACGCCCTCTGCGCCATCCATGGCCGTGTTACCCCGGCGCGGCTATGCGGCCGCGGCGCCATCGACTGAGGCGTGGGCTGGATCGCGCAGGCAGGCCCGCGAGAGCCGCGTGGGCTGACCACCACGTAGGGCTGCTCGGCTGGCCGGGGTCAGACGAGGATGCAGGCGCAAACCGCGGCGCTTAGGCAGACCGACGACCCCAGCAGGCGCTTAGGCGGCAAAAGGGGGGGGGGGGCTTGTGTAGACGGGACCTATGTACCAGAGGAGCGCGGCCACCACCTGAGGAGGATATGTCAATGTGCCATCCGCTGGCGGACGAGCAGGGGTGGCAGGGATGCGGCCAAACGCAGACTGGCTGCCGAGTGCTACCCGCATGCCAACCCTTCCGGGTGCTGGAGCCTTCGCTGCAACTCTCGAATCCAAGGAAAGGGGAGAGCCAAAAGTGTTTGCTGCCAGTCGCTTCACGAGGCCAAGAGGCAGGTTGTCGAGCGCAGGGGGTGGGTTGCGTGGGACTATGAATAGAATAAGCGCTGCGGGCTGTGGCGGCGAGGCAGTGGTTCAAGGTACGGGAGCTATGGAGGAGGTTGTATGAGAAGGGGTGTAAGTGAACGGGGTGGGTGGGTGAGAAGGCCCTCCCCGCCCGCTTTCTTGCTTGTTCGGGACGGGAGGCAGAGACCGAGCCTCCGTTTCGAGACGGCCGCCGCAGGGCCGGGTCGGTAGCCTGCCTTGGAGAACAGGGCAGGCCACGGGGATGCCAAAATCGAGATTCGACGTCGTCGGATCGGTCTGGGCTCACAAACATGCCAGCACGGACGGCGTGCTTCTTTCCGGCTTCCCCCTCGGCTCTGTGCCCGGTGGGATCCGGTTGACGTGCGGTCTGGGGTAGATTAAGCGCGCTTCGCTTGCTTCCAACGCTGCTAGCGACTTCACCGAGAGCACTTGGCCGAAAGAAGCAGGCACGCCTGCAGTTCGCGCGTCTGGGCGTGCTTGCTGGGGAGGGGGGCATGGAGGTCCCGTGGCCATGTAACCCCAACAGTAAGCATGTATTTACTTGGCCAGCACGGTACCCCCCGTACCCCCCGTACCGTTCGTGGCACCGCTCGCACGTCACTCGCCCGCAATCAGGGACGGGGCCCGCGGGCGAGGGATGACACGGGTCCGTCGATACGCGGCCGGGATGGCAGCACTTGAAGACGCTCCGAAGTCCCGTCTTCTCTCGAGGCACATGCATGCGTAGACGCGTGTAAGGGTTTGTCTGCGTGTGCGCGCTGCAAGTTTGCCCCCGGCCCCGAGGGGGCGGCCAGCCCATCGCTGCCTCGGAGGGCGATACTGTGCCTGGCGAGAGAGGCAGCGGCGGAGAGATACTTCCCAGATGGGAGTCGCGGGCCTGGAGGCTAGAGCCCGCGCGAACGCGTCCGCCCCCAAATGGCAACGGCCCGGCGCGCGATGGGGCCTATACCGCCGCGCCATGGATCCGAGGCCGCTGTCCGTCATCTCGCGGCCCTCCCGCTCGTCGCATTCTACGGCTGGCTGTCCACCTGTTCTTCGCGAGAGGGGTTCCGGACGGGGCCGCAGCGACGCAAGCGGCGCGGCCCTCCCTTGGTTGGCAGCACTGTCGCGTGCTGGCCGTGGCTGGATGGGCAGCGGTACGGGAACGGGACAGACACACCAGACATGATGACTTGCTTGCCCTTCCCACGTCGGTCTGACTGCCTGCGCCGATAAAAATAGGTCGGTCTGGCCAATGGCGGCCTCGAAGCCCCCCCCCCCCCCCCCCTCGCTCGCTCTTGGCCGCCCAACGGGGGCCCGCCTTACCAAGCCAAGGATCGACATCCCCGTCCGCCCGACTGGTCCCCTGGCCCCCTGGGCAGCGCAGCCCGACCACGCACCCTGACAGCGCGCCTGGTTGCCTGCCTGCCCCGACTGGTTGCCGTGTCTGCTGCCTCTGCAGCCTGGCTGGTGAGGGCCTGCGGGCCTGCTGGCCCGTGGTCACTACAGAGCTCCCCCGCGCCTGCGAGGTGTTTTGGCCCCCTTCCAAAGCACTGACCTCTGTCTTACCCCCCCGGCCCGGCCTTTCTTCAGCCCCCCCGCACCACTGGAGACCTGAACAGTCCACCATCCCCTCCTCCTCCGGCCCGGCCTCCACCGTCGGGCAACCGGCAGCCAACCATGCGACGAAATGCTGAGCGCGGGCGGGCGCGGCACAGCACGTCGTAGCGTGGCACGAAGAGAGCAGGCCTGGAGGTAGGCAAGCAAAGCCGGCGGGAGGAAGCGTCCCTTGGCCGCCGCTGCGGCCTCTGCACCTTCTCCAACGTGCGCGCTCTCTTGGCCGGGCCCTACGCCGGTGAGACGGCTACTGTGCGTACAGCTGTCGAATCATTGCCAAGTAGCCGTCTCGAGGGCCCCAGGGGCCCTACTTCCTAATCCGGCGGCGAGCTCCCCGACCTCGACCCGTGGACAATCAAGGTTGTTGGGGCTGAGAGCGCTCTCTCTCCCTCTGTCCCTCCCTCTCTTCCCCACCTCTCTTTGTCGGTGTGCCCACCCAGCCGCAAAGAGCGCTGCACAGCACGGCCGTAGTCGTGGTGGACAAGCCCGTAGGCCAACCGACCTTCCCAGGCCGCTTGTCCGGCCGGCAAAGAAGACCGACCCCCGGGACGAGCCATGTGGCCCGTCGGCTGCGAGGCCATCGCTGGTCTTGGTTCTTCCTTGGCCGTGCTCTGTTTCCCTCTTGTCTTGGCGCGATATCTCCTCGACCCCGGGCCTCGTTTCCCGGCCGCGCTACCGAGTACGTACATGCAACAAAGGCCACCAAAGGATTGTGGATGTCAGCTCTCCCTGCAGCCGTGCTGGCTGGCAGGCAGTGCAGCCAGCAACCACCTGTTTCCTGCATTCCGTATGGCTCAGCAGCATGAGCCAGCAGGGGGGGTGCCGACGCGCCCAGACACGCTAGCTGCGCCTCTGCTGCCTGTAAGACCAGCACCTTTCCATCCTGAGATGGCCACTCCTTTCTCCATGGTCAACGCCGGTCGGTTTGGTGAAACCCACGGCACGCGAGGTCGCCGTGCGCTCCCCCCAGAGACGAGCGCGTGCCCGTCTTGTGCCCGTCACTCTACCAGGCCCCCGCCCGCCCGCAAGCAAGGCGTCGCACCGCGATGCGTCGTGAGCTTCGGGACTGGAAATGAGAGCGCGGTGCTCCTCGGTCTGTCTCGTCAGTCTCACGTCGTGTGCCTGTTGGAGGCTAGTGCTCCAGGGCTGTGGAATGTCGTCTTCTAAAAATGGCGTCGGACCCAAGCCTTCGGGTGCGGCACCATTTGCTCGGCCTCCCTGTCACCGTTGTGGAAACGCCATAAAAAAAAAGGTACGCAACGACGTCGATAGGGCACTGCAGATGTGACCCGGTGCCAGGGAACAGCTACAGATCGCCCGAAAGGGAATGTTGACCCCCCTCATGTATCTCTACCCCGTAAATAGCATTCTGCAAGATGAGCCACACCCGTACCTTGGCCGCACCCGAGGTACTGCCTGTAGCCTGCAGTCCCTCTCTCTCGCCCTCTCTCTCTTGAACCCCTGTTCCAGCTGACGGACCAGGGTATTCTCGACGGCGACAGGCCAGCCAGCGTAGGCGGCCGTGGAGAACGATAGATGTTTTCCTTGCCATGGGGGTGGCAGCCTCTTGACTTTTCCATTCCGTGTCTCGCTGCCCTTTTTTTTTCCCTCTCTTCCGTTACCCGCCTGTACTGTGCCCGGATGTGTCTGAATATAGCAATGCTGCTCAGCCTACCCAAGGCTGTCACTCTCGGTACTTCCCCGTTCCACGCAGACTAGTTAGCCGGTCTCCGTCCACACACACACACGCACATACTCACGCATACATCACACACACACACACACACACACACACATACACCCACACCCACACACCCACACACACAACGATACCTGTTGGGAGGCTGAGATAGCCTTCGAGTCCCCCTGTACCGGAACGCCCCCTTGTCATCCCAGTCTTACCATTGTGGTTGAATGTTTCCATCATTCTGCCCTTCTTTATTTATCAAAAGGGTAGCATACAGGGCTGTGTCCACTCGATTACTAACCTGGTAACGTCTGCGTCCCGAACTGGCATTCCGCAACCATGTCGAGGAGTGACCGGGCTAGCCTCAAATTCATCATGGGCGTCAATGATGAAGAACCAGACCCTCGTATGAATAAAAGGGACCAGGCCTCGCCGCCTGGTCCAAGCCCGGGTGGTCGAGGATCTTCAGCACCATCCTATGACAACCCTAGGGACCAGGACGACAACCCATATACCACCACCACATCCACAGGAAGTAATCTAAGCCACCCCCTCGACCGCAGCCTATCCAGTAGGACGTCGCCATCCTCGCCGTCGGTGGCTTTGACCTCACGAGCCCATACCATCAGCGAACCAAGCAACCCCGACGCGGAGGAGGACATGATGAACCGCCCATACGGTGGACAGATTTCGGGCTCGAGTGGAGGAGTAGGGGGAGGGTCCAACCCGCCAACCCGACCCGGAGGTAGTCCGTCCGATGTACCGGTCAAGTTGACGCCCATCACGCGTCGGGTCAGCCGAGCAAAGAAAGGTGTACCGGTGCATGTGTGCGACATTTGCAGGCCATCGAAGGTGAGTTTGGGACCCGGACACCATGGCTTCAAACCCAGAACTAACGACAGGCAGACCTTCACTCGAGCCGAGCATCTCAGGTGAGGAGGGATAACGACCCAGCGTGTCAAAGTTTGGAGACTAAGCAGAAATGTCCAGACGTCATCAACTGAGCCACCAGACCCCCCAGTTTCCGTGCCACTACCCGGACTGCAACCGGGCATTTCACAGAGCTGACCTGCTCCAGCGCCACCAAGCCAGGCAGTAGGTCCACCAACCGACCCGAGGGATAGCAAGGCCCATCATGAGTCTAACCTGTCCATAGTGAACAAGAGGGAGATGGCGCTTCCAGCAGCCGAAGACCATCCACCGCGTCGTCAAACGACGGCGGACCATCCAGGGGTTTCTATCATCCGCAAGCCAATCCGGTATACAACCAGCCAAGTCATGGTGGAGACTCAGACCGACGCGGAAGCCATAATTCCCACAACAGCAGCTACTCGCAGGGCCAGGGCAATTCGGCATACATTCTGGCGCCCAGTCTCCATGAGACCATGAGCTTGAACCATGCATCAACCTCTGGGCCCAGCTTTGATATCAGCTACCAACAGCCACGGACGCAGTACCCCCTATTCGTGGATACACAGGACCTGCAGTCGAATCTCACCAGCATAGAGAGCCACGATAACAACTCGGGTCTTCGGGCGCCTCGAGATCACTCCCCGTGGCAGTCGTCGGATAGCACTTTTTCCACGCCCTCCGACAGGAGCCACAGGAACGGAAATCCAGGCTACAACTCCCCTGCTTCTGACTGGAACGGCCCTTACATGGCATACACTCCCGTCACCACCGAGATGAGTAGTCCTCTCGACATACCATCCAACGCCCCTCTCTTCTTCACCGACCCCTTTTCCACCTCTTCACACGCCTATGGCCAGTTGGATATATCCATGTCGTATACCGACGAGACTCTGCTTGAACAGGCACACCAGCACCACGCCTATACTGCAGTTCGTAGTCCGACCCCACCGAACCTGTCGTCATCCGTACATTCGGCTGAATCTTTAGTCACCCTCGCACCAGCCCTATCTGAGCCACTCGCAATGGTAGGCCGCTACAAGCAGCCAGCGGCACTCATGGGAACGCTCCCTAGTGCCACTTTGCTTAGGGTCGTTACTTTGTCCCGGCCGATTCGGAACGCTATTTCCAAATATCTCGACGTATACTGGGAGCGCTTCGACGTGCTGTTCCCGCTGGTTCACCGCCGGAGCTTTGAACTCGCGCCAGATGATATACTGCGCTGTGCTATGGCTGCCGTAGCCACGCAGTATCTCGACGGCAAGGAAGATCGCATTAAAGGTAGCGAGCTGCATGAGTTTGCCTGGCAAGAAGTCCAACGTGTGAGTTTTCCACTCCGTCCGGCTCGGCTGGATTCCCCTGCTGACCCCAGGCATTCAGGTCCCCCAATGGAGCGTGCAGACCATGCAGGCGATCGTCCTATGCGAGTACTATGCCCGGTTCCGAGGTAAGAAAGCGGTGATCCAAGCGTCGAAGCCCTTCCAGTCGCTATACTCCAGAGTGAGTCCCCTATCTTCTTCTTTCATTCGCGTCTTTGATCCCTTTACATGTGCTCTCTTCCAGGATCAACTTTTCACTTGTTCTATATTCTCCCATCTCCCAATGGCTCCCGTACTCAACGTCCCCCTCACAGGTGATTGACCCTCAAATACCACCCGCCTCGTCCCCACTCGGTACCACACCCACACCGGCGAGGACACTTGCCGAACGCTGGTCGGAATGGGTAGAGGCCGAATCTCGCCGCCGGCTACTTGTCAATTGCTTTTGCCTCGATATCCATACTTCGGTCTACCACCAGCAACGCCCTACACATCATTTCAGCCATGCTCGCCCTCCGATCCCCCTCATCGCCGCAAGCCAAGATCTATGGGCTGCCCAGTCCCCCGAAGAATGGGGAAGACTCGTTGCCACTGGCCTGCCTACCACGCCCCTGGCGCTCTCCGAGCTGCGACAAGTCACCGTGGATATGGTCGCCCATGCGCCCTTACTGGACGCCACCACTTTCCTCATGTCGGAGGTCCTCCAGCTTTCTAAACGGGATCATTCCATTTACGACTTTACCTTGCCTCTGAATGAGAAGGATGTGGCAGTCATCGGAGGAATATCTGCCAAATTTCCTGGCTCCCCAATTGTATACACGTACCTGGCTCTTCATTGCACTCCGCTACACGACCTCCTCGCCGTATCGGGCGATACCTGGCTGTTTGCACGAAAGGTGACGCAACCCGAAAAGTTTCAACAACACCAAAAGCGGCTCACGCAGTGGCTCACCGGTCCGCATGCTGCTGTCGCGATCCAATATGCGGCCAAAGCCCTCGACGGTTTTCTGGGCAATTCTAATGTGTACAACAACAACATCAACCACCACGAGACCGCACCCCTTGAAGCAGTTCTTGATCCCGCTTTCACATCAAAGTCTGACCCTCCTGCCCGCTCCACCGCGCCGACCTCCAAGACCTGGAACCAAAGCAACCCCTCTGACTATTGGGCCATCTACGTCTGCGCCCTCATCTGCTGGGCGTTTGGCCAACCCCCTGGCCGCAATGCCTCTTCAACAGCGGCAAACACCCGGTTGTCTCACGCCAGCTCGACGGCCGCCGACAGTACTGAGGCAGGATCCACAAAAGACCTGGGCGAGGCGGAAGCACTGGACTGGTTGCGCATGTTGGCCGTGCTCCCTACTGATGAGATCCTCGGAGCCCGCGGCCAACAACCCGAGGCCCTGGCTGTCGTAGCCATGGTCCGACGCAGGCTGGAGGTCGAGGCAACGGGTGGCACGAGCTTGCTTCTCGTTGATGCCCTCGGGGTTCTGCGGAAGCTCGCAGAGGGCACTAAATGGAAATGGTTCTGAGTGGCGGCCGTCATTAGCCTCGAAACACCTCAGTCCCTTTCCTCCCACATTACGGCAAACGCGTCCCGAAGCAATGACCGCTGGACGACACAGGTTTCTTCTTCTTTGTTACCCTTTACGGCCGAATTTTCTTTTCCAACAGCTTGACGACTTCATTCCCCCTATCTGTATTTTCTTCCTATTTCCTATCCCCTCCCCCCTTGGGGTGGTTTCCTTATTTGCATTCGCATCTGTTTAGGAAAATGCCATACACGTGTACAATTAGCTACGTCTTCTTTATTTCTTTCCCTGAGTTTTCGTCTCATCCCCCCCGCATCCTCATCTTCTCCCATCACGCCAATCCAAGCATAAAGGGAAACGTGGTAAACGACAACCTTCTTGATGATGTATAACGATATGGTTTGGCGTTGGGACTTGGCGGCGGGCAGTTTTATATTTCCCACCTTTTCATTATTCTCCCCCATTCCTGTCTTCTCGGCTTAGACTTGCTCGGTATACGAAGCCATGCCTTTCAGCGAATGGACGATCGATCTACATTTCCCGGAGCATTTACGAAGAGCATTCAGCGTCCGAATAGAAAGCGGCCAGGCGAGCGGGGCCGTCAGTTTGACAATGTAAGTAGTTAAGCTTGACGTGTGAGATGGTCGCCTGGGCGAACGATAGATCCGAGAGAGATGAATACACCGGGTTTTACCCAAGCATTTGCCTTCATGAACATGTGGGTAATTCTACATGTTTGACGAAGTGCGCGCTACGCAATAAGATGAGCATCTTTTCCGACTTAGCCGTATGCCCAGCCCGGGATGAACGCTGACCGCGCTGTTTGAGAGCAAAGAGAAGTAGAGAAGCAAAGCTGGACAACGGGCGTCGGATGTGCTTCCTTTCTCTGCGAATTTTGCCGGTTTCCATACCCCACCCGCTCAAGACGGCCCTGAGATGAGCAGGAGAGAAATACAGAAGCCCATGCATGTCTCCTTGTCTTGCGTTCCAGTGCCCCCCCCCCCCAATTCACATGCCAACGCCCCTTCTGCCGTGCAGATCCGTCGGCAGACAGAACAGTACGATAGACGGTACCCCACTGATGCACCACTAGGCCTGTACTACGTATGCACAGCAACCCGGGCCCAGTGGGCAGGTCCACGGCCGTTGAGGAGGCGGTATGCACATCGTATGTTGTTGGGCTCTGGTCCGTGTAATGGCCGGCCAAGACGGGTATGCGACTGGCTGCAGGGCCAGGCGGGTGGTTGTGCAAGGATCTCGTACTGTTCGTGTTTCTTAGGTTAGACCTGGGCTCTTGGGACACGGATTCTCGCATGCAGACACAACGCCAGCTTTTATTATTCCTTTTTATCATCATTTCCTCTTTTTATTTTTTATTTTTTTTTTACCGCCCTTCCCGCAACCCGGGAATGTCCCCTCCCCACCGGCCGGGCCTCGCCGACAAGGCCCCAAAGACATTGTTCCCTATGCGCGTTTCCAGGGCGAGCCGGTGGAAGCAACGCGTTGGAAATTAAGCAGGTAGTCCTGGAAGTGCCTCTTTGATTGCGCTGGTTGCCCGTTTCCTTACCCCGGTTCCTCCCCAGGCTCTAGGTGCGTACAGTTCGCACGTGTCCCAACGGCAGAAGCAGAGGAAGATAGGATGAGGAAGAGGCCCGGCTGCCGGACCAGAGGCCCGATCGTTGCACAGGCTGAATCAGCAGTGGTTTGACGTGTCAAAGTAAGGAACGGGCCGCGAGGCCGGGAAGCGGGCAGAAAGTTCAAACGGAGCGAGGCTTGTAAAGGCCGCCGACGGCTGCACTTTGATTGCGTCCCATGGCATGGGGGGGGCCTCGGACCCGTGGCGGCTCGACGACGAGATCCGTGAGGCTCCGAGTACGAGAATGCACCGCCACCACAGCGTAGACGGGCAGTTGCCATGGGCGCCGAGGCGCGTCGCGTCGCATGCCTGGGTACTTATTCGGCTGGGATGCTGGTAGCGGTCAAGGCCCGTCGGTGCTTGGGTGCAGCGCTGAGTCCCAACATGGCAAGCGAAGCCAACGGGGCTTGATGACGCAGGATCGGGTCCGGCACGCCCCGCAAGTTCGTGGGCGACAGGCACATCCGTGGCAACGCGGCCACGAGATTTCCGTGAGCGACCCCATGCCTGACAACCCTACCCAGGTAAGTGAGTAGTAGATGGCCATGCTGTATGGAGAGGAACGGCGACGGGCCTACGGGGGATTCGCAATTGCCAGCCTCCCCCGCCCCCTTCATCAACCCGCCCGCAGATAGCAGACTCTCCCTCTGCACTTCCTTCCCTGGTACATATGATAGGTCGGGTCCGTGAGGCATGTACGAAATCCATCCACCCGCGGCATTGCAGCAGCTCCACCTCTCGAATAGGGATAATTGGACGGGGCCGGAGTGTGCAGATTAGAACGAGCCAGTGCTACACGCACGCCCAGGCTGGCACGCCACACCTACATACTATACACCCACCCACCCACCCACCCACAACACGTTGACACACTGACATACATGGAAGGATGAATGATGGCTACGCCGCCAGCAATTGGCCAGGAGGGGCGGCTGGATGCCCGGAAACAGCTGCGGGCTCGGCTGGATGGATGCTGGCAGGACGAGCTACATACGTCAGAGCCCAGGCAGAGCAGGCGGACATGGCGACATAAGTAATCCCGCTGCCGACGCTGCCGGAATCCCAGGTGAAGGGTGTCGTCGTCTCCGTTGGACGGGCCCAGTAAGCAGCAAGCAGCGGCGGCCCCCCCCCCTGAGACGGAATCCGGTCAGCGAAACACGTCCCAATCCAGGCGGCCTACGTCAGGCCCTGCCACGCCCTGCCATCGCACCCATTCGCGGGCTACCAGGAAGTACCCAGCCTCCTACGGACTACACGACCTCTTATCGGGGACCTGGCCGGACACACACTCCCAATCCCACACCCACTCTCCCCCGGCCGATTGGAGGGAGGGGTGGTTGTTTGGTTGTGCCTTCTGGGGGCAGGTAATTAAAAGAGAAAAAGAAAAGCCCGCCAAAAGGGCCGCATTGCCTCAACTCCGTGCTCTGTGGCGCCCAATGAATTCCCGCTCCCTTGGTTCGGCCAGAGGATCCCGGACAGGCCAGCCCAAACTCCCGTTCCCCTGTCCGCCCCCAGTCGGCGTCGTGAATGGCTCGTCGTCGAGTCCGTAGGGGCCGGCTTCTCTCCTGCTCTGCATACGTAGCTGGGCATGTGCCTTAGTAGTGTACCGTAGGAGGCAGGCAGGCAGGCAGGTAGGCACGCAGGTGCTGAGGACGGCCAGTCTGCTTTGTCGGAGGCATCGTGGGGCCCAGCCATCCCATCCATTTGGGAGCCCACACCTGCCCACCCAGCCAGCCCTGCTGGGGCTGCTCTCAATGCGACCTACGGGGCCTACGCCCTCTTGCATCTGCACCTGCACCTGCGCCTGCAACCTACCCTGTCCGCCGGTGCCTGCCACCCTAGCTCGAGGCCCGCAATCGCCGCTAGCTTCGATTTTGATTTGAACCCGCCCAGAAGCTTCCACTTTTTCTGCGTGAGCTGCGCGCACTCCCGGGCTCGGGCTCACGTCTCCTCTCTCGTCATCTCGGGACGGATATCGAAATCGAAAAAAAAAACCCACGATTGCCAATTCAACCCTCAGCGCCGCCCGTCTGCCCTCTGCCCACCCGTGTCGCAACTCTTCCGCAGAGACCCGTTAACCATACTCGCCTCAGCGCCGAGTCCTGCGCCACGCCTGCTCTGCTGACACTCCGTTGCCGCCACCCTCGCGCCCGTTACCATACGCACCATGGGCAGCTTTCTCTTCACCTGGTAAGTGCATATGTGCGCCCTGCGCCCTGCGCGCGCGCGCGCGCGCGCGCCGTCGTGCGAAACGCTGTCCCCGACGCGAGAGTCAGGGAAGCCCTTCGGCCTTCCGCGCCTGCTTGGCCGTCCATCTTGAGCAGCCTTTAGCTTTCACCAGGGCTCCCTCGTCTCCCCCTCGTGCGCGCGCCCCGTCACCACCGACTGCGCTGCTCGGCGTGCTCTGTTGCCGTTTCTACTACATGCGGAGCCCCCAGGCTGACGTGATCGCCTCACTCCAAGGGACCATCCCGCATCCGAGGTCTACGTGACTGGCACCTTCGATGGCTGGAAGAAGACGGAGAAACTAGAAAAGGTCGGCGATCGCTTCGAGAAGCTAGTCAAGCTGAACGATGTTTCTGAAAAGATCGACTACAAGGTTCGTAACAGTCGCTTCCCTCCAGTCGCTTGCCCGCGCGCGCTCTTGTTTCCATGCCCTTTGGCTTCCCGAGTCCCTCCTCCCCCGCCACTTCCCAGTTTGCCGCCACGTCCGACGCGCGCAGCGAATCCGCAAGCTGCGCCGGGCCACTCGCAGCCTCGGATAGCAAAGGAATCCGCAAACTTTGGGAACGCGGACCCCCGAAACCTCAACGCTAGGAATAGAGGTGCCTGAAACTGCGCGCATGCGCCTGCGCGACAGCTCCTTCCGCTACGCTTTGCTGCCATAGATGTCAGCCGCCGGCGGATGCGCCATCTTTCTTACCTCCTCTCCTGCCCGCCCATCACCCGCCGGCTTCGCGGAAAGCCACGCGGCCAGATTTCCACGTTGCAAGAAAGTTCCGAGCCAACAAATCCCCTGGAATCCTGCTGCTGCGGTGTGTATGTGGCAATACCTTCATGCGACCCACGCGGGAAGACGTCTTGGTCCATCCGTCTTGAGATCGACCATACGCCTCGCCGGTGACGCATGACGCAAGGCGCGATGGTGGGAGCTGCCGCCGCCGCACTTGCTTTGATTGGGTGATGGCCGCCGGCGGGCGGTGAGCCAAGCTGCTGATAGGCCAATGGCTCGCAGGGTTGGCGGTAGTTTCGCAATGCGCCGACTTCATGAATACTCCAGCTGTCCCTGTCGTCCGGCCAGCCCGTCCGCGCCCCCGGAAGCCGAGCAAGTGCAAGGCAGATTCAGTTTGCTTGCCGGTGGGCAAGGCTTGATTGCGACGGCGCTCCGTGGGTTGCCAGTCAGCAATGTGTCTCGAATGCGACGGCGGCGGCGGCGCGGCGGCGGTAAGCCGTCAAGGTTCAGCTGAGCTAAACGCACGGCAAAGAGGAAGCCACAGCACACCACACTGGACCAACGGACATCGTCATAGCTGTGACGATGGGACGAGGTCTTACTTCATCTTTGAACGCGAGGGGTGGTGGAGTGCCCCAAGGCGCCAATTTCCCACCAAGCCCCCCCCATGACCATGGACCACCGGCCAACCCTGGTCACTCCCGTGTCGCTTTCTTTCTATTCCCTGTTCATCTGGAGTCACAGCCGAGGCCTGGCGTGTGTGTTGCGTCCTGCGTTTGTTATTGACGTCCACTCCAATCCGGCTGAGCTGTTGGCTAAATCCTACTGTCTCCGGTCATTCATTCCCTGAGTTCCAAGGAGCCAACACCAATCTCACTTTCCACCAACACAATTCTTCGCCCCCCTCCGAGCTAGTCCATACCTGCCAGTTTGCATTTTTTTTTCTCCTTCACATTCTCCCGTGCCCTACCTACCTACCTATCTATCTCCCACACCACCCAGCCGAGATATCTTGTAGCGCGTGCCACTAGCCATCAAGCCGTGTTCGCTAATCATTAACCCCGCCCCAACAGTTTGTCGTCGACGGCAACTGGACTACCGACCACACTGCTCCCAAGGAAAGCGACGAGAGCGGAAACGAAAACAACGTCCTGACTCCGGATCGTATCATCAAGGACGCAGCTGCAGATACCGCCATGATGAACTCGGCCGCCCCCGATGCCACCACGGCCGCCCTGGCCGCCGACGCTCCTCTGGAAAAGAAAGAGGAGAAGCCCGACGGCCTCCCTGGCACGTTCCCCGAAACACCTGCTCTCGATCTGGAGAAGAAGGAGCTGAGCATCAACCCCTTGCCTGCGGCACCCGGTGCTGTCAACCCTGTTCAGCTCCCCCCCGGTGATAAGATTCCCGATGCGCTGGTCGGCGAGAGCACCACGGACAACGTGAAGCTGGACGCCGACTCGTATAACAAAGCCGATGCTTTGCCCGGTATGTGAACCTTGGCGAGCTGCAAGCACCCCGGAGTGGTACTGACCTACGAGCAGAGGGTGCGATAGCATTCCTCAACTCTGCTGGGCCTGCTTCCACAACCGCTGCCTTGGCCGCGGATGCGCCTATCGAGACCAAGGTCCCTGAGATCGTCACAGAGAGTCAGGAGAAGGCCGACGTCCCTCCTGAGGCCAGCGCTGTTCCTGCCGAAGTGGCAGAGAAGGCGGAAGTCGAGCAGGAGCTGCTCGACAAGGTCACTGAGGCACCCTCGACCTCGGAGGGTACCGCCGGCCTGGGTACCGAGAAGACGGAGAACACGGTTGACGCCAAGGAGGCGGCTGCATCCGTAGCCGCCGCCGTCGCCGCCGTTGGAGGTGCCGCTGTAGTCGGTGCCCTTGCCGCCAAGGACATCGCTGCCGAGAAGGCGGCTGCTGCGGCGAGCACGGCTCAGGCCACCGCCACCGAGGCTGCCACCAACCTGCCTGACTCCGTCAAGGAGCAACTTCCCGAGTCCGTCCAGAATGCGATCGGCACTACCGACAAGGAGGAGACTATCCAGGAGGTCTCTGCTGCGGTGCCGATGGAGGTGAAGCAGTCGATTGCCGAGGCTGGCAAGAGCCCCGAGGCTGCTGCCAACACTGAGGCTGTTGTCGAGAAAATGGCCATGGAGAACCAGCTCCTGAAGGAGGTTAAGCCCACTGAGGAGCTCGCTGCTGCTGCGGCCGCCGAGGAAGCCAAGACGGAGAAGTCGGATGTGGCCCAGACTGCCGAAAAGGCTGTGGAGAAGGCCGAGAAGGCGATTCACCCTAGCGAGACGAATGCTGAGGAGCAGCCGTCGGAGGTGACAAAGGGTGCCGACCAGGCGCTGGAGAACGCTGGTGTTGCCAAGGCTGACGAGGCGCCTGCTGCTACCGACGCTGCCGCCGGCACTACTGTTGCCGCTGCCCCCAGTGATGCTACCCCGATTGTCACTGTCAACGGACACCAGACGGAGCCTGCTGCCGAGGCCAAGTCGGAGCCTGCCGCCGAGTCCAAGACTGACTCGAGCAATCTGGTGCCCGAACCCAGCAGCCCTACGAAGACGGAGGACGCGCCCCCGTCGGAGAAGAAGAAGAAGAACCGCCTCAGCGCTCTCTTCAGCAAATTCCGACCCAAGAAGTCGAGCAAATAAGATGGGCGAGTTGGGTGCTTCTGGTCTTGTCGGCAGCAAAGTCATCAGCTTGGTCGTCTTTGGGTTCTTTTTCTTTCTTTTTTGAGTTTATGATTCCCCGTCTTATGTCGCCACGTTTCTACACTGGTATAGGCAGTAGATCGAGTTTGTCGTTTTGCAAGGCATAGGGCTTCTAATGTATGATAATACCCGTCTAATAGCATACTTGTCAGCCTCGTGTATTGCGCATGGCACCGCGCTTTGCTCTGTTATCCTCAGAAATGTGTTGAGCTGGAGTAGTGCACCGACTTCGACTGCTTCGCTGAACGACCAAGGAATGACTGCGCTTTAACATACCGCTGTGGCTCATCTTAGTCATTCTGTCCCTACTAAACAAAAGAGGACGCGACATCACCGCAGAAGCAGATATGAAGTGCATCACACTTGTACTAACGACATGAACATAAATACTCCGTTATAATGTAATGTGGCGTATTGACGTCTTGGCTGTTACGGATACTAGCCCATGCTTGACTTGTAGTGAGTGGCTATTACCACTCACTTAACCCACCACTATCATACTCTGAATGCCAGCGTATCAAGATGTTGGTCGAATGGAGGGATGCGAAATTTGATCCGGGGATGAATCTCATAAGCCAGGGATAAAGTTTTTTTTTTCCAAAAAAGAGAAATTCTACATGGAATTCAACAAAAATTATGGTCGACACGAGCAGGATTTGAACCTGCGCTCCCGAAGGAATAAGATACCTGAATCGGATAATTCGAGTCTTACGCAATAACCACTCTGCCATCGTGCCCCAGAGGAACTTGATCCGCTTGTGAGATTTGCTAGCTTATTGACAAATGAGTAAAAGGGACCAGACTTTTCATCAAGAAAGGATTCAATACAGTATAGCAACAGGGAATAAATCGCGCAGGTGTGATGCTAGCGCTTGAGTTCTGTTAGTCCTCAATCAATAGTATCCATCGGTCACACATCAATCCTATGATGGCGCACGAAAGTCGTGCATCGTTGGAGTGCAGTTTATTCTAGAATCCACCTGCCTGGCCAATATGACGTGGGCCGACTGGGAACGTGGGAGACGGACGTGACAAAAGCTATCAGTGTGCTTTTGTCGAGTCGGGAGGTGAGAGCCCTCTCCTTTTTTTTTTTCTCTTTTCCGAAGGGGTTCATCTCTTACGAAGTGCCTACGTCGCTTGGTTTGTGTGTACCAAGCTTTCCATACTCAGCGAATGGGCGGACCGGGGGTTTTTAGAAGTACTCCATATCCGTTGCGCATATGTAGGTCAGACCCTCCCACGTCATATCCCTACTTGAACTAAGTACTTACCTAGGCGAACAGTCGGCCGCAGAGGCAGGACTCCATGACCCAAGAGCATCGTGGAAGGGAATGCATAAGATTGCACTTGCAAGACGGGAGGGGCCTGGCCGTCGATGGCTACGCGGCTTCCAGTACAACAAAATAATTACCAGGTGGTAGATGGCGGGCTACTGCTGCTGGCAAAGAGAAAAAGAGAGAGAGAGAGAGAGAGAGAGAGAGAGAGAGAGAGAGAGAGAGAGAGGCTTTCTCATTGCCCCGCCGGCCGTGAGACAGGCTGTGACTCTTTCGATCGGGCGAACAACCCCATCCATTCAATGCAATCAACCAATCCTCGGCCTTTGCCCCCCCCATCTGCCTCTGCCTCTGCCTCCCGACCTACTCGTCCACTAACTCCACCACCTCGTCCACCACAACCTCTCCGGGGTCCGTCCTTCTCTGGACCCCTTCGTTGCCACTCCGCGTTCCTGCCGGGCTGATCTATCGAACTACCTGTGTTGCCCCATCTGCCCAACTACCTATACCTACTTTGCTTATTTACCAACCTGCAACCGCAATATCCACCATCATCAGCGACCTGCACAGTCCTTGCCGGCGACGACTGCCCTACGTTAGCTCCAGCCGCCCGTCGGTCCGGGTTCGTCAAGAAGCTGTCCCAAGGCCTGCCCCCACCCCCGGACAGGCAAGTGAAAGCTTGGGCGACTTGACATCGGCCACGCTTCGGCCGGATACGCTCGCTGTCCTCGAATCCGGCCCTGTTCCGCGCGATCCTCGTCGCCCGTCTCCGATCCTCGGCCGCGCTCTCTTGTCATAATGAACTCGACGCCATCGAACCTGGGAGGAGGTAAATCGCTATCGGCATCCGCTCCCAGCTACAACTTCGCACCCTCGCAGCCCGTTTCCATCCCTTCGCCGAGCTTCGAAAACCGTCGATCCGGTGTTCCGAGTTCTGCCGCTCCGGCTTCGGCCCCTCGGAAAGGCCAGGCCTCGCGCAGGCAGCACCGCGACAAGAGAAGGCCCGCCCGGGACAGTCAGATGGACGACGACGATGCCATGGCCGAGATGGTAAGCTGCCCCGCTTGACTTGGGGGAACTCCCCGGCCGACAGCAGGTGCTGATGCGAAATTACAGCGAGCGGTCCGCAATGCTTCGAGTCGCCGGGGGCAGACGTCCATCACCCATCTGTTGAACTTCTCCGCCCCTTCGCGCCCCTACCACGATCACGGCTATGGTCACGGTAGGAACACCCGCCGCCATGCCACTTGGGGCCCGGGATCTGGCTACCACCCGGTGGACAAGGCCAAATTCGTCCACGCCAACTACCGATTTGTCGTGTCGCCCAGCGGCGACTACACGGCCCAAGCCAGTGACGCGAACAAGCATGTGGACTGGTCCGACGTTGACCAGGTCCTCGCGTCGACCGAGTCCCAGGCGACCTCATGTCCTATCTGCCTTTCGGAACCCGTGGCGCCGCGGATGGCACGATGTGGCCATATATTCTGCCTACCGTGCCTCATTCGATTCATGAATTCGGCAAACGCCGACGAGCCTAGCGCGCGGAAGGAGGCGCGCCGGAAGATGTGTCCAATTTGCGAGGACTCGTTCAAGCTGGCCGAGGTGCGCCCCGTGCGCTTCTATGCCGGTCAGGAAAACCCATTGCCTCGACCCGGCGAAGACGTGGTCCTGCGGTTGATGTCGCGGGAGTCGGGCTCGACTTTGGCCCTGCCGAGAGAGGGGGGGCAGGACCCGGTGAACCAGGGCGAAGATGTGCCATGGCACTTTGCGGCGAATGTCATGGACTACGCACACATCATGAAGGGCACCCATGATTACCTGGCGGCTGAATACGATCGCGAAATGGAGGACCTACGCAGGCAGGCCAACGAGGACGAACACCAATTTGGTGTCGAAGACGGCGATTGGACCATTAAGGCCATCCGCGCCATTACCACCGCCAAGGACAAGATTAAGGAAGAGCCGAAGCCTGCCGAGGCCGAGATCAGCAGCTCGCTGGGCAGCAGCCTGCCCAAATCGGCGGCCAAACAGCCCGCCGGCCCTGCCTTTTTCTTCTACAGCGCCCCACCGCATCTTTACCTCTCGCCCCTGGACATCCGCATCCTGAAAACCAAGTTTGGTGATTTTTCGAGTTTTCCATCGACATTGTTGCCACGGGTTGAGCACATCTCAACAGGTCACGTCGTTGACGATGCAATGAAGAAGCGAGCCAAATACCTCGGCCACCTGCCCTCTGGTTGTGTTGTCAGCTTTCTCGAGTGTGACTGGACGGACATTGTGCCAGCGGACATACTCGAGAGGTTCGCAGGCGAGCTGGAGCGCCGCCGACAGTCGCATCGCGACAAGGACGCGCAGGAAGAGCGTGAGCGCGTCCAGGCTGAGCGTCTCGAGGCTGCCGCCATCGGGCGTACTGCTCGGAGGCACTTTGACCAGGCCCACGGGGACAGTGTAGATGCTAATCCGGTGGTAAATATCGATGACTTCCAGCCCCTCGCCCCTGCCCCAGGCTCAACCTCCCCGGACGCTCAGGCCGAGTCAAGCCGGCCGGCCGATGCATCAACTAGTTCGTCCACCTCCACGACGGTCTGGGGAACCCGAGCCATACCCATCTCGCCGAGCTTGGAGCCAATCGCGGAACGTGATGGCCACGACGGATGGCTGAGGGATGAGGAGTTCCTGGGCCCGGCCGAGATCGCCCTGCAGATGGAGGCATTCGGGCTTGAAGGATCGAGCCCGGGTCCAAGCAGTGGCGGCGGGGGCCAAGGAGGAGGCAAGAAGAAGAAGAAGCAGAAGATTACACTGATGAGCACGGGCAGCCGTCGTTTTGGCTGAGCCCTGTGTGATAGACGGTATTGCACACGTTTCAAGAGATGAAGACACCAAGAGATGGCGTTCAAGGGGGACAGAGACTGGCTGGCATCATTTGCATTTGGTTACGCATTCCGATATACTGGTCACAACACCAACCTCACAGCGCATGGTGCAGGCCGGCTCCTGGAGACGCGCAGCCGTATAGGTAAGGCTATATCCTAGGCACTGATCGTTCTGCATCTGGCGTTTTGGTACAGCTGCGGTGTAGCGCCTCCGCTTCAATACAATCCGAAGACAGCAAGATCCATACCTGCCTCTTCTGTATGCCGGCGCGCAACGTGTTTCAACAGCGGGCCTTGCGAGCTTCACAACGCCAGGCCGTATATGGGATGCGGTGCCGGCATCAAATGGCCGGCCGACTGTCCGGAACAGGCCATTTCAATGCCAGGGTGGTTTGGTATCGCCCGACCAAGGGCAGGGGCTGGGCATTTACTACGCGACCGGGAGGCTCGTCTCGACCTGAGCTCTGCCGATAGCCGTTGCTGTTTTGCGATTCCAAGAGGGCTCCGCCCTTGTGGCTCTCTTGGTCCCAAGGCTTGGCTGACACGGCGCACCACGGGCCCAACTAAAGGCTGTCTTGGCCTCACTCTCAACCTGCCAGGCGCTGACGCAATCTTCCTGTGCGCCGCCAAGATGAGAGACCGCGTTCACGAGAGAAAACGTGGTTCGTGTTCCCGCGCTGGCCTGTCGCAGTTGGAATTTCCCGTTTCCTCCCTGTGGCTATTACATTTTCCGATCCAGGGGCCACACCACACCTTGGGTCTCGCCCGGAGCCAACCTTGAGTGATCCACGATGGCGGACAATGTTCGATACTTGGACGACGATGAGATAAAGACTTTTCTCGACGAGCTCGATAAGAACAATGACGGGGTCATCGACTACGGCGAGGTCGAGCACCGGCTCGACCTCGTGCATGATGAGCTGGTGCCGCACCCGCAGGCACACCACCGCCTGCACCACGATTCTGACGAGGACCACGCCCGCCACCGCTTTCTCCGGAGCATCATCGGGTCGGACCGGGACCGCATCCCGCGGGACGAGTTCGCCGAGCGCGTGAAGTCGTGGAAGATCCCGTCGATGAAGCAGGACAAGGAGGCCGAGCAGAAGGAGCACAACTACGTCAAGTCGCTGAGCGTCTGGCGGCGCGTGCGGGCCTACTGGGCGGTCCACGGGCCCGAGATTCTCTTTGTGGGCCTCGTCGTGACCATGCAGCTCGCCTTTGGCGTGTGGCAGCTGGTCAAGTATCTGACGGGCGAGCAGTACCAGGCAGCCCTCGGCTGGGGCGTCGTCCTGGCCAAGACAAGCGCCGGCGCGTTGTATCCCACGCTCTTTTTCCTGCTGCTGAGCATGTCGCGGTACTTTGCTACCTTGATGCGCAGGTCGTACCGCCTCTCCCGCTTCATCAACTGGGACTTGTCGCAGGAGTTCCACATTCGCATCTCCATCGTGGCCCTCGGCCTGGCCACGCTGCACGCCATCGGCCATCTGTCGGGCTCCTTTGTTTCCGGCAGCCGGCCCGAGAACCAGCCGGCGGTCGCGGCGCTCATCGGCGAGGACATGGTGCCCCGGCCCTACGTGGACTACGTCCGCTCTCTCCCCGGCTACACGGGGCTCACGGCCCTGGGGCTCTTCTACCTCGTGTCGCTCATGAGTATCCCCCGGGTGCGCCGCTGGAACTACGAGGTGTTCCAGCTCTTCCACCTGCTCATGTTCCCCATCATCGGGCTCCTCGCAGCGCACGGCACGCTGGCCTTGTTCCAGTGGCCCATGCTGGGGTACTTCCTCGCGGGCCCGGCGCTGCTGGTCGCCGTGGAGCGCACGATCCGCGTCCTCTTGGGCTTCCATCGCATCCCCGCGACCCTGGAGGTCCTGGACAGCGAGACGGTGTCCATCAAGGCCACGATCCCGTCGACGCGGCTCTGGCAGTACCAGGCGGGCCAGTACGTGTTCCTGCAAGTGCCGCAGCTGAGCCGCTTCCAGTGGCACCCCTTCACCGTCTCGGCCTGCGTCGGCAACGACATGGTGCTCCACATCAAGACGGACGGCAACTGGACGTCCAAGCTGCGCGGCCTCGGCGCCGGGGGCCGGCCGACGCCCATCGGCATCGGCATCAACGGCCCCTTTGGCGCCCCCGCCCAGCGCTTCTACGACTTCTCCCACTCGGTCGTCGTGGGCGCCGGCATCGGCGTCACACCCTTCTCGGGCATCCTCGCCGACCTCCAGGCCCGCGACGACCGCGAGCACGGCGGGCCCGCCCACTTCGGCGCCGTCGTGGAGGAGCCCGAGAAGGAACGGGACCCCGCGGAGCACGAGGCCGCCGCCGCCGCTGCCGCCGCCGACGCGGGGAGGGACGACGACGACGACGACGACGCGGGAGCTCCGCGCGCGCGCACCCTCCTTGGCGGCGCCGGGGACGCCGGCGCGGCGGAGAAGACGGCGCAGCGGCCCGTGGCGGGCGACTACCGGCGCGTCGACTTCCACTGGATGGTGCGGGACCGGAACCACCTGCTGTGGTTCTCGGACCTGCTCAACGCCGTGTCGCGCAGCCAGGCGTGGCACCGGGCGCACGACGGCGCCGGCGCCGCCCGCCACCTCGACATCGCCGTCCACACGCACGTTACGCAGAAGCGCCGCGGCGCCGCCACGCACGTCTACCGCTGGCTGCTCGAGCAGCACCGCACGCCCGCCTTCCCGGCCTCGCCCCTGACGGGCCTGCTCAACGCCACCCAGTTCGGCCGCCCCGACTTTGTCGCCATCCTCGACCGCCACTACGACGACACGGCCCGCCTCCGCGCCGCCGTCCGCGTCGGCGTCTTCTTCTGTGGCACCCCCATCATCGGCGAGATCCTCGCCGACCACTGCCGCCAGCTGACCGCCCGCGGCCGCGCCGACGGCACCCGCCTCGAGTACCATTTCATGACAGAAGTCTTTGCGTAGGGGGGGGGCGTGTAACGCACCGGGTTGCAAAAGAGGGGCCAAGAGGGCGGCCAAAGGCGGCCGCAGCCTGGCTGTCAAGGAAACATGCCCTCGTTATTTACGCTGATACCAGTAATCATCCTCGATCCCCGTGGGCTTCGCGTGGCGGATTCTTTTGATGCTCAATCTCGCTGGTGAGGTCGGTGTACGGTCCTTGAGTACGGCTGCTTCGCCTCCCATGTGCTCCCATGCAGGGACTGAGCACAAAGTCCTCGCCGAGTTACATATTCTCACGCACGCTTGGTTTCCGGGCATGTTCAATTCTCGAGCTCGTCTATGAATGGGCATGCTAGGTTCCGGGACGATACATGGGTGCGGGAATACCCCGGTAATCAAACCCCATCCGTTGGCTGCGGCTTCTTCCTTAGGTCCTCGCCTTGGCCGCGTCGTAAAGCGCCTGAATGTCTGCCTTCCACTGCTTCTCGTCCAGCCGCAGGATGCGACGGTCGTACGTTAGGACTGCGCCCCCTCGTGATCAGCATGAGAGTAGTGAGGGGGGGGGTTGTTCAGGGGAGGCGAGAGAGCAAATAACTTACATCCGTTGACCTCACCCTCGACATCAGTCGTCTGGGTCCAGACGGCGCCGCTGCACTCATATCTCTCGACCTGCTCACGCAGCTCGCTCATGAGCACGTGGCCGCGGTAGTTGTAGGCATCGAGGTCGGCATCTATCTCGTAAGTCTGGTCGATGGTGTCGATGGCGGCCTGGACTTTCCACAGATGCTCTTCCGAGACGTTGTGGCCAATCCCACCAAACTCGCCCTGGAAGCCGATGCGGCGCGAGTTGTGCGGGGCCGACGGCAGCGAGTAAAAGGGCGTGCCGCACTGCGGGTTGGCGTAGTGGTGGTTGTCACTGAAGTCGCCGGCGCCGTGGTCGATCCAGCCGCTGGTGGCATCGACGAGCCGCGTCGGGTCCAGCTGCTTGGCCCTCTCCGTCAGGTGGAACTCGGGTTTCGAGCCTTCGGTGATCTGGCCCCAGCCCTCGTTGTACACCACCCACGTCACGATGCTGGGGTAGCTGCGGTGCTGCTCGATGAGCACGTCGAACTGCCGCTCGAACTCGGCCTGCTGCGCCGCGTTCGGCTTGATCCCGCCCGCCTCGTTCATAGACGGCATGTCCTGGATCACCAGCAGGCCCATCTGGTCGCATGCTTGGTAGAAGAGGGCGGGCTCAACCTTGATCTGGCCGTGTTGTCATTGCGTATTAGCGCCAAGCCGAGTAGCAACAACGGCAGACAGGGTTAGGGGGGGCGCTTACGTGCTTCCGCACCATGTTCGCTCCCAGCCCCTTCAGGACCTCCAGGTCGTAGACCATGGCCTCGCGATTGGGCGGCGTGTAGATGCCATCGGGCCAGTATCCTGCGTGCGAACTGTCAGCCCCTGTGTGTCCTTGGGGGGGGGGGGGGGGGTGCGAAACACCGTGTTTGCCCACCTTGGTCGAGAGTGCCGAACTGGAAGAGGAAATCCCCGTTGAGCAAGGGCCGGAGAATTCCATTGACCTCGGCCATTTCGATGGTCCTGAAGCCCGTGTAACTGCCAACTTGGTCGTCCTACGCCGGAGCCTGTCAGCACGCAGTCCAGAAACAAAGCACGTCCTCACATGGGGCCGCTTGTGTGGCCCCGAGGGGGTGGTGACCAGGGCGGAGAAACATACGCCCATTGTGATGGTCAAGTTGTACAGGTGCGGCGAGCCGGGCGACCACAGCGCTGGCGAGTCGACCACAAATTCGAATGGCTCGTTCGAGGTGGCGTCGTGCGACGCAATAACCTCACCGCCCTCGCCGAGAACCTCGACGGTTACGGCATCTGAGCGACCAGTGCTCGATACCGTCATTTTGACTGCCATCGCCCATCTTGTTAGGTCGGAAGCCCCTTTGCCGAAGAAAGGGATTCGACTCACCTGATCCATCAGCTCCTGCGGCAATGTTGACATCGGAGATGTAGCTTGCCGGCACCGACTCCATCCAGACCGTCTGCCAGATTCCCGTGCAGCTGCACAAACACAGAAGGTCAGTTCTGCTTGGCTGGCCCGCGAGGTCCCGTGAGAGTACTTTGCACGTGGCGGGGGTTCGGTCGCACCAGAACGAATGCGGCGGGACTTACGGAGTATAGAATATGTGCGACGGGTTCCGGCGCTGCTTGCCGAGCGGAATATCGTATCCCGCACCATCGGTCGGGTCAAAGACGTGCACAGCGCTGTCCCGCAAAAAGTCAGTTACCGGCATTGTCCAGAACCGCGAGTGACCTTGCGTGATCCACGGGGTCCCACATACAGGCTGTTGGTGCCATTGAATCGGAGATACTGGGTCACGTCGACTGAGAAGTGCCAGAAACCACCGCGGTGAAAGCCCGCCTTGTTGCCGTTGACGAAGACGGTCGCCTCATAATCGACAGCCTCAAAGTTGAGGAGAACGCGGCGGTTGTCTTGGCTCCACTGGGCCGGAACGGAAAACTCCCTGGTGTACCAGGCGCTGCTGAGGTCCTGCAACATGACCCCGGAAAGGCCACTTTCCAGACAGGACGGTACCAGGACATCTTGCTCTAGTGTCTGCCCTCCACGTCAGTCGACTCGACGGAGAGGTACCAGCACCGCCACGAAACTCACCTCGTTCACAGGGGCCATGGCCGCTTCAGAGGGCTCAGCTGCCCGCCATTTCCAAACGCCGTTTAGGTTCTTCCACTGAGGGCGTTGGATCAAGGGCCGCGGGTATTCCGGCCAGGGGTTCTCTCCGACTTTGTACGTCCAGGGTGTGTCCAGGGGCGGCGTCTTGACCTCATAGCTCAGGGCCTGGCATGCCAACAGGGCGGCCGCCAGGCCGGCCCGCTGAATAAAGCGCATGGTGTGCAGCAACCGTTACAGAGCAAGACCTGAGGGGGGGGAGAAGAGGGATGGAGACGCTGTGGAGTGATTATCGGTAGCCCGAGCTGGGGATGGGGAAAGAACCAAGGAGGAGGAACGGGGCCTGGCACAGACGTCTAACAAGCTCAAGAAGACCTGGGGAATCCGGGGCATGGGGTTCCTAGCCGACGCGGCGAGCGTGGGCGGACCAACTGTGTTTATTATAGCTACCGCGGAGAAGGCGGAGTATACACGGAGCCAGTCCTGCCTCGTCTTTACCTAGGTCATTGATCTGGCTTGTTCTGTGGGCGCCGTATGTGAGATGGCCGAGCCAGGTGGCCTGGTCGTGGAAGGCCGGCCGTGTTCCGGCACGATATGCCATGCAGTTAATTACGGGGTTGCGCTCCGCCGCCATGCCTTGGAAAGTAGCACGCCGCCCGACTTGGCGAGAACAACATAATGTATCATGCGTCTCTTGCAGCAGAAGCAAAGAGGTGCCAGTGTCGAAAGTGGGCGGCGCGCCGGTGGGTTGCATGCTGCTCCCTCGTGAGCTATCTCATGAGGTCGACAACAAGCCGGCCAGGGGTCCCACCACGACAACGTGCTAGACCTGACGATCCCGTGGCGGATAGGGAAGCTCGGCCAGCACCTGTGATCCCTTGGCCCTGGGGAGCTACCCTGGTCTGGGTGCAACGTAGCTGCCCCAACAAGGCCGACGACCCAGGCTATTCGCTGCGGCCTGCATGATGCATTTCGAGAACACTTCGGACGTATGTACCGTGCGCTGGGCTCGATGTAACCACAGAGGCTGACGTAGTTGGAGCATGCCTGCTCCCGGTGCAGGACGAATGGCGGTCCCGAGGACCCGGGCATGCCTGCTCATGTGTTGTATCCGAGAGGCTGGAGGGTACTTTCAGCCCAGGTACATGCCACACCAGACAGGCCCCTGGTCTAATTCGAATAGATCTACGTGGTAGGCCGGCCAGGCCGGCTGAGGCTGAGACAAGACAGAATCAAGACGGCGCCGTTCCGGCTCGTCGGCTAAGGCGCTGCCACTGCGGGAGTGCCAGTCATGGGGCTCTGCCTCTTCCGATGAATGGTATGGGCAAATCTCAGGCTGGGGCCGTGCTATGACGCTAATGCCCAGTTCCTAGCCGCCAGGGTATGTAGTCGGCGAGGATCCACTGTTGAGGGGGACAAGGTGTAAGCATCCGGGCGTCCTTGAAGTGGGCGCGTGAGCCCACGGATAGCTACCAAGGAGTCTCTGCCCAGCCGAGAGGTGCCGCTGCCAAGGGAGACGGGCGCTGTCCTTCCTTGGCCGGGGGAACTGGAGTCAGCTGATGATGTCGAGAATCACGATGCAACGGAATATTCGGATCGGCACAGGCTGACAAGACAACAGCATTACCGCGGGCGGGCTGCGTCGGCTCGAGCTCGGGCGGATGTGAGTGGACAAGCCGAGAGGGACCCTGGGCGTTGGGCCCTCTTGCGTGGTGGCATAGCATCATCATCGTCATCGCTGGTCCCGCAAGCGGCACGGCGCGACGGGCGAGATGAGGGGAAAAGTCCGGGCCAGGCCCCATCTCGGCAAGGCAGGCGAGCCATGGTTTGCGCGAGGAGAAGGAGGGAAAAAAGGAACCGCCGAGGAGGAGGGGTGATGCTTGGTGGCCGACTAGCAGAGAAAGAGGGAGAGAGCGAGAGAGAGAGAGTGTGTGTGTGTGCGTGTGCGGTGCGTGTGGTGGACTGGTAATAAGTGATGCCGAGCTTGGCTGCATTGCTGGAGGGAGACATGATCATAGCCCCGTGGCGTGAGCAATATGAAGGCGAGCCATTGGAGGTCCCCGGGCCGCTGGGCGAGGGTTATTTACTGTGGTGGTGACTGGATCTTGTGACGGAACGGCCGCCTTGGGTGCCATCACGCGCAGTTCGGGGCTGCAACTACGATGTGCTCCGCTCCATGCGGTCGGCGGGTGGAGGCGAGATACGGTTTAGATGGTCGGAGATATTCCATGGCGGACAGTTTCCCCGACGCCATGAGCATGGGATGGGATGGGATGGGATGGGACGGGATGCAGAAATAGAATGGGCATCTGTTCGCGTGCGTCCGTGTGTTGATGGTGATGGAGTGGGGAAGGAGGGGGGGGGGGGGAGGGACGGCCACAGGGCCCCCCAACAACCGATGACCAGAGCAGGAGGAGCTGGGCAAAACTGGAACTGAAATCGAAGCCAGGCAGGTATGTAGGGATCGGGCTGGAGGGCGTAGCAACGGCATCGACGGGTCCTCCGGTGACGTTGCTCGCATGCTTGACCCGATGCCTCGCAATTGTGCCAGCTTGTATTTTGCTAGCAGCCGGCGGGCAACATCTCGACTCCGCCCGCCGACGCCGACCGAAAATGCGGGGAACCTTGGACCGCCCATGGACGGGGGAGACAGACGCACAGGCCTAGGCAGGCGTCCCTCGGTCCATCGATCCATCGTCACCCTCCCGAGGTAAGCACTTGGCCGGATGGATGTTTTGTCCCCACGGCGACGAAAGAGCACTAGCCGAAGCCCGTTAACGGAGGGCTTCCCTGGAGGAAGTAAGCGGACACGAGGGCCAGCAGGGAGGTGCAGACGTACCCACAAGAAATGGAGGCCGACTAGCCAGTCCCCTGGTGGTTTGGAGGTCCATAACAGAGGGGATGCAGCCATGTGCCGTCCATGTGCTTTTCCAAGGCACGGCAAGCCTCCATCGATCTGGTAAGCTGGCTCGGTACATCAATAGGCGTCGTTGGACGCAACGGCGGCGGATGCGCACCCCCCTTGAGCCCAATCTCTGTTCCTGGTGCTCTTTGGACTCGGCCGTGTCTGCTGGGCTGCTGCTGCCCGTGGACCAGACGGTATGGCCGGCCGACCGGTGACGATGACATGGGCCGGCGGGAACGCATTGCCGATCATCGCGGTCTTGGCCTGCCCCGTCACAGATGGGGCCCAGCCGTGAAGACCCGGCTCATCACACCAGGCAAGCCAGAGCGCCAGGCTTTGCCAGAAACCTGCCAGCCAGCCAGCCAGCCAGTGCTATACATGGCAGACTGGAGCCTACCCACGCATAAGAGGGTTCGCTCGGCCCCCCGGCGATCGCCATCAAACCAGGGAGTCATGTCCAGCTCTCCTACTGTGCCGGCCAGCGCCCTCGACGCCAGCCGCGGCCCGATAGCGCACCTGAGTTGTGAGGGGGTTTATGCATCGCCAGGCGCAGAGGACAGGCGCCCACCCAAGACGCCTGCTCGCCAACACGAGCGCATGAAGACGGGAGAAACAAAAGGAAGACAAACCACAAACACGCCAAAAGCAAACATCGACTACCTCCTCGGGGTCGTAGGATGGCGCTGCCATGGGTTGGAGGCGGTGTCGACCTTGCAGTCGCACGGAAGAGCCAGCGACACCAGCTCCTCGCCGTATGTCATGGGAAGGAAAATCCTCCCGCTTTCGCTCGTCGTTGTCGCTCTCCGTCACCACCCCGGCAGCGCGTCCCCCATGGTAGGTGCCCCTCGTCCCAGCTTGCTTTCGCTTTTCTCGCCGTCCCGGCGGGTGAGCGGGCGGGCGACTATGCAACTATGTGCGTGCATCTCTCGACGGCGCAGATGATTGTGCGGTAAGACGTACCTCCCCCCGGCTGCGGGCATAGGACCCCCCATAAGTTATTCCTGGAGGAAGTACTTGGCCGGCCGCCCCCATGATGGTCATATCGGCCGCCCCCGTTAAAGGCCCCTCTGCTACGATAGAAAATGGTGTTCTGCCCGTAAAGTCGGCCGCTGCCCCCTGATTGGCCCCTGAAGAGGCAATCAACTTTGTCTCTGCCCAAATGCCCACGGCACGCCGTCCTCGCCAATGGGCTTACTTCAGGTCCACCGCCCTCTGCAAACCTCCCCGTTTCCAGGATTCGGGATCCCCCCCATGAACGCGGCGACCACGAGATCCGCCTGTTGCCTGGGTCGTTAATGTTGCCATCCCTCTCCAAAACCGCTCGCGTTGTGATTGTACGCGACGAGGCAATTTCCGCCGCGGCCTCGAACAACCCCCCAAGGCGAGACCGCGCGACCTGATTCTCCGTGAGTGGGCGACCAAACATTGCGCTCCAGAATGGCCGCCGCAACCCCCAAGATCAAGCTGTACACGAACCACAACTGCCCCTGTAGGCCCACCCAAAAATCCCTTGCGGCCTGAGCGAGCGAGCCTGATGATGTTGACCGTGGTGGCACAGGGGCGTACCGCGTGCACATCGCCCTGGCCGAGCTCCAGGTGCCGTTTGAGGAGGAAATCATCGACCTCTCCGTGCCCCGGACACCCGAGTACCTGCGCGTCAACCCGCGCGGCTTGGTGCCGACCATGGAGTACGACGGCGAGGTCCTCACCGAGTCGGCCATCGTGGCCGGCTTCCTCGCCGACACCTTCCCCTCGGCGCTGCTGCCGGCCTCGTCGACGCCCGGGGGGCCGCTGACGCGCGCCAAGATCGCCTTCTTCGTGGACACGTACTTCTCCAAGGCCCACGGCCTCCTGATGAGCATCATGAGCGCCAAGTCGGACGGCGAGGCCAAGCTCCTGGCCGACGACTTTGTCAACGTCCTGGCCACGGAGCTCGATCCGCTGCTCGTCGACGCGAAACCCTTCTTTGGCGGGAGCCCGAAGCTCACCCTTGCCGAGGTACGTCCCCCCCCCCCCCCCCCTCCTCCCCCGTCCCTGCCCTCGTGTCATGCCATGGCAGCTACCTTTGTGCGTGTCTCATGTGTGCTACCATCCCCTGAACGGTTCTTCGGGCGGCGCGTCTAACAGGTTGTAGGTGCTGACGGGGTCTTTCATTCTACGGCTCTACGCCTTCGCTAATTGCGGCTTCCTGCCTTCTAGATTCCAGGGCGACCTGGTGTTCAAAGCGTACCACTTCGACAAATGGGCCAAGGAGGTCATCAAGCACCCCAGCGTGACATGCATCTGGGACGAGCAGGCGGTTGTAGCGCGGATGAGGGAGAGACTGGCCAGCATAAGGTCGTCGCCATGAGTAAATTCCATCAAGTACCTCTGCATGCCTATCGTACGGGTCAATGCGCCTCCCAATGGTACTTCTTCCGTGCCTTTTGCTCGACGTAGGACGGCCAGAGGGTGTAGATGAGCGGCGCCAAGAAGTAGGGCCAGCGCGGCAGGAAGGTGTTGCCCGTCACTTGCCGGTCGACGGCGTCGACGCAGCGCGCGGCGACGTACTCAATCTTCAGCCCCGTCTTGTTGGGGTCATCCTCGCGCACGGGGCCCGCGTCCACGGCCGAGGCCCGGAAGTTGCCTTGGATGGTGCTCGGCAGCACGAAGCTGAAGGCGATGCGCGGGTGCTCGATGGCGAGGGACTGGTAGAGCAGCAGCGACGAGGCCTTGGTCGCCGCGTAGAGGGCGCGGGTCGGGGCCCCGACCACTGCCGCCAGCGAGGACACGAGCAGGACGGCGGGCGCCGCCGAGGTGCGCTGCAGCAAGGGGATCTGGGGCCCGGGAGGGAGGGGTTAGCAACAGCAGGGCGATGCACGCCACAGGGCCACGGTAGCGAGTCGGCGTGGAAGGAGGGGGGGGGGACGCACGAAGGCGAGGGCGGCGACCAGGGGCCCGACAAAGTTGCCCTGGGTGGCGAGGGCGGCGGTGTCGACGGCGGCGCGAATGCCGGCGGGGTCGGCGTCGGCGTCGGGGCCGGCGGTGCGGGCGAGGGCGAGGACGGGCTGGAGGGCGGAGACGCCGGCGCAGAGGTGGAGGGTGTCGAGGCCGCCCCAGGCGGCGAGCAGGGCGGCGCGCACGCGCACCATGTCGTCGGCGCTGGCGGCGTCGGCGGCGACCCAGAGACAGCGGTCCCCGCCGCCGCACTCGCGGGCCAGGGTCTCGAGCAGCTCGGCACGGCGCGCGACGATGCACACGCGGGCGCCGCGGGCCGCGTACATGCGGGCCAGCGCCCGCCCCACGCCGCTCGAGGCCCCCAGGATGCACACGCGCTCCTCCGTCGCCGCCACCGGCCGCCGCGTGCGGCCGCCACCCCACGCCCGCCGCGCCAAGTAGAGCGCCGGGAGGGCCGCGGCCGCCAGCGTGCCCACCACCAGCGGTGACGACAGGGCGCTTGAGCCAGCTGGGGCGTCCATGTTGAGACGGGGACTTGGCCCGAGTGGGCGAGAGGCTGCTGCTGCTGCTGCTGCTAGGTTGAACCCCGACGGCACGGGTCCTTTCCGTGAGGAAAACAGGCACGATCGCTTGCGAGGACAAAAGGCTGCCGAGATCCGCGCCCGTCTCCGGCACTTCTTGTCGTGATGAGCCCGACGTGGGAGGTGCCGATTACGGCGGATGGCGGCCGTGCCTCGATGGGCGGGTTGTTGAGTCGGTGCGGGCTCCTGCAGAGCCAGTCGGCGGGTGCTGACGCCGCAAAGCCCCGCGTGCCGCTAGCCGAGGGGGGGCGACAAGCCACGCATGCACGCTTCGCCCGCGGGGGTGGGCGTGGCGCAATCCCGCCAGGCCCCGGCCCCGGCCCCGTGCGTGGTTGCAGGCCTCGTCATCAGCCCGGCCTTGACGGCGCCGAGCGCGAGCAAGGACGAAACGCTTACCGCATGGCCGAGGGCCGCCCTTCCTGTCCACGACCCCTGTGCGTGTTGCTGTTCTGCGTCTTGCCGAAGTTGGTGGCGTTCGGCGGGTTGTACCGGAGACGCGGGGGAGGGGGTTTATGCCAGGTCCCGCAAGCGCCGGCCTGTGTACAGTACACCCTGCATTCGGCCGTGTTTCCTGCCGGCCCCCGGGCTTCCGTCCCAGACCCCCTGGGCCCAGGCACATGCACACAAGCACACGCACAACCACTGCGCTTCACGGGGGGTGCGGCAGCGCGAACTGTGGAGCAAGCAACGAGAGGAGCATCAGTCACACTGGACACAATCTTGCTCACTCGGCCTTGCTTGGGTGAGATTGCCCATCATATGGACATCGGCCTTGCCCGGGATACGATCGGACGCCGATGCCATTCTACCCTGACCCTTTTTCAGATCTCTCTCTCTCTCCCTCTTCGCCAAATCGGAACAACTAGACACAGCGTGACTGAAACTTCGCCTCAGCACACAGGTGTGCTTCAAGATGGGTATATTGCCAAACAGGACATCGACTTGGTCCGGTTTGGCCTGCTAGAGCCTGGCGCCCGTTTCTTTGCGAACCTCCTGAACGGCCCGGTCTCTCAGCTCGCGCCGGAGAAACTTCCCGATGGCATTCTTCGGGATCTCGTCCACGAACACGACGCCCCCCCGCAACTGCTTGTGGGCCGCTAGCTTGCTCGCGACGTACTCCTGCACGCTCTCGGCGGAGAGCGCGCCCTTCTGGACGGGGACGACGTAGGCGCGCGGGAGATCGCCGGCCGAAGGGTCGGGGAGCCCGATGACGGCGGCCTCCTTGATCAGGGGGTGCTCGAACAGGAGCCCCTCGATCTCGGCGGGGGCTACTTGGAGCCCCTTGTACTTCAAAAGCTCCTGTAGAGCGGGGGGGGGGGGGGGGGGGGGGGGGGGGGGGGGGGGGGGGGGGGGGGGCAAACACGTAGCCTTGCGGGCGGGCGGCGCACAGGCGAAACGTACCTTCTTCCGGTCCACGACGTAGAACTTGTCGTTCCTCATGACGCCAATGTCGCCCGTGCAGAACCAGCCTTCGTGGAAGGCCGCCTCGGTCGCCTCGGGGTTGTCGTAGTAGCCCCTAGTGACGACGGGCCCGCGCAGCAGAAGCTCGCCTTCTCGGCCCGGCTCCACGTCGTGGTAGTTCTCGTCGACCAGCCGCAGCTCGATCCGCGGCAGCAGGTGGCCGATGGACCCCGTGTCGTCGGGCACGTCCGCCAGGGGCCCCGTGACGGCGCCCGTCGTCTCGCTCAAGCCCCAGGTCTGGCCGATCATGGTCTGCGCGCCCTGGCCCACCTTGCTGTTGGCCGACTGCTGCAGTTTGCCGTCCATGGGGGCCGAGCCGGTGGAGGGGGCCACGACCGAGGCGAACTGATCCGTGACGTCGGGCGACTTGCTGATGCGCAGATAGATCGAGGGGACGGTGTAGAAGGCCGTGATCTGGAACTGTTTCACGTAACGCAGCAAATCCTTCCAGTGGTACTTTCGCATCCACTGCGGGGGCAACAATTAGCACGGCTCGGTCTTGCGCGCGCGCGCGCCCAGGTTCGGACGCCGCGGGGCGGCCAAACGCTTACGTATACTGTCCCGCCGTTGTAATGAGCAAAGATGTTGTAGCTGAAAAGCCCAGCGATGTGGCTGGTGGGGAGGTGGGCGAGCGCCCGGTACTCGACCTCGGGCACTTCGATGCCCTGGTCCTTCTGGGCCTGGGCCAGTTTCCTGTTGTATGCCGGGAGGATGAAGGTCTCGGCGACGAAATTCGCGTGGGACATCTTGACTCCTTTGGGCAGGCCTGTGGTCCCGCTGGACCAGAGGATCGTGATCAGGCTGTTGTCGAGCGCTGCCGGGTCGGTAATTCTCTCCCAAGGCAGGCGCTGCGACGAGAGGACCTCGACACCCCCCTCGAGACTCCGCAGGCTCTTCTGGCTCGACCCGAGTACGAGGATGTTCCGTCGGGGGAGCTTGCACTCGGCGGCCGCTTTGGAGACGACGTCGATGTGCTCGCTCCCGCATATCACCCACTTGGAGTGGGCGAGACTGATCTGCCTGGCCAGCTCGGACACTGCGCAGTCCCGCTCCGGCGTCAGCTCGCGGCCAGAGCAGCCGAGGGCGAGCGGGTCGACTTGCCTGTAGAGGACGGGCTCGCAGCCGAGAAGACGCCGCCGGCCCCAATGACGCCGAAGAAAGCGGCGGGCACGAGCAAGGACCCGTACGTTATGACGGTGACGACATCCTGGTTGGGCCCTTGGGCGCCGACGCCATACGACGACCGCAAGCCGTGCGACACGCGCTCCACGAGATGCCGCAGCTCGGCCTTGGTGATCTTGTTGGCCGGGTTGGCCGCCTCCGCATGCAGGACCGTCTCGTCGGTGGCGAGGCTCAGGTCCGAGTCTGGTGCGGCGGGAGGCACCCCCTCAGTATACGGCGCCCGCAAGGGAGGAGGGGGGTGACGGGACGGGACCGAACTCACCGAAGAGCAGCGTCAAGAGGTCGAGCTGGGGGATCCCGACATTGGCGAGCTCGGGGTCGCGGTGCGTGTAGATTCGAGACATGGCGGATCCAGGTGAGGGGGGGGGCGTTTCGTCGAAGACACACCACCGACGGCTTCAAGCCACGAGAGGGGGCCCGGCTTATAAGAAGCTCGGAAACACATAGCCCGGCGGCGGGGGAGGGGCCACTGCATCTTAGGGGCGCTGCGGGATAGAAACCTCCATCTCCACTCGATCCGAGGTTGTGAACCTCGGCGGCGTCCCCGGGCGCCCGCTCATTGTTTGGGGCATCGGCGGGGGGTGGGACGGAGGCTTGGGGAATCCCTGTCGGCGGCGCGCCCATTGGCCGAGAGCGCCCACACCGACTAGGGCAGTTGCTGCGGCACGCCGCGGCTCCCGCTGTTCAAGGTGAAGGCCGACATGGGGAAGACGAGGATGCGCGTGCGCCCGTCGCCACGGACCGCAGAGAGGGAAGCAATGCGTTGTGCGCTTGGCACGGGGACGGTCTCGGCCGCATCGAAGGCTCAGCGGGCGGCCACGATCGAGCGCCACATGGGTGCTTCTCCAGCACGGGGCGGTCAGCCGGGTCGTTGGAGAGCATGTACCACAGGTGAAGGGTGGGACGACTGGAGAGAGGCAGTGGGCGCTTTCGTTCCTCGGCCTGCCTGTTTTCTTTCCGCTTGACTTCGAGTTTGGTCGTGTTTATGGCCGTAAAAGAGTCCCTTTGTCGAAAATCGGGGCTGGACGGGGATCTTACCGTGATGATGGGCGCTGGACCCGGTTATCATGCAAGAGCCCCCAGACGCGTGAGTGACCAGGCAGGCAACCAGCACGGGATGCCACGCCAGCCTGGCTGTGCGGTTGGCTGGGCATAGCCATTCCGTATAGCCCTCGTCAACAGGGGCGGGCGCAAGCACAGGGACTCCTTGGGCTAACCATCAGGAACACGAGAGGCCCGTGTGGCTACAGCGGATGGAAACGGGTGTGCATCTGGGCCCGCCGTCTCGTCCCGCTTCACGTTCCATATTGGGATGTGGTTGATCACATCGAGGATCGACTCGTTAGCCTGTTGTCAGACCCCGCAGAAGCAGGGAAATGGATGGATGTCCAGGAAACTGATAAGGTATTGTGAGTGCTGGGCTCCGTGGTTGGAGGTTCCTGCTTATCCCCCGTACTGCGGTTTCCACTCCCCGTGAGACTGGTCAGGGTGTAATTGGTGAGGCGGAACAAGGATACATGGGCCGAAGTCCGACTTCGGTATCGATGAATGCAAAACATGGCTTATCGGATGCAATTCAGTTCTACATCCTTCAAAAAGCAAGGTGGATCGAACACTGAGCCCTGCCGGCCTTCTTAGGGCATCGACTTCCATCGCTCTCCAAATAATGGACCAGACTGCAAAAGACCACCTCGCCTTTTCTGCCGGCTTAAGCTTAATCCAGCGTTCGCAGGCGCTGCACAGCATTGTCATCTCTTCTACGCTCACTCCTAGCCCAGCATGGACGCAAGTCTGTGCCGACCAGCTGTGCTGGGGCCGGCCGTCCTCATCGTCGGTCTGGTCCTCTACCACTTGCTGCGCCCGTCTCGGCTGCCCGACATTCCCGTCGTCGGTGCGAAGCCGGGCGAGTGGTTCCCGCTTCTACGCGCACGGTGGCGGAACTTGCGAGATCCCAAGGCGGCTTGTAAGCTGGCCTACACCGAGTACCGGAACCAGGCATGCATCGTGCCCGTTTTCAGTGCCCGCGACTTTGTCCATCTCCCGCTCGACGAGCTTCAGTGGCTCCTCAACGAGCCCGATCACTCAGTCAACGCCCTGGAGCTGGCAAAGGACAATCTGGAAACTCGTCTGACCATCATGGACCCCGAGCTGATGCAGAAGCCGGTCCACAACAGCCTGGTCTCAACACTGCTTACCCGAGAGACGGGAAACCTGATCCCAAATCTGTATGATGAGATAGAGCACAGTATAAGCGAGCTCTGGGGGGGCCGGCCGGGCGAGACGCGTGAGGTGTGCGTCTACGCCTCGACGCAGCGCATCATTGGCCGGGTAACCAATCGTGTCTTTGTCGGGCTGCCCCTCTGCCGCAACGACGCGCTCTTGGATAACGGCATTGCATTCGCCCAGGATATTCCCTTGGCTTCGGCGCTGTTGAAGTTCGTATGGCGCCCTTTGCGCCCCTTGGCAGCGCTTCTCGTCACCTTGCCCAACCGTCTTCACACCCACCGGTTCTACAAAGTCCTGCGGCCCGAAATCGAAAAGCGTCTTCGCCAATACGACCTAGCCCACGCCAACCCCGAGACAAAAGCCATGGCCGAGGAACCCAATGACTTCCTACAATGGAGTGTTCATCAGGCCAAGGCGAGTCAAGATCCCTACCTAGCCAAACCTGACACCCTTGCCGGCCGGATCCTCATCATGAACTTTGCGTCCATCCACACGTCTTCGTTCGCCATCTCCCATGTCCTCTTCGATCTCGCATCTTCCAGCCCCGCCTACATCGAAGCGCTGCGCGTCGAGATTGCCACCGCCCTCGCTGAGCACGGCGGTCGGTGGAACAAGGGCGCCATCGCCGCCATGCCGAAGCTCGACAGCACCATGCGGGAGTCCCAGCGCGTCAACTCCTTTGTCCCCTTGGCGACCAACCGCCTCGTCACGAACCCGAAAGGCCTCACCACCCCCTCCGGTCTCCACATCCCCGCGGGCGCGGCCGTGTGCGGCCCGGCGTACGCCGTCATGCACGACGAGGCTATCTACGAGGATGCCGAGGCTTTCCGGCCGTTCCGGTTCGCAGAAAGACGCCGCGACGACGACGACGAGGGCTCTTACGTGAAGAAGGCACGTCAGGCGTGGGCCACGACCAGCCTGGAGTACACGGCTTTCGGCCACGGCCGTCACTCGTGCCCGGGCCGTTTCTTCGCTTCGAGCGAACTGAAGTTGATGCTGGCATATATCTTGATGAACTATGAGTTTGAGATGCTGGAAACTCGACCCAAAAATGCCTGGTTCGGGATGAACCGGCTGCCGCCAATGAAGGCGACTCTCCGCATCCGAAGGCGCGACACGTAGCCAATAGCGGGCCAGGGATCAGCTCTGGATAGGTCAAGAATGCGGCATCCCGAAAGCCTAGAGATATACCGAGTTGTGACAGACAGACTTTGACGGGATGTCCCGTCTTACCTCCAACGGCCATAAGCATAGAGTGGAGCGCGCCCCCCCCCCCCCCCCCCCGAGCAACGGTGGCACGTTACCCGCAAAGGGCGGGCAGTGCTCGGCAAGTCTCGGTCGTTGCATCGGCCCGGGAAAGCCTCACACGCCTTGTATATCCATACGATTAGGCTACTGAACCCTGGTAACCAACAGGCATTCTCCCTGTGATGGAGAAGTCACTCCCTCTGCAGCCGGGCTACCAGTGGAGACCTCATTTTGGGCTATACAAATATAGTACACATGGCCCGGTTCGGGACGAGCTGCTGACTGATTGGGCTTTAGTCTACCGAGGCTCTATTGGATATCGCTTATCTGCTATTCTGGCTCGCCTTCCCGCGCACGGGTAGAGATCTAAGGGATCCGAAGCACGACGCTGTCAGGGTCGACACCACTCCCCTGCTCAGCTACACCGCCCTGGGCAAAGGCAATCTCGCCTCTCTCGTCGTCGGCCGCGAAGTAGACGGCCGTGAAGAAGGGCGCGCTGAGTCCGCAGCCGTTGGCGTAAAGGGCCATGGTGCACCATCCCATCGCCTCGTCGTCGGCCTCCTGGTAGCGGGCGTAGGCGCGCATGGGCACCTTGACGGTGACCTTCTCGCTGGCGTCGACGCCGGTGAAGCTGTAGTCGATGAAGCGGTCGGCGGGGATGGTGTCGCACTTGTCGGGCCACGAGAGGTACGGGACTCGGCGGTTCGGCGTGGGGTTCTCGCGGAGGCCCGTCAGCTGCAGGAAGGCCTCCTTGTCGACGGGCAAGACGCTGTCGGCGACGGCGCCCGAGTCGATGAGGCACTTCTCGCCCACCTTGGTGCCCGACCTGTCGATCTCGACTTCGGTGCCATTGACCGTGATGTTGGCCGCGTACGTGTAGTACTCGTTCTCGCTGTACGCGCCGTAGAGGCGAGGGATCTTGACGAGCGGTCCCTCGTACTTGGACGTGTCGAGACCGCCGAGCAGACCGGAGCCCGTGTACGTATCCATCACGCCGTCGGGGGCCTTTTCGAACCACAGAGACTGCACGGGCGCCGAGATCTGGCCCTGCTCGAGGAGGTTCTGGCGGAACGACGGGCCCGTCGTGTTCTGCACAAGCGGGTCCGGGCTGGAGACGTACGGAGCCAGGCCCAGGATGGAGAAGTCGTACGGAGGCACGGGCGAGCAAGAGCCCTCGTCATTGATCCGCTGCTGGAGGTAGTCGACGAGAGCGACCTGGACGTTGGGCACCTTGGTGGAGTACCGCCCGTCGGCGCTGGTGAAGGAGAAGGTATCGTTTACGATGCCCTTGGTGTTGTACATTTTGGCCAAGCCGCCGCCGTAGCCATACATGGCGGTCCACGGCTCGACCTCGGACGCCGTAGGCGACAAGGAGGCGTCATAGGTGCCAGAGTCGGGCACAGTGCGGTTGCAGTGTCCCTGGCAGGCCAGGTAGTGGCAACCCCAGTTCTGAATCGAGTCGGGGGCGAAGACCCAGAAGTCCGGGCTTCCGAGATCGTAGCACACCTCAATGGTCTGGTTGCCGTACGGGAGGACAAGCTCGGTCGAGACCTTGTTGTTGTAGCCGTAACGCATGTGGAGCGGCATGTGCACCGTGGGGACGGCGTCCGCGGCCAGGGCGGCGCTGACGGACCCCAGGGCGGCGGCCTTCATCACGTTGGTCTTCATGGCGGCGGGTGTAAGGCAGGCAGAAGAGAGCGACGAGGAGGAGGAGGAGGACGAGGATGCCGACGACGGTGAGCGTGGCTACAGGCACCCCCGACGTCGAGCAAAGGGAACTGTCGGCGCGTTATATGCTGCTGCTTGCCTCCCTCCATCAGTCGATACTGCCGGCCGGGACATGGTATCGTCGCCGGATCCGCCCTCTCGTATTGGATCGGGCCCTTGCCCTTTTGGGGAAGTTCGTCCCATCCCGACCCCGGTTCCGTGCCGAGCATGGTGTCTATTCCGGCCTATGCTGTGGGTCTGGGGGGAGGCAACCCCGGCAGAGACTATGTATCCTAGCCGGCTTTGCTGAATACGAACTGGACTGCATTCGTTTATCTCCGCCCCCCCCCCCCCCCCCCCCCCCCCCCCCGGTCCGCGATTCTTCTGCGATCTCACGACCTCGACCATGGCCTGGTAGCCCCATGCCCCTAGGCCAAGTGCCGCGAACGTGCTTGGGCACCACGGTCCGAAGTCGCTATGTTCTCTGCATTGAGCGCGTCGCCCCGTGTGGTATAAGAAAGCCCGGAACCCTCCCCATGGGTTCTCGGCTCTCGTCACCGTCCCCGTCGTCGCCGCCGCCGCCACACATCGTCATGCTGCGCCTCGCTGTTGTTGCGAATCTTCTACTGGCAGGCCAGGCTTCGGCCGCCAAGCCGGCAGAGCGCCAGCCTGGCTCGACTATCCCCAAGCATTACATTGTCGAGTTCGCCAATGTGTGTAGCCCCCCCCCCCTCCCCCGGGCCCGGGCCCATGTTCGAGTATTTAACGCGATGGCGACTCACGCTGTGTTAGGGGGTCCTTCCGCGAGACCTGACGGCCGACAAGTCGGTGAAAGTCGTCAAGTCGTACGACTCGTCTCTCTTCAAGGGCGCCGTCATCGAGGTTGCCAGCGACGATAAGGCCACCAACTATGCCTCTGCGGCGCACGTAGCCAACATGGTAAGCAGCTTTCCGTGTTCGCCGATGCCCCCGAGGACATGCATCCCTGCCGCCATGCTCCTGATACTTCGCATGGCTTTGTTGCACCGTGAGGAAGACCCGTAGACGGCCACTCCAGCTGGAAACACAGGGGAGGTCTTCTAATCATCCTGGCCAGGGGAGGTCCGGGATTTTCTTCGAGGATGGGGGCTTTTGGTCTGTCTCTCAGGAAAAGCTACTGACTCCGGAGGCTGCAGTGGCCTGACCGCACCATGCGCATGGATCCCCCTTTGAACACGAAAGAGTTCCTCGATGATGTGGCTGCGACGGAGTACTCGATCCACGGCGCCACCGGTGTCGACAAGCTGCACGCGGCCGGCATCCTCGGCCAAGGCGTCAAAGTCGCCGTCGTGGACAGCGGCATCTGGTACAAGCACCCGGCCCTGGGCGGAGGCTTCGGGCCCGGCTTCAAGGTGGCCGGCGGTTGGGACTTTGTCGGCGACGCCGAGTCATTCGACAGCCCCAAGCAGCCAGACGACGACCCCCTTGACTCTCCGGCGGTAGGCCACGGCACGCACGTTGCTGGTATCGTGGCTGCCGTGAGCGACAACTTCGTGGGCGTGGCACCCAACTGTACCCTCTACGCCTACAAAGTCATGGGCAACTACGAGGGCACCGATCAGTCCACCTTGATCGACGCTTGGCTTCGGGCGTACGAGGATGGCGTGGATGTCATCACCACGAGCATCAGCGGGAGCAGCGGCTGGTCGGAGAACGCCATGGCCACTGTCGTCTCGCGTATCGCCCAGGCGGGCGTCATCATGACATTTTCCGCCGGCAACGACGGAGACAACGGCCCGTTCAGTGGCAATCTGGATGCGGGAGCCAGCAACGACGTCCTGGCCGTGGCTTCTGTGCAAGCCGCCGTGGCCCCCGCTTCAAGATACCGGCTGACCGTCACCCACGACGGCGTATCGAACACCACGACGGCGGGCTACACGCCGGCCGACGAGGAGTTCCCCCCGGAGGTGAAAGACTGGCCTGTGGTCGCCCTTGGCTTCAACCCGGAGAACCCTTCGGAAGCCTGCGAGCCGTACCCCGCCGGTACTCGGGGCCTGGCCGGCGCGGTGGCCCTCGTGCGGCGCGGCGGCTGCAATTTCACGGTCAAGCAAAAGAACCTGCAGGCGCTCGGAGCAAAATACGTCTTCGTCTACAACGACGAGCGGCCCATCCTCACCCCGGGCACAACCGACCCGGGAAGCCTCCTGGCCATGATCCCCGCCGAAGCCGGCCATGCCATCCTGAAGGCTCTCCAGGCCGGGGCGAACGTGACGGCCGATTTCTCCCAGGCTGGCAGCACGGTGGGCGTGCCGGACAGGTCGGCCGGCAACACGCCAGACTGGTTCAGCTCGTGGTCTGCTACGTTCGACCTCCAGCTCAAGCCCGACTGTGCAGCACCGGGCGGAAACATCTTCAGTACCTGGCCGGAGAACAAGTACATGGTACAGAGCGGGACGTCCATGGCCACGCCCTACGTGGCAGGCATTGCGGCGCTGTACATCAGCGCTTTGGGTGGCCGCAAGGAGCGCGGCCCCGGCCTCGTCGCCGAGTTCAACCAGCGCGTCATCGCCGCGGGAATGTCTCTGCCGTGGTTCGACAAGGTGAACCGCGACGAACACCACCTGGCGCCGCCCTTGCAAATGGGCGGCGGCCTCGTCAATGCGTCCAAGGTGCTGTACGCCGCGACCACGGTCGACAAGGCCAAGATGAACCTCAACGACACGGCCAACTTCCAACCGTCCCACGAGATCACCGTGACGAACCACGGCGCTTCCGCGATCGCGTACAACCTGACCCTTGAGCCTGCCGCCGGCGTCATGGTACAAAACCCGTGGGATGTCATATACCAGACCTGGGGGATCAACAAGTTCACGGACCTCGTTCCCACCGACATGGTTCCCGATGTCCAGCTGCCGGGCGCCTTTCGTCTGGGCCCGGGAGAATCCAAGAAGGTGACCGTCACCTTCGCCAACCCCGAGCACAAGGACTGGGTGAACGCCACCCTCATCCCGGCCTACAGCGGCAAGGTCCTGTTGCGGGGCGATAACGGGGACCAGCTCTCGCTGCCGTACATGGGCGTGGCCTGCAGCCTGTACGAGAACAAGAAGGTGTTCAAGGCCATTTACCCGGGGATCCGGTCCGGTGTGGGCTGGAGCCCGATTGAGGAGAAGTCCACGTTCACTTTCAACCGGACCACGCAAGGGGCCGACTACGCCATGCTGTTCACCGGCCTCGACTGGGGCGCGAGGGAACTCCGCTGGGATATCTTCGACTCCGACTGGTCCGAGTCGGACTGGACCTGGCCGCCCACAAAGGGCTTCGTAGGCTCCGTGTCTTATTACACGGGCGATCGCGACGCTGACCTGGCCGACCCGGCCACGTACAATCAGACGGAGCCCATGCCGGCCCGGTTCATCACCCGCCAGGGCATGTTCTCTCAAGACGAAAAGAAATACTGGTGGATGGGCCAGATGGCAAACGGAAGCCAAATCACCCCGGGCAATTACACGCTGCGTGTCGCCGCTTCGAGGCCCCTGGCCGATCTCTCTCGCTCTGACGGCTGGGAGACCTATACTCACAAGTTCCAGGTGCTGCCCTTGGTGTAAGGCCCCGAGATACAGAGATTCGGAATCTGGGGCAAGGCACTGAGCGGCTTTTCAGATCAACTACTTCCGTAGAAACGCCGCTTGAACCATACTACCGAAGTACATGCTTGTAATATCAATGTGAGGGCTCTAGGTTCAGGCAGCCGCTTTGCTGCAGTGACCGCCATGCCACTGTCCTCGTGCACCCCCCCCCCCCCCCCCCGCGTCGCCCCGTTGCCCAGACGGTTTGTTGCTCGCGGGAAATTGGAGCCAAGAGCTGTTGGCTGCAGGCACACCCAAGTCTCCAGGAGGTCTGTCCAACCATGTCACCCCGGGCCCTGGACGTCCAATGGAGAGAGAGGGATGAATCCGGGGCTCGGGGTCGTCGTCTTACGGCCGCCATACCGGTCGATGCGGGTTGATTCAGGGTCTGCGCTCTCTCCAACCAACAACGAACCGTCTGGTAACTGTACCTGCAGACGCCAAGGGGCGCCTAAGCTGACGGCCGCATCGTGATGCTGGGGAATACTTCCGTCCGCCACGTTGGTGTAGCCTCCAGATCTTGGCCTGTGCCGATCCCGAGCCGTGCCTCGATTTGGATGGGAGCTGCCAGGGGAGGGTCTTTGGCATATAAGGGGCACGAGCTCCCCCACGGACAGAAGCGACTCACTGATGTCCACGCAACCCCTCGTCCAGTCGCTCTTTTCTCGGTCGTTCTGACCGCCCACGCATACCGACCCCCGACCCTGAGTCCTATCCCTTCCCATACTTGTCCCTTCCCATACTTGTCCCTTCACGGCCCCCCCGCCCCCCCCCCCAAGATGAAGACCAGCAGCGTTCTCGCCGCGGCGGCGGCGGCCGTTCTGACGCAGGCCAGCCCGCCGGCGCCACGCCAGGGGGCGGGGCTGGTGACGGCGACGCTGTACGCCGAGTTCGGCCAGCCGGAGGGGGCGCCGACGGAGACGCTGCCGCTCCGGGCGCCGGGCACGACCCGGTTCCGGGCCGAGGGGTACGCCAAGATCTGCGCCGTCACGCACGACCGCGCGTGCGAGGCGTACGCGCTGCTCGACGGCAAGCCCAACGTCGACGCCGGCCACCCCGAGGCCGGCGCCCGCGAGCGCCCCCTCTTCATCAGCCCCGCGCCCGACTTCGACTTCAAGATCTGCGTCTCCCAGCAGGGCCACACCGAAATGCCCGACGGCACCACCCGCGACGACACCTGGAGGGTCCGCGGCGTGCGCGTTGCCTGCCCCGGCCGCGGCGCCGTCGCCGCCCGCACGCCCCCGGCCCCCGCCAGTGTTGAGCGCATGGGCAACACCTTCTTCGTCCACTACGACGACTAGGCTGGGGAGGCCTAGGTCAGGCGCCAGGGCGAGAGACCGTGTCTGCTTCTAGGAGGTTTAGAAGGAGAGGGGGGAGAGGGAGAGGAAGAGGAGGAGGAGCAGGCCAGAACACGAGCAGTCGGCCATGGTTGTGTATTTCTTTCTATTGCTGCTATTGCACGAGCCTTTCACCAGAGCAACGGAAAGGTTCAACACTGTCATAACGATAAGCAAGAGGCCAGGGCCTACCCAGGACCCGCTGGTATGCAACTCCAAATCTATACGACTTCTTCGAGTCCCAGGTGGAGGGAGCGATAGCTAGTCGCCACAATTGAGCAGTCGTGCTTACAACAAAAGCCGCTCTGCCCTGCCGACCCAACGACGTTAGGAGGGCCATCCCTGTCGGCCTGCCACGGCTGGCCTCACCTAACTTAGGCACGTAGAGGGGGGGCTACGAACGGGTAAACCGGCACCGGCAGAGTTCTGCGACCCCCGAGGCCTCTACTTGACCACGGGCGCGAAGACCTCGTTGGCTGGTTTGTCTACCCCCGGCCAGCTGGCCGCTGCCAACGGGCTGTGGTGGCAAGATGGCCATGGTATGACGCGAGGACCAAAACGGGCCACGGGCACGACTAGTCCACACGACAGGACGGGAGACGCACGAGGCAAGTTGAGCCCCCGAGGATAGACGTATGGTATATCAGGATGTTGGACCTCCAAGTCGTACCCGAGCCAGCGGCTGACAAGAAGGGGAAGGGGGGTCATTTGACAGCAGCGGGTCATGCGGAGAGACCTCATAGGGCAGAGGGTGAAATGAGCAGGGCTATGGTGGCTGTCCCTCGTAGCTCGGGGTGAAGGAAAGACGTGGAGGCCAGGTGCCCAATGCAGCCGGGAGAGGGTGAGAGGCGTGTATTCGTAGCCCTGGATTTCAGGGCTGTGACCGGGGTGCAGAGCGACTCCGTGGTGCGGGCCGAACTGAGCGAGTGGGGCTTTGACGCATCATCGCTCGCCCCGAGAGCATGGAAGCATGCAGCTCGTGCCGGCACATTTCAGGGGATCCGGTGGCGACGAAGACGGCCGCCGGGCAGCGATGGCAACGGCGACATGTACCTACAGGGTTGAGCAGTTGGGTCCCGTACGAGGGTTGGAGGAGGAGGAGGAGGAGGAGGAGGAGGGGGAGGAGCCAGGTGAGTGCGTCCTTGCCACTGGATCTATCTCGTTCCAACCTGCACTCACGCGAGGTGAGTAATGTAGCCGGATGGAGCACCATGATGGGACGGAGCGGCGAAGCTTGAAACATTCTGGGCCGAAGCCAGACGGAGCCTAGGCGGTCCCTACAAAACTCTCCCCCAGGCCCGCTACCAATTGCCTTGCCCTGCCCGTCTCCGACGCTGACATTCCCTCTCTCGACCTCGTCACCTTTACCTCACCGCAATCCCTCCACCGCCTACCTGCCACTTGCGCTCTCTACCCGGAAAACCAGCAACGCCCGCCGTCGAAATATCTGCATCGCGCTTGGTGGCTGCCAGTCCCTGAGAGTACGTCGGCCCAGCGCCCCCCCGGCATCTTGGCAGCACAAGGAGATCGGCTCTTGGAAAGCTTGGTTGGAGGCTTAGCCTTTTGCTTGGGCCTCGAGCCTGGCCCATCAGCCAGCCAGCGCGTGCGCCTGCTCGCTCGCTCGCCGTGCTTTCCGGCCACTCACACCCCCATTGTCTCGCTTCCTCTCGCGACTCTTTCTTTTTGGGCGTCACGACTGACATTCCAGCGCCCAGTTCCCACGGCCAAGCCGACTCCAACCACAAAACCACCATGTCCGCCAACAACTACTATCAGGGCCCTCCCCCCCCTCAGGGCGGTTACTACCCTCAGCAGCCCCAGCCAGTACGTCCAATCCAGCCCAGCCCAGACGAGCCGCGATGTCGTTGTCGTCGTGGCGCCCCTGCCGTTCCCTCCTCCCCCCCTCTCTTTCTCTCCCATGCCCCCACGCTCGCCTCCGTCGCCCGCGACCTGTTCTGCGACCCGCGTGCGCCCGCGCGCGCGCGGCCAGACAGGAAAACAAGCTTCTCTCGGCGTCCCCAGAACTTCCTGCAGCCCTCTCCACCGCCGTGCTTGGCGCCGCGCGCCCGCCCCAAACCACGAGGGAATGCTTTTGCTGACATTGAGGTCCGTCGCGGGCCACGTCTTTTTCCAGGCTTACGGTGCTCCTCCCCCCCAGGGCTACTACCCGCCCCAGGGCCAGCCCATGTACCAGCAGCAGGCGCCGCCCCCGCCGCCCCAGAAGAGCGGCCCCAGCAACTGCCTGACGGCCTGCCTGGCCGCGCTGTGCTGTTGCTGCGTGTGCGAGGAAGGCTGCGAGTGCTGTGCCGAGTGCTGCGAGCTCTGCCTGTAAGCGAAAAGCGGGGGAAAAGAGCGGCGGGCGCCTTCGCGCCTCGCGCCAGCCATCCCGGCGAAGTGAAAGGCAAGAGGAAGGAGGGAAAGAAGAACCCGAGGCGTTTATAGGCGACGGAATCCGACCCTATCGATTCGCGAGACGACCTGAGCATAGCCTACAATGCCCGCACACGTTACACACGTCTACGACAAGTCGCTCGCGGCTGTTGACACTGGCGTCCGCTGGAACGATAGGCGAGCCCGAGATCTCTCTTTTTTTTATGTGTGTGTGTGTGTGTGTGTGTGTGTGTGTGTTTGGGTGGAAGCTGAGAGGTTAAGGAGGTGGTAATCAGCAAGCAGAAGTTTCAAGCAAAGCAATAGGCGGACGGGGCTCTTTTTTTTTTTTTTTCTTGGTTCTTTTGCCCGCTCGCATACCGAACGTGCAAATCGCGGCCGCCGCGGCCTGTCGCTGACGCCTGCGCCAAGCGGATATCAATGTACGGCGTTGACAGGGTCATCAAACTGTTCGGTCGTCTGCTTTTTTCCGATTTTCAGATCGTCGTCTAATCCGAAGACTTTTTCAACTCGGCTCGATTTCGTGGAAACCCCTTCCGTTTTGAGTCTGCAGAATCATCGTGGAGATGCTGCGATCGCGCATAGCCCCTCGAGGACCCTCCACCCTGGTGTGTGACAGCCGTAGCCCATGATCGTCGTGCATGAGGAGGAATACCCGCACGTCAGAGTCAGGATGGCTGCCTATGTCGGCGGCCTGCCCGAGAAACTTCCTCGGACTAAGTAGCGGAAGTTGAACGGATAGGCGTATGCCTCGTCCGGCTCCTACTCATCCAGCACCAAACATACACAGCTGGGGAGGGGCCGAGGGCCCAATCTCATCGCAGTGTTGAGGCAGTCGGCAAGGGCCCCCAAGGCAAGAAGAATATGGCAAAGATTGAGAACGGAACCGACTGCATGGCCCCGGCTATAGGTGAGAAAAGATGTTTCTGCCATGTCGTGCTGGGATCTTCGTGAGCGGGACCGGCCCCCCTCCGGCAGCTGGAACTACCACCCCTTGTTCCCTAGTAGCGAGCAGGCGGAGAAGCGATATGGCTGTTGCTTCGGTTCATGGTCCCGCTACGGGAAGGAAAACAGCCAGGCATATTCCGGAGCTTGCCCAAGCTTCCATGGACGGGGTTGACAGCTTCAAGAGCCCGTAGCCCATCCCGGTTCCGGTTCAGGGTTGTGCAGTTCCGCCTGCTCTTGAAGAACCGGCTTCGCTGCAGCCCTTTCTTCGAGTATGCTCGACTGAAGACAGGGCTGTTGGGGAAAGCAATATCCACGATGTCACAGAAACGCCGATATGCCATGGAAGGGGAGACGGGAAATGGCAGCATAAAAGGGCGAGCCAGCGTATCCGCGGACTGGACTGTATGCAATCGTCATGGTGGTTGCTCCTCTTGGGTCGTTTTGAAGGCTCGTTATGGTTCGGGCGAGGCATTGGACACTTTCACAAACCAATGCTGCCGTATGGTCCCAGTTGAGCAGCTTTCCTCCCACGGCTATGATAGCAAGGCGAACGGTCCCATGGGTCGGCTACGGATAGAGTTGGGACGATTGAATGCCCGAGCACCATCGAGCACAGCCTACATGTGCACAGAGTCAGGAGATATCAAGCCGACCAGAGGCTCGAATATATCCTAGCTCTCGGCAGGTTCCGTTACGAAACGCATAATCGTCGATATTGACCGCTCCGAGTCGCAGCTAGGAAGCCTAGAAACCGGACTTGCATCAAAGCTGTATGAGAGCTGGGTCACCAACCACGGGCTTGGATTGAGAATGGTTCAATTTCGTGCTTGTTAGTGTTAGTGTACAAGGGTGTCTGGCACTCGTATAATCTACCCCCGTAGCCGATATTGTATGGTAGAAGGTACCGTGAATAGGCGCAGCCAATGGGCAAAAACCCGAGCGGGCCTCGTTCGTCCCTGGTAGCTTCGCCGCAGTCCGGTGTCGCTTGACAACAAGTGCCATCTTGCAGTCAGGACGGCCATGCCGACCGACTCGGAGCGTGCAAAGTCTTATCCGCTCGGTAGTCCTGCATAAGAATTTTTTTGGGGCCGCTGGACCGGGACCATGCCGGCAAGCGCTTAGGAACTGCCCGCAGGCTGGGGTTCCTACGTCAAGGCCGGGCTCGAATCGAGCGGGCAAGGTGCCAGATCGTGTGGAGGGGGGTAGAGGTGGCTATTTAAGGCGGCCGCGGTGTCGTGGGAAAGTTTTACTGCACGCCAGTCCCGACGTGGCCTCGACGCGGCGATCGAGAGGGCCGGAGGGGATGGACAGGTTGACAGGCCAGCCGCCATAAGACGAAACACGGAGCCCACCTTGCGATATTCAGATTATCGGAAAGACTGGCGTGGGGTAGCGTGTGTTCGTTACCGCACCCGCACATATGGTCGTATGGATCCCCCTACATGCGCCGATAGATCAGCAGCATCGACCGGGGTCTTCCCAGCAGCCCCGTTCCATCGCAGGCATCGCTGCCGGGCCACGCTGCAAGGGTCGCGGGTGGGGCTAGCGTTTTTCCCAGGCGTTTGGGGCTGAGCATGCTGCAGGGAGATCCGCCTCCCGAGGGGGCGACCTGAGGGAGACGAGGAGGACAAGAGGCCAAGCCAGAGCCATCGCGACGCCAGTCGACGCCAGTGCTTCTGGCGGCCGGCGGGAGACCGCCTGCGGCGGTGGCCGAAGTCGTTTTGGCAGGTCGGCCTGGGCGGGCGGTCAACGCAGTCTGACCTCATCTCGTGTCACGAGAGTAGCGATTCTGGCGGGCGGGGTCTCCTGAGATGGCGATGGGCCGATGCTCATATTAGCGAATCAAACCGAACCAGGCCAAGCCGAGCCTGCGAAACCGCCATCCGCCCCCTGCGACGACGAGCCATCCGGCCTCGGGTTGTGTTTACTTCCAGAAGCAGAGCAGGAAGAAGGGGGAGGGGAGGGGACGCAGATGCCGATGCAGACGACGGTAGGCTCGAGGCATGCGACGCGGAAGGGATGGCAAAGGCGGGTGGGTGCACGTACCTACATCATTATGTACATAGTTACCTAGGTCTGTCCCGATCGCCTGCAGACCACTCGGCTACGACGGAGTGGCAGTCTGTGGGCAGTGGATGGCGCGATGGGTCCTAGTCGTATATGCAGATGGGGCCTCTCCTCCTGTCTTTCTGCACAGGCGAACCTCCGGTCCCAACGGCCCTGGGCTTCTGCATTCGGTCAAGGCACGGGACCAATGGGCAACAGCTGGGGAAAGCAGGGGTTTGGAGGCCACACGCAGGGCCGGCCCAGCCAAAAGGCCGCATGGGCTCGCCGCCCCCGCCGTCCGCGCGAAGGTGGTTGATGGAGATTGGGGGCTGACGGCACGCTGCCAGGTGTTGCTGGGCGTATTGGACAGGGCATGGTACCGGATAGAGGCATGGGTGGGAGAGGGGGAAACGGACAATCTTGGGCTCGGTTCCGTGGGATCAATGTCACGGGAGGGGTTTGGTTTCGGAGGACGTGTCAAAGGGAGGCGCCACTTCCCTAGGTACATACCCGCCTAGCGAAGTGTTCTGGCTTTCTTGACCTCCAGCCGGTCGTTCCCCATCCGCCGCCGAAATTACCACGGTCCTCTTCCCTTTGCTTGCTGGCCGTTTCTCCATCCATCGTCCATGCGTGCACCCCCCCATGCCCGGCGACCCGCATCATCAGTCAGGCACAAGCACAAGCACCGGCGCCGGCACCAGCGAGAGCGATCGTCTTTCCCGACACGGATTGCCCTCGCTCTCCCGTCGCCGAAACCCAGGCGCTCAGAACCGGCACATCTACGGGTGCGACGGCCTCCAATCCTGCTGCTGTCGTCACCATCCCCCCCCATATTCGGATCGTCGAGAGCCGTTGCCGCGCAGGAGCAAATCTCCACCTGTGTCAACCCTTCGCCCGTAGGTTCGACATCTTTCCCCTTTGCCATTGATCCATTGTGCCCACATTCCCTGCCCGGCTGGCATTGGCATTGGCGCATGCGGGCAGCGCTTACTCCGATTGCCCGAGCAGAGCACACATTGTCGACCAGGCTGCCGAATAGCCATCCTTGGCGGGTTGCCATTGACTTCGCCTGCTTTCGTCCCACCCGCGTTACCAGTAGCCTCCGGCCTGAGGGACTCGAGCGAGGGGGGGAGGGCCCTCTATTACACCACCGCCAGGACCACTCGCTCCCTTTAGCCCACGCTTTCGAAACTCCCGAACCGTGCCCACCCAACTCCGCCGACTGTCATCTGCACTCTATTCTGCTAGGTCTGCTCCTGGGTACTCTGCTCTGCGCCGCGCAGGGGACAGACGGACAAGACCCTCTCCTCTCCCATCCGCCGCCCCCCGGCTCTGTTTTGCCCTTTCTTCCCTCCAACCTTCCACCTCAACCCCAAGGTTCCGCAGCAGCTCGGCAACAAGAAAAGCAGGACCTGCGTTGACTCGCTGCCTCGTCGAGCCTGGCTCCTCCCGACAACAACATCGAGCATCGCATCCGACCCGACGCAACTCGCCCCGACTCGCCCCGAACGAGCCCACGCCTGTGCCGGACTGCCTCCTGCTCGGCCCCTCGCCCCGCTGCCATCGAGTCTGTACTCGCCGCGACCTGCTGTTATGCTTCCCGTGTCCCGCATCAATTGACCGTGTCACCTATTCTGTTGCTCACTCCCTCACGCACACGCCTCCTCCGCCGTCATCCCTGGCACGTCACTCTTTTATCTGCCCGCCGGTCGACTAGGGGCTTGTCTTTGCTTCCCAATTGGCCCTCGGCAACCCAGCCGTTGTCGTGCTTTAACTCGTGAAATTACACTCCGGTATAACCTTAACTCTACATACATACGTACGAGATACTCTATCTTGGTGTCTCGAATGCATATCCCGCCGACCAGGCCGTCCTTTACACAATAACCCGCCCGCCCCCAGGGCTCCCAAGCCAATCCCCTTTATAGACCGGGCCCATTCGTTGACGCACCGCCCGCTCTCTGGGACCTACACACGAACCCACCTCCGCCATGTCCTTCGCCATTGCCCTGCAGTCAGCCATATTTTACGTGGTCGCCTGCACACCATGCGCCCAGGCAAGGGAACACCGCCAATTCCAGAAACAAGCGAAGAAGGCCCGCGATGAGAAAACACGCATGCATGCCGAGATGCCGGAACTGTACCGGCATCCGGATCCCTTTAACACGAACCCCTATTGGACTGAGGAGATCATGATGGGGCCGCGGCCCCCGACCAAGAAGAACACGGCGGCCAGCAAGGCCACCAGCGAACGAGCCCTGAACAGTGCCGGTGGAGAGAGCCGGAGCACCACCGCCAGTAGTATAGCCGTCGACAGCTCGCGTCTAGGGAGCAGTCCCACCGTGGTACCCGAGGATGGCGAGTGGAGGTCCTCGCTCACCATGTCGTACTCGAACGACTGGAACAAGAAACGTTACCAGCGCGAAGACGAGGAGTTGTGGGGCCACGAGGATTCGGCCTGGGGTGGGCACAAGCTGATGGACGCCATTAAGCAGGCCGGCTCATCGGCCGGGCGTATCCTCGAGGCCAAGCTGGGGAAGGAAGGGAAAGGAGTTACCGAGGAGGAGCGTGCCAACTTCTATGCGCCGGTTAGGAACCCTCCCGTCAACGACTACCACCCGCCCGTCGTTAGTCAGCGACCGACGCACAAGGATGGCGCCCGGTGGATGTGCCAGCCCCCGCCGCCGGCCAAGGTCATGGAAGGCAAAGTTCCCGTGAGCAGGAGCATGAGCATGGCCAGCCAGGCAAGCCGGCGGACGGCGGCCAGCGCGCGGACCATGGTCAGCACGCGTACAGCGGCCAGCGCACGCACGGCTGTGAGCGGACGATCACCGCCGGGCGAGGAGCTGGGCCTGGGCAAGCTGATGCACGAGAAGATGGTGGAGAAGAAGCTCCGCCAGGGCGAGATGGCCTCGGAAGCCGAGCTGCAAGCCGCGCTGAACCGCCGGCCATCCACGGCGAGACGGAACACAACGTCAAGCCGCGGCACCAAGAGCCAACGCAGCACCAGAAGCCGCAGTCAGTCGGGGTCTTCGGCAGACGTGTCGGGCGAGGAGACGAAGAAGCGGAGGAAGCCTCGTCGGAAGCTGAACATCACGCCGGAATCGGACGACTCGGACGACGAAGAGTTTTACCGGGGCAACAGCCACGAGTCCTCGGGCAACGGAACACACGCAGCGCAGCGCCCGAAACTGCAGACGATTGCGAGCTCGCGCGCCGGTAGCAAAAGGGGAAGCCGGGGCGCGAGCCCGCGGGCGACCCAGGAGAGCCTGATGCCGGCCACGGGGCCAGCTACGAGCATCCCCGTGGCGCCTGTGGCGTCAGCGGCAGCATAGGCGGCCGGGGTGGCATCCAAATATCACCAGGCGACGAAATGCTGGCATGCAGCCATGAGTTCGGATTCTGGTTTCTACTTTCGCCAGTGTGCTGGAGCATCAAAAGCGAGGGCAAGCGAGGGCTTCCCATGTTGTCTTTTTTCCACACCTGATTTGGGATTTTCGGGCTTCTTCTTTTTTCTCTTTTTTCTGGATTTGGGGCGTACAAGGAAGCATTCGGCGTGGCGTCCGGCGGGCAAGCATTTGGGACCAGCATCCAACGAGCATTGGCTTTCCGAACGTGGATGCACGCGCAATCATTAGCACTGTTATTTAGTGTACACACGAGCATTCCCTTACCAGCCACCACGGCGGTACGGAGAATTGACAATTTCCCACCTGCCGATTCGACTTTTGGCAAAGCGTCCTGGACGTTGCCGTTGTGACGAGATCCCCTGGCCGACCAGTCGTTTGTTATGGTTAAGCTTGGACGGGAAGGGCAAAACTAAGCCAGAGCCAAGGCCGTTTTGGCCCTTTGCTTTTTCGGCTTTCTTTTTCCTCTGTTGACAGGCTACCCACGCGAGTTCCTCCCATGGCTTCCCTACCCCAGGATCTGTTTCCCGTGCGTAACCATCTCGTGAAGCCACTGCTCCCCCACTCACCTTGCCAACCCAACCAACCTCTCCTCCTCGGCCCCGTAGCATCATCACATCGGCGCCATTCTGGTTTCCGTTCGAGAAACGCCTGATGGACCACCTCTTCCTCGAGCCCCTCTCTTCATCCCCGCACCCGGTCCCCCCCCCCCCCCCCCCCCCAAAAGAATTGGGGGCCCAGCATCGACATGGGATCCATTGACGGTCGAGTGGGGGAAACTGGGCATGAGTGGAAGGGGGGGGGGGTTGTTCAGTAGTCAGGTAGTGGGAGGAGAAGAAGAAGAAGAAGAAGGGGGGGGGGGCAGAAAAAGACGCACTCGGCGTCATCTATCGGTCGAACCGTCGACGATAGACTCTTGACGGCGGGTGGACCGTTGAGGAAGCCAGCAGACGGACGGGGACGCTGGGAGGGGCCGGGACGGCATCCCGGCAAGCGCCCTCCTTTCCCCGTACGACCTTGGATCGAGGACGCATGCTACGTATAGGAGCCCCGTGGCCGGGTCCAGCACGTCCCGTACCCACGGTGCGCCGAACCCCGCCCAGGGCCTATAAGTGCGCATGACAAAAACCACCACCACCGCCTCGGGCGCCGCCCCCCCCCAGGACGCTTCGTCGGCCTTCGCGCCGCAGTGGCCCCTTCCATCCATCCGTGGGAGCCCGGTGATGCCGGTAGGATGTTCGGGGCGGATCGGGGGGGGGGTTGCACAACCCCCAAGCCATGGAAGCGCAACCGGCAAAGCCTCCCCCCCTCTCCCCTGGTGTTTCCAGACGGCCGGGCATTCCCATTCGTTCCCAGGAAAGCCTCTTATGTAGCTAGCCCCGTGAAAAAAACGCAAGCGAGCCAGCGCTAATGCGCCGGGGCCCGTCGGAAGGAAGGGGGGGCTGCAGAGCCGCGCTGGCAGCCCGACAGGCAGGGCGGGGGAACCGACAAGCTGACTTCGCTAGTGCGGATGATGCGAGGTGGTGGTGATGGCGATGGGCATGCAGGGGGGGGGGGGGGGGGGGGGGGCCGAGAGGCTCATGACAGAGCTACCATGTTCCCGTATGCCGGAGTCCCTCTTCCCTCCTCCTCCTCCCAAGCCCGGCTGCCGCTCGTGCCACTTGTCCCAGGACTGCGAGCCGCATCTGGCACTGATAGCACCGTCTATGCAGGCCGGCAGGCTATCCCCGCGGTATACATAGAGTGCATACTAGCGCGAGGGGGGGCAGAGGAGATGCCCTAGTTGCTCTACAATGTCCTGGGCTGGCTGAGGCGTTTTTTTTGGCCCCCCACTCGACTGGCTACGTAGGGGCGCCGTCCACACGAGCACAAGGCCACGACACCATGACAAGGAACGGAGGGAAGCCTTGGGGGAAAAAGCAGTGTATTGGTTCGATCATCTATTTTACTTGCAAATGCCGTTTTCACGTCCATATCGCAAGTCGTCTGACGTGACAACCTCCATCTTCCTTGCTCCCTTGCGAGGGAAGCTCGTCATCTCAATCTCTTTCCGCTGTTAATCAAAGCTAGCTTTTCGCTTTCCCTCTCACGTGCCGCGTAACGAAATGAAAGTGCCCGATACAGCACTCCGATGTGCGAGCCCGGTATGGCTCCTCATACGTACGTGGGTAGACAAGGCAACCTCGCAAGCCACTTGAAAGAAAACGACCCAATGCCGCCTGGGCAGCCCTCTAAAGGCCCGTGTTTCCATGGGCTCAGGAACTGCCCGACGTTGCGCTCATGAGAGCCAGGGCCCGATGCTGGTATACAATGCAAAACGAAGCGCGACGCCACCTCCTGGAGCCCCTGGAGGGCCCAACTCCAGTCTCGAATCCGATATCAAGTCCGTGCCGAGTGCTTTCCGCCACCACTGTCTATCAAAGACGACACGCAGAGCAATGCCCAAGGCAAGTGGCTAGTGTACAATGGCCCCGGGGAGAAAGATGAAGGAGGTTGGGGCCAACGCCACGGACCCGGGAGCGAGGCGCGAGGGAGACCTGATCACCTCACGGCTTGGACCAGTCGAGAAGTGCTTCCGTGCGAGCGATACTCTCATACCTCCCACTCCTCCTCGACCTCGCTCTCGTCGTTGGCGGTCTCGTCGGGGGTAAGAGCGGCGAAAGAAGAGTTGCTGGTCAGGAGCGGCTTGGACTGTTTACCGTTGGCGGGGGCCTGGGCCGCGGCAGCAGAGGCCGAAGTCGAGACGCCGTTCTCAGCAGGCGTTGAGGCGGCCGGGCTGTCAGCGACGGGCTGCTTGCTCTTCTTCTTCTTGCTGGTGACCTCGTTCCAGGCCTCCTCGTCCTGAATCATCTTCAGCTGCTCCTCCTCGGAAGGCATCGACGACATCCAGGTGCCCGAGGTCTGCTTAGCAGGGGCGGCGGCGGCAGCAGGCTTAGGGGCGGCGGGGGCGGGCTTCTGCTCGTACGTGTCGAGGGGCTGGACCGTGGCCGGGGCATCGCCGTTCGTGGGCTTAGGGTTCCAGGCGTTATCCTTGTTGGCAGCCATGAAAGCAGAGCCGTCCTTGGCAGCACGACCCTCGGCGATGCGGGACTGGCGTCTCTGAGCCTCCTCGAGCTTCTTGCGCTCCAGCTCATCCTGAGCTCGCTGGGCCTTGGCAGCCTCGGCCTTCTTGCGGTTCTGGCGCTGCTTCTTGGTCTCAACAACCTCAAGCTTCTTCTCCTTCTTCTGCTTCTGCTTAACGGCATCCGTGTCGGTCAGGCGGAGAACAGAAGGGCCAGGAGCAGTCTGCTCAAGCATGTCGGAGACATCGCGGCCATCAGCGGCAGGAACAACGGGAGAGTTGGCTTCAGAGAGGTCATCATCGGCATCACCGGTGGTCGAAGAAGGAGTGGACGTCTTGGTCTGGACCTGGGCGGCATCAATCTCGCGAGCGCGAGACTGCTTGATCGATTTCTGGCGCTTGTCGTCCTTCTTGGCCGCTTCGAACTTGGTGCCGGACTTGGCAGTAGCATATTGACGGGCAAACTCATTGTTCAGGGCCTTGTCGGCAGCAGCCTCGGCCTCAGGATCATACTTGACGGCGGAGGTGGCAGCGGGGGTGTCGGCGGTAGGGGCAGCGGGCTTGGGCTTGGGCTTCAGGGCCTTTTCGGCCTTCTTCTTGGTGGCGGTAGCAGCAGAGGCGACGTTTTTCTCGTAGTCGGTCGTCTGCTTGCCTGATTGAGCCGAGGCCTTGGCAGCAGCCGGCTTGCGCGTGTTCTGCTGGGAGTGCCAGTAGATATAGCCGCCGACGGTCAGGATGGCGGCCCATCCACCGATGGTGGTCAAATACGAGGGGTCCATATTGGCGTGGCGTGTCTGGGGTGGGCAGCCAAGTCAAGTTCGGGGCAAGAGGCGCCCGAGGTAAGGGTTGACTGTCGCACAGGCAGTCGAGGGCGGGCAGCTGCGTTGGTGAGTCGGCGCAGTAGCGACAGCAGCAGCTCGGGCCTGTGATATCGTGTTCTCCTGGGGGCGTGAGGGTATAGCGAGGCACGACCGATGGACGGCGCGATTAACGTGGCGATGCAGTGCAATGCTGCGTTGGCGAGAGAGGATGCGCAAGGCTCAGCTGCCAATGGCTTGTGGTCGAGCTGGGCTCAAGGGAAGTAATGCATGGGGATGGGGTGCAGAACGGTGATGGAGGAGGTGGAATGGGGACCAACCTGCCCGGTCCAGTCAGTCACCAGAGGAGTAAGAAAAAAAAGAGGGAAGCAGTGTTGGGGAAGGGGGGGGGGTTCCTGGGGAAAACAGGACGGTGGCTTGATGGGCAGTCTGGTGCAACTGAGGAATCAATGAAACTGGACGGAGCTGGAGGTCTGGAAAGTAAAGGCTTGGCATCAATTGGGACACATTTCAGTAGAGGCCTCGTGTGGAGATGGGCAAGCTATCTGGACGGGATGGGCTCAAATCTGCCTGTCGACAGTGGACAATTGACCAGCACAAATGGCCGGGGCCCCACTATGGCTCCTTCTGGAGGGTTTCGATTGTCAGCCCAGCTGCTGGGGCAAGTGGTGGCGTTGCCAGTGTCCATCCATCCTTCCATCCATGGGGCTACGATGTATCCCACCAAACAGTCCGCCTGGCGCCCCTTGCACCTGGAGACATGGCCCGATCACCCATTGTCCCCCCCCCCCCCCCCCCCGGGGATACCTACCTGCTAAGACTATGGATGCAAATCGAGGGGAGGAGGTTAGGTACCTCCTCCCGTCATCACTGACCCAGACAGCACCAGCCTGATTCAGATGGTCCATCCTTATATCGGCCTGTCTTATTTTCCCTGTCAGCCCGCTGGGGGCAGAGCTGCCCTGCCGGCAGGACAGCCGCCGTCTGATGAGTCGGTACCCAAGTACACAGTACTTCGCAGCAGCCCTGTGGTCCCTTAGGTAAGTCTCTATCTCGGCGCCGGGGCTTGCCTGGGCTACCACCACTTGGGCAAGTTACATCCATTCGTGGATGATTACGTGGCATTGTTGGTGGTTCAGGGCCCAAACTTGCTCTGCCGGCGCTTACCTGAGTGCTGCTCCTTTTGAAGCAAGAGGGCAGATGGGACAGATGGGTTGCCAAAGACCAAAGACTAGGAGGTACTCTAAGTACATACCTACATGTATCTCTTAAGTAAGTACTTATCCACATAGAGAGACACCTGGAACTTGTTCCATGGCCAGGCTGCACCCAAGATCAACCAAGTGCCCATCATTCTATGCCCATCGACCACGCAGCCCGCAAATTACCCCCTTGCCAATCTCGCAGAGTTGGAGAAGGGGTCTGAGGATACGTGAGCGTGGGCTGTGGGGACATCGGAAAATATTGGGAACGATGCTCTCTCCCCCAGCATCGGGGCTCTGCCGCCAGTGCCAGCTCCAGCATGTGGATGCCGCATGGGAAGCGACCGATGCGATGCGCAGCGGGCCGGCCACGGGAATTGATGCTTTTGCCTCCGGCTCGAGGGGCCAACCCAGTTCTTACCGGTTCCTGTCGTGCTACGTACAGCCAGCTCCGTATGCCGTGCACCGGCCAGGTTCCTCGCCGACGGGAGACACCACGGGGGCGGAGAAGCATCCTGGACGTATATTCCGACATTGCATGCATGCATCGGCCTCCGCTGGCCTCCGCTTGCCTCCGCTGGCCTCCGCTTGCCTCCGCTGCAGGTTGCGAACAATCGAGGGGCTTCTTCTCTACGACCGGCCGGATCCAATTAGGAGGTAGGTGCCTGCTTTCTTCACCACACCACTGACCCTATACCAACAACCTGCCTCTTCCGGGGACAGCGCCGAAGAGAAGGGGGGGGCGGGGGGAGGGGCTGGCCCTACACGATGTTCGCATGTACACGAACGCTGGACCAATGGCAGCGGCAGCCACGGCCGGTCCTCGACGGCATCCTGACAGCCTGTGCCGGCTTTCGCCTGTGGCCACACCCGGTGGAGCCTGGGTAGGGCCGGCTGACTTATCGGCAGGCGGAGTTAGCCAGCGATGAAGAGGAGCTACTGACGAAGAATCCGTGCCGGCCGGCTGAACTTTTGAAGGCTGCTGAGCCAGTCTCACTCCCCCTTCGTCTTGCTGCTTCCGAACGACACCGCCGCGAAGCAATTATACATAGTCTATTCAGGGTCACGCATACACACTTTCCATTCGCAGCCCCGTCGTCACGTTGGAACTTCTTGAAAACCACCACGACCATGGCACCCAAGAACAGAATCATCTTCGACACCGACCCCGGTACTGCCCTACAGCCCAACACCCTCCTCATGGCCCGTGGCTCCTCTTGGGGAGCAGACAAAAGAGAAGACTGACGCGATACGTAGGTGTCGATGACATGATTGCCATGCTTCTGGCCCTGTCATCGTCCCCCGAGGAGCTCGAGGTCGTCATGCTGAGCGTCACCTACGGCAACGTCAACCTGAGGAGCTGTCTCAAGAACGTCATGGGCATGTTCCACGTGCTGGACAAGGAGATGGAGTGGCGCAAGGCCCAGGGCAGGCCGCTTGGCTTCGACGCTCTGCGCGCCTATAAGCCCATTGTGGCCATTGGCCCCGAGCACGCCCTGGAGGATGAGATTCTGATGGAAGATGGCTTCCGTAAGGCTGCGCGTCCAACCCCCCTTGGCGTAAGGATTGGAACTGACTAGCGACGGACTAGATGGCTCGGACGGCTTGCACGGCGTGCACGAGGCTGTAAGAGCCCTCCTCCTTTTTTGACCCCCCCCCCCCCCTCTGGGTAGACGGGGAAGCTGACAGTGCTGCGTAGCACCCCCATCTGAGCCCCGCCGACACCTGGAAGTCTCTCTTCGATGAGGAATATACAGGCGATAAAGAGGACGCCTCCTTTTACTCCTACTTCACGCCGTCCAAGCTGCCCGCGCACAAGGAGATCCTCCGGATCCTGCGGGAGGAGCCTGCCGGCACCATCTCCATCTGTGCTGTAGGCCCCCTGACCAACATGGCCATGGCCGCTGCCGAGGACCCCGAGACCTTCCTCCGCGTTAAGGAGCTAGTGGTCATGGGCGGTGCTATCGACTGCCCGGGCAACATCACGCCCAAGGCCGAATTCAACACGTACGCGGATGCCATCGCCTCGGCGCGCGTCTTCGCCCTGACCTCTGCCGTGCCGGCGTCCACCATGCCCGTGGTCCCCCAGACAATCGCGCGGTTGCCGGCCTACCCCGAGAACCTGTCCAAGCGGCTGAACCTCACCCTCTGCCCTCTGGACATCACCACGCCCCACCAACTGCACAAGGCGCAGTTCCTCGAGGTCATCACGGGCCATGTGGAGAAGGGCAGCCCGCTGGCTACCTGGGTCAACACTATGATGGGTGGTGTTTTCCGTCAAATCGAAAAGATTACGGACGGGGACGTGAACGAGGGTTTGTCGCTCCACGACCCCCTCACGGTCTGGTACATGCAGACACACGACCATCCCGGCTGGAAGCTGTGCCCGGACGGACCCGAGGACATTCGCATTGAGACGTCGGGCCAGTGGACCCACGGCATGCACATCGTGGACCGCCGCGGCCGCCAGAGGGCGACAGAAAGCCTGGGCGAGGTGCCAGGGGACGATTTTGGCTGGCAGAGCGCAACGAGGGGCAACCGGGTCAACAGGCTGGTCGAGAGCCCCGGCGCGGACACGTTTGGGGCCTTCTTCCTCGGTAAAATCTTTGGATAGGTTGGCTAGGCAGAGCAAGCAGGCGGGGCCGGGGTAGGTCGCTGGCAGTGACATGACTGGGGCAGGACGGGAGCGGCGGCGGCGGCCGTGTCAGCGAGACGCAGTATTATTGGTATCATTAGGCAGAGCGTACCCCGTCCAAACTCAAAGATCCCGTCCCCCTAACGCCGCCCCAGTATGTAAATTTTGGACCCGGTGGTGATTGGTGTGGTGTGTTGCGTCTAGGCCAGGCCCATGGTCTTGGTCATCTCTGTTACCCGACCTCTAGACTGCGCTATCCTACCCGCCATGTGCGGCCCCGCCTAGATGTGCTTGATACCCCCAATGGTCGAGCCCTTGACTTCTTGCCAGTTGATGCTGTCGTCGAGCTGTTCGTCGACGAGTCCCACGGTGCAGACGTTGTCGCCCCGCACAATGTACAGGCCCAGGGGGACCTCGGCCGACGGTTCGAGATCGTCGGGCGTGCGGATGACGCGCTCCAGCGTGTTGGACAGGACCTGGGCCGGTGGGGCCTTGCGTCAGTCTTTCTTGCCTGCAGCCGAGACGAAAGCCGGGCGAGCGCGCCTGGGGGGACGAGGGCAGGCGCGGATGGGGAGCTCACCAGATTGGTCTGGTTATCGTAGCTGGCAAGGTTGCCCACCAGAATGCGCGAGTCGGCCGTTACCACCAACACCTTCTCTATCCAGCTGCCATGTCAGAAGCCGGCAAGGTAAGCTCAGGGAAGGTAAGGCGTAGATGGGTGGGTGTGGGAGGGGGGGGGAGCGGGAGGCCGAGGGCGTACTGTTCGAGTAGCTCGCCAGCGACATGGCGGCGACGACACGGGACGACGGGGATGCCAGAGGGTTTCAGGTCGAATCGGATCCGGGGTGGGCGGGCGGGCGGGCGCGGACACCAAGTGGAATGAAAGATGACGGGCGGAGGGAAAGGTGTCGACGGTGGTGCGGCCGAAAATTGACAAGGCTAGCTTTCCAAATTGGACGGGGCCGCGACGAGATCCATGGCGATGCTCGCGAGCGCAAGCTTGCGCCTAGTGGAGCCGATCCTAGCCTTGTCGCCGGCGGTCCAGTCCAAGCGGGCAGAGGAACGAAGGACCCCTGGGAGGGTCGTTCTTTCGAGGCTGGGGCGCCACGGCTGCCACGCTGTGGCTCGAGCTCCTTCTCCTCGGAGGCCGCCACACGCAACCCTCCTTCCCATACCAATCCAGCGGACTTGTTTATGCAAAGTCGGCAGATAGGTGCTTACATGACTAGGCAAGTAGGAACCAAGTAAGAGGCAGAGATACGAATAGGGAGCATGCCCGCCAAACCCGGATGGCCAGATGCCCGCAAGACAGCGAGCTTCCTGTCCGTCTGCTACACGTCCTGCGTCATTCTTCAACATGCGGTGGGAATTGCGATCGGCCCGCTGCACTGGGCGGAAGCATGCATTCCACGCCGGGACACCGCTTTTGCACCTCCCGCTAGCCGTGGGCTAGCATGCCATCTCGTATCCGTACGTTCCTGGCTACCTCTTCACAGACGCGGAGCCTAAGAGGCACCTTGTGCCTGACTGCGCCTGTCTGCTTCTTTCCCAGCTACCTGGCCAGGCGCCGCTTGTGGGGACTCGGCGCCTGGAGGGAAGTAGATGGGCGGCAGGATGGATACAGCATCCCATGTTCCTCGCCCACCCGGGCTGTCTGTGCCTCTTTGTGCGCCCCAGCAGGCCAAGGGAAGCCAGTTCGCGCGCGGGGCCGCCGTTCCGCCCCTCGAGGTTGTCAGGCACCGCTTCGTTCGTTCGTATCGCCACAGCCCCCCCGCGCGCGCGCGCAGGGGAAGGGCGGGCCAGGCTCTTTGGCTGGCTGAGCGGCGTCGCGCATCGTCCGGTCTATCCATTCCTCACCCTGGCGCATCGCCCCGGGTGTCTCATGCCAAAGGTGTTCTGTCGGCTGAGGCCGCCCGGGGCGAGGGGAGGATGACCACTCGGATGGGCACGAGTGCAAGTGTCCCCTTTTCTTTCCCGCCAGGCGCCGTTCGGGGCCAGAGGGGAAACGGCTGGCCAATGAGGCCGATCCGAGCCAACCCGTTGCTGGTTTCGGCTCGAGTCGTGTTTCATGAGCCAGCTGGTCGGCGCCGCCCGTCGCCGTCATTGGCGGCTAGAAAGCTTGTCTCTTTCTCCCCACACAGCCGCTCCAGCTGCGCCTGACGAGTCGCTCGCTAAGGCCCACCCGCCTCTGCTGCATTTCCTTCACAGGCCCTCTTCTCGGCCCCTCGGGCCCCTGCTCAACGATCGCCCCCGGGCGCAGGGGGGGCGATGAATAAGTCATGTCGGTACGGGGCCCCGACTGCCTATGATGAGTAAGGCCAGGAAAGGCGGGCGTAGGGGCGACTGCTTGACCGGCATGATCCGGATCCCGCGCCAGAGGCCTCATTTCCTCGTACAAAAAGGCGGCTCGATCCTCTGGGCTTTATTTTCTTCCATCATCGTGTTGCTTTCTCCTCCCGTACACTGCCCTACCGACCTGCTGCCGCTCTTTTGGTCCTCAGGTCTACCCGCCATTCAGAACCCGCCGGTTTCGTCTCTTGTGCGACGACGACCATCTATTTTCGGACCTTCCTTGTTTCCTCTCGGTCTTGGGTGACCTCGACTGGTGCTATATAAGTCCAGTGCCGCGCCTCTCATTCCGCCGCACAAACAAACGGCAGCGCCGCCACCACTTCACGCCGACATCGTTTGATACGATATCTCGTTGTGCCTCCCTTTCTTCCTGCAGGGCAGCAAAACCCGCCGACTCCTGTCGCCAACATGCAGTTCTCCGTCGCCGTCTCGTTCCTCTTGGCCGGTCTGGCCGTGGCCGCGCCCGCCAGGAAACCCTGCAAGAAGTCGACCGAGGCCCAGGCCCCGACGGGCGCCGGTTTTTATACGGCCGACATCATCCTCAAGGTGGCTCCCAGCTCCAGCAGCTGCTCCGACACCGCCACGTGCCGCACCGCCGCCCAGGTGGCGCCGCTCATGAACGACGCCGCGGCCCGTTACAGCTTGACCAAGGGCCAGGCCGCCGGTGTCCTGGCCCTCGAGGCCTTCGAGTCGGTCGAATTCAAGTACAAGCAAAACATCAGCCCCGGCCGTCCGGGCCAGGGCACGGCCAACATGCAGATGTACAACTTCAACTTGAAGTACGCCCAGTCCATCGACGACCTCAAGCAGAAGGCCGCTGCCTTCAGCGCGAGCTCGAGCGACGCCCAGAAGAACGAGCTCCTGGCGCTCGTCACCGACGACCAGTACAACTTCGGCTCGGGCCCGTGGTTCCTCACCACCCAGTGCGGCGCCGACGTCCAGGCCGCCCTGTCCTCGGGCAGTGACGCGGGCTTCCAGAAATACATGCAGTGCGTTGGCGTCTCGGCCGACGGTGACCGCCTGGTGAAGTGGCAGGCGGCCAAGACGGCCCTGGGCCTCTGAAAAGCAGGGGAGAGCCACATGCCTACCCGTTGATATTGTACTAGGGGGAGGAGAAGGAGCAGCGGCAGCGAGAGCGACCTCTTTGTGCTTTTCATGTATATAGCTTGGCCCGCCTTTTGGCACGACGCAACACGATATCCACTTGGCTATCCTTCCACACAAGGGATTCGGGCATCGCGCCGTGCCCTTGACTGCCGAATTCGCTCGTCAGACACGTGACGCCGTGGAAATTCCCCGCTCCCCTTGTCCTGTTTACCTCCGTTGGTCGCCAAACCTCCATCATCCTTCCTCGCTGCGTCTCGCGCTCGTAGGGTATATAGCCATCGTGCACCAGACGCCTTACCGCCACGAGCTCGACACCGTCGCGGCTGTCGCGCACGACGCGGGCGCCGTGTACACGCGGTTGGGGTTGGCCTCCCACGTGACGGCGCCGCCGGCGCTGACCTTGACGAACTTGTACTGCAGGGCGGCGCCGGGCGCGAGCGACACCGTCGCCGACCACAGCGGGTCGGCGGCGCTGTACCGCGACGCGTCAAGACGGACGGCGCGGTCCGGGTTCCAGTTTCCGAGGGCCGTCGTGTTGCCCGTTCTGTTGGGCGCGAGGTGTCAGCCGGGGGATGGGTCGTGCCAAAGGGGGGGGGGAGAGCGGGTTACTACATCTTGATCGTCTCGCCCACGCTCGTCGTCACTCGCTGTTCAAACGTCACAGCCACGGATGTGGCCGGTGTGCACGAGGCTGTGGGCTCTAGGGCAGGCGCTTTGGGGTCAGCCCAGCATTGCCTGTGGTTGGGGGGAGGGGGGGGGGGGACATACGCGTAGGGGTGTTCACGACCGAAGACGGCCCGCTCGGCGGGTTGACTATCAATAGTGTCAGTATAACGACCCCGACCCCGACCCCGACCCCCTTTCATTGAAAGACGGGCGAGCGAAAGGAGAGTGGAAAGAGGGACCGGGGGGGGGGGGAAAGGCCACTCACCCGTCTCGTCCGAGCAGATCCTGCTGCCTTCCAAGCCGGCCGCTGGGTACAGTACGACCGGGGCGCTGCCGACCTGTATGGTCAGGGAGCCGCTTCCGCCATCGGCCGTGTAGGACTGGCAGGAGAGTGCGTCGACGTATGCCTGGCCGGGGGCCGCGCCCGTACCGCTGGCGGGCAGGGCGATGGAGCCCGCGGTGCCGCCGGTCCCGGCGTTGGTGAAGAGGCTCTGCCGTCAAGAGTCAGTGGTTTTCGGAAACAGGGATTCGTGGGGCGTTTTCCCGGAGCACTCTCAGGCCGGCTGGTTTGAAAAAGGGGGGAGGTAGCCAGGGGGCAGGTTCGTGCTGGAAAAGCCATGAAGACCAGTGGCTGCTTACAACGACAGCGCCTTTGCGCACAGCGAGGATGTGGTCCGCTTGCTGGATAGGGTACGCCTGATAGGAGGTGTAGGCGCTGCCCTCGGCGGCGATGGCATGCGCGCGCAACCCGTTGACGGCCTGGATGTGCTCGTACAGCTCGGCCGTCGTGTCGTAGCGCGACGGCCACAGGGCCTCGCGGTTCGCCGGGTCGTCGCCCCCTGAAAAATGCTGCTCTTGCCCCTGGTAAACGATGGGGATGCCGTCCATGAGCAGAGTGAAAGCGATAGCCTGGGTTGGGGGTCAGTAAATAGGGGGAACCTGCCTGCCCGCGGCATCGATAAGGCCGAATGCCCCGGGACTGGAAAGCCGGGTACCTTACATTTTTCGCAAGTGCCTAGTGGCATCCATGGGTAAGAGGAATCCATGTGTGCGGGAACGGAAGACAGGGAAGCACATACCATATCCCCAGTCAGTGAAGGAAACCGCTTTTGATCGTGGTTCTCCAGGAATGAGCCCAGCAGGGTGGTGTTGACTTGACAGGCCATCAGCTGGCCGGACGAGTAGCAGTACCTGGTGAGTTCCAGACGTACCTGTATCCTTCATCGTGTTGATTCCATTGTACAACTCAGTCATGGTGGCCGACGTGGACTGGAAGGCTCGCGTGGCATAGTAGAAGCTGGTGCACAAGCGTCAACAAACCATGCATCTTGCATGGTTTTGGGTGAATACTTACATCGGATAGTTCATGAGGCCCGTCATGTGCTTTTGCCAGTCGGGGTAAATGGCCGGGTCACCATCTAGGACCTATACACATATTCAGCTCGAGCCTCCTGAGCGGTGGCCGTCCTGTCAGGGGCCAATGGGTCAGCGGGAAGTCATACTTCGCCCACATTATAGACGCCCGAGGCAGCCTCGAAATTGGGCCAAAAGCTCTTCTCGACATGCTTGACACTGTCGACCCGCAGCCCGTCGATCGAGTAGTTGGACACGAGGTCCTGGATCCACCGATTCCAGACGTCGCGGACGTTGGCATCCTCGGTCCGGAGATCTGGAAGGCTGACCTGGTTGTCGCCCTGCCAGCATGTCACGACCGAGTTCTGATCGCTGTAGTCAATAGGGCAGTAGCTGTGGTAGTAGGACGCCGAGTTGAAGGGAGTGTAGATGCCGTAGTCGACACAGGTGCCGCAACCGTTGTAGCCCATGTGGTTTGTGACCACGTCCACCATCAAGTACTGTTATCACCATTGGTCAGAACTCTAGGTACCCTTCAGCTAAGTGTGCGCCGCTCTTTAACACTTACCATCCCACGGGAGTGCAAAGCGGCAGAGAGGTCGCGCAAGTCCTGCGCTGTCCCGTAGTGAGGGTTCAGTGCGTAGATATCCTGCGCCCAGTATCCATGGTACGCATCCCTGGCGAATGTCGCGTCAGCGCATACCAGAGCCTGGTCGGCATGCGTCTCGATACTGGTCTGCCAGGGAAACACTTACCCGTACGCTGTATAGCCCTCAATGTTCTGGACGACGGGCGAGATCCATACCTGTGGGCGCCGCGTCAGTCCGCCAGGCTCAATCCCTCACAGGGGGGGGGGAGGGGGCAAGAATACGCACAGCAGTGAATCCCATGCCTTGGATGTAGTCCAAGTGGTCAACCAAGCCCCGCCAAGTGCCGCCACAGTAGTTTCTAGCACCACAAGGCGCCGATGTAGAGCCATCAGTTCGGGCGAATCGATCAGTCAGGACCTGGTAGACGGACTGCCTCATCCACCCTTCCGGGCTGAGGGCCCCGACTCCGAAAATTGCTCCGGCAAGGCATGTCAGAAGCGCGGAAAACTTCATACTGGGGAGGGGGGGGGATGAAGATGAACAGGATGTTTTTCCGTATTCTTAGCCAGCAGAAACAAAGGCTATTGGGTTTGCGACCTAGAAGTACTGAGACCTGGAGACTATCAAATGCTGGTCTGTATAGAGACAACGGCTGTTATATAAGTCTTCTATCACGTGGCCAAAACGTGTTGGATCCCGGTACTTTTCTGTAAAGCGTGAGCCGAGGACAAGAGTTGTCTCCCTTGCGCTACATCCCGCGCTGAAGGAGGGCCTGGTGACACGATGTCGGGCCTATTCGCGAGCTCGCGGGCCAGGGTGTCGGAGTTGAACGGCGGAAGAGCGGCGGGAAGCGCGGGAACGACGGATGCCGAAGACGATCTTGGTGGTCTTGTTATGGCCCCGTCCCTTGGCGAGACGGTGATGAGGCAGAGAATCCAGCCGACAGGTGCGCTGAGTCTTTCCCTTCCCGGAGAATACGTGCTATGCCGCGGCACACGACAGGTCCCAGACAGGCATCTTGGCCGTCATGGATCTTCAACAGGGCTTCGAGGCCCCCTGGCAATCCCGGCATGACGCGCTACAACCCCGCTACTTCTTGTGTACCCCACACACGACCCCTGTCCGGCGGGCAGGTATCGCGGAGTTGGGCACCGGGTAAGGGTCGCGGAGCCGTCGGCACGTCCAATCGAGGAGAAGGGCCGAATGCCTTCTACTTCTCCTTCACAGGTGAGCCAGCAGGGTGCAGACAAGGCTGCTTCCTTTCTGGGTAATGAATCCTCGTGAATCGCCATCCCTCTCCCGACGTGAGGCTCGGCTGCATTTCTTCCACTTCCCTCTCGCCAGCCCATCCGAATGCATGCGCAGCCGCATCCGGGGAGACTAGCGATCTCGATCATGGACATTTGCTCAGCCACGGTCGGACGAACGAAGGGCACTTGACCGCGAGGATGGCAGAGACTTTACGGTCGGCTGTTCCGATTGGAAAGTTTCCGCCACCCATCCACCCATCCTTCACTGGATGCTGGCCATGGCGAAGGCCAAATCTACACATACCCGCCGTCCTGTAGCGATCACCACCAAAAGAACGGCTAGAGGCCTGCTTGTGAGAAGTGGTGTTGCATTCGGGATGAATGTTGCCCGCGCATTCCTCCCGTTCCGTTCGGTCAGCAAGAGCCGAAATTATATAACAATCATTCCACCCAGTCATTATACCCCGTGGGAGTGCTGTGAAGCGATTCCCTTGTTGCGCGTGACATTCGCAGCCAACCACTATGTTGACTTTCCTGTACTTGGCGTGTCTGTGGCCATGAATGGGTACGACCCGCTAGATGACGAACCCGTTTGAGACTGCTGCTCGTTGGAATTTCCGAAAAGCCCAAATGTCGTCTGCTCCGGACCCCAGCTTGCGTTCTGTGTGTAGTTCTCGAATGTTGCCTGTGATATGTTAGCCTTGGAAATTCTTCATCGCGCTACGGTTGGCGTACCCAGTCAAAGTTCTGATCGAGAGCCATGTCATTGTTGAGCATCGAAAAGGGAGACGCCACTGGGTTCATGCTGCCCATAAAGTCACCAGAGAAGTCAGGTGTCAGTCCGCTCACTGGGCCCATGTCAAAAGGCGCGTACGTGGTGCCGCTGAGGGGCTGGTAGTTGGGCGTCATGCCCGTCGACATCATGCCTAACGTCATAGCAGCCGAATGCTCCGGTTGCATGTCGCCCGTGCCAAAGTTGCCAAAGAGGTCTTCGGGCTTCACTACATCAACCGCACCTGCGGCCGGCACTGGCTCCTGGATCTTAGCGAGCATGATTTCGAGGATGTTGGATGCTTTGTAAGCCTCCATCGATGTGCCCTTAAGCGACTTCCAGATATCCGTGACGCTGTGCAGAAGAGCTACCATTTCCACGCGCTGCTCTGGTGTCCAAAAGAACATCGATTGCGAATTCTGGCGCTCGCCCGAAGCCGCAGTTCGGTTGTCGTGGTGAAGATCGAGGACCACCAGCATGGTAGGTAGCAGTGTGTCTTTGATTGTGGACTGGAAGAACCACTGCATATTACGCAGCCTTCCAGTCGGCATACACTCTTCGTGGATCGTTTTCAGGTTCCTAAGCGTTTCCAATGACGCCTCCATAACACTTCGGCGGGAGTGGGCGTAGCGGGGGTTCTGTCTGGCCCGCTGCGAGTGTTTCCTGTGGAGCGTACACATGATCTTCTGGTACAACAAGTTCATATTGAACCTCGCGATGATTAGCTTGACTGGGTCGTGTGACGACTCGAGGGGCTGCATCTTCAGATGTGGCGGAAACTCGTTGTAGATATCCCGAAGCTTTTGGTCGTGTAATATGATCTCTTCATATGTCGGAGGTTTTCCGACTCTAGTGACGGCCTGTATTATATTGCCGAACTCGTTCTGGAGTCTAGCCTTGGCAATCATGTAGGCAGTAGGCGTTGGCTCCGTGAGAGGTCGCGGGGGCGGGAGCACTGTGGTGTCCGGACCGAATTCATCATCGAACAGGTTGTGTGGTAATTTCGTATCGGTCATATGGTCATTGATCATAGAGGGCAAGGAGACCTGGTAGGAGAACGTTATATCCGCCATACGGACCAAGGACCAGGTCCTCCGACGCATTTCCTGATTCTAGGTTAGTCTTGCATATGGCAGGAGAGAACTGCAAGGGGACGCTTACACCCTGGAAGGGAGATATGGAAGGAAACCACTCGGCATCTCGGTGGTAGCCCATCCGGAAAGCTACCCGCACAATCTGAGATATGATCAACCAGCATCCCACGTCTGCATCCCAGCGCGAAGACCACTCCCCAAACAGGTAATGTATCATGGTCTCCACGGTGTACTCCACGGGCTTGGTGTAGTCGGCCACGACCAAGCACTGGACGGTGCGCAAGCGGTACTCGGCAGCCAGCTCGAGAGATCTGTCCTTCCACTCGGCGGGCTCGTCGCCGACTTTGTGATATGACAGCATAGCAATGCAGAGCATCGAATACACCAAACCGACCCACATGATGGACGATTTGGTAGGGTCTTGCCAGTGGGCCTGTAGTTGTTTCTGGAAAGTTGGGCCGTGAACAAGGCTTACAGCCGAGTCGAGAGAGTTGAAGTAGCGTGCGACGAGCGTAGTGATGGCCGTCTTGGCTGGCAGCTCGGCGCGAAGTTCGGTCTCTGTCGCGGGAGGCGCCGAGAGGAGAAAGATGGGCGAGTCCCGTGCCTGTGCTGGTTTCGAGGATGTTATTTGCTGATAACTTTTCTCCATCTCTTTCTTATGCGAAGAATAGAAGTTCTTCACTTCCGAGATATCGGAAAGCAGCGTGTGCCAATGTTCCTGGCCAATGTACATGGACTTGCCCCGATCCGCGTCAACCTTGAGTACTCCCAGGGACGTCGCCAGGCCGTCGTCCACATCACTGTCCACATCCGCTTCATCCTGCATCAAAGCCTCATCGTCTTTTTCGAGTCGGGGGTCAGTGCTATCAGTTGCTGAAACCGATGACTTATGAGCTCTGCTTGTTGCCGCCGCCCCCGCGCTCACAGGCGAGGCTTCGATGTTGGCGCCGCCGTGCATCAGGCTCAGAACCAGCCCTTCCAGACGATCAATGCGGTTTTGCATGTCATCAGGAGTGGGGTTTGCCTCGGCATTGGCTTGGTGCTTCCTCCTGCTCGTAGGTGTCGCGTACGTGCATGATTGAGAATCGCCACGCTTCACACAGTTCTCACAGCTAGGAGTGCCTCGATTGCATTTCAGCCTAAGTATTTACCATTAGCAGGAAAGTACAAACACAGACAGTGAGTGACTGCCTGCTCGAAGCGGGGGAGTTTACTTTCGGGTGCGGCAGGGGAGGCAGCTTAGAGGCACGCGGTTTCGTCGCCTGATCACTCGATAGTGCTCTTCCGGGGAATGCCCCGAAGTGGAGGTTCCTGCGGATCGTGGCGTGGGAGTCATGATGCACGCACGCTGCTTTTTCTTCCCCCTCAAGTCGGCGGATGGTCCCCCAGGTTTTGAAACTGGCCGACGGGGTCCAAGTTCGACTGAGCGACGGCTGACGACAATCTATCGATGGCCACTGTGGGGTTTCCGCCCGGTGGCTCAAGGTAGGTACCCCTTCTCTGCGGTATGGTGACCGTCTCCCAACAGTGCAACGGCACCTTCTGCACTGGCGCGTATTCGACAAAGCTCGCTGGTATTCGGTGACGTACCAACGTTATGGCGAAGTAGGCAATTCCCACTGGAGCAGGCTGAAGGCTCAGGGAAGCAAACAATGGATGTTTGTGCGCGGTAAGGGTGATTCTGCGGCGCTGCGGCGCGTACGACAATGAGGCTCAGCCGACCGGACAGCGAAAGCACAGTTGGTCGGAAGATACAATGAGTTTGGCTGTGGTTTGCCTTGCTTGTATGAGACAGGGGAGCGGCCACGAGATAGGCACTTGGTTGGCAATAGAAGCGTACGATTCCAACGGGTGCTGGGCTTGGTCCGATAAGCGCATTCGATGTAGGAAGGGCCCGAAGGATGCGCCTCCTGCGTCGCCCGCTAGTTCCGGAAACACGTCCTCGCCAGCCCCGCGTTGCTGCAAGCGTGTACCCTGTTGCGAGTTGCGCCGCCCAGTGGCTGACTCGCAGGCCGACCCTGGAATGCGACGATGTTGCGGCTCGGACTGCGCAAGCAAGACCAGTCGGTACCAGGCTGGACGAAACAGTGGCTGGATTCCGGACCGGCAAGTATGGATCTCGCTTCTGTGATGGCCGTTCGTCCCATCGAACAGTCCCAGCACAAAGGAACCAACGGTTTGGCGGGCTTGGCGGGCAGCTCGTATGGGGAAAGACGGGAGGAGGTGTCGCGGCCGTGTCTGCAAAGGCTGGATAAACTCGTCGCTGGGGTGAGACCGTCCGGGCGGGTTTCTCAGGTAGTAGCCTACGAACTGCTAAGGCCGCGGTGGGAGTTGAAGTCGGGAAGATTCGAGGAGACGTGGGAAACGACACCACGCAAGCTAGGCCGAAGAATTCAGCGCAAGACATCTAACCAAAGCAAGTTACCTTGTCGGAGCCAGGGTTCGACAACGAGTGCCGCTGCAGGGTCGTCCAGTGGAATCCCTTGTGACGGCGCACTTCTAATGCCACGGGACACAGGCAGTGAGCAGACCTGCAGCGAGACCTGTCCCAGCAGCGAGAGTGGGGTGCTTACAGTATACCTATCTGGCCCGGTACATCCGATGTACTTAGCTCCATCGCGTAGTAGTAGGTGGGACGAAACACTTAGCCAGCCAGCCTCAATGTCGGCCTCTCTGTGCATGTACTCTACCAGGTAGGTATAGAATGGATTGCTTGCACGTGCTGTACGCATCGATTGGAGCCCGAAGTTCTTTGGATGGGTCGCTTGAAGCCTCTGAGTCATCAGGCAACGAGAATTGACGGCTTACATACCTCATGCCCCGGACTTTATTCTTATCTCCGTCTGCAGACGCGTCACTGAGCGACTCCCCATGATATCTTGCCCACTATTTGGAAACCCCACGCGGGCGGAGAGCGAGCTATAGTCAGGCGTTCGGGTATAACAGGCACCTCGAGCCTGCATCTGCCAGTGCTCGCCCATGCCAGAGCCGAGAGCCTTTCTACATACCTCGACCGGGTCGAGTGCCGGAGAGGGACGGGCAATCCCCACGCGAGCATCGACACCTCTGACCGGCCGCCGGCTCACTTTCCCTGCTCGTTCTTGCTCAGCTCGGCTGCTCGGACACCGGCATTCATTATGGCGGGTATTGGATACGCACTCTTTTCGTGATCTCCATCGGATGGACGGGCCCCCCGGCCAGTGGAACCTCGACGGGAGCGGCCCTGTTGCCGCGCGAAACGGTCAAACGGGGGCTCTGGCTCCCTGCCAAGCCTCGGCCAGTGAAGCCGACCGAGCGAGCCACGTTCTTGGGAGGAGAGAGGAGAAGAAGAAGAAGACGAAGAAGAAACTCTTGTTAGAGCCCCAAAAACGATCTGCCTACAACCGGTCATCACCATTTGCTTCCTGCCTGGCTTGGCAGGGATTTGCCTACCCGCAACTCCTCAGCTTCTGTGCAATAAGCGCATCTTTAATTGTCGTCTGCGCCGCCTTTCTCCATCAGCCACTGCTGGTCCTTCAGCCTCGGTGTTCTCGGGCGACCAACAAACAGCCCCAATAAGTCAGGAGTACGCCCCGCCCTGTTTCGTCTCATTCTTGGCATCCATCCAACCAGCTGCTCCCCAGTCGTGGTGAGCAGCCCACGCGACAGCCTTCTCAACATCATTCTCATCACCCTTCTTCTCCCCTCCTGTTTCCGCGATGCGATAGTTCCAGCTATCCTCGTCGTCGCGTGCCTTTTAACTTGCTGCAAGACAGTGTTCCCCTGCGACGCCATGCAGGCATGAGCGCCGATACTTAACGGTTCTAATCCTTGCTGATGTACTCGGTTTGACAACCCGTGACATCCTCCTTTCGTTCAGCGAACAACTCTTTCTAAGCTTTGCTTGGTTTCGGGCCATCATTCCTCACTTCACCACCTCCCCGTAATGGCGCTTCACACATCTTTGCGAGCCTCCTCGCCAGTCGCTTCAGAGCCGACCGGACGCCCGAGTGCAGAGAGTCGGCGCGACAGCCTAGAGAAGCTCGGGGCCGGGGATGCCGGCGCGGAGCAGAAAGAGGCGCTTCTTGCCTCGGAAGACGGGGATCTCGAAAAGCTCCAGGCTTTGGCCCAGCCCACCCGTCGGAGCAAGCGGACTTGGATCTTGACTGCTTTATCTGTCGTTGTCCTGGCCGTCATTGTGCTCTTCGACGTGCGGCTCCTATTCCAACCCGATCACCCAAACTCCTCGAATCCGGAATCCGCCTTGGCCGGAAATTCCACAGCGCCACTGTCCCCAGAGCTCGAGGCCTTGATGCGGAAATCTTTCAAACGGCCCGAAGAAGAGTACATCCTGGACGCAAAATGGGACTTTGCTGCACCTCCCCAGATTCGCTATTACAACTGGACGATTGTGGACAAAGTGGGAAACCCGGACGGAGTCTCCAAGCCTATGATGATGATCAATGGCCAGTTTCCTGGCCCTATGATGGAGGTCAACGAAGGGGACACTATCGTGGTTGACGTGCTGAACATGGCCCAAAACGCCACGGCTATGCATTGGCATGGCATTTTTCAAAATGGCACCAACTTCATGGACGGGGCGACGGGCGCCACGCAATGCCCCATCCCCCCTGGCCAGTCGTTCCAGTACAGATTCACTGTCGACAATCAATCAGGCACTTGTAGGTTTCTTAGATCTGGCGGGTTCCCATGCCCCGTGCACTATTTGCTAATGGCCCCAAGATTTCTACCATGGCCATCAGGGCGTCCAGTCGCTCGAGGGCCTCGTAGGCCCATTGGTGATCCATGGACGAGAGGAGGCCGAGCAGCTGCTGGTGTATGCCACGGATCGGGTCATTCTGCTGCAGGATTGGTACTACGACCCAGCCGATGGACTGTTACGAGACACGCTGTCTCCCGGGAGCGAGGGCTCACCCATGCCCAATGGCGCCCTTATCAACGGCCTCAACCAGGTCGACTGCAGTCAACACCCGAACCGTACATGTGACACCAAAGGGAGCTATCTCCCTACCATGGTCATGGACGCAGGCGCGTACCACCGTCTGCGGTTCATCAACGCGGGGGGTTTTGCGTGGTTCCAGGTTTCCATCGACGAGCATCTCCGCCTCTTGGTCATGGAGGTGGACGGGGCTCGGGTCGAGAAGTTCCAGGAAGCCGATGTGTCACTCGCCCCGGGCCAGCGGTACAGCGTCGTGTTTGCCACGGACCAGGCCGACCTGGACACGGTAACGTACTGGATGCGGGCACGCATGATCACGGGCTGCATGGCCGAGCCCACGCTGCCCGAGAACGGCGTTGAGGAGGCCAAGGCCATCCTCCGTTACGTCATGCCGGGCAGCTCGGAGACGGCGGCCAAGCTCAACAGCACCGTCCAGGCGCTGCCGACGTCGAACAACACGCTCGCCAACCATCTGATGGAATGCCGAGACATGACATCCTACAACGTGTATGCGCCGTCCCCGCCAGAGCCGGCGCCCGAGGTCGCGGACCGTTCGTGGTACCTGCGTGTCAACATGGCCATCGGTGACTGGCGGCTCGAGCGGGGCTTCCTCAACGACACATCGATGCGGCCCGACCTGAAGGCGCCCTCGCTGCACCGCATCCTGGACGGCCTGGCCGCCGCCAACACGTCGTTTGATGCCACGGGGGTCAACACGGCGGCTTTCCACGCGGACCACGAGCTCGTCATGGCCGGCGACGGCATCGAGACGGTCGATGTCGTGCTGCAGAACGTCGACGAAGGCAACCACCCGTTCCACCTGCACGGGACACGCATGTGGGTGCTGGCGCAGGGCCACGGCTACTTTCCGGGCTACGAGGCGCTCAACCTGCGACCGGGCGGCCGCGGGCTGCTGGACCCGAGCAACCGCACCATCGTTGCCAACCCGCTGAAGCGTGACACGGCCACGGTCGAGGGCTTCGGCTGGCAGCTGGTCCGCTTCGTCACCGACAACCCCGGCGTCTGGCTGTTCCATTGCCACATGATCTGGCACGGCGAGGGCGGCATGGGCATGTCCTTCGTTAACCGCCTTGGGGATATGCGGAACTGGACCGTGCCCGAGGCGAGCCGGAAACTCTGCGAGGCGCCGCGAGACGTCCTCGAGCTGGGGGCCCCGCCAAAAGACGAGACTTTTGCCGGCTTCCACGATGACGATAAATAGTAGATCAAACGTTCGGTGTCAGCTTAGACACCGCGCGGTTGTTTTCTCGAAAAAGAATATCCCGATTCCATTCTCTGAATATATATTTGCACAGCACATTCAAATTACTGCCGGAATCAAGATCAATGCTTTCGTTAGGAACAGGATCCGTGACTCGCGTATTCATGATGTGACAGCTTTGCTGACTGGATCTACCTCTGAAATGACGCTCCCCTGCTTTTGGCTACGGAACACCCGCGGCACGGCAATTATGGCTCCTGCACGGGCTGCCACCTTACCGGTCGTCGGAGGAAGCCCAGGGACGGAGAATCAGCAGCCACTCCTCTCTCGTATCCCGGCACGATGCAGCATGGCAGTACTTTTTTCTTTTTTCTTGTTTGGTCTTTTCGGGCACTCGGCACGGTCAGTGACCTCAGGCGGCCGCAGAACCCTCCTTGGCCACGCTGTACGCCTTGAAGAAATTCTCATCGTTTTCCAGCTCCTCCTTGATCTGTGTCGCAAAAGGGGGGGGGGGGGGAGAAAAAGTCAGTCACTGTGGGTGCTCGCCAAAAGCGCTTGGTCCCGCTTTGTCTGAAGTATCCGGGGAGGGGGGACTCACGATATCAAGGCCACCGACCAGCTCACCGTCCATCCAGAGCTGGGGGTAGGTGGGCCAGTCGGCGTATTCCTTCAGGCCCTGCCGCACCTCGTCATCGGCCAGAATGTTGAAGAAGCCGTACTTGACGGAGCGCTCGCGCAGGAGGGCGACCAGCTGGCGCGAGAAGCCGCACTGCGGGGAGCTGGGGGTGCCCTTCATGAAGAGCATGACGGGGGCGGCCTTGACGAGCTCGGCAAGGCGCTTGAACAGCTCCTCCTTAGCCTGGGCGGGGTCGGCGGGGGGCTGGACGACCTCGGCGGCGTCCTTCTGCTGGGCGTCAGTCGCCGCGCCGGGGGCGGCGGCGGCGGCACCGGGGGCGGCGTGCCGCTCGATGGCGTCGCGGACCTTGACGGCGCTGCTGCCGCTGACCGTCTCGAGCACCTTGTCGTTGCGCTGCAGGGCCAGGTACGGCACGGCCGTCACGTCGTACGTCTCGCTGATGTCGCTCAGCTCCTCGGCGTTGATGGACACCCAGCTCGTCGCCGGCGGTTCCGTAACCGGGTACTCGGCCGCCAGCGTGCGCAGCACCTCGTTCATCTGCGCGCAGGGCGCCGCCCACGGCGCATGGAACGAGATGACCAGCAGCGTGTCGCGGTGCAGCGCCGCCACGTGGGCGCGCCACTCATCCTCCGTGGTGATCTCTTTCATCGTCGACATGGCTTCTGGGTTTTTGCTTGGACGGGAGGCAGGGGCTAGGCTGCGGGCGGGCAGGGCCGTGTCGTCTCGATCGAGGGCGGGGTTCGTAAAGAGGGGGCAAGATCGGGAGGCACGGAAGATAAAAGTCGGTTGCTCGAGCTTGCGTGTACGAACAACTACGAGTTGAGAGAATATTGGGAGGTTTGATACCAATCTGTATTTCCAACCACCAAAGGCTAATGCCACTACTCCCCGCGGGCCGGCGTCGGATTGCGGGACACTGGATGGAGATTCTTTTGGCACCGGTTCCGATGGCGGGGCGCTGGTTACCAATCGCCATCTTATCAATCGCTGGCTGGCTGGCTGGCTGGCGGGTGCTGGCAGAACCTCGGGAAGCGTATTGCGTCATTTGGCCTGGTGGGCCTCGCCTTGGGTGCTGGGAGCATCCATTCATCGCCATCGACCTTGGGAAACTTGAGCTTTCTGCTTTGAATCACCATGTTGTGTTGCCGCCCTAAACGGACAGGCCCATTACTGCACTATGCTCACAGTAGAAACCGGAGAGGACCGATGAATTCACTCGTCCCCCAAGAGCCTGCGTAGATGGCGGAACGGCAGGAAGGCCGTACCGAAGCAGCAAATGCCATTATGCACGTCATTGTCCAGTAGCATACGCCCGGATGAGCTTGGGATTCATATCGAGATCCGACTTGGGTCCCTCGCTCACCAAGGAAACCGGACCCAGCTGATTAAAGGACCTAACATATGCCGAGAAACGTGTTACCACCAAACCACCCAGCCCTAGGCATCAAGTGCCCGTTGTTGTGAGGTGATGAGGTAACTGGCATTATGTCCCGTACGCCTAGGGACCCGCCCCCTGGGGGTTGAAAACCCGCGTTGCATCGCGTTCCGGCATTGACCCAGGGATTGAAGTTGGATCCAAAAAGTAGACAAAGTTTGGTTCCCTCATTGGATTTTACTGTCGGTATCCTCGCGGGCGATATCACACCCAGCTGAGCAACATTCATCACTACAAACGCAGGCGTAACCCGGGCGTCTTAGCCACCGTGGATTCAACCATGCATGCCTGGATGTACGCACATGTTTTGCTCGCCTCGGAGAACAGGCCAGCCCTGGTTTCCCCTGGCTGCTAGTTCGGGTGATGTACAAGCCGCCGCGAACCATTTGGGGCGAGCTTGGGTGCCCAACCAACCCCCCAAACCGACGGTTCCATTGGTTATCGTAGGAAACTGAATGATCCTTTTCTCTATATCTCTGAGCTTGGGAGATATCTTCAATAACAGGCCCGATGGAGATGCTTAGAAAATGCGTACAGGACCCCGACGTCCGAGTTCGAAGGCAGCCAACATATCATCGTACAGCAACCCAAATGAAAGGGAAACTCGGTACATGGTTATCAAACTGCATGTTGTCATAACGTTCAACATCTCACGAATAGTTCAATGTGCTTTCTGGTCAAGGTTACTTGTGTTTTTCCAAACGACCAGTCGCTCGATCACCGGGGCGGGGGCAAACACCATTTGTATATGCCAGGAGGAAAATGCAGTCCTTCCAACATCTCGCAAACTGCGAGTCGCCTACATGAGGTGCTGGTTACATTTCTGACACCTATATCGATGCCATGAAGCAACGAAGCCCGAAACAAGAGCCAGAAGACCTGCTTGGGTTGCCGTCGGAGAAGTTGCTAATCCAAAATGACTTCATGCCCCATTCCGCCGGCAGGCAATAGTGACCAGGAACGATTACTCCAAGTTCCTCTTTACTCCGTACCGCTTCTCGCGGCTTTTGTCTAGATGAATAGATCTGTGCCCTAGTTCTGTGGCGAGACCGAAAACCGCAGAGGACGTCTCGCAAGAGCCTGACGGTAAATGCCAGCTGATATCAATGCAGGATCCAGGGTATTTACGTCTGTTACCACGCCCAAAAGAGGGACCCAACACCCACAAACATGCGTAAGTGAAAGAAACCACGAGATATTGGCAGAGAAATAAACCAGTATTTGACGTGCGCCTTTCTGCGCTTCGCGTTGCTGGCTTTCCTGTGGTCCGCGGGTTATAGACCAAGGCCGGGGCAACGAAAACTTGGCGCGCTGCCGTATCATCGATTGACCTCGGTCTAGTCGACTGATCGTGGCACTGGACCTGGAAATGTAGTCCCCTCGAAATAGAGGTTCCCAATGCGAAAGGCACCGATATTCATGATGTACCCAAATCACACCCGTTGTGGCGTCTCGAGGCATTTGGGGATTGCGACGACGAGCCAGCACCCGTCTCAACGCTCAACCCGGCATTATTGAGAGACCAAGTGTCCTTTTTCGACGGCAGATAACCTTCTAGTCACCAGAAACCCCGGTTGATACTAAATCTCTCGTCTCTTTATCCGCAGCATGGCCGAGCTTAAGGGGATGCACAAGCCGAGGTTTTCCTGGTCATGGGCTTCATCTCGACAGGGGATGTATTTGCCGGGTCAGTGGCATCATCTTAATGGAAGGATTTACTGAGCACATTGGTTGAGACCTGTTAGTCAGATGTTCGCCCCTCATCAGCAGGAAAACACCGGCTTCTCGTCGCAGTCATGCCCCTCTGCACTCATTATCAACAGAGCGAGTCTTGATACGGAGGGGTTCCATCGAGACGGGCTCAGGCCGTAGTAGACTATTTCCCCTATAAACCCGCCCGTGTTCGAGGAAGATCCGGCGAGAAGCTGCCAATTCTCGTTTCCAAAGGCTAGTCGATCGCTTTGTTGGACATTCCAAGAGTCGATTCTGGCTCTCGGGGTGTTGGTTGCCACAGCCCAAGAAACGCCCTCGCATGGCAAATCCCGTGCCCTTTCAACCATGCCACCCCGTAGCTGTAAGTAAGCCACGGGCCTATGGGCTGCCTTTATGCCTCAGTTTTCCGGACAAGGAAACAGTACTTTGCTGTATAACCCGTCCGAAGCAGAGCATCGCGAACCGCTCCCTGTGGCCATCGTGGGCGGTGGCCTGACGGGGCTCGCCACGACGGTTGGACTCGTCGCACGCGGCGTCCGCGTGCGCCTGTACGAGCGCACCGCACGTTTCGACCCCACGGGCAACGGCATCGGCATCACGCCCCATGCCGAGCGGGTGATGAAAGCCGTGAGCCCGCGCATCCACAAAGCCTTCAAGAAGCGTGCATCCCCTACCGGATGGAAACGGTCTCAGTACGTCGACGGCGAGTACCCCTCGGACGACGCCATTACAGTCACAAGTATCTCGTCAGGGGCTTGGTGGGCCTCGACGAGGTTTTCCAAGCCCCGGGCGAGGAAGCCACATCGACGCGCTTGACGCACCTCGGCGCCGGCGCCCACCCCCTGACGTTCCCGTTGGCTATAGGGACCTCGCGTTTCCCCAACGTGGTCGGCTTCGTCTCGGACCCGAACGGGTGGCCGCACCGTCGCCCCACGGCGTGGGCGGCCAAGCAGCACACCATGGACGCCTTTGCCCACTTCGGCCCGACGGTGCGTGTGGGTGGTGACCGGCAGTCGTTTCATCGGAGACAAGTACGAAGGGCTGACGCCCGCCGATAAGGACCCCGAGAAATGCTACAAAAAGTGCACAAGAAAGTACACAGGGTCGGGGATTACGACGTAGACGATCTGATTTGTGTTTGTTGAGGGAAGCAGGACGAGAAGGTGAAATCCTGTTTTGAGTATGTGAATGTGACCTAGAGTACACTTTCGCGACCACTCCAGCTTTGGACGAATCGCGATGCGACTCGTACGAGGCACCTCTAACATTGGAAGGCCGGGCTCAACCGCTCAAACCCATGACCGAGCCCGACCGTGACTTATGGTACGTGAATGAACAGTTGAATCCTCGAGGTGTCACAGTTGGAGCTATAGCTTCACGCGCCACTTCATTCAAGAATTAATGTCCCAGAGGGCAAAATTAGATGATCTCGAAAGAGAGCAAAAATATGATCTCCGGTACGGGGAATCGAACCCCGAGCTGCTCGGTGAAAACGAGCTATGTTAACCGTTACACTATACCGGACGTGAGAAGTCGAGAACATGCTCGAATGCTACAATATTCTAATTAATGGGGGTTATTAACCGGACGCGGCTGTGCTGTGGATTCAGCTGTTCAATAAGCAGGGCATAACATCCATAAAAGAGCTTCCATGACGATGGACGAACTAGTGGCCCGGGTGTTATGCTTAGTATTCCCATAGCTGGCATGCACCTTCGCGATATCTGTAGGAGGCGAGAGACGGCGTCTATAATTGGCTCAATTTGCAGAATTTGGGATGTCATTTCTCTCTCCCCTGGCCTTACTTTACTGATACCAGGCCATACCAGGCCATGTCGGTTTCCTTGACCCGACCCATGTGTAAGAAATAAAGAAACGCCTGCCCAGAATCAAGGCCCTGAACGCCAATCATACCAGACCCATCATCCAGTAACGCCCGAAATCCGAATCGAAAATAGGAACCTATGCTTGTCTTGAAAATCCCCGCTCTTTTGAGTCGAGCATATTCCACCCGAAAAAGGTACGGGACAGAAATTCGCTGACCCATGATGCCTCGTCCGTTTGACCTAGAAACTTGAGCCGGTCAATGGTGTCGTTCCCAAGACTCACGACCCTTCGTGGCAGCCTATCAGAGGTGGAAGCTTTCACTCGTTCCGCCATGGCTTGCATCCTGGTGTCGTCGTGTAGATATTGGACGGCAGATGAATGATCTGGCGATGTGGGATGATGTAGCTCAAGATGTGCAATGTCCAGCGGTTTATTCCAAGGCCTTCCGACATCCGTGAAACGCTCAAATAACGGGGCCGAGGGCTTAGGCCATTTCCACGCGTCCACGGTAGACGCCCACGAAAGCCGAGCCCAGTTTGTTCGTATCGATCGTTCGATGGCCGAGTTCTCCAGGGGAAGCGTCTCGTTCATCCGCAGGAATGAAGTCAACTTCTCATCGAGGGGAACGGTGAGCCCGTCCTTGTCGCGCACCAGCGAGATCTGATCCATGAGGTTGGATAAGGCTACCAGCCGGGGCTCGTCTGCGGGCGACGTGGCAATGCGGGCGCCCAGACGTGCCAGCCAATTCCACATGACCTCTTCCAGCTTCTCGGCAAAGAGGAACGGGGCCAGTCTGTTGATAAGCACGGTCCGGTCTAGGAACTCGAGGCTGTGGTCTTGGCCAGAGGCCCGTAGCCATTGGACGACCTTGAGCCCAGCACCTGTGTCTCCCAACAAGCATCGTTTTTCTGGGGCGAGTGCCGGTTGGGCGTTGATCTTCTGCGCGATGGAAGCCAGGAACCCCGCGGCTCTTTCCGGCGTCATCAGGCCTTTGGCGACAGCCGATTCAAATATGTACATGGATTTCTCCACAAAAGCCTGGACATCCTCGGCGTTGGCCCTCTCGGTGGCGGTAGAGGCTTGCGGCGACCGTTCGTTGAGCCGTTTTGGTCGCGCAAAGAGGGGATTCGAGAGAATCGTATTTAGGTGTAAGTCGGTTGGACGTTGTTCAGGCACGGTTTCCTTGGGGTTGAGCACGGCCGTCTGGAGCCGGCTAGCTCTGGATACGGAAGAGTTGGCATCCTGCGGTTGCAGAGGGTGCGCCTTGTCGAGCTGTTTGCGGAAGGATGTCGTGATGGAGTTCAGCAGCTGCTGAGACTCTCGCTGATTCAGAGGAAGCGGATGGTGTATTTGCGGGAGGAAGCCCTTCTTGAGCGAGTTGACGGGCGGTGTTCGGGCGACCATGGCGAGGACTTCGGGGTGCACAGGGGCTCCAGACCCTACGGTTCCATTCGCTGCAGCGCGGGACCAGTACTTGGCCGGTCGTGATGCCGTAGCTCTCCCCTTTGGCAGGTCCCAACCGGGCTACGAAGCGGGCCAGGGCTTTTCCTTCGGTCGGTCTGACACGGTTGTCGGGTCGGGGTGTTGGTGTTGATGGACGAAGGTGTCCGATCGCATGCGTTAGCGGCAGTGCGTGCGTCGCCGGCCACTCGATCGCGCGTGGTATGTCCAGGCCTCCCCAGAGTGGCTGTCAGGTGAGCCCCTCCCTCCGCTCCTCCCAGGTTTATCCGCTCCGCTGGGCTGGCGACCTAGGCTGGGGTTGCTAGAACGGTCGGGTCCCGAGCTAGGCAGGTCGAATGGAGGCGATGGATGGCGATGACGCTGCCGGAAGAGACCCCTGGCAGCTGGACTACCTGGCCGAGCTGCCACGCTGGGCCTCAACACTGACAACCCTCCTACCCTGGGGAAACGGACAGGCTCGAGCGGTTCCTGTCCTGCTTGGGACTGTCTGCTAACACAACTACTCCGGCTAGTCGGCGGCCGGTCCGGACGTCACGACCTATTTCTCGACTGGATTACGATTCATCGCCACCTCCCCTTCTCGTGGACCGCACGGTTTCTGACTCGAACTGACCAATCTTTAGGCGGGCAGGCTGGGTCACCTGGACTCCGCCAGGGCATGTATCCCCGGCCTGCTTGGCTGCTTGGGGTCTCGGGCTGTCAGGTGAATGGCGTGATTGTGGGCTGGCAGCCCGCTCCAACGTGTCCGACGACGGAGCGTGCCCCGTGGTAAGCACAAGCTCGCTCCGGGTGTTGCGTGGGGTGCTGCCCGGGGTCCCCGACGGCGATGAGCTTCTCCGTGTTCCTACGGCTACAATGTGCACCGGACCGCGACCGGGCACCTGAGTCACTGAGGGGCCCTGCCCCCCTCGCCTGCTTGCCACTGTGGGCGGAAGACTGGCCGCGGCGCACCACCGGTGCGCACGCACTGCGGTTTTTGAGCAAGACCCGCGGTCCGTGGTGGTGTGGGTGATGACGACAATTGCGTGTGCATGAGGTTCGACACGGCGGCGGAAATGACGAACTCCCACGCTGCCGCTACGAACGAGTACAGCACGAGTGCAGCACAAGACGTAAGCACCGGTAGCCGTAGTAGCCGTAGAACACAGAGGTATCCCATGTACGCCGCCCCCAAATGTAGCAGCCCTGGCTGCCAGGCAGCTGGGGTTCCAGGGCAGGGAGGTTGAGGTCACCCGAGATCTGGTAAGTGGGGTGAAGCGCATGAGACGGGGCCATTTGTCTCGCCTGTCAGGGTCAAGGGGGAGCTTTCTTGATTGGCTATTGAGGAAAGTAAAAGAAAACCTCCGCCACCCACCTACCCGAATAGAGGCAGATGGGCGTGCTCGGCGTAACCAGCTGTAGTGGCATGGCTGCTGGTAGACGTGGCAATTTGGGAGACTGGAGAGTAGGGAAGATTTTCGGTATAGTGCCTCCTGAACTGAGCCGGCACTTGCTTCTGCCTGTACTAATCGAAAAGAAACCAATCTTCCCCGGCCAGGGACGGGGTGGAATCTGGAAAGCTCAGAGGTGGCTGGATAGGTCCAACAAAAACAGCAGGCGAGGGAGTTTTCTCTCTCTCTCTCTCTCTCTCTCTCTCTCTCTCTCTCTGTGACTCTCTCTCCCTTTTGGGTGGTGGATGATCCTGACGTGGCCACGGCCTAGGTATGGTCAATCTAGGATCGACACCAGACCAAACAGGCCCAGAGGGCTACACAAAGACCCCCTACATAAGTACCTCGACATGTAGACGCAATGGGGTGACGGGCAATCAGACAGTCGCCAGCAGCAGCGGTGCACCGGGGGTACTAGATAGGATTGTCCGTATCGATGGATGGTGGCAAGTACGAGTACGGAGAGGACGGCACTGCTCGTTGAAGCTCCCGCCATGCCGCCATGTCCGAGTTCCTGCGCTGCCCCATCAGACTACCCTAGCTAAAGTAGGCCCCTACCTGATAGGGAGGAGCATCCATCGCAACTTGAAGCCAGCAAACCGAGAGCTCTCATGCCTGGCCGCCAGGGCCTGGTGCCAGCCCGAGCTTCCAATGCTTGCAAGAGGAGAGCTGACAGTCGCATGGGTCCGTTCGTCACCGGCCAATCGCAGCCATCATTCGTGGTCACCCTGATTGTAGCTGCCCTCACCCATAGTGCGTCTTTCCTTCCAGCATTCCCTCCCGCCTGCCCGCTTCCACTGTACCAGGAGGGGCTCCCAGACGGGGGGGGGGAGGGTAAAGGCTAAATGAATCGCCGGCTCCAGACCGGATTCGCTTGGTAAAATCGTCGATTGGGAAATGCTCTCCTCTCCGGATAGCTCTTTTACCTACAGGTATGGAGAAAAAACAGCTCGAAGGGATGCTGACCGAAGGGGTGCCTCAGAGTGCCATCAGCTCCCGGCCTAAGCCGAAGCCTGGAGGGGTGTATGAGGCAAGGCCTGGCACGTGTTGCATTGGAGGGAGGGAGGTATAATTAACAAGCACCGAATAGGGGGCGTTTGGATTGGCAGCAATGCATGCCCGGCCCTACCGTTGTAGCCCGGAGTACATGCGTCCCAAGTCGAGAAAGCAAGCATCCAGTATATGTATGTTGCTATGGGATATTTTTGGGAGGTGCCTGAGTAAAGTTCCAGTCCTGGGGGGATTTCAGCCCCGTGGCAGCCCTGCTGGGGCTAGCAGTGGGCATGAGGACGTAGGTACCGGCACCTCCCCATCCACTAAGATGTAGGTAGGTAGGTACCTACCTCCCGTGGGATGGGCGGGGATACTTCCCATTCCAGGTACGTGCCTACCCGCCTGTCTGCCACCCCGTTTCCAGGTACCCTGCCACCTGCCTCTGCCCGCCCGCCCGCCCTACCCCAGCACCGCAGCCTCTCGCTGTCTAGGTATGTAGGTCTCCAATAACCACCTCGGTGGCCGCCGCACTGGAGCAACCTAGCAATTGGAAGACCACTTGGGAGCCGGCCGACAGCGCCAGAGGGTGCAGGTAAACTCTGCCGCATCTAATCCCCAAACTCTCAACTTTAATTCCATCAATCCGTTCACCTCCCATCCACCTCCCACTCCGCATCCTTCATCAACCCGCCGCCGATTCTGATTGATCAGTGCACTTTGTCGCTGACACCGTCCCTTTCCAAAAGAGGGACCCCTTTTATTTCCCTTTGGCCTCTTCTCTCGGCCTCTCCCACTTCCTCCTTCCTACCCCACGTACATACCCTTCTTCGCACACGCACACATCCGTCCCAGCTTGCCATGTCTGAGGTACAGGCTCGATCTCAGGCACCCGCCTCTCGGGGCAGAGGCGGTGGTCGCGGAGGTAGAGCAGGTTTCGGCGGCCGCAGCGAGGGCAGAACCATCACCACCAGACGCGCCAACGGCGACAAGGCCGCCGCATCAGACTCTGCGTTCGACGACGACGGCGACATCAGCCAGCTTCGAAAGCAGTATGGCGACAAGCTTGGCATGCTCAAGGAGATGTTCTCAGATTGGTCCGACGCCGATATTCTGTATGCTCTGCAGGAGACTGAGGGCGACCTGGAGGTTGCCGCTACACGCATCTCAGAGGGTGCGTGACCAGCTCGGCTTTTATTCCCCCGTTGCCCTTTTCGCATTCCACCCAGCTGACTTAGCCCTTCCCCACAGGCACCGTCGCACAATGGGGCGAGGTTTCCAAGACCAAGAAGGCCCCCAAGCCGAAGGCGAAGGACACCGCCGCCGTCGTGACGGACGCGACTGGCCCCAGACCGAGCCGCGGCGGCCGCGCCGACGGAGGTCGCGGTGGACGTGGTGCCCGAGGCAGCGAGCGAGCTCGCGGCGGCGGTAGAGGCCGCGCCACTACGACCACGACGAACGGCCACCGGCCCAAGGACGCCCAGCAGCTGTCGGTCCCCACAGACGAGGCCTCGGGCTGGGGCAATGCCATCACAAGCGAAGACGCGACTACGAACCAATGGGCAACCGGATCGGGAACGGGCACCGGTGCCTGGGGCACTGCTCCCACTACGACCCCCGCCGCCGCCGCCGCCACCACTACCTCTACTACTACCACGACCACGACCGACACCCCGAAAGCTGCCCCTCCTGCTGCTCCCGCCACCGAGACGGCCCCCACGCCCGCTGCCGCACCGGCTGCCGCCGCCGCACCGGCCGCAGAGAAGCCCAAGACGTGGGCAAGCATGCTGCGGAGCACGACCACACCCAAGCCCGCTGCCCCCAAGCCCAAGGAAGCTCCTGCTCCCAAACCCGCCGAACCGATTGAACCCCTGCCTCCCGCCGAACCTGCTGTCCCCGAGCCTGAAGCTGAGGTTGCCGCACCGCCTGAGGAACCTGCTCCTCAGCCGAAGCAGCAGCAGCAGCAGCCGCCGCCTATCCCCATAACACCTGCCGTCCCCAAGCCCGAGACGCCCAAGGTGGTAGAGCCGGAGGTGGCCCTGCCGCCGCCCGAGGATGATCTCACCAAGATGAACCTCGAGCAACTTCCCGACGAATCCCACCCGCCGGCCACGGCCACGGTTGCCAGCACGACGGCCGATTCGTGGGACCACCGCCCCTCTTCTCAACCGCAGAACCCTGCTGCTACGCCTCTCTCGGCCTCGCAAGCTCAGCACCAGCAGGCCCGAGCTGGTACCAGCGGCTTTGCCGCCTCCGCCCTCAAGGCTACCGAGCGTCCTGCCCGTGTGCCCAACTACCAGCGGCGCGTGCTGGAGCAAGAAGAGGCTGTTCGCATGCCCGGTAACCGCGAGGTCGATCGCACTGCCGTGCAATTCGGCGCCTTCAGCCTGAACGGAGTGGAGGACGATATTGATGGAGACCGCGAGGAAGCCGAGACTAGAGCTCAGCCCCCAGTGGACTCGCCTGTCCAGCCTCGCGCCGCGCTTCCTCCGGCGACGCAGCCCGCTGCTGTGCCCGAGGCATTTGCTGCTACCCCTGCCCAGAAGCCTGCCGCCGGTGCTGCTGGTACAGTCCCCTCCTATTTGCATGCTCACGAGGGCCTCAGTACTGACAAGTCTTCAGCCACGCCCGTCGCACCCCCTACGGGACCTTCTGCTGCCATGGCTGCTCAGCGTATGTCGCCATGCCCCCCATATGCGCCTCCCGATGCCCAAGATAGGACTAACATGCAGCACGCAGCCCCTCAAGTACCGCCGGTCAACCCGCAATTCGGTGGACGTTTCGGCCAGGCCGCCATGCAGGACCAGTCGTCTTTCCCCCCGAAGCAGCCCTACGAGCCCTTTGGCCAGCCCCCTGTCACCACTGCCTCGGCAGGCTTTGATAGCTTCCCCGCCCCCACGACGCAGGCTCCCACTGCCGGCGCCTTCAGCTCGGCGCCCGCTGACTACTCGTCATACTACACGGCTGACCAGCACGGCCGTGGCTCATACAACTACTATACCAACCAATACAACCAGCACCAGGGCGCCGGCCACAACGAAGGCCCTTCGTCGCACCAGCGACCCTTTGGTGGCGCCTACAACGCTGCCTCGCAGAACGACAACCTTTCTCAATACCCGCAGAGCGCTTCGCAGCCGTCGCGATACGGGGCCGCGGCTGGCGCCGAGGCACACAACAGTGGCCACAACACCCCCAACCCCACGACCCAGGCCCAGCAGCAGGCCGCCGCCCAGAGCACCGGCCCTCAGTCGAACCTGCACCAGCAGCCTCCGGCCAACTCGTACCCTTACGGACACCCGTACTACTCTAGCCCCTTCTACGCCCAGTACATGAACACCAACTACGGTGGGTACGGCCAGGGCGCCTATGGTGCCGGTCCCTACGGCAAGGGCAACTTTTATGGCAGCCCCAGCCACTACGGATCCTCGCACCAGGGACCCTACGAGCACAGCTCGTCGCCGGCCACGAGCGGCTTCGGCCAGTCGGCGGTCGGCGGCCGTGACAGCGGTCTGGGATCCAGCGTCGAGAACTACGGTGGCCGTGGCGGCTCGGGCCCGGCAGCCGCGCCCGGTCTCGGCAACAGCAGCTTCGGGCACGACGCCTTCGGCCGCGCCGGCTCGGCCTACCAATCGCAAGGCGCGCAGTCCTTCGGCGGACCCGGGGGCCAAGCGGGCTCGGCCAACGACGACCTGAAGCCGTATGGCGAGACCAAGGCGGCCGGCGGCCCCAGCCCCTCGCTCGCGGCGGCAGCGCGTCCCGGGTCGGCCACCAACAACACGTCGGGCCAGTCGGGTCTGCCCCCGCCCCAGTCGGGTGCCCAGGGCATGGGTGGCTACGGCGGCTACCCCTCGCACATGGGCGGTGGCCATGGCCTCCACGGCGCGCAGACGGGGGGCAGCGGCTACGGTCTGAGCGGTGCGGGTGCGCAGGGCCACGGCACGAACCCGTACGGTGGCGCATACGGCGCCTACAACTCGTTCAACACGTACGGCCGACAGCAGGGTGGTTGGGGTAGCAACTACTAGACGAGCATAATTGGGGGCTCGCCGCCACGACGGACCCGAACAACGGTCAAGCTGGATGTTCACCACTTTGATGATTTCACTGGGAGGGTCGTCACGACCCGACTACGAAGACGCCACGACTCCACCTCAGGCAGAGGAAATAATGATTTTTGTGCACGTTTCTCTCGTTGGCTTGACAGGGCTCGCATGGAAATGGACCCAAAAGTTTCTCTTCTGGCTTTTGTCTCGTCATTGCGGAAAATGGAAACGGATCGACGGTCGGCTCGTGTTTCTTTTGCGGTTCAGTGGACTTGGGGAGCCACACAGCGGCGTGTACGATGTTCCTTTTTTTCTTTCTTCTTACAGAAAACCACCCATACGACCCCCTTCGATATTACGGTAATGCCTCGCCCCCATCATTCCTCCAAGGGTGCGCGAAGGCGGAGAGGGAAGGGGGGCTCCACGGCTCTCGTGGCGAATGCGTCGCGCACATTGTACTCGATAGCTATACCAGGAATAGGTCCTGCGTGCTGATGGGCCAGCATGGGAAAAGAGGACGGAGCCGACAATAGAGATGTTTTGTTGGCTGTACCCGGGGTTGTGTTTCGAATCCTGAGGTGAGGGATGGTGTTTTCCCCCGCCCCCGTTTGTAGTGCTCCCCGTGTAAGCCGGGGGAGGGGAGGGGAGGGGGGGATGAGTAAGCAGCAATGGACGCCCGGCCACGACGCGGATCCGCAGGTGAGGAGAGAGATCGACATGTCCAGCGGAGGGCGCGCAGAAGCCCACAGCTGGTCCAGAGCCGGCCTCGGCCTTGGCCACGGCCGCGCATCGGCTTGGGGGGGAAAGGGAGCCCCCCCGAAGCCGCTCCTCTTGTCTACTTGAACCGCCACCTCTGCTCGCCTGCGGACTCGTGGAAGACGTCGGGACTCTGCTCTGGACGAAGGCACTCGCGACCCCTCCCCTCCCCTTCTCGTGCTCTCCCCCCCCCTTCTCGTCCTCTCCCTCCCCACGCCGGCTTCCGCCTGACGCTCCGTGGCGCGCGACCGGGCCCGCCCACGCCGGACCGACGGGGGCCTCCGTACCGACCCAAGCAGGGACAGCGAGGCACGCGCCTCCCGCGACCATGGCACCGCCGCCGCCGCCGCCGCCGCCGACGCACGTCCACATCGTGGCGCTCGAGACGTTCTGGGTGCCGCTGCCGCGCTTCACGGCGCCGGCGGGGACGACGCTGGCGGTGACGGAGCACGCGCGCACGGCGCCGGACGAGGTGGCGGGGCGCATCGCGACGGCCGACGTGGTGCTGCTGTCGGTGGCGCCGCTGACGGCGGCGTCGCTGGCGCCGGCGGCGAGCCCGCGGCTGCGCATGGTGGCCGTCGTGGCCGCCGGCACCGACAGCGTCGACCTCGCGGCCTGCGCGGCGCGCGGCATCCACGTGGCCAACACGCCGGGCGCCAACGCCGCCAGCGTCGCCAACCACGCCGTCGCCCTCTACTTCGCCGCCCGGCGCGCCCTGCTGCCGACGACGCGCCTCCTCGCCCAGGGCGACTGGCTGCGCCCCGGCACCGCCACCGGCGTCGTCGCCGCCCTCAACGGGCCCGCCACCGGCCGGCCGCCCCGCACCGCCGCCCAGGAGACGCTGGGCCTCGTGGGCTACGGCGCCGTCGGCCGCCACGTCGCCGCCCTGGCCGGCGCGCTCGGCATGCGCGTGCTCGTGGCCGGCCGCAAGGGCGCCGACGCCGCCGCCGCCGCCGCCGCCGGCCGCGTGCCCTTCGCGCGGGTCCTGCGCGAGGCCACGGTGCTGGTGCTGTGCGTGCCGCTGACAACCACGACGGCGCACCTGGTCGGCGCCGCCGAGCTGGCCGCCCTGGCCGGCCGCGACGCCGTGCTCGTCAACGTGGCGCGCGGCGGCGTCGTCGACGAGGCCGCCCTCGTCGACGCCCTGCGCCGCGGCGCCCTCGCCGGCGCCGCCAGCGACGTGTACGCCGCCGAGCCCGCCGGCCCCGCCACGAGCCCGCTCCTCGCGCCCGCCGCCGCCGGGCTCAACCTCGTCACCACGCCCCACGTCGCCTGGTGCGCCGACGAGACCAACGCCAACTACAACCGCATCACCGCCGAGAACATCGACTCGTGGCTGCGCGGCGAACCCACCAACACCGTCGTGTGACCCCCCAGGGGAGAGACTACGCATGTACCTTGTGCGCCCCGTTAGGCACCTTGTCTCCCGCGGGGGGGACGAGGCCACGGGACGGAGCACGATTCCGAACACCCTGCACGAGCGGGGGGCGGGTTTCCGTGCCATCTCGCTTCCATGCGCTGCTATGCTGCAAAGTCTATTGGATGGTGCCTTCATCGGCCGCGGCGTGCTTGGCTGCGTGGTCTCTCTCCTCCCCCCCTGCCCTAGGGTATCCGTCGCGCACGTGTCTGTACATACCGTAATCGGAAGAAGAAGAAAAAAAAAAGTCCTTTAGCTGTAGCCCGAACGGCCCTGGCTGTCCGTAATTCGCCGAGTGCGTACCTCTGTGGTGAACATGCGGTGGGATAGTGCCCATCGCATGGTGCCAAGAAGTCGACGTCGCCACGTCCTGTTTGTCCTTCTCTACGGGTGGCCGCTGGCCGTCCCCCCCCCTCCCTAAATACCCATGAGCAGGAACCCATCGCTCCATCATGGAGCTGTGCCAACAGTCAAGGCGATAAGTTGTCCCTGGATTGCTCGTCTCCTAGGTTCATGGTGCCGCCATGGACAGAACGACTCATCCTCTGGCTTGATATCTGGTGCCGTTACGAGATGCTAAACCCCCCACCCCAAAAATGCCAGCGCGTTCCTCTCCGGGACTCGAGGCGGCACCCACGCCACTCTTCGCCTCACGAGTAAGGTAGCCACGATTCGCTCCGGTAGCCGGGGTGGGTGGGCTCGACGTCCTTGATGGGGTGCAGCAGCATGGGCGGCAAGCAAGGCCGGCCGTGCTCCTCCTCCCACGCGGGGCCGCCGATGCCCGTGTCCTCCCAGCCCATCCAGTTGAGGTACAGGCGCTGCGGGGGGTTCGCGCGGTAGTACCAGGTGCTGCCGCTGAAGCGCCCCTCGTGGCCCCAGGCCATGGCGCTGCCGAAGCCGCCGCTGTCCCCGTGCGGCCCGCCGTTGAACCACCTGGCCAGCGACGCCGCCGGCCACGGCCGGTCGAACCAGACGGGCATGGGCGCGTAGACGGCCTTGAGCCCGTGGAGCAGCGCCACCGTCTGCGTCGTCGACTCCGAGTAGACGTGGTTCCCCCGCAGGTTCTCCACGTGCATGATGTCGAGCAGCCGCCTCGAGATGCGCGACTGCGTGATGATGGTGGTGCGCTGCGGCAGCTCGGCCGACTTGTGCCCCGTGTCGTTGAACCCCCACACGTAGTCCCAGTTGATCCAGCCGCTGCCGGCCGGTATGAACATGGGCGCGAGCGTGATGACGTCGGCTTCCTCGCCCACGCCCCATTCGTAGTCGTCGTCCTCGGGCTTCGCCACCGGCGGCTTGGGGCCGATCGGGTTGATAAAGGGCAGCGTGGGCGGGCCCCAGACCGTGTCCTGCCCCGACACCCGCTCGACCTCTTTGCGGAAGTCCGTGTCGTAGTCGCCGTGGATCGACGGCATGTAGTACCGCTCGCTGCGCTCCCACAGACCGCGGCGCGGCTGCTTCTTGGCAAAGGCCGCCAGCTTCTCGAGATAGTCGTAGTGGTGCCCCGTCAGCCGCGAGTCGAGCTCCCAGTTCCAGACGTAATCGAATTCCGGATACTCTTGCGCGAACTTCTGGACCGACAGCCACTGTGCGATGTGTACGTTGGCCACCTTCTCGGGGTCCAGCTTGGGATACGTGGCCTGCACCGCCTGGTCGTTCCAGAGGATCGTCATGGACGCGAACTCGGGCGGCACGTTCTCGCGGAGCACGTAGCGGTACGTCTCCTCGTCGTCCCAGATGGACAGGGCCGGGTCCTTGACGTGGACGAGGAGGAACACTTGGTACTGGCCCCCTGTGCGCAGGGACAGCTCCGTCACGAGCGAACGGAGGATTTGCTTGTCGTTCTCGCTGTATGTCTTCCCCGTGTAGGTCCGGATGAGAAGGGCGGTCCTCCCTTCCTTGGCCGCTACGCCCGAGTCGAGATTGGCCGAGCGTAACTGGCCGCGGTACACGTCCCGTCGCGCCACCTCGGAACCCTCGTCAGCCGTGTCGGGCGCTGACCGTCTCAGCTCGCCGTTCGTCGGGGCGAGCTCCTCCGATTTGTAGACCCCCGTCAAGAAGGGATTGGGCTTTTTGGTCAGGTCGAAGCGAGCCTTGTTCTGAAGCACGCATTTCTCCTGCAGCTGGCCCCAGCTGACCTTATCCCAGGCCGCCGGCGTCCTCGGGGGCCGGTTGCTCTGGGGGTGGCCGTACGGGCCCAGCCGCGTCTCGCGCTCAAAGCACAAGTTCCCGTCCATGCCCAGCGCACCGAAGCTGCCGAATGCAGGCGGCGGAAAGTCGTGAGGGGTGCCTCGGAAGACTTGGATGTCGTCGGCCTCGGTAAAAGCACCGTCCGGACCCTCGCAGCGCACGTACTCGGCCTTGTTCGCGGCCGCCCATTCCTTTCCGTTGTAGTCTGGATACGGGTTAAAGATATCGGGGCTGTCGCGACTGAAGTCGGCCATCTTCTTGGCGGGCTTCAACGCAGCCTCGTGCTGCCGACTCCGGGGGGCGCTTTGGTTGGCCAGGGTGGCCAGCGTGTTTCCATAGATGGCACCAGCGCCCTCTTGTCTGTAGCGCACCTGTCAACATCGCCGGCACGGCCCGTGCCTGTCCCGGGACGACTTACGATTCGAGAGCGCCGTACTCGGCCTCAAACTGCACCCGCATTTCGTGCTCCTTACGTTCGCGCTCCTGCCGCGCGCGCTCCTCGTCCTGCTCCTGCTGCTTCTTCTTCCTCTCCTCCTCGAGGTCGGCCGAGGCGGCGGCCCCGGCGGGTGTGGGCTCCTGCGCGGCGCCTGGGCCGCCGGCGGGCCGCAAGGGCGCCTGCGCCCCCGGGAGCACGTTCGCCTTGGGCATGGCCGGATCGCCCGCCGGCCCGTCGTGCCAGGCGGGCGACCCGGCCATGGGTCTCTCCACGGCCCGGATTTCGCCCAACGACCGGCTGGACAGGATCCAGAAGAGGGAGACGACGAACAAGGCCAAGGACAGGAAGCGCGTGGGTCGCGCGCAGAGGCGGCGTGGCACCAGTCCGGCCAGCATGGTGGCGAGGCGATGCTCGGGCGCGGGTGGAGGACGGAGGGACGGATGGGGCGGGACGTGTCGGCTGGTCGTGCGACGCGCTCAAGTAATACCAGGTCGCTCAGAGGTCAGAGGCGCGAGACATGACGGATTGCTGGCACGATGCACGGACAGGCGCCCTTGGCCTAAGCCGCTTGGACACGCGGCAGAGGGACGTATGGCCTGCTGTTTGCTGTCAACCACCGACGCACGAGGGCGTGCGTTGCTGCTTCATATGCAGCAGCGCCAGGGGGTGCGTGACGCGGCCGGGAAGGGCGGGGGGGACGCGGTGGGTGCGTTGGCACGGGCGCCGTCAGTCGTCGGGGAGAGAAAAGCCAAAGGAGGCGTCGCCGTGTTGCTGGGGACAAGAGAGACAGCAAGCAAGGGAGAGACCGAGGATGGAGAGGAGAGACGGGTGGGACGGGGAGAAGGAGCGGCGAAAAGGGGAGCGTCGAGAGAAGCGCATGTCACGCCGGCGGCTACATCCACCGGTGTATTACGCAGCCCGGTAGCCACGCGGGAGGGCCTGGCAGGGTGGGTTGCGCGGCGCGACGCTTATCCATCGTTCCCCCGGTCGGGGTGCCCAGGTGTTTCGAATTTCCATGTGGAGCCGGGCTTCTCCCGACTGCCGATCCGCTGCGGCCACCAACAAGCAGACAAACGGGAGCCGAGGCGCGTTGGGGGCGGTCGCAAAGACCTTTCCTGTCGGCCATGCCCTCCCTCCCTACCTCCGCCCAGCGGCCGGGCGGGAAAACAAGAACACGCCCGGGACGGACTATGTAGGCTTGCGCAGGAGCCGGGGCCATCAGGGAGGGGCGGCTGCCGGTACTTGCACCCCATCGTACCTGGGTCGGCATGCGGGCAGGCCCGGCCATGCTGGTTGTCCTTACAGCCAGCACATGCAACCGTTCATTGCCTATGCCCGCGTGGGTACTCCACACCCACAACGCCGTCCCGTACGTGGCATCCCATGCCAACGAAGCCGGCGTCCGTCTGCCGGCATCCGGAGAGTGACGCCGAAAAGCAAGCCCGCCGCTTACACAGACAGTCTTCTCACGTCGACAATCAAGACACGAGAGGGGGAGGGGGCTGCTGCAGGGCTAAAGTGCCGACGCGTCAGCGCTAGCAGTGGGAAGCGGCTTGTCCCACAGGGACCGCGAGCCCCCTTGTCGCAACGAGAGATTTGGCAAAACTCCAAGCGACTTGGCGGCTTCGTCGCCGGGGGGGGGGGGGGGGGGCTCGGCGTGCATGCCGCCGTGCCACCAGCCGAGCACGTCGCGTGCGCTCGGGCTCCCGGCCATTGTCTGTCAATCCGGGCCCAAGCCGGCCGCCAGCAGGCTCGTCAAGATGACTCGGAAGGGGTCGCCAGCCTAAACACCTTCCGGGCTCATCGACACGTCGCCACAGAAGCGTGGGCGAGGGCCCCACCAGCTGCCGTTATGTGGCCTACCCCCTGCTGTGCCGTGCCGTGCTGACTGGCTGGCTGGCTGGCTGGCTGGCTGGCAGGGGACGGAAACGATTGCAGCGCCCGGCGCCAAGGATGCGTCAGTCAACCGGCATCAAGGAGTACGGGGGGCTTGGTTTCATCATTTCGGTTTGTATTGTTCGAGTCTATCGTTGGTGCTACCCAGTCTTGAGCTGCCAAAACCTCGTCGTAACCGGCAGCTTCGTGTGTCACCGGGGCGACTGGCGTCTCGCCGAGAACGACATGGCAGCTGGGCCATGGCCCATCGCATCTGGTCCCGGGCTTTCCGGATTTCGCCCCAAGAAACCCCTTCCTCGGCTTCCTCCCTGGGACCCCAGGCCACACAGGCCAAGATGCAAAACGACCTCTCATGCAGTTGTGTACGCACCGCTGTGCCCCCACGCCCAAACATCAAGGAAATAAGTGCTGCGCCATGGCAGTTAAGGGGGGGGTCTGGGACCCCTGGATACCGAGAATTGGGTATATCGCAGGCATTCCCAAGGTATCAAAACAAAGACCCGGCCGACTCCGTGCGCTGGTGCGAACCAAATAACAACATGGAACCGCGAGCGGTATTACAAAACATCCTAATAGGGGAATATATGCTGAAAAAAAAATGGGCGTCGGTTCGTAGGCAAAAGAATTTTCGTCATCCGGTGCGAGTCGGAGCGCCGCGGCGACGTCCGGCCTCACATCATCATGCCCAGCCTCGTCATTCTCTTTTGCATTCTCGGCCTGCCGCCGGGTGGGCCGAGCCGGCTGTTGCCGGGAGGCGGCATGCCGTACGGGGGTCGTCCGCCGTTCATCGGGGGGCGAAGGCCGGGGCCGCCACGTCCGGGCGGCGGCCCCATCATCATGGGCGGTTGGAGGCGGCGCATGGCGTCGCGCTCGCAGTACGCCCGGCCGGCCACGTCAAAGTAGCCGTCTTGGAGCACCAAGTTGCAGTCTCCGCAGCGGAAGCAACGCGGGTGGTATTTCTGCGTCGACTCGTCCTCCAGGTACTGGCCTTCGATGCCGTGCTTACACATGCCGCAGAGCGAGCCGTTCAGCTTGTGGTAGTGTCGTTCGCAGTATGGCTGGTCGTCCAGAACGTAAAATGTCGACGACGTGAAGGGTTCGACACAGGTCGTGCAGACGAAGCAAGCCTTGTGGTACTTGCCCGTCAACCGGCCGTCGGCCGACGACACCGACTTGCCCGTAATGGGCATCTGGCAGGCCTTGCAGTTGCCCCGAGACCGTCCCTGAGACTGCTGTCGGGCGTGGAGGTTGCTAGGTCGGGCCACTGGCGAGCGGCTGCTGCTATCTTGCACGGGGGCCGGGGGCTCCCGGCTGTTTGCGTAAGGGTTCTCAAATCGCGGGGATCTGGGCGAGGCGAGGGGCGACGAGGGCCGGGGGCCGGGGGCTCCGTCGGCCCGGGGGCCCAGTCCCAAGCGGTCGGGGGGCGGTCGGTGCATGTGGGGAGCCGGAGACCTCTGCTCCGACGGCGGCGATTGCTGGCTGCGAGGAGCCGCGTATCTTCCCTCCGGGGGGGGCTGGCGGTCGCGAGGCGCCGAGGAGCGGTCCTCGCGGGCGGGCCGCTGCGGCGGCTGGAGCGGCGGAGACGCCGCAGTGCTGGCATGGCCGGGACCGAACGAGTCGATGGAAGATTCAAGGTCCTTCATTAAATCGTCAATCTTCTGGGTCCCCGATGGCTGACGACGGGAGTTGGTGGACCGCGCAGGGCTCGTCTGCGAGCTCGGGAGGCTCGGCCGCGACGCTTGGCTGTATCCTGAGTTGCTCGACGACTGCGAAACCGACGGCGAGTGTACCCCTGCGGGTTGTGGCTGGTGGTAGGGGTTGCCGACACCAAATTCATCGGCCAGGTTGATGGACCGCGAGCCCTCGCGATTCGCCGTCCGCGGCCGGACCAAGCTCGTCCGCGGCGGCGGCGGGCGAGACGTGTCCCGAATCGGCCGCTCTCTTCCCGTGGACGCCCGCCCAGGATCATAAGATGGCCTTCGTATCCGATCGGGGTGCAGGCTTGATGAGGAGGGGGCTCGAGCTGGCGCCTCCAGTTCCTCCGTTCGTGCGGGTGCGTTTTCTCGGGGGAATGTGCCGGCACGTTGGTTGGCTGGGCGCGGCGCGAACTCGGCCCCCAGCTCCCCTTGAGGCGGTCCGAAACCGCCGTATCCATTCTTGCGTGGAGGCCGAGGCGGCGCGTTGGCCGCATTCGAGGGTGCTGCCGTTGACGCCGACCTCTTCAGGTCCGCATCGCTGGTTTTGAGCCCTTCCATTTTGCGCTGGAGCAGGCTCGTCGGCTCTGCGAATTTGTTGGGGCTTGTGCCATAGCCGTAGGCGGGCTCCGTCTCTTCGCCGAATCCGCCGTAACCCCCAGGACGCCCAGTCTGCGAAGGCGAGTTGGAACCGGCGATCGCCGGGAAGTAATCATCGCCCCCGCGACTCGATCGCCCTGTTGGTGTTTTGGGGGAGATGGTCTGGCTGCCCGTGGACGCGCTGACGGGTGTTAGTTGGTCCGGCCTGGCGAACGCCTGGTTAGCACTCTTGGTGTCGACATTCGGCAGCGGCGCCTTGCTGCCGAAACCAAAGGCGCTCGATACGCTCGAGAATGCGCCGCCCAGGAGACCGCCGGGCGCTGGTGCTGCAGCTGCCAGCCTTGTCAGTAACACGCAGGTCATGGTCGATGGGCTCTGTAGGCGTTGAACTCACGTTCCGGTGCCGGGGCAGCAGCAGGCGCACAGAGATGATCTCCCATCATGGATATCTCGACCTCGTTTCCGCATTGGGAACACTTGATTGTCGGCATGAAAGCCGACTCTCGGGTGGCGGCCATGGCGATTGGGGACTCTGCACGACTGTTCGTCACTCTCCTTCACACGTCTCTGCAGAGTCTGTTACGGTGGTGCTGGACATCCACAGCTCTGGCTGGGCCCGCACGTGCTGCTGCTTCTTGTTGTTCTCGTTGTTGTTCTTGTTCTTGTTGTAGTTTTGGTGGTTGGAGCTCGGCGATGGTTGTGATTCGCGGTACGCACACGCTGGCGACGTGGGTATTGTGATGACTGAAAGCGGAAAAAGAGAAGGACCCCCGCGCAGATTGACGTCCGGCAAGCGCGCCGATATCGATGGTGGTGTCACACGATGAACGGGTGACGTGCAGCGATGTACCCGGGCCGTGAGTTTCTGAAAAGCAAAGCGCCTGGAATTGGGCCACGCGCGTGGCTGGGGTAGTCCTGGAATCAGCGTTTTAGACAAGGCACGCGGCTTGTAGGCCTCGTTTCATGGAGAGGCGTTTCTTGGTAGGGATGGTGAAGAAGATGGCGGGAGGAGAGGAAACAAGAATCGATGGAGAACCAGTCGTCGGCGAAGTAGGTCCCTTGGTGTTGCGGCATCTGTCTCGAAAGGCACCCCGGGTGGCCACGAAGCCCCTGCTCGACTCCCTTGTCGCAGAAAGCACGGATGACCGCTGCTCGGAGGAACCCCCTGTCTGGCGGCTTTCTCGTAATGCAAGAAGGCGGCTGAATAGGGAAGCGATCGGTCGGGGGGCCCCTGGACCACGAAGACGCCTTAGTGGTGCCGGGACGGGGTGAATGCGCGGAGCAGAGCTAATGATGTGGGTTGGGCGCAGATACAGCACCAGGCCCCCAGGCAAGCAAACCGGGCAGCCGAGCAAATAACCCTATGCGTCAATGGTCGTGCTTTTGGTCCAGAGCCGTTCCAGGTCGTTTTGGGGGGGGGGGAGCGGGAAATCGAACCGCGGGCGGGCGAGTCGACAGGTAAGTAGGCGCCCCGTCGTGGGCTCTGCGGGCCTTTTCGGGCTTCTGATACACCGCACCCCCCGTTGCGTTGCTTGGGCTTGGCTCGCCTGGACCGGGCTTGCGTCGCGCCGCGCTGGGTTGGGCATTCTCCAGGTGGCATGGCTCACTACGTACTATACATGCGTTGGTAGCATCTAAGGTAAGTGGCCACGACGCCCGGAGAGGGATGGGTTGCTCTCTGTTTCCGGCCAGACGACGCGCTGGCTCGGGCTAGACTCTCACTGTCCGCTATGCGACGTACGGGCGTATGATACGATAAGACCCCTCCCTGGATTGGAGACTACTGGACTGGGTTAGCCGCCTATGTATCTGCTCGCTGGGTGCTTGTGCATCTCCATCCGTCAGTGGGCGCCCCGCCGGCCCATGTCAGCCTCCAGCTGCCCGGGCGGGATTAGAAATATGGAAGGGAACCGCTATGGCGGCCACGACGAGAATGTAGGTATGGCCCCCGACCGCCGTTTCTCTGGCTGTCTGGGACAGCCCTAGCTTGGGGGTGGCCGGCAGGTTGAATGGATGCTTCAGGCCTAGCCTCGGCGGGCGGGTACCTTGCAGGGCCCAGCAGGGGTGCGACCCTGGGCGCCCTGGTGCCCTGACCGTGCCTAGGTCCCCACTAGCAGCTGGAGCCCCTGGGGCCTCTGGCACGGCGGACCCCACTGTGGGAGATATAGCGCCGCGAGCCCCTGGACCGCCCAGCCAATGTCGCTCGGCCTCACTTGCGGTCTTGGATGCAAGCGGCGGCATTCGATTGGACAGCACGCATGCGCGCGCTCGCCGAATATGACCCAGGGTGATGGACCCCTCGGGTGAGCCCTCGCCCGGCTGGGAAGGCTGCTGCCGGCTTCCACCGTTTCTCTCGTATATGTACGGTGCCTACCTAGACGGGTAGGCATAGGTACCGCGTGTATGCTGCCGTGTATCTAATGCATGTCATCTTGCCTTTCCCCGGATGAGCGGAGGATCCCACACGACACGTGCACGAATTGAGTAAGGCACAGACACACACACACACACACACACACCGAGAGAGAGAGAGGGGGGGGGAGGAGACAGAGGGAGACAGAGGGAGAGAGAGACAGAGAAAGACAGAGAGAGCGGGACCGTAGAAGTGGGCCTGCTTGACCGGCAAGACAGGGCAATAGAGAGACCTCAGACAGAGAGATAAGAGTCTCCATCAGGCGCGAATGTGGAGGAGAGAAGCCATGGCCAAGATGGAGGAGGAGGAGGAGGAGGAGGGGGGGCAGCATAGGATCTGCACGTCTCCACGGCGACAATTTGTGTCTCGTGGAGGGCGAATGGGAAGGACGCATGTTTCTGCGATGACTGGCATCGAAACAAGGGCACGTCATGCGGCCGCCGGAGCGGACCCAGCTCGTAGGGCCTGTGGTCTGGGAGTTTGCAGGTAGGGCAGCCCAGCCCGTACGGGAGCCACACCTAAGGCTTCAGGTAACAGATGATGGGATGGATGGCTTTCGGTGTCGGAGCTTGATGGACGGCACGACGTGGGTTAGAGTGGTTACGGGTACCTGCCTACCTGCATGTCCCTTTGTCTGGGACGCTGTGGGAAGAAGACCGTAAATAGCTCACCTCGACGGAAATGCGTGCGCAATGCATGCGAACCCGTCTGTGCCCATCCGCCTTGCGCTCCGGCCCAGCCCAGCGCCTAATCCCGAAGCGTGACCGCTGTGTAGCCGGACGGGGCCGACAGGGGCGTTCCAGCATTGGTTTGGGAAAGAAGATGGCGAGAAACGAACGGCTCTGGTCATTTCCCCCTTCGCCGCGCCGCCGGCAGTAGTGGGAGGACCCATTGGACGACAGCGCCAGCGCCGCAAATGACTGCAGTTTCGGCGTCTCCAGCTTTTCTAGCGCTTCATGATGCTAGCCGCGCCAGCCCATGATGGCTGGGGCCGCTGGAGAGGGCGGTCACGATGGCATTGGCGGCTTGACCGTTCTCCGACAATGGGGGAGCGAGGGGGCCACCACTGCTGTTCCCTCTTCCCCACCCTCTCTCCCGCTCCCTCTGCCTCGCCTTTGCATCGGTCCTGTCTTTGCCCCGGCCGGCCTGCACGTATATGACGTTGCAATGCGTCCGACGAGTGGACACATGAAGCAACCTGGCGTCTGTCCCACCCGGCCGGCCCGCCGCTCTTCGTGCTGGGCATGCCTCGCGTGCCTCGCCATGCGGCGGTAGGCGCTCGCGCGACCAGATGCAGCCGAGCCCTTCCGACGCTTCGCGATGCCGCATTCCGTGGCATGGGGGTGAGAGGCAGAGGCAATGTGGCCCGGCGGCGTCCGCGTGCCCTCGCACCTCGGTGTCTGAGTATGATCAGTAGCCGCTCCCCCGTGCGGGACCCGGCTGCCGAGCCCATGACCGGAAACGGGCTGTCTCAAATGGGGGCTTTGGGCGTCGCCGGCGGCGCCACGGCATAACTCTCGTCATTGAAGCTTACTCGGCACGTCTCCCCCAAACCTCGCCGGCAGTTCGCACGGTTACAGTCGATGCCACATCGGCCGGGCTCGATGCCCTCGGTGCCCTCGGTGCCCTTGGTGCAATGAGCCGGGCAAGCACCCTCTCTTTTCCCCCTACTGGCTCCCTGTTGAAACAGGGCCAGGGGTCGCCGGCCCCCCGTTGTCCTTCTGAGCTTCCAGTTTGGTCGGCCTCTCTGACGCTACCGGCCCGATGGAGGGCGGGTGCCGATGCAGCCCGCACGCGCCTGACACCAAAAACGATACAGGTCGATGTACTGCCCTAACAGCAGTCAGATAAGTCCACAAAACACAGCCAATGGGATAGGATTCAATTACTAGTGCGTCTGCACCAAAAACGCATCGCCAGGAACAGTTGATAGAGTAGGTGGTGGGGTAAGGCTCTGTTAGGTGGCAGGGGTTAGGATACACACCAAAGTGTCGTTTTTGGTGTCAGGCGCGTGAGCCCGCCTTCGCCTGGCGCTTCTTCGTGCGGCCCCGAAGATTCTACAGCACAAGGCAAGGCTTCTGGAGCCAGACAGGGCGGGGTCCTGATCCCCCCTGCTCCACGATCAAACGTCGCATTTCCAACATCGGGTTGCATCTGGAAATTTGGGCGTGATTAGGCCCAGCTCTTGGCCGTGGCTCGCCATAGGCCAATTCCTAAGATGACTTGATTTCGCCCGAACCAAGCACGGCGCTTTGTTTTCTGCGCACCGCCACCGAACGCCTGATGGGTCAATCAATGGCGACGAGGCGACATGATCTGACCTGGAGCGGCTGGGGCCCTCCGACATGGTTCACTGCGGCCTGCTAGCACCGTACAGTAACGACCCCCAGAACCCCCCGGGTCCTCGTATGGACATGGATCCGGGGGGTGCATATGTGCATACGAACGTACCTGCGTGCTTACTTGGGTAGTGTGGCCTGTCGTTCGTCTTCCGAAATGAGGCTGGTATAGATAGCAACGGCCCTTGTCCCCCCCCTGATTGAGATGGAGTCCCTACGGCGATGGCCCCCCTTGGCCTCGTGACGCCCCAATGGGTTTAGTTTGTGTAATAAGCCTGGCCATCTCCAGCCAGGCACTGACTGCTCTGGGTCAAGCTGTCTATGCGTAGTCCGTCGGCGGAAGGACAGCGACCACCCCCAGATTTGCGATGATCATTCAGGTCCACAGGGGTTCACGGGCCAGCGCGAGGTTCATTCAGGGCCACTATGAGGATCTGCGATCTCGACAGGCGGCGATCTTTTCGACGGCCCACCCAAAGAGACCCCTTGAGCCCATAGGAACTTGCTTCTTTTGCCCTTGCTTGCCCTATTACCAGCAGCTGCCAAACAGGCCGTGGGCGGAATGTCGATACAGATTCCTGCATCCTCCCTGGCCCTCGGCAATCGCATTCGCGCGAACCCGTGGTCCGACCGCCAGACACCGGCAGGGCACGGCAAACCTTCCTACAAGTCACCACCCGGTGCCGCGCAGCCAAGGCCGCCTTAGCCAGGCCAAACAGAGCCTGGCATCCATGCGTGGCTGCATAAGTACCTAGCAGCCCGAAAGAAAAGCCGTGGCATATTCCCAACCGGAAACACCACGTCTCCCGGTGCCACCGAGGGCGTCGCGAGAGAGCCGCTGGCGCCGCGGATTAGCAGCTGTGGTAGTAGATACAGTAGCACCAGCAGCAGCCGTAGTAAGAGATATGCAACTAGTGGATGCGGTGGACGCATGGCGTCACTCGCGATCCGTCCCAGACCAATCCGCCATGGCCTGTTGCGCTAGATGGCAGCGGCTAAGCCTAGCCCGCGAGGTGGCTCGGATCTCCCTTTCCCTCTCTTCCTCCAGGGCCTCATGAGAGCCGGCTACCTCAACCGCCTGCTTGGGTACCACGGAGCCACGCCAGCCGCGATGCACTTGTAGGCATCCGTGGGCCAGAGAACAGACGGCACGCTCCTCTGTAGGTTTGACGGCGTCGGTAGGTGACACGGACGGGCGGCCGCTCTCTCAGCCGTCCAGGGACAGACAGGGGCACGTCACGTCTCTCGGATGGAACCTTGGCGATCTTTGATGGAGACACTTTTTGCGGAGCGGCGCTTGTGAATTGCGATGGCCGGAGCGGGTGCCTGCCAAATTAGGATGTGCACCGAATCTACTGCCGCGTACGGCGGCTGGGCGGGCGTGTCTGGGGGACGCAGACGGAGAGAGAAAGAGGGAAATGGAAGGGTGGTGAGATGTGCTCGCCTGTGTTGCTAGGAAGCATCCCGGATGGGCATGGCCACGGCACTTGCAACGAACGTGCCCGGGGTGACTGCCGAGCTCAACAAGCCACCCAGCAGGGGACCTACCGACGCTTCCCAGCCGGGGTGCTGAAGATCACCATAGGCACGCGGTGCAAGTCCGCATCGCGTCTGGTTGCCCGAGGGAACCCGCCGGGCTGCTGCTTACCGCAGTCGACATCTCTATCATGGTACTTGACCGTGGACAACACGCCCTCCTGGCCTGGCTTCCAGTCAGGGGAGGGACGCTCGCTCCCAAAACGCCCGCATCGTCAATGTCCGTACATCCTGACCCTGACGGGCGTGCAGATTGCCACGTGCTTCGTGAACAATAGCAGCTGCCCGGCGACCCTGGCTTGCGCAGATTGCGGGCGGGCGGGAAGGCGTAGGATGGCGGCCCCTCCAATGCCTGCAGATCCGGTCTCCCTTGCTGAGATACATTTCACCCACTGCTGGGGACCTGCCTCGCCCGTTTTGCGGGGGCCTCACGATTGCTGCGAAGCTGACAGGACATCGTCCCCTGCCTTCCGGTCCATGGGTTCACGCGCGAGGCTTCTGTTATGGCGGCGCGGGCTGCCATGGGATACAACCCCCCGCGACAAGCATCACGGGTTTGGTTATCTGGAGATTGCGGTGAAGGGGCGACATTGTCGCCACCTCCGAGCCCTCGGCATCGACTCCAAGGAGATTGCGGACTCTCTCCCGCAACATCCGCCCCATGGATGGTTCCAGCGATGGAGGCAGAGCGGAACACCCACATAATCCCGTAGGTCTTTCCGCGCGGGCTTGCATCATCACCAGTTAACCCCCACTGGAGGACGAAGGTAACAACCTCCTTGGGCAGCCCTATCCGCATGACCATAGGGCCTGGTGACGGATTTTCGATCGGCAGATGCGACGAGGCCGTAGTGTCCCAGCCGGCCCGCTTCTGGATGATGTGCAGACGGCCCTCGCGCGGTAAGAGCGAACTACCCGAAGGCGTGCTCCCGATAGCGACGGATACCCTGCATTTGGTGAGGACCCATCCTGAGGCTTCCACGACCCTGTATTCAACTTGCAGCAGCAGCGTGAATCGCTGTTCTGGGAGGTACCATCGTGGTTTCCACCTGGCAGCACCGTAAGGCGTTACGGTGTGCTTTTCCCGCCGCCGAGAACCAGCGGCTTTCCCGTTTAACAATTGGTCTTTCCTCGCCACGCCACGTTGATCGAGCATATCAAGATGACAGCAACAGTAAGCAGTGTATGGAAGGGACGTGGTGGCATTAGGTAGTTCCTTGGGGCAGCCCTCGTGTGCTCGAGCCCGCTAGGCCACTTTGTCTTCCCAGTGGCTCGAAGATGCTCACGACACCCCCGCTTTTGGAGTTCCAATATACAACATAGACAAGGAACCATACCCCCGCCTGGGGGCTGCAAGAAACAGCATACACAGAGAGGCATACCCCAGGCTTCCTCGTCCAAAGTGCCGACAGCATGAAGGATGGTCAGTCAAGCCCAGAGTCTGGCGCACCATGGCAGGCAAATCTACCCATCCGACCGAAGAACGCACAGGCTGGTCAGTCAAGCTCAAAGCCTGGTCCGTCGAGCACCCCGAGAAGTAGTCGGCCAAGCACAGAGTCTCGTCTGGCGAGAAGACCGGCTGGTCAGTCGAGCACCCCGTCTGGTGGAACGACGCTTTTTGGAACCCTTGTTTTCGGTGATGAACACTTCCTGTCCCCCTACTACACAAAGGTTCCCTTCGTAGACCCCCAAGTTCCAGGCGCGGAATTCGTCTGCCCGATACAGCACATCGTATTTAACAAACTGTTGGGATGGAACGATCAAGAAAGAGCTATCAAGGTCCTCGAGGCGCGGGATGGCCTCGAGGTCGACTCTGTCTTCGGCGAGGCCGCCCGTTTGCAGGGGCGCCGTGCCGAATTCACACCGGACAGGCCACTCATCATGGGAGCCATACGATGCAGGTTCAAATACGCAGTATATGGCAGCAATGACCCGTACCGCTTGGCGGCACCCGGCCTGCAACTCTGTCGTTCTTCACCGTTGATCTTGTCCTATTGCAACTCTGCGGTTCGCCAGTCGAGCTTGGATGCCACTTGGCATCCTTCCTACGAGATGTCGCCGGGTGGGCTCGGTGGCGTCCTTGGGTTGAACCTATACGGAAGATACCTGATGGAAGCCCGGGCGGAGCTCAGGCTAGAGCCAGCGGATATGCTGAAGGGGGTCCAGGCATTGGAGCGGAGGAAGGCGTCTAGCGATTTGTGAGGTCATGCGGGTTCCAGTTCGGCTGAAGAAGCTACCCTACCCCCCACAGCCCTTTGAACCAAACCCCAGGCCATGACTATGGTTCGGTACCGCAGTAGTTCAACCAGCGTTCTAATCGAACCTTGTTTGCTGATAACTTTGGGTATCTCATTTTGTCCATGTATCGCTGCGAAAGTGGCAAGTGATCTAAGCCCCTTTTATCGGTCCACCGAGCTTACACGGCGGTGTCTGCATACCGCAGTGGCAGCGTCGAGCCCCCGGTGTTGCTCCGGACTACATGAAACTCAGCTCCGTGACACGTGCTGCAACCGGAGAGACCTGGCTGCGCCGGGTCTTGGAGAAGCAGCCCCCCGTAGTCGTTAAGCCGAATTTCGCCTAAGTCGACTTCGCCTAAGTTGACTTGGCCTATATCTCGAATAACCGGCTTGGACTGCTGCTGGGCATCTAAGCTTGATGCCTCCTTCGAGATTCCCGTCGTGTTCCTCTGATGCTGACCTTGGTTGTACCCGTTGTCGATCGTGCTGCTGGTGTTGGCCATGTTGAGTGGGTTGGTGGCGCGGACGACCTTGGTGATCAACTCGGCTAGATTCAGCTCGATATGGAGCTTCATCAGGTACACAAGGGGGTGGAACTGTATGTAGCTGTGCGGGATATGTCAGTACCGGCGTCAGCCGCATCGTCGCCGAGGACGGGGCGTACATCACACCACTGGGCAGCGACATGGATCCGATCAGGAGGACCTGTCGAGGTCAGTGTCAATTCCCGACGTTTCCTAACCCCCCCAAGCTTCGCTACTTACATCCAGCAACAATGAGACGCACACCATGCTGACGTTGTACCGGAATAGGGGCCGGTACTTGATCAAGCCGTTGTCGATCAGCTTGGTACGCACCACCCATATGAAATAAACGTTGAGGGCGCCATCGACGAGGGCGAAGAGGGCCTTTTCGGTGCGGTCCCATATATCGTTGATCCGCACGTACCGCTCTGAAATCTGCAGGCGTGCGGGGATCCAGATGCAAAAGACGCTGACGTTAATCATGGCGATGACGACGAAGACGGATATCTTGATGTTTCGCACTCGCGCTTTGTTGGGCAGTATCAAACCCACTCGGTTGACGATGATTTGCAGAATGCACTGCATCTGGTGATGGCAAAGCATCGGGTTAGACGCGTCGCTCGCCGCCGTCGGGTGCCGGTCCTTGCACTCACTTGTACCACCCAGAGACATACTGGCTGCGGTCAGCTCGGTTCCTCGCCATGCCACGAGAATGTTGGGAGGACGCGAGCACTTACATATAGCGAAAAACAGCCAGAAACTGGGGCGACGTTGGCGTTAGCCGCCATGGTCGGTCGATGTGGCGGGATGGCGCAGGACTCACCTGGGAATGACGAGGCCCTTCAGGAACAGCCAGCTGATGATGGAGATGACGACGCTGGCAATCCATTCGGCCCAAATCAGGCCCACGTAAAGATTCAGGCTCTTCCTCTTCTTTTTTGTCCATATGATCCAAGTCTGCCGCGCAGCCTTGGCACAGGTGAAGACGGCGCAGCACAGCGAGGCGCCCCAGATGATGCTGCACACGTTCATGTTCATGTCCGACGGCTCCTCGCTGTGGTACCACGGCGGCACCAGGAAGCCGGTGGCCCTCATCTGGTCGGCGACAGGTCCCGCGAGGACCAGATCAATGGGGACGGGGCGCGGGGCGGCAGGTGTTCACGCATGGACGGGGCGACACTGGGACGCACCACCGACAGTCGGCGCGGGCGTGTGTGTCGTGGGCGGTGGTGACGGCGGCGGCCTCGGCAACCGCAGCAACTTCGACACGACGTGCGGACCGGCGCCCGGCGTGGGTTGGCTCGCGTGGACGGGCGTGTCACGGGCTATGGAGGGGGAGGCGTCGCGGGAGAGTGGCGTCTCCAAGAAAACAAAACGGAAGAAAACACCGACCGGACGCCCAAGGCCCGTCTGAACATGTGCTACGGCCTTTGACTTGGTCGCAGGGGGACGCGGCAGAGCAGCCGTTTCCCGCGGGCCACGGGGAGGGGACATCCTCGTCCTCGATCCGGGAAGGCGGGAGAACAAGGTCATGCACGATGCCGATAGTGCAAACCCGGGTACTTCAGTATGACTGCCGCAAGTGTGGGAGCGGACCCCCGTAGGCATTCAGCTGCCCGACCGGTGCCGCGCCGGGCAGATCCTAGCACGGCTACACATGCCAGCCGAAGACCCGACGCCGTTGAGGTTGCGCCGCGCCCACCCCCTCTGGCCTTGTCCGTCACCAACGCATCTTCCGTCCCCTATGCCCTCCTCGTCGCCGGGCCGGCTCGACAGAACCCATGCCCTGGGGCACTGTGTTGTACGGGCCGGGCTCCAGTTGCACCAGGTATGGATCTCGTACCCTGAGCTCGGCGCCCACTCGAGTGACCCGGAGTTTAAGGTTTACCATAACGTCACTCGGCGATGGCTCCGCGGAGGAATGATGGCCCCCCATTCCAACCTACTCAAGCTGCCGGAGGGGGGGGGGGGGCAAGATCAGCGACTCACTCTGAGTGTCCGGCTTTTTTGGTCTAGCGAGCCGTTTATTTTGTCCCCCCCCTCCTCGGCTGCTACAGGGAATCTGGGGGGAGATCTGGGTGCCTGTCAGCCTTCCCCCCGGTTTCGCCAGCCGATCACCACTTTCACGGGACAAGCCAACCAAGGAATGACGCCGCTTCGTTACTGAACCTCCCACCCGTCGTGACGATCAACAGTCGGCTTACAAGGCTGGGACGTCAATGCGCATGTGTCCGCACCGCCTTCCATCGGACCTGGCGGCGGCGGGGGCGGCAATGACCTGTCTTGAGGGCATTCGCATCTGATCGACTTGCCACCGGCTGCTGGGTTCTCTACGGAAGGCGTGAAGCTCGCGCCCCCGCTCGGCACGTCTAGGGGCCGCCGAAGGATACACAATGACTGCTAGCAGCCTTGGCCGGTAGGGGACGGGTTCCTTGGCTCGCGAGGTTAATGGCGTTTTCACGCATCAACACCACCATGCGCTTCCATGCGAATCGGCAAGCGCTCGCACGAACCGACCCGGCTCCGGCCAGGTTGTGGCCCGTCGTTTTTTGATTTTCGCGGTCGAGTGAAGCGTCAAAGTTGACTGCACTTGGCTGGGCAGGACCGGGGAAAGGCCCAAACCGTTCCGTCTTAACGTTGGTACCTACCTAGTCGCGGCAAGGGTCCGGCCCCTTCACGGACTGGCACGGACGGAGGCGTGCGGTCGGGGGCCACAGCGCCAAGCGAGCCAGCGAGCTGCCGGGTTTCCGTGAGGTGGCCCAAGGCCAAGGCAACGCTGCCTGGGCCATCGCCGAGAGACGCCGCGTTCAACGGGAGAGTCTCAGAAGGCACGGCAATCAGGAGAAGTTGGGCATGAGTACTACAACAGATAAGCTTCCGGCGTCTTCTCGTGAACCGGGCACGCGTCCCCCCCGTCCTGTGTGAAACGGTCGGCCAAGAGACGGGATGCGATCTTACTCGTGTCGACTGAGGAGAGCAGCGCCGATCGGGTTCCTAGCCATACCTGGCATCTCCCGTGGGCCCTTGGCCGGTCCTGCACCGGCACGGCATTCGCCCGCCCGCCAGAAGATGTCTTTGCAGGAACGGGCCAGACGGACGACGACTTGCTGTTGTGCATGTTTCTGCGCGAAGCGTTCAGAGCCAAGCGGCGATGCGGCGCCATTCGGCCCAGCTCCCCTGCGAGGGGCCGCTCACCACGTGGCCCAAAGCCGCAAGGGCTCTGGCCCCGCTTGTCGCTCGTGGCCCTGGCGGTGTCTTGTGCCCCGAAACCGCAAGTATGTAGCCCTGTATGCTAGGTTGCGTCGGTCGATGGGGCTTCCGAGCTCTGTCGCACGCCGATCGCTTAGCCTCTCACGACATCGAGCTCGCTGCCCAGGCGGGCCGCAGCAAGCCCACATACACGCACACGCATTCGCGCACTCTCGCCCACGGCCAGTCAACCATTACCCGGGGGGGGGGGGGGGGGGGGGGCGGGTTGGTTTCTTGACCAACACGTAAGAGCGTTCCTTCTCCGGGGTTTCAGACGAACGTGATCGGAGCCGATGGCGGCCCACCAGGCCGATCATAGTCCTGTCGAGGCCTAGTGAAACGGGCAGGTGCCCAGTGGGGAGTGCCATGTCCCCCATCTTGAGACGAAAACACGCGAACCTCTTCCCGCGCCCAGGGCGACTCGAAGCACACCTACGCATCTGCCGCCCCGCCGGCGATGCGGGGGGATTCCGCTCCCGGACCCCGGGGAAGGGGCGGGAGAATATGTACAAAAGAAGCACGCCGTCAGAGACACGGCCGCGGCCTCGACATATCTACCTGCTCCGGCCCTTTCCTGTTCCCACGCTCGCTTTCTCTCGGATGCGCCCGAGATCCCGGCCCGGTGGTTAATACAGCCTCTGGCAGGCAGGCAGGCAGGACCTAACCATCGTCGGGAAAAGAGGACCAAGGCCGGCCCTCCTCGCGGCCCACGAACGGCGCCGGCGCCGGCGCTCCCCCTCCCGCTCGCCAGCGACCCCTTGCAGCAAAGCGCCCGACGCCGCCCGGATTCGGCCGCCCAGAATGGACGAGAAAACGGAACCGCCCCTGTACAGGGAAGACGACGAGGAGAGGGGCCACATCCCCGTCACGACCAGCAGGATGCTGGCTCTGCGAGCGGCACAGCTGGTTTTGGCCGTTGCCTACGCCGTGCTGGATGCCTTCGCCGCCGTCCGACTGCAATTTGGCTCGGTAAGGCGACATGCCAGCACCATGCCCCAACCACCAAAGTTCCTACATACTAACGTGGCTTTGTACGAGGCAGATGCCCGCTTTCCGTACGTCTCCACTGCACGCACATACTTGGAGCCTCGACCCAGACTCATGGTCCGCAGTTCTGTCGCTTGCGGCATCTTTGTTCCTGATTCTCTACCTTGCCTGGCTTGGATACAGCATCGCGCGGCGTCCCAAGCTGTACCACTGGGTGGCCCACTTGTAAGCCGGGCGGCCCGTACCCGCTGGGGAAGACAAGTGCTGATCCGGAACCGCCCCGCTAGGATGCTGGAGATCTTGACCAACCTCGCGTGGCTTGCGAGCTGGGCCATGCTCGCAGTTCTGGCCACCGGGCTGAACCAGATGCAGAAGGGCACGCCCGCTGCCCGAGAGGCGCAGACAACGGAGGCATCGACCCAAGCCCAGCAGGTCTCGGATGAGGCCATGGCGGCGGCCCGGATCATCGTCGCCGCCGCTTCAGGCGTAGGCATGCTCGCTTGGGGCTTGCTTGGCGCCTCCCTCGTTTCAACCAGTGAGCGAGCCCCTCTTGACCCGAGAGAGAAAGGCGGGTGACGTTATGCCCCTGGTCGCTAACGCTTTGCCTGGCAGTCGCCTCCGTCGTCAAGGTGCGACAATACCAGAAGGAATTGCAGGCCGAGAAGTCCGAGCCCGTCCAAGAAATCATACCGGAATCTTCATTCGATTTCGATTGAAGCCCGGCTTCCCGAAATCCGCGACCTATGAAGGAGGGAGGGAGAGAAAAGAAAAGAAAGGACTTGCGATCGCAAGCATGTACTATATACGGCGTTCATGTCCCCCCCCCCCCCCCCCCCACCTCATATACGGGATGTTATCGGGGGCGACACTTGGGGCCCTGAAACCTCACGAGAACGGAGCTTTCATTCTAGATACATAGCCACCTGCGTATGAGGCTGTTTGGATTCGACACGGGAACACCACGGCGGGCATGGGAGATGGCGGCGCAGCGGATGGGTACGGCTTCAAGTGCCAGTGGCAGCAGAACCAGGGCGCAAATAGACGCCCATCAAGTCACCCGGGAGTTTCCCTCGGTGGCATGCTCCTCGGACTAGATGGCCGACAATACCCGCACCGAACAAGTCCTTTTTATTGGGGATTCCCAAAGTCTCCCTGCCGGGAGGATCCCGCGTCTATCTAGTTGTCTAATTCTATGCGGCGCCATCATACACACAGCTTCCCCGTCGAGCCCGGCCTTCCCTTGGCCCCCTCCCGCAGCGCAACCCCCCCCCCCCCCCCCGGCGCGCGCAAGCCACGGGGACGGAGGCGGGGCACTACAGCTTGGCGCCGTCCTGCCTCTGGCGGAACTGGGCATTCTCGTGGGCGAGGCTGCCGGCGGGCGGCGGCGGCTGGTGCCGCGGGGCGGCGGTGGCGTCGTCGCTCTTCTTGGGGGCGGGGCGGTAGCCGCCGGCGTTGTCGGCGTTGCGGACGCGGCCGTCGGCGTCGCGGTCGAGGCCGAGCTCGAGCAGCTTGGCGAAGACGGCGGCGAAGTGGGCGAAGAAGAGGGCCTTGTCGGCGGCGTAGCGCTCGACCCACGGCCGGAAGCCGGCGTCGCCGAGCAGGCTCATGTCGGTCGGCAGCATCATGAGCGTGGCCGCCTCGCGGCCGGCGGCGGCGTCGTCGTCGTCCTCGTCGACGGCGTCCTCGTCGACGTAGGTGAACTGCTCCACGCCGCCGGGCAGCGTCGTGCGCCGCCACTCCCGCTCGAGCCGCAGCAGCAGCCCGAAGTACTGGTTCGAGAAGCGCGTCGGGTTGGGCACCCACTTGCCGGCGAAGCCGGAGCGGTCGGCGTGGCAGCGGCCTGTCGCGTCCCGCCCACGCACACACCGGCGCGGGTTAGATCACCCGTGTCTCTCCTCTCCGCGGGGCCCTGGGGCCAGAAGTGGGGGGGGGGGTGCTTACCGAGGTTGTGGGCGCCCGAGAGGGCCACGATCTCCTGGTCGTTGAAGCCCATGCGGTAGAAGATGTGGCGCAGGTGGTCGGCGCCCTGGGCGCCGTCGGGGAGGCGGCCGCGCGGCGGCAGCCGCGAGTCGTCGGCGAAGTCGGTGCGGCCGCCGGCCCACGGCACGACGGGCCCGCCCATGGCCTCGATGGCCACGACGGCCGCCAGCGTCCACAGGTCGGCGTACGAGATGAAGGGGAACTGCGTCTTGACGGGCTCGAGGAAGGCCCGCGCGTGCTGCAGACCCGCGTTGGCCGGGTCGCCCTGCAGGGAGAAAGAACGGTCCCGTCCGGTCAGTCGCCCGCTCGCCCGGCTTGTGTGTGTGTGTGTATGTGTGTGTGTGTGTGTGTGTGTGTATGCGTGCGTGTGTGTGTGTATGCGTGTCGATATGCAGGCCACCACCACTAGTGGCGACAAGGGGCGGAAGCAGGTTCCTCTCCATGCATGCGCCTCATGCATCATGCGTGCGCAGGGGAGGCGGGAAGGACGGGGCTCGGGGTCGGGAAAGCACCTACACCCTCCTTTTCGTAGCGCATGCCCGCGCCGTTGGAGCCGCCGGTGTTGCTCGCCTTGTCGTAGGTGCCGGCCGCGTGCCACGCGAGCCGGACGAGCACGGGGCCGGCCGACCCGTCGTCGTACGCGGGCTGCTCCAGGAGAGCGCGCACGGCGGCCTTGACCGGCTCGAGTTGCGCCGCCGTCGGCGCTGCGCTCGCTGCCGCCGCCATCGGGTCGGAAAATACGCGGCCGACACGCCGAGAGACAAAGCCCCGGGGAGGAGGAGGAGAGAGAGAGAAAGCGGGAGGGATGGGCGGCGGTCGGTACCGAACACACAAAGGCAAAGCGGGCGGCCGGCGAGACGGACGGAAACCGGCGAAAAAAAAAAACAGAGTACGGAACAAGAATGCCCAGCAATCAAGGCGGATAGCCGTCCTGAGGGCGCACTTACATAGTACGTGCAAGGAGCTCCACTCTACGATACCAGCTCCCCGAAACCTTGCCCCAAGTCACTACCGCGTAGCCAATGTACTCCATGCCTCTCCTCCTGAATAGATCCACCATCACTGCGTGCTTTGTGCGAGCCCATGGGGAACCTCGGCAACGCGGACGGAGCGAGTCCGAGGACGGCCGACCAGGGGGGGCCCTTCAGGGCGAGTGGGTTGTCTCTGCGCCGCGGCCATGAAGCGATCGCGCGCCTTATCGTCACTCGGCCCATTTTTCTGCTTCGGGGTAGCGAGCGAGCGAGTGGGCCGTGGACCCGAGACCCAGAGGTATATTGAGGAAAAGGAAAGACCACGCGTGCCCGCCCTGCCAGTCCAAGTGTCGTCAAGATGCATTGCTATACCATGCCTCACTGCCACCGAATCTCCCATGCAAAAGCGTTCCCGAAAACATTAAGAGAAAAGCCTTGGTAGTAATCACATGAGCCCATCCCCCTGCAAGCTCGCCACCCTGGTCTGCCACCGCGTATCCAAATCAATCCATTGCACGACGCTCTCCCAACCTTGATCCATGCGTCGTTGCTCATCGCCATCCGAATCCTATCCGTCCAGCCACATCTCAACCCATGCCTCGAATCATCCCTACGGTCGACACTCAAAAGGCCTGGCCGTGAGGCCCTGCGCTGTATCCCTGCCCGCGTCCCGGCATTGGCTGTCCCATCCGTTGCTGACCTTGCCCAGGCGGGTTGAACTGCGGCGAATACTGGCCAGCGGACGCCACAAAACCGGGACTGTAGTTGCCTTGGACCATCGGGTTGGGCCCGGGGCTTGTCCACCCACCACCTTGGCTGTAAGCCTGCGCGGCGGGGTTCACAAAATTCTGGGGAAACCCATAACCTTGAGGACCGGGCGACTGGGGACCCGCCATCATCCCCCTGCCGTTGTACAGGTTGGAATACATGCCCGCGGGAGGTGGCAACCCCGGAGATGCCAGTGGCGGCCCGTAGTTCTGGTTCTGGTAAGTCTGCTGGAGCTGGCGCTGATTGATGGCTTGCTGGACAGCGTGGCCGCCGTACCCTTGCTTCATCTGTTGCTTCTCGCGCTCCCTCGCCTCGATAGCCCCGACCAAGCCCGGCTGCTGTTGTTGTTGGTGGGCCGAGTTTCTGTTACCTGCCATGTGGACCAAAGGCGTGCCCGTCACACGTGCGACGTGCTCCTGCTCCCTGGCCGACAGGTGCGAGTCCCTTTGGTTTCCTTGCCCACCCAACATGACGCCGGCGGTCCGGGAGAGGGGGCGCTGCAAAAGATCCTGCGAGTTCGATCGGGAATGCGCATGGGCGCTCATGTAATCCCGGGCCTGGCTGCGTTCCAACGGCGGCGTCGGCGTCCCCGCTCGGTATGCGTTGAGGGTGTTGGCCGAAGCCTGTCGCTGGTGCGAGTACAGAGGTGTCGCTGTTGCAGCTCGCTGCTGGACGTATTGTTCGGCCGACAGGCCCGGACTCGGACCGCGGATGGCGGCAGCCGCAGCAGCAGGTTGCCAGGCAACACTCCGATGCCCCGAATCATCCGACTGATGCCGATCGCTCGTCGATTCGAGGGCCGGTGACCTTCTCGGCGGCATGATGCCCGGAGAGTGTGAGCGCGGAGCGGGCGAAAACGACCTTGCTGAAGGTGGAGACACAATCGGCGTCGGTGTCTTGTTGCGCGCCGTATGCGGTCCGTAGTTTATGGTCGAGCCAAAGTTCACATCCGGGATGTCAAAATTGGCTTTGGGCACGGGGGGCGGGGCCTCGCCCACAGTCCGGAGCACACCGGCTCTGGGCCTTTCGACTGAGGCGGCCGTGTCCATTGATGGCCGAGTACTGGCGTAGTCGGGGCTCCCTGTTGAATCGAAGCTGCTGCTGGCGATGCTACGACCTGTGTGTTGACGGCGGATCGGACCAAGCTGTGGTGACTCGGGCGGGGGTACATGTCCGTTGAGATGAGCAAGGATGCCTGGGTCGAGGTCACGTGTGAAGCTCCCGTTGCTCGACGCAGCAGCCGAGCCCGGGGGTTGGCCATCTTCGGATTGGCCGAGTGAGAGGCTGTCAGACCGGGCAGGCAAAGGTTTTCTGTGGATGGGAGGAGAGGCCATTTGAGACGGAGGCGGTGATCTGTGGTTGCCACCAGGAGTGGTTGGGCGTGAACCCGGACCTCCCGGTCCTGGCGGCCCACCGGGATAACCTCTGCTCATGGGAGGCGACTGTGGCCCGCCGGGGGGGCCGCGGTTGGGCGGAGGGCCCACGTTGCCCGGCGGTGCTTTACGCCCATTCATCATGGGCGGAGGCTGTCCTCGGCCGGCCTGGGGCCGGAATTCGGATCCAGGCGTGCCAGGTGCACCAGGGCCACGGGGCGGACTGCGAAGATCAGGCGTCATGGAGCGGGCTCCTGGGTTTGGTCCGCGGGATCCGGGACTTGGGGGGACCATGTCTTGTTTCAGTGAGAACTTCGACGACTGTGTGTCGAGGCTCAGGGCTGGGAGAGGCAGGCCAGGAGAGCGGGGGTTTTCGTTGATTACATCTTCACGAGTTCCGGTATTAGCAGTCATTCCAGCATTCATGGCGTGAGCATGTACCGGAGGGGGGGGTCCACGTTGGCCATGGTTGGCCTGGCGCTGGCGCTCCTCTTCGGCGTCCCAACCGTTTTGCTGTCCTACCCCAGCGATGCCGCCGGCCTGGGCAAGCTGGTCGAGCGTGTTCATAGACATACGGCTGTTGGCCCTGCGCATCTCCGGATGGTGATACGGTCTCTGGTTCGGCCGGTGTCCAGGGGCGTGAGAGAAGGCCGGGGGGCGTGATACTGGCTCCGGAGTCTCGAGTCGGCTCATTGCGCCCATATTAGGAGGGGCCGCATCGCCGTCCGGAGCCGGGCGATAGGGGGAGGGTGCCTGGTCATCTGGGAACGCATGCGCCTGGTTCGGCCCGCGGCCGACGGGGCTCATACCACCAGGACTTTCCGACAGGTGAGGCGGAGGCGGAGGTGGCGCCCCGGCCCAGCTGGAATCTGCAGCATTCTGAGTATGGCCAGGTGGAGCCGCATAGGCCATAGAGGCAGGTCCTTGGTTGCGGTGGGCATCCGGGGGAGACGAATCGGTTGGCGGCGCAGGCCTATGAGTGAGAGACACGGAGTGCGATGAATGGTCCGACGGGGAACCGCTGTCGGCGAACCCAACGCGGCCCTTGGCTGCCCCTTCGCCCCCCTGTCCGAAACTCGGCGTCTTCGCCCGGCTATCAGTACGGCTGCTGGTTCGGCTGTGCGAGACGCTGCCGGGAGTGTCGCTAATGCTCGTCATTCGCTGCCCGGTCAAGTCCTTGAGCCGTTTCCTCCACTCTTTCTCGGACCACCCGGAGCTTCCTTCAGTCATGATCAAGCCTGCAACGTCCATTATTTCCAGGTAGCCATAGCGCCTGTGTTTAGGCATGGCAAACATGAGCGAGCGTGGGTCTATCGTGCTGGCTACGAGCCTGCCCGGGCGACCATATAGGCCAAACGTGTCCCAGGTGGGAAACAGGTGGCGGAGCATCATTTCGAACCCGCTCACAGCCGGGTTGACTTCTGGCATGATGAACACAAAACCCTCGCTGACCGAGGGCGGATCCGAGTGAACCATGATATCTCCTTCGATCTTGATGAGCGTCGAGGCATCAATCAACGACTTTGCCTGCGGGTAGATGGCGTAGGCTGAGTAGGCGTCCGTGATGGTCGCGATGGGTTTGGCTTTCTTCTGCTTCTTGCCCTCCACCTTGCTGTCGTAGAATCTGATGTCACCCTTGAGGGTCGGGGGGTGGGACCGGTCGTACGGGGACTTCTTCTTCAGCTCCTTCTGGAGTTTTGCATACTCCTTCTCGTCAGGCGGCGAGATCACGCACCAGCAGCGCTTCCACGGCACACCGGCGCCGAACCGGACCCGGACCCATCCCTCGACCTTCATGCGGGACCGCTCCATGATGACACCGATGTTGTTCAGCATCTTGCCCTTGCCAGCAATCAGGGCGCCTGTGTATGCCTCCTGCAAGGTCGCATGTTCGAATCGGGCGAGGATGATGGCTGCCGTCCACTGGCTGAGCGAGTGATGCGAATTGAAGTGGAGCAAGTACCGGTTCCGTCCGGCGGTGGAAACACTCAGGATGTTCTGGAGGGGTTGCTCCTCAGCGGAATGCGTCGGCAAAGACTCGATCTAGCAAGCTGGTTAGCGGATCCTAGCACGTCGCATGGCGCAAACGGGCCCAATAGTCTGGGCTGGGGTATGCAAGATGCGGCGCAGAGGCAGAGGCAGAGGCGCGCGAGAAACCCTACCATCTTGATGGACGCATCTGTCAGGTTAATGAACTTGGGGAGAACCTCGCCCTCCTCGCCGGCGGCGTCCAACTCGGCGGCATCCCACAGCGAAAGCACCGTTCCGACCAGTTGGGCGAAGCATTCGGTCCAAGTGCGATCGGCGTTGGCACGGCCCTCTACAAGTCCAAAGTTAGAAGACGAACCGCGACGGGGCAGCAAAAGTGGAAAAGTTCAAACGGTTGTCACGGGTGCAGGGCGGCAGGGCGCGACGTACGGGTGTTCTGGTCGTCCAGTTTCAAGAAATAGCCCTCCTGGTACAGCTTGTTGCCATGGCTGTTGAGGAAGGAGAAGATGGGCAGCAGCTCCGGTGGGGTGCTCTCGTTGACTTCCATGAGGGGCGGCTGGTACGTCTGCACCATAGACAGAGGACGCGAGGTGCTGATAGTTCGGCTTCTGGCGCGAGTGCGGTTAGCAGCTGAGATGGGCGAATCCGCTATCGGCGAAACGTCATGTTTGTCGGGCGCAGGCGACGAGGATTGCAGAGGCGTCGACGACGGCACGTAGGCCGAGTTGGAGCGCAAGCGGCGGTTGGCGACGGGCGGTGTGGACGACCGCAGGTGTGCCTTGGTGTAGGCGAGGTCGTCGTTGGCGGGCGACGAAGGGGTTGGCGATGCGATGAAGGAGTCTCGAGGGTTGCCCGAAAACTGGGACATAAACGAGAGAACTGTCGGGCTCAAATGGACATAATTAGCATGACGCCCACCCGGCCGGAAGGAGATGTTTATGATTGCAGTGCGCTTGGCAAAGCGCTCTAAATTATTAGAGCCGCCGGCGGGAAGGACGCCCAGAGGTGCCTAATGCAGATGGTGCTATTTCGCCCGGCACAGCGAAGCCGAATGTGTTCGGGGCCTCGGGGCTCTGGCGGGGTGGCTTGGCTGGGCAGAACGGATACTGACTGCAAAACGCGTGTGCAATACCCATATGATGACCGACCAGGGGCAAGATCAATGCATGGCGACACACACACACACACACACACACACACGCACGCACGCACGCACGCACGCACGCATATACACACAGTCATCCGCCCATCAGCAGCACGGCCGGCAGTCGCGCGCCTCGGGCAGCAGCGCCATAGACATTGCGACCCGACAGCCCCCTGCGGCTCGGTTGTAGCCAAGCGCTGAACGCGGTGGAAGCCGTCCCTCTGACTGCGCTTCGCCAGCCTGACAAGCCAAAGCATGGCTATTGCCGTAATGATCGCCGCTGCCTGCCCATGACTGCGTGTTGATGAATGTGTGTATACGCACGTCTTAATCTTGCCAACCCGAGGGTCCGGCCGTACAGGGGGAGGGGGGGGGGGGGGAATGACGCAAGATCCTAATAATAAGACATCCCAGGACCACGATTTGATCGGGGGAGTCTGGATTCGGCCAGCCCGGGTCGCATTGAAGGGCGTGGCTTCAAACACATCGAATCCGGGGGCGAGGAAGACGAAATAAACGAGAGAGAGGGATGGAGAGAGAAAGGGAATTCAAGAAAAAAGAAAGGTGGTACGAACCGCGATTGCGAACCATCTTGAACCGCCCTGGTCGGTGGTCGGTGCGACTAGGTAGGTCGAACAGAGCTTTGCAGCCGTCGTCAAGGTGTTGTAGTGTCGGCTGGGCGAGCCGTTGGACAGTAGGGTATGTCACCGTCGATTGAGAAGCCGGGGCCCGCAAAGAGTCGAGTTGACGTAAGTTCCTGTTACGTTTCTCCCTCGGCCGCACGGCACGCTGCACGGGGGACGATCTCCCAAAGAGCCTTCAGTTGCTCCTTCGCATGCCAGTTCGTTCCAGGCCAGCCGTCGATGTGGGCAGGACCTAAGGAGAAGAAAAAAAGCGGCGGTCTGGGTGCTTCAGGGGCGGCGCTTTCTTGGTGCCAGTTAGAGGGTCAAATAGCCCGGCGGGAGCGGTATGTAAGGCAGGTCAGATCCGAGGAATACGAGCAGCAAGGGTGAGGCCTGCCGCCGGTTTTTGTGCGCCGCGACCGCGTTCGTCGTGGCCCAGAATTAAAGCCCCCCCACGGCTGCGGTAGCGCCGACTAGCCAGGGTGGTGGAATGGAGTTGGTTGCGTTGTGCTGGTATTGAGCGGCTCTCCGGCGTGTGCGAGGTAGCTGGGGTTTACGGAGGGTGCTAATTGCAGCCGCTTCCGTAAGTTGGAGATGTAACCAGGTGCAAGTTGCCCCTGGAACCTCGAGGATCCTGGACGACGACAACGCAACAGACACGCCGTGGTTGGGCATGAACGCACCAGCAGAAATCCGAAGAGAAGAGCCGTTTGGCTGCTGACGCAGATCCGGAAGGAAAAGGGGACACGAGTAAGTAGTCCGTCGAGCGTAGCCCAAATCGGCCCGGGGGCGAACGTGTTAAACGTCTGTTATCGTCTCAGGATGGAGGGCAGGCAGGGCGGAAGACCCGGAGTGGACGGGATCCCTGTCGGGCTGTCAAAAGTCCCTCCTTGCCGCCGTACGTACGGATACTGCTCACGCCAAGCTCGGCCGTGTGGTTGATTCTGCACCAAAGCCGTCCAGTCGACGGGCCTTTCGGGGATGGTGCAGCAGTCCAGACAGGCCGGAGAGGCGAGGTGGGCGAGGTGGATGTTATGAAGCTGACGGTCAGCTGTCCAAGAGCCGCGTTGAGTCGATAGTCTGGGCCGAAATATCGGGAGGCTGTCGTCGTATGACGCTATCTGATCTTGCTGGCGTCAACAATAACCGGCAGCGACAGATGCGGCACCTGCGATCTCCACAGCGCTCAACTCGGGCAGCCAAGTCCGCAAGTCCACAAAACCGAAGCTGGAGAAGAGATGAGTTTCGGGACGCAGCACTAGCCGGGTCGGTAGCAGCCCTGTGCCAATGGCTTCCCTTGACCTGCTTTTCTTCTTCGCCCACTGCCGCGACTCGTCCGGGAAAGAGAGCAGGGTCGGGGGGGGGGGGAGTAAAGGGTCGTGTCTGGCCACCACGGTGCGGGTTATGAAGCGCGAGGTACCACATGGCGAGTAGCCTTCGGACTGTTACAGCCTCCTCTCCGTCCATCATAACCTGCCTCCCGCCCCCCTCCCCAGGTACCCATCCCTCCTCTTCCAAGCGTCGCCAATATGGGGCGGCGATCAATACGAGAAAAACGACGCCGCCCATCCAAGCTCCCCGACCTCTTTGTACATAATTTGCCCGGTCTCAAATCTTGCAAGACACAGGTGAACGGCATCGCGGGCATTAGCCTTCATTGGATCAGGCCGCGCAGCTCTGAGTTGGGCGGACGCGTGAGCCGCACTTGACTAACTAGGTGCTTGCTCCTGTACATGCGTACGAGCGGTTCGTGACAAGTCGATCTACACGAGGGCCGTCTCCGTCCCGGTAGTACTACTGTCTTGAGGTCCGGCTCTATGCCCAGCTTTGTTTTCTGGGCGTGCGAGGGGGCGGGGGGATGCCACGGGAGTAGCTTGGCTCGGCCACAGAAACTAGGCCATGGCAAAGCGCCGGGGCTGCCAGGCGCCCGGAGCAAGCCCGCTCACCGCATCCATCACAGCACAGAATATGCGACCTGCTCATGCATAGGAGGCACAGCCACCCACATTTGCAGCTTCTGACAGGTCCCAGGTACCATGTCTATAGCGGGACCTGGCGAGCGAGCAGCAGAGGGCACCTGCAACCGACGCTCCATTCCCAGAGGTTGTCTCGGTAGGCGCATCATAAGACTCGCGCGCGCTCTCTCGCAAGCACGGCCGGCCGGGCCAGCTTAGGTACCTAAGACCCCAGAAGCCGTGCTTTGCCCATGCGGTTAACGAGACGTGCAGACCCGAGGCGCTGTCGCTGACGTCCAGGAGGCTGCTAAACTGCCCATTCATCTACTTGCTTTTATTGGGTTCACCTGCCGCCCGCGTACTGGCTGTACGGCTGGTGGACGCATGGGGACACGGTACCGGCATGGGATGGGTTTGCTCGCGTCTGACGTCTTCCTTGTCCGGGTATTGTTTGTCGCTCTGGCTGGCGCTCGTTGAGCACATCCCTGCCGCATTCGATGGCCAGCCGCGCAACTCGGATGCGGCGGGCGGGACGATCAGCCTCATCGGCAAGCATAACCCATCGAACCAGCATTGCGTGATCGCGACGGATTACAGAGCTGTGTGCCATGTCCTTGGCCAACAGAATCGAGGTCGACGGGCGAGTGGTGTATACGCGCTTCTCCCGCTATGGCCGACACGCTCACCACCAACCTCTGGATTTTTTTTGGTGCCGCCGAGCCCTTGGGAGTCCTTGGAGTCCTTGAGGGGGCCCGAGACTTCCGCCGTGCAACCGCACTCGTACCGTATTCCCCGTGCCAAGGAACGAGGCGCGTGGGTGGCCGAGTAGAGCTGTCAAACGCCTTTGCTTGGCCCGCGAGAAACTGCGCCAATTGCGGGTGAAGGAAAGCCACACGTCTCATTGCCCTCCCGAGCTGCAGAAGGCCCGGGGTGGTGATGATGCCGGCAGACATGTCCTGGTCATGACTCTGGGGTATTTGTTGGCGAGCCTGCGTGGTCCAACAGCCTGGGACGGCCTCCTGTAATCCAGTCCCGGGCCCGGACATGGATAGACCCCGGTCATGCTCAGTGTGCCCAGTGGCCCTGTGGGCGTGTTAAGAGCTACCTTGAGTCGCACTGCTTGCTGCTTGCAGATGCAACCCGCAGCCTCCCGCATACAGTCCAGCCTGTGCATCGATCACTAGCCGAGATCTCTCCGGCTTGGGGGGCACTGGTTGGCCATGCGCCACGGTATCGCTCGGGACACTGATTCGGACTGGAAGTCTAAGTCCACAGCGACGCGCGTTTGATTAGGTCGCTTCTGCTTTTTATTTTTGCTCCAGCCGTCAGCTGCACCGGCCGCGGCGCTCAGAGGGCCGCTGGGGCTCCAACTCTCGATTAGGGGCAGCTGCGCGCTGGCCTGCTCGCTATGCTGCCCGGCTCCCCAGGCCGTCCTAAACCCAGGCCGACGTCATCATCCGGGCTGCCGGCGTTCATCGCAAGCTAAGCCGACTAGGTCTGGATTAGGAGGTAGCATCGCCGCCAAGCCTGGCCAGCCCTGTCTGTCTCCTGCGTAGCACACGGCTCGACGGCAGCCGGCAACGCCGTCACCTGCTGGCAAGCCAGCCGAGCCAGCCTGTGGGATGGAGATGCCACGATATGAACCCAGCGCTGACGACGCATGGTCAAAGGGGCGGTGGGGGAGGACGGGGCTAGGTGAAAGGTGAACGTCTCAGCGCCGGGGGCAAGGGCGCTGTGCCTTTCTCTCGCAAACGGTGAAGGGTCCGGGAGTTGCCGCTCGCATTGCAGGTACGAGGCATGAGCCTAGGAGGTATGGATGTCAGATGACCTAACAAGGACAGTGGGGCATTGTTGGGTTGGGCGACCACGCAAATCCATCGATATAAGCAAGGCGGGGACGGCCGGTGCCATACGTGGGTAAACGGTTCCGACCTGCCCGACTTCGCAATGCTTCTATCCAATGGCATAGGTAAAAACCCGTCCCAGCCTTTTGTGTCAGCGCGTGTTGGAGAATGAGGAGTGTGCAGCAGATCAAGCCTGGCCCGAGGTGGCTGAGTAAGTACCCGCCCGCTCTAGAACGTAGAGAGCCGCATCAATGGAGGAATGGATGCTTCTATGTTGGAACCTATCCTTGCTACCTATCTAATCTCCACTCGTCTATACCGCCAACCAGGTACCTTACCTGGGTTACCTGCTTGTTGTACGCAGGTAGGCAAGGAGTAGTTCCTTGCCTACCTGGCAATTGGGTGGTATCCGGCTAGGTGCTCGGTCATTCGGTAACTACGCTCTGCTGACGACGGAGATATCCGCTCGGAAAGGGCTGACGGTGGCACTGGGGGATGCTGGCCCGTATGCCTTTTCCGGAGGCGAGAGGGCTCGTATGCGCTAAGGTACCCCGGTCTTGTGCGCGCGCTCTCGTTGACCCCCCCCCCAGGTACCCAATTACATAGGTAAGGGGCCATCAGAGACGCGGGCTGCCATGGAGCCAGTCGCTGCTTAACGACGCGGTATCAAGATCAGTCGTTGATTCTTGTCAAACAGCCCGACTCTGACAGCAAATAAGACAAGAGCTTGACCAATAGTGTTGTCACATATGCGCTGTCGGAGAGCCCCTGCCCCTCCTGGCGAACCCGGGATGTCGCCACGGAGACTTTCCAGGAACACCGGTCAAGCGTCGCGCTCCGAAAAACAGGCCCCAACCTAATTAGCAGCGGGGAGCCGCGATAAGCCCCGGGCTGCATTTCCCCAAGTGCCTTATCGGACTTCCCAAAGCTCCCGACTTACACTGCAAGACTGGGCACCCGCCGCCCAGATGCCATTTCGAACTGTAAGCGTCTCGTTGCATTGCTTTTGTCGCCAGAAGGGGCTGTTGTTTGCGCCCAGCTCCAAGTCTCCCGGGGTCTGGTCGCGGGGATGAAGAGGTCGACACTCGTTCAACTGGCGGCCCGTTTCGCGAAAGCGCCCGCCATACCACCATCACCGCCTGCGGGCCATTCCCACAGGCCACGCGCTCTCGTCGTCGACGCGGCCCAAAGAGGCCCACGGCCGGCGCTACGGGGAGTACGGCGTGATTACTCGGACGCTGCGTCTTCCACAAGTGAGATCACAGGTACCGAGACCCCACCGCTTCCGGACTCGTGCCCACGGCTTCCCTTCCACTTCGAGACCGGCTTCGCCCTCTACGCGAAGCAGAAACCACGGCCGTTCCCCCCGCCCTTCTTGTCTCCTCCCTCGGGCTCGTTCAGCGACCCGCTTAGCACACACCACCAGAGCCGGGACAAGCGGGTGTTTGTGGACGGCGAGCTGCTGCGTGGCTGGACAAACGGCGACGATGCCGTCTACGCGAGCGACCACTTCATATGCGCCAATGACGGTGTAGGCGCCTGGTCTGCCAGACCGAGAGGTCACGCTGGGCTATGGTCACGCCTGATACTGCATTTCTGGGTGTCGGCCATGGAGGAGGACGCCACAAGACAACGGCCGCGGGGCGAAGAGTACAAGCCCGACCCCGTGGCTTACCTACAGACGGCACTGGAGCGTACGCTGGAGGCGACTAGCGGGCCGGGCGAATGCCTGGGAACCACAACGGCGACAGGCGCGCAGTTATATTACAAGAGCAGCACCGGTGCGGCCACGCCATCGGCCAACCCGACGCCGCTGCTGTATGTGACCAACCTGGGGGACTCGCAGGTCATGGTCGTACGACCCGGCAGCCGCAAGATGATATATAAGACCACGGAGCAATGGCATTGGTTCGATTGCCCAAGACAGCTTGGAACCAACAGCCCCGATACACCCGCGGAAAACGCAGTGGTGGACACTGTGGATCTGGAGGAAGGTGACGTCGTGCTGGCCATGTCTGACGGCGTCATCGACAATCTGTGGGAACACGAGATCGTCGAGAACGTGACCGAGAGCATCGCGCGCTGGGAAAATGGGGAAGGCGGGCCAGCAAGCGGCGACAGGCACGGCGGTACCAACGGCGGCATGACGTTCGTTGCCGAGCAGCTCATGATGGCGGCCAAGACCATTGCGCTGGATCCTTTCGCGGAAAGCCCCTTCATGGAGCACGCCATTGAGGAAGGGTTGGCGAGCGAAGGAGGTTTGTTGCCCAGCCATCCCAGCCGTTCAAATCGCACCTATTGACCACGGGCAGGAAAACCGGACGATATCAGCGTTGTCGCTGCCTTGTGTCGCCGGAATATCGGCTCATGAATAGCTCCGGGGCCTTTTTAACCAGTGTCGAATCGAGGAGCCATCGTTCAGGCTCCAGACTACAGTAAAGAGGCCAGTGCCGGAGCATTGAGAAACGCTGGGTTTTCTGGGCCATTAAACGGGGGCGTTCCGGGGATGAGTTAGGCACAATAGCATCGCGAGGTCTTATGGCGGACGCCGGGTGTAGCAACCATCAGGCGGCGTTCCAGAGCAGCGGGAACGTGCTGCACTAATAACATCTATCCATGGCCTGCTGGAGTTTAGTGACAACGCTGGGGTGGGGGCCGAACCCAATGAAGACACACGTGCTGATAGGCTCTACAGCCATGTCTTATCGCGTCCGCCCCAATGTTTTTTTCTTGATCAACCCAGTGGGCTTGACATGTCACCATCGCACTTTGCCGCCGCTCTCTCGGCTTCGACACGCAGGCGTCCTACGACTCGAACTGACGACTTCGCCCGGCCTGGGTGATTCGGCTTACTAGACAGGCCATCAAGCACCGATTCGATAGAACACCTCAGCCGCGACACGCCTCGGTCTCGGGCGACCCCCCTGTGGTTGCGACGGCTCAAGCCCGGTGCAGCGAGCCGATCTTGTTTCTCCCAGCCGTCTACCGCCAAACACCGTCAAGATGCCGAGAGCTAAGAGAGCCAAGGTGAGGAGGACCGCCGACTGCGCGCAAGATCTGACCAGGGACTAACCAGGCACAGCAATACCGCAAGCTGATGCAGCAATACGAAATCACCTTCGGATTCCGTGCGCCGTACCAGGTGGTCGTCGACTCCCAGCTCATTGCCGACGCCTGCCGCTTCAAGATGGATCTGGTCAAGTCATTGAAGCAGACTCTGGCAAATGCCAGCGAGATCAAACCGTCCATCACCACATGCTCCATGCGGCATCTTTACGGCTCCAAATCCCAGCCTGGCGTTGAGGCTGCGATTGAGCTGGGAAAGACATTCGAACGACGACGATGCGGTCACCTTCCGGACCAGTACCCGGAGCCGCTATCGGAGCTTGAATGTCTTGCCTCCGTTGTCGACCCGAAATCCACAGGCATCAACAAGCATCATCTGATCTTGGCCAGCAACTCGCAGCCCCTCAGGTCCTACATGCGTGGCATTCGCACCGTGCCCCTGATCTACATCAACCGGTACGACCACTGTCCACCTTGTCCTCCCCCGCCCCCGCCCGTGTGGAGTTGGGGATTGGCTAACTAGTTGTAAATAGGTCGGTTATGATCATGGAGCCCATGAGCTCCGGGAGTGTAACGGAACGATCCAAGGAGGAGCGAGCGAAGCTACGGGCCGAAATTGTCAGACCCGGCGGCAAGAGGAAGAGGGCCGAGGACGACGAAGACGACGAAGAGAAGGCTGCCGGGAAGGATAGAGCGGGAGGGCCCGAAGGTTCGGCGGAAGAGGCCAAGAAAAAGAAACGAAAGCAGGCCGGACCGAAAGGGCCCAATCCTCTGTCGGTCAAGAAGTCCAAGAAAACCAAGCCGAGCCAGGCCGACATGCCGAAACCCAAGGACAAGTCCCCGGCCCCCGACGCGAAGGAGGCCTCGACGTCAGAAGGACCTAAGCGGAAGCGCAAAAGAAAGACCAAGGCCTCGGGAGATGGTGACGGGGCGGATGGCGAGGACGCCGCCCCGATGGCCTCAGAGGCGGCTGGTGACGATGTCGATAGGATGCAGGAGGATTAAAGGGCTTAGTTGTGGCTGAGAGGAGTTCCAGAATGGATCGTCACGGAGATGACGGCAGCATTTCATGGCGTTGGCGGCTTACCACTTGGGGATTTGCATTACCGGGTCTGCGACAGCATTTGAGACGATACCATACGTAGAGAAAGACGGACAATCACGCGGGCAGATGCGATTTGCACGACTTGGATGGCCTCTATGGGGGGCCCGGGTGGATGGAGCTACACTCCGGCTCACGATACCCGGCCCTAGTGCAGAGCTTGAGGTCTCAGTGGGGCGTCCATGATCAGCACTGACGCGGCCGGCCTCATCAAACCCTCGCTACCTCGATCCCTGCGACGGTGGCGCAGACAGAGACAACGCGACTTGATACTCCTCCGCCACGGGTTCCGTCTTGGTCGGGCATGACGGGGCTCGACGACTGCCCGCCAGGGGGGGGGGGGGGGGGGGGCGCATGGCTGCCTTTGGCTCGTACGTGGTACCTATCGCAGACGAAAGCCGACAGCAGGTGCCCCCTACGGGAAACTGATCTCAATGGCCACCCATGGATCCAATGGGGCCGCGGCGTGTTTGGGCCGTCTCTCATTACCGGGCACCAGCCAGGGCGTGCCGTCGCTTGCCACGGGACGGCATGGATGATGGGCTTGGGCGAGGGGGCGGGTCTCCAAGAACATGAGAGGCGCTGCCAGACTCTGGCAGGCCGCACGGGGAGAGGCTTCCCCTCCATCTGCCCATCAATTGAGGCCAACCGACCACGCCATGCGCAAGTGCACCCGCCTGCCGGTGCTAAAGAAAATTGCATGATTTGCCTAGATCACATGTACCTCCATCCTACCTACGGTTTCCATAGGTACATACATGTCGCCAACGGCCCTCCACTGAGCTGGCATCGGTCGGCCCTACTGACACGCGCGCATCGTTCAGCCGTCGCCGCCCCCTCGAGCAGGTCCGGATTTCATGCTCGTGTGCCCGTGATTCCCTCCAAGTTACAACCTTCTATTTAGCGTTCTCGGCGGCGTCCATCCTTCGATCCGAGACCCTGGATTCCACTGCAGGTGCCGGCAAAGGGTTGCAGCAGTGTTGGAGTCCAGAACCGCTGCCCTGCGACACCCCCCCCACGTCCGTCGCTAATAAGCGAACGCGCGCGCAGGGCATTTTTCGAAACTGGAACAACCAAGGGGGGAATACATCCGAGAAGCCATGCCCGAGACTCCTAAGCCGACACGCCCATCCCGCACAACCTCTCACCACTCGCCCGCGAGCTCACATGCAAACCAGCAAACCCAAATGGCGGCGGTAGCATCTGTGCAGGAATTTGACGACTTCGGACTCCCCATCAGGAAATACACCAGTCCTCCACCGGACAAAGTCGCCCGAGATGGCGTCCAGCCCGGCGGCAGCGCCGCAGCCGCGAAAGAAGCCGGGGGCGACACGGCGCAGGACAAGCTGCAGGATCAGGCTGCTCGTGCCGCTTCCGCTTCCCATGCCAGTGGGAACGGCGAACCACAAGGGGAATCAAGGGTGCCGAACCCGCTGGGAATGGGGAACGGACTGCCGGCAGGGAATAGCGAGGATGGGAAATCCCAAGACGGGCCACCAACCCCAACGCCGCGAAGCCCCAACCCCGAATCGGCTTTGAAAACCGCTGAGCTGCAGGCTCATGACGAACCGCCAAAGACCCCGGTGACGCCCACCACCGCCAACGCCGAGGTCAGCGACACTGATGCGACACACATCGACAAGAGTGGTCCCTCGCAATTGGATCCCGCTGCGTCATCAGTGACCGCACGCCCAAGATCGGACACGGCCTCCTCGGTCCAGGCGATATCCGGCCCGTCCCTGAAGGATATCAATGCTGGGAAGGAGGTCGGGGAGAAAAGAGGCGTGGGCCATAGCCGCGACCCCAGCGCCGCCAGCGCCGTTCCTTCCATGTCCGAGTTCTCCCACCAGCAGTTGACGGCCCCCAAAACAGAAGAGAAAGACGATGACGACGGGGGCTGGCAAACCATGCCGGCGTATGCGCCCTACGATATATACGATGACGATAATCGCCTCGTGGCCAAAGAACATAATGAGGAGGACGACGAGACGTATGGCTATGCAGGTCTGGGAGGGGCCGGCAAAGGGTACACGCGCGTTCTCGTGGACGAGGATGCGCAGTCCGAGACCAGCCTCGATGGCGACACCAAATATCTTTTTAAAGAGACGATGGGTACCAGCGCGGCCGACATGGACGAACAGAGGGATGCCGTATCGCAACTGCAGGCCACCAAGGATCTCCTCACCGAAGGCCAGAGAATAGCTTACGTGGGGGCCACGCGCCTGGAGCTGGCGACGATGGTGAAAGGGGCCGAGGCGCTTGGACACACCAACAGGAGGACCAAGAAAGACTTAGCCACGGCAGCCGAAGCCATGAAGATGTGGGCTCAAAAGATCATGGTTCGTCTCTACGCACACATGGAGATCAGCCCGGCCGAGCAAGTCATGATCGAGCAGCTGGCCGAGCACGGCGTCATGCCCAGCGATTTGACTCCGGTGCTGATGCAAAACGCCAGAGTCAAGAACCCCATGGCTGAGGAGAAGGAGCCGTCTCTGCCCTCGACCCCCAAAGCCGGCGCCAAGAGTTCGCGGTCCTCGGTGTCTACCAGAACTGGCGAGGAATCGCCAGCCATGCCCCCACCTCCGTACGAGAGTCATGTCAGCGAGGAGATGCCCGATGTCAAGACGCCCTCACAGCTGCCCAGCTCCCAAAAGATTGATATCGACCTCCGCTGGACTGTGCTGTGCGATCTCTTCCTGGTGCTGATTGTAGACTCTGTTTACGATGCGAGGTCCCGGGTTCTTCTTGAGCGCATGGGGAAAACCCTAGAAGTCCCTTGGCTTGATATTTGCCGGTTCGAGAAGCGCGTCACAGATGCGCTGGAGATGCAGCAACAGGCCGAACAGGAGAACTGGAACGAGGACGAGCACCTCGAGAACCGGCGAAAGATGGCGCTGAAGAGAAAGTATGTCATGATGGGCCTTGCCACTGTCGGTGGCGGTCTTGTCATTGGTCTGTCGGCCGGTCTTGCAGCGCCGCTGATCGGCGCGGGCCTTGCCGCTGGCTTCACTACCATTGGTGTCGGTGGTACGAGTTCTTTCTTGGCCGGGGCTGGTGGCGCTGCCATCATCACTTCAGGCGCTGCTGCCTCGGGTAGTTACATGGGCGGCAAGGCTGCCAACAAGCGCATGGGCGCCGTCAGGACGTTTGAATACCGCCCGCTTCACAACAACAAACGAGTCAATCTCATTGTCACCATCTCGGGGTGGATGACGAGCACGAACGACGATGTCCGCTTGCCCTTCAGCACGGTCGACCCCATCATGGGCGATATTTACTCCATCCTGTGGGAACCCGAGATGCTGACGAGTATGGGTGATACCATCAATATTCTGGCCACCGAGGTGAGATGACAATCTGGACAGGGGCACGGCGTCTCGCTAACCACGCCGCTCACAGGCTCTCACGCAAGGTCTTCAGCAGGTCCTGGGCAGCACCATCCTAATGGGTCTGATGGCTGCTCTGCAGCTGCCTGTCGTGCTATCCAAGCTTGCCTACCTCATCGACAACCCGTGGAGTGTATCCATGGACCGTGCTTGGTCAGCCGGCCTGATTCTGGCCGACTCGTTAATCGATCGCAGCCTGGGCGCGCGGCCCATTACCCTGGTGGGCTACTCGCTCGGCTCGCGCGTTATCTTTTCCTGCCTCTTGGAGCTTGCCCGGAAGGGCGCCTTCGGGCTTGTGCAGAACGCGTACCTCTTTGGATCCCCTCTTGTCATCAAGCAGGAGGAGTACCTCAGGTGCCGCACAGTCGTTTCCGGCCGATTCGTCAACGGCTACAACAAAAACGATTGGATTCTGGGCTACCTGTTCCGTCTTACCAATGGTGGTATCCGTAGGGTCGCCGGCCTGGCAACGATTGACGGCATCCCCGGGATTGAAAATATGGACTGCTCCGAATTCGTTGTGGGCCACATGGACTACCGACAGGCCATGCCGAAGTTGCTGCGAGAATGCGGATGGATGGTAGAGAGTGACGAGTTCACCGAGATCGAAGACCCGGACCCAGATCAGCACCGAGAGCGGCAAAGAGAGCTCATCAGCGAGATTGAAGAAGCGCGTCAGCAGCTCGAAAAGGACGGCGCTGCAGAGAAGAAGGGCGCTTTTGCCTTCTTTTCTCGGAAGAAGAAGCAGAAACAAGACTGGGAAATCTACGAAGACAGCAACAAGGCGCCAGGCCCGAACGGCCAAAAGACCGAGGACAAGTTTGGCAATAACCACGGCGTCCTCTTCGACGTCGACGCTATGCGTGCCGAACTGGCAAAGGAGGCGGAAGACGCGAAAGACGCGGACAATCCTCAGGCTCGGCAGTTGACTTCAGCACTACCGCCGATCCAGATCAACTCGTCTCCCAACAGCCCCCGCCACAACCTGCGCGAGACCCAAAGCGAGTACTCTACAACGACGATGCGGTCGGTCTCATCGCCTGGACTCGGATCGTCGCAGGAACGCACGCCCACCCTGGGCAGCGGCCGGTTCGACTACTCAACCCCGCGACCCTCGCCATCGTTTGTGCCCTACGGCCACGCGGAGGAAGAAGAGGTCCAGATGACATTCGATACCGCTTTTGCCGACGACAACAAGCCGCCTGCACCACCCGCCAAGGATGACATGCCACCTTCCAGGCCCGACTACAAGTCGAGCCAAACCGTGCCAAACATGACAGTCCACGACCCATGGGCTGACGACGACGATGACGATTTCGGCAAGGAAAAAGAGATTTCCATGACATTTGCATAGCCTTTGTACCGGATCTATGCTGTGCTTTCTATTCATCCGCCCGCAGTGAACGATTCGATGCCGGTGCCGGCCTTCCATCTCCCGGGAGGGCATGGTCTGACTGCATACCGGAACACGGTCTTGGTAGTCATCGTTGTCCTCTGTTACACCGGGGGCTTTGGATTCCGGATTCATGGGTTCTTCAATGGGCCCGGCCGGTAGTCGGACGGGAGGGGCCCGTCCCCTGTTTGTTATCCGTTACCTTGTTTATTAACAGCATGGCAACACGGCGTTTTTCTCCCCACCAAACATGTGGGAGAGGGGGAGAGGGCAAGGGGTGGCAGGACCGTCGGGATACCGTCGTCTTTCCTTGGTTAAGCAAGAACCACGCGCCCATGACACATAAACGAGAGGCATACGATTGCGTCGCGAAATTTGGCTGTCCGTCACTTGAGAGGTAGATTGCGCCGTGGCACCCTATCGCCTTTTACTTAGGGCCTCGATTCGCTCTAGTATACTGGGTCGGCCGTGGATATAGGCTTCGATGTGGTAGTATAGTGGCAGGTAATACAGAAGCACCGCGCAATCCGAATATCCCATCCCGCCGTAGTAGCAATGCAAAACGGAAAACAAGTGCCGAGGTAAAGCATAAGATATACTGTGTTTACGCTAAACCGCATAGTTTTCTCTTTTACGTCCATTTTCAACCGTTGCCCCCCTCCTTTTTTTTTTTTTTTTTTTTTTTTACATACCGTTCGCCTTCTTTTCCAAGTCCGAGATTACACTGGGCATGTCATGCGGAGCCGGAGCGGAAACAGGCTCCGAAATGGGGGTGCCAGGTCGGCTCGTGATGAACTGCAGACCAAAAAGCGCCGCCGTTAGCCGTCGAGTCTCATCTAGTCGCATCCTGTGCCCCCGGGGAATAAGACTTACGTTGCTGGCCGCGCTCAGCAGGGCAATGAGCGAGCTTTGTACCACATCCTGGTGAATACCGACGCCCCACACGGTCTGCTTGCTGCCGGTGGGCTTGCACTCGATGTACGAGGCGGCCTTGGAGCTGCCGCCCTCGCCAATGGCATGCTCCTTGTAGTCGTTGATGTCGAAGTCGATACCGACCTCCTTGAGGGCCGCAACCATGCTGGAGATGGGACCATTCCCGCGACCGCGCAGCTTGACCTCTTTGCCGCCCATGTACACGACGCCCTCGAAGATGCGGACAAAGTCTTTCGTGTCCTGGGTCTTACCAAGGGCCGAGGGCATGGGGGACGCTGAGCGGTCGGGGGTGATGCTGTAGTCCACCAGGCTCATGTGGGGGTTCTGGTGGAGGAAGTAAGTCTTCTCGAAAAGGTCGGTAATCTCGTTGGCGAGCAGCTCGCGGCCCAGCTCCTCGGTACGGCGCTGGACGACCTTGGAGAAGGCGACCTGGAGGCCGCGAGGGAGGTCAAGCTCCAGCTTCGTGTGCAAAATGAAGGCGGTTCCGCCCTTTCCGGACTGTGAGTTGACGCGGATGATAGCCTCATAATTGCGGCCGATATCGCGGGGGTCCAGGGGCAAATAGGGCATCCCGTTCCATGGGTCCTCGTGGGCCAGGCCTTGGCGCTGGCGGTCTTGGAATCCCTTCTTGATTGCGTCTTGATGGCTACCCGAGAAGGCGGCGCATACGAGGCTGCCACCGTAGGGAGCACGCTGGTGGACGGGGATCTTGGTGCAGGACTCGACCATGTCGATGACCGAGTTCAGGTCGGAGAAGTCAATCTGGGGGCTCACGCCCTGGGTGTAAAGGTTCAGGGCCAAAGTGACCAGGTCGACGTTGCCCGTCCTCTCGCCGTTGCTGCGAAAGTGTCAGCCCTCCCTTGTGAAGCCGAAGAGACAAGGTTACGAACCCGAACAGGCAACCCTCTACGCGGTCAGCTCCCGCCATCTGGGCCAGCTCTGCAGCGGCAATGCCTGTTGCATGTCAGTGACCGCACCACGCCCCTCCCCCTACTCATTCTACCTACTGGTTCCACGGTCATTGTGCGGGTGCTGCCAAGATGTGTTAATGCCCCTGGGCCCTCTAACCGGGATTGGAGACGGGGACTCACCAAAGAAATGCACACATCCTCCCTGTCCCCGATGTTCTGGCAGAAGTACTCGATCAAGTCGGCGTAGATGTTGGGCGTAGCCAATTCGACGGTCGCGGGCAAGTTGAGGATGATCTGGTCGCCCTTGGCCGCGTCGGGTCCCCATGCCGCCTTCACTGCGCGGCACACCCTCAGGGCGTACTCGGGGTCGGTGTCGGAGAAGCACTCGGGCGAGAATTCGAACTGCCATTTGGTGTCCGAGGCGTCGGGGTTGTCCTTGGTCAGGGACCGGACCAGCTTGGTGCATTCGACGGCCAGCTGCAGCGTCTGCTCCTCCGAGTAGCCAAAGACGACTTGGCGGAAGCACGCGCTCGTGGCCAGGTAGATGTGGATGATGGCGTTTTTCGCGCCGCGGACCGACTCGACAGTCCTCCGGATGAGGTCGGGGCGGCAGGGCGAAAGGACCTGAATGCATACGTCGTCGGGCGTGGCTCCCGGGGTTTCAATCAAGCGGCGGGTGAAGTCGAAGTCGGTCTGGGAGGCCGAAGGGAACGAGACCTCGATCTCCTTGTAGCCCAGGTTGCACAGCATCTGGAAGTAGCGCCACTTCTCCTCGCCGCTCTAGTTGTCGCCCAGCCCATGTCAGCGCCCAGGGGCTCAGGGATGCCAGTCGGCGCAAGAAGAGCCAGGAGCGCACGAGATCAGGCAAGAACGTACCATGGGATCGGGCAGACTCTGGTTGCCATCGCGGAGGCAAGAGCTTCGGAGGACGTTAGCAAGGCCGCATGCGCCGAAGCTGCAGCGTAGGTTGGGCCACATACGACAGCCAGCGGGGGGCTTTCTCGATGGTCTTGTCCGGCCATTGGCGGTTCGTCATACGCGGCCCCTGGGCGAGTTAGTTGCTGAGCCGAAGCCGACAGAGGGCACAAGCGCCAGGCTCACCTTGAAGGGCTTGTACTTCTTCGACGGCTCCTTCAGCCTGCAGAGGAGAGTCAGTGCCGGAGGGTGTCACAGGGACCTTGCGAACAGCGCCGGCCGTGCAGCTGCCACCTACATGGTCATTTTGGCGGTGGTTTCGCGGGGTGGGCAGCCGATGCTGGGGAGACGGGCAGTTAGCGCCGCGGGAGGCTTCGGGTGTCGAGGGGCGGGCAGAAACAGCAAGGCAAGTTGCTTTTGGGTCCGGTTGCAGAGCGGCTCCAAGCCAGAGGACGCAGACGAAGAAATACAGCCGGATAGAAGAACCACGCAGAGGCTGGCGCAGCGGGATCGGAGGCAGATGCTTAAAAAGTGCGTCACAGAGGTGGGGTACTGAAAATTTCCCAGCGGTACAGTTCCGGGGTCTGGCTGAATCGCGGGGTCCCGTCGTCAACTGCGGGAACTGTACGGGGCGCGCCCTATGACATTATTACAGGGTTCCACCTTCCACGAGGGCCCCAGGACTTCAGGCGACACCTAGGAAACCACGATCTCTAGAGCGATGTGCAGGAGGGCCCAAGCGCTTCTTCGTCGCATGGGCGAAGGCGCTGTCGGGGGGGAGGGAAGCCGCATTGTTCCCGGCAGGCGTGTACGTATGCATCTGCGCTGGATTCACTACGTCCCAAGAAGAGCTTGCACTGGATGCTGAGGTACTTAGCCGGCATCCCAACTTTAGCGCCCCCGTCCCCCCGTTTAGGCTGGAGACAACATCCGACGGCGCCTTGGCCTGCTTCCGTAGTACAATCGCGTACGTTATAATCAGACGATGGGAATTGCAGCCCTGTATTGAAAGGCCGGTAAGCAGGGGTTCACCCCGTCGCATTCTTTCGCACCAGTGGAAAAGCCAACAAAAACGGTTCTCTCCACAGGAAAGGGGCATGTCCTAAGAGCCCATAGCCCCCCGGCTACTTACTTCCTATGCCGTTGCTTACACGGTGGAAAGTGGAAGCCCTGACTGATGCAGGTAGGTATTTCCCCTCGACCACGTACCTCATTCCAAACGTAAGGGACTACTCGCTACGACGTCATCTATACGTACCCCAGCACCCGCCAAGAAGCAACTAGGCTATAACTGAGTATCTACCTCCTCCGTACCCAGATTCGCGCATCCGGTGTTGTGTAAGCCCCCGTTCGGGCGGAGGGCAGGGGATCCAGGATAGGTAGTGTACGATCCATGTACTAACTACCAAACCAAACCATAGCCCCGCACATCATTGATGCCTGCGGCTTGCCTGCCGTCCGGGGTCTGCTGCAAGGTACCGCCGCATCACATCCATCCATGGATCCCCAGCAATCGATGGATCCATCTCCATCCATACTCTCACTGCCCCCGAATCCCGAGTCCATCGTGTCGAGAGCCCGCACTACACACATGGTAAAAAGCACATGACGACCGTGGCCGAAGACGTACTGCTCATTCCCGTTTTCTGACTGCATCAGGGAGACGGATCCTTCCATCATTACATCGTGGTCACGTTGATTAGCCCTCTCGGACCTAGGTACGAAATTGACACGATGTCGTTTGCCCCACTCCCATCTTGTTGGTATAGACGAGAGCGGCTCACAGCCTCACACACCCCCTCGGTCTATGGCCACAGCCGAATGGCGGTTTGCCAGTGAATCTTGATGGCAGCGAGGCCCCAGGCAGGCGTAGCGCCCGTTATCTTTCGCTTGCTAGGGTACGTATGTACCCTCTAAGCTCCCGCGAAAGCTTGCGCAAAGTAATTACCTACCTCTTGAATGCTTATGTTTGCGCAGTGTTATGGGACCTGGCCAATTCCTCAGCCAGTCGTCTTCCAACTGGCCCCTTCTTTTTGAGCCGTTATGAACAACTGTAAATGCCTTCGGCCCCGTATTTGGAGTCCTAATCTTCGTCGTGGCCGCCACGGTTGGTCGATATGTTCGATCACGGGCCAGCAGCCGCGCGTGGCACACCATGGGTGAGGGTGGTCGAGACTGGCTAGCAACGATGACCGTATTGCGCACTCAGCGCAAGCAACATCCTGTGTCCTCTCATACCCTTCCCAGCAAGACTCTCGCCCGTCGTACTCCCGCCAGCCTCTGTTCTCGTCCGGCTGGAGGGTGCTCCTGAATACACTCCCCAGACACCTGCTACAGGCCATTGCTGACTTTGGGTAATTCTAGGACCACTGGCCGTTGAGCCCCGTATGTTTCACCTCCGAAGCCTCAGAGGAATTCTTTGAGGAAACATCTTCAGATAAACTTTCAAGTCAATGCGAGATGCTTGCATGCTTTCCAAGCATATGGGCATTGCATATATGTGAGTGATACTCCGGTAATATTACCCAAATCCATCTTTGTGTAGTTTTAGCTGGTTTCTGGCGTGACAATCAGTGCCTCATGTAACCCCTTCCCCCCCCCGGGAGAATGGCACCGTAAATCCAAGAAGATGGCAGACATTTAAATAAACGCTATATTTACCGTCACGACAGTGGATCAAACGCTCTTGTGGAAAATGGCCCCCGTTGAGCCTTTCCTGTCCAAGCGAGATCGGCTCGCCATGGACGACGACTGGGCTAACCCTACGAATGTGTACCGCAAACTATCGGACACAGGCAATTTTGCTTCCTGGGATGAAGGCGACCCTAAGGGCCGCGTTTGGTGCTTCTAGAAAAAGATGCTGTCCAGGAGAATCATCGGCATCACCGAAATGGACATTTTCCTGGGATTGCTCATATTACTTGGCGTCCGGGAGGAGACCCTGCGGCATAATTGGAAACTTTTCTCCTGGATTCAGAGACCTGGATGCCAGGACGTTTAAATGCGCCTTTCTCGGTCTTCCTGCAGTCGGGCTTGATCGGGCCGATGCCAATCGGCCCTGGAGGAAGGCTGATGGGGATTACACTAGGTGGCCTTGAACTTGCTGGAAGGACAGGCTCATCGTTCTCGGATGCATACTTGGTTGAACGAGCTAAGCCGTTGAGGACAGCTGCGTTGTCGGTATCTGGAGCAAAGAGGCCATTAGGTCACTGGTCTGGTTCCCATTACCAACAAGCGATACTCCGGATCAGCCCGACATTGAAGCTCCGTTGTGGTCATGGGCTTCGGTCTACAGACTCTGGCACCCACGAAAACGATACCTCCACAAAAAAGAGAGGAATACACGTCCCAGCTGCCATGGCCTAGGCTATGTCAGCAGAGAACGAAAGTGAAGATGATTCCACCAAATCCCAAGGGACACGGCGGATCAACGGACCAGTCTGTACCGGCCATACGATAAGTGAAACCGCCTTTATCAGGAAGGACATATGCCCTGGGCATGCTTCTTCTGCACTCGACGGGACCGGAAAGGCGGGCAAGGCAGGTCATGATGAAGAGTGGGCACCCTACGAGAAAAAGCCGGTTTCCCACAAGAAACTGTGACCGGATCCAAGACCATCCAATCCGAAGGAAGAATGCAGAAGAGGCTACAAAACCCCCTTGGAGGCTCGGTTCTGCTTTTTTCTATATGTAGAGGGAAAGAATGGCAAGTGAGGCGATGGGCTTCTGGGGTTTCCCCTCCGCAACGCGTTGCATCGACGCATCTGTCTGTGTGTCGGAGCCGATACTCTGTTGGCACCGAGGGTGGCGCATTTCCGGTGCTGTGACACGGCGTCCATGTTGGCGATGGAACCTGACCCACGCCCCCCAACGATCCTGCTGGGGGTTCATACAATAAGTGTTTGTCGTGGCGTCGGCGCCCAAGCCCCCAAGTGACGGGCAGCATAAGTGACAGCGTGGCCCCGCGCATGGCTGGCTGCGGTAGCGATGCTCTCGTCCGTCCACGATCCGTCGACTCGTCCACCCACACCCGGGCACAGCATGGGGTGGTTGCGTCTGGCTCTACTCGAGTTTCTATTTATTGCTCCACGCTAACACCCGCCGAGGGCGATTCGCACTAACCCGGCAGTGATCACCTCCAGCTGTTGGCTCGGCCGGGGGGTGTCCGTGAGGGGTGCCCTCCCTTATTGGAACATGGGGGGGCCTTGGTCAGTGGGAGGCGTGACTCCATCCCCTCGTCAGCCGCGGCGGGACTCGTCATGATTGGCGTGGGCTCGGAACGGGACCAGCTGCTAGGGGCGGAGGAGGCGGTGGTGGTGTAGTCGATGTATTAGTAGCCGCCTGCAGGGTTGCCGGGCTGGGGCTTTGGATTCCCTGGACGGGCAGACGCAAAGACGGACGGGACCATATGCAAGGAAGGGAGGGAAGACGGCGGGGCCACGTTTGCGGCCTCCCTTTCCACGCTCGTGCGACGTGACAAAAGCTCGCGGACCCTCGACTCGGTCGGATTCAACGACAGCACCAGCAACCGTGGACGCGAGGGGCGACCTAACCCGTCGAGGCTGCACGGCCAGGCCAAGAGCCCGCTGTTGTGCTGACAGTCGGCCCGCCGGTGGGTGGATCCCAAGACAGGATTCGAATCCGTGGAAACTCAGCCCCACGAAGCTAGCAGGGCTGTAAGGCTGCCTTGGACCCCGTCACGCCTGGGAACAATTGCTAGCTTGCCCGCCAAACCCGAGCTCTCTTCACCGTTGATGTGCGGTGCAGAAACCGCGGAGAGGGGGGTCGGAGCACCTGCTCATCCCGACCCGGCCACGCAAGGACCAGATGGATTGCGTGAGGGAGCTGCCAGGCTGGGGGCTCACGACGGGCTGGCTGTCCGGGCCATTGCCCGCTGCGGAGCCCAGGCCACTAGGTCTCACCTGTCGCCTCTTCACTGGCGCGCCGAGCGGTGCTCGGTCACCCCCAGGGGCAAGGACACACGACGAAAGGAGCGGGCGAGCAAGAAAGAGGGAGGCAGAGGCACAGCAGCGCCGGGCGGCCCCCGGAGCCTGAGGCTGTCCCGCCAGCAGGCCTGATGTGCGCAACGGCTTTATAGACCAGACAAACCCACGGACCCGACCGCCGTATGCACGAACGCGTGTGCTCACCTCAGATGGTCCCACGACCACGCCGCCGAGGGACTTGTGACAGGCAGATGCGGTTGGTTGTGTGACCCTGGCCGGCATGGGAGCTGGCCAAGCTCCCCCCCCCCCCCCCCCCCCCCGCACCCTCTCTGCTTACTGTTTGTTTCTATTGCTCGCCTTTCGTTGCGTGCTCTTCTCCCACGGCGCTGCCCATTCCCTCCCGCCGAAGGGGAGGCGCAGTCTGATGGGTTCGGGGGGGGGGGGGGGGGGGGGGGGGCGAGGCAGGGCTTTCTCTTGTTGTTTCCTCGCTGTTGTTGAGGCTATGGCCAAGGCTTGCTTATTCCTTGGCCACATCTCGAGGCCAGCCAGGGAATGGCCATGGCCTACGGGGCGGGCACATCGACCCTCGTCCTTTCCCCATACGTGCATGAGTGCATGCAGCCCGGCCGGGTGCCGAACCAGCGAGCCTGTCAGAGGCGGGCCAGCGGGCAGATGGTCCTCGGCGACTGCGACGCTGCCGGCGAGGCGCCGGCGTGCAAAGGACGGCAGACCACGGTAGCTGCGCCAAAGCCGACAGCCATGAGAACAAACCCTGGCCATACCCGCGCCAGCACCCCAGCACCCTAGCCGGTGCCCAGGCCCATGTAGACGCAGCCGGGGCGGGTTTGTGGCCCGGGCTTGGAGGATTGATGTGCGACAACGCTATTTTCTCATCCTCGCGCTATACTGTGGTTGCATGTCTATCAGTCTCCCGCCGCATCTCCTGTCCGTCGCGCACCCCACCCTTGCTGTGCCCGGCTGCCCAGCAAATCTGAAATTCCTCTATCCTTCTCGCGTGCGCGTCCGTTCTCACCACCTTTTGTGTCTTTCCTGCCCCTCCGCGTCGGTTCCGTGGCGTGGATTGCGTGCGACCAGGAGTGCCCGACTAACACCACCCTCACACCACCGACTAAGCTCCAATTCCCCCCGTCACTTCCGCCTGCCTACCAGCAAAACCGGCCGTGGGCGATGCAATGCGGTTGCTGGATTGATTGACAGAGAGACAGCAAACCCGCGACCGACCACCGACAAGACACATTGCCGCTTGGGCGGACCCTGGGAACCTGAACTGGAGAGTGCCCGCCGGAACATGCGACTCCATGCCTCGGCCGTCGGGGCCGTGGCCTACTTATTAGCCGCCAGAGCGGCGGCAAGGATACCATCCGCAACCATGGAGGCCCGCCAATATCGGCGAGTTCAGTTCCAGGATTTCTCTCGGTACCTGGGGGGATCTGAGAGCACTAAAATCTACTGGGATTTCCAAGGTGACGATTCGATCAGCATAACAAACGTATTTCTTCACCGTATCGACGTCGACGGCCGGATAATTTCGGTAGTTGCCCAAGGGCTACCGACATGTAATTACACAGGCCCCCGAACACCAGATGAACCTCCCGGGGACAGTTGGAACCCTGGGAACCAATGCCTCGAAGCCACCAGCGAACAGGGCTCTGGTTCTACGAGCGTAGAGACACGAGACCCGGATAGCGAGAATCTGACCTTCATTTGTACGTCCATCTCGGCGTTTTCCCTCTCCCGCACCCAGAAGGGGAAAACCGTGCTTACAGGTGTGAACGCTACGACTAGACAACGCCCAAGGAAAAAACGGATATGCGACTCTCCGGGGCAGTCAACGCCTTAACGATACGGCGCTTTGCCTGTCGGTGGGTTGGTTTGACAATTTATCCATGAGAGCATATAGCCATGCGTTCGCAATCACCGGACAGACCAACCGCTCGGGCCAAACCTTCAAAACGCTGAACGCGACCTTTGAAAAAGCGTCAAACGTCGCCGGAAAATACCAAGGGGAAGATGTCCAACCGAGTATACTGTGGGCCTTGGCATCATCATCGGAGGCTGCGGTAGCTCCAACAAACTCGGCCTCGGCCGGGGCCGACCAGGGCAGCTCGGGATTGTCCGTGGGGGCCAAGGCGGGCATTGGCGTCGGGGCGGGCATCGGGGGGCTGCTCCTAGTCGGGGGGCTCGTCTACTTCTTCTTCTTCTGGAGGCGGCGGCGGCGGGGCCCGAGGCCGTATGGCCGGGGCGCGGGCGTCGACTTCGCCTCGGACAGCGGCGTCATGGTGCGGGACAAGGAGCTGGCGGGCGTCAGCCAGAGCGGCCCGCACTCCCTCTACGCCCCGGACCCGGGCCGCCGGCCCGAGCATGACTCGCCCGCCCACTCGCCCGTCGTCGGCGGCGGCGGCGCGGACAGCGGGCCGGCCGCGACTCCTGCCCTGCCCTCCTCGGAGCCGGGCCTGGGCGGCGGCGCGACGCCGGCCTCGGCGTCCTCACGACCCACGTCCGAGGTGCGCTCGCCCAGCCGCTACGCGCACCTGATCGAAGAGGGCATGACGCAGGACGAGATCCAGCGGCTGGAGGAGGAGGAGCGGCAGCTGGACGCCGCCATTGAGAATGCCGGGCGGCAAAGCCGGTCCGCGTGAGGAAATGGCGCGGTGGTGATGGGGGAGAAGGGGGGGCGTGAATCTTTGGGCCAGGAACAACAAGAGCTGAGGATCACGGCATCCGGTGCAGCGTAGCGTTCTCGGTTTATCTTACACGTGCCTAAAATACGACGGGACTGATTTTGCCGCTTCGACGCCGGCAGGAGGGTGTGGAAGTGTACGTCCTGCGTCCGTTGCGCGCATTCGCGTGGTTTTGCGTTCGCCTGGACAAGTTACTGGGCCAACTCGTAGTCGCCCCGGCGTTGCGCGACAGCCAGACACAGCCTATGCTGGCTCGAGGCTACAAAGATGGACCGCTGGGGCATGTTGCCAATGGACTGGCTCATTTTCCCCTTTCCTAAAAAAAACAACCCAGACGAAGAAATTGTGCACCATCGATTGATTGTCGGTATGGGAGGAGGCATGTGAGTTAGCCCGCCCCCTTTGCTGGCTTATCTGCCCCAGGGACGATCCGTGGCAACATTCCAATGAATCTCATGACTGCCGTAGCCCCTAGGTGGGACTCGAGCTCGAAATAGAAACTAGCTGCTAATCGCCCGATGGGATGGTGACGATGGGGTTCAGGGCTGTTGCGTCAAGGGCATAGCATGTGTTATACCCATGATTTACGCAGAATGTTGCGCCGCTCGCCCTGGTCGGCCCCATTTCCGTAACACCCAACGACATCCAATATATATAGGTATATGGGAAGTGACACAGGGCTTACAGTGAAGAGCGTTCAAAACGAGAGATGCAGCCAAACGTGACTTGGCCACCTACTTTCATAGCTATGTACTCGTAGTGGTATTGGCGAGGAGCACACGGCTCGAGGTGCACCCGAACCCACCGAAAAAGAACTTCAGAGACAAGCGCTGTTCTTCGGGCTTCGCAAACGAAGCCAGAAACTTGAAGGATGGGTTGCAGTGCCGCATCGTCCGTCCGCGGCCAAAGATGCAAAAAGAACGCCATGGCGCCGGGATACCGTGAAGATTCCTGGCGACTTGTACCACTGCACTTTTCAGCGCAAAGGGAACGTCTGATGGCAAGAGGGCAACTTGATGCTGTATGGATCGAGGGAACAATGAGGAGGCCCAGGCAACCAGAGCTCTTGATTGTGTGGTGCCCAAGGCAACCAGCCTGCCTGGCGGGGGCGGACAAATTGCCCGGCGCCCCAACTCCTATATCATACAAACGCCCTTGAACTCCAGTCCGTACTTCCCTGTTGGCGAAACCAAGGCAGCCAAACGTTGCAACCAGACGTCAATATTGGTACTTGGTGTTGCGAGAGCCCATCTCGCGCAATGCGGCCGGTTGCGGATTACTTGCGTCCACAGCCTAGACCTCGTGAGTATCTGCGGCCTATGACCGCCCAAAGGTGAACAGCCGACCCGCCATGTTGCTGGCAAGGCTACCGGCCAGGTTGCCGCCGTAGAAAGCGCTTCCGGCCATGTTGGACGCCTGGCTGAACTTATCGCACCGCGAGAAGGCCAGCGTGTTCGTGATGGTCAATGTCATGGCAATGACTGCGCACATATGTCAGCACCCGCCTGGCAGCACCAGCGGTACGGCGCCCCCCATCAATGCCGGCGGCCACACCACCACAAGAGAGGATACAGAACAACTTACCGACAAGAGGCAGCCAGATGAACTTGAGCCGAACCAGCGCTAGAACGGCCAGGGCAATCCACAGGACGGGCTGGGCGTACATGGCCAGCCAGAAGAAACGGCTGTCGGTGGGGTTGACGGTCTTGGTGCCGGGCTCGCTGCTCTCGAAGACCCAATGGCTGTCGCCCGACGCGGGATCGACCTCGTTCCACCAGCGCAGGCCCACGAGGCGCCGGCCGGCAATGTTCTTGAGGTAGTAGAAGTCGGCGGCCAGCAGCAGGATCGTGATGATGAAGATCATGACCAGGTTCTCGGTGAAGAGCATGCCGAAGAGGTAGACGAGGAGGGAGGCTGCAGGCGGGCACGACGGGTCAGCGTCCGTCGCATCCACTCGCAACACGCGGGAACGATGCGCAGCCCAGGGAAGGCCAGGACGAAGCGACACCGGACACGCCTGTTCAGGGGTGGCGCGGCCAGGGGGCGGCGGCGCCGCCCGGGCAGCGTTCACGGGGAACTCGACTCACAGATGCGGAAGCCGAGAAAGCAGAGAAGGGTGATGGGGTGGGAGCTGAGGCGCCAGCTCAGGGAGCCCGGCGCCGACTGCGGTTGCGGTTGCGCTTCGGATTGCTGTTCCATGGCGGGCGATCTGACAGGGGGAGGGGAGGGGAGATGCAAGTGAGCCGCCTTCACTTCGATGGCATGCTTCTGTTGAGGACAAAGGAGCTCCAAGCTGGCCACTCGAGAGCCTACAGCGTCGCGAATTGCCGTATGATGTTGCCTGCTGGAGCTAACGACGCACCTGCTGCGTGTTCACTCCCGTGCGCTTGCCCGCGTTACGTAATGCCCGACCCGCAGCTGCCCGACGGTCCGGCGCCCGTTGTGACCTGCGTAGTACGTCCTCCTTTGTACAGCCACTTACACCAGGGCTGCTTAGGTACTTACTTACATTCAACCTGACCTGACCTCACGCCTCGACTCAAAGGGATGTCGAAACATTATGGACCGAGCACGAACGAATGGGATAGTCTGAGATCACATCGGTTAAAATTTCAGACAACCAGGCCCTCGCGGAACACGCTAGTACAAGCCTGCTCCCTCTCGATCTAAGAGGCAGGGGGCAGAGACAAGGTATGTATATCTTCGGAGAAGCCCTAGGATCCGAGATCAGTAGTGCAAGAGGATCTCATGACAAGCCAAGCAGAATTGTATAATTCAGCCTCGTCGGCTTGGCCTGTTACCAGTGGCCCGGAGCCCTGTGTACACTTTGGGAACTATTGGCTCGCGGGCACTTGGAGGATTAGCAACGAGCCTAAGGGCTAACCCAACAGACAGGAGACATACCACTAGTAGCCATCGGTGGCTACTGGGCTCTAGGGGCTATGATTAGTCCCGCTCCTCGTCATGGGGCGTAGTAAAGGACAGAAGTGGCCACCGCTTCAGAGGCTCGGAATTCGAGGATGTGGCGATGGGCACGACGCTCAACCCGGTTACGGGAGGTTTCATGGTTGGGGCTGCGGTTAGACTCGAACGCATATTATTGGTCCCAGCGACGCCGGGTGTACTGGGACCAGACTGTAGGGTTGGACTTGCGTCTAGAGTATCGATGGTGCTTGGGGGCCGCGGGGCGGTTGGGCTGGGCCCATTTGTGATACACAGAACATCTCCAGCTTCGATAGGGCAGCCGCCGTCGACTTCTATGTATAATCCTAGAGTGATTCGTAGGAACTCGCCAGAGGACAGGTTTTTCTCGCTCCAGATACCGTTACAAATGTCGCCGCCAACCACGGTGTAATTGAGAGCACAAGATAGCGGCAGGTCTGCGGGCTCCATTGTACCCGAGGAACAGGAAATACCGGAGGTAGCCGTTGGGGTTGGTGAGGGGGCCGAGGAGGCCTGGGCTATGTTGGGGACGCAAAGGTCATCGCCTATCTGTAGGAAATCGCAAGCACCATTGCCCAGCTGAGGGTTTGCCTCGATAAGCATGTCGACAGTAATGTGCGAGTCCAAGGCAATGGCGTAGCAGGTGTCCCCCGGCTTTATCATATATAGAGCTTCGCAATTCGACCTCATGGGCATACTGGGGGCTGCAGGAACAATGCTTCTCCTTGCAGGAGGGCTTGCTGGCAAAGGAGGCACGGTCGGTGTGGTGGCGTTAATGCTCGTTGGAGCACGTGGCCCTATGTTCCAGGGCAATGCTGAACTTGGGGAGGGGTGGGGTCTGTATTCTGATTCCTTAATGCACACCGGGGTCATCGTGACTGTTGTGGTAACTGTAGCAGGCGTTGTGGCAATGCTCATTGTAGAGTTGGCGGCGGCTTTATGAAGGTCAGTAATGACACACACCTTGACTTGAGTAGATTTGAACGAGTTAGGCGTGGGCCCTTCAATACCCAAGAAGCTCACCTTGTAGACACCAGTCTTTTCGAACGGCCAGTGCAAGAAGAAATCCCAAAGACTGGAGCATATTGAGAACAGAGGTCGGAAGTAGGTCCAGGGAAGAAATTGTGTACCGGACCTGCGTTGATCGAGGCCCAGCGCCCGACACTTATGGACGCGTATTGGTCGAGTATCTTGTCATATTGAGTATCTTGACTGACAGCAGGGGGGGCCGGCTGGAAGCCAAATGATTGGCAATGAGTCCCCCATGGCTGTTGTGACGTGCGCATGCCAACAAACATCTTCGGCTCCGGTTGCTGGAACGGAGGGCAAATTCAAAGGCTGAGTTACAAAACAGATCGTGGCTCGGTCAGTACACTAGAGGCGCCCGCATGAACACAAACATGCCGCGACACGCCAATGAGGATAAGGTGAATCATGTAGAGCGCATGGCTTCGCTCGTCTTCTCAACCATCTGGCGCCTTATAGTTTCTGAAAACTGATAATCTTGTCTTTCATTGTTTAATCAAGATGCGCATCGTTAAACAAACTAAGAAGACGCATGCCACAATGCAGGCGATACCCCAGATTGGGGGCCTCATTCCACGAAGTCCGTATGCGTGCTCGATTGGTTTAGAGAAATATGACAGGGTCAAGTGCGGCTGCGAGTCTCGCCCCAGCGAGACGTGCAACAGACACGCCGGTATACTGGGCTGCGGCCGGGATGATGTAGTCGGTCGGTTTGACAAAGCTTGTGATGACGGTAACGGCGGTGCAGCTCATTGTGACGGTGGTATAACTTGTCGTCACGCCAATACCAAGGTCTGGGAAGCGCTCTTCACCTTTCGGCACAACCTCGCCGCCGGGAAGAAGTATATAAAATTGCAAGTGATCTTCCATGGCGGCTATCACGGCAGCCGCAGTTAGGAAGGATGGGATCTTGAATAGAGATACCATGGTGTTCTAGGAATACGCGGTTCAGGGTTTGGCCCAGAAATTTTGGAATGACCGGACAATCAGGGAACGGATCTAGATAACTGTACTTTATAGAGGCAGTAACGACAATACACGAGAGATATTCGATGGCGGATTCACACTACGATATTTCCGAGGCGGGAACAAATCACAGAGTAGCCCGTGTTCTTTAGGCACGCGGCCAAGGTCACAGGCGTCTGCCTTGGGATTCGGAGTGGAAAAGAACAGAACTATGAAGGCATCATTGAGAAGACGAGGGACAAACCGACCAAAGCATTGGCTTCACAAGAAAAGGCCCAGGCGAATGTGTAGAAGCACGGCCTTTTGTGCGCTTGGCATCGAACTGCAGCTATCTACTCAGTATGAGAAAGTCTCGTGCTCCACACGATGGGCAAACCGGAGTACGCGCCAACAGTCTAGTCATCCACCTATTCGGGAATATCAAAGTCACCAGCATCAGTGTCAACATCTCGACGCTGAGTATCAGGTTCCTCCTTGATTTCGAATGCATCTTCCTCGAAGTCGCGTTTCTGTGGAGGTCATGTCAGCGAGACGGACGGACAGAGGGCGCCCGCGGCAGCCATACCGTGAAATCAGGTTCCTCTTTGATTTCGAATGCATCTTCCTCGAAGTCGCGTTTCTGTGGAGGTCATGTCAGCGATACGGACGGACAGAGGGCGCCCGCGGCAGTCATACCGTGAAATCAGGCTCCTCTTTGATTTCGAATGCATCTTCCGCGAAGTCGCGCTTGGAAACGTCCGAGCTAACGGCCCTGGGGGGGCTGGGCAAGGCAGCGACGGCCGCAACGAGGGCGGCAAGAAGGAAAGTAGCACGCATGATGGTGAATTATCAAAGATAGTGACAAGTCCAGCTTGTAGTAGAAGAGGTGAGTAGAAGTATAGCAGTGTATCAAAACGAGTAGATGAGCGGCGGAAATAGGGGGCGTTGAGGAGGGACACCCAACATCTTTAAGTACTTCCCACGGGGGTCAGAGGCAATCACAACACTGCCGGAACTTGGTCCGGCAATGACCCAACGCCCGATGAACAGGCAATGCAGCGGCAGGGCGTGCCGGCGAACATAGCGACACCAGATCTGCGAAACAGACCGTGGAACTGTCTGGATGTAGGTGAAACCAGGGCTGGTCGCTCTCGCGGTTTCGGCTTGTAGGCATTGTTTACCACCCAAGGGCTACTGCACTCGGTATAGGTGCGCAGGCGGTGGCGGGGTGCGCGTTCTTTCAGCCACCGAGGTCCGCCTTTGTGCGTCAGGCAAAGCATATCTGGAGGGGAACCCTGCGTAGGCGGCAGTGGTTGTGCTGCATGGCATGGGTGTTGAAGCTCCAGCAAGTCGAAGCGAAACGGTTCCATGATCGTGGGTCCGCCAGTCGTATACAAGTAGCAGACGCGGCGATTGCCGGCCCCACCCGACGTTGTGTTCCAACCTAGTGACGGTTGGGGGCACGACTGTCCGAATGTGGCTTCGAGATACCGCCAAGAGTGACATCGGCTGCTGGCAGCAATGTAGGAGTACGTCGGCCAGATCCCCGAGACCCGCCCGACGGGGCAGCCATCGTGGATGGACCTTATGGATTCCACAGCTCTAGCTATCAGGGCTCCTTGTCTGGCGGAGTCTGCTTGTCGTAGTTGCCGCGCTCTTCTCGAGCGACCTGGCTCCTTACCCGGAACCTGCGCCACAACAGGTGCCCGCTACAGAGAGCCCGCTTCCGCCGTAGATGGGATGGGACTCCAGTTCCACGTCCATGTCGCTTTACTGGGTGGACAGCCTGGAAAGCTGTAGATACAGCGTTCCAGGACTGTAGGGGAACCGGTGGCCATGCACTGCACCAGTAAACGGTCTTGGCCCCCGGAGCACGCAGACATTGATGCTAGGGAATTGATGCTAGGGATCTGGGGGGGGAGAGCTGGAGCCCCAGGGTATGCCAGTAGGGCTTGGAAATCCTGCCTATCCCACCCCATGGATATGGATGCTTGGGGTTGGAACAGGCCTCTGGCTTTTCCCCCTGCAACCTGCATGGAAGTCCTAGCTCCCGCCCCCGATCAAATCGCCAAGCGTCGCGCTCGCATGCAGCCTGTCGCCGCACGTCGGTCATCCGTCCAGGGTCCGTGACTGTCATCCATGGTGGGGCATCAACGGACACGCAAGCACGAGGTGCACCTCACCTCACCTCACCCGTGCTTCCCGTCACATACCAGCTTCACACTTTGGACCTCGTAACTGGACGGCAGCTCGACAAGGTATCGACTGGGCACTTGGGTCTTTCGCCCCATCGCCTGGAGCGCAAACCGGATCCCCCATCCAACTTCTCCCGCAGCATCAGCTTCGGCGGAGACGGCAGCCCCCCGCGCCTCCTCCCCCCCCCGACGCCCGTTCACCACCGCCCCGTCCGACGGGGACGCATCGACGCCACGGGGTGCGTGCCGATGGACAGCCAGACCAAGAACGCGACGACGATGGCGGCGGCGGGCGCGGCCCGCAGGGCGCCCCTGCGCATCCTGTGCCTGGGCGACTCGTTGACGTCAGGCTGGCCCGCGCAGCACGCCTACGCCGCGCGGCTGGCCGCAACGCTCGAGGCGGCGGACCCGGGCCTGGCCGTGCGCATCGACGTGGACGGCGTACCGGGAGACCCGGTCGTGCGCGGCTCCTTCCGGGCGCGGATGCAGCGGCGCTGGGCCGAGCAGCAGTACGACTGGACCATCGTGCTCGGTGGGACCAAGTGAGCCCCTCCCCCTCTCCCCCCGTTTCTCTGCCTTTCATTTTCTCTCGCTGCAAGTCGGGACACCTGCCCCATGCCGGGGTCTTCCTTGCTTTCTCGAGGCCGTTGTTCATCGTCTGACCTCCTGCCCCCCCCCATGGGGGACACCAATTTCCAGCGACATAGGGATGGGTCATGCCGAAGCCAAGACCATCGTCGACGCCCTGGAGTCGTGCTGGAGCATACCCCTCGCCAAGGGGGCGAAGGTACTCGCCCTCACCATCCCCGAGGGCGCCGCCCATCGCCCGCCTGACCAGGTCAAGCGGGAGGCCGTCAACCAGGCCCTGAGCGCGTACAAGCGCCGCAACTAGTGAGTTGCCAAGCAGCCTCCCCGCCCTGGGACCAGGTCCTTTCGCTGCCGTGCCCCTGATTTCCTAACGTCCCGGCCCATCAAGTTACACATACGACCTGCACAAGGCCGTGGTATACCGCGACCTGGACCCCGAGAGGAGGCAGAAATTATGGAGCCCCGATGGCGTCCACTTGACGGCCGAGGGTTACGACTATATGGGGGAGCAGATCGCCACGGGCATCATCAAGATCATGCAATTGGAGGAGGCCCAGAACACCGAGATCAGCAGCATCGTGTCCAATGCGCGCCAACGCAGGATGATCGAAGATCTGCTCTTTGATGAGGAAAGGGGCGATCCCAAATTACTGAGCCAGGGTTACATCGTGGTCAGAAAGCGCGATCTTGATTAGGGGAGCGCGTGCCGGGAAGGTTTCTATCGTGTATCCGTCTTGTTTATCCGTCTCTTGGGCACTCGGGGGTCTACGAGGATATGCCAACCTCGGACCAAGGGAGTCATGGATGAATTTATGCCACCCACCATACGCCTGCAACGCCGTATCCAGTGTTCATCATCATTAGGTTGTGGGTCACCCTCTACACCACGAGGTTCTCTGCGACAAAGTCGGGAAACTCCCGCTGCAGGGCGTTGGTGATGTTCTCGACTTCCTCGGCCACGGCTTGCACGTTAACATCCCATCGCCGCATCTCCTTGCCCACCAGTACCTCGGCACGGCCGCTGCCCTTTTCGCCCGAGGCCTCGCCGCCCTCGAACCAGATGATCTCCTCGATCTGGTCGATCCGGCCGACCAGCCGGCCCTGCTCAATCATCTTGGCTGTGGTGTCCTCTGCCTTCTCGGCGTCGAGACCGAGCAATGCGCCCAGGGCTTCAAAACCAATATTGCTGTACAGGCGCGAGGCACCAAGCAGGTTGTGCTCGACAACTGCTTTGGCCAGAACCGTGGAGCCGTCCGACGTCGTAGCAAGCTGGTGCGGCTGCAGGCCCTGTGCGAACTTTTCCACCTCGGCCGGCGCCAGCAAGCGATCAAAGAACATCTTCTCTAGGATACCATACTCCTCTAGGTGGGCCGACCGTTCGTCCTTGATCAATCGCCCCAGGGCCCGGCTTCGCAGGGGGCCGGCAGGGGCGAGAATGGCGCATTTGATGGCCTGGCTCAGGGTGTGCATTCGCTCCTCCTCGGCAATGGCGGTCAAGAAACTAATCTCGTGGTAGGCCTGGCTTGCCGACAGGAACGCCCGCTTCGAATCTTGGATTCTTGCTTGGGAGAGTTGGAAGTGGAGGTTCAGGACCGGGTCGCTGACAGTGTAGATGACATTTTTGAGCTTGTTCAGGTACGTCTCGGCCGTGGTCGTATCGTCAATCTCGAGGTAGTTGCGGACAATGCGCACCCAGACTTTGACACGGTCCTCGGTGGTGACCTTGCGCTGGGAGCTGTCGAGGGGGATGTCGGCCAGGACCTTGGCCGCCTCCATAAAGTCCTCGTTGTGCTCGTGGGCGTCGGCAATCAGCTCGCGGATCGTGGCGGCCTGGTCCAGGAAGGTCGACTGCTGGGCCGAGAGGAGGTTGAGCGTGTGCTGGCCGACGTCGATGGCCAGGTCGGCGTCGTCGAAGGCCTTGAGCGCGGCGACAAAGGCCGGCACGATGGCCCGGACGGCCACTATGCCCAGAGAGCCATCGAAGACGGCCTGCAGGATGGTCTTGCAGTCCTCGGAGATGGTCTGCGGCGACGAGAGCGTCTTCAGCTTGGCGAGAAGCTCCTCAAAGGCGGCGGGCTGCTGGCCGTCGGGCGCCGACTTGGCCTTGGTGATGGCCTCGGATACGGCGGGGCTAGCCATCGGGGGCCTTTGATTGCCGGTTGATTCTGTACGTACGGTATGTGCTTGCGGACGCACAGCGGGGGAGGTGCCGGACGTCGTCGCTGTCTGCCGCAAGCCTCGTCGGTACCGTGGTGATGGGCCTGGTCTGACTAGCTGTTGTGATGATGGGTCAATGAGGTTGTTATTGGCATGAGTTGCCATCTATTCAGGTTCCCAGCTCCAAATCTGGATCTAGTGCAGCGTGGGGTTGGCGGTGGTTGGCGGGGTCCTGACGTTCCTGCCTACCTGCCACCTAGGCAGTATCGGGTGTTTTCCAACAGAGCCACTGAGAAGGTGCCTGAAGAAACGCTGCCAGAATTTTATGCGAACGGAAACCACATAGCACGCTCTATGCCCTTGGTTGTTCCCCTGCTGCTGCGTGCTGACAACTTGAGGTATGGGAAGCGAGTGCTGTAGCTGTCGACACATGGCATGGTCCTATGTGGATGTACTTCTGTAGCGTGGCAGGGTGGTCAGCCGCATGTGGCGGGGGTTGTGGCTGTAGCCTCGGTGACAACGATACGACACAGCCCTTGTTTCTCAAGTTGCACCTTTTCTCGCCATACAGCGATTATGGATGTCGCCCACAAAGACAGCCCGGCTATCATGCACCCGCCATATTCGATTGGCGGGCGGTGCTAGGACCTCGGTCCGAGGCCCCCGAGGGTTGCCTTTCAGAAGTTTCTGGTCCAACATATGGGATGGCAGGAGTGGATGTACGGGAGGGGGACGCTGGTGAGATGGATGGCATCTGCGGGTCTGTACATCCCACCCAGCCGCTCAAGCCCACCCGCCATCGCACGGATACTGCATCGACAGTACTAGTGGATATGGGATCACAATCCGCCCGACTGCTTCTCCTGGCCATGCAGGGGCTATACGAACCAGTGGTATGGGGATTGAGGCTCGAGAGGCTGCACAGCGGATCGGCATCCGCGGCGACTGCTGTGGATGATGCTAGGAGCTTAGCTTTCGGCAGGGCAGATCATTGTCTTGGCCACCACCTCCTGATGGACCCCACCTTCCACCCAATTTCCATCTTGGGGCCTGCCTATCCAGAGCGCACGGGGCCAAAGCGACGGCTCGACTTTCTCTTACCTCGGATACCGAGTCGAGTTGCCTACTGTATGCTAACGGACCCTCTCATTCACGCTAGAGTCCGTCGTGTGTGTGGGGAACCAAACCGCGCAAGTGGTCGCGATTGGGTTCTGCATTCCATGTCTGGCCCGCCAAGACGAAACGTTCAATCCTGTGGGGCCGCCATCAATGTCAGTATCCATTCGGCATGGAGGACTCTCACGAACCCGAAGGCCGGTCGACGATGATACTGTTTGTTTTCCTCTCCCTGCTTCTTAGCTTCCTCTGCACTGTGGCTGCACCGCGCCCGCGTCGCCTGCCGGCCGAGCAACCCGAGGGGGAGCTAAACACACCGCTTCATCTCGTAGCGCCCCCTGTGAGATGCCGTCAGCATGGACATGGGACGTTTGAGGCTCTTCGTAACAGTTCGGATGGGAGACATGGCTGAGTATGCTGCCATGACGGGGGGTGTTAAGAGCCTCAACGCACCCAACCCGCAAGTGCGCAGGCCGCTGCCTACGAACCAATATCTTGCTAATCTGAATCGGCCATGCACTTACATGTGGGCGGACGACTTACACCAGCGCTCTCGGCCTCAGCCGCACACAACTCCACCGTACAGGTACATTGCTAACCTCACCCTAGCAACCTCAGACGCCGTCCATTCCGGCGCACCCCTCGAGAAGGCGGCAAAATTCCCCTCCTCCGCCAAGCAGAAACGATGTGTGGGTTTCATGTCTATCCCCAGAGCGCATTGGGAATAGCTGACCGTCACGCTAGGTTTCAATTCAGCCGACGGTACTGGATCTGGGACTGACAGGATTCGCACATGGGTCCTGTGGATCACCACGTAGTTTCTGGGACCCGGTTCTTGCATGGGGATGTCGGCGTAGGGAGGGACCGCTCTGGTGAGCTCCCGCAACATGCGTGCCATTGGCTGAAGTCTGCCCGCCTCCTCTGTATGACAACCTGCCCATACCTCTACCACGAAACATAACATCCATGCGCAACCAGGGCTGCCAGAGAGGCTCAACGTTTGGGTGATTCCTGGCTGACCGAAGATCCCTGTCTTCTGAATGCACTGGACCACCGGCCGTTGGATGGCAGCGGCCCGCGCGCGTCACGCGTTCCTACCACTCGGCCCCTGGGATCGTTTAGGAAAACAGGCCGACCAAACTTGTTCGAAAATAGGCGTGTGGGCCTCTTTTCCAGGGAAGAAATAGAGAGAGCCACTCGAGTGCGGGCTCAGAAGTATATAAGCCAAGGATATCTCCCGTCTACAGTCTGCTCTCTTCCCCTCTCATCATCAGCATCAACATCTTCTCTCCCAGCCTCCCAGCTTCACTTTCAATTCTGCTTTCCTTTTTGCCTCACGATTGATTCGTGTTGCACCTTTCCGATACACTCTTTCTCTGGTATACGATTGATTCGTATAGTCCTCATATCCTTCTCTCTGACATACGATTGATTTGTGTTATCCTCTACTCGCTAAAGTCTTTGGTTTATCCGTCAAAATGTTCTCCAAGGCCTTGATTCTCGCTCTTGCCGCTTCGCCTCTCGTAGCTGCCCACGGAAAGGTCGCCGTGGTTACTGGTGATGCTGGTGGTAACGGCACTGCCCTCGGCATCATGGGCGGTATCGTCCCCGGTCCTGGACGCAACAAGGTCACCGAGGTTGATACCACTGTCTTCGGCAAGACCAAGATTCAATCAGACGGTCTTGGAAAAACGCAAAAAAACGGCCAGAACAAAGTGAGCATGATCAAGTCTGTCATGGCCCAGTCTGGAGACACCCTGCCCCAGGTCTCGGCCAATGGTGGTACTCTCAGCGGTGTCTTCCACATCGTCACCACCGACGGCGCCGGCCCTATCAAGGGTTGCATCGATCCGACCGGCACCGGCAAGTTCAGCCAGTGTGATCCCATCAATCCCGACACGCAGGTGCCCGGAAAGAATGGCAACATCCGCCCCACCCGCGCCCGCAGCGTGGGCGAGCTCTTCACCCGCTCCATGGACAAGATCATGAAGCGTGCTTCCAACGTCAACACCGACCACCCCATGTCCTTCTCTATCCCGGCCGGCACCACCTGCACTGGCACTATGGGTGGCATTGAGGGCGTCTGCCTCATGAAGATTGCCAACGACAACCGCGCCGGCCCCTTTGGCGGTATCGTGCCTTTCCAAATCGCCGCCAATGGTACCGCCACGCCTGTTGCAGGAGCTCCTTCTGCTGGTGCTGCTGCTAGTAAAGGCAAGGCTGCTGCTAACAGCAACGGCAACGGCAACGGCAACGGCAACGACAACGGCAACGGCAACGGCAACGGCAACGGCAACGGCAAGAACAACAACAACAACAACAACAAACGCGACAAGGGGGCTGCTGCTCGCCGTGCTGCAACCTTCACTGCCTAAGTTGGATGCCACAGCAGCAACAACAATCTTTGATGATGGAAGGGTGACAGGGCAGGGATTACCAGGGTGGATTAACAGAGGAACTGGGTTCCTGGGATGAAATGATGCTTGATGTGTACATAGTCACGGTCATTAAGGGCTCTCTATGATTTACTGTGTACATAAAATATATTTGATGCTGATGATCTTCAAGGACGCCTGTTCTCTTCGAGTATTATTTTGTGAAGGTTGTGACTATATGAAGCCTGGAGGGCTTCTCGTCCGCGACACCTGTTGCCGCATTCCTAGTTTGGAATATTTATCGTAAATTTCAAATGCACGTGCGTCACAATGTCTTATGCGGCCTTGTCTTTGAAAGTTAATTGGGGGGAGGGGTGCAAGTGTGATAAACGGCATGCTGCATATTGTTCAAAACTCGGCGACTGCTTTACCAACTTACCTAAGCATCTCATGTATCACCAATTCCGAGTATACTTGTAAATGGGCTACGAAGAAAAGCGAAGGACTGGTTTTCAAAGGAGGAAGCCTCTTCGTAACTTAAAGAAGACCAGGAAATCCATTAGCTATTCATGCAATGAACTCGTCTTGACTAAACAGCTACTTTCTGCCAATATCTTTCAAGATAATTCTCTGACAAGCGTATCGCGGAGATCTAGCAGTACACCGAACATCTCGTCACGTTCGTAGTACGCCTCGTTGTACCACATGGACAGGTTGAGTTGGCCTCGGAACTTCCAGTAGAAGCAAAACGTCTGCCTTGATGTCGTCTCCACATCCAAACCCAGCCCGCCGACTTGTAAGGCGCCTTGGGAGGTCTGGTGTCGCGATTTGACCATGTCATCAACGCCCCGGACGAAAGAGACATCAATGTTACTCACTGGCGGCACGTTGGGATGCTGCATAACGGCAGCCAGCGCGACGACGCCGTATTGACGGCGACAGGCCAAGAAATGGTTGCTAGGCTCGTTGGTGTACTCACTCTGGAGTTTCCTGGCGTTCTTCACGAGCGAATGCCCGGCCTCGAGCCGCACCGCATAGCCTCCGGTGTAGAAACCAGAGGCCACCACGGGCGCCCGATAGGGCTCCAACAGGTGTGGTCGCAAGTCTACGCGGATCGTGCTGGCGTGGTGCTTCTTTCTCTCCTCCGCAGGCGCGCGGGCATGATTGACAGCCGCAACGCCCGCGTGAATCGCCGAGTACAGATCAATGCGCTTCTCGACACAAGAAGCCTCCAGCGCGGCCGTGATGTCGTGAGGAAGTACGATGCTGACGTACCGCGTCCCCCCCGGCGCGTTGGCCGGGTCGCCCGGCGGATAGAGGCCAACTCCTCCCACGAGGTAGCGCCCCGTCAGCAAATATCCCACCGCTAGAATATGGATTTCCAGCGGTGCTACGGCTGACGGATCGATATCTGGAATGTCTAGAGCTGACTCGAGGCTAGGGACCAAACGGGCCACCTCCTCTCCCCATGGCAAATTCCGTACTCTGTCCGAGGTATCGATGGAGTCGGCCATGGATGTGAAAAGTGCGTCGATCAGCTGGAAAGCACCATAGCCTTCAGTGCGCCAGTGCGCAGTGTGCAATACCACCTGTGAACGCGGGACCAGGTAGTGCAGTGTCGCTACTGGGCTGGGCTTTAGCTCGGCTATGAGAGTGTCCGCGTCCATTTCGGGGTCCGTAATTTCGAAGAAGCTTTTGTCCAGCCATGTATCGAGGTCTCCTGAGGCAACTGGGGCGGAGTATTCAAGCATCTGGTCGTCCGTGGCGCACGACGCAATGCTAGGGTGTTGAAAACGCAAGATGATCCAGGCTTCTCGCATCTTTTGGCCCAGGTCAAGACTGGTACGGTCGTCGGTAGCCTCGAAAGCGAAGTTGGCAATGGCACTGATTGACAATTGCTCGCGTCCTTGATGATGTGTTCGGTCGCCGATCCCTCTGATTAATTGTTCGTTTTCGCCCATGCGCCTTTGGTAGTGATTCTCTGATGATTCAGACCATTCACTCGGAGGCGTCTTCGGGCATATGGATGTTACGCTCATGGCTCTCGATACTGCCTTTCTCGATCGCAAATATACTTGAGGTGAATATCGTTTTGGGATGAAAAATGACAGGAGCTTGCTGTCTGTTAGATCCAGACTCCGTAAATCCGCCAAGCAAATATTGGGATAGGGCATCGGGAGATGTTATATGCCATCGTATCATTTTGACAGCTCAGTACCCTCTTTTGATACTGGCTGGTCGGGCTCTAGCATTAAATGAACACCTAAACGCCACAGTCCTGTCATGAGAGGCCGTTGTACGAGTAGCATCAGTCGCTGGGATATTGCTATAAGGTGTCGATACAGAAACGTAAATCTTCTGAGTAAGACATGGTGTAGCTCCGTGTAGTGATACAGCTGCCCTCAATCCCCGCCTAGCAGATGGTTTCCGATGGTTATCTGGACACAAAAACTCTTGCGCATTCATGCAGTTACCCCGGTTTAGACTAATGCTCAGGTCGCTATGGGGGATCTTTAACAATACCTGAGACAATGCTCCGCATCTCAAATCCAGCCATGAAGTGGTGGCATATTGATTTCACGATAGGATTCTCGCAAACTGATGAAACGAGACAACGAATGGGCTGAAAAGAAAGTGACTTCCAGCACCAATACATATCAATAGCAGCTGAGGGCTTTGGTTGTGCTTTGCCACTCGCCCGAACCTTCGCTGCAGACACCGCTACCGCGGAGCTCGACACGTAAACGATCCCAAGACAATATGAAGCGCTTGTCCAGCAGGGAAACGCCCTTTCCATAGAGGCCAACCACGTCCATGGATGAAATTCCAAGTTCATGCGTATTTGCAATGTATCTATCAGTCTTCTTACGAGGGTTTCGCAGCGACAGAAATGAACCACCTGGACGAGGAAAACAGCAAATAACACCCAGAACGATGAAAGCCTGAATCTGCCGGGAACGGCACACATAATGTGGACTCGGGCAGCCCGGCGCCAGCCGTGTGGTCTATCCAGCAGCACACCTCCAGTGCAGTTGGAGCTGTTGAGGTTGAAAACAGGTAACTAGGCGCAATAAATACGTCACAACGCATGAAGACGCCTTGTCTGAAATAAAGGTTCCCGGGCTGGGGAGTATCCCTCGACAGGGTGGGAAGAACTGAGTTGCCGAGGCACGTTTTTGGAAGGCAAGATCAGAGTCATACACACCCAGATAAACGACGACGGAAATTTGCTTGCAGGATGAAGTATTCCAAACCTAACTGTACGGGACACAAACATTCGGTCAGGTAATGCCCTCGCTGGCCGGCAAGCCCAACAATATGACCCCCCCCCCCCCCCCCCCCCCCCCCCGGTGAATCACTAGATCACGATCATTCGAACCCCGCGGGCCGTGGCGACGGGGATCTTCCCGCGAGCTATACAATAAGATGAAGACAGCGTATCATGTAAGACCAGTGGCTTATGACCATACCCTTCCGCCGCCAACCTAGAGATGATAGGGCCGACGCCATGGCTGAAGCTTCTGCTCAGAGACTGATTGGAGGCCACGTGCCGAGTCGATTTTCTCACCTACCCGCCCATGCTCACCACCACGATTTAAGAATCGGGTTCGGGGGCTTGACGGCAGCTTCGGCTTGGGTTTTGGAAGAGAGCACTTTATCCCAACCCAGGACGTGTCGCGGCCACGCAGTGGGCTTGGGGGCGACCGTGCTACTGAAGCTCATAACAGCCCGTTCACTCGCTTGAAAAATTCGATAAGTGTTTCTTTTCAGTGACAGAGCTGTCGGTTGCTGTTGCAGAGCCGTAAAATGACTATCCGGCGACGAGAGAAAGAAGGGCCGAGTTGCAAGGGGCTGAACGGCTCGCTGTGGTAAGCGGTGTCACTTGTTGTTTTCCCTCAGCCGAGCCAAATTCTAAACCCATGGGCAATCAATGAAACCCTGACGACTGGATACTGTGGAATTCTGGGCGCGCAAGCGAGGGGGGGCAGAAGAAATGCTCCAGTCGCTCTACAATGTCCTGGGCTGGCTGGGGCATTTTTTTTGTGTCCCTTCCTCCCCTCGGCAAGGTGGCAGAGAGCGGCATTTCTACATAGTGAATACGAACTCTTTTCATCCGGTAATGCACTTCTTACAAAGCGCAGTCCGATACAAAAGAACCACATCGCAAGTCTGTCATCAAGAGACTGGATATATGGAAAAACTCGCTGGAAAGGATAGACTGGGAATATGACTCTTGACGATTGATCAAGCGGCAAATTAAGCAATATAAGTAATAAAATGCACAATGAGACACCAAATTCAAGGATTATTGAGTAATACAACAGGCACACAAGTTGCTGCTAAACGTCTGCGATTTGCAGTTCGAGGTGCATCTCCCTTTCCCACCAGCCACGAAGCTGTTCCAGGAGCCGACCAGGAGTCGTCTCATCGTAATAGGCCCTGTTGTAATTGACAGAGAGATGTATCCGTTCATTGAAAGTCCAGAGGTAAAGCAACATCTGCCTCGTTAATACGCTTGCACCCAGCCGAAATGCCTTGACACTAACATGATCGCCGTGATTCCGTGCGATCAGCCTGTTGACCACGCCCAGGCTGCCCATGCTGACACCACTCGGGGGACTGGGCCATGCGCCCGGGGCCGAAGGCTTCGATGCCCTCTTCAACATCGCATCGGCCGTCGTCTGGTTGATTTCCCGCAGTGCACGGTCGTAATCCTCCGTGTGCCAGGTCCGCAAGTACCTGGTCACCACCCTCGCATTTTCGATGAAGCTTCTGCTCAGAGCGACGGTGGGCATGATGGTAGAGACGTAGGCTTGACAAGCGTGTGCTGTTGTATCGAATGGCGGCTTGAGATACGGCCGCATGGAGACGTCTACGGGCGCGGAGAACTCCTGCTTGTCCTCGGCCCCCTCGGCGAGGTTCAACACACTGAGTCCCAATGCGACGTAGGCCGTAGCCGACACACTCAGGTTGTTCTGACGGCAGGTTTCCCGTAGGACCCGGCTGCTCTCGGCTGTGAACGCCATACATTTAGCCGCCGATTGCGAGGGTGGTGTGGCAGTGTGGCCCTTGTATGCTAGGCCAACGGACTCTCGGGATTTCCGCTGGGCGGTCCCAGTCACTCGTGCTGTTGTGGCTTCGATCTCAGGGTCTGTTCCGTACGGCGCGCCGGCCGCATCTTCCAGGGCTGGTGATAGCCTCGCAAGACTCTGGTCGTAGAGGGGTCTCGTGAGATTGGGAGCGCTGGAAACTAGTTCAAGCAAGCGATTCAGGAGAAAGCAGGACCCCGTTGTGTCGACACGCCAATGGGAGCTGAGAAGCAGGAGTTCGGATGTTTTGGAAAAGTATACGAGCGCGGGCAGATTGCGCAGCGGGTACCAGGCAACGAAATCGCTTGCTGTCGTGCTCGTCTTGATCATGAATGTCTGCTCGGTCCATCGGTCGAGATTGTATGGGGTGAGCGCTCGGTAGATCGCTTCGGAGCCCTCTGAGGTGACGGCGAGCCCTGGATACTCCAAGCACAGCGATTTCCATGCCGCCTTCAGACACTGTTCGGTCCCGAAATCGGAAGCGAAGTCGAGGGTACAGATGGCGTACAGGCCCATGTGTTCTTGTCCCGTACTCTCAAAGGATCGTGAGAAGTGCCAATACACCTTTTCGAGTCCGCCGAGATCTCTTCTCCAGACCCCGGCGTCCGTCCCGAGCCACGACATCGTCAGTATGGTCTCCATGGTGTCCTTTGCCTCTGTTTGGCGGGTCGGCCCAGCTTTGCATGCAAGAAATGGGCCGCAGGGAGCAACGTGGAAAACGTATTGGGGGCCCCCTCGATTACATAGCGCCATCCCTCAGCACTAACACATCGTCACAAGCAATACCGAGGGCCAATAGCGTCGCCATGGTAGCCACAGCGTGACCCAGCTTGGAAGAGATTCTACTGCGGCGAAATCCTGGAAGCAGACGAAGTAGTTGGATATGTGCATGAGTATTCATTACATGTGTTAGACGCTTTTCTTAATCTGGCTTCTGAGGACAGCGACACCCGATATAGTGTGACTCCAACCAAGCTCACATCCGTCAACCAGTATTCCCTACTATGTCGAGTTTTGTGAGCAGCTCTCGCTGCATCCCATTGTTTTCCCCCTTCGGTAGAAAAGCGCCGCACGTTACAATGCATGCTTCTGATGCTCCTTTGAAAATATTTCCGTTGATAACTCGCATGGCACCCAATGGTTGTAAACGAGATCCAAGGGCGCTTTGATCGAAGAGAGGTGTCTCGAAGACTCGCATCTACTATCCAAATGCCTAATAAATCGATGAAAGTCCTAGACAGACATATTCTATCGCACCTGGACTGGAGTTTGATGTCACCACCAAGCCCATGGACATAAAAGATATGTATACAGACCGTCGTGAGCCCCAGGACTTCCCACATCTTGCTACGGGCGGTGAACTGGGCTGCAGTCAAAGCCCCTAATGGCACTCGTGTTATCATTAGGGGCCTTGGCAAACTCGACAAAGCAGAGTTGAATACCGAGCACACCGTGCTTACCACTGGAGCCGCCGTTGCTTTCATGACTAGTATGACCGCGTACAAAAGGCAGGAAAGGAATTGCGCGAGCCTACCCCCAACCTCGCCCAATACGGGCCAGGTAATCATTCGTGCTGCTGGCCACGCCCGGGCGATTAGCAACTTGCCTTGTGCTATCGTGTTCAGCGCCAACACTGACGACAACGTGAGCCCGATGCAGCTCCGTATAGGGTGTACGAGGCCACAGATAAAAGACGGCTAGTCAATGCAAATTTGGCCTACATACGAGGGGCATGTTAACGGGTCCCTACAATAGTACTTGGCGGGCTTTGACCCTGATAAGATCGTGGATACTTGTCCAAAGCTGACTTCTCTCGCTGCGGTGACTGCTTGCAGTGCAATTGCGAAAAAGGTGAGAAAGCAAGTGTCGGGGACCTGCTGATGTCACGGTGGGCATGTCTATAACTGACTCAGTCTTCCTGACACCGACTCGCCATAGCCAACACGAACGCTTTTACGGTGCAGATTTGGAAGCTGGAGCCTAGGTACAGAACGAGGCTCATGGGCCCGCAAGCCCGCCACGCGGATGATCCGGTTCGTTCCTTGGAACGAGGTTGTCAAGATTGCCGGCGCCTCAACCGCCTGACTACTAGGCGCTATACGGCATACGCCGTAGGGCCGGCACGCCCCTGAGTCCACAATGACTCCGTACGTGGCACATCGTTGCTCCGGGGGCATGTGCATGGCGCAGCGCTCCACTGTGTTGAAGACCGAGTTTGTTAACGAGAACGTCGGCAGCAACTCCCCTTGGCCAAGCAACAAGACACACATGTACAAATACGGAAGCGACTTTCTCGTCCCGCATCGCTACGGGCCAGAACTGACTGGAAGGAGAGAGCCCCTTCAACTTCGACTACGACCGGCGGCGCCGGCGGAGTCCGCCGGAATGGTATTCGAGGGCGGGCGCCGCACGTATTAGCATGCATCAGCCAAGGTCATGGTGACAAGGCGCCGCTACGTAGTATGGCAACCGTTTCCCGCGGCTGGAGCAGGCTCGCAGGTCGGGCGAAAAGGGGACGAGGCCTCGAAGGTTGGGCCGGCTTTTCGCCTCCCGATTGAGTGTAATGAGGGCAAGGAAGGAAAGGCGAATGAACGGGGCTCGCATTCGTCGTCGATAAGCAAGTACATACGGACATGACACTGAGAGGGGCGTGGCTACGCCCGGCCTTTGCACGCTGCCGAAAGCGCTGAACTTGGAATGCATTCGGAAAGACGAATACGGGTATTTTGTACCTCTACTGCAAGCAAGCATGCACTCCCCCGTCTCCTTGGGTGCCATCCATCAAGGGCATGCAGGGTCCTTCCACTTCGGGCGGGGGCCTGGAACATTCCGTCTTGTTCATCGATTCCATGGGCCGATCCTCTCTGGGGTTCCAGCAAAGGCAAGCATCCCGGCCAGCCGCCCAATGCCCGGCCCTACGAGGCTTGCTGGCGTTCCCCCAGCCCGTGGCCGATCGGGAGGTGCAGGCAAGAACCGCGGCGGTCGGGGATTCGGCGTGGCATCGACGGGCCTCCGGGCTGTGGCCCCGCCCGCGCTGCTGCCGCAGCTCTGACCTGTGCCCCCCTGTCTCCCCGGCAATTCTTGTCGACTGCCCCCCCCGGCAGTCGAGCAGTTCTAAGGCATCAGCCGCGCCTGGAACCGCCTGTCATTGGCTCCCGACAACCACTGAAGACGTCGTCATACATGAATAGTACCGTCGTAGCCCAGAGCCGCCGGCTAGTGCAGCGTTGAGGAGCGGGCCAAGCGGGCCCTGCGGCGGCTGCGTCCCATCTCAGTGGACAAGGCGGTGGCGGGGCGAGGCCTAGCCTGGCCTCGCCCCCAGGGCTAGACTGCTAAAGGGCCTCTGCCTGTGTCGCTGGAGCTGCCTCCAGTACCTACTTCTCAGTACTTGTGCGCAGCCCAGCTATGGCCCTGCGAGGCCCGCCAGGGTCCTGCCTGCCAGCCTGATCGTCGCTGCGTAATTACATGGACGCACGAGAATCTCGTGCCGTGCACATCCCATGCGATCGATACCAGTAGGTCGTTGTCCGCCCAGGCAGTCCGAACAAGTTGCGACAGAGAACAAACCGCCAGCTCGATGGTTCCCTTCCGACCTTGACTCTTCCGGTCCCGCCCTCCACTGCCCATGCCGTAGGACAGCCTGCTCGTTGCGTGTGCTGCCCAACCCCGAGCGCGGCGCCCGGCATCATGGCCATTCCTGACAAGACTGGCCAAGACGTCCCGCGACCCGTCAGGGCCGTGTCAGAGTCAACCCGTGAGAGAGAGACCTTCAAGTCGGCATTCCCCGTCCATCTCCGCAGCCCCCCCTTGCTCCTGCCCTTGTCTAACGAGACCGTGAAAGACAGATATGACCCGTTCTTGTACGCGGGCTTCCGCTTCAACAACAGCGGCACGCCCATACCGAGCTCCGAGATCGTTAGCTCGGGCGACAGCGTCCTGACCGCCCTGGCCCAGCTCGGAGCATACCAGACGGGTGCGGAGCGCGCGTTCGTCTCTCTTTTCGACACCAGCCACCAATATGTCGTCGCCGAAGCCGTTCCCACCATGTCCCTAGCCCCCTACCTCCCGAGCGACCGATGCCCCCAGCCGTTGGCTCTCTGCGGAATCGCCATCCCTCGTAGTCATGGGACCTGCGAACATGTGCTGTATCTGGAGGCCCAAGACCCGAAGGACAAGGACATGGAGCTGCCGTATTCTCTGGTGCCCAACCTGGCTGCCGATGAGCGGTTCAACAAGAGGCCGTACTGTCAGTTTGGAGAGCATGGTCAGTTTTATGCTGCCGTACCTATCCGCACCCAGCGGGGAATCAATATCGGGTCATTCTGCATTATGAGTCCTCGGAAGCCGCTGGCTTGGGATGACCAATCCATCAACCGCCTGCGAGACGTCTCTCGTGCCATTATGGACCATCTTGCTGCGAATCGATCCAAGCACGCAAATCTCAAGAGCGAGCGCATAAATAGAGGTGTGCGTGCTTTTATTAACGGAGATGCCAGTCTTCTGTCTGTAGGTCTTGACCAGAACCTGGTGGCACTCGACGAAACTGCTACACCCGACGCTATTTTGGACCCGAATCCGCCGCAGCTGAACCCGCCACTTTGGAGGCATGTGCGATCTTCAAGCACGCCCGCCGAAGGCGAATCGAGCCCGCGCCAAGAACGGCGGTCGAGTTCGAAACATGGCGAGGATGAGGCATCCCGTTCGGTCTCGTCGGAGGCTTCTCGGCATCGCCAACGAGCTCCTGGCCGCACCGCCAAGTCTCCACCTGCTGCAGCACGCGCGAGGGCCGACGCGGAGGGACGCGACCGTGCGCGCCAGATCTTTTCGAATGCCGCCTGCATCATGCGCGAATCTTTCGAGGTCGAGGGTTGTTTGTTCTTTGACGTTGGACTTGGCTCGTACAGGCGCCCGTCGGTTCCCGATGCGAATGGCTGGACCGGGGCGGCCAACGGTGCATACACAAGTAGCAGCGACGAACGATCAGTCGAGGTCTTGGCAGAGGGTCCCGATGCCATGAGTGAGTTACTCGGGTTTTCCATACAGCAAGGGTCTAGCATGGACGCCGTCCTACCGCCCTGTAGTGGCATCGGCTCCTTGCACAAGAAGACTATGGCAAAGCTTCTTCGACGGTATCCGTCCGGCATCATTTTCAACTTTGATGCCGTCGGCGAACTTCAGTCCAGTGACTCGGACGATGACGACGCGCTCAAAGTCCCGTTGGCAGCCAACGGCAACCGCCATGATGACGTGAATGGTTCTCCAAGTGCGGCCGAGAAAAGACGACGTCGCAGGCTGAAGGAAGCAGCTTTGCTGCGCGAGGCATTTCCCGGGGCGCGCAGCGTCGCTTTCATTCCCGTATGGGATTTGAAGCGTGAGCGATGGCTTTCCGCAGCTTTCCTCTATACATGCGTCCCAGAGCGCTTCTTTACCGTTGAAGGCGACCTGAGCTTCCTCAAGGCATTTGCGAACCTCACGGCCACAGAGGTCCTCAACCAGGAGATCCTTAAGGCTACCCAGGCGAAGTCGGATGCGTTGGGCTCCCTGTCACATGAGCTTCGAACACCGTTGCACGGGGCTCTACTCGGTGCTGAACTGCTGAAAGACACTGAGCTCGACGTATTCCAGGGCAACTTGACACACACTATTGAGACATGCTGCTGTACCTTGCTGGATACTATTGACCACTTGCTCGATTACACCAAGGTCAACAACCTGGCGGCAAAACGAAAGCAAGATTCGCGCGCCATGGCCAACGCAAGGAGAAAGTCCAAATCCGACCAGTTTGGGAAAAAACAGTTGTTGTCCGATGTCGAGCTCGACTGCTTGCTCGAAGAGGTTGTGGAGAGCATGTTTGCGGGCTATAGCTTCCAGCACCAACCAGTCAAACACGTGTCGAGGACGGAAAAGCGACCCCCTACCGCTGTCTTGGCCTACGGCCACCAGGGCGTTCCCCAAACCGTTCAGGAGCGGCTGTTGAATGGAGACCCTGATCAACAGGTTTTGGATGCTGAAACGGTCGCGGTCTATCTTTCTATCGACCGGGCCTGTTCTTGGCTGTTCCATGTGGAAGCAGGGGCCATACGCCGTATCATCATGAACTTGTTTGGGAACGCGTTGAAGTACACCTCGAGCGGCAGCATTTGGATATCACTCACACAGGAGGCTCCTCCACCGGCACGCCCAAACACGCAACGCAAGGTTAGGCTGACAGTAAAAGATACTGGCAAAGGCATTGGTGAAGATTTCCTTCAATACCAGCTGTTCATGCCCTTTTCCCAAGAGGATGAGCTGGCCGCCGGAAATGGTCTTGGTTTAAGCATGACGAAGACGATAGTTTCTGGGCTGGATGGGCAGATACGAGTCAAGAGCCAGGTCGGCGTTGGCAGCACTTTCACGGTCACTCTCCCCTTGGAGCTGTCTTCGCAGCCGTCCGAGTTGCCGACAGAAGCGCTCAGGGTTGACACACTCTTCGAGGAGCAGGCCCGTGATCTCGCCGGTCTACGTGTTCGCCTTCATGGGTTTGAGGCCATGGCCGAGCAAGGGAGGAATCCCAATGGCCATGCTATCCTCGAATCCATGTGCCGTGACTGGTTGCGCCTGGACTTGTCTACGGGAGAAAGCACTACGGAATCGACGCCGGATCTTGTCGTATGGTCTTATGAAGCCTTGCCCGACTCGGCTGAAGAGCTCGTGCAACTCGCCAAGACGCCCAACATTATTGTCTGTCACAACTCGGTGACGGCGTACCGGCGGTCCGCAGAGTATGACTCGGCAGGCTACCAGGGCGTGTTCGAGTTCATATCACAGCCGTACGTCCCCCAACCTCGGTGCCCCAAGGCCCCTCTGTGGATACGCTGACCCTGGAACTCAGAATCGGACCGCGGAAGCTTGCTCGCTCGATGCATCTTGCATATAAGCGGTGGACCGGCCTTACCCAGGCCAATCCAGCGCCGACACCTCGGCCTCCGGGGCCCAGCCGGGCCGGCAGCTCCTATGCGGGCGAATTAACCATGGCGCAGCCTATCTCTGTGCCATCTACGCCCATCCCCGAATTGGCCGAGGTGTCACTCAACTCAAGGCCTCCAGCGCACGAGAACGGCACCCTGCAACGTAGCGCATCTGGCTCATCGCAGGCCACGCCGCCGGGTACAGAGATGCCCCAAGCCGAGACGCAGGCTAGCGGAGGTACATTTCTCCTTGTGGACGATAACCACATCAACCTCAAAGTACTCTCGGCATACATGAAGCAACTGAACCTGGCGTACGTAACAGCAGTAAACGGCAAAGAGGCTGTCGACGCCTATGTGGAGAACCCGGCTCGGTTCACAGCCGTCCTGATGGATATATCCATGCCCGTGATGGACGGTCTGGAGGCGACTCGGCAGATTCGGGCCTATGAGCAGTGGAACCAGCTATCCCCGGTTTCAATTTTGGCGCTTACCGGGCTGGCATCCGATCGAACGCATCAGGAGGCATTGGAGAGCGGGGTGGACGTGTTCCTGACCAAACCTGTGAGGCTGCAGACGCTGCGCGAGCAGCTGGGATCGTTGATAACTTCACCAGCCGCTGGAGAAGCATGAGGAAGAAGAAGAAGAAGAAGGGAAGGTCCGGCGCCGGATTTCAAGACAGGGGACGGCGGGAGGCGAAAGCAACATGAGACACGAGTAGCAGAGTCGGTGGGGACGGTCGTCGTGCTCTCTTCCCAAGAACCACATTCGGTCACAAAGCCACTCCACCGCCGAGTCCAGAAGCCAGAGGTACGCAATCCAGATGCGTGTTCGGGCCACGCCAGCTGGCAACTGGCCCGTACACGGCGTTGTCGGCGACATGAATGCATAGATGTGGCTCGGCGACGCGAGGTGAACAAAGCGATGTCATAGAATTGGGGCGGCCTGGACGAGCCTCGCGTAGATGAGAGCCCCCCGTGCTCACCCTACGGGCAGGCTGAAAATAGCAGCGGTGGGGATGCAGCGCACGCCCAGCACTCGCCACAAGGCTGCTGGCCTGGACGGGCGGAGGGCGGGAGGACGAAAGAAAGGCAGGTCCGCATTCAATTCATTTTGTTGGGTCCCACTGGGAACCAAACCGCGTCCAGTCGCCCACGCCTGCCGGCGCGCCGGGCAGTCGCTGCGCCGAGCGGCCGAGGGCGCATGTTTGTTTATGATTTACGACTCACCTCGGATCGGACGAAAAGGGCCCGTCGACCAAAGGCATCGATCTTGTCGGCATGTGCTTGGGCATACGAAGACGACGGCCATGTCGCCGTCGGCCAGCCAGTCCGTGCCCAGACCCTGGCGACTAGCTTGCATGAATTGGAGCAATGGACGGCTCGACCTGGGTCTGCCACGCTCCCTTGGCCACTATTTAGTGGATCGCCCACGGTTCATCGTCAAGGCTGAGGAAATAGGGGGTACGGGCTCCAATCCCCCAATTTGTCTGCTGCCGGCGGATATCGGCAACTCTGCCGCAACCTTGACGTTTCCAGGGTTACAGAGTTTCGGGAGTCGAAACCCACCAGGCGCCGCTTTGCCGCTGTCGAGCGCTTTAAAACCGGCTGCTGCCCGCTACCGACCGAGGTACCTTGCTTTCGTATACCGGTCCATACGATAATAGGCCAGACCTTCCACCTCCGCCTCACCTCCCCCATTCCGGCCAATTGGCAGCTATGAACCGCCGGAGCCTGAGTGATGCCACATCTCGGGTCGACCTAATGCAGACCGCGTCGGATGAATCGCCGCACGACAACCGCAGCCATCCTGTCGGCGCCGGCTCCGGAGGACCCGGCGACAGCCGCTATGCTGACAAGACTCCGGGGCCCGGGGCCGCCGCCCCCGTTGCCCGACTTCGGGGCCTCGCCGCCCGGAAACAGACACCACTCCAAATCGCCAAAGGCTTCCTCCCACGTTGGATCCTCACTTTGGCCATTGCCTGGGCCATGTATGGCGTGCTAGTACATTACTCGAAATACACAGTCATGTCGCGGAACTCGAAGCGCCGCTTCAATGCCGTCATCACTGCCCTCTCGCTCCTACTAGGCCTGGCCATTGCGAGCAGCCTGGACGGCATGGTGTCGGATCTACGGTGGTGGATTCTGAGCCGGCGCTTCCGGTCCCGCCGCAAGGTCGAGCTGATTCTCCGGGCCGAGGGCATACCCAGCCTGGTTCAGCTGGCTTTCGGTACGCGCCGGCCTAGTATCTTCATCTCGGCTATACTGTGGCTGCTGTTCATCCTGGTAGGTAACTGACGGGTTCTGCGAGAGAATGCTGGCTGATCAACCATGCAATGCAGGGAACCCAGATTGCCGTGGCCGTTCTTGGTCTCTGCTACTCGACGGATACGGCGGAAAAGCATGCACTGACCGTCGAGGGCCTGGTTGCCATGGCGGATATGTCCACTATCCAGACTGGCAATATTGTATCCTCTAGCTCGGCGTCGCTGGCCGCTCAGCAGTTTGCCGCCAACAAGTAAGCATTGACCAGTCCTCGGCCGGCGCCGGACCGCCAGACGGCGTTTTCTCGCAGCAGGCCTGGCTGACAAGTTGCTTCTAGCTATGGTATCATCTCGACTGCATATCCGGCCAAAGGACTCGACGACATTCCCCAGCCAGGGACCATTTATATTCCCAGCGACCCGCTCATCTTCTGCAGCGATGTTGTTTGCCGTTACGCGTTCCGCGAGACGTCTGTATCGTCCATCGAGACCAAAGGCGCCAATGCCCTTGCCGTCATGACCTCGCGCAGTATCGATGCCCAGGCGACCTGCCATCGTTGGCCCGTCACCAAGGGTGGCGACGGCCAGACTGCGGCCATCACTATCGGCGACGGCCAAGGTCGGGACATTCGTGAGGTGAACCTTCCGTTGGCCGGCGGCACCGACCAGACCACGTTCATCACGGAGGCGACGGACGATTGTGGCCCCAGCTGCAGGGCCGTTTGGGCCTTTGAAGCCTTTTCGGCCATAACCAACAAGTCGTGGTACTACCAATGCAACATCACAATCGGCGACGTCGCGAACGCAACCCAGCCCGAACACAAGGCGTCGGCGAACCTTACGGCGCTGGCATCGAGTGCCATTGCCCTACAGGGATACGCAGTCTCGTCGCTCGCGCGGGGCGCCGAAGTGCAGTATCAGTCGTACCCGGCCGAGTCCGTTTTCGGGCGGCCACACAACGGCGATGCGACATCGATGGCGGCCCTCGTGTCGCGCTTCAGCATCGGGGCATTGGCGGCCATTGCCGAGACCAACAAGCCGCTGCGGGTCATGGGCATGGCGCCCGAGTCGGGCACGGTGCTGGACATCACGCACAGGGAGTTCATCCTGTTAATTCTGCAGGGCCTCGTCGGCCTGCAGCTGCTCCTCGAGATCATCACGGCCATCTGGGCCCACCGCGTCATCGTGCCGCCCGACAACATGCTCGCTCTCGCCCAGATCCTGCGCCCCATGACCAATGACCCCGACGATGGGCTCGAACCCACCCTCGCCTCAGCCGCCAAATCGATCCGGGAGGGCAAGCTGGCCTCGCGCGAGGAGGAACGCGCCCGCCGCCTCGCCGAGCCCCTCTGGGTCTACCGTGTCACGCCCACGGCGGAGCCCGGCGTCTACGACTTGCGCATGGAGAAGTCTGACTTTTTGGGCAAAGAAGGGGGCGGCGGCGTGGAAATGCAGGCCCTCTGAGGTTTCCCGTCCTCGTAATCGAAACGCTGCTGTTCCGAGGTCCAGCAGGACAATTTATTTGGAAAAGGAGAAAAGAAGAAATTTGGTGTTTGGGGTGGGCTAGGGAGCCCAAGACGGACAGTGAACGGTTTCAACGGAGTTTAAGCGCGCCTTGGCCATGGTTGGTTTTTTTTTCTTTTTTTTGGTTTCTCCCAAGCGTGCGTGTGTTCTCCCGGCCGGCGAAGGAGGAGATGGTCCCAGGTCTGCAACGGCCCTCAGTGCCCCTTGAGAGCCAGCATCGGTTAATACTCCGGGCGGCGATGGGCGGATTTACATAGGGACTGTAATACTACGATGGCGAACATTGACCATCTGCCCCTAACAGCTCCGCCACCCCTCCCCTGCATCGTGAGTTGGTTCCCCCCTCCCGGGACCGAACAGAGCAACGAGGTAAAAAAAAAAAAAAGAACATGGCGAGGGGGTCCGCGTTAGAGATTACCACAAGCGAAAACTGGAGCCAGGAAGTGTTTGGGAGTGGAATACCCATGACAACAAGGCGGAGGCTTCACGCTACCCCTTCTCCGAGACACGCTGCCACCACCCCGGACCGGGAGCCTCTTTCCCGTGCCCGTCCGGCAGCGCGCTAGACGGGCGTTGCGGCCAACTTCCGCTCCAGGGCCAGCATGGAGGCGGCGGCGTCGCCGATGCATTCGTCGAGGGAGCGGTACGTGAGGCCGAGGAGGCGGCGGGACTTTTGGTTGTCGAAGCCGTAGACGCGGGCGGGCAGGTCGTCGACGGTGGCGGCCTCGTCGGGCAGAACGGGGGCGAGGGCCGGGTGGGCGCGGCGGACGGCGTCGCAGATGCGCTTGTTGGAGTAGTGGCCGGCGACGACGAAGAAGCGCTGGGTCCGGCCGCCGGCGCCGGGGACGGCGAGGGCCCTCACGTGCGCCGTGGCGACATCGCGCACGTCGACGAAGAGGAAGCCGCCCGTCGCGGGCAGGCCGCCGCCGGCGCGCCGGACGTCCCCCTGCACCAGGGCCCGGATCCGCTCGTTGCTCGTGTTGAGCGCCGCGAACGAGGCCAGGAACGGCGCCACCGGCCCGAACACCATGGGCGGGTTCAGCACCACCAGGTCGAAGGCCGGCCGCTGCTCCGCCATGAAGGCCCACGCCGCCCGCTCGGCGTAGATCTGCACACCCGTCACGGGGCACGTCAGCGGGCGCCCAAGCGGCCAGGCGGGGGGGTGGAGGAGACGGCGGGAGGAGGGAAAAGGGGGGGGCCGCGGCGGCGGCGGCGGGCTTGGCTCACCTTGCTGGCGCGGTAGGCCCCGGCCGGGTCCATGGCCTGCTCGTCCGTCACGGGGCCCCAGCAGCTCTCGTCGTAGACGTCGGCGTGCTCCTCGCGGTTGACCATGGCGGCGAAGGACGAGGTGACGACGACGCGGCGCACCGTCGGCGCGTGCCGCGCCACCGCCCGCAGGATCCCCTGCGTGCCGAGGACCGCGGGCTCGTGGAAGTCCTTGACCGGGTCCCGGATGTTGAAGTGGTAGGGCGACGCCGTGTGGATGGCAAAGTCCAGCGGCTGCGACCTCCGCACGGCCTGGGAGGAGGCCGGCTTAGCCAGGAATGCAAACATGCGCCCCGGGGCGCATCCTCGACGCGTGCAGGCAGGCCGGGCGGGCTCACCTCATCATAGGCATCGGCCCGGGTCATGTCCTCGACGACCACGAACGACAGCCTCTCACCCGCGTCGGGGTAGGCTTCCACGACCTGGGCGCCTTTTGGTGCGGACCGCACGGTGAAGACCACATGGTAGCTGCGCGCGCCTCGTCAGCCGGGGAGGATGTGCGGCGCGCGGGAATCCGGACGTCGCCGTTCTCCTTACCCGTGGTCTAGCAGTTCCCGCAGGATGTGCGCCGCAATGAAGCCACTTCCGCCTGCGAGGGCCCGAGGTCAGTATTCGGGTCGGCCGCCTCTGGCCGGCCAGCTGGACGTACCGGTTACAAACACTCGGGGGGCCATTGTGGGGAGCCGAGGGGGAGCCGACTGACAAGTATAGAGAAGCAACCGGGTGGTGAGGCTTTTCCGTGGGGCGCGGTCTTCTTTTGACGCCTGCCCAGAAGTTGCTTTTCGACGCCTTCGCCCTCGGCGCGGTCTCCGATGGGGGGGCTTTCGGTGTCTCACCGGACGGCCCATTCCGTTGTCTATACCGCCAATCCAATAGGATCTCAAGCGCCCCCCCCACGCCGCCCAGGAGCCGAGTGTGCAAACTCCGATGGGCATTTCCCTACATCCGTTGGCGAGCGACACACCCGCCGCGGCGCTTTTCCTCGGAAGATTGGCATTTCTGGTGGCCGGTACAAGACAGGGGCCGTATCTCTTGTGCGAGGCCAAATGCTGAAGATGGTTTCCAGTCTGCAGGGTTATACAGACATACATACCTGCGTGGGCTTGGTTCGGTCCAATCAAGACGCCATGGTGCGTGAACTAGAGGCGAGTAGGTCCAGCACAGGCCGAAGGCTTTCACCGCTACACAGTGGGTGATTCTATTTACATCGACTGCAGGGGTGTCTCCAAGCCTGTCCCGGGAAGGAAATTACCCGCACAAGGAGCGGTATTCTCCGGTGCTCATCTCCCGCCCTCCGCTTGCAGAAAACAAATGCCCCCGTCTGCTATCCCATGGGAAAGCTTCCCATGTCCCGAGTCAAGCATCGGCTTCCTTCCCGGGCGAGCGACCACGCGCTAACCCCGGCCAGGCAGGCGAAAGCGCCCAGGGAACCCTCAGAGGATCGGGCTTGTTGCGGCTATCTCTGCTGCTCGGTCCTGTCCGTCGCTCAGGACCCGTGTTGCACGCCGCCGGGGGGTAAGAAGATGGTGACATGCGGGCTTCTCCTCGTTCGTCTATGGGCTGCCACTCCTGACCGCTAGGGGGGACTGACGGTTTCGAGGGGGGAAGCCATTCGCAAAGGAAACTATCCGGCACATGGCCTGCCTGGAGCATTCGGCGGTCTTCTTCAGCGCGCGTGACTTACGAGCTGCTCTAATGGACACTGGGACCTCGTAACAACTAATCACAATCCAGCTTGTCCTGGTTCTCAAGACGGTGCAAAGCGCTCGAATCGGTGCAGGAGTGGGCGGGCCGGATGGCATAGAGGACCTTGAAGCGAACTCCCTACCAGGATCGTCTGACATCGGCACATGCCATCCGAGAACACAGAAAATCCACATCCGCCACAGTCCCATCCCATGTTCGCCGCGCACCGGTTCAGATGACCGTGTGCGCCACGTTACGATGGCACTCGAGACAGACATCCATGAGGGAGCCAATGCAGCATAAAAGAAGGCACGTTTGTGTGTTGGCGCGCCGTTTTGCTATCGCGGCCAGAGCGAAACCTCCCGCTTCCCTCGCGCTTCAATCATCACGGCAACATCAATGCAGGCGGCCCCGACCCGCTCCGCAAGGAAGGGAGGATGACGCAGGAAAGCTGGTCCGGGTGTCCTCGTAGAACACTTATTCAGTCGTGTACTGAGGTGTGAAGGCCAGTACGCTGGCTTCTTCCATCGGCTCGTTTGCCTGGACCGCTTGGTGGCCCATGGAATTGTCAACGTCCTTCACGCGTGGCTCAGCCAGAGAACAAGGACCTCAAAACTGGCAGCACTACCTTAGGCGAGACCCTCGCATCACGACCCGGGGAGAGTCTTCGCCACGTTAATGTGGCGCCTGATCGGCGATTCTGCCCCTGGTCCCCGTGCGGCGATCGAGGCTGAACTGAAAACCCGATAAAATACGCCCAAGGATCTAGCGGTGCCATGGCCTTGGATCCAATCGCCTCGGGTCTACAGACTCGGCCATGCCGGAGAGCGAGCTCGCGGCAGGGCCTGGGAGGGAGCAAGAGGTGCCAGGAATTGGTAGTCTCCAGCTTCCCAGTGACGCGGCACTCCAGGCTTGAGAATACGTGCTGGCCGCCCTTTACTATCCATCATGGTCAGGGGAAAGGGGGATACCGGCATTCAAGCAAGCCCTACAAACAATGGAACCACCGGGACTACAAAACGGCATCAAAGCTGAAGTAAACTCTTGAGAGGATCGACCGAACACCGGGGCTGAGCTGGTGGACGTCCGATCCTTCTGAAGATTGCATTTAACCATATCAGCCGAACGCCGCTTCTGCCGTCAGTCACCCTTTCCCTCTTCTCAAATAAGAAGTCCCCGAGCAGTCTGGCTGTACAGCAATTCTTCCGGCTTCTGTTGAGCAGAAGGCTGCCATAAGACAACACAGCCAAAAGGGGGTTCATTATGTCTCTGCAGTATAGAAGGAGGACGCCAATAGATTCTGCCAGGTAAGAACGGGATATCTTGAGGTTTTCCAGCAACGGCGAGTACTCACGGGGGGAAACAGGAGTTCATGGAGGGTCGAGTTCGACCAGAGGTAAGAAACGCCGACGGCGTTCGCCTCGGGAGAACACCGAGCTGATGAAGGCGCCTCACATCGCAGGATAACATGGCTCGGCAACTCGGTCGTGCCGCAGCTGCGGGACCCTCGCATCTTCACGCCCTCGACCGCCTCGCCGGCGCGGCTCTCCTGGATCAGCGACTTCGTCATCCCCCCGCTGGGCACCGGCCTCGACGCCGACCTCGAAGAGGTAGATGAAGAGGCCGTATCGCGCCACGAGCCGGAGTCTCTGCCCCGAATGAGCTCGGGCCCTTTTCCGGAGAAGCCCGATGAGTCGGTCGTCCCGTCTCCGCCGCCGGGCCCGAGGCGCTTCTCACCCTCGGCCCCGGGCTCCGTGCCATGTGCGGCCCGCGATCCCGGCCCCGCGCCCGACCGAGAACTGCCTCCGACACCCGCCTTCCTGACCGGGCCCCGGCTCTGGCTGGTCGCCGCTGGGCTCGTGCTTGCCATGTTCAGCGGTGGAATGGTGAGCCCCCCCCCCCCCCCGCCTCTCCCCTGGGTGACCCCTGAAGGGTGACCGGTCAGACAGCTCACAGGGGGGGTTATCAATCCAGGATCGCTCCATCGTGGCCGTCGCGACACCCACCATCACGACCGAGTTCAGTTCGCTGAGCGACCTCGGGTGGTATGCCTCGGCCTACCTGCTGACCATGTGCTCTTTCCAGCTGCCCTTCGGCAAGCTGTACTCGGAGTTGAGTCATAAATACGTTTTTCTGGCGGCATTGACCATCTTCGAGGCCGGTTCGGTGGTGTCGGCCACTGCGCGGAGTTCCATTGTCTTGATCGTCGGCCGGGCGCTGGCTGGCGTGGGCAGTGCCGGGGTCGTCTCGGGCTGTATTATTGTGAGCCCCCCCCTCTCCCCAAAGAGGAACGGGAAAGAAGAATAAGCCCGTCCCGTCCCAAGACTGACCCCCGCCGGAAGATGATCGGGTCACTTACCCATCCTGCCATGCGGCCAGCCTGGATCGGAGGTATGGCGGCCATAGCCAACATTGCGCAAGCCCTTGGGCCCCTCATAGGGGGTGCCCTGGTGACACACGCTTCGTGGCGTAAGTTTCGTTGTTCCGAGCGCCATCCCGCCCCGACTCTGATGCATGGGTATGGATGCTTATGTACGGCTTCCCAAATAGGCTGGTGTTTCTGGATCAATCTCCCGTTGGGAGGCATCACCGCGTCCCTGCTCCTCGCCTTCTTGCACACCCCCCCCAAACCGGCCGTTCCCGGCCAATCCCGTTTGGGGCGTGTCTGGCAGAACGTCGACACCCTCGGTACTGTCACGCTGGTACCCGCCGTCGTCTGCCTGCTCCTGGCGCTGAAATGGGGCGGTTCCGAGTATGCCTGGAGCGATTGGCGTAACATGCTGCTCCTCGTGTTCTCTGCTCTGCTTTTCATCTCCTGGGTGACGGTGCAGTACTTCCGCAGCGACCGTGCCACGGTGCCGCTGTACCTGCTCCGGAGCCGGGCCATCGCTTTCGGGAGCATCTACAGCATGGCCTCGTACGGCGCGTTGGCGCTGGTCATGTACTACGTGCCCATCTGGCTGCAGGCCGTCCGGGGGGCGTCCGCCGGCCAGGCGGGCGTCGGCATGCTGGCCCTGGTCCTGCCGTGGACGGTGAGCCTGGTGCTCTCTTCGCAGTTGGTAAGCCGACAAACAGCCCAACCCGGCCGCCGGGCGAGGAGCTGACCGCCAAACCACAGACAATGAGGACGGGGTACTACGCCCCGCAGATGCTGACGGCCACGGTGCTGATGTCGACCATGGCTGGGCTGATGACCATGTGGCGGACGGAGACGGCCGCTGTGTTTTGGTAGGTGATGCCGACTTTGGCAGCCCCCCCCCCCCCCTTTCGACACGGATGAACGCCATGTAACCTTGAGCCAACGCCCACAGGGTATGTACTCTCGTCTTCTTTGGTGCCGGCGTGGGTCTGGGTATGCAGCAGCCTTTCATCGCCACGCAAGCGGCACTGAGCGGCCCCGACATGGCGCTCGGCACGTCCATCATCATGTTCCTGCAGCTTCTGAGCGGCGCCATCCTGGTGTCCGTGGGCCAGAACGTGTTCCTCCAGGCGCTCCCGCGGCGACTGGCGGCGATGGCGCCGGGCGTCGATGTGCGGGCCATCCCGGCCTTGGGCGCCCAAGACTTGCCCGCCCGCCTGGCCCGTCTCTACGACGCCGACCAGGCGAGGGGCATCCTGGGCGCCTACAACGCGGCCTTGCGCGTCGTCTTCGTCGTCGCCCTGGCCACGGTGTGCGTCTCGGTGGTCGGGTCCCTCGGCGTGGAGTATCTCAACGTCCTCCTCCCGCCGCCGCCGCCGCCGCCGCCGTCGCTGCGGCCGCCCTCGACCGTGGCCATGTCGGTGCCCCCGACACCGCCGCAGGAGCGCCCCGAGCACCAGTCCGTCCTGACGTTCGCGTCGTTCGCGTCCGCGGCGTCGCTGCAGAGGCCGCCCGCCCCCATCCGCACCACCGGCGTCCCCGAGTGGAAGGAGATGACCCCCCTGCCCGAGTCCGACAGCGAAGGCACCGTCGCCATCATGCCCTCTGCGCCCCTCACGCCGAGGCTGCGCGACCCCGCCGCCGCGTGCTTTGTGTGCCCCCGGTGTATAGGGATACCGGAGGAGCGAGGGTATAAGACGGTGGAAGAGGACTAGAGGATAGAGAAGCAGGCGGCCGAGGTTTTCCGCAAGCTCGCAGCCCGGCGGAGTGTGGAGCTGCCCATAGTCTCGTCAGTCGGCAGTGACCCGGCCGTGGCGAGTCCCCCAGAAGGCCCTGGCCCGGGGAGATGTCAAGATCCGTTGTGTCATTTTCGTAGGAGCAATAGCAAACGCGGGATGGGTACGTGCTTGCTGGGTACGGGGGCAGCCCCATTCTTCCGGTCTACACGAATCTGGGTTGGCTATGTTTCATCCACTGGTTCCGCAGCCAAGACAGTGGATGCTGTTAGGTGCACGGGTATACGCAAAGCCTCCCCTATCTAATGTCGCTTGGTCGTGGGTGCATAGCCGCCTTGGCCACGGAATCAGGCTCAGCAGCCATCGGACGCGGCCACCCCGTGTTCAGCTTCACCCACGCGCAATGGCAATAGACAGGGACTGCGCGAGGCTTCGCAGTCGTTCTCTTCCGAGCAGGAGACTCCTACCAGACGATGCTCTCGCCGTGCTGAAGGCAGGTGGAATGATGTGTCTGGGAGCTCCTCTCCACTCCTCCCCCCGCCAACGGGCATATCATGCAATTCTGCCGATCCGCCGGGGCCTGCGCTCGCGCCATGCGTAATGAATGGGACGGCCCCCTCACTCCCCGCAGAATCGCGCCGTCCCCGCAAGCTCCGGAGGCGGCCTAGGCAAGCAGAAGAGGGGGACGTCGCGGCTAAAAAGGAGGCCGAGGCGGCTTCCTTGACCAGCTCGAGGTGGGCATCGGGGCCTCGCGGCAATGGCCGTGTTCGTGGCAGTAGCCAAGGCGGCACACGGTGACGTGCAGAGACCCGACTGGTGCGGCTATGGGCTACCCGGTTGGGAACGGGGACGCGTGAGGTATGTGATGTCACCGCGGTCCGACAAGTCGACGGCAGGACGGGCCTCTGCGGCGGCGAAATGGGCTCGGGGCCGTCCGTCGCCCCGAGAGGCACTGGCCGTGCAGGATATCTAATCTCGCTTGGTGCGCTGAGGATATTTCGACATGTTCTCGTATAGTCGGACTTCCCCGCATTCTCCGCACTCCCCAAGCGGAACACGGCCAGGGGCATCGAGGGCGCCCCTACCATTCTGCAGGCGCCAGCGCTTCCCACTCGGAATTTAACCGCCGGGAGAACCAGACGGGCGGCCCAGGATGTACAGCTTCTGCGGGCAGAGGGGCCTCGGCCCGCTCAGCGCCATCGTGGCCGCCTCTATATACCTGGCCGGGACGGCGGATGCCCTTTGCCAGGACCTGGGCCCGGGCAGCTGCTCTTCACCCGCGAGCGCGCAGCTACTGCCTTCTTCCCCCCCGAGCTGGTCGAGCCCCCCCGAAGAGCAAGTCGTCATGGCGGTTCCGCCGTCGAAGCCCGCCGCGCTGGCGGCGCTCCTCGCCGCCACGGCCTCGGCGGCGGCCCACGGAAGCACGCCGTTCGTGTGCGACGGCTCGTCCTCGGAGCCGTACCACGCGACCAAGGAGTACCAGGGGTGCTATCTGGACCCCGGCGTGAACATCCTGCGCGAGGCCAAGCTCAGCACCATCGCCATGACACCGCAATACTGTGCCAACTGGTGCGGTGGGCAGGGCTTCGCCTACGGCGGGGTCAACTTTGGCACGTGAGTTGGCGTCCGCCTCGGGCCCAGGGCGAGACCAAGACTGACCGTGGGCAGCCAATGTTTCTGCGGCGGGACCCCTGATTTCAGCCGCGCCACCAAGGCCGACGACGGTCGGTGCAGCACCAAGTGTGCCACCGAGCCGTCCAGCGCTTGCGGCGCGACTTATGTGTGAGTCTCGGTGGAATCCCGCAGAGGGGAGGCTGCGGCTGACGGCGGCATCCAGCATGTCCCTATACAAAGTCACCAATCCCCAGGGCGATGCTGGGGATGGCACCAACAGCACGCCGCGCCCTCCGGCCTGCCAGACGAACCCGCTCTGCAGTCACCCCGTCTGCGACACGTCCAAGAGCGTTGCGGAGCGGGTGGCATCCCTGATCGACTCCTTCACAGAGGAGGAGAAGATCTTGAACCTCATCGACGCGTCTGCCGGAGCCGAGCGGCTGGGCCTGCCTGCCCACGAGTGGTGGAACGAGGCCACCCACGGCGTGGGCTCTGCTCCGGGAGTCGTGTTCCCCAAGCCCCCCCGCGACTTCAACCACGCCACCAGCTTCCCGTCGCCGATCCTGACGGCGGCATCCTTCGACGGCCCCCTTATGAGGGCCATCGGCGACGTCGTGGGCATAGAGGGGCGGGCTTTCGGCAACAACGGCTTCTCGGGATTCAACTTCTGGGCCCCCAACATGAATCCCTTCCGAGAGCCGCGATGGGGCCGAGGGCAGGAAACCCCGGGCGAGGACGTCCTCCTCGTCAAGACGTACACCCAGAACTACGTCTCGGGAATGCAGGGCGACGACCCCGAGGACAAGCTCATCATTGCCAACTGCAAGCACTACGCCGCGTACGACTTGGAGACGGGCCGCCACGCCAACAACTACAACCCTACCCAGCAGGACCTCGCCGATTACTACCTCGCCGCCTTCAAGACCTGCGTCCGCGATGCCCATGTGGGCAGCATCATGTGCTCCTACAACTCGGTGGGCGGTATTCCCACCTGCTCCAGCCCGTACCTGCTCCAGGAGGTCCTCAGGGACCACTGGAACTTCACGGCCGACTACGACTTCGTCGTCTCGGACTGCGGCGCCGTGACGGACATTGTGCAGTACCACAACTTCACCGACACCGAGCAGGGGGCCGCTGCTGTTGCCCTGAATGCCGGGACCGATCTGGAGTGTGGCAACTCGTACCTCAAGCTCAACGAGTCTCTCGCCGACGGGGAAACCACCGTGGCACGCATGGACGAGGCCCTGGCCCGGCTCTACACCGCCCTCTTCTCCGTCGGGTACTTTGACGGCGGAAAACACAGCACGCTGGGGTGGTCCAACGTATCGACCGAGCACGCCACGGAGCTCGCTTACAAGGCCGCCGTGGAGGGCATGACGCTCCTCCGAAACGACGGGCTCCTCCCGCTCCGCAGCGCCGAGTACAAGTCGGTAGCGGTCGTCGGGCCGTACGCCAACGCGACCACGGAGATGCAGGGCGACTACTCGGGCAAGGCGCCCTTCCTCCGCAGCCCGCTGTCTGCGTTCCAGACGCAGGAAGGCTGGACCATCAACTACGCCAAGGGCACGCCCATCAGCGCCCGGAACACGACTGGCTTCGCCGAGGCCTTGGAAGCGGCAAAGAAGTCGGACATCATCGTCTACTGCGGCGGCATCGATAACTCGCTCGAGAACGAGACGAACGACCGGAAGAACATCTCGTGGCCCGCCAACCAGCTCGAGCTCATTGCCGAGCTCGCCAAGCTCTCCAAGCCCCTGGTCGTTGCGCAGTTTGGCGGTGGCCAGGTCGACGGCACCCCTCTCGTGGAGAACGAGAACGTCAACGCTTTGCTGTGGGCTGGCTACCCCAGCCAGGACGGCGGCACGGCCTTGCTCGATCTTCTCGTGGGGAGGCAGTCGTTCGCCGGCCGGTTGCCCATCACGCAGTACCCCGCCCAGTACGCCGAGGACGTCAGCATGTTCGACATTAACCTGCGACCGAACGGCTCGTTCCCCGGGCGCACTTACATGTGGTACACGGGCGAGCCGGTCTTTCCCTTCGGACATGGCCTGTCGTACACCACGTTTGATTTCGCGTGGAAGACCACGCTGGAGAAGGAGTACGACATCGGCAGCCTCGTCGAGGCCGCCAAGGCCCACGCGAACGGAAGCGACAGCATCAACGACATTACGCCTTTCACCACGGTGGTCGTGGACGTGAAGAACGTCGGCGACTACCCGTCAGACTACGTCGGCCTGATGTTCCTCTCCAGCAAGAACGCAGGACCCGAGCCGCGTCCGAACAAGGTGCTTGCCTCCTTTGCGCGCGCCCACGACATCAACGTGGATTGCCGTGCCGAGCTGTCTTTGGCTTTGACCTTGGGGTCGCTGGCTAGAGCCGACGAGAAGGGAGACTTGACTATCTTCCCGGGCGACTACAAGCTCGCGCTGGACAACGATGAGAGCCTGACTTTTGAGTTCTGCTTGACCGGCGAGGCGACCGTCATCGAGACGTTGCCCATGCCCAAGGACAACTACGAGTTCACGGTGCCAGTGCATATTCAGCCGCCGTCGACGGAACGCATGGGGCCCGATTAGAGTCGAGTTTGGGGCCAGCACCCAGTTCAGTGCCGTAAGGCACTGTCACAAGGGAATTGCGCTGTTGATTTTTTTTTTTTTTTTTTTTTTTTTTTTTTTAGAAAAAATACACCGGAACTTGACGGTCAAGTCTTGGTTCAGTAGCAGATTAGTATTCATACCATCGTCAACTTGTTCTCCAGAGATGTACTGTTTCACTAGGGAAAATCTCAAGAACACCACAGAGTATGAGCCCCGAAAAGGCCAAAAAAAAAAGAGAGGTTCGAAGGTTCTCAGTAACTGAGAAGCATCGGGAATTGAGCCCAATGCGGGGGTCGAACCCGCAACCTTGAGATTACGATGTTCGTAAGAGTCTCACGCTCTACCGATTGAGCTAACCGGGCGTAGACGAGAAGACGACATGAGTCGTGCTCTGCTTGTTGGAAGATGAGTGCTTACGGAGCTTTAAGTACAAAGCTTTCAAAAATCGCCGGTGTTGGGAGATCTGTGGCCGAGTCTCCACTGAGAGCCGGCCAAGCTGGGTGGGGGTTTCCCTCGAACCTGTTGGGGGCCTTGCGAAAGCGAGGGTACCCCTGCGTAGCTGGACGAGGACGGACGAGCAAAGAGTCGGCCGCGGGCGTGTAGCCGGAAAGGCGGTTCAAGACGGGGGCTGGAGTGGACGAGGCTTTCGGCCCGGGTCGCGCAAATAAAGAACGAGAGCCTTAGGCCAGGGGGGGGCGCGGACCGATCACCACTGGCATTACGCAGGCGTCGCAAGGCAGCCTCTGCGTGGTCCAACCCAACGCTAATCGATTTGAGTACGCTTTGCTCCGTGCAGGCATGTGTGGCTGTGTGAAGTGCTTTGGGGCGACTGGGGGTTAGGGAACGTGGCGGATGGCCAAGCGAGGCCCATTCGAGGCCTACCGTAGAGAGGGATGCTGGTGTGCAAAAGTGGTGTGGGACGCGGCTGGTCAGCTCATGAATGGGAAGCAGAGTTGGCTATGGTTCTGGCTCCATAATGCAAGTGTGTGTATGTAGATACTTCCCCTCCGCAATTGAGGGATCCCGGTACCAGGGGCACAGGCGGCCCGTTGGAGTGACAACCTAGGCCGGTATTCGACGACGCTGGTTTCTTTTAGTGAGTGGCTCAGCGCCAGCCGGCACGGCCCAGCACCCAACATCATTTCACGGCCGCACAGTGACCGGGAGCAAGATGACGACCCAGGACCCCTTAGTATGGATCGACTGCGAGGTGAGTAGGCGCCCATCCGGCCCAGCACCAGCACCAGCACCAGCACCATGCCGCGGGCGGGGAGCGATGCACACGGCTGACGAGGCGGGCGGCGGCAGATGACGGGGCTCGATCCCGACCGCGAGGAAATCATTGAAATTTTCTGCATCATCACGACGGGCACGCTCGAGGTGGTGGACGAGGCCGGCTGGGGGTGCGTGATCCACCAGCCCAAGGAGCGGATGGACATGATGGACGCGTGGTGCACCAAGACCCACGAGAAGAGCGGTCTGACGGCGGCCGTGATCGCGTCGACGGTGACGGCCGAGCAGGCGGCCGACGGGCTGCTGGCCTACATCCAGCGGCACGTGCCGGCCAAGGGCGCCGTGCTCGCCGGCAACAGCGTGCACGCCGACCGGGCCTTCCTCCGCAAGGAGCCCTTCCGCAAGGTGACGCGCTACCTGCACCACCGCATCCTCGACGTGAGCACCATCAAGGAGGCCGCCAAGCGCTGGTGCCCGCCGCACGTGGCCCAGAAGGCGCCGACCAAGAAGGCCCTGCACCAGGCCAAGGACGACATCCTCGAGAGCATCGCCGAGGCCCGCTACTACAGGGACGTGATCTTCCGGGCGAACACGGCCGGGGCTGGGGCGGAGGGGGGGAAGCCAAGGGAAAGGGAGGAGGAGCATTGACCCGGAGACGTGTGGGTGACGCGATGAGCCTCGCGGCGCGAAGGGGCGTCAACATTTCCTGTCCGGGCCCTGCGCCAGACCACCCGGAGGCCGGATGGGCCTCACGTTGCGGGCGTTTCGCTTCGCTTGGATTCTGGGCCGTACAGGGCCCGTCCAACCGCCGGTTCGGGGGCTTGCAGGGGTAGCAGCACCGCGCAGTGATGGTGGCTACGTGCACCGAGTGCTGAAGTATTTACACACTGGGTGGTGCACCTACTAACCGATGTGACTGCGTGCAATTGGCCTCCGGGCCCCCGGCAGCGTGGCTGAGGAGACCATTTCCTCGGCCGGGGTCGACTTGGTCTGCATCCCATCCATCGTCTGCCTATCCGATGCTCAGAAACGCCCGGCGCGCATGCGTTTCATCGTCACAACACATACGCCAACCTTTTCCATGGTTCGGTCGCCCGAATGCTCGCCGCCACACCAATAGCGGGATGAAGTCACCGCGCTTGATGGAGGCTGGGCCCACCCGTCACCCCTTTTTGCCAATCAGCAAAGCTCCGGAAGCTGTTAGCTCGTGGGGCCCCCTCGTAGAGCCCATCCATTAGCAGGAGGTACCTCCTGCTATCCCATGTTGCCATTGCTCCATCATCAGCATCGGGACCACCACATGGCAACATAAGAGCCCGGCTTCAGCTTCCTGGCTTCTACAACTGCTCCCCTTATCTCCCCCGGTAGCATTCTTTCCCATCCAGATTCCTCGGCTCCCGTCATCATGAGCATCAAGACCGTCGAGTTCCAGCCCTTCACTGACCAGAAGCCCGGCACGTACGTCTCCCTTCGCTCTCCCTCCCCTCCTCTCCTGAGCTACCCCGCCAGTTTCCCCTCCACCCGTGTCGGCGCCTGGAGGCGGGACAACAACAACAGGGCTTCAACACCAAGCAGCCTTTCCCATGTCACAATGGCACAACGAGGAAACTAACGGGCCCTACACAGTTCGGGTCTTCGCAAGAAGGTCAAGGTCTTCCAGCAGCCCCACTACAGCGAATCCTTCGTCACCAGCATCCTCCTGTCCATCCCCGAAGGCGTCGAGGGTTTGTGCATCCCCCCCCCCCTGGGTAGCCAAGCTCCCCTGAGCTGTGCCCGACGGTCGGCCGGATAGAGAAGCTGAACTCCGACTACAGGCTCTTTCCTCGTCATCGGTGGCGATGGTCGCTACTGGAACCCCGAGGTCTGCCAGCTGATTGCCAAGATCGGTGCGGCCTATGGCGTCAAGAAGCTGTTGATCGGCCAGAACGGCATTCTCTCGACGCCGGCGGCCAGCCATGTGATCCGCAAGCGCAAGGCTACTGGCGGTATCCTCCTGACCGCCAGCCACAACCCCGGTGGTAAGTGACGCACGGGTCCTGCCTAATGCCTCGTGGCCTTGGCTGACAACTTGACCTTCGGTATAGGCCCTACCGAGGATTTCGGCATCAAGTACAACCTGGCCAACGGCGGCCCCGCCCCCGAGTCCGTCACCGACAAGATCTACGAGGCCTCCAAGACGCTCACCTCGTACAAGCTGGCCGACATCCCTGACATCGACCTGGTCACCATCGGCACCAAGACGTACGGCGACCTCGAGGTGGAGATTATCGACAGCACGGCCGATTACATGCAGATGCTGAAGGACATCTTCGACTTTGACCTGATCAAGAAGTTCTTTGCCGACAACAAGGACTTCAAGGTGCTCTTCGATGGTCTGCACGGCGTAACGGGACCGTACGGCAAGGCCATCTTCGAGCAGGAGCTGGGCCTCGCCGGATCGACGCAGAACTGCATTCCCGCGCCCGACTTCAACGGCGGGCACCCTGATCCCAACCTCGTCTACGCCCACTCCCTGGTGGAGAAGGTGGACAAGGAGAACATCCCCTTCGGGGCCGCCTCGGACGGCGATGGTGACCGCAACATGATCTACGGCGCCGGCGCCTTTGTCTCGCCCGGTGACAGCTTGGCCATCATTGCCCACCACGCCCAGCTGATCCCCTACTTCAAGAAGCAGGGTGTCTACGGCCTGGCCCGCAGCATGCCCACGTCCGGCGCCGTTGACCTGGTCGCCAAGGCGCAGGGCCTGAACTGCTACGAGGTGCCCACGGGCTGGAAGTTCTTCTGCGCGCTGTTCGACGCCGACAAGCTCAGCATCTGCGGCGAGGAGAGCTTCGGTACCGGCAGCAACCACGTCCGCGAGAAGGACGGCCTCTGGGCCGTTGTCGCTTGGCTGAACATCATCGCCGGTCTCGGTGCCGCCAACCCTGGCACCACGCCCAGCATCAAGCAGATCCAGAAGGACTTCTGGGCCACCTACGGCCGCACCTTCTTCACTCGCTACGACTACGAGAACGTGGACTCGGAGGGCGCCAACAAGGTCGTCGGTGTCCTGAAGGACCTGGTCGCCGACCCTAACTTCAAGGGCAGCACGATTGGCGGTAAGTCCAGCAGCCGTCCTGGGACCTGGGGCCCCCGTGAGACTGACTTTGCATTCGCAGACCGCACCGTCACCGACGCCGGAAACTTCTCGTACACCGACCTCGACGGCTCCGTCTCCTCCAACCAGGGCCTGTACGCTTGCTTCTCGTCTGGCAGCCGCATCATCGTGCGTCTTTCGGGCACGGGCTCTTCGGGCGCCACCATTCGCCTGTACATTGAGCAGTACTGCGGTGACAAGTCCAAGTACGAGCTCGACGCCCAGGAGTTCCTGGCTCCCGAGATCAAGTTCGCGACGGAGCTTCTCAAGTTCAAGGAGTTTGTCGGCCGCGACGAGCCCGATGTCAAGACATAAGCAACGTATGCGTTGTTCTCGTGGTTTGGCACAGCCGGTTTTCCTAGCAAGCAAGTAAAACGAAAGGACGTTGAGGCGCGCCCTCTAGCATTAATACCTGAAAAAAAAAGTAAGCACTTCGTAAATCTGACGGGCGGCGGCCACTGGTCAAGTGAGACGTGTCGGGTGGTGGCGTGTTGCATGTGACTGACCGACCCTTCGACAACGGGTGCCGAGAGGGGGTGGGACCCGCATTTCCCCTGTTCGGCTCGAGTCTGTCTATTTGGTCTCGGATTGCACAACGGCGCTGGGCCTAACACGTGCATGATCCAGACAAGCTGTATCCTTCACGAGCTGTGCGTCCTTGCCAACACAAGCGACGATTGCCATCACCGTCGAGAAAGCCCCAGCTCGGCGCGGTTCTGTAAGACGACGCTTCCTCCGTGCCGGCCGTCTTGTCCCAGGCGTCTGAGCTCCCGCTTGGCGTCCTCAGCCCTTGCCGAAGCCGAGGTCCAACCATTGCGACTCGGAACCAAACGTCGCGAGCCTACATTCCCGTAGCACGCGGCGGCTGCCAACAGGGCACCACCACTCGGGCTTCCCGGCCTGCAACGTTTCGCACTTTGGTCAGTCGGCCGTCGCCATGGCTGCCAAGACGCACTTCGCCGTCACGGTCCCCGCGATCCCCAACCACGTCGGCGGCACCATCACGTGCACGGAGCCGGAGCCGCAGGTGTACCTGCTCACGATGGACTCGCCGCCGGACAACCGGATGACGCCGGCCTTCTGCGCGGCGATGCTGGAGGCGCTGGACCGCGTCGAGTTCACCATTGCCACGGCGCCGCGCGGGGTGCTGGTGACGACGTCGGCGCAGCCCAAGTTCTACTCCAACGGGCTGGACCTGCAGCTGGCGCTGAGCACGCCGCACTTCACCGAGGACAGCCTGTACCCCGTCTTCCGGCGGCTGCTGACGTTTCCGATGCCGACGGTGGCGCTCGTCAACGGGCACGCCTTCGCGGGCGGCCTCATGCTGGCCATGCACCACGACTACCGCGTTTTCGGCGGCGGCAACCGCGGCTACCTCTGCGTCAACGAGCTCGAGTTCGGCGCGCCCCTGATGCCGCCCATGGCCGGCATCTTCCGCGAGAAGCTGCCCGCCCTCGCGCTGCGCACCCTCGTGCTCGAGGCCAAGCGCTGGACTGCCCCCGAGGCCCTCGCCGTCGGCCTGCTCGACCGCCTCGACGGCTGGGCCGGCGTCCTCGCCCTCGTCCGCGAACGCGCCCTCGTCGACAAGGGCAAGTCGGGCGTCTACGGCCTGCTCAAGAAGGAAATGTACCGCGGCCAGGTCGCCCTGCTCGACGCCCGCGGCACCGAGGCCGTCATGGCCCAGGGCGTCATGGCCGAGGAGGCCAAGCGGAAGAAGGAGGGCCTGGCGCGGTTCAAGGAGAGCAAGTTGTGAAGAAGCTGGCGCTTAGGGGGGGGGGGGGGGGGTGGTTCAGTCGTATACAGGGTACTCTGCCATCATGCTATGATTTGTCTGGATTTGTATCAACCATTTGAACACTGCGCCTACGCTCTTGAGGAAATAACCGCACCTGGTTGGCCACAGCCTTCGGGATGGTTGCCGCGCTCCCGCTTCCCGTTCTTGGTGGACGGCAGAGGCGAGAAAGCCGTCCAGGGGAGACTAGACGACCTCCGATTTGTCCTCTCCCCCCCATCTCCACCTCGATGCTCTTGGCGCCAACGCGGGCCTCCTGAGCAACCGCCATCACCGACAGGAGGGGCCGCCATCGTCAAGAGGCGCCGAAATAACCCAGGCGAGCAAGAATCTACCGTCGCCACCCGCGCACGGCGTGCATGCCGCTAGCTGTGCAATCTCCGGCTCTGCATGTTCGCGGCCCTGCGCGCGCGCGGCGGAGGAGGGCTGGGCGGTTCTCGGCACAAAAGCTTGTCGCGGTCACGTTGAGGCAGGGCCGGTTCTGATTCCTCGACCGGCGCGGGCCAAGGTCTTGGGAGACGGGGGCCGCCGCGCTATGCGGCCGCCGCTACCGGGGCTGATGGGACGCGCCGCGGCGCCGCACGTTGCTCGCTAGGGAGGGGTGATTTCTCGAGGCGCGACCTGGCGCATCCGAGATGATGAGGTTGCCGGCCCGCTGCGCGGACGGGCAGTCGTGCCCTTCTGGGCGTTCAATGTCACCTCGCGGCAGCTCTCACGGAAGCGAGAGGGAGGCCCAGGGCGGAGCGAACGGGTATATGAAGGTCGCCACGTCCCGGCCACTCGACGGTTTCCATCCCCCCCCCTTCCTCCCTCCAGCGGCTGTGCGACTGCTTTCTTCCATCTCCTTCCTCCCCCCTCCTCCTTCTCCCCCCCCCCCCCCCCCCCCCCCCCCCCGGGCCCCTTGATTGAGACGCAGATAGCCAGCGATGCGCACCACCCTCCTCACAGCGGCGTTGGCGCCGGCGGCCGCGCTGGCGGCCATCCAGCCGCGCAACTTCGTCTTCATCATCCCCGACGGCTTCGGGCCGGCGGCGGAGACGCTGGCGCGGACGTACGAGGCGCTGGCGCACGGGGGCGGCGGCACGCCGCAGGCGCCCGTCATCGAGGCCCTCCCGCTCGACGCGCTCGAGGCCGGGCACGCGCGCACCCACTCGGCCAACAACCTGGTGACGGACTCGGCGGCGGCGGGCACGGCGCTGGCGACGGGGGCCAAGACGCGCAACGGCGTGCTCGGGCTCGACGCGGCGGGGCGGCCGGTCGGCAGCGTGCTCGAGGCGGCCAAGCTGGCGGGCCTGCGGACGGGCCTCGTGGTGACGAGCATCGTCAACCACGCGACGCCGGCGGCCTTTTCGGCGCACGCGCGCGACCGCAACGCCTACGCCGCCATCGCCGCCCAGCAGGTCGGCCGCGCCCACCCCCTCAACCAGAGCGTCGACGTGCTGCTCGGCGGCGGCGCCTGCCACTTCAAGCCCGCCGGCGCCCCGGGCTCGTGCCGCCCCGACGCCGTCGACCTGCTCGGCCACGCCGCCGCCCGGGGGTACACGGTGGCCCAGGACCGCGCCGGCTTCGACGCCCTGCCCGCCGCCCTGCCCCTCCTCGGCCTCTTCAACAACGACGGCGACCTGGCCTACGAGGTCGACCGCCTCCGCCAGCCCGCCGCCGAGCGCGAGCCCTCGCTCGCCGAGATGACGGACCTGGCGCTGCGGGCGCTCGCGGGCCCGGCCGCCGCGCCCGCGGCGCCCGCGTCCCCGCCGTCGCGCGTGCGCCGCCGCCCGGGCCGCCACGCCCACGCGACGGACCCGGGAGAGGAGGCGGCGGCGGTGGCGGAAGAGGCGCCCGGCTTCTTCCTCATGATCGAGGCGTCGCGCATCGACCACGCGGCGCACGCCCACGACGGCGCCACGCTCCTCGGCGAGGTGCAGGCGTACCACGACGTGGTCGGGGTGGTGCGGGCCTGGATCGACGCGCACCCGGACACGGCCATGGTGAGCGTGGCGGACCACGAGACGGGCGGGCTGACGCTGCCGGCGGGCTACGACCCGCGGGCGCTGGCGGGCGCGCGCCAGTCGGCCGAGCACCTGGCGGCGGCGTGGGCGGCGGCGGCCGGGACGCGCCCCCGGGACGCGGCCGCCCTGCGCGCCGAGGTCCTGGCCCCGTACGGCGTGGCCGACGCCGCCGCCGACGAGGTCGCGGCCCTGCTCGGGGCCCGCGCCGGCGACTTCGCCGGCGTCCTCGTCGGCCTCCTGAACCGGCGCGCCGGGCTCGCCTGGTCCACGGGCGGCCACTCGGCCGTCGACACGGCGCTCTACGCCTACGCCGCCGGCGCCATGGGCGCCCAGCTGCGCCAGGACCTCGCCGGCGGCCTCGACAACACCCAGCTCCCGCGCTACGTCGCCGCGAGCCTCGGCCTCGACCTGGACGAGGCCACGCGGCGGCTGCGCGCCGTCGGCGGCGACTGGATCCCCTGAGCGCGGCCAAGGGAAGCCGGGGGCGGTGAAATGCATGCCGCCGCTCGCCCATCCACCATGTGCCGAAAAGAGGCAAAACCAGGCGACCAAGCCACATCCGCCTGCCTCCTTGGGCCCTGATCCGAACCGAGACACCAGGACCGGCCCTCTTCCCGTATACGCGTCAAACCACAGTATAGATAGCCTGCTGGTATAACCTATAATACACTATGAACCCGTAATCAGATGGTTTCACCGGGGCGAAGCAGGCAGGGCTTCTTTCCAAAGATGCAACGCCGGTGGGCCTCCCCACTCCCCCTCCCAAAATGTATGTGTCATCGCTCTTCGTGACGGGTATCATTGTACGCCGTTCGGTGGCTTTTTCTTTCCTCCTCCCATGCTGCCGCCCCCCTCACACGTCGTTGCTGGCGTAGCCGACCTTGGTGGTCGGGCCAAACTCCTCCTTGATGCTGCGGGCGCTCAGGAAGCGGGTCAGGAAGCTCTGGCTGCCGGCCTTGTCGTTGGTGCCCGAGGCGCGGGCGCCGCCGAAGGGCTGCTGGCCGACGACGGCGCCGGTGCTCTTGCAGTTGATGTAGAAGTTGCCGGCGGCGTTGCGCAGGGCCTCCTCGGCCTCGCGCACGGCGTAGCGGTCGCCCGCGAAGACGGAGCCCGTCAGCCCGTACTCGCCCGTCGAGTCGACCAGCTTGCACGCCTCGGCGAAGCTGCCCGGCGCCGCGTCGTCGTACACGTGCACCGTCAGCACGGGCCCGAAGAGCTCCGTCGAGAGCAGCGGGTGCCGCGGGTTGCTCGTCTGGTACACGGTCGGGTGCACGTAGTAGCCCTGGCTGCCGTCGTACTTGCCGCCCGCGACGAGCTCGAGCTCGCTGTCCTCCTTGGCCGCGTCGATGACGCCCGACAGCTTCTTGAAGCTGTTGTCGTGGATGACGGGGCCCACAAAGTGCTCGTAGGCCCAGGGCTCGCCGACCTTGAGGGCCTCGACCTCGGCCACGAGCCTCTTCTTGAACTCGGGCCAGAGGGACTTGGGCACGTAGGCGCGGCTGGTGGCGCTGCACTTCTGGCCCTGGTACTCAAAGGCCCCGCGCACCGTCTGGACGGCGGCGTTGGCGACGTCGGCGCTCTTGTGGATCAGGTGGAAGTTCTTGCCGCCCGTCTCGCCCACGATGCGCGGGTAGCCCCTGTACCGGCCCTCGGCGGTGCCCTGGCCGATCTGGCCGTACAGGTTGCGGAAGATGGCCGTGCTGCCAGTGTAGTGCAGGGCGGCGAAGTCCTTGTGCTGCAGCACCGTCTTGGTGATCTCGGCGGGCGGGCCGGGCACAAACTGGATGACGTCCTTGGGCAGGCCCGCCTCGAGGAGGATGTTGTAGAGCAGCCAGCTGGACGCGATGGAGTAGTCGGACGGCTTCCACACGACCACGTTGCCGAGGAGGGCCGGGGCGCCGACGAGGTTGCCGCTGATGGCGGTGAAGTTGAAGGGGCTCACGGCGTAGACGAAGCCCTCCAGCGGCCGGTACTCGACGCGGTTCCAGACGCCCGGGGCGTGGTGCTGCGGCTGCTGGGCCATGATCTCCTCGGCGTAGGCCACGTTGAAGCGGAAGAAGTCGCACAGCTCGGCGGCCGAGTCGATCTCCGCCTGCCAGGCGTTCTTGCCCTGGCCGAGCATGGTGGCAGCCATGATTTCATAGCGGTACTTGGTCGAGATGAGGTCGGCGGCCTTGAGGAAGACGGCGGCGCGGTCGGCGAACGGGAGGGACTCCCAGGCGGGCTTGGCGGCGAGGGCCGAGTCGATGGCCTTGTTCACATCCGCGGGGCTGGCCAGCGAGTAGTTGGCCACGACCTGCGCGTGGTCCGAGGGGTTCAGCTGCTTCGACTGCTGCGCCGACGTGATCCTCTCTCCGCCAACGACGAGCGGCACCTCGAGGGGGAGCTTCTGCTGCCACGACTTGAAGGCGGCCGTGAGGCCATCGCGCTGCGCGGAGCCTTTGGCGTAGTGTTGCTGTGCGGGGTCGCCGTTAGCCGCCAGACGGCGGAGGCCATGCCATGGGCCCCGGGCAGGGGGGGGGGCACTTACGTTGGGCTCGTTGAAGACCTTGGGCGACTTGAAGGTAGCCAGGTTCGTCAGGCGCGGGCTCGTCGTCGCCAGCGAGCGCGCGGCCGCGGGCACCGAGCGGAGGTTCCGGCCGGACAGGAGCCTCGGGCCTTTGGCGCTCGACTGGAGCGCTCTCGCGAACACCAGCCCAGAGCTGCTTCCCCGCCCCGCCATGGTGCTGAGAGTTGAGTAGGTGATGGAGGGGGCGCGACAAGGTTGGCTGTGTTCGGAACGTCGATGTCCTTGCGGGGGAGGGGAGGATTCCTACGCCGTTGCCAGTGACGGAGAGAGACACAACCAGGGCCGCAGACGGCCTGCCTGCTTGATCTTTATGCTTATCGCCCAAGGCCCGGACGAAGCTCATCGAAGATAGCGACCATCAACACCACCTCGCTTTCTCTCGGCATAGCAGGCGCTGCGGGGCGCTGCCCAGGAGCTGCCACAGCGCCCGATGGGGCAATGGGACCCCGCCGAAGCCAACCGCGCAGGCGCCAATGGGGCAGCGTGGAGACACACCCAGACAGTGCATGCTGGACCGCCAGGCGTAGAGCCGCGCATAGACGGCCGAGCTCGGTTCTCGCCATCGCTGCCAGGCTGGGGGGGGGGGCGCGTCGCACGAGTCGTCGTCCAGCGGCCGCGGGGGCGACGCCTGGCTCCTGAAATCGGACCTTTCTCCAGGGCGGGCCCTTGACATGCTCGGCTAGGAATGGGACCTGCAGGCCGCCCAGCCCACTACGAATAGGCAAGGTCGCACTAGTCTCCAGTCAGCCAAGTACCTCTCGCCTACTTCCTAGTCAAGGCCCGTCAAGCCCGCAGGGGTCCTCGCCGAGCTGCCCACCCTACTTACCACGAGACCTGAGATGACGCCGACGCATTCCAGCTCGGGGGCTCAGGGCTAGGTTTGCTGGGCCCGGACCCAGCCTCACGCCGGCCGTGGCCAAGGATCCACGCACCCGTCCCCAGGGCCAGAGCCGTTGGGGTATACTTGGGTATATTCGATTAGGAGACTACTTCCGAGAGAGACGGTACAAAGGGGGGGGTATCTAGTAAGACCGGGCAACCCGGTTGCCAGCCCATGGGGTTGCCAGACGGGCCGACCACGAGTACAGACAACCAACGGGCCCGCCTGGCAGCAAGACCAGACGGACGCAAGCATCCTCCCCCTCCCTTCTGCCTTGTGGCTCGCCCTCCAGTGCGTTACGGTCGCAGCTACTGCGTGGATATTATCGGAAATTACGGATGCACGTGTTGGAATAACAGGGCGGCCCGGGACTGCCTACTGACCAGGCAGGCTAAGGAGCCGAGGCATGGCTGGGCTGCGTGTTGGGTCGCGAGGTCGAGTGTCGTGAGTTGTGCAAGCGCAGATGGTGCCGGTCGGTGCTCGGGTACTTCCCGGCCTCGTACTGCAGAGCCGGGATGGTCAGACCGTAAGGCTGCGTCCGGCCCTCCCGGTTGTGCTGGTCGATCTCGACCCGGATGCAGCAGTCGAGGGATCCGTCGTTGTTCTTGCCGTGAGTCTAAGCATCATGTCAGCCCGTGCCGCATCGACGGCGCCATGATTACAGAGCCCTGCTCGGGGAGGTTGACTTACTTCGGCAGCCGCCGCCTTGTGGTCGGTACCGGCATTCACTTCGCCCTTGTGCAGGAAAGCGTGCCCGTCCTTGCCGTTGAATGCATTTCCCGTCGTTTCCTCGTTGGCTCCGTCCGTCGCTCCGGCGTCACCTACTGTGCGCTGGTTGGGCGAGTTCTCGGTGATGATGGTGTAGTTTCGGCTCGGCATGGTCACATGGTTGGACTTGGCCGTCTTGGGCGCATCGCCCGGGTCCTTATTGAAGAGGCTCATAAGAGTCTCGTCCGTGTCCGCGTTGAGGTGGTGGATCTTGTTCCGCCGGGCCAGGAGATTGGCGACGGCGCTCGGCGGCGGCTTGTTAACAATAGCCGAAGAGATCACGTTGACAATGTAGCGGTGGTCCTCCTCGACCGGGATGTTCAGCTTGGGGTTCGAGTAGAATCGGCCGAGGGCGGCCAAGTGCACATCGCCGCCCAGGATGGTTACCCGCACCGAGAACTCGGCCGCCGTGGCTTGCAGTCTCTCGATGAAGGCCCGGCGCTCCGTCTTTTTCTTCCTCTCCGTGTAGTGGTCCTGAAGATCGTCGAGCAAATCGACGCTGCCGTCGAACTGGTTGAATATCGCGCCAGCTATCCAACCGCATTAGAACCAAGGCCCCGCCCGGCCGCCCAGCAGGGGGTTTGACTCACCAACGCCGAATTTGCGGTTCAGAAACTTGATGGGCGTGATGAGGCGACTGGAGAAGATGTTTTCGAGCCAGCTGAGACGCTACGTATCGTGAGTATACCGAGTTACGCGTGCAGGGGGGGGGGGGCTCAACTTACGGGGTACGCAATGGGGATTCCGAGGAGCACGACCAGATGCTTGTACTCCTGGCCCGACGCCTTTGCCGTCTCCAACTCGCGTCGAACGCGGTCGAAAATCAAGTCGTAGGTCTCGGGGAAGTTGACCTGGTGCCGTATGCGCTCCGTGCGAGCATCAACGCCCATAAAAGCAATTCGAGCGCCCAACCTGGCAAACAGGTTCAAAGAGGGCACGGCAACATACGGCCCGGGCTTCGTGCCGACAATATATCCAACTTCGTTCTCCAGCGTTTGTTTGGCAACGAACGTGTCCTTGGTCTGGGCCGTGTCTTCGTCGTTTCCAGCAGTCGTGGTCTGGGGAGCATCCGAGGTGTAGGTGGAAACCGGAGGCGCCAGATGGTGCTGAAAGAGGAGATAGTACTTGTGGGCAGTACCGCCAATTCCACGGAAAACATCGCACTTCATGAAGTCGTCGGCGTAGGTGCCATATCCATCAATAATGTCATGGTCGTCCCAAATGTTGAGCTGGGGGATCTGGCCGTTGCAGTTGGCAAAGGGCTCGGTCGAGTACCACCGGATGTAGTTCTGGAGGTAGTACTCGTCGCACTCAGCACGCATCTTTTCGTCGAAAGGAAAGTCGCGGCGCTTTTTGGGGTTCCCGATATCCGTCCAAGGCCGCAGGGGACCGTCGACACGGATCCCGTCGTTGTAAATTTGGTCGCCGCCGCCGATCATGACGTGGAAGGGCGCCTCTGCATGGCGCCTGACCACGTCGTTCCAAAGGGCCGGGCCGCTCCAGGCATCCTCGTCGGTGCCCACGCTGAAGCCTGTGGCATTGCGGTCAGCTACCGAAAGTACCAAAGGGGGCAAGGGACCCTACCATTGCAGGAGTGGAACATGATGCGCATCGACTCGCTGGCAGCCGGGACGAAGAAGTAGTTAATGGTGGGCTGCGAGGCGTTCCGGTACCGCGCGTCGGGAATCGAGTACGCCCACTTGGTCTCGGCTTCGCGGATATCGCAAGCGAGGGGGAACTGCCAGAAGGTGTTGCGCGGGTCCGAGTACAGGCAGTTGCCGACAACGTCGTTTCCATGGTCGCTGTGGATGCCGCCGGCCTCTTGGGCCTCGGAAGACAGAGCGCCGTTGGTCTCGGGGCCTTCGCCGAGGAGGCCCTGCTGTGCATCGCGCGCCTGCTCGACACGACCGATGCGGAGGACGGGCTTGAATTCTTGCGTCTTGCCTCCACCGCGGGTCACGATCAAGACACTGCCGTACCACGTGTTTCCCTGCATGTGGCGGTAGTTGAGCAGAGGCCCGCAGACAATCTCCTTGCCGTCGGGGGGGGTAAGGTTGTCAGCGGGGCCATCGACGGCGCGCTGGTCGCCATTGATGACAATGGGCTTGAAGCTGCCGGTGCCGTTGGTGCCAGGGCGGTCGCCCTCGACGCGGTTCTGGTTGAGGAAGCTCGACAAGTCCTTGGTGTCGGCGCCGTCCGAGGTGTGCGCATCGCGGGCCACGGCGTGCCGGGCAAAGGCCGAGGACTCCTGGTGGCGCCATTGACTGGCCGATGCGTATATGTTGGGGCGCTCGGCCTCGTGGCCCTGGTCGGAAGGCGACGCCATTTCTGGTGTCGCTGTTGCCAAGGTCTCGGTCGGAGTCGTAGTCGCAGCAGCGCAGGCGTATTGCGCTCGGCTGGGTCGCGGTGGCCTCAGGGGGAATATCAACGGCGCACGCGGAGTTGGCGCGCGGTGGTGATGCGCTTGCGATGTGACGTGGTTCCAGAGGCACACGCCCCCCGCGCGCACATACACACACTACCTACTTCCTCGGGTATCAATCACTCCTTGCCAACTGAATAGAGCGTATGCTTGATACCGAAGCAAGTGCCCAGGTACACGGGTAACAAACGCGACTTGGGGCTCCGGTCAGCAACAACAGTGGCCGTCTTTTTGTTTGCTTGGGTGACTGGCGGCGGCGGAAAATGAGGAAGACGTATGCCAAGGCAGGCAGATCTGCAACTAAATTGGCTAGAGAAGCTCCCGAGTCGTACGGCAGATCAGGACGTCGAGCCAGTGAAGCCACGAGACCAGCTAGAAGGGCGGGAAAGACAAAGGCGGCGCAGGACGCGGCAGCCCAAGAAGTATAGCGAGCGCCAAGACGCCACGGCCATAACCCAGGTTCGTTCCTGGCCCGGCTCACGATGGTCTCCATGACAGCGGACCACAGCTGCTGCGATTCGCTGTTGTGTCCTGGTCAGCTCACCTCGCCCCTGGCATGGCATGTCACTTTACGCTTCAGCCCACCGGGTCCATGTGGGCTGGGATGGCCACAGCTCCAACCCTCGGTTGGCTGGTTCATCTTAATTTGTACCTGACTCCGACGGAGGACGACCTGCGGGAGACTAGCTGACTCTCCCAGAAAATGCGGACGCGCGGGCGGCCGCCAGGGGGCCTCCAAGGCTGCTGGCGATTCCGTACTGTGTCAAGAGGCACCGCTGTGCCCGTTGTTGGCGCTGGCGTTGGCGCGCACACACGTGGGTAACCGTTCATGTCTTTGCCACTGCACGCATTCCCGCTCGACGTGATTCCTGCAAGGCCCCATCATCAATCACCACGACAATCTGGTCCGGCGACTGCGAAAGCCGAGAGAGACCGGGATCTCGGGCTCAGCATACCCAATTGCAGGCGCTCTGCGCCCTCGGGGCCTGGCGTCTTCCCTGCCCGATCTTGCGAGATACAGACTAGCGCCCTCGTTAATGATGACGGCCAGGACGGATTCGATAGCCAAGACGGCGCGCACGGCACCTTAGCCCTGCGTTTAATTTAGGTGGGACGACGGCAACCGCTTGTCGCCATAGTGGCTGCTGTTTGCCCAGGTGAGCATAGTAGCCACCCGCAAACTTAAGTTGATAGCGGTCCTCCTCCAGTTCCCAGCAATGCCTGCTCCCGTTTTTCTTCGAGAACGCTCTCAGTGATGCCACCTATGCCACTCTCGAAGGAAGGACGCGTTAAAACACCTTAATAGCCACCCCCGACGACTGTTTGGCCTTAAGTCGGGATATAGTGCGGGGCCTACGCTGTTGGAACCTGAGGCTGACCAAGGTCATTGGGACCATGGTGATGTCAAGGTTCATTAGATACAGTCACAAAGGGTCTCTAAACGAGATTCCGAGGGCCATCCTCAATGAAAACTATTCTGCTAAGAAATCTGCCGCGACCATCGTACACGACGACCAACAATCGGTAGTATCTCTGGCGACGATGCCATCGACCAGAGACTCGCACTGAATAGCTGAGAACAAGTTCCGCCACCAAGAATCCGGCGGAAACACACGACACAAACAACGAGCCCCTCCCCCCGCGAAACTCATTCCAGAACCACCGTCTGCGGCCAGACCTGACCGCTCGACGACCAACATAAGCTACGACCGCATGAATTTAAGTAAAGAGCAAGCACTATATACATGCTTTAAGCTACTGGGATTTAATTGGTATACGTATTTTAAGTACTTTTAATGAATAGAATCCAAAGTAAATCCCGAGGTATTCTTAATTGCATGTGAATATTGTTAGAATTAAAACACTTATTAAAATATTCTGAGGGTAAGTGATGAAACCACGCTTTGAAATATAGAGGTTACATTTAAATAATATGGTTTTGATAACTTGAAGGTTATAGTGATTATATTCAGTTAACATGACGATCCCTGGAGTAGCTCCAGTGCGTGCTTCGCTTCTTTCTCATAAATAGAAAGGTAAGAATGGACACCACTGCAGAAAACCCAGCCATAGCCATTAGCATCACCTGGAACCCAAACGCTGACCTCAGTTGGCCACCGACGATGGGGCCAACTGTAAGCCCGGCAAAGAGGAAAAGCGTGTTAAAACCATACATCTGGGCAAAGGGACCAGATTTGTCGAAGAAGCGAGGATTAGAATGCTCGTATTCTTCCATGACGTCGCTCGCCTCAACGAAGCCCGTCGAGCTCCCAAGAACCATGAAGATCCCATTAAGCGCTAATATGGCACAGAAAAGCGCCGCATTAGAAGTGATTGGGAGCCGTAAGCACGACGGCAAGCCCAGCAGGATAAGAGATGGCACGAGGAGCCCGTATGCGGCGGTGGCGATATTATGTGTACCGAAGCGGTCGACCATCTTACCGGCGAGCCCCCCGAACAGCAGGTAGGTCACGCTCAGAGCGATAAATAAAAGGCGCACACGGACCGACGAGAAGTGGAATAGGGCCTCGGCCTCACTTCGTATCGTGGCGCTAAACAGGCCAAGCAAGGACGACTGTGCGAAGGTGAGGACAAAGGCCATGGCCAGCCGCGGGTCGCGGCAGCAAGAAAGTACCGGGAATGACGGGGCCCGGCGCGGGCAGGCGTCCGGAATCCTGCAGGGGCCGTAACGAGCCGGGGGTATTAGGCTTGTGCTCTCCGTCGCCGCAACCGTACCGGTGACTGCCGGACGATCGTCGTACGCTGCTGACTGGGCTGCTCCGTTGTGTATCGGTATGTCGATCATGATGAGTCGCATAAAGAGGTTGATGAAGAGCAGGCTGACCGAGACGGCGAAGATGCCAATAATGCCAGATTTCTCATAGAGGAAGCCGCCAAGGGCGGGAGCAGTTATATCACCAACCATGGTGAGAGAAAGGACCTGTGGGCGCTCGCAAGTCAGGTTATAAGTCAATTAAATGGCATCTGCGTGGAATCAGTGGCAGGGGAACGAGGTACATACAGTGCCCACGGCCTGGCCCATTTGATCAGAGGGAACGACATCGTGTACCATGGCGAAGCCGACGGTCCAGACAATGGCGGCCGATATGCCCTGGAGCGCGCGCGCAATGATAAAAACCACCAGGTGGGCACCCCAGGTGAGCATGACTGTGGAGGCCATCAGCAGGGCCAGGCCAGTGAGAAAGGGTCTCTGGCGCGAGCCGATCTTGTCTGTGGCCCAGCCTACGGGGACGGAGGATATAATTGCTGCTGCGGCATACGAAGCCAGCAGAACCGACGAAAAGTACTGGATTTGGTACTCGGGGACTGCGAGACGCTCACGCAGGAGGACGGGGACCACGGGCACGACAATGCCGTAGAGAAAGAAGTCCGTGAATAAGCTGAGCGCGACCGTCGCGAGGACCAGGGTCTGGTTCAACCTCCTCATGGCGTTCTGCTCCATTGCGTGTCCGGAAACGCACCGCAGGCGCAGATGGATCCCGAGATCAAGGGAGTGCAACAAAGTGGCGTGATACCGCTTGACGAGATTGTTGCGGTAAAATAGCGGCCTTCGCTAGGCAAAGAGGGAGTCTATCAGATCAAGTAGGGTTCCGAGATGGGCCTCGGGGGCGAACATGTGTATCGCAAGACAGGAGGGGAAACCAAACAGGGCCTTTGGATGTCACATTTCGTCTAGTAGAATGGTGTTCGAAGGGAAAATGCTATTGTGGCAGAATTGTTTAGGAATCTGACACACGCAGGCTTCACGCGCCTTGGGCGCCCACGGAAACGATTCACTTTCCACCGGCATCTCCGGGCCTACGCTGGGCCAGCCCTAGGTAAGATGTCCATCCGTGCCATAGCGTTGGCGCTCAGAAGAATGTTTCTCTTGGTTTTTGTCTCAGCTGCCTCGTCATCCGCATATACCGTATGGGTTGCAAAAGGAATACTGACGGGGCACGTTCATCCAGCTGGCGAGGGGAACCTTGCCTGGGGTAGATCGATGCGGGAGAAGAAACTCGGGCGCTGCCGCATGCGCGTAGCTGGAGGGGTCTTCAGCCCCATCCCGGCAGTTCTGCCGCCTGCAACGGGCCTGGTGGGCATCGACAATCGCTGTCGCCCCAGCGGGTGGGGAGAGGAAAGACGCCGTGCTTGGGATTGGCGAGCGAGGCGGACATTGGAATCGCCGTCATCCAACACACCCGAATGCATCTTGTGAGACAAGCAGGTGGGCCAAGGGAGAGGACCAGCGGTCCATAACGCTATGTAATCATGTGGCATACGTAATCAGCAGTCGCCATAAGACGACAAGGTCCGTGACAGCTCCCCTCTATGAATCGACGCGCCGCCCTATATAATAAGCAAAAGAGGAAGTTCCTCCCTGGCAGGCAAGTTCTTGTCTGCGTCTTGGTCAAAAGCGAGAGCACTGTTTTGGTCTTGGATAACCCGGCTCCATGGCTCGCGGGAGGGCATATGGGGTTGCCAAAGCTACCTCCTACGGCCGAGCTCCAGAGAGCTAAGGTAAAGGGGGGCCAGCACGCACGTATGCGTAGTACGAGACGGAGTATAGTCGCCACCGCTACTAAGCCGAGTGCGGCTGAGCTCACGATACCCGCGCCTGCCAGGACATCGGCCTCTGATACTGCGCTGCAATGTCTCAGACTTGTGGCCAATCCCAATCGTCTCCGGCTTCTTGGGACTGATGTTATGTGGCACATTGTTTGTTCGTTTGATTCCATCCCGGAGCGCTACCATGGAGGTGCCAGCACCATGGCGATCCTACCCCCCCTTCACCCTGGCGACAGTCTCGGTCGGCCTGTTCACAGATCTCCTCACCCATGCCGTCCTCTTATACGCCTTGCCGCATATCCTTCGGGGTCGCTTGCGCTTGTGGGACGACCAAATCCCATCCGTAAAATCGACTCTTCTCGGTGCATATACCGCAGCGGCAATGTGCTCTACCCTCCCCGCGGGATTCATTGCCGACAAACTCGACACACGTCAGCGGCCCTTTCTATGATTCCTGGCGTTCTCGACCTCGACAAACCTCTTGATAACAATGAGACAGACCTCGAGTACTTTGCTAGTTACGCAGGTGCTGCAAGGTATGTGGTCGGCCTTTGTCCGGACGATAGGCCTTGCCATGAGCGACGAATCTGTGGCTTCAAAGCGCCTTGGGCGCTCCATTGGACTGGTGCGTATATCCACCCCCGTCACCTGGTTTCCGAGGATGGACTACGGTGGATGATCAGCACCAGCCTGCTTGGTGTAGCGTGGAAGCATGTCTCACCACGCCTTTGCAAAAGAATTCACATCTTGGCATACCGAGGGTTCTAGCTGGATGGACAGGATCTAATGGGAGTCCCAAGTATCCTGAGAAGCATGCCGGCAAGCGTCGCGCTCAGGCCCCATCGTTTGTCACCATTGGGTACATTGCCGCCCCCATTTTAGGATACATACACCATTAGATAGACGGCGATGCTATAACCTTTGGTCCCATAACGGCGCTCTGGCTTCTAAGTCTTCTCCCGAAGCTGCTTGTCTTGGATTCTGAAACCCCCAGACCGGCAGTTCATCTGAGAACAAACAGCGAACGCAACACCTCTGAAGGGCCCCGCACAGCGCCCGCCACGGGCGTCTAAGAGAGACACCCACTGCTCCACCAGCGGCCGGGCCCGCGCTACCTCATGATGAACAGGCAAAAGGAACGGGCTGCCTTCTTCACAGCGCTGCTTTGTTGTCGCGAACGGAATGTACTGGGGGGGTGGGTGGTGAGGCTGTTCTTATCGCTCACGCAGATAGGACTGCCCACTCCGCACGATTTAACAGAACCGCCAACGCCCCGTCTCAACCCATCTTTTCCCAAAGACATTGCATTCTTTAGAAAGAATAGATACCTGCACTTGAAGCTTAAGGCACATGACCTGTTTGACGACTGTGATGAGGTACAACGGCGGGTGGTAGATATCTTTGTCTAGGGCTACGGCATGGGGAGATAGCGACACTACTACGAAACGACTAATGGCAAACACATTCTCTAGGAAACCGATAAGATCATGAAATAATACCCCCCTATAGAGGACCTGCTTGCGAGCGACATGCCCCTCAGGCTATTGAAGACTTTAACCGGCCGAGATATAGTCGTCCTTAAGGATGACATAAAGTGGAAGCTCCCGAGCAGTAAAAGTGCCGTACCGCATGTACACCGACCGGCCTATTCCCCGTTCGCACCCGAATTCATCGAGATCATAATCATCGTGGACGAGCACACGGTGGAGAATGGGTGCCCCGATTCTGTTCCGGGCTCCCACAAGGAGGCGGTCCCCGTCTTAGCCGACGGCCGCATCGCGCCGGCTTGGCTGGAGGGCAGGGAGTTTGTCCCTATGCTCCTCAAAGCCGGCGAAGTCCTCATCTTCACCGAAAGCGTGATCTACCGGCTCGAGTCCGACCGAGCCGATTAGCGACGTGCCGCAATTTTCGGGGCCTTCCACTTCAACCTGTCGTAGTCCGACGTGTACTATCAGTTCTGTACGCACCGACTACTTCACAGCCCGCCGGAAAACGGTGCAAGCTTCTCCTCTTACCCCGCGCCCCCCCGCCTTCTCATGTCTTACATATGGCCATCCTGCAGAATATATGACGGGCGCAGGTGCCGTTTTTTTCTCCAAGCTAATGCCTTATATGACGTAGGTTGGGTAGACAGAGAAGCAGTACGGATATGAGGCATACGAACATGCGGTATCGAGAGACGGTTAGGGCGGCATTTGTTAATTGGTTCTGGCTCAAGTAAGAAAACCAGGCCTCCTCCTGCCTGCGTAGGACCCCGACTATACTAATTTACACGGCGCTTATAGAGATTTCTACCTTGGAGATACCGTAAAATGCAACTGGTGCCACGAACCCACCTACTAATCGCACTAAAGAGTCTGCCCTGTCCTGTAGATGATGCATCCAACTGCTGTAGTAGACCGGCAGTACATTGAAACGGCATGTGCCAGAGCGGCCCCTTGTAGTGCTCGACATGGCCTTTCCAGTTACCGTATGACAGGTCCGTCGGACACAACATCCACGCATACCCGAACCGGCCCCTCTCGGCTACTCGTGCAGGCGCTCTTGGTCACGTCATTACGTATAGGCTGCCACTGCGTGGAGGTCTCTCATGGCCGCCCAAACAGCAGAAACCACCTCGCCAAGGTCAATTATAAAAGCCCCAGGCACCTCCTTTATGCTGATGGGGGAAGATAGAGTCGATTTTGGCCGAGAGGGCTAAAAGCCCGAAGCTGAATGGACGGGGTAAATACTCAAGCAAGCTACCTCTACCTCCCACATCGCTAATCTTCTTCAATCGGTACATTATATCTCGCGCCATCGTTCTTTGAAGGTTACCGCAAAACCAATATTGAGGGTTCCCGGTTTAGGTGGGAAATGGAAGCTGTCAGGTGTCCCGTGTGCTCATGCAAAGCCCGTCAACAGAGTTCCCACGTCAGCGTGTCTATAGCTACCAACGGCACCCGCCGCGGTAACGCCACAGTGTAGGTTTTTGCTCTCCCAGCACGAAGTACGCCGTTGCCGCACTTACGGTAGCCAGAGTAGCCGCGCTGACCATCATGAGGGCGAAGCCGTACTTATGTACTAGCGGGGCGCCCACGAGGGGGCCAACTGCCGAGCCTAGAAAGACGAGCAGGGCATTCAGGCTATACATTTGTGCGCAAGCACCTCGGGGGCCGAAAAAGTCCGGGTTGGCGATATCGAAGCGTTCGTGTACGTGGTTGATCTCGAGGAAGCTGGGCGGCGTGACAAGGGCTAGACACACGCCGTTGAGAACTAGCAGGACGCAAAACATAGCAAGGCTGAAAGTCTCGCTAAAAAACCCCTCGCACGGTAGGACCAAGAGGAGCAGACAGGGGACAAAAGCCGAATAACCAACTGTAGCGACGGTGCGCGTGCCCAAGCTATCTGTCTCTTTGCCCACGACGGAGCCGAGCAGCGCGGCGGGCACGAAGAGGGCGCAGAAGAGGAAACCGACGTGTAGTGGCGACATGGCGAATTGCGCCTTCGCTTCGACGCGGATCAGGGTGCTGAAAAGGCCGAAGAGCACCGACTGCGCGAACGAGAGGAATAGCGCGCCCAGTACCCGCGACGAGCGGCAGCAGTACAGGACCGGCAGCAAGAGGGTCCAACTGCCCGGCTCGGCGCGCACCGTGTAGGGCGTCTCTCGCCGCCGGCGACGCCCAAGGAGCAAGTCGTCCTCGCGGGGCGTGGCCGGCGCCGACGCATCGGCCACATGCGCGGGCTCGATGTCGGGGAAGGGAGCCGCCGTCTCGCGGCCGACGACGAGGAGCCGCAGTACCAGGTTGGCGGACCAGAGCACCAAGAGTACGGCGAAGACGGAGCGCGTGCCAAAGCGCTCGTACAGCTCGTCGCCCACGATGGGAGCGACGACGTGCCCGACAGTGGCCAGCGACAGGACCTACAGAAGCGCCTCGTTAGCCTACCGTCACGGACCCCGGACGGCGTGGTAGACGCACCGTGCCCATGGCATAGCCCAGATGACCCGGCATCATGGACTCGTCGAGCATGGCGAAGCCAACGGTCCAGACCACAGCCGAGGCCATACCCTGCAGCATCCACGAGACCAAGAAGGCGGCCAACGTGCGGCCGCAAGCGAGCAGGAGCATGGCGGCGCCCGACAGGGCCAGGGCGCAGAGGAGTGGCCGATGGCGCATCTCGAAACTGTCGGCGAGCCGGCCGACCGGGAGGATGAAGAGCACGGCAGCCATCGTGTAGGCGCCCAGTAACATCGAACTGCCGTTAGCGACCAGCGAGTCGGGCAGCGCGAGACGGCCCTCCAGGATGCTGGGCAGTACCGGCAGGACGACGCCATAGGCGAAGAAGTCGGTGAATAGGCACAGCGATACGGTGGCCATGACGAAGACCGGGTGCGACCGCCATGGGGCTGGCACCGACATGCTGGCAGAGAAGCGACGGGCGAGGCCACGAACAAGGAGCACGGCGGAGAGAGGCTTGCCGACCAGGTGGTGAGGACGGCGCGGGTGCTGCGCAGAGGGGAGGATGCGCCGGGCTGGCCACTCTGCAATATAACCGTGTCTCGGCAAATAGCCCTCAGCGAGGACGGGTTGATCTCCGTGGGTGGATTGAGTTCGAGGCTGGCTGAGCACTACAGGTGAGCCATCGCGATCCCGCTATCGACCGCCACCCTACGGCACGGGCGGGACGATGCGACTCGGGAGGCTAGAGCCTGAGGCAAAGCAACGAAGCTCGCGGAGATTCTTCGCCGTCCCATGTCTAAGACCCTACCGCGCCTCGCGCAGATCGCTCTGCTGCTGCATGGGTGATACGCAAGCTGACACGCAATGTACGGGGTGTCAACTGAGTATGGAAGAAAGATTGCCTGCCAACTACGGGAATGGAAAATAGGCGGACGTTTCTATCCTCTGCCCAATCAAGAAGAAGCCTCCCGATTGGATCATCAGATAAGATCTGTCCTCCCTTTGGAACATTACACATCGTTACGTGGTCCTCCAGGAACGTCACGCATCAATTGGTGCCGATTACAGAATGTTTGTTCCATCCGACCTTCTTGCCTAGCCGACTATGATAAGCTTCACTTCCTAACCCACCACTGTGGGCCAATATGCACCCCGTCGCGCCCGCACACGGATAGGGGCGATCCTCTGCTCCGCTCCTCATCGTGGGTTAGGGACGACCGACCAGAGTCCCGAAGCGCCCGCCCGGGCTATCCCAAGCCGAGTCGTCGTCCCATTAGAGGCATTCCGGCGTCAACAGCCAACCCGGATTGAGTTCGGGCTATCCGGGGCGGCAAAAGGAGAGGGGCCCCTGGCAAGTGGGTGCCGAAATAAAAAAAGAATTTTTAAAAAAAAACGCCCCAATAGCTCTACCACGTTAGGACGCCCTGGGCTAGCTGAGGCGTTTGTCATCCACCTGCCTGGCTGGGGACCACCGACTGCGTTGTGCATGTGAAATATAGCCGCCTTTCCGCCTTTGCAGGCGATGCCAAACCGGGGTTACAGGCAGGGGTCGAGGTTCTCGTTTGGGGCGTAGGCCGCCCTACGTCCGGGGCCCGGCGGCACCGATGCAATCCACCTCTGTACCTACTTGGGCGGACAGCCAAGTACATTAAGTCAGCGCATGGAGTTCATCGTCGGCTTCGCGACGAGCCGCCTCTTTTTTGTCAATGCCCCGAGCCACACCAATGAATCCCTAGCCGGCGCCGCCCTCCCTTCCCCAGGTCCGGTACTCCATTCGGGCACTCAGCTTGACGATCGCGACATCATAGCAGGGTGATGACATAATCAACCGCCAGCATTGGTCCCATCTTCGTGTTCACCTTGTTCGCCCTGCGCTGCGTCGTCGCTAACGGCCTCGTCCCCTTTTGCGCCCGCCCGCCCAGTCGCACGCGCCCCCTTGTCACTCGCTACCTCCTACCTAGAAACGCGGCGCGGTCGCATCACGCAAAGCTCTTCCTAAGGAGCATTTGTTTGTCGTCTGTAGGAGGACCACGATACCAGCCGAAGTCGTTCCGAGAAGCAATCATTTGCCCCCGGCTGTTGATCGCAGGCATCGACGTGGCGTAAGAGGCGCGTCTTGACACACCCCACAATGGCCGACCAGTCCATCGTGGGCGACGATGCCGCCCTGATATCCCCGGCCGACGGTGCCGCCCTGATATCCCCGGCCGACGGTGCCATGCCCGTGCTGAGCAGCGAAGCGAAAGAAATCCTCAACCTGGGTAACGGCATTGTGCTCTCTCTCAAGACTGATGCCCTGCTGATCGAAGGTTGGTCTCTGCCCTGGCCCTGAGCTGGGGAGCACGGCGACTAACGCGAGGCCCCCGGTGCAGACGATGCGCTCGCCAAGAAGAAGCGCGCGAAGATTTGCGGCATCCCCGTCGGGCCCGCGTCCAACGTGTTCACGATCCCCTACCACCACATCCTCTGGGCCGAAGTGCTCGGCAACGCCGTCTTCGTCGATTTCGCCTCGGTCGCAACGAAGGCGGCCCGTACGTCCAAGCTGACCTTCGCCATCCACGACGTCGCCGAGCCCACCATCGCCCAATGGGTGGCAGAGCTTCTCGACCGCGCGTACGGCAAGGCCCTGCGGTGCAAGCGGGCCAAGGTGCTGGTCAACCCGCACGCCGGACCCGGCGGCGCCGACAAGATATGGGATAACGAGGTCCGGCCGCTGTTCGAGGCGGCGCGCATGCAGCTCGACATCTCCCGGACGACGTACTCGGGCGAGGCCGTGGGCATATGCGAGAAGCTGGAAATCGACGCGTACGACGTCGTCATCCCCTGCTCGGGCGATGGGTTGCCGCACGAGGTCTTCAACGGGCTGGGCAAGCGGCCCGACGCCGGCCGCGCCTTGCGCCAGCTGGCCGTGGCCCACATCCCCTGCGGCAGCGGCAACGCCATGAGCTGTAACCTGAACGGCACGCACCGCCCGAGCTTGGCGGCCCTTGCCGTCATCAAGGGCGTGCGAACGCCGGTCGACCTGATCAGCATGACACAAGGCGAGCGCCGCACGCTGAGCTTCTTGAGCCAGACGCTGGGCATCATCGCCGAAGCCGACCTCGCCACGGAGCACCTGCGGTGGATGGGCGCCGCGCGGTTCGATGTCGGGGTTGGCCAGCGAATCTTTTCCAAGAAGATGTACCCGTGCGAGATCTCGGTCAAGGTGGCGCTGTCCGACAAGGACGCGATCAAGGCGCACTACAAGAAGGAACTCCGGGAAGCCAAGCACACGGTCCGGCGGGACGGAAGCTCGGCTCACCCGGAGTCGGCCGAGCCCGAGCCTACGCCGAGCACGGCGGACAGCGCGGAGGGCTTGCCGCCGTTGAAGTACGGCACCATCAATGACAAGGTCCCCGCCGACTGGGAGACCGAGGCCCACGAGCACCTGGGCAACTTCTACTGCGGAAACGTAGGGGCATACCCTCTCGACCACGGGGCCGGAACCCGAACGCTAACGAGTCGCAGATGGCCTGGATGGCCCCCAATGCCAACTTCTTCGCGGCCGCGTGCCCCAACGACGGGCTCATGGACATGGTTACCAACGACGCCAACATGCCGGCGCTGAAATACCTGGACCTGATGACGTCGGTGGAAAAGGGCGAGTTCTTCGACAAGCCGGCCACGTCGTACCGCAAGGTGGTGGCGTACCGCATCACGCCGCGCGCCAAGGAGGGCTACATCAGCATTGACGGCGAGCGCGTGCCCTTCGAGCCTTTCCAGGCCGAGATTCACCCGGGCCTCGGGACCGTCCTCTCCCGGAACGGCCAGTACGAGTCTCCCGGCCCCGCGGGCTGGGCGAAAGCAGCGGGGCCGCCGCCGGCGGACGACGGCGGTGCGGCCGCCAAGGGCGAAGAGGAAACGAGGAACGCGAAGCCACTGTAGCAGACACGGTGGTTTTCCGGGGCCGGGGGCCGGAGATGGTCTATAGGACATGCTGGACAGCAGCAGGAGGCTGGAGATGAACGACGAGATACCCAGATAGATCGACCGAGCGCTAATTCGGTTACGAGGATCCCACCGTGTACATGAGCGGTATATACCCAGCGTGCCTGAAGTGAAGTTACCAGAGGCGAAAATGCAGTCACAGGAGGTCAGCAGCCTTCTTCGCAAACACCTTGTGGTGATCAATGGCTTTTGTATGCATGGATATCTAGTAGGCCAGCCGACCGGAACGCCTCGAACTCCGCGGAACCATCCCAGGGCTAGAGATGGTGATGAACAAGGTGCCTCCCCCACGAGGAGGCGCATCTAATCGGTAAAGCCGCCCCAGCCGTCGCCCCATCCGTCGTCGCCGTCGCCGTCCGCCTTCTCGGCCGCCTCGGCCTCCTTGCCCTTGTTCCAGGGCAGCCGGTCGTCGGCGAGCGACTCCTTCGCGCGCGCGCGCACGGGCTTGCTGGGGCTCTTGAGCTGGGGCTCAACGACCTGGCGCAGCGAGACGAGGAACTCGTTGTCGGCCTCGGTTACGGTGGCCTCGGCGTCTTCGTCGTCGTCGTCGTCGGAGGGGGGGAGCAGGCCGACGCGGGCGGCCTCGTCGACCCAGATGTCGAGGACGTGCAGGCGCAGGCCGACGGCGACCTTGGCGAGGTCGCCCGTCGTCTCCAGGGGCCAGTCACGGAAGAGGGCGAGCAGGCGGGCGCGGCGGGCGGCGGGGTCGGCGGCGGGGGCGCGGACCCAGGCGAGCGAGGCGGCGAAGACGCGGCGCACGAGCAGCAGGAACTTCTCGAGGCGCAGCACGTCGATGTTGGCCCACTCGCGGCTCATGGTCTCCCAGAAGGCGGCCAGGAAGGCGGCGGCGGCGGCGTCGTCGGTGAAGATGTCAAGCAGGCCCGCCAGCTCGTCGCACAGGTTCTGCTGCGGCACCGGCCGGTCCGCCATCCACAGCGCGTAGAAGAGGCCCTTCCAGAGCTTGAGGTGGTCGAGCGCCGTCAGCTGCCGCGTCGCCGTCGACGCCGCCAGGAACGTGCGCAGCGTCGCGAGCGCCTGTGTGCGCGTTTTGCGGTCTGCGAGCCGGAGACGGGCAGGCGTTAGTCAAGTGGCCCCAGGCGGTGCGGAGAGAGAGGGTGGTGCTGGTGCTGGCGGCAGTGCTGAGCGCGGGGCGGCAGCGCCGTCGGCCAACGTACCGCTGGAGGCCAGGTTCTTTATGAAAGGCATGCTCTTCTCGTCGTGGGTCGCCATGGCGGGCGGTTCGGGGCGGGCGACAGCGCTCGTGGTGCGCTGGGGACGTGGGAGGGTTTTCTTGGGAGGATATCCGATGCGAGGGCGGTTCGATCGCCGCGGTACGTAGCGAGGGACGGTTGCGCGAAGATGGCTTCGGTCGCCGTGGTCAATTGGCTCTCGTCGTGATCCGCAAGTTGACTGCAAATCACGGCAATGTTTGCTTTCGCCGTCTCTCTCCGCTCCACGAGAGATCGCAAGGGATTCCAGAAATTTTTGGCCCCGCCTGGCCGATTGCGCGGAAGCCTTCCGCCACCCTTGACCCGCTACCGATAGGTGCCTAGGTATGGAGGTGCCGGTGTAGGTACACATGTACTTGCATAAGTGCTAGCTTCGGATTGGTCAGTACATGTATACCAACATATACGTGCGGGTGGTGTGCACGTAGTATTCGGCTCTACACAAAGAGGCCGCGGCCTCCAACCTCGCTCCATGCCCGTGGTGTTGACCAGAGGCTTGCGTTCCTCGGTGCCATGGCAAGCCCCCTGAGAGCGCACATATAACAAGAAACATACATGGGGGCGGCCCCGAGAAGAGAACTCAATGGCACACAACCAAGGCTATAGCCGGGCCGCTTTACTTCGCATGTCGGCCGCTGAACCATGTGCTTTTCGGCCTCGATACGTCATCTCGCGCCTTTCCTGAATTTCCCGCACCACTGAGTATCCGTCTGTCTGCCATCCAAGGTAGCCCTAGCCGTCCGACCACCTTGGGGAGCCGTGATCCTGGACCGAGAACGTACTTCTACTCCCTACTTAGGAGGCTTGTCCTAGCGGGACCCCTCTCCCACACTAGGTACAAATGGACGATGCCTACTTCTTAGTAGGTTCCTCTGGATCGCTGTCGTCGAGGTTTTCCGGCCCCGGGGCCATGCAGAGGGCCGGGTGGAAGAGATTCAGGACCAGCACGGCCATGGCCACCATGACGCCCTCGAAGGCGATGAACAGGTCCTGGCGTTTCATCAGGGGCCCGGTCCAACCCTCGCTCAGCTCGGCGACGCGGAAGATGCAGCGCCAGAAGAGGCAGACGGCGCTGACGAGGAGGGCGGCCGTGAAGCCGCGGAAGCGGCAGGAGCGGCGCAGGCGCCGCATCGCGGGGTCGGCCTCGACGACGCCGGGCAAACCACGAGCAACGCCGCGGTGGCGCCACCAGGTGGTGCAGGCGAAGTGCGCCGCGACGGCGAGGAAGACGAAGAGCGTGACGACCTGGAAGACCATGCCGGCGAGCATGACGCGTGTGCCGGGCTGCTTGCTGTGGTTGGTGCGCATGGCCGCGCTCGCCATGCCGCCGCCCACGCCCTGCAGCGCGAGCGACACGACGTCGCACGCGATGAAGCCGTGCGTGTACCACCGCGGCCGTATCAGCGAGCCCGAGGCCCCCAAGGCCTCGACGATGCGCCGCAGGCAGACATAGACGCCCGCCGCCGTGAAGGCCGGCCCGACGGTGAGGCAGACAATCTGCGTCATGAACGGCGCCTCGGCCCCCCGGTTCCGGTAGTTGCCGATGCGCGCGGCGTATCCGATGATTTCGCAGAGGACGCCGAGGCACATGACCGCCGTGAAAAAGGTCGTGTTCCGGCCGCGCCCAGCTCGCCGGTCGTAGACGGCGACGCCGATGAAGCCCAGGAGCGAGAGGCTGAAGGCCGCCAAGAAGAAGCAGTTGGCCGGGAGGTTGATTTTGTACATGTAAAAGGTGAAGGTGGGGAGTTTTCGGAACCATTCAAAGCATTGGACGTCGAATTTCGTCGCGTAGGAGGGTATCCGACATCGTAGGGGCTCAAACTCTGGGACCGTCATATCTCCCAACGCAGCCGGGACCAGCTCAGACGTCCAGTTCGACTTGGTCGTATGAGGGTCTGTCGACGGGCCTGTTGCCGAGATGCAGCACGGAATGGCAGGAGGGCAGGCTGACAAATGTTAGCTTAGGGGTCCAAGGCCCGAGGGTTGTGTCTGGGCCTACTTATGTTCGGTTATCGCGAGCGTCGCTCTCCTTGGGGCATCGACAAGGTTTTCTTGAGGGTGCCGTGGCGCACGCTACGTTGCAAGTCCCCTCCTCAGAAGACACGAACTCCCCAGCCTCCGACCGCAATGGAAGTCATTTACACAACGCATCGAGTGGCTTAATACGATTGCGAGGGCCGGGTGCAGACCTCGGTTCTGTTCTGCGTTGCCAGATACTATTCGTCGACAGCGCCAAACCCCTGTCTACAAAGACATCGTCAGTGTCGTCTTCCGTCTTTCGGGGCGGTTGCTGCGGTCTTCCACGGCCAGCCCGGTCGTGCCGACAATCCCCCCCTATTGGCCGCGGAAAAGGTAGGAGATAACTAAGATAACTATCAGAACAGCCAGATGCTACCATGTGTTCGTCTGCCTAGCCTGGACTGGCCAACACGTCCCCAGCTGCTGGGATCTCAGGGTCATTCTCACTTTTATCGACTAGTCTCCGGACACAGGACCCAGACCGTCTAATCCTAAAGAACTCAACAACCTATTTATGCTGATAGCCTTCTACTCCAGCCTCTTGTCACCATCTAAATTAAACTTGGGCGGTCTTACGCGAGAACATGCCACGGGCTTGAGGGGTTGCAAGAACCCTCAAGGCGTCATAGGTGATGAGTATCTAGCAAAGTATTTTCAAGTCGAACTGATGGCACAATAGTGAGTGCTGCCTCGTCATTATAGCTCATAGCCCTTCTATCAAAGCCAGTACGCGATCGAGCTAACTGTCCAAACCGAAGACTCCTTCCCGTATCCATGTTTCAGTCGTATTGAATCGTCATTTGGCTGGGCCAGGAGCCAGGGGGCCAAGGGTAAATGTAAAAAAGCACCACCGGAATCTCGACCCTAGCCTCTTTGCGAATATGGGCGAGCCTGACCCCAGGGATTGACTGTCAAATGCCACAACATCATAGGTGCCCTAAGGCCAGCTCATCCACGCATAGCCACCAATTCCCAAGACAAGCAGCAAGACTGTCACAATACCAGCACCTGCTCTGTCACCTCCCGTAACCTCGGTGGGCTGGGGGAGACCGTTGTCGTCTCCTCCCGCGTTCGGATCCCCCTTGCTTGTGCCACCGGTCTTCCTAGTTTGTGGAGGAGCGACGTCGTCGACCAGAAGGGAGGATAGCGCGGCCACCATGTTCATCTGCGTGGCAGCACCAGGCTCGCCATCAAACGCGCCTGTGGTCCAGTGAAGCCCGCACATTCTCCCGTTCGCACCACCAGTGCAGGTTTTGAGGCCCTGTCGCGTCGACTCTTTCAGAAGCGCCAGGATGCGGCCCTTGAATTCTGGGGCCAACTGGCCGGTGATTGCAAGCCACCGGTGCACAAACCCCTTGAAACTGGTCTGGTCCGAATTGCAGATGGCGCCGGGCTGCTCGCAGGATGCTTCGTAAGCGGTGTTGTTGGGGAAGAAATACGTCTCGATGCGGCCAAGCAGCCCATCGATACGATCTCTCCACAGCTGGGAGCCATCGGTCTGTTGAATAGGGGATTAGAATAGGTCGACGGATGCAGAAGTCGCAGGTTGCTTAATACTTACAAAGTTATACAAGTAGGCAGCCGAGTTGACAAGCAGGGCCGCGTTGTACGAATATTGCGTACGGACGAGATCGGTGCAGTTGTTCTCGACATGAGCGCCGTCGTAGACATTCCAGTCCTTGTCGATGTAGTTGAGCTCAGCCATCCAGTCCCAGAATGGGATGGATTCGTCGGCGTACTTCTTGTCATCCGTGTATAGAGCAAGACGAGCGCCCATGTTGAGGAAGCACGCATTAGAGATGGCTTGATGGCTGGTCAGAAATGAGGGTTCCAGCCGCGTGCCAAGCAAGTTATCGTGGTGGCTTACTGTTCTTGTAGTTGTAACCATTGTTGAAGGAGAAGGCTTGCCAGCGGAGGCCACCACCGCAGCTGTCGTTCTGCGGTCTCCGGGACTGCTGGTTCCATACAGCCTGCACGAGAGGCACCCACTGCGGCTGGTTCTCTGGCGGGTCTGGGTACTTGAACTCGGCGGCGGACATGGCTGCCATGGCCCAGAAAGCCTGGTCGTCGTTGCCCATGGAAGCGCTCCAATTCGCCGGCATGTAGTCGCGATTCGGGCCGGCTTGGTGCAGCATAGCTCGCGTGATGGACTCGTCAAAGGAGTCGTCTCCGGTCCAGTGCCGGTATTCGAGGAGGGTCCCCCACATGGCACCGCCTTGCCACCTATCGACCAGGTTAGCACCGGCGCCGGGGGCGCGGCCGCGGAAGTGATCGTTGTCGGGCGACGGACCAGTAGTAAGGGCCGGCGGGCGGCGGGCCGGGCAGGATGCCGGGGATCATGCCGGGCTTGTCTCCTTGATAGAAAGAAAGCATATCTTGGGCGGCCAGCTTGGCCGCCTTTTTGATGGAGTCTGCGGCGGCGGCGCGGGCATGTCAGAAGAAGCCGGGCCGGATGCGCTGCGGCGCTGCGGCGCTGCGGAGATGCGATGCGATCGCCTGCGGCCGATGGGTCGCGGTTCCCCCACATGGAATCACTCACCTGGCGAATCCAGGTCGACCTCGAGAGCGCCAAGGGCGGGCGCAACGAGCGACACGAGGCATGCGATGCGAGTAACGAAGGCGGTGGTGGAAACCATGTTGGCGGTATCAGAACCCAAACGAGAGCGGCGTCGCGGCCGCTGCTGTCGGCGATTAGTAGCACATGGGCCTCGTCGGGTTGGACGTGTTGGTGTAGGATTCCAAGTGGATGGAGAAGGACCTGGAACGCCGACGGGCTGGTTGGGATGATGGATGGCGGTTGATTGATTGATTGATTAATTGCATGTTCCAGCTTCACAGAAGCGGGCTGCTTGTACCACGGCTGCCAAGGCATCCGGCCTGGTAAGCCTGGCCAGCCGTCTGTCTAGGCACCAAAATAACTTTGAAGTGCCAGCCCCGGCTGTTTCCTGTCGCTTTCGTATTCACGCCTGTAGTGATGTCCGTGACCAATCATGGCGACCGCTCGTAGCGCCAAGGGAGGCTCAGTCGTCACCCGTCAACAGCGCGATCCAGCATCCCTGGCTCTCCCCGGATTCACTCGCCTAGGCCCGTGGGAACCCCCAAAGTACGACCCGGGGGGCAGTCGTGCAGCGGAGAGCGGGATCTTCCAGAGACGCGGGCGGTTGGCTCGTCCAGTCTCTGGGCCGGTAATGCAGCATCCATCCCATGTATGCTTACCTACACCACGGCGCCTCTCTCGCATCCAATCCGTCTGCACGACCTTTTCCTGTGAAGAGGCCGTGAGCGAGCAAGCCGCCTTGGTCGGCTGCTGCGTGCAATCTCCCGCTCGGGACCCCGGGGGCAGTGCTCGGCTGCCCCGGCAGGTTGACGGCGTTTTCGTCGCTGGCGCCTGGTTGACTACAGCCCAGAGACGATCACAATGAGGAAGACCGGTTACATACACTACCACGGCGGCTCAAGGACAGGCCGCACGCCCCAGGTATGTAATTACATGTGGCATTTGCTTGCCCAGACCTCTATACAGGAAGTACCGTTAATGGCTGCATACCTTCAGCACCTATTTATCGTATCCGATCTCGGCAAGGGAAGTGTAGGTATGGGTGGATGACACCGAGTGGCTTGGACTTCCTGTCATCCAATAATTGAACCAGCCGCATAGGAATAGCCCAAACTCCCGAAAAGGAAAGGGGGCAACGGCGTGCTCCCTAGGTTTGGAGGTAATGCGTCTTGTTATGGAGTTGCCAATCGAGCGGCCAGCCGCCGGCGCAGTTCGTTCCAAGGGTAGAGGACGGCTGGTTCCTTCTCCGGCTGAAAAGGGTAAGCAATATCTACGGCTTTAGTGTAGGCATAGTTCTCCTTTCCGCTGAAAATTCCAGGGTCCATGGACACGCAGCAGAGAATCATGCGGTGTTTCGGTTGACAGCGGCTCCGATCGTAAACTGCCAAGCACCTCCAGGCCGGAAAACCAGAAAACAAGAATTCTATGCAGCAGGGCAAGCGCAGAAGTTGCCCACAGGCCCAGAGTTCTCGCTGGCGCCTACCTAGATCTGAAGGGTAACCCGAAGATTCTATGCCACAGGTCCATGGTGACAGTTCAAAGCAATGCAGAAACTAACCTGGTCGTCTGGGTTGAGACAAGTCTGTTTCGACCGAAGGCGTGTACAAGACCTTGGGTTTCGGCACTTGGCCCACATACTGCATATGCGCCTCCATCCTCATCCATAGGTGTGGACGGGTGGGCCAGGTTATTCGCACATGCCGCTTACACAATGGACGAAGGGCTCTGTAGGGCTCTGCAGGCTACCAGAAGCATAGGAAGAGCCTTCTGTCCCTTATGGCACCTTCAACCCGCTCGATAGTGGAATCATGGGCTTGGGGAACCGCCCATCGCGTCGTACCTCACTATCAATGCATGGCAGACGACATGCATGCAAATCAACGCCGCTATACCCAAGTCAGAGAGCTTGTGCAAGTGGCACCAGGTGGAACGTGCGGAGGAGCTGTACGAACATTAGCCTGGAAGCCCACGTAACAACAACTGACATGGGCTTCATGACATCATTGTAGGGAGCATTTGTTCCTTGTAGCCACTGGGCGGACGCCTTCGTGCCCTGTCTGGGGAGACACCAAAATGCTGCGGCAAGCCACGATCGAGATTTGCTAGTGAGAGACGGGCGGCCTGTCAATGAGAATCTAGCAACGAAACACATGCCTTTTACCTAAGCCGGGCGTTTGACGTGGGCTGGGGAATGCAGTGCGTGGCCGGCTACGTCATCCCGGTCGACCAGGGGCCCAAAGGCGAGAGAAAGAGCATGGCAACTGCCTGCCAATTTAACACAGTACATGAGGTATCGCGGTCTGGGATACGAGAGATCAGAGAAGCTGGGTCCAAGGGATCCCAATGAAGCACGGGCTCGGGGCGTCTTAGGACCTCAGCGGGAGGAGGAGACCCTCTTCATTAGATCGCCCCTCGTATCCCAATAATCAAGTGCCGGTCGAATGAACAGACAGATGATCCAAGCAAAGGTCCATGGCAAAAGGCTTGGTCGTGAGATGGATGCATGGACGCACCCTAGCAGCTTGTTCCAGAATGCAAAGCCGCCTGGCGGGGGAACCTAACCAGGAAGCTGTGACATGCTCCTGACGGCAAACCGAATAGAGAAGTGACGTGATGCATTTCCACCAGAAAGCACCTCCAGGCACCTCCACGGGCAACCCCTACGAAGTACTTCCAGGCAGTCTCCAGTAGTGACGCTGGCTGCCCCTCTGACTGACCATCCACCATTCAGCCTCAAGGTGCTCCCAAGCTCCAGTGGTCCATCCCTCTGCAAACAAAACCACATCACATTCCTCTGCCTCCAACCTCCCCTTCCACCTTTCTCTCCTGGACCTCTCCAGATCATTTCGGTTTGCAGCATCAACACCGGCCATTCCTGCCATCTCCGTTTGGCAGTGCAACTGTCTCCCATCATCATCACCCTGACGGCCCATCATGAGATTGCTCTCCACGGTCCTGTCGTTCGCCTTGGCGACTGATGTCGCCCTTGGCAGCAGCTGGTTCACCAAAGCTGGTAAGTTTGCTCCTTCACGCCTCCCACCACCATACCGGAACCCGCCCTCGGAAAGGCCTGTTCGCCAGGTGCCCGTACTGACATCTCGCAGCGTACAACAAGTGGCATGAAACCGAGATTGAGCGCTGGCTTTCGTGAGTCCAGCTACATAGAGAACCTTACCCTGCTTGTACAGGAAGTTAACCACGGCGATCCAGCGATCATGACATCCCCTACCCCACCCCCGCCGACCGCAAGGACCTCGAGAATCTGATCCAGAAGAACTGGGATCAGTATGCCGTCTCGCCCTACAAGGAGTGGGATTCCGAGAAGTTGAGCGCGTACCTCAAGCAAAAGGGCGTCAACGTCAAGCAGGGTGCTGAGAGCAACCGCGACGCTCTTCTCGCCTCGGTTTCCAACGGCTGGTATGAGACCGAAGACAAGGCACAGGATGCCTGGACCAACGTCAAGGACTGGATTTTCGACACCTGGACCGACAGCGAGCTGAAGGAATTTGCCGACAAGCACGGCATTCCTGGTAAGCTGACGCCTTGCGAGCCCATATGTCCCCTTGGCCATACTGACGGATGTGCTGTAGTTCCCCAGCCTCGCAAGCGCGATACTCTCCTGCAGAAGGTCCGATCCAATTACGAGACGGTAGCCAAGAAGGCCGGCGAGACTGCCGCCTACCCCGGAAACTGGCTGTACGAGACGTGGTCTGAGTCTGAGGCCAAGGAGTGGCTTGACACCCACGGCTTCCCCGCCCCTCAGCCCAGCAGCGTAAGTATCCAGACGGTGGTTAATGTGGTCTCTCACTAACAGCAAGTTCAGCGCGACAAGCTTATTGCCGCGGTTCGTCGCAACTCCCGCATCGCCTACTTGAAGGCCCAGGACCAGGCCGCCTCTGCGTCGGCCAGTGCCAACGCTGCCTACGCGACTCTCACTGATAAGCTCGTCGACTCTTGGGGTGAGACCCAGCTGAAGGAGTTTTGTGACAAGAACGGTATCAGTGGTAAGTGTCCCCGCGGTGGCTTCGCGACCCGTACTAACACTGCGGGCAGTTCCCCAGGGTTCCAAGGTCAACGAGCTGCGTGCCCTTGTCCGCAAGCACCGCGCCGAACTGCTAGGCGACAGCGTTTCTGCCAAGGCCACCGATGCCTTTGGTGCCGCAACTTCCAAAGCTGGCAATCAGTACGCCAAGGCCACGGACAGCGCTACCCTGCAGGCCGAGGAGGCCTTCAACACCGCCGTCAGCACCTGGTCTGAGAGCAGACTCAAGGCTTACCTGGATGCTCGTGGAGTTGTAAGTCAAAAGACGTGTGATGCAAGATCGCAGTGAAGCTGACAAGCTTCCAGCCCGTTCCCCACGGATCTAAGACGGACGAACTCCGCGCTCTTGTTCGGCGCAACGTTCACAAGGCCGCCAACCCCCAATCCGCCTGGACTTGGGACGATTTCTCTCTCCAGAACCTCAAGGAGTACCTGGCTACGAGCGGTGATGCTGCTGCTTCCAAGGTCGCCGAGAAGGCTGATGCCACCCGTGAGGAGCTTGTCAATGCCGCTCAGTCTGTCTACGACTCTACATCCTCGACAACTGGCGACGCCTACGACGCCACCAAAAGCTACCTGACCAAGACCGTGGAGTCCATCAAGAAGAGCACCTTCGATACATGGAGCGAGAGTGAGCTCAAGGCATACCTTGACAGCTTCGGTGTTGTATGTGGATTTCTTTTTTCAAAGCGCATTGTGCCAATACTAACACCCAACAGCCCGTCCCTCAGGGTACCAAGATCAACGAGCTCAAGGCGTTGGCTCGCAGACAGTCGACTTACTTCAAGTACGGCACGTCTGGTCCCACCGAAACCGCTTTCGCAAAGCTCAGCGATACTGTTAAGGACGGTTACCAGTGGGTCTTGAGCCAACTCAGCGCTGGCTCGGAGGCTGCCAAGCAGAAGGCCCAAGATGCCAAGGAGGAGTTGTAAACCTCTTAAGTAGTTACACCACGGATACCCTATATCGGAGGCGTCGGCGTCGGCGAGTTTTCAGTACGATACGAAACGATTATGACCACAACATCGGATAGGTTGCTCGGTTGGAGCTGGATGCCCAGGTCCCGAGACGCTCGGCCAGACAATTGCTTCCGAACTTGAGATGAACTTTCAGGCGTGCTTTCGTACAGGAGAGATGGCATGGAACTTTATTCACTATGGACTGGGGCAAAATGAGAAAGCAATCCATTTTATTTCAGTACTTCTGATGCCGTGAATTGGCGTTAAAAATTGTCCCATGTGCGTACATGATGATCACCAGTGTAAAGGCGGCAATGATGCCGAGGTGAGAACAGTTTGATCTCAATGTACAGCGTAGAGTTATATGGCCCAAGGTGAGCATATGCACAACTGCGTACCAATCTCGGTGGCTCGGCTGGCCCATGACTACTGAATCTCTCCGTCTTTTACAAGTCGGCGGATCGTGTCGATGCTCCCCTCAACGGCCATCCTGGCAGTCTGTCGGGAAGGTCAGTCATGCGATTTCTCGAAGTACTTTGGCATTGCCGGCACACCGATTCAGGTGGAGGGGCGGCGAAACAAGCGGCAGACTCGCCGGGCCCACAACCAAGGATAGGGACTATAGGAAAGAACGCGAAAAGGAAAGGGGGGGGGAGGAGCCAAAGGAAGAAGATGATGGGCCATCATCCGGGTCTCACGCACCTTTTCATGCCGTTCGTACCAGGCGGCCTCGTCGGGCCCGCCGGCGGCGACATCGGGGTGGCGCCACTCGAAGACGTAGGTCAGGAGGAGGGCGCCGTCGGGGCCGCGGCTGACGACGTTGGAGACGGAGCTGCCGTCGGGCTGGGCGAAGTCGACGCGGGCGGGGGCGTAGAGGCGGCACGTCTCCTCGACGGCGGTGCGGCCCTCGGCGTCGGCGGCGCGGCCGGGCCCGGCGCCCGGCCGGAACACGACGCGGCGCACCACCGTCGCCGGCTCGTCGGCCGTCGCCGCCGCCTCGGACAGCACCTCGCACGCGACGATGAGCGGCACGAACTCGTGCGCCGCCCGCACCTTGCGCCGCAGCCCCGCCCACACCTGCGCCGCCGTCAGCGCCGGGCTCGCCCCCGCCGCGTTGACGGGCGCCGTGTACGCGAGGTTGATGGTCACCATGGTGGGGGGCGCGCGGTAGGTATGAGGAAGGACGGCTGGAAAAGGGGGAGGGGGAGGCTGGGGGGAGTTGGGTCGCCGAGGGGGAGGGGGGGAGAAGAGAGATACGGAAGTCGGGGTTCCAGCCCAGACCTGGGGGGCGGCGCTGCATCGTCTTGTACCATCCGCGGGGCAGCACACAACTAACGGCCGCTCCCCCCCCCTTCCCCTTCCCCTTCCCCTCCCCGCAGCGTTGATGACCGCCACAGATGAACGGAAGCTTGGCGCAGGAATCCGTCGGATGTGCGGCGGACTGGGGAAGTCCACGGCGGGCGGGCTTGCGGGGGCAGGACATGCAGTGCCACGACCGATAGACCGAGGTGGCGGTCAGGAATTTCCCACGTGAGCCCGGACCTGCGTGTACGGCTGCAGCTGACGGTGTGGCCGTTGGCTGTCGGCCAATGATGTCTCCGCGGCAGCCTATTTCCACATCCGGCACAATTCGGGAGGCAGACGAACGGGGGTCGCGGTTGTTCATTAACGGAAATAATGTGTGCTTTCTACCGCTGTCCAACGAACGGTCGGGAATCCATCCCATTACTCAACGGGGGCCGGCTCCCTTGTGGCTCACGGCCTTGCCCATTACCTCCTCCCTATCCATGGTGACGGAGTCATTGAACGCACTTACGTGACGGAAATACAGCGGCACGGCAGTCGCGTAGTCGTCTCTGGGCTGTGAGTTTCCGCCAAAGGTAAACATTTGTTCCGTTTGGCCGACGCCTGAGCTGTGGCTGTTGTTGGGTGGTCGGTAATAATGGGCGGTGCCATTGCGCCAAGTGCTGAGAGCCGCGCTATCGTATTTATCACCAAAGGCCTCGAGTCCGGTAGGAAATACCGAACTTCCGTTGGTGACAAGTTCCAGCCCTTGGTCGAGAACGGCCCAGAGCGAGAGACCACCTCCCATGGTGTCCATCGTCTGGTTGCAGTATAGAGGGTAGCTGTACTCAATCGAGAAAGCGATGCCCTGGTCCTTCACGTCTAGTTGGTCGGTACCCGCGGAAGAGAAATCGTTGATGACACCGTTTCCATAATCGTATACACCACCGTTGTTGGTGTAATGCAGGCTTTGCATCCATGTGACGGTACCTTCACGCTTCTGTGACTTGACGTAGGAACTGACCGAGAACTCGCGGGACACTCCCAAACTGTATTCCAGCGTTTCGTTGCTACCGGTGGCGTTTTGCGTGATGCTCTGGGAGAATTTAATGGCCGGCGGGGCTTGTGAGACATTGTCAATAGTTCCCCTGGTGACGGAACTCTCGTCCTCGTCGAGCCAGACGAAAATTTTGCCGGAAACATACCAAGAGCTCCCGGTGGTGTTGGACAGGGTCGCCTCGGATGCTCCGTTGTCATCGAGGCCGACGATGTTGATGCTGAAGGTATGCTCCCTCCCATCGCACAGCAGCGGTAGCCATGGGGTCATGTCGATTTCGTGCTCGCGCAGATCAAAGGCGTCGATGCCTACGATGGGCCGATGTAGCTGGGGCACGACGCCTCCCGTGTAGATGACGGGAAACGGCCAGACAACCCCCCTACCATCATCCGGTCAGCAAATTGCCGAACTCCATGTCCGGGCAGCAAGTTTTGGGAGCATCCTCGCGCCAGAACGCCAGAAACGAAGCATGGCGGGAGAACAGCGGGAGGGGCTCGGGCCGAAGTACGAAACCAAGAGCAATGGATGTTGCTTACACCAGTCGGCTGTCCAACCTGACTTGGACCTCTCGCCAGGGCGAGTAGCCGGGCAAGGGGCCGGCGGTTGCATTGAAAGTCAGGGTTGCACTCTGGGGCACATTGCTCCACCAGAATTCCTCGTCGCCCTGGCCCTTGACGTCGACGGAGAAGACGGCGCGGTTGGCATTCCGTGGGAAGCCGACCGTGTTTGTCGCGCTCTGCTCAGGCACGGTGAACTGACTAGGTTTCCCCGCGGATCCCAGGCGTTGCGTCATAGGGATAATGAGGTCCGCAGGGGGGTGGCTGTCCGCATCGCTCTTGAAGAAGGTGGCCGTGAGAGTAGTGTTGAGGATGCCTGTATAATTCCCGTTGACGATGTTTTCCAGGTCAAAGATCAAGGTTTGAGGCTTCTTCCATAACGACACGAACGGGGTCATGTCTTTCAGCCACACCCAGCGAATGCCAGAGGCGGTAGGCTCTGCCGTGGACGTCCGCCAGACCTCGGTGTCTCCGAGGTACATGACACCGGTGCGGTCATACTGCCGCCCCTTCACAAGCGTGGTGAAGTTAATGACGACGCGATCGAAATCACACTCAGGTGGGGTGTAATTGCCTGTTTACTGTGAGCCGGCAATCCAGCTGCGACCCGAGGCGGCCCGGGACACGTACCGACAAAGGGAGCGCCATAGCTGTTGGCGAACGAATGGACCATCAGCACCTGGGAACACGAGGGCGTGGAAGCCACCTCAACCGTCTCGTTCCCGTAGGGCTGGCTGGCTCCCCGAAGCGTCAACCCGGCTTCGGTCAGGACGGGCTCCGCGACCTGGAAGCATTCGAGCGGGGGAGCCGTGGCGACAGGGCCCGCGGGGACCGGCGAGGCTGTGGGATCACCGTCGAGCTCCTTGTGGAAGCGGAAGAGAGGCGGTAGTATGTTGTCCGTCTTCTTGATGATGCTTTGGCGAGGGTCACGCGCGTCGAAAAGATGGCTCCAGCCGACGGGCAGCACCGAGAGGGCGACGAACCAACGAACGGCTCCCATGGTGGACGTGAGGCAATACTAATGGGCAATAATGGACAGCGCGGCCTGGGATGGGATAGACGTTGCGTGAAAAGGCGTTTCGGCCATCGGGTCAAGGCCGGGCGGGACGGCGGCTGGGTTCTGGTTATACCCATTGGCGTAGCAACGCGGCAAAGCAACCACCTCTAGGCGGTGCCCTGAGTAGCGTACATGCGTAACCTGCATGGCCAGGCCCCCCCGGGTACAGCTTATCTGGGGAGCTATTTACGCAATAGGCCATTGGGACGATGCATGGCGACCCCGGCTCGGGATGGAAGATAACGAGGCCCTCCCCTCGCTCCCTGGCCTGGAGGATGGCCAGGAACAGAAGCTGCCTAGGAGCCAAGTGGGGAGGGCGTGCAGGGCGGTTCACGGGAGACGCCCGACGCGCCCCGGCAGCTCTGGCTAGGCGGTCGGTACACCAAGTATACAGCCCGCAGCTGCCGGGTGACGTAGTAATCGGGATACGATGGATGCATTCTCCTTCGCGGGGCTGCGTCATGAGCTGCGTCGTGGTTGCGGACCAACGCCGTCCCGTACACTCCATGACCCTTCACACTACACCAGCATCCCACTTGCAGGGATTCCCCTCGCCTTGCCGGGTTGGACGGAAGAGGGGCCGCTCCCGCATGGGCGGGTGGTTACTTGAGTGCATTTCTTGAGGTCAGTAATATCATGGCGCCCGGCACGTGTGCCAATCTCCCATCGCGTGGGCTGGCAGACGCACTTCTTGCCAGGCAATGGCAATCCCCGCTGCCCTTGCCGCAATGCTGAATACGGCAGCCACTACCAATGGCCTCGGTACAGAGCCTGGCAACAACCCAACCCGGGCACGGCCTGCGCAATTTAGGCCTAAGCCGCGCCCCGGAGAGCCCTGGATGGCCATAGTCAACACCATCCAGGGCCGGGTGGTTCACGCAGAACGTTCATACATGTCAACCCCGTGAAGCCTAGGTGTTCCGCGTCCCATTAGTGGCGGGAATCGCTCCACGACGCTGTCCGCCACCATGTCGTCTCATTACCTGCCCCAGCACCCGCTTTTTCTGTGTGCCCGTCCATTCCTTTCTCTCCCTCTGTAGATGGAACTGGGCTATATACCCATGGATCCATCCCTCGGCCCGGGCCACGTGGGGAACCATAGCGGCCACCTATTTCCACAGCCCACTTGCATCCATTCTTAGCCTGGATGAACACAGGCTGGAGCCTTTGGTTCAAGCTTCCGCCCAGCCCGCTCGCTGCGTTAGGGCGAGCTCCTAGTCCCGCCATTTTCACCATCCGCCTGCTCTCGCTATCCCGCCGTCGTAAGGAGACAAACGTCTACACGCCTCCAGCGGTGGTCCTATTGGCACACGCATCGACGTATCCTCTCACAACCTCCCCGTCAGCTGTACATCCGTAATCGGATTCCTGGGAGAGCACCGTCCCGACCCGCCGGCATTTCCCGCTGTCTTCACCTTCCGGCTGTCTGTGACCGCCAGCCATCCTTGCCGTTCCTATTGCAGATCCCTCGCATCACCACCCCAGCAGCCATACCCGGCCCGGCAGTCCCGGGTCTCGCCCACTATCTCCTAGCAGCGGCCATGGAAACCTTGTGGGGCGCCCTCGGCAGCGTGAGCCAGACGGCCCTGGTGGCCCTGATGCGTTACGGAGCCGGCGCCGTGACCCCGCCGCCGCAGCCGGACGAGGTGGTGCCGGTGCCGTCGCGGGACGCCGGCCGGACGATCAAGGTGCACGTGTACCGGGCGGCCGGCGCGGCGCGGCCGGCGCCGGTGCTGGTCAACTTCCACGGCAGCGGCTTCGTCCTCCCGCTGCACGGCAGCGACGACGGCTTCGCGCGGCGCGTCCGCGACCGGACGCCGTACGCCGTGCTCGACGTGCAGTACCGGCTGGCGCCCGAGCACCCGTTCCCGGCGGCGTGCGACGACGCCGAGGACGTGGTGCGCTGGGTGCTGGGCCGGCCGGCCGAGTTCGACGCCGCGCGCATCGCCGCCTGCGGCTTCAGCGCGGGCGGCAACCTGGCCCTGGGCGTGGCCGCCGCGCTGCCGCCGGGCACCGTCGGCCGCCTCGCCGCCTTCTACCCGCCGTGCGACCTGGCGGCGGACCCGGCCGCCAAGGCGGCGCCCGTCCCCGGCGGCCGGCCCATCCCCGCCTTCGCCGCCCGCCTCTTCGACGCCTGCTACACGCCGCCGCCGCAGGACCGCCGCGACCCGCGCGTCTCGCCCCTCTACGCACCGCCCGACCGCTTCCCCGACCGCGTGCTCGTCGTCACCTGCGCCCATGACACCCTCGCCCCCGAGGCCGAGGCCCTCGCCGAGAAGATCCGCGCCGTGCCCGGCAAGCACGTTGTCCTCCGGCGCATCGACGATGCCGACCACGCGTGGGACAAGAAGTGCCAGCCCGGGACCCCGCAGGAGGCGTCCCGCGACGAGGCTTACGACATGGTGGTGAAGATGCTGTGCGACTAGAAAGCGTATGTGTATTTTTTTTTTCCGGTTTAGATATATTGATGGTGAGACACCACTGGGAGGCTCGCGTGGCGCGGGCCGTTTGTCCCCTAGAGTGTCGGCGCGAGTCCATTGATGAGAGGTGCTACTATATACGTACGCTCGGCAGCATGGGGGGGGGGGGGGGTATTCGGGCCGTGCGAGACGAGAACCGGCATTGTTTTCTGTACCATAGATCCGTCGGCGTAGTACCTGGCCGTGCTCAGCCATGGGGAAATCAAGCACCCTGACGCAGGAGCGAGGCGTCTTCTGATCTTCGTGGGGAGTTGGCCACACTGGGCCGCAGTCTACTCTGGGTGCGCCCTCCCTTCTCCCACATCCTGGACGGGTACCATTTCCCTTCCTTTTTGCTCGCTACCCCCATCGCGCCACATCCACCGGCAGCCGATGCTCTGAGAGCGGGGGGGAGGTTCCCCGACGGAGGACACCCAAGATTGCAGGGGGGGGGGAGGAGGGCAGGATGTCTCGGCATTCGCCTCCATAGAGCCTTTCGTCCTTTTCTTCTTCCCTCGCCCCTTTAGTTGACGCGCTCCGAGGCGGAGGCGCCCTCGGTCATGCGGCGGAACTCGCTCTTGATGTCCTCGAGGAACTCGCGGGGCTGGTCGCGGACCATGGCGGCGCCGACCGAGGGGTCGAAGGCGAAGTACTTGCTGCCGCGGGCGAAGCCGGCAAGGCGGTCCAGCGCCCACTCGCCGATGCCCAACCACAGGCCGGCCACCTGGCGGCCGATGGCGTTGTCGCCCAGCACCTTGGCCTGGAACGTCTGGCCCGTCGACCGCCGCAGCCCCGCCAGAATCGTCGACGCCAGCACCGCCAGCAGCGCCGTGTCGGGGAGGAGACCAAGGACCATCGTGTCGGTGTTCTTTCTTGTCTGTCAAAAGGGGGCGGCCGTGTTCGAAGGCAGGCAGTGATGGTGTGTATATCGTCGTGGTCGGGGTGTTGGTGAGTGGTTGGTAGGTGATGTGGGAAGGAGGAAGCGGGAGAGCGAGGTCGGCGTCGAGATAAAGTCTAGGGATCCGCGCAGGGGGGGGACGGCGGGCAGGTCGAGCTTGATGTCGGTATGGGCGCTTAGGAGGGAAACCTTGACAGAGCCCGGCCCACTGTTACTGGAATCCAACGTTGATTGCTCGTTCTCTCACACGCACACCCTTCCTCGGGGTCCGAGAGGGATGCAGCAGAAATTAAATGCCATAGGGGGCCAGTAGCTTGACCCCTCCCCTCTCGTATCCCCTGAAACGGCCCCGGCCTCTTCTCACCGTATCAATACACAATCGAGCGTCGGCTTGTCGATAATCCCGCTTGGCCGTTCACAGGCGGGGGGCGGGGGCGGTCACCGGCTACATCGGCTTCTAGGGAGCCCGCGGGCGCGCGCGCACACCCAGACACACACAAAGGGGTGGGCGAGAGGCTGAACCGAACACGCGTCCGGGAGGCTTGGGGATATGCAGCGTGCCCCGCCGCACAACTCTGGGGCGGTTTAGCTCTCTCGGGGGCGGTGCTGCGTGGGGCTCCGAGAAAGAGTGGGAAAAAAAAAACAGAAGGATCCGTAGGTTGGGCAGAGGTGCCGAGAAAGAACCTGTTGCATTGCCCATGCGTCTGCATTACCCGTGTTCGTGTGCTATGGGATGCTGGCCCTGCCCCGGCTGCAAGTGGTCCCTGACAGACAGCATAGCGGACGGGACCGTTGGCTTGGGATGTGGGCCCCCCCCCCCCCTCACCCTCCTGATGGATGGTAAAGGAGAGCCCACGTTTGGCTGGCTAATAGCCGCCGTGAGGAGCGCTTCTGTAAGCAGGCAACTCTGGGGAGAATGGCCCTCGACCTCTTGTCCCTTTGCGCGATGCCTTGCCTCGAAAGAAATCGCTACTGGCAAACACTGGCAGGGCTGCCAAGCAGGGCAGATGCCTACACCCCGTAACCGGGGGTTGGTGGCTACCCCTTAAGCACGGGTAGACTTAGGTAAGCCCGCGTGTATTCGAGTCCCTCGCATCCAAAGAAGCGCACAGGGTCCGTCTATATATGCGTAGTGCGTTACTTTCCCCTCGGCCCCGGGCTGGCCGCTGGCACAGGAGGGAATTCCTGAAAGTCCGTCGGCTTTCCCAGCTCCAGGTCCCGGTCGAGCTCCGAAGCCCCTATCGACCCGGACGTGCTCCAGTCGCGGGGCCGCGTCCGGGCGGGCGGGAGCCGCACCAGCCCCACGACGCTGGCGCTGTCCCCGTCGTGGGCACGGTCCTCGCCGTCGTCGGTGTCCAAGAAGGGGTCGCCGAGGCTGCTGCGTGGCCGCTCCGTCCGCCGCGATGTCGTGCCGCCGGGGGGCGAGGCAGCCGGATCCGGGTTGGACGGCGGCTTGTTGCGCGACGACCGCGTCACCCTCCAGGCCGTGCGCAGCAGTGGCCGCAGCGCCGTGCAGGCTACCACCATGATGGATACGCAGAACTCCGTGGTGGCCCATACATCTGCACCGTCGGGTCGTTGCATCAGTCCATCGAGCCTCGAATGCCGAGAGCCGTACGTCACCGCCCCGGGGACACGACTTACAGAGCGAAATATCGTTGCCGAGGTTCACCATGGTCGCGAATCGGCCGGAGCTCACGAAGAGCGTCACAACTCCCAAGGTGAGCAAAACCGTCAGGCCGGCCAGTTCCCGTTTACTGCGGCTCCGCAGGCCCGCCAGGAGCGGCAGCGGCATGAGGAAAACTGCATGGCGGGGTGTCGCTTGTGTTAGCTTTCGCACCGAGCGCGAACGCAGCAGAGAAGCACTCACGCATGCATTCGCAGGAAATGCACATCGACCAGTTGATGCGCATGAGCTGAACCGAGTTGAAGGCCGAGCACGCGTCTGGCCCGTCGTCCCTGACACCCCGGTCCTCGGTCAGTCGACACATGGGCCCGCGGGAACGAAGCGCCCGCCGCGCGCGGGGGGGGACTTGCCAGTTCATCGCCACATCCGTCCCGCACCAGAAGGTGTCGGCGATGACGGTGGCGAAGAAGGCCGAGCCCGTAAAGGCGGCCACGAAATAGAGGGCCCGTCGCAGCCACACGAGATGAAGGGGGATGATGTGGTAGTAAATGGCCACCATGGAAAGCTTCGGGAGGTAAAGGCCGGCGTCGAAAAAGTAATTGGTGGCGAAATGGACCTATTCGCGCCCGGCGTCAGCCACATCAGTGCCCCAAACCTCTCCCATTCCCAAAGCCGCGCAGAGCGACCACTACCACAGTATTCCCACCTGCTAACCTTACCGATGAAGGTATCCTCTGATGCTTGGATCTTCATGTAGCCAGCGTGGTACGTAATGGTGTCGCAGATGACCAGCCCCAAGGCGAACACGCAGGCAAGGAGCAGGAGACCGTCGGACACATACAGGTGCCGCTGCTTCATGCGGAAGCGCACCGCGATTCGCAGGCCGACCAGGACGAAAGCGAGGGAGAGTACGATCCATTCGCATGCCTGGAATCCCCGTTAGCTTGGACTGCGCCACTGCGCGGCGGCCTCAACCCGGCCGTTTGTTTTTGCTGCCCGGTGTACATGTGTACCATAACTTGTTCGGGCTGCACCATGGCGATTCGTGTCTGGGCCTGGGGCCCTTCATCTGCTTCGTCTGTCGGCACGCGAGAGGAAAGGCCAGGGCGTAGCGACGCAGGAGCCGCTTGGCGGATGCCAGGGCGGAAGACGTTGGTAGACCAACGATGATGTGTTTTGTCAGCTTCAGCCTGGCCACGACGGCGACCAGAGGAGATAAAGTAGTAGCAGGCCGCACGGCGCAAGATAAGATCATTCCGGGTAGTGCGATCCGATCAAAGTTTGGGGATGTAGGGCATCAAATCGGATGACTCGAGAGTTCGTGGGGACGGCGGAACGAGAAGGCCCTCCGAGATGTCCCATCTTCCCTTCTCCAAGACCGCGTGGGCGGAAGGCAAGGAGTAAAAAGTACCATGTAGGTACTGCTGTACCCCCTCCATCTGCAAGAAGATGGGATGGGTGGACGTAGTTGTGTTCATTCATGGCAGGTCGCGTCATCCTGACAACTTAGCACACGCTCCCACGGTGGTCCGGTGCTCTCACTCTGCCACCTTTGGGTAAAAGAACGCCTCACTACATCAAAATTCTGGGCACTAATAGTGACTCGTTTATTCTGTCCCCCTCCTGCCACAGACTAGTTACGTAGACAATACATATGGGCGACCTCGGACAAGGGGAGGGAGCTTCGGCACTCCCACGAGGCGATACTTGGGCCTTGGCAGCAACGCTGGTGGCCAGGACAGGCCGGGTAGTCGGGAATAGGACACTGGCGGGCGGCTGGCCAGCCCGTAGTCCCAGCATCGTTGTGCCTCCAAAGAACTAGGGACCTGTCTAGCGCTGGGGAAGGACGTAGGCGTAGGGGAGTTTGAAGCTACCGACATATCGCGTCCAGCTAAAGGCCACTCGGCCAAGATCCCGAGGTTAGCCATTGTGATGTGGTACATCTGGATGGATGGATGGATGGCTGTGTCTGTGCCAGCCCAGCCAGGCGAAGAGCATGTAAATATTCGGCTATGTGCTCTATTAGCACCAGAGCCGCACTGGAAGATGTCCCGGCTGATTCCCCTATTTTGTCACCCCTCGGCTGGTCTGCACAGTACTAATAGATATTGGGGAACGACGGGAAGGTTTCTCTAACGGAGAGAACCCCGCGCCCGTGCAGGCAGACAGGGAACACGACCGACCGCCATATAGTTTTCCAACCCGTCCGCGTTAGCTCTTGATAGGACCAGCCTCCCGACGGACACAACGTCAGCCCAGCCTGCCAAAGCCTCGGTTTCATGGTGTTCCCCATTGAGATCGAGCTACGCGCATCTCGATGCGTTCTCTTCTGACACAACTGAGCCTACGTCTGGACTCTGGTCCTTGCCGCCCAGCCGGTTGGCCGCAATGTCTCGGACGCTGCTCCCGGGCAGAGAAGGGTCCTGAATCGAATCGTCCGGGCCCGCGAGTTTCTTCTTGAGAAGAGAAACACGAACTAGAGGGGGAAACAAATACCAATCCTGATCTTTGACGTAATTACACCTCGCGGAAACCCGCTACCTTGCCCGCGGCACAATAGTCCCAGTCACCTTTATCGTCGGCCAACTGTTTTTTTCCCCTTTCGGCAATCTCTCTCTGAGTGGAGAGGGCAGATCACCCAACAGGCGGCCACTTGCTGCTTTACTAACTCTGCACCCCTTTTCGTCACCAATCCAATCAAAACACCGGAGAACGTTTCATGGCGGCCAATTATGGACCGCACCTTTTCTTCCCTTTTGGGTAATCTGCACAAGTAGAAACATCGTGCCGCTTCTGACAGATACGGGGGTATTTTCTCGGTGAGTAGTCGCAACTAGGGCAATTTAAAGGCTTGTAAAGGCATCTGGATGCACTTATGTACAGTATAAAGGGTACATGACATACGTCAGTAAACACGTCGCAGAGTCACGATGAAACATCAAGGAATAGAACAGTTGAAGAGCTTTTATGGCGACACCAACATCATCGGTAAATATAAGTGATAAGCAAAAGAGTGAGGAAGAAAACATTTTAACATATACAAGAAACTATAAGCTGATACTAGACACTATAACTATACAGCTCGCCAATCTTGTAAGGTGCTAAGGGACGATTGTGTGTCTGGATGCTCGAGTCCAAATATTTTAATGCGTAATTGCGAACACTCATTCATCAAACCAAGAGCCTCAGTAGCAAGGCCTTGAGACATCCAGATGTGGGCGAGGTTGTTCATGCTGGTCAGCGTGTTGGGATGGTCTGGCCCTAGTACCGTCTTTCTCGTCTCCATCACCTGCACTCCTAGCGACTCGGCCTCCTTTAATCGGCCTTGCTTTTGGTACGTCGACGCCAGGTTGCTCATGCTGATCAGCGTGTCGGGATGGTCCGGTCCTAACACCGTCTTTCTTATCTCCATTACCCGCACGTTTAGCGACTCGGCCTCCGTCCATCGGCCTTGGTGATGGTATATAGACGCCAGGTTGTCCATGCTGGTCAGCGTGTCGGGATGGTCCGGTCCTAACACCGTCTTTCTCGTCTCCATCACCTGCACTCCTAGCGACTCGGCCTCCTTTAATCGGCCTTGCTTTTGGTACGTCGACGCCAGGTTGCTCATGCTGATTAGCGTGTCGGGATGGTCCGGTCCTAACACCGTCTTTCTTATCTCTATTACCCGCACGTTTAGCGACTCGGCCTCCGTCCATCGGCCTTGATGATAGTACGTCGACGCCAGGTTGTCCATGCTGGTCAGCGTGTCGGGATGGTCCGGTCCTAACACCGTCTTTCTCGTCTCCATTACCCGCACGTTTAGCGACTCGGCCTCCTTCCATCGGCCTTGGTCATGGTACGTTAACGCCAGGTTATTCATGCTGGCCAGTCTTGAGGGATGATCTGCCTTCAAGACTTCCGTAGGGATCTTTTGAACTCGCAACAGGAACATTTCCGCCTGCTTCTGTTTGCCTTCCAAAGAGAAAAGCCCGGCGACGTTGTGGATAAGATACGCTTCTGCCTTCTGGTTCTCCTCGGACTTTCGGCCGACCAGCTCGAGGACCTTCTGCGCGTGCGGAAGGTAGGCGCGGCATTGCCCTTGGTTTTCGAATTCCCCGCCGTATGGGTAGCAGTGCGATACCGTGCAAAGGGCCTGGCCAGCAAACCGGTCCATCGTGCCCTTGTCCACGAGCCATTTCCGAGTAATTAGTTGAACTAAGCGGTGCATGTCGACACCTCGGCTCTTCTCCTCCGTCACGAGCGAGAAGGCTTTCAGGACGCCTAGAGCTTTTATAAGAGGCCCGGCTCCTTGCTGCCCTATATCTGGCTGCCGCGAAGCGAAGTCCGACAGAAAGACCTGGGGGATGGCCTGCCGGTCGAATAGACTCATCAAGGAGAGCAGCTCGCCTGCGAATGGGGTCTGCCGTTGGATCTGCTCGAATGAAAGAACCCACGTCGCCGCGACAGCCTGCGGCATATCCGAGTCGCGCCCAACCGGCTCGAACTCCTCACTGAGCCGCTCGATAAGGCTCTGGTCGCCTTCGGCTAGAAGTTGCAGATAGCTGTCGACATCTATGCTCTCTTGCTCCATGAAAGCGGCCGCCTGAACAAGCGCCAGTGGGAGGTGCTCCAGCCGAGAAGACAAGGCCGCTAGCTTGTCTGGTGTCGCCTCACCGTCGCTTAGGCATGGACGAAGGAGCTGCTCGGATTCGCTGTCGTCCATCGCCTTGATCTCGACCGGCGGCTTGCCCTTTGTAAACTTCACGCCTGCTTGCTTGTTCCGGGTCGTAATGAGGATCGATCCGTGAGCACATTCCGGTATGTAGCGCCCTAGTAGCTGGTCCTGGCCGGTATCGGTCTTATCATACTGCGGTCGCGGGAAGAAGATATCGGCATCGTCGGCATTGTCGATGACCATAAGCCACCCGCCGTACTCCTTCCTCTCGAGCCACTTCTTCACAAGGGATAGCACATCGATCTTAGGGTCGTCGTAGCCGGGGATCTGGCATTCTCTCGCAATCGACTCGAACGATTCGCGGAATCGTGCTGCAGTGCCGCCGTGGACCCAGAAGATGGATAGATCCGGATGCTCCTCCCGGAACCAGTACGCATACTCGAGCACGATCTGCGTTTTCCTGGTACCGATTAGTAAGAAGCGACGTGCACCCCGTTCGAAGGCCAACCCACCCAATGCCGCCAAGGCCGAACAACGCCATGCGTGCTTGCGAGTTGGGCTGGCGAGGCTGCCGCTGTAGGGCTTCCAAAGTAGCAGCCCGCCCAACAAAGTTGTCGTTCTTCGTGTATGGCACCACAACTACCGACGGGTCAGAACCGCTAGATTGGAAATGGCACGCGTCCTTCACTTACACCATGGTCCAGCAGGCTCGGCCGGTTGTGTAACTAAGTCTTTTAGTACCTACAATTCCATCCCAGCCGACGCGAAGCCTCCGGCGGAACATCACGCACCTAGGAGCGAAGGAACCCAGAAGTCTAGAAACGCCTTCGCGCAGGCCGCCGCTGTCGCCGCCGCATACAGCTGCCAAACCTTGCTCTTGTGGCTGTCGGCGTAGTCGCAGGCGGCCTTGATCACCACGCACGGGAAGTTGTCCCACACCCCGGCGCTCTCCATCTCGAAGCCGATGACGCCGGCCTTCCGGGCGATCCTGTCGCGGTGCTCGCCCGACTTGAGCACCGTGTCGCCGGACGCCATCAGGCCAAAGTGCACGGCGGGCTGGGGGTTGGCCCGCTTGAGGCGGCCTCGCTGTACCAGCACGCCGTTGCAGCGGCAATCGGCGCACGACTTTCTATCGTCGATGTGTCGATACGTTGGATCGAACAAGACATCTTGTGAAAGCCCAGGATACGCAGCGTGAAGTTCCGGCTCCTTCTGGATATCGCTCAGGTAGTCGGCTATTTTCCTCTGGAGTAGGTTCCGATCCCGATGTCCGCTAAGCTTAGCTAGCAGACTACGGATTTCCGTGTTGGGGCGTCCCAGGGAGTCGAGGAGAGTGTCTTTGCGTTCGAATCGATCGGGGTACTGCCGTCCCAGGTCGTACTGAACGACGCCGCTGCTGATGATCACGTCCCCCAGGACCCTCTCGTCGCCTTCCGGGCTCGACGGAACGACTCCGCAGATGCCCACCACCAGGGCCAGCCTAATGTTGGGGAAACTGTTCCGACAGTTGGCGGCGACGACAGCCGCGCTCGCCTTTCCCATGCCGGGCATGTGCGCGAGGACGACGTTGTGCCGGCCGATGACGCCGGTGGAGTAGGCGTTGGGGTCGCCGGGAGCCTTGTCGTACGGCGGGCCGTCCTCGTCCCAGCGGTGGTCGAAGAGGGCATCGACGGCATTGGCCTCGAGGGTGAGGGCGCAGATGACGGCGACGCCAAACTGCTTTCGTGAGGCAGGCCGTTGTGGCTGGCGTTGGGCCGTCGGGCGGTTAAAGGAAGCCGAGGAATCGGACGCCATGGCGAGTGGTTCGTGATGGGTTTAGTTTACGATCCGTTGAAACAGACCCGGAACGCTCTCGAAGATCGAAAGCCACCGCCGTGGTAATGCTTTTGCAGTACGCCGAGAGATGCTTGTGGCGGCGGCTATGCTGGGCTTGGCCGCAGGCCCCCCGCGCGTCACGAGAGGCCCTATTCGCAGGCGGCTAAATATAATGGAAATATGGATCTCCCCACCCCGACTGTTCTCTGCCCCCGTTTTCTCGTGACCTGGGGATTCCGACCTCTGCTCTGGAGACCATTCCAGCGTGACACGAACCGTGAAAGAGCAGTGCGAAAGAACCAGGCGGGAAGCCGTTATAAGAGGGTCCCCAAGCGATACGTCTCGGAGCGCCGGGCAGCCGGGCCATGCTTAGCAGAGCACTTGATGCCGGGTGCCCATGAAGATATCCACACCCTGGGCGGTTATGTCGCCGAGGCTGTAGGTCACGACATAATTGGGCCATTTTGCTGCTGGCGCGCGGGTAAGACACCGATTGTCAGGACGCAAATCTCATGAGCTTAAATCTTGGTCTGCTATGGAGGTGGAGCTCCAGGGGGGCTCCGGAGACTCCCGCCTACGTCGTACAAAGCCGAATTGAGGGACCCCCTGGTTAGTTAGCTAGCGTGTATCCCTCCACCACTTAGCCTGCTTACCGTCCAACTCAAATACTCGCGGTAACACCCTCACTTCGACTCCGCAGGAGCACATGGCCCGCCGATCAGGTGCGCGGAACATTGTGTTTGTACGTCCAAGACATCTACATCGACCGGAATCTACTTCGGTGGTGATTGGCCTCCCTCTCCGGCGACAAGCATAGAGGCAAGCGCCCAGCTGAGAAGTGGCAATGACGACCGGCACAACGGGGGCCGGAAAAGACGCTCGCTTTTGTTCTATTGGTCTACGTAGGGCTCTGCGCCGGCGATGGCCCGTCTCAGGATATCCATAAAGTCGAAGACGTCGACGAAGTTGCAGTACAGGGGCACGGGGGCCACGCGGATGACGTCGGGCTTCCGCTTGTCGCAGACGACGCCGTGGGCCTCGAGGGCGCGGCCGATGGTGTCGAGCAGGCCGGGGCGCAGTAGAAGGCTCAGCTGGGCGCCGCGGTGGGCCGGGTCGGCCGGGGTGATGAGGCGGAAGGGGGCGGCGGCGCCGGCGGCGGCGGCGTCGGCGGCGATGGCGTCGAGCAGGTGCTGCGCGTAGGCGGTGAGGGCGAGGCTCTTGTCGCGCAGCTCGCGCATGCTCGTGCGCGCGAACACGGACAGCGCGCCCGCCAGGCTCGCGAGGTCGACGGCGCTCGGGTTCGACACCTGGAAGCCGCCGGCGCCGGGCGTCGGCCGGAAGCGGAGCGCCATGTCGAAGCGCACGCGCTTGTCCTCGCCGTACCACCCGGCCAGCCGGTGCCGGAACCGGAGCCCCTCCGGCCCCGCCTCCTCGACCTGCCCGTGCTTCGCGTGCACAAACGCCCCCGCGATGGCGCCCGGCCCCGCGTTCATGTACTTGTACGTGCACCACACGGCGAAGTCGACGTCCCAGTCGTGCAGCCGCAGCTCCACGTTGCCGGCCGCGTGAGCCAGGTCCCAGCCGACGACCGGGATGCCCCGCTGGCGCGCGTACCGCGTGATGCGCTCCATCTCGAACAGCTGCCCGCTGTAGTACTGGATGCCCGGCAGCAGCAGCAGCGCCGTCTCGTCGGCGTGCTCGTCGATGGCGCGCTTGATCTGCTCCCACGAGATGATGTAGTCCTGGTCCGGCTGGATCGGCACCATGGACCGCCGGGGGTCCAGCCCGTGCCACTGGATCTGCGTCTCGACGGCGTAGTAGTCGCTGGGGAAGGGCTTCCACTCGAGCAGGATCTTGTGCCGCCGCTCGCTCGGCCGGTAGAAGCTGGCCAGCATCAGGTGCAGGTTGACCGTGATGGTGTTCATGATGACAATCTCCTCGGGCGACGCTCCCACCAGGTCGCTCGAGTGCCGCGCACACTCGGCCGCCATGTCCTGCCACGCCACCAGCGGCGAGTTGTCGAGGTTCGTGAAGTGCCCGTTCACCCCGATGGACGCCCACGTCTCGAGCTGCGCGTCGATGTACTTGCGCACCGCTTTCGGCTGCGCCCCGAGCGAGTTACCCACAAAGTATGTCGACGTCACTTCGTCGTCATCGTCGTGGTGTGACGGCGCGTGGCCATTGGTCTCGCCATTGGCATGTCCATTGGTCTTGCCGTTGGCATGTCCATCGGTCTCGGCACCATTCGCGCCCTTGGTGTGGCCACGTCCTGCGCTCGGGTTAGCCCCTGGTTGCTTTGGGGGAAGACGGGGGCGCCGCACCAGGCAAGACTCCCGTGAGCGCCTTCTTCTTCAACGACCCCCTCGTCGGTAATATGAACTCGTCGCGCAGGTGCCTGACGGGGTCTTGGCTGTTCAGGGTCTCGGCGAACTCCCTCGTGTTGGCATTGGCCGGGAACTTGGGGTTCTGGCCGGCGCGTAACCTGTCAACGATCTGCTGGAACTCCATGGCGGCTGGGCGGGCTATGCTGGCGCGGGTGATGGATTGGTGACGAGAGGTCTCGGAACCCAAGACACGGCGGCCCCCGAAACCCTCTTTATAACCCGCGCGCGCGCGCGATTTCTACCTCGACTCCATCGTGACCCCGGCCGCCACGATGTCGGCGCGCGGTTCCGACGGCTGGCATCGATGGCTGGGCGACGAGCCGGAGGCGGCGGATCCGCCGCGGAAGCCGCCCGACCCACCCCCGGCTGGGTCGCGGGTGCGGCTCAACAATAAGCTCGGTGGAGACGGCACAGCCGCGATCCGTCTTCCGTCTTCCGCGCTTCCGCGCTTATCCGCCCGAGACACTGCGCTTCTCGGCTCGTTCCTCCTGAACAGCAACGGGCTAGCTGTACGTCGCCTCGAGCGAGATCCGTGCAGGTGACCCGGCCTATGCGTCGCCTCGGGCCAAATTCACGCAAGTGACCCGGGCGATGACACAAGAGCTGCATTGGCGAGTGGTCTCGGGTGGGCAGGCGGGGGCCCGGGGCCGGTCACCAAGGTTTGCTTCAAAAAGGGGAGCGGCTGCGGTCCCCTTTCTCCGGCTTGGGAGTTGACCCAGGCTCCCACCTTGAAGACACGAGTGTAAACCGTAAACCCTCGTTCGTCGTACGCTCTTCCTCCCTTTGGCCTTGACGCAAGTCGAGAGTCTCCCAAGCTCGACCGGCCTCTCCTTGCTTCCCGGGACCTTCGCCACCACCGTCATCCCATCTTTCCCAGCCAATCCCGTCTACTCGTCGCTCCAATGTCCCCCCACGCTGTGGCGCCGTCGGCGCACGAGACGGCGGCCGAGTCCAAAAGCTACCTGGCCAGCAAGTTCGCCGTGTCCTCGAATGGCTTCCTGCCTGCCGACGCGCCGCTGGCCACCCTGAAAGACCCCTACTACGCACCCTGGGAGGCCCTTGCCCAGTACCTGCCGCAGCTGATCCGGGACGGGACACTGAGGCGGAGGGTCTGCGCCCTGGAGGTGCTGTCAACGGACAGGCTGGAGACCGAAGCTGAGTGGCGACGAGCCTATGTGATTCTGGGTTTCCTTACCCACGGCTACGTCTGGGGAGGTTGCCAAGCTGCCGAGGTGCGTCTATCTTTTTTCCCGCCCCCCCCCCCCCCCCTTGGCCTGACAGCGCCCCCTTTCGGTCCACCCCCTGGCCGAGCCCACAAGACTAACGGCCGAGTTGCAGGTCCTCCCGGCCGCCATCGCGGTGCCGTTTGTGGACGTGGCGGAGCACCTCGAGGCCCCGCCGGTGCTGACGTACGCGGCGTCGAACCTCTGGAACTTCAGCTGCCGGGGCGGGGCCGACTTTACGGACATGGGGGCGCTGCGGTCGCAGGTGACGTTCACGGGGACCGAGTCGGAGTCGTGGTTCTTCATGATCTCGGTGGCGATGGAGGCGCAGGCGGCGGCGCTCATCGGGCCGGTGCTGCGGGCGGTGGAGGCGGGGGTGCGCGGGCGCGATTACGGGCGGCTGGCGGCGGCGTGCGACGAGCTCGCCGGCGGCATCGGGCGCGTCGGCGCCCTGCTCGACCGCATGTACGAGCGCTGCGACCCGGACGTCTTCTACCACCAGATCCGCCCCTTCCTCGCCGGCAGCAAGAACATGGAGGCCGCCGGCCTGCCGCGCGGCGTCTTCTACCAGGAGGAGGCCGGCGGCGACCCCGCCGCCGCCGCCGGCCGCGGCACCTGGCGCCAGCTCCGCGGCGGCAGCAACGGCCAGAGCTCCATGATCCAGTTCTTCGACATCGTGCTCGGCGTCGAGCACACGCACGAGGGCAACCACACGCCGCACGCCCGGGCCGGCCCGGCGAGCCCGCAGCCGCCGCAGACGATGAAGAAGCCGGCGGACGAGGACGCGCCCCGGAGCTTCCACGAAGAGGTGCGTGACTACATGCCGGGCCCCCACCGGCGCTTCCTGCAGCACGTCGGGCGCCAGGGCAACCTGCGCGAGCTGGCGCAGCAGCCGGCGACGACGGAGGCGCAGCGCGCCTTCGCCGCCGCCTTTACGGGGGCCACCGAGGCGCTGGGCCGCTTCCGCAACAAGCACATCCAGATCGTCACGCGCTACATTGTGCTGCCGGCCAAGCGCGCCGCCATGCAGTCCCGTTTGCCGTCGCCGTTGTCGTCGTCCTCCGCCGCCGGAACCGGCCGCCACAACCTGGCCACGTCGTCGGCGGCCGCCAGCGCGGGCACGGGTGCGCCCTCGCAAGACGAGCCCGAGCTCAAGGGCACCGGCGGCACCACTCTGATCCCCTTCCTGAAGCAGGCCCGCGACGAGACCTTCGAGGCCGGCGTGTTACGGCGGTCATAGCCCGTCAGCTCCTCGCGAGTGGTGGGGCCCGGACTAGCGGGTAGGAGAAGACCAGAGAGCCCCAGAGAGGGGGGGGAGGGGGAGAGGGACAAAGAAAGTGATGGAAAGTTAGATACCCCTGTCGTGGATGTAGCGATTTGCCCGTCCGCGTGCCAGTCAGCAAGCCCGCCTGCATGTACTTGTTTGTACTAGAACAAAAGAACAAAGATTTAAAGCGGCCCAGAGTTGCAACACCACAGGCTGTTGGGCGGCACTTTGTTCCGCCTTCGTGTCTGGGAAAGACTAGCTGGTCACGGGCACCGTTCAATTGATTCTGGAGGTTAGTACCGCCCCTCGAGCCGGGTTTGCCTGGTAGCCGGGCCTCCAGTCGGGTCTGCATTCTTCTATCCTTGTCCTCTCCATCTGGCGAGCCCCGTGGGGAGAGTGCTGCTTGAGACCCTGTTTAGCAAAAACCCGAGCCTCTCCGGTGGGCCCAGGCCAGCCAGCGACGGCATTATTGCAAGGCCATCTGCCCGACCTGTTGCGGGTGCGGGTGCGGGTGCGGGAGGGCAGCCGTGGGTTGTACAGGAAGCGGGGGACGGAGCGAGTGCGGGCGTCTGTATGAATAGCGAGAAACTGCGGATCGACTGGGCCGAGAAGGCAACCCTCCCCCTGTTTCCACCCGTTAAGCATCGATTGGGGCAAGCGAGAACCTTTTCCGAGATGCGTGAGGACTGACTTGGCAGATCCTCCAACCCCTGCTGTGGACAGCAACTAAGATGCTAACTAGTCGATGCCGCATGAGGTCAGCGGCTCGCCGTCCGATCAGACCGCACTACAACCTCGTGCCAACGGTACACCTGCCGAGGGCGACATACGTGACAGGGCGACGCCGAGCTCGTCTACGGCGACTCCTGCAACCGTCTCGCGTCTGAGCTCCGGAGCCCGGTCTTCGCCGCTCACGAAACGGTACGCGTGCAAACTCCCCTTAACCAGCCGAAACGCCTTTGGCCCGCATCCCGCATCGTCTATTCGGCGGGGAGCCGTGCATGGCGCTCCCGTACCAAGCCAAGAAACACGTCGCTATTTGCCCTGTCCAGGAGCCATCCATATCTCCTTGTGTTTGTGGGGCTATGCAGGTCCGACACCGAGTATACGCGCGAGGCGTGCGAGTGAATTGTGTCGAGCCAGGTCTACGTCAGGTACCCCCAGCCGCCCCCCCTGTCGGGTTCCGTCTGCGAGCGGCCTGGGCGGAAACTACCAACGTATGGCAGCTTCGTGGGTACCCGGGCGGCCGGCGTCGCATAGCCACGGAAGCGACGCGGAAGCCGGGCAAGGAGCGGGCGTCATGCAGTGCGGCAACTTCTTATATACGAGGCAGCTTGGCCAGCCGGGCCCAGAGACTCCGAAACCGCCCAACTCACACCCTCGCAGAGCAAGGTCCTGGTTCCGCACCTCCGAGCGTGCAGCCTCCCCGCTCCCCTCGACTTACGAGTCCCGCCCCCACGCAGTACGACGATTTGATCGAAGCTGGGAGAAGGTGAGGGTGACTTTCCGGCGCTGTTGCGGAAACGCGCCTCGATGACCCCAAAGTACGGCGCCAACCTCGCCAACGTGGCCATGCGCTGTAGGCACCGTCATCGTGAGGCCGCGGCTGGGCGTCGCGGCGCATGGCGAGGAGAAAAGACACGTTCTCGGGCTAGATGTAGACGAGGAGGATCTCGAGGTCATGACCGACGTTTCCCTGGGTGCCAGAGAAGGGGCGAGGGGCAAGGGCTTTGTTCGAGAGGCTAGGCGACTGTGGGCACGAATACGGGGCCATGCATTGACGGGTGACATGTAACGCATGCAGGCAAGATTGTTTGGGCGGTTAGGAGTGGCTCATATCTTGCAGCTCCTTTCCAGCCCCGGGGTATCGGATGTTTCGTGTCTGGCTTCCACGCATGGCCAAGGTTCCGCAAAGAGGCGTAGTCGTCGCCTGCACACCTTATCCGAAGTTCGGGGCGGAAGTAGAGTGGGGGCGCAAGGGCAAGCACGGAAGCTGACATTGAATCTCCGCAAAAGAAGTCCACCGACAAACGGAACCCAATAAGCAGAAAGCGGCGCCACACGGCACTGCAGTCTAAGCCGACGTCGTTATGGTGCGACCTGACTGTCCCTCCGAAACCGAGACCGATTGACGCTCTAGCCATTTCACAGGTCGCCAGGCATACGGCCGATACAAGATGTCGGATGACGCTTTCGAGTTGTACGATCTCCGTGTCGAAGTCGTGTGTCCGCCGGGGGAGCGGATCATGTGCGGGGCCCGGGAGGGGGATCATTTCACGCTGGAGGGCGAGATGATGTATCTTCCGCCCGGACAAGGCATTAGTATCTACAGTCTTGGTACGTCTGTGACGGAATCAGCACCGCCTCCGCCTCCACATGGAAGCCTCGGGAGCTTACCATCCACACGAATGCAGCGTCCGTTTTACCCCTACTCGCCGCAAAGCAGAGGATGACCCATCCGCACGACTGGATGAGCACGGATGCCCTGATAGCCTGCCCTGACCCCAATTGCAAGTCGCAGCTCAAGATTGTGAGAACCGGCATCCGCAAATTCAGTCACGCGGAGACCACCGTTGTGAGCTTGCAAGGCAACGCATGAAGATGGATGGAGGTACCGGGACGGCAAGATGAGCAACAAGTAGACGAGTGGACAGAGGTGCTCAAGGGAAGCGTATGAATGCCATATCAGAAGTAGTGTGCGAGGTCTATATGGCCGCTAGTTTCCAGCAGCGGAAAAAGGTTCAGGGCGCCGGTCCCCACGTCGCCTTCGAAAGTGCTGTTGAAAGTTGTAATATCCGGTGTTCTCGGGAACACGCCCGATAGTGAAAGAAATGCGGGATCCAGGTCTCCCGTCCTCCCCGGGGAGCCAATTTGAAGAGAGTCTCGGCCCATGAGACCCTCAGAACGTGTGAAAGACTCCCTATGCTGTATAGCCCCGGGACTCAGGCCATCTTCGCTGGGATCGCCTGCCAGCCTGCACATTGCGTCGGTTCCAAGACGGCCTTTCTCCAAGGGGGTCAGCCCGAAAAGCTGGCTGCTGCTTTCAGATCTTTGCAGTCGCTCAGCAAGTTCCCTTTTCTCGACGGCAGCGAGCGCTGTCGTCAGGAGGCTCTTGGCAATGAGGTTGTATTGCACGGCGTGCGCATCTGATTGGGCAAAGTGCTCCAGGGACACGATGGACTTTCGCATATATCTTTCGAGGATCCGGCCGAAGCTGCCGAGCAATCCCACTCCAAGGACGAGCGAGGATGAGAAGAGCCAAGACCTGTCTTTCTGTCAGCTGGGGCTTGCCGTGGGAGTAAAGCGCAAGCTTACACAATAAGGGGAAACTTTCCCGCCATCGCGCCTCGTTCGATCAGGTCAGCGATCAGGTCGACCATCATGCTGGCCGCGTCGATGCAAGCATCCGCCAGCCTCGATTTGCCCGAGAACATGCTGTTCTTGCTTCCCGGTACCGGGCCCTCGGATGTGCGCCTGCACACCTCATACATGAGGAACGGCCGAGACACGAGCATTACGGCGTAGTAGTATGTCGAAAGAACCTGGCATACCCCGACAATCTTTGCGTTCGCATGGCTCGAGTCGGCCGGGCTGCTCGCCACGGCGTCCTTGAGTGGTTGCAGCCATCGACCCGACCAGTCCCTGAGTTGGCGCGAGATGCCCTCTGTTAGTTGCAGTGAGATCTTTCGTCGTGAGTATATCTCTAGAACAACGGACTCGATGATGAGGAAAATCTGCACAGATGCGCTCAGGATATCAAACGACTCTTGACCGTTGATGGCGACCGTGTTGTACGGCACGGTACAGTCCACATCCGACGTCGCCGGCGGGCGCCCCATCGACGTGCTCAGGAACAAATCCACGACTCGCAAGCTCCGCCACAGACGGTCCCTCTGCTGGTGCACCTCGGGCCCGAAGCGGGAGTTGACCTCGGTACGGTGAACACCGATCGAGTACGCAGCCCGCACGGCGATGCCGAAGAACATGAAGGCGCCGTTGATCTGGCAGGCCCCAAGCATGAAGAGAGTGACGAGCACGAAGGCGCGCACCGTGTTGATGCTCAGCTCCCCACTCAGATGCGTGAAGGCCCGATCCCTTGCATAGTCGAAGTAGGCCTGAGCAAGGTCCTCGCGGTCCTTCTGGTAGCCAATGGCCAGGACCAGGTAGCTCACGCAGCTCGTCGCGGCATCGAGCCGGTCGCCGTGGGTAGCCCAGGCGGCGATATTGTCGGCCAACGTGGCGTCCTCGAAGAGATCGACGAGACCGGCCGTGGCCGCGAGGTAGGCGGAGACGGCACTCCCGATGGTGTCGAGGTGCACCTCGGGCGGGTGAAGGCCCGAGGCGCCGTGGCCGCTCGAGGGCGCATTCTCCAGGACCGAGTACTGGCTGCTTTCGGGGGCGAAGGCATGCTCGTCGACGCGGCTGGTGACCAGCTGCCGCACGCTCTGGAAGAAGGAGAGGGGGGCACAGTCGCCGATGAACACTAGTTTGCCCTGGGCGTCACACAGCAAACGGGCCTCCCGCGGCACCTCGGTGTCGTCCTCGGCGGCGCCGTCGCCCGCGAGGTGCGCGTGGGGGTGGTGGTCGGGGCCGGTCCCGGGGCCCTGCGAAGTGCCGCTCGGGGTGCCGGCGGCGCTGGGACGGGACCCCACCGTCGACGCCCGCTTCCGCAGCTCGCCCGACGTCGCACTGGCCGTCGCCGTCTGCGGAGGCGAGGCGAGCGGGGGGTGCTGCGACACGCGCCGCCGCTGGGGGGAATAGTGGCACAGCTCGGGCCGACGGCGGCGGGTGCAGTAGCCGCAGGGCACCTTGCCATCGCACTTGACCTTGCGGCCCTTGCAGCTGCCGGGGGGTTAGCGCACTGCGGGTTCGCCGAGGCAGATGGGTTTATACGTGGGGTTGCGAAGCGAGTCGACAGAGCGGCCGACGGGTGGGAAAGGAAAGGGGAGGGGAGGGGAGGGTTGGGCGAGCCGCGCACCTGTCACAGGCGTTTTGCACCCGCGCGCGGATGTGCGGGCGCTGGCTTCTCGGAGATGGTGGCATTTTGCTTGCTTGCTGCTGCTGCCGCTGCTGCTGCCGCTGCTGCTGCTGCTGCTGCCGCCGCCGCTGCTACGGTGGCTGCGGCTGTGGCTTCCTTCCGCCTTTGCAAGTGCTGGCCGCGGGGTGGATGGATGGGTCGATTGGCGGCCCGTAAGTGTGCACTACCGATCCGGCTTCCCCGTCGTTGTTTTCCTCTTCACGTTCTCGTGTGGAAAGCCCAGCCAGCCACCCGTTGTTGACACCGATTGGGCTGCTGCTGGCTGCTGCTGGCTGCTGCTGCGTAGGTAGTACGGGATGAAGAGCAGCTCAGCCCTGCGCGGATGTTCCAGCCCGCCCCCCTGGCCCGGCTCAAAGCTCCAGGTCCCATCTGGCCTGGGCAGTCCATCGTGACCGTGACCCGCAGCTTTCCGAGAGCCGACGCCTTGACGGGCTGACTCCTGCATAGACGCGGCGGCTGCCGCGCGAGTCTAAACCGTCGGGAGCCAGTGCTGGCCAATACCGTAGGTCAAATCTCCCCGATTTAGGTCTCGGCCGTAAAATCGTGACCAGCTGAATGCGCCCCCCCCTCTGATCGCCCGGTGCCACGCTCGGCTCCGCCCTCGAATGCCGATGTGGAATCTCGATATACCCCCTCCGCCGGATAACTGTCAGTGGCTTCGTAGTGAGCCAACCAGTGACCGTCGCACTCGCACGGGATGGTTAACCCGGGCAGCATTTGTGTTGGACGGGATATTATTGCTATCGCACAAAATTCCACATATGTACAGAAATCCATATACAGACCGCAGTGGGCTGCTCAAAATGCCGACTCGGTGTGAAGACCACTGTCTCGGAACAGCATCGGCCTCCAAATTATCCAAACTCTCAGCCTCCCCAAACACGATCCTCGTTGTCAGACCACTCGCCCAAGCCCACAACGATACAGTCGATCAGGGTTGCGCAGCCTCTCTTGAGTTTTGATTAGCACATTATCCACCCGATCAAGTCAAAGGCAGCACGTACCAAAAAGGCTGTCCTCGCCATGGTGGGAGGATTTAGTCCTGGACACCGGTGGGGGTGTTGCAGAGGATGCCCTGCTCCAGGATGGGGAGGACGCAGCAGCGGGCACGCTGGCCGATGGCAGAGCAGACGTCGCTGAAGTCGGTGGCGTTGCTGGGGGTGGAGGGAGGGTTGCCGCAGTCCAGGTCGGCGACACCCAGGACGTCAGTGGCACAGCACTGGGCGCTGCCGTACAGGCCGGTGCAGGGCTGGTAGGCCTGGCGCTCCACGAGGCCGGGGGCGGCGACGGCGACGGCCGAGAAGAGGGTGGCGGCAACAGCGAAGAACTGCATCTTGGAGGTGGTTTAGGTGGTTTGGAAGTGACCGGAACTGTTGAGCGAACGGAGGCTGTGGATGAGAGAGGACTGGAGTCTGGCGATCAAAAGACACAGTTCTGGGAGAAGATGACCTCGGATCTTTATACACATGTCGTCCAGGCCTGCCCCCCCACGGGTTAACCCCTGGCAGCTTAACTCCATATTGACGATGACGGCGATCATCCAGGGCTTCATGCTCTTCGTCCTACCCAACTGGTACCCCAGCAGAGCATACTGGCCGAACAGGCATGATGCGGACCTCTGCTGCCGCCCGGAATAGAAGCCAATGACGCAGATCGCACGATTCCTGGCCATTATGGACAACCCGTATCGGCCAAAGGAAAGGATGCCGGACAACGGCCCCGCCAGGTGAGATCACTGATCGGTCAGGGCGGGCGCCCCATACCAGACCCAGCTCACCCAGCGTCTCAAGGGAGTTGTCGACGGCCTAGGTATGCCCAATCGGATGCTCGAGGGCGTGTTGGGAACCCTGGAATCCAACAAGGATCAGGTTCAAGGAAGCTCGCCATGGCGGGCTGGGAATACCGGGGACATCATGGGAAATACCAAGACAGGGGCAGAGAGATGAGGTTCCAAGCAGCCAGCTGGCACCAGAACAGGAGACGGCGTGGTTACCGACGACATCGGGTGTCGAGCGTCGAATCAATGCCCCGGGTATAGACATGGGGCCATTGTTATAGCGGCTGGAGGTGAACCCCACAGGATGAAGGGATGGATGTGCCTCTGCAGGGGGGCCCGGACTCGAGCCAGCAATCCCACTGCTGGTTCGCCGCGGGAGGCAAATTGAGTCGCACGACTGCCTATTCGCCGGTTTGCCTTCGCACTTGGCACTTTGCCAGGGTTGCTGGGCCGTCAAGAGCGTGCGAAAACGCTGTGTGTTGACGGCACTTTCCTGCTGATGCGCGTCCCATCCTCACGGCTATTCGGATATCGTCTGTGGGAGACCTCTGGCCTCCAAGCATCTACATGGCCGGGATCTTGATTCGGCCGGCGCTATAGCCGATGAAACGTGTCCTACTATTCAACCGGAAGCCCGATGACGCACGTAGGCATATATCGTAACCAACTATAACCCTAGACGGCGCGTAGGGACGACCAACCGCGTCGGACGGCCGCCTGGTTGCAACATTCCGCAGAGGCATCGCAACATCGCAACTTGGCGCCCCGGAGTGTTCTCCTGGAAGTCGTCGACGCGAGCAGGCCCGTACCTCTCAACATGTCGGTGGGCAGTCGGACCCGACGTTGGGCCTCGGGCGGATTTTTGTTGGTCGCCAGCGTGCACGCGTCCTCGCCTGGCCCCCTCTGGCCGAGCATGCGAATTATGGCGGTGGATTCGCCCGAGGTGTTCTGGAATGCTGTCCAGGAACCGAAATCAGGATATTGTGACGATCGTCGATAGCTTTCCGATTGCAGAAAAGCCCCGAGACGATCGGCGGGCGGTTCCCCAGTCTTTCTGCGAGGCGCGGAAGGTGGCACCGGCATCGAGCCAGAGTCTATAATCCGACCGAGAACGGATTGCCCGGGGATAGGGGATGCCGGCATTTCCACTCGACCATGAGGATTGGGCGCAAGGCCGGGGCGAACGGAAGCCCGGTATGCATACAGGGCATAGCGTACGCAAACCCGACCGGCTCGCATTGTGTACTCGGGCGCCTTGCGTATGGGCCCCCGCCGCGCACAGCTCTCGCAGCGGAGCTTGGGGACGGTCGGGCGCGCCGTTTCGCGCACAGCCCGCGAACGGTGCCGGGGCGCCGGCGGCACCGCGATGGCTCAACCCCCCGCCGGCAGTTCCTGGGACCGCCATCGTGTACGTGGAGAACCCCCCACCGGGTCCGAGTTGGCTATCCTTCCGGTTCGTCTCCTTCGTAGGTCGCCGCTGCTGGCCGGGTGAGCATCCGCGCCGCAGCTACGAGGCTAGGGAAATTGGGGGCTCCAAATCGTGCTGGAAACCCTGGGCGGCCACAAGGCGAACATCCATTGCCCGCGGCTCTCGTCCACGGCGCGACCGGGAGCCCCCTAGCCCCTGCGGGCAGCTACCGGACTGCGTAACAAGTGCCGCGAGGCCGAGAGAAACCAGCCATGCAAAACTTCGCTTGCGCTCAACCCAGTGCTCTTGCCGCTGGAGTCCTAAGCGAGCGCACGGTATGCAGTCCCAGCCAGGCAATCAGGCCACCTGGGCTGCATGCCTATCCACTGCGGTTTGTGTTTTTCTTTTTTGCGCCCGAATACACAGCTATAACGCGCGCACTATGCACTTACAGATCGGTAGACGGCAGTCTCGCCACACATCGATGATGGTTTCGGCACCTAGCCGAGATAGTGCAGACGTCACAGCGTTGCATGGGCGCCAGCGGCCTGATTCATCCAATTCATGGGCGAATCGGCTGGGGCAGGGCTGGGCAGGGAGGACAGAGCCATGCCATCGCATCGTCGACCACCCCTTTATGCAACACCAGTTCAAGGAACCCGTACCGAATACCACGTGCGGCCCCTGCCTCTATCTACTTGACATTGTATTTTGTAGTATATCACCACTTTCTTGACTGCCCAGGACACTTCCGCCTTCATGCGCCCCCCCACCCCCAGCCGCTCTACCAGTGAGCTCTCGCAGCCTAGCTAGGGGGAAGCCCGGCGGGTTCGGCTTCGCGGTCGCCCTCCACATGGACAGGTCTCCCCCGAGCCGTCGGGGGTACACCGAAACTCCAACCGTGAAATAGACGATGGCGATGACCGGGTGGACAAAAAAAAAAGGGGGGGGGGGGGGGGGGGGCAAGCGCCGTCTTCCAGAGCGAGAGAGTCCAGTCCCCAAAGTCGCCTCTTCCTTGGTAAATCTCGTGCTCGCCCCAACCGCCCAGAGGACTCGACCAGACAGGTCGTACGAGTTGACGACCAGTAGTCGCGCTCGGCGTCTTCGGGGTGGGCAGCAAGCAAGTCGGGCCCCTCCAAAAACAGACAATGACCGCTGCAAGGCGAGCCAGGCAATCAGGTTCTGGTTGCCGTTGCGCTGGCCAGTCGCCGTTTGCCAGCGCGTCCAGGCAGACCCAGAGGGCCCCGACGACTTCGTCCCTTGTTGTCGCGATGATGACATACAACCGACGCGCTCGGGGCCAGGGCGAGCCAGGCCAAGCCCCCGCCCAATCAAGCAGCGATCGGCGCGGGATCATGAGCCGGCACGGACCAGAACCGATCGATCACGGCGACCGGGCGTCCACGGGCTTCAAAGCGACCAGGGGGGGTTCCCCTGCCCGTCACTGACGACATCCAGGAACCGACCGACCAGCAAGTAGACGGGGCGAGCCCTCGCGGGGGTCGCTGCGGAAGGGGGCTTCCAGACGTGCTTGCGGTGGCCGTGTCGATGCCGGGGCATGCACGGCATCGCCATGCACCCATCGCCCAGGCCGTTGTGCCAAGCTCCTTTCTCCGTTTTGGCTTTGTTTCCATCGCAGGCGGCCTTTTGGAGGCGCCACTTGCGGCTGTCTCGATGCAGCCCTCGGCCTCGTCATACGGCTCCCGCTTGGTGGCTTCGTGGCACATGGCACGATGCACTGTAACTCGCTTGCCAACCTGAGGCCGCTCCTACGTGCCTGGCTTCGTGAGCCCTATGCGCCCTGTACCGCCCCCGCCGGCCATGCATGGCCGTGCTGCCCGACGAGCCTGCCAAGTACCACCCGGCCCATTCTGAGCTGCCTATGGGCAATGCGTGGCGACCCGGGCAGTAGAGGTCCTCTCCGCCCGCCAGCCGATGTGCAGTCGTGCAGACCACGAGTTTCCCGCTCACCGGCCTCTCCTTTCGCCCACATGGCACCTGGACCCCGTCCGCTCACGTGGCCGCCACAACGGCCACGGGGGCTGCGAGAGGCGCCGGCGGCTTCACTTCTCCAGTTTTCGAGACTCCCCAGTCTCAGCCGCTGTGGCATCGAGTGGCGTATGACGTCATTGGCGGTATGCCGAGGGTGGACGAGTCTGGGTTAGGGCGGATCACGGCATGACCTTGCGGGGAGGGGATTTTTCGTTGCCCCATGGGCTCATGCAGACAGCAAAAGTATATGTCCGCGGTGGTGGTGTGTTGACCGCATGGGGACTTGGCGTGGATGAGGCAACGGGGGTCCCTTCACGAAGCTCGAGTGTAGGTATCGCGAGAAGAACGCTTTGCCGCTTCCAGGGCGCATCCGGTGTCTATGCCCGCTCCTCTGTCCGTGCCGGATCTCGGTACTGCCGGCCGGCGTGTGCTATTTGGCACTTCTTAGCTACACGGTGCCTGATGGTATACCTGCCAACACGACACACGCGGATCGATGTGCCAACTTTCGAGGCAATGTTCCGCATTTATCCTGGTTCTCTCCATCCTCATGATTGGGAGGCCTTGGTATTCAGCTTACATTAGGCACTCGGCCCCGTCGGTCACATGTTTTTACGCCCAATGCGAGCGTGTTACGGAGTTTTACGCCCTCGGCTGGCTTTCGGGGCGTTTTCTCACGATAGCTCCGGGAGGGCTGGCACGTGCTGCGCCGTGCGGCCTCACTGGATTTCTCCATTACAAGGTAGAATACACGGGGGCTCGTCTATACGTACACACCAGTCTTTTTGCCGCTCAATTTCTAGCCCACGAACAACAGCCGCCCCGCGGACGCAACCTAGCTCAGCCAGCCCTTGGGACCGCCCCAGGTACCCTTCACCATGCTGTTGTAGTAGACCCAGGGGAAAAAGTCCTTCTTGAGGTGGTAAAAGGCGCGGCGGGGGTCCTTCTGGTCGACGCCGAGCCAGTTGTTGAAGGTCTCCTTGGGGACGCCGCCGTACTTGAACTCGGCGAGCAGGACCTTGCCGTACTCGGTCAGGAGCGGGCAGGAGGTGTAGCCGTCGTAGGTGGCGTCGGGGTCCTGGCCGTCCAGGGCGCGCGTCAGGTTGCGCACCAGCACGGGGGCCTGGGCGGTGACGGCGGCGGCCGTCTTGGAGGTGGGCAGGCTCGAGGCGTCGCCGGCGGACCAGACGTTGGCGTACTTGGTGTGGCGCGTGGTGGCGTCGTCGACGGCGACGAAGCCGGCGGCGTCGGCCAGCGGGCTCTCCTTGACGAAGGCGTGCGGGCCCATCTTGGGCACCACGTGGAGCAGGTCGAAGGGCCTCTTGACCGGCGCCTGGCCGTCGGGTCGGGCGAAGACGGCCGTGTTGCCCTCGATGGCCACCAGGTCGTGCTGGAACAGGCCCTCGACGCCGCGCTCCTGCCGCATCCGCTCCAGCTCGGCGTTGTACTTGGCCACGCCGAACATGGACGGCGTGCCCGTGGCGAAGGAGATCTGGACGGCCGAGCCCGCCGGGTCCTGCGGGTTGTACAGGCCGGCGCGCTTCCAGTGGTCGAGGCCGAGCCACATGATCTTCTGCGGGGCGCCGGCGCACTTGATGGCGCCGGCGGGCTGCGTGAATATGGCGCGGCCCTTCTTGAGCTTCTCAATGGTGCCGAAGACCTTGCTGCACGTGTCGCTGCCGTAGACGGACGAGACGAGCGAGTCCGGGTTGGCCAGGGCCTCGGGCAGGCCCTTGACGCTGCCGGGGTTGATGGCAATGCCGGGGGCGACGATGAGCTGGTCGTAGGCGACGCGGTCGCCGTTGGCGAAGACGACGGTGTTGTCCTCGGGCCGGAAGGCGCCGACGCCCTCGTTGTAGAACTTGAGGCGCGGGTCGAGCAGCTCCTTGAGCGGCCGGCGCAGCTCCTCCATGGTCTTGAGGCCGCCGCCCACCAGGGTCCAGCCCGGCTGGTAGTGGTGCCACTGCGCCGGGTCGACGACGGCGACGTCGTCCTGCGCGAACCGGCCCGTCCGCAGCAGCTGGTGGCTGATGTTGATGCCGGCCGAGCCGCCGCCGATGACGACCACCCGGTGCTGGCGCGCCGCCGCCGCAACGGGCGACGCCGCCGCCGCAAAGTGCCGGAGACCCGAGACGCCCACGTGGCGGCTGGCCATGCTGACGGCCGAGGCGGTGCGGGCGTGGAGCATGGTGACGGGTGTGCAGGGAAAGGGGTATCAAGCAGCAAAAGGAACGAGAAGGGCGGCAGAGGAGAAGCTTGGGCGACGCGGGACCGTGGAGGCGGATTTTCCCTCCAGTTTTCTCTGGGGTGTCGTCGGTTCACTACCACGGGGGCCTGTCACCACCTCGATAATCGCCGACTACGGATGCACGTTTTCTGCTGGGCGAGGGACATCGCGGCGGCATCTCCCCAGCTCGACGTTTTAGTCGTAACGGCATGGTGCCGTATGGCGTGATCGGGCTCCACATGCCGCTTAGTCAGGAGGGCTTCCCGACTTCCGCTGTGCTGGCCTCCCGTCGACCGAGCATCCGTCCCATCCAGCTGTATACGTACACCTATCTGTCGATGAATCGTACCCGCTCGGATATGCCGGCGCCATGACCGCCGTTCGCAGCCGGGAAGCCCCACGGCGTCTGTAGGACCCCGCAGAAGGTGGCCACGCGTATCGAGAGACTGGAGGCTATGACTCTCAGCAGCATGTAGTACCAAACCTTGGGCGCATCTCTAGTGCCCGGGGCGCCGTCGCGTACGAGATGATGGCACTCTGAAAGTCAATCGGTGCCGTGCAAGTATCCACCAGTGCCTAATAAGCAGCCCGCTAGGTGCGCATGTGTCGGGCCCGGGACGAGCGGGTGGTCCCAACGGCCTGGTGCCCGGCTGGTCGGCGACTTGGTTAAGCAGCTCGGCGATGCACGAGACCGGACCTTCGGCGGTTCGTATAATAACGCTCGGCCGGCCCTTTTCTCCACGATTCTGCCCGAATGCCTCTTCCGGGGCCATACACGCGATTCAGGTCGGCGGTTCCGATAGTTCTCCGATTCATGTTTCCAATCCGGCCCTGCGCAGGAAAGCCGGCGGCGACACGCCTGCTTTCCCGGGTGCTCACGTCGGTGTCTTGTCGAGATGCGGGCCAACCGGGCAGTGCCCGCCTCTCTTGGCTCCAAGGCCGGGCCGTGGCAAGTTCGCACTTCCCGGGGCCGCGCCTCTCCCGGACTCCGAAAGGCATCCGGGCGGCGTCCGCCGGAGGACCGTCCAGCCGCCTCCCAGCCCGCTACCGCACCACGGCGAGCGAGAGCCACGGGCCCGAGCCCGCGGTCCACGCGCTCTTCGAGCCCGAGACGGAGTCGTGGCAATACGTGGTGGCGGACCCCGAGACCAAGACGGGCGTCATCATCGACCCGGTGCTGAACTACGAGCCCGGGACCGCCACCGTCGGCACGCACAGCGCCGACGCGGTCCTGCGGCTGGTGCGCGACGCGGGCTACACCGTCGCGCTGATCCTCGAGACGCACGCGCACGCGGACCACCTCACGGCCGCCGGCTACCTGCAGCGCCAGCTGGCGGCCCAGGGGGCGGGCGCGCCCGCCGTTGGCATCGGCCGGCGCATCCGCGACGTGCAGGCGCACGTGGGCGCCCGCTACGGCATCCCGGCCGCCGAGTACCGCGGCGCCTTCGACCGCCTGTTCGACGACGACGAGACCTTCGCCGTCGGCCGCCTGCAGGCGACGGTGCTGCCGCTGCCGGGCCACACGCCCGACCACGTGGGCTACCGCATCGGCGCCCGCGACGTCTTCACCGGCGACACCATCTTCGAGCCCAAGCGCGGCACCGCGCGCTGCGACTTCCCCGGCGGCGACCCCGCGCTGTTGTTCCGCTCCATCCGCCAGCGGCTGCTCGACGCCGGCCTGCCCGGCGACGCCCGGCTGTGGATGGGGCACGACTACGCCGCCTCGTCCGAGGCGCCCGTGGCCAGCCTCTCCGTCGCCGACCAGCGCCGACGGAACCGGCACGTCGGCGACCGCGTGGAGGAGCCCGAGTTCGTAGCGGCGCGTAGGGCGCGCGACAAGGTCCTGCCGTCGCCCCGGCTGCTGCACCAGAGCCTGCAAATGAACATCCGTGCCGGCCGGCTGCCGCCAACAGAGGGCGGCATGCGGATGCTGCGGATGCCTCTGAGCCTAGCCGACGGGGTCCAGCCGTGGTGAGCACAGTGGTGGCGTTGACGTCTTATGTTAGATGGGACGGACCCGACACTAAGTAGCGGCTTTTTCTATTCGTGGGAGACGAGGCTACGAGCAAAAACCGAGCACAGAGCGCCGCGACTATGCTTCATGAGTAGAATCGATGCTTTTCTAGCTGTTCTATGACTTCTCTCCACTGCGTCACACACCCTCGAATGGTAACCCCCAATCCAAGCCAGCTCTATAAACTTTTCTTTGTAGTCGCTGTCGGGCCCTTTCACCATTCATCCTGACTGCGAGGTCCGTAATCCAGACAGCTGTAGTGTCGGATATCTGGCCACCAATAGCGGATATCGCAAAACGTTCCAAACTTTGCGGACCTGCTTCGGGGAGGGCTAGCGCAGCCGTAAACAGATGCATATGCCTTCGGGTCGATTCGGTACCTCACCGACGAGCATCCACCAGGGCTAGTGATGTGACTTCCTCATATTCGACATCCCCCCACTCAGGCGAACGCTGTCACTTCGGGCCATTTGGCGGCCGCCTTCTTCTTGAATTCGTCAGTCTCCCTACTCCGGACATCTCTCAGATATTCCAAGATGCCTTGAGCATGCTCGAACTCGATGGTTGTCATGTTCAAAACGCCAATCAACTCTTTCTCGCAGGCCGTCTTGTCCTCTCCGAGAATCTGCTTGGTCTTGATCGAAGAGATCACGTGGGGTGCGCTCTCCTTGTGCTTGGCGGCAAAGTCCGAGTTGTACTTCTTCAGATCCGCTGACGGCTCGATGGCTGTGAAGTCCGCCTTGACGACCTCCTGCACCTGGGCCGGGAGCGAGTTGAGCTTGGCGTTCATTACGTGTCGGAAATGGACAGCCTGCTCATGCACTCGCGGGTGAGTCGAATCGAGGGCCAGAGCAGCGTTCAGGCATCGGAGCGCCAAAACGTATTTCTCTGTGACGCAGTTAGTCTCCAGGCGCTTAACTGTTTCTAGGCAGAGGGGCATCTGCGTATCCACGAACCTCTTCTGATGTAAACATCGAAGCCAGCGATCTGTGCCTCGATGTTCTTGGGGCTATATGCGAGCAGGTGGTTCAGGAATTTGGTGGCGTCGACAAGGGGCTCGGTGGTGGCGGCGAGCTGCAGGCCGTTGGGGTCTTCATCCTTCTTCTTGGTCTCGTCAACAGGGGCCTTAGCCTTGTTGGGGTCCGCCTTGGCCGCCTTTTCAGCAGCCTCCCGCTCCGCCTTCTGCGCATCCTTGCGTGCCTTCTTGAGTGCCTTCTTGCGCTCCGCGGCATCCTCTCCCTCGGCCTCATCGCCGTTGACACCGTTCGGCAACAGCTTCTCGTCGTGCATCTTGACGTAGAGGTTGACAGCGCCCAGCGCCGAGCGAGAATAGAAGGGGTGATCGCGTACGTGGTCCTCCCATCGAATCATATCGACGTAAGCACGGATCTGCCCCTTGCGTAATGAAAAGCTGTGGAAGTCGAAACTTGGGGGTCCACCCTTTTGGGGGCCCACACCATCCGAAGATGTTTTTTTTTTTACGCGCTACCGGTGGGGGGGGGTGGAAAAAAAAAAAAAAAAAAAAAAAACCGTCCTCCAAGCCTTTTTTTCCTCAAGCCGGCGGGAAAAAAAGTTCCCCCCGAACCGTTTTGCCCCTTTACTACGGCGCACCCCCTGAGCCTCCCTCGGGCCATCCTCTAACGGGGCCATTAAACCAACACCCAAGGGGGGGACCACACCTTGGCAATGTTCCCCAACCCCCCAGGTTCGCCTCATCCGGGCCCACAGGGGAGTACCGTTTTTTGTTCCTTGTGGGGCTAAAACCAACCAGGGGGGCCCAAAAAAACCCCGCAAGGCCTTTCCCGTCTATTCGTCCGTCGTCTCGTCGTTGCGCAGCTGGTACTTGGCGGCCTTGGTGTTGATGTAACGATCCTTGAGATCCAGCTTGCGCGCCTTGGTCATGACCTCGGATGCCTTCAGGGTGTTGCCGGCGTGTTTGAGTATTCTGGCCTTGGTCATGTGGAATTCGAGGCTGCCGGGTATCAGTTCGATGCCCTTCTCCACGTAATCCGTGGCCTTTGTCAAGTCACGGCTCAGGTAGTAGTTGTAGTGCTGAGCGAGGTAATACAATGCCGCGCCCTTGCCCTTGAGCGGGTCGTCGTTGGCGTCGGCGGCTGAGGACTGGTTGGCTTCCAGGTATTCGTGGGCCAAGGCGCCCAAGATTTCCTTCTTCGACGAGTCGGTGTACAAGTGCTTGAGGTTGGCAAAAGTGGAGGGCACCCCCTTGTTCAACATCAAGGACAGGTAGTTCTTGGCTGCTTCGCGGAAATCGTCGCCTACGTCCGATCCATGGGTTAGTCGGACCCTCGACGAAGTCGTTAAGGTGCCACTTACCGGAGAGGAAGTCGAGCGGCAACCGTCGGGCCGCATCGCAACGCGGGTTCTTCTCAGCAAACTCGTCATAGATGGCTCTCCTGGCAGCAGTGTCGTCCGGAGCAATTCCCATCGCCTCGTTGTGCTTGTCGTAGTATTCGGCATGCTCGGCATTCCTGTTCAGCAGTGCCCGGTAGGCCTTGACGGCCTCCTCCTTCTTGTTCAGCTTGCTCAGATACTCGGCGCGAAGCTCCATCACGGCCAAGCGGTCGAGGTTGTGCTTGGCAATCGACTCGAGGTGGTCCAGGGCTCGCTGGTAATCGCCCTGCTCGGCAATTATGGTGTTCTTGTACATGACGGCCTCGGAGTTCTCGTAGTCGGTCTTGGAGGGCGGCGTCTTCAGAGACTCCTCGTACGTGGTCAGGATTTTCTCGGCCTGGACCAGCTCCCCCGCCAGGTGGTGCGCCACGGCCAAGGCGGTCCAGTTCTGACGGATTTGAGGGCGAGCCTGCAGCATGGCGGTCCGGCTCTGGACGTAGCCCTGGTAGTCGCGCATCTGGATCTGAAGGAAGGCGAGATCGCGTTGAATCTGAACCGACTCGGGCTCGAGCTTCAGAGCGGACTTGTAGGCCTTGATAGCCTCCTCAAAGTTCTTCTGGTGGCGGTAAAGCAGGCCGTAAACATGCCAGCAGATGTGCGACTTCATGTCGGCCATCAGGGCCTGCTTGCCCAGCGCAAAGGCCTCGTCCGTGTTGCCTTGCTGATTGATGATCAATGCCTTCATGGCCATGGTGTCGCCATGTTTGGGGTTCTTCTTGAGGATCTGCTCGGCCGCCTTCAGGCCGCGCTTGTATTGTTTATCCTCATAGTTGCGGATGACCTGGCGGAAGAGAGAGTTCTCTTTCGCGCTGAGAGGTTGAGGCATGCTCGGCGGGGGAGACGGGGGGTGGTGGTGGGTGCGACGCTTGGAAATTGGCTTGTGAATGGCAGCTTGCGGTGTTGAGAAAGGCGTCGAGATCGGGTCGAGTCGAGGTTCAAGTCAAGTCTGGCCCGCCGTGGAGTATGTAGGCAAGAAGCTGTGCCGAAGCCTGCAGGCTGGAGCCTTTTCGACGTGGAGGGTGGAGGGTGGAGGGGTAGCTAAAACAAATGGACGACCCGGCCAGAAACCCCGACCGGCTCATAATGGTAGGTACTTCGTAAGGCGGAAGCCGGCAATAGGGCACCCTACGCGCCTTTCTCCGCCAGGAATGGTCAGTTCAGTGCCGAGCAAGACCACGTCGCTCGATAGGACTTTAGCATATTGACGGCCATTGTCGCTATAGGAGGTTCTTTTTACGAGTGGGCTGGTAGTGCTCATTCCTCAGAATCAATACACTCGAGCCCGTCAAGACGAGTACCGAACTACCTTGGCAACTTACCGTGCACTTACACTAGATGTACGTTAGGAGTACTTGAGTACTTAAGGCAATTGGCGCTGGCCGCTTGCCGATAAGTCGGAGCTCCAGGCGCAGCGAGTGCTTGGGATGATCCGCTACAACTCACCTGCATACAACGTACATAATTCACCAAGCGGGCCTGCATCGGGCCTCAGATGGAGAGATGCGAATTCACGCGAAATATAAGTCCTGCTCGCGCCGAGTGAAGCAGAAGGAATATTTGGCGTTCTTGTTTAACCCGTTGCAGGTCCATTACTGACTTACTAATCCTTATCTATATCGCTATAGCAGCACAGAAAACCCGGATGGGACAAGTATATTATAAGTAGCGCGCAGGCCAAGATCCCGAGCCAGCTTGAGACAGGGCCCTACTAAGGAACCCGGCCGCCTCGGATCCAAAAAGAAGCTATCAGCATATAGAAAGGGCGAATTTATTACGTCTACCATTACACACTTCGTGGACTCGGGTGTCTAACACACAGTTCGCGGTTTCCGAGCTGCTGTCCCCTGCCGGTCCCTCCACTCGTTCAGAGCTTCATCGGCGTCTTCAGTTGCGTCATTACACCTTTCTTTAACCAGCCCCCATGTCCTCGCCCGAACGATGGTCTCGACTCCTCGCTCTTGTCTGAGAAGCGCCGCCAATTGCTCGGTTCTCGGCTCCTGTGGAAAGTACCTTGCCGAGTAGGGGTCCAACCGCTCGTTGACCACCCGCTCGCGGTTCCGCATCGTTTCGGCCTCTCTCGAGGCTAACTCCGGATCCTGCGGGTCGGGGCTCGTGGCGACGTAGGCGCAATAGGTCAAGATATCAGATCGAGACTGCCACGACGGAAACAGGACGTTGTCCTTGAAGCTTCGACATGACTGGGGGTCGATTTCCCGCCGTGACGTGTGCTTAAGGACTGATGTCGAGTTGGGGTCGAAGCCCGACTTTGCTGGTGTGATCAAGGCATTGAGGTTTTGTGTGATTGAATCGTCTACGGCTGCCCGCGACAGCCGGAGAAAGTCTGGTATGCTTGGTCAGGCTCCTGTGGTCCGGGATCCCAGCAAGGGGCTTGGCGCACCTCTGAGAGCCCCTGTAGAGAAGCAAAACTGCGGTGTCAATGTTGGGTGCTTGGGTAGGTCGGTCATTGTATCACGGGAGGGCGGCTGAGAGGTCACGCTAACAGCAGCACCCGTGGACGGACCCGGGGATTTGGACCAGAATATGCCTGCCAGCTTGGCGGTTAGGGGATGGAATTTTAGTTGCGCGGTTGGGAGGAGAGGTCGTGCGAAAGGTTACAAGAGCAGGAGCCGCTACGGTCTCTGGCGCAGAAGCAGCAAGTGCAGTATCAATATTCATGAAAGCTCTATGACGGATGGGTGAAAGTGACGATCAGAGAGCTTGGGTTGCGGGTCCACCCGCTTTCACCAATATGCGGGCCGGTAATGCAGGACGGAGCTACTATGCACGTACACCGTAGAGGCTTTCGCCCGGCCATAGCAGTACCAGCCAAATACAGGACCAAAGCTTTGGATTAGCGCCGTGCTAGTTGCATATATTCCGCGCATGCATGAGCGTGGACGGCCCCCCGGAGGCTTGCGACAGCGCGCCTGCCTTCCGGCCACCGCAGCGAGGGACAGTACATACTCCGTAGTTGCCTTGCCTTACCGAGTCTGGCCTGAGCCTTGCAGCAGCTCCAGAACTCCCGGCCTTGCGCTTCAGTGGAAGCTGGCACCTCACATCATCACACCCGAACATTTCCACCACATCCAAGAGACGCCTCTACCATCACCAGCGCCCGGCCATTTGTTGCATTTGGGCCCATCCATACTTTCCACTGGCGATTCCCACGTCGGCGTCATCGTTATCGATACCTTCGTCACCTCGCACTTCTCCACAGATTCCCCGTCATTATGTCGAGCTCGCAGGGATTGGAGGGCGCAACCCGCCAGCCCGAGGAGAAGAGAGACGACGGCCGCGGCGACGGCGGCGACAACGGCGATAAGCAGGACAGCAACAAAAAGCCCACCGATGGCGATGCCGAGATGGACGACGTCGAGGAGGAGGAAGACATCCTGGATGAGGAGGTCCTGAGCCTCAGCACCCAGGATCTCTTGACCCGGAAACGCCTCCTCGAGAACGATGCCAGAATCATGAAGAGCGAGTTCCAGCGGTTATCGCACGAGAAGGCCACCATGGGTGAGAAGATCAAGGAGAACCAGGACAAGATTGCCAACAACCGGTACCCTTCCCACCTCACGAGAGACGGAACCCGCCCCGGCTGACCCTCTCTTCTAGACAGCTTCCTTACCTCGTTGGCAACGTCGTCGAGCTGCTGGACCTCGACCCGACAGCCGAGTCCTCCGAAGAGGGCGCCAACATCGATCTGGACGCGACAAGGGTGGGCAAGTCGGCCGTCATCAAGACCTCGACACGCCAGACCATCTTCCTGCCCCTCATTGGCTTGGTAGACCCGAATACCCTCAAGCCTGGCGATCTGATTGGTGTTAATAAGGATTCCTATCTCGTTCTCGACACACTACCCGCCGAGTACGACAGCAGAGTCAAGGCCATGGAGGTGGACGAGAAACCGACCGAGAAGTACAGTGATGTCGGTGGCCTTGACAAGCAAATCGAGGAGCTTGTCGAAGCCATTGTTTGGCCCATGAAGGAGGCCGAGCGGTTCAAGAAGATCGGAATCAAGGCACCCAAGGGTATGACGCTCCTTTTCGTTGATGGTGCTCCATGAAACGTCGCTGACACCCAGCTACACAGGTGCTTTAATGTACGGCCCCCCCGGTACCGGCAAGACGCTTTTGGCCCGAGCCTGTGCGGCCCAGACCGATGCCACCTTCCTCAAGTTGGCCGGCCCTCAGCTTGTGCAGATGTTCATTGGAGACGGTGCGAAGCTCGTTCGAGATTGCTTTGCTCTTGCCAAGGAGAAGGCCCCCGCCATCATCTTCATCGACGAATTGGACGCCGTGGGTACCAAACGATTCGACAGCGAAAAGAGCGGCGACCGAGAGGTGCAACGTACTATGCTGGAGCTCCTGAACCAGCTTGACGGTTTTGCCTCCGACGACCGCATCAAGGTTCTTGCCGCCACCAACCGTGTGGATGTGCTGGATCCTGCTCTGCTGCGCTCCGGACGTCTGGACCGCAAGATTGAGTTCCCCCTGCCCAACGAGGAAGCGCGTGCCCAGATTTTGAAGATTCACTCGCGCAAGATGAAGGTGGACCCCAGCGTCAACTGGGGTGAGCTGGCACGGAGTACAGACGAGTTTGGCGGTGCCATGCTCAAGGCTGTGTGTGTCGAGGCTGGTATGATCGCTCTGCGTATGGGCAAGAACAAGATCGGCCATGAGCACTACGTCGACGCCATCACCGAGGTCCAGGCGAAGAAGAAGGAGGTGAGTAACATCTGGGATCCGCATTCCCCAGTCGGACTGCTAACCTGCCACTCAGACTGTCAACTTCTACGCATAATCGTCGAGTTGTCCGTGGTTGGGGGAGGGCATAGAAGGTGTGATCATAGACAAGGGCATTTGTGTACGATAACCTGGCACTGTGCCTTAATGATTCGGAGGCAATCACATGTGCCTGACCCAAGAGCTGTATTGAAGCGCCTCGCTTATTTGCTACCAACGAGCTTCGACGTCTATGCACACAGTGTCCCAAGTTACCATGCCGGTCATTTGCGACAATCCCAAGATATAAAATTTCCGCCATCTCTTCTTGCCCCGTACGCATTGCAGTCTCACTTTGCCTTTGACATGGGCCTATCTCTCAGGGGCGGCTTCATGCTACTCTGTGGCCGGACTGAAAGGTCGCCTCGAGATCAAGGAGGCATTTGGCCCAACCCGTCACGGCGCACATGAGTAACCAGAAGCCAAAGAGGGCCAGACTGAAGTTTATCGATTCTTAGTCCGTGTCGTGCACTTGTTTTGAACTAACCATGCCTACGATGCTACGATTCTATTCAATTTGGGCAGGGGCCCCTTGTGAGTGATTTACGGAGACTATAACTTGAAGCCATTCATGTACCAATTCCTTCTTGGTGGACGAATGGGCTCGGTCCTCTTGGGAAGGACCGAGGGATACCTCGGTATCATTCTTCACTTCGTGTTAATGTCACAGCTATCGCTGCCACCGTCAATACTCGCTCTGCTTTATACCACGGTCAGAGAGATGACGAAGGCACCAGACACATGTGGAAATATACAACGCAGGTGGCGCTGGCATCTTTGTTTCCTTGTCGGGCAGATGTAGTAGCTATGCTCACTATTGGATGGCAAGAGGAGATCTGCATTTGCGCTCTTATCAATCAGCTTTAGGCCACTCCGCCATTAGGGCCCAAACTACTGGCCGATTCGGGACTTTCATGTAGGCAGAGTGGCAACCCTGTGCAAGTCTTAAGGTCCTTCGTCGCAAATCTAGGGCGTAGGTGATGCAGCTCTGCTCCGGTATGGCCTCGATGGAACATTCGCCGCGATCGCTTCCGCTTTATTTTCTTTCCATCCATCGTCCAATGGCTCGCGGTACTGTCAAGTTGCCGTTTCGACCGACTTGGCACGCTCTTGCGGCTCAAAGCCAAGGCTCAGCAAAAGACCCCCGGACCAGGCGCAGGACGAGAATCAGCAGGAAATTGTTGTTGGTGACGTCGACCTCGTAAGTCCAGCGGTGAGTCGCAGAAGGAAAGATGACCAAAAGGTGCCTCGACACCACGCGGTATCCGAAGGTAGTCACATGGTCGCCAAATCCACACTGGCACCGGCGGGCGCGGCCGGTCCGAATTTCTTGGTGCAAGGAGGGAGTACAATGCTTGTGACGAACCATAATCGCCTTCCTGATGGTGTGGCGCTGCGCCAGGGATAGGGGCTCCGTAATGTGATTGCGGAAGGTTATGAGCCCGTTCTCGAGGTCAGGCTGGGGCGAGATGCGCGAGAGGGCGCCACTGACAATCTCCGTTCTGAGCATTTCGCAAATCTTTGCTTCCTGAGCCAATCCCGTCACAAAAAGATCGTGCTCGGGGCTCACTGCAGATCCTCTGTTAGCAACTGTCTGGTTGAGGGGCCATATCCGTGGGATTTCTCCATGGCTGGACCTCAGAGGATAAGCCAGGTGTGGTAAATGGCCTGGTCCACTATAGGGTCAAGCAGGGGATAAATCGAGGATATACTCACAATAGATCTTGCCTTTACAACCGTAAGCAGGGCCATGGCAGGGCATGCGGGCGGGGGTGTCATTGACGGGCGAGTCGTCCACCTGGATGGCGGAACGAAGGTCGAAGGTGACGTCCAGCTGCAAAGTGTAGATCGTGAGAGCACGGCTGCGAGACTCGTAGCAAACGCTCATAATTGCAGACTTGAGCCTCTGGGCCGGCTTGACTCGGTAGTCCCTCTCCCAGCTGGCAGAGGTACCAGTCAGGTTGACGGGGCACTGGTGTACGAAGACCGAGCGGCTGCTGGCCTCCTCGATGGTCGCCATTTCCCAAACTTTGTGTCGCAGCTCGGAGGCAAGGCTGGAGAAGGGGAACGGCATGGCGTTCCGTGTGCCCATGGTGTTGCGGAAGGTCCGAAGCGAGCACCGAGTTAGTCAAGACGGGGCGGGCAGCAAGGCCTGGGTCACGCAGGGGAAGCTGACGGACGCGCTGTATGAGATGGACGGAGAGGGCAAGTCTTTGTGCCGATTTAACCACCACGTGCTAGGTCGAACTCGGAGGCGGGAACCAGGGCAAGAATATCTCGAGGCGAAGTGCAGGAGGCTGACAAGTGTCAAGGATGGAGAGGCGATGAAATGATACTTACGAGTACTTGGATGCAGGGCGAAGAGGAGTTGGCCGAGAAATACCGGATGCAATGGCGACGGCGAAGCGGGATGGCGGTATGCGAACAGGCCGAGTGGACGAATGGCCACGAGGATGTGGTCTAACCAGGAGTTGGAAGACAGGAGCAGCCAACAGGACCAATGTATCGATGTTTCGGCGGTTGCCTTGCCCTGGGGCTCGCAAAAAGTGCTCGTTCAAAACAATGTCCTAAGGCCGGCACGGAGACGGCATTTCCATGGCGACTGCGGCTCCGGAAGGGTACGGAAGCTCCGTAAGGGGATCCGAAATCTGGGCGAGGGGGGCGGAGGGGGACCCGGACCAAAGGCGGAGGAGCTGGTAGCTCCTTGGAAAGGCGCTTGATTGATACACATCATACAGGCGGCATATCATTCCACTCGTGCCTTGGAGATGAGGGGACTCTGGAGCCGCATTGGCAACCACCCATCAGGTAGAATAAGGATGTAGCAGGAGCTCCGCATGGCACAGGAAGAGCCATGGCACGCATTCGTGGGACACACAGGACAAAGGTAGATTCAAAGGGTTTTGCTGCTCCCTTTCGAAGATCCACGCAATAAAAATACTGTGGACATGAATTTCAGTTAAGTTGGTCATGCTCAGACAGGCAGTCTGACATATACAGCCAATCACACAGCCATTCAGAGGCCAAGCAAGCGATACAAGCTCACCCCGAAGAACTTCAGTGCATAGGATTTGCCTGTGATCTTAAGTTGATTATGCATACCTTCAGCCATTGCCATTGGAAGTGGTGTATGTGCTGAACAGCCATCACCGAGTGTCACGGTCGCTGAGGCATCGGGATCCCAGCGGGTGATGAGAGGAAACAGCTCGACTGTCACAAAGCCCAGCAAACCCCGGATATTCATTGGGGCCAGAGTGACCCAGTTACTCACCAGCTAGCTGGAATTTTCTACATGTCAGTGATTGCTTCTGGGCTTGCTATCCATTCTGTGTGGCCGCTTAGAAGACCCCAATGCTTATGAAACGAGACGCGAACCCACGAATGTAGGAAATGGTTACGATGCCCTCCGTCCAAACCAACATGCTCATCTGATGGATGTCTAGATTTCAACGCAAATTGCTTGCGTATCCTATCAACGTGGAAAAGTCGATTGGGGTCTGGCATGGATTGGAATTGGATTGGGCCATCGTTCTCTGGTGGCCTTTGGACCGCCTGTGCTTGTAGGAACCTGACATGCACCTCTTTACTGATCCAGTCTTTGATCCCACCAGTGCGGAAACGAAAGTTCCCCGAGAAACAAAATGGACATGCTTCATTTCCACAATATTGGGGGCTCTTTCTCAAGTACCAGCTGTTTAGTGGCATCGGCGATCAAGGTGGCTCCCACAACTCTTATATACTCTTCGGCTTCGACATAGGATTCTCCCGGCTCTGGGTAAACAGGGAGCCTTGGTAGGTGGCGGTTGGGTCTACACTGTCACCTTCAGGGCCTAGCGGGAGATAAAGCAGGGAAGTGATGCTTTGGGGACATTTCGTGGAGTTGGCCTGCAATCTCACAGGGAGCGCTACAGCATCGCCGACGTTAGCTCGAATGCTTAGACCGACAATGCGGTAGGATCTGACCCTCCGGAGCGAAGTACGAATTGCTGACCTGGGCCTCAAGCTCCCGTGGAGGGAAAACATTGAAGCTGAGCAGGATTGCCAAAGGCGGGCAACCTAGATACCAACTTCTTTGGTTCCATGAGCAACAAGATGTACGCCCGTCGTTGGGGGCAAAAGACTTGGGCTTACAACGCGTTAACCACGTGGTGCCTTGGTTTATATTAGGGGCTAGCAACAACTGACGGTAGAGGCAAAGAACGATGAAGGAAAGCCAATGGACTGCTTTTCCAGCTCGCCAGGGCATGCTACGTCATCGCCCCCTGTCCTGCTCTGGGCAGCGTTGCGTTTCACACGCGCGTTGCGATCAAAACAGAACTCGCTGCCCGGTCTTCCAAGGTGGCCTGGCCGTTGAGTATACACACATCCTTTCTTCTGCACCAAGACTTTGTCTCTTGTGCTGTGGCAGATCAACTGTAATCGTGTTTGCAGCCGCCGAGTTCATCGCATCCCGTCAGCTCCGTCCTGTTGCGACAGCCCCGCCTCCGCATCCCATTTCCCCATCCGTCTGGATTTCAGCCCAACGCGCATCCCCGCGCGACGCCCAAGAAAAGACACCGCCGAACTCTCCCCTCGACGGGAAACGAGAGATCAGACGACGTTGCGCGGCGCAATAATGGCCTCTACGCGCTCGACCACGGGCAACTCCAAGCCCCGCATTCACACCAGCATCTCCACGGCGCCCGAGCGCAAGCGCAACCCGACGAAGACGACGACCAAGAAGTCGTCGACCACGACGACCAAGCGCGGGGGCGCCACCGCCACGGGCGGCGTCACCAAGAAGCGCGCGCCCGCCACCCACCACAAGCGCAAGCCGCACCTGGGCGACAAGGTCGCCGGCGCCGCCGAGAAGGCCGTCGGCACCGTCACGCGCAAGCCCGGCAAGAAGGCCGCCGGCACCAAGAAGATGCGCGGCACTGACGGCAAGAACAGCCGTACGCGCAAGGCCTGAGAGGAGGCGGGCGCCGCCACCCCCGGTTGTGTCCCCGGCCGGGGGTGGGGGCCCGGCTTATCTCCTTGTTGCCTACTTTTTCTTCTTCTTTTTCATCTTCCTCCTTTTTGGGCTGGACGATATATGCGCTTCCGCATTTGCCGGATTGGATTCCTGTGCTGGCGTTGGGGGCGTTTCACCTTTGACGAGCCTCACGGTCTATATGTCTGGCGCTGGCGAATGTTTGGATGATACACGCGATACGCAAGGATTCCCCTTCAATGTACCTACCGATGCATGATTTCTGGATTGCCACGAAAGGAATATATAAAATGATGCGCTCATAATCGCCCTCCAGCATGTGGTCTCCAGCACCTGGTACTTGTCACGAATGAAGCGACTCAGAAGCCCACGAGAACGCCTGCCATCTGCAGGCGTTTTCTGCACTGCGCACTTGATGTCTTCGATGGCACCGCCAGCTGGGCTTATACTGTCTTGTGGTAACCAGCTTCATCGTATGGAGACACATAACTCATCTCGGAAAGGCGTAAGCTTCGAAAATAGCATTTGTATTTAATTCGATTCTCAGCTCACAACTCGATCAGTAAAGCATGGATAGCGAACCAACTCGTGGCAAACACTACTAAGAATTGCCGGCATAACAAGGTTCTGAAATTGGCGGTGCATGGCTTCTCGATTTGGACCGACTTGTTTGCGTGCTACTGTAACGATTCTTACAGCCTCGGCTGTAGCTATAAGCAAGCGAAGGCAATCACGAATCTAGCTCCAGAGGCCCCAGCTGTCAAAATACTATGCACACGGTATTGCTAATGACGATATATTTAACTGTCCTCCTGGTGATATACCGGCCATTGCCTAGAATGTGTATTTTCTGAGCATGGCGAACTCTGCCGCCTTGTTGTCCTCTTGGCTCACTTTGTTCTCCTCTTCGTTCTCTTCATTTCTTATTACAACCATCGGCAAAGTCAGTAACTTGCAGCAAAGTGGGCCCTATCTCAAGGCCAGGAAGAACACGGGTGGCACCAGGAGCTCACGAGGGCGGAATCAGTCTGGGTATTCGGGTTAATTTACCACCGAGGCGGAGGATAGACCCGCATGCCCCCATGGAAGCCGCGATATAGGAAGCGATGAAATTTCACCTTATGATGGGTTGCTACGACGGGACGGTTTCTGTCGGGAATCCCATTCTACCGGCTCAAGTAATAATCTCCGGCCCACGGAACGACTGCGTTTCAAGCCGTCCCGTGTTTCCCAGCCGCCCCCCTCCGTGATGGCTGTTAGGATCACCTAACCGTCTACCCGTGTTTCATGGGGATCTGCCAACTTTATCGCAGCGGCATTGACAGACTCGTCACAATTTCAATGCCGTGGGAATACCTAGCGGCTTGGCCTTGGGGCATATGCCGCCTTGGCTCGCCCGACCTCCTCAGGGACCACGCTGGCATCGTACGCTTCTTGTCCCTTAATAAGTAGTTGCGGCCTGGCAGGCTCCGGTGTAGACATGATGATGTCTGCCATGGCGGTGATGAGAAGGTTTTTTGTCGGCCCAAGTGCGGAGGTGGTGGCGTCAGGGCCGGCACGCCGCCCAACTCCGTTGCCGACTGGGAATGCTTATGCCAAGAGGCATCGTGAAGAGCGTCACCCGACAGCCGCCCTTGCCGGCCCAGCCGCCCCCAACACGTGACGAGCAAATCGAACAAACCACGGCCGCTATACGCAAGACTTGGATATGAGTGCGGCCGCCAGGGGGGATGCGACCCCGTTGTCCGGAAGAGGAACGCCGAGCCCCGCCGCCGTGGTGGAGGGCATTTATCCGGTCGTCCTACTGATCGGCCGACCGCCGATCCCAACCCCTCCGGGCGATGGGTCCGGGGGTAGGGATTCCCCATGGGCAGGTATGCGGCCCGTTAAGGGCTCTTGTATAGTTCCAAGCGCCTCGGCGGTCTCGGCATTCGTGAGGGCATTCTTTCCAAGGGAGCTTCAGGCTCCGTCGTCTTTTCGGCCTTGGGGCAACGGCATCGTGGGTATAAGTAGTCAAGGCCAGGGTGAGGATGGAGAAGAACGGCAAGCAACAGCAAGTCAAGACTCCTTGAGCTTCTGCCGTGCTCCTGTCTCCCAATCCCTTCTACCAAAGCCCGCCCAACCGTGCTTTGCCTCTTTCCTCATCTCAAGATGTTGTCCAAACTGGCAGTCCTGGCCTCCCTGGTCGCAGGTGGCCTGTCCCAGGGAGTTGGCACGAACCAGGCCGAGGTGCACCCTAAGCTGACTTGGCAGAAGTGCACGGCGCCTGGCTCCTGCAGCAACGTCAACGGCGAGGTGGTCATCGACTCCAACTGGCGATGGGTGCACAAGAAGGGCGGCTACGAGAACTGCTACACCGGCAACACGTGGGACTCGTCGGCCTGCCCCGACAACGAGTCCTGTGCGGCCAACTGTGAGCTCGAAGGTGCCGACTACGCGTCCACGTACGGCGTGACCACGTCCGGCAACGCCCTCACCATGAAGTTCAAGCAGAACAACAACATCGGCGCCCGCATGTACCTCATGGCCAACAGTGAGAAGTACGAGATGTTCAAGATGAACGGCAACGAGATCGCCTTCGATGTCGAGAACGGCGAGATCGGTTGCGGTCTGAACGGTGCCGTTTACTTTGTCTCCATGGACGAGGACGGTGGCAAGGCCCGCTCGCCCGGCAACAAGGCTGGCGCCAAATACGGGTAGGTTGATGCGGAAACCCATCATATCCACTGGCTTGCGGGATAGAAACAGTCACTGATGGCGTCGGATAGTACCGGTTACTGCGACTCGCAGTGTGCCCGCGACCTGAAGTGGATCGACGGCAAGGTAAGCGAGCATTGCTGGGCCTGAGATGCACGAGCTTTGGTGCTAATGGTGTACCCAACAGGGCAACGCCGAAGACTGGAAGCCGTCTTCGTCGGACCCGAACTCGGGCGTTGGCAAGTTCGGCTCCTGCTGCGCCGAGATGGACCTGTGGGAGGCCAACCGCGAGTCTTTCGCCCTGACGCCTCACCCTTGCGAGACGTCCGGATACGTCGTCTGCGAGAACGACACCTGCGGTGGAACCTACAGCGATGAGCGCTACAACGGGCAGTGCGACCCGGACGGTTGCGACCTGAACCCCTTCCGCCACCTCAACACCGACTTCTACGGCGTGGGCAAGACGGTCGACACCAGCAAGAAGTTCACCGTCGTCACGCAGTTCCACGGTTCCGGCTCCAGCCTCCAGAGCATCAACCAGTACTTCATCCAGGACGGCGTCCGCATCGACGTCCCCGAGTCCAAGCACTCCGAAATCCCCGGCGGCAGCGAGATCAACGAGGAGTTCTGCGACGCCCAGAAGGAGCTGTTCGGCGACAACATGCGCTACCAGGAGCTCGGTGGGCTGGCGCAGATGGGCGATGCCACCGGCGCGGGCATGGTTCTGGTCATGTCCATCTGGGACGATGTAAGTCGCCCTCGTGTCCGCACCGCCGAGAGGACGCCGGCTGCTGACACTGCTCCCAGGGCTACTCGAGCATGCTGTGGCTCGACGGCGAGTACTACCCGCTGGAGCGCGACGCCAGCGAGCCCGGTATGTGTGCCCCGAGACCCACGAGGGCGTCTTCGGATGCGCCTGCTAACACGGCCCCACAGGTGTCGCCCGTGGCGAGTGCCCCGTCGATGGCAGCAGCGACCCCTCCAGCGTCCGCCAGAAGTTCGCCAACGCCAAGGTCACCTACAGCAACTTCAAGTTCGGCCCCATCGGCTCGACCTACGACGTCTGAGTGCCGGCAGCAAGACATTGTGCGGGCGCGGGGCGCCAGTAGCGCGTTCTTTGCAGATAGCTTCTTCCCCGGGAGTGGCGCGTCCTCGTGGCCGCCGCTCACCCGCGGGTTCCAGTATGTATATACCACTGGGTGCCGAGATCCTGCCGCCGGTAGCTTCCGGACTCGAAAATATAAAGCTCTCGTTCCTGTGTCGTCGGTTCTGCGTCCGACCCTCCTTAGCGCAACCTGATGTGCATGGCGGATCCAATGCCAGACGGGGTGGATGATGCCATCTCGCATCGTCCTGGCCCATGCCGGTTGGGCAGTGCTCTATCCCCACGAATTGGCAGGCAGGAAGCAGGCCCGGTGAGCGCTAGCCCACACCTGGGCGGAGGCGAAGTCGCGCGCCCGCCGAGGCCCCAGCGGGACGCCAAAGTAGCACCAAATAGCACGTCCCTGCCAACGCCAACCCATCCGTCACCGCTCCCGTTCGTCGTCTGGACGATGACTTGCAGATATGCATCGGCCACGACCCCGCTCCCGCCGTAGCGAATGGTGTCCATCCCTTGTTTGCGGGGCCCAGCACTCGTGCCTATTCTTATTCCTGGGGGCTGAGCTTCCCACAGCCCCAAACCCGGTAATGGAGGAGCGGCCCGGCGAATAAGCACGTTTCTTCTACCCTGGCTAGCCAAGGCCCGTTCGACATGGGGTGCCCGTCGAGGGCGCTGAAAAAGTCCCAATCGCCAGCCGCATTCCGACGTCCTTGCAAGACCGTGGCACTTGCAGTCATCGCCGGAGGTCTCAGGATGTGTCGCTTGTGAGGCGCCGTCGGCGCGACCGCTCGCCGTCACCATGACTATCAGCTCGTTCCGGGGCTCGCGGGAATCGGCCATATCCGTGGACCCATGCGATCTGGACCGCCGCATGTCTATGTTAACCAGCACCGCATCCACCAGCTTCGATCACTTCATGCCCCCCGAGCGAACCGTCTTTGGCAACTGGCAGCCGCCCACTTCTTTGCGCCGAGTCAGGGCAGCCCGCCGAGAGAGCCATGAGCTTGAGAAAGCGAAAGACTTCTGCTATCCGTCGTTCGCGGGCCGGGACAGCATCCGTCTGATTTCGCTCACCGCAGGCGCAGACGACGACCCCATCAGGTGCCACCTCAACCTGCTGCCCATCAACAAGAAACATTTAAACTACAAATGTCTCTCCTACTGTTGGGGCCCCCCCACATGCGACCACTTCATCCTCATCCGCATGGGCAAGGGTGGCGAGTACGGCAAATTCAGCGTGACGGAGAACCTCCACACTGCGCTCAAAGTCTTACGGAACAGAAAGTACAGCTTGTCCATATGGATTGATCAAATCTGCATCAACCAGGCGGACAAGAAAGAGAAGGAGATACAGCTTGAGCTTCTACATACAATTTTCCACCAGGCACGCGAGGTCATCATATGGCTGGGAGAGGAGGCGGACAGGAGTGATCAGCTCTGCGAGTACGCGAAGAAGCAGGGACGCGGCGGCTTCGACACCAGAAAAGCCGAACTAGGTCGCATCTTGACGTCTCGTCAAGTCCAAGACGCACTCCAGAGCCTTTTACTCAGGGATTGGTTCTCGCGCGTGTGGGTGATTGGCGAGACGGTGTTGGCTAAACAGGTCACCATTCAATGTGGCCGTTCCCAGATGAGCTGGGACAGCCTCGTAAAGTTGGTGCGGGATATGCCAACAGCCAATTCGACCGGGTTCGATAAGCAATTCTCCCTGCTGGGCAACAAGCGACAACGCATCGGCCTGATGGCCCAGATGCGACAGCGCAATGAGCCCTCCGATGGCCTGATGGCCGAACTACAGCGGCCCGAGTCGGATATAACTCAATTCCTCGTTATGGCCAAGGCTAGCGAGGCCACCATCCTGCATGACAAGGTTTACGCCTTCAAGAACATGACCACCATCATTACGCCCGTCAACTACGAGGAAGAACCCGAGAAGCTCTATACGGACGCGATACAAAAACACATCCTTGCCATTCAATCCGGCGGTGGCCACAGCAACGAGACCGAGGCAATTCGACTTGCCAGAGAAGCGTTCCAGCTTACCAGTATCCTGTACAGCGCGGGGACACTGAGCCAACTCCTTCCCAGGCTCCCATCCTGGGCGCCAGATTGGACGGCAGCATGGAATCTGGCACCTCTGTGGTGTCGACCGTCATCCTGCATCGAAAAGGGGCAAGGGAGACACAAGCAGACACCATTGCGAGGCAGTTTTCGCGCCGGCGGAGATGAATTGAAGACCTTCAAACTGCAATCGTTCCAAGGCTTTTCTGGGCTTCGCCTGTCCGTAATATCATTGGACACCATTATATCAGTCACTGAAATAAGTCCGCCACCGACACCGGCGCTTTCCTCTTCATCACTGCTGTCTGAACCGATTACCGAGTCCAATCACGTCCTCAGCACCCCCGAGATACGTTACGGTCGGGTCTGTTTCGAGACGAGGCAAGGTTACCATGGCCTGGCGGCCCCCGGAATCGAGCCCAGTGACGCAGTGGTCATCATCGTGGGGGGAGACGTCCCAGTCATTTTGCGACACCGGCCCTTGCCTCAGTCGTCCAGCGTACAGGATGGGGGCTTAGAAGTCTACGAACTCCTCTGTGATTGCTTGGTAGAATCGACCGATGTCATGAGCGGCGGTGTCGTGTGGCAATCCATGAGAGACGGCCTCGACCAGGTCCAGGATGTCATTCTGGTATGAGACAGCCGACACTCGTGGCTTCTCTTTGCCGGCCCCAGGCTCGATTCCAGAACCGAGCCTGTGCCGGCCAGCTGGGCTCCCTCAACAGTACTCAAGTGGCGGCCAATTGACCAGGCCCTTGCGGTGTTTGGGACCACCCTTGGGGGTCGGATAATAAACAGGCATCAATCAGCCATTTCTTAGGTCGGCAGTATATGCACTCAGCGGGTCTCAAAGGGTGGGTGTGTTGTCACTACATCACTACGGACCACAACCACCATATCAGATACCCCTTTACCGGTTGTTCTCCTCCCACGTGGGGCCGGTGCACGTAAAGCCCTTGGGGCTGACCAAGTTATCGCACAGGTAGCTTGCCGGGGCCGTGCCGTTGACGGTGTCGAGGAGATCGATACCTTCGATCTCAATGCCGGTGCAGGGGCTGGCCGCACTGCACTGCATAGCACCAACCACGTCGCTGGTGGTGTCACCGCGCCAGTTCTCGATGCGCAGATCGCGGATGTTGAACTCAGACGTGTCGCAGTTTCCGCTGGCTTCGTTGTAGCTGGTGCACTGCGTGATGGCGAAAATGCCGGTCGTGTTGTGCAGCGTGAAGTTGGAAAAGGTCATGTTGGCGGCATATCCTTTGCCGCCGCCGCCGCCGTTGGGCGGGAAGCCAGCTTGGATACCGGTCCAAGTCTTGACGTACGCGCCGTAACGCATGTGGTTGATCTCGATGTTGCGCGCCGTCAAGTTCTCGATGATCTCGTAATCATCGGGGTACTGGCCAATGCTGCCGATGGCCACGCCAAGACCGGTGTAAAACTTGCAGTCCTCGATCAGGATATTGGTCGAGTTGGCCTTGAGAGCGATGGAGTCGTCACCGTTGTCCACGGTCCATCGGCGGAAGGTGATGTTGTTGGCGTAGACGGTGTCGGCGCCGTCCGTCTGTCAACCCGTCAGCTGGCTGATCACGTCATGGAGAGGGGCGCGACTTACGTTCAACGACGAAAACTCGAAACCGACCTCCTGCTTCGTGTCGGTGCTGTTGACATAGATATCCTCGAGCAGGATGTTCTCAGAGTGGATGACGGTGATGGTCCTATCGTTGCTCGTCAGCACGCTGCGCCGGCCGGCGGGATCTCGAGTTCAACATACCACATCTGGCTCTGGACGAAGCGAATGCCCTCAAACACACTGTCACGGGTTCCCGTGACCGTGATGGAGTGGGGACGGCCGGGGTAGTTGTTCGTGCCGTTCACAAAGTCGTACCATACCTGGCCGTTGCCGTCCAGTGTGCCAAGGCCGTGCCCGTTCCACCGAATGTCGTCGCCGCCGAACAGCCACGCGGTGGACTGGTTCTGGTATCCCATGGGCAACGAATGGTTGAGCCAGTAATCGATGTTCTGGTCCCACAGCAGCGTGGTATTGTACATGTCGATGTCGACGTGGCTCAGCCCCGTCGTGTTCATGACGGTGTTAATGTTGTACGTCCCGTTCCGGAAGACGATCTTGCCGCGAGGGCTCCCTGCATCGTTGTGACCGCAGGCCTCGAAGGCACCCTGGATGCCTGGCGCGGCGTCGGAGCCGTTACGCGGGATGTCGATGACACAGACATTGCCGGAGCTGTTAGTGCGCGGCTGTTGCAACGACGCAGCGCCGGCGGTGGGCACGAGAAGGGCGGCAAGGAGCTGGCTGAACATGCTGGGCAGGTAGTAGCAGGAGGCTCGGGGGGGGGGGGGGGGGTTCAGAGTGCCTTGAGGCCGGGAGCTGGTTGCCAACCGGGCCTATCGACTGCCATTTATACACATGCGGCTCCGGCTCACGATGCATATACGTTGTACGAACAGGCGGCCGGCATCATTTGCCGACCCGATGCTGGCCTATGGAGATTGGGCAAGCCCATCTGCAAGGTACGCCGCCGCTCAGTGGCATGGGCTCGGACAAAGGCCACGCTGAGCTATGAGATCATTGTTCCCGGGGATTCCCGCCGAAGTGTTGAAAAGTAGCAACATGGTGGATACTGTATCCAACCTGCGATGCCGATCGCATGGGGGGCTTAGCTGATAGCATGCACATGGGGGAAAGCGGACACGCTCCTATGACTCGACGTCCGGGGCGGTTCCAAGATGGTCCAATGCGGGAGGGCGAGAAAAGCCAGAAAATCCCTCTCGGGTCTGGGGCACGATGCGCCTCCAACCCCCGGACGCGGCACCCCGACCCCGACATTTAGTGACCTCGAGTTTCCACTCTTCGGTTATGGGGATGAGACGGCGAGGGCTTTCTCGTCTGAACACAGGCGACGACAGCGGCTTTTCGCTGGGGGGTTTCAGAAACGACGGCAGCTGCCGCTACGAATAATACACAACTCTCGTTAGCGCTCCGTCTGGAGTCTTCACGACAAGGCCGGGTTCTGTTCCCGGGACATCCGGGGGCCCGAGGATTCGGCTCTCTGTCACGCCCTCCAGGCCCCCAACTCTCCTTCGCCCGTGGGGGACGGCGGACGGAGCAGATGGGCGAGGTACAAACGGGCAAAGCCTTCCAAGTCACAACACCCGCGAGTCGCGACCACACCCTGTGGGGGTCACAGGGGAGGAGAATTTGTGGGCGCGTTACCGTGTGCACCCTCCGCCAACCCACACCTGCCTTGGTTTAGCGGGCCGATTTTCAAGGCCACCCCAACATCCGTCGGCAACGCCCCGTGGGATCCCCATGGGTTTTTTTCATGACATGGCCGTCGGCCTTGGCTTCCTGGAACGCCGCGGGGGCTGGGGCGCGGGAGGGTCGACAAGCACCGCCAAGCGTCTGCGTCCCGCCGGCCGCCCGGCTTGGCCGCCCGGCAAGCTCTCTGGGCGGTCCTGGGCAACCGTCGGTGCCCGCCCTGGGGGGCGGCATGAGGGGCACTTTGGGGGATCCATTCACTGGGGTGGAGAGACTGCCGCTACGACTACGACGACGACGACGTACGGGGGGGTTGGGGCCCCATGCCTCGGGGAACTAGCCGACGGAGACCCCAAAGCAAAACAAACGCTTGCTGCTTGTTGTTGATCGTTTCCCGAGTTGCGGACATGCCGCCGTGCCGGACTAGCGGTCCAGCCGTTTAGCGGCATATGTTTTACCCGTGGGGGGGCCAAAATGACGATGAAGGAGAGCTCAGGGTCGGAGCTGGCCCGACCAGTGGAGGATGCGTAGTGCGGGATGCGGAGCGGGACTCGACGAAGACGAGGAAGAGAAGAGACCATGTAACAAATACGGTACCTGCCAGCGGAGTGGGGTGCTATCTCTTCCAAGTCGCAACACACGCGACCTCGGCCAACATCGCACACCCGACCAGCCACCCTCCACCATCTCGGCCCCCCGGAAGTGCTTCGTTGTGCCGGCCAACTGATGCCGACGGCGCCAGGCTGCACGCCTCCCCCGCCTGCTCCCCCGGCCCCACGCCTTTATCCTCGGCACGCACCCGGAGAGCCGTCCTCAGCGCCGCCGCCCCTCCTCCGCCGCCGCTTCGGGCCCGGGAGAGGGGGCATCTTCGGTCGGCGCGCGCGGGGGTTTGCCCCCCTCGGGTTCCGGCGGGGGCGCCAGCTCAATGGTCCCGACGGGCCCCAGCAGGCGGTCCTCGACGGGGTTGCGGGCGGCGCCCACGAGCCGGGCCGCCAGGGCGCCGGCGGCGAGGGCGAGGGCGGGCGCGCCGCGTAGCACGGGCGGCAGCGCCCCCTGGAGATGGCGCAGCCGGGCCAGACGGCGCAGCTCGGTGCGCAGGTCGGGAGGCGGCGCGGCGCGGCGGCCGGGCATGGTTGGGTGGGCGGGCGCAGGGGGGTCGCCGGGCGGGCGGCGGCACGGGAAAAGAGGCAGATGGCGAGGTGACGAGCGGGCGCGGGGGGGGGGGGGCAGCCCATGGCGATTTTGGAGGGCTGGGGCGCCGGGGCTCGCGGCACGCGCCCCGGCCAATCAGGGGACTCGCGAGGGCCCGTCATGGCATCGAGTCGCGGTCCCCAGGGCCCGGGCCGCCGCATCCTCGTTCCCTATTCGTGCGTTGCCGCGCCCTCCGCGCCCGGGCTGCGCGGCAGGCCATGAGCTGGGCGGCACTGGGTTCTATCCACGCGGCGGGCTCGGCGGGCTCGGCCATCCGGGGCGCACTCGGCGTTCCGCAGCGTAGAGCGTCTCGTACAGTCCGTGTCCGCGCCCCTCACCCCCTCCTCATCCGGCTGCCCGTGCTAGGACAGGCGGGGCCGGACTCGGCATAGTCCCTATCGCTCGCATCGCTTGCTTTTCCCCCCGAGGCCCCGGCCTGTGAGACGGAGCTGCCGGGGGGGGGGGGGGGGGGGGTTACGTCACGTACGAGCCAACTCGGTGCCGGGCGTTTTATGATGACGACTGCCTAGATGGTCCTCCTCGGGCGGGCGGACATGTTGACGCCCGTCCCGTTTGGAAACACGCAGCTTATGTATTAGACTACCATGGTAACAAGCACGACTCGGCCCCCTCGCTACTCGTGGCCAAGGGCCTGGGAAGCCCCTCCCGGGTTCCCAGCCGTGCCGGCGCGAGCGGCGCCGCCGTCCCACCCCTCAGAAAGCCCGGCGGTCGCGGTAGCACTTGATGCTCTTGGCCCGGGTGCGGGCGAAATAGCCAAACTGGCAGTCGCCGGGGAACTGCATGTAGTCCCAGAACTTGTCGGTACAGTCGCTTTTCCTGTCCCGGCGGGTCAGTGGGGGGGGCTGCGGCCGGGGAGGCCGGACGCGGGAGCTCACATGTACCAGTCGCAGACGATGCCCGAGGGCACGGAAATGCCGGCGAAGTATTCCTCGCTGGAGCCGAGGGAGAGGGAGGACAGCACGGTCAGCCGGGCCCGGGAAAAGGGGGGGGGGGGGAAGGGGTTGGGTTTCCGGGGCGCGCGCTTACAGGTCGGTGCCAAACGCGTAGCAGCGCCGGTCCGGCTCGACAGTCTGGCTCTGGCCTTGGCAGCCGTACTCGGAGAAGAGGGTGGGCTGGTGGGCGCCCGGCCCATGTCAGAAACCGCCAGCAACGGGAGGGGGACCTTGGGCCTCGGGAGCCCGGCGTACCTTTTCCTTCTCGCTGGACCGTGTCGAGGTAGCAACCGCTCGGGTTGACGAGCTGGTGGTCAATACGACCTGGGAGAGAGTGGTCGGGTCCGATGTGGTCAGGCTGGAAAACGACGAGCTCGAGGCAGTCTGGCTGGACGACGTCTGGGCCGGCAGCGTTTGGAAAGAGGTGGTCGGAGTCGACAGGCTGGGACTTGACAGGCTGGGACTTGACAGGCTGGGACTTGACAGGCTGGGACTTGACAGGCTGGGACTTGACAGGCTGGGACTTGACAGGCTGGGACTTGACAGGCTGGGACTTGACAGGCTGGGACTTGACAGGCTAGGGCTTGACAGCGTTTGAGTCGACTCGGCTTGGCTGGACGTCGGCGGCTCAACGTCTTGCGCGACAACGCAGCCGGCCAGGGCCAAAAGCGCCGGGGCCAGGGCTCTTAGAGACACCATGGTGTGTATGCGTGTGTAAGTGTGGGTGAGCGGGGGAGAGGGAGAGGGAGAGAGGAGATCGGTGATGCTAAGTGATGATGGATACGCCTGCCACGAAAGCCTACCAGGACCGAACGGCCAGCAGGCTATATATCCGCTGCGGCATCACGTCGCGAATAGACCCTCAATACTGCCAGATGAAGGCACGAGACAACCAGATGACAGCGGGCGCGACAGCGCAAGTCTTTGAGACCGTGTCTCGAGGCTCCGCCCACGCCTTGGCTCCCCGTCCCAGGTATCGGGGATTTGACAGATGCAGGGGCCTCTCGATCGCCATCAACGCTCGGCCGCAACCTGTCAGATCCGAGTCCAGTCGCAGACCGGCCATCGATGCCGCGGCGGAGCCATTCGGCGTTGTCGTCTTGGGCCACTTCTGCGCGGCTTGTTCGCCTCTAGAGTCTAAGCCGAGACGACCATTTCCGCCTAGCGCGGGAGCCTCCAGGTGCATCACGAGTTCTGTCCGGATGCGACAAGAGCAGGGCGCGGCCCTGAAGGCGACCGGCGCACGCATGCACGGCGCCCAGAGAACATGGGCAGCTTCGGCATGCCCAAAAGAAGGGCAAAATAGTGTTCGCGATCCACGGTTGTGCAGCGCCCGGAGGGGGTTTACCCAGAGCTTACAACCGTATGCCTACGACCTGAAGAGGCCGGTACTACTCGCGATGGGCCTTTTCTTTCAGCACTTCTCGGCACAACGGCAGTCATTGGTCAGGACTTGGGTTGTAATTTGACATCCGTGCTAGGTGAGGTTGGTCACGATAACCGGCAAAAGGAAAGCTTTTGACGTGATGCATCAGCCGCGAATCGAACGCGGGGCCCATCGATGGCAACGATGGATTTTACCACTAAACCACTGATGCGTCTTCAACTGATAGGAAGTTTTCCGTTAATCAAGCATCAAGGAGCCGATTGTGCCGCCCAACTCTTACCGTGGAATCCGTAACCGTCTCATTAGCCACGATACAAAAGCGCAAGTACGGTCCATGTCTGTCAATTCTAAGCCGGACCCGACTACGGTGGAATCCCCGCCCAACGAACACCATTGCTACCCCGGTCTCTCTCTCCATCATGCCCGGGACGTAAACCCGACGTCAGCCCATTCGTCGTTACAGCGCAGCCTCGGCCGCCGACGCTGCTTCTATCACCTGGCGGCTGTGTAGCCCATGGAAGCCCATGCCGATGGCCCAGTCGCAATCGGCGCGGCCCAGCTCCCGCATCGTCTTGGCGTCGAGGCAGACGAGGTAGCTGGTCCGGCGGGGCCCGTCGAGGACGACGCTGAGCAGGACGCCGTCGTCCTCATCGCGGGCGCCGCCGTCGTTGCCGGGCGGGCGGGCGACAAAGATGGCCTCGCCGGGCGTGTGGCCGCGCGGGTTGTCCCAGTACAGCGTCTCGCGCGTGTGCAGGTCCGTCTTGGCAATGCTGTCAAGGAGCGTGCTGTAGCCGCGGTTCGGCAGGCTGTAGACGTACCGGTACGGGCGCGTCGCGTACGCCGGGTTGATGGTTGGCAGCTCGCCGATCCGCGGTGCCTTGAGCTGCAGCACCTTTTTGCTCACCATGGCCGCCGACGACGGCGACGGCGTCGCGGGCACTCGGAACGCGTGTCGCGTCATCCGCGCCTGCGAGTTGCGATTGCGCTCCTCGTCGCCCCAGTAGTTCTTCGTCATGCCGTTTCGCTGCAGCAGCACGTCCATCTCGAAGCTCCGGATGACATCGTGCGTTGGGTACTCAACCACATCGCAGAATACCGTCATCTCCCCCGTAGCCTCGTCCGTCTCCTCAAAGGCATTGATGCTGTGGAAGTGGAAGCCAGCAGGGCTGTCGTACTGGGCCACCACGCCGCGGTCGCCCTTGCGGTCGATGATCCACCACTTGCACAGTCGCGAATCGTCAAAGGGCTCGATGGAGTCTATGATGTTGCGCTCCCACACAATGCTCATGCCCATGGCCCGGAAATGAGTGGACGGAATGCACAGTATGGCGTAGGAGGCCGACAGGAAGAAGGAGTGGATATAGGCTGGCTTGGCCTCCGCGCCGCTGATGGTGGCTAGGATATCCGTGGTGCCGGTGGCTGCGCTGACGCGGAACACTCGGTACGTCGGCACCGGTCCGAGGTCCAGGTTGTAGTTCAACAAGTCGCCCGTCTCCGGGTCCCGCTGGGCGTGGGCGCAGCTCAAGGGCCCTTTCAGCGACGGGTGCAGCTTGTCCTGGGTGGCGAAGCCGATAGGCTCCAGCGTCGCCAGGTCTATCTCCTTGAGGGTGTTGGTGTCGGTGGTCTGCCAAGCGTTCTTGAGGGCGGCCCGGTGGCCGCCTTGGGCAGGCGGCCGGTACTGCGAGGCCAGGCCGGGCACGTCGCCATGGACGGTTACGGCGACATTTTCGAGGTCGGCGTTCCGCTTGGGCGTCGGCATGCGCCAGACCGTCATGACCTTGCCAAAGAGGCCGACGCAGGGATCGCGGCGCTGGGCGAAGCTGAAGCCCTCGAGACGGCCCTTGGTGCGGATCTGCTCGACCAGGGCCTCGGTCTGACGCCGCGAGGCGTACTCGACGCGCACCGGGGCGTCGGGGCGGCTGTTTTCCGGGATGACGGTGAAGCGGTGCGACTGGGCGTAGCCGTCAAACCAGTGCGAGGTCTGGAACGTGCCGCCCGAGCTGGTCTCGATTTCGAACTCGCCGGGGCCCGTCCGGTACAGGGTGCCGGCTACCCAGGAGGGAATGACACCCCGGACCTGGAGGTCAACGGGGCCTCGTACTTCAGTCAGGCCCTCGAACTTTGCATGTGAGGCTCGAATTAGCGAGGCTTCTCGAGCCGCGTACCGGCGGGACACATACCCCTGCCTCGTTGGGCCAGTCCTCAAAGTCGAGCTTTCCGATCCGTTCCACCACGCGTTCGTAGTCCTCGTCCGCGTCCTCCGGGCCCTTCCGCAGAGCCCCGGCGGGCAGCTTGGCCTGAGGGCTGGCCATGGCTCAGTAGGGCGCACAGCCTGGCAGAGAGAGTGTGATGGGCCCGAATGCGGAAGCCGTAGCGGGGTGGAGGGAATGAATGCTGCCTGCCCTGCTGTCAGGGTTCTGGGGATGTTCTGGGGAGGGGGACCGGCAGGCAGCCACGGGGACAGCCCCAGGAGTCGGACGGTATGGGCGAGCAGGCCAGTCTCTCGGGTCAGGCCCGGTCAGCCGAAGCAACAACGTGCACGCGCGTGGTCTGCTGTGGGAAGGCGGCCCCGGCTGCATGTGACGTTCTGACGGGCGTTGTGGTGTTCGCCAAGGTGGGCTTTCTCAGCACTTGATGATGGCAACGAGGCAGCCACCTCGCAGCATGTCGGTGAGGGCCGATGTGCGCGTGCCGGTCTGTCCGCCTGCAGCGTGTTGGCCGTTTGCCAGGAGCCCCCTCTGTTCGGCCGGGTGTTGTTCTGCAAACAGCTCTCCCGCGGAACGCCAGGGTGGCCCGGGGTGGGTGGCGAGGGCGGGCCTACCGCAACTGCGCCTGCCCGGTTGTCCTCTGGTTGTGCACGCAGGGCGGGAATGCGGCTGCCCCAGTGCTTCCCTTCGCGGATGCGCCGTGCCACGGCCTCGGCTACGGCAACGCAATCGCAGAATCCTGGGCCCAAGCGGTGCTGTTGGGAACGGGTCGCATGGGCGATGCATCTCGACACGCTCGCCAGTGATGATTCATCAATGGGCCTGGCTGGGATTGCCGCCTGCCGGGCCACCCTACCTGGCATGCAGGAGGAGCCTGGGAAACACCCGCGACTCCACTCATTCACCGGCCTCCCCTCTCGCCCTCCCGCCCGTCGGTTCGCCTCCGGCTGCCCCAGGAACCACAGCCCGTCAATTGCCCGCATGCCGTGTCTGGAGCGCGACAGGGCGCCAGAAAGCCTTGCGGCGCGCCCCAAGGCCGTGTAGCGGGGCCCGGGCCCGCCGGCACCACTCCGAGCAGGACGGAGCCGGATCGCCGAGCCACTCAAACGACGTAGAATAGAATACCGCGCGTGCAAGACTGCATAGTTCCCCTGGGCCTCCGTGGTTCCGCATACTCGAAGTCAGTCGCTCGGCCGCCACTCCCTCTTGCCCAATTGCTTACTCGCCTGCTGGCTCGCCATCGCCATCTCTACCTTTTATTCGATTCCGCGACCGTACGTGGGAAGCACATAGTCAGCTCGCCGCAAGCTCGCCCGAAGGTTCAGATGGTGCTTTGCCCTTGGGGGACATGTAACATATCCGCGTCTTGAACGGGCGACATAGTCGGCATGTAAGTTACGGTAAACCCTTCCCTGGATTCCAGTTCCCGCAGTTTGTCCGTCGCCTGTCAACCCCCACGGTTCACGCTTCGCCCTCCATGACCCTCTCCTCTCCAAGGCGTCCCATGAATATGACGACCCTCCTGGAGATGTGCCAGCGCCCGCTGGCCCCAGGCACGCCCGGCTTGCCGCCCACCAGGATTAACGTGTCTTTGTACGACCCCCAGGCCGTGACTTGTTTGCCGGACCACTGGATTAAATTACGGCCGTGTCAGTAATTCTTTCTTCTCCCTTTTCCCACCACATCCTGCGTGCAACCAATTGGGGTGTTGTCGGCTTGTTACCTTTCCCTGGCCGAAATGGATGCCCGTAAAGTACGTAGTCGCGTGGGCGTTCTTCCCGTCCTCGGCAATCTCGATGATTTGTGTCGTCAGCGCGTGTTGCGACGTGATGTGTTCCAGCCTGACAGTTTTTAGTGTCCCCCACGTGTCAGCGCGCACACACACACACACACACATTTGGGGGCAAGGGGGGGGGGGGGGGGGGGGGGGGTCTGGCAGGGGCTGACCGTGGCGACTCAATATTTTCCCCGGCCATCGCGCCAGAAAGGCTCCAGGAGAACGGGGACATACCTCTTCTGAATGGCCTTGGACACGGCGGCGACGCCCTTGAGGCCATTGTTGAAGGGATAGTTGCCCGAGACGTCGGCGGTGAAGACGTCCTTGAGCAGGTTAAAGTCCTTGGTGTCGAGCGCGACGCAGTACCGGGCGATGGTATTCTGGATCTCGACGTAGTCAAACGGCCGCCGCTGCGCCGCCGCCAACGCGGCCGATCCGACGCTCGACATTCTTCTCCTTCTTTCTCTCTTTCTCTTCGTAACCCTCCTATAGGCCCGCCCGGGGTCTTATCTTTGCCTCTGTCTCTCTCTCTCTCTGTGTGTGTGTGTGTATGTGTGTGTCTCTCTCTTCTCCTTTCTCCTCGTGAGCGGTGCAAGAGGGGGAAGCCGAGAAGCTGCGCTTGCGCCTGGGCGGTGGCTGCTGATTTGCGTGCTCGCTTCTCTCTCTGGGGCTGCTGAAGAAAGAGAGGGGGGGAAAGGGAGGAACGGCCGTCGCCGCCGCATGGAACGCCGGTGGCGGCGTCCTACGGACTTCCGATCCGAATCCTCCAACATAAGCTTTTGCGCCTGTGCCATCCGGGCACCTTGCGTGGCAGACAGGAACGAAGATACACGCGCCTTGGCGCGTCGTGCATGTATGACCATTTTCATGGGTAGATGGATTAATGGCCCATCGTCTTTCGTATACAGAATGCATTGGTGCGTAGCCGGCCAGCCAGAGACAAGACGACCACGCATCCTCCCCATCGCCCGCTCTATCTCGTTCACGGAACCCGAGAATTGGTAATTGCATGATCGGCACGAAATCGAATGTACCTGTATATATATAGATATATAGTCCCACAGTCCCACAGACTGCTGCGACGTATCCTTGGTTCAGATGGATCGACTTTGCCACCCCCTTGATATCAGCAACCATCCCGCAAAACCGCCCGCTGCCCAGAACCAGTGCGTGTTCCCCCCTCTCACCGTGGTATCTATAGCTGCAATGCTATGGCTTGATCCTGCGCCGTAACTTGAGTAGTTCGAGTAGAACTGAAATGGGGGGAAAAAATTGAAAAATCAGTGTGCCGAACGAATGGTATCATAGTAGCAAAATAGGAAGGGTGGTATCTCTAGAAGTTTCGTGTCATCCCACACAACCTGTCATCATCATCTGATGGCATATAAAAACGCTCCTCGCGGTTCAAAAAGACCCCCCCCCTGTCCATCATGACCGTCCCGTCGCCGGGACCTCATCAGGTTAATACCCACTCACTTCCTCGCTTGACAAACTTGTCCAGCAGGAGCGACAGATCCGCCAGGACGAAGCGGCATATATAGAAACCGAAGAACTCGGCCGCGTGCCGCGTGCAGAGCTCAAGCCCGACTTGGGTCTTGTCGGCATGCCGCAGCCCGGGATCATCCACCTGGCGTGCGATTTGATCTATGTCACTGTCAGTACCCAAGCCGACATGTGTGAAGGAGCCGTGTCGTGGGCGGAACTCACCAACTGCCTGCGCAGCATCAAACAAGCGCGCCAGACTGGCCATGTACCCGGCGTAAGGTCCATCGAACGAGATGGACCCAACATCACGCTTTGCTGGCCGGCCGCTCGGTTGTGCCACCATGGGTAGGCTAGGCATGGACCCGGAGCCGGCACCGACGGCTTCCTTCTCGGGAATTGTTTCTTTGGCGCTATTGCTGCTGGTGCTGTTGCCCTTGCTGCCGTACGACGACGACATGTTGGCAGCCGATCCCTTGTTGCGCAGCCGTCGCCAGCTGAACGTGCTCCCTTTGCTGCTGACACTCGCACTCCGGGGAACTGCGGGCGCCGCCTCACTTTCGCCTCCCAACGACATGCCCTGCGAGCCCACCTCGCTGCCCAGCTTCTTGTTCAGTGTCATCTGTACCTGCTCGAGCACGCTCTCGAAACTCTGCATCTCCTCGAGCACGGCGTCCGCATCGGTACTGTCGACCCGCTGGAGTTTAAGGAGAGCTGCGGTGAGAAGATCGCACTGAGATGACTTGTCTTCGAGGGCGCGGAGTTTCACGCCCTTCACTTTCCACACGTCACGGGGAATGAAGAGCCGGTTGGTCACGTAGCCGCCGCGCTGGTGGGAAAGCGTCTGGTAAAGGGCACGCATAAGCCAAAACGGGCGGAGCATAGCATCGGCAGGGCAGGGCTCCAGAGGCAAGGGCGCATCTGGAGAGGCCTGGTGGATAGAGCCGGGGGAGTGTGGCGCGGGCGAGTGGAAGTCCGAGTCAAAAAGATAGAGACCGCCGAAGCCGCCCATCATCTTCTGGCTGAACGCCGTGGCGACGGGTGTCGGAAGCGTGGGCATGGCGGGCTGACGGGAAGACATGCTGGAGCTGTAAGGGGTGTTGGGAGACAGGTCCGAAAGGGTGTCGGCAATCGATACCGCGGAGAACTGACGGGTCTTGAGCGATCGCAAGCTGGACGAGGACTGGTTCTTGCGCAAAGGACGCTTCGAGGTTGGGGACTCTAGGAACTCGTCCAAGTCTTCACCAGAGTCGCCCGACAAAGTTTGGGTTCGTGTGGGCGTAGGCGGTGCTACGGCCGGAGCTGGACTAACACCCCTGGGAGGGGAACCGGATGCCCGCATCGAGAAAGGGCCGGGCCGTGTCGACGTGGTAGCCGACATGACTTGGCGCTGCTGTGTGAGGTAGTTGCCTGCCTTGGTCTGGAAAGCGGATACGGGGCCGCCAGGGGCAGGCTGCTGCGCTGTGATCTTGGACGTCTCGATTTTGAGCTGCTTCGGGTTCTGGCCCGAGAGTCGACGCCCGCGAACGCTCGAGGGGCTGCCCGTCACCGCCGCGCTTGGTGGCTGCGGCAGAGGGATCTGTGGGAGGGCTTGCGAGGGCGGCAAAGAGGTAGGTGCCGTTGGCTTAGGCAGCGGCGTGGGCATTTCATTAACGGTGGACAGCACAGTGCTCGCTGTTGGCGGCGGGTTCGAGCCCATGGAGCTGTGCCACGTGCGCTGTGTGATGCCACTAGAATCCGACTCCCTTTCCCTTCCGTGCTCGCTCCCAGCGCCGGCCTGCTGACGTGATGGCTGGTCGAAACTGAAATTCTGCATAGCGTAGTTCCTCGTGAACTCTTCGAGCATCCGCTCTTCCTCTTCGGAGTCGCTCCCGTTGTAGAACCCCCCCTCGTCGTATGCGTTGTTGTTCAGTAACCGCCTCTGCCTGTCTTGTTCGCGGGCCTGTCCTATGGCAGCCTCCCTCTCTGATTGCCGTACCTGCTCCTTGGCCCACTCCACCCTGCGCATCGCTTGGGCCACAATGGGGTCGTCCTCTTCCTCGTGGTCGTACATGTCGGATGACTCGTTGACCTCGTATCCGTCGTCGTACGCCGCCTCGATGGCGGCATCCAGAGCCGTGTCGAACTCGGCCTCGGTATCTCCGCTGGCAGAGCGAATATGCCTTCTTCTGATCCCGAACGAAGAGGTTCGCGAGTGAACCGATGATGGCGCCGAGCCCCCCGACTCGTCAATGGGGTCCAGCCATGAGGTGGACTCGTGGCTCAGGTTGCGCGTGTGGCCACTGGTGCCCGCCCCGTGGACGCTGAGGCGGTTACTGGGCATGGAGAAGTCCTGACGAGGAACGGATTCGGTGGGGTCGGCTGGCTGGGAAGGTGACGGAACCCTTCGAGGCGACAAGGGCGCAGGGAGGTACCCGCCATCTTCTTGACGGGGTATGGTGAGGCTTCCCTCAAAATTGCGGCGTCTGGGCGATCGGGAGAAAACGGAGGTGAGTTGGTCAGCGGGCGCCGGCGTCGTCAGATTGCGGCGGTCCGGCGTCGGTGATCTCGCTCCGCGTATCGCCGTGGCGGTCTCGAGATACACGGGCTCGTCCAGGTCATCATCTTCGTACGACGGTCTGACCTCGACGCCGTTGTAGTCGAGGCTTTCTGGCCGGGCTGGTAGCGCCTTGGCAGCATGAGGCCCGGTGTTGAATTGCATGGGCACCATGCCATCGAGTTCCTCGATGCGACTGGTATATGTGCGGCGAATGGCTTCTAGCTTCTTCTTATCTTCATCGCCCGTGGTCCGGTCAAGAACTTGTTGCAGGAGGCTGCAGGCTTCGTTATACGAATGCCGGGCGCCTTCGTAGTTCTGGGCGTTGTCGAGCTGGACGGCAGTGTTGGCCTTGGCGAGGGCTTTGGAGAGCATGGCTTTCTGGGAGGGCTGCTTGCCTCGATGGTCCACCACCCTGTCCCTGTCCCGTGGCCTGCTGGTCGAGTCGGAGCTGCTCTGGGCATTGGATGAACGACTCCTCGTGTGGCCTTTCTTTTCGGGAGGCATAGTGTTGACGGCGGATGTCATCTGATCGGAAGGGGGCAATGCTGGCGTGTTTCCTCGGCTGGCAAAAGGTGGCGGCGCGTTGGTGCGATCGGCCTGGTCATCCCAGAGGTGGTCGTTCGACCCGGTGCTGAGGCTGTAGCTCTGGCCGGAGAGAGTCGAGACGGGGGCGCCGACGGCGGGACTGGTATAGCCGGGGAGATCTTGGGTGTCTATGCGGAATGTGGGAGAAGCAGACGGGTTTACGGCCGGCAGTTGCAGCACGGGCAGGGCAACGATGGGCGGCAGGTTCGGTGGCGGCGCCGGGGGGTTGGAGTGCAGCCGGGTGGGTGTGTTGCTGACAAGGGAGCCGGTGCTCGGGGATTTTGTGAGATTGCTACTGGCGTTGGAAGGGCGGCGCTTGGCCAGCCTGCGGGGAGAAGGATGGGTCGCGGAGGGCTGGGAGGAGTGATCGGCAGTCGCGCGTGTTAGGAGGGCCACCGAATCGACGCTCATGCGACGGGAGAAATTGGCGAGCCTCGACGGCTTCTTCACCGGCGGTGACTGCTGCAGATCCCCCGCTCCAGCTCCGCCAATAATGCCTCCTGTTCCTCCGCTCCCACTGCGGGAGGTCCGAGTTGAGGCCGTGGATACGGACCACCGATTGAGGTTCCGGAAGCTATCGCTGACGGCTCCGCTGCTGCTGGACCGGGAATGCGGACGACGCGGCGTGACCTCGGGGTCAAAGAAAAAGAGCGAAGTTTCACGGATGATCGGGTTGTGGTTGCTCGTACTTATGTGCGGGAGAGGGACCCTGCCAGCATGGCCCAGGTTATGCGGGATGGGTGGCAGTAGAGACGATGTCCGGGGCAGGAGGGTGCCGGTGGCAAAGATGGCGGGCGACGAGGGCGCCGGGTGGTCGTCAGGATAGTAATCGAACTCGCTGGTGTGGGTGTCGATGCTGCTGCTGCTGTTGTTGTTGTTGTTGTTATTGTTGTCGTCGTCGTCGTCGATCTTGTTACTGCGGGCGTCGTCCGAGCTGAAGCCGTCGTAGGCGGTCGTGAGACGCGAAGGACGAGGCTGAGATTGAATTTGGCCTGACGGGCGCTGGTCCCTGTCTCTCCTGAGATGTGCCTCGTGAGTTTGGTGCCTTACCGCGCGGGTCTGATCACCACCACCACCACCACTACCACCACTACCACTACCGCTCCTTGTACTTCGTGCACTTGCACTTGTTACGCCCACGCTCGCCTCCACAGCAACTACACCGGCACCAGCACTGCTGCCTCCACGGCCGCTGCTGTGAGGTAGATTAGGGAGATAATTTGGGTTAAGCCCCGTTCCAGTCGCGGCGCCGCTAGCTGCTGTAGTGTGGACACTACCGCTACCACTGGGCTCCTGATTGTAGTGGTACCCGTTCGCGCCCAGGGCCTGCGGGTTGGCTCTCGCGGCAAAGCTGGTCGGGTGGGCCAAGCCTGCTGCCGGTGATGTCGGATTGTGTAGCGAGGCCGACCGAGCCCGCACTCTGGCCCAAGACAGCGACGGAGAGTGCCCCGACGCTGCTGTCGTCGTGGGCGCCCCGGCCAACGGGTATCGCGGCGGTGGCGACAGTGGCGGCGGCGGCGCGAGGGGGTTCGACGTCGTCGTGTCCGCGCTCGAGCTCAGCGAGAGGTTGGACGGCAGGTACGGGTTGGTGCTGCCGCTGGCGGTTCGATTGTGGTAGCGCTTGGCTTCCACGTAGGAGTGGGATTGGGAGTGGGAGTGGGATTTGGGAGGCAGGGCACGATGGGCCGTTGTACTACCAGTCAAAATGGTGGTGACATGTGGTTGTGGCATCTTCCACCGTCCGAGGTCGTCTACGCACCAGCCGGGGCGGGACACTAGCACACGTAACTCGCCCACGGCCCCCCTCGTCGACTCGTTCTGGTCAATGCTAGGCTGTCGGCTAGTCGTCCGCTAGGGCAGGTCGCCTGCCACGAGCTGGGTGTCCACTCCGGGTACCTCAGGATAATGCGCTGGTGGTCCGGCCCAACAGCTCCAGGGTTTGCCGTTGTCGCCGTCTGTGGGTATGCACGAATGGATAGGTAGGCGTGGTTTGGCTGAGGACGGCCTATGATTTCGGCTTCGACCAAGCGGGCGCCGAGGCCCGTTCGCGTGCGGCGGGCAGCGTAGGTGCGTGTCGACGGCGGGCCCCCGACCTCAGGAGCAGAATGGATAGATCTACTCGGGCGTTGCAATCCACTGGTTGTTCATGCGGCGGGCCCTGCCACCCTACGCGCGCATGCGTGCGCCTATGCGTAAAGCCTGTGTGGTCTGTGAACAGTAACGGGCTCGGCGATATGATAGCAAAAGGTATACGTTGGCGCGTCCAGGGCCATCCGTAGGTCCCGCGGTGATATTATGTGACAAGCAGACCACGTAGCCGCCGCAACCGGTGCAAAGGGTGGCGGGCCAGCGCTTTTGTCGACTTGGGTTCGACGATCGGCATCAAGCAACGCTCCAGGGGGGGCAGACAGCAAAAAGTAAAGGTAACAGACGCCTGACTCGGCGCTCGGGAAGGGGGGGGGCGCGCTGGCGGCGACAGACTCCGATACACCCCAGAGGGCTGCTGCTACCTACTGGCCTATGTACCTCCCATCCCTCCCGGCCTTCCACTCCTGCATCAGCGGCGGCCGCTGCCCCGGTCGCACGCTTGGAGGTCGGACTGTGGTTTTCTCGCGGCTCGTCCGCCTGCAGCGTCTGACTGAATGCCTCTTGTCGCGAATGTGTCGCGAACCCGAGGTCCCTTCCGGGTTCTGGGGGCCTAACCTACCTACCTACCTACCTAAGAAGGCAGGTATGTACGGGCTCTTAACTCGTCCGTATCACTCCGCACCTTTTACCAGTCCGGGCATGGTACATGGCACCAAGTAGCACAGCTGAGTACGCGGGCGGTGGTGCTGGCAGCGAGGGCCGGTGTACCTTACGAAAGTCGCGACGGCAATCGCCGTCCGGACCAGTGTAAGAAGTACGCATTATCACCCACCAGATGGGTACCTAGCCCACCTCAAGGATCAGGTGTCAGTACCGCATACAACACATACACTCACACATACCGCGACACTTTGCAACGCCCACTCGCGCAAACATATACACACATGCGTGTATACGTTTGCCTACACCGCGGTATTTCGCAATACCCGACCATCCTGACAGACGCCCGGCGCCACTCAATTCAAGCTCGCAACGCGCAACTCCATGCGAAGCTCAGAGGCCGTCGTGGCCGTTCGTTACCCAGGTATCTAAGACGCTGGCGTTTGACAGCAGCTCACTTCAGCCCGAGGTATAGCGGGTTCTCCTGGCTAAAATGAAGTGGTTGCGTATGCGCGGCCATGGCGGCTGTTGGCGCGCCAGGGCGCTCAGGGGCCTCAGCTCGATCCGGTAGCCACACAAGAATCCAGGGGTAGCAGACCTTGCGCCCTGGGGAGCCCAAAAGGGCAGGCAAAAGAGGAGGCCATACATACCTAGGCATAAACTCCAAGGACTGATTGGCCCATCCCTGCCGTTCCCCGGCGCCCTGTCACCATCCCTTGCCCCTCCTCCTGTCGCTCTCGCTGCTTGCAAGGGCTGTCCGTTTGCTCCCCTGCCTGGAAGGGCTCCATGCCAGGGTCCTTCGGGAGGGGTTGAAACCCCCTTTCCACGTTGCGAGGGTTGCAAGGGCCGCGAGAGCTGCGAGGACCGTGAGGGCTGTGAGAGTTCGTTTGGTGGTGCTTGAGGGGTGTTGCTTGCTGCCCGTCGGTGGCGTACGGGCCAAGACAAGACACTCGACTCGCGGGGCGACACGCATTCCACGTCCCCGCCTCCGCTCCCTCCCCATCGCGGTGTCCAATTCCAGAGGCGGCCGTCGTTCTGAATACACGGCCGGCACGCCGGTGCTACTCTCAAGGTGGGAGGAGTCGGAGGGCTCGCAACTTTCCGAGGATGACGATACTAGCGGACGCGAGGCCGCTATTGGGCCATGATCACAACGTTCCTGCAGCACAGATGGGGTGCAATCTCGTAACCCCGGCCATTCGGTAGAAGAAGGAGCGCCAGATGCAAATCATTTCCCCATCCTTAACGCACCAGGCCCAACTAGACCCCGACCATATCGATGTCGCGTTCGTTCCCATCCGGCCGTCAGCGGGATGGTATCCATATCAGGAATGAGTAACTCCATATGATCAGCTATACTCGTGCCAGGAATGACTGGCTTGTCCTCCGGACCGATATGGGTGGGGCCCTATCCGCCTTCGCAGCGGTTTGTACATGGATAGTCAGGAAGCCCTCACAGTATCTCAATGGCTCGCCCGTTCTAGAAGCTATCCTCGGGAGATGGGTGGCATTCAAACAAGCTCGGGTCTGATTCGGCAAACCAGCAACTCTCATCTGCCGGTAACGTAAGGGTTAACCATCCACGTGCCAGCCATCGGAAACCAAGATCACGAACGTATTTGGCCACCCTCCAACCGTGTTGACCGTGGCCAGGCTGTCATCAGGGCCTTCCGATGCGACTAATTGTCAAGAACCCCCCTGGGTACGGAGAATGCCTGCGAGTGGGTATCCAGGCACATTTATTCTACCATCAAGTACATACCTTACTACCTACCTCGCAAGCTGAGTCGCTCAGCGTTCTTACTGTACCCCTTGCCTCGCTCTCTCTCCCCTTCTCATTACGTGTAATTGTTCAGACGGGTCGCATGCAACTGAAACCACAAAAAGGGCGTTATGGCGGTCCGCACCCTGTCTGCTTGGCGCTTCGTTGCCCACGCTCAAGTGCTCAGGGTCCTCTGGACATGGGATCAAAAAATCCCCGAGCTTCAGTCCAATGAACGGGGGCGCCCTGAAACGCCTGACCCATAGAGCCTCATGACTCTCTTCTCGCCCATTCACAGCACCGGGTAGAGACAGCAGTAGCAGGAGAAGGGTGGCAGCCCTTGTATCTGAACGTGTCATTGCATCGTACTTGTGCGGGACGCGAGCAGCCGACGACCGGACTCCGCAGCGCAAGGCCAACGCCCCGACTGGACAACGACCCCATACAAACTTGTCCAAGACACATTCCGTCTCGTGAAGAAGGTCTACCCGGCGCCAACGCCGAGCACCGCACCCAACCTGCATCATCCTGAAGATCTGGCAAATCTTAAGTCCATAATCCAATAATGAAGCTTGATACCTCCTCGGGCCAGTAGGCGAACCGAGGCAGGTGCGCTCCCTCGCATTTCCCAGGCCTGAATGCTCAGGCGGAGCATATGCCACGACCAAGACGTATAACTATGCACCCGGGACCGGCAGGGGTCTCGTAGCATTATCAATATTGTCCTTGTCGGCGAACCCGATATGGGCTGTTTGCTTCCTTCCATGGTGCTGGGTGAGAGGTAGGTGTCTAAATACGTCTGAACCGGCAAGCACTTCGGAAACACGGATCGTGGCCGGACGGCTGCCTTCGGCGGTCGATTGGGAGATACCGACCACGAGCCGCCATCTCCATACATAGTATTACGCTCCGCTTCACCCATAACCCGCTCGAGGCCCAGAGGCCCAATTCGGGGCCAGGGCGGAGCCCAGTCCATTGGCTCTCGTGAGCATGAGAGCCGTGCTGGTTTGCGTTTCGAATCCTTGCCGGGCCCAGCTGTAGCCCTACGAAGATGCGTTTGGGCCCAGTCATGCCAACCAGATATGCAGCCGGCGCGGAGGACGGGCGACTGGCGGTTACATTCCTACAGGCCGCGCCCGTTGGGCCAAATCTTGGTGATTGGGATGACTGGGACTGTCTCTGAAGGACAGAGGGGATCGTGCAAACCAGTGGCTTCGCTCCAGCTCATGCTCCATCGATGCGCCACGATCGCCACCAACGGCCGTATTCCTCGCGCTGCTAAGGAGGAGGGGTAAACTTCAGTGAAGATTCCCGCAATCAAGCAGGTCGCCGCTAGAGATCTGAGCAAGTCTATCAGATCAGCAAGATTCGGTTTTCACGTTCTCAGGCATCCTGGCAAAGTATGCAGGGCGGATGGTTCGGTGATGGGCCTTCTCAAGCGAGTCCCGCGCCTATGGCTTCCCACGATGTGGCCGAACGCAGTCAGACAGTGTGCAGCAGCAAATGAACCACATGCCGCGGCCATCCGGTCGGTGGATTGGGGCCTGTAGCATGCGATAGCCAAAGTGCGCTTCGCTTGCGAGGTTTGGAGGCGATGCACAAGGGCCACGTCTGCTCCGGATACGACTGCGCAAATGGGCAGACATGATCGTCATCCGGAGACCAACCACATGGGATGGCTGAAACGTTACCAGCACATCGGATCGCAGCGGCTTGCGCCTGGCGAAGAGGCCACGCTAGTCTTCCCATAATGACTACAATTTCGAAAGGCAAGAGAGCCGACAAGCCAAGCAGATTGAGACACACAAGTTTGGCCGAGCAAGACGAGGCGGACCAGACCTGCAGGAAAGTCTGCTCGCGCGCCGGCCAACGACGTCATTATACCCGTACGCCTGGGCATTGAAACAGCACAGCTCCCATATCGCGCATAGGGAGCCATTCTGCCCCTGTGTAGTTTCGCGTTCTAGCGCCTGGGTTCACGTTGGAAACCCACGATGTTTGCTCGGGCAGGTCCTGACGATACACATATACTCTGCCGCGATGCCTGTTTGGGGACCATAGGGACAGACTGGAAGGGCAATGAGACGGGTGTGAAGCTAATGGCAGGAAGGGAACACATGCATCAAAACGCAGTTCCTCTTGAAGCACCGCCGGAGTTGGCCGGTAAGGTGTCAATCAACTCGCGGTCATGCCCTGCGCCAAAGACGACAACTCAAACAAAACCGCATGTGCCCCCGCATTCTGTTTGCAAGGGACGGTCCCTAACAACACCATGAGCAAATGAGCACCCGCTGCCACCTCGCAATCGATTTCCTCATCTGCCTGCCTGTTGCGCGGTGATTAGAGACGCGTATTTGCAATGTGTTGTTGATCCCCCCAAGAACGCTAGTTGATCGGAGATGCGTGTTGGTAGGGACAATCTGAGTCTGCTCTGTATGCCCCGCGATGACGACATGGTTGATGGGAAGTAGATATTGCGTCAACGAATGGCCGTAGGGTTGAATCACGGGCTCCCGGCTATTCCCATGCATTCTGTTGCCATAGCCCTTAAAATTGATATCCAACAGACAAACCTGTGATCCGAGAGGCCCTTTTTACAATTCAGCTTTTTATTGCCATCGTGCACCGAACCTACCCATAACACCATGGATCCCCAAGGCGCTGCTCAACCACCGCTCTCCACGGCCTATAAGGTCGAGGGCAACCCCGCCACGGCCAACCCGGTCGAAGAGGAAGCTTCACATCAGAAACCCCATGGCCAGCGCCAGGAAAAGCGGCCGCCCGGTAGCCAGTCCTCGGGGGTCCAGGATGCCCAGCCCTCGGCGTTGGGAGCGGGCGTCCGCGGCGCACCACCAGGCGAGGAGAGCCAGGGCAAGTCCACGGAGCAAATAGGTCGCCACCGGGAGCTGGAGGGCGAGCAGATGCGCGCGCCCGGTGAGGGCGACGTCGCGGCGGCCGTGGAGGGGAAACACGGCGCGACGGGGGCTGAGCCGGACCTAGCCAACGATCTGGACCGGTAAGTATGGCCGCCGCGGTCTCAACAACCTCCCCCCCCCCTACCACCCCATTACCGGTGACCTGCGCACACCAGATACAACTAACAGACTGCGCAGTAAGAAGGCCGAGCAGGCGTCCAAGCGCGAGGCCATCAAGGAGGGCCGCAGGCACGGGACCCATACCGAAGGGGTCGACCCCCGCGTACTCGGCTCCGAGACCCTCAAGGAGGCTTAAAGCCACGGATGGTGGTGATTACGCACGGGGGTGGGAGCGGACTGGAGTTTCGCACGATGCCTGCGGCTTCGTCGGATATCTGGGGCCTGCACGATGTAGGGAGTCGCCGCAACCAACCCAATCAGCCGGAGGTTTTGTACTGTCCCTGGTAAGGGCAGCGGGCGAAGTAGGACAGATGATGGGGGAGAGAAAAGTGGCATTTTTACAAGTACGTCGGCTATAAAATCCCACAACCAAAAGCCGTCCGTGACTACAACCGTCCGGGTATTGTTCTTGCATCTTCACAAAAGCGAGACCAGCCACCCTCTTCTAATCCCAATTCCTTAGTCGCTAATCAGAACTTGTGGACTTTATCCTTCCCATAACCAAGCTGCTGCAGAATGCCAGGCTTGCCCTTCTGCCCCAGCAATGCTGTCTCCATAGCCGGAGGCCCACATACAAAGACCTGGGTATGATCGGCCAGTGACCCGGGAATGCTCTCCTTCAAGAGTTCCTGGGTGACGTAACCCTTCCGATAGGGCGAGCCCGCCTCGGGCTGGCTGACGGTGTAAATGGCGTTAAAACGGCCGGGGTGTGTCTTCTCGAGCTGGTCAAACTCGTCTTTCAAGAGGACGTCGGCGTCCGAGTTCACACCAAAAACAAGCGTAATCTTGGTGCTGTCGGCCGGGTTCCGCATGATGCCCTGAATCATCTGGTACATGGGCGTGATGCCCGCGCCGCCCGCGATCAGAGTGACGTGGGGAAACTTGTTGGGGATCCACGTGTACCCCTTCAAGGGCACGAGAAAACGGAGAGACTCCCCGGGAGAGAGGGAGTGGAGATGGGTGCTGGCCTTCCCGTTTGGGTAGTGCTTCACCAGTAGATCCATATACCCCGGCTCATCTTCCAGCAGAAAAATCAGCGAGAGCGTCTCGGCGCGAACATCTCGGGTTCCTTTATCATACCTGACGGGCTTACGGGCGTATATGGCCGGACTACCGGGAAAGTCCGGTCCTTTGGCCAGGAAAAGGTGAGAAGGGACGCTGGAATTGGGTCAGTCGGCAATGACCATGGCGCAGAGGGGGGACTAGAGCCTACTTACACTCCAACGGCAGACCCGTCACAGCGTCAGGCTGGGGAAGCTTGAACCGGAGCTTCTTGGTGTTGTGGTTCACCTGCTCGGAACTTTCTAGAGGGAGGGCAATGAAGGCCGGGCCGCCGCCAAAGACTTTTCGGGGCGCACCTGCATCGGCGTGCGCTTCCGACATCATGGTCCGGGAGAGGATGGCCAGTCCTATGCCGACACCGGCCACACCACCCAGGACGGCAGCCGGTCTTAGTCGTTGGAGCGCGGCCATGTCCAGATGACTCTGCGGGGAGGTGAAATGCACCGACGGAATCTCCGCGCAGGGTAGTCGGCAGGGGCCGATGTTGTAGCAGAATAGCGTTGGTAGCGACAACAAGGGACGGACCCGGCTGCGTTTTCAAGGTTCACAAAACCCCGTCTCGATGGTGCTTCGCAGACGCAATGAAGATGAGGCGGGTATTTATTACCAGGCAGCCAGCCTCGCATCTTGCTGACCGGCATGGCGTTCCCTCGTTATTTTCGTGGCGTTTGCTGGGCTGGGACGTGGAATGCAACGCGCTCGGGACCGGACAAACGGACAAGTTAATACGGGCGAGTCCGAACGGACACGGTATTGGGGGAATCGAACGACGTGCGCCCATTCAGCTGCCGCTCTTCCTCCCGGGATCTACGGCTAAGTGCGTCTTAAGGGATGGCTTACTGTTCAACCGACACAGGCTGTCAACAGCCAACAGCAAGCTGATCCAGGCTGGTCCAATGTGGGCGAAGCACGTCGGCAGGCCCCAGTGACAGTTGGTGGTTCTCCTTTGTCTCTGTTGCCGCAGGTGACGATGTCGGCGTCGGAGGCTGACAAAGGCCGACTTGCCCACCGCCCCTTTGGCACCCTATTGATCTCACGGGCGTTTGCCACGGGCGTTGCCTCCAAGTTGCGCGCCCCGTTGGGGGCGGGATGGGTTCCCGTGGTCCGCCAGACGGCCGCCAGGATCTCTCGGATGCTCCGACAGTCTATCCACCCGCCCTCGGTTCTCCCCAAGTCAGGTGGAGGGCGCTGATAAAACATCGTGATTTACTTGGCAAGAGATGTCCAATCTTTGTCGCCAACCTAGGCATGCCGACCCAGTGCACGCTCAGGCAATGGAGGCACTCTTAAGAGGTGGGACATTGCCCGTCGGGTCCTTTGTCCTTGTGCGGGCAGCACTACTGAACTTACTCCGCTGTCCCGCACTCGAGTCAACGTCATTCACGCGCACCAAAGTCGTGACCTTCTCCGAGACTGCCAAGCCCCCGCCAACGTGACCGGCGACAGGTTGCCATCGTACATTCCGCTCCTCGTCGGTCCGGGGAGCGCAGAGCCTGGGGCGATTTCCCCCAACTTCCAAGAATCAGATGAGTCGTGTAGAGCGCCAGTAGAGCCGCCGCCACTGCAGTATCCGGTGAACGACAGCACCAACCATGGCCGAATCGCGTGCGGCACCCTCAGCCGCAACCCCTCTCCTGGGCGCGCCGGCGACGGCGCCCATCGACCACTTCGCCGCCATGGACCCCGAGAACCCCCGCAACTGGCCGTCGTGGAGGAAATGGCTGATGGTGGCCGTCATCACGCCCATCGACCTGTCCGTGTCGTGGGGCGCTTCGGGGTACTCGCCCGCCGCCGGCAGCTTTCGCGATGAGTTCAACGTCTCGGAGACGGTAGCCACGCTCGGGCTTAGCCTGTACATACTGGGCCTGGCCTTCGGGCCCATGTCGCTGGCGCCCTTGAGCGAGTTCTTTGGGCGCAGCGTCATCTACATCGGCTCCTACGCCGTCTTCCTCGCTTTCCTCGCCGGCACTGCCCTGGTCCAGAACCTGGCCGGCTTCATGGTCTTGCGGTTCCTGAGCGGACTGTTTGCCGCCGTGACCATAGGTAAGGCCCCCGGCCCATGATCGTGACGCCGCAGAGAGGCCATGAGAGACTGGCCGCGTGTTCTGACAACAAAACCCGCTCTGCAACAGCGAACTTTGGAGGCTCTATCGCGGACATGTGGACGCACCATGAGACGGGCATCGCCATGTCTGTGTATCTCTGGGCAGCCACCTGTGGGAGTCCGTCGGGGTTCTTTGCCATGTCCTTTGTGGCCGAGTATCGCGGCTGGCGCGAGGTTTTCTGGGCCCTCCTCGGTGTTTGCGGCGCCTTCTGGCTCATCATGGCCGTGACGCTGCGGGAAACGCGGCACACGACAATTCTTCGGCGGAGGGCGCGGAGGCTGACCAAGGGGGACACTGCGCCCCAAGACCGCGGACCGGCTTCCGCCGTGCTGCAGCACCGCAGCCCATACCAGCTGCTCCATGTCGCTCTCACGCGGCCCTTCCGGTTTCTTTTCACAGAGGCCATCGTGGGTTTCGCCGCTCTGTACAACGGCTATCTATACGGCCTGAGTTTTCTGTTCAACGGTGTTTTCAGCATGGTCTTTGGCACCGAAGGGCATGGGTTTGACAAGATCGGTGTCGGCTGTGCCTTCCTGGGCATCGCCATCGGCATCTCGATTGGGCCGTTCACGAACCTGTGGCAGGAAAGGTACTACCAAAGCCGTCTTCGGGGGTCGGGTCATGCTGCCGTGCCCGAAGCCCGGCTGCAGTTGGCCATGATAGCCGCCGTCGGTAAGGCCGTCCCCGCCCATCCGGCTGCTCCGGCGCCTTTCCCATGCTGACGTACCCGGGCACTCCCAGTCTTTCCCGTGTCCATGTTCTGGTTTGCATGGACAACACATCCCACCACCCCCGCCGCCGTGCCAATCATCGCCTCTGCCTTCTGGGGGTGGAGTTTTTACACACTAATCCTGATGACATTTCAATATACAGAGGATGCGTACCGGGTGAGCCATTGAATGACCCAACTAAAATGTATCCCGACCTCGTGCTGCAGCTTATATGCCGCAGGTTTTCTCGGCTTCGGCCCTTGCCGGGATAGGTTTAATTAGAAACATCGCCGGGGCAGCATTTCCCCTCTTCGGGCGGCGACTCTTCAAAGCGCTGGGCTATCAGTGGGGAGCCAGTGTGCTGGCATTCCTCGGTGTGGCCTTGGTGCCCATACCCTTCGTGCTACTGCGGTATGGGCCGACCATCCGGAAGAACAGCCCGTGGGCCAGCCAGCATATGGAGGAGTCTGATGACGACGAGTGATAACTCACATTGGGGTCGCCGTGTGAGAGTCTGTCGGCCCCGGTGGGCGCTATAGGTGATTCAAACGAAATCGCAGTAGTCTTCCAACGCAAGCTGTATTCTACCTGCACGCAACGCTATCAAGACCATTATCGCATGCATCATCAAATCCCTACGGCACGCGTGATTAAACCACATTCTTCAACTCTTGGCCAGCAAGGAATCTTCGCAGGTTGTAAGCGATCAGGTCCTCGGCCTCCTGCGGCCTTCCGCCGGCCGCATGGGGGCTGATGATGCAGTTGGGGGCCTTCCACAGCGTCGAGCTCTCGGGCAGCGGCTCCTTCTCGAACACGTCCAGCGCAGCACCCCCAATCTCGCCCTTTTCGAGGGCTGCGACCAGGGCGTCCTCGTCCACCGAGGTGCCGCGACCGACGTTGACGACCCAGGCGTGCTTGGGCAACAGCTTCAGGCGGTCGGCGTTGAGGGCGTGGCGGGTGCTGTCGGAGCCGGGCAGGATCATGACGAGGGCGTCGGTCTGGGGCAGCAGCTCGGGCAGCTTGTCCTCGGCGTAGACCTCGACGCCGTTGCGCACGCCGGCGGAGCGGGCGAGGCCGCGGACCTTGGCGCCGAGCCCGAGCAGCGAGGGCGCGAGGCACTTGGCGATGTTGCCGTAGCCCCAGATGAGGACGTTGGCGTCGCGCAGGGTGGTGAAGCGGTCCTTGGGGCGGTCTGGCTGGGGCCCGCCCAGGTGCTGCGGCCACTTGCCCTGCAGCTGCCAGTCGCGCATCTCGTAGAAGCGGCGGGCGGCGCTGAGCAGCAGGGCCAGCGTGTGCTCGGCGACGGTGCGGTCGTGCAGGCCCGAGCCCGTCGTCAGCACGACCGAGGGCGGGAAGCCGGCGGCCAACACGTCATTGGGCCCCGCGGCCAGCGACTGAATCCAGCGCACCTTGGTCAGGCGTTTGGCGGCGTCGGCCAGGTTCGCCGCCGTGTTGGTCCACGTCACCAGGATCTCGGCGTCGGTGTGCTCGTCCGGGATGGGCGTCTTGACGTCGTACGGCTGCAGCTCGACCGAGAAGCCCTCGAGGCTCTTGGTGTCGAGCACGAGCGAGGTGGGGTAGAGCAGCTTCATGATGGCGGCGGCAGGAGGCGGGTGGATGTGTCGGGCGGTTTGGAAGAGGCGTCGTGTCGCGGGTGAGCCTAGCATGGGAACAGGACCGGGAAAGCAGCAGCAGCGGGCGCGAGTGATGATATAATCGGCAAGTTACAGTTGGGCCGCCGGTTTCCAGGACCCCCCCTGGTTCCAGTCGTGATGGAGCTCGCCGTGGATGATGCCGTATCGGCGGGCCCTCGCCGGGTTGGGCGCGCGCGCAAGTTGTCACAGTTGGCGGACAGCTATGCGGGGTGATCCACGGTGGAGGGGCTACCCATGACTGGTGGGGTTCAGTTGGTCCGTGTTACTGGCGAAGCTCTCCGGACAGGGCTGGTCAGGCTCCAAGCTGGTGCTTTCGGCAGAATCGTCGTTCCTCTCCAGCGCATTCGGGGCCTATATCGGCACGTTCAGACGGCCTAGCCCCCTCTTTCCCTAGGGTAGACCTGGATTGCCCCTCCCCCACGATACGGGGCCATTCCCATTTATCCAGACTGGAGGCCACCGTCTCGCGGGCCCTACTATCCATCCCATATGCCCAGGAACGCCGGCCTCTCAGCCGACCGTTTCCACCCGGACTTTTCGCCGACGCTGACCTGGAACCCTCGGCGCGACATGCGCGGGCTCAGGTACGTCCCACACACGGATGGAACTGTAGCCTTCCCATTACACTCGACCGGCTTGGGCCAATGGGTCCCTCGCCCCCGCCGGCAACAGGCACCCGGTCAGCAGTCGGCTCTCACCGGAGACTCCTTACGAACAAAAACCCTCCCTTTTGCCCCTCATTGATTTTCGCAGATCCGGAGCCTTCCTTAGCAGCGCCGCTGTGGATTTGGCCCCCAAAGCCTACGGCTGATATACCCGAGCCAGCCTCTCCTTCTCCACAAGGCCCCGAGGACACCAACTGGCGGCGCAATTTCATGGCTGGGTTGAATCTCACTGCATGCATGAATCATCGTCAAATGACTGTCTGTTACAGAGCCGGGGTCGCTGCCAATGGCCTCCCGTCTCAGCCGCTCGGCGCCTTCTCGAGATGCGGGCAGGGCAGCCAAGAACCAGTGAGAGTGGGACGGCTGGCTTGTCACGAGCAACAACTGCACAAGACCCGCGCCTCAATAGTCATTTATGTAGCGCAGGGCTCGAGAAGCGGGTGTTTGGTGGCATTCCGTTACCTTTTTTTTGTCGTTGTCCCTTCCGCTCTGTACTCGCTCCCTTGAGAGCCTGGCTGGTTGTGTGAAGCGCGTAAATATCGCAGCCATCATCCGCCCAGTCCAGCTTCGGTCACGCCCCCCCCCCCCAGGTCGTGGCTACGCTACACCACCTCTGCGCTCTCCAAAGCCCATCAATAGCTGCATCCTTCAGGACGTCCCTTCGTGTAACTGAGACGGCGCTACTGATTCTTCCCCCGGTTGAACCCGCTCATGCCGATTCTCAGCCCGACCTGTGCGGTTTCTCTCATTCAAGTGGTGATCCCGAAGCCGCTGTCAGTGGTGCGACGGTCCGTTGGCCGTTGATCCCGTTGTCCCTCTCTTGCCGTAAGACTCGATGGTATCCAGGTGATCAACCTCAACCATTCGCCATGTCCGCCATTCGCCCCCCTTTGTCAATAGCATCGTCATCGTCCTACAACTCCAACAGCGACAGCAGCACTAGCGGCCGCCGCTTCGGTAAAACCATCATGGCCGAGGTCCCTGTATCCCTACAGAATGCACCTAAGAAGAAGAAGAAGCAGCAGAGTCCCCAGCAGGCCATTGACGACTTTTGGGCCAAGTTCACTACCAAGTTTCCGGGAAAAGGTACCGTCTGCTCATCCCGTCTTTTGTTTCACAGAATGGGCCGTCTATCCCCCTCCCGCCAGCACGTGGTCACGTAAGGGCTGACCCTCGGTTCAGCAACGACCATCATCCCGCACAACCAATATGCGAAGAAGGCGGCCGAGCATTGCCGTACAACGGTCACGGGTATCAATACGCAGGTGTCCTACGACGAAGCGGCCGCGCTCTGCCGGGCCAAGGTGCGCAAGATCGTCAAGGAATGCCGGCGCGTTAACCAAAAGTACCGTGATCCGCACTTCGACCTCGAGTTCGACCTAAAATGGGGCAAACGGGACACGCTGGAATCGCTCTGGAACTTCCGGGGCCCGCCACCCCGATCCAAATTTCAACCCAAGAGTGTCAAGCGAGTCGTCGACATCTTCGAGAACCCCAAGTTTTACATCGACGGCCCCACAGCCAACGATGTCCGTCAGGGCCGGGACGGAGACTGCTGGTTGTTGGCAGCGCTCTGCACTCTCAGCAACAAGCCTAGTCTGATAGAACGCGTCTGTGTGGCCCAAGACCAGATGGTAGGAGTATATGGGTTTGTGTTCCACCGTGACGGCGAGTGGATCTCGGAGATTATCGACGATAAACTTTTCCTCACGAAGCCGGACTTTGATGAGAGCTTCCTGGAGCGGGTGCTCTGGGAGGACCGAGAGCGTGTCAACTCCGAGGAGCAGTACCGCAAGGCGTACCAGAGCGGATCGGGTGCCCTATACTTCGCTCAGTGCGAGCATGCCGACGAGACGTGGCTCCCACTGCTCGAGAAAGCCTATGCCAAGGCCCACGGTGATTACGCTGCCATTGAAGGCGGGTTTACTGGCGAGGGTATCGAGGATCTCACGGGCGGCATCGCCTCGGAGCTCTATACTACGGATATTCTCGACAAGGAGTACTTTTGGAAGGAAGAGCTCATGAAAGTCAACGACCAGTTTCTTTTCAGCTGCTCGACGGGCATGTGGGGAATCGGCTGGGGTGAGCGCAAAGGTATTGTCGAATTGCATGAGTACTCGATCATGAGAGCGGTCGAGATCGATGGTCAGCGGCTCCTGCTTCTGAAGAACCCGTGGGGAAAGGGCGAGTGGAAGGGTCCTTGGAGTCAGTGATCCCTCCACGCATTACACGGCCATCCAGACTCGAGGCTGACGATACGCAGGCGATGGATCCAAAGAATGGACGGCGGAGTGGCTGAAAAAGCTTAACCACCGTTTCGGTGACGACGGTGCTTTTTGGATCTCATACGAGGACCTTTTGCGCAAGTATCAAGCCTTCGACCGAACTCGTCTCTTCGGTGATGACTGGAAGGTCATGTCCCTCTGGACGACTGTGTCCGTCCCCTGGACCCTGGACTACCACGATACAAAGTTCGCGTTCTCCCTTTCCAGGACTGGTCCTGCAGTCATCGTCCTCTCCCAGCTCGACGACCGGTACTATCGCGGCCTTGAAGGCCAATATAGTTTTGAACTGAACTTCAGGATTCACAAAGCCGGCCAGGAGGACTATGTCGTCCGCAGTATCAGCCCATACTGCCAAAAGCGGAGTGTTAATGTCGAGCTCGAGTTGGATGCAGGCGACTATATCATCTTGATGAAGATCAACGCCACACGCCACTTGCCGATGTTACCTATAGAGGATGTGGTACGCAACTACGCGCGGGGCCGCCGGGACAAACTTGTCGCGGTCGGCATGTCATATGATCTCGCTCACAGCAAGGGCCGGGTTGTGGAGACAGAGGAGGAAAGGAAAGCTAGAAAGGAGTACGAAAAGCGGAAAAGAGACAGGGCCAAGAAGGATTTCAAGAAGAAATTGTTGGAGGGGAGAGAAAGGGACCGCTATATGGCAGTGAAAGACCAGCAGGCGCGGCGAGAAGCCAGAGCCAAGGTGAAGGCCAAAAATCAACGAAGAAAAGAGAAAAGAGATGAGAGAGCAAAGAAAGAAGCAGAGGAGAGGCTGAAACTTGAGGCTCAAGCCAAGGCGGAGGAGGACCGGATGAAGCTCGAGGCTCAGGCTGAGGGAGGGGAGGAGAGAAGGATAGAGAAGGCGAAGGCCGAACTGAGCCAGCTTGCTGCCAGCGATTGCGGCGAGCAAGAAGCTTACCAAAGTCCAGAGCCACCGAAGGAAAGACACGTCCAGATCGAGACCCCGAGGCCAAGTGTCGACCCGGAAGACATCAGAGCCCTACCTTCGAAAGATTCCGATTCAGCCACGGAGACGAGCATCAAGACACCTCCGACGGAATCCAGTCAGCTGTCCCCCGTCATGTCCCCTGTGGAGGGGCAACAGGAGTCCGATGCAGTAACGGAACGCGGAACCACTGCAAATCGTGGCCCAGCAACCGAGGGCAATGCACCACAGCCCGCAGATGGTACCGCAGAGGGTGTGGCTGAGACCGAAGAAGAAGAGCAATCGGTGCCTGCGGCTACAGCAACGGTTGCCGGGACACAAGAGCCCCAACATTGCCCCCGCTGCCGTGACCATGCTGGAGTGATGGGCCCAGGCTACTCTCGAGGTCCAGAACACCCCCCGGGTCCAGGACACGTACCAAGACGAAGGTATCAACAAGGCCCCTGGTACCAACAGGGCCCTAGAATGCCCCTGCCCATCCGACGCGCGCTCTCAGTGGCTTCGATGTCGGAAACCGATACAACGTCCGAGTCGGACATATCATCCATCTCCGATATCAGTGACCAAGAGCTGGAGTACCTCTTCCAGCGCACATCTAGCGCGGCCGATATCCCTCCACCCGCGCCTGCGCCTAGACAGCCAGACGAGGACGAGGACGAATTCGAGCGCAACCCCTGGAACGCCGTGGCAACGGTCGGCCTCCGTGTCTATTACAAGGTCTTGGCAGAGGATCAGGACCAGGAGGTAGTGCAGCTCCGGGTAGTCCGGCCCAATCCCTATGGCAAGGGTGACGAAGACCCAAGCGGCGAGAAAGGAAAAGCCAAAGAGGCGAGCGCGGACGAAAACGCCAGCGGGTCGGAACAAGGAGAGGAAGACACGGGCGAGAAAGGCAAAATGGAAAAAGGTCTGGATGTCGATGACTCTTCGAAGGACGCCACTCTTGTTGGCGATGGCGAGCGTCGGAAGAAGAGCATTGTCCCTGCTAATGACAAGACGGCTTGACTGGGCGTTGGACTGGGGCTCGCAATACGTTCTAAGATCGCCTCAAGACTCGGACGGTACGGGGCTGCTTGAGCGGGCGCTGGAGTGAGGGTTGGGAGTTTGTCGTGGGATAGGCCCACCATCCTGATGGTGCTGGACGGGCATACGAAATGAATACCTGCCGGTAGCAAGCATCCCCCTAGACAGAATGATTACGACACTTCTCACAGGCCTGCATTCCATGGGCATTGCAAGGGTCCTCAATGGCATTCGGGCGAGATACGAAGGCAGTCCGGGTAGTGCATGTCTGTGCAGGCAGTAGATAGGAAAGAGGGGGGGGGGGGGGGGTGGGGGGGGGGGGGGGGGGGGGGGGGGGGGGGGTAATATGGTCCATTTGGCCATTGGTTCACCACACGCCCAATGTCTTCCCTAGCAGGGCCACGAGACTCCCCGACAAGCCTCCCAACCATCTGCAGCCTAGGCCCTTCATAGACTGTCTAGCAGGCGGCGCACCTTGTCCCTCTCGAGCTCGTCGAGGTCCGGCACCGTCTCGGCCGAAGCACCGCGGCCGTCGGGCAGCTGGGCGACGCGGCCGGCGACGCGGACGAGCAGCATGCGCATGCGCTCGAGCTCCTTTTCGACCTCGCCGTTGCGCGTCACCAGGTTCTGCTGCAGCGTAGCAGCGCCACCGCCGGCGGCACCGTCGTATTCCTCGTGGCCGCTGCTGCTGTGGGTTGCGTCCCGAAACGGCCGGAGCAGCCGCTCCATGGCCCGCAGCCGGTCGAGGCGGGCGCGGGTTTCGGCGCGGCGGGCGGCGAGGGCGCTCAGCGCGGTTTGCAGCTCGGCGTAGCGCTGCGCCTCGGCCGGGTGCGCCGCCGCCTCGGCCGGGCGAAGCAGGTCCCATGTCGGCGGCAGGGCCGCAATGGTGCGGTCGAGGGCTGTGTTTGGGCGACAAGGGTTCGCGCCTGGGTTAGTGCCACGCGGCCCACGGATGCGGAAGGGGGAGGCAGGTCTTGCCGTGGTTACGCACCCAGGTCGGCCCCCTGCCGCACATGGTCCTTCTCGGGCGCGCCGGCGGCGGCGGCGTCGTCGTCGTCGTCGTCGTCGTCGCCGTCGCGGGCCGTCGCGGGCCCCAGGAACAGGGCGTCGGTCTGCTCGGCGACGTTGCGCGTGGCCTGCGGCGCGTAGACGCGGCGGGCGTGCTGCTGCAGCCGGTGGTTGAGCTTGTAGACGGCCTCGTCGACGGCCTTGGCCGTCAGGCGCGGCGCCGCCCTCGCCGCCGCGCCGTCGCCGTCCTCTTCCTCCGCCGCCGCCTGCCACGACGCCCGCCACCCGGCCGACGGCGCCAGCCCCTGCGCCAGCTGCAGCGTCTGCGCGTGCAGGAACGCCGACTTGTGCGCGAGGATCGTCGGGGGCGCCATGGCGCGCGCGCGCGCGAGAGACGGGGCGGTGGGCTCGGCTGGGACTGCGGGTGGTGGTGGTGGTTGTGCGTGCGCTCACGCGCGGGCGCGATCGAAGCGGGACGCTGTACCGTGTCGAGGGAGGACTGCGGGGCGCGGGAACGCAGCGGCACGGGTAGGAAGCGCGCCGGCTTGTCGATTTGCGCGGGCCGGACGTGGTCAAGGGCAGGCCGGGGGGGGAGGGGAGGGAACGTCTACGGTCCTGACTCTCGGGTCAGCCCTGCCCGCCGGTTTTTGTCGGCCGGTGGCTCCGTCGGTCGCTGCCGCGGCTCCGACGGGCGACGGGACGCGTAAAGTGCCCCTGGGCCCCCCGCCCTGGCATCGACGCGTGCGCACCAGGCGCCAATCGCGCAAAGATGCAAAGTACTCGGTACCTCGCCATGCATCTCTCCGCGCGCAGCCTGGGCTCGTCCTTCCCCGGGGGAACATTTGCATTCTTGGGCTTCCTGGCCGACACCGTGGCCTGCGCTGCCGAACCATCTCCATTGGGTGTGCGGGCTCATGGAGGCGCGTCTTCCACCTCTACGACCAGCGGGTGGCGGTCTCCCTACCAGGGCGCGCGGTTATCAGTGCCGGCTGGGTGGCCAGCTAGAACGGGGCTCGATGGTGCTCTGGCTCCCTTCCTAGCTGGGCCGGGGACGAAATGCAAACAGCGGGCGGAACTGGGCAATGCCCACCAGCTCTCGGGCGTCGGCTGCGCAGCGCTGTCTGGCCATTTCGTGGGCTTTTTGCCCAGGTCGGCTGCGCGTAGTTGTCCCGTCCCAGCTCGCCAGCTAATGGGACGCTGCCTGTCAGCCCCCCCCCCCCCCCCCGAGAGGATCGGCGGGGTGCCCCCAGCCGGTCGCCCAGCACACACTACTTCTCGATACGTACTATGCGTCCCTGGACTTGGTCCTCCGGCCCGGCGGGAACCGGTTACGAGCGAGGCCGATCATGTGGGGGGGGGGGCGAGAACGAGGGGGTGTGGGCTTGCGTGTCCACCCCCAACCTCGGCGCTCGCCTCGGACGGGGACTCGTGCCCGCTGCTTCATGCGGCATCCGGCGGATTTCCCTCGCCGACAACCAGCTGGGGCCCTGGTCCGGAAGTACGCCGCAACGACGGCGCGCGTGCTCGTGGAATCGGCCCGCTCGCCCGCGTAGCGTCCCCGGGCGGCTACGGGCGCAGTGCCCTAGCCGAGGAGCCGGCCGGATGGGGCAGCCCCTGCTCGTACTGGGTACGCGGCCGACGCCCTAATAGCCGCTCGGCAGGCACTTCGATGCACAGGAGGCGGCCTTCCTTGCCTGCCCGAGGCCGTCCGACTATTGGCCGCCGCGGGGGTGGGGTGAGCTCGAGGGCGCTAGCCGTCCAGGCACGCTGCACGTCGGCGGCTGGGGAGCCGTGCCATGTCACGATGCGAGCTCTCGGGGCACACAGAGCGGGGAATGAGATTATCTATGTCCTAGGCCGGCGCGTACTCGACCCTCGGTGCGGCTCCCGGACGGCCCGGCACCGCCTCTCGCTCCACCGAGAGACCAGGTCAGCCCCAATGGCTTCGTGAGCCCGGCCGGCCGTAGCTTGCCGGGCTCGCCGACGCGCCCTGCTCGCTGGTAATCTTGATCTCCTGGTTGACGACGATGTTGCGCGGCTCCAGGCCGCTCGCCTCTTCCGGCGCCAGGATGTGCTCGTCGCTCGCCCACGCCGACGTCTGCCGGTCGTGCGTCGCCAGGCTGCTCTTGTTGCTCTTGTTCTTGCTGCCGAGCCGGAACGCGGGGCCGTGGCTCTGGCTGCCCAGCGGCACGCTGCGCCCGTCCGTGGGCTGCGTCCGGCTGAAGAGCCCGCTGAGGCCGACGCGCTGCGCGCACCGCCGGATCAGCGGCTGGATCACCGGCAGGTTGGTCACGATCAGGGCCACAAAGTTCTCGCGGCACGCCCAGGAACTGCCCTGGACCGCGCCGTCCGGGCCCGACTGTGCACCGTGTCAACGGACGGGCCAAAGGTGCCGGGGGGGGGGGGGGGGGGGGGGGGGGGGCAACGTACCTTGAGAATGACGACGGCGCGAATCGTCCCGGCGACCATGATGAATATGGCACCGCTAAACAGAAGTAGCAGGCTGGCCTTCTGACGGGTCCCGATCTGCACACTCCACAGAAGCTGCTGGGGGTTAGAGGCCGTGCCGAGCATAGGGGGCCAAGAAGAGAGAAAGAGAGAAAGAGAGAGAGAGAGAGAGAGAGAAAGAGAGAGAGAGAGAGAGAGAGAGACCTGCCGGCAGGGGAATCGACAACAGATAGCAATCCGTCAGGATGTTGGGAATCAAGACAACAAAGACATAGGCCTTGGATATTGTCGGCTGGCAGAGGTCTGTTTGGCGACGCGTCAGCCCAAGGGAATACGTGCATCGGGCAGGGGTCGACGATGCCCGGAAGGGCAAGACTTACTGCCCGGGTCGGGGCTGACTTGCCAGAACTTCGACATGGGTTGGCAACTGAGGAGGATGGTCAAACACACCACCATGTACGTGGCCACTATGAGGGCGTACGCAATTCGCACGCGGATGCGCAGGCTGTCCAGACGGTCGCTGTCGACGAGAAGCGTCAGCCTCCAACAGTAGAGGCGGGCGCCGGGGTCACGGGGCCGGGGAGCGGGGGGTCGTCCACGTACGTCAGGCGGGAGTAGAAGAAGGCGAGGCAGGCTTTGAGCAGCCACAGCTCCAAGGCGTACAGGGACCACCCCACCACCTGGATGCGGGAGCCCATCTGGCGGAACGCGTACTCCTCGGACTCGGCATCGATGGAAGCCCGCTCGGCGTCCGTCATGTAGCTGTTGGTGAGGCCCTTGTATTTCGCGCCGACCATGCTCGCCAGCACAGTCACGGTTGTGTAGGTGGCCTAAGGGAGAGGGGCGTTAGCACCGCCGACTTTGGCCTGCGTCTGCCCCCGTCCCCCCCCCTGGAGGGGAGGATAAGGACCCGGGTGCGACGTACGACGGCCAACGGCATGAGGTAGTCGTCCACGTCCCATCCCTTGAAGCCGACTTGGTATACCCGGTAGCCCGTTCGGACGAAAACGAGGAGGAGCCCCAGGGCGAGGAGGACGTAGGATTCGCCGTTCATGGCGCCGGCGGGTGCACAGCTGGGCCCGGCGGGCGAAGGAGACCAGGGCCGGAGACGTCGGAAGATGCCCGTGTGGGATAGCCGTAGGTAAGCAGCACCGATAAACGGCGAAAGAGCTGCGTTTCTACCTCCCCCCCTCCCCCACGCGGAGGAGACGGGGTCTAAATAAAAGGGCATGGCTCACTGCCTCGCTTGCCGTGGCCTCGGGGGTGCCACGCTCCCGGGGGGCCTGCGCGGTCGTAAGGCGGGGTGATTATAGTCTGCGGCACATCCAGCCCAATGCTGGTCCGGGCCATGGTGGCCCGGGGGATGATCCCCGGCAGGGCTGCAGACTAGTTCGAGTATCGCAATGTAACGAGGTTTCATGGGATGGAGCCAGTGGGGAGTGAGCAGAACTAGCCTGCCCGAAGCGAGGCCGTCCATCTTGGTCGTACTATGCATCGAGGCACCGTTCCCGGACAGACGGAGCAGGTTGCGCCGTGCACAACCCGCCGAGTCCTGGCCCCGTCTTGAAGGCCAATCCGCCCCGTTCCGGCAGCAACCTCGCCGCTTGGCAACAGGGGCCGAAACTACCCTGGCCATCGTGGCCGGGGCAGGACGCCTCGGCTGGGTCAACCGAGATACCCAGCATGTACGTTGCTATTAAGTGAGATAGAGGCCCACCCTTGACTCGAGGCCAATCAAGCGGCCGAGGCGAACCACGTCACCGGTCCAGCCGCATAGGAGCCAGAAGAACTAGTCGGCACTAGTTGGGGCCGCTGGAAAACGTCACCTCCCAGGAGCTGCCCATTGGCCCGCCCGTTGGTGATATGCTGCTCGCCGGAGCGAGTCAACCCCTACCGCAATCCCCGACTCATCATCCCTGGCGCAACCCGTCGCCTCCCAGGGCAGGCGGTCCTCGGCAGGCCAATCCCAGCCCGCCGATGACAGGAGAGACACGTGCTCTGGTCGTTGCCGGAAACTCGCCAAGCCTCCCGGGGATCCTTGCGGTAGAGGATCTGCCGGCCCGGCCTAGAGGCTGTTGGTGCTTTGCTCCTTTTGATAACGAGGACGGCCGAAGGATGAGACGGCGTGTTTGGGCTCGCGCGTAGCCGAAGGGGGCCCTTATCAGTATGTGGTCCCCCCCCCCCCCCCCCCCGACGGTGCAGGGAACTTCCCTCCCTCCCCAGGCGCACTTGTGGGCTTCCATGCTCATCCCCGGAATTTTGTCTGTTCTCAGCGAAATAAGGCCTTAGTTCCCCCTAACGTCGGCGCTACCGACCTCACATGTCCAGCCCTAACACGTATCCTTCCCTATAATTTGCTTTTTTCGCTCCCTCCTTTGCAGTCCGGCCCCCCTTCCCTGCCGTCATGCGGTACTTGGGCAAAACAAGACGTCAAGCGGCCGACGTAGGCTTGGCGAGCAGGTTGCCGATGGCCCCTGAATCTGCCTAACCGCCTGCTGCCCTGCCTCCCACATGGCAGCAGGCCGAACGGGTCGATCACTACCCGGGACAAGCTCTACTGCGACGCGCCAGGGCGCCCGGGTGGCGCACAGCGCCGTACGTAGGAGCTCGCCTTCGCCATCCGTATTCTTCTAGTTCCCAGCTGATCCTTCTGGACGTAAAAAGAAAAAAAAAAGCAAAGCCACACGCGAAGTGCGCCAGGACACCCCGCCAGCCTCTTTTCGTGGGCTATGGCGCACCCGAATTCCGAGCGAAACCCGTTTTGGGATTCTGCGCTACTCTATAGATAAAGTCGGAGAAGAAGAACCCGGAAAAGGGGCTGGGACCCTGCCCCGCCGACAACACGGGTGAATGAGGTCAGTCGCAGACTTTGTATAGCCCCCATCCACTCTCTCTGTCAACACAAAAAACAACCTTCCCTATCACAGGCGGGTGAAAGTGGTAATACTTTGGGGTTCAGGTCTGCTGGTTAGATTAGCTCTGGACCCCCCTTCCCCCCCCCCCCCCCCCCCCCCCCCCCCCCCCCCCCCCCCCCCCCCCCCCCCCCCCCCCCCCCCCCCCCCCCCCCCCCCCCCCCCCCCTTAATCAGACCGGAGCTGCATGCTCAAGGTCCACTTAAAACAAGATAATAATCCCAGCAAGTGACTACGGGTTGGGTGCTTCTGGATTCCCGACCCGGACTTGGTTCGGGGGCCTGGAGATCTTCAGTGCGCTCAAGGTTTACATAAAAGCCAAGCGGGCGGACCCAGAATAGACTATATGAAGGTGCTTGAAGTTTGGTGCAGATTTACGGCCACAAGACAGCCTTGACCGCTGGGCGTGACATCATCATGGATTCGTGGGGGAAATGCATTTCGCTTTTGCCTACTTTGTGCAGCTTTGGCTGACCGGTCAACCCGTACACGGGGGCGGGCTATGCTGAGCTCACTATTGGCCCCGCAAGCTTACTATAGTCCGAAACTCTTTTTACGAACATGCTATACCCGCACGCGGGGTGTCCACGCTTGTTGCCCCCGGCCCCTAGAGACCGGACCACCAATACGTCTCCTGCACCGCCACGGTGGCCTTGACGGCCTTGCCCTCCCGCAGCTCGCTGCTGTCGCTGACGATGATATCGTACTCGCCCTTCTCAACGCACCACTGGTCGCGCTCCTCGTCCCAGTACGCTGCCGCGTACTTGGTCTCCAGCTCGACCGAGACGGTTTTGGTCTCGCCCGGCGCCAGCTCCACCTTGGCGAAGCCCTTGAGCTCCTTGACGGGCCGGTTGACCTTGGCCTTCTGCTTGGGGGCGATGTACACTTGCGCCACCTCGGCGCCCCGGACCCTGCCCGTGTTCTGGACCGCCACGCTGACGACCAGCTTGCCGTCCCGGTCCCCCACCGACAGGTCCGAGAAGGCGAACGAGGTGTAGCTCAGGCCGTGGCCGAAGGGGAAGAGAACCTCGCGCTCGGCGAACTCGTAGTGCCGGTAGCCGACGTAGATGTCCTCGCCGTAGAGGACGCGGCCGCCCTCGGTCCGGTAGTTGAGGAAGGCCGGGTTGTCCTGAACGCGCACCGGGAAGCTCAGGCTGAGCTTGCCGGACGGGTTGGCGTCGCCGAAAAGGACGTCGGCAATGGTGTTGCCCGTCTCGTTGCCGCCGTACCAGGCCTGGACCACGGAGCTGACGTCCCGAATCCAGGGCATCTCCACAGGGGTGCCGGACTGCATCACCACGGCCGTGTTCGGGTTCGCCTTACTCACGGCGACAATGAGCTCGTCCACGCCCGGCGGGAGTCGCATGTTGGCCCGGTCGTGGCCCTCGGTCTCCCAGTCGGCGTTGAGGCCCGCACAGACGATGACCTGGTCCGCGTCCTTGGCCAGCGCGGCCGCCCGGGCAATCTCGGCCTTGGAATCGATCACCGGGCATCCTCCCAGGCGGATCGCGCCGCCGCGGATGAGCACAGCCTCGCCCTGCAGCGGCGATGTGAGAGTGGAGCCGAACTCGAGCCTGAAGGTGTAGACCCCGCCCTTTTTCATCTTCACCGTGTCCCTCTCCTCGATCGTGCCGGTCCCGAAGAACGCTTCACCGAGGGTCTGTTTCTCCGTCATGTCGATGACGAGGGAGTCGTTGACGTAGAGCTTGGCCGTGCCGCATATCACGAGACCGAGCTCGTAAGTACAGTCTTCCTCGGCCACCAGGGAGCCCTCCAGGGTCGCATAAAACAGGTCGGACTTGAGGCCGGGATGGTGGAAGTCTACCAAGAATGTGTCCGTCTTGGCGAGCTCCAACTCGTGGAACGCCTCCCTGCCCGCGACCCCGGGGGCCTCGTTGTACATCTTCATCGTCATGCCCTGGTTCCCCTTGTTGGATTTCAACGAGTAGCCAAGGACGGGCAACATCTTGTGCGCATACTGGCCGACGGTGTATTCCGGAGCACTGCTGAGTTTGCTGGAAATACCATCGTAGGGAGTGACGGCGTAGTACGCAGCCAGTGCCGCAGACCCTCCGCCGTGGTATGTGGCGACCTTGGCATTGGGACCAATGACCACGGTCTAGTCCGGGGTTAGGAGCAGAATTGATGAGCGGACAGCGAAGCAACTCACCTTCTTGTCCTTTTTGAAGGGCAAAATGTCGTTCTCGTTCTTCAACAGGACAATGCCTTCGTTTCCGATCCGCCGAAGGAGCTCTGCCGTTTCCGGCGTGTCCAGCTTCCCCTCCGGCGCATTTTCCGGAATGCCATTTGCGTAGGATTTCTTGACAAACTCAAGGAGCGTCCGGGCTCGCTGATCGATGATGTGCTCGCGCACTTTGCCAGTCGAGGCGTTGAACGTGAGGGCCTCCCCGCGGAATCTCGTCGGGCCCGGCTGCGTTCACCGTGCATCAGCTCTGGGTCACCCGAAAACAAAGGAGGGGGGGGGGGGGAGGGGCAAAAGAAAAAACCGCCGGCTCGGCGCATTGCTCACCATTTCTAGGTCGAGCCCGGCTAGTGCGGCTTCGGTTGTGCTGTAGGTCCCCCACCAGTCTGACATGACCAGGCCTTCCCAGCCCCATTCGCGGCGCAGCATCGTGTCGATCAGCTTCTCGTTCTCGCTGCAGTAAGTCCCGTTCACACCGTTGTACCCCGTCATGAAGGCGGCGGGGTTGGCGTCCCTCACAGCCAGCTGGAAGGGCATGGAGTATATCTCGCGCAGGGCTCGCTCGGTGACGATAGACTGGACCGCATTGCGCTTGTGCTCGTGGTCGTTGCACACAAAGTGCTTGATGGTGGCCAGAATGCCTTCGGACTGGATGCCCTTGACGATAGCAGCCGCGCCCAGGCCGGCCAAGAACGGGTCCTCGCCCAGGGACTCGAATCCGCGGCCGCCAAGGGGCGACCTCTGCATGTTGATGGTCGGGCCAAGGATCACGTGAGCACCCTTAGCCCGGGCTTCCTTGCCCATGAGCCGACCGGCCTCTTCGAGGAGCTCCTGGTTGAACGTGGCGCCGAGACCCGTCCCGCAGGGGAAGCAAGCGGCCTTGACGCCGTCGAAGAACTTGGTCCCACGAACCCCGTTCGGCCCGTCGGATGTACGGACAGAAGGGATCCCGTGCTGGGGTATAGCTTTGGTGTGCCACATGTCAATGCCCGAGAGAAGCTCGACCTTCTCGGCCAGCGTCAGCTTCTTGAGAAGCTCGTCGACTTTGAGGTCCGCCATTGTGGGAATGCCAGCTCCGGGACGTGCGGAGGACCGGTTCGCGGGAGAGGGCGTGGGGCGAGGAGGCGGGCGGAAAGGGGCAGGAATGGAGGGTGTCTGGAAGCCAGAAGAGCAGGTTCCCTCCCGAGACTAAATACTTGAGCAGGCCGAGACTCGCCCAGCGGGTGTCGGGGGAGACGTGGAACGACACGCAACCCGAACTCTGGACCGGGAGCGAGACTTCCTCGTCCACCGTGTCGTCGGGCCCGGCGGCCGCCCAGCATCCGCTTGGCACCCAACGTTTACCCGATGTATAGCCTCAACGGGCTCGGCGGCCCCAGTCGTATCCAGCATTGTGGAGCTTTCCTGGAAGCGAGAGAACATGGTTTTACCCAGCAGATCGCGAGCGTCACAGTCCGCTGGTGGCGTTCGCCTGGCTGCAAGTCGTTCCCACTGTCACGCGGGGTCGCGGTCCGAAAGGCCTACTCACCCGTCAAGGTGGGGAAGCCGATGCAGAGTTCCTGCTTAATTCTCCGAAGTTCAGCCCAGCTAATGGGAGGCCAGCACAGGCGGCTGCTAACTAACGGTAACGAGTATAGCGAGCCCAGCCCCGCCACGTGCCCTCGGCGTATACCGTCGCTAAGCCAAACCATCACCAACGTCAGCCGACGCCGTCCCGGTTTCTCCATTCATCCCAGCTGACCGCTTCGCACGGCAACTGAAATATAGACCCCGGCTCGTCGTTGGGCTTTGGAAGACCCGAGACAATAGGCGCCTCATCATCTGCGTCACGTGAGCAGGACAATTCTCGCCCCTACGCTCACATCGTGTAGCGAAACTAGAGTACGTTAGGGACCGCGTGGGCGTCCTGGGTTCCAAGGAGGGGGGGCTCACATATATGTTCTCAAAGTCAGTGGCATCTTGTTCTCCCATCAGCTTTCCTTGCGCGACGCGGTCGTCTTCGGAGACGCCCATCTCCCGCAAGCGCTCCTCGCGTCGTTTGTTGCGCATGACGTAGACAGTTCTCCATACCACGATGAGGAGAAACTCGAGGCCGAAACAAATACCGCAGCCGATGGTACCCGGGATGTATCGAGGCTTCTTTGCGTTAGGACACACGCGCGGAACCACGGGGTTCTGTTGTTAGACCACTGACCGCATCTTTGGCGTTGAAAATCTGGGAGCCAACCATGTTGCCGACGCAGTACCCGACAAAGGTGAAGGACGATGTGAGAGTCCTCTTCGTACGTCCAGCCACGTTGGACGGGATCAGAGTCCAAGCAAGGAACAAACCAATAACAAAAGGCACAGTGATGAAGTATCTGCGAAAGTGTCAGCACAGTGAATCCCGTATCGAGTGACCCTCAAAGTACAAACCCTCCCCATTTAGTCCATTTGTATTGAGGCTCGTTCGGCAGTAGGGCCATGACGAGGAAACCTGCAAAGGGCGGGACGACCGAAAACATCATGAAAAACCTAGGGTGGCATAAGTATCGATATCCTGCCTAGAATCCCGTTGCAGGTGTACGCTTACATGCGCAGGTTCGCTTTTCTGCTCGTCACCAGGCCGATGAAGACGAACCACAGCACGGAGGTGACGCTTCGTGGAATGTCCAACAGGATGACCTCCAGGTTGGCTGGCGAAGTCAGAACCAAGCTCTTGGAAACATGCTCACCCAGGACTCACAAAACCCGAAATTGGTGTTGATGATGGACCCGAAAGTCGTGAGGCCGCCATTGGGCACGCTGCTGAGGAAGGCGTTGAGGCCGGCGAACCAGAAGCAGGGGTCTACGAGGCACTCGCGGGCCTGCGCCCACTTCCACTTCTTGATGCCGGTCCGGTCGTTGCCCGTGTTGTTGGCGCTGATGCGCGCGTTGGCCATCTTCTTCTCCTCGGGCGAGAGCCAGCGGACCTCGGACGGCGTTCCCAGCAGGAGGAGGCACAGGCAGCCTACGGCGATGGTCAGGGAGCCCAGGAAGTAGCTCATGTAGCGCCAGACCTGGCGCTCCGGGTGCTCGTGCTGGATCGAGCCGATGCCGTAAAGGATCAGGTGGGCGATGATGCCGAAGCCCGCGTTGGCGCTCTGGAACACCAGAGACCGCGACGCGTGCTCCCGCGTCGTGTACCAGGAGCCGATGACGAGGATAAACCCAGGAGAGATACAACACTGTTTGGTTTGTCAGGGGGGAAGGGGTGGCTGGGCCGTCTCGGGACACGAACCTCGAAGAGACCCTGCAGGGCTCGAAGCACAATGAGATGGGTGAAGTTCTCGGCAAACCCGATGCAAAGGACCACGACACCCCAGCAGATCATGTAACAAGATAGGGTGCGCCCCATCTTGTACCGCTGTAGTATCACATTGGAAGGGAACTCGAAAATCATATAGGTGATGTAGAAAACAGTGGTCAGCCATGAGTCTGCAAGCTGTCTCAGTTTTCATCCACACGGCACGGTGAAAGGAGGGTATGTCTCACATTGCTGCCCAAAAAGACCGGTATCCTATGCGAAAAAATATGAACCGGTCAGCTTCTTCATTGCCGGTACCTTGATCAGCGGGAAGATGTTGTACCTCTCGCAGACCAAAGGTGGCTTGCGTTCCGATTGAAGTTTTGTCGGTCTGCTGGATGCCATAGCAAAGCCACATCAGAGGAAGTAGGTATCGGTCTATCTTCTTCTTCAAAGCCTTGTACTGTTCCTCGGTGTACTCTTCCCGAGGGGGCACTGTTGGGAAGTCAGATGTGAAAGCCCCGGTAGACTCCAGATTCCACTGAGGACGTGGCATACCATCCTGTACATCTCCCGCAATTACACTGGCCTTATCACTTTGGTCTGTGCCACTCGACTTTTCGGGGTCCCTCCCTGCATCTTTTCCAACCTCGAGGGTCGATTTCAGGTCTGCCGGGAACGTCGTGATCTCTGCGACGGAGGCCATGCTCGGGGTTCACGTGACTAAAAGAGTATGCAGGCAGCACAAAGAGGACTGCTCGGTTTGTCATACTTGAAATTATTGGATATCTAGGTACCTACTTATATACAGGCGAGACGGGCGACCCGGGGCATATCCAGAAACGCGTCAGGTGCAGGCCGGCTTCCTGGCGGCAGCGCCACACCGCGTAGTGGGAACTCGATAAGGAGCTGCACTGGAGCCTGCGGGTGATAGACTGACTTGCATTAACCGGCTGTATCTCCTGGCATTATCATGTACCTCTTGGTAAGTGGGGTATCTATCGAAGGGGGTGGGGGTAGTGAAGAGTGTGTGGTTGCACAGAAGAGAAAGAGCCAAAACCAGTATTGGAGAACCAAATGCAGTTTTTGCTCATACCAGACTACTTTAATAGACCCCTCCTTCTTTCCGACTCAGCATTGGATCTGTGGCCATGACCCCCATTGGTCTCTAGGCGACCCGGGGAATCATCTGGATTTGGGCCCTCTTGGTTACCAGCACAAACAGCTCAGCTTCGCCGGCGCCGTCACTGGTTTGAGGCGTTCAGTATCATACCGCGATAAGTTTTGCCGACTCACGCGATGGCTCCCGTCATGGTGGCGGGGTATCCATGTCGCTGCCGTCCTACAGCAGGATCATCGTCACAGGGTCTCTCAGCGCCAATGAGCGGCTCGGAGAGGCGACCCCCCGCAACCACTTCCCAGATTAACCTGCAGCAGATTGCGGACGGGGGAGTCGGCATACTTTCGGAACCTCGCCGAGGAACCCCAAGACGGCCTCGAGTCTCCCGGGATGCCTGCCCCGGAAACCGTGCCGCGCCCATGCATGTCGCCAAGACTGGGGGCTCGATGTGGTTCCCCACCGAACAGTTGCCCTCTTATCATAGCCAAGACTCTATCACTTGATAGCAACTTCGGATGGCGATAATGGACTGAGAAGCCCCGCTGGTCGAAAGCCCTTATTGGGGCCTGGAAGTCATGGAAGACGGCCAGCAGCATCCGGCGTTTCGGAGCGGGAATGATACTTACAGCTGATGATTGTCGGACATGTCCGAACCGGTGCCCCCGGTTAAATGCGAGCAGCGGATCCTTGCTTTTGACGACATTGATAGACGAACAGCGTGGCGAGACCAGTTTCTAGAGGCAGATTTGGAGGTGTAAAATGCCAATTTTAAACCCTTTGGGCCATACCACATACATGCCGGTTCTACCCTCATCCCGTCATCCAATGGCCGTGCAAGTTGCGCAGGATATACCGCCAGGCCTAAAACTCTAACTGGTCATCCTAGACCCTCCAGTTCGACGTTGCAAACGGTACAACAGTGACGTAAATCTAGTATCTAAACCTCGTAATACGTCAAGAAGAGAAGGCCCTTTCTCGTTTCTAGTATACCATTACACTTTTGAGGAATTGTACCGGGAAACCACAAAAGACTCCAGGATTAACAAGATAGATTTATGTCTAAAGACCCGTAACTTGACAAAGTTTTCGATTCGGTAGAATTCTTCCACGAACATGGCAAGATGCCTATGCCCTGTCAGTTCTAGTAGAATCAGAACGTAATGCCCCGATTTACAGTCCCGGGCATAACCAGCCTCTCTCCCTCTGGGTAATAAGAGTATTGCCATGACAAGCCAATGGGGCTAGCAAAAAAGGTCGTGATTATAGCAGCCTCGAGGCGCGAGTGCTCGAATACGTCCCGCACTTAAGTGATTCAATAACACGGATGATATGCATAGCGCCCGCCATCGTTATTCGGTGCCTGAGACATGGCCCTCATTAGAGGGTGCAGCAGGCTAACGCCAACAATGGGAGACTGACATCCCCAATATTAGAATGTGGGCATCCGTATTACATGCCAAATGTTAGACGAATAGAGTACTCGGGCCCAAGACAAAAAAGAATAATAAAAATAGGAAACATGGAAAAGACTTCAACAGTAGTGCCCCTCTTTGCCCCCACTCCGGAAAGTCCCTCTCAACGCCAAAGGCTATGGTCGGTATTGCATCGATAAAGCCATGGCAAGTATTCACCAATAGTGTTCCTAAAATCATCACGGTTAGACAATTTAACCTACAGACAACCTACCTCTTGGCCGTCTTCTACTTCATTGGTTTCGGTGCCCAGTGCACTCGCGTTGCAAATACATATCACAATGGCCATCAAGGTGGGTGTGATGCTGTATGTACATTATATTTATCATTTGTAATATGGACATAATCAAGTTGAAGCATACGCAACGCGTTGTTCGTTGCATAAATGGTCGTTCGAGGAAGGGCAGAGGGAAAAGCCGATCACAAGATGTCATTCGCACCCCACGGGGAAGAGAGAGAAAGAAAAGTCCCTCATGAGTCCCTCATGGCTCCTCCCAGCTGACTTAGGCCGTCTAGTACTGGCAGCCGATGGGGGTCTTGGTCTCGAGGACCTTGGCGGCGATGGTGGTGCAGTTGTTGCCGGCGGGGTGCTCGATGCCCACATCGACGAAGATCTGGTAGGCGCCGTTGTCGTAGCCGGAGCAGGCGAGGAAGTCACTGCCGTCAAACTGCAGGTGGCCGTCCTTGACGGTGAAGGGCCCGCGCTCCGCGTTCTTGGGCAGCCCGTGGGCCACGCCGACCGTGTAGCCCAGCTTGCCCTGGCCCATGCCGGAGCGGTCGACCCAGAGCTGGTTCGGCGGGTTGTCGGTGCTGTACAGGTACAGGCCGCCGTTCTCGCTGTTGACCCAGAAGGTGGCGAACTGGGGCCGCTCGTTGCGGTCGCACGACGGGCTCTGCTCGTGCATGTTCCAGATGGCGTTCTCGGTGGCGCTCCAGCCGGCGTACTGGACCTCGGAGCCCGAGTGCACCGAGAGGACGCCGAAGGTGAAGAGTCCGGAGGTGGAGTTGCTGGCGGCGGCGGCGGTTGAGGCCGCAGCGGCGGCGAGGGCGGCGTTCTTGAACTGCATTATGAATTATGTGAAACGGTGGTACCCGGGGTGATGATGTGCAGAAGCGACAGTGGGAGTGGTTGGAGAGAGTGAGGGCGAGAGAGAGGTCGCGGTTCCGGCACGGCAGCGCCAGGTTATATACTTGTGATAGCACCGCAAGCGGGACCGGTAGTTGGGGTGCATCCCGCCCGTTTACCTAAAAATATCGCGAGGACGACTAGAGACACGCTAGAATCAGGAGAAGGCAGTGGAAACCGTCATCGGTGGGCCGAGTTGGAAATGAGAGGGCGCACGTCACCGCCACTGGCCCATTGCCCTGCATCGTCGCCTGCCCCTAATAAGCCATAGACACCCGGGCACTCCAGCCTGCCCGCGAGACAACGAGGCAGACAGCGGCTGCTGCGTGCAGAACCACTCCCCACCAGCCTCGGCCGTTTCCACTGGCCGTCGGCCCCTATAACCCCCCGTCCACCCCCCATTGGCCGGGGGTCGCGATTGGCAATGGTGCCTGTCTGGCCGTCCCGCGTCCGCATCCGCATCCGCCGTCACCGGGCTGTCGGGGCAAGACCTCGGCTCGTAGTGTCTTGCCAGTGCCCCGGAGTGACGTTACGCGACCCTGGCGCTTGCCCGAGGAGACAGACCATGGCGTCATTGGTCTGTCCCGGCCGAGGAAGAGGCAAAGGAGGGAGCGCCGATGGGGCAGCTAGTGCGCGGGCTTGTTCGACCAGGTCTACTTTGCCCCTACGTAGCTGCGGGAAACGGGATCCCACATGCGCTATGGCCCAGTCGTTTCCCGGCCCTGGTAATATGGCTATTGGGTACTGTATGGAGCTCGAAAGCCCCCCTAGGTGCCGGGGCCGTGATTCTACGATGGAATACTGTGTACTGTAAGATAGTGGATGCTCGGGGCGGAGGCTGTGGGGCTGTTCCGGCCCCAGGATGCCAGGGACCTCCAGGGATCATCTTGGGTCACACAAACCGACACAGGGTGAGTTGGGCACCGGGAGGGCGCCTGCGCGAACTTCTCTAATATTCCCTGGCAGGGGCAGAGAGCTCCCGATATTAGCCATCTCTTTACTGTGTGCTACCTTTCCAGTCAGCCAGTCTTGGTGCTCGCCCTTTCTATTTCGATCCTCCTTGCCACACATGTGTAATTGTGACTTACCCGGTGCCGTCCCAAATCTTGGTTGCTGGCATACGAGCAAATCACCTTGGACACCTACTCTGCCCAATCACCGGCGGTATGTGGTTTTCCAGCCGGGGCGCGGCAGGCGCTGGCAGGCCCAGATCGCCGGTCTCGACAGCCGCACAGCCTCACTTGAGACGCTCTGGTGGCCTGCTAGTTGATGTTGGAAGTGTTGGTTCGTGCTTTCGGGCTCTCCAGCATGGATCTTCCCTTTGGGGGTGGGGTATGGCGGGCAAGGGGGCAAGGCTCTGTCGGGAGGGGGGCCCAAAAAAACGCCTCAGCCAGCCCAGAGCATTGTACAGTAGAGCAACTGGGGCATTTCTCCCGTCCTCCCCCTCGTCTGTGAACAAAAAGTACTCGCACTGGCATGGATGTCCGATGGACGAGAGGTCTACTGTCTGACTGTGTAACCTTGTGGTGAGCCACTTCTTCATACCTCCTCCGAGGGGGGACACAACAAACGACTCACTATTGGTGCCCGGTTTTTGGGTGTAGCGAGTCGTTCTTTTTGTCCCCCTTCTGGCGGGCTGCCGCCCAAAGAACGGAGCGGGACTTGGTGCTGGGTACATACCTAGCTCGAGGGCTGCCAGGCCTACCTAGGTGTGTAAGTACTTAGGTATCTCTCAGTACGGAGGGGCGCAGATTGTACATACCCTGCCCATCTGCTGCAGGCCCCTGCGCTCTAGCCCCCAACACCGGAATATTTCCCCTAGGGGAGGTGAAGGCACCATGGCAACCAATTCGGGTCTACACGGCGTTGGGTTCTGGCCGGTGACGAACCGGTATGAAAAGCGAGCCTGCACGATGGGCGCAGCTCCTTCATGCAACTCGACTATGCAGACCTGCACATACATGGGCCCAATTCATCGGCCTTGCTTCAGGCACAGGCCAGCAGCCCAGCACGAAACGCGCCGTCGGGCTTCAACCACCAAGGGAATCCCCAAAGTCCTCGCTCACTCCGGACAGTGGGGTTATCGAAGTTCCGTGGCCCGGCCCAATCATCGTACCAGTCCGGCTTGCTGGTTTCCTACAACAGTTTGACTGCACGAGGTTGCCACCAGGACGGCTTGCTGGGCCACGAGATGCGGCGAGGGCCTCTGTGTGGTTGCCAACTTGCTAACCAGGACATGGCCTTCCTACCTACTGCACCCTGTTCTTCTCAGACGGCGACAAGGCTGCGGCCAATCTGTTCGTCCCCTCAAGCTCAAGATCGACCGTGCGATCGCACATCATCGTAAGGTTCCCCGACGGAACCGCTGCTTTCCGTGCGCCCCTTCCAGCAACTCTCCTGGTGATAGCCCATCCCTTGGGGGTATTCTGTCGAGGTTGGGCCTCGTCGTCTCTGTCGGAACCAGTTGAGTGGTGACCTTCTTCCCCTCGGCCGGGTGCTGCTCGATCTTTGGTTGCACTGCATGTGGGTAATGAGCAAACGGGGCCGCGCACCCGCTTGCTGGCCGGCGGGTCAGTGCCAAATACGAGCTCGTCTTTCTTTTCTTCGGCCAACGCAACTCTCCCGCCAAGTCTTGACCGCCGTCATCAGTGTGAGACCCCCGAATATGCAACAGCGCTCGTTGGCTCGGTGTGTGCCCCAGAAAGGGACCCAGCTTAACCGGGTTGCACCCCCAGACGAACCAGAAAGACCCTTGGAAGCCTCGAAACCCCGTTGACGCCTTGTTCCCGAGTGCCCCGGACATCCGACGCTCGTTCCGCTCACATAAGTAGAGGGAAAGGCAGCGCGTGGGGTTTAGTATCGCGGCGACGAACACACCATGGTCGGGCTCGCGACGAGGCTCGGCTCCGGTCAGCCGGCTGTTTATTTCTGTCCATCAAAAATTCCCACTTAGCTTCTGAAAAATGCCACGAGCCTCTTTCAGCAGAATGGCTGCTTCGTCCGACAACTCACCGCGTTGCTCCCCGTCGAATCCAACGCTGACCGTCTATTTCTTCATGGTTTCGAACTGTGCTTCGGTCCCCACCGGGAGGGTCTTCTCCTCGGATGTCAAGCTCGTTTCTCTTCCTTCACCCGGACTGGGCGGGGCCTGACCCGCTCCGGATTGGATGTCCTTTCGCAGTCGCCATCCGTTGCCCCATCCGAACCAGCCGGTCTGCCTCGGCCCCCGAGCGAAGCAGATTAAAATGGCTGCACCGATAAACGCGACTGAGTCTTGTTAGCAGCCGTATTATGTCCCTCCAGCGTCCCGGCACTCACTGTTGCACGATCCGCTCCAAAGCCAACCCCCCTGAGCGTACAAGCGGTTTCCAACAGAAGTACCGGCCAGCCTGTTTAAACCCCGCGTCAGTAGCGTCTCGACGAAGGTTGAGCTGCCTCAGGGTGCATCATCACCTACTGCCCGGCGAAACAAAAGACCATATATGCCGTGTTCACGCGGTTTCGGGCTCTAGGGTCGAGGTCGTAGACATTCGACCGATTGGCGGTGTGCGCAAAGTTTGCCCCGGAATCCATCATGATGGCCTGGACGATGGGCCCGGCCACGGTGAGGGTGCCGGTAAAAGTGCCGATCACGATACCGGAGAAGTCGACCGAGAGACCCAGAATGACGGAAAAGAGCGGCACGAACCGGTCCGTGATGAGTCGGGACCAGACGGGCCCCAGGGAGATGACGGCAAGGCCGATGAGGGAGAACAAGCCGATCTGTAGGGGCGAGTACAAGAAGGGTGGGCCGGCCAGGAGGAAGGTCAGGGTCGTCCAGAAGGATGTAAAGGCCGCGCTCAACAAGAAGCCCGTCAGGCAGGCTTGCAGGAGCAGCGGTTCCGTGACCGTCATCTTGAGAATGGTCCAAATCAGCCGGAGGTACGGCAGATCGGCGTTCTTGGCCGGGTAGTCTGGCAGGAAGAAGAACAGCAGCACGACAATGAGATGCTGTGCGCCGAAGGCGATCCAGTAAATGTTGCGCCACGACGTGTAGTTGGACACGATGCCCGCGAGCAGGCGCGCAATCAGCAAGCCAAGGGCCAATGCCGACGTGACCACTGACAGGGAGCTGGCTCTTCGGTGGGGCGGCGCGAGGTCCCCTACGAGAGGCAGCATGATTTGCGGCGTGACGGTTCTACGGACGGATCAGCGAATGGACCCATCACTATCAGCCGGCACTTCTCTAGGGCCTGGGCTACGCGACCGAGACGTACCCAACACCGCAGAGGAACGAGAGGGCCAGGAAGGCGTTGAAGTTGGCCGTAAGGCACAGCCCGAGCCACTGGTCCCAAGGTCAGCAATGCCGGACGCGCTGGAAGGAGGGGAAGAACAGGAGGCGAAAACGCCGAGAAACATACCATAGTAGCCGTCAGCCAGACGAGGCCCAGGATGAAGGGGCGCCGGCGCACCTTGTCGCCCAGGGGGCAGACGAAGAGCAAGCCGGCGGCGTAGCCGGCCTGGCTGAGCGTGGCGACGGACGCCGCACGCTCGTAGCTGACGCCAAAGTCGCGACTGATGACGTTCAGGATTGGTTGGGCGTAGTAAAGGTTCGCGACGGTGAAGGTACCGGCCTGGGTTGCCACCAAAGGCCGGTTGTTAGTTGCAGTTCGGCCCTCCGTCTCCCTCTCCCTGGGCTTGGGTCTTGCCCCCCCCCAAGAACGGCCCCTCAATCCGACCGACTTACGAAACCTAGCAGTATGTTCATGGCCAGGGTGAATTGGGGTGGGTTATGCGGGTCGTACCGGCACCGCGGCGGCACCCAGTTCAGCATCTCAAAGAGGGAGGACAACGGCCCCCCTTGCTTCCCGGGAGGGCTGTTGTCTTCCGTCGTCGCCGCACCGCACGGCGTCAGTTGCTGTGGGCAGGTCTCGTGTTGGGCCTCTGTGCCATTACTCGCGCCGGTAGGGTTTCTCCCATCTCTCGTCTGCTGCTCCCACGACGAGTTGGAGCTTCTCGTCATTGTTGGTGTTGGGAGGCGTGTAGGAGGCGAAGTACCCTCTCACGGCCTGCGAAGATTTCACGACGACGGTCCTGCCCTACCATCTAGTTATTACCCGGGCTCGACGTCATCGATGACCTCTCATGGGCGCTTACAGATATCGGCCCCGGACGTCCGGTTTGACTAGTCGTGTTTGGGGAGCGAAGGTTGGGTTCTGATGACAGGCAAGAGAGAGATTGGGGAAAGCCTCTATTATGTTTACGCGAGCCCCCTGGAAGGATGGGGGCCGGCGTCCCCGTCTGCTCATTCGGAGCACAGCGATCTCGCTCGCTTACCGACCCGGGCCGAAAGCCGGCGAGGGTGGGCCCGGGGCGTCCAGGGGCGTCCAGGGGCGTCCAGAGGCAGGGCACCGGATCGAGTCCCAAGATCCATGGCTTGGCCGATGACTGCCACATTCAGGCCTTATGACGGTGGTTTCCCCCTTCGCGAAGCGCCGCAATCAGCAGCTGCGTCAACAGAGCTTCCGGTTCCGATATCGCCAATCTGCGGTACATTCTCACGCGCCATGCGTAGCTACCTATGCATGCAGAGACACGTCGACAAACTGTCCGTCCATATCACGGCCTGCAACTTGTTGGGCCCGAGCCGTCTTCGCATACCCGGAAGCCCCACCTCCCGGCAGACCGTCCAAGGAGGTGCCGGTATTCCCCGCGTTGAAGCACCTTGCTTTATCTCCCATGCATCCGGGGCAAAACATGCGTTGCTCCTCGAGGTAAAGGGTGTCCTACACGATCGGCTTCTTGCCCTCCCAACTGCATCAAATCAGGACCGGTCATGCACCGCCACACCGTGTGCGCAAGGCAACCCGCAACGCCAGCGCGTCCACCACCACCTTGATGACGAGCTCGGGCGGCAGAGGCCCGCGCCTCGGCCCTGGGCCACCTTAGGACGCTCTGGGGTAAGGAGAGCGCGATATACCGTGCGCGCGTGATCCAGCCGTGCCGAGCTTTGTGCTGGCCTTTCAAGTCCGCCAGTGCGTCCGCATCCGGCCCCACGCCGGTGCCGAGGAAGACGAGGTCGGTTTGGAGGTCGACGTACGTGTAAATCGGGGACCGGGCCTTCGTCCACTCGGCGGCTGCCGCGTTCCTGCCGAGCCCCGTGGTCAGCCGCGTGCTCGGAAGCTTAGAGGACGGCTCGAGCAATCCAGGACGTGAGCCGCTGGCTAATACGACCCGCGTATTCCGAGGAGGCCGGACGAGGGAGGTCATCTTGCCACAATTCTTTCGGGCCAGGGGTCGGTCTGGCCAGGCGGTGGTTATACCACAGCATCCCCTTGTTCTGCCCCAAGGCCGGGAAGCAGGGATCGAGCTCGAGACGATCAGGGTCCTCCTTTTTCGCCAGGACCACGGGCCTGAGTGCGTTCTGCGCCAGGTCCACGATCGTGCATGTGCGGCCGAATGTGCGCCTATTGAAGCACTGGTGGACGGCGGGCCTTGTCTCCAGGTGTGCCTTCCAGACCATCAGTTGCAGCTCGCGAGGTGATTGGCGGAACTTGGGGGATGCGCTGGCCAGGGCCACGGCCGTGGGTTCTGGCTCAGGCGAGCCCGGCATCGTGACGCTGGATGGCTCTAATGCTGGGACGCGATGGACTTGCTGTAGATGTCGTCCGCATGTGGCTGCATATGTCCAGTAGTGGAATTATCACCGAGATGTTTCGCCCTCCCCCAGAACCTGTATAAGTATATATACTAACTTGGGTATCTCTTTAATGTACTTTGGTAACTACTTACTCAAGTAAACGGAGCAGGCAGGACCTTCATGAAGCGTGCGCCGGCCTTGCCTTAAACTAGAGGCCTCTGGGAAAGAAATCACCTCACTAGAGCGAAATTTTCGTAAGTCACTCTCGTGCATGGTCCCGTACTGGTGCCTCCGAGACATCAATGGTGACCTCGGAGGGATAGCCTCATTGTCTGAATACGAAGGAGCATGTCCAGCATACGGATGTTTCCAATCTACAAAAGCCGTTGGCAAGGGCGTGTGGCGTAAAGCCGTCAGGCACAACCCGAATGCCACGCCGGTTGCCATCGCACTTGACCATAACCCGACCTACGATCGAAATGCACATCAGTTGGGGGGCGTCCGTCGAGCCGCCGGGTATAAGACCCAAGTTTCCAGGGGTTTCCATGCCCTCACTGATCCGCCCGGCTTGATCCTTTCTCCCTTCTCAACTCCGCGAGGCAGTCCAGGACGTCTATCCAGTTGTTGCAGTCAATCAGCCTGCCCCTTTCCTTCTTGCTCAGCAAAGACGTTTTGTCCGGCCCGTAGCCGGGGCCCGTCATCTCGGTCAGATGATGCACACCCAGCTTGAAGGGCAAAGGCGCCTTGGCCACGCGATCCAAAAACACATCCACGGCTTCCCAGGGACAGGTCCCATAGCCGGCGTACAGGGCCGGGTTGGCGAGCAGCGCGCGAGCGGACATGAGGCCGGCGAGGTTAGGCAGGTGTGGTAGCTTCTGGGGCGTCGCCGCGGATGCGCCCGTCTCGGCGTCGGCGTGGGTGGTGAAGGTGGGCACGGCGTCGAGCAGGTGGCTGGTATAGGGCAGGGTGCTCAGCGTGAACACGTCGCCGCTTACCAGGATCGGGAGGCGTTTGCCAAAGGTCTCGGTAAGCAGCTCGAGGGCCTCCAGGTTGATGGGGGTGCTGGACGGCGTGGACCGGGTGCGCGGGTGGATGGTCAGCCAGTCGACGTGGCGCCGGCCGGCCGCGTCGTCGCCCAGCACCGTGGTCACGAAGTCCATGGTCTTGCGCAGGTCGCTGTGGACGCGGATCTTGACGCTGACGCTGCGGCCCCGGGGGCTCTCCCGGTCGGCGTCGGTCAGGCCCACGGCCCAGCCGTCGGCGGCGAGGCGCGCGCGCGTCTCGACGACCATGTCGCGCACGAGCTCGCGCCGCTCCATCAGCGCCGCGCCCAGCGTCTCGGCGCACGCCCACGACTGCGGGCAGCCGCAGTTCAGGTCGACGCCGTTCACCCACGGCGCGGCGAGCGCCGAGGCGCGCGCGAGCTCCAGCGGCGAGTTGGACCCGAACTGCGCGATGGTGGGAACCTGGGGCCCCGCCGTCGACACGGTGAGGTCGCTGTCGCGCGCCACGGCCGAGCGGTTGAACTCCTTGGCCAGGATCATGGGCGTCCAGCACAGGTCGGTGCCGTAGTGATGGACGGTTTGGCGGAAGGCGAGCTACACGGCGATGGGAACCCCCTTGAGAATGTCTTCCTGGGCCGGGGGGGTAGGCAGATGCCCGGATCGCACGCGTACCTTGCTGTACCTCACCATGGGCGCGCATGAGTAGAGGAATCGGCCTTGCGCTTTCGCCGCATCGAATATCTTGAGCGGGCTTGCCGCCAAGACGGGCACGATCAGCAGGAAAGAATTGCGGAATGGCTCGCGGCACAGGAGCCCCAAAAGGGAGGCGGCACCTACTGCAGGGTAGGGAACAAGGCCCTTTCCTCCTCTTGGAAGAGATCCATTCTTCGCTCTCTTTCTTTCCCTTCGTCTTCCAGCCGGGACGGAACGGGACTTCACATCGTGATGTGCGGGACGGCGTTCACTGCAAAAGTCGTGGCCGCCGTCGCAACGGCACGCGCGAGAGGGTCTCGGCTGCGGGGCCGAACGCGGCAAACACGAGCCCGCGTGGAGGGGCAGCGACCGGCTATGCGGATGCGCGATGTATTCGACTAAGGGGGCGTGGGCCCGGAATGCGCACGCGCAAATCAATGGCGACCAGAGAAAGCCGGGGGGACTTGCTGGCTGCTGCGGCTTTCCACCCAGGCGACCGCACCGGAGACGCATACGGGAAGCCGCTAGACCACGAAGCCCTCACTGCCCTCACTGCCCCATGGGACCCGGGGCGGTCGCCGAGGCCTGGTAGGCGCCGCGGGGGATCAAATAGAGCCGAGCCCTTGGATCGCGGCCCACCTGTCCGTCAGCAGGCAGCAGCACGAGCCCACTCGCAAGCCTGCCCAGCTCGCCAGTATCCGGTTGTCACGCCGCCACCAGCGGCCCGTTAGCTGCACATAGAACCCGTTGATTGCGGCAGCACGCGTGGCTGAAAGCGCAAGGCTTGCGTGCCTCGGCTGCGAAGCGACGCTGCGCTTGCCGTCGGGGGCCAGCAGTCGCGACCGGCGGTGGAATGCCTGGCCCAGCACCCGCACGCCCAAAAGGGCAGCGCATCGACGGCCCCGTCAAGCCGTGTGCGAGCAGGCGCATGCTTGACGTAAACGCACGTCACGACGTTATTCCGGCTGCTCAACAGTTCTCATGTTTCATTGGTGACCCGGCCCGGCAAGCGCTATAACGCGCCACCCCTGCGCAATCCAGTGTCGTCATGGCCAGGCCCGGCCAGGCCAGTTTGGGCCGCGGCCAATCAGTGCCGCCCAGCCTCGAGGCCTCGAGGCGGAACAGGCACAGGGAGCGACAGCAACCACGTTTCCGGTTTCCGGCCATTTGCCCATCCCGCACCCTCTGGATGCCATCATATTGCCATGGACCGTTTACATGCCCACGGCTGACCGGTTGGCGCCCCTCCCTGGCCACCCCCCTCCCCCGATTGGCCGGTCCGTCTACATCACGATCGAATCGGGGCGCACTGTTGAGCGCGGTACCGGCGTCCACAGGAGGACCCCTCCCTCCCCAATCACCTTAGTTGGCAACCAGACAGCCAGCCATTTCTTTGCCATGTTACGAAGATGTACTGCGGTAGCCAAACAGGCCAAGCCACTGCCCCTCCCCCCGGTATCATCAGCGGCAGCAGCTATCCCATCCATCCCTGCCGCTATAGCAGGCTAGGGTCGATGCGACTCTGCCTGGGGTGCAGGAGGGATCCCCCGCGTGAGGAGCCGCCTTGTCGGTCTGGGTTTGGCAAACCCGGGCCAGGGCGACCTTGGAAAGGGAGTCGAGGGGCGACAAACAGGGCCGGCCCATCGTCCATCACACTGCATTTAAAAGAGCGTCGGGTGATCTCCCCTTCGGCCGTGTCGTCCTTATCCACCCGGCCACCCTCGAACCACTGCAGGTGTGTGGCACCCATGAGAATTCGTATTCAGATAACGATGGGCCCCATTGAAACACTGAGCCCTCCTCTCAGCTGCCCGATATGACCGTCTCCCAGATCCCGCGCAGCAGCACCGAGCCCCAACCTGGATCATGGAGCCCCCCCCGGCGGCCGCGCTTCGATTCCAATAATACGGCGGACCGCCTGCGCGAGAGCCTTCCCCCCTTCTCCATTAACACCATCACCAAAGGCCGCCGCTCCATTTTCAAGGAAACGGGCCTGAGCGACCACGAGTCTGCCGCCCACATTGGCGCCAAGGAATTTGGCCAGATTACCGGCCTCATCTCGGACCCCTCCTCGCCCGTGGACGGCAGGCCATCCGACCGCGCGGAAACATTGAAATCAAAGACAAGGTGGATATCACGACTGACTACCCTTCGTCCACGCGTTAAATCACCTGCCAGTGCGCCGCCGCCGCCGCCGCCCGCCATGTCGAGTCTGGCCCGTGTCTCCATGCTGGCCCTATTTATTGCCGTGGTCCTGCCCGCCATCAGCTACCGCAATGGCCACACCAAAGTCGAAATGAGCGGCGCCGACGCCGGCGTCATCCGGGATGGGCCCTCGGTCGTGCTCAACAGCCGTGCCGACAGCCCCGTCGACGTATGCCTACGATGGGCACACCAATGTGAGGGACTCCGTCTGGCCATCGCCTGACGCGCTACTGACATGGGAGCAGCGGCCATGGTCAACGGCACCATATATGTCTACGGCGGAGAGACGAAAGACAAGGGCGGCCAAAGCGGCACATGGAGTCAGTGCCGTGTCCGCCCGACATGATCCCGGTACCATTACTGACGATGCACTCGCAGACAACAACTTCCTGATTTTGGATACCACCCAGTCCTGGGATATCTCATCGCCCGCTTTATCCGGCCTCCCGCGGCCGTCGGGACCGCCCGAAGTCGCCTTGGGCTACCTGTGGCATGACTACAGCAACCTCTACCTTTACGGCGGCCAGTTTGGCGAGAACCCGTTTGTCGAACCCGGGCCCAACTCGGTGTGGCAATACGACATCGCCGCCAAGTCCTGGAACGAGTTCAAAAACCCCGAGACCTCGGCCGGCAACTTCTCGAGCCCCCAAGGCCTGCCCATCCAACGATCGGCCGAAGGTGCCGGTATCTCGGTGCCGGAGTTGGGCCTCAGTTGGTACTTCGGCGGTCACCTCGATATGCACACGACCCCGGGCTGGTCGAACCAGATTGCACGCGTATATCTCAAGAGCCTCCTTGAGTTCACCCACCCCGGATACATCAACCCTGGCGTGGACGCACTCCACTCGACAGGTGCGGGCAACGAGGGCGCATACCGCAACATCACCGAAGGCGGCATCCAGGACGAGTCCGGGTTCTCAGAGCGGGCCGACGGCGTGCTCGTGTTCGTGCCGGGCTGGGGGCCCAGCGGGATCCTGCTGGGCCTCGGCGGTGGCACCGTGACGAACCAGGACACCGAGGCCGACTTCAGCAGCATGTCGACCATCGACGTCTACGACATCGAGAGCAGCACCTGGTACCACCAGGAGACGACAGGCAAGGCGCCCGGGGTGCGCGTCAACCCGTGCGCCGTCGTCTTCTCGGCGTCCGACGCCAGCTCCTTCAACATCTACCTGTACGGCGGGCAGAATCTGCTGCCCGTCGCCGGCCAAACCCAGTACACCGACATGTGGATTCTGACGGTGCCGTCCTTCACCTGGATCAAAGTTGACCTCGACGCTGACGGTGAGCCGCCCGCGCGCGCCGGCCACACGTGCCACGCCCGCGACGGCCAGATGCTCGTTGTCGGCGGCTACATCGGCCAGAACGACGACTGCGAGAAAACGGGCATTTTCAACTTTGACGCGTCGGCGCTCCGGTGGCGGGACAGGTTCGAGGCCGGCGACCACCCGGCGGATCTCCACCCGGAGAACAACATCCTGGCGGACAGCTACGGCTACAAGGTGCCCGAGGCCGTGCAAAGGGTGGTGGGCGGCAACGCCGACGGTGGCGCCACGGCGACTCAGCCGGCCTCGGGGCCCGCCACCAACGGGCCCTTCAAGACGGGCCGGCCGCCTGTCTTTACCGTCACGCAATCGGGCAGCGCCGCTACCATCACGTCGGCCAGCGACAGCAGTGGCGCCTCGTCCTCGGAGGGACCCAACGGACGCCTGATCGCAGCCGGCGTCATCGCCGGCCTCCTCGGCGTCCTGGCCGCCTACCTGGGCTTCTGTGCCTGGCTGTACCGGCGGCAGGTGCGCGCCTACAAGAAGCACATGGCCATGGCCAACCGGTACGGCGGCCCGGACGCCACCACAGCCGACGGGATGGCGGCAGCCGCCGCCGGGGGCGCGGCCGCGAGCGGCGGCGGCTTCCGGGAGAAGTGGCGGCGGCAGCGGCAGGCGGGCGGCGGCGCGGCCGAGGGTGAGCAGTTCGCCTGGGTCGGGCAGCAGCTCCTGGCCGAGCCCAAGGTGAGTGACGACCCGTCGTCGGGCACGCCGTCGGCGAGCACCGCCAACCACGCACGCCTGTGGCCGGGCGAGGACCGCGGCGGCAACAACAATCCCAACAGCCCGTGGGGCTGGTACGACACGACGCCCAGCAGCCACGACAGCGCCGGCCCGCAGCGCCACAAGAGCAGCGCGACGCGCAGTACCGCCTCGGACCGCTCTGCCGACGGCCTGCTCGACGGCCGCGAGCCCAACTTCTTCAGCGTCGTCCTGGGCCCGCGCCGCGCCCTCCGCGTCGTCAACGGCATGGAGGAGCCGTAGTCACCAAAGCCGGGCCGTCGTGTGCGTGTGGCCGGCCGGAAAGAGCCCTTCTTTTGGGGCACCGGGCAACCGTGGACGAGGGGAAGAGAAATACTTTTCCCCTTCCCGCCACTACTGCGGTACATCTGTATACATTTGTATTTTTAAAAGCAACGCTACGAATCATGAGTCCATGTGAACCCCTGCCCCCCTGCCCCCCCCTTCAATTTAGAGCCACACATATATATTGGTCGCCGACTCAAGAGCTGGTGCACGCACCAAAGGATGGCGGCATCGTGCGTCTCATAGTACTGGGCCCGGCACCGAGGCAGGCCTAGGTTCCTTGGTTGTACCTCCGTATTAGGTAATTGACGTCCGGGTTTGGGAGCGGAAAACGGAACTAGACGAACGAGTTGAGTGACAGTGCGAACTTGCCTGCTACGGAGCCGATGTTGGGGTTCATCGTTGCTGGGTAGAGTGTGGGAATAATATATTGCTTCGTGTGCTATTTCCATCCCATAGTTCGTTATTTTGGTCCGCGTTCGACGTTCTCCCCCCCGCCCCCCCGCGCAATTTCTCAAACGCCTCTCCTCTTTCCGGGGTATGCTCGTCTCCCTAATCACTGAACGCCAGCACTGCTCAGCAGAGACAACTGGTCTTTCTCTGCTCCAATGCGGGTTTCCTACGACGACGGCCATGGCGGGCGGGCCGCCTACCTCCAGTCGGAAACCCGTCTCTCCTCGCCGTGGTTGTTTGCTGCCTGTTCATACTTGTGGTATTCGCAAGCTCGGCTCCAGCGCCCAAATGCGCACCAGCCGCTTCGGCGACGCGTAAAGGATATAATACATATTGAAATCATGAAGTGCAACGTGACCGTGTGAAGCAGCAATGATACGGCGTTGCCTGCTACTGCGTCAAGACTGGCTGGGGGAAATCCACGTCGGGATATCGTGGAAGGAAGCGCCCGTTCTCGGACTGCCTCATTCGCGTACCTCGCCTTCGTCCGCATCGCTGCTCGGACGCTGGCGTTTCTGGTCCCGGATCTCGTCGGGCAACGATTCGTGCGCTTTCCTCTTAGATTCGGGGCTGAGGAGACCGTCTCCGTTCTCGCCATTGACGTTTTGCGTCGAGTTGTGGGTGGCTGGGTTGTTTGCGGCCTCTTTCAATGCCGCGTCGGAATCCCCCGGCGCCTTTTGCGATGCCTCCTCGGCGGCCGCCGCTTCGACAGCATCACGATCTTTCATGGTGACGTCATTCGTGCCCTCAGCGGTGCCGTTAGCCTTGGGTGCAGGGCTCTGGATGTTGTGGTCCGTCCGGGGGGTCGCATTTGTGCTGGAGCCCTCGCCGTTCTTGCGCGTGGCCTCCATGCTGAATTCAGGGCTGCCCTGGTACGGGTTGTCCTGCTTCCGTAGAGGGTTTTCCTTGTAGAATTCGTTCAGCACGGCAATGGCCTGGATGATGCGGTCCGTGTTTCCCTCCAGCGCCTCGTACCAGGGGATGCCGTCGACATCCTCGATACGCTCGCCGGTAAAGTTGCTGGAGAAGAACAGACCGGCAATGGCGATATCGCGGGACTCCATTATCAGGGGCAGCGTGGTCAGGCAGGCGTCATTGCAGAAGGCCCAAGCGGCGTGCCGGAGGCGTTTGTTATGGATGCAGCCAATGCGCTCCAGCATCTTGTAGAGTTGGCTGTATGGGTGGTAGACGATCAGGTCGAAGGTCAGGGCCTCGAGCATGACCTCCTCGTACATCAAGATGCTGTCCCGCCACCGCCAGTATTCTTTGGACTGCTCGTCAATTATGAGCTTGGCATTCTTCTGGGCTACTTTGGCCACGGCGATGATGATGTTCTTCGTCTTGGTGCAGTTTTCTTCCGTCTTGTTCGCTAGGAAGAGAGCGGTGGCGGCAATGTTCTGCCAATTCGAGGTCAGCGCATCGTCGGGGGAAGACCAACCAGGAGTGCCGCGCCTGTCCCGTGGGTTCCATCACCGTTGCGGACAGACGCGGTCCAGCGTCGGAGCTGCGGCAGGCGCGAGCAGGAGCCAGGGGGGGGGGCGCGAACTCACGTAATGGTGGATGCCCAGCTTCTCGTCCATGCTGAAGCGCAAGTAGAAGCGATGGAAGAAAACGCCGGCTACGTAGAGGGTGGTCTGCGGCAGCTCTAACAGGATGCCGGCCTGGTAAATGAAGTTGACACCCTTGGCGCGGCGCAGGCGCTCCTCGACCGGGCTCATGCCGTCGATGATGCTCGGGCAGCTGGCGACCTCATCGCGGGTAAACAACCACTGGTTCGCCATGGGGACGGGCGGCCTGGTGTTGCTCGTCTGGGCAGGAGAGGGTTGCGCGCCACTGTGACGCGACTGCGGGCGCGACGACTCGGTGCGCTCGCGGTAGGGGGCATGGGAGGGCGGCGGCGTGGGCACGGCGGGGGGCACGTCGCGAGGTCGTCGCGAGGGCGAGGGCGAGGGTCGGGCGCCGTTCGAGGGAGGAGGCGGCTGCTGTTGGGGATGCTGTTGTCGGGAGGGCGGTAGGTAGCCTTCACGTGCGGGTGGTCGATATCTGTCGATGCTCGCCATGGCGGATCTAAGATGGATAGGCCGACGGTAGGTGGCCTGGTGCCTTCTCTGGACCCCGGCACCCAGTCCTGGATTGCTTTTTTGAGTTCGCCAGGCTGAGGGCAATCGTGGCGAATGCCGAGAGAGGCAAGGCGGCTGCGATTTCCGAGGGGCGTGTGTGTGGGAGGGATGCGATGGGAGAGCGGGAATGTAGCTAGTGGCCGGGTGGGAGGTACACTGCAGACGGCGAGACGGAACGCCTCAACGGGGAGATGGGCAGAAAGATGGGATGCTCGACGAGTGGCTCGGCTCGTCCCCCCAGGTCGTGCGAAGTTTTCAGCAATGCTCGCTCCCGGACCGGTCACGAGCTTCCAACCAAAACGAGGGCAGCGACGCGTGCGCTTGCCATGACACGAACAACCAGAGGAAAGCAGAACGAGGCCTACCTGGCTCTCTCTTCATGGGGGTTCCGAGGAAGCCAAGGCGGGATCAAGCAGGCGCAGGCAACAATCTTGGAATGCGATTCTTCGCAAGCAGGCCAGGCAATCAATCAGGCGAACCAGCCTTGGCGGCCGTGTATTGGTATCCATCCTGTATTCCGTGGGCCCGCCACGACCGCCCGTGGCGACGGATCTTCCACGGCACTGACTGGCTGACGAGCTGGCTCAGATCCATAATAACTAGAGGGTGAGTGGTGGATGAGAGGGCGCTCGTCGATGGGGACGGAGAACTTGGACAGGCTGAGGAATTAGACGAGGTATGCAGACAGGTACATGCTGATGTGCATACACCCTTACATATAGAGTAGTAAGTACAGTACGGATTCGCTGGCCTGGACTGGATTCCATGTCCTCCGAAGCTTTTGTTGGTGGCCCGTTGAGGTGTGGGGCCCACATGTCATGGCCACGGTGCAGGCCCAAAGATCCCCATTGTATCTGTAGCAGCCCCAGCTTCGATTGCCACGGCGGTACATCTACCACGGGGACCCCATGAGATCGCAAACCTCTAGTCTGCAAGGCGGTCATCATGAATCTCTTCGCCCTCGGACAGGTAGATAGGCGCCTCCTTGAGCAACTAGCACACCAGGCCATCTTCCCTCCAACGGGAGACGTCACAGTCCCCCGAGGAAAAGCAAAAAAAGACGAGGCAGTAAGAAGTCCCCAGGCACCCGAACAGAGATTGGAAGAAGGACCTGTTGGAAGATTCGATGCAAAGGACGGGGGTATCGGTTTCCAAGCCGCTGGATAGTATGTTCTGAGTACCACATGATTGAGCAAGTACTCTACACTAAAAACGTAGCACTAACAAGCACCCATCGAGGCAAGCTCTGTAGTACTGGAGCCACCACATCTCTCGTCGGGCGGGTGTAAGTAGAGATGTGTGATGTACTTAGGTGCCGCCCGCCCGCCTAGTCTGAATCTGCCGGCACCTGCTCTCGTTCTTTGTTTGTACAGTATTCATCCGTGAGGCAAGAAACCGGATAACTTTCGGGGAGAAGAACCCAAGTCGCATGGAATGGGCAGTCAGTGAAAGACCCTCTTAGGCAAGTAAAGCCAAGGGCTGTCCGCTCGACGGCTCATCCATGACAGAGGTGCCTTCTCCAGTAATAGAGAGCACAGATTAGGCACAACGATATATACGCAACGATCGGCCGTGGGAATGGTATCTGCGGTTCCTTCTACAGAGTATCTGGGGGGGGGGGGGGGGTATCTTCTTATTCCCTGCCTGTCGGGAGGCGCAGAAGTCATGGCAGCAAGACTCTCATAGGGCTGCATTGTCGTCTCGGCCCCAGAGCTTCACCGTTCGATCGTGCCCTCCGCTGACAATCCACTTGCCATCTCGGCTCACGTCCACGCTGGCCACCGGGCTCGTGTGGCCGTTCAACGTCTGGATCAAGGTCCAGTCGTCGGCCGAGAAGATCTTGATCGTCTTGTCGAATCCGCTCGACACCAGGAACGTACTCGATTTCCTGGGGAGCCGGTTGCCCTGTTCGTCCACCCCCGGCCCCACGCTGCCCTCTAGGGGGTCGTCCAAGCCTTTGTACCACCGCAGGTCCGACACGGCGCTCTTGTGGGCACCAATGCCTCCGGTCCTTTGGACTTTGCGTACGTCCCAGCATTTTATCCAGCCGTCGGCCGAGCCGGTCAGAACACGGTGGCCGTCGGAGCTCCAGTCCAGGCCGTGTATCGGCTTCGTGTGCCCGTCCATGTGCCCGTCAAGGATCATCACGGTTCGCCCTGACCGCACGTCCCATATCCTCCCAATGTGGTCCAATCCCGCGCTCGCCAAAAGCGAGCCGTCCGTGTTGAAGCTGACGGCGAAGACCCCCCGCGAGTGGCCCTCCTGGAGTAATAGTTCAGTCGTTGTTTCGACATCCCACAGCCGCCACGACGTGTCTTCGCTTGCCGTCGCCAGGTAGCGCCCAGAGGGATGGAACTCGGTTCGGCAGACCCGGGCACTGTGGCCTTGCAGCGTCGACAACGGCGTGTCCTGCTCCAGACTCCACAAGTTGACGTGGCCTTCGGCACCGCCCGAGGCCAGGTTGACAGAGCCAGGGCTCACGCCCCTTTCCGGCAACGTTGCCCCTGGAAACCAGCTGATACCGCCAATCCTGTCGGTGTGGCCTCTCAAGGTTGCCTTTTCCTCCATGCTTGGGATCTCAATCAGCTTGATGGAGCCGCCCCAGTTGCCCGCGGCAACCATCTCTCCGTTGGGTGATATCCGCGTCATGCTCACGTTCCTGTCGCCAGCCGTCTGGCTTCCCTGCAACTCGAAGGCCTGTAGGCGCTCCTTGATCTGCTTGCGGAATTTGACGTGCGCGCGCAACGGGATCCCGCTGTCTTCTTTGAGGGCCGCTACGCGCCGTTTCGCCCGCGGCAATGAGTAGGTGGCCATGTTCTGCCGCGCTTTCAGCAGCTCGTCGCTGCCCTGTGTGTAGAACTCCTCTTCCTGCTCGTCCTCGTCCTCGTCCGCGTCGGCATCGGCGTCCTCCATCTCGACATCGGCCGACTCGCCGCCGGCCGCGGCCTGCTCGGCCTGTACCGTCAAGAGCTCGCGAAGTCGGTCACGTCGGTCGGCTGGGCCTTCTCCGAATAGAGTGACGGGCTCGCCGAGCTCTCGGAGCTTTGCGCGAACACGGCCATCGTCGGTGGGCACTGCAATGGTAGCAGCGCGTCGCTTGCGCTCGAACTGGGATAGGAGGGCCGAGGCCTTCTCAGGGGCGATGCCCGCGCCCGCCGAGGGGATATCGTAGTCGTTGTCGGTGGGCAGATCCTCCAGGTTGATGCCGCGGTCCTGGGAACATGTGAGTCGTGCGCTGGTGGCTATGTCAGGGCGGCGTAGCTCTACCTCTTGCACCTCCTCCACATACGCCTGCCGCGACGGGTGCATCATCTTGGGCCGGCGGGAGGTCTGAATAACCGAAGATCGGATATATGGTTGTGGAATTGCCGTCTACCAGGAACACGGCCGGGTAGAAGGGCAGGCTTGTGATGGGACCGCAGCGATACCGTGTCCGCGAAACGAGGCAACGCGACCAAAGATTTGCGAAGGTGAGCTAGAGCGGTACTTGCCTGCCTAAGAAGTACCTGGATTGCATAAAATCAGCCATGATCCACGAAAAGCTTTGGTGGGGCAGTGGCTGTCTACACCAGTCCACCACTGCAAGTTCCCCATTAGTACCTCGACTACCAAACGCTTTCTATAAGTCGCGACGAGCATCCGCCGGATCGGCTTCGTTTCCCGGGTATTTGGCTGGGTATTGTACGCCATTCGTGCCGGATTCGAGTCATGGGCTCACTATAAGTTCAGAGACTGGTAATCACGAGCAGTTGCCGGTGGCATAGGATACACATGTACGAGTTTGTTATATTTGTAATTGTCTAACCCACACCTGTGTATACACACTTCGCCTCTAACGAGGCCCCCAAGATTGTTCTACTCAAACACCTCAAACCCAACCAGGTGCGGAGCGACCGAGTCGGCCGATGCGCCAAACACCACCTCGTTCTCGCCCACTTTAAATCCATCGACCTCGATCGTGAGGCGTCCCGTCTCAAACCAGTTGCCACCCGAGATGGGGAACGCCCATCTCTTGGCTTCGCCACCATTGACACTGACGGTCATGTTTCGCGTGTTGGATCCCCAGTTCCAAGCGGTCCCGAGGGCCACTTCGTAGTTGATAAAGTCCACCCCGAGCAGTTTGGCTCCGGCACAGGAGGCTTGGACGCCGTTGAAGCTTATCCTCGCCTCGCCCTCGAGGTCAACGACCTTGCTGCTGGTCGGAAGGCATTCGTCCTCGCCACAGCTCTGCAGCTTGGCAGTGCCCTCGACGATTGCGTCCTCTGCCGAGTGGTAAGAAGTCGACTTGGGCGCCGTGGCGTTGACGATGTTGGAGAGAACAAAGAGCTTCAACTCGTGGCCTGCCAGCTCCATAGTCTGCACCCCGCTGAGCTGCCCCAAGTCTTCGGCAGCCCAGACGTCGCGAGCGTCGGCCGAGGCCACCCCGACGGCGGCGAGATCAACCTTGACCGTTTGCGAGTCGTTGCGCCAGTTGGCAACGCCCAGCACAAGGCGCGAGTCTGAAAGCTCACCAGCCCAGATGTCCCATTCTTCCTCGGTATACCTTCGGACAAGCTGTGCCTGTCTGCCCAAGGGGTCCTGGTTGAGCGCGATGACCTCGGCGTTGGATAGAATGTCGAGCGACGACTGCCCAGTCATAGTCGGGTCGACGGGACCCCCGAGCATCAGGGGCGACTTGTTAATCGCCCACATGCCGAAGTGGAAGCGTTCCTCATCAGCAGACAGAGCATCCAGGCCAACACTGGGTTCAGGTCAGTATGCCGTCACTCAGCGGTACAAATGATGAGGTACCCACATCAACATGTCCATATCGGCATAGGCACCGACGGTGGTGTGTCTGTAGAACGGCACGACTTGGTTGGTAATGCGCCAGATGCTTCGCCATCCATTGTAGATGTCGTTGCTAATCCGGTATGCGTTGCTGATAGCGCCACCCCTGGAAGCAAGTGTCAGTATCAATGTCTTGTCTCCTGAGTTGGTGAAAGCGTCTCACCATGTTCCAAGATCATAGCCCACGCCCCATTGACATACAAAATAGGCAATGTCGCGGTCCAGGGACTCCAAGACGCCCGCCATTTTCTGGAAACGGGTCGGTGAGATAGCCTCCTCAGAGTGATAGTCTACCATGGTCGTGTCGTTGATGGGGTAGCAATTGTCGTATCTATGCCCACTGTCAGTATTGGTCCACGCCTGAAAGGGCTATTGGCTTACTTCAACGTGTCGCCACCCCATTCCTCAAAGGCCTGAGCATCCTGCTCCTCATAACCTGGTTGTAATCAGCACGAATCTCCCCGCCGTTTCTCCCCCAAGAATTGTGACGCACCGAGGCTAGCAGGCAACACTTCACTTCCGCACTGCTTATAGCCAGCCCCCGAGTACAGGCCAAATTCCAGGCCTAGTGCGTGGATAAAGTCTCCGAGCGCCTTGCCGCCGCTGGGGAAGACCGTTTCATTCCACTGCATGCGGCCCTGCTCGTCCCGCTCCTCCGAGTTCCAGCCACAGTCCGTAGTGACGATCTTGTAGCCTAGGTCCGCCAATCCAGTGTCGACGAGAGCCTGCGCGTTGGTCTGGATGTTCGTCTCGTTGACATTACAGCCGTAGTAGTTGTAGGAGTTCCAGCCCATCGGCGGTGTTTGATAGCGGAAGTTTTTTGCCTGGCTGACATGGCCCAGAGCAAGGAGCGCAACGGCAGTCAAGGGGAGGGCAGCCATGGTAGCAACAATATGTGAGATTGGTTAACCTCTTTGCGCTTGGGTAGGTTTGACAGTCTACCCATCTGTGAAGGTTCCCTGTTTTTCACGAGCATGCTTCGCGACCACCACTTTTATAGCAGCCGTGTGTGTACGACCAAGACAATGAGAGCCACCCTCGTCGCTGTCGTTCGCCACCGCGGCACTTTTCGGTTTTTCAATCCCGAGTGCCTATGTTACATCCTGGGGCGATTTCACCGTCTTGGACATGCATTACATGACCTTGGAAGCCGGAGGGACCAACAGCTGTTTGTTCTGGGTCTTTGTGTTTGCGGGGAAAGTCGTTGCCCCGTTTCCCCCAGATTTGGAGCTACAAGCGGCCCTATGAGAGAACATTCCGCTGAATTTGTATTCCTGGTTGGTTGAGCATCCATGTCGATGCTGGCCCTTCTAGTCCCAGCCCCGACGTGGGTAGTGCCTCGGGTCACTCCAGAATCGATGGCAATAGTGGCTTCCCTCTGCAAGCATGTGGCATTCCGGGTGAGCTGGATGGTAGATGCTCCATAGCGAAGTGGGAGTAAGCAGTACTCTGTAGAGTATCCCGCCTATTCCGCCCTCGTGGAGCAGATGGTGCGATGAGATTGGCGAGAAACTGGGTGCCGTGTAGCCACTGGATCAAGGCATATGTTGTGTTTAATAGCGTCTCACCACGCGGAGCACAGGATACACGGGTGCTGGATGCTGCCTTACAGGATACATGGGGTGGCCGTCCACGACCAACCACATCTGATGGGGTGACCAGTGGCAGATAATCTAGATGGCAAGAACCTGAATAGCTGGCTTGATGTCTGGCCTTAGTCTTGTGAAGCCACTCTCCACTGACCGCAGGAGCTCTGGTCAAGTATCAGCAATGGCCTGCGAGGTTACGTACTGCGTCATGAAAAGGCCGATCCAGCTGTCCTCATCGTCTTGGCGCTGCCCGTCGTAAACCAGGTTCGCCTGTATGAATGACGAACTTTCCCGTGGGGTCGGGGGCTTGAGAAGACTTGGAACATTGCGGCTCGTCGGTCCGTCAGAGTTGCCGTCCCGTTCTGGCAGGCCAAACCCGGAATCAACCAGATGATGTATCGTGAGTGCGGGGAAATAGGAGCAACTCCGCTCACAAGCGGGGGAGCGTGAGAGGGGGTCCGAGCGCTTGTCGTTCTACGGTCGGCCTCTGGTCAGATCTGTCTTTTGGGAGCGATCTTGCCTCTCATCATTTATTGCCAATTTTTGAGAACCTTGAGGTCTTCATCTTGGATCCCGACTCTCGAATCACGCACAGCCCGACTCTATCCGATACCCGTGAGCCTAGACATACACACCATGGCGCTTTCCGGCAGCTGCATGTGTGGGGAAGTCAAGTACCAGAGTACCAGTAGGTGACGTACAGCCTGCGGAAGTGGGCGGTCTTTCCGAAGGAATACACGGGAAGGCATCTTCTGACGAGAGCCCAGGTGAGCCGCAAACCACGGCCCTGTGCCATTGCATTGATTGCCAAAAGGTATAAGCTAGGTCCTAGGGTCAGGGTGCAGCGACTTACACACGGGGCAGTGGACAGGCGGCGCCTTTACCTCGAACGCCGTAGTGTCCGAAGACTCTTTCAAGCTTGTCCAAGGTGAGAGGCACATCGTTCCGGTTTGGGAGACAGACTAGTTGGTAAACCCGCTAACGTCCTACTGCGCTCCCCATCAGGTGAACCCAAGTTCTACGACGTCAAGGGAGACTCGGGCAAAAACAACCGCCACCATTTCTGCGGCACCTGCGGCTCCAGCTTGTACACCAAGCTGGATATCATGCCCGGTGCCATCATCATCAAGGCCGGAGGTCTGGATGAAGGCAAAGCCAGTCTGGGCAACAAGGTCGACGCCGAGTTCTACGTCAAGGACAGAGTCGGTTACCTGGCTTCTGTAAGCGGGGCCAAGCAAGAGACTCGTCTCGGTATGGATTGAGTGGAGAGCTCACAGGAGATACGTCGAGGATGTAATTCATCTATCCCCCGGAGGTGCAGCCTTGAACAACTACATAACCTATGCTGTCGTTGACGCATCCAACTGTCGACGACTACGGGAATAAAAGGATTCCAGTTTTCCTGTTCCATACTCAGCTTATGTATGAGCATGGAGAGCAATCATGTCCGGGCAGAGCCACACAATCCCGGCCTACCCCCCTTGGCATTCTCTGATTCAGGACAATCCTCACCACATGCGAAAAGCGGGACAAAGCCAAAATCGGCAGAGATATTCTGCTTGAGTGGGATGTCCCAACTGGCAGTCGAGTGTGTAATTGACCACTAGACACCGTGATTGACGTTTCTCCACCCCTTTTCTTTACTGATAACTACTAGAAGCCAGGGAGAGACGCTACGCGAGTCAGCCTCTCAGGTTTCACTGCAACAAAACACCAATGGCTTCGGGTTCCCGTATAGACAATTCACAACACCAATCAGATTATAGGCATGGACAATTTACTAGGGGGCCATGATGAGCGCGATGGTGTCGGAGCGCCCTCGCGTGGGCGAGCACTCGCCGATCAGCAAGACTGATGGGGTCTACCGCGGCAGTCTACCCTCCGGAAACGACCTGAAGAAGGTTATGTTGAAAACAGATGTAAGCTTGTTTCCCCGAATGCAGCCGTTTGGTTCGCGCTATTCCTTTGTCTGGCAGCATTTGCATTCCGCCCCGTCATCTTGACAATGGGTAATCAGGAGCAGCTGCGCCAAAGCGTTTCTTGTGTGCGACAAAGAAAAAGGTTTTCCCCCCCCAAGTCCTGGAAGACTCGAGGTCACGAACAGGTAGAGAGTCCGACATTGAAATAACTTGCGTTCGAACAGACAGAAACGACAACACGACATAAAGCCACGACCCGCTAAGTGAATGTATATCGCCCACCATGGATTACGGCGACGCTGTTAGGTACACAAACCACAGGCTGGCGCTGTATCGCAAGGGGAGATATGACTATAGGGACCCGGAGGAGAAGTCCAACGACAGAAATTCGTGGATGAATGCAGCACTACCCATGAGAGCGCCACCTCGCATATTCATGCCTGGTATCAAAAAGCACCCTCACATTCTCAATAGGATCCGCAAGCCTGCACGGGAGAGATGGCAAAAGTACGAAACCCGTATCAGGCTGGTCCAAAGTTGGTTCGGCGTGATGCCCCATACACGATTCCAGTTCAAGCGAAACCTGGGCGCGGGAGGCCAAGGCTTGGCCATGCAATTCAAATACACCGATCCAGAAGTGTATTCAGAAGGCCGCGATTTTGTCCTCAAAACGAGCATTGAGAGCTGGGAAAGTCGATCTTTGCGTCGGGAGGAAGACTGGGCCCTGGTAAGAACCAACCTGGGCATGCGTATCCGAGTTGAAGCTGAACCACAGCCGAGAAAATGAGACGCGCGGCGCACATAGTCCAGTCGATTGATCCCGAAGAACTCGGACTGCCACCGCGGAGGAGGTTCGAGGTCAATGAGCTCGGCTACGACCAGGACTCCAGCGAAGAAGAGTCGAGCGGTACCGGTAGCGAGCGGGAGAAGCGGTCTTCCAGGCAAAAGCCAACGCGCAGGGAGCTCAACGCACATCCAGAGATACTGGAGCAACGCCGTGCCCGAAAGCAGGCAAGGCGGCAGGCGGCTAGACAGAGACACAAAGACCGGCTAGCGAAGATGACACATATCAGAGAAAGAAGGCTCCGGCGATACATTCAAGGGGAGTCACTGCCACCGCTGAGCGAAGAGGAACCGGGCGACGACATGGACTCCCGGAGACCCGACTATTTGCTGCTCGAATACATGGAGAATGGTGACCTCCACCAGTTCCTACAGAGAATGCAAGAGTCGGGCCAAAGAACGATCCCGAACCGAGTGCTTTGGGCCTTTTGGCTGTGCCGTACGTACTATGCACGCGTCGGACGACGTCACGGCTAACCAACGATATCAGTCGTCAGATCTTGCGTGGCCATGGCCTACCCGGTGAACAAGTTTCACCCCGACAGACACGCACCGGCCGATGGGCCCCCCGAGAACCAGATCCACAAGGGGCTCAAGCGCGAGCTGCTCGAAGAGATCCCAAGACTTCGGATGCGGAACAGGGCAAATCCTGTTGTCCATTTTGACATCGACCCGCAGAACAGTAAGGAACAGGACGTCGGTCCCGTGTCGGTACGTCACGAAACTGACAGCCGTTTTTTGCAGTCCTGATTGGCCCGGTCGAAGTACCCGACGCCGATGTGCGCCGATGGAGGGGGGCCTTCATGCAGAAGAAGTTGGACGACGCGCTTCGGAAGTTGGAGTTGAACAGATCCAAGTTGCAACTCGACCAAGCCACGATACCGCTTAAATACCGCAGGCCCATCTCAGCCTACCCCCTGACTAACACCGAGGGGGGCCCCGACACCATGGAGAACCGGCTCAGCGCGCTTATCCTCTCCTTTGCGGCACAGAACATCAACAAAGTCGTGCCTGAGAAGGATGCCATCCTCCAGAGAATGAACGCCGACACCTTTGGAGAACAGTTCCAAAGCTTCACAGATGTTTTGGATCAGTCGCCGATGGGCCGGATCGGGGATGCCGACCTCGATCGCGCGACGTTGGCTCTCCTATTGGTTGGCAGGGCCCAAGGCCAGAGCATATGTTTGTGCGTGGCGCGGGGCGTCGAGAGCGTATATGTCTATCCCGCCCCGAGCAAGACGCAGGGGAGGCTGGAAGGCATTGACGTCCTGATCACATTGGAGCCACAAGACGACCAGGTTTGGTATCTCGGTTTGCAGGAAGTCAAGGACGGCCATAAGCGGGACGACCAGCAGCTGGGCGACGGAGGATTGTCCCCGAGACAATACGAGGACGTAGCCATCGGGATGGACCCAAATCCGTTCCGCCAGCCGGGGGCCGGAGTCATCGCGGACCCCAAGGATGTTCTGCGCCACATAGTGCGCTCCGAGAAGCACGCGGAGCACGCATTGACGCCCCGACTCAAGGTAGGCCACCCGCTTGACTGCCAGACGCCACCCGATGGATACCAGCAGCTGACCTGACGCGCAAGCTTGCCGACTTTGGGCTGGCGCAGCTGATCAAACCTCAAAAGAAAAAGTGCGTAAACCGTCCCGCATGGGTCCGAGAAAGCAGAGGCTGACATCAGACCAGTTCCTTATACGAGAATCACCGAATGGCCGGCAAGACCGGCCACTTGGCGCCGGTAAGGAGGGAGAACCCAAGTGGAGGCGAATTCTCCCAGGCTGACGAAGAAACAGGAGCAATTCTGCGAGGAATGGGAGACAATCCCGGACGATCCAGACGGAGCAGAAGTGAGTGAGGCCGGTGTCGCCGGCCAGTTTGGCCCGGCCACGAACGTCTGGGGGATAGCCCTTGTAAGTCTGTCATGGGGTAGAATCTTTGCAAAAGACCCCGGGAGCCGCGACAAGACTGACGGAGCCAACCAGACCATGTGGCAAGTGATTACGGGATACTATGTGACGATGCCGCCTTGCCCTCAGGACCCCTCGCACGTGGAGTGGGTGGATGACGAAAAGCCGGCGGCCCCTGCCGGCCTGGCAAGCCCGCCCAGCATCCCCAAGGACGACAGCGAATACCCGCCGGGCCTCCGAGGTGGCAGCGGCCGGCCTCTGCCCAAATCCCCGACCCCTCGGCCTGCTGACCCGGGCCCGCTCCAGGCCGGCGGGTTCTCACAGGTCCAGCCGCCGTATGGGAATGAGCCCCCCCCGGCGGGGTGCCAGGCCCAGTACGAGATTCACCTGCAGCGGGGCAAGCAACCTGGGCCTGGGATATACGACGAAGGCGGGGGCGTTCGTACGCCGCCGCTGCGCCGTCCTCCCCCCAGAGGCCTGCAGTGGGCGGCGGGCTTTAGCGGCCCGGCTGGTCCCCGTCCGCCGGCGCCGCCAAGACCACCGCGGCGAGACAAGGAGGACCGCCCCGACGCAAAAATATCATACTGTTCCTTACTGTTGGACCCCGAGTACCGCAGGACGTACGGGTGGGTGGACAGAGATCTTCGTCGCACCATCTACCAGTGCATGTATCACCGTCCGAAGAATCGACCCAGTTTGCACACCCTGCTCGCCCAGGCGAAGCAGGGGGCCGCGAAGAGCTTCCCCGGAGAAAGCGACGACATGATTCGGGAGTGGGTGGCCGACATGTTTCACAATCCCATAGAGAAGAGCGCGCTGGGCCCGTGAGGCGCGACACGGCTGATAGTTGAAGCGCAGACCCAGAGCTGGACCAGAGAAGTTGCACAAGGGTGGAGGGACCGGGAGGAGATTGCAATCGATGCGAAGAGAGCAGACCGGCCAGGGTGAGGTAGGGAGGCGTTAAGGGGGTTCACAATCCTACCCAGAATTCGTATACGACGTGTACCTTTCACTCGTTACCGGTGCCCAGTGCTTGAATACGAGGGGGGGGGGTTGCCCACTGAGCAAACGGCCATTCACGGAGCCGTGCTCTATGCTCTTCAGGTGACACTCACGCCACTTGAGATACCAAGCCTCGGCGACTCGATCAGCAGAAGACGGAGGGACTGGTGTGTAAGAAGCTCTGCGTAGAAGGCGAAAAAGAGAGCGGCCGGCCTCACGCAGGTCACCTGCCAGGCGCGGTGCCAACGAATGAATGGACGGGCGACGGAACGTGACATTGCAACCCTGGGGTTGGCATGAATGACGGCTCGATTTGGGTTCGGCTGATTGCCTCGACGGGAATCTCATGCGTTACAGCGATCGACCACTAGCGCCGGGTGCTTGGCCAGCCCCCAGGGCGGGCCGTCAAATGAGAGGCCGAGTTTTCGTCAGGCGGCTTGTCTCTCCTTGCCGCCTTGGGCGCGGAGGGGTGGAAGCGAGTATTACCGTTCACAGCGCCTCGGAGACACATGGAATTAAGACAGGGAAGGCTGCTCTCGGGACCAACTGGCCGAGGGGCAGAGACATCCGGCACGGGGAAAATGCAGGGTTGAGGTGGCAGCGGCCCGGATGCGCAGAGAGCGGAAGAGGCAAGGAGAGGGAGAGGAGGAGGCGGCAGATTCGTACATGCCACGCCCAAAGGCAATCTGTGCCAGTTTTCAACAGATGGCCAGCGAGGGGCCGGGGGCCCAGAGCGACACGGATGCCACCGACGCGGAAATGAACCATCTTGTGAGTCAACCGGAGCCATTCGTGGAAATAAATATGTGCTCGTGAACATGTGCCTGGGAGGGCGGGAGGCATGGCCGTGCCTGGGACCAAGCGTCCGGACGGGCTGGGTGGATACGGGGAGCGAACGGGACGACCAGAAAACTCTGGCTTGTGATCCGATGCTATGCGGGCGCGAGTGCGCGCCGACGCTGGATTTTCGACCACAATTTCCCGGTTTTCTCATGCGAAAGCAACGCAAGGCACCACCATTTGCGCTGGGCTAGGAGGGCGTGTTGGCAGCCGTGTGTCAGACAATCCAATCCATCCCCCCCCCCCCCACCGACCAACAGGTCACTAGGTTCCATGGCCCGAAACTCTGCGTGGGCTGTACTTTTCACCCACGGGCCGGACCAACGCGCTCAAATGATGACCTGATCCCGTTCCTGTCCTCTTCCTCCCTCCTTCTTTTCTTCCTCCTCGGTCGACCACCGACGAACGAACAACCACCCCCGCGCCCCGTTCACGATTGCCAATGCAGCAGCAACTAGACACACAGACCGTTTCCTTCACCTCGTCTTCCGCCCAGGGCCAGATGCGCATTACCGCCCACAAGCAACTGCGCGCATTCCTCTTTGAACCTCGAGCTGACGCGGAGCGCCGACGGGGCTCTCGCATGCCTTGAATCGGGGCGGGCTGAAGCGCCTTCGCAGACCACGAGAACAGCACATCCCCCCACCCAAAAGTGAGCCCGTCGTACGGCACCGTACACACCTCACCAAAACCCTTGCGGCCGCGCGAGCGACGAGACGACGACGTCATCGCGACCGCCCACCATGATGCCCCCGGCCCCTCCCGCCCTCACCACGGTGCGCGGCTTCGGCACCATGCCCGCGCACTCGGGAGACGACGAGTCCGACGCCTGCAGGACGCCGCCCCTGGCCTCGCGCCGTAACCGCGCCCCTCATCTCGACGACGTTGTCAGCGCCAACTGCAGCCCGCAGCTCCGCGCCCAGAACTCGCCGGGCGTCAGTGGCATTGCGAAGCTGCGCCTGCAGATGGAGCCGCTGAGCCTGAACAACTCGGCTTGCAGCACCATGACGGGCGGCCGGAGCCGCCTCAGCCGCGCCAACAGCTACCGAACCGACGACGACGTCTCCGAGGCCGGCTCGACGAGCTACGAGGTCCGGCTCGAAAACGACTTCGTGAGCGAGAGCGTGAGCGAGAAGCCGCGCATGGGCGTCATCGAGGGCGGCCTCGTCCAGCGCAAGATGCAGGCCGCCGACTTCGAGCCCCTTCGTTGTCTCGGGAAGGGCACCTATGGAACCGTGCTTCTCGTCAAGCAGCGGACGACCGGGCGCCTGTACGCCCAGAAGCACTTTAAGAAGGCCTCGGTGGTGGTCCACAAGAAGCTTGTCGAGCAGACCAAGACGGAGCGTCAAATCCTCGAGTCCGTCAACAGACACCCCTTTGTCGTCAAGCTCTTCTACGCGTTCCAGGACCACGAGAAGCTCTACCTCATTCTCGAGTACGGCGAGGGTGGAGAGCTCTTTACCCACCTCAACACGGAAAAGATGTTCCCCGAGCCGGTTGCCGCCTTCTACATGGCCGAGATGGTTCTGGCGCTTTCCCACCTGCACGACACGCTGGGTGTCGTTTACCGCGACTTAAAGCCCGAAAACTGCCTCCTGGATGCCCAGGGCCACTTGTTGCTCACCGACTTTGGCCTCTCCAAGGTGGCCGCGGACGAGGATGCCGAATGCAAGTCGATCCTCGGCACGGTCGAGTACATGGCGCCCGAGGTGGTTCTCGGGGAGAAATACGGCAAGGCGGTCGACTGGTGGTCTTTCGGCGCGCTGGGCTACGATTTGATGACGGGCAACCCGCCCTTCCGCGGCGGCAACCACGCCAAGATCCAGCAAAATATCGTCAAGCAGAAGCTCGTCCTGCCTTACTTCTTGAGCCCCGACGCCAAGGACCTCCTCACGAGACTGCTCAGGAAAGATCCTGCCAAGCGCCTTGGAACCAACATGCCCAAGGATCTCCAGTCGCTCAAGAAGCACCGCTTCTTCCGCAAGATTGACTGGAAGAAACTGGCAGCCCGAGAGGTTGAGCCCCCGATCCAACCCATGATCACGGATCCGGAACTTGCCGAGAACTTTGCACCCGAGTTCACCGAGTTATCCTTGAGCCCGGTGGTGACATCGAAGAACCCCTGGAGCATGGCTTCGCCTAAGGACGGGGACGGCGTCCAAGAGGATCCCTTCGGCGGTTTCAGTTTTGTAGCGCCGAGCAGCATGCTGGAGAATGCCGGCGGATTCCTGTCAGCAGAAGCCTAGATTTATCAGCAACATGCATAGACGTACGAAATAGACCATAGGCGCTTCCGCATGGTCGGCGCACGGAGCACGCTAGCGGTATACATCAAGACATTGGCTGCCCAGCAAGCGAAGACGGGGCGCCGAGGGTCTTGTCGGGACTTGTGGCATGGTACATAGACAGGCGACAGAGAGATAGGAACGGAGAGCCGGTTTATCACGAAGATTGTTTTGCGAACCACGGGGCCCAACTTGCGGTAACACCCAGCGTACACGACGGGCATCGTCGCTGAGGGCATGCGAAACGCTTTCATCTACCCTTGACTCCATTTGGATGCTGCCCGACGGCCGCAGTTACGAGCTGGCCAATGGCAACGAAGGTATTTCCGGCATGCTCATGACCGGTCTTGGCAAGCCGAACCGCCGCTCGGCCCCCCTGCTGTTCTTGTCCGTCCTTTCGTGAGCCTGATGCGTTGGCTGGGCCGCCCGAGGTGCATCCATTGTCGGTGCGGCTCGCCGTGGCCCAGGGCTCGGAACCAAGGGGGGCCTCGGGGCCCGAGTTTGGATGAGAAGAGGGCGGCCCCGCGAGGTTACAGGAAATTGCACTGTCTCGCGCCTGACAGCAAAAACGACCATCTAAGTGTACACGTCCCCTGCACGCCTAACAGAAACTACCCCACTATACACACGAGGAGCACTCGTACTAGATAATCAGTCATGTCTTATTCGCCGTTGTTTTATGGGCCATCCAGCCTCTGTTAGGTCGGTACATTGCTCATGGTCAATTCCGTTGTCACGCGTAACTGTGTCTCCAGTCATAGCCGCGTGTGGGCAGGACTAGGAAACTTGCAGCCTAGTCCCCGAGGTACACATAGTCGGCGGCTACAAGCTGATAGGGTGGAGGGTGCGCGGGAAACCTTATGTCGGAGGCCCCTCATTGTGCGAATGGGGTAAAAGACGGGCACCGGCAACCAGTGCCCCCCCTGTAAAGTTACCGCTAAGCAGGGCCGCCCCCAGGGACGCGTAGGCGGAGTGGCAGAGACGGCCCAGCGCCGAAGCTCGAGAACCCCCATGGTGCATGTTGCATTTCCCAAAGCGGACAATGAGATGGGTATCGAGATGAACATGTTGCTTGAAGTCACGCGTCGACGGCACCGGCGCGATGGGTCTTGGGGGAGACGAGAACAGCTGCGGCAGTGACAGCCTTCCTGCGCTGTCGCATTCCACGCCAGAACACAAGAGGGCAGACTGAGGGGTGAAGAGGTCCGGTAGTGGGGGTGGCTACATGGATTCCTCAGCACAGAGCGGCGCACATGCATGGTGGCATCGGTAGATTAGAGATGAAGGTGGCATATCATGCCGCCCAAAACCCCACGCCTAGGAAGATGTCGTGTCGTCGACCCCCCCCCCCCCCCCCCCCCCGGACATGCCTTGGCCCCCTGCGCCATGATAACGTGCGTCACTCAACCACGACACCTCTAGTCTGCTCTCGGCCTGGACGAGCCGTTGGTAGGTCATTTGTTACCCGCTGAGTCGCCGTCGTTCGATACATAACCCCCCCCCCTAGAAACATCGGTCATGACAAACGTCTGACAAAGCACAGGGAGCCGAGCTTCGTGGCGCCGGGCGTGATACTCATACACGTTTTCCATCCCCCCCCCCCCCCCCCCCCCCCCCCCTTCCCCTATGGCGTATCACTGCGTGGCTGGGCGCATGTGTATTTGCCCAGCCAGCGGGCTTCGGCCGAAGTGATGACGAGTCGCTCATAGCGGTACGGACGTGTGCAATGACCCGTGTGCGGTGCGTATGCGTATGCGTGTGTGTGTGTGTATGTGTGTGTGTATTCGCTGCAACCTTTTTAGAGTCGGTACAGCCCCATCGGCGTGGGTCTCTCGCAGAAGCAAGTCCTCGCGCAACCCTGCCCTGCAAGCCACGCTCTTGACTTCCGGTTTCCCTTTGGGGGTCTGTGTCGGCAGTGGGACGGCTTCGAGAAGTATCGAGTGACGCGCCGATCTCCCTTCCCGGTAAGGTAGCCCCGGCACACCGACACGCCCACCCCACCAAACCAGGCCAAGCGCCGGTCCATAATATAGACCTAAAGGAGAGTCTCGTGCGGCGGGCTCTTCCCTGTCGGGGTGGCCCATCCTGTTGTTCCGCGTGCCCGGTTCGAGCTGCGTGCTCACTGCTGGGCGTGCGGCCGCGGTACGTCCCCGGAAGCTTACCAGGTCGCATGGCACACATCACCCTCCTCGAGCGGTGGGCACAGCCTCCCGGCAGATGGCGGCAGCTGAGGAGAAGACATGGTGACGGGGTGTAGCCGTAGGTAGCCACGTCAGAGTCCTCCCAGCTCCATCCCGATACCACCGGAAGGATCCATGCCCAGAGGCTGGGCTGCGCCAAGAGCAGGTCGCCGACAGCGACGAGCGAGACGACACACTGGTGCTCGGCGCCCCTCGGCCCTCGAGCAGCGCGGTGCCGGTACCTGCGCATCGCTTGCGCGGCTGACTGTGTCCCCGTCTGCCCGTATGAAATGCGGGCCAGGCTCCATCGAAGCTAGCAGGGGGCGGATCTGGGAAGATGCAGCCCGACTATGTGCAGCGGAATACAGTACGCCGTACGGAATACGCCGCATCGGTCGCAGCCGGGCGGAGAAGGAACCAACGTGCAGGATGTACTCCACGGTGCTTAGACACGGTACTGCCGGTATCTAAACTTGGCATCCTGCGAGACGCGCCTCTCCTGTCCACCCTGACTCCTGTCTTGATGCTCCTGACAGGCTCCCGCGTCCGGAATACCAGCGGGAGGCCGGCCGACTGCGGCAGCACAAGGTGACGCGCAATGCTTGCCGATAAGGCGAGCCGCCTGCTGGGTGTTGGCCTGACACCTCACAATGCCGCATCATCGCGCGTGGCTGTGTGGAACGGGCCAAGAGAGTATGTACGTTATACGGGGTGCAGGGCTCCTCCTGCCAGTGACCCCGGACCCATCCGTACCGGCTGACTGTCTAGGTATGTGCTCCATCTGCCGGGCCATGAGGGGCGGGTGGATCGCCTGGGGGGGGGGGGGGGGGGGGGTGGGCTGGACGGGGCTGGAGGGATCGAACTACTACATGGTAGGATGAACAAAAAGAGAGAGAGGGGGGGCGGCAGCGGACCTCCGCCAGGGACCGCGAGACTGCCGGTTGCGTCCATGGCATTTGGGTTCAACGGCCGTCCAGATTCGGGCATGTCCCAGCACCATCCACGCCTCGTCTCGCCTGTCTACTGTGTCGCCGTGCACGGCTGCGGCCGCCAAGCACGCCAGCCGGCTCTGCAGGGAGGGACTGTGCTCACCCATCGTCCATGGGGCGGCTGCTGACATCGAGGGCCCGGCCAGCGCCCCCCGGTTGCCCCGGGGAGAGAGAGGCCCACGATATGGCAGCTCGAGGCTACCACTCGGCCAAGCAGGCAGCCCGGCCGAGCGTGTCTGGCCTGACAGCCGCCTAGCAAGGAGGCCCGCACGCGCTGGGCCACGGAAACTCTCTGGTCATTGTCCCGATTGAGTTAGGTTGGGCTGTGCGACGGAAGGGCTGCACAGATGGCATCGCGAGCAAGCGACGCCCCCGTCCCGGCCGGCCGTTAGGGTGGTGATTCCATATAAGAGGGCTGCATGCCCGCCCGCTGCTTCCCACGGACGAACATCGAGGCCAATCCAAGGAACCAAGCGTCGCATTGCAGCCGCTGCCGGCCCCGTCCTGCCCACACCCAGACGCCGCGTCTCGCTGTCCGTCCACCGCCCGCCCCGAACGGCCTTGCCACCCACGCAGCGTCACCGAGTGTCCATCTATCCTGGTCCCTCGGCCGCTTCGTCGCCCGGGCCGTCCACCAAGGGGCTGCAGAGCATCCTTGCGCCAAACGAAACACCCCTCACTTGGCGCGCCTCGCTCTTCACCCGGCTCACTTAAAGCCCTGCCGTGCCCCCCCCCTCCGTGGCACTGGTCGAACGCCTTGTATCAAGTCAACATCCGAGAGCAGCCTGCTAGACCGCAAACGGCTCTGCAACCGCTGTCGAGATGAAGTCCACTTGGGCATCTGCCGCGCTGTGTAAGTCGGGACTGCTCTCTGTCCATCGATGCCATCTCCTTTGCACCCTATCCGCCCGGGGCTCCCGTCTTGCGACGAGGGGCAACCATGCAGGCGAATTCCCCTCGCGCGGCCTGGCGCACGGGGTGTCACTCCCTGTTGCACCGAGCCCGCCGCCTCTAGCAGACAGCTGGCTAACTTGAGACACACCAGCTGCGCTCACATACAGCACGCTTGGCTCAGCGGCCGCTGTACAGAACTGCATCGGTGACAACAACGCCGTCTGCTATGCCGTTGGCGTACCGGAGGCTTCCGCCAGCTCCAACTCGGGCAACATCTACTTCCAGATCTCGGGCCCCACCTCGCTATCATGGATTGCCTTGGGTTCCGGGTCGCGCATGTCGGGCTCCTACATGTTCGTCATGTACCAAGACGGTACGGGCAACGTGACCATCTCGCCGCGCCTGGGCACCAACCACAAGATGCCCGTCGAGGACACCAGCAGCTCCGCCGCGCAGCTCACGCTTTTGGCGGGCTCGGGCGTCGATGGCAACACGATGCGCGCGAACGTCAAGTGTGCGAACTGCCAGTCCTGGGACGGCGGCTCCATGGACCTCTCCGGCGTTTCCGACTGGATCGCCGCCTGGCTCGGCGGCGATTCTCTCGCCACCACGGACAAGAACGCCGACATCTCCATCCACAGCGACACGGGCGCCTGGCAGTTCGATCTCTCCAGGGCCACCATTGCGAGCGATGCCAACCCATTTGTTGCATCCGACAACGGCGGTGATTCCAACTCCGGATCGGGCTCCGGCTCCGGCTCTGGTTCCGGCTCGGGCTCGGGCTCGGGCTCGGGCTCGGGCAGTGGATCAGGGTCGGGAAACAATGCTAACAGCGACGGCGTCAACTCGGGCAACGCCGGTGTTATCAACAACAGCAGTGGCATCCCGAAGGACACCAAGAAGGTTAAGAGTGCTCACGGCATCATCATGGCCATCGTCTTTGTCATCCTGTACCCGCTCGGTTCTATCCTGATGCCGCTCCTGGGCAATTGGATGGCCCACGCCGCTTTCCAGTTCTTCAACTTCGTACTCATGTGGGTTGGCTTTGGCCTGGGGTACGTGCTGGCCCAGCGCACTTCCATCGTAAGTCCCCCTTTTCTGTCACTGCTCTTGACCCGGCCTCAGGCCCGCGCGGCCAAGTCCGCCCTGGGATGGTGACCTGTCTGTTCAGTCACGCCATTTCTTTACTAACACGCCTACCAGAACTTCACCGAGCGCCACACTGTCTTTGGCACCGTCGTTGTGTGCCTGATGGTGCTTCAGCCCGTCTTCGGCTGGCTCCACCACATGCACTACGTCAAGAACCAGGCCCGCGGTCCCGTGTCGCACGCACATATTGCCTACGGCCGTATCCTCATGCTGCTGGGCATTATCAACGGCGGCCTGGGCTTGAAGCTCAGCAACGCGAGCGACAGCCTGGTGGTGGCGTATGCGGTCGTGTCGGCCATCATCGCCGTGCTCTACATCGCCCTCAAGTCCTTCTCGAGCTTCCGCAAGCGCCGCAACGTCGGCGGCAAAGGCCCCAAGGGCGACTACGGCCACGGCGTCGAGATGAAGTAACGGAGCGGTGACCAGGGAAGACGGCCGAGCCTCTGGCCGCGAAAATGGCCCGGGGGTCGAGCAATGTGCAGGGCACGCGAGGCTTCCCGCTGGCAGAAAACTGGAGTTGTGGTCTCCGGCCACTTTGTCTTTGGCATTGCTTTCGTAGCTGGTGGCTGTGGCGAAATGGAGCGAGCCTTCACCACATGGCGTTGTTGTCAATAGGAATTACAGATACCGGTCCCTTACATTACTCGTCGCTCAAGCAGACCCAGAGAATAAACGTCTTTAACCCCCTCCTTCTGCTCGCTTGCCCCTTCGCAATCCATGTGCGCTATGCGCTGGCTTGAGACACCGCAGGTCGTCGCCACGTTGGCACTCTGGAGCAACGTCCGGTGGCGCTACCGCCCTGAACCGTGTCCAAGGGTAATAACCCCTGGTCGATCTCGCTGACACCACTTGCCATGCAGCGGCTGACGGGCGATCACGTCCGAGAGTTTCCTCCAACAGTGGCTGCCGTTGTCTGGCCTTCCCATTGCTGAGAGGTAGGTACCAATTGGCTAGGAAGGGACGGGATTAGCCGAGTGTCCGACTTTCGCGTCTCTCGTTTTTCGACGGATTATTTTTATACTTTTGCCCTTCACCCGCGTAACCCCCTTCCCCCCCCCTCTGCAGTGCTGTGTCGTTTTGCGGTGCAGTGAGAAATCTCTCGCAGCGAGGCCGTTGCTCGACTCTAGTCTCATGTGCTATCAGGATCGCCCCGCTTATGCAATCCAAGCCCTCGATTCGAGGGGGACTCCGGCTACCTTGCGCCATCCCGGAATGCCACGGTGGAGGCGAGCGAGCTGTTCCGTCAGCCCCCATCAGCCTGTCTGTGCGGCTGAACCCAGGGGGGAACGCTGGCTCGCGACCCCTGCTGTTGGCCCTGTCATTGGGGGGGGGCGAGCAAACAACCAGGCTGGCAGCCAACAGACGGGGCTCCATTTCCTCTCCCCCCTTGCCTGGTGCGGCCAAGATTTCCCCGTCGGACCCGAATATTCGGAGCCACGTTGGCACAACGGCGGGAAGGGAGAGCGAGGTCGCCCAACGCCGGAACGGGCTAATCCAGCTTGCCTAGATGGAATGGGAAGTGGAATCTCGCGTAAGACGGCCGTCGGAGGCATCGCGTGTGCTGCTGTTCAGATGACACCGTCCAGGTGAGAGTGCAAGGGAGGAAGGCAGCCAACCGGCTGCCTCAATCATTCGACCGCGGCCGGGGGGCCCTGCAGGCGGCGGCTTACCGCGCGGTGCGAGGCGAGGGGCCATAAGAGCGAAAGGCCGATGGCCGAGTATTATAGGCGTGGGCGTCAACGCTGCGTGAGGTGTTACACAGCTTTCTGGAACCTGCCTGGCTCGGGATCATCAGGCCCGTCTTGCGACCATCGGGCCCGCGTCTTGTCCATCGGGCCCGTGTCGCAGTAGGGAGGCCTCGCTGCCTGTGGATCAGCCTGCAGGACACCGCAGGCGTCAGTCAGACGATAGGCTGTCCCCTCGCCGATGACTATGAAGATGATGATGGGGGCCGGGCAACGGACTGTGGTCGGCACCGTTGGGAACCAGCAGAAGCCCCAATCTGAGGGGCGGCGGGCGCTTCCAACCGGTGCTTGACTTCCACGAGTCTCGTGCAACACACACAACCTCGGCGGCCATGCGGCGAGCTCGCGCCGACGAAGCTATAAGAGCAATGGCATTAACACGACGGATACAGCCGCATTGAACGAACGACTATCTTCTCCTCAACCTGGATAACCGCTCGTCACTAGATAGCGCTATCCGGAGGTTTACGACGATATCCTCGGCGTTCTTTACTCACTCGCTCCTCTGCAGTGTGTTTAACCTCGCGCTGGCGATACATCAACTCTCGCCAGAACGTGCACGGAAGACGAAGAAACCATGAACGAAGCAGCCGCCGAAGCGCAGCCGCCGCGCTCGCCGCGAGCAAAGGCCAACATTGAGCTCTGCCAGCTGCACAAGATCGTTTCCGAGGAGCTGGACGGAGCCGGGCCGAGCTGGGGCTTTGGGAAGATGCGGGACCCGCGCGACGAACTGCGGCTCTCCGAGATCCTGGCGCCCATGCCGCCGCCCCTGGCGCGCCGGAGCACTGTGCGTAGCGGTGGCGGCGGGAGCCCGCTACGCCGTTCCGGCACCGTCCGGTCCGTCGCCAGCGTCCTATCGTCCGTGGCCGGCGACTTGGGGCGCGTCGGCGACGTCGAGGCCGGGCTGCTGCCGCCGCCCCAGTTCCCAGCCCCGACAGCGGTTTCTCACCCGACGAAACGCGAGGGGGGCGGGAAAGAGGCCGACGACGACGAGCAGGACCTGGTCGGCTGGGATGGTGATGAGGACCCGGAGCACCCGTACAACATGGCGCCGTGGCGCATCAACCTCACGGCCGCCCTTTTGGCCCTTCTGGCATTGCTGAGTCCTCTATCTTCCGGTACGTATCCTCGCGCCCGGGCACGGGATGCGTGCCGTATCTGTCGCACTGACACGGCTCACCCCCTTTAGCAATCGTCGCCCCCGCCGTTACCGCCATCATGGCCGAATTTGAGTTTTTCAACGAGTTGATCGAAGCGTTTGTGGTGTCTGTATATGTCCTGGGCGTGAGTTGTTCCCCTCCGCTCTCTTTCTTTTCCTTTCTTCGTTTGCTCCCCCCCCCCCCCCCGGCAAAACTGACTCGGCTTGACAACAGCTGGCGTTTGGACCGCTCATCTGGGCGCCGCTGTCCGAGATCTACGGCCGGCTGTGGGTCTACCACCTCACCAACGTGGCGTTCCTGGGTTTCACGGTGGCGTGCGCGCTGGCGCCGTCCATGGGGAGCCTGATCGCCTTCCGCTTCCTCGCCGGCTTCTTCGGCTCTTGCATCCTCGCCAATGGCGGCGGCTCCTTCGCCGACATGATGCCCGCCGAGCGCCGCGGCGTCTTCCTCTCGCTCTTCGTCATGGGCCCCATCATGTGAGCAGTCTCCTCCTCTCCTTGCTCCGTGTTCCGAGTTGGGCTGTATGGAGAAAAGAAGGCTCTTGTAAAGCTCGCCGCTGAAGGGGGATTGCCGAGGCAGCCCCCCTTTTGGAAGCTGAACGATAGCTGACCCTCTCGGTGATGATAGGGGCCCTGTCATCGGACCTGTCGGAGGCGGCTTCCTGGCCAACGCCCGCGGCTGGCGCTGGGTGTTCTGGCTGGTCGCCATCGTCGGCGGTTTCGTCGCCGTGGCCATGTTGCTCGTCTGCCGCGAGACGTACGCGCCGCTGCTGCTGCGACGCAAGTTGCAACGCTTGCGCCGCGAGACGGGCAACCCGCGCCTGCGCACGGTAAGCAACCCCCCTCCCTTGGTGTCCCGTTTGTGCCAAAATACTGACCCCTCGCGGGGCTTTTAGAAGCAGGAAGCCCTCGCCGAAGGCGCACGCCCCCTCGACATCCTGCGGCACGCCATTGTACGGCCGATGCGGCTGTTAGTCTTCTCGCCCATCAGCACGGTGACGGCGCTATACATGGTGGTGGTGTACGGGATCCTGAACCTCATGATCGCGTCCGTGTCACAGGTGTTCCAGCAGAGCTATGGCTGGGCGCCCGCCATCTCGGGCCTCGCCTTCCTCGGGCTCGGCGGCGGCTCCTTTGTCGGCGTTGTCTTCACCGTCCGTTTCTCCGAGTCGTATATCCGGCGCCGCGCCGCGGCCGCTGGCGGTGTCCGCAGCCCCGGCGACCGCCTCATCCTCCTGCCCCTCGGCGCCGTCATCGTGCCCGCCGGCCTCTTCCTCTACGGCTGGACCGCGCAGTACCACACCCACTGGGTCGTTCCCATCCTCGGCGAGGCGGTTACGGGCGTCGGCATCATGATGATTTTCATGAGCACCGTGTTGTGAGTCCTGCTTCCTGTCCACCCCTCTCATCAGCCTCTTCCACATAAAAGCAGGCAAGGCACTGACGAGAACGGCAACGCTCATGCTTTCCCAGCTATCTGGTCGACGCCTACACCATCTACGCGGCCAGCGCGATCGCGTGCAACACGTTCCTGCGGTCCATCGGCGGCGGTTTACTACCACTAGCCGGGCTCACCATGTTCACCCGGCTCGGCTACGGCTGGGGAAACAGCGTCCTAGCCTTCATCTCCCTGACCATCCTTCCCGTGTCGCTGCTCGTGCGCCGGTACGAGGAGCACCTACGCACCCATTTTGAAATCAAGGACCTGTGAGATTGCCTCGGAGCACCGTGGACAGCCAAGCATTTGGATAGGTATGAACTACCAAAGCGCATGGACACCCTAGAGCCAGGGAGTCCCCGAGCTGACGCGAGCCAGAGAATCCATACCCCGCATCGAGACCCAAAGAAACACGGGCCTCGTTTCTCATGGAAAGAACCCCCAAGAAGCTGGGTGTGCCGGCGGGTAGATCACTGAGGTCTTCCTACTATCCACAACACCACTCTCGAGAGGGGCCTTTCCAACCGCGGCCGTGCGATCAGCAGAAGCCTGCGAGTGAAAGGGAAGTCGAAACGCTGTTGCACCGAAGGCCAGCGGCTACGTATCCTAAGAGAAGCGGTTGGCGCAGGGCTACCTCCCACGCGCGCCTCACAACGCGTACTATTGGGGATGAACGGGCGGGGCCACAGCATTGCAAAGGTCCGGGATAGGGCGGCTGCAGCCTCTGGGGATCTCGGGTCTGGACCGTGTCAGCAAAGGGGCCCTACCGTGGACACAATGGCACTCGGCACCGAGCGCAGGGTACATGGGGCACGGGACCAAGCGCGCCCAGCAGCAGGGCGGAAGAGGTTGCCGAACACGACCCGAGGGGGGTTCACGGGATAATCTAGGATGCTTCCGAGATAGACAAATGATCGCACCACCACTGAGGTAGTAGTGCATTCCAGCCTTGCCAGGGAGCCCCGGTGAGACGGTCTTTCCCATGGTTCGGTAGCGCCACGTATCGAGGCGGATACGCCGTCCGCGGGCCGGGCGGGCTTCGCGAAGCGGCGCGGCACGCCCGTTATTTGCCGCCGCATTCAGCCATACGAGGGCGATGGCGTCACGTCGCCGCACGAGGCCACAAAGGGGGGAGGCTTGGCCTGCCTCGGCGGCTTCGGCGAGGTTCCGGGCTGGTTGGAGGGTTCGGCGCGGCCCATCCCTCGGCGGGGCATGGCGGATGCTCGCTGTTTCGGAAACTCGGGTCCCGAATACGGCAATGCGGCCAGTAAGCATGAGGCATGGCAAACGGGCTAAGGGGCGCCTGCGTCTGGCGGACGAATCGCCGGCTCCAAAGCCCGTAGGTCTGACGTGAGGGAACGGGGGGGTTAGCCACAGCCCCGGGAGAGCACGCATCCGGCCGAGCGGGGCAAAGGGACGGCCCAGCATCGGGAGCCCGATGTCCGTGTGCCACCCCGGTCGAAAAGGGCAAGGCGTGGGTGCAGGTCTCGGGACTATCCCGTCCCACTCCGTATTGACTTCCGCATTGTTTGTTGTCCGAGTAGCTAACAGACTACGGGTCGAACTGAGAGTCGGGTTCAAGCGTGGAGAGCCCTGGGGTCAGCCGGACTTCAGATCTGGTTCACTCTTCACAGGCCGCTTAGAGCATCTTGTAAGGACAGCCAAGATAAACGACAGAACTAAAAATAAGAATAAATAAGTGCTTACGCACAGACGCCCTGGAGTGGCCGTGGTAACACCTTCGATCCGGATCAGTGCTGTGCATGAAGCCAGGCTTCGCCATGCTTGGGATGCCGAAGGGGGTTGACTGACTACATGTAGTCGTCCGTCAGCCGTCATCTCCGACGATCCTGGATGCCTATGGTCCCGACTGTGCTGCCCACTGTCACCAGGCCAGAGCAGAGGCGGGCGGATGTTCCCCTCCACACACCAGTGGTACTTGGAAAACATAGGTGTTGTGTGTACTGATGGTCTGAGCGGCCCTAGACAGCACTTTGCAGAGCTGTTGAATCTGCGATCGGTCTACCTAGTTGCTGGGGGCTCCGGAGGGGGGGGGGGGGGGTAATTCGGTGCGTGCCTTGTGGACTGCGTCCAGTTCCGGTGTCAAGGGATTGGTGGATTTACGGAGACGCTACCTAGATGGAGCGCGGGGCGGGAAGTGCGCAAATCCCGCTTACAGGGGTTGGTGCTGCACAGGCGTGGGATGCAATCCTGCAGCATGACATCTCGTCCGTCGCATTTTGGCCTTCGCTCATTGGCACCAGTGCTGGCGCAAGTTTTGGAACAAGCCCGGGCCTGCGGTTGCGTCGTCATGGTGCGAGCGCCCTTCACGATGCTGGAGAGTTAACACCGAGGTTGCCGGCGCCCACCCACGTTGGAATTGAGTTGGTTTGGTTCCCGTTGGAGGCTAGCATAAGGCTAGCTTGCCTGCCTGCTCGGCAGTTCTTTCCCCGTGTAGTCCCTAGTTGGCGGTGCCTGCCGCCGCCTGTCGCGGGGTTCGGATCGCTCTGGCAACCCCCCTGTCGGTCTTGGTTGCCCGCGTCTGCCCCGCCCCAGCCCTGCTGCTCGCGCTCGCTCCCTTCGATTCAGAACAGTTCCAACCTCCCGGCCAGGCCGATCGAGCCACAGCCATGTGTGCTTTTCGGCCGCATCCCAATCGGCATAATAAGGGCTATGGTTGACGCGTATCTACGATCGGAGATACAGGCCTGTTTGTGCTCGGTACTCATCTGGCCAAATCGACGAAGGCAGCAGCCGCTTCGAGTCCGATCTTTCGCTGTCGTTGGGCCATAGCGAGTTTCGCAGCAACCGAGATGCGAGCGACGAAAGGCGTAACACTGGTAGGCATCCGGATCTAAGCTTTCTATCTCTGGTAGTTTCGTCGCCACGTCTTCGTTGGGGTTTTCGAGTTCTGCATCGTCTTTCAACGCTAACAAGCGGAGTCAATGAGCCATGCGTCGGGACGAAGTGATATCTGGTGTTTCTTCAACGCGGCAAGCATGGAAACAGCACTCACATGATTGCCCTCGCCTGTGTTTGTGGGGAATGGATCGGTTCCGCTGCCGCAAGCTGCGATAAGGAGCGAAGCGTCCATTGCGCCAGCGGAAATGGCGCTGCGGCCTTGCATGGCTTGGGACACCGCGCGTCGGCCACATGAGCACGTCTAACACAACCACGCAGCCCGCCCTTTTGCTTGCAACGGAACGTGTTACTGCAGGCGCCCTTTGGAGAGCTGTCTAGTGGTAGCATCGGCGACAGTTGCAACGTAATGATCCTGCCAGGCTTCCGCTGGAGGGACTATGTTCGCACACTACTGGCTCTGCGCAGCTGGTCACTGATTTCTTAGACGGTGCTTTGCGGACCCAAGGCTGGGCGTCCACGCACGGCGGTTGTATGGAAAACGACTGCGCGTATCTCCTGGCAGGCCCCTGGCAGTTTTACCCAGAGACCCTGTGTGGCTTGCCAAACCCAAGTTTGGAACCGACACGGAATGGTAGGGGGATGGATGGATAAATCGAAAAGAGCGGTTATTTGTGGAACAGCGGACCGCGACGAGGGGCACACTGGGTCGCACCAGTCGTGCGCTGTTCGTGCCGTCTCATCCCATCCCACCTGCACGCGTCCCGGTGAGGCTGTCTGGCTGTCAGATAGGGATGTACGTAGCTCTTTCCGGCTGGCTCGCTGGGACGAGGGACGGGCCACAACGGAGGCCAATTCCACCCAAGGATGCTGACCAGGGCAAGCTCAGTGTGACCGAGTCTACACCGAGGGGGGGGGGGGGGGGGGGGCGCAATAGGGCAAGCTCCGGACAGGCAACCGAGGCCTTGTCATACCACGCACAATACCTACGCTCTGCATGGTACGTGTCTCCCCCAACAGGAGGGCTGCTTTCACCACTCACCGGAGCGCTGGGTCGCCACAAGCATGAGCAAGCACATAAGCACAATCATGAACACACGCACGAGTCCAGTGTGGGGGGTTTGAGACGAGGCCAGCTGAAGCTCCCAAGACCCCCGCTGCCCAAAGTCGATGACTGCATGGATGGGAAATCGCCCTCTTGGCCGCCCACCTACCTATTACCAGTATGGTGTCCCAAGGGACCGACAGGAGGTCCACCAAATGGACCTGATCCCATCCGTTACGCCCGCTACTTGGCCGTAGCTAGCATGGGGGCCGGCCAGCCAGAAATGACAACCTGAAGCCTGTCCCGTGTCCACGGCGCAATACTCTGGAGAGGCTGGAGAAGCAGACTAGGTATGACGGAGTGTCCGACCCTGGGATATCATCGGCGGGCCACTACGCGCTTCCGGAAGACATCTCCCGTCCTCGCGCTGCAAGTACGGGAAGCTATATATCTACAAAATACCTTCTAAGAACGGTAGGCAGGCTACGCTGCGCTCTAGGCCGTGGGGGAACTTAGCCCCAGCCGATTAGCTCCGCGTCGCAAAGGAGCCGGGCCTATGACGCCGGCGTGACCCCCTCCGTCTAGATGCTAGAAGTTCTCGGATGCCTGATAAGTCGGTACAACCTCCGTTTTCGATGGACGCGATTCGCTGATGGAATCCAAGCAGCCAGCTGTGCTGCCACGGACCGAAACGTGCGCCCGCTTGGGAAGCTAACTACGGACCTGGTTGCCCGCAGAACAGACCCCCACGTCGCCAAGATTCTGCATCCCTTTGTCCTCTGCCCTGCGATGGAGAGTACTTGGCCATCGTCGCCCCGAACGCATCTTTGCTAGCGAGCCTGTATTCACGTTGGGACCTTGGTCTTGGCCTCCGTCGTCTTTGCGTATCTCCTTTCGGGGCAGCTGAGACACGGAGTCCTTTCGAGGAACCCCGTTGCCCTAGACACGGCAAGGCCACTGGCGTGGTGTTCCTATGGGATTGAATCTCCAGCTAGCGACTGGTTCCTTATTTATCAGTGCAAGTACCACCAGCACAGCTCTCATCGGCTGGCGAAGGGCCCTGATGTCACCTACTGGAATGGTGCTCCGCCAAGCCCAGTCTGCATATCTGACTCGACTAAGATATATTCCAGGTGATGCAAATCATTGGACCAGACCGGCCGAGTGAGCATGGGATCCTCGCCAAGACCTCGAAGTCCAAGGCCAGAATACAGGCGAGCGGCGCTCATGGCCTACCTGGTCGGCTCCCCACGCCACAGGAACGAACTGCACTCACTGCAGGGCCATGAAGTCTTGACTATGGGCTAAATTCTGATCTAAGCTCTCAGGTTCTCCTTGAGGGTGAGAAGAGCCTCGTTTGGGCTCGTGGCTGACAGAATTACTGGCCGAGAAGGATGAGAATCCTGGACAGCTACTGGGAGTCTCCGTTACGGGAGTATATCTACCCGACGGTCGAGGAGCCCGGGTCCGTTGAAAGAGCCCTGCTCTTTGTTGCCCATACCACACCGGAACTAATAGCCCTATATTTTCTATCGTGAGCCAGGCTCGCTCAAGTGCCATGAAGTGTACAGCACCGTCTCCGGAGTCGCTGCCGGCTCGCTCGCCCGGCAGCCAGACACCTCGCAAACTCCGCGACAGTTGCCACCACTGTGCCACTTCGAAATTGAAATGCGGCAGAGAGAAGCCTTCGTGCGCACGATGCGCAAAGCGAGGCAAGAAATGCCAATACGTTTTATCCCGGAGGGCCGGAAGAGCGCAAACGACACGACCCAAGTCGAGCACTGCCGACTCGGCATCTTCCAGGGTGCCGTCTGTTTCCAACCCTACGCACGTCGCACCAAACATTGCACCGCATGTCACACCTGCGCATACATCAGCCTCTCCGCAGTCACTATCCCCAGCCACCACTACCCAGATCCCGTTGACGCCGGCGACCGGAAGCTTCCCGGAGATGCTGCCGCCCATGATGTCACCAGCAGGTGACTCGCCCCTTGAACCGCCACCGAACGCGTTCGGCCATCACTGCTTCGATCTCGACGTTGCGCGCATGTCCTGGTCAGCCTATGAATTTCCGATCACGACAAGTTGTACAGACCCGGAGCTCATAATGATGCCTCACGACCCCAGTCCCTACGTGGCGCAAGCATCCATATTTCCGACACCTGCAGCCATTTTACCCACTACGGACGAGACATTGACCGAGTTTATGCCGATGAAAGGGTTTTCTTCGCCGAACAAAAACAGCCAGGCCATGGTTACAGGCTACAGAGCCCACCCGGTTGGTACCGAAGAGCCAAAACCAGACGCATGGTGTTCCTGCATGATTCGTTCACTCGGGATGCTACAGCAGCTCTCTGCATACACGCGCGGCCCCGGCGAGGTTGACGCCTTACAAACTGAGGGGACCCTAGCCATCCAATCAACCCTGGCCGAGAACAAGCAGCACATCCAGGCCAGCATTACCATGGCCGAGTGTCCGTGCTCCGAGGACGCCTACTTGCTTTCGTTTCTAGCCTTTATCATTTTCAAGGTCCTTGACTCGTACTGGACCATGTTGGGCAGCCTGGATGGCACGGCTTTTCCAACCAGCACGAGCTTCGATGGCGCCACGTCGCCCGTGGCCCTGGGAGGGCATTCTGCCGAAGACGACGAGCAGCTTCTTGTAGCGGCTCAGTGCATCTTGGGAGAGCTTCACCACGTACATCGGCTTGTCACCATGCTGTCGCCGCGTCTCAGGAGCCAGGGAACTGCTACGACGAGGGCGCGCGCCGACGCCCCATGGTGGGACACAGGCGGGTACGAGAACAGGAATTCGACTCGACCTTTCTCTCCTAACCTGTTGACACAACTAGAGCTGGACCTTCGTGCATCTTTGCGGGCTCTTTCATCGAAAATATTTACTATCCTGCGTCGTGGATGATGCTATAGACGATCTTTCATATCCAATAGACAGATCCAGGAGGGTGGGGGGTTGCCCAACTCCCCTTTCTCCTGCCTGCCGGGCCCTGGTCAAGCTAAATTCAAGCGAATCCCTCCCCCAAAGATGCTGAATAGATAACATTGTGACAGTCAAGAATTTCATCCTCGAAGTTCAAGATTGGGGATTTCCGAGGGTATGAAAAGCCAGTGTTTTTTGTTCTATCGTGCCCGTTTCGCCTGGACAACGCTCCGAGGCGGTAGAGCTGATAACAGGTTCCTGTCTAGAGAGGGATCTTTGGCAATTGGCACGGGCTTTCTCGTCAGATCCGCGACGGAAACTATAAAAAGCCAAGCCGTTTGGCGTTTTGGCTTACTGGCCGGCGGCATTCCGGGGAGAAAGGGGGGGCATTGCTTGGGTAATTGGTGCATCCCCCATGTCCCCGGTGCAGAAAGCCGAGAGCAAGACACCGCTCTTGGACGCCAAAGGCAGGGAGGGACGCATTCCCCCGAGGCCGGTTCTCGACTTTGCCAGCTATCGGATAGATCACATGCGCGACCTGGCCATGATCGGCATGGTAAGACGGTCCGTCGGGTCCGGTTCCAGATAATCTCGAGATCCACGACTTCGTTCTCTCGCGGCGGCGCTGCAATCGGCTATGGCATCGGGCGTGATTATTGGCTTCAACATGGGGCACGAAAGCAGATAGCATGCACGTCTTGGCTCGCCAGAACCACGCCGCTCGAGTACACGGCTGCCTACAACCCCCAACACCAGCGTTCGCTCCGCCATGCACAGGGCCCAGCGAATCCTGTGACTATCCACCAGCGGCCACACACAGCCAGTGACTGAAGAGGCCGGAATGGCAATCTCACCTGCGTCCTGCTCCATCTGACATGCATAACTGGTGCTTTCAACTTGCTTGGCACTGCTCACCCTGGCAGAATGTACAAGGCGCGCGGGGGCTTTCCTGGCCGCCGTTCTGGAATCCCTCCCGGCGCGTCCCTCCTTTCTTCGGCGGTCCGCCGTCGACATCCCCACCCTCCCTCACGGGCCTCGGACCACGTCGTATGTGTCCTGCAGGCAAGCAAACAGGCCCAAAGACGTACCGCGGAGCCAGGGGTGTGTTTTGCATTTGGCGGCAGGCAAGAGGGTGCAATGCGCCTGGCCAGGAATCTTTTGCTGCTCGTCGGATCCGGCAGGTGTGCAGTCCTTGAGCAAGCACACGGGGCGACGCGCTGGAGAGCGCCCACAAGACGGGACGTCATTGTCTCTCAGGACAAGCCTCCTCGCCCGTTGATCTAACGCGCTGGTGCGGTACGCGCTCGGGTCGGAACGAACGGGGCCCTTCCGTTCTGTCGCGCCACCACGGGCCACATGAGATCGTCCGACGGCGACACGGCGCGGCGCAGCGGCTCCTTCCGTACGACCTTGTTTCTTCCAGCCGGGCTTCGTTATGGAGGATGCGTACGTCAGACTTCCGTCCACGTTTGGTCCTGGAGAGTGGCGGGAAGACGTGGACAGGAGGGGGGGGGGGGTAGAGGCTGACCGCATGAGGGCCTGGATGACCATGGCACCGGGGTATTACAGCCTTGGCTGCACAACGGGGGAGGCAGGTCCTGCCCACGACTACTGGGTGCCGTCATACCTCATGGGCACCCTGAGAGCTTGTGCCGTGAAGGGTCCTGAGGGTTGCACGTGGCTTGTTGCCGACGAGCAAAGCCCCTCGCAGCGCCCTGGCCTTGGAAGAATGCCGCGCCCGCCCCTCCGCGTTCTCAATCCACTGGCCCTCATATGTCACAGGTAGGCTACATACTAGAGAATGTTCCGGTGGTCCCGGACACGGGGTAAATGGGCGCGAGGGGCAAGCGGCGATGCCAGGGGGGCTCGCCCCAGACCCGCAGCTTGGGCAGTTAACCCGAGAGCATCCCATCACCACGGCTGATGCGAGCGAAGACCGGAAGCAAGGAGAAAAGGCAAGCCCACACGTCACTGCTCGCCAGCAAGCACAGATATGAGCCGAACAGACAAAAGAAATCCCGCCATGGCAATGCGGTACCCAGCGTGCCTATTCCGCGAAAGAAGATCGTACGGGTCGTAAATGTAGGTCGGATTGTCGACCATTCAAGGCGTACTCTCCGCATCTCACTCGTGAAAACAAAGGCCCGGTAGGGGGAAATGAACAAGACGACCCTGAAGGCTCCCCGGCGGCCTTGCGACGGATAAGGGCGCCGTCGCCGACTTACCCAACATGGTCAGGGCCAAGCGATGCACAAAGCCTCGACGGAGAGGGGAGAAAGCGTCGAGTTGGCCTCGTTGCGCTTCGAAACTGGCCTCTGCATTCTCCCCTTGTCAGGCCCGTGTAATTCTGTGCTTCGCAAGGCAACAGCCGACGACTCGGCGCTACGATACACGACGGTTATTCGAGAACCATCCCATCAGCAGCCAGGGCCAAGTGCCAATCCTCGCAGTCCATGGATCACGAGATGCCGTTCCATCGCATCTATCAGAAGCCCGAGTGCGAGCCCATCAGGCAGATGGCCTGCGACGCGGGACGGGACTGGCGTGCCCAGGCGCCGTCTTCTTTGTGTCATTCTCTAGCGGCCTCTACCGTCAAGTACCGCCCGATCGAGTCCCCCAGCCACGTCTACATATGCAATGGAGAGTTCCGCCATGAGAAGCGATGGGCTTAGAATTGATTTGGCTCTGCGTTCCTTGCCCCCTTTGTGCATGCGCACGCGTGGGAAGTACCAGGCAGCAAAACAGATACGTCCGGGCGCCTTGAATTCTCCTTAAACTTACCAGGTTGCTAAGGCTGGCGGTTTTAGTGGTAACACGTCTCTCGGGCATGTATGAAGTCCTTGGTTCAGCGGGGTCCGGTTTCCATCGAGAATGAGGGACCCAGGGCATTCGATGCCTCGACCGGCCATGAATTCTTTCTTCGCCCACCGAGAGAAGTTATCATCCACGCGGTAGATGACGACGACGGCCCGAACGGAGCACCTGGTTGTCCCCACGGGTTCGTCGGGGTCGTGCTTGAACCCCCTTGCCGTCCTTCGTGCGCGTCGGGAAACCGGACGGCGAGCGCAGCGGAGACGCAAAGCCGGCCACCCTCTTCATTTTCGCCCACCTCTAGCTGCTTTTTAGCAGAGCCCGGTTTCCAGAAAAAGTCGGCGTTTCTTGTCCTTCTGCCATCAGGTTGGCGCGGCTAGATTGTAGGATCCTCCACGGCTCTCTCCCATCGCACGGCGGCGAAGCTTCGGGGGCGTAGGAAGACAGCGCCCTGGCGCGGACGCGTCAGAGGGCGCCACGGAGCCCATAGACGTGGAGGTATACTTCGCGCCGTGTGCGTCGCTGGTACATCCCGGCCGGTCGCTTTCCACGTCGGCTCTAGACAGAAAGGAAAAGCAGGTATGGGCTCTTGTCCTGCTTTTGAGAGTGACCGGGCACGAGTCTTTACGGACCGACCTTGCTGTCCGCTGACAGCAGCTCTTCCCAACTGTCACTAACTGAAGGTATAGCTAAGTAGTGAACCGCCGGCCCCAGAGGCCCCCGGAGCCGGATGCGCAACTCTCGCCCTACTTGGCGAGACGCTCAGGGAGGGAGCAGTCGTTGGCCCACAACATAGACTCGTTGTGGTCCTCGGCCCGAGCGGACGGCCTTCGGTGGGCCAATTGCCGTTGCGGCCAGATGACGGGCCGGCTGTCTGGCGAAGCCGGGGCTGGGACGCTGCCGGACCGAGGGAACGCATCGGTTTGGGGGCAGCGGCACAGTGCGACGGTCTGCGCGAGGATACACCACCAAGAGGCGAGGGGGAAAGGAGAAACACGGCCGCATGGGTAGGTTGCTAACTAGCAGAGCCGTGTCACCAGCTCCCCAGCGATGGCGGCATGGGGACTCGTGCGGAGTGTGTGGAGTCGCGCGCGAGGGGAAACCGAAGGTCGCCGTCGGAAGCGGGCAATCCTTCTCCACCCTTGCGACAGCCTCGGTGACGGCACGTATTGACAAACCTCATCGCCCACGCCGGGTATGCACATGATCTGGGCTTGATCGCTGCCGGGGAGGGGGCATTGAATTTGGGTTCCGACCCCCTTTTTTTTTTCCCTGTGGCATTCCTCTCCCTCGTCCGCGGTCCCTCCATCCGGGCAACCAACAACCCCGCCACGCAAAAGCACCGGCAACCTGCACATACGCCAGCCGCCACCACCGCCGCCATGGCCGACGACCAGCCCTTCCGCACGCAGGCCCTCGTGGCCCGGGGCCCGTTTTCCGCGGGCCAGTGGGCGCTTGAAGACGTGGAGCTGCGGGCGCTGCGGGACGACGAGTTGCTCGTCGAAGTCGTGGCGTCGGGCATCTGCCACACTGACCTGCACTGCGGCGACACGGCGGCCGACGCCGGCGTGCCCGCCGTCTTCTACCCGCGCGTGCTGGGCCACGAGGGCGCCGGCTACGTCCGCCGCGTGGGCGCCGCCGTGACCCACGCCCGCCCCGGCGACGCCGTCCTGCTCTCCTTCGCCTACTGCGGCGCCTGCCACGTCTGCCGCACCGGCCCGCCCTCGCACTGCACCACCTTCTTCGACATCAACTTCGTGGGCGAGCCCGTGTTCCGGCCGGCGGGCGCCGCCGGCACCCCCATCGCCGGCCGCTTCTTCGGCCAGTCCAGCTTCGCCCGCCACACCATCGCCGACGCCAAGTCGGTTGTCAACGTGGCCGGGCTGGGGCTGACGCGCGCCGACCTGAAGCTGCTGGCGCCGCTGGGGTGCGGGCTGAACACGGGCTGCGGCACCGTGGTCAACGTGGCCGGCGCGGGGCCCGACGACGCCGTCGCCGTCATCGGCCTGGGCGGCGTCGGGCTCGCCGCCGTCATCGCGGCCCGGAACCGGGGCTGCCGGCACATCGTCGGCATCGACCGCGTCGCGAGCCGCCTCGCCCTCGCCCGCGAGCTGGGCGCCACCGCCGCCATCGACAGCCGCGACCTGAGCGCTGACGCCCTCGTCGCCGCCGTCCGCGCCGCCACCCCCGACGGCCTCGGCGCCACCGTCGCCATCGACACCAGCGCCCACCCGCCCCTCGTCGAGGCCGCCGTCGCCTTCACCCGCTACATGGGCCGCATCATCCAGGTCGGCACCGGCATGCCCGAGGCCCGCCTGTCGCTCCACATGCAGAGCTTCATGGTCAGCGGCAAGCAGTACTTCGGCGCCGTCCAGGGTCACAGCAGGACGCGCGACGACATCCCCCGCCTGATCCAGTGGTGGCGCGATGGCAAGTTCCCCGTCGAGAAGCTGGTCGAGTTCTACAGCTTCGACAATTTCGCCGACGCCGTCAAGGTCATGGGAAACGGCTCCGTGGTGAAGCCCATCATGTACTGGCCCGAGGAGGGGCAATAGGCACGCCGCGAATGGCAGCTACTGATTACACGTACCCCAGCAGGTACCTACCTGTTACACGTACTGTACATGGCTTTATACCAGCAGGCTCATCTGGCGAGTGGCCCGGGGGGGGAGGCCAGGAGGCCAGCTAACATCTCCCGTGAAGTGACGTGACTTGCACTAGACGGCTATTACTCGGGCGCATGCGGCACCAGCCCCTCGGCCATCTGGATGGCTCCTTCCATATCGTCCTTGTTGAACATGAACAGCCCCTGGATGGCGGCCGCGCTGGTCTCGTTGCCCGGCTCGAACAACTTGAGCTCGTCCAGGCGCTTGAGGAAGCGCTCCCGGCCGGAACCGTCGACGTCGACCTCGCCGTAGAAGTTGTCCCACATCTGCGTCGCCTGGTACCTGGTCACCTCGCCAATGCGCACGTGCATGTCCACGCGCCCCGGGCGGGTCAGGGCCGCGTCCAGCCGCTCCGGGTGGTTGGTGGTCAGGAAGGCGATGCGGTCCTCGCCGGCCGTCAGGCCGTCCAGCGCGTTGAGCAGGCCCGAGTGGGTGACGGTCGGTCCGCTGTAGCCGTCGGCGCCGCGGGGGGTACGGTTCACGAAGGCGGCGTCAATGTCCTCGAGCAACAGAATGGTCCGCTCGGGGAGCTTGGCGAGCAGGAAAGCCAGTTTATCGTCGGTCACGCCGATCTCGCTGAGGTTCACCATGGCCACGCTGTAGTCCAGCTCGCCGGCCAGGGCGTGGATAAAGGACGTCTTGCCGCTGCCCGGGGGTCCGTGGAGCAGGTAGCCACGCCGGTAGGGAATGCCGCGGTCGGCGTACCAGGGGCGCCGGCGCAGGAAGTCCTTGACGTCGCCCACGATGCTTTCCTTGATGCCCTTGTCCAGCACTACACTCTTCAGCAGCCTCTTCATCTTGGGCTCGCCCACGGGCACCCAGTCGAAGTTGCGCACCGAGTAGACGAGCGTCTTGCCCTCCTGGGCGCGGACGGCGTCGGCGTGGGCCTCGAGGAAGATATCCTCGAAGATGTGGCGGTGGGCGTACAGGGTCGTCATCTCGACCGTCTCGTGGGGCTCGCCCGTGTTGGTGCGCGCGGTCGACTGCTTCTCGCGGTTGACGGCGATGTAGGCGTACTTGTACTTGATGATGTGGCGGCCGTAGCCGTGCTGCAGCAGGAAGCTGGCCTTGACGGGCCCGTCGGGCGCGACGGCCTGGGTGGTGGTGGCGACGGACAGCTTCTTGACACGCGTGAGCCGGTCGGCGAGGAACGAGGCCTGCGGCCGCGGCTGCGAGAGCCAGGCCAGGATCCAAGGGTAGGCCGGGTCCTGCTTGCTGATCTCGACCGTGACCTGCAGCTGGCGTCGGATCAGGCCGGCGGTCGCGATGGCGCCCTTGCGGGCAAAGGCCAGCGCCGCGCCCATGGACGCGAGGCCGAACCCGCCCGCGAAAACGGGGTTCTCGAGCGCCTGCTCGAGAATCCCGACGTTGCTGGTCTCTGGCATCATGGCGGCTGGGGGAGGAAAGATTTTTGGCCGGCCTGTGCCGGTGGACACCAAACCCGGCGCAGCCACCGCAAGCTTGCAGGCGCTTGACGTAGGCACCTACTTTTCCGTCGTGGGGCTCCTTCCGGTGCGTGACTAAGCTCGCCCGGCCCCGACATCCCCGGGTGCTCCACTAATTAACCTACGTAGGACGGGTCCCTACGATTGCCCTTCGGAAACCCGACTTGGAATGCTATCGGCATGCAATTAGAGGCGGCATATCTTTGCAATCACAGTTCCAGCTGTTGCCCATAAAAGCGCAGGAGATGAGGCTCTACGCAAAGGATGGTAACAACTGAAGCTTCTTGGTAGGGTTACACCCTGGACACGCATCCGGCTCCCGTAGAATTCATTGTCAGTAGGGTCGAATCCTCGAGCCGTCTCGTGTGCCTCTCTCTATGCGCAGTCTCGCGTTCCTCTACTTTGGTTCGATACCTCCCCTCTTCGCCAGCCCAGTCGACGTAGTCACCTATTCCAAACGGATTTGCGGCAATACCCATTCAGGTACGAATATCGAGGATTTTGACGCGTGGTTAGGACATAACTTACCCTGCTGCTGTTGACCAGATGTGTCCTGCACTGCCAGTTGATGCTGATGAGCGGCTGTGTGAGCATTGCTGCAATTCCCCGTTTGGCTAGAACCACCAATCATGGCAAGGGGGGCATGGAGGGACTCGGGCGAGTAATTCCTCCATATAGCAAACAGCCAGCAAGGTAAGCTGGCGTGTTCGGTATAATGGGGGATAATGGGGAATTCCAGTGACATGTCTACCAGGAAGCACACAAATCGCCAGGTCACAGTCAAAGGTTAATTCGGAGCTAATAGCTGATAATCACTGCCCTCTGTTGACTTTTATGTTGATCTTGATTTGCTTTCTGGGGCCCCTTTCCGACATGAACAGGGTTCGCTGCTCCCAGTATCTCTCTGGCTGAGGCAGTTCATGGTACCTACACTGCCTCCAGCCGACGCTGGGTCGCTGGTCAATGATTTCAATTATCGAGTCCCAGTCGTTCAATTCAACCTAATCATGTCCTTTTATAGTAATACATCTTTCTTTTTCGTGTTTATGGGAGATCAGCATATGAATTCCGATTGCCGTCCTTCCAATCTAGGGATCAATACCCAGCAGTGGTGTGTTATAACACGAATTAGTAATAACTACATTGTCCTCTTGAATTTAGGCGGAGCGCCGATACCCGTGACGAGAGCACCAGGAGGGGGCTGAGAAATGACCACTGCTACCAAGGTTAGCTGAAGCCTCCCAGATACCACCAGAAGATACCTACTGGCCGACATGGTGGATACTGGGGAAATGGAGAGATGGGAAAAGTGATGTTGTGCGCCTCGGTCATATGGAGGCGGCGGGCTCCAAACCCATTACCAACGCCCTGCTACCAGTCATGCCGGTACGCGTCGGCGTTGCCGACACAGCGCGTCTAGAGTCATCGCCATTTTCCTTAGATGATCGGTTCTATAGCACGTTTCCCTTTAACGACCTAATGAACGACGTGGCAGGCGCGCTGCACCTTAGCTGCCCTGCATAAATCCCATATTGTTCAGAAGTCCATCGTCTCGGTCGCATTCGCCAGGCAAACTGAAAAAGTCCAACTGAAGAATAGCTCAGCTTGCAATTCCCAGAACATACAGGGCAGTCTCCGAAAATAAGGTGGCGCCGGCGATCGGGAAAGCCTCTTTGATACGATCCTGGAGATTTAGGAGCCCCAGGCAAAGCACCTGGAGCTCAGGGAATCAACCTTGTGCCATGGCCTCCCCGCCCTGCTTCCGCCTACAAGATAGCAGAACATGGCGGTGGTGGCGGCGACTTAAAACCTAAGTACGCAATCCGGTTCGCGAGCCCGGTCGGCGCCTCCGCCTGAGTGCGTCAAGCTCGGTCCATGGCCACGCCGCCCCGTGGCTCTGCAGGTCGATGGCCAGCTCGCTGAGGCCGGGCGTCAGAGCTCTCGGCCTGCGTACGAAAACCGGCGAGAGCAAGGCGACTTCGCGGTCATCAAAGCGCTCTTCGTAGCGCCACCCGAGGAGGGTCAAAGACTGGCCTTGGCGCGCCACCACCGGCTCGATGCGGTCCAAGGCTCGTGGCTGTTCCAGAGTGAGAGACCCTGCAGTGTATTCGGGATCACAGCAAGGGCCAAGGCCCCAAGAGCGGCGCATTGAGATGGAAGCTAGGTTCGATATCCAGCGAGCGCAGGCTCGGTACCCTCAGCGGTAGCTTTTCAGCTAGCGGCTACGTAGAGCACGTGCGATAGACAAGGACGAGGTGGCGGACATGCAAGAAGTCCATGACGTCCAGCCACAGCTCAAGGTTGGTCTTCAGGCCCGACAACGCGAACGGGGGCCAGAAGGGTCCAGTCGGATGGCATGCATCCGTATCGAGGCAGAGGTCGAAGATAGTGATATCGGAGCATCACCCCAAGGCAGAGCGTATGTGGGCCTAATCTTCGGCCGTGTCATAGGGGTCGATGACGGTACGAAACCCTTCGGGCAAGCCATCGGAGTCCGCAGGGACCCTGGCCGCGGAGGCCAACAGCAAAGGAAGCAAACACGCTTTCATTCGACAGGAGCACGAAATTGGCCTATTCAGAGCTTTAAAAGAAGAATAGGAGAGGGCGCGAAATTGGTCAAGAAATATCTGCTCTGCTCACTAGGGGTACAGCAAACGCGAAGCGGATATTCCGTTCAATGAGGATCCGTCCGCATTGTGCTGCCTAGCTGTGCACTCTCAACCAGTATAACCGCAGGCTCGCATTTTCAAACGTAAGTTAGTTATAGAATCTCGCACGGCGTAACACGCAGGGTTTATTGCCATCAAGTATGGAGGGGGGTAGAGGGCAGGAAATGTGGGTGAGGTTTGTCAACACACAGATCACAACTGTGAACGTGGTGGTTGTCGGTGGCTTCTCGGTCGCACCGCATCCAGCTACGGAAACATCGGCATCCTCCACACTCCGTCTCCCAAAGTAAAAAGTGGTATAGTGCTAGCTTTAGATGTAGTGCTCAATCTGGCCACACTGCTGTGGGAGTAGATTGAAAAAGAAGCCGTTGGGGAATATGCCAGGCCTTTCTCTCATCATAAAATGTCACTTTCAGGTCACTTTTCCATGGGAAGAACGCGCTATCTGCTTTGGGATCCTTATTCGATGCGGTACCCTTTTTACCTACTATTCTCACACAGGGTGCTAGCCGCGCATGGCATTGCGCAAGAATATGGGCGACCATTCCGTCCCCCCCAGCCTTTGGTCACTCCAGAGTGTCCAATGGTTCAGCCTAATAGGCCTATTGCGTTGATTTCCCTGCGCTCTTGCATGGTAGCTACTTGGACTCATTAGAAATTTTCTTTGTTGCTGTACCATTCCTTGACAATGTCCATTCGGCCCGACTTCTCAGTCATGGCAGCCGGTCCAAACCGTGTGCTGGCAAATGCAGCATCATGGCGGTCGTGAACTTGGTACATTCTGGCGGCGGATCTTTGTCTCAATCTTGACTAGTTGGCATTGTGTTTCTCCCGCTTGGGGACAGTGGCAGTATTGCCGAGGGTCTTGGGGGTGCTCTCTGCTCCAGAGTCAATAGAACCAGTTCTGGGTCTGATAGGGAACTGGGTATTCCAGCCTTCGATTTTTTGGCCACGGAAGGCGACCAGGTCCTCGGGTTTTTGGGGAATCCTGGTGCTCCACATGTCGTGAAGCTCCAACATTCTGTCAGACGAAGACTGACTGTGGGGAAAGGGGTGGGTTCCTAGGGTGCGAGCCAGACGTCGCTCCAAGATTGTCGTATCCTCAACACCAGTTGGAATGCCTGGAGGCTTAGTCTCGGGTTGGGCCTCATCGGCCATGCCTCCGGCGATCGTTTCCTTGGTTTGACAAGCACCCGGCGTGATAGTGGCACTCGTATGCTCCGATCTGGGAGCATCAGGCGCCGGGCGGTCGTACTCGAAAGTGGATGACTCCCCATTCTTGCAAGAACCCTTGATGATGAATGCGCACTTGGTTGAATCGAAGCTGTGGTCTTTCTCGGCATCACAATGGTATTCCACCATGGTGACACTTGTTGCGATTCTGGATCTGTGCTTAAGACGGGAGAGATGCTGGGGATTGGGTAGATGTACCCACAACGGCCAGTAGACACGAGGTCGTTGGGTCTCACGTGTGGCGTGTCTGGGGATCGGGTAGATACGGCCAAAGGGCCGCAAGAAATGCTGGAAGCGTGAGCTAGTCAGCACTCGGGTGAAAATGTGTTTGGAGACAAGAAGAGGTGATGGAGTGCACCAGATGGCGTTGCTGACGAGATGCTTGGGGACGGGAAGAGTGCAAGCTTTCCGAAGATCATGACAGGAAAATAACAAATGCGCAGCAGGCGAGAGGGGGGATTGAGGGGAAAGGATGCTGGTGCCTGAGTATTCAAGTACAAAATCTTTGACTGGTTTCAAAACACCGCGGGCTACGCACTATTTTCCCACTGATTCACTTACAGTCCAACCTCCCGTTTGTTCTGGAATGCCTTATGTGCCATGAGGCATTACTCGGAGAGGACTTGCTGCACTCTCTGAAGTCACCGGGCAAGCCATCTCTTCGCAACCATTATCGCAGCCGAGGTGTTCTTTTCGCTCGACAAATTAAATTTATCATTATATTCATTAGCACACAACTGTTTCCCAATGTAGTGAAAACCTAACATAGGCTACGTCTGATCAACCTTTACGCCCCTTTAGTTGACGGCCGGGGAGGGCATGGTGTGACCTTTCTATATAGCGATATCCAATTTACCGGCCACACTGCAAACAAACTTCCTTTTTGGTCTTTTATGTCCATAGCTGTTGATCTCAATCCACGGCAGAGTGGACCGAGAACAATTGGATTCCGGAAAAAGAAAGAAAGCCCGACTCGTTGAAAGGGGGACATTGTCAGAACGGGAGACCAGTACTAGAAAGCTCTTTATACCTAGCCTTCTCATGAGAATAGAGCGGCGCCTCACAGAGTGATTGGAGCCAGGATGTTATATTTCAAAGGCAGGTGTGCTTTGAACATCCCTCCCTTTGCTGTAAAGCAAATTTCAAGACGCTTTTGGTCACCTATGTTGGTGAAAAAATGACTGGCATAAAATACAAAGGGGGCTTTGAAGGATTATACCAAATCAAAATGGTGTGCAATTGGCTCGAACCAAAGTTCCATAGATCGTAGGAGCACCTGCTTTTCGGCCTCCGGGCAGGAGAGAGAGCCGCGTGAATTGTGCAGACTATGGCTTCTGATTTAACGATTTCTTAGCTCCCCACTCTCACCTTGGTGCCAAATTGTACACAAGAGAGTGAGGGAGGGATCTCAAGTGGCCATTGGCATCCTAGATGATAGACAGCGTTTCAAGCGAAATCCTATCATACAATATGGATATAAGCACCCTGTCTCCTTGCCCCATTTTGTGCAGAGATAGCTGTCCAAGCTACCCAAATACATCATGCTTACCAAATTTCTAAGGAAACGATTGAATGACACAGTAAGAACTTTAATTCGGGGATACAGCCAGCTCGGTGTGAGATGGAGCGGGCTTGCCACGGCTCGTAAGTATAAACAGGTTGGTGGCCGACACAGGAATGGTTCGCGGTAGGAACCAATGTTCTAGAGTTTGGTGCTCAATTCCGTTGCTTATAAATAGCCCCTAATTCTCTCCTTTTGGGTACACAAGCCTGGGGCGGTCGTCTCTGCGGTTGCGTTATACAATGATGGAGAAGTTGAGATTGACCCTTTGGATTTCGCGGGATGCGAACGGAACCTCGGGCAGCGGGGTAGGTATTAGTACATGGTGTGATCAAGGGCGGGTGGAGGGGCTGGCCTGCTTTGATTGGGTGGGTCGTTCCTGGCCCCGAGTGTGTTGCTGCTCCTGGAAAATACTAGTCAACGATGCGCATCGACTGCCACCAATTTCGCGGTTGAACAGAGAATACCGCAACGCGCCGCACTTCCCACGTCCTACGATGGTGGAGTTGTCGGAGCTCCCGCCGGAGCTTCTGGCTCGCGTCTGCGAGCATATTGAGTCTCGGCATATCCTCGCTCAACTGGCGCTGTGCTCGCGCAAGCTGTAAGGCTTCTTCCATCCAATCCCACCGTCGCGCCCACGACGCCTTCGGCAAGGTCACCCGGGCGTTGGGGACACGCGAGCACATACTTGCCCACCTGCATACAGGTGGTAAGCCAATCCGCGAATGCTCCCGCTGACTGCCCACAGGTGTGCCGCTGCGACGCCGTCGCTGTACCGGAGCGTGGATCTCCGCCGACCGTCCCAGAGGGACCGGTTTGATGTGTACCTTTGCACCATACTGTCGCTGTTCCTGCGGCACCCGGAAATAAGCAACCAAGTGCGCCATGTGGCTGTCTCCATGCCGGATCGCAGGGCCACCCGCTACGACATGATTGTCTCGGAGGAGGAGCTCCCCGACTTCGACCGTCACATAGGAGAGACATTCCCGTACCTGCTGGCCCAGCCAACCCCTAACGAGGCCGAAGGCGACGCGTCTGAGGCTGCTGCTAGCAGCGGAGAGGGCGACGACGTCCCCGACGATGCAAGCAACTGGAGCACCACTGACTCGAGCCAAGACGAGGGTCTGGATATCACGGAAACTGATGCCGAGGGACGTCTGACGGAGAGAGGGACGGAAATGCAAAGATGGATTCTCTTGACCATCCTCCTGTCTCGTCTGGCGAAACTGGAGACATTGGATCTCGAAGTTTCGGCCACCCCTGTGTGCCCCGAGGCCTTCGACGTGATCCTTCGCTACAACGAGCGAGCGGCGTGGAAGCGCCTGCCCAATATCGAAAGCGTGTGCTTTGGCTGCACCTCTGTCGCCTGGCGATACCCCATTTCCGATGGTATTTTTGTGTTCCCTGGCACCAAGGCCCTCTACCTGCACCGCGTGCGCAGCGGGACATATATGGTGTTCACCGGCGCGCCGCGTTCACTCTCGTTGACCCACCTGGAGCTCCGAGACTGTCGCATGGCACCTCCTGAGCTGACCCGCATCGTCAACGCCATCAAGGCACTCAAGTCTTTCATCTACGAGGTGGGCGAAGCCAGGAGTCTCCCGCAGCGTTGGCAGCACATTAGCTACCGTTCGGTCCGGCAGTCACTCGAGCCGCATAGGCACAACCTGGAAGACATCTGGATTGACTACCCCCATGACTACCACTTCGACGAGATGTCGACCGATGACACTAGGCCCATCGGCTCCTTCACCCAATTCACGGCACTCAAGCGCCTGCGCATCGCCTCGACCTTTATATTCGGCTTCGTCTGGTCCGAGCTTGTCGACACAAGACGGCTAGTCGAATCCCTGCCGAAGCAGCTTGAGCACCTCCATCTTACGCACGCCGACGAAGACGAGGAGACTCAGGAGGGCGTGGAATTTCTGCTCGCGGCCAAGCGCGAGGGCAAGTTCCGGAAGCTGAAATACCTGCGGCTGGACATGTCCATCCTCTGGCTGAACGACCGCGCCATCGAATTCAGCTTGCTGCTGCACATGGCCAAGGACGTCGGCGTGGAGATGGAGCTTTTCGACAACCACAGCGAGAGCCGGATCGAGCTCGACAGGATTTGGGAGACGGTAGCGTCACGGGGCTTCGCCGGCTTGAACCGCAAGGAGTGTGGCTGGGGGTTCGACGAAGAAGTGGAATGGCCCGTGAGGCCGTCGGGGTGCATGAAGAGGCCTGAGTACGAAAAGATCCCGCTGGCGGCGAGCCTGCGCCCGTCCAATTCGGGGTGGCTCTTGGCCCCCAACCTGAGGATGGACTGGTAACGAGGCCACGAAGGCTGCGACTACGGCTATTACGGCCCGCCACTAGACATTCAGGGTGCAGTGGTCCGTGACCAGCGGACCTACCATAGAGTACGGGTAGTTCCATGCTTCAATTCTTTATGCAAACCATTCGTGGGGACGCTATAGGTCCGCGGACAGCTATAAGACGCCCCCATTGCAAGGTAACGGTCTCACCGAGAGCGGATCCCTGCTTTGTGTACACTTATGCGTACCTATCAGGTAGATAACGAGATGACTGGCCGTGTGCTCTGTGGGGGGGGGGCAGCGCCAGTGGGCAGGTGGGCAGCTACGGTCGATGGAAGGATTGGGTGGCATGGCCCGGCGGCCGGCATGGCGATCGGCGCAAAACTTGGGGCGGCACTCGTTTTTTTTTTTCTAATGGAGTGTACGGGTCCTCTTCGATGCTCGTGAGCAAGGGAATCTGCATCGGCGAGCCAATGTGCGATCGACTCGAGGCAAAATTCCATGGAGGCTGGAGGATATGGAAGTTTGCGGCTAGGACAGATGCGGACACAACGGCCCAGTCAACGATCCCATGGAGACTAGGCAGAAAAATGGAGCCCGGAAGGCCGGCAGTCCGGCGGATAGTTCGGTAGAGGGGATGATGGATTGGCCTGGTTCGGCTGGGCATGTTTCCACGATGCTTTGTTTCAAGGAAGAGACTCGCCCATTACCTGATTTCGCTATAATTCCAGCAAGATCGCCACCTGCCCCTGTGTCGACAGCCATGCGAGCCGGCTTCTCGTTCGCCATCGATGCTTGCCTTGCATGATGAGCCAGCATTTTAATGTGCTACTAGGCGACCCCTCTGCGCGCCCGTGAGGGGAGAGGCCCCACATAGAGGACCCTGCTCATCTTCAGCTGCGTCCACTCTTGGACTATATATGAATCAAAGGGCGCTGGTATCCCATCGATGTCCGAGGTGGCCTGGCCTCCAGGTTACTGGCTGTTAGCGGGTCGGAGGGCCCTTCCGTTGGTTGGGCTGGACGGGTTTGCGTGGGCCAGGGATTGGATGAGACGGGGGTGGGCACAGAACGAGCCGAAGGATCCAGGGAAGGGGAAAAGCAGCCCTAATGAAGCGAAGCGCAAATCACGCCCAGCCGTGGCGCCACCACTGGAGCGCCCACGGCGCCGTGGTGGCGGACGCGCGTTGCCCACTATCCGGGTCGCCAGCCGCTGTCGTGCAGCTGAGGCCCCCTCAGCCGTCTTGCTCAAGGTTCCGACACAGTCCTCATAGGCCGGCATTCCTGGGCCTGTCCGAACGGGCAACTCTCTTTTCTGCTCGGAGACACGCAAGGACGGCGCCGTCGGTCTCGATGCAGACGAGACGGCCGATCGCTGCCCCTCCCCGAGTGGCGGACACTGCGCTGTCGTCGCTCCGGATCGCCCCTCGCGGAGCAGAAACAAAGAAGGTCGCCCGGTAGGCCAGGGCATCGGCGGCACGCCAGGGACAGGGCATAGGCAAGACGCGCGGTGTCTTGGCAGGCATACACAGCCCACGCCACCAGCGGGAGAGGGAGACAGTATTGGCCAGCCCAGATGGAGACGGCCGGATGCCGTGTGCGGGCCGCCGGACTTGTCGCCTCGCTTCTCGCGGGCCCCCATTCCGGGAATATCAACTACGTAGTGCAGACACGGGCTGGCCGTAGCAATCGGTTCGGTAGCGAAGCATGCACTGTTGTCAGCCAGCGCGCGCGTGCGTGCGTACGTGCGCGCCTGTTGCGTCGTTCGTCGGACATCCCATATTGATGCTCTTTATTATAAGTAAGAGAGCGTCGGAGCGTTTTCCCCACGTCTGAACGGCGGCCTGCCCTCAACCATACGCCCCGGTGTTCTGGTGCTTGGGACCACCCACGCACACGCATACACACAGGCCCACACACCGGCCCAGTCGCTCTCGTCCGCTTGCCCACCCGTCGAACCGTGTCGTTTCGGTGCCCACGCCGAACCCGCCCTGCCCAGACCAGAGGTTGCGCGCCCGGCAGCCGGGAATTGCGCGACTGGAGGTCCCGCGAGAACCAACTAACGATCCTACTAAGCGTCGGCTTGTCTGCTTAGCGACGACCTTCCCCGTGTTCTCGGCCCATTAAAGCGGCTACCGCGTCGGTACAGGGCGGACGAGAAGAGGCGGGCACAGGAGGGGGAGGCTCCAAATCAAGACATCGCCGAACGGCGTCCCTGTGCACCTAAGACATATAACGCGGGCTCCTCCCCAGGCCCCTGGGACTTGGCCTGGTGTGGTCAACGCCCCTTGCAGCTGAACTGCTGCTGATCCATAACAAAGCTCGGCTCGGCTCTGTTCTCCAGCTGCCGTGCTCTCTGCCGAAAGGACGCCCTGACGATACGAGGCCTCGCCGCCCCGGACGAACAAGACGAGGTCGCCGTTGGACCCGGCATCCGCACCCGCCACCCACCTTGTTCGTGGGTACACCCGCCGACTCTGCCCGGATCAACGCGGGTGCCGTTGGGGTGCTCAGATAGGGTCCCTAACCTTGTTCGCAGCAGAAAGTGCCGAAGCCGCCCGCGAGGGTGCAGCGCAGATCGCCATCATTTGCTAGCCAGCCAGCAGAGGCATAGCCCAATCCAGGTACCGCCCAGCCAGGGCAGGCCATACGCCCGCCCACCCGCTCGTCAGCAACCATGGTCGGCTCGCGAAAGCTGCAGCGCGCGCCGCCCGTGTCCTACCAGCCCTCCAAAACGAAGCGGATTTCCCTGCCCGTCATCGAGCCCCGCCACGTCCGTCCGCACGAGACCGACCGCCAGCCAATCCGCTCAACGCATCCCCAGAACGACGCTCCAGTCCCGGCTGTTGCTGCCGTTGCATATGCTCCTGCTGCCACTGCGACGCCCTCAGTTGCGCCGGCTGCCAGTCATGCGGCCGGCGCGCCTTGGGGAGCTGCTAAAACCAATCATCCCGAGTAAGTGACGGCGAGACCTACTCTTTTGGCGTTCATCCGCATATCAATCGTGCAATTTTCCGACCGGCCGAGATCCGGACAGATCCTCTTGGCGGGCGTTGGCCACAATCGTTCAGCTCCATCCCATGTCCTTCAGCTTCCCCTCAGCCGTGGTGGTGTGCGCCGACGAGTCTTGTCTTGCGAGCCTGCCGGTGACGCGGGTTTTTTTTTTTCTCTTCTGGTTTTCCTCCCTTGCTGTCGTTGCTTCGCCTAAGGTACGGCCGGACCTGAGGTTGCAGCGCGCTCCGCAACAGATGATCTGTATTTAACACCCAGGTGCCAATCTTGCCCAGCGCTGTTACTGCGATCGCCGACCCCTTTCTTTATCGCGTCATGGTCAACAGGATCTCCCCATCCTAGCCTGCCTAGCAAACTAGCCCGGCCCCCATCGGTTCGCCGGCTTTCCGGTCCTGGTGATGGCTTTTCAGGTGGACCGGGGCGAAAAGAACGAGCAGTTCATTTCCACAATTGTTGCTGGCGTGGCTTTCCCCTCCTTGGCCTGCCCAGCATCCCACGCCGCCACCAGAGCCTCGCGCTCCCTTCTGCCGAGTGGCGCTCCGTCGTCTCTCCATCTCCTTGGAGCCGGGCTCAGGGACTGTCGTATCGACCATCCCGCCCCCGTCTGGTCTGGTCTTGCTCGATCCCCCCCAGGTCGTGCGTCCACCAGTCCGTGTATGGTCTCACCAGTGACCGTCGGTCCAAGCCAGAGCCCACCCCCGTTGGGACTGCAGAGCCCCAGTGATAGTCCGTCAAAGTGACCGTCTCCCCTTTGCATGCTACTTGCTACCCTTGTTGCTCTGGCCCCGGCTGCCGCCCGTGCTGCGGCGCGCCAGATGGGATTCCGAAAAAGCTGGGGACTGCACGCGAATCGTCTTTTCATTCCCCTGTTAATCCCCTGAGTGCCCGCACGCCAACGCGCCGATCGTTCTACTTCCAACCAACCCGCTCCCTCCTGCTTCTTGGTCTCTCTTGGCCCGCGCTGATCCTCCCATCCCTCGTCGACAGGCACACATCTCATACAAGAGCTCGTTCTGCCTCTGCTGTTGTGTTCCGGCCCCGTTATGACGAGAACCTTTTGATGCCAGTTCCAGTTGTGCCATCTGCTTCTAGACGACGTTCCAGAATGGCATCGGTAGCCGGCGCCAGTCCCGCATTTTTTCCACACAACAAGGGAGTTTATACTCCCTCCTCTCTCGACGGCAGGGAGGCAGACCGTCCGAGATATTTCAGCACGGCTGAACAGTCACGTTTCCCACGTCCCGCCAGGATGCCGCCTCCGCCGCCGATAACCCCCGGGTCCTATGCACAGTTCGACAACAGCCCGGTGCGGCCCACGAGCAGCAGCTCAAACGGGAGCAGCGCCTCGACCATGACGAGGAGCAGCTTCGGCATGCGCAGCCCCGCCAGCAACAGGACCAGCTTCGAGTCCTGGGATTCAAGTCCCCGGAGGCCCGACTATGGTTGGCAGCGGCCGGCCCCCATCAAACAACAGAGGAGGAGGGCGGCGCCTGGCGAATTATTCGCCGCGCTGCCCGGCGAGGTCCTCGAGCTGATCTCAAGGGAGCTCCGGGACTCCCACCTGGCGGCCAACAGCATCAGCTGTGCCACCTGCATGATGCGAGACTTGTGCTCGGTGGCCACGGCGGCGAAAAGGCTGCTACATCCTGCGAGAGTGGTACTGTATGTTTCGCGAAAGCGCCCGGTTAGCGCGAAGAGACGCTGACCAGTTCTGCAGGTATGAAAACATCCAACTGGTGGGTGGTGATTCGCAAGTGCAGAAGAAGAGGTACAAGATCAGTACTGGCTCGCGCCTGATTCTGCTGCGGCGCACTCTGCGTTCCAACGACGAGTTAGCCGCCATGGTGCGGTCTTTGAAAGCCCCAGCCATCCCTCCGGGCATTGGATACGACGACTACCAGAACCTGATCGCTTCGGTCGTCATGGCCTGTCCCAACTTCGAGCGGCTTGCCGGCCCCGTCAGCCACTATGATCACAGCTTCAACCGGCTCTTTCATGCGCTGTCGACGCGGTCCAATCTGAAGGAGATGAACTGGGTGGTGGCGCCCCCGCCGCCGCCGCCGGCAACGAGACAGCGCCTGAACCGATCAAGTTCGAGCGTTGCGGCTATGATAGGCGGCTCCGACTTGAGGTCGCCCACCTCGCCCACGTCACCCATGTCGCCGCTGTCGCCGCTGTCGCCGATGTCGCCGATGTCGCCCACTTCTCCGGGATCGTTTTTCGACCTGTCGTCTTACCAAAGTGCAGTCTTTCTCGACCTGCATGCGAACTGGTCTCAGCTCAAGACTTTGTCGATCCACTGCCTGCCCGGGTCTTCGCTCTTTATGCACGCCCTCATCGAGAAGGCCGGCACCTGCATGCCCAACTTGGAGCATGTCTATCTTTCTCATTTGCCGGCTACGGCCTTTAACGATTCCAGCTTGTTGTCGCTCCCGGCGCTGAAAACGCTCTCTTTGTCGCACGTCCCCGGCGTCACTTGCGCGGGCTTGTCGTCTTTTGCGACGCGCCAGTCGGCGCAGTCGCTGCAGAAAATGACGTTGAAACACATGGAGCTGGACTCGCTTCCCGCGTTGGCACGCATCTTCCTTAACCTGACGTCTCTCCACACTTTTTCCTTTGTTCAGGCGACGACACCGACCATGCCCGAGGATGAAATGATTTGGTTGTTTCCTTACCTGGCCGCTCCTTCGCTACGAATGTTGCACTGGGACATAACGAACCACACGGAAGCAGCTCACACGGCGGAAACTATACTCGCCAAGAGCATCAGGGCCGGGGGCTTCCCAGCTTTGCGCGCCCTTCGCGCACCCAATGATAGCAAGGGTGTATTCCAGTCGCTTTGCCGGCCACTCGAAAAGATTGAGCTCCCCAGCGACAAGTACTGGGGCCGCGGCCTCATCAAGCTCTCGTCCAACAGCTCTCAACCCGACACCAGCATCTCCAAGGGGTCCGACAAGCCGACATCGATGGACCGCGAGGGCCTGACGAGGGACTACACCGACCTCCACCAGTCGCGTCTCGCGGCACAGACCCGGCTGGAGAATGCCCGATCGACGCCCCGGTTCTTCGTGAACGTAATAGACGAGGACGGAACACCGGTGGAAAAGTACGGCATGGGCGGGTTTATGGGCGAAATTGGATCCCCGATTCATTACATCTTGGAGCCGGACACGGGCGCCACCGACGAACACGGTGGCCTGGTGGACATGTCGGACTTGCTCGGCGTGGGCGCCGAGGATGTGACGGAGCGCGAGGGCTGCACGGGACGCTGGAACACGGGAAACCAGATCATGGCGGACAAGAAGGAACGCGAGCGCTGGTGGCACACGGAGCGAGGGCGCTGGCGAGGCGTCACGCCATCTTGAGTGTCGAGAGCAGGGACTCGGTCCTTGACCCAGGCGGGTGATGGGCGATTCTGTCCCGGCCTAGGCGGGCCGCGGTGGGCCTTTGACGGTGCCCGTGGAGGGCGAAGGCGGACGGAGGGACCGCGACGGCGTTTTGCGCGTGCTGCTACTGTTTGTTTCCTACTTAATTACCTCCTGATACCCCGATAAACTCTGTCGATGGAATGGCAGTACAAGCACGACCACTCAAACTTGGGGCTCCAGAGGAATATGCGAAGAACGGCCGAGGCAATAGCTAGCTCGACCAGGGCGCCGTGCATGTCGCCAAATCGGGTTCGGCCTGTGGCCACGGTCCCATGGCCGTCTTGACCGCGGGCTTTTTCGGGCGGTTACACATGGACGCCGACCAATCCTTGGCTCCAGCGTTGCTGGTGGGACGATTTCAAGTGATGGCCACCGTGGCCCTGGGATCTGCAGGCATGGCGGGATCACGAGGATGGCTACAACCAATAGCCGGGCCATCAGTGCCACGTGCCATGCTCCCCCTGAGGACGAGCCGCAAAGATGCCCGTTTCCCGTGCATGGCGCTGTCCCCCACCATGCGCCAGCCTTGTTACCCGCTGGCCTTGCCGCCGTCACCACCCAGGACCCCGGTGAAGTCTCGAGGCGGAGTTGCGGTAACGGGGCGAACTCTTCGGCCGCGGCCGGGGACGAGAGTGCGGAGGGGATCAATGCCGACTGCAGGCTTCCCGTCGAAGGGCTCCCGTGTGGAAGCGGTGCTGCGACGGAGGGGGTGTCTGCCAACCCACGCTGCCTTTCCATCCACCCGTCCCGACGGGGGCCCGTAGCGTACCGAGCAAGCCCGTTCCAACCCCCGCGCGGCAACGGCGACGGCGACGGACCTGGGCAGCTGAGTACGGAGGCGCCTGGGCCTGGGCCTGTGCCTGGGCCTGTGCCTGGGCCTGTGCCTGGGCCTGTGCTCCTGGCAGCCACAGGGTCGCTTGCTACCCTGGGCTTGGCAACTCGGACCCGCGTCGGTCCCCTGCAACGGGCCTGGGCGGGCTCGAGTTGGGGGCCACGGGAGGGGGTGGTTTCAGTAGTGCGCCTAATTTGGTTGACTAGGAGGTGGGGGGGAGGGCGTAGCCGGGGCCAGGGCTTTCTCTTTCTCTCTCTCTCTCTCTGTGTGTGTGTGTGTCTCTCTCTCTCTTCTGCGCTAGCGGCGCTGGGGCCCACTCCGAAATCGTTGCTGGCGGGGAGATCGGATTTCTGTTCAGCCGACGTGCTCGGTGGACGTCATAGCAGCCGCCAGGAAGTTTTTCGGGCAAGGCGGGAGATGCAGGGTCCACCTCTGCTTCGTTCCATTCGGTTGTGCGTGTCTCGCCTGCCCCGTCCACCTGCACCCGGAGTCACACAGGCTGGAGAGGGAAAGAGAGACACACAGAGAGAGAGAGAACAACTCTGACCGAGAGATCCTTGGCTATACCCCGTCCCCGTCACCATGCGCGCCTCCGTGTTGCCCCGGTCCCGTCCGCTCGGCCGCATCTGCGACGCTTGCCAGCAGCGGCGCAGCTTCACCGCCCCCCCGACAACCCGCCGCGCCGCGCCGACCTCGATCCTGCGCCCGCGTCCCCAACACTCGGCGGCTCGCCCGCATGCCGGACCCGCGCGGCGGCCCTTCCCGCCGGCGGCGGTAGCGCGCGCGCGCTCGTCCTCGGCCGCCGCCGCGGGCGACCAGCAGACGGACACGGCGCCAGAGCAGCAGCCGTCATCGTCGTCGTCGGGCCGCGCGCGGGCGGTGCCGCCGACGCACTACGAGCTTTTCCCGCAGACGCTGCCGCGGGGGCCGCCGCCGGCCGGGCCGTTCGAGGTGGACGTGCGGGCGCTGCGGCGCGAGTTCCTGCAGCTGCAGGCGCAGGCGCACCCGGACCTGCACCCGGCGGCGGCCAAGGGACGGGCCGAGGCGGCGTCGGCGCGCATCAACGAGGCGTACCGGACGCTCGCGGCGCCCCTGGCGCGCGCCCAGTACCTGTTGGCCCTGCGCGGGCGCGACGTCGCCAACGACGAGACGGCCAAGGTCGACGACGCGGCCCTGCTCCTCGAGGTCCTCGAGGCCCGCGAGCGCATCGAGGAGGCCGCCGACGAGGCCGAGCTGCGCCCCCTCCGCGCCGAGAACGCCGAGCGCGAGCGCGAAGGCGAGCGGGCCCTCGCCCACGCCCTCGCCGCCGACGACCTCGACGCCGCCGCCCGCGAAGTCGTCAAGCTGCGCTACTGGGTCAACATCCGCGAGAGCATCGACAACTGGGAACGGGGCAAGCCCGTCGTGCTGGAGCACTAGGGGACGGAGGGTTTGGGAGGAGCGAGGGCGTGGCGGAGCCAGGTGGATGAATAGGGGCACCCACATAGGTACCCCCAACTTAACGAGGCCTTTTGGTCTACATCATACAAAGCGAACACGCAGCGAATCGAGACCCCACGGGCCATGGTCCTTTCTGTCCGTCAATTTCCAGCGTGAGCCCGTCTCCTATCCAGATTGGCCCTCTTGCACACACAGAACAGCGCCCGGCGTACCACGGGGTGGATAGGTGCGGGAGACACGTGGCCGTAGCATTGTCCTCTTTACAATCGAGATAGCGTCACCCCCGTTCGGCCACCAGTGCGGCTCGGCGCCTGGCAGCGCTTCCGACGATGCCCCTGCGGTCGAATGGAGAGCCATGGAGGACCGCTGTGCTCGCTGCTGCTGCAGAGCGTTCCCATGGCATCCCGGCGCGCGGAGGATACAAGACAGGCCCGGCCGCACCCGGACCGCAAGCCAGCACCTCACAACGGCGACCCCTGGCCCCGGCGGAAGCAGTCGGGCCCAGTGCAGGCGAGATCAAAGAAGTCCATGACCACGGCCTCCTGGTTGGGGATGTTGTGGGAGACGCCGGCGGCGCTGAAGGCCTCGAGCCAGCCGTGGGGGCCGTACGAGTCCTTCGTCCAGCCGGGCAGGGGCGTGTCGGGGGTCGAGTTGGCGGGGGCGGCGGGCAGGCCCAGCACGCTGGCCCACTGCTTGACGGCCTCCTCGTGGTTGGTGTAGTCGAGCACCTCGTCGCGGGTGCCGTGGAACAGCTGCACCTTGGGCCGCCATGCGCCGGCCCCGTCGTACGCGGGGTAGGCGGCGCGCACCGCGTCGGCCCACTCGGGGCCCGACCGCACGACGCGCCCCCTGGCGCAGTCGTCGCTCCACTCGGCGAAACCGCCCGCGGTGCCGGCGGCGAAGCAGCCGAAGGGCACGCCGGCGAAGGCGGCGCCGGCGGCGAAGAGGTCCGGGTAGGCGCCCAGCAGGGTCTGGGTCATCATGGCGCCCGAGGAGACGCCGGTGGCGAAGACGCGGCCGGGGTCGCCGCCGTACTCGGCCAGGGCCCAGCGCACCATGCTGGCGATGCCGAGGCTGTCGCCGCCGCCGTCGTGGCGGAGGCCCGCCGCCGACGACAGGTCCCAGCACTTGCCCGCGGCGACGTTGGGGCTGTCGGGGTAGATGACGATGAAGCCGTGCCGGTCCGCCAGCGCCGCGTACTGCGACCCCGCGAAGGCCGCCGCCGCCGACCCCTGGCACCAGTGCGCGCTCACGAGCACCGCCGGCGCCGCCGCCAGCGCCTCGGGCACGTACACGTAGAAGCCCACGCCGCGCGGGTTCGGCCCGAAGTCCGTCGTGATGTGCTGCAGCGAGGCGGCCCGCGCCGCCGGCGCGCCGAGGCCCGTCGCGAGCACGGCCGCGGCCCAGCGTCGGAGCCTGGCCGTGCGGAGGAGAGCCATCGTGGGGGTGGGGAGCTGTTTGCTGCGGGAAGGGAAACCGAGCCGTCAACAGGGACGACTGTCTGCCTCGGGGTAGGGGGTACTTCGGGTGGCTTGTTTGCGTGCTTGCCTACTTCCTACCGGCAGGTCCCGTGGGTGGGACATAGTCCTTCTTATGGAGGCGCCATAGTCGTCCACCGGGGCCTCTCAGCGGGTGTGTGGTGGTGTTCATCACCCCTCGTCGCCAAGACCGATCCTCTCCCCTCCCGCCGCCGCCGCCGCCGCTGCTGCTGCTGCTGCTGCGAAGCACGGAAGCAAGACGCCCGTAGCCATGTCCAGCTAGAAAGGGGCGGCTGCGGGGGCTTCTGGGCGTCTTGGCAGATCGAGCAAGGCTGCGTTGGTTGGCCGGGTACGGTAGGGGATTCCCATTGCCCTGGAGACCGGACGGAGGCTCGGCGGACCGTTCACGGCTTCCATCCATTTCCGTATATTGGCCCGGGAGAAGAACGGGCGACATATGCAGCCCGGAGAGCCTTAGGGCCCCCCCCCCCCCCCCCCCCCCCCACTGCGTATTGCGGAGGGGCGGGAGCCTCTTGGTTCGCGCGTAGTGGCTGCTGGCGAATTCGCAATCCTCCGGCTCGTACGTGAGCTTAGCAGTCACGGGCCAAACGAAAACGATCCGACCCACCTGCATTTACCATGGTGGGTGGTGAATGAAGCGGCAGTAGTATGTAGGTGCTCTTGGTCATGAAGTGTACCCACACACAGTCGCCAGTGGAGCCCAGGGCGCTCACCACACCAATGGCTTCACCATCTGCTTATTCCTCTGCTTTCCATAATATATGTAGCTATAGCGGCACGGGTCTTCAACAATCACCAGGGGATATGGTCTAGTGGTATGATTTTCGCTTTGCATAAACTCCTATGCGCTTTATACATTGTATAAGACTGTGAACGGTCTGGGGTTCGATCCCCCATGTCTCCACTGGTTACGAGCCACGACTCCGTGGTCTTGTTCTTTTTGCCCGGCTGGCCTAGGCAATGGGTGCTTTTTGCTGGGTCGCTTTGCTGCTGGCTAACAAGGGTGCTAAGGCCGGGTACAGGCATGTAGGCTTGCATAGACCATCCTTATCTCGTGCAGCGTGGTCTCGGAGTTCCGTCTCTGCCGGAGCGATGATATCGAGGGATACAGGATACCGCGTGCCGGGCAAGGCGCTCCGGGATGTCTCTCTGCACCGTCGCTAGCGCTCGCGCTCATGGAACGTTGCTCGCCTGATGCCAGGCCCAGGTCGAGCCTGCGCGACCTTCGTCCACTCGCCATGGCGGGCATGCGCCGTGGCCGCCATCGCTAGCACGCACTCCACCTCCCCTCGCTTACCATGGAGGGTAGCGTCGGGTCGATACGTACTATGTACATGGCGCCCCGCTTTCGATAGGCGGGGGCCCGATGGAACCGCGCCGTGCAACCAACATGCCCACCTACCAACTCGCGGTCTCCAGGCCGCCGCTCTCCCTCTACCGGCCCAGCCGTTGGTTACCAAGGCCGGCATCGTGATTGCGCGGCCGCCCTTCGCTGCTCGCCCTCATCCTTCCATCTCGGCCCCTGCGCGTGCTTTCCCGGGCCACCCCGCCATGACGCCTCCCGACATTCCCGACGAGGGCCCGACGGATCGGTCGCTGAAGGCCGAGGCGGGCGACCAGCTGCTGCCGCCGCCGCCGCCGCCCATGTCGGCCAGCCCGCCGCGCCTCCTCGTGATTGGCGCCGGCTCCCGCGGCCGCACCTACGCCCGCGCCGCGCTCGCGTCGAGCAACGGCGTCGTGGTGGCCGTGGCCGAGCCCAGCGAGTACAAGCGGCGGCAGTTCGCGCGCGCCTTCATCGCCGGCGCGGCCGGGGACGCGCCCTGGCCCGAGGGCGCCGTCTTCGCCGACTGGCGCGAGTTCGTCGCGTGGGAGACGGGGCGGCGCGCGCGCGCGCAGGCGGGCGAGGCGGTGCCCGAGGGCGTCGACGCGGCGTTTGTGTGCGTGCTCGACGAGATGCACCGCGACGTCGTGGTGGGCCTGGCGCCGCTGGGCCTGCACGTCATGTGCGAGAAGCCGTTGGCGACGACGCTGGCCGACTGCGTGGCCATGTACCGGGCGTTGGCGCCCCACCGGCACGCCGCCGTCTTCTCCGTCGGCCACGTGCTGCGCTACAGCCCGCACAACGTGCTGCTGCGCCGGCTCCTGCTCGAGGACCGCGTCGTCGGCGACGTCCTCAGCGTCGTGCACACCGAGCCCGTCGGCTGGTGGCACTTCGCCCACAGCTACGTGCGCGGCAACTGGCGCCGCGAGTCCACCACGGCCCCCTCGCTGCTGACCAAGAGCTGCCACGACATCGACATCCTCCTGTGGCTGCTCTGCTCGCCCCCGCCCGGCGCCGGCCTGCCGCCGCACCTGCCCTCGACCGTGGCGTCCGCCGGCGCCCTGCAGTTCTACCGGAAGAGCCGGAAGCCGCGCGCCGCCGGCCCGGCCACCAACTGCCTGAGCTGCCCCGCCGAGCAGGACTGCATGTACTCCAGCAAGCGCATCTACGTCGGCCCCCGGCACCAGGGCCTCGAGACGGGCAACACGCACTGGCCCGTGAGCATCGTCCTGCCCGACATCGAGGAGTTCGACGCCGACAAGCGCCGGGGCGCCCTGCTGGCCGCGCTGGCGGAAGACTACGACGCGTCGACCCCGCCGGAGGAGGTCGCGAAGCGCAACTGGTTCGGCCGCTGCGTTTTCGAGTCGGACAACGACGTGTGCGACGAGCAGGTCGTGACGCTGACGTGGGACGACGACAACGACGCGCGCGCGGGCGCCGCCGCCGCCGACGGCGAGGCGCTCCAGGGCCGCGGCGCCAAGCAGGCGACCTTCCATATGATCGCGCAGACCAAGAAGCAGTGCGACCGGTACACGTACGTGTACGGGACCGCGGGCGAGATCTACGCCGACTCGCGCTCCATCGTGGTCGAGGACTTTGGCACGGGCACCACCACGACGCACGCGCCGCGCCTCGAGAGCCTCGGCCACGGCGGCGGCGACGTCGGCCTGACGCGCCAGTTCGTGCTCGCCGTCGACCGCGTCAAGAACCACGGCTGGGCCGCGCCCCGCGCCCAGGCCGAGTTCATCGGCTGCGACCTCGAGGACGTCGTCCGCAGCCACGCCGTCGTCTTCGCCGCCGAGGAGGCCCGCGCCGGCAAGACCGTCGTCGACTGGAAGACCTGGTGGGATCGCGAGGTCGGCCAGATTTGACGTGGCCCCCTTTCTCCCCCTGCCCTACGGGAGAATGGGTGGGAGGGAAGAGGGTTGGGACCGGGGGGGATTGAAGCACCCGCACGCTCTACCCGCGGCAATCTCGTTCGTGCTCGGATCCCAAGGTATGGGTCGGTCTGCAAGCTGGGCAGGCGACCCCTGATGGACGACCGGGTGCCCTTAGACTGCAATATTAATGGAATGCCCGACCCCGGTGTGACCTTTTTTGCGTGAGCCCACGGCAGAGCCCGTCACTCGGTCGACCGGTCCCTAATGACGCCTCCCGTGTTCATGGGGGCCCGGGCGGGCCGAGCACGCCCATTGTCTCGCTGCGCCGTCATCAAACACGCGGTGATCGGCGCCGTCGCTTCGCCCGTCATGTTCTCATGAGACACGGGCAGGAAGAAGGGCCCGCCAGCACAATCTCGACGCGCTGCACCGAGTCCCCGGGCGTAGTATAAGGGGCGGTCGAAGTCCTGGGCTCTTGGCCCCGCGTCGAGTCGGGTTGGCATGCCATTTCCCAACCCTGCCCCCTCCTCCCGAGCGACTTCTCCCGCGCTCACCCTACCACCATGCGCGTACGCCGCCTTCCCCTTTCCCCCCTTCCGTGCTCCCTGCTGACCCGGCGAGCAGGTGCCTCGAACGCTCCCCGCCCTCGCCCTCGCCCTCGCGGCCGCGGGCGCCGGGGCGCTGACGACGACGAGCCACGTGGTGATCCGGCAGGTGTCGCCGTCGGCCATGGCGTGCGACGCCAGCACCATGGGCGTCGTCGCGCTCAACGCGTTCGCCGTGACGTCGCTGTGCTCGGCCTACGTGTCGTGCGAAGACGCCGGCGTCCCCGTCGAGTTCCCCGACCTCGCCGCCCCCGCCCGCGACCAGGCCCGCGACATCGACTGCGTCCGCGCGTGCCGCTGCCTGCCCCCGCCCGAGCTCCGCGAGCCCCTCGCCGTCGCCAACGAGACCGAGGTGCGGGCCGTCGAGGACACGGCGGTGCACCGTTTCAACGGGTAAGGGGAGGGGATGTGATGATGAATGGGGGGGGGTTTCCGGCGTTAGGGCGAGGAAGGAAAAGGAAAAGGACCGGTCGTCTCGGGTAGGCTGGTATTACGGCTGCCAGCGTCGTTCCTCTATCTGCAAACCTTGTGAAATACTGTGCGGGCCTGAGGGAATCTCCTCCGGGGCCTGGTCGCACATCGGTTAATGCGTGGTCGAACCCACTGCTTTTTTTTTATTTTCCACGGACTCGGAAATGTCCCTCTTTTTCTCGCGCGGGCACGTTACGGCACCACGACTTGTGCCTGGTCCATAGTCCTCGCTATCATACGTGCCCGAGCTCCGGTCCCTCCCACGTGGGTAGGGAACGAGACGTTCCATCTTTGGAAAAGGGCGCCCGGATTCGGCCATCATTACACGACCACGATGGATGCCATGGGCTAACACTGTGCAGCCCCCTCCCGTTGTAACTCTGGCGCCGGGCCCTTTTCGTTACCGTATGTCGGTGCACGTCGATCCGAAGCATCGCAGGGCAGCCCCGCTCCCGTCCGTCCAAGCTCGGTTCCTCGTGGGCATCTTGCCAATGCCGCTGCAATGGCCAGGGGCAGCCGCTGGAGCTTCGGGGGCATGGGAGATTAGCAGAGATGTATTCCCTGTACGAGGCAGATATTGAAAACCGGAAAGTAAAAAGTGGCTCCGGGTGCGGCCAACCCCTCCCCCCCTTCCCATCTCAGGCCTTGACTTCTTCCCCCCTTCTCCGTATTCCCGTCTCCCTCCCTCCCTTCCACCCATTTCTCTCCGGCTTCGTCCGGCTCCATCCCTCTGTTCACCACCATCACCCCCCCCCCCCCCCCCCCCCCCCTCGGCCCAGAGGGCCGCGCCCGCACCGCCGGGGCTTTCCCCTCACCGTCCGTAGAGCACGGCGTGCGCCGCCTCGACGCTCTTGTGGTGCTCGCGGGCACGGCGCTTCACGGCGCGCCAGGCGCGGCCGGCGTACTGGCGGGGCGAAGAACGCGAAGCCGGCGCCGCCGGGACCCAGCCTTCTGCTTTTCCTCCGGGGGCCGAAAACAACGAGGAGGAGGAGGAGGAGCAGTAGGAAGAAGGCGAAGGCGGCGACCCCCGGCTCGGCGCCGTGCCCGGCTCGTAGTACGCCGTGCACGCCGCGTTGACCGAGGCGTGGTGCTCCTGGGCGTGGCGGACAAGGGCGGTCCAGAGACGGTGACGGTGTGTGGGACGCGGGGGGAGGAGGGAGGCGGTGGTGTTGGTCGCCATGGTGAAGAGGTGGGGGGTTTTCTATTTTTTATTTTTATATTTTTTTTATCTGGGCCGCGGATGGCGTCGATGTGCGGGAGGTGGTGGTTCCAGCCGTCGCCAGTGGCAAGCGGCCTCTCCAATCGGTCGAGACGCTGTTGTTGTCGTTGTTGTTGAAGTTGTTCTCCTTGTTATGTCTGTATATAGCTGCTGTTGGGCTATCCGGCTTGGCTACCGTTCCCGGGTTCTCACTGGTCGAGACCGCCTGTGGGGGGCCGAGGATGGCGGTTCAGCTTGGGTAAAACCCGGGGATCAGACGAGGAACTGGAGGAAGGGTTTTGGCTGCTTGGCCCGCCTGCGCCGGTAATGAATCGTCGGGGTATCGAGCATCCAAGCTCTCCACCTCACGATCCTCCGCGTGCCCGATCTTATACGCCCTGCGTTTTCCGGTTCTCGCTGCACCGTCTTGTTGATAGCCACGCCCTTGCGGGTCCGTCGTCGCCGTCGTCGTCGTCCATGACCCCCCCGCCGCGCCCTGCGTGACGCAAAAGACCCTCGGCGAGCCGAGACTTGTCAATGGGCGGGGCCGCCAAAGGGGGGAAATGCGTGCGTGTGGGGAAGGGGGGAAATAGGACGCGCCCTGCGGAATGACAAGTCTGGGGAGGCCGTCACGACCACCAATCAGGCGCCGTTCCGATCTTCGGCAGCGCGACACCCGCACCCCCCCCGGTCGAAACCTGCAGCGTCAATCTTGCGTAATCACCCCTAATGCCACGCCCCAGGGGCTGGTAGGACCAGCATCTGCTTAGCATGGACGGTAGACCCGGGGGGCCGGCTTGAACCCTGCGGCCGGGGTCGAAGGAGAGAGGCATCTGCGATTGCGGCCCGCGCAGAGAGTCAGCCCGAGGCGGCGGGTGGTGATGCGTGCTGGACGGCGATTGGGCGGGCGCAGGTCCCGCGCTGGCTCACCAAAGGCTTCGCTTGCGATGGATCCTGGTATAGCCCAGACGGAAACCAACAAGGCAGAGAAGCCCGGCACTCGCCGCGCTTGGCATCAACGAAGAAGAAGAAGAAGAAGAAGAAGAAGAAGAAGAAGAAGAAGAAGAAGAAGAAGAAGAAGAAGAAGAAGAAGAAGAAGAAGAAGAAGAAGAAGAAGAAGAAGAAGAAGAAGAAGAAGAAGTGTATTAGCTAGAACATTACAAATACAGTACCCCTTTGGCCGGCGCCAAAATACACCTTGTGTCGTACAGCAAGTCATCAAAAAGGCCACAGGGGCGCTTAACTTCCAGTTCCACAGCCGCCAGAACAGAACTCGTACAAAGGGAGCGGGTTGGCAGGCTGGCTCCCGACGCGCGGGATAGTGCACGGCGGATGCCGTGCTGTCGGATGCCCCCCCCCCCCCCCCCCCGTATGCTCGGGGCGTCGGGCCCTCCATGGTGGGTGGAGGCCACGGGCGATGCCAAGTCGATAGTCCCCACGAGGGGCCCAAAGTAGAGATCCGCTTTCCTTCGCCGGCTTTCGCCTCACCTCACTCCGGCGCGCGGGCTCCGGCCGCGTTCCCGCTCGCCGTCGCGGCGCGTCGTGCCCGTGACGCGCATCCAGTCCTCCCACTCCTTGGAGATCTCCATGAGCACGGAGCCCATGACGCTGGCGCTGGCCATGAGGCCGTGGCCCTCGCCCTCGAGCACGCGCACCTCGCATCGCCGCATGGTCTTGCCGAGCCACTTGACGTTCTCCACCGGCACGCGCGTGTCCCGGCTGCCGTGGTGGAGCACCACGGGCCGGGTAATGTCCACGTAGCGGAAGCCGATCGTGTGCCGCCGCTCCAGGCACACGACCAGATCCACCGCCGGGTTGGCCCCCGTCGTGGCGAGGTCCCAGATGGCGTGCGTCAGGCGGCTGTCGTACACCGATTGTCGCTCCTGGTCCGCCAGCGCCTCGGCCGCCGCATCGAGCACCGCCAGCTCGGCCCCTCGGGGCCTTACTGGGTCCAGCTGATCGGGCGACGCATAGGCTAACGCCGCCCGGTCGTCGAGTCTTTCGGCTTCTAGCGGACTCGCCAGGCCGTCCTTATCCGGGCCGAGTGTCCGGTCACGGCTGCCGGGTCGCGCTGTGGGCTTGCGCTTGGTGGTCCGGCGCGGCGTTTTAGGTAACGAGCTAGCGAGGGAACTGCTGGTGGCGCTCATAAAGGATCGGTTGGCCGCTTTGAGGAAAGGGGTCGGCAAGGCCCGCAGGATCCTTTGCGATGTGGGTATGGCGTTGGTGGGCGGCAGAGCCTGCGTGCCGCCAAAGACATTCATCTGAGACGGGGGGATCCAGGGCGCGAGAAGGTGTATACGGCCACGAATGTGTTGGGGCATGCGCAGCGCCGTGGCAAGAGCGTATATGGCCCCCGCCGAATGGGCCAGCATGGAAAACTTTGTTATTTTCAAGGCTTGGCAAATGGCGTACACATCGTCTGGCGGGCAAAGTCAGTCTGGGGTCTAAGCGGGCGTGGGAGGCCAAGGTTGACGCACCTGGCCAACTGAGGGGAGTGGCCGTCCCGTCAGTGTAGGGCTCGCTGTCGCCCACACCGGGGCGGTCCGGCGTGATGAGTCGGAGCTTGAGGGTCAAGGCGAGTTCGTCGTAGAAAGCCGTGATGTACCGCGTCAGGCCCATGCCGACGCAGCAGAAGACGGCCGACCCCTCTGGGTCTCCCACCTCGGAAAACGAGATGACACGGCCGGTCTGGGGGTGCTTAATCTTCTGAGACAACCTCGGAGAGCACAGGTACGACTCGACGGCATCGTCCACCGAGTCGGCACTCCTGGGTCGTTCATAGCCCACGCTCGGCTCGGGCGATGGCGCGGGGCGCTCCTCAAGCTCGGGGCTCTTTGTCCCTGAGAGGCGCGCGAGCCGAGAGCTGCTTCGCTGCGTCTTCAGGGTCTCGCCGGGCTCGGGGGTAGTGCGGCCCGAGACCCTCCCTGAGCGCCTCCTTTCGGTGCTGTGTGCGCTGCGCCTCCGGCTCGCGTAGATGGCCGGGGCCGGGGCGCCATCGTCAAGGCCGTCTTCGGTGGCCCCCGGTCTCTCGTGCGTACTGCTGCTCTCGTTTGTCGGCTGGCTGGTAGACATGATGGGCTGCGTGGAGTGGGGCATGTCGGGTCGCAGCAAGTCGGACCGGTACCTCCGGTCTGTCTTGGAGTCGTGGCGCACTGGGTGGGATGGGCGGGTCGCGGTCGGCGGGTCGCGGGCTCGGTCGTGTTCTTCGTGTTCGGGAATGCTGTCGTTGACGCCCGCGTCGCCTTCGCGCTTCGAGCGCCTCTGCGACGACCGCTTCGCACCGAAACCTGTCTTGCGCAGCGAAGATTCCCGGGCGGGGATGGACGCCGGGAAGCTGCTGGTGTCGAACGAAGGGCTACGGACGGGCAGGTCGCTCGAACTCAAATAATCGCCGTATGCTGGCTCTTCACTGATGGGGGTCTCGGCGAAAAAGGGATCCGGGATCAGGGTTTGCGGGTTTGCTGAGCCCCCGAGTCCGTTGGGGTTGCCGCCCACGGCGCCGACGCTGGCACGTTTGCGCTCGGTGGAACTGGCGCGCAGGCGTTCCTTGGAGCTCATGTACATCAACCCCCTGTGTTTGCGCCCGGTGAGCCGGCCCCAGCTGTCTTGGGAATCCTGTCGGCGCAGCGAGCCGGAGCATTCGACGGACAGGTTGCCGATGCTGCGCGAATCGTCGTAGGACGAGACTTCGGAGCCGCGCGACGAGGGCCGCGAGGAGCGGAGCAGAGAGCGGAGGCTGCTCGACAGATCGCGACTCGGTGACTTGGGGGTCCGGGGGGATTTCTGGGCGGTTAATTGGGAGAAGCCCGAGGGCGGCTTCGAGGTGCGGACGACGGGAGGGCAGGCGGCCAGGTCGTCGAGCGAGTGTTCCTCGTCGAGCTTGCTCAGGGGCGGCGACAGAAAAGCACCGTGTTCGACGCCAAAGCTACCAGGGGCCGGCGTGGTAGGGGCGGAGACGGAGGTGGGATGGCCGTCAAAGAGACGGTGGGCGGGCTGGGAGATGATGGACAGGCTGGTGATCAGGGAAGAAATCACCTCGGGGGAAGCCGGCGGCGGGACGGCAACGTGACCATGCTCGTCATGGCGGACGTGCAGCTGGAAGGAGGGATCTTCGGAGAACTTCCGCCACGCTTGTTGGCGGGTCTGCGACTGAGACCGGTGACAGTGGACGGGGAGTGATGCGGAGCGCGACGTCGAGTCCATGATTCACTTGGCGCTATTAGTAGAGCAGCCCCTGCGCTGGGCGTGCTCTTGTTGCGCGGGCGGCCGGCCGAGCAAGACCAGGCGAGACACGCGCAAGGAGCACAAGCAAACTCTGGTAAACCGGGATCCCAGCCCGGGCGAGGTATGTAGAATATTGCCTATTGCCTAATTGGCCTGCATGCAGCGCGAGCACGAGCGAGGGCACTGGGAGGGGGGGGGGGGGATGGAATGCCGCCAAACGCAATGCAGGTGAGACGACGCTGCGTTGCCGGCCCTGGGGCGATCGGACGAACGCCGCACTGGGGGGGGGGGGGGTTCAGCGAGTTGCTGCAGCCGAGAGTCCCGACAACGGCTGAGAAGAAGAAGAAAGCAGTAGGACAAGCACTATCGAGTTGCGTCGACGGGGATCCGATGGGATGCAACGCAGGTGAACGAGATCGACTTGGGCCCGAAGGGTGGCCGAACTCTCGACTAGGACAGGCCGGCGGTTTCTTAGACCTGCCCGGTGCAGATGCAGGTCTCGTCGCGCGCGGCTTCAGTGGGGTAGGTCGTTTCGGTCTCGCGAAGTGCCGCCGCGTCTCTCCTTCTGTCTTGCGCCCTGGACGGGAAGCCGAGAGTCAGACCTGTCGAGGGACAGAGGAGCGAAGAGAGGGGGAGAGGGAGAGAGAGAGAGAGAGTCTTGACACACCCTCGTTAGCATTAACGGATGGCCGTCTGGTAAAACATGTGGCGCCCTGGCTAAAAAAAAAAGGTCAAGTCCCCCCCAATTCCAGATGCCAGGGGGCAGGTGGACAGGAAGATTTGACCCGTCGCGTGCTCCAGCGTCCAGCTGCTACATGTACCCAGCGTCCATATTACAACTGTGACGCCAATTGCCGTGGAAGAGGGGGGTGGAGGGGGACCGGTCGTCAAGCGAAGCTCGCCTCTAGTTCGTGTGTCTCCGGTGCCCAGCCGTTACATCCGTCTCTCTATCCGTGGGTTGTCTCTGACAGACCCGTACCGATGAACTCGATGCGGCCTGCCGACCCTGCCTATACGATGGATGGATGGACGCATCGGTACACGTGCGTCGCTGGCTGGGAAACCCGCTGCCAGACTTTCTCGGACTGCTGCCGCCCGTCCCACCCTCCGCCTCGCGAGTGGGTGTCGTCGGTCCCTGGTAGGTACTGTGTAGGGGCCCGTGTGGATGGGTGGATGGGGTGTTGATGGGCCTGTGACATCGGCCGGCTTTCGACAGCGGGTGGGTGGGTTCCCCCCGTGCTGTGGGAGATTGGTGGTCCTCCGCGGCCTTTAAATTGGAGCTCGGGCGGCTGGAGGGAGAGAGGAGGGAAGCCCTGGAGCATCCGTGGGTGGAATTGCACCCGAACCCCGTCGTCGTGATCAACCAGTGGCTATTAATGCCTCGTCGTGCCTAGTCGTTCGTGCGTGCCACAGAGTCGCGCAGGGTGGTTCTCTCGGCTCCGCTGGCCCCGGAAAGGATCGCCAACACCAGCACCACCTGCGCGGGTGCGTGCGTGTTGCGCAAGCGATGCGAGGAGCTGAGATTAGACCGGTGCCTGCGACAGCCGACCTGCCGGTCCTCATCACCCGCAGCTGGCGGATGGAAATGTGCGGGTCCGTATGGGCCTCTCTCGTACGAGCATCGGGCGCCGTCGTGTTCCCCGGCAATCGATTCCAGATATTCGGCCGCCTGCCTACGCACCCAGCAGTTGCACAGAGAGGCACCCGTGCCTGTCCTGCGCAGCACCTGGAACCCCCAGGTGCTCCTCTCGAATCCATGGGCTCTCACCCTGTCCTGTCGTGCTCGGGGTTCGGTGCCCTCGCCCGGACATGCAGCCCGATAGGAGAGCAGCAGCGCGACGAGGCTAGGGCCAATGTCCGGCACGGAGCTACTTCTCGTTCGGGGCTGAACTTTTGCTTATTTCCCCCAGCTGGCCAGTCAGCGCTGCCCAGTCTTCCTCGGGCGCCCCTGAGAGCCCGTCATCTATGCATGGCATCCGTCTGCCCTGTCGGTATCGCTCTATTGCCGCCCTGTGAACATCATCACACTAAGGTCGGGGGGACTCCGTCCCGGCCGGCCATTCATCGCCGCCTGCGCATGTTTCCGGCCATAGCGCATATCTGTAGCCGCGGACAGGGCTAGCGAAGTGGACTGCTGCCGTCGTATCCACGTATCGCCTTGCGTCCCAGCGGTAGACGAACGGCCCGTCCATTCGTCCCAGCTCCGTGGGACACCCGCGGCAAGCTTCGACATCCTGACGCCGTTGCTCGGTTCCGCAGGCACGATTCGGGTGTTTCGTCGGCTGGCCGTGGCCCAGAATAGCAGATGGCGCGGATCGACTAACTATGTACCTAGGCAGTTGAGGGATGCAGCTGGAAGGATGGCGGTGAAGTGTGCCGGCTTGTGAGTAGTGCTTCTAGCGCTTCCATCTGGGCCGGACAGCAAGCCAAGGCAGGGCCGGACAAGCCAGGCGCCCAGCCGGTGCCCGGATTCCTCCCTCTCTCTTATTCCGCTTCTCTGCGCGCTCGCCTCCTCTTGGGCCTGTCGAGAGCCCGTCTCGCTTTTCGCCGAGCCGCAAGCTCCGATGGCTTCGGCAAGGGCGCCGCACGCAAGGGCAGCGCTGGAAATTCCTTTGGACATCTCGCTCGCTTCCTGTTCCCGCACGCACCGACGACAACGGCCACGGGAGACGATGATGTGCACATGACCGGTGCCGAGCACTTGCCGGCAGTCCTTGCGCAAGCAGATCCCCCACCTCCAGGGCCCGCGTCTGCCACAGACATTGGGGCGCACTGCGTACCATTCGCAGCAAAACCCGGCCTCTCTTAAGGGACTGTCTTATGGACGGCCCAGGGCAAGGGTGCCAGCAGCTACCACGCCCAGTGCTCACTAGAGGGTTGGATGGATAGGGGAGGGGGCGGGCCATGTGCGTGCCCCCGCAACCCGCATGATGCAGATCCAGCTCTGGCACGTTGGTCCTGACACCATTCGACATCCCGACACCCTGACACCTTGGCGCATCCTCTGGTGGCATGACTGAGTTGGCCACCGACCTTTTGTGGCCGCATAGGCTGGCATGGAATGCCACGATGGATGGCGGCATCTGCTACGGATTGTGCGCGCGCGCCTGCCTTCCCCCACGCACCAACACACATTCACACACACACACACACACCCACCCACCCAAGGGCGCTGGCATTCCATGGGATGGGGTAGAACGCAACCAACCCGTGCGTCTATCCCACGCATGCCGTTGCACCCGCCGCCCGCGTTGGGGCTTGATGTATCACTACCCGTTGCGCCCCGGCCACCCGCCTGTCGGCTACGGGATTTGGGCCGTTGTGGTGGATGCGACAGATGTGGTTCTTTTCCTTTTGCGGTTTCCGAAAAACGATGGCAGCCAAATCGTACTTGATTAAATTCGAGCCGTCGTGGGGTCCATCGAGCGCCGTCGTCGGCATGGCCGGGCGGCGAGGGAGAGAAGATGTATTTTTCTTTCTACTTTGTGCATGGGTAAAGCAGTGGTGGAGGGAGGGGTTTCGCGATCATGGCATTCCCATGAACAGCATGACCCTGCCAGCCCACTAATAAGCTGCAGGGCTCGCAGGGTTCGCATAGTCGTCGCTCGACAACCAACCACCTGTCCCTCAACACCCACTCCGCAGGTCGGCCCGTCGAGTGCGACTGGAGTCTGGAGGTTCGACAGCCAGCGATTCGATGGGGTCGCGTCCCCACGTCATCGTCTGTCTCCACGACGGACGCGACACAGGCCTCCAGGGCGACCAGGGCAGATAGGATGCACCGGCACCGCAATGCACACCACGCCAAAACCCCCGGCTGCTAAGAAATCTTAGGCGCGCAAGTAGCGGTCGGTGAGTCGCGTCAGATTCTTCGCATCCCTCTCGACCCCTCCTCGCCTTGTGTTGTTGTGACTTTTGTTCTCCCCAGTATAACATCCTCCGCGACACACCCGCAAAGCCACATCGCGAGAGAGAGAGAGAGAGAGAGAGCTCGCACCCCCCCCTGTCCGACGCCTTTCGCCTCCATCCGCCAGCATGGATCTCCTCCTGTCTCTGCCCATTGTCTCGTACTTTGCGGCCCCCATGGTGACATCGTGGTCTACGTCGCTCAATCTGTGCGTCGCGCCGAAGCCGCAGGCCAGGCCTGGCCTCGCTTGCTCTCGGGTTCCCTGCTAATCGCCGTCGCAGCCTCTTCTTTTACATGACATGGGCCTCCCTCGTCTTCTCCTACAGCGCGCTCCGCATCGAGCTGATCGGAACCCTCGTCCTCCGGCTCGTGCTGTGGCTCGTACCGACACTATTCTTCCTGCTGTTTGATGTCGGCCTGCCCAGCCTGTCCGAGGCCATCAAGCACTACGGCGCCACCTCGTTGCCGCGCCGCGATGCCGTGCCGCTGCTGAAGAAGCTGCTGCTGGCCCTCGGCAACCTCGTGCTCTTCACCGGCGTCCAGGCCCTGCTCTCCGTGGCCGCCTCCAAGCTGCTCAAGGGCCCCCTCTTCACCACGTCGACGACGCTACCCCTGCCGTGGCAGATCATCAAACACGTCGGCATGATGTTCGTCGCGCGCGAGGTCCTGACCTACTACATCCACAAGCACCTGCTGCACTCGCGCGGGCCCCTGGCCGCCTGGCACAAGAGCTTCGCGCACGCGCACCGCGGGGCCCCCTACTCGCTGATGACGTACGCCGACCACCCGCTGCCGCTGCTGCTGCACCGGCTGCTGCCAAGCTACCTGCCGGCGCTGCTGATCCGCCCGCACCTCCTGACCTACTTCGTCTTCACCATGCTGGCCACGCTCGAGGAGATGATGACGATGAGCGGCTACAGCATCGTGCCCGGCCTGGTCCTGGGCGGCATCGCCCGCCGCAACGCCACCCACTACGCCTGCCGCGGCAAGGGCAACTACAGCTCCTGGGGCCTGCTCGATCTCGCCCACGGCACCAACGTCGGCCGCGACGTCATCGACGACCTGCAGGACGAGGCCGACCGCCACCGCGCCAAGAAGCGGACCAGCAGCCACAAGCTGACGGCCCCCGCCGGCGCCAGCGACGTGTCCGACACCGACTCGGGCAAGAAGTCGCGGAAGAGCACGACCCGCAAGCGGCTGTAGACAAATGTCGCAGGCGCGCCCCTGTGGGGCGGTTGTCGGGAAAAGTAGGGGGGGATTGCCGGCTCCCGGTCGAGCCCTCATGTTGGCTTATGATTAGTTCACGACGATATGGTTCATGTTGGAAAAAAGCAGAAGGGTTAGAAGGCAGAGGGACGCATGGATTGGCATTGTCTGAAGTTTCCCCCGGCCAAATATACACAGTCGGCATGCAAACCACTGGCCCGTCGCACAACCGGCGATGAAATTCAAAGAGTGCCACCTCTCACACCCCCTGCTATATCCGCGTCCAATACGCCAGCGGACGATTGGTACATCGTGCTCGTTAACATCCATAGGCCCCTTGACGAGCGTGCGCTGGGCAAGCCGTCTCGTCCGTAGCTCGGCGGCGGTCACGACCCTACATGGCGCCCCCCCCCCCCCCCCCCCCCCCAAAAGCGTGCTTGAGGCGGCCCTGGGCGGCCGTCCCGGGTTGAAGAACGAGCCTCGGGTACAGGATAGCCCCGGGAAAGTACGGTGGCAGAAGCTCGTCGAGTCGCTGGTTGCTCGGATGTATCCGATGTCGCCTGCTGCCTGCTCAGGGGCACCCCAAGTAGAATGGCTTTACAAATTCAACTAATAGCCCCTGGGCAATTCTCAGGGTCTCGTAGTCAGTGCCGGGGTCCAGCTTTGACAGCACATGCGCGCGGGTTGAATTGCCCCCAGGCACTAAGCAAACGTGGCAATATGTAACTGAGCTATGCCAACCACTTGGACACCCAAATATGTACAGCCGAAGCCAAACTGAAGTCCCGTTTGCCATGCCCATCTCCTAGCCCGTGTTCCTATGTCCCGAGGGGCGTGTTGAGTGAAGGCAGATTCTGTGTGCTCGAATTCGCAGGGACTGGCACATGTGCCCTCCACACGGCATGGCCAGGTAGCCGCCCAAATGAACACACGCAACGTGCCTCGCCACCATCGTGCCCTGCCCGGGTGCAGGCTCTCCCTGCAAAATTAGGTACAGAGTATATACATGCCGGTGCTAAGGTGCATGCCTAGAATCAGTAACTAGGCAACCGCTCAGCTCGATCAATGTCCTGCTTTGGTTCTTGATGGCATTGCGAGTTTGGACTGCCTAACTTTCCCAGACGCTCCCATCGTCCCTTCGCATGCCGGGCCAATTGAACCGTGGAGCCTACGGTGTAGGGGTGAAGTGCCAAAGGGAACGCTCTCAACAGTATTATGCTGAACGGCTTTCTATTGATCAGACTTCTTCTCTGCGCGGTGGTGTACTTTGACCGCTCATTTCAGGGAGGCACGTTTAAGGCTACCTATCTGAAACTCCAGTTTTGATTGGGATTTCGATCTTGCTGGAACTCAAGAACTGCTTCACCTCAGAACAATTTCGCCCACCTCTGCAAGATCCAAACCCTTTCCGTGCACCAGGCCATGCACATAAGCATATCCAATGAGTATATACTCGTTATCGTGGCGCCTTGCCATGTCCTCCTGCGGTTTTCTCAAGATGAAGGGGACGCTCGCACCAATCGAGACGGCTACGTGATCGCCAACTTCAGCTTCCTCATGGGGCTTCCCGACCCAGCCTTTCGACGTGACCGCCAGCCTTCTACGCACTAATAAGTCCGTGTAGGCCTCGACTGTGGACTCGTGAGGGCACAGGGAACCGCCTGATCTCTGCTGGCTTTTGTCCCAAGGGAATAGCAGCATGGAAGCAGAGCGCGCTGGACTTGTACCAAACCTGTCATAATCCGCCACCAGCACCCGCCGGCATGCTTCCGCAAGGGGTTCATTGTCGTTCAGGGGGTGACGCGCCCCATCGAGGTCCAGTTGTATGGTGGTTTCGAAGGCTCCCTTACCAAGAAGCTGGCGGACCGTCTGCAGCCATCCTATTATAAGGTCACTCAATTTCCCCACTTCTGTGCCGTCCGAAGGCTCGGCTTCGCTAAGGCTGTGGTTATGGTATCAAGACGGGCTCCAGGAAGGTACAGCCGCCCTGTTGTACTATTCAGAGACCAGGAATGGCTAAGCACAGAAATCCCCGTATAGGCACTGTATACCTCATCCTGACTCGCATTATCGGCGAAACCGAGTGCATCGGGAGCCCCGCACCGCCAATCTGGGATCTAGGATGCATGCGAGAGGTCCCTTCCGTTGTGATAGCAAGCCATGTTCAGGACATCCAAGCTGCCATGCTTTTCGAGGAGCCAGTGAACGACTTCCCTGTAAACCTTGATTGTTGATTTGCGGTAGTTGGGGGGAATCCCTTCGGCTTCATTGGAAATTCCCAGCAGCGCGTAGATTTTGTCTCTATTGTCCGAGCGCTGGAAGGATCCGAACATCGGGAGCGACTCCGGAAGCGGCCGTATTGGTTCTTCAGCCGTCTTCATAACTCTGGAGACGCCAAGGTGGCTATCGTGGAAACACCGTGCAAGGAACCGTTGCCGCTCGCTGTTGGATGGCCCAACTGTATCCACTGCCTGTCCGTCGAGGGTGTATAAGTCGAGGGTGTACAGTGTACAACGCAAAAGGCAGTCGATGCAAAGCCCGTAGGTTGTAGAATGGAACCTCGTCCTCTCCACAGAGAAAAAAGACTCTCGACCTCATTTCACCTCTTTGACCCCAAGGCGAACTCCTGGATAATTCAGGTGCGACACCAATGTAGTCGGAGAAGGAGATGGCGGAGGCCGTGTTCTCCATCGCCATCGGGAACTCTTTTCACGATATAGCTCTTCTGTTTGATCTGCTACCCTATAACCAACCTCAGTAGGTTTACAGTTCCCGAAAGATCACTGTTTCGGAGGTGTTGTACCCCCAAGCGCGAAAGTCATGTGCTCAATCCAAGCCCGGTGGGGACAGGTTGGCGGCCGAATAAATGTCCTTCATGCGCTGGACCTGGACACTGCGGTCGTTGACGTCGTTTCGATTGATGTAAATAGCGTCCACTCAAAGGATTGTCTCGTCGGACCGGGTGGCAAGGGGTTGGAGACAGGCCACCAGATTTGTCGTGGCCCTGAGAGGCTTCCCCGAAAGTATGATGGTCTCTGCTACGGTGGTATCTCCCCACACGTAGTACAGCGCATCGAAGCCAACCTCTCCGAGTGGTGCTTGGTATAGAGTACAATGGACCTTTACAGGTGCTCCATTGGGGCGATGGACAGTGACATAACGACTCTGGATGCCGCTGAGAGGGAGGTAAGGGAATGGTATCCAGCCCATGGTTGCTGAGGTTGTAAGGTATCAGGTCGGACGATGATGGATTGGAGGATGGAAAGAAACGAGGGAGCGCCGACTCACGTCCTCTATGGCGAAAATTGCATTGGCAATCTGGGACTAGGGCAGAGCAAACACATGAAATGCCGCCTGTTGCCTACAAGCAGGGCGTAAAGCCTCATACGCGTCGATGCCCGTCCAGCGCAGGCATGAACTGGGTTAGTTAAAGTGACAGTGATCATCGGCCCCGCAGTCACCCGGGTAAGATGGCGGTATTTCTATGCGGCTCGTCATCCCTAGTAAGGAAAAGAGTAACATGGGACACAGTCTGCCTGGAACCTCGGGGCGAACCAGGCTCGCTAGGCTGTACAGACGTGGAATGGAAAACCAGAAAGGCGAGCCTGGCGGAGTAAGGAACCCGCTGTTCGAAGCAGAACGAGGCATTCTCGACATTTCATCATGCACCCATCAACCCAGTGGCTGGCCTCTCGACACGCCCGGCCACCGGCACTCCCGCATTCCCGGGGCAACTCGCCCCTGGGGCAGCAGGCCGTGTCTCCCACGCGACAATACGGCCTCCGTCCCTGGGCCCCGACGTTGACTGGTGACCTGGGAGACGGAGGGCGTCGGCCCCGTCGACGTCCGGGTGCCCCCGGATGCCTCCGCTGGGGCGGGCCGGCCTTGTACCCGGCTGGGCACACGCGGCTCCATCCACTTCAGCAACGAGTGGTGAGCGTCCGAGGTCGTGACCCTGGCCGCCGGCCGTCTCGCCACCAGCTCCCTGGCAGTCCCGACAGCCGTTACGATGGAAGGGCATTGATATACCAACAAGCGGGGTATCAGGGGAGGAGGGGGTGGGCGGCCTCGCAATACCAGCATCTCTTCGAGATTGGGCTCCTCCGCCTTCGGGCCTTGGGGGGGTCGCGACGGGAAACTCTGCTCGCCCCCGGTCCATCGAGCCTGGCATCTCGGAAAGCCCGTTGCGAAACAAGAAAAGAGCAGGAGTAGCCGGCCGGCCCTTTGGCACCTGCCCAATGGATTCGTAGTTGCGGCAGCCCCACCCCCAGTAGATGGAACCGGCTGACAGGAATTCATCCATTTCTTTGGCATCTCCTCCCGACCCCGGTCGCCCATGATTGCCAACCGATTGGTTTTTCGAAAGTCTTTGGGCCCCGAGCATTGATGAGCAATCCATGGTCGCATTCCGAGGCCCCTTCCAGTACGACCCTGTCGGGCGCGCCACCAAACTCGTCCTCGCGTACGGCGAGTACCTGCACTACCAAGACGCTCTCCAACACCCCGACCGCCATACAAATCATGCGCACAATCCCCCCTGAGCACGTTGTGCCGGGGTTGTGCATAGGGGCGGGTTGCCCCGGCCGACTCCTAAGCTGGAGGCGCAGGCGCTATCAACCGCCTCGAGGCGCTGCCCATCATGGCGGTCGGGAGGACTACGAACCGCTGGCGGAAGAGGACGTGAGCTCGTTGAACCAGGCATAGTGTTCTCTTGTCTATTCTGTGAGCCTCGCTGGCCCGATCATGCACCGGCCTGGGAGCGGCATGAAACCCTCGAGAGCTGGCACACCGTCGTCGGTGCCCTGGTCCATCCATCGGTCTGGGGGATTTTCGTCCCATGTCTCACGTTGGTTTTAGATCTCGGCGAACCCTCATCAACCCTGGGAAGACCGTCCAAAGACTTCAGAACGCCAGTTCATCGTTCGGAAGGAGCCATATTCATGCCATTGAGCTGGCCCGCGTCGATCCCATTACACAGAACATCATTCCGGTATGCCGAGGTGAGTAATGCTGCTAGAAGCCTGCTGTTTTTCGTCTCTCCCGCTCCGGCATGAATCTTACGAAACCGCGCATTGCCGGGAGCCTTGGGTTGCTGGTGGTATATATCACTTTATGGCGGGCGCCCGGCTGCGCTCCCGGGGACAGTTCGCCATTGTTATATCTACATATACCCTAATGTTAATACCCCTTGTCACTAATACTATCACATCGCCCGCGCGCACGGCCAGTCAAGAGGGTCTGGTACCCCGAGTTGGAGCGTCGAGGTTGGCTGTCTTATACCTGGTGCCTAATCGAGCCCCTGTTGCCTATATCGAACCCGCCACCAAAACGAACACAAGCGCGGGCGCCTGCGTTGAGGGTTGCCGCAACCACCGACTGCCATGTACATTCCGTCCTTGCTCCGCGGACGAGTACCCAGCTCGCCTTGCCCGCAGGCCAACGGCAGCCAGATCGGCAGCCCGTTGGCATTCAGGCTTGTTTGCGGCACCGCGGTCCCTGGGCTACAGATAGCGACGACCCCGGCCGGGTCAATGGACGACTGCCTCGTCCAATGCACCAATTACCATGGGCCTCGCTGCGACGGTGTACAGTTCACGTCGACTGGGCAGTGCATTATGCTGGCCAACGTCGACGACAAGAACACCACTCTCTCCCCCACACTCGACTCGGCCATTGCCCAGCTGCCGGATCCGGGGCCCGTCTCGGACTGTAGTTTGCTGGGCAGTGGCTCTGTCCAAACCAACATCGGCAAGCAATTCCAGCTCGCTTGCAACTCGGTATGGAATGGGGATGACTACGACCAGCAATTCCACATGTCCCTCGAAAGCTGCATGGGGGCGTGCGCATCGAATCCTACGGGGTGCGGCGGCATATCCTACGAAACCAGCCAGGCATTCGGTTTCAAGAACTGCTATCTGAAGACCAAGGCGCCAGCTACCCCGGACAAGCTGATCCAACGCGCCAATACGGACACGGCCATCATGGTGCCACAAGAGAATGACACCCCAGGGCCGGTCACTACGGTGGTATCCGTCACGTCCACCGTCACCACGAGCATGGTCACATCGACCACGGTCGTCGTGGCAAGCGAGATCACGACGAGCACGGTCCCAATCACCGGCGTCGCGAGCCCCGAGGCATCGCCAACCGGTGCAGCAGAGGCAATGGAGCCGAGCCGGCTCGAAGGGGCACTGCCAAACTCCCCGGCCAAAACGGCCGGCGCCGTGGTCGGGGCCGTCGCTCTGCTCTCCCTGGTGGCCCTGGCCGTCTGGTTCTGTCGCCGACAGCGCCGGAACCGGGCACCTGCGTCCGACTTCAGCGTGACTGGCGGAGACGAAAAGGCCTGGCCGCGACGAGGCGGCGAGGGCCGGAACGAGCCCGGGGCCCCCCCTCTCGTGCGCACCGAGACCGTCGTGACCGTCAGCAGCAGCAGGAGCGGGAGCCTACGCGATAGCCCGAACGGGCCGAAGCAACACCGGTACCCTGAGCCGCCAGCCGTCTCACGCGCGGGCATCCCCCCCGAGTTTGCCGGCCCGCCCCCGGGCGGCGCCAGCCATTGAAGCTCTTCTGGGGACAACATAGGGGGTTAAAAGACGCACCCTGTACGGACACGGCCCTTCAACCAGGCGACGCCTTCCAGTGCCATACAGACCAGCATGTAACGGCCTCTTGAGTAACAAGCCTCGGAACCTCGCCCATCACCGGTCGGATGCACGCGTGCGTGGCGCAGTGCGAAATATCCGTCTTTTCATGCTAGACTGCAGAGTGATTCTCACCCAGGCGGGTATTGCTGGCATGCCAAGCCCCAGGATTGCCAAGTTGCATCTGAGAGGCCTGGACACAGGTTCAATACCACCCGTATCTGGCAGTTGTTGGTAAAGCCCGTGAGGGCTATCACGATGTCCGAGGTTTTTGCTGGTCCATAAAGCTTTTTCACTAGAAAATTACTCAATAGAAGATCCCGCCCGTCTGGCACCCTAGATGAGCCAGTATCTCCGGATGGATGGAGGGGGCAGGCATAGCTTCCTTTCCGTGGCCTGGCTCCCTCCTCTAGAGTTCGTCCTTGGCCACGCGATCTATGCTCTTGCCTTTGAACTTTTCGCCCTCCTTGGCGATCCTCCGCAGCCGGAACACGCGCGCGGCGTGGCTCTTGACGGGTGCCTTGAGGACGCCCCGGGCCGGGACGACGCCGATCTTCTCTCCGAACAGGCGCGGGTCCCCGTTGCGCAAGCCCACCTCGTAGGGTGTCTCGGTGGCGTTGTACCAACCGGCGTCCTTGAGGACGGAGGCAGCGCTGGCCTCGTCGGCGGCGGCGAGTAGGGCCTCAGCCGTGGCCTCGGGCATGCGGTGCGCCCACAGGTCGTGGATGGCCCAGTCGTACTGCACGTGCGGGGCCGAGCCGCCGGGGCCGAAGGAGGTGAAGATCTCGGCGAGCGAGACCTCCATGTCGAGGTCGGCGGCACCGGCGTTGAGCAGGATGACGACCTCGTCGCCGTTCTGCAGATAGCCGCTCCAGACATGCGTCTCGCCCATACCCCACTCGTCCTTGGCCACGCCGGCGACGGTGCGGCGCACGCGCGTGACGGAGCGGCCGTGCGGGTCCTGGCTGAGCGCCAGGATGGCCGGGTTGTTGAGGATGGTCAGCGCCGACGCCGGCATGTTGCGTAGGTCATTGCCGAGGAAGAGCGGCGACTTAAGCGCGGCCCAGAGCGCGAAGTGCGCCTTGTACTCCTCGTCCGTCATGCCGCCCTGGCCGACCTCGAGCATGTCGAGGTCGCTCCAGCCGCCGGGGATGCTGCGGTCCGCGTACGGCGCCACCTTGTTCAGGATGAACAGCACCGAGCAGTGCGTGCCGGGCGCGATGCAATAGGGGTCCGACGGCACGTTGGTGTCGCAGCCGCAGAGGTCGTCGGGCCGCGTGAAGGAGTCGTAGATGTCTCCCGAAATGCGCCACGAGTTGGCAATGGACATGCCCCACTGAAAGCATCCATTAGCACCAAAATACGCCCGTCGTCGGCCTGGGGGAGATTACCGTGTGCACAAAATCCTCACCCCAGTTGCAGAGGTTGAGCAAAATCGACTTGCCGGTGGCCTTCAGCGCATCCGACATGACTTTGAAGCGGTTGAAGGAGATCTGGGGTGTGCCAATCCTGCCCATGTGGTAGCAGCTATCGTACTTGAGCATGTCCACACCCCAAGAGGCGAAACTCTCGGCGTCCTCCGTCTCGTGATCAAGCGAACCCTCTGCTGTGCGTCAGCGATGCCTGTCTTCTCCTTCCTCTCTCAGGGGAATCATCATACCGAACCTGGCGCACGTCATCTCGCCGGCGCTCGAGTACATGCCGTACTTGAGCCCTTGGCTATGAAGATGGTCGGATATCGCCTTCAGGCCGTTAGGGAACTTGCTGAGCTCGGGCTGGAGCTTTCCATTGCTGTCCCGGCCGTTGGCGTCCTGCCAACAATCGTCGAGAACGACGTATTGGTACCCCAGGTCCCGCAGCCCGAGGTTCACAATCTGCTTCGAAGTGCCAAGCAGAAGGTCCTCGGAAACGTCACACCCGAAGGCGTTCCAGTTGTTCTGTCCATGTTGCATTCATCGGTCAGCAGCTGGTACTCTCGGGGTGTTCAGAAAGCCGCACCCAACCCATAGGAGGCGTAATTGCCAGGCCGTTGTTTATCGCGGCAGCTCCGCCAGCGAGCGCCGAGCCAAGAGCCAGACCATTGCGTAGTGAAACCATGGTCGCCGACGAGTGTCCAGCGAGCGATACGAGGTGGCGGTAGCAGCAGAGCGTCGTCACCGGAGCCTACTGCTTCTCTGTGCTCATGTTTATACCCGCCCCTTCCCACGACCCGTAATAAATGCAACCCGCAGGCCGATGCCCGGCACGGATTTACCGCTGTCGCAAAAGAAAGCCGGCCATGGCGCCAAGGGACTCCGGTGCCGCGACTAGGTGGGTTTGCTGAGAGAGGGGGGGAGGGGGGCGTTGGGAAAAGTCGGTTGCGTTTTCCGCCGCTAGGCGGTTAGGTGGTGGAGTGTCGTGGGGAATCCCATGGGGAATCCCATGGGGAAGTGCCTGCGCCCACCCGATGGGCGTTTTTGTGCCAGCCCGTCACTGCTGGGTATGCAGCCCTATCCATCACGGCTGGGTATGCAGCCCTATCCATCACTGCCGGCACCCCAGGCGGACTGGCGGTCTCTGTTCTAGCGATGTAGGCGCCCGGGGTCTGCGTTACGCTGTAGAAGCCTAGTCTGGAGCCGCGCACTACTGTCTTGACAGGGACAAGAGGGCCTGGTAGTCGGGATCGTGCTCGCGCGGCTCAAACTCCATGTGCGCCGCGAATTCGACCAGAAACCGCAGCAGCCACCGGTCCAGCACGAAGCTCTTCTCTTTACTCCGGAGACAGGTCTGGTGGAAGGCCTGGAGCCGGTTCATGGCGCTGTCTACGCTGGACCAATACGGCCGCAGTTGCAAGAGAATTCCGAAGTTGCGCTCCAACCGCGATTTCGAAATATCAATCTCAACCTCGTTCCCCGAGAACATCAGAGTGTGGATCTGCACCGTCGACGCAATGACTAGCACATGCGCCACGGCCGAGTAAAGAACCTTGCAGCCCGGCGTGGCAAACGACCGATACACCAGGTCGCACAGCCTGGCTGCGTGTTCCTTGCACCGTCGGGCATATTCCGACACCGACGGAGACGATTTCGAGGGGTCCGCCCCCAGGAACTGGTAGTTCAGCAGCTGCCCGTAGTGGTAGTACCCCAGGTAGACGGCCGCAAACATGCGCCCGAGCCCGCGCGAGGCGAACCACTGGAAGTTCTCCTGCGTGTCGCGCATGTTCTGGGGCAACCGAAGCACCCATTCGTCAAGCTCGGCCGTCAAGGCGTGCACGCCGGCCTCCAGCGACGCACCCTCGAGATGTTCTGCCACGCATCTCCTGTTGAAGTCGATGACGTTGGAGAGCACCCGGTTGAGCCTGATCATCTCGGCCAACAGCGGGGATGTAAAGGTTGGCGGGCCAGGGTCTACAGATACGGAGAGGTCGGTCCCAACGGACAGAAACTGTACCTCGTCCATGGGAAGCGGCACATGGCTGTCCAGAGGCATGATACGTGGTAGCTTGACGGCCGTCGAAGACCACACGTCTACCATACAGAGCGACCACCAGGTCCGGTGGTTCAGCTCCCGCTCCAGGAAGTTGGATGCCGGGCGGTTGGGGAGATCGAGAATCAAACTAAGCCTACCGGCCAGGTTGTAATAGAGGTTCTCGATGTCCGTATCGCCGTTGGCAGCGGCGTAGGCGCCGAGCAGGATGCATGTCTGGATGGTGACGGGCGTGATGTCGCGAATGTTCAGGAGGCTCTCGCTGGCGACGCGAAAACGCTCGCCCCTTTCCCGGGGGTCGGTTTCGGCAAAGGCGGTGTTCGTCGAGAACCTGTCCGCGCACATGAGAGAGGGGTTTTTAAAGGACAGGCCCGCCGGCGTTCCCGTCTTACCTGGAGGAGAGGGCGAAGATGGCAAGCAATACCACGTCGGGGACCGCCTCGTTGGCCACCTGGTCGATGAAGGTCGGGCGGTGGTATAGCGAGTGAAACTGGTCGTGGATGTATTGGAAATACAGATCGACCAGCTCCAGCCGCAGGGCCAGGGGAGGCAGCTCGGGCGGAGCGGCAGCGCGCGCATCGAGGGCGGCGAAGGGGGCCTCGGGCGAGACCGTGGCGGCAGCGACCTCGCGGAGCCTCGCCTGCCGCTGGGCATAGTAGCCCCCCTCGGGCGGGACCTGCACACAGCGCAGGCCGCGGGAGAGACAGTACTCGCAGGCGGTGGCGTGCTCAACGTTGGGGAAGACGCACTTGCGCCGGCGCGCCCTGGGGGAGCAGGTTAGCGCGGGCCGAGAGACGCGGGGAACGGGGGCGGTTTCTTTACCGACAGGCACTGCAAGCGGACGGTCTCCGCATCTCGCAGAACGGCCGGCTCGCGGTGAAATCACCCCACCGCCGGTACCAGGCCCTCGGGTGGGCAGACACGGGTAGATGGTGAAACGCAGGGAGATCCGGGGCAAGGGCCAAGACGACGGCCAAGACGACGGCCAAGACGAAGGTGCGGAGTGCAGCGACAGACAGGCAGCGAAGCGAACGTGGCCAACCCTCTGCTCGCGGCCCTTCAGGGTCGGAAAACTCGCGCTGGCATAGGGGCGGGTTACATAGGCCAGCAGCGGAAGACAGGGCGGAAAACTCGTCTCGTCCGACCGAGGTTTGCGGGGCGTCCGACGTTCGTCGAGCGAACTGACTCGTCGTCTCGCCCGCGCAGCACCGGCAAACCCCAGCCCCGATGCGGCAGGAGGGCCGTTGGAGAAGACGCAGCCAAGCGATGTCATCTCCATCCGCCACGACGAGGGCGCGACGCTATGCTGTTCCGGGCCGTAGCGGCGGTTTTGCGGCGGGAAAGCACGAACATGCGGGTGGGGACGACGCCTGCAGGGACGGGGCGGCCTGGGTGTCGGAAGACGCCGTCACAAGGCACCGTCTGAGCTGGGAACCGAAAACTCTTCGTCGGCCGGCCCTGACAGATGTGCATGCAGGCATCGACGACTGGATCCGGGGCTGGGCCACCGACCGAGGTCCTCGCGCGGTCTCGGCCGCTGACGGGACACGCCCAGGCCCCCATTGGCCCAGCAGCCCTTACATGGTGCATCTTGGATGCTGTATCGCGGCTGAGAACCCCATGGGGATGGAGTCAAGCCCGGCCTGCCAGCCAGCTAGCCCGTGCTCTGATTAGTGGCTCCCCGCAACAAGCAAGCACACCAGCCCTTCCCCTTCTCCATCCGTTCGCTTGCTGCCGGCTTGGGCCATGTACATACATGCTATACTCGTGGCCGGGGATATAGACACTAAAGGGCGCCGTCATCTTCCCATTGGCTCTTCCACCTCCGGCCCAGCCAAGGCCGACTCGCCCGGCCACATGCCTCGTGCCCAGGACGTCGATTGCATCCAAGGAAACCACACCCGGGGGAGAGCCTGACGCTCTGCATATAAACCACACGCGCACCTTCTCCCTCCTCAGCCGCTCCCCAGGTTCTCCGACAGGCATGACTGGGAGCTATCCAGCGTGCTATCGCTTGCTTCCTGTCCGATCCCCCACCCCTTCCCTCGCCGTCAACCTCCACGCCTCTCCTCGCCATGTCCCCTATTGACCCCCCGGCCGAGAAGGCCGCCGGCGCGCCCGCCGCCCATACGGCCACCGACGAGACCAACGCCGCCATCGACAATGAGCACAACATGACGGTCCGCCAGAGCTTGCGCTTCTGGTGGAAAGCCGTCCTCTTCTCCTTTGTCATCTCGCTCTGCGTCATCATGGAGGGCTACGACACGAGCCTGATGAACAACTTCTTCCCCTTCCCGGCCTTCAAGAACCGCTTCGGCGACGAGGACGACCCCGAAGGCGGCCGGCTCGTCTCGTCTCGATGGCAGACCATCATCCTGAACGGCACCCAGGTAAGTTGGGCCCGGCCCTCGGCTGTCACCCGGCCTGTTGCGACTAACACGAGCTTCGCGTTGCCCAGGTCGGTTGCATCGTCGGTCTCATCATCAACGGTTACATCTCCGAGTGGCTGGGATACAAGAAGACCATGGTTATCAGCATGGTCGTCATGACGGGCGCCATCTTCATCCCCTTCTTCTCCACCGGCCTGCCCATGTTTCTGGCTGGCGGTCTGGTTCAGGGGCTCCCCTGGGGCGTCTTCCAGACGCTCGCCATCTCCTATGCCGCAGATCTCTGCCCAACCCACCTGCGAGGTGCGTCACTCCCCCCCCCCCCCCCCCCCCCCCCCCCCCGACACGGTCCCCCTCTGGCTACGCCCCGTCGATTGAAGGCTGACTGTTCCCCCGGCAGTGTACATGACGTCTTGGGTCAATATGTGCTGGGTCATCGGCGGACTCCTTTCCACCGGCATCTTGCGCGGCCTGTTCAACATCGATAGCCAGTGGGGCTACCGCATCCCCTTTGCGCTCCAGTGGATCTGGCCCATTCCCATCATCCTCGCCACTCTCATCAGCCCCGAGTCGCCCTGGTGGCTTGTTCGCCAAGACCGTGTGGCCGAGGCCAAAGAGGCCATCAGCAAGCTCACGACGCCCACGCCCGACGTCATGTTCGACATTGACGCCCATATCGAGATGATGGTTGTCACGAACAAATTCGAGAAGGACATAAACCAGGGTACCAACTATTGGCACCTTTTCAAGGGCAGTGATCTGCGCCGTACCGAGATCTCTCTCATGGCCTTTGTTACCCAGGCCTTCGTCGGTGTCCCGTTCAGTGCGTATGCCCCGTCTTCCGGTCTGTTGGGTGCACCAGGCTAACCATACCCCTTACATAGTGGGCTTTGGAATCCAGTTCATGAACAACGCGGGCCTCGCCGCGGAGTCGTCGTTCAACCTTGGTGTTGTCCAGAACTGCCTCGGACTGATGGGCTGCATTGCTGCCTGGTGGGTCATGACGCACGTTGGTCGGAGACGCTTGTATTTGAGCGGCATTACGGGGATTTTCATCATCCTGATGATTATGGGCTTCTGTGGCATCCCCGGCGAGGATAACAAGGCGGCCGGCTGGGCAGTCGGTGTCCTGATCGTCCTCATGTTGCTTGTCTTCCAGGTACGTCTCATATCACGCTTCCCACGACTCCCTGCGGCTGACTGACTTGAACAGCTGTCTCTTGGACCCCTCTGCTACTGTATCGCCGCCGAAATACCCAGCACGCGTAACCGCATCAAGACGGTGGCACTCTCGCGTGCCACGTACAACTCGGCCGTCTTCATCAACAACAGCATCATGCCCAAGATGGTGGGCAAGAACGACTGGAACTGGGGCGCCAAGGGTGCTTTCCTCTGGGCCGGCGTGGCCGCTCTGTTTATGGTGTGGGCCTGGTTCCGCCTCCCCAACTCCAAGGACTTGACCTATGCCGAGCTGGATCTGCTCTTCGAGCACCAGGTGGCTACGCGCGATTTCAACCGCAACACGGCCGATGTGCTCAAACCCGCTCTGATGGACGCGGCCGTGAAAAGCGAAAAGCACGGCAGCATCCACCACGTCGACTCGCATGCCTGAAATGTCTTGATCATGACTTTTATTTTATATTTTAATATGGCAGTCCTCCGTGCGCTGCAATTTGGCACGCGAGGAAATATCACTTAAAGGGCAAATTCTTGTGCCTTGCTCGTGGAAACTGCGCAATGGTGAAACCTGCTCGCGAGGAGTCAAGCAACTTCAGGGCCGCATGGGTCAGGTCTCTTGGCGGCATGTCTGGGCACTGTTGGACTCTCTTCATTCGCCATCAGTTTTGCCGCTCCCAAACACCCGAGGCGCGAAGTTGAACCACGTCAGGCTCTCAACCGTGGCCAGAAGGGCGAAGAGGCTATAGAAGACGATACGCCCCCGACGGGTTGACACGATGTCGCCAACTCGGAAGCCTGGTATCTCTGGGTTGTCGTTGGGGACCCCGGGCCTCTTGGCCAGCATGGCGTGAGCGGTGTAGAGGTGTGCGCGTGCCTTTCCCGGGCCGGGAGCCGAGAGCAAGGTGCGGGGGATCTTGGGCAAGGTGATCATGTTGCGGTGCCCGTCGTTCGGTCCGTGTTGAGTTTGTTGGCCTTTGGGGGGGGCGAGGCGGTCAATGGTGCAGAAGCGCGCAGTCAAGAGCTATGGGTCGTTTTGACCGGATACTTGGACTCCTCAACATGACAAGTTAGTCCGTCGTTGTGGTCGCGAGCTCTCTTATACCACTAGTTCGAGTTCTCGTGACGGCGCCCCGAGTCGGGTCATCATTCTCTCCGCCGCCAAGCCCGCGCCCCCACCCCATCTACGACGATTGTGGAGCGGGCAGAGACGACCTTCGGTTGAGCCATCAAAGCGTGCTAATGATGCTAATCAGTACTGGTCTATTTCGGACGATGCCAACCTAGACTCCTCTCCTTGATTCGGGACGGAACAGCGGGGGGATGCACGAACGATAGATATGTACATGTACTTACATGAAGTGATGTAGATGGCACGTGCGCCCTGGAGCTGCCAGCTCTGGCCCATGTAGTGGCTCTAACCCTCGTGCATCAAATGGTTCTGCTTTCGAGTTTAATAGTTAGGCAGTGCTGGAAATCGCGGAGCAACTGGACCGGTACTTGCGTGGGTTCGTGGGCACCCAGGCAAAGTGCACAAGTGAGTACCCAAGTCGGCAATCATGAAATCCATTTGAACATGGTCCCTATGTTGGGGTCATGCTGGCCTTGGGGCATACAAGTGTGCCACAGACGAATCTGGCAATTAGCAATTGGAGGCGGGCTGCTCGTCGGCCCGCATCCCATGCAGTTCACGCGGTATCGTCTGGTCCCGTCCGGACGATAATGGGTTGTACAGCCGGCAGATCTACTAGTACGTCCATTCGTCCCAGAGAGGAAGGAGCGCAGGGGTAGTCTCGCGGACCGTCCCGCTCTGGGGACATGGATCGCTCTCCACACACACGCGTACACACACATCCGTTCGACTGGATCCGCCCTCCAGAACGCATCGCTTGCTCGCAACTCAATTGTCCCGATTTCGCACGTGTCGCCGGCCTTCCCGCCAAACACACGGTGCTCCCCCAGAGACACAGCCTGTGACCTCTTGATGGCCCGGAAGGGAGGGGCATGGCGGTGGCCGACTACGCGGGATTGAACAAGTGTATTGCTCCGCTTCCGCCTTGTCGCCTCGCCGTGTGTGTTCCGCCTCGACGACAGGTTGTGGCTGGCTATGGGTGTTGTACGGGTCACGGCGGGCATCTTGTATGCCGGCCACCTCCGCCAGAGACACAACCAAACAGCCTCTGGTGCAGGAGGGGCGTAGGCTGTAACCGCCCCGGGCGGAAACGCCATGGCCCTGGCCTCCCTTCTCGGGGCGGCGCCTCGAGAGATGGCCCGATTCGGGCATCCGCCCTTGGGGCAACTACGCGGCAACCTGTTGGGGCTCTTATTCATCGCTTGTGCCCGCCGCCGAGTCGCATTAGCGTTCCCTCGCCGCCGCCACTTGCACCAGAAAACCCGCCAGCAGCGGACAACAAACACTCAGCAATAGAGGTTGACACGGCCTTGGACCCTTCTCGTTGAAAAAGGCCTTTTCGTCCCGGTCGAGACGCCCTGGCCCCCTCCCTTCGCCACCGTCCCGTTTGCCTGACGTGAGAACCCAGATCCCCAGCATCTCCTAGAAGGCGCCTGCAACTCGGCTCCCGCCTCCCGCCCTTGGGAGTTCCCTGCTCCGGTCAACGAACCAGTCGAAACAAGCAGTAAGCAAACCGAAGGTGATTGATTACCCGCCATTTCCTTCCAACCATCTCCTTTCTCTCTCGATAACCCCGCCATCCAAAGTTCCCCCGGCTCTTTCCTGGCCGTTTCAACCCTTGGCCTTGCCAACTACCAGCCAGAAGTGTGCCAATGGAAACGGTTACCGACAGGCTGGCGCTTTCGTCTCATCTCTTCACTGCAATTAGGGGTTGTGTCAGGTTCAACTTTTGAAGAAGATAACCGCAACATGTTTCAGGCCGGTTCGGAATACCAGAGTCCAGCATGGTGGCTGACTAGTTGCTTAGTGACGCGATAGACGCGTATACCATCCTTCTGGCGGCATCCTCATCGTCTTTGGTTGAGTGAGCCTCTTCGGGGATAGGCGGCGACTCCAGAACCCGGCGGACCAGCCATGCTGTGGTTCACTATAAGGGGAAAGAAACGCAACAGACTACGACTTTTCCCTCATTCTCAAGACATCCACAACGCCTTGACTCTTCGCTGCCTACCACCCCCTTTGTTTTCAGGTAACACACAGTACCCGACATCCCACAAATGGCACCTCTGTTGAACACGGCCTTCATCCTGTCCATGGCGGCCGGGGGTCTTGCCGCCATCCCACCAGCAAGAACGGGCAAGGAGCTCGTGAGCGGACCGTCGAAGAGGGTCCTCGTCGGAGCGGCGCGGCCCACCCTTCCGCCCATCCGGGCCCGCGCGGCCGGCTCCAGCAGCGGTCCGGTCACATCGACATGGACAGGGGTCGGACCCGGCCCCGGGCCCGAGTACCTGACCATATCCATCGTCAACTCCCACAGCCACGCCATCTCCACATCGCACAACCATTACCCCAAAGGCCCGGCGCCCCTCAGCGCCAGCCAGCTCGGGCCCGGTACCATTGCCGCTGGTAGCTCGGCGACCTTTGCTGTGCCTACCGGTTGGATTGGCAACGTTGCCGTGGTCGATGCCCGGTACAACATAACCACCGACGACACCCTCGTCGAGTCCAACTATGTCATCCCGGAGAGGGGAAATCATGCCGTGGCCGATGTGGACATTAGTTTCGTGTACGTCTCTCCCGACACGGAGATGGGAAGAGAAGGCAGGGAGGACACGCTGACTTCGTCGCCAGAAACGGTTTCTCGATGCCCATGACATGTTCCTGCGGTGACAAGGTGGTGTCGGGCTGCAACAAGGACCTGAGCAAGCTGGGAACCTGCCCCGTAAGGAACAGAACCGCCCCAATCCCGTTTAATTTTCCCGTTGCGGCCTGCAGCTAACCCGCCGGTGGACGAAGGCAAAGGACAAAACCAGCCAGGGCGCGTGCGTGAACCCGCTCCGGGCCGACGAGAACGCCACCGAGGCGGCGCCCTTTTTCGCGCCCTGCCAGCACGCGGCCTGGACGTACGTCAATGACGGCGCGGCCGACGCCTGGGGCGCGTGCCAGAACGGGCAGATCGTCTGCTGCGCCGGCACGGCCTGCCCAGCCAACCCGAAGCAGCCCGGTGACAACAACGGCACGGCGCCGCCGCCGCCATCCTCGGGCAAGGAGAACGACGTTGGCGTCGTCGCGAGCAGCCGGAGCAGCTCCGCGGCCGCCCGCGCCGGTACCGCCACCGGCCTACCTGACCTCCCCTCACTAAGCCTACCGGCCTTGCCCGTCTCCTTCAGCCGCCCCAACGTCGCCTCCCTGAGCCTCCCGGTGACTTTTAACCCCTCGACCCTATTTCCCGCCGCAGTGGCCATCCCCACCGGCGTGAGCGGCCCGGCGGTTTTGCGTCCGGTGCCCACGACGGCTTCACGCACCTAGACGGCGTCAAGGTCATCTCGCTGGGTCGTTGACAAGTTGGAGGGTATTCTTTTTCGCCTGAGGCGGTCTGCGGGTGTCGGATTCCGGGCTGGTTTGGGGGGTACGACAGTAACTGCGGAGATGGCGTGCTTTTGGGTAGATTGGTACAGGATGCAGCGTCATCCGATTATTGAGTTATCGTCGCCAGTAATCAGATGCCATATTCCCTGAGCCTGCCGTGTCTACTAATGACAGCCCGTGAGCAGGGCCAATACACTGCCGACGGCCAGAGATATCCGACCACAAGATGCTGGCGTATGTGCCCTTCCCTACCGCCTGGACTCACAGGAGACTTCCAATGCGCATGTTTGTTGTGTCCTACGGATAAAGGGCGCGGCATGCCGTGTATTGCAGCTGCCTAAGCAGCATTTCTAAAGATGTGGCCCACGCCATGCTGCTGCCCAGCCAATCTGGACAGGGTGCATCGAGACGGGGTCGTCAAGAGGTTGGACTTGAATGCAGGGCGGGCGTGCCGGATCCCCGGACGGCCCAGTGGGTGCATTTTTAGAGTGCCGGCCAAGGGCCCAGCTTGGACCCTTTGCGAACCATTGGCCTCTTCCCGGCGCCGGCGGTGACGTACGCTGCAGGCTCATCGTACATATTGAGATGTCATGGACGGGTTCCCAACTAGGGTGGCAGGGTGGCAAGCTGGGCGGCAATGGCGCTTATTAGCAGGCAGACTTGCGCAAGCACTCGTTCGCCTGGGCGGACACGGCCCTGCGTGCCTGTGCACACTAGACCAGACCATCCATAGTGCCTTGTGAGCAGGTGACGATATGCCGAGTGCAGTGGCGGCACCCATGTATTAGGCGATGCGGTTTGCCCTGGTAAACCGGGCTCACTGCTCATCCGTGCTAGTCAAGAGTCAAGCCCATGGATGTACGGGAGGGGAAGCAAGAAAGAGAGCCTTCCGCCCCCCTCGATGCGGTGCCCCAGACCCACACTGGCGGGCTTGCATGCCGGGATGGGGAAGAACATGCCCGCGGGCCACGGAAAAGTGAAGCGAGCACGACATAGCGGCCACACGCGTCCCAGCAGCCAGTCGTGGCATGGAGAGTCGAAATCTGGCCGGTCAGATGCTCGAGCAGAGCAATCGGGTGGCACAAGATGAGGCGGTCAAAGATCTCAGGTAGGTTGGTCGTGTTCCGTACTCTGGAAGCCCCGGCGCTACCCTTGCAAGGCCAGCAAGTCTTCCTTCCCTCTTCAGCACTTACTTTGTGGCCCCAGCGAGTGCGAGAGCCAGACGTGCGGGAGCCGGGCTTGGCGGGCGCGTAGGTTACGGTGAGGGGGGAAAAAGAAAGGAAACGACCAACCACGGGAGTGAGTCGCCATGGCCGTCAGCACATAACGGTCGGTGGTATGGAGGCCAGCCCAGGCCGACGGAAGTCAGGCGGCCCTGCGATGCAAAGACGGCGAGGTGGCTGACGGTGGTGGTGGTGACGGTGGTGGTTGGGTGTATCCATGAGTAGATAGATGCACGGGGTGGCTGATGCATCATCCATAGCATCATTGATGCAGCACCTCGGGCAAACGATGGATTGGGTTTTTGGTGGGGGGAGGGGAGGGGAATCACTTGCATCAGACAGGATGTTGAAGCTCGAAAGCTCGGTACAAGTACTATGTACAGCCACTAGGGAGTCCAACTCCGCCCCCCACGTGACCAAGGTCTTGGCAAGGAGGTCCAAGCTCTTCCCTGCCGTTCGGTGAATGCCAGCTTTTGAGCGAACCAAGGCAAACCGGACCTCCAAAAAGCCAGAGACTGAGGAGCATCATTCATTTTCCCGAGCCGGCCGCAAAAACCTCACCTGGAGAACTTCGCCGCCCCCGTTCCGCCCCCCCCCCATATCATCACCACCCCGAGTCGAACGTCACCTCGTCAATTGGGCATCTCCGCGTCACTCGTCCCAAAATGCTTGTTCAACTCCGATCCTCGGTATGTTGCTGTCGCCCCCGTCCTCCGCCTGGTGCTGTGTGTGCGGGTGCATGTCGATGGTGTCTTATGTGCGTGCGACTGACGTCTCTCTCCGCTTCAGACCGCCCGCCAGGCCGCGTCGGCCATCTCCCGCGTTGCCCGCGTCAACGCCACCAGATCTTTCATTGCTCCCACAGTGTCGCGACGAGGTACGTTGTTGTATACATTTCCTCGCACAATCACGAACTCCGACCGGCGCAGTGGGCCGGGTGCGAACCACGGCCCAGTGGCTGGCTTCGGCGATACGACGGCTCCCGGTGTTCCGTCCCCGGCTTGATACTGCCGCGACTTGTAGTCCCTCCCGCCTACGTCTTACCACGCCGTCTTCGCCTTCGGTTTCCCATCTGCGCCAGCGCGCCAACCCGTCCTGACAGACGTTCGCTAACCCCAAGACCCCACAGCCGACTTCGTGCAGGAGCTCTACCTCAAGGAGCTCAAAGCCTACAAGCCCACCCCCATAAAGGACTCGGACGCCGTCGGCCAGGTGCAGACTTTCACCGCGCCCAAGACGCCCAAGTCGCCCGAGGAGGCCGACCTGGCCAGCAGCCTGAAGGAGTACGAGAGCATGGCCGTCGAGGTCGAGGGACAAGAAGCCGCGGCCCCGGGCTCCGCCCCCGCCGCCGTGGAGGACTGGTTGGTGATCGAGGAGGACGAGGAGCCCGCCCACAAACACTAAATCCGAACGGACGCGACGGGCGGACGCGAAAGGTTTGATGGCATGATGTCGACTCGATGGGGAAAAGAGAAAGGTCGACCAAGACAGACAGGACGCTTCAAGGGGGGTGAAGAAATGAAGTGTAATCCTTGTATATTTACTCTAGGATCGCTGTGGCTGAATCCGACATGAATCCAGGTTCCGGTACACACCCTCAACGTCCCCCATACCACCACGTGGCTCCGCTGTCATGGCATAACACCGAAGCTCTCGTGACTCGTTGTGTTCTTGTCTCTTCACTGTCAAGCCCGGTGGTAGAAATGCACCGGTACTAATCAACTGGCTAACACACAGGGCGGACGAAAGAGTCCGGGCAGTTATAAACCAACCCCTTTTGGTTTGGAAGTGCAAGCGACAGCCTCGCCGGCCACCGAGAATCCCGACGCAGCACAACCCGGCTGCCCAAGCTCTTCTCCCGACCGGACGTAACATGGCTGCCCTTGGCGGTGCAATCACTGCTCCTGTGTACCATTTTGGTCTCACCGAGGGGGGTGGACTGGAGCATACCAAATAGTTTGCCTCGGGCCAGCATTCCCGGAACCGCAACCCCCGGCCCGGAATTGGAATACGCCCCTGGTCGTCCGCTACGCCACCCGCACAAGTGCCAACCACATGCTATTCTGAAGTAATCGAAAGGCTTCTTGAACCGGACCAATGCGTCGCTCGTTCCCCGATACCCAGCAGCTTGTTGCGCCCGACCCGCCCACCCACCGGACTGCTCATCGACGAGCCCCCGAGACAAAAGCGGGAATCTGGAACCGCCTGGCAGACGAGTTCAGCGGGATCGGGATCCGGCTCGCCCGGGACGGGGCCTTGAGACTCGGCCGGCGTTGCCGGTCCTACGGCTGCAAACTCTCCTTGGAGCCCACCGCATACTCGGATATCCGAGTCCCGGTGCGTGGATGACCAGTTGCCCTCCCCTCGCTTTGCTTGCTCCCCAAGTCGGACGTCCCGCACGCCTCGAGCACACCGCCCCTTGACCTGCCGTCATCCAACCCCAAACGAAAGAGAGGCCACCTGGCCCACTACGACCACCCCTAGTCTACTTGCAAAGCTATCCCCCAGACAGACGCAGATACACATACACACACACAAAAAGAGAGAGGGGGGAGGGAGAGAGAGAGGGAGAGGGAGAGGGAGAGGGAGAGGGAGAGGGAGAGAGGGAGAGAGAGGGGGAGAGAGAGAGAGAGAGAGAGAGAGGGAGAGAGAGAGAGAGAGCGAGCTATAGCGGCTGCTGCCCACCCATCCACCCCTCTTCCGCTCTTCCAAATCCCCGGCACCTTTCCCCGGTGTGCTTGCCCTTTCACCACGCCTGCCCTCTGTTGCTGCCTCTCCATCTTTGTTTCGTCCATCTACACACAAGAGGTCATTGTCCTCGGACTCCAGCTCTGCCCGTGACCTTGTCTGACCCAAGGCCGAGTGCGTGCCAAGCTCAGCATTCCAATTCTGGCTGCTCCACCCGTGAGGAAGTCTCTGGTCTTTCGGGTTCAAAGGAGGGGGGGCTTGTTCATGCCAGGATATGTTGAGCATACATGCTGTGTGTGCCCGTTGTACTCACACATAGGGGTAATGGATAGGTGCAAGAGCAATCCTTTTATTTTCTACTTAACATATCCGTCAATACAAAAGATCCCCCCGTTTACAAATCTTCTAGCTGCATTGTTTCAGCTGGGCATCGCCTCCCTCCTCGGCCATACTGTGAAAGGCTGCTGGGTCCTTCATGCCCAAGGGCGTATGTACAAGTCATCTCATCCGGGATAATCATGGCAGAACAAGGCGTCACTGCATCCATCACGGTCCAAGCCCGCACACAACTATCTTTGGGAAATGTCTGTCTGTTATTACTTGGATAAGACAAAGCCTTGCTTCCTACTTTCTCATCTCCCAGGACTGGCCAGTCGGGCTTCTAGGCAGTATAATTAGCCAGCCACTGTTGACAGCGTGTTCAAGCAGAGAGGCCATATGAGACGCTCTGAGCCCCGTTCCCTTATCCCTTGCCTCATCCCCTGGGTTTCCATCGCAGAACTGGCCCAAACCGCCTGCATCCAAGTGTTCACAGCCAAAAGCAAAAGCACAACATCGCTTCGTGCTCGCTAGGTCCGGCGCCAGTCCACACGCCTCACCAAAGGGGTAAAAAAAAAAAAGACTCGTAACGACCCAGCTCGCTGAACCGAAAACAAAGCTAAAACGTCTGCCTGAGCAATCCGTGCATTTTATCGGTTTCTCGTAATAGGTTGTTGCTGGTGCTTGCTAGCAGTCTGTATGTGCCATTAAACCTCATTATTTGCAAGTCCGAACGCCATTCAACCCTTCCGCCATTGACCGGTAATGCAACAAAGCCGGCTAATGCAGTAATGCATGGAAAAAGCATTCATCGAAGTTCCATCGCTTAAAGACTGACCGAATGACTCGAGTCAATGTTCAGATGTCGAATTGCGATTGGCCAAAGGGCTCCTCGTTAGCTCCCGTGCGTACGATGCCGCTCATCCTGTTTGCCTTCCGGAGGTCGATATCGTCAAGATCGTCCCAGTCATTATCACGGCGATCCCTACCGTCCATGTCCTCGTCGTCATATCGTCCGCGCATGTGGTCATCCAGCGAGTTCTCGTCCACAAAGGTGAAGCCCTGGAAGTTGGCCTGGGTTGTGGGCGACAGCGGTGTCGAGTTGGTCGCAAAGCCAGCTGCGAGTTGTTGGGCTCGCTCTGTGAGCGACCCATTCTGGCCCAAGGCATTGGTGAACTCGGGATCGAAGTACGACACGTCCGTCTCCGACTTCAGGCTGGGTTTGAAAGGCGGAGTGATGAGCTTTTTGGACAGGGCATCCCAGTCGACGTCGGCGAAGAAAGGGTGGCGCTTGAGCTCCTCAGCATCGTTCACCGCTCCCAAACGGTGCTTGGGGTTTCTGTTGAGAAGGCCCTTGACGAAGTTGCGGCCCTCCTGGGACAAGGTGTCGCGAGGAAACCGGACCTTGCCGAACGCAATGTTCTTGTACATCTGCTGCGTGTCCTCGGCGTAGAAAGGGCTCCAGCCACAGCACATCTCAAACACCAGGACGCCCAACGACCAGAAGTCCACCATTTTGGTGTACCCGGCCTCGTCCAGAAGAACTTCGGGCGCAAGGTACTCAGTTGTACCACAGAAAGTGTTCGTGGTGTCGTTCTTTGTCAAGTTGGCCTTGGACAGGCCAAAATCGCAAAGCGCGATGTGGCCATTGGCATCGAGCAGAATGTTCTCCGGCTTCAGGTCGCGGTAGACAATGTCGCTGCGGTGGAGATGTTGGATGGCTAGGATGAGCTCGGCAATGTAGAATTTGGCCCGCTTCTCGTCGAATCGACCCTCCTTCTGCAGATGCCAAAAGAGCTCTCCGCCCGACATGTAGTCCGTGACCAGGAACAGGTCATTCGAAGTCTGGAAGGAAAACTTGAGGCCGACGATGAAAGGCGAATCGGCCATGGCTGTGCGGACCAGGATGTTCCTCTCGCCGACCGTGTGTGCCACTTCCTTCTTCTGCACAATGACCTTCTTGGACAGAACCTTCATGGCGTAGATGCGCCCGGTGTCCTTCTTCCGAACCTGATACACCTGACCGAATGTGCCCTTGCCGATGAGGCGCAGAATCTGGAAGTCGTCTGGACCGTAATGCTTCTTCTCGGATCGCTGGAAAATCGTCTCGACGTAGATTTCGCCCGTCGGTGCGTTTTCCTCCATCGTGTCGGCGTGGCCCTTGAGAGGAAACCAGCCTCGAACAGGATCGTCCTTGCCGGGGAGCTTGGCCTGGAAGTCGACCTGGCCGAGGAACACCTCTTCGCCGTTGGCGCCGTGATCGTATACCGAGATGTCGACCAGCATGTCCGATTCCACAACATCGCTGTACCGTATTAGTATGGTCATGACGTCATTGGCACCGGAGTCGCAACTTACAAAACAGCTTCGGCATCCCATTTCGGGCTTGTGAACGACCGTCTCGGCCGGTTGCGGAATGTGCCGTGTTGCTCGGAAACACTCGTGCTGCTGCTCTGGCGGCTCTTCATGGGAATGGCCATCGGCCGGCCCGAATCGCTCAGCTGCCTCTGGATCGGAGCGCCGCCGCCCGGTGGTGGTGACATATCATCGTCGTCCTCGAAGGTTCTTGGACCAGGCGAAATCAATTCGTTCCTTTGGAACACAGCGACGACGTAAGGATCCCGGCTCTTGCGCAGACCTCTAGCCTCCAGAATCTTAATAACAAGCTTTCCCTTGGTCGGCGGGGCCGTGGCGCCGCTCTTGTCCGAGCCAGGGGTGGCTCGGCCGCTGCCGCTGCCGGTCTCGGTAACGCTTCCGTTGCTAACCGACTCCGAGTTCCGCAGGTTGGACTTTTCTTCCGTCTTAGCGGCGGTGGGCTGGGTGGATGAGAGTGCTCGGGCGGGTGTGGGAGGGCCGCTCTTTACCGAACCAGCGCTTGTTAGCTTCTTGAGCCGATCAACTGAAGCAGATTTGGATGAGAGGGAAGAGCTCGCTTGCTCCAATGAAGGGCGGGTGCCCGCGGGGGGGCTGGGGGTGCTTGAAGCAGGAAGACCGCTGGGGTTGGACAAGTGGTTCGCGTGGACGTTGGTGGTAACGATGCTGGTAAGGGGGCTCGCAAGACTGGCTCTGCGCGAGCTCTTCTGGGATTGCTCCGCCGACGTCTTCTTCTGGCCCATGTGGGAAAGAGAACCAACATCAAAACTACCTCTTGGCCCGCCGGCGCCAACGTCGCCGCTTGCATCACCCAACTTCAACCCTATCTCAGAGGGCGTCTTGGAGCAGGGCGGCGTTGGGTACGGGTCATGGGGCTGGGAGGCGGGTATGGGTTGCGACAACGGCTCAGCACCCGCCGGGGGCATTATCCTCTCATGAGGCAGGAGAGGTAAGCCCTCGGAGGACGACGAGTCTCCCTCGTCGGGGCTGGGAAGCTGGCCAGGAACCGCCTTGGGGGCGCTCTTCTCTTTCTGGGGCGAGGCAGGAGACGCGTCTTCAGTTTCTCGTGCTCGGGTGGTGGAGGGCGTACGAGAGAAGAAATTCAGAGAGGAGGAACCAACCTGGCTGAAGTAACTCATGATACCCGGCAGTCGCTTGTCTTGCAAGTCAGGCTGCGGTGTCGCAAAGCCGGACTGGGGAGTGTCGGAGCCTATCTGGTCCCCACTTTCCTCTTCCGCCGTGCCTTGCCTGGGTTTCCCGTTAGAGCCAGCCATTATGTGTGTCTGGAGGATCGTGACGTGGGGTGACGGGAGCGTGAGAGGTCCGGAAGGGGGGGAGGGAAGGTGGAACGGAAGAAGCAGAGAGACCGAGAGAAGGAGAGAAAGGCGCGCAGCGTGTTTGGGCCAGCAATGGTGACGGAGAGCTTAGGTAAGAAATAGCAGTGATGGGGTGGAACTATGAATAGCCATGCGAAGAGGTAGTTAGGGCGGCTTCCGGATCAGAAGCATTTCAGAGCAGCAGAGTTCCCAGTAGGAGAATACGCTCATCCCTAGTTCATCACAGTGGGAGCGATGGGTGATGAACAGCAGGTGATGTTGTCGAGACGCGCATGGGGAAAATGGGAAAATTTCACACAAGATTTTGCTCCGGCGAGAACCAGGGCTCAAGCAGCGCAACCCATGTGAAGGACCGCCATGTGGTAAAAGTGGGGAGTGTGTATCGCGAGGGTCTCATTGCAAGCCGATTCAGGGTGGGGTGCATCGACGACAAGCGCTCTTGCCTTGCAATCTGGGAGGAGCTCCCAAGGCTCCTTGGGCTGGCGCTTCCTTCAGGAGACGCCGGGTCGACGAGTCAGGCATCTGGACGTGATACCTCCTATCCGCCCAGGGGAGAGGGGCATGGCAGGCGTCGATTCGGCGCTCCGGAGGCGGCAGCGCGCCCTGTCATGAAGCTGCGTTCGTCCCAGTGCAGGTGCGACGACAATGCCATCATGTCCGCCGTGGTGGTCCAGGGACGGCTTGCAGGGCGACAGGGGCTTCACAATGCGAGCCACCGCCCTCGACTCCCACCTAGCCAGCACTTGCCTGACTCGAAGCGGAGCCCTTCATCTGTGAATGGCCGAGATGGTCTGCCCAGGAGGGGGCCGTTACTAAAGAGCAAACGGACCGCTTGAGTCGTTTCGGCAGCAGACCACACTACCCCTCGCCACGACCCAGACCGGAGCCCTGGGAGCCAGCGAGCGACCAGGGTTGCGCTCGGGGTCCATCAGCCAGACCAGCCATAGGCCGACTGGACTGGCCGGACTCATGGCGTAGACCACCCGCCGGAAGCGCGGTCGGACTGGCTAAATGGAAACGGAAAGGGGGAGAAGACTTCCAGAAGGGGACCCCGCGAGTAAAACAGCGCTCCGTAATCAAAGGGCCGCCATGGTGAGGCACGGCAGTGCAAGCGAAGAGGGTACAAAACAGACGTGTAGGGGGAGATGGTTGCCAGGCAAAGCCCGGAACGCGCGATATGGGTCCAGCGGATGCAAGGAAGTGGAAGATTTGCTTACTTTGACATCATCTTCTGCGTTGCCCGCCGGAGCAGGTCGTAGCCACTTTCGGCGCCAGACATTATTGAGAGCGGGAACACGGCAAGCTCGCTCGAATGCCAGAACCGCGGATGCGGACGAAGGGAAAAGGCGGTGGTGGTGGAGGAGGGTAGCCCGGGGGGGGCTGCGGTTATCGCTGCGTTGTGCTGTGTTGTGCTGTGCTGTGCTATGCTGCGCGGTACCGGCTGGTGGTGCTGGCACTGCTGCACGTCGGCGCGGCGTAGTGGATGCCGCCGCGGTTGGTGGTTGGGGTGATGACGAAGGCGATGGAAAAGAGGAACGGGGCGATGGGAGGGTCGATGGTTTGTAGGTAAGGTATTGGGGAAGATCGCTGGTGCAGGCGGTGGCGGCCGTGGTCGTAGTAGTGCGGTAGTAGTGGTCGCTTGCTCTCTCTGTGCGAGTGCGCCTTTGCGTCTTGTGCTTCTGCTGGCTGGGCTGGCTGGGCGGACAGCGTTTGCAGGGTGAAAAAAAAAGTGCAGATGCGGCCGTCTTGTGTTGCTGAGCGTGTGTGGTGGGAGTGGCGTGGGGGGGGGGGGGGGATACTACCAAAAAAAAGATGTGAGCGGGCGGGGGGGGAAGCGGCTTGGGCGGGCTGGCCGGAGGGGGTGGAAGCACTTGCAAGGAAGTGGATGTATGATGGTTGGTGGTGGGATAGATGGAATACCTCTCCAAGACGGACGGTCCTGGGTGTTCTAATGTGGTTGGAGAAGCAGGTTTGATCGATAGCCTGGCCAGCCACTGTCCCGCGTACTCGGCGTCTAGCACGGTTGTATGGAGGCAGACAGCGGTAGGTAGAGGTAGCAGCATATGGAAGCCCGTAAAGGCTGTGAGGCCCGTGAGGGATGGAGGTATCTGATCGTTACGGCGGATCCGTACGCATCTGTACCAGCAGGCGATCCCAAGCCGGCGACGGCAGCGATAGCGCCAGCGACGGCGACGGCACCAGCAGCAACTACTACGACTACTGCTACTACGACGGCGAGGTAGCACACGACCAGCCAGAGGTCGGACAGCACGCTGGACGGTAGCAGAGTGGGTAATGTTGAAGCTGATCAGAGGGGCGGGTCGGACGTGCTCAAGGATTTGTTGGTGGTCGCCCTGGTCGTGCTTGGTGGATCGCATTGGTAGTGGGGGGGGGGGGGGGGGGGGGGGGGGGGGGGTTGGAAGAGGAACAGCACAAAGGCAGGCGGGCCAGGGGCTGCCGACTGGATTGGATCGAGCCTTAATGGTTGGGTTCGCCCGTACTGGCGGGGCCCAGGGCTCCGTAGTGAGGTAATTCGGTCTAATCGTGCAGCATCGAATGAGGGTCCGCCATGCCCAAGTCCTGCTTGCGATACCGACTTCAGCCGAACATCTGCATAGCGTCTGTTTACCATGTACCTACGTCTTGTCATCGACGGCCGCCTGTCTGTCTGCCTTTCCCCTCTCTCCCCCCCCCCCCGCCCACAGCAGGACGTCAGGTACCTATATCCTAAGGTACTTTAAGTAGGTCGGGCTGCTTGCTAAGCCCGTGTAGTTGAATGGACGGGCTTGGCCCTAGTGTCTGGTCCCCATCCCTCATGTGGAATGTACGATGTTCGATGCGGTTACCGAGAAGTGGTGCCTAAGCCATCGATCCAGCGTCCGTGTACGTATAAGCACGCCCCGCCACCGCCCGCATGCCTACCTATTGTTGCGCTGCCCTATGCAGCAGTCTCTTCCCTGGGAAAGGATCGTTGGTAGGCAAAGAGAGAGACGATAACGGAGTAGATACTATCATGTACCCTCTCGCAGCTGGTGAGGACAAGGGCATCGTCGGTCCAATAAGGGGAATACCGCTGCTTTCAACCCTATAAATCCGTTGACCAAGCCGTATCAAAGCTCGGCCACTGGTCGCCCTTTACTGCGGCAATGACTGCCATGTACCCACGCAAACCACCACCTACCGATGCTGCCGACAGAAAGGGACCAAAAAAAAGTAACAACAAGCTGGACCACCAGGCTGGGCAGCTGGAGCCCAGGGGAGAGGGAGGAGTAATCCATGGCTGGATGGGTTGGCCGATGAATGTTCAGCTCAACCAGCTACAATGTGGGGAGGGGGCGCGATCAACTACGCAGCCGGTGCCGCCGGGATGCACTTGTAAATAGTGTCGACTTGAGACAACAGGAAACAAGTTTCTGCCTCAAAGGGCGCCAAATTGCATCTAGTAGCCATCCAGGGCCGTCGGGTGTCATGGAAGCCGGCCCAGAGACCCTCCCATCCATCAACTCCAGGACTGGCTGGTATGGACGCTACGTACCCATTTATGGAGCTAGGTTGGTGGGCATCCGTACAACACGTACGGGACGCAATTGCCGGTAGGGACGGTCAGAGATCCCGGTACACACACACACACACACACACACACACACACACAAACTTGCAGGTACTTACTTCCATCCATCTACCCCCCGCTAATCGAAGACGGATAGGTGTCTATTTGCACTGGTCCAAGTCAGTGTCCAGCAAAGCTATCAACACCCCACGAAGCCTCGCGCACGCCCGAGGGGAAATTGGGACGCGTCGTCATGCCCATCCGCCGCAGCCAACTTGCTGGCAAACTGGGCAAAAGCGCTCGCCGCATGGCTTTTTGTGGTTGCCGGGCTGCTGCGACTAGGGAATCGAAATCCATGCACTTAGTAACGAAGTACATAATAGCCCGTTGGCGCAAGTGGGCCGAGCCAGGCGCCGACGAGGATTCGCCGGGCCCGCACATGGAAAATGACGATACAGGACGACGATAGTACCGCGGTAGATGGGACGGGACCGACGGTCTTTTTCGGACGGGACCGGGGGGGGGGGGGGGGGGGGGGGGGGGGAGGGGACATGACCTCTCCGCTATCCGCGCGGTAGGTCCATATGGCGTAGGATCTTCCCTCTTAGTTAGCTGCCACTGCGTTTTATCCTCGGTTGGGATGACGGCTGATAGTCTGGCAGCCTCGGCCGTTCGTGCGAGAGCAACCCCAAGGGACGATGGGATGGAGGTGGATGGGGATGGTGGACAAGGTCTCACCCGCCGAGCGACGGGGCGGCCTGCCGAGCCGCGTGGTAGGGACGACATCCGAGAAGAGGACTGGGCGGGTGGGATGTAGGATATGCCCTCGGCGTGCTGCCCACGAATGACAGGCCAGTCAGCGGCCAGCCCGCGACCGGATCGCGATAGCCCCCTTTCAGACGGCCCCTGAGCCTTGCATCTCAGCACCGCATGCGGTCTTCGGCGGCAGCTCCCACCGTCTGTTTGGGGTGAACGACCGGCTGCTTTCCAGCATGGTGTTGTCGGGGATACCGGACCCCAAGAGAGGCCGCGTATCAGCCTCTGTATGCAATGTTCGGTAGCGAAGGGTGCACTGCGCTGGGCTGTCTGCTGGGCCGCCTATTACCCCGGAGATCCGTGAAGTCCCCCTTTCCTTTTGCCCATCTGTCCATCGCCCTGGCCCGCCCGCCCCCCTTCCGCCGACCCGTTTGCCCCCTCCCCCTCGCTGCATCCATCGCTCTGGAGTGGCCCAGCGCCAGCGCCATCTGACGCCCTGGCGCATAGATCTGGTGCAATCACCTACGAGTTGTGGCCGCCAGGACGGCGGAAAAAAAAAGGGAGGCTCGTGACAGTGGTGACGGGGTTGTGACAGCGTGCCGCCCCGGCTCAGCAAAACCCATGGACCTATAGATCTCGGTGTCACTCGGACCTGGTCCGGATCTACGGTGGCGGGACGTGTGAGCCCCCTCCCTTCGCTCTGCCCCGTTTGGGTGGCGGTCATGATCAGGGCAGGCCGCCCGGGTGCTTTCTGACGGCTGCCCTGCCGTGCCGCCCCTAAATGGCAGAGGCACTAACTACCTGACTCCTAGGGTCAGAGGTAAATAGGAGGTAGGTAAATCAGTAGCTACGATGCCTGGCCCATCTCACCTACCTTCCTCTTACCTAAGTCTTACCCGTGGAAGTACCTTTAGTATAGTTGACTGGGCTTGGGCTTCGGCCAACGCTTGGCCTTGTCCAGCTACGGTACGGAGTACGCGAGTCTGCCTCACAGCCAAGAAGGCCAAGCCCCCCTCAGCAGCAGCGTCTCGACATGCAGTTTCTAATGCACCTCCAGCTCAGCGTGCCGGCACGCATGCACGCATGCGATCCATGCTGACAGCCCATCCCTACTGCGGGTTCCGGACACCTCTCCGTCTGTGTATGTGGTCTGCCGCGCGAGGGTTCCCCAGGTAGTCAGGGTCAGGGCCTCCCCCCCCCCCCCCCCCCCCCCCCCCCCCCCCCCCTCCCCCCTCGTCCGTGAAGAATGGCCTCTTGGCCGGGGATGGATGGAAATAGACTTTGGGTGCATAGCGGCTGGTAACTTGCAATGTCATACGGGACCGTCTGATGTCGAATGTTTTTTCCCCCCTTTTTTCCTTCTGTTTCTTTCCCGTTCAGCCCGCCCCCCGTCCAGCCCCAGGCGATCGCTCCCGGCCGGGCGGCACCTGTGCCACCCCGTATCAAGGTGTGTGATGGGATTCGTGCGTGCGTGCGATGGGAATCTAACTCGGTAGAAACCGTCAACACGCGCGCGCCCTGGTCAACCACTGAACCGACCTGTCCATCCTCGCCTCGACCACAGCTGATGAGTGGAGGTCCTAAGCAACGGCCCAGGTCAAGCAAATGCCGGTCTGCGTCCCCGGTGCGCGGGCGTCACCGACTTTGCGGACTGCCAGCTCAGCCACACACACACACACACACACACGTCCCTCCCCCCATGTGGCATCGTACCAAGGAATGCAGACACGTCGAAAGCTTCGCAAGGGGCTTTCACGTGTGGCCTCTGCCCCCTCTCCATTTTCTCTCGAAATGCTGCCCAAAGGTGGAGGAAGGCCCTTCTCGTGAACCCGCCGCCCCAGCCCTTGCAGCGAAGGAACAGCCTGTCGTGCCATAGTGTTCGCCCAAGCTGCCTCGTTCGGGCACGCCGCCGAAAATGAAGCGAGAGAAACCCTGCGCTTTCGCGGTGCTACCCTATCGACCTACGGAACAGTAAGTCTTTACCGAGACGAGTGCCCAACGAGCATCCGTTACATGCCCACCCAACCTGTCCACACGCGCGCGCGCGCGCGCGCAAACTCACACACGCACACACACACACATACACATACACATGCACGCACAACCACGCCCTCTCCCTTTCCCGTCGCGCACACACCGCTGCTCTACTCGATGGGTTGATGATGACACCAACGCGCGGTTTCCCCGAACCAGGCCATCGGCGCCGAGGCCGCCCGTATGGGATCTGACAAGTCGGCCCGGCTTCTGATAAGCTGCCGCTGTGGGAGGGGGGGGCGAGATACGAGAGCAGCAGGCGACTGGGCAAACTGCTGGGCCAACTGGGCCGGGTTTGGTGAGTCCACCTGGGAGGCCGACAGCGTCTCCGTTTTTTACCTCTTCTTGGTCGGGCTGTCCACGGCCCGTCTCTTCTTCGTCCGTCTCGGCACGCAGCCGTGCACCGACGACGGGGGGCGCGCACTGCAAGGGCGTCCCCGAAGCATGTGTGTGGGCTGCTGACCATGGAACAAAGTCTGATGCGCAGGGCCTGGGCCTCGTTGCAGAGGCAAATTGGCCCTGCTGGCAGTTGTGCGGTGTGTCTGTGCTCGTATGGGCGGGCAGCCGTCGTTAAACGTGTAGTACACCTCCCCCCCCCCCCAAGTAATAAGTCCTGTCTGTACGTGCCCGTTGAGGTCCACCATGTGGCCAGCTTCTCAACGAGGAGCAACGCGCCAAATGGGCCGGGACAGGCTCAATGCCTACCTCACCTCACGTAAAGGCCCGGCCTGAAGTCACCCGCCCATGGCCAGCAGCACGCTTGCTAGTACGGAGATCAGCCTTTCGGCTGTCTGGCTCCGCCGCCGCCCCCAGGTGTCTACCACGAAAGACGCCTTCCGACTAGCTGTACCGGTCAAACAAGCGCATGCGGTCAACAATTCGACGGCAAGCTCAAAGTTGCGCGGTCCGCCCCCGCCGGCGTTTGCTTTCTCGAGCTCGGAATAGGGGCGGCCATGGCTTTTGGTCGTACACCGAAAACACACGCACGGGGTTGGGGGACCAGGGCGCATCATCAAGTCGATGGAATGCAACGCTGCGAGGGGGTATCTAGTATCACAAATCGGCATCGTCGGGGAATCCTTCCCTCCGGCCGACGTCTCAGGGTCCGCCCAGACCATCCTGGGCCGCCAGGGTCCATGCCGTCTGGGATCTTACCATCCCACGGAGGCCTGTCAGCAGCCAAATGCGGCCAAGCTGCTGAATATAAAAAAAAATGCCGTCCTCTGCCCTCCGAGTCACATCCTCGACTTCTTGTTGCGCTTGCGCGGCATGTTGTTGTCCGACTGATCGGTATTGTCATCACTACCGGGCTCATAAGTGCTGTCTTTGCAGTGGTGCCTTCTTCTTCTTCTTCTTCCTCCCCTCTTCTTGTCGACGTTGCTGGGGCTGCAGGACGCGTGCTGAGCGGCTCTCTCCACCGCCAGGGAGGCGGGCTTCACCCGAAGTACAGGTAAGACTTCGGCCTTGGCTGTGGTAACGTTGGGGCGGGCGGCCAGGCCTGCGCTCGTGGGCTCGGTCTTGACTGCGGGTAAGGCTGGGCTCTTGGCCGAGAACACCTTGGAGTCGCTCGACAACATCTTCGGGGTGGCACTCGTGGGTGTGCTGCTTGCCCGCAGGGTGGCACTCGTGGGCTCGTCAGCGAGACCCAAGGTATTGGCCCACGTCTTTTGGAACGCCTCAAGGTCTTCCCTCGAGGCTTCCTCCTCGGCCAGTCTGTCGTATTCACACAGTGGGGGGTCGAGTAGGACTTTCTCGCTCTCAATGAAAGCCTGATAGGGCTCCATGTCACGGATGCCCTTGAGGCTTTGGTAATAGGCATGCTTCTGCTCCCAGCCTTGGGGGTTGCTGACCTCTTCGTCGAGCTGGGGAAACCCTCGAAAGGCATTGGCGCGCCGGACAATCTCGGGCATATGTCCCTCGCAGTACGTGTCATTCAGCCAGCTAGCCAGTGTCAGTACTTTTCTGGTACGTTGGAGGAGGTGGCGTGACTTACGTATAGTAGTCGCCGTCAACATATTCATCGTAGAACGGGTTCATCGCGACGATGAGCCCCGGCTCAGGAACCGACTCGACGTGTTGTGTCCAGACTTGGACAAAGTCCACAGCCTTTGGCTGGAGGCTGTTATATGCGTCGATGAAGATTGCGTATGCCTTCAGGACTCGGCGCTCCTGGACGGACATAAAGTCCTCCGACTTGGTGATCGTGCGCTGAGAGTCCTTTCCCCACATCTCCTCTGACGTGGCAATGTGCGTATTGATTTGAAGGCTACCCGGAGCCCCCTGAAGCTTGGGCTTGCTGTCGGGAGGTGTCGGATAGTGGTGCTCAGGGGGGGCGGTGTGATTCTTGGGGGTGGTGGCTTCCGACAGAGTGCAGTCGGGCGAGTGGGTGCCCTTCACATGTGTGAGGTTCTCCGACGGGGTGTAGTCTGGGGAGTCCATGGGGAACAGTTGCTGTCGGTGTTCTTTTGGATTGATACAGTGAAGGTGGTGATTGTTCGAAGCTTGCTTGTGGGAGCTGTATTGGCAGGAGCTGCTTGCTGACGAGGACTCCCAGCTACGTACCCCTGGCTGGGTGATATATATGAGGGAGAGAAATGGTAGGACATCTAATTCAAGTCGGAGGAAAGAACTCCCGTCTATGTCGGGATGAACCTGCGCACGGAAAGAACAACAAGTGGCAAGCTTCTCGGTGTCGTGATGCCAGAAACAGTGAAAGGGAGGCGCCGAAGAGGGAAGCCAGGAAGAAGAAGGGGGTTAAGGGTTATGATGAGGGGAAACTCGCGTGGAGGGTGGGTGATGGTGCGGAAATTTCGCTCAGGCTAGGCACACAGAGGCCGGCCGGAGGATGGTGAAGTTGTAAGCTCTGGCCTCAAGTTCCTGGGCTTCGTGGTGTGAGAGGAAGGAGAGCGGAGACAGCCGTATTTCGAGTGAAGGAACATGGGAACCACCCCATCCAGGACACATCTAAAGTATCCCGTGGAAGGCAACTCGAGAAAAACGAAGCCGTCGTGGGTTGATCGGGGATGAAGTTGATGGCAAGGCTGATCTGGGGAGGAGGAATGCTTGGGTGGAAGGGCTGGTGGTACTTGTAAGCGAACGGCGAGGGCACCGAACAATGAAAGAAATTCAATGGCCCATACAGGATAGGCACTTGGTGTAAAGACGGGCATTGTAGGCAACCATATGGGCCGCAGGCAGGAGATCGGTGCATCTGGAGCTACCTGGTAATAGTATAGGGATTCTTTATTACGGCACCCACGTACCTGTCAACACCTTCCCTCCGGGGATTCGATCCTGGCCATATTCATGGAGAGCTCTGAATCGGAGTCGTCCGTTCTAAAGGTTACGTACCTTGCGTAAGAAGCTAAGAGGCGATTCGCCTCACCCGGGATGATGGTTTTTGAAAGACCCTATCAGGACAACCGGAAGAGACGTCCCGGTTAACCCTCGTCAATGTCGCTGGGATCTTTGCTCTCCGGATCCGGCGATGGGGCGGCCTAACCCTAGAGGCGATGCGAACTCCCCCCCCCTACCAACATGCTGCTTGCTGAAAAGCCATATAGAGTGGCCAGAAACCCATGCCTTTGGAGATGAGATCGGCTCGTCGCACCCTCTTTGCACGCAACCTACGGCATCATACGAATACAAACTTCAAACATGGCACCGCGATGAATGTCGAAACGTGCATTAGGTACGGCGCCGTATTGGCAGCAGAGACGAAACGCCGCCCCTCTGTTGGGTATCTGCTGGGCGAGCGATGTGCAGCATGCACTGGTCCCCAGTGCTACTCCGCCCCCTCGGACACCTATCGCCTAGCATCTACCGGCGACGGCCGAACAAGTAGTCCCCAGATATCCATGTGCCAAAGGTGAGTTGTGATTTGTACACTCATTGAATATACGGCCAAGTGGCGTAGCCTCGTTGCTTACTAGTCTGACAAACGAGCACGGCATGTCCACCTGATCCACGTAACATACTGGTATACTAGAGAATGCGAGTGCGGCCCCAGCGTCCGGTTGAATGCCCGACGGACATCATCGTGCCGGCAATCGTCGAGTTGGGGGTGAACGCGCTGTCGCGCCCCTGCTCGCACTGCCGCGACTCCCTTCCCACGCGACTTGACGGGCTTATCGGCCGGGGAAGCCAGCACCGCCGCCGCCGCCAGCACCGCCCACTGCAAAAACCAAGATTAGCGACTGTTCCTCTGGGGATTCTGTAGTGGGACGGGGAGGAAAGGGCCACGCGGGTCTGCGCGGTGGTCGAGGGAGAGGGGAAACCGGGCAGACTACTTACTGCCTGATAGCTTGTCTGCCAGCTGGGGGTACCTCTCCTGAACTTCAAGCTGCGTCCGCGTGGCCTCGGCGTACGAAAGAGCATTGACTATTTCGCCCGGGGTCCGAGCGAGCTCGGCGGCTCGCTCAAAGTATTTAAGTGCCTCAACCACCTTGCCCTGCTGCAACAGCAGCTGGGCCATGGTGGCGACGGCGATGTCACATTCGGGATCGATGATCAGGGCCTTCTCGCAGAGCTTCTCGGCCTCGGTAAACTCGGCCTTCTGCTGGAACAGGGCCAGCGCTTTGTTGATCAAAGGCAGCACGTTCATGGCCAGGGGTTTGGTCTGCTTTTCCATCTCCATGGCCGTGTCGAACTTCTGAACGGCCTCTTCGTACTTGCCCTGGTCAAGCAGCAGTTCTCCGTAGTAGTTGTAGACATCCGGTACCGTGTCGAAGTTCTTAACGCACCGGCGGAACGTGGCCATGGACGATGCTATCGAGCCCATCTTGTACTGCGTGACGCCGAGTTGGATGTGGGAGAAGATAAAGGAAGCGTCGAGGTCGATCGACTTTTGGTAATCCTTGGCGGCCTCCTGGAACTCGCTGTGGATAAAGTGCAGCTGGGCGCGGTGGTAGTAGATATCAGGATCCTGGTCGTTCTGCTCTACGGCCCTGTCGAGATCCTGGGCCGCCTGGTCTCGCGCGCCTCGCTCGAGGTGCATGCTTGCGCGCTTGACGTAGCTCTGCGTCATGGCCGGGTCCAGCTCCAAGCTCTTGTCCAAATCGGCCAGGGCGTCCTCCTGTTGGCCGCGCAGGCATCGGAAGGTTCCGCGCATGTTGTAGGCCAGCGCCTCGTGCTTGCCTAGGTCGCCCAGCTCGAGGGCCTTCTCGAAGGCCTCGGCCGCCTCCTCGTAGCCCTCGTGCGTCTTCCGGTCCATGGCGCGCAGGCCGGCCTGCAGGTAACCGATGCCGCTCTCGGCCGGCAGTTCCACGTCGTCCTCGAGACCGGCGGGGCGCTCCTTGACGCGGAAGCTCTGGATGTAGTTGGAGACGAATGTCGGGCTGGGCAGCTTGGAGGGGTTCTTAGCCTTGATGATCTGTTCGGCCTTCTGCTCAGCGACCTTCTTCAGCAGACGCTCCACCGAGGCGGCGCTGCTCTCGTTTTTGAACTCGTCGATGATGCAGCTGGCGGTGAAGTCCAGCAGGGACTCGCTGTACTGTTCGAGGTGCTCGTAGGCATTGGCACGGCGGTTCAGAGCCTTGACATAGCTGGGGTCCAGGTTGATGGCGGCGGTAGTGTCCTCGACCACCTTTTCCCACTCGCTCAGGGCGTTGTGGCAAGCAGCACGGTTGGAGTAGAAGATGGGGTCGGGCTTGCAGAGAATGGCTTTCGAGTAGAGGTCGATAGCCTCGTTGTAGCTCTTGGCGCCGTAGGCTTTGTTGCCGGCATTCTTGAGCTGGAGGGCGTATTCTTTACGCTTCTCGTCGGAGAGAGTGGCGACCAGCTCCTCGGTGATTTCCGGCAGCGTCTCCTGGGGCTCGGCGGCCGGCTTGGGCTGCTTGGCGGCGTCGGCCTGGGACTCGGGCTTCTTGGACTCGGACTGGCGCTCGGCTTCTTTCCGTTTCCGGCGCTCCTTCTTGCTGAGCTTCGGCTGGGCGCTCTTGGACTGGAGGGCGGGAGGAGGTCAGTCGCGAGCGGACGGGGCACGGCGAAGCGGGGCGGCTTACAGAGTCATTGGTCATGTAGTAGACCACACCGGCGCTCGTGATGACCAGCGAGACACCGGCAATGGTGTAGACAATGGTCTTGTTCTCGGCCGCCCAGTTGGTGATGCGGTCCCACACCGAAGAGGACTCGACAGGCACGGCAATGGGGGTGCCCGGAGGGGGCACGGGAGCGGCGGAGGCGCCAGACATTGGTGCGATGGGGGGGGATGATCTGGGCTGTTGCTGGCGGGAGGAGGGGACAGGTTCAAGGTGAGGTCCAGGTCCGGGTCCGGGGCGTGGGGAGCTTGCAAGCAGCGGAGCCGAGACAGACGGAGGGATAGCAGAGGGAGGGGATGCGATTGGCGTGCTGCTGTGCGCGCAAGAAGCGTTGATGGGAGGGCAGAGAGGCCGGGGGGGGGGATTGGTTGGGACGACAGGAAGATCAGCTTTTGCTCGATGATGGTCCAGCAGCGACGATGGCGGCGGCGGCGGCGGCACGGCGGCGGGCAGAGGCAAGGCGAAGCACGGCAACGACACGCGAAAAATTATTAGCGTGGCTTATGGGCAAGCTGGGTCGGCCGGTCGATCGGTGGCCCGTACCTTGTTGGTGGTTGGCGCTCCATTATGCGCACATTGGATGGGTGGGAAAGGTACATGTACATACGTCAGTCGGCCGCGGCCCACGACACAAGGTGCCTCCCAGGGCAGCCGGAACCGTCTCAACTCATTTCGGGCTGGCGGGAGGATTCCGGCAGCCACCCAAAGTGCACAAAGTATGCCAGGGGGGACCAAGGGATCGGGGACCGGGGAGGAGCTACAGCTACAGGGACGCTTGTGTGCATGCGCGGGTGAAGGGACATGACGGCCGGCGGGCTTGCCAGTGGCCCATGGCCGCCGTTGCGCATTCGTGAACCACCTACGGGGCACACCAGCAAACGGAGAGCACCGCATGGGCAGCAACCGGGGCTGGACAGCTCCACAAGCTTGGGCCCCGGTGCCGTCATGGGCACGCACGCACGCACGCACGCACGCACGCACGCACACACACATACACATACATGTCCCAGCCGACTCGGGACCACGTACGTTGCACGCCGCCATAGAGTGCCCATGCGCGCCTGGGAGGTGGGCATGTAGGTAGCTATGTAACGTAGCTGGGTATACTAGGCACCTGGCTAGCGAGCGACACGCGCCCGCCCACCTACTAACACGCGAGCGTCCATGTAGTACGGAGTAGTGTAGAGATAAAAGCCTAACTCTACGCAGCCGTACTCCACTGGCAGCCCGGCGGCCTTTTCCCAGCAAAACAGTGCCTACCCCGCAGCTTGGTCTCGACCCCATTGCGGGCTGTGGCATAGGGCAAGCAGACGACTACCCGCCTGGCCTTGCTGCCGGGGGCACTCGGCCACCACCGAGGGGGCTCTACGACCGCTTTGCCTTGGTGCAAATGCACGCCCCCTCGTCTAGGCGGAGCGACCCCCGTACGCAGACACGGCCCCGCCCCGGCGTGTGCTCTGGTACCGGTACCTGGCCACCCATGCCGACGGCATCCCTCCATTCCCACTGGCCCGGGCGGGGCCTCCACGGCCTCCACGTCGCGTCGAGGGCACCCGGCATCCCTCCATGTGTGGGAGAGGCCGCCGACCGTCGCACCTACACACCAGGCCCAGCCGCAAACCACCACCACGCCGGACGGTTGCATGGCCGGTTCCGAACCCTCCCGCCCCCCATGGACGACACTCTGAAGCTCTTCACCACTCTGCGCTATGACCCCGCCCTCTTGGACCTGCCCGGCCAGCCCGGCTTCTCCGCCCTCGGCTGGAACGCGGACCCCTCGCCCTTCTACATGCTGGACTACCACCGGGACCGCCTGCTGCGGGCCGCCACGTACTGGGCCTGGCCCGCGGCCGTGGAGGCCCTCGCGGGCGCGCCCGGCCTGCGGAGGCTCGCGGCCTACCTCGAGCCCCTGCCCGGCCAGTTCGGCCCGGTGCCGCAGCGCCTCACCGTGACCCTGGACCGCGAGGGCCGCCTCGGCCACGCCGCGGCGCCGCGCGAGACGGCGGACATGCGGAACCTGTTCCCCGCCGCCTTGCCGGCCCCGGGGCCCGCGCACGCGGACGACGCCCCCGGGGACGCCCCCGGGGACGCCCACGCCGCCGTCCGGGGCCCCGCCTGGCACGTGCTCGTGGACCGCGTGCCGACCCCGGCCTCGGCCTACACGCACTACAAGACGACCCGCCGCGACGTGTACAACGCCGCCCGGGAGCGCGCCGGGCTCACCCTCACGGACCCCAAGGAAGTCCTGCTGGTCAACGCCGCCGACGGCCAGGTCATGGAGGGCAGCCTCACGACGCCCTACTTCCGGCGCCACGGCCGATGGGTCACCCCGCCCGTGCCGGCCACCTTTACCCCGGGCCGGGGGAGCGGGGGAAACGACGGCACCACGAGGAGATGGGCTCTGGAGCGGTGCGCCATGCCCTTTACTGCATATATATATATATACATATACCCGGGCTGCTGGCGACAAGCTGATACCTGCTTAGGAATCTCGCCGTGGAAGCTCCCGTGCCCTCCGAGAGCCTAGTCGACGGCGAGGAATGCTGGTTGAGCAACGGCGCCAGGGGTTTTGTTTTCGGCCGAGTCAGCCTGTCGCCCGCGAGTACCGGCTGATGTCCCGAGGGCCCGTCCGACGCCCGGCCTGACGAACCTGAAAGCGAGCGGACCGAAACGCATGCCGAGCGATCACGGCTGATAGGCTGGGTCGGTTTGACTTTTCGCCAAACGTCATCCGGCATTCGACCTGCCGTTCGGTCGACCTGCGCCCGAATTCCAGCGTGGTGTGAGGTTTGGGATTCAGCTTGGTCACGAACGCTCCGATTACGAACAAAGATCAAACTAGTGTCTCTATGTGCTTTTCCCGCTTTGCCATGCCGCGGCTGTGTCAATATTATGACTGCCCAGCACATGAATCAAGGCCCCTGCATGGCTATATCGGCTTCGTCTGCCTACCCCCCAAGCCCCGAAACGATTCGGCTTGTGCCATGAAAAACCTGCCACCCATGCGCTGTTTGGCTGCTTGATCATATGCGCCGTTACTCATCAGCGTGCCCTATCCGTGCTATGTTTCAGAGCCCATCACCGAGGAGCGGCAATAGCCGCATTGGGCCCGTCTCTTCCTAACGTCGTCCACTCCACTTTCCCAAGTGAGACTGCATTGGTACCCACAGGGTCACGGCACTGTGTAGAGGTTGCTGAGGGCTTGGCTTGTACAGGGCATCGCCGGCTCGAAACCGAGGATCCCCTGTTCACGGCCGCCAAGACCCAGGTCGTCTGCGCCCCGCCAAGAGCCGCCTCATACTTTCGTCTCGTCATTGCCGCTGGACATACGCGCGAGGCCTTTAGCATCAAAACTCATCCTACTCATTCGACTGGCCATGCTCAGCCCCGTTCCTTTGCGAGACTTGAGAGCTTTCTCCCATCGTTTGTCGGTCGGCCTGGGCATGCCCTGGCTGTCAAGCCCCAGGATTTCCATCACTTCGGGAATCTCCGCGTGGTCCCGCGTTGACTTCATGCGGTGACACCACGTCACTTTTTTCTCCTCGCCATGCGGCGGCTCCGTCTTCTCGTCGAGGTCCAGGGGGTGCTCTTTCTCGTCCGACGGTGTCGCGATGGGCGACTCGACAGACATGGAGGCAGGCTCAAAAAGGAACTCGCCGCCGACTTGGCGCTGGTCGCCCATCTTCAGTACGAGCCCAGACTTGACCTGCTTCAGGCCTTGCACAATGCCCGACATGACCGTATGCGCCACCGTTTTGTTCTGCATGTACGCTGGCCGCGAGCCCATGGCCAGTGTGCGCACCATGCCCAGCTCGCTGTACAGGCGCCTCGTGGGGTCGGCGTATACTGGGTACGGGCAATTCGTCTGGGCGACGTAGGCGTCGATGAGCTCGGGCGCCCCGCAGCCCACCACGGCGATAAAGGTCGGGACCGGCAGACCGAGGAGAGCCTCGGGGGTTACCGAGGCCGAGAGCATCCGCAGGTACTCTTGACAGTTCTGGGGATTATGTCAGTATCAAACCGGCAGGCAGCCGAGCGTAACAACCGGGAGGGGCTCCTCCTTACACCGCAGAAGAAGTGGCGCACGAAGATGACGAGGACGCGCCGCGCAACATTAGTACCGCTATACAGACTCTTGAAGGTATGCGATTTTCCGTCGGCATCGAGCACGGTGTGGTCCTCGAGCTTCCGTATTGTCTCCGCCGAGGGGAGTTCGTTGTTCGTTTGCACCTCGCCCTGGAAGTCGGGCGGGTTGACTTGGTCGTCTTTGGCGGTGGTCGTCGCCGTCATTATCGAGTCGATCGGAGACGCCTTCGCGGCACCATTAGCCTCGTCCACCGAAGCGGCGGTAGTTGTCTTGGGTGATGACGCCACCGGCGCACTGGTAACGGGGCTGGGGGTGGTAATCGCCGGGGCGGGCGACGTAGACGCTGGCGAGGTGGTGTTGGTTTCTGCCAACTGGGTCGTTTTTTGCGCTGCGGGAACGCCCGACGTGTCGATCTTGCTGGGCGGCTCCGGCTTAGCGGGAGAAATCGGCGGTGATGGTATCGTGGACGGCTCCGCCGCGCCCGGCCCCGTTTTTGGAGGCTCCTCTGCGCCGACGACTGCCGCAACAGGCGCGGGCCCTTTCGCGTGGCTGTCTGCCATCTCCGACATGACTGATCGATCTGACTCGAGTCGGACCTGGGCGGCGCGGGTGAGGCTGTTGTGCCACGCCAGGCGCGGTGTGGGGGGGTTGGGATAGGTAGGTGGTATTCGTCGGTTGATCGAGGCCTCCAAAGCCAGCTGGGTCGGGGTCGTGGCGAAGACTGGGCTGTGAAATAAGACAGACGAGACGAGACGGGAGGAGACAAGTCAAGCTGGGGCGACCACTTCAGTCGGCGCAAGAAGTGCGGATTACGAGCCCAGGTACATGGATGAGCTGGCGGAAGCACGAGTGCGCGGGGTTTCCGTCTGGTCCAGGAGGCGTAGAGCAGCAAATCCGAGGAGACGAGATGGGCGGCTAGTCGTCGGTGGGGGGGGGGGGGGGGGGGGGGGGGAAGGCAAGAAGGCAGGAGAGAAAGGGGGAGAGAGTGTGTGAGGAGGGGCGACGGCGAGAGAGGCGGGAGTGGGCAATAGAAAAGAGGCGGTCGGCTTGCAGGCGATGGGGCATCGAACGAGCAGCGACAAAGAGGCTATGTATAGTAGTTGGTACGGATGCCTGCCGTATCCCACCTCGGAGGCATCCATCCATCCTGGAGACCAAACCGAACGGTCTGGGTCGTCAGGGGGGCCCTCTGGGCTTGCAAGTCTGGATGGACGTACGTATTGTGCAGCAAGAGCTGCTTGCCCCTCTGTGTGGCTCATCGCCAGCCCAGCCCGCCCACTGGGCGAGGCGGGCTAGCAGATTCGAGACTAGCAAAGCACCCTAACGCAGGAATCTGGACGGTGGAATGGGCCTGGTTGGACGGCTTCCGCCGTCTGCACTTGGACCCTTGGATGTCTTGGGCTGGGAATCCTCGGACGGAGGGTCGATGGAGAGGGCGGGAGGGCTGGGATGGATCAGTAAGGACAAGCGGGGAACATGGAAAGCGCTAACAAAGCGCCGCCTAGGTAATGCCCCGTCCAATGACGAGCCTCCCACTCGTCTTCTCGTCTTCATTGGGACGGACGGCCACCGTCTTCTGCCTCTCCTGCTTCCCAACTCTCCTCCTTTTCCCGACGGCCACTAACTGCATACCTCATAGCCCAACTGGCCCAGTCCCTAGCCCCAGGCCACCCCGAGTGTTTCAGCCGCGTATGAGGTCATCCCCGCCCATGCGCGGCCGCTCTAGTAGCACGGGCGGTTGGTGAACCGAAACTAGGGCAAATTACCAACTTGTTGCAACGCACGTCACTCAGGCACGCGCCCCATATCGATGCAGAGAGGTAGTCTGTATCTGCTTCCTGCGCGTCTGTATACTAACACTATACTTGTCTCCTGTGGTTCACAACCCAGGCCGGCTGTCGCCCCGCCCCACCCCACCTTGCAACGAGACGGACAACACACCGAAGCTGCTCGACTTGCCTGACCACCCCCGACCTGCCCCCAACGCATGCAGCGGACAGGTCGGTGGCACCACTTGCACCAGCTGGCCAACAATACTTGTGCGGAACGAAGGTCTATTAATGAGCGTGTTGCCAAGCTGATCGTCCACCAGCGCCCCCGTTGCGGGGGGCCTAGTTTCGACGCTGTGCATTGTCTAAAAAGCAAAAGAGCACATCGCCTTGATCGATAGTATTCTGTCTGTGCCCCTGAGCACGTGCGCCCTCTCCCCCCCTCCCAGGCACATCGAACGCGACCGCCCCGTCTAATCTGGGTGGTTTGCCCGAGATGTGACATTGAACATAGTGCCAACCCACAGTCCATGGCTCCTGCCATGCCTGCCAGGAGGCACGTCGTCTGTTTGGCCAACCCGGGACAGAGAGGTAGTCATGGCATATTCCCCGCCAATGCTTCCAAGGTGCATACCAGACAGCGGGTCAGGCCGTGATCGCATCTCACTGTGCTTTGGTGCGCTGCCCTTCGACCCCCATCGCTCGTGGTGTTGAATGCCACCCCTTTTCGTGACGGGCAGGTGTGCCAGAGGCGATAAGAGGTTTCGAGCTACGCGGCATGGCTTCTTTGCTCAGGCCCAGGCCCCTCTCCATCTTCGATGGGACTGTTTGTTTGGCTGTCAGCTGTAGCGAATGCCCCGGTACTGACGCTACCAGAGGCGAGCGCCCGGCAGCGCAGTCAGTCTGCCTTGACGCAGTGTGCTGTAAGCAAGGACCACTTCGGAACTTGTCGTCGCGGGAACAAAACAAATCAGTCGTAGCCGCCACCGATTTGACTGGCAAAAGCAGTGCTGACGCTCTTCTCGTCGTCGTCGTAGCGGCGGCCGTAGCCATTGGTGTACCCCGGTCGGCCGCCACCGGAGCTCTCGACGTACTGCTTCAATCGGTCGCTGTGCGTGTACGACGTGGGTCTGGACCGGAGCGCATCCTGGAGACCCGCGCCGAGGCTGGCACCACCCTGGCCCACGCCTTTACCGCCCATGATGCTGGATCCGACATCCGTGTATTCCGACGTGGCAACGCTTTCGCCGGCAACGCTCTCCGTACCACGGCCACCTCGCTTGCCGCCCATACGACCCGACGAGGCGTTGAACCCGGGGAGGCCGGGCCACTGCTCGGGGTTGAAGTTGGCAAACATGGGGGGGAACGCCGTGTTTCCGATAGCGGCGCCTCCTAGAGCAGAGCTGTGTAGGCTAGATACATCGTCGGGGATGTAAGACATCATTGAGTTGGAGTCGAAATCGTGGTTAGGTGCATTTCCAGCCATGCCTCCCGAGCGACCATTGGCATAACCACTACCGCCGGTCGAGATGTAGGGCATCTGGTGGGGCCTCTGGCGGAATGTGTTCTTGGGCCGGCTGAACTGCAAAAGGGAGGTTTGGAGGTTGGTCAGAGGGCCCTCGACAAGGCACTTTTGCTCCTTGAAGTGGACGAGGAGATGGTGCCATAGGTCGTGTTTGGAGAGAACCTTGGGGTTGCCAATAATGACCAGGCCGTATTTGGCACGGGTGAGGGCAACGTTGAGTCGCCTCGGGTCGGACAAGAAACCAATGCCCTGGTTGTCGTTGGACCGGACACAGGACAGCACGATGAAGTCCTTCTCGCGACCCTGGAAGGCATCGACCGAAGCCACCTCGACCTCCTTGTACATCTCCTTCTTGAACGTGCCAGTGTTCTGCATGGTACTAACGATGTAGCTGCGCTGGCCCTCGTATGGGGTAATAACACCAATATCACCGGGGCGCACGCCGGCCTTGAAGAAGCGGGTCACAATCTTCTCCACGTTGGATGCCTCGGTTCGGTTGAGATACGAGGTTCCGGAAGCCGAAATCTCCTCGTTGCCCAGGTTGCACCAGAACATCATGGGCATCTCTGCTACAGGCCAGGGGAAATCAACGTCCTTGCGGATTCGGCTGGGTGCGGACACACCATTCTGGAGCGAGCCCTCGTAGAACATGTTCGACGGGAATTCGGACAGGCAAGGGTGCATTCGGTACTGGATGTTCAGCCGGATAGGGGTGAGACCAAGTCGTACCAGACGCTCGAAGAGAGACTGGTTCAAGCCGGCCTTGGCGGCCTTCTTGTTCATGATGACGGGGCCCAGCTGCTTGTGGTCACCGACCAGCACGACTTGCTTGCAGCCCAAGACAAGGGGGATCATGCACTCGGGCTCGCCCGACTGGGTAGATTCGTCGATCAGAACGTTGCGGAACTTCATCTTGGCCAGTCGAGGATCGCCGGCACCAACGCAAGTGCAGCAGACCACGTCGGCGTTGGCGAGGATCTCGCGCTCGGCATTCCGGGTGAGCTGCTTGAACTTCTTCTCATCCTGACTCGAGAGCTCGTTGGCTTCAGCCTTAAGCTGGGTGAACTTCATCAGCTCAGGGTTGCTGTCGAGCATGCGAACTTGCTCGTGCAGAGCCAGGAAGCTGACGGACGAGTCGACGTCCTCGCGAGACTTGGCGGTCAGCCGTACGACCTTGAGGCCCGTGAGGTTGATGCGCTCGCACAGCTGGTCAACGGCAACGTTGGATGGGGCGCACACAAGGACTTGGCCGTTGTTCATCTTGGCCAGGTGGTAGATGATGGTTGCCGAGGTGACCGTCTTGCCAGTTCCGGGGGGGCCTTGAATCAGACTCAGCGGCGTGGTCAGCACATTCTTGATGGCGTTGATCTGGCTGCCATTCAGCTCCGGAAGACCAGGAACACTGAACTTCTTAGGCAGGTTGGCCTTGGTGGGAGCGACTGCAACCTCGTGACCAAGCAGCTTGTGGAAGATGTAGCCTGAAACAGACATCTCATCGACAGCAAACGTCTTCATGGCAGCCTGCATTCGATCGTAGGAGGTAGCCTTCCATACGTAATCCGCAGAGAAATTGTGGGTGCACTCGGTCGGTACCGACTTATCATTGCCCGTCTTGCGCAACTCCAGCGTGACCTCGTCCGTCTGGTTGTTCGGAATCTTGACAACATAGCCAACGCCCTCCCAGGGCTGGCGGAGCTCGCCCTTGTACTTGATTCGCATCTCGTCGCCGACAGCCAGTTTCACATCGCCCGACTCAAGCTTGGGGAAGGTGAAGCTAGCCAAGTGCTTGTTGTTGAGACCAAGGTCCCAGCGGACAACCAGCCCATCCTCGGATTGAGCTTCCTTCAGCTTCTTGTCGTAGTCGGATTCCATCTTGACCAAGGGCCCGAAAATGTTCTGATACTGGAAGGGGTCCTCGTACTTGAGCAGAACAGGGTGAGGATCGTCGTCGATGCTCGCCGCCTTCTCCAGATCGGTGACGGTAGCCTGCGCATTGTCTTTCCAGAGCTCCTCGAGCTTGGCAATCATAGGGGGCGTGAGGTGTCGGGCGCGGAGCTGTTCGGTATCGCTGGCTGGCGTCACAAGCCACGGGAGGAAGGCGCGGTCCTGAATCAGGGGCTCCCAACGCGAGATGTCCCAGCTCATATCCTTGGAGGATGGAGCCGCGGCGCAAGGCTGACGGCAGAGAAGCACGACGACAGTGTCAGATTTGGCGGGGATAAACCCAAGGAGGAAGACATTTTTTGTGCCGCAGTTGTAACATTCCAGGATCGTATCGCCGAGGGTGGATTGAGGGTGCAGCTGAACTTCCTTGTGGCGCGCTCTCACCAGGTGGTTGACGATGTGGGAGGAGCTGGCGTTGCCACGGGCGCTGCAAAACCACTTGTTGCAGGAGAGACACTTGACAACCGAGGCGGGCGAGTGAATGCCACAGTACCTACGATGGGCAGGGTTAGCATACGGGCGCCAACCTGGAGAGGTGGACTGGAGAACACGTACGCGCAGGCGTGGGCAGGCAGCTCCTTCTCCTCTTCCGGAACGTTCCGCAAGCTGAGGCCCTTCATGGCGCCAACGGGGGCGCTGGCCATGCTCTCGTTGTCATCATCGTCGAAGGTGGCCTCGGTCTCGTTGTCGTCATCATCGGCTCGGCGGCGCGCATTCCTCGCCTGGCCGCGACCGCCCAGCTTTCCATACAGCAGGTTCTCATCGGGGTCGAGGGTTGAGAGATCATCGTCGCCGGCGTTGATAGCGGCAGCTGAGTCGGAGATCAAGTGGTTCCCGACGTGGGTGAAGGCGCCCTCCATGGCTGCAGGCCTACGATGGGCGAGCTCGGGCGTTGGCGCTCTGGACATGCGGCACGTCAGCCAAGAGCTTTCGCAAAGCAGGGCACAATCACACGCATCCCACCCCACGCACGATGCGCGGTGGAGAAGGACAGAAAAAAGATGCTGCGTCGCATGCAACGAGGGAAGCACGGGGCACGCATGTGTACCTACCTGGCCAGTCGGTCGGGATATGGGGGGGTTTCGGTGCGTCAGGCCAGGCAGGACGTGGCGTGTCGGCTGCACTGACTGGCTGGACGAGGCCGTGAGTGGTTCGGCGGGAGGGACGGTGTGAGTGAGTGCGGGTGCTGTTGAGATGGGAGGAAGACGAAAGTCGCCGTCACATCATAGATGGCGGTGGCGCGCAGGATTGCGGGAGGTAAGTAGCAGAATGGCGCGCAGCACGACGGAAGGGCGACGGGAGGGCCTAATACGGAAGAGCGCTTTGCGGTCGTCGGCGGAGGGGCGCCGGAATTTCGCGTTCTGAGAATTGTCTCGCCAGGTCGTTGATTATTTGGATTGCTGCTAAGGTGTTAGCACCACGCCCAAACCCAGCAGCCAACAAAAGCCCGCGGATGCGGCGAAGGTGAGGAGCAGATGAGGTGGGCTGTAGCGGGTCCCGCCAAGCCCATCAGGGTGTCCGATAAGACCGATAAGCACTGGAGGCTGGAGAATCTATAGCCGTGTTGATTGGTCCGTGGCCTCGATTTCTGAAATTTTGGCGGGGCTTCCCGTCCATGTAAGGAACCTTCTTCTTGTCAGTCTTTCGCGCCCAGTCCATCATACAATATATACCTGCATACCTGCACGGCGCCATTGTCATCGTACGGTCCGGTGATTCTGGCAGGCAACCGCGTCGACGATTCCCTACGCTGTTCCCGCCCGCGCCCGAGAAATACCGCCCAGCATGATTCGGAAGCACGCCCGTGAGCGGAGAGACTATCTCTATCGCCGTAAGCTGCCTCTGCCTCCATCGCCGCCCGCGCGCCCACCGGCCATGCTAACGCCGACAACCCAGGGGCCATGACATTGCGTGACGCCGAGACGGCAGAGAAGCGCGCAAAACTCCGACAGTCCCTGGCCACCGGCAAGCCGCTGGCAGATCCCACCATTGCAAACGACAAAGAGCTGCGAAAGGACTACGCCTACGACGAGTCGCGCCCTGACCGCACCCTCAACGAAGAACTCGACCTCGACGACGAATACTCCCAGCTATCCGGCATTGTTGAACCGCGTGTTCTCGTCACAACATCACGAGACCAAGTGCGTGGCTCCCGCTACGGGTTTCGAGCCCGGCAACTCGCTACCTTGGAACTTGGTCGCTAATCTGTAGTAGTCCGCGAGGCTCGCGGCGTTTGCCAAAGAAATCAGATTGCTGCTTCCGACGGCGATACGACTCAACCGAGGAAATATTGTGTATGTGTCATAGCCCTGCACGGAGGCTGCTCTCGTTTGTCTCGTCACGGGCGCCCCTGACCTCCAACACACAGGCTTCCCGAACTCGTTCGCTCTGCCCAATCTGCAGCCCTTAGCGATATCATTCTGCTTCACGAGCACCGAGGTGTGCCTACCGCACTGTCTGTGTCGCATCTTCCTCACGGTCCCACCGCGTCTTTCAGTTTGCACAACGTTGTACTTCGCCACGACATTCCCAACAGCATACGCGGAACCGTCTCGGAAAGCTACCCGCATCTGATGTGAGATTCGTGCCCCCTTCGTTGTTGGCAGGACTGACAGGGGCCTAGTTTCGAGGGATTCACCACCAAGCTCGGCCAGCGAGGTTCGTTCCGATCCCCAACCACACGCCCATGGACGGCTTTGCATGACTGTGGCTGACTCCTTTCCACGTAGTGTGCAAGATTCTGAAGCATTTGTTTCCGCCAAGAGAACCCCTGACCAGCCGAACGAAACTTGGGAGCCGAGTCATCACGTTCAAAAACATCTCGGACAGCATCGAAGTCCGGCATCACGTGTTCGTCAAGACAGGGTACGACAGCGTTGAACTGAGCGAGGTCGGCCCGAGAATGACGATGAGGCTGTTCGAGGTCCGCAATGGGCTGCTGGACAACAAAGACAGCGACGTGGAATGGCACCTCAGCCATTACACGCGCACGGGCAGGAAGAAGGACTACCTCTGAGCCACTCGCTCCTCACCCTGGAGCCTGGGTAGGCACCCGCGGTCGGCCGGGTGTCCCATCTGCGTTTGGGTGTTTGCCTGGAACTCTCACATAAAGATGTGGTTTGCTGGTGAGTGTTGGAGTTCATGGCGCAGGAGGGCATGTCTCCATATGACCGAGTAGGTGGCTCGGATGGTGGGCTCGATGCAGGCGCCAGCGTAGCGCCCGATACAGGAACGGGCGATCTCGGCTGCCACATGAGCCACCCAAAACAATGCCATGGTGGTTGGGAAGTCGGAAGTGGGGACGTGGCTCAACGACACGGGTCACGAAACAGCATTGCCGGGCCAGCAGGGCGGTCCTGACGGCGTGTGTGGATGTTCAGCCGCCATGGGCCCTTGCCTCTTAGTTATAAGATACGGGCTGGGTGCTCCAAACCTCGGGAATATTCTCCCTCGGGGATTCTATCTGGTCCCGGCCGTTTTGGCGGGAAACGGGTTGGGTGTTGCGATTTTCCCGCTGCGCCTAGTCTTTACATAGGAGCCAAGCAGTCTTGGAATGGCGGCGTACATTGAAGTTGAAATACGACCTGGCTGTAAGTGCCCGGGCGAATCCGCTGGCACCCATGAGGCCCATTGCTCTTGGAGATCCAAGACCCGTTTCTCCACTACCCGCCAACGTCTTTCATGTCCGCAGCGGGAGTTCCACGTCGCAGTTGTAGCCTGCCAGCTGTGGAATGGTGTCGTTGATCTCTAGATTTCATGGCGGAAGCAGGAAAGCGAATGGTTTGGCCGAGGGGGTTCCATGGATCCGACTTTCTTTTTCCAGTCGGAGGCTCGGTTCGCCATGGGCGGTGGGGTCGCCGACGTCCAGCTACATCGAGTGACGCATGCACCGGAGGTCGGTTGATGGAACGAGACGGATCTGCACCAGACCCATCACCAATAGCCCACCTGCGTTCTCTCACAATCCAGGCAGCAACAAAGTCCTGAAGCTTTGCTGCGCGGCCTGTATGGGCCCACTAGCACACTACGGTCCATCGCCGGGCAGGGCATAGGTGCTTAGGTGGTACATGATGGTGACGATGGCATCCACGAGAGGCGGCACGCGGGGCATTGGCGGGGCAGCCGGGTTTCCTCCCACCTGCAGCTCGTGTTTGTTTTGTTTTGTTTCCTCCTTCCCCGCGGGTCCCTACACGCGATGCACATGGTTGAAGGTGGAAGGTTGGCATGGGAGGGGCGGGAGGGCGGCCAAGGCCAACCTACCGACGGTTGGCCGCGTGGGTTTTCAGCTCCGGCACGGTAACCCGCAGGAGGGCGGTCGGCCATCAAGGGTTGCTAAGGACCTCATGTGAGATGGAAAGGCGTGCACAGCCCATTCCTCCGTGTCGATTGGTCCTCGGGGAGTAGAGCGGAGGCAAGCAAGCAGCTGAGCCAGACCCGTCACTTGCTGAGTAGGAAGCGAGCGGGGAGTGCTGGCCGTCAGGCGTCGGAAGCAATTTCGCGAGGATGCGGCCCCCGGCGGGTGCATGTTTGCCACAAGCCCCGGGCAATGGCCGGTCGAGCGTCCATGATATGCAGCGTCGTGACCATGGTGAAGACGCCGTCCACGACAGGCGACGATCCACGGCCTGTTCGGGAGGGCCACAGCTCCCACAGCCACGCCGGTTCGGCTTCCCGCCCGTGCGTACGACGGTGGGCTGTGCTGATTTGGGAGGTCCAAAATGGATGGCTGGCTTTCGTGGCCCAGACCGCCGAGCCCCCCGTCAGCACATGCGGATGCTCGCCAGCGCCTCTCTTGCGCACGAAAGCTGCAGCCTGGCTGGCGCGCATCCGGAACGGAGAGCGGAGGCCCGCCCATCGAGCCATCCGTTGACGCGAAGCTTGGCCTGTGGGCTTTGCACCACGCGAGGAGAGGCGGCGCAACATGCCTGATGGGCGGTATTCACAGTCATCCGTCCCCGCCGAGCAGTCGATACCGTTACACAGGAGGAATCCCTCCCGGTACTTGGTAGTACGGGTTCAAGGTGGCGCGCATCGTGGTGCACACATCGGCCCACCGGTGCCATTCCAAACCACCGCTCTCTTGTCGTATGAGATACAAGACCCTGTCGGGCTGCTTGGTTTGAATTTCCCTCCCTCCGAGCTTCCCTTGCCCTCCAGCTTTGTCTGCTCCTGTCGTCCAGTCCCCGCCGAGACTACTTCTCATTGGTCCCGTCGGATTACTTATTAGCCACGAGCCGACGGCGACGACGACGACGACGACGAAGAGTAAGAAGAAGAAGAAGACGACGACGACGCCACCACCACTGACCGACCGACCGTTGCCCCCCCCCCCTCGCTTTTTCCCTTTCACGAGCGCATCATCTCGCGACGCCACGGCCACGCCAAACGGGGGATAGTTGGATCGAGTTACTTTACCCACCCAGCCCTGCCAGCCAAATCCAGTTTCAAACAAAGCACCCGGAGCCTGCTACGCCTGCATTGACGGAGCGGACGAGACGTCATCTCAGTTGATTCTCGCCGGGCCCCATCCGCACAGCGTCAGCCAACCAGCCTGTCCGCCCGTCCTGCCCATCCTCCCCCGGATCCGCCGCTGCCCTGCCTTGGGACCCTGTCAACCCTGCCCCTTCCAGCTGTAGACGCATCGCAATCTCCTTCAATTGCCTCTGCTCCACCACCCATCGGCACGACCCAACAATCCTCGCCCGCTGGACCCAAGTCTTTTTTCTCCCACCGCCTTATCGCCTCGCCTGGACCCCGACGCCATCCCGTGCTTGTTCCCCATCGTCGCCGCCGCCGCCGCCGCCGTCCCGCGTCCGAACCGTGACCGATCGCATCGCATCCTCGACGACATACAGACAGACAGGCAGACGCGCCCATCATGTCGTACAATCAACAGTACTCGGGCAATCCTTACTCCTCGGCCGAGCAGGGCTATGGCCAGCAGCAGGTTCGTTGGATCATAACGCGATGCCCATGGGCTCTCGAGGAAAGCGCGCTAACCGTCACCAGGGCGGCTACGAAATGCAGGATTACCAGAACAATGGCGCCGCAGCATCAGCAGCCCCCACGACTCTCGCCACCAACGACTTCCTGCAGCGCATTGCCCAGCTTCGCAATGAGGTCGGCACGGTGTCGGACAATGTGAATGCCATCTCGTCGCTGCACCAGCGCGCGCTGGCCGAATCGGACGCCGGCCTGTCGGCCCAGCAGCTCGAGCGCATCATGACGGAGACGCAGGCCATAAACCGGGGCATCCGCGACCAGCTCAAATTCCTGGCGACCGACGCTGCCAACACCCAGGATGCCGGCGCCAGAGGCACCAAAGACAAGCAGGTCAAGGCCATGAGCGAGAACTTCAAGGCAGAGCTGCGCAAGTACCAGGATGCTGAGCAAGCCTACCAACAGCGCTACCGCGAACAGATTGCTCGCCAGTACCGCATTGTCAACCCCGACGCCACCGAGGAGGAGGTCCGCCAGGCCACCGAGGCCGACTGGGGCAATGAGGGCGTATTCCAGACGGCGGTACGTCTCTCCGTGCTAACACGGCGCCGTGCCAAGATCTTGTTGACTGACAGCCAGTACAGCTCCGCACCAACCGGACGGGCCAGGCCACTTCGGTGCTGGGCAACGTGCGCGCGCGTCACAACGAGCTCCAGCGCATCGAGCAGACTATTATAGAGCTGGCCAGAATGTTCGAGGATCTTGCTGTGCTCGTCGAGCAACAAGAAGCGCCCCTGGACAAAATTGAAGACGGGGCCCACCGAACCACCAACCACATCGACCAGGGCAACGTGGAGGTGGGGAAGGGCATCGACCACGCCCGTCGCACCCGCAAGATGAAGTGGTACTGCGTGCTCATCTGCGTGCTCATCATCGTCATCCTTGCTCTAATCCTGGGTATCTACTTCGGCATAACGAACAAGAAAAACAACCAAGACAACGGCGGGCAGTGAGCGTCAGTCGATGCGACAGCGCAGAAAACCATGAGGCTATGATTCATCCAGTTGCCTCTCGGAACGAGGAGCGTCGAAGAAAGCTACGACGAGACATGACGGAGCGCGTCCCCACCCAGAGGACCGAGGGCCAGCCTCTTTTTTTTTCTTTTTTTTCCCTACCAAGATTGGTTATTGTAATGATTCTTTTGTATTAAATTGATCAGCTGAAGGCTCGTGGCCGGCTGGTATAAGTAATAATTTGCAGTTTGGTGGCGTCGTTGGGCGGTTGAATGAAGCCACATGATTTTCCGGATGAAACCCGCCAGCCTCGATTTTGTTACGCTTTTCTTGGCCCGCGCCGAGTCGTGGTGTTTCGGTAGTTGAGGTGCATACCCTATACGCATCGTACTTTGTACTGAGCAGGACGGAGCTGGGCATGTGGCCGATGACGAGTCAGTACAACAACCATGAGCACCGCACCGCCCGCTGGACCGGTCAGCTGAGCTCAGACTGCTCCATCTCCGAAGCAGCCGACCCTGCCTGATGCTTGGCGACTGCTGCGTCCTTCGCCGAGGCGATTCTTCCCCATTTGGCTTTGGCCGGTTGTAGCCGGGATCGCGGTTACGCTGAGGATGCTCATGGTAGCGGCGTCGGTCCGATTCGATACGTGAGGCCGGCAAACCCCCTCCCCCTCTCTCCCTTCTCACACGGGTTGACGGTGAGGTTTGGCGTTCCGAACATCGAGGGACCGGTCGAGCCCTCCCTCGTGATGGGGCGGTGTGCGTCTTGCTGCGCCGGAGCGAACCTGGGTATAGTCGATACGCGCGCCGCCGTCACGGCGGGTGCGCGGCCCTCCCAGGAGCGGCGCCGCGTTGGCTGGAGCAGGTCGCGGCACGGCAGAGGAGGGCGAGCGAAGGCTTCGTAGGAGCATGACAGCAGCAGGCGGCGAGCGGAAGCGGCGGGCGCCAAGGCACATATTATACCCATCAACAGAAGGAACACGCCACCGCCGTCCCCCAGGAAGACGGGGAACCCGTCCCTATACTCGACGACCCACCGTACCCGGCAGGGGGGAGAGGGTACTGGGCCGTGTGGCTCGGACGCTTGGTCGTCCTGCGCGTGTCCCCCCCGCCGTTGGAAACGGCTCGAAAAGCAACGAGACTCAACAATCACAGGCACGCGCAAACCCTAATCCGTGATGCCAGCCCCCCCGGGATTTGGGGGAAGCATCACCGACCCGCACCACGTCAGCTCATGCGGCCCTTACGCACCTCCCCTCGCCCCCCGGGGCGGGAGGCGGCGACGCCAAGGGCGTGCCCGCGAGCGGCACACACACGGACGCACGGGAGCCGCACCGGGGTAATGTAAGGAGCGTGGGAATCACTTGATAGGCTTCGATGGGGGCGGGGTCTGCCGCCGTATGCGCGCCTGGCCTGGCACAGAAGGGCTTCGTCTCGGCTGCGCCCTAGTCCCTCTCGGCCCCCCGGTCCACCATACGCCAGCCACGAGAAACGGGAGCGCCAAGGACGTTGAAGGGTCCGCCGAGGTTCGAGGCACCAGCGTCTTGCCCCGGGACGACGACCCCCTCCAGCAGCTCTGCTGGGGAACCCGAAGGAAGGGGGGCCAAAGTTGGCGATCCAGTTCGTGGCATGATGGCCCCGAGGGAATAGGAACCGTGGTTGGGGTTGCCATTTTGGCAATTCATCGTCGCCTCTCGTCCGATCGCTAAGCTTAGCGTTGCTTGGCGAAACGCAACCCAGGGCCATCGCGCGTCGGGGGGGGGGGGGGGGGGGGGGGGGTGGTATATCTAACTAGGCGGGCGATTGCGGAGCCACGCCGAGAGGATTCTGGGCCGAAACAGGAGGACGATGCTATTTCTGGGCCGGGGCAGCTCGTCGGCACCGTTACGTTCGTCACGAACTCTCCTCTCCCCTTCTCAGCCCTGTATGTGTGTGTCGAGGGGGACCCAGTGTGCCAAGGCAACGCGAAGAACGTGGGCCTGGCCGATGCATCTGGTGTTCCAGTTCCGATCCTAGTGGGCGTCTGCTCCACCTTTAGGGCCTGTCGCCTCCAGGCCCGGTTCGGCACGACTTGACTGCTTGGCAGCCCGAGAGACCGAGTATGGCCGCTGATGTCGCATTTTCGCTCATTCCGTCGGCGAGTCCTCCCCTTCCTCTCCGCTGTCCGTTCCATCGCCGGTGGAGGTGTGTTCCTTGCCCGCCACAAACGCCTCCCCGCCAGTTAGAATGCGGCGTGACCATGTCGCATTGGTGGCGGGCCTGTCGCAGGACGGGAATAGACAGACGCGGGCTCTGAGCACCAGAGCGTGCGCGCCCTTTCTTTGGCGTTTTATGTTTTCCTTCTTCTTTGGAACGCGCCCGATCGACAAGCCAACCGCCCTAGCCCCTGCTGTCCGGTCCGCTTGCCGAGAGGCGCAGGTCCTTTGGCCTTCAGACGGCTTTCCTTCTCGCCTGCCGCTGGCGTAATGGGCCGTCTCGGTCCGCCATGTCTGGGCCGTCCCGGTCACCTGTTGACAGGACGGCTTGGTACCGATCGTGCCGAGGCTCAAAGTGTCGTCTCGTTGAGAAAGTAGTCGGGTTGCTTGGAGAGGGGGACCACGATCCACACTTTGGTACCAAGGGGGGGGGATGAGCAGCAGGGGTGGGAGCCGCAACGCAACCTGCTGAAACATCATCTGAATCCCATCGCCAGGGAAGAAATGACAAACGTAGCAACCGCACCCGCGCCCCGGCGGTATGGAGGCCTCGGCCAGCAAGCCATCGTGGAATAGGTGCCGTGTTGAGGCCATGGCAGCTCAGCCAACCGGTCGATCTAGGTGCCCGGGGGCGGCTGCCCCGAGGTACTTAAATGCTTTGCCGCCTCTTCCCAAGCCTCTCGGGGGTTCCCATGATGCTGGCCGTCCGCGACCGCGATACAGTTCTTGGGCCTCCTCGCCAGCCTTGAGACCCGGAGCCTGGTGCTCATTTTTTTCTGTTCCTCTTTTTCGTTCTGTTTATATATCTTCGTCACTATGTTGGGTTGCAAGTCGATCCTGGCCCTCTGTGCCATGAGCACCTCCGTCACCGGTACGAGGCTGCCGGCCTGAGAGCGGCGTTCGTTGGCTTCCCTTGCTAACTAGGTAACAGGCTTGGCGATACCGGTATTGCAGCCGAGGCAAGACGAGCCCAAGAATGCCTTGGTTCAGGGGCTTCCGCTGAGGATAATGCCCCTCGGCGCCTCCATCACCTTCGGCACCCGGTCGAGCGACGGAAATGGGTACAGGAAATACCTCAGGGACAGGATTACTGCCTTGGGCAACCCGGTCAACATGGTCGGCAACCATCCAAACGGCACCATGAAGGACAACGAGAATGAGGGTTGGCCTGGCTTCGTCATCACCCAAGTCGAGGCCAAGGCGGATGAGAGCGTGCCTGTCACGAAGCCGAACGTGATCCTGATCAACGCCGGCACCAACGACTGCATCCAGAACATCGACATCCCCAATGCCGGCGTGCGCATGGCCGCTATGGTCAACAAGCTCTTCGCACAGTCTCCGAAAGCGACTGTCGTCCTGTCCACTCTGATCCCCAACCGCGCCGCCGCGGCCGAGAGTCGTACCCTGGACGTGAACAAGCAATACGCTAAGGTGGTCGACGACCTTGCGGCTCAGGGGAAGCACATCGTGCTGGCCGACATGCGGGGCCCCGCCGGGCCGACCATCGACAACATAGTCGACGACGGCACTCATCCCACCGACGCGGGATACCAAATGATGGCCACTGTGTGGATGAACGCTCTGGTGCAGGCCGCTCTCACCGGCAAGCTCCAAGCGGCCGAAGCTGTCGAGGGCTTGCCTGATAACGGGCCGGCGTAGGCGTCGGCATTGGCGGTGACTCTTGCTATTTTGTATAGCGCGGCGTTCCCACGGTACATAGGGCCTTTCTCCTCTTCTTCTTCTTTTTCTTCTTCTCTCTGTGCGATACCCAGTTTTCATTCGTCTCTCTGCCAGCAGGGACGGTCAATCTGTCCTTACTGTCACTCTTGCAGAACGGCAGCCCCGTTGATATTCCGACGACTGCTGCCAATTGCAACAAGAAAATACAGAATCAATATCTATTGGCCCGTGTTGTATTTGCTGTTGCACCATGTTCACTTCTAGGCCAGGTATATTCGCTCAGCCACCACGGGCGGCCACTAAAGCAGCCAATGTGGCAGTAAGAAAGTTGGCGCCCAAAAGAGTTGAAATCGGTACAATCAGGCCGAACCAACATCGCTTTTCGTCCAGCGGTATGATCAGCGACCGGCCCGCGCAAGTTCGGTAGGCTCTCCAACGTGACGTCGCATGACGACGCGAGAAAGGCGTTGCCGGAGGTAAAGGCGGCCTGGGCGGGATGACTGAGTTCGTCCCGCACAGATCTATCCAGTCCGGTGACGTACTCGCCCAATATTGACGATCTGCAGCATTTCATAGCTGCCGGTCCGCTTAGGAAAGATCCTGCACTTTCGTAGAGATGAACTTGGAAAGTCCAACCAAGTACCGGCGAGTGGTTACAGGCCTGTCCAAGCCAGGGGGGCTGGCGGGGTCGCTTGGAATCTCCCGTCTCAGGGCTGGCTTCAACAAACTTCAACTCAGTCGGCCGCGTGGATATTCTTCCGCCCCTTTGGAGGTGCGCGAAGACTGCGGGAGGCGGCTGCGTCCTCCACTACCGACTGGTCGTCAGTGTTGGTCGCTGCAGGGCGATGTGACAGGTGCCATCTGGGAACATAAGGTGACAAGTACGTCTTACCCGCGGGCTGCGCTGACTGGTGAAGTTACCGAAGGTCTCGGGCAGCCCAGCCTTGCCATTTGCTTTCCCAGCTTGTTCTGTTGACTTTGAGCCCTCCACCGGACGAATGCGCAGAATGGGCCATAGTGCGGAAATAGGTAGCCATGTTCAATCCCACGAGCCGGCACTTAGGACAGAAGATGCGTAGTGCGGAAGCAAGGCCGCCAGACAGAAAGCGCATCAGGCACGGTACGGATGTTTACACCACCGAGCAGTAAACATCGGTCTGCCGAGACGGGCTGCTTGGTCCGGAGATTAGGCGCACGGCGGCAAGGGCCAAGTCGGCTTGGACCATAGAAGAGGCTTGCTTTCCAGATACCTAGGACGAACGCCGTACCGTCTGCCAGCGAAAATGTCGATGTCTCATTGCTAGAAGAGACGCCAATGTGGTGCCGAATGGCTGCCCATACGAAGCGCGGGGCAAGCGGCACGACGCAACTAGGAAGGTTCGGAGGGAGGCAACTGGCAGCACGCCCACCGTCGTCAGGCCAAAGAAGTATCGCGGTCAAGCAATGTGTGTAGTACAAGTTAGCAGCAGGCGGCCTGATGTGACGAATGCAAGGTATGCCAAGTCGTGGTCCGGCGCCAGTTGCCAGGAATATAGGTCGTCCGTGTTCCGGGCATGCAATGCGAGGATCGATAGGAAGGCCGGCTAAACTCTTACGCAGGTGTTCGGGTGAAGGGAATACGTCGCCCTGCGCTCGGATCAGCGATGTGCTTTGCTTTCTGTCGGCCGATTCCACGCTGGCAGTGGCTCCGGATTCCATGTTAATGGATGGCTGGCTGGTGGGCTGTCCGACAAGCAGCCAAAAAGTACAGCCGGAGGTACCAGCGGTACGATACACGGACGGTAGACAGGGAGGTAGGCATGGGAAACAAGAACATGGGTTGTTGTGAGGCCGAGGCGCGAGGGGGCGAGAGGGGGGAGGCAGGGAAGACGATCCGTAGTGAGCGTAATAGAGTTCGTGTGCCCTCAATCAAACCTTAATTGATTTGACGCCGGGAGCTGAAAGGGAGGGCGCGCAAGGGTTCCCGACACGGGCTGCGATGCGATGAGATTTGCGTGGCGTCGGCAGCCGAACCCATCCTATCCCGTCCCCTCCCATCCGCCCCCAACCGACGTGTCGCGGACGGCGGGGCGGAGTTTTGATAGCCGTGGCTCGCAGGTGAGCCCCAGCCTCACGCGCTTCTGGAACACTTCTAGTCGCCACCTGTCTGCTATCCATTTCATGCCCAAGCACTGCCAGGGATGTGCAGGCATGTACCAAGGTATGACCAAGAGCGTGCGGGTGCTGGTGGTTCCTTGGTTCGTCCCATCACTCGTCTTCCCTACCCACACGGCTGCGCATCCAGGCTGCCAGGCTGCCAGGGACGTACCGACACGCGCGTACAATATATGTGAGGGGGGCGGTGACCCACCGGGGGCGACAATAATACGGGCGTACCGTGGCTCCATGGTAGTCCGGCAGGCAAGTTGGAGAGGATGTCGGCGTGCATCATGCATGGGCGGCCGTATGGGACAGGAGGGTCTGCCCCGGGACCAAGAGGGCACACAGCCAGATGGCTGGATCGCTGACTGCTGGCTGTTGGCTGCTGGCTGACACCGTCCAGGGCCCATCGACTGCCTGGGAGGGCCGCTGGCTGCGGGAGCGGAGCAGCGGGCTGAGACGCTGCAGCAGAGTTCATTCGGTTACGCAACGGGAATCGAGATGCCGTGCGGCCCCCGTCGGTAATCTGACGGAGCGGGCGGGCATGGCCGTGTGGTCTGGGACGGAGCTGCCAGGTCAGGCAAGGCGCATGTGCGCTGGATAGGACGGGTGCCGTTCCGTAACCACTGGCCACCAGCTGCCGAGGGGGCGCCGGTATTGAAAATTGGAATCCAGACTTGGACGGTTTCTCCTCGGCATCGCATGGCAAGTGGGCACGGTGAACTCTATTTGGGGTCAGGGACGTCTCCCGCGGCGGTCATTGGACCAAGTACGGGAATGGCTTCGGAGGGCCTAAGCCGTGACGTACTATGCGGCCGAGGTTGGACCCAATTCCGTCTGCCCTGCCCTGTTGGTACACAGATACATGCATGGGCAGGTTGATAGCCTGATCTGCGTAAACGGCGAGAAGTCAATACACAGGAGGCATGGGGAGGGGGGAGGGGGAGGGGGGGGAGGGGGTTGTATCTCTCTCGATGCAGCCCTGCTGGGAGCCCTGTTGTGCGTGGCGTCAAGATGATGGCCCAGCGCGTGGGTGGTCGGTTGATGGTCGTCGACCGCGTAATGCCGCAGCCGAACGTGTTCCGTCTGCGCGTGTGCCATCGTCACGCCCGTGCCGTCCCTTTCGAGCAAGAGCGCCGAAGTGCAGATCAGGACGGTCGCCTCAGCCGCGCCCGGGACTTGGCACCCCGACACACGGCTGGGACGGCATGTGGTGGGTAGAGGGGTACATTCCATCGCCATGTACTTGGATCGTACGGATGGAAAGGCATGGGAGGTGGCTGACCCTGGTGGCCGGGGGTCCTTTTGCCAGGCTGCCATGGGATGGGATGGGTTGGGGGGGATGCCAGCGGGAACCGAATAGGCATAACGCCGGCTTGGGCAAATTTGCCTAAACTCACGGATCTGGGCCTAACGAGATAGTGGGGGAACCATCTGATCCCGGCTTGGTTTTGGGAGGGTCGCCAAGAGTGGCCAGACCGGGTCGGGCCTGGCGGCAAACTCTAAATTGACTTGCCATTCGCAGCTCGAGGCTTGGCGTGCCAGGGAAGGCGTGGGTGCGCAGTCTTGGCACTGCTAGGTTCCCGCCATGCGGGCTGGCCTTTTTTCACCGGCTGCTACGGTACTGGTGGGGTACGCGCAAGAAGGAAAAAAAAAAAAGAACACCACAACTATTGTAGCACTCGACCTATCCATCGCTACCCAGCCGGGATGGAGACCTACCAACCACACGCGCCCCCTTGCCAAACTGGGCGCCGGGGACAGGCCTGCGATGCGCCCATGGGCTCGCGTGGCAGAGCGCTCCCTCACGATGCTCCGATGCCCTCCCTGCCCTGCCCGCCCTGCCCGCCCTGCCGCACCAACCAGGGCTTCCCGATGGCACGCCCGCCCATTGAAGCCCCGTGCCGTGCCTTTCTCGCCCTGGGGCCACGTCGCACCCATCGGAATCCCTCGCCGACAAGGTTTTCGATTGTAAGGGACCTGAGGGCGCCCACTTCTCGAGGATATTGACTCGATACCTCGCTTCCTCATGGAGCCATGCCGCCCCGGTACTGCGGACTGCCGCTCTCTGGCAACTCTGGGCCCGGCACCGTACCTCCTTGGTTGCCTGCAAGGTTGCTCCTACAGAGGCGATGCCGCCTGTAGCCTGCTTGCTTGCTGACAAAGCTGACTAACGTCTTGCCGCACGCGCATAGACAACGGCCCTTAGTTCCTGCTTCGCCAGCGGTGTTGATAGATAGGCAACGCCCCCAGTACGGGATCTCTAGCCAAACCCGGGCCTTGCCTATTGCTCATACGCAGGGCGACCATTACCCAGCGCATCGGCATCGGCATGAACCCGACCCCCCTCCGGTCTTTGGCCTGCCTGCCGCACCGCCCATTTCGAGCTGTCCGCGCGGACGGCGGACGCCCATTTTCGAGTCAGGTACCACCATCTGGCGAGGAAGCCGTCCCACCAAACATCCTTTTCCCTACCTTGTCTGGAAACGCGGTAAACCAGTCTGTCTCCACGACACGAGAATCTCTCCCGCCCCATCCAATGATGCCGTTACTAGGCTTGCATTGGTTGTCAAGGAATGCCGGACCGCCCACACGCCCCCCTATACGCCCACCCGGAAACCGTGCCAACCAGGAGTGTAGATGCGCGTACGTGCAGGTTGGTGCAGGCTTTTGGGCTCGGAATGCTTGCGCTGAGTCACACCTGACAGTTGTCACATCTTAGGATTAGAGTTTAGATGTCAGACGTTGTATCATGGAGATTCAATATCGTCGAGACCGGGCAAAGTGGGGAAAAACAGGCTGGCTGCCGAACCCTTACCAACTTATACTCTAGACGTACATGGCCTAGGTACGTACGTACCTGGGCCCTTCGGTGCCGAGGCCTACCCCCCCCCCCCCCCCCCCCCCCCCCCCTTCCCCCCTTGTCAGAAATCAAATTAATAAGCCCATACCGAAGGGAGAGCTCCAGACGGGGATCCGCATGCAGTGTACTTTTGTGATGGCGCGTGGCCGGGAACCACAGGGCATACCTAACCCTCCTGAGCGGCGCCAGGACCTACGCAGGACCACCTCGCACTTCGGCTTTATAAAGCTGGGCAGATGGGCCTCGTGCCCAGGGGCACGGTCCCGAAGTTTGGAACGAGCCATCATGGCTTCCCAGGCCGCGCTGGCCAAATGAGCGCGAGGAGCAGACGGCCCCTCATTGCTGCTGGATGGACCGAATGACCACGGGGTTGCCTTTTCAACAGGGGATGGGAACGAAAGAAAGAAAGCGAATGCGATCCGAGACCGCCAGAGAAACCTAGAAAGAAGGGGCCCAGGGCCAATCGGCGTCGGCGACGGCGGCGGGCGGCGTTGGCAGCAACAACTCCATCCAATACGGATGTTTGGGACAGGGACAGAGCAAACACCGCGTGCCGGTAGACTGTAGACAATAAGAAGGAAAGAAGACGAAAAGCAAAGCCCGCGCCTGTCCATCATAGGTTGCTGGGGCAATAGACTTCGCCGCCCAGACGGCATCCTGGAAGTTTGACTTTGGGCGCATCCTGGGCGTCAGCAGCCAACCGCAACCCCCCCAACGGCCGCACGCAGGTTGGGCGTTCTCGGGGGCTAAAGGAGGTCGGTTAAGTGTGCGCATGACTGTGCATGTGTAGCAATGCACGCCTGGCCGGGCCGCCGAGGGGACGGCGGGCTCGCCGGTGACAGAAGCTTACTGGAAGCTTGCTGGAAGTTTGCCATACCTGCAAAAGCGACGCCAAGGTTTCCCAGCGTCCAGATGAGCGAGCAGTCTGTCTCCCTCTTTCGCCCCTCTGTTGCATTTTCCTACGCGTACACCCCGTCCGCCCCACCCGGTCCCCCCATCCCCGCAACGTCAGGGCCCATCTTGGACGCACGCGTGCGCGCGAGTGAGTGCGAGCGGTCTCGCGGGCAGGCTCTGACGTAGTCATGCTCGACTGGGCCTGGGGCGGTACTGTCCCGTGCGCTGGGGGAAGCTTGAATGTGACTTGTCAGGTGAGACCGCCAGCATGCCCTGCCGAAACGTGGACAGGCTCACGGTGCTACCGTCTGCGGGAGTAAAAGGAGGTTCGAAAGAGAGGGGAGGATCGCTTTTGTGTAGACCTGGACGAGGGAACGAAGACGAGGTTCAATTCGGAACTTGCTACTGAGGAATTCCATGATTCAACCTACGACGGGAGACGGGGCCCCGGGTACTTACTTGGCCTAGGGCCAGCCAACCAGTGAGGAGCATCCGGCACTGCCAAGCTTAGTTGAGTCCTGGGTGGCAGAACCCAGGATGCGGCGAAATCATTCGTGACAGGGAGGGTGAGGAGGTGATTGATTCATTGATTGAATTCACAACTAAGATAGGGGTATAATTGCATACCAAGGCTCGGAGCGCAAGTCTATCAGGTATTCCCGGGCGCTGCTTCTGGCGAAAAGCCCCAACTGCAAGAGCAAAATATCAAAGTACGGCTGGGTAAGAAAAGGAAACCCCAAAACAAAAAGAGTACAAGCTCCTGCCCAGCCTCCACATGCATCACCAAGCAGGACCCCTGACCAGAGGAGCCCCGGCTGCCTCTACCACAGTGGCGAGGCCATGGCTGGCTACGGGGTTCCCTCGGGATGATGGAGGGCCTGCAACGACTCAGGCAGCTGAAGCCGGATGAGAATTTCCCCGCGCCGCGGCTTCGTTTGTAATCCCGTAGCCAAGTCCCGGCCGGAATTACGTGTGTAGCCTCTGACCAGGGCTTGCGAAATGGAAATGAGGCCCAGAGCCCACCGGACCGGCAAGGCCGGACGAGCCGGCCGTCTCGAGAGTGGCTCCGGTGGGTCTGGCAGTCCATGCGACTTGGGCACTGCGGAGCCGATGATGTTTTCCTCACAACCTCGCGATGTCCATCACCCCGTTTCGCCAAAGGCTTTCCGGCCAAGGACGACGGCACGACTGGACGCACTCCCTGCCCGGCCGGGTCCCGTGGACCCCATGAAGATGGTGCAAGGCAAGGGCACACATGAGGGGCGTTAACCTCGGCAGCTGGGATGTGAAGGATGGACCGAGACACCAGAACGCCGCCGAAAATAGCAGGATGCCGCCCAACGCTAGAGTGTATACCGCCGTGTGCTGCTGGCTTGTATCGCCGATAAATCGAGACGATTATGGAATAGGAATGGGGGCGAGGCGGAATGTGGCGACAGGAAACCATCCAAGGAGAAGCAGGAAAGCGATGGTCGCATTGCCACATGAGGCACAGGACCACCGCTATGATCAGCCCATTGTTTGTTCAACTGTAGATTGGGTTGAATGGGGGGGGGCCTCGTCGTGGGGTGGGACGAGAGCGGAGCAGGAAGCCCACAGCGGTAATAACACCCTTCATGGGTTGTTTATTCCCGGGAGGCGGGCACTGCAGACAAGAGCTGAGCTGCACTGCTGGCTGGCAGGTCGGTAGCAGGCTGGTAGGCGGTAGGCATCCAGGGGGGTTGCCCATGGCCTAGCCTGGATGGTAGATGGACGGATCCTGGGATGGGTGGCCGTGGGTGGGGAGGGAGGAAGGGGGGGGGGGGGGGGGGGGGGGGGGGGGGGGGGGGGGGGGGGGGGGGGGGGGGGGGGGGGGGGGGGGGGGGGGGGGGGGGGGGGGGGGGGGGGGGGGGGGGGGTGAAGGGGACAGGGGGGGGGGTGGAAGGCGGGTGAGCGGGTGAGGATGTTTTTGGAGAGGACCTTGGGCTTGGCCAGCGAGCTAGTCGAGGCAACCAGGGACCGGACCCGTTCACGGTTAATCGGCATTTGCACGGGATTTGGATGTTCGAGACTCCCCTGGGGCAGCCCTGGGGCTTGTTGCCGGCGGCGCTGCTGGTGAAACGGCGTCCGCTGCAACCTGGCTATTGCTGGGCCTGCTGGGCCTGCTGGGCATCGGCCGTTGCAGCCGCACTCCCCCAGCAAAAAGCCCCCCCTCCGAGACCGACTGATTGGCGATCATGCCCCAACCGCTGCAGCAGCCCTGGACAGGATCGGCCGGACCCTTGCACACGCTTACGGGCCCGTTGTGGTGTCCCAGTACCGCCTCCGCGCGGCAATGGCGACTTTGTTGCCCTCGAAGCGGTGCTGGAAGAAGTTGAAGATGGCGAACTCGTCGCGCGACATGACGTACGAATCAGGCTGCGCCTGCACGCGGGTCCAGATCTGGCCCAGGGCGCCCTCGAGTATGCTGCTCACGACGGGGTCCTTGGCGCCGTCGGGGCTCTCCCGCGCGATCTCCAGGGCCTGCGCCACCTCGTTGGTCTCGGCCGTGGCCGGCGGGCTGGCGGGGAGGGACTGGGCGTGGGCGTGATGTTGCGGCTGCTGCGCGTCCTGGTAGTGCGAGGTCATGTTGACGAGCTGGAGTATTGACGAGGGCTCTGAGGGCGGCGTGGGCATCCGGTAGTTCACGTAGTAAGCGTGCGGGTGCGAGTCCTGAGGGTTGACGAGCAACATGGTCATTGGGAATGCGGCGGTAGGACGGGCCGGTGTAATATATGGGTGGTTTCCTATTATGGATGCCTTGGTGATACCAGGAGGCGAAGGCAGGCAAAACGTGCGGAGAAGAAAGTGACAAGGTATCCTCCAGCAGATCCCAGCACAGAGATTTTGGAGCGGCGATAGTTGATCGAGATATCCCGAGAAAGGGCAGACGGACAAGCCGATGGGTTAGCCGCACAGTGTGCTGGACTCAGTCCCTCCAAGTCGGGGTGTGTAGTGGTAGTGGGTGGCAACGCAGCGAGTGGACGTTTTTGGTGCTTGAAGGCTTGGACGGTGGGAGGACGGATTCGACGGGCGGGATCACCAGAGCCTTTAATAGATGCAAGGTATGCAAACGAGGAATGCCATCGGATGCCAAGGAGCAGGGGCGGAAGCTGGTTCCGAATCTCCTTTGCCTCTGCCTATGCCTCTGCTAGTTGTCGGCAGGCTGATTCCTTCCTACCAGGCCCTGCGAGCGTGCATGGTCGACGGCGGCGGAGGGGGGGGGGGGGGGGGGGGGGGGGGGGGGGGGGGGGGGGGGGGGGGGGGGGGGGGGGGGGGGGGGGGGGGGGGGGGGGGGGGGGGGGGGGGGGGGGGGGGGGGGGGGGGGGGGGGGGGGGGGGGGGGGGGGGGGGGGGGGGGGGGGGGGGGGGGGGGGGTGGAATTGGGATACAAAGGTACGTACCTGCCCCGTACACGCCCTCGTGCGACTGACGGTTACAGGGCAACCTCATGGGCGCTGGCTCATGGGAAGGGATACTTGCAGCAGCGACGACTACAGCGACTCCGTCCGTCCAGCCCCAGCTCCCTGTCTCGCCCTCGCTCGCCGTCACGCACGCACGCGCAGTTCCTGCCGCTAGCCTGCAAGGGGGGCGTGTACTTGGGAATACATGGCGGCTGGCAATTCGCATCACACCCGAACGGCTTGCTATTTTCTGCGTCTTTTGCAGTTCCGCATTTTGATCAGCTCCAAAGTCTTTATTGTGGTCCCGGGAACCGCGTGAGGGCGTGCAAGTCAGTCAAGGGTCGATTAGACTCGCGGAGCTCTTACCTGATTCGTACAGGCCCAAAAGTATGTATGCGGCCCAGACGGATAGACGAGCCCCCACTCTTATCCAGGGCCCCGGTCGCGTACGTACCCTGTCTGTCCGTAGGAACGGAATGGCTGTTTGTGCGATGGCCAGTTGGTAGGCAGACAGGAGGAGCCCAGCATCATCCGTCCATGGACCAGGCCGGTACCTGGATACGCGCCTGCGGCCACGCGGACAGGGATGCCAGCCCAGACCCGACCCCATTGTCCATCAGCCATGCCGGGACGCGCGCGGGATGTGACTTGTGCGGCTGGCTACCTACACGGCCAGAGAGCAGCATCATCTGCCTAGGAGAGAGGACGTGCCCAAGCACCCGCGCCCTCGCGTGTGAGAGGTGATGGAGCGAACGTCATATTGGCCAGGCAAAGGGCCCGTTCATCCACATTTTGATTTACCTCCGATGCCGCCGCCCCCCTCATCTGAGAATAGAGTCGAAACAGCCACAAGTGACTTGACCCGTCGTGGACTCGACGGGAGCTATTGTACATGCCTTCTTTCCAAACTTACACACACTTTTCTACACCCCACCCCCCCCCCCCCCCCCCCCCTCCCAGTCATGTGTGCATGCATAGCTGCCTGGCCTGATCGAACTGTAATGAGGTCATCCGTGCTAGGAGGGCGGGAGAAAGGGCGGGAGGAGAGAACCAGAGACCCAGCAGATCTACCCACTGTACCCGAGTACCTACCCACCGACCATGCTATCCCATGTTACCTCGGACCAGCTGTAGTTTGAGAGTGCGACGACGATGATAGCAACATGCTACAGCTGAAGCTGAAAACAAACCATGAAAAAGGAACGCCGCCGCTACCATCTGGAATCGCTCCGGTCTGGCCTGAGGCCACCACGCACAACGGCATAGTGCTAAAAGCGTCTGTCGTGCCCTAACTGGGGCCGTGTCTGGGTGTACTTCGTACGAGTGTGGGTGGGCGTAGCGAGCATCTACTACCCAAATGCGTATGCCTCGTATGCGGAAGCGGTAGCGCTCCAGGCGACGGAGAGGGGAAGTACCCGACAATGTAAGAAGGGGCGTACGATACAAAGTGCCGCCGTCGTGCCACCCACACACACACACACACACACCCATCTTCACATACATAAACTGCCTGGGCTCCTAAAGGGCCTTGGGCGACGCATGCCGCCTACTTGCTCTGCCTCGTCTTCCTACACGACCTCGCTCGCGCATCCCTGGTCAGCGGCCGTCACGCCGGTGCCTCGTGCCGCTGCCACTGCCGCCCACAAGACGACGGTTGATGACCACGACTCCTGCTCATGTTCCTCCACTTTGATCCTGCACCCAACCACCTTCATCGAGAGACAGACAGGTATCATCTATTGCTTGCAAGCGGCAGCTAACTGAGAGTTTGGGTCAGAGTTTAGCTAGTCGGGCAAAGTGACCAATCCCCGGGGGCTGGGCGCTCCCAGCAGTACACGAAACCTTTTTCCCATCTTCCAAAACAAATACCCCATCGAGCGGTGTTTGGTGTCTCCTCCTTGTCGCTCGCGCGTCCGCGTGGATGACGCTCGCGGAGGGTCCCAACTATAGGAGAGGCATCGTCTTGGGGCCGGCGCAGCCTCCTGAGCTTCCCAGGGCGACTGGTGTTCCACACCCGTGGGTACGAACGGCCCACGCCTGCTACCCTCACCGGTGGCTTACTATTCCCACCCGCCCTATCCTCCTGGCCTGAAGCAGAGGGCAGCTTTTTACCTTTGAGATTTTCGACAACACGATGCGAGTCAGGTCAAAGTTCACCTTCTGTGGTTTGAATCCCTTCACCGCCGCGCAAGCCCTGCGGCCCCTGCTCGGGTCTTCTCGGGCCTGCCCTCCACCTTCGTGTCCCCGCGCCCGTCGGATCCCACTGTCATCATGCTGCACTTCGCCGATCACGAGGTCATGAAGCCCCGTTGTCATTCCGCCCTCCGAGTCGTGCTGGACCGGCCCGGTGGAGTGGTGTCGAAAGACCCTGCAGACTTGGAGGGCATTAGCCCTCACGGGCGATCATGAAGGGGCACGCCCTGGCATCCAGGCTACCAAGGATAGGGATCGTAGATCATAACACGAAGGGGGTATTTCTGCCCGTGTATCTCCCTCGTCTTCTGGCAGAGTCGGCTTACCTACCTGCCCCGTACATTGTCGTCATCGCCGTCATCATCGTCCATATCTCTTGCATCGGGGACCGAGTCTGCTTGTCTTGAGAGGGGGCCGCCTGCTGGGCCAACTCGGGGCTTTCTGCTCGCATGGGTCGTCCGCGTTTTACTTGTCCGCCCGGTCCCGCCTGTCCACCCAACGGCAAGAAAGCCGAGGCTGAGTCGACTTGTTATCACCAGTAATCCGGACACAGGCGCATCGACGCCCACGCCACGATTAAAGTTTGCTCAGGGTATTGGATACACGTTGGCGGGCGTCCATGGCAGCGTCTCAGCTTCAGGCTCGGCCGGCTTTCTCTGGTGGGGGTTGGCCGACCCCTGGTCGAGTTGTAGCAAAGACGCCGTGTTATACAGGAGGGAAGCCAACTAAGTAGGTACCTGTTAGTTGTCTTCTCACGCGCGTATTAGACCCAGGTAACCTACTCCGGTAGGGACGCTTGCCGGTAAGGGGCAGGCCGTTGAGCGTGTTGGTCGACCCGTCTCGGTATCGCTTCAAGTCCGCTGTACGCTCAAATGATGAAATGACCATCACCATGCCCCCCCCCGCCCCGCGATGCCACTCGTGTGCGACGTATATAAACGTTAATCCTGGCCTCCACTACCAGGCCGCTTCAGGAAAACGTTGCGAACATTAAGGTCTGCATCTTGTCTGCCATGGATGCATGTTGCAAGTAACCTGGGAGAAGCCAGCGCGCCCGGGCTTTGTTGTTGCCTGCTTCTTGCGTGCTTCGCGAAGCCTGCCTGCACCCCGGGGCGGCAAACAGCGTATACTTGGGTTTACAACTGGACGCTGGTGGGGGGCAAGCCTGCTTACTTCCAGCCCTGGTTAGCACCCCCCCCCCCCCCCCCCCCCCCCCCCCCCAAGTATACCATCCTGACCCACCATACTTGCGTACTTGTGTGCGCTGTATACCTACCTGATGGCACGGCCGCGCCGCTGCATCTGGACGAGGCCGTCCGCCGATTTCAGTTTGCCGACAGGCAAACTTCGGCCAGCGAGGCCACCCGTGGCAGGCGGCATGGGCGAGGCGTGGCGGAAGCACCAAAAGTGGCAGAGGGACACCCTGCGACTGGGCCGGCGTTGCGGCAGAAGCGCTAGAAGCCTTCCTTCTAGTCATGCTGCTCCTGCAGGCTCCTGCTAGGTCCAGGGTGAGTCAAGTGCGATCTGAAGTTGTGCCGGGATAGGCCGTGCAGGCCTGTCAGCGCCTCCTCGCGCAGGCATCCGGGCAGTGTTCCTGCCACTGCCGGCCGCGAGAGCAGGCGGAAGCCGCCGAGGTCGCCGCCGTCGTCGCACGTATACGCACACAGGAGCATGGGTCCCACGGGGTGGGAAGATGGATGGATAGCTGGATCGGGCAGGCTGAGGGGGATGGAGACGGAGACGCTGCCACTGGCTGACTGTCATCGGCATCGTTGCACAAAACAGGAGGGCCACCGGGCGCCTGGATTGTGGCAGGGCGAGGCTGTCGCGCCGTCAAGCCGGAAGACAGTTCCCTAGCCTCCAGCGCAGGACCGAGCGACGGTGGGCCGAGGCCATCCTGGACTGTGATGGCGGCCACTGGCGTCTGGCAGGCCGGCAGGAACACGTCCGTGGGACGACGGCTGGGCAGCCGCCACACCGCCCCCCAAACCAGCGGCGCGGCGGAGGCCTGGAGACGCAAAGGCGCCTTGCTTGCAGTGGGAAATATCGGGCTTCCAGGCACACGCCGACGTCGCCCGATACAGACACAGCAAATGCACGTCACCGCGCGCGGTAGGTAGCGCCGCGGGTACGGACGGCAATAGGAACTGCCAGGCTGTGTGCAATTAGCCTGCGACCCAACAGCCGGCCTGTTCCTAATTCCGGAGGCCAGCAACCCCCCGCGGCCCGGCTTGTTGGCAGACGGCCGGACAGGCCAGCAGGCCCAAACCGCCTGAGCGAAGCGGTATTGAGTTTGCGACGACCACGGCTGTGCAACCAGGCGGTGCCGCCGTCCTGACGACTAACTCGCTGACATAGACGCGTGCCAAGCCAGCCTGCCATTCTCCGGGTGCCGTTAGGCCTGGGCGGCGGGTCGCCGGTGCCGACGTCGAAACAAGACGGACTATGGCAAATTGCCCCTAGGCCCCAGCGGGACGCCGACAATAAGGCTTGGTAAGCCCGCTAGGGAGGGTGTTAGCAGGACTTGCATCAGGTGGCCTGCCGGCTCTTGCCCATGCCCCGGGCCTCCAGTTCGTATTGGCATCACTTCCAGGGTGCCCCGAGGTTGCTAGTATGCGCCGTAGATCCGTCCTTCCGCATCCCAATGCCATTTCCGTGCCAGGGGGCTGTGGTGTACGTGCCTGCAACATCCGCAGCCGTGGCCGTGCCCCATGTTGGTCTCCGGTGAAACACCTGCATTCGGCGCAGACCAGGCTGGGGGTGATGGTCTCCCGGCTCCGGCATGGGGAGGGCGACTAGGGCACCTCTCTCCTGTTCGGGAAAGCAGCCCCGATGCTGCTCCGAGCCGCCTAACGTCCGCCGTATGAACCTAGGAACCCGAAACCTGCTAATCAAAGCCGTGGCCGCTGAGGGTGCTTTGTTCCGGCGTTCCCACACCCAGGGACGCCGAGTCTGAATACCCGCTCACCTCAAGAGGGAGGTTGCCGATGTGCGAAGTGTGCACGGGCTGCCATCATATCGGATGAGACGAGGTCGGTAGGTTCGCCTCCCCCCTTCCCCTCCTCCCCATTCTACTAACCGCCATGTACGTGATCGGATATGCGCCGTCCGTCCCTCGACCCACGGCTAGTGTCCCCCAAACGGGAGGTACATACTGTACCTCCGGTGCACACACAGCTGCCTATGTCGTCTTCCATGTCCTCGGGCCCACGAGGATCCGTGAGTAAGGCAGGCCTGGCCTTCGACTAGGTGGGTGCCTGATTTGGCCATCCGCGTTAGGGTCACGTCAGCTTCCCAAACACCTTGTTCCGCGCGCCGCCAAGCGGCCACAGATGCATGGTGCATCTTGTTTGGCGCGCACGCCTACGTTGGGGGTCGCGCCGCTAGTCCCTCCAGGGCCCTCCTTCCAATCAGGGCTGCGCCCTCGTCTTGACTCTCTCCGTCTGCGTCCCCCGCGATTGCCCCCGTCCGCATCATCGGCATCATACAGCTGTGCGAGCCGCAGCCAGCCGATGCGCGCCTCCCAGACCCGACGGCTGCATTTTGACTGGGCCGAGCCACCCACGCGCCGATGGGCGAGGCAGCGTAGCGTAGCGGCCGCGGCCTGAGACCGGAGACGGCCGGATGGTGGGCGGTCCCAGAGGAGTACCCCCGTGTCTGCCATGGCCCGGGGGGGGGGGGTTCGTTGGGATTGGCTCCGTCGCTGCGCCGGGCGGAGATCCATAATAAAAGGGAGCCCAGGATGGATGTACGGATGGGTGCTGGATGGATCTGCACAGGGTCCCTTTCCCCCGGTTCCGCCCAGCCTGCGACCCAGCCCGCCAACCCGCCGTCATGCGCGCCCTCTTGGGGCCGCACGCACGCACGCCCACGGCCGGGCTCCGCCCAAGATGCATAGCGGCATCGACGGGCTAGAGGTAGCCACCACCAGACAGTCGGTCCACCACAGCGCGTATCCATCCCAAGCGCCGCCTGCCCACATCGATCGCCCGCGAGCAGAGCCATCGCCGCCGACCTTCGGCTCCGACAATGGGCTGCGGTGAGCCAGCCTGCCAGACAGCCCGACTGCCCCGTTCGTGACCAGTCCGTGTCTCGATTTGACTCGAGTCCGCCGGCCCCTGCCTTGGCCCGATGTTGGCCGGGCCTGGACTAGCGGACGCATGGCACACGTAGTGGATTAGTCTATTACAACTGTTCATACAAGCAGAGAGCGTCCTTTCTATCTAGTGGTGCATTGCGCCATCGTACACAACCCCCCCCCCGTCTCTCCCTGGGCCGGAAAGGCGAGGGCGCTTTCGCGATACCCAGGCCTGGATTCCATTAGCCTGGTCGCGATGGGGCCCCCTGTCGCCCCAGGAAGCCCGTGAAGCACGACCAACCACATGCACGTGGCCTATTTGCCAGCGCTCTTTTTGCTTTTCCGCTTGCCAATGTCCCAGCCCCACGACCGGAGTTTCTTGACGACCTTAGGCGTGATGGCGGCCGTAAGCGGAACCCGAACGAAGATGAAGGTCTTGTGGATGGCATAGGCAAGCGCCAGCTGCGTCCCCAAACCTACAGACGAGCCGATGTCAACCCTGCTCTGGTGCACAGACCCGGGGGTTAGGCGGTAGTGACTTACTCGCTTCGGCCTTGTGACGAGCTGAGGCTTCCTCGACGCCCCAGCCGGCCATCTCAACGTGCTCGCTTATCTCATCGTTGCCGAGATTTTCTCGCTCGGCCTGCTTCAGAGCGTTGTGGTAGTTGTGCCACCATTCCTGGACGCCAGCCGGGATCAGCTTCTGGGCGTGGGAGACAACCCAGTGTTCGAGCTCGCCTGTGGTGGGTGTGAGTGTTGGTTATCCAGAGCATGAGTAGCGTGGAAGCCACGCACCGATCTTATCCGTTCCCACAATCCGGACAAGCAGGAAGCAGAAGGGGAAGTCGAGGACGCTGAGGCCCAGGTAAACACCCACCGCAGCCCAGCCGTACTCCCTCGACAGCTTCTTCAGCCGAGCGCTTAGGCCCGACGGCTCCTTGGCGTTGCCCTTGGGGTTCGAGGCCCGTTTTTGCGAGCTTGGGTGGAAATCGCGCCGGGCGGAACGCAGCAGCGACTGCCTGGACTTCACCAGCTGGCTCGTCAGGCTCGGTCTCGTAGGCAGCGCAGAGCGACATGTCATCGGGGTGACTCTGGCTGCACGCCACGGGGTCTGCAGGCCAGCCCCCGTCGGCCCACCGAGGCGGCCGAGGTAACGGCCCAGGCTACTTCGCAACATGGTCGGCCCGTGTTCTACTCCCTTCCCGGGGAGGCTCGTTCAAGGCGCTGGGGCGTGGCAGAGACGAGGTGTCGCGTAGACGTCCAGATCGAGGCCAAGCAGGCGGGCGTTTGCGTGGCTAAGTCCAACGACTCCGGGGGGGGGGGGGGGGCGCAGGGCACTCGCTTCGGGGACCGAAGAAGCAGGGTTTCGGGCTGGACGTGTCGCGGAGCGCAGGATGCTGTCGGGCGCGGATGTCGGGGTACCGGGCTGGCCTGTCGCGGGGGCTAGGATTCCATTGCAGTCAGCTCCCCAATGTCATTCTTACGTTGCGTGGGATGCGCGCGCGAGGCTGCGGCAAAATTTTGGTACGGCTGCCGCCAGGCGAAGCTTCGAGTGGAGCTCAACTGGATGGATCGCATTCTCCCATACCTCCAGTTATGGGACCTCTAGCGGGTGGTGGTGAATGGATCACGGGTCCAGCCATTAATCCCCCGACCGCGGGGCCTCAGCCACAGCCGTGACACGCTGAGCCGCTCATACCAGAAGGGTTGAGCACCCCGCTCCCACTGTGGCTCGGCGCTCCCAAGAGGCCCCTCGGACCTGACCTCACTGTTCCATCACTGCCATCATCCTGGATTCTCCTGGCTGCCGGCCGACAGTTCCATCCCATGTCCCCCTTGCTGTTATTGCGTCCCCTCTCGCCAGTGAAGGATAACATCGAGACCCCGCCCGACTCCCCGTCGGCCTTGGAAGCAACCGCAGCGCCGTCGCGGGCCGGCCGGCATACCCGCTGGCGTCGTGGAGAGGCAGGGAGAGACCGCCCCCCGAGGCAGACTTGCGACGGCTTCATCGTACGACACGGATGCAACACAAACCGCAGCCCTCTCCTTGGGAGCTTCCAGGCGTCGTCAGTTGACGTGCGGCCTGGTGGGCTGCGCCGCCGTCTGCCGCCTCAACTTCGTCCGAATGCTTGCCTGTCCCGCCTGTGTCCTGTTTCGTGGTGATGATCAGCCCGTCGTGGCGAAAGCCCTTTCCTCATGATTACTGGAGCGAGCAGCGCCATTCCCACCCCAGTACGTCGCGCCCCGTAGCCAGCTCGACAAAAGTCGACCCCGTCAGCCTGTCATCCAAGCGGGCTAGGTGCGATGGATGACCTGCACGCACTTATACGTGCACGGGGCCGGACCGGACGACTAGGTGCACATCCTATTCCGCACTATTGTCACAACTACTGGCACACCAGGCCCAGCCTGGGACCCAGCCAGCCAACCAGCGGCGCGCAAACCCGTCGGGCAAGAGGGATGCCCCTCCGACCGTCTTTGATTGGACCTTCTAGCCTGCTTCTAGAAGCTTGACTCGTCTGGACACGACCGCTGGGCAGCTCGGTGTCTTCCCGAGGTGCCGAGTCAGTCGCTTCTGGCGTCTAGATGAGCCCAAAACGGCGTCATGCAGCTCCCGAAGCTCTCGCAACCTTGCTTTGCCGGCTGTTCGGTCGTAAGATGACATGGTGGGCCGTCGCAAATAGGTACCATCCGGTGCGAGACTCTGGGCTCCGTTGCGTGGGGGGGATGGACAGGGCTAAGTTGCCATCACCCCCCTTCCCTCGCTATCGCGCCGTCTCGTCCCATCTTACCCTTCAGGCCTGCGTTCCTCTCGCCCGAGGCATTCTGGTGGCCCCCCCCCCTTCTCCACCTCTTCTGGGCCTGCCAGCTGACAGTCTAGTCCCCATCAGGGCTCGCCGCTGGCGGCCAGGGATACATCGGCATCTCGCCATTACACACAATGTCCCAGAAAGTCGCCGGAACCGAGTCAGTGTCTGTTAGTTGCTCGGGACACATGGCACACGCATGACACTATGACGAGCTCAGCATGGAGGCTGGTGGAGAAGGCCTAGCAGTGGCAGTGGCGAGGCACAGTGTGGTGAAATTTAAACTTCTTCCAGAAGGCTTCTAGGGCCAGGAGAAATCGACCACCGGGGGGGTCTGGTGGTATGGGCTCTATCTTCGGACTACATCCAGTCCTCGGAGTACCTGGGCTGTACATGGCTATTCTAACCACGAGACTATGAATCAGCATGCATTGGTGCCCCCTCTCGCCCCAATCTCCCGTACGGCTCTTGGAGAGACTAGGTGGTCTCCATCGAAACCTTGAACATTTTGCCCCTACGCGACGGCCGAACTCTGGTTTGTGGTCGGGGACATGGCAGCAACTGTCGCTTGCTATCCTAGCCTTTGGCTACTCGTGCAATCAAAAAGTCAGAGAGGGATGTTCTGTTCAAGAAGCCTTCCGGATGCATGACTGGTGCGAGAAAGGAGCAGGGCCAAGCGAGTCAACGACCCCTTTCAGGCTGGGACCGCCACTTGTGACTTTGAGGCTCTCATGGCAGACGATGCTTGGGAGACAACGACGTCGATAAGACCGGTAGCCGGATTCCCATGAGCGGAAAGGAACACCGGCTGCGTTTCGCTGGAGAAGGGGGGAATGAAGTTTGCTCGACTCCGGTGCCAGGCAGCACTATCGAAACTCAATTCATGCGTCGACCATTAGGTGTTGGAAGTACCGTCTGGTTCCTCCTTTAGATCGTCGTGACCTCCCAGCGCGTACCTGGAAGCCCCTCGGGCCTAAGGAGCGAAAGCGGGCTGCCCGTGATCGTCCTGTGGTCGCCGATGAGAAAGTATGGCAGATGAAAGCAGGGCCGGGGCGATTTAGGAGGGTACCATGATGGCATCAATGCGACAATGACCAGGCTTAAATCCATGCCCAACGGGCAGGGCGGCCAAATCAAAACAAGCTCGGAACGGTGCTCTCGTCAACATGTCAGTTGCCCATCGAGTTTTCCCCCGTGTATCGCCGCCGGCCCCTTTTTGGGGCGTACTGCCCCTCTCCCTGGGCCACGGGGGGCGGCGGTAGGGGCCCTGGCCGGCCGAGCGTAGCTCTTACTTTGCACAATGCTCATTGTAGATAATGGGCCATGATACGAGCAGCTTAATATGTCTTCGCTTTCTCGACGTTATCCGCCAAACCACACGGAGATTCCACCTCGCTGCGTTTTGCGCAGTCCACACTGGCTCAAGGTTCGTCCCAGCCGGTTGGTTTGGCAGGCCGAGTTTCGTGCTGGAGTCTAATCACCACGACAGGAGTGCTCCCTGAGGGCTATGCAGGAATGCCTGGCCGGGTCCTCTACATAGTAGAAAATCACTCCAGCCAAGAATCTGTCCATAGCGGCATGCCCCCTATCCTGCGAGGTTGCATCGTCGGGGCGCCGCATGCGCGAATGTCATCGATATGTTGCCTACCCGGGGCATGCCTTTGCGAGCGCCGCGTCGGCAAGGGCCTGCCGCCACAACGCCTGCCCGGTCCCTGCCGCTCTGGTGCTTGGCCGACCCAGCGCGAGCCGAAAAAGCTTCGCGGGCGCAGTATAGACATCAGAGGTCTCCGCGTGACGATACGATGGCGGAACGAAGCCCCTTGAGCTGTATTCTTTCTTTCACGCACCAAGGCGGTCTGCAGGCCCAAGACGTCGAAGCCATTCTGGCTTGACCTTCTCAGGGGGGGCCCTTTGGGGGTGGCTCTTCCTTCGACGATGCCAGAGTTCTCCCGTGGACTCTTCCAGCGTCGCCGTGCTTGACTCCTCGTGCTCTGTTGGCATTCGAATGGGTGAACGGGAAAGCCGCGCTGGTAAGTGGTCTGGCCCACGGCGCCGTACGCCCGGAGCAGCAGACTTGAAGAGACTCTGCGTCAATGTAGGTGGTGAGCTTACGGTCACTTGGTCTCCCGGGCCAAGTCAGCGTTGCTGTCACTCCTTCGTTGGCTTCCTGCGCCTCGTTGGTGGGAGTTTAAGCAAGGAAAAGCTGTGCATGCGTGTCTCGCGTAGGAGGGTTGCGTGTGCCGAGGAAGCCACGAGGCCCGGTCGCGGGGTTCCTTCCATCTCGTTGTAGACATGGATGCCTCCTTCCCACTCGAGTGCCTCATTACTTGCATGTACTCAAGCAAGGACCGCGTGGCTTGCAATCGCTGCTCGAGGTAGGCGGTAAGTTAAGGGAGCAGGTCCGCAAATGCCTATCTTGCTTGCACTTGCTTTACTCTGCCTTCCCTCCGACTCCCTCCTCCTTACGAGTGCATATGGTACAAACCAACTATCTGCCTGCTTCCAACCAGCTGTCTCTAACCCCGTCTGGGTAAGAATTGCGCTACCCAGTACTTTGTTTACGCTTTTCGCCTGCTCGTGAGCCGAGACCGCCTTGGGCTCCTCGTTCTTTGCCCTGGCCGGGATCAGGGCGTGCAGCATTGGATGCCACTGCTGCCCAAACCCCCCAAACCCTGTCGGCTCGTATTCAGCCTTCTGTCACTTTTCGCTTTGCGTGGACGTTGCCTCACATGGGTCCGCGCTTTCATAAGCGTGCCGATGACTTGGGGAGTCAGCACGCCGGTAGACAAGAGCAGGCCAAGGCGGAGATCACTGGCATCGCTGACGATCAGCACAAGGCCCCCTGCTAGCAGCCCCTCCCAAAGCCCCCTCGCACGGCGGAAAACTTCCCAACGGTCATGACCTAGGTATATGCCCAAATGGCGCATATCCCGGCAGGATGCGCCGGACGACGGCGCGAGGGAACCCCCGCAAAACCCTCCCACAGGTGAAACAAGTCGACAGAAGCGTCGCGATATTGTACAAGGCCATTATCACGAAACTTGGACAGCGGCCCCTTGGTGCTTGAAGAGGGGCTGTTCGCCGCCTTTCTCCGAGGCCAACGTCGTTGAGGACAGACGAGGAAGAAAACAATCCAGGTCATGGGCAACTTTGCGCTGCCTTCGGCACTGCCCGCCGATTTCCTGCTCCCATCATCAACCGGCCGGTAGTGATAGTTCGGATACGATGGTGCTACCTCCCGCTACGTCGCATCTCCCAATCCTGGCGGGACAGGCGGGCAGAGACATCTGCTCACGACGCGGGGCACTCCATCCCAATAAGCCCTTAGATGCCCCCGCGGGTTATATCTGGGTAAAGTACAATTGTGCCCTATTCCGTACCAAGTCACCCGACTTCACAGTTGCCCGTCTCTCCAGCCAGGCCGTATTGTCCACGCGCACTGAAGCTGGCATACGCATGGAAAAATATATGCGGATGGCCAAGTACTCTTGACTCTCTCAATTAAAACCACAACCTAGAGTGGCCCGGTGAAAGATTGGCCCGGTGGATGCATGGAAGAATTCAGCGATAAGAAACCCGGAACCCTCCGCGGCATGGCAAGATAATCATACTTTGTAAATAGCGTTGCCCCTTTGTTTTCCGGCCAAGGTCGTGCAGAGCGTGGCTATGGGCTTGACGACAGGCCTTACAGAGCCGATCATGCATTTACCCTCCTTGCCTATGGCCTTTCGAACTTGCGTGGAGACGGTCAGTTGGGTCTCACAATGGCGATGGATGCAAGTCGAACGGGCCCCCAGGGCTATCGGCCAGGAGCCCCGTGCTCAGGCTTGATGGCGGCGATCGGCGCTTGGGTCCTAGCGAGGAGGGCGAGGACGTTGCCCAACTGCGTCTCAGCCAGAGGCGCAGTGACGTAAAGTAGGTCGCGCGTGTCCGTCTTGCTGATGCTCTGGATCTGCTCGGTGATGTTGCCAGGCTTGATTTGGCAAGGGGAACGAGGCCCGCCCTGATGAAGATGGCTGAGTGGGAGGAGTAATGCGGTCAGCAGCACCGCCCCAAGTATGAATACCGAGCCACGAAGCTGGTTGGAGCTGCGTCCAACGTACCGACTGCTGGCCCTTCGGTGTCGACCGCACCTGGGACGCGCTGGACGGCGGAAGGGCTTAGCTTTGCTCGTCGCCGTCACTACCGTCTCTTGGCTTCCGGTGATGGGAGCGAACGCTCCACGTCTTGCCCTTCCCCCGGCCCAGGCGCGGCTCTCGGTGGCCGTTGCTATTCCTCCTTCTCCTACCAGCCGCGCGGGGCGGCATCGATGTCGGGAAGACAAGCGGGCATCGATTGCCCCCCCCCCCCGTCCCAAAAGGGGTTTGAGGCTCTCGGGCTAGGGTTTGCCAGCACATCAAGTGCCCGTATAAGACCCGCCGTGCCTCAGCCGGTTGCGCCGGATCGCGGCTGAATCCCACGTTTGGTGCGGCTGGGATGAGCCGATCAATTTCCCGATAGCAAAACGATTGCATCACAATCACCACGGCCGGGCGTAGATGACGATCAGCGAGAACACGGCCACGCCGGCTTAATCCATGTATTCGAGCCCAATGGCAAAAGCACGTTGTTACATCGTGCCCAAACTGCCCTCCCCAAGTCTTCCTGTGCAATATGTCTCGCCCTCCTGCGCCTATCGCAGTATCCAATGTCCGGTATTGCTGTTAGGCATGACGCTCGGGTGCCATGCTCGTCATACCGCCGCCCACGGGCTGCGGCCTGGCCAGCCTGCCCAGGCAGCCCTCGTGCTTGGCGTTTCCCGTCTAAGGCAGTCCCATGCCACCGTCGGGGCCGCCACCACCGCCCCTAATGCGCCGGTGTGCCGCTTCCTTCTCCTGCTCCGTGATCTGCCCGTCGTTTTTGCGCATATCGGGCGTCCACTGCGGGACGTCGGGGCTGTGGCCGACCGACATGCCCGCACGAATCTAGCCAATGTTAGCCTGGTGCCTGAGCTACCCGTCTTTCGCCCGGGACATGGCGACTTACCAACGTCTCAAGAGCACTGGTCGAGTTGCCCGCCAGGTCGTCGTCGTACACCATGCGGTTCTCCTCGAACAGGAGCACGATGGTGCTGCCTCCGAATTTGAAGTATCCCAGCTCCTCGGCTCTCTTGACGTGCTCACCCTCCTTTCGCGTGATGACGGTGCTGCCAACCATCATGGCGCCAACGCAAATCACCATGACGCGGCCAAAATGCTCCGTGTCGATGGGGCAGATGACACGAACGTTCTCCCCGTACACGTCAAGCGCCGAGCGAATAGCCATCGGGTTGACGGTATAGTACTCTCCCTCGATGGTCTTGGGCTCTCGTAGAATACCATCCACAGGAATGTGGAAGCGGTGGTAGTCTTGGGGCGCCAACCGGAAGATGCCGAGCGATCCATTGCCGTAACGCTGGGCGTCTTCGGGATACGCATTGCCCAATAGCCGCTTAACCGAAAACTCACGACCCTTCACCCAGATCTTGGTTGCCTGGTCCAGCTTGTTGAAAACAACCGAGCGGCAGTCGGCAGGCGAAACGACAATGCGGGGCTCGTTGGGAGCCGAGCAGGGGCGTGCGCCCGGCTTGAGAGCACGGTAGAAGAACTCGTTGAAGTTCTTGAACTGGTCCATGGGCAGCAGCACCTCGGACATGTCCAAGTTGTGGAACTCGATGAAGCCGGGAATGTCCGACTTGGAGGCTGGGTCGTCAAACTTCTTGCCTTGTTTGATGCTGAGGCCCTTCAAGAGCTTGCGGACTGGTGGTCATGTTAGCTGCTTCGCTGTGCCATTGCGGCGTCGGGCGCCGACTTACTTCTCTTGTTCTCCATGTCTCTCGACTTGAGACCCTTGTACAGAAGCCGGATTCCAAGCCTCACATATACGCTCATCTTCTCCTCATTAATCTGACCGGTGATGCGGTCCTGCACCAGGATGTTGGCCGAATTGGCGCCCAGCTTGTAACCACCGTACGAGATCTTGGTGATGACCTTGGAGTACCACTTGCGTTGGGCCTGGCTTGCCGTGACAAAACCACCCATCATCAGTGAATCGACCTGGCGCCAATCCTGACTGGCGCAGGTAGCAATGTGCGTGATGATATCGGCATCCCGGCGTTTGTTGAGACGCGGCTGGTGGCAAATGGGGCATTGTCGAATCTCGACAACGTGTTCGTCGGTCCTGTCCACGTTGAGATCATCCTTCTCCAGCATTTCTCCCTCTTCGCCGGGCGTGTTCAGATCTGGGACCGACACGGTCGAGACAGGCGCATCCGTGTTGTCGGACGACTTGGCGTTGAGGGACAACGACGACATCTCATTTGCGGGGGTCTCTGTTGGGGTTAAAGAGTTGTTGCTGCTGCTGCTGCTGCTGCTGCTGGGCGAATCGTGCGTAGGAACATGTAGCATGTTCTTGACCTTGTCTGCAACGCTTGCCGCCTTCGCCCGACCGCCTTGAACCTGGTCCTCCAGGCATATCACGGCCTCGTCAAAAGTAAGATCACCCTCGTCGCCGTCAGCTGCCTTGTGCGGGAACCGTTGGAAAAAGCTGTCGATAGTGGACTCCCGCAGCGTCGAGCCCAGAGTGTCCAACATGGTAGTAAGTTCGACCTTGCTAATCTCGCCACTTTCATCCGTGTCGTACTGTCTGAGCATAGCCCGCCAGAACTGCTGTCGAAGCGCTGGGTATGGCATGTACTTGGCGCGGATGAAGAGCTGGGGGTTGTGTTTGTCTTCCCACTTCTCCATGTTCTTCATTTTGAGCGGAATGGTGAAGCTCGTGAAGCTCGGGTCTTGGGCCCCCATCTCTCCAGCCTCGTCCGAGTCACCAGACACGTTGAGCTTGGGGACAACGTCGGGCAGCGAACTGGGCTCTGGCGAGGGCGCCCGCTCGGCGCCACCGGTGGCACTGAGGTTGGACGAAGCCGACGGGCTCTTGGACATGGGCGGCCGCGACTTGGTCATGCTCTGTTGCGACGGGCTCCTCGACAGGCCGAGACGCGAGAGCCTCGACTTCTTGGCAGGCTCATACTCATGGGCCTCCTGGAGCTCATACAAGCCGGTTTTCGGATCGGCCCGCGGCGCGCGTTCAAGCAACTCCTTGAGAGGCAAGGAGGCGGATGCGACAAAGTCATTGGCCGAGTACTTGTCGCGATCGATGACGGTGAAGGAGAAGGAATATGTTTGCTCGTGGCCCAGAAGCTGGAACAGCATCTTCTCGTTAAAGATGGGGTTCAGATTGTGCCGGATGTGCTTGGTACGGTACGTCTTCTTGCCGAGGGAAACGACGACGAAAGGATCCATGTCGAAACTGGTCCTGGTAAAGTTGGATTCGGGCGGCAGGTCCGTGATGTTGACGACCTCAAGGAACACGAGGCCAACAACATCGCTACCGCAGTTGATGAACGAATAAGGGTTCTCTCTTCTCTTGCGCTTGAGGCCCTTGATTCGAAGCCTTCTCTTTCGCTTCTCGATGGCCTCGGGCTTCGTCGGGTCTTCGTCTTCGGGCGGGGTTTCCTCGTCGTCAAGCTCGTCATCGTCATCGTCGTCGTCTTGGGAACCGTCGGTTCCACTGGGCGGCGACTGAGGGGACAGCGAAGAGTCGGACCGGTAGGTCGCCGAAGGGCCCAGGACGGGGGTCCTCGTGGGCGTCGTGTTGCGGGAGTCGACAGTGCCGGCAAGCGCGCGCAGCTTGTCGAGGATCTGGGCCGATGTGGCATCCTTGTCGTTCGGGTCGAATAAGGTGCACTGCAACAAGACCTCGCCCGAGACGTGCTCCTTCTTCCCTCTTTTGCCACGCTTACTCTTGAGCGGATACCACGTGGGCTCTGTCGCCGTCTGCTCGCCCGTAAAGATCTCCTCGAGAGCCAAATCGAACTCGCCCATATAGTCCTTCCCAAAACGGTCCTTGTCCCAGCAGACGACGTCGAGCAGCAGCTCCTCGACGCCGTTGACGGGCGTGGACCAGATCACGTTCCATTCTGGATCAAGCGTCTTGGGCACGCAGTGCGTGACGAATTTGGCGTCGCCGCATGTCAATTGAAGGTACTGCGGGGGCAGACGAGTTAGCAGAGGGTCAGGGAGCTCGGCCCTTGCAGACGACGTCTATCGTCATTGCCGGCGGCGGTAGTAGCGGCAGGGCTGGACTTACGGGGTCTGAGGTACCGCTACGATCCTTGGCGGCGAGGTTTTGGGCCTGGAAATTGCGGCAATTGTCAGCCATTCCAACCGCCCCGTGCGGCCACCGGGTGCATTGTCGTCACTTACGCGGATCACCACAACCTTGAGGACCAGGCCGGCCTCTTTCGCTTCATTCACGGACAGCATGTCGCTTTGGGAGGGGGCAGAACGCAAGGGGCTGTTGCTGCGGCTGTTGGCGGAGGAGTTGGCGGTAGAAGTGCTCAAATGCGGCTTCAGCCGCGAAGGAATGATGCGGACCATGGTGAATCACAGCTGGCCCCCTGGTGCTACCCAGAATAACTTGGAATGGAGGGGGGGGGGGGGGGGGGGGGACACAGCGCAGTATCCGATCGGTGACGTGGTGTGTCTCCTGTCGTGTGTCCTATTGGTTCGTGATCGGGGCTGGCGCGATTTGCATGCCTTGGACACCCGCAGGCGCTGGCTGTGAGCGGGCAAGCGCGTGGTTGATCCAGGCACTTGTCCAGGGAAGGTCGCGTCCAGAACGGGGACGTCGGCTGGGCCGTTCGAAGGCAGGGTCGGGCTGTTGTTGGTGCGAAGTCGAAGTCGGCTGGGCAACACCGGTAGGCTGGCAGCGTTGCGTGCTTGAATGCCAGGTCGCCCAGGGGGGACGGGGGGAGGAGGACAGGCGGTAGCGCGCGACGAGGAAGCGAGCGGTCGGCAGCAACGTAGCTTTTACTTGGGGGGGGCGGGATAATTTCGCTGGCGACGGCGGCGGCGGCGGCGGCGGCAGCTGTGTAGATGATGTCAAAAACCTGGTTGGCTGCCCCCAGTCAGGGGCTGGCGTAATCCGGACGGCTCAGGGGCTAGGAGATGAATAGGACGGGCGATATTGGATATTGGCACAATGGGTGGTGCAATTTGCTCTAGGATCACACGGCGTCGAGCGCAGAACCAGCCAGGCGTCGGCGCTGGGAAGCCTGCGTAATATGGGATTGGGATGGAATGCGCCGCCTTATTAGAGAGTGGTAGCCTGGGCAACTATAGTACTTCGTACCTGCCCATTTCTCTTCCCAGCACCTTTCATCCGGCGGCGTGTCCCAGCCCGTCCCGGTTCAGTCAGTGCTTTAAGGCTGAGAGCTTGTCTGACGTTGCGAGCAGCGCGCCAAGGAGGCCCTGTATCCTCCGTACGTGTGCGGCTGGGCGGGGTAGCTCCTCTCTAGGGAGCCGAGAAGCCGGTGATGGGCGGAACTCGTCGCAACGGACGGCCCGGAACGGCAGGCGATGGCTCACAATCGCTGCTTGCGAGTGGGCGCCGCATGGGGTCATTCGTCGCGTCGTTGGCGTCGGCACCGGGTCGTACGCAATGCGAAGCGGATACTGTGGGATGCACACAGCCAACCATGGAACCCACAGACCGAGGCGGAGGCGTGCGATCGAGCCAGATTGCGGAACACTTCTATTGCCGCTGCATTTCACGTGCGCTGTATATTGAACGACGGGTGTCCTAGTAGTGGCCAGCTGCTTCGGCATGCGAGGGCGAGATGGGTGCAATCGCAAAGTACATGCATTGCTGATGTACATACTTCAAGCACTGGGCCACCTGCCAACCTACACATACATCCATCTTAACCTTGGCTACTACGGCCGCTGATGGGGACTATCTGGCTATGCGCTTTCCCATCCATACCAGAGATATGTACAGCCGCCAAAACCTCCACCCGTTTCTTCTGACTCGCGCGCCTTTCCGACCCGGCCACCCGTCCTGAACGCTCGCGTCGATTACTGCATTACACAGCCCCTTCCTTCTGGCGTAGTTGGCCTGTGCCGAACCAACGGGAAGGCCGGAAGAATTGACAATCATCCAGAGGAGGCAGCGAACATGGGATATGGGGGACTGCTGACTGTGTCATGGCGGTACGGCGTACCTACGGCGCATCGCCAAGGGGGGTTGTGCGATGGTTGCGGGCGTCGGTCGCTCTGGCATTGGCTTCCTTCGCCCTTCCAGGGCGTGGTTGCGACGATCGGGTTTAGTGATCGCCGGCAGGGAAGATGCAGCTGCTAGTTGCCCAAAAACCCAGTGGGCTGGATGCGTGTGCACGTACAAAGAGAGTCACGGGCTCTCGGGCTCGCGGGTGCTCTGCCTCCCGTCGTCCCTGCTTTGGGCTCTGTGCGCCCGCAAGCGTCGCAACTGTCGACGTCGTGGTCGGGGCCTTCGGCTCTCCTTACGTGTCCTTGCTTTCCCGCTTGGATTGCACGGCAACCCCTCGTGCCCCCCCGGCCCGTCTCTCGCGACTCTGCGCCATTTCGTGATTTCTATTACATCAGACCAAACACTTGGGCGAAGAGGAGGGTTGGAAGGCCAAGGCGGCTGTGGCCGCACTAACGCGTAAGCCTCGAAACAAGCCTGCCTCGCCTGGCTGGGGAATCCATCCCAGAGGCTACCTGACGATACCACACCAAAAGTAGATCCCCCCGTCTCCAAGCTCGTCGGCGCCGCGGCCCTGCTACCTCATTGGCTGCTTCCGGTAACGTGGACAGCTAAGACGTCTAGGGGCGACAGCACTTCGGCAGCTCGGCTGCGAGAGGGCTTGTCAGGCACCCTCGAAATGCCGCCCAGTCCCTCGCCCCGGAAAACCCTCTTTGCTGATTGGAGGGCGCCAAACCCCTACCCGCCCGATTGCAAGACGGTCGGCGTGCCGCGTATTCTCCGTGTCTCCGGGTGCGCCGCACTCCTCGGTGTCGAGCCGTCTCATAAATACGCCCCCGCCCCCAATATGCGCCGACCTCGTACCCGTGCTATCCAGGTCGGTTGGTCATGGCGAACCCGAGGCTGGCATGTCACTTTCTGGGTAGTTCCGTGCTCGAGTAGGCCAGGTGTGTAGAAAGAAACCTGTTCTTGATAATCCGGGAATGGTCTACTTGAGATGTACATATATATATATATATATATATATATATATATATATATATTACCTATTCCGTGATGAGATCGAACAACTCCCCTAGTTGCCTCGATGCGCCCAAACGCCGCGCCAGAACAAACCGTTACGAACAAATTCAGACGTCAACATACCCATCAGCAAACCCTTCAGGCCTGAGTAGGGGCCACGGTAGCGCCACCCAGCTCCTTGATCTCTTCGAGCTGGGGTGTCTTCAGCTCGCTGTAAACCTCGGGCCACAGGAACATCTTGTCCTCTCTGCTGGGCGTCGCCGCCACGATCTGGGGCACGGCCGACTTGCTGGAAACGCGTCGCCACATGTTGGCACGGGGGTTGTAGTTGGCGGGCATGCCCTTGCCCGCTGTCTTCTTCTTGTCCTCCTCGCGGATCTCCTCGAGCTTGTTCTGAATGTCGGCAAAGGTGTCAAAAGCGTGGTAGCTGATCATGTTCTCCTTGCAGTACTCCTCGAGACGGAGACCACGGCGGGCAAACAGGACATCGGCGTTGCGGGCCGCCGGGAGATCTGATACGCCGTCGCCGATGAAGACGATGAGAGGAATGGTGCCATCTTCGCACGTCATCTCTGCCTCGGCACGAGCCTCGGCGATAGAGAGGGCCTTATCGTGGCCGAGTTCGTTGTCGTGCCTCCAAATGGGCTTCCACTCGGATCCATCCTCCTTGATTTCAGCATCGTTGGCGACGATGCCGATGTGGGCAGCCTCATCGGCGCCCAAGAACTTTTCGAGGACGCCCTTGAGAATGGGCTTTAAGCCGGCTGAGATGACGTTGAAGGGGATATCGTTGGCCAAGCACCACTTGTGGAAGGTCTGGAAGTCGGGGTCGATCTCCAGCGTCTTTTCCATGACCTCGAAGCCATCCTCAAAGGGGACCCTCAGGGAGCCCCACATCTCCTCCGAGACGTCCCTGAAGGAGCGTTCGCCGTTCTTGATCTGCTCGTCCAGGATTTGGCGCCGCTCAGCACCGCAGCCATGGCTGTCGAAGAGAACGTGGCCGGTATCCTGCATGAAGATAGTGCCATCAAAGTCTGGCACGCACATTAGCACTGAGCCATCAGTCTCCGCTAGAGCTGTGGCTTGAAGCGAAGGAGAGGGCAGGGCAAGTCAAGGGTATGATGGCGCAGAGAGTGGCAGCAGTGGATCCGGGTTTGACGTACCGGAAAAGCAAACGACCTTTCTCTTCTTAGGGACGTCGACCTGCGAGGCCATGGTCTTGGCCTGAGGGACAGCCGGCGGGGTGACGGCGGCAGGCATCTTGTGGAATGTATATAGGTTTTGGTTTAGGAACGAAAAGAGACGTGTAGGTCTTGTCTGCACGCCGAGGCACACAGAGTTACGAAGAGGAGCGGGGAAATCCGGTGCTTTTCTGGCAGTACAAGAGGCCGGGCGTCCAGCAACAGCGCAACGGCGAACGGGCATGCCTTTATAGCTCATCAAGCCCAGGCGCCGGCCGCTCACTCAGGGCCACTGTTCATGTTGGTGGGCTCGGCTCGGCTTGGCAGGTAGCGTGGCCCGGCCCCTTGGTCGGTAAGCAGTACGATGTACATGGCTCAGGCACACCGGACGACCAATCTCTTCGTGATGACGCACGGCGATGGCAGCACAGATGGGAAGGCTGCGGCGCCCCGTCCCCCCAGCCCGTTCGTTGGCGTGGTGGAGTCTGGCCATCTGGGAGAAGCCATTAGCTAAGGACGACTAGTCGCGCATGTGGTCCTCACAGGGGAGGGGTGCTTCTGCTTGCTCCAGAGATGGATACCTGGAGGCGGGAGCGGATGGGGACAGACGTTGGGCGTGCACGATGCCACGGGGTCGGCAGCCCTGACGAGGAATGCAATGCAATGCAACTGGAGGCCGCGCTTGCGAAGAGGGGAGTGGGACCTTTTGGCCGCAGAATATGTGGGATTCGGTCATTGCAGTCTTCCGACTCTGCGCTTTGCCGAGTACTGTGTAGAAGATAAGCCGCCCTGGCAAGCCTGGGCCTCCCTGGCCACGGCAAAGGCATGGCTGGCTCGGCTGGAGGGCATATGGGAAATGGGCCTGGGCGGAGGGCCAGTCGGCCTCTCACGCCACCGCACGCGGCTCTCGAGTCGGGGCGGATCGGACGGGCGGCGCAAAAGCCGCTTGCTCGTCCATTGACCTGGAGTTGTCGCCGCCTGGCGGGTGGGTAAGCGCTCCCCCACCCCCTGTCGGCTTGCTCGTCCCCACCACGCACCCCAAAGTCCAGACCCTCTGTTACGACGCGCTGTCGGCGTCTGGGCCCCTTCGGATCCAGGGCCTTGCATCGATCGCGATCTTCTTCGCTCAAGCGCAGACATCGCGGGCGAAGGGTGGCGGTGTTGGCGAGGCACCGTCGGGATACTGGAATTGGCAGTGATGTGCGCGGTTTCCGTGCCTGAGAGTGCCTGACAACACCACCATGCCCCCCTCGCTTTCTGCGTGTATCCCGCACAGCGGCTTTTCGGTGGGCAGGCACACCGCACATGGCCAAATCCCATACCCACCGCCATCGGGATAGTGGCGGCGCACGTGAAGTGGTGCGTACAGGGAGTGTGTGAGAGTGACAACGAAGCTAGAACCTGGGGGGAGGGGTGAACGAGAGTGATGTCATACTAACTTGACGAGCCCCTCGGCCGTCCTCCCACCGCATTTTAAGGCTTGGGAGGTGAGTCGTGGTAGGCCTGCAAGCAAGCACCCAATCGGAGGTACTGGATGAGAAAACCAAGGTCGCATTAGCCCTGGCCATCGTGTGCGTTATCTGCTGGGTATACTAGGGATTGGTGTGCCTTCCTACAGACAGATACACTCATTGCCTACACTCGGGGCAAGTGAGCATGTAGGTGCGTTAGCATGGATGGGAACTTCCATGGCAGAGTACCTACGCGGTAGTCATGCTGCGTCCCGTTTACCGAGGAAGATGGGGAAAAAAGGACCTGTCACCGATGCCCCAGTGGCTTCACCCGCGCTGGCAAGAGAGGCATCCTCTCTGCCCCCGGCAAGAGGACTGTTGACTGGTGGGCTACCCGAACAGGGAGGTCGCCAAACTGCCACTAAGAATAGTCGACTCGCTTGCCTGGCGAGCCGGGCTCCCCTCCCAGTTCCCACAGCAGCCCTCCCTCCTACTATACTCGGTAAGGGTGAGAGCACGACTGGGCGGGGTGGCAATGGCCGCCCTTGTCGCCTTGTTGTTCGCGATCTTCGAACTCCGAATACATAGGTAGCAACCTAGATAGAGGCCGGTCCCTCTGGTCGTAGTAGCCAGCGTACCCCCTTAGCGGTATGTGCCTGTCACGGTACGTGTCCCATTCGCTCGGCATGGGCTGGAGAGAGGGGGAGAGCGCGCGCGCCTTGGCTGCCTCTGCGCCCTCGGTGGCGGCGGGCGGCGAGGGCTGACATGGGAAAGAAGCCGCCTCCGAGCGCCACTCTGCCCATGCGAGGACGGCCGGTCAAGGAGGGCTCGCACGATACTGCGAGGATCCGGCTCACTGAGCCGGCCTGGCCGAAGGCGAAGAAAAATCATTGACAGTATTCGCAATCCACCAGTGATTTTCCCGGTCAATGCTGTAATCCGGGCCACATTTACGTCGGATATTACGGGTCTCCTCCAGTTTTGCAGTCCCGCGGGCTCTGGCAGCCCCGATGATGATGAGAGCGATCGTGATCGGCTTTCGTGTAGCATCATGGCTGAGCACAACGCGTCCAGCGACAGAGACCAGGACCTGTTGGGGACTGGACGTCTATCCGTACGCATGCCAAGCGTAGGCCCCGTTTAGTATCCCGCTGTGGCCCATGTATCGATAATCCGCAGCGCATCGTGTACTACTCCCATCCGGAGCCAGACAGCCGATAAATCCGGGCTTCTCGGGTCGGCGGTACGAGGCAGCGAGAGATGCACCGTCGGAGCCTATCTCGAGAGCACGTCGGCAAACTCACCACTCAGTCAACACCACCGTAGGATCGATGGCACACTTCTGGCCAATGGCTGGTCATTGGATTCTCTTCGCTCTGCCGCCGTCCTGTTGGTTCCGCCGCCACGTCGGTCGGCCCCTCAGGCGACTATTTGTTAGTGTGCTGCGCCGGCACCGTCATCACGCATGCGGGCGTTGCTCCCTTTATTCAGAAACCGCCCGGTGCCGCATCACGATGTTCGACCGGCCGCGCTCCCCAGGTTGCAATGACGTTGGTGTTGATGCGCTGACTCAAACAGATATAACCAAGGATCCCCTCCGAGACCACCCGTATCGCCCCTTGGCGTGCCGTGCCGTGCCTCTCCCCTTCCTTGCCAAGACCGGCCGGCCGCCCACGCCCACCGACGTATGTTGGTTGCATTTGCCTGGAAACCGCCAAGGGCTGCAGGGCCTTTGTATGCAACGACCGCCGTGCATGTCCTGCGTTTCGTAGTCTCACCATCATGATTATTTTTTACAGCCATAGGCATTGCAGCAAACAGATCACGGGGCGGGAGGTGGCATGCACACGGCAAGCGCCGCCGCCGTCAGAAGCCGTCAGATCTACTACCCTTTCCATGTCCCCGCTTGGTTGGGACTGCAGGCCCCGGTACAATGACTATATTGTGGTGCTGGGACGGGGGTTGAAAATCGACTGTTCGCTCCTTACGCCGAAACCTTGGGGCTGAATTTCGACGCAGCCCTGTCGAACAGCGCATCCTTCTCGGCCAGGTCGGTAAGATAGGGGTGTGACGGATCAACGTTCTTGAGCGAGCTGGCGTGGTGCGTTAGCATCGTCAACCACTTGGGGTCTGCATATCAGGGACGTACGCCGTGAGTTCTGAGGCGTCCTTTCCGATGACAACGGTCAGAACGAGGAGGTTCGCAATAGCCTCGGTGTACTTGGGCTCCTTCTGTATGGCTTGCTCCAGCGCACCCTGGGCCTCCTCGACCCGCCCTAGGTGCAGCTCGCAGACAGCCTGCGAAACGAGGGTGAGGATCGAGGACGTCGACGGGGCCTGCGCAAGCTCCTCGTAGACATAAAATGCCTGCTGGTACTTGTCGCCGCCCTGGAGTACTGTCGTTAGCAAATTCATCACCGTCTGTCATCGCCCTCGCCGGGCCAGCTCGGGGCGTACCAATCTCAAGCCCACCCACGACTCTGCCAGGTTCACCAGCAAGCTATCCTGCGCCCAGCTACGTGCCGCCTTGACCTCCTTGAGGGCCAGATCTGTCCGGTTCTGCTGAAGGTGAATTTGTGTGATGAGGGCGACAGCCTCGACTGCAAGCGACTCGTCAGCGATGCGCGCAACCCCTGGTGGTGTTGGCGATGGACCCACGGTTTCCGGAATGTTGCGACAGCAGCGCCAGCGCCTCTTCACTCTTGCCGGCAGCCTGCAAGACTGTGCCGGCTAGCACCTGCACTGTCGCGTTGTCCCCAGCCGAGGCGGCCAGCTCCTCGGCCGTCTTGACCGCCGCGTCCGTCTTTCCGGCGCTGTACTGGGCAAGGGCACCGACGGCAGCCAGCTCGGGCTCCGTCTCACCCTGGACCTCGGTGATCACATCGTCGGCCTGGCCCAGCGCAATGCGCGCACGGAGGGCGAGGACTTGGGCGGGGAGCTGGTTCTCGGACGAGAGTGCCGACGTGTCGAAGTCGACGACTTCCTGGTACTGGCCCTGGTGGAAATGGTTGTGGATGTTGATGAGCTCGCCCTCGGCACTGTAGGGATCCATCTTCGCTTCGTTCGGGTCGCTTGGTTTCGGGTCGGTTTGGCCAGGCTCGGTTTCGGGAGGGTACACAGTCGATTGTTGGTGTTGGGGGCGCTGAATGCTCTATCTCCTTGCCATTCAGGGTACGTGGAGCGTCTGTACGGGTGATGATGGGACAAGAGAAGCCGCCAGGTGGCAGCTCCGGCAGGGATAGGCAGTCCACCGCAGCCCCTGGTCTGTGCATTCTCACTTGAACCAACCTCCCATTGGATATGTATTTTCCCCCATCGGCCTGCCATGAGGAACATGCAGGCGGCATATGTACTTGCCATCAGTACATACACCTGCCTTCTGGGAAGAACGCTGCGAAGTCCACCCGATTTCTAAAATTCCAGATTCCCCCTTCTCGACTGCATTGCCTGCCTGGCCAGCTTCTTCGGTCGCATATATCGACTCTAGGTATTAGCAGGTTTCCTAGAGTGTAACCCAACGTGACCACTCTGCGTGCTCAGCGTCATAGCCACCCCTCATTGTCACGCGTCAGCCGAGCCCCTGGGACTGTCCTCCTTTCTGCGGTGCCCGAGGTCGGCTTTGAACCCATCTCAACCCCTGCTGGTAATCCGTCCCCAATCTTCGCAATTGTAGCTTCCTCAGTCAGCCTCGTGGTTGGCTTCCTCGTCGTCGTCTGCACCCATCTCTTTCTTCGCCTCGATCCTGCGGCGCTTCTCGTTGCTCCCGGTCTTGCCCACCTCCTTCTGCAACTCAACTTCGGGTGACCTCTCGATCCCCTCGCGCATTTTCTTCGCATTGTTCTCCAAGGCCATGCTCTCGTTATGCTCTTGCGCAGCAGTGCCGCGCTCCTCAGTTTCGGGCAATTCCATACTTGCTTCGGTTCCCGCGTCAACGGGAATTGTTGCGTAGGTGAAACGGGCATCGTCGACTATTGCGCTGGTCAACTCATTATGACTAGTCTCCTCGGTATGCTCGCTCAAGATGTTGCCGTCCTTATCGTTTCCATCCTTCTCGGTCGAGTGGGCCTTGGCTATTACCGAACCCCGGCCGATACGGCTACCTGGACTTGCTGGCAATTGGTTGAGCTTGTCCACGAGCTCGATATAAGCGCTGGCGTAGCTGTGAGGATCGTTAGTCACGGAATGGTCGGCATCATTGGTAGATGGGCGTGCTCTGGCCACCAAAAGACCTTGTAGTTCGACAGGCTCTTCATCCACTGAGCGGACATGGTGGATTGCCCATGTTTCGTCTGCGCCAAAAAAAAGCATCAAGTTCAGCGAGTCTTCTCTCGATGGAATACGGGTGCTGCTCTTGTTTCTCCATCCGGGGAAGTTCCCGACTATTTTCGGCATTCGCCCAACTGGGAATGAGAGAATATTCTCGAATGGAGCTACGCTCTCTGCCGTAGTCATGGCCATGGCCATGGCCATGGCCATCGTGTATGCTCAAGGGTTGGGGCCAAACCAAATCCGTGCTTGGGACCTTGCTTTCGTGACGTAAGCCGCCAGGCTGCATTCTGTCCGCTGCATCTGCCTCGCCGAGTGCACTTATAGCAGTAGAAGGCTGATCAGGGCCCCCGTTCGCTGCAAGGATACCCTGACTGCCGTACAAAACTTCAGGGGTATTTTCAAGCCCAACGTGTGCATTGTTCTATAATGCAATGGGGTGCTTGAAACTGGCTGTTGAGCAGCCGGAATCGAGGCTCTTCGATGCCTTTTGGAGTCCTGCTTTGGTTTCATCCTTTGTCGCCTTTGCGAAAGATGGCTGGTCGCCTCGGCTGGCCATGAAGCCGCCAGGTCTGGCCACAGACTGTCGGTCTCCCGCAGAGGAAAGATCCTCAGCCTGCTCAAAAACTTGACCGCGCTCCAAATTGAAGTTGGAAAGGAAACCACCGTCCCCATAGGAAGTGCCGGGGTGTTCATCCTCACTCCAATGCAATTGAGATTCGGGAATTGGTTGACGATAAGGTAAGCGCTGAGAAGAGTCGTATTGACCGAAGCCTAAGCCCGTTGAGAGAGCGGATCCGCGGCTGGTAGAATGTTCATCAACGTGTTGGGATGATTTCGGAGGCCGTTCGACGGAGGTGGGGAGGGGAACGTTCTGCACCCACTTGGCAACGGTGCACATCTTCATGCGGCTGCTCACCACCTTCCGGAAATCACGCAGAGCGTTTGTCTCGGGCGATCGGGACACGTTGGGGTCGCCGCCGCTCGGTATGCTAAACGAACGCCCTCTGTTTGCGGTATTGGGGGGCGTAGGAGGTGTGGGAATCGTGGTAGGCGTAACAGGCTGTTGCCGCGACTTGGTAGCTCGGGCTTCAACGTGGATGGGCTCGTCGGTCCCATCCGGTCTGGGTCTCTGGTCATTCTTGTCTAACGAGGGCAGACCCATTGGCTTGTTTTTCCTTTGGAGGGCAGCAGCTCGGGTTGCGATTTCAGGACAAACACATGCCTCGAGGTAGAACGGGTCTTCTTCGCTCACACTTCTGCCCGCCTCGTTTGAAGAGGCCATGGTGTTACTGGAACTTAGAAAGCAACTGCAGACCAAGACAGGTAGCAGCTAAAGAGGACAGATGAAAATCAATTTTAGAGGGGCAGCTGGTAACACTGGACCGCTTCTGGGCATGTTGATGTGATTAGCTGGCAAGAGAAGCTACCCCGCGAGGGGGGTCGCATAGGACCAGCGAGGGCAAAGATGTCAGTTGCTGGTAGATAAGCCCAAATGGCAGATCTTACAGAAGTTCGGAATTAGTAGATACGCTGGTAAACTGATTGCATGGTGGACAGCAGAGCTTGGCTAATGCAAGAATGGGAAGGTGACAGCGGCGAGGCTAGATGGGTAGTGAGCAGAGGACGGCGACAACTGATGGCAGACAAGCGGTATGCAGGAGGAGAACTGCAGCCCAGAATCACGAACAGGCCAGTCTATCAAGTGATCAGTGATTGCCAATTCTGTTGATGAGTGAAACATGGAAAATGGTGAGGCAACGGTCTGCCTTGGGCAAAACTGCATCCTAGGCATCGACGTACGAGCACAGGATAAAACTGTCGATGCTCACTTCCTCCCTCCAAGTGACTCGTTCCTGAAAAATGGCTTGCTGGGATAGCCTACCATGATACTGAAAGGCCATGTGTCTTTCAAGAAACTGAGGCTCATTGACGCACTTGACCATTGAGACGCAACTGCAACTGCCATCCATATCCGTTGCTTGTGCGATTCAGGCCTGGTGACCTGGGGTGCTCTTCACATAAGCTGGGGTATTAGCCCCCTATTTGGGTGAGACCCCTTTCTACGTGGTCACCGTTCGTGGCTGCTCCTTGCCAATTTAGGACCAAGCCAATAGCAGCCATATATGGTTCTTCTTCACTTCGCATCTCCTAAAAAGACTAAAATTGACACATTCTTTCCCAAATCCTAGGAGAAGAATCGATACAATGTGGTATTTTGCATCATTCTCCAGGCCTCCCTGTCCTATGGTCCCGTCAAACTGGTTTGGTACATAAGTAGGAAGGTCGGCCATCCCAGGTATCTTAGGGATCTCTAGGTACTTTGCAAAGGCAGCTTCCCGATACACCAAGCCCGTGATACTTGATCTATTCGGCCTTGTAAGAGCTCTGTTCCAATCTTCACCACCTGTGATGCAATATCTTCACGAGCAGGTAAATGATTCAAGTCTCGAAAAACTTTCCCTGGTGGCTTCAGAAACATCAACAATCAGCGCCGACGAAGAAATCCGCCGGTTTCCTTCAAGATGGGCTGCCAAAACGAATGATGATTGTTCCAGAATTCTCTTCTACCCCAAAGACGATAAGCCGGACGCGGCTCTGGTGATCTATGCACACCCGCAGCTTGGGAGCTTGGTGGACCCGTGGCAATTACACAAAAGAGGCAGCGGCAAATTCATCTACTTCAAACCCAATACCCTGGAGGAGGTAACTATAGGGCCACGAAAACCACCGAGTCGCCGGAAAGGGGTCCTGACAAAGACGGTATCTTCCGACGAGCTATCCTCGGAGCCTCCGACCAAAACGCCTCTTCCGCCTCCAGGATCTGTTCGTATTCAAAAGATAGGGATGTGGGAGATAATCCGGCTGCCCATTCCCGATAAGGCCCGTAGTAACGTGTATGAGGCGTTCAGGGTCATTGATGCCGGACAAGGTGTGCTTGGGGGCATGAACTCCGGCGTCTATGTCGTGCACAAAAGGATATCGGTCAGCTTTTCATTCAGAAAAGATATTTCACTTGCGACAAGAGCCTCATAAAGCTCTTCCGGGAAAAAATCAACCTTATGAGAGCAATCACATTGAAAGCTAGCTCACGCCTTCTTGGTCGGTTTCTCTTCTTGATCCAACGCTGCTGATCGCCTTGTTCAAGAACCCTAGCCACTCGAGCCTCGTCCAGTATGTAGACGCCTACGTGACCACGGGTTCGCCCTTCGTAGCGGCAGTGTAAATGAATTTCTGTGACCAAGGCACTCCGTCGGACTTACTGAGGCGATACAAGAAAAAGAAGAAGCAGTGGCGGGACGACTTCGTGCCCGAAAGCTCGTGTGGTATGCTTTTCTCGGCTTAGCAGACGCGTTTGCATTTCCTTCGAACAGAGCAAAGCTGCCTATCCGCGTCCTTGCAAAGAACGACCCTGGGATCTGGAGGCCTATCCTACACCGCGATATCAAGCCCGATAGCAAGCTGGCTCGACGCCTTATCCCAGGCGTTCCCCTGATACTCCCACAGATGTGTTTCTCCGCTCCCGTAAGACTCCCGGTTCCACGAAGCCCGCGTATGACCTCCTCTCCGACTTCGGCATAGCCAGCTACGAGGCCACAAGACCCGAAACCCCCTCCGTTCGGCGCCGTCGAGACGCCCGAGTAGCACGCGCCGGACTTGTGCTTCAACCCCTACCCGACGTCGCAACAGAAATGGTACCTGAACTTGCCCCACACAGGCATGTCAAACGTATGGGCCCCGAATTGCATGATGTACTGCTTGTACGAACAAGATGCGCTCGCACACCTTGGCCGTAAGCGCTACACCGGCGGGCGCGATGACCCGTGCTCGAGATCAACGACAAGGCCGTCTACTCGGAGTACCTGGAGAGTTCCATCGTGTGGGCGGCAGCGACAAATCTGATGCGGCGCCCCGATGCTATCGAGCTCATCACGGGCATCAAGACACCAAGCGAGATGCGGGTGGCGGACCCGAACTAGGCAGTACAGGTAGCAGAATCCTTACCAGGGTGGGCGGCTCCCCATGGTATTTGGATCTCGCCTTCAGGCGCTCCACATCACCGCCGCTATGCCGAGTCAACGATAAATACTGGCGACGGCATCACGGTGCAGAGATCCGTGGGCTATTCTAAGCAAGTAGCCAAGTAGTTTACCAAGAAGCGTGGAAGGAAGTAAGTGCTTAACACAAGTGCTTCTGAAAGGAGTGCCCGGTGGGCAACTAAGTACCTGGGTACCTCTTCGTCCTCAAATAGACCCATCTTCAACCTGCATGACTGCTAGTCTGGCTGGCCTTAAGTCTTGGACTCCACGCGCGCCATGCCATGTTCGTTGTGCCTGGTCTGCCTCAAAGCCCTATTTCTCCATTCAGCAACAAACCTGTTCTGGACTGCCCCGGACTGCCGTATTCGCTACTTCCGCCAAGCCATACGCTGGGCAGGTAGGTACTCCTTATTCACTGCTTGCGGCAGCAGCAGTAGCTACCTAGGTACCTACTTATGTCGGTACCCAACCCCCGCGGACTCCACTCCAGTTTTCCCCGGGTTCCAGCATCCATCTCCGACGGGTGCCGCATCCGTTCCGTCTCCCTTGCGACCCTGCTGTTGTTTGCAGTCGCATCTCTGTGGTACACGCCGTCCGAAGAATTGGGCGGCCCTGCATCAGCTCCGTCCATTATCCACTTGGCCATCTTTTCCAGGCCGCCCGGAAGCTGCGAAACCACGGAAGATGGGTGGTCGGGTATTTGCAACGGGTCACAATCCCCTCCACACACCCCGAATGCCACCGGCCGTTTATGCCCGCGCCAAAGAAATCTGCCATCAAGCACTTGGCAGAGTTTTCCAGTCTGTCGCGACCCCCATCGAGGGACCCGGCAAGCAGGACCATGTAAGGAATCCATCATTGCGTCCCATCCGTCAACCACCTCGTCAGCCCATCGTTAGTAACTCTTGTCGCTCTAGGGCGACATTGACATCCTAGTGCACGGCAGGCGCGAGCAAGCCCCAGGCTCTCTGGCTAGTTCCGTTTTGAAAGCACTTGACGACGATCCGCCGCTGGCTGTACGTCTCCTTCTTGGGGCCGAGCGCATGAAGCTGGCAGGGGCGCATCCCTCTTATGCCATTCCCTGGCCAGAGCCTTTGTTCCGTGGCCGCAAAGATCCCGTCGAAAAAAAGGAGGAGGCTCCGTGCTTCATTCAAGTCGATGTTCAAATCTGCAAGGACCTGCAGACATTCAAGTGGTCGCTGTTCCATGAAGACCATGGCGACATCTGGTAGGACCTCCAACCCCGAAACCACAGACCCTCCGTGCTTGGCATAGCCCTTCAGCTGTCATGGGCCAAGCCCGAATGCTGGGAAGTTGATATCAGGAGTAAATGCTGAGAAACACGACCTCCTAGGAATCTGTTGGGCACCACAGTTCGGCCCTATGGCCTGACCATTACTGACGTTGGCCTCTATGTTCGGATCCCCGAGATTGAGAGGCAGAACCGGAACAAGGCCCGAATTCTGTTGACTCGCGAACCAGCCGAAGCCCTGGAATTCCTCGGTCTAGATTACGATGCGTGGAAGCAGCCGTTTGCCAGTATGGATGAGGCGTACGAGTACGCAGCCACCAGTCGCTTCTTTTGGGTCCAGCCGGATGCCGCCTCTTCGGAAGCAAACGAAGAGGGAGGACTCCGCGATGTCGAAACCGAGCTCAAGAAGAAAGAGCTGAGGTCTAACGATCGTCAGCGTATGATTAAACGACCCATGTTTCGTCGTTTCATTGACGAATTCATTCCCCAATGCCGGAGGGAGGGTCGGTTCGCTGAGCAGAGAATCGACCGAGAGCAGACACTCATCGAGGCTTTTGAACGCTTCAACATCCGCCAGGAGTATGAAGAGCGGCTCCTAGACTACCGTAAGCAGCGCCAAGTCGAGACCCTATGGAAAACTGTGATCAAGGCTGCCTTACCCGAAGAGGGCATCGATTGCCAACGGCGAGGTGTCACTGCCCGTGCCCTGAAGAACATTATCATGCAGAATGACAAGAGTTTCGGAATTCTCCCTGGAGCGCCCATCAAGGATAGAAATGGGCTGTATTTGGAAGATGAAGTTCGCAGGTTCGTCCAGTTGCGATGGGAGGAAGTTGGAGAAGTCGCATGGCGGCAACACCAGATGAAGAGCCGCAAATCCAAGGCGAGTCGAGATGCTAAACGTACAGTATACGGAAGCGAAAGCGGTACGGCCGGTGAAGAAGCAGTGAAGCTTAAAGTTGATGATAGAACCCACGACAAGGACAAAAAACCCCCAACGGAGGTGGTAGGCCTTGACGGATTCGATGGCGCAGGATCTAATACTACCAATGGGCATACGGAAGCACAGTAGAGTAGTCGCAATCTACCCCCGGTGGGACGCGAATGGACGACCAGGAATGCCAGGAGCGTGTGCGCGGATGGATCTACTAGTACTATACAAGCAAGCGGTGCGTTCTAGAGCCGATGGACTCGGGCAGGAAAAATCTGCAAGATAGTAGCATTTCTCGTTTCAGCTGGGCGGAAATCATAGCCAGCCAAGCGTTGTCCCTTCCAAGGCGCTGCAGAGACGTAAAAGAAGGAAGGGCAATAGGTCCATGAAGCCGGCCAGAAGATCACAGCTTGAAGTCGGCGTTTGTCTTTTCCCAGCCATGCGGGTTCGGTTCCCGGTTGGCGACCCTCTCTGCCAGTCGCGTCTTCAGACTCTTGGCTCTGTCGGTACATAGCTCGTACATGGTGCTCAGATTGAACAGGAGAGTGCGTGAGGCCTGGCCGGCACCCACGAGAGTTTCCAGTATCGCCCGGCCCTGTTGATGGTTAGCACGGCATCCAGCGCTGTCAGCTTCGGCTGACCTACCTCTTCCATTCTACCGAGGTAGAGCAAGCACACAGCCAAGTTCACGCCCACCATCTCGTCTTCAGTCCCGGCTTTGTCGATTTCACTCTTCAAGCCCCTCCATTTATCAAGGGCCGGCTCGTATTTGCCGTCTGCCATGTCGGCAAGCGCGGAGACCACCTTCTCGCCAATGTCTCCGGCTTTACCGTCCTGGACACAGTGTCTGGCGGCATCGACATCTCCGAGATGGAGCCAGAGCAGAGCTTTGGACATTGCCAGCGTGCCATCCTGGCCTTGGCCATTCAAGGAGATGAGGTGGTCAGCGGCTCCGCCAAGGTCGTCCATTTCGATCAAGGCGCCAGCCACCTTGACACCGAGCTCTGCCAGCTGTCTCTTCCAGAGTTCCATGGCAGAGTGATCGTGGGATTTTTCGGCCCTAGCAATCAGGGACCGCGCCTCGGCTGCCAGGGCATAATAGCTCATGACGGCCCGCCGCGGGTCCCCGAAGCCCAGAGTCTGGAGCCGGATGGCGATGACGCGCAGCTCCCACGGCATCAGGTGCGTGCCCGTCGTCGGATCGAAATAGAAAGCCTGGTCGAGATCCTCGAGGGCCTTAGCCTCCTGGGCCGCCAGGGGGACGGCGTCAATCAGACACAGGCAGGCCAGCCGCGTGTAGAACAGCGAGAAGATGCGCGCATGATCCTTGGGGTCCACAGGTGGATGAGCTGCAGCCGTCGTTGCGGAGGCGGGGCTGCTCGTGAGCGCCTGCACGCTTGCTATCGCAGCCGCGCGGAATTGACCTCGCACGAGCAGCTCTGGGATGGGCGTGTCGGGGGATGGTTGCTTGGCCGAGTTGCGGAACGGCGGCGGCACGGCGACGGGCGTCAACTGGTGGAAGATCTCGGGCCGCAGGAGATGGGAAAAGTCCCTGGCGGTAACAGGTGCCAAACCGAGGCCCGACGGCGCGGGGGAATGGGGAGAGCGCGGGAGCGAGGAGCTCGGCCTCGGACTGGCTCGCCCAGGCGCGCGCGCGGGCGACGCAAACCGCGCAGGCTGCGCAGTGACGGGCGACTTGATGACGGGCGAGGTCAGGGGATTCCTGGCGTCCGTCAGTCCCGTTGGTGCCTGGCAAAGGGGCGGACGCATGTCTGGACATACTCATCCACGTCGAGTGGGCCCCTGGTCGATGAGCGCGGGCGTGAGGCTAGAAAGCGGAACATGTTAGCCGTATGACGATCAAAGGAACTGGCCGGTCAACCCGAGAAGACGTTGAGCGTTGGTCTTCCGAGGCCCGCGCATGCCCGGCTCGTCGAGACTCGAGTGAAATCCATAATGCCGGGGGAGCGCATAGGACGTGGATAGCAACTGCGACACGGCGTTCCGGCGGTTCGGGCACCGGGAAGGCGCCGGGAATAGGAGGGGGGCCAATCGACTGCAAGCCAGCCGGAACGGGCATTTTCCCCATCGGAACGAACGCCATCGAGGGCCCATCTAGAATCTGTTCCCATTACTCACGTCTGACATTGGAGAGGGACCTTGCATGGCCGTTGATGCCCTTGTGCTGTGATTGATCCATGTTGTCGCTATTGGGCATCTGCTCTTGTCGCCTCTGGAAGGCGTTCGGGGCCATCAGGAAAGACCCCCGGTCGCAACCGGAGGGTGAGTGACGTGAGACGGCACCCGGCCAAACCTCGGTTGATTATCAGCTGGAGTAAGTACCTCGGTACCCCGTACCTCCCTCCCTGCTACCTCATCAACGAGTGCGAGCACCGTCTCTTCCTCCAGCCAGAACAGGAGCAGCGTCTTGGCCAGGCCCCGAGCAGAAGACGTGGCGCTTGCTCGGCCTCCAGTAGCGACCGTTTCCCCCGGCTCTATGTAGGGCTTCGGCTGCGTAGCTGGTTTGAGTTCTTCTTGGCATCGCGCCAATGGAGGTCCCGTACCATCACCAACCCGGCGATAACCCTGCTGCAGCGCTGAAACGCCCCCTGTGGGGATGACAGCGACTGCTCGCCGGCCTGCGCCTTTTCGCCCTCGCTTTATGTACTGGACTTGGTTGGTGGGGAGCGGGATCTCCACGGCCTCTCATATCGGTCGACAGGCGCCGGCGGGCTCGTTGCCGTCGTCGAATAGGAAAGCTACGCGGTATCGAGTCCCCTTTGCCTGTCATAACCGGCCAATCCAAGCATCACGGCTTGAGACAGGTTGACCGCGAGACATGTTGGTCGCGCGCATGCGTTCCCGGCAGATGCAGTGCGTGGCCGGCGCTTCTCCTCGCAAGCGATAGGCATTGCAAGACGCCTTCACTCGTCGGTTGTCGTTACCATTGGCGCCGCGCCGTGTGTGGTATCTGAGGAGACACCATGGGCAGTGCCTCCCGGGGGGGGCTTCTCTTCAATTCCCGGTTTGCACTTGGACTCCTGGACCACGTGTACTCCAGCTAGTCCCTCTACTGTTATTGCATTCAAATATGCGGTAGGGTCACCTGCGAGCTCATATTCATCCTCGCTTCACGAGCATCGGAACATCTGGTCATGATGGACAAATCGCTTTCTCTTACCCCTCGTGCCATACTCCAGGCCAATCCTGCCAGTCAGAAAAGCAGCTGAGCGCCTTTCGTAAATCTTAAGAGCCTATCTCCGTTACTTCCCCAAAGGGGCTTCCGCGGTTATCGATGGCTAAGATGGAACTTCGGCTCGGTCTATCGACGTCTCTTCTCCCTGGTCTTCTCAACCAACATGGCAATGCTTCTTTGGCTTGCCACAAACGCTGGAAAGGGTAAAGCAGAGACTTCCACATATCGGGAAGACATCAAGGCCGTTTCTGCCAACCCGCAGGTGCCTTTTCTGTTTTGCAATGAACATATCATCAGCTCTTTGTTCCTCCTGTTTGGGACTTGCCCGCGACGAGCTCCGTTACTCTCGAGGATATTGTTCGTCAAAGGTTACCCCTACGGCGGCATACATAGCGCCTGTGGCGTGGCAGCGACGGTCTGGTATATCGCCTACCTAACCCAGCTCACGCGGGATGATTTGACCGCTACCAGTCCTTCAGTGCTTCATTAGGGCTTCTACGTTTCGGATATTTGACAATGGACTCGCTAGGAGCCACCTTGGTCATCGCGTCTCCTCGCGTCTCCTCGCCTTCGCGTTACCGCCCACAACTTGTTCGAAAGCAGCCAGGTTGTCTGATGCTCCCTTCTGGGAAACGCATGCTTTTACCATTATTCCCCATACGATAGCTATCCGACCCAAAACGCCTGGTCCTAATGTAGAAAATGTGCCTTCTCCAGACGAGATTCGACTCCGCTGGAAGATCTACCTGCCCGTTCAAATGATAGCAAAGAAGGCTTCGGTGTTTTGGTTTCCAACGCCGGAGACTAGACAAAGAATATCATAGAGAGTCAACCGACACAGATCCGGACATGGGGTATCCCACAATATGGCATGCTGAGGGTTGCTGGCCTTTTCTAAAGTGTCCTTATCGTTGCCACCAGCTCAGGTCACACAAAAGGTTGTATACGGGCTTGAGAGCCGCGGAATCCCAGCATACGGGGCTATTTTCAACTCTTGATACCGTGGCGTTTGTTCTTTTGGACTACGATGAAGAGTGTAAATGTTGGTGAGCGCGGGACTTGGATTTTGTACAGACAATAGTCGATATATGTCCAGGGAGCCCGTCAAGTGTTTGTGTTATGAGTGACGGCCAAAGTACCGAGTGGGGCATTTGTAGGTATATGTGTTACTATGTATTTAGCAAACATCCAATCATGCATAAAATCACAGCTAGCGCAAGTGATGAGGATACTGGTAGCCCCTTTTCAGACGTAACATCGTTCTGAATATAGTGTTGTGGCGTTTCTTTTGAAACTGGCAAAACTTATAATCTGCTTCTTTTTCCCTAGGTGGACGTCCACCTCCCATCTTACCAAACTTAGGCGACCAGAATAGACAATCCTACGGTTAAACTGTACTGTGTTGCGGGTTCTACTGTTATTCAAAGGGTCTTTCTCAACATCAGTTTTAGTGTACTGTGTTGACATTGGGTCACGGCGCTGGAGTAAATTGTTCTCGGGCTGGATGGGAGACCGGAATCTCCCTAGCAGCCGGAATGAATAACACCAAATCTTCACTGCAAATTCGTTTGGTTACAAGCATCGCATTTATATGGAAACCAAACCCGACTACCTAACGTTTCCTGCAATGTGGACATCGCACGCCGCGTCCTCGCCCGCCTTCCCTCTTCACTCGGGAGTGCATGCTGCCTCTTGGTCCATGTCAAGCTTATCTGAGACAAATAAATACGGGGGGGGGATCGACCTCGCGTAATTTGTAAGAGAGTTAGCATTACCCCATCACTACACCCATAACACGACAACCAAGGAGCAAGCCCCCAAAGGAAATAGCTACGGGAGGCGTGTTGAGAATGATACGAAGTCCCATCGTTGATTGGATAAAGCTAGCCCAATACGACCCTGGTATAGGCAATAATCATCATTGTCACCTTCTCTCTTTTTGTGGTAGGCAGAGTGGCCCTGGATTTACTCTTACCGGAGTCTTTCTATATCAAACGCATTTCAAAGGCGAAGCCATAGCTTAGAATGTGGGTGAGCATTCAGTACAACCCTATAAAAATACCATGGCACGGCAACTTGCGATAGCTTACGGGTCCGCTCAAATAATCATACCGAGTACCCTTCACCCCAGATGCCGACGCCCATCATATCTGCAATAATACATTCATCAGCATGTCGACCAATTCACCCGATTGGAGGGTTGAGCACGAATTAAAGGTGATTGAATCAATTCGCCAGATTTTCATGCCACATGACGAAAAAAAAGCTGAAAAGGTGGCGAGCGCTGGGTAAGAGGGAGGAGCGCCCCCTTGCAGTCGAGCAACTGATTTAACGGGTATAGCCTGGACTTCTTAGCCGAGAGGCAGTGATGTTTTCGACACGAGGTCCCCAACCTGACCACATTGGGATCCAGATCGATCGCGCAGATCCTTGGGATGAGTTCAACGAGGCCAGAATCGATCAGACCTTCCGAGGCTTCTTCCAGCACCAAATTCCTACCGCTGACCACCTCGTAGGGGCGTTGTCGGCCCTCACCAACGAGACAGACATGGAACGCGAGGAGGATCTTAATGGTTTCTTCGAGGCCGTCCACCCCGTCTTGAACCACGTTCTCGAGTACTCGAGGGTGTTTCTGGAAGAAGGAACAAAAAAGTCCACATGTCCATACACTTCGATTCCCAGATAAGTGTAGACCATTCGCCGTGCGCCCATTATCGGGCGACGAAAGCAGCCCGAAGCGCGTTAAGTACCCCGATTTCCTCATTTACATTCCTCGAAGGTCGCTAGAGCAACTGGTGCCCAATCGCGATGTTGTCTTTGTGACAGGTGATACTGCCTAGACGGCCACATTCCATCGGTATGCTTACACAACAAAGACACGTTTGCAGCACGCGGCTCCACACGTCTCACCAAGATCGTGATGCACGCCCGGAATTACACAAACACGCTTCTGGCATTCGCCTGCACCTGTCGAGGCGTCACCGTCTTTCGCTTCTCCATTGTTGCCCAGGACGACGGTGGCGAGAAACCTGCGGTCCAGCACAAACCTTCGCATGGTCAATCATCGGCCGCCAAAGCCATCATTGCCCTGATTCTGCAAGGCCCGAACCCTTCCGCACGCAAATCTCAGCATCGCATTCACCTTAGGCACTTGAAATCACGGTCCTGGCGTTGCCCCTGATACGAAAGGCTCCTCAAGGACTGTTTGTCCTCATCGCATAAGGAACAAAGCCGAAAATGTACAAATACAGGTTTGTTCTGCACCAGAAACAGACAAAGACGGACAAAACAGCTACTTACTTTCTCTATGCGTGAAAATGCTTGGCTTGGAGAATGGTATGCCGCTTATCCTTGATCGTGCACAAAACAGAACTCGCCACATAGTATGCCAGTGCTCAAACGGCCATAAAACGACCTAACTTCATGTCTCCAACATGACATCAAGCTCAAAAGTTGTCGATGACAAAGAGAGCGCAGGTGCCGAGTCGGATCATGACACCCATTGGGACCCCCTCCCCATGTCAAGCTTCTCCGTCTTCGTCTCCGGTACAGTGCTTGATGGCTTCAAGCTCGATTATTGGGCTGCTTGACTCCACCCCAGGGCTAATGCTTGCGCCTTTGGGGTGTGCAGAGCAGCCATTTTTTATGGGATTCCTTCAATTTTTAGGCTCCGGTTTGCATACGAATGTCTGGAAGGTCAGCACAGGTAGCAAAGTATATGCACTCAATGTGGCAGGTCGAATTATCCCACGCCATGATGCTGCACATTTACGTTTTATTTTACTAAAGCCGGAGTCACCAAGCTCAATTTTTGAAGGTATTTCTGGTCCCCGGAGTCGTGGGACGTCGAACTAGGCAAATGGGAGCAGATCTGGTATATGCACACTTTCTACTGCGAGGCGAGGGCGCATGCCAGCATCCAGGAACAAGAGCAGGATCATATAGCAGTTGCTTGCTACGGTTACTTTCTACTGGAACGCGATAGTCAACGTACACTGTATGAAAAAGACGAGCTCAACTAGATCAAAGATTGGGGGGGTTACAGCCTCGAGATAAGAGGATATCTACCAATGATGGCCTTGGCCAAGCAGCTTTTGGACTTCACGCATAATCATCTCCTTCCGAGCCTCGGATTTGACTCGAGCGATAGGGAGTATAAGAAACTACTTCGCGTCATCCACAGTCCTGCAACGGCGCCGAGGCCGTGTCGGAACATGGAGACCATGAACGGGATCGGCATCATCCTTGGAGACTTGCATACTGGCAATGTTGCCCATGGAAGTTTCCTCGACTTCAGTGCAGCCGACAAAAAGCCGCATCCGTGCTTGGATACAGCCGTTATCGAAGCTCGCGCCCAGCAGCCCGCCGTCTGAGGCCCTGGCTAGCAGCGGGGCTTGAAAGATGCGAATGGATTCGATAATATGAGCGAGATGTAGGTATGAAGACATCCCAAGAAATGACACATATCACTACGTACCGTGCCAGATCAGCAACTCCTCAAACGACAACAGTCCCACGCCGTGTTCGTCCAGGACGACTGCAAGCCAAAAACACTGGCATTCTATTATCCTGAGAGGCAAGCCACACTCACCACTGCACTTTGTCTTCCCAGGTCCAGGCCCCATCTTGCCTTGCCGCCAGTCTTCTCCCTCTATCGACTGGGCTCAAGCATTTCACGAGGTCACCGCTTACACCTTCTGTTTTTCTTTTTCTTTTCACGATTACTAACCCCCAAAGTTATAGGCCGGACAAATACGACTGGCAGCTCAACGAAACGACAGCAAGGGCTCGCGAACAGCGAGAGGAAGCAAATAGAAGAGTAATACCGGATTGCTCTGTTCTGCACTACTGAATATGATGTCTAGCCTTGCCTCTCTTGACGAAGCGGCCTGGAGCGCAAACCGGCCCATCCAGTGCGCCACTGATGTCAGATTATCGTCCCTGCCCCCGAGTTCCGTAGCAGCCTCGCTATTTCGGTACTTAGTTTCATCTTCTAGCAATTCCTGCCAAGATTTTCGATGGTCTAGCACGCAGAGATGGGCCACGCTGTCGAGGCGCCTAGGAAGTGCAAGATTCCAACACGATTTGTTACCGGGGGCAGTCAGTGATTTGGATGCTTCGTGGCTTACGTGCCCGGCCTATTGTGCCCTCACGAATAGGTTTTTACCCAGCATGTAATCACCTGCTCACTTACTTGAGGTAGTAACACCCATATCCCTACTTGTTGCTAACCTGGATACAAATCGAGACTCGACGACTAGCTGCGACACTCAGCAGTATCCTGAGACCAGAGCACCGGAGAAAGTCGCTAGTATTTGAATGGACCAGGTGCTTGACTCACAACGTTTATTTGCAGCCATGCGCATCCCTGGGGGTGCTGTGAAACTGGGTTGGCCTGCTTCAGTCCACAGGCCATTTGGTTTTTAGTGGGGATTCGGTGTAACGGCCCTGCAGTGAGAGCGAGCTGAGGGTTACGCAAGTAGATTGAACCAGTCGGGATGGGGAAATGAGAAAAGTCAACTGCAGAAGCCATCAAATAAGAGAGAAAGAACTGTCATCGGTTTGGGACAGAACTTGTCCTCATACGAATCGGATTTGGCGAGGCTTAATATGACCCAGTGCCCATGGACGCAGTTGAACGGTGCCGGCGGGTGGGACGTAGAAGTACAGCTCCTGCCCGTCCATCCATACCTGAAATATTTGAACCCTCCTCGCACTTCCCTTGGTAGAGTTTTTTGTTATCCGAATCTCTCGAATAACCGTGTGATCCAAAGAAGAAGGTTTATGTGTTTCATTACGCGAGTGGAATATTTATTGGATGTAAAAAAGGGGCCAATCAAATATTTTTATATCATCTCGAGAATCTGTTCTTGGGGGTGTGGATTAACCGCCCAGGCGAAGAATCATTCCTTACCCGCGGAACGATCCTTGAACGAATCGGTTGTTCTCATGGACATAAATGCCTTCTGTTCTGAAAGAATGAATCCTCACCCGTAGTATGAACCGCTCCCTGGGTGGGTGGACTTCCTCTCAGTTTTGGCCATTCCGTCCCAGACGGCGTGGCAATATCATGGTTCAGGGCCATGGCGTGAGCATATTTGTGGAGGGATAGGCAGCAGGCTGGCGTGGAGGCGCGTCTAATGCCGCGTCGCTGGAGGTTTTCAAGTAAAATCCCTCGTCATTGGGGCCTGCCTGCATTACGAACTGCCCGCATTTCAAACTGCCCACGTGGGGCGAGCATTCCAGACGCTGGCCTCAGCATCTAGTCTCTGGCAGAAACAAATCACGCTGCCTGGCACACCAGAAAGGTGATTTGAAGGCCTGAAATATATTTTGCACCGGACGGGGTCAGAGTTTCTGGCGTGATCCAAGTATCCAAGATGATGTGGTCTAGGCCCCCATTCCCTATTTACATCCCACCTTCGCCATCCCTCCGCTCTTCCGGCTCATCACCCTGGCTTGTCTGTCTCTTCGCCTTGTCCTCGTCTTTGCCATTTACGTGCTCCATTCCTGGCCATAGCAGCAGAGGAGCAACGCACTTGCCACGCCCTCTAGTTCGCGTCTGCCTTCCATCCAGCTTGCACGTCTGTAGCCTAATCTTTTGCACCGTCGACCAACTGCCCTCTTCCATCTCTTCTACTCCATGACCATAAGGTTGTTTTCGCTCCTGCATCACCCATCCGTCAACCCGCCTCCATTCTCATTGCCACCCCCCCAAAAACATTCCCTACCCTCCAGCTTCCCCTCCAGCCCCTCTTCACATCAGCTTGAACTCTACAAACGCGTTCCGTTGGAGTCTTCAACCTTTCACCATACATAGTATCCATCGTCGATAATACTTGGTTAGAGGTATCCTTTGCACCCGCAGCAATACGGCTTGCGCTTGTGCTTGCGCCGATAGCAATACCCTGCAGGACTCATCTAGCACCTCATCCCATCCATACCCTTTTGACACCTTCCAGGTCCATCGTCGACAGCGCTTAAAGTCCCAGACTGTTTGGTGCCCTTCCATCGGACGCTGAAGACGCTGTCAGCTCTTTGCCCACGAGACAAACAATATGGCAGCACCTTCTCCCGTCGTCTCGCCTGTCGTCAGTGACGATGATCTGGAATTTGGCCTGCTGGATTTTCTTGCTTCCCAACAAGACAATAGTCCAACCGACAACTGCAAGGGCCTGTGGCAAGAAGGGCAGGATGCCGACGACCGCGATGCCGATCCAAAACCGGAAAACTTCTTCGTCGACCCTGAGGTGCTATCAATCAACAACACAGACCAGGATGAAAATGTCTGGGATCAAAGAGACTGGGATGGCGATCACCGCCCCCTCGCCGTCTGCATGTGGGGGGACTTCAAGTTCAAGCACGGCTTTGAACGTGCTTTCCAGCCGCTGCGAGGGACCCATGCCGCCAGATACATTAAAGCGGTCGAACAGAGGGAAAAATCCTTGGAGGAGACAAGGGAGTTGTGCCAGGCCGTAGCAAGGACCGGCGAAGGGCAAGAGCAACCAAGGGAAGATCACCGGTTCGTTGCCGAAGGACTGCAGGAGATCCACCGATACGAACAATTCCGAGCCGCCTGCCCGTCCAAGCACGAAATCGAGACTCTCGTCACCACTGCTAGGGTGCACGGCCAAGAAGTCGAGGTGAAGTGGATCCTCCTGGACTCTGAGCCCTTCCTGGGCTACCTTCCCGGGGACTATCTTGTGAGGCATGTCGTCGAATCGGACGGCCAGGAGCACCTGGTCATCGACGGGATTGTCCCATATACGCAAGAGGAGTACATCAACCGCCTGGAATGCGATGTTGTTCCAGATGTCCTCGACATGATTATTGCCTTTGTGGTCTTTAATCCTTTGGACGTCAACAGCATGCCACAATGGTGTGCAGACTTACGGAACAAGAGCGTCTCAGCGCTGACAGCCAATGACATTGAGAAGGTTCATTGCTTGTGGGAGCACAAGTTCATGGATTTCCAGACGCTGCCATCTGTCCTGGAGCTGCAGTGCTCGGATTCCGAGTCCAAACTCTGTGAGGCGGCTTGGTTATTGGAAGAGGTGGAGAAACTTGGCGTTGTCTATCCATGGAGTGAGGGGCTCAAGCAACTCCTCCAAGAAGCCACTGGCCAATTCGTACACGTTCTCGGTCGTCGTTATACAGACAAGGTCTTACGCCGGGAGGCCTCCGAGTGCATCGAGAATGACGAATTCGACCGGGTACTTGTCTACCAGATGTCGTCCTTTGCCTGGAAAACAGTAAGTCTGATTCTTTCCTCTTTTGTTTTCACATTCACTCCTGGTTTTGGGGTGAGGCCAAAGGGAGCTGGGATAATAATTGGGCCAGAGAGGGGTATTTCCACGTCACAGGCTGGCTAGCCAGCCGATTCGCACATTCCCGAAAGGGCCGTGGCCATATCATTACGGCCAATCAGACGTGGGTGCCTCAGGGCATCGAGTACCGACGATCGGCAGGCTGCAGGTCCATGCTTCTCACCCACCATCTCAAGCACTACCCTAAATCCATCTCCGCCTTCCTAGACGGGCATGACGGGGCCGCTTCTGCAGTACCTACTCAAGTACCTACCATCGGACCCGGCAATTTGTTGATCCCCACTGGGGAATTTTAGCATTGGGGTTTTGAGGCTCCAGCTAACCAACTTCCTTCGTGCCGCAGGACATCTTTGACTTCTACCGAGGTCACGGTGCTTCGATCAACGAGCACGCGCCCTCTCCGCAGCGCCTGGCCGACATTCGACACGCCGCCGAAAACGCGCTCCCTCCGAAGTCCACGCTGCCCCCCCTACGGTTCGTAACAGAAGAGACCGTTCGCTTCTGGGACCCAGAGTGCAACCCAGAGATAGCTGTCTACACTCAAGATTTTGCCCAGCACAGCTCGGATACCCACGACGACGCCCCCAGCGACAACAACCTGCGTGACAGTGGGCAAGTTGCCGCACACTCCGAGCTGCACATTTCTGCACGTGTCAGCTTTGGTGAGACGACTCTCCCTGTGACGAAGAAAGTCGTTCTTCAGCTGCCAGCCCAGTCCGGCAGCACCTCTGACACCATCGTTGTGGTGCCATCGGCCGAACCTGCAGCGATTGTTTCTTCCCCAACATCCAAGAAGCGCAAACGTGCCGGAACGACGACCGAAGCACCCTCTTCGCTTCCGGAAGCCGATCCAGCATCCAGCTCAAGCTTGGAAGCACCCTCGCCACCGGAGCAGCCTGCGCCTGAGAAGCGCGGACCCGGCCGCCCCAGGAAGAAGGCCGGCGATCCGAAGAGCCCTTACCGCCGAAAGAAGCCAGTGAGCCAGCGCGCTCCAAGCCGACGACAGAGGCTTGAGAAGGAAAAAGCAGCCAAAGACCGCAGTTGACGTTGCTGTCTGTTTACCGCCTATAAACGTTGGAAATTTTCACATACCTCATTGCACAAATTGCATCATGGCGACTTCTTTGACCAGTCTCGTCGCGAGACTGTCGCTGTCGGCCAACCCTCGCCCAGTTTGTACTACCATGACCAAGAGTACCATGGCTATGAAGCAGTACCAGATCTCGGCCTTGCAATCGCACCGTCCTTTCTCGACATCGGTGTCCTTGGCTGCTGTTGTGCAGGGCAACAAGAAGAAGGCAGGGGGTAAAAAGAAGAAGGGAAAGGTTGAAGAGCCTGATCCCCGTATCAGGAACCTAAAGATTTCCATGCCTCGCAAAACCCCTGCGCCCTTGCGATTCGCGCGAAACCGCGCTCTGAGGCATTGGACCATTCACCGCGCTTGGCTACTGTGGCAGCGTAAGGAGCGGGAACGACAGGAGAAGGAGTTGATGCAGTAAGGAGCCCCCATTCTTGTCCACCACCAAGACCTTACCTGGGCCCGGAGGCCGTAAACTGACCTGACTGCCCCGCACAGGATCTACCAATCCATGTTCAATGCCTGCGAAGAGCTCCGGAAAACATCGGGTCCCGGCGCTCTGGATGAAGGATACCTCTACCGTGTTGCTATGGAGAAGACGGGCATTTATGGCCGGCAGGGTTTCCCCATTGAGTATGCTCGTGCCTTGACCGAGACACCGGCTCGCGAACCTTGGAACCACGAATGGACGAGGTAGTTTGGTCTTGTTGTTTTTTTACGATGACCAGAGGTGTTGCAGGCCTGCCGATGTTTGGTTGTTTGGTTGTTTGGCAGGCGAGATGAAGGAAGCGCGCCTTTTGGCACTTCATGCCCCCCCCCCCCGGCTTTTCTGTATGATACGTATTCTCAGAGACAGGCATATGGCTTTTAGCAGCTTTTGAGCTACCAGGTCTGTCGCTGAGTTCAAGGGCAAATGGGGCTCGACACAAGAATGACAGGACCCAACTCAGCGTGAGGTGTGAGCCCATGTAAGTAGCTACTTAGTGAAGTTTTTGCCAACTGACGTGGCCACCCACCAAGTTCAAGTGTGGGTTGGCCGTGTAGTTGTGATTGCAGGATTGTGAGGCTTATTTCTCTAATGGGAATTGGACATCTGTAGGGCATGTATTGCCCCTTGATGGAAGGAACCTTGTGTACTGCTCCCTTGGGCTGTCCGCTCCTGTCGATCTGTCCGCGCTTCCCTGGGCGAGCGGACAGGCCAAGAGCCACACCCACACACACGTACACGCACACGCACGCACACGCACACGCACACGCGCGACGCCCGCCCAATCTCAAGCAATACTTGACATACCGAAGCCGACGGCCGCCCGTCGCATGCTGCACCGTGGAGGGGCATCGCGGCACCAGCGCCAAGCAGCGCCTCGTTTCTACAGATCGGCCGAGCGAGAGCCGGTAGCTCAGCACTTCCAAAACGTCCAGACGGCCCGGCCATCATGGACGAGGGGAGGCGCCGTGAGGTGGGATGCATATAGCGAATAATAGGTCATGATTACCAACCGCCGCGCCTCATGCTGCTGTCTGCCCTTCCCCAGTCATGCTGATGTAGGATAAACCCACATGCTTAGCTAGGTGTTTTCCCGGTGGCCTTTCGTTCTCTCTCTCGCTCTCTCCCCCTCACACGCATGCACACATATTCTCCTTCTCTCCTTTCCCTTCCGTGCAACTTATTTTGCTGAAGCCCCATGCACCCTCCCACCGTGCGCGCTATGTTCCAATCCATGAGAAGAATCCAAGACTCCATGCGACAAAACAATTAAGGTGATGATGATGATGATGATGATGATGATGCAAAACGTGACGGAGAAAACATCGCTTCGCAAGAAGACGAAGAGCTGGTCTTCGCAATTCTGTGGCCACCCAGCGGAACAGGAGCTGCATTCTCCCCCTTGGGATGTCGTCTGCACCTGGTAAAGTTTGTGGGACGACCAATCTACCGTTCGTGCTTCAGCGAGACCATATAGAGGCTCTGCCGTTGCCAGCATGGGCCAAGTCGTCGTGGAACCAGCCGTGGCATCCAGTGTTTGCGCCCGTGCTGTAGAATACCGTGCCGAGATGTAGCAGCCTGTCTTTTCGGCAGCCTAGTCCGACCGCCTTTGTTTTCGAGGTGACGGGAGGAACTGGTCCTCATAAAACGACACAGCAGCCGCCGCCCTCGCCCTTCTCGAAAGTGAGCAGGGCAGCTCGGGTGGCCGCTTCAAAGACGTCGTCGACACCTTCACCACTCAAACTCGAGCACTCGAGATATTTGCGCGCGCCCACCTCTTGGGCCACGGCCTCGCCCTGGCGTTCAGTCACGAATTTGAGGCTTTTCTTGCGCATCTCCTCGACGGCAACCGGGTCATCCCGCAGATCTTTCTTCAACCCGACGAGGATGATGGGTACGTTCGGACATCGTTCGTTGGCCTCTTCTATCCACTGCAGCAACCCCCCAGTCAGTACGCTGCTGTCCATGCCTGCACAGAACTAGGGAGAGAATCGAAACCAACCTTGTGCTTGACGTTATCTAGGGAATCCGGCGAATCGACCGAGAAACCTATCAGGATGACATGGGCCTTGGCGTAGGCCAACGGGCGCAACCTCTCGTAGTCCTCCTGTCCGGCCGTGTCCCATAACGCTAGTTGTACCGACTTGCCGTCTACTCTGCAATCTGTGACGTAGTTCTCGAAGACTGTGGGGATCTGAGAGCGGGCGATGCTGTTAGATCAACGTCTCGGGCCATCGGATAGGCGTCGGATAGGTCGGCGCGCAGGCGAGGCAGGCGTGGAAGGGAAAAAGCGCTTGCGGGAGCCACAGCGCCGACAGTCACGTTGTGTTGGGCGGACTTACATAATGCTGTCAATGCTAATTAGCGAGCAAACCTACGGTTGGAGGGTGGCGGTATTGTCGACTTACGGTAGGGAAGTAACCGAGCGTAAAGACGCTCAGCAAAGAGGTCTTACCGCAGGCACCGTCACCAATGATGACCAGCTTCCTGTAGGGGACAAGAAAAGGCCGGGTCAGCTTGAGCCCGGCTCGGAGATTGCCGGTGCGTAAACGCGCGCACGCCCGGGCGGGCTGGTAGGTAGGGGGCTTAGGGGACAGGCAGAAAGATCGGCAGGAACCAAGATACCCGAGGCCTCCGCAAGACAGACGGACGTCGCCCGAGCCCAAAGATCAGACTAAAATGACGTCGCGTGTCGATGTTTGGGGCTGGGAGGGATTGGGAGGAGGCGTCGACGCCAAGTGCGTGTACGTGTGTGCATGTGTGCGAGCGTATGTGTGTAGGCGATGGATGCGCGTGTGACTGGGGGGGGGGGAGCCGGTGCTGACTGAAGCGAGGGTGAGGATACAGAGTCGAGCCCCCCCCCCCCCCCCCTTGATTGCGGGACTTGGCGTTCTGAAGACTGAAAGAACAAACGTACCTGCGAATGACGTTGCCCGGATTTGCACTCGCCATCTTGGCCGTGGGTGCAATGCAGAGTCCAGTGGTGGATCCGATAGGTGCGAAAGAAGAAAGAGAGGAAGAGAAAGAGATGGCGAAGATCAGGGTCCGCCGCGGCTAGGTAGCGTGTATGTAGCAATGAATGATAGATGGTCTGACGGATGTTGGAGGATATCGATGAGGGCTGGATCTCAAGGCCAGCGTCCGCGTCAGTTCGGGTCCCGGTCCAAGTCCTCCACGCGCGGTAGGACCCTCGAGACCGGCGTAGCGTAGGGGGTGAAAGGGTAATTGGCGCGGGCGACAGGGCGCGTGGGTTGAGGGCGAAGCGCCAACGTCGGCGGACGAGAAGACGGCGACAGGCGGGAAGCTCGCTCTCGGCTCGCAATGGGGTGGCCCAGACTGGGCTAGACAGCGTGATTTGTGTGTGCGTGTGTGTCGGGGGTGTATGGGCGGGTGCGCGCGCAAGAGGAAAAAGAGAGAAGGGGTGAGAGAGAGAGAGGGAGAGAGAAAGAGGGTGTGTGTGTGCGTGTGTTGTCTCGCTGTCGCCGGCGTGTTGGATGGTTAGGTAGCAGCCCGCCTGGGCTGTGTCTCCGTATCAGCCGCTGAGCTGAGTTAGGTAAGTAATGTAGTCGGCGCTGAGGCAGTGCCTCCCCTCTCCACGGGCGGCTGTGCTAAGGGAAAGGCCCCGGTAGTTTAAGTGTGTGTCGCTGCAAAGTTGCGTAATCGTCCGAGGCTAGATGTCAGGTCGATCCCACAAGCGGTGGGTTTGCGTAGGACTGATGTCGTTCGTTCTTGAATCTATCACGGGAGGGTCGAGGGCAAGGGGTTAAGGGGGGCGGGCAGGGCGATATCATTTATGTTTTGTTTCCAAAATAGAAAAAGATGCCAAAAAAAAAAAACGAGATGAGGGATGTTCGTTCCATGACCCTGCTAGGAATACGAGCGACCCAGGCCGGCCAGGCCGGCCTAAGTTTGGAGGTCTGGCGATCCAAAGCGACCCCCCCCGGGTTCCGCCGTCCACTTCTGCAGCATCCAGGATGATGGGTAGATGGGTCTAGAGGCGCCCCCAGAACCAGATTGCCCCGAACCAGACTACCAGAACCTGTTGGCCCGCCGGGACTTGGATAGGTACACAGTAAATGGACGCGCTCGTCCCGAACGAACGAACAGCACCGCGATGCTGTACACCGCAATGCTGACCCCGGCCGTCCAATCCTGACACGCCCCCGACGCCCTGTCCGCCTGCTCAGGCGTGCCCTCTCCCATGCGGCATCGCTTCCGCCCGTCCGTGTGTGCCCCCCCCCCCCCCCCCCCCCCCCCCCCCCCCCCCCCCCCCCCCCCCCCCCCCCCCCCCCCCCCCCCCCCCCCCCCCCCCCCCCCCCCCCCCCCCCGGGCGCCAGCCCCGACAGCCCCGACAGCCAGCCAGAGGCGAACACGGTCATGTTGGGGATACCGAATGATGGGACGACCTGTGTCATCCCTACGTGTCTACGTCTTCTCTTCCAGCCATCCCCTCGATGCCTGTGTCGTGGTCTCCCAAGTAGCAGTATGATCCATAGCCCCGATGCACCTCTTCATCGGGCAAGTATCCCATGAGTGGGGGCCTTGGTGGAATACTCACAAGTACTCGGGCCCCCAGCCCGGCATGAGCCCTTCGGGGCAGCGTAGGCATGTACTCTGTATGTATCCATCCCATCGATGGGGGCCCGGCAAGTCCATCGACCGGCCATCCATGGGAGCCCCTCCAGCTCGACCCTGCCAATTACAGACATGTTGGGACGGCTCGCTGTAGGGCCATCGTGGCAGATCCCTGACTCTTGACATGGTGCATGGTGAACCTAGAGCTTCTAGAGCTGGGCGGGGAGGTATGTGCCCACCATCTGCCTGCGTTCTAGGTCGGTAGGGTACGTCCAAGCCCTTTCCCGTGGTACTCCATCGATGGAAGAGGTATGTATGCAGGTAGGGCCGGTCGTACCTAGTGTACGGCAGCCTTCTCTGCCTTGGTGAGGATAGCCAGGATAGCCTGCGGATCTGCCCTCTTGGCTCTGTACAGGTCAGGAGAAGGACATTGCGATGCTCGCGTGTCATGCCGACGAGCAACATCGTGATGGCATCTGACGAACACCTAGCGCCCTGCGCTGCTAGGCGGCCGCCCCAACTCCCCAATCAACAGAGAGAGCTTGCGCTCGCGCCGGCTCCCTCTCTACTCTGCCCGCCCTAGCTCTCCCTGTCCCTGAGGCTTGCTCGTCCGCTGGCCAGGAACATGATTGAGGCTGTGAAGAGCTAAGGGCTCCACCGCAATGTCAACCAAGGACCCTGGTTTGGCGCATAAAGCTCCGCCGCCCGTACCTGTTGGAAGCTGTGGATGCGCCCGCGCCAAAGGGACCAAGTAGGCATCCGGGCAGGAGGTGCGTACCTGGGCTCGGTAGGCATGTAACATGCCTATGGAAGGGCGGCGATGACGACGACGAAGAGGAAGAGGTAGGTAGGTTGGTAGGACTGAGGGCTTCATCGGACAGGGAACGCGGTGCATGCGTCCACGTGCTTGATGTGGTTAGGCTGAGTCTTTCGGTTCACTTCGCTTCGCAACCGCGGTTGCCAACCGTGGCTGCCCCCCCCCGGCGACTTATCAGTTGCGACGACCTGAGCGTCCACTACACGGAGAGGCCTAGGATGGATGGATGGGCACGATGATATCCTTGACATGCATCCAGGCTCGGGATGGCCACGCGAGTGAGACACTCACTCCTCTTGCGCGGCCTCAAAGACCAGCTAGCTGGTAGTGACCGACACTGTTGATCCAGATTTACCAGGCTAATTCCCGACCTCTACCTTCCCCATGCACCACCTACATTAGGTGCTCCTGCGCCCGCTCCCGCTCCCGACTGGCCCGCACAGGCTGGGGCCATTTCTGCCGTGCCTAGATAAACTATTGACACAGCAGGCCTTGAAGTGCCGGCGATGGAGATACAAGATCCATCGACCGCACCAAGGAGAGCTGCTGCCCTCCCCTCTATGGGGACCCAAGCGGAGCCCCGTTGAGGCAGCCTGACAACCCCATGGGATACCGTGACCATATCTGCAGCAACGCCCTGATAACGGCTCGGGTAGAGTCGCTGGGTAGTGCACACGGTCAAGCTCGCGCCAGTGAACGCAGGCACAAGCGGGTCCCGGCACGATAGCCAAACCTGTGGCCCGCAGGGCCAGGGACCGGTAGGTTGTGCCATCTCGCAGCGTTGCACGTCGGCATAGTCTTGCTGCCCGTCCCGCCTGAGACGGCAGCGTTTCTTGAACAGCTGGATGGGCGGCTTCGCTTTCGCCCGACGGGCCAGTAAATCGCCGGGACCAGGGAAAATAGCGCTAGCCAAGGCTGGCCGGCACCCTAGACTCAACGCCCGCCTTCAGACTGACGGTCAGAGGTGGACAGTTCCAGCCAGTTATTCGCCAGAGACCCGTTGGGGACATTCATCGCGAGTCAGTCCGAGGGAGGTAGTGCCGGATGCGGAACGCGGAGAGGAACGCAGGCACCTTGCCATCGTGGGACAAAGATGTATCGATGCCAGCCTGGACGCAAATGACGCAATGCCCGCGGCGGTGCAGTGACGCAGGTAGGGGATATATATACCAGGGCCCCGCGTAACCAGAGACGACTTCATCTCGCTTTCGGCCATCTGAGGCCCAGGGAAGCCCATTAATTACTCACTGCTCATGGGTGGGCAGAGGAGGCCGACGCCATGGCCGGAAGATTGGACTTGGCCAGTCTCGGCCCGTGATGGGGGAAGGAGGGGTGGTAGGAATTCTCCCATATAGACCCGCCGAGTCGGGTCGCTGCGTGTCTTGCAGCCAGCCCCATGGTCTGGAATCGGCCGGCAGCCCTGTGAGCCCTGCGAGCTGACTGGCCCGGGGGTCACTGTGTGATGGAGTTCATCCGGAACGGGTATGACTACATCTAGCTTACACCATCCGCCTCCTATTTAGGTACGCATACTTCCAGCGTCCCGGACCAGCACGTGCTATCCCATCTGAAGCGCCAGCACGAAGCCTTGTCGGGCTGATCTGGGGCGGTGACGGCCGATCCATGGGATGGGGGTCGGGTTGCAGGGAGGGTCAGAGTTCTGTTCCTTCTGGGAGTGGATACTGGGGCTGGCGAGGGAGGACATTCAAGGTGGCCTGGCTGATGAATTTGAGACGGAATGACGGCGAGGGCTGGGCGCCGAAGCTTCGTTTGCTCACCCTTCTTGTCCGTCCCTACCCAGGGGCTGTAAGCCGGGACTCACCAGATACGCGACTCCTCCCATCATGCCTGCCACTGTTTTTGCGTGCTTGCACACTGGAGACCTCGTGGACTGGGATACCTCATATGCTGCAGTCGTCCATCCCTCCGGATACATGACGACCTATAAGCGACGGGCTTCTGTTGTGCGCATGGCTCTTTCTTCTGGCCGATCACGCCTCGTTGTCGTCGGTCCGGAGGCTGTAGTTATATGAAAGAACGTACTCATTGGGCTGCCCGGTGTTGGCGGTTCAAACTTCCGTTCGTGGCGACCATTTTATTGTGGGTGTACTTCTGCGAACTCCTCCTCACCCAACTGACTACCGGCTTGCTTACTTCCCGTGCCTCTTGCAAATACATTTCTAACTAAGCACCTACTTCAAAAGCTTCTACCTAGTGTCTCTCGTACCACGGCTTGACGGCACTGCCTCAACGGACCGAGATACGGTTGGCTCCTTGATAGCCTCCATACCAACCGGCCGACCCTTCTTAGCAGGTGTACCTACCCGCGCGCGCCGAGAACACTCATTGCTATCTAGGCCTGTAAGTCGGGTGCTTGACAGTGCATGCATAGCTTCGCTCCATACATAAGTCGTTTGTCAACCAACGTTCTGGGAATGAGGTAATGGACGATGGTTTAGGCTCAGCGCACTGAATGTGGGTTGGTACTAAGTAAGTAGGATGAAAGCGCGCGACCATTCGCCGAGCCTCCCCTACCTCATCCACCAATGCCGAAACTGGAAGACAAACTCTCCCACCTGTTTCCTGGCCCGACAAAGATCTCATCGGAGCTTGTCTTACATATACCCACACGAATGCGTCTTGTCACCGCATCTCCCGAGTGTACGGCATGAGAGAAAAGCAGAAACCATAGCAAGAGAGGGGGGGGGGAGGGGGGGGGGGGGGGGGGGGGGGGGGGGGGGGGGGGGAGAGGCAGAGAGGGGAAGAGCGGGAAAGCGAGAGACGGGCAGCAGAACAAAGACACGGCGGCGACTCTGCCAAAGCCAAGCTCTATCTCCTTTCCAACCTTGCCTACTACATACCTACCCAGGTACATACCTTACATATGCCAGTGTATGTATGTATACCCGGTTTTTTCTTCTTTCTTTCTTTTTTTCTTTCTCGCTGCCCTGCCCAGGCGTAACCCAGACGTCAAACCACGTACATCACGCAAATAAGCGGCTTTGGGAAAGCCCAAAGAACCGATAGTAGTAGCAGCAGCAATTGCCACCTCTATATCTTACTAAAGGGCTGGCTACCGAAGCCGGAAGTACCGGCTTCTTTACCTCCTACCTCTACTACTAAATTAAACAGCACGCGCACAGCGTGACCGCACGCTCGCGCCGCCGAGCTTAGCCAGCAGCGGCAGCAGCAGCAGCAGCAGCAGCAGCAGCAGCAGCACCACCACCACCACCACCACCACCACCACCTTGGTATACATGTACTCACGTCTTGGGGCTTCGTACCAGAGCCCGCCCAACTTGGCTGTCCGCCCGCAGCAGAGGTACCTCCCACCTCGTCCTGCTCGCTGGTCCTGGGGCAAACACCCGCGTGCACTCGGTAGGTTGCCATCCATCCCATATCCCCATGTAGGCAGCTTTCTCGGCGCCGGACCAACATTTCGTCGCCGCAATCTAGATTGGCATCTGTTCCGCGACACCACCAATCTCTCTCCCTCCGCGTGAGCCAATCTGATCTGGGGAGGGGCTACGGCACGACAAGACACGACACACACAAGTCATTCCTGCCGCGCGCCGTGCTTTTCTTCGCCCGGCTTGAACAAAAGGCACCCCATCCTCAACTCCTGCCCCCCCTCCAGCTGCCACCCACCTGGACGTCCCCATTGGCGCCGTCCGCTGTCCAGTCATCCGGACAATCCTCTCGCATCCTGCTCCCACGGATCCTCAGCTCAGCGCCGCCGGCCCGTATGTACGAGAGAGGCATGACCTGGGCCAGCCCTGCGTCATAGCTAACCCAGCCCGACGAGACGCCGACGAGGCCCCCCCAACACCACCGCCGCCGCCGCAATACCCGCAATACCATCCATCGCCTGTGATGCCTGCCCACACCCGCCTGCCGGCCGTGCAGGCGCCTGCATCGCCCGCTGCGAGGCCGCCGACGGCCAAATACACCAACAAGGACGGCACCAAGACCATCACCGTGCCCAAGTCCTCGGCCTCGACGCCGCCGGCCCAGCCCTCGCCGACTACGACCTCCTCGTCCAAAGGCGGTGCTCTCGCCGCCCTCGCCGCCGAGCCCGCCCCCAGCAACGGCGCTCCGGCCCCGCCCGTGAACAAGAAGAAGCAGAAGCGTCGCGCAAAGCTGGCCGCGAAAGCCGCCGCCGCCGCAGAGGCCGCTGATGCCGACGCTGACCCCGATGCTGACTCAGGCGTAGCGAACGGGCCCAACGGCCTGCCCAGCCCGGCCTCGACCAGCAGCGCGCCGCTTCCGCTTCCCCACGCTTCCCTGACGGGTTCTCCCCAGAAAAAGCCGCGCGCCAATCAGCATCATGCTCCGCCGAGCGATCACCGGTCCTCTGGGGACGCCCGGAACACCGAGTACTGGGACGACGAGACGGAGAGCGAGGACGGCCACATGCTGCACCCCTACGAAAGCCGCACCTCGTCCCACCTGCACACCAACGGCCGTCATGGTCCTAAGCCCAAGAAGACCAAGAAGAAAAAGAAGAAAGGCGCCTCATCCATCAATGCCCTCACCAACGAACTGCAGCAGCACGCCTCGGGGATATCAAAGGAAAAGATATGGAACACGTCCTCCCAGGAAGAGCGCGAGCGGATAAAACAGTTCTGGCTGGGCCTGGGCGAGGACGAGCGCAAGTCCTTGGTCAAGGTCGAGAAGGACGCTGTGCTGAAGAAGATGAAGGAGCAGCAGAAGCACACATGCAGCTGCACCGTGTGCGGGCGCAAACGGACGGCTATCGAGGAGGAGCTCGAGGGTCTCTACGATGCTTACTATGAAGAGCTCGAGTCATTCGCGAATCAGCCTCACCACCATCCCGATGGGCCCCCGATGCTGGGCAATCCCCGGCGGCTAGGCCACATGCCTGGCTTGCACCCGCCACGCGGCTTTCCGTCAGGCTACCCGAATCACCACCCATCCCGGGGCCGCATAGTGGAACACGTGGACAACGACGAGGACGAGGACGAGGATGAGGACGAAGTGGACGAGTACAGCGACGAGGATGATCTCGACGAGGACGAGGACGACGAACCCGAGCCGGAAGACCTCCCTCAGGACAGCGCCCCGGACGCTCAAGATGCTCTCAGCTTCTTCAACTTCGGACAGTCTCTCACCGTTCAGGGTATGAAGCCTCTCATTTCTTCAAACGCCTATCTCAAGTACATGAGGATAACTTTTTTAGGTGGCATACTCACCGTCGCCGATGACCTCCTTAAGAACGACGGCAGGAAGTTTATCGAGATGATGGAACAGCTTGCCGAACGCAGGATGCAGAGGGAAGAGGAATCCACGAACCATTTTGCGGGCGGTTACTCTCACTCGGTCAATGGGGCTCCCCTCCCCAGCTCCCACAATCATGCTCCGCCTGAGGACGAAGAGTATGACGAGGAGGAGGAAGAGGAAGAGGACTATGAGTCCCAGGAAGAGGATTTTGATGAGGAGGAGGTAACACCCCCCGTATCCAGACCCTTTTCCCCCGAGGGCCTCGTGGTGAGGAGGACCTCATTTACTGAAACGATGTATAGGACACTATGACCGAAGAGCAACGAATGGAGGAAGGCCGCCGCATGTTCCAGATCTTCGCCGCCCGCATGTTCGAGCAGAGGGTCTTGACTGCTTACAAGGAAAAGGTTGCCAAGGAACGCCAGCAAAAGCTTCTGGAGGAGCTCGAGGACGAGAGCCGCGCGGAAACCCTTCGGAAGGCCAAAAAGGCGAAAGAGGCACAGAAGCGCAAAGACAAGGCGGCCCAGAAGAAGCAAGCCCAAGCCGAGGAGAAAGCGCGCAAAGAGGCTGAAAAGGCGGCCGAGGAGGCTGCACGCCTGGCTGAAGAGGTCCGCAAGCAAGAGGAGGCCAAGTCCAAAGCCGAGGAGAAGCGCAAGAAGAAGGAGCTGCAGAAGAAGGCCGAGGAGGAGGAACGGCTCCGGAAAGAAGCCGAGCGGCAACGACGTGCCCATGAGCTGAAAGAACGGCAGGCCGAGCAGGAGCGAAAGGCTCGGGAGGCCAAAGAGCGCGAGAAGAAGCTCAAGGAGGAACAGCGGCTCAAAGAAAAAGAGGCCCGGGACCTCAAAGAGCGGGAGACGCGCGAGCGGCGGGAGAAGCACGAGAAGGACAAGCGCGAGAAGGAACAGCGAGCGGCGCAGGCCAAGGCGGAGCGTGACGCCAAGGAAAAGCAGAAGCAGGAGGACAAGGCAGCCCAAAAAGCGGCCGCCTTGGCAGTGCCTATCCCGACCGGCCCGTCCAAGAAGCAGCATGGCGGCGTGTCGATGCCGGCGCTGCCGCAACAGCCGCCGGCGAACCATGCGTCGCCTCAAATTGCCGTGGCGACGCCCATCCTGCCCAAGGCGCCGACGCCGCTGATGAAGTCGCGGTCCATGTCGCAGGAGGTGACGCGGTCCATGTCGCAGGCGTCGCATTCCGGCTCCGGCCCGAGTCAGCATGCATCGCCCCACGCCGTGACGCCGGTCCGCGCCAGCCCCGGTCCCATCGGGCCCCCCAGCAAGACGTCGTCGGCCGGTCCCAGCAGCGCCGGCCCGCCTGCAGGGCCCACGTCACCCTTACACTCGGGAATCAAAAGCCCGCCGGGCCTGGGCCAGGGCGCCTTCCCCATGACCATGCATCCCATGGGAATGCATCATCACCACCCGCCTCCAACGATGCCCATGGCCCCCGGTTTCAGCCCCCTGCACAACCCCATGTTTCCTTCGATGAGTGCCAACTTCCGGCCGCCTCCCGGTGGCAGCATGCCTCTCCCGCCTCCCGGCTTCGGCGTGCCTATGGGCCGTGGTTTTCCCCTGCCGCATGCACCTCCCGGATTCCAGCACGGGGAGTCTCTGCCCGGCATGAACCCGGGGTTCCCCGTGCCGGTGGATGCGGCACCGGGGCAGCCGTCTCCTCATTCGCGCCAGGCCTCCGCCAGTTTCGAGCCGGGCTCGCTCGACCTCAAGAACACGAACACGCCGGCCCAGCCCATCGCCCGACCGACGCCCATCGGCAGACCCGCTAGCATTGTGCACGGCCATCGGCACATGGAGCGTGTTCCTCCCGACGAGGACGTCAATAATCACCTGGGCAGCAGCGCACTTTTGGACGATTCAGACGAGCCGTTGGGCGACATTAACCCGCAGCGCCGGGCCACAGCCGCCCCCGGGGCTCGAGCGCCCTTCACGCCGGCCCCCTTTATGGACCCTGTCTTTGGCTCGCCTCTGGGCCATGGGTGGGGAGGCCCTCAGCATATGTTCTCACAGCCTCCCCCCGGATTCGGAAACGCGGGCTGGCCTCCCAATCCGGCGTTCGGGGTTCCACCGGCTGGCCTGCGTCCCGCACAGCCGCGCTCGGTGGCGGTGCGACTGATTCTATGCCGCGCGTGCAAAGAGCTCGAGAACAACGCGGCCGACGCCGACGGGTACATCGATCTCTCCCTTGTCAAGGGCCACGTGGACTCGATCAACACTAGCGAGCCCGTTTCGGAGGCGGAGCTATTGGATATGTGCGAGACAGAGGGCAACAATCAGAACGGAGGCGGCAGCTTCGATCTCCGCCACGACGAGGCCACGGGCAGAGTGTCGCTCCGCTTCGACGCGACGTCCAGCACTGTGCCGCCCATGGGGGTTCGCGGCGTCGGTGCACCGGGGGAGATTGGCAGTCCTATTGGTACCCGATCGTAACAGCCAACGGATCGGTGTCGGTCGCCGACTCCCGCCACGTGCAGTGGATGCCGGTCTCGAGGCCGACGCCGGTGCTTGTGTGGCGGACGGATCGCGTTGGTTTCGGTTCAGATGCGTGGTATGGCGTGGCTTGGTGTGATTCCCTGAGGGCTTGTCGCCCATTCATCTCTATTCGTCACAACCCACCGGCACATATGGACACGGGCCGCACTGGGTGAAGCAGTTGCGCCGTCTCGTGCTTCCATAGCGTGACGAGTGGCCCCTATTATGTTGAGCATTCATCAAGTCCCCTAGAGCATTGTGTTGTGATTTCGTCTCATCTTGGCAAGCGCTTTGCCCAAGCCAGACGGGCGTCTGGTGGCCACTGCAAGGACAGTGCGAATAGACACGGATGGTGAACGGCGTATGCGCAACCTCTTGACAGATGGCTCTTTCGGCCTGCCGCTTCGAGATTGCCTATCTGTATGGTAGAACGGCCGTGTGCATGCCGGGACGCTGCGCCCAGCCCCGTCTTCTCGCGAAGCAATTGGAGCGCGCCAGGGCGTCATCGCCCGCGGGCCCTCTGCCATGGAGCAGCCGCCCCTGTAACCAGGCGCTGGGGATATCTACTCGCCCGTAACCCCGTCTACCTGGTTCTCCTCCCGATGCCGCTCGCTCGCCCCAAGTACCACTAACGCATGATGCTGTGCGGCGTGGCCGCGCCGTCCCGTTTGTGCCCGCGCGACCGTGCCGCATGTGAATACGGGCTCGGCGTCTATCTGGCACGTGAGTACGGGCTCGCCGTCTATCTGGCATGCGGTCGAGGGGGGGGCAGCGGTGCCAGGCCGGGCACCGCTGGGACAGATGCCTGGAGGACGGAGAGCTTCGTGACTGGACACTTCCTTCATTGCTAACCCACCAGCCTTGGCTACTTTCTGCCCGGGCGTGCCCCCTCTGCCGCCTTCTGCGTCACCTTGCCCCCTCATCCGCCCGGTCGGGTCGAACATCTCCGAGACGGGCCAAAATACGAGCTTGGGAGGAGGCGAAGGGATACCAGGGCGCGCCACCGATCCGAATCGAAAACCAGGGCGGCTACCGCCGACCCCTGCGGGTTAGACGGATCATCGAACGTCCCAAGGCCTGTCCGTGCAAGGGGACTTCCCCTGAGGATGCCGTAGGTACGCCAGCCAGCCGTCTTGGGCAGCCCGTCCGTGCTACTGCGTGACGCTACGCGGACGGGGTCACGTAAACAACGCGCCACGCACCCGGGTAGACGGCTGTCAGAGAAGGCGGCAGGGGTGGGTACAAACGAAGAAGCCCAAAGGCAACGGACGGTAGGTGTCACGAGACGGAACTTTGCTGGTTCGCGGGGCGTGCGCTGCGGTCGGGGGCTTTTATAACAGCCAGTCGGGCTGCCCAGCTCGCCCGGCCGATGATTTAGTCTTTCGGGCGGTTCATACGGACCGGTCGAGGGCGAACACACCGAAGAGGGTTCCCCCTTGCAATTTTGTCCTTTCCTGCCCTGTCCCGTTTCTTGCTCATCCCCCCGTACCTTGTTGAAGTCAAGCCCGTAGGATCGGCCCCTGGTCCAGGACCAAATCTCGTCATGGGTAGCACATCATGGGCAGCCGCTGCTGGTACCTGGGTAAGGAGTTGCCTACGAAAACCCCGATCCCTTGGCCCCGTGGTCATGTTGGGGCAAATCCGCACCATCCGTCCGTCGTTCACACAGCTCTCGAGGGTCACGACCAACAGCAGCCTTGGCCTCCACGTCGCCCGCAACCGCCCCGGAACCTCCCACTCCATGTGATCACAAAAACAGCGCCGGGGGATACTGCATGCAACAGAGCTCTGCATCGTGTCAAAACGTTCCGATTTGCCGTTTTGCCCGTATGTAGACCGATTTCCTATCAACACCTGCCTCCTTGAAACCCAGAACGCGAGTAGAGGTATGTAACCAAGCCTTCTTTCTTTCTTTCTTTCTTTCTTCTCCTCGTTCATACATAGTTTTCGCCCCCCAAGAGCACACCCCGGAACGGAGCGCAGCCGTGCGCGCGCCCCGCCACAGCCTGCCATGCTTCGAGATGCCCAGGGCCGAGGGGCGAAGAAGGCGCCGTGTCTCAGCCGCCCCAAGCATGGCCCCGTCTTTCCCGACGCCCGCAGCTTCCGGCGGGGCCCGACGTTCCTCTTGGACAGAGGCGGCGAGCCGCTCTGGTTCATCCCTGGAGGCGGGGACAACCGGTGACGAGCCTATCCGTTGAAGGGGTTGGGTTGCGCGTTGCTGGCCTCGCGGGCGGCCCTCGCGGCCTCGCGGGCTTCGGAGCGGGGCGCGGGCGTCGCGTTGGCCTTGGCAATAGCAGCGGCCTCGGCGCGGGCGCGGGCCTTCTTGGCCTCGCGGCGGTCCTTGCAGCAGAGGAAGCCGATGGTGCCGATGGTCATGGCGAGGACGACGGCCAGGAAGATGGCAACGACAGCGCCCGACGTGGTCAGGCCGTCCTGGCGCAGCATGCAGATGTTGTTGCCGTTCTTGTCCCGCAGACAGATGTTGCCGTCGGCGCACACGCTCGTCGTCGTCATGACCTTGGAGCACTTGTACTTGTTGTCCGGCTCGCAGCTGTCAATCTCGATGGACGTCTCGGTCGAGCACTGGAGCGACGAGGACGCGCGCCGGAAGACGGCCGGGGTGGTGGCGGGCTCGCGGATAAAGAGAGGCGAGTTCTCGGCGTCGGCGGCGGGCGTCGGAGCTGGGCAGGGCGGGTCAGTCTCGACGACGCGGTTTCTTCCCATCGAGGGCACGAGGGCTTCTTGTTACTCACCAGGGACGGGCTCGGGGCGGCGTCGCTTCAATTCGGCGGCCTCGTCGTCCTCGTCGTCGTTGCCAGCGGGCTCCAGGGGCTTCTGCTCCGAGCCGTAGTTCCGTTGACAATACAGGGACAGCCGGCCGTCCTCCTCGGCGGCCTGGGCGGCGCTACAGCCGGCGTCCACCAGGCAGTCGCCGAGGTAGCTCTCGGACAGGGACTCGGGGGCGCCGGTGAAGCAGGCCCGGACGGCGGCCTCCTCGCCGCATTGAACCGACTTGGCCAGGGACTCGCTCTTCTGGTGCAGGCATGTCGATCGGGGCTGGGCCGACGCCGACGCTGCCACCAGCGAGGCGGGCTGCAGCAGGACCAGGGACACGAGGGCGGTGGGTAGCGAGAAGGAACGCATGGTGGCGGCGTGCTGTCGAAACTGTAATGGGCGGGAGGGGAGGCGGAGAGGGAGGCGGGAAGGTTTTTGCGGCGTTGCGCGAGGCCGTCGATGGAAACGAAACGGTTCAGTACTGCAACTAGTAGGACGGCAGGGACGCGTCTTGGGTACGACCACGGCAAGCAAACGGCGACAGCTGGGGTTGGGCAGGGCACCGAAGAGATTCAGGGCCGGTTCACGTAGAGACACTAGGCGTGGGTGGAGGGATCGGGGTCGGCTTGGGGCAAGCAACACACGAGATAGGAGAGCCAGGGAGGGGGGGGGGGGGGGGGGGGGGGGACAAAATATCTAGGGCGGGAGGAGCAGACCCGGTAGTGAGTAGGCAGTGTAACACAACAGGGAACGCTGGACAAGCTTGGCCTTGCCCTGCTGGCGGTCGGCTGAAAAAAAAAAGGAGCCCTGTCGTGTCTGACGGGTCAGATTGGGAATCGATGGACGTTGGATGCGATTCCCGCTGGGGTTGCCGGTGAGCGGGCGCTGGTTGGTGCTTTTTCCTATGGGATGGATGCTTGCAGGTTTTGGTGCTGGCGCTGGCGCTGGCGCGGGTGCTTTGGGAAGGGGGGGGGGATGCTGATGCTGGGCTGACTGACTGGCGCCGATATGCTACCTACCTCTTCTACAGAGACGACGCATGCATTGTACGGGGTACCGGATGTAGGCATGTATACCCCTTATGGGATCCCATGTACTGACCGTTCTTTCTCGCGGTTGGTCGCATGCATGGGATGAAGGGACTCCAAGACGTGCCATCACCATCATCATCCGCCTCCTTGGGGTGGGTTTGGGACACGCAGACACGTACGGCCATGCAATGAATCGCACACCCAAGCGCAAAGCAGCCCCTACTTACGGCGGGGTCGGCAGGGGATGCGCGTTCGTCCCCAAGTATTTTAAGGGGCTGCACTGCTAAGGCTGTTTGACACAGGCAGAGGTCGACAGGGGCTTCGCTGGGCCCGGTGGGGACAGTCCATGCTAGCCCGCGTGAGGCAGTGCTCGTCTTTCTCCCGCCCTTCCATCCTCTCGCTCCCTCTGTCTTCAATGCGCCCAGGAGTCGTCGGCTCCAGTCCAGACCGTCCTGCGGTGCGACTTTGCTAAGAGGTAGCCAGCTACTTATTTTTAGGCCCCATCCATCATCCATGTCAGCCTCGTTGCTCTCGCCGCCGCCGCCGCCGCCGTTGGTGCGGCCCATGGTCGTGCTGATGCCGTGCAACCACCACCTGCCCCTTGGCTGCTTGTGCGACGCGAGCTTCAGGCAGGCCGCGGTGTTCCTCTGATCTCTGGTTCCAAACGTGGCGCTCCTTTTCTCCAACCGTGTCGTTGGGGCCTTGCTCGCTCCGGTCCCGAGACGGGGGTCATCGCTGTGGCCCCCACAGGTACCAAAGTCTATCGGTGGCGGCGTCGCTCGATTGAACTGCCGGGCGCGGGAATCTACGTGATGTACTTACGACGACCTCTTGCCGGGTCAGAAAGCAGCCCGTCTAGGGGATGCGGCGCTGCATCGGGCCCGTGGACGGCGCGGCCAACCAGAAACGCCGGTCGGCCCCATGAAATCCTGTCGGCTCCCTGAGCAAATCGCCGTGGCTGAGCATGGCCCCTCGTTGCGGCACTGGCAACTGGAGCCCTGTGCATGGCTGCTTGGCCCCGTTCGTGGCCGCTTGGCGCCGGCCATGTGCCGTGCATGGCATCTGCGATGCTCAAGGGTGCCGGACGGTCGTGCATGTTATACGAGGAGGCGTCATCTCCCGTGCCTGCGTTCATGGCCATGGGGTGGCCGGCCTGTATCTTCCGGTACGGACGGACAGTGCACCGCGTGCATTCCGCTGGCTGGTCTGGTCAACCGCGGTCGGCCAGCCCGGCCGAGCTGCCTACATGGACACCACACCAGGCCTCGCAGCGGGAGCCTGCCGTTCGATGTCCCGGGCCGCCGTAGCCAACCAGCCCGTTTGCCATGGGTGGTGAGAGAGAGGCCGTCCTGCCGTGGATGGCAAGAGAGGCAGGGAGAGCGAGAGAAAGAAAGGCACCCCGGAGGCAGATCAACGGAAGACAGCGCCGGCGGCCATGTCTCAGAGGGGCCTACGTACGAATACTCCCTTCGTCAGTCCGTCTCCCCCAGCGCACGTGCCCACCCGCGCATGTCTTCTGCCCTCCAGGATCGGTAGGCACTTGGATCCACGGGTTTCGCCCGGCCAGTTCGAACGAACGTGGTGTCCAGTCGTCTCGTAGTCCGGACGAAGGAGGCCCGAGGCTGGTGAGGCCGCCCCCGTCCGCCCGTCCGTTAGGCGTAGGGGCCGCAGCACCTCCTCTCTCCCGCACCAGTGCACACACGTGACGCCTGTTTCAGCAACATACGTCATCACTGCAGCCAGCGACGCACACGCGCGCATCTACGCCCCTCCAGGTTTCCCAGTCCGCCAGCAGCGGTAGCAAGCACTTGTGATCCGCGGCCGTATAAAGAAGCAGCCCCCTTGGGCGCCCGGCCGGGGCTCTCCGCTCAGATCCCCATCCCCCAACTTACCCGCCCGCCCCCTCCACAACACCGAATCCCTTACCACGACACGCCATCAACATGCCTCTCGTAGTCCCCGGAATCACCAGCACCTCGGGCGACAAGACCGAGGAGTGGACCAACAAGCTGGTCGGCAAGAAGGTATCGGATGGCGATCACAGCGAGACGGTAGGTCGCCGCCCACAGCGCGCGCGCGCGCGCCTCTTGTCCCCAGGAGCGATGGATGCTGACATGCTCCGCCCCAGAACTTCTGCAAGAAAGACCTCCCGCAGGCCTGCCGTATCATCGAGCCGGGCATGATGGTCACCAGGGACCACAACCCCGACCGGCTCAACGTCCACGTCAAAGAGGATGGCACCGTCAGCCACGTCCAGCACGGCTAGACCGGGAGGCGGCCGAGGGGGGAGGGCACCGGCACCGGATGGGGGCGAGCACCGGGTGGACGGACGTGGACGGCGGTGCGTGAGCTAGTAGCGTTGGCGGAGCCTGCCCATTCACTGCACGAACAACGGATAATATAACACGATGCGCAAGATGCGACGTTGTACTGCGGCTGTGGTGATTTGTCTCTCTGCATGCTGGGGATGGCCGGGCTTTCCTGGCTCCTCCAGCCGTGGGAGGTGCGGAAAGTGACCCGCACAATCCCCTCGGCTCGCGCCTAATCGTAGGGTAATCGCGGGGCAGCCCGTCAATCGCCTGCCCCTCCAACGATAAGATTCGCAAGCTCTAGTCGCCCGTACGGAAGCATCCCTAGATCTCAATCCCATTGCCTTGCATTCCCCGCAACGCGACACCACCACCACCGCCACCACCACCACCACCACCCACCATGTTCAAACGAGAGTACGGGTTCTCTCTGTAACACGACTGGGGTTCCTCTGCTGACACCCCTTCCCTCCCAGGATCAACGCGGCGCCCAAATCCAAGCTCAAGTCCTCGGTGCAGCGCAACCTAAGGCAATCGCTCCTGACGACGTACCCGCTGCTCAACCGCTATGTCGACGAGGTGCTGCCCAAGAAGGGCTCGCTCGAGGCCATGAAGCTGCCCGACCAGGTGACGCTCTACGTGCTCGACGGCGAGCCGCTGTTCTTCCAGCAGTTCAACGACACCCTGCTGCCGCACCTCAAGCTCGTGCACCGCTTCCCCGACGCCTTCCCGAGCATCCGTATCGACCGCGGCGCCATCCGCTTCGTGCTGAGCGGCGCAACCCTCATGGCCCCCGGCCTGACGAGCCCCGGCGGCCGCCTGCCCAGCGGTGCCGGCGGCGAGCCCGAGGGCCTCGACGCCGACGACCGCTGGACGCGCGAGCTCGAGAAGGGCGAGCCCGTCGTCGTGCGCGCCGAGGGCAAGACCGAGGCCTGCGCCGTCGGCTTCCTGGTCGAGGGCACCAAGAACGTCAAGGAGAAGGGCAAGGGGCCCGTCATCGAAGACGCACACTGCCTCGGCGACGGCCTCTGGAAGCTGGCCACCGACTAAAGAGCCCAAGGGCGCACACGCGGGGTGCCGGTGGTGGCATCGACGAACGCCCGAGCCGAGCCGGGCTGCTCGTGCTCTGCAGTTGCGCAACGCGGCGGGTGGGCCTTTGCTACGGGCGGGAGGTTGGGTTCGGTCGGTTCAGGCTGGTGCGTATCTCGCCCACGAGCCCTGAGCCACATGCTAGTGGAGGCGGCTGGTGGGCGAGCCATACTGCGAGCGAAGCGGCCCGGGGGTTCCTGCGGGGCCGATAGCCTGCATATCCTGATGGCAGGATGCTCTCGGTTGCCCATGCACTAGTATATACACCCTCAATCGACGCCAGCAAGTCGCCAAGCCAAGGGGATGTATAGTGAACTGGGAGCCAGCAGTCGTTGCGGGCCTCAGCGTGACCTATAACATAGCCGATATCCCCGATATGGTATCCCGGGCACACAGGCGCTCGCATACGTTGGAAATGCTATCTGGTTCTGCCCTGTTCTGCCGGATACCCTCGGATGGCTCAACGGTCACGTCACCCGGCCCTCGAAGCCCGACTTTGTACGCTGTCCATGGACTATAACCGTTGGCAGCCACAACTGGGCGATCCCAAGCGTCCCTCATAGATGAAAGCTACATACCATTCGCGATATAGCGTGCTGTTTAGCACCATACGCAACCCGGGGCCGCTGCGAGGGCACCGGGACCGCATTCTGCCCTTGCCCATGGAAACCTTCCAAATGCCCTCACCCACGAAGTATGAATTTCATTACCACCACCTACGGCAGCCATCTTTTACGTGTAGAGTCCCTGTAGATCGACTGGGTATGCATTCTTCCATTGGGGTCAGGTGCAGAGCAAGGTTGACACAGCCGAAACAAAACATTGCACCCAATACGTGCCGATGGCACACTCAGGCTGGCGTTTTGAAGATGCCTCGAATTCTCGTGAAGACATATTTCACGGATCACGACTCCACACTTGCGCCACGGGGCTGGGGTTTTTTGGTTTTTTTCCAAGAACAATTTTTCTGGCCCTGGGTGCTGCACATTTGGGGGGAGTGCTTCACCGCGAGGCCGTGGAGGGAATACCAGACTTGGAGACGGCACAAAAAGCATGCCCAGCTCCGCAAACTGACACGTGGGATATGAAAAGCGACCTTCTACGTATCCCGTACCTCAGGTACGAGGCGGGTGTTGCCTCCTTGACAAGCATGGCCGCCTCGACGGACTTCTTTGGCAAGCAACGTTTGGCTGCTTGAACAAAGAGCCGTGTGTCCTCCCGTCTGTGTCCAAGTACGGGTCATCAAGCCGGGGGCGGGGTCATACTTGGATCATGGGGTTGTTTACTTGTACAATGACTACGAGGCGGCCCAGGGGCTGCTGGTCTCTCGACCTCTGCGACTGGCTGGTTTCCAGCCGTGTTGACATGGAAGGACGGTGACAAGAGTCGGGCCCCCTCAGAGTTGTGTGATGCCGGGGATTCCGGATTGCTCAAGTCTTTCTACATACCTACAGGGCCTCTGCAGGCTCCTGGCGCACCTGGTTTAGAGAATATAGTCACCCAGCTGCACACATGGCCATGACGCACAGCCCCTACCCCTTTGTGTTGTCGTTGTTACTACGGGACAGGTGGCTCGGGGTCATTCCCAGGCTAGACAGCCTGCCACGGCAATCGGGAATTCCCGGACCCTTCTGTTATACCGGCCACGGGTAGTCAATATGACCTGCAGTTGAGGGCCATCGCAGGAGGGCTAGCAGGGGGCCTCAAGGCCGCAGTGTCCTTGTTCTGTCCGCCCTCACCCATCACCACACACCCAGCGCTGCCTGAAGTGAGCTCGGCGTGTGCCTGGCCCAGGGTGCCTTTCGGGTCACGTCGCAGCGCTCTAGCCATAGGGGATCGACCTGTTGAGAGAAAGAACAGTAGGGGCGCTGCCTGAGGATGTGTTCGGTTTGGGGGGGCTCTGCCCCTCGTCACTTTCGTGTGCCCCTCGGCCCGCCTTGGGTATAAGCACAGCACCGCCCCTTGCTTCCATTCATGCAGTTTTCCATCCTTCCCTTCTCCCACTTCCCACTGCCTCAAGTTGCATTCCTTCTTCCATATTCCCGTCTCTGGTAACCGTCACTGCCATCCGTCCCTGTAACACATGTTTCCCTTCCCACCGACACCGTCGTCGCCGGAATCATCTTTTCTCATCATGTCGGCCATTTCTCTTTCCGAGTGCCGCGGCGACATGCCCGACCTTGTCAGCCGTCGTCACCTCAAGGTAAACTCGTCATCGTCGGACTGTTTTCTGCTCATCGCCGTCCCGTGTTCCTTTTCGCCTTTCCACCTCCCTCGTTTGTCGTCCTTTCCAACCGCCCCTCTCCCACTTGGTCCCCTCCGATAGTGCGTGAAAACACCGCGCCAGTCTCATCGTCTAACGTATGGCTGCCAGAACCTCGACAACCAGGCCTACATCCGATTCGCCACAGACGTCAACAAGTCCATGGGCAGTGAGGATGATGTTGCCCAGGGCCGCCAGCAGTTGACGGCAGTCAGCTTCCAGTCGATCAACCCGGGCCTCTTCGCCAGCGTCCACTCTGCCGCCGAGCCTGCCAACCAGTAAGCTGGACCACGCCTCTCCTCTTGGTGGCAATGTTTCTGCGCCTTGCTGACCAACCTCGCCCACTCCAGGGACGCCCAGAAGTTTATCATCCAGGGCCGGGTCGTCAAGGTGCACCTGTCCATCCTGGAGGCCGCTGGCCTGGGTAATCTGACCTCTGTCGGCTCGGTTCTTCCCGTCTACCTCAAGGGACGACTGGATGCTTGGTGTGTCCTGCTCATGGCGGCCTACGGAAAGTCGGTTCTTCCCGACAACGTCCCCCCGACGGACGCCACGACGTACGTCCTGGCCTGCGACTTGGCCCTCGACCATAAATGCAGCACCAAGGTCTGCACTCGCGTCTTCCGCCTTACCCTGGCCTACTGGTCCTCCTTCAGCCTGTGGAAGCTGCACGGCAAGACCGACCCCGGACATGACGACCACGCCTTGCTCCTGAGCGAGATCAACGAAGCCTGGAAGCTGCACAAGACTAGCAGGGTCCGCCGTTGCCGCTTCAACAAGCTCGGGATTACTGATCTTGCCTTCGGCGCCCTCATCTGGGTGCACTGCCCCCCCAAAGTGCGGCAAATGCACGCAGCCGTGCTTGACGACGATTTGAGGGAACATGTGTTCGTGGCTGGCGTTTTCTTGACTTGCAACCCTGCCAGTCTCTGCTCCAACGACCTGATCCTGGTTGGGTTTCCCCGTCTGTGAGTGGGATGAGCACGGAGGCGTCGCTTTCGAGCACAGCGCCAAGTCTGCACCCAAAGGAGGAGTGCACGAGTGGATTTTGCGAACGAGTTTCCGGAGCCAGTTGTGCTCGAGCACAGGCTTACCGACGTTGTCGGCTGGCCCCCTCTCCCTCATCTTCTTTGCATCGAATTCATCTCACGCCTCCATGCATAGCTTCTTATTTTGTGTTACCTTGGGCTCCGCTTGGCGTTCCACAGGTCAATGGTCAATTCGGCAGAATTGTGAGAGAACAAAACGTGCCTCCCCGTGACTCTCTGTCGCCTCCTGCTCTTTTTGCAGCTGCCGAACGGGTTAGTGCTTCTCCCCTCGATGCCATATTCTGCCTGCCGGTGGTGTTGTGATACCTCCAGGAAACCGGAGGCAAAACTCTGAACTGGCAGCAATCACGGGCACCAGCTAACCAAAACAATAGGTCAACGGAGAGAGAGCAATGAGGGTTACCAGATGGCCCAGAGATGAGCCTGGAGGAGGAAGGGGGGGGGGGGGGGGGGGGGGGGGGGGGGGGGGGGGGGGGGGGGGGGGGGGGGGGGGGGGGGGGGGGGGGGGGGGGGGGGGGGGGGGGGGGGGCATAAGCGCCAGCGGGTCGTTCTTCATGCGAGTCAACGCGAGTAGCTTGGACACCCCTACGTAGTCGAGCTTCTCTCCTCGAATACCCAATCGCTCCGCTCGGCTATTTCCAGGTCCGCCAGGTTTCGCCCAGACGCCTCCCATTCTTCCAGCCCGTTGGCATGATCGTCCGGGCTGGCGCGGCGCCATCTCCAAAGCGGCGTGAACTGGTCGGGTTTGCCTTCAAGCGCGTTGACGATGTGCTGCATTGCCCTCGGTTAATTAAAACGCACTTGGAACTCTGGAGGACGAATACCTGCCTTGCCCAACACTGGCAGGAACTTGAACCCATGGCCCGAGCCTCCTGGAGCCACAAAAAAAGTCCGCGAGTAGCCTGGCACATAGTCGACGACGAAGGAGTTGTCAAGCAAGTCCGTGTACCAGCACATCCGTGTGTCGCAGATGCCGAGGTCCTGGAGCTCGGGAAATAACTCGGCCACAGCATTTTTGAGATTGGCGATAGCTTTCCTGGGAAGACTAGTCGCCCTGTCGGCTGTGTACTTGGTCTTGGGGACGGACAAGCGCCGTCCCGTCTTAGGGTCCGTTTGGTAGTTGACCCATTTGCGTCCTCGATCTGCCAATGTGTCAGAGACGACCCGCAGACCTATGAAGATGGAACGTTACTTACATCCTATCTTCAACTTTCCGTCCAGGGTTCTAGGAAACCCGTAGAATCCGCCGAACTCGGGCGAGAAATGCCCGGTCAGGCCATATGCCCACACTGGGAAATTCTCTGGGGCGAAGCGGCTCCAAAGATCTTGCCGCTCCTCAAGAAGCTGCATCGTGATAACCGAGCCAGCCGTGGCTTCGAGAATACCTTGTACGTCGGGTAAGATAGCAGGCGTCCACCCACCGCCTGCCGAACAGACTGTCAGCCAGTGGGCTTCATACTCTGGGGGTCGCTTCGCGGTTCCTCACATGCGACGACCACGACGTCGGCCTTGTGCTTCTCTCCGTCCCTCGTGATGATGCCGACAACCTTCCGGGCCTCTCCAGAGCCCGTCATGACAAGATTCTTCAGCCGGCCTCGTTCGGAATCAAGAACGAACTTGACGCCCTGTCTCTCGCAGAGGTGACGTGCCCAGGCGCACGCTTTGTCCGCATACGTGAACCCTGCCGACGTGTCCAGGTACCCACTGAGGCGCCCCTGCTGGACGTGGGAGAACAGTTTCGTCTTACTGGCCCAGTTCCAGCCAGGCTCGCATAGGTCCGTGTCGACAAGTCGCTTCATGTCCTTGGGGTCGTGAAGGACGTGCTGGAAACCGCGCAGGCCAGCCTTCTCGAGTTGCTCCAGGCATTCCCGATCATAGGCGCTCAGGTCGGGGCCATCTGCCATACGTGGGAAACCACACGGGGAGAAAACTCGTGTCGTCGGCGCCAGGCCCTTGGGCAGCTCCGAAACCGGCGTGCTCGCAATGTCTCGGTTCCATTGAAGCCAGATTGGACGGCCGGTGAAGGCAAGGTCTTGATATTCGGTTTCCGAGCCGTAGGAACACCGGTAGATCTACAAGTTGTTAGCAGCAGCGCATTGCCGTGTCACAGCACTGCCCTCTATGCCCAAGAAAGCCGTATCCAAACGGGAATTCGCGTCGGTCAAGCGGAAGGGGACCCGGAATTCTCGGGCCTCACCTTGTTGACATCGGCACTGGCGCCGTCACAGCCGCCGGCTGGGTTGTACGCATTCTGGTCATATGGCTGGTAATCGAAGACGGTCACGTCCTTGTAGCCTTGCTTAGACAGGTGCAGGGCGGTTGACAGACCAAAGACACCTTCCCTTCCATATCAGCAAAGGTCGGCCGGTAGTGACAGCGACCGCCCCCGTGACGACAAACCTGCACCCACGATGGTGATTGTGCTTGCTTGGGTCGTCATCCTGACCGGCGACTCGGATGCTAGTATCGCTGTCACGACTCTGGACGAGGCTTCGCGGGAAGAAAAGAAGTATTGGAGCACCCGCTGTCCGTGTAAATGCCACTATCCACTCCGCCAACCTCGGGCAGTGTTCCGGCGCCCTGCCGGCATGCGCAGGCTCTTCGGAAGACAACCGACAACCCCGCCCGACGATATGGAACCACCCGAGCGCATCCGCCACGATCTGTTGCTTCCACCCCTCGATTCGTTGGATCCCGCCTCTCATCCCCACTGTCCACGGAATATCAGGTGAGCGGGACGAGTCGCTTGGTCTGGCGGATTCGGGGTTGAGAGACTGCATTCGCAAGTTGACTATTACCAAAAGACAAAGGAACGGCTGGCCAGGAATTGTCACTGCTACCCACGGGCAACGGCAGAGATGGACAACGACAGGCCCGACGCCAGAGAGGGCTCGAAAAGACGCTGTACGGACCCTCATGCTTGCACATGGTTCACTGGGATAGACCTAGTGGTCTCCAAGCGAGACGTCTCGAGGTACTGCCTTTTCCACTTGTTGGATTCGCCATCGATGGGTGCAATGCCAGGTCACCTCTTGTGCGCGACATTGCACACAGGCTGGTTGTTTTCAGCGCCATCTCCCCTACGAAGGCGGGTATTTCCCGGGACTCTCCACCATCAAGTTTGCTGCCCGCACCAGCTCCGTGCTGTGTTGGTTGACAGAAATACAAGCCTTCTCACGGCCGCGTGAAAGAACGCCGCATGTTTGCGTATCCTCAACGACGGTCCAGGCGAGGCCAGCGCCCCTGCCGACGTGAAAAGGACCAGGGCCTCTGCGTAGCATATCGTGGCCCACGCCGCCCTGGGACGTGGGGGTCGCGATCTCGATGGCGGGCGACTTCTTGTACCAGACTCATCGCCAATGGCCGCGCATTCCGGCACGGCGCTGCCAAAACTAGCCCCCTCCCATCACGCCGTGCGTATGTGGTACCATGGTCCGTCGGATCACGGCGTGCCGCTGGACTGCATTCGGGGGTGTGCCTCCTCGGTGGTCCCACTGGGGGCCGGAGGTAGTGATTGTCGCAGGAAAGCGGCCACTCTCGATGCGGGCGTGCTATACCCTGGCCGACTTGCTCCGGCTCGGTACGGCATTGAAGCCGTCGGCTTGGTTCTTGTCGAGAATTCGCGCATATGGTGGCCTGGCACCAGGCGACGCAACAGGGCGCAGGAATCTGATTGGTGACCGGAACTAAGTGCCCTACGAAGGCGCTGATAGAAGGGCCGAGTAGCCCGCTCTTAGCGAGTTTTCCTCTACTTATGCTTGCCGACAATGTCGAATACCGGGTTGATCACAAGCCTCGTCGGAAAGTTATGCCTAAGCCGTTCCCACGGCGCACCAGGGATGTGGGCATACGGGGTGCCGGCGTGTCCGAGGGGCCGGCGAGGTGCTGGTGACTGGGTGTGATTTGGCGATAGTGCCATGCCGCCAAGCACCGCGCGTCGGCGATCGGCAGGCGGTCGGAGGCGTCTTTCTTACCGGGAATTGCGACGGGACGGAGTTTGAAGGCTGCAGCTCAGGTGGACTTGGAGGATATGCAGGACGGCGGACCTCGTGCACTCGACGACCATTCACGGGAGAGCTGACCTCGCAACTGTTATGGCCATTCGCCCATGTCTTTCTCGGCGGGCCCACAGGCATATGTCCGACCTGCCCCGCCGTCCTTCTCGGAGGTTTTGCGGGGTATGGCATCTGTGCATCCATCGTGCCAGAGCGTTCGTTGATGGTCCCTCGGCCGACGCTACACACGGGCATGACAGTAAGGGTCCTCGAGTCGGTACCAGCCCGTATGATCAAGTTCATGCTCGGAAGTAGCAGGCGGGTATGTATTCAGCCACCCAGGCCTCTCGTCTCTGCCAGACTCGATGCAGGGCGCATCGCGTGGCGTCCGCCACCCTCCGTCCCAACCCGGCGGCCCATTGACCCCTCCGCCAGTCGCACTGGTTCGGCACGCCGCTGCATGAACGGAAGCGAGGGAACGGCACGCCCGACTTGGTAGGTGCTTAAGAAGTATGGATGCTGCTGCTGCTCGTCGTGTTGGGTTTGGACGCGCCGTCAAACCGTCGCAGTATGAGATGCATGCAGCCGATGGAGTGCGGACGTTACACGGGCTATGTAGGTACCTGCCTGCCTCAAACAGTAAGTAGTATGGTATGCACGATGTGTTGCACCCAGGGCAGACGGATGGACCCTAGTTGGCGGGAATGACGGACAGCTCCAAGAATCCGGGCCGACGATGCAACCGCGTGCAAGGACTGGCCAGCAAGCGCAACTGGAGGCACAGGCACAGGCACAGGCACAGGCACAGGCACGGGCACGAGCATGGGATGCCGGTTGAGATGGACGTCAGTCGATTCCGTCCGTGAGTACAAGCAGGCAAATGCACCAAACCACATGGCTGGCCTGGGATGCCTGTACCATCGGTGGAAGTGCCACGGATTCACAACCTCAGCCTGGCCCGTGGGCGGCTTCTTCCGACCATATGAGGTACTGTAGTGTAGGTAAGCAGGTGCGCGTATTCCTTACGGCCCGGCTACTGACCTCGCATTCTCCTCCCAAACGGGGAATCCGATCATCAGCCGCTCGGCGACTTGTAATTATCAGATTGCTTTGCTCCATCTGGTCGCGCTTTGGGAAGGGAACTAGCAGCAGTCCCTGGTCCTATGCGATTCCATTTCCTCCATCCCAATAGGTTCCTAACGTTACCTGAGGTACCCTCCGTGCGTACCTATCTTGCCTGCTCTCTCTCTCCCCTCCTCCCCCCCCCCTCTCTCTCTCTCTTCTGCCCGGCATTTCGGTCTCCAGCTGTGCCGTCTGCTCGTCCGCCAAGTCTCAGCCTTTTGTCTGCCCCCATCTGCGAATTTCCCTTTCCGTCCCGTCCGTCCCACGCGTTGGTTGACTCGCACCCGCACGTTTTCTGTGTTTCCCGTTGCCTGTGTGTCCTGCGCCCAGTGCCCCCCCCCCCCCCCCCCCCCCCCCCCCCCCTTTTCGACGACGCTCCTGTGCCGTCCCTAGTACATTGTACATATGCGCGTACATACGCCCTTGACTTGGTGTATCTATCGCATTGCCTTGAGAAAGCTCGCGTGCGCGCACGCGCGCACACACAAACACACACACGCATACGCATACGCACTCAAACATCGTCGGCGTACACTCCCATCTCTCGCCTCGCCGCCACCCTGGTCGTTTTCCCAACGTGTGCAGTCGTTTGCAATTGACAAGCGGAGATTTCACCTCCCCATCCTTGCTCGCCAATCTCCATACTTGGCCAAGCTTGGAACCGCCCTTGCCGCATTGGCAACTCGCCCGGGGTATTGATCCCTGTCCCGACCGGCCGACGCAATTCTCGCTCCAGTCCCTCGCAGGCTTCGCTCTCCCGGACGGACCCTGGCTTGCGAGTTATGACCGCCGTCTCTCTCGACTCTTCGTCGCTGTCCTTGACCTTCTCCTTGCTCTGCCTTGCACCGCAGCCTCGCCTCGCCGCCTGCGCTGTTGCTCCCGCCGTCTCCTGACCTTGCCCAACTCCGGTGGCCCAGCAACAGGAGCTGTCGCGTAGCACCCCGAGCCGCTGTCAGTGCCGCTGCCGCCGCCGACATGCCGGAAAAGACGATGACGGTGGCGACCTACGCCGCCGGAGCCTCCCTGGCCGCCATTACCTTGGTCTACGTCTTTGCCCCGACCTACTTGATCGATAGCGATACCAATTCGGCCCGCAAGAGGGGCGTCGTCGGCCTGCAGAATCCCGCCAACGACTGCTTCATCAACTCGGTCCTGCAGGCCCTCGCCGGCCTAACCGACCTGCGCGTTTACCTGATCCGCGAGACGCACCGCAGAAGAATCGAAGACAGCTGGGTTTACAAGGAGGTTGTGCCGCATCCCGTGCGCCCGGACACCCCTGATTGGAAGATCGAGGGTCTCCAGGCCGGCCTTGTCACCCAGGGGCTCAAGGAAATGCTGGACGCCCTGAACGAGCGACCCATTGTCAAAAAAGCCATTACCGCAACTGGCTTCGTCCGCGTGCTGGAAACAGCCTTCAAGCAGCGCATTAGTCGCCAACAACAGGATGCGCAGGAGTTCCTCCAGGTGGTGGCCGAACGTCTTTGCGACGAGTACCATGCCGGTAAAAGAGCACGGCAGAAGGCGCGGCGGAAGGCCGAGGCTGAAGCCGCCTCGGCTTCGTCAAATGGCGCCACGCCAGTCGACAGCGGCGCGGTGGAGGAGCGCCTAGCCGGCTTGACCGTTGACACGGAGCAAGCGGACAGCGGCACGCCGCAGGACTCAACCTCGCCCAAGACGACGCCCGTGCAGGCCGGGCCGGAAGGCGCCATGGGAACCGAGGACGAGGAAGATGAGGACGGGTTCCCCATGGAGGGCAAGTTTGAGAGTCAGGTCGAGTGCCAAACATGTCATTTCAAGCCGAGACCGACCCAGAGTACCTTTTGCAGTCTGACCTTGAATGTGCCACAAGCCAGCTCGACGTCGCTTAGTGCTTGTTTGGATGGCATGTTCAAGACCGAGTACATCGACGACTTCAAATGCGAGAAGTGCCGCCTGGTGCACGCCAAAGAACTCCTCGAGGCCGAGCTCGCCAAATCCAACGACGAAGGCTTCAGGGCCACGACTGGGGAGGCCATTGCAAAGCTCCAGCACGCCATCGACACGGATCCAGAGAACCCCCCCGAGGATGTCGTACTACCAGACACGCGGTACGCCCCGAAGCGCAAGATCGCGAGGCACACTCGTCTCACTAGTTTCCCCAAAATCATGGCCATACACTTGTCGCGTTCCATCTACGACGCTAGCATGTCGACCAAGAACTCGGCCAAGGTGGCTTTTCCTGAGCAGCTACCCATGGGGGGCCTACTCCGCCAAAAGAGGTACAAACTAAACGGCATAGTTTCCCATAAGGGCAGTCACCATAGCGGCCATTACGAGTCTTTCCGACGGCAGAACGTGACGATTCCTTTTTCCACACACAACGCTTTCCAGGCTTCGAATGCCTTCACCAAATCAGCGCAGCCCAGTCCGATCCATACCCCCCAAGCGGCGACGCCCCAAGTCGGCGCGCGCCAGAAGGCCGAAGGGGACAGTCCCTCGGTCTCGACCCCGGACCTTTTGTCGCCGGCATCAGGGGGTTCGTCCAACCCGTCGATAGAGAACCTGCCCCGGCCATCACCGCCGACTAAGGAGCGCGATTCGGACACGATGAGCCTGAAGTCGGTCGCGGCGTCTGCCAAATCAACGCTGTCCAGGATTTCGCAGTCGGCAAAGAATAGCCGACCCGGAAGCCCAGCAGGCAAGCGTGGAAGCAACGGCTCGGCCGCCACGAGCGTCCCCGCCGTTCCTAGCATACGGAGTCCCCGAAAAGCCAACAGCATCAGGCAAAAGAGACGCAAGCACGTCGAGCGCTGGTGGCGTATCAGCGACGAAAAGATCAAAGAAGCCAAGACCAACGAAGTACTTGGCATGCAAAGAGAAGTCTACTTGTTATTCTACGAGCTGGAGCGCGAAAATCCGTCCATCCTGGACTCGTAGGAGGAGGCCGAGGCCACGAATAGGACATTGCACACTCTGGGTCTGACAGAAAGGGCTGCCATTGGGTGGTGGACCACCAGATGCACGGAGGCTGTCAATTTGCCCGCATTGAGCAGAAGACTCTCCAGGTTTGGGTTTTTGAGCGAGACGCGATGATGGTCTCGCCCCGGGTTTTTGTAGGGGCCTACGCTGTAGTATTTCCCCTCTGGTTTCGCATATCTTCGGCGTCAAGGTCGGGAGAGTGTCTTGCATACTAGAATCACACCGAGCATACTTATGGTCTTAGAAGGGGCATGGCCAGGAATTATATGGCCAGGCCGTTGACAGGGTCGGCGGATACCGAGGCAGTCGGCAGACGAAGGACTCTCGGGGTGGTCACTTTAACCTGTTTCATTACTTTGGTACATGGCGAGACGATGCCGTGTAGGCGGCAGGGTGTTTACATGGGTGTGAGGCCGGCAATGTCTCCTTGGCCGTGGGCAGAGTCGGCCTAGGTGGCAGAAGCACGATGAATGTCAAAGAATGCCGAGGCGAGCGTCTGTCCAATCGTGACGACGGCGAGACCCCACACCGGAAGGTAGTCCGAGGATATGTCGGGTTCCGGCGGCGGTGCTTGGTCGAAGATGCTGATGGCTGGAGATGCCGGAGCGCGGCGAGGAATTGTTGCCCTGTGCCGAGACGTTCGTGGCAACAACGATGGCCGCTGTTACGTACAAGGTGCATAGATTACGGCTGCACAAGGAATACGTACGTTGGAGGACGAGACGGTTGGCAATCAATCGATGGGGAGGATGCCCACCCGCCGACTCTGGAGGTTATGGCCCGCCAGGCCCCGTCTTTCAGGGCTGCGAATATTACATTACCGTAGCTCGCGCAGTACGATGCACTTCGCTGACGGGGGTCTATGAAAGGCCTGGTGCAGTGATGGAATTCGATATCGTCGATCCAGAGCACGGCGGAGACCCAGAGGTACGTAGTAAGTAGAGAATGCAGGACTCTTGAGGCGGTTACGACTATCAGTTCTCGTACTAGTATATGGGGCTCTCCAGGCGAATGGAGGAAGGGATGAGTTCATTCCGCAGGCTCCCGCAGTGGTGTTGGCTGGCACAACCGATTCGGCGGGTCTCGGGTGGGCGAGCTGAGCCAAGGGGGGAGCTTGTGCCGCTATGACGACGCGAGCATTGATGTCAAAGCCAGGCGGTCGTGGAACCCCACGTTCGTCATTGTTGACCGTGCCGCCCATGCGACGACGATGGAAGAAAAAAGAGAACGCCGACGAGCAGAGGGAGAGAGCGAGAGAGAGAGAGAGAGAGAGCAAGAGAAGGGAGGGGGCCGAAGGATTGGCAATCCAAGCAGGCGCCACGTTACCGGACCCAACATACGGCGAGAGGTAGAGAGATTGCATCAGGTAAGGGTGCGCAAACAGAAAGCGACTGCCGAGGGCCGGACAGGGAGCTCTTGCTGGCAGTCCCTCGGGGTGGCCCTGGCAGTGTTTTCATGTCCCATTGAGAGCCTAATTGGTCGCCCGTCGCCGCAATCGGATGAGGCGCTCAACCGTTGCACGCGCAATCCATCGCACTTATCTACTGTAGACCCCGTAGGGCACGAGGGGGAGGTGTTATTTTGCAGTGCGTTGCCCTGGGGTTGCCTGGCTGAGCCCGTAGGCTCTACCCGGACTACCCCGCCATGGCCATGATGGGAGGGAGTGGATGGGCCAGCTGTGCGAAGAGGCGGGTTGGGAACTCGTAACCCATACTCCTGTTCCTACGCGCTCAACATACACTTATGGCTATAAGACTAGATGGATTGAATAGGCAACGTACGTTCGCAAGCATGGGACCTTGGAGAGAGACTCGGAGAGAGACGCGGAGAGAGGTAGCTATCCACCCCGTCGGACAGACGGAGGGGGGAAGGGGGCAGGTACGCAAAACTGGGTGTTGAGCGACAGAGCTCCTCCTCGTTCCGGTACAACGTGGCGATTGATCCGCGAAGGGTGGCTGGATGGCCCGAGCTGGGCACAGGCTCGAATCAGCGATGCGCCATTTGTGAGCTCCCACGACGTTTCACGATTTGGTGAGAGAGCCATGCTTGGCACGACAACGGCGCCATGCATGGGCACATTCATCGCATGGGCAGGGCCGCGATGGGTACGGACTTCCCACTAGGAGGGCGGCAGAGCTCTGCTGGCCTGGCGCGTTCCCTCTCTTACTCAGGACACCCCACCATATTCGGCCCTCCTTGCTTGGTTGGCCCATGGCGCCTCCAGCCGGGCCACGGCCATGACGAACATGCCCCTCCTTTCTGTGCTTGTCTCGTCCGTCTCGGCTGCCAGTGCCTCTGCTGCCTCTGCTGCCTCTGCTTTGCGGTGTGTGGACGGAGCAGGTACGTCGTCGGCCTTCCCATCCATCGATCCCAATCCACTCCGTGTCGGCTGGGCTCCGGGTTTCACTGGCCAACTTTATTCGTCCTGCGCAAGAAAACGGACCCCCCCTCCCTCTCCCCCTCCCCACCAAAAGACCTAAGCCGCTGGCCGTCGTAGAAGAAGGACCGGCCTCCCATATCTGCTCGAGCTGTTCTTCTCTCCTCATCTTCCTCCTCTCCTCATCATCCATATACCCCATACCCAGCTCGGTGCCATTGACTTGCGTACTCTGCCTCCTCGCTCACCACATACCACCTACATCCTTTCCCCCCCCCTTCCCAAGCAGATCTACTCTTCCACAACCTTCACCATGGGTGCCCAGGCTGTTCTGTCGCGCAAGACCGGTGTCATCTACGGCGATGATGTCCTGAAGCTGTTCCAGCACGCCCGCGAGAACAAGTACGCCATTCCCGCCATCAACTGCACCTCGTCCTCGACCGTTGTCGCTTCGCTCGAGGCCGCCCGCGATGCCAAGTCGCCCATTGTCCTGCAGGTCTCCCAGGGCGGTGCTGCCTACTTCGCCGGCAAGGGCGTTGACAACAAGGACCAGGCTGCTTCCATTGCCGGCTCCATTGCTGCCGCTCACTACATCCGCGCTATCGCTCCCACCTACGGCATCCCCGTAAGTTGCTGCCCCTGGCGTGCGCGCGCGTCCCGGCCGTGCCAGGCGAGATGGCCTGCTAACCGCTCTTGCTCCAGGTCGTCCTGCACACCGACCACTGCGCCAAGAAGCTGCTGCCCTGGTTGGACGGCATGCTCGATGCCGATGAGAAGTTCTTCAAGGAGACTGGCGAGCCCCTGTTCAGCTCGCACATGATCGACCTGTCGGAGGAGCCCGTCGACTGGAACGTCGAGACCACAGCCAAGTACCTCAAGCGTGCTGCCCCCATGAAGCAGTGGCTCGAGATGGAGATCGGCATCACCGGTGGTGAGGAGGACGGTGTCAACAACGAGGATGTTGACAACAACTCCCTCTACACCCAGCCCGAGGACATCTGGAACATCTACAACACCCTCTCGCCCATCTCCCCCTACTTCTCCATCGCCGCCGGCTTCGGCAACGTCCACGGTGTCTACAAGCCTGGCAACGTGAAGCTGCACCCCGAGCTCCTGGGCAAGCACCAGGAGTACACCGTCGAGCAGCTCAAGAAGGCCGGCAAGGCCGCCGACTCGAGCAAGCCCGTGTTCTTCGTTTTCCACGGCGGCTCCGGCTCGGAGAAGAAGGACTACCTGACCGCCATCGACTTCGGTGTCGTCAAGGTCAACATGGACACCGACATGCAGTACGCCTACACCTGCGGCATCCGGGACTACATGATCAACAAGAAGGACTACGTCAGCACCACCATCGGCAACCCCGACGGTGCCGACAAGCCCAACAAGAAGTACTTCGACCCCCGTGTCTGGGTCCGCGAGGGTGAGAAGACCATGACGGCCCGCGTTGCCGAGGCCCTCAAGGACTTCAACACTGCCAACCAGATCTAAAGAATATGACTTGGGCGAATTGCGTTTGGGTTACGGCTTTTGTGGAAAAAGTCAAGTTTGATGCATGAATGACGTCTTACGGGTGAAAGGAGTTCAGGAGGCCGAGAGCGCTACGATATGCACAAAAGCAGCCATGACGGCTCTGCCCTACTTATACCAATCAACACGAATCGAGTAAAAAAAAAAAAGATCAAACATTTCCACAATTCTTGGTCTGGTCTCTGCTTCCATCGCATGTGAATAGCCGGCCCCGACGGTCGGGCCCGCCGTTCTCGTCTTTGGGCTTGGGAATTTGCGTGAGCCGAGACGGTACCTGCATGTCACCCGAGCTGTATCCCGGTTCGGACGACCCCTGCCACATGTCCCCTGCATACGCCCACTGTACGGGTCCGCGATCTGATATCACATCGGGGGGGGGGGGGGGGGGGGGGGGGCTTTTTATCCGTCCATCATCCCAGGCGCACGTATAACATTGTTGGTTGCATTGGACAAAGGCGGTCTGACCGGGAAGGGGTATGCTAATGGTGGGACATTGAAGAAGCAAGCCGTTCGATTCGCCTCGACGAAGACCCCGGCCAGCCGCCCACCCCCAGGGAAACCACAAGTCTGGGTTCCCGACCAAGCCGATTTAATCGAAGCAATCGACGCGGTACTCGCCGGCCCGACTTGACCCCTCGGGTAAGTTGGATTCGGCGAACCAAACCTCGAACGACTCGCCGCCCGGCACTATATGCCCCCATACCACCAAGTACAGGGGCGCCCACATCAGTACGCCATACTGGCCGCTGGCGCACAGGAACGGCACCGAAACGTAGCTGTCGCTGCGCTGCACCTCCACTGTTCGCGTCGACTCGTCCACGGCCGGGTCCCGGACCTCGATGGCGTCGAGCACCGCCCGCGCGACCGTGGCGTTGACAGGCGGGTCGAAGCCGGCCGGCGCTGCGTACGTTCCCGGTGTCACTGCCTCATAGCGACTGCCGGCAGGCTGGCGACCGCTGAGGGCAAAGCCTACCCCCGGGCGCGAAATGGCGACGCCCCTACCGGTGATCTGGGCCAGGAGAGCCTGGGTGAGGGCGAAGTTGGAAGCGAGACCGGCGGCCAGGAGGCGCAGGAGGAGATGCGGCGGGGCCATGATGAGTCGACTTGTTCTAGGCCGGGTTGGATGGACATGGGCTGCTTTATTGTAATGGGCATCAGGTCCTTGGGCGGGAAGAAAAGGCAAGAGCACGATCCCGCTCTGCTCGTCAAAGGCGATGGAGGAGCCGTTGATCTGGGGCATGGACGATACAGCTTGGGGAGCGGGGGAGACCTTGAAGTCCTGAATCCCCCGGCGGCCCAGCTACGTCACCCGGCTTCTCTTTACGCCGTCCTGCTGAACCATCCGCTCACACACACGGGGCCTGGTTGACGCAATACGCACCATGCGAACCGTGGACGGCCATGCTCGGAGAACCGGCACAAGTGCTCGGCTTGGTGGTGCTTTCAGTGAATTTGACAGACCCCCGGGCTTCTGACCTCGCACCCAATGCCCAGTCGATCTGTGTCTATGTGGATACAGCAAAGACAGCTCAGCCGCCGGCCGGCTTGGCTGACGGAGACGCATGCTTTGCCATCCTTCGCGGGTATACGTCGCGGGCCATGGACCAATCATCCAACACCGCCTGACGCATGTCCCCTCGTCTATCACTAGTTGCCACGAGATTCGATCCCCCAGACATGAGGCTGGGGCTGCAGTGATGTGCACCGGGATGCCTTTGCTCGCCCATTTCCGACAACATGCCCTTTGAGCGGCACAGGGCTCGGCTGACGGGCGACGTCAGAGTCTCCGCCAGGAGATTGAAGACGGCTCAGCCTCCCACCCGACATGGAATTCTGGACATTCCATCGTCATTGAGTCCAGTGGCCGCATTACGAGACCGGGCTGCTACTTTGTCTTGTGTGCCTTTTACGTTTTCTTTCCAGCGCCTCAGAGCGAGCCGTTTCCGGCCTCCCTAGAAGTTGGGGACTTGGTTTGCCTGTAACGAGGGAAAACCAGACGGCTGAGTTCCCTATCCAAGATGAAAACACCCGTAGCAATGGCGCCCCTGCTGGCCTGCTTGGGGATGCCGGCCCTCGCCCAGGGCGAGGCGAAGGAGCTGCAGCTGTTCAACACGACCACCGTCCTCGGCGCATCCTTCCCGGGCGGGCTCGCCGAGGACGTCGAGGCGCTGTACCGCGAGGCCAACGCCAAACCTGACCAGACGCGGTCGGTCCGGTTCAGGCCTTACTGGTGGTTCAAGGAAAACGAGCAACTGGCGCAAACCGAGTGGATGTGGCGTGAGTCGCCCCAACGCCGGCCACCCGGCTTGCACAGATCGGTAGTTCGTTTTCCGGCGCGCTGACCCTACCACGAAACCCAGGGATCAACGTCAGCGAGTTGGACATGGGTGGCGTGGCCGACAAGGACGCGTCCCTGAACGCCGGCGGCGGCAACTTCAGCGCAGGCCAGCCGCTCGCCAACCCCCGTGTGGTCAACACCGTTTACGACTGGGCGTGGCCGGGCGGCGGCGACGTTGCCGCAGCCGTGGCGGCGCCGGGGGGCCCGCCCGTTTGCGTGACGGGGCTCCTTGGCTTTTACTTCCCCGCCAACGTCACCAATGCCTACGGCGCGGCCGAGGCTGACAGCGCCAGTTGCGCCCCCGTCTTCGGCGAGCCCTGCATTGAAGCCATCTTGCGGCTCGGTCAGGAGACCCGGCCGGGCGGCCTGCCAGAATCGCAGACCTGCGCAACCGTCCGCCCCCACAAATGGCTCGAGGCGCCTGAGTGCGCAGGCTCGTGTGAGTGCACGGTGGTGGCGATCCGGAGAAGGACGCGGGGACGCGTGCGCTCCTCTTCGACCTTGGCGGTAAACTTGCTGACTCGGCGTGTGCTTTCAGGGGGCTACGCCGCGAGCTTGCAGAACGGCATCGGGTTCGCCACGATGGGTCTCAACGCCGCCAACGACAGTGCGCCTGAAGACGTGTCCTCGCTCGCCAGCGGCCAGGGCTTCTGGTCCGCGCGGACCGACGCCTTCGAGGCGGGGGAGGGCCAGTGGCTGGACGCGACGGTGAATCGCCTCCATGTCCTCCTGGTGACAACGCAGGCCAACACGACGGGGCGCGTACGCTCGGAGTCGCAGTTGCTGTGCGCGCGGGTCGGTACCGAGAAGCTGGACGAGAGCGTGGACGGCGATGAAAGCGCGGGACAGAAACTGTGGTCAAGGGGTTGGTGGTGCGCTGCGCTGCTTGCGGGCATGGCTCTTGTGGTGTGATGACGATGACCAGAGGCTCGTGTACGCCTGCCTGCCCGCCTGCCCGCCTGCCTGCCTGCCTGCCTGCCTTCTCACTCCCGTATGCAAGCTGCCGGGCCCTCGCAACGGGCATGCATCTCAGCTGTGACTAGAAGCCTCGCTCGAGATCATAGATGATGCTGGCCCGTCGCCTTGTCTGTCTGGGTCCGGTACGTTGGACAGCCCCCTTCCTGGTGATGCATTCAGTGTGGGCAGGGTGTTTTCGGAGGGTGCTCCTGTTTCGCGTGCCGCTGCTCCTTCATCGCAGAGTCGTCGCTTCTCTCCCTGTGTGTGTAAGCAGTAGTGGCGGTTTCTCCCACACTGTCGCTGCTTCTTCTTCGTGGGTTCTGGGGGCTTTGCATGGCAGCAACCGGTATTCCCAGACGCCCAGCGTCGTACTTTTGTGCATATGAAGGTGGCCTGAGCGGATCTGCACCCGTGGCCACGGGTGCGAGGGAAAAGGCTTGGTTACTTATCCACCTCCATATCGCTTCGTGAAGCATCATCCCCTATGTCCTGGCAATCACGAACTGGATGGCTTCTCCCTACCGCTTCGTCAGGCATCCCCTATTTCCCAGCCACCCCGCCCTTGCCCCCGCAGACGGAGCTTCTTCCGAAGCCAGTTGGTATGAAGACGATGAATTGGAAAGAGACCCGCAGTTCTTCACCCAAGAGGTGGCCGACTGTCACGTAAGTGGTTCTGGCTCCTTCGAGCGTCGATGGGCGTGAGCCGTATTGACAGCAGGACAAGGTTGCCTTCCAGAAGAAGTCCCTCGAGTTTGACAGGAGCCGCGAACGCGAGGCGCTTTGCCAGGCGCTGCATCGCTGCCAAGGGGTTACAAGCATCACCAAGGTCATCTGTCTTGATATGGGCCGCGATGAGGGCTTCACGACACGCGCTGCGGATGCTCTCCTGGAGCATGTGGCCGCGCTCCAGCTGGCAAGACACGTGGAAGTGCGCACGGGGAGGAACATTGCCCTCCTGTCGCAAGGGTACACCGCACAGGGGGCATTCACGACCATGCTCAAGGAGAGTGGCTTCTCCATCAATGAGGATCCAAGACACGATTTATTTCGCGAAGTTGACGAAAACAGCCTGGTCATCCTGGTCGAACCGCCCCTTACGTCCTGCCTTGCGCTGAGCTTCCAACCTCGACCGGCCATGTTGGTCACGACGTTGATGTGGGATGTGCCGGAGCACGTGTTTGTGGAGGAGCTGGCAAGTTTCGGGCTGGGCAGAATCCGTGATACGATGTTTCTTCAGAGCTACAGGGTGTACAGGGAATACCTGGCCATCCCTTGGGCATCCGAGTGCTGCGCGTCGCCCGGGCACTGTGACGACGCTCTCCACTCGGCCTGGATCTACCAGCATCAGAGGCATGTCGTCACCGATGGTAGGGAAACGCCTGGCCGAGGCAGTTCCCGCCGTCCCAGACCTTGTCTTTACAGCCTCGGGTAACCGGTGCGTTCCGTTCTTCGATTCTGCATGCTATCAAGACCGACATGAGGGAGAAGGGTGGCAGCGAACTCGATAAACTCAATAGCCACACGAGTAGAAACTAGCTCATGACCAGCGAGGAGGGGATATTATGGACCGCGGAGTCCGATCTTCAGTCTTTGTGCGCTGACCCGGCCGGACTACCTCGCCCCGCGTCCCGCGCACGGGATGGCAGGGGGGGTAACTTGGCGTAAACAACATCAACACCGTTGCTCCCTCCCCTGCAGTTCTGTCCCCAGCACAGTGCTTTTGTTTACGCGGCGCTGCTCAGCCCCTCTGCGGTAACGGCATCAACGTTGACTACACGCTGACGAAGAGTGGAAGCAACGACGGCGCCAACAGCCACTGGCTCCTGCGCAGTGCCGGAGGGGGGGGACCAGTCACGCAGACATCAAGAGAAGACAAACCAGCAGCAAAGGATCAATGGGGGAGGGGGGCGCACTCGAGTGGCCTTCCGAGGCCAGAAGAGACGGCAAGAAGGGGACCCTGGACGACGAGGACGGCAAGTCCTGCGTGACACCTCTGTTTTTTGCCCTTCACTGATACATTCATCTAGACAGGCATGGTCCTCGGCCTACCTGGCGGCTGGAGAACGGCAAGAGCAGCAAGGTACAGGCCCAGAGCAATCCCTAACGTCTGGCCTTGGCTATCTATCTCTCACCCATCAATGGACTATCCAGGCGAGCATGGTGCGGATGAGGGAGCGCATACCGACAAGAACGACGCGAATCTCAAGGTTATTGAGGATCAGGGAGAAGAGGCATGGCCGAGAACCGACGACGAAGATGGCCAGCCCCTTGCAGTCATACTGGGCAGAGTCCCGGGCCAATAAATAGCGAGACGCCGCGCCGTAGAGGGGGAGATTGGTGAGCAGATCTGGCATCGTGCCGTCGATACGACCACGGAAGATTCACACCTGGTGACCGCGGACGGTGACACGGATGCGCACGTCTAGCTGTCACCCGGCAAAAGCTTCCCCATCGGTGCAGTCCACCACGATGTTGACCGGCAGGGTGCCATGGCCTCGCTGGACAACCTCTACGGCCAGTCGATCCGATTCCGTCGCACCGCATCCCGCATGCAGAGGACAAGACCTAGTTTTTCCATTGCGATGGTTTCTCATCATGAGCCGTCGACGAGCCCGTTTCTATAGCCATGATGTTTCCGAGAGGATCACCTGGCGCGCCCACGACTGTGACGAGTACTGGACAAGGGAAGCCCAAGGACTTCTGGATGGCTCTGAGTGCAGCCCCAGGTCAGCTGAGGGCTCTTAAAGTCATTACGACTTGATTGAATTATATTAGAATCCTGATCCCTCAAAGATATGAGAACCCCCGCGAGGTATGGACACGAGGAGGGGGTTTAAAGCGTGCGAGAAGGGTTGCGAGAGCGGTAATAAAAGCGACAGGCACCACGGGCATGACGAGTGTAACGTACATACCGGGCGCGACAAAGACCAAAAAGGTAGTCGGTCCACGGCAACGGGACAGGAAAAAAAGGTCAATGGGGGAATTGAACCCCCGTTCCCGGAAATCTCGAGCAGGTACTCATCAGAATCCGATGTGATCACCACTACACTAATCGACCGTTGGAGATCCGAGCTAAAAAGTTGCAACATATTGAGAGATTCCAAAAGAGGGGAGCCCAACTCGCTGATCCACCGACCAGAGCAAAATGGGAGACCGACCCACACAGACTCCCACATTACATATGTAGTCATCCATGGCACAGCTGCCATGCTGAAGTGCAAACCGGGATAGCGGGCTCGGAGCCTAGAGCTTGGCTGAGGACGACAGACGACAGGTTCATTTAAAGCCCCCCACCGACTTTGCATGCTGAATGCTCAGACGGGTGGGTTGATTTGATCAGAGAAGATTACTTCTTAGCAAGGTACCGACATTCATTCCCACGATAGCCAGTCCATGTTCTGCCCAAATCAGAAGCTTGCCTACCGTGACATAATCCACGTGAACATAAGGCTTCGAACAGCCCCCCCCCCCCCCCCCCCCCGTCTTCCCTGCGCAAGCGAGGTTTAATGGCCACGGCCTTTACGCCGCCGTCTGCGGCCATGAATGGCACTGACACCAGCATAGACCGAGTTGACCCGCCAGAGTCGGCATGCAAGTTCCCCCCTCCCAGGATCCTTTGGCGGCCGCATCTCTCCCCAAGACCCCCAACAGTCACAAAAAACCGACGGACACATACCCGCAGACACAGACACACATACGCACGAATATTCATTTCCGAATAACATCTTTTCGCCTTGTACCAAGCTTTAGAAAACAGCGAGTCACTTGCTGGATGGATCCCGTCTCTGCTCCCAGCTCGCCTGTCCTTCAAGCGAAGCCGGCTTCTACTTAGATCACCTCGCTCGCGGGTTGTCTTCGCATTCGCCTACTTGCCTAGTTCTTCTCAACGTAGTTGGCCGGGAAGAGACCCGAGTCGCCGTTGTAGTGGCCGAACCACCAATCGTCGTCAGGGAACTCGAGGTTGGTGATGATGGCGCCCTCGGGGAAGCTCAGCTCTGTCATTAGGTTAGTTACTGTTTACCATGCCGAGAAGCCGCGCCGGGGGGGGTTGGAGGGATAGTCGCTGTGCCGCGGGAACACGTACCGTTGTCCTCGGCGGCCTCGTAGTCAAACTGGGCCGTGGCAGTCGGCTCGCCGTCAGCCGCGGCCTGCGGCGCTGCCTGGGGCTGGGCGGCGGGCGCAGGCGGCGGCGGCGGCACCGCAGCAGCGGGCTCGGAAGGCGCCTCGTCGTCGCCAACAAGCTCCACGTAGTTGCTCGGGAATAGACCGCTCTCTCCCGTAGAGCTGGTACCCATCCACCAGTCCTCGTCTACCATCTCAATGTTGACAACGTATTCACCCTCGCGCAACTCCAGTTCGTTGTCCTCGGCCTTCTCGTAATCGTACTGCACGATGGCCCGGTGGCCGCCCGAAGCAGGGGGCTGCTCGGCCGGCGCTTGAGCAACCTGTTCCTCGCCAAACTGCTGGGCCGCCACGGCCGCAGCGTTGGCGCGGGGGTCCTGCTCCTCGGCTTCATCGGGCAGCTTCTCCTCTCTTGGAAGTTCCTCCTCGATGGATCGAACTGGGAGAGACCGCGGAGGCTCGGCCGGCGGCTCCAGCTCAGGCTCGGGACCGCGGGGCACCGGCATCGCCACCTGGATGTCTTCGGGCTCCTCCTCCTCTGGCTCGTCGGTAGGCGGCGGGGGCCGAGGAGGCATGCCCGGGAGCGCGAAGCCGCTCGACGGGGGCTCTGCGGGTTCCTCGGGTCGGGCGCCCACGGGCGGAGGCGGCGGGCCGCTGTCCTCCTCCTCTTCCTCATGCTGGTGAGCCGCGTAGGCCGCTGCGCCGGCACCCAGGCCCACAGCAGCACCTCCGGCAGCAGCCGCACCGATGGGCGCGCTGCCCTTGAAGCGGTCGCGCAGAGCGTCGACGCCACCCGAGGGGGACGCAGGCGTCTGCTGCTCCTCTTGGTTGTTGGCCGTCTCGCCCGTCTTCTGGCCGGGAATGCCGCGCCCGTACGCGCCCGTCTGTACCGGGCCCCAGCTCTTACCGGTGTAGCCACTCTGCCATCCGCCCTGGCCCTGGCTCTGGCCGCTCTGTTGGGGTGAAATGGCCGCGGCGGCTGGGGCAGGTGCCGGGGCAGCGCCCCCTTGCGCGGCCTTCTTCTCAGCCCATAGCTGAGCGGGCGTTTTCCCGGCTGACTCGGCAAACGAGCGGCCCGCGGCACCTACTTGAGCGTTGCCTGAGCCAGTAGCCGTAGGTCCGAGGAGGCCGAAACCGCCAGGGTTGAGAGGCTTCGTGCCCGTGAAGTTGGAAGCGCCGCCCCATTTCTTGGCTACCTTGGGTTTGGGCATCTCTGTGATGCGCTCCGACTGGGTGAATGCAGCAGTGCGCTCCGAGACGGGCTTGGGGGGCGCTTCATCTGCATCCTCCTCGGCGGGCTTCTGCGACTTGGCGCGTATAGCAGCAATATCGACCTTGCCCACGGGTTCGTAAGATCCCTTGACGGGCGTCGGCCGGTCGTCCTCCTGCTTCTTGGCGGCGGCGCGAATGGCGGCAATGTCGACCTTTCCGACGGGCTGGTAGGCGCCCCGGACCACATCGGGCTTGTCAGCCGGCTGGGGGGGCTGCGACGGCTGAAAGCGCGACGGCTCCGGCTTCTGGCTCGTCAACTCGGCCATGTTGACCTTGGTCGGCTTGTAGGCGGACTCGACCTTCTCTAGCTGTGTCCGGGTGGGCGGGGGCGCGTCATCCCCCCAACCGTCGTCGTTCGTCTTGGAGCGCAGGTTGGCGTTGCGGGCAGCCACGAGGGGGTTGAAGGAGATGGACGAGCTGGCGGTGGTCGGGAACACGGGCTTGCTCTTGACGGGCGGCGGTGCACCACCAGCGGGCTTCATGGGGGCACTGCCACCGGCCGTGTACTTGGCGCCCGACGCATCTGCAATCTTCTGCAGGATGTTGGCGGGCTCAAGGTCGGTGTCGGCGCGGGCGGTGATCTGGACATGGTAGCCATGCAGAATCTTGGACACGGCGTTGAGGTGGCTGGTGAAGTAGCCCTTGGTTCTCTCAGGCACACCACCACCGCACTGTGCAGGGCAAGTCAAGATAGGTCAGCATCGGCTTGTGCCGAGGGCGCGCTCGGATGAAAAGGGGGGCAGGGGGAGACGGACCCATGCGATCAGGGCGAACTTGGGCAGACCACTGTTGGGGTCCTTGACCTTGAGGAAGGCGAACTGGACGCGGCCCTCGTTGAAATCCTCAATCAGATCCTCCAACTCGCCTTCGCCAGTGGTCTGGACCTTGAGGACGCTCTCCTTGTTGCCGCTGTCTTGGAAGGCATTGGCGAGCGGTGCCTGGACGGTGAAGAGGGCCCAGTGGGCATAGGTCGAAGAGCTTCCGGCAGGAGGCGCAGCGGCGTTGACGACGCCCTGGTAGCTGCTCTTGATCGAGGGGCCGTTGATCGACAGGTTGAGCGACGCCATTGTGAGTTTGAGGGCTCCCGGTGGTGTTCAGGGAGGTATGGGAGAAGTAGGGAGAGAAGGTCGGTCGTGGAAGCGGCCAGGCCAGGTAGACTGGAGACCAGCAGCGCGGGTGTGGGGGTGATGTCAGAGCACTAACTAGCAGCTGGGGCCTGGGAAGGTGGTGAGCGAGAGTATGTAGGTACCCAGCCGGAGGTGGTGGGTAGCGGGGGTGGCTATTAGGTGTATGTACATTTAAAAGCTGTCTGTACGGGAGATATAGATGGCTGGGAGAGAGGGGGGGGGGGGCGGTGGAAGTGGAAGTACGGGGGTGGGAAAGCGGGATTGTCTGGATGCAGTGTGTGATATGCATTACTTACCTGCCTAGTAGGTATTGACTGGCCTGCCTATGTAAGGTACGGTTGGCTGGGATAACAAGAGGAGCGGCGGTGGTGGTGGTGGTCGTCGTCGTCGTCGTGGCCTCGGCTCTTTCTGGATACCGTGATTCCCCAGTTGCCCAGGTCCACGAACGGGGCTGATGCTGGGGCCCGGGATGCAATAAGAAGAAAGATGGAACAAGAGAGGCCAATGGCTTCGGCCAGGCAGCCAGGAATCAATTCTTTTTGAACAAGCAGAACCGGATTGAACGCGCAGACCGGCTCGGGCTCCCAACGACTGCTGTTCAACGGTGCCTAACTGACTGACGACAACTAGAGGCTGTGCTGGGCCGTACAGCCATGGTGGGGAGGAGTTGTGCCCATCTTGGGACTTTGGGCTTGTCCAGGGTGGAAGCCAGGGAGCCAGGCAACGAGGGCGCTTTCCCCAAACGAGCCGGAGCCGGTCCTGGTATCCCGTTCCCATGGTTGCCTCTGTCTGTTTTCCTCTCCTCCCAAAGTAGGTTCCATACAATTTGCATGTGTGATGTAGGATGCCAGTGTACATACTTCTCTCGGGCTAGGTTCCAAGCAGATTCATAGGCCGGCACTCCATGTATTGTAGTCGGTGTCTGGTTGCCCGATTGAGTCCATAGGCGTTGCCGTAGGGGCAATCTACTTCCCATCTTAAGGAAGTTGAGCTGGGCGCCTCTTTGGTTACACAGCTCATGTTATGTAAAGCATGCACTGTACCATTGGGATAGTTATGTACCCACGCGGATATGTAAGTGTCTTATATACATGTGTACTCATATAGCTGTGCATCGAGCTATGCAAGTACATTACTGTCTCACGCGAATGTAGCGTATGGTCAAGTACCCACAGGATGCACCAGACGACATGGCGGTGGCTGATAGACAGACCATCGTAGACGGCCCAGCAGCAACTTCCAATGCGCAAACAACAACCCCCCCAACCGACCAGCCAGCCTTTCACCTCGAGGCTGGGTTGGGTACATACCATAGCCTAGATAGCGTCTACATATCCCATCCCATACCAATTCATCTCTAAAAAGCAACCTTACCTTCCATGCTCTTTGTAAGCCGGCGCTCGACTCCAGTAGGTACATACCTCCGGTTTCCTCGCTTGCATTAGAAGGATCCGTGGCTCCAGGCCATCGATTCCAACACATCCACAATCATCAAACAGATACCCTCATAGCCCTCGTCTGCTGCTCCAGTCCTCGGGGCCCTCCGCCTGCCTGCGCGTCGCATGCGTTGATCCACCCTGCTGTTACGATCCATTCCCAACAGCGAAATCAACCCGCCAGCCAATTGCCATTGACACGCCAGACAGACAGACACACCACCTAAACACCGTCGAGCACGCCTCTTACTCTCCCCGCCTGCGCACCACAAAACACCGGCACCGGCAACATGGTCCTGCTGTCAGATACCTCATCTGACATAAGCGAGCTGTCGTCCGACTCGCCCGAGGCCGACAACGACTACGACTCGCCCCCGCCCGAAGAAGAACCCAGTTTGCCCCCGTTCAAGCGACAGAAGCTGGGCGATGGCTCCAGGGCCTCGTCCTCGGCCCACGTCGAGCAGGAGCATGCGCAGGAGGATCCCGAGCCCGACTGGCAGGGCGACATCTCATCCGACACTTCGGGCGATGTCCCCAACTCGCCCATCAATGCGAAGCTTGATGAAGAGGAATTCCAGGAGCAGGTCACCGTCTGTGCTTGGGATGGCTGTCATGCCGACGACCTGGGCAACATGGACAAGCTAGTCGAACACATCCATAACGATCACATCGAAAGCCGCCAGAAGAAATACACGTGTGAATGGGTTGGCTGCCCACGCAAGAGTATGCCGCATGCTAGCGGATATGCGCTCAAGGCTCACATGCGCAGTCACACGCGGGAAAAGCCCTTCTACTGCTACCTGCCCGGTAGGCCACTGTTTTGTTTCCCCTTCCCCTGTCGCCCCCCCATTCCGGGCGCGAAACCCCCCAGCTGACTCATCCGCCGTGCAGAATGCGATCGAGCCTTTACCCGGTCCGATGCCCTGGCGAAGCACATGCGAACGGTCCACGAGACCGAGGCTTTGCGGCCTTCGGATCCTGTGCCTAAATCACTCCAGGCCCAGGCCAGCCGAAGCAACAGCAAGCTGAAGATCATTCTCAAGACGCCGCAGTCCCATGCTGCCGGCCACGACGATTCGGTGGACGACGGAGATGGCAGTGAGGACATGAGCTCCGACCACTTCACGACCTTGACGGAACAGCAAGGCTTCAACGGCAACGAGCTGCAAATGGACATCGAGATGCTGTGGAAAACATGCGTGGCGCAAATCAAATGGGCATCCGAGGAAGGCAATGTGCTCCGCGCACAATGCCGCGATATGGAAGAGACATACCGCCAGGAGTGGCTCGAGAAGGAGGTACTGGTGGATCAGGTCAAGGCGACCGAGGAAGCCTGGTTCTCCCGCCGTCGTGCTGTACTGACCGGCGCTCTTGATGTCCGCGCGCCGCCTTCGGACTTTGTGGGATACGCCGAATCATTACTCGACCACAAGAGGCCGGGAAACGATGCGGAAGAGGCGGAAAGGCAGGGGAGCGAAGATAGACAGGACGAGTGGGAGCTCCAGCAGGAAAGGCCGTACCGGGCTAGGTCAAAAGAGTGACGGCAGACCCAGTAGCACCGGGGCCGAAGACCAGGCCTACTGCCCCTGTTTATACGGGAGGGGCTTCTCTTGATGGGCACATGGGAGTTTAGGCGTTTGCGCGTGGCACCACGTCCCTCGCCTGGGAATAACGAGGCGTAATGGTGGGATATAAAATCCCACGGCGGACTAATGCACATGAACGGCGTGCGAGCCCTTACAGCGCTTGTAGCTTACTTCGTCTTTTGGATCCCCCACTGGTCTTGTCCCGAGATGAGCGCTTTGTCGATGATGGCAACGCCATAGGCTGCCCCATTGTACGTCCTTCGACCCCCCGTCGCTTTACATGTCCTTCCGCCGCCTGGTGCCGAAGGGAAACCCGCTCGTGCGCTTGTCGGCCCCCGTCTTCTTGCTGAGGCGCGTCTTGTCGCCGCCAAACATAACACACCAGAGCCCAAAGGCAGCCATGAAGGCGCTGCCGGCGAACCCGAACAAAAAGCCTGTCTGGTCTGTCCCGCTGTACTTGCTCCAGCAGTAGAAGGCGGCCGAGGCATGGTGCAGTGTCGTAACCAGAATGACGGCCGAGGCGTAGGGCGAAATTCCCTCCTCGGCAGGCACTATGCGGGCGTGTCAACATGTCAGTCTCCAGTGTCGAGGTGGGCCGTAGCGAGAGAATAGTATTTCCCGCCGAGGGGGGGGGGGTCCAACGCCCCATGTCCGGATAGAGAGGGAGGGGGAAAGAAGGGACGCATTACCGTCGACCAGGCTGGTCATGGGCACAGCGCCCGTCAGTACGACGGTGCACACGCCCAGGGCCAGCAGGGCGAAGCCAAGACTACGGGCGAAATAGTTCTCGACAGCGTTGGCTGGGTGCATGGCGGCCGACGAGTCAATGGTCAGGAGCCCGTTGATGGCCTGCGGCCACACGATGAGCGGCAGCGCCTGCGTCAGGTGCCAGCCCAATGAGGCAAACGAGTACGACGACACGATCTGTTGGGTTTGGTTTTGCGGTCTGCGTAAGTCGTGGCTCTCTGTCTCTATCTGCATAGACGCGGCAGGAAACGACTTACATCCATTGTGAGATTGGGCTCGGTTCCCGTGCTGTGTGTGTCGTCGGCAGCTAAGTCGTAGCAGCAGAGACAGGTCGGAGGTGCCTCTGGCCGAGTTGGTGTCTTTTACAAAGCAGCATGCGCCGGTGCGCGAAGAGAGGAGAGGGGAGAGACAAGCGGGGGGAAGCCGTCGAATCACAAAGTTGCGAAGGTGCTAGGGTTATACTGTGTAGATGATGTATCCTCATCCAGCTGAGCGAAGCTGGCGGGTAGGCTGTCCGGGGCAAGACCGAGCTAACCGGTGGTCAAAGCAATTGGAAGCGGTTACAACGACTGCCTAGGCGCGCAAAGAGCCTCAAGATGGATCGTCGCCACTACCCATTCCACCCCAGCCGCTACGTCATGAGCCTCCCACGGGACTTTTTTCGATCCCCATTGGGCAGCGAGCGGACGAGCTGGTCAGGCAGGGGTCCTCCTCGCCCTGTTCAAGCAGCGACTTCCAAGTTGGCCGGCACGCCCGGAGCCGGTGCATATGTACCGAGCGGCATATGTAGGCGCAGAGGGTCGAGGGTCGGTTTATTCTGCATGTTTGCATCAAGACCACATTTCGTACGCCTGCCTCTGGTTCATTGGGCAGAGAACAGGCCTGTCTCGTTTGCGGCCGTCTTTCAGGGACTGTGCCAGTATACACCTTCCCAAAGGACTATGACTAGTTGTGTAAACCAACCTACTTTGCCAAATTACCACCCCGCGCTAGGTACTTCCGATCGATGCCTCTGCCCCGCCGCCACTTTTCGCCGTGGCCGATTTCGCAATTCATCCATCTCCGGGGCCAAACACTCGCATCGCATTTCAAATCATGATTCGGGCCCGTTACTAATAATCGCTGCCAGCAGGAGCGGCTTTTCACCATTAATCCCAACGGCAGCTGGGTATCCGACTCTCCATCTATCTGCCTGGAGCGACAACCGGGTTCGGTATTCGCCCACACGTCCTCTTCTGTTTGCCACCCGTTGCAGTCGAACTCAAAGCAGACCAAACAACACGCGCCGCCGCTACAACCAGTTCCTTCGTCCGACTGCACCACACTTTGCCTTGGCGCCATGTCTACAATTCTTTCCATCGATGACTTGAACGACTTCATATCCCCAGGCGTCGCCTGCATCAAGCCCGTCGAGACCCTTCCAGCGCCACCGCCCGCCAACGAGTCCCTCGAGCACGAAGTCATCATCGACGGCACACAACCCGCCGCTGCGAAATCGAACGCCCCCGCCGAGATTTCCCTGACTGATTGCCTAGCATGTTCGGGTTGTGTGACCTCGGCCGAGGCTGTGCTTGTCAGCCTGCAGAGTCACAGCGAGGTCCTGAGCGTGTTGGACGCCGCTCCCGGTTTGCAAATCCGACACGACGATGCTACAAACAAATGGGTTGTCGACGGGCTGGAAAATCCCGAGGCAAAGCTTCTCGTTGCGAGCGTGAGCCCACAAGCGCGAGCCAGCTTGGCGGCGGCTGTGGGTGGGCGCATAGGCGAGCAAGCGGCTGGCGACATGATAACGGAGCTACTCATGGGTGATTCGGGTCTGAGGACCGGTGGTCGGCATGGCAATGGGTTTACCTGGGTGACAGACACCAATGCTGCGCGCGAAGCCTGTCTGGTGCTCAGCGCCGAGGAAGTGCTCAGCGAGCAGACGGCGCCCACCAGAGCCACGAAGCCCATATTGACCGCCAGCTGCCCTGGCTGGGTGTGCTTTGCCGAGAAATCGCATCCTTATGTGTTGCCCCATCTGTCGAGAGTCAAATCGCCACAGGCCTTGATGGGAACGCTGCTCAAGACGACGCTGAGCCGTATACTCGGTATCGCCCCTAACCGCATCTGGCACCTGGCCGTCATGCCCTGTTTTGACAAGAAATTGGAGGCCAGTCGCGAAGAGCTCACAGACGCTGTATGGGCAGGCGACGGGACGCCTGGACGAGGCGTCCGCGATGTCGATTGTGTCATCACCAGCAAGGAGATCCTGGCCTTGACCGACAGCAGGGGCATTGACTTCTTCGGCCTCCCGCAGTCGCAAACGCCTTTGGCGAAACGCACCCCGTTTCCCGATGCCGTCATTGATAGATTCCTCTTTCCCCCGCACCGAAGACCGCAGACCCAGCCGATAGCTGGCACTTCCGGTGGCAATCTGTATTACACCTTGCAGTACGTGGCGGCGCAAAATCCCGGGTCCAAGATCGAAACGATCCGTGGGAGGAACGCCGATCTTTTCGAGTACAACGTGGTCTCTGCCGATGGCCAGCACCTATTCAAAGCCGCAAGGTACTACGGCTTTCGCAACATCCAAAACCTGCTACGGGCGCTCCAGCCACCCGAGGAGTCGCGACTGACGGGCAAGAGGGCGGTCCGTAAGCCCGTCGGCAACACGCGTAAGCAGAAGTATGCCTATGTGGAGGTGATGGCATGTCCCGGCGGCTGCACAAACGGCGGTGGTCAAGTGCAAGTCACGGACGCTGTGGTGATCGAAAGGCGAGGTCTCGCGTCAAAGCCCGGGCGCGAGGAACAGAAGGAGTGGCTGGCCGAAGTTGACGAGGCGTACTTCTCGGCCGACGAATCCGCGACGGGGACGGCTCACAAAGGCGCGGCGGTCGCTGTTGGCAACAGCGAGGCACCGTCTGATTTGATAGATGGCATTTCGTCGTCGTACATTCGAGATACCCTGGCGCACTGGTCGGGCATAACGGGCATAGACGCGGATAGATTGGTGACGACGACGTATCGGGAAGTCATTAGTGACGTTGGGAAGCAGAAGCCTATCGAACAGGCCGCCCAACTTGCGGGCAAAGCTGGGGGTGGGTGGTGAGATGTCCTGTTCCGCAGCCAAGCCGAATAGATTTTACCACTCAATAAAATACCATGTGGAGGGATGCATCGCGCTGTCTCAGCCTTCGTTGCCTCCCCGCCTGGCGAACCCAAACCCGCCCCTCCCTCCGCCTTCGGGGCCGCGGGGGGCTCGAATCACTTGCTCATCATCGCGGGGTGTCGAGCGCCTGGACACGGCCGGCCCTCCACCGGCTGCGCCTCGCCCCTCCGGCGTGTAGCCCGGCTTGGGGGAGTAGTTGGGGTCGTACAGAGCAGCGGCGGCGTTGGCTCCAGCCGACTGGCCGATGGGTCTTTGAGGGGTCCGGTCGTTGCGATCACCGCCACGGTCGGCGCGGTCGCCGCCCCTGTGCCCACCGCGGCCTCGGCCTCGGCCCCTTCTCTCCCCTCCGCCACGCTGGTTCGGCGGTGTCACGGCGCCGGGCGTACTCTGGCCGGAGCTCCGGCCGCTCCCTTTGATGGGGCCCGTGGCGGCGGGGGAGCTCTCGCCAAAGATCTTGGCCCGTACCTCGTCGTAACGCCTTTGCTTCTCATCCCGCTCGCGCTGCTGGCGTGCCCGGATCTCCTCAGGCGTCTCCTGCGGCTTCTTGTCCTCCTCCTCGTCGCTGTCGTTCTCCAGCGTCAGGTTCGAGAGGCCGGTCACCGGGTCCCGGCGAGCAATCAGTTTGGGGGCGGGCTTGCGCGTGAGGACGGTCATGGGCGGTCTGAAGGATTGCGAGGCCGGAGGCGACGGGGCGGTCGCGAGGTATTGCAAGGGCGCGCCGTTGCCGGGGGTGTCCCTGCGGCTGTGGTCAGCGAAAAAGACGGACGGGCGAGGAAGAAGGTCGAGGGCGTATTTGGAAGGCAACGTACGCCGTCTCCCATATCCTGCGGTTCAATTCGGCATGCTGGGCGAGCCTCTCTTTCTTGGAGAGAGGTGCTGACGGCTCGGGGGACGGGGTCCCCTGGGCGGCGGCTTTGTCGGCCTGGGCTTCCCAGTCGTCCTCCCAGGCGTCTGGGACCTGGCCGTTCTTGACCATGGCGGGCGAGGGCACAGCGTTGATTAGTGGGATTGCGCGGGCGTGTCCGATGGTAGGGTTACGGGCAGGGAAGATGACGGGTACCGGATGAAAGAGGAGATCGTGAGAGAGTGCGCGCCGTAGGGAGTCCGGCGCATATAAGAAATGTATAGTTGGACTGGACGGTGGGATGGCGGCGCTTCAATGGCTGGCCCAGCTGAAATGCACTTGTACGTAGTAGATGGATCCCGGGAGAGCTGGGCCAATCACGAGGAACGCTGCGGGAGAGCCAGCACTCCAGATTAGATGCAGCAGCTGTGCGAGCCTGCCAATGCAATCCCTCAAGGGATGAGGTTGCCTTTTGGTTTTGGTAGAGTGACCGCGCCCAACCCCTCCGGGACTGCCTGAGTTGTGAGCGTAGATTCTGTTTGTCGCATCACGTCATTGTCGTCCCTTCTCCCATACTCTGCAGGCGGGTAGTACCACCTACGCCTTTGGCCCTGTCCCTCCGTATTCGTAGCCTGTTCGTCCCTTCGACGTGGCTGCGGCCCGGACTTGGCCCTGAAGTATTACTTAGTACCGGAGCTCCCTAGTCCCCGCGCACTCGTTGGTATCTGTATCCAACTCTCGCCTCCGGCATCCCGTACCTCTTGACCACTGCACATTCAGCCAACCATGGATCGCCAGATGCGCATGGCCGGCCAGATGCACACGCCGACCCAATCGTTCAATGAATCAATCCTCGACACCAGCCTCGAGAATCCGGCCTTCAAGCTGCCCCCCGCCAACGAAAAGAAGCTGAAAGAGGACATTGAACACACCAAGGCCCGACTGACCGACCAGAGGTTCAATATCAGTGAGTACCCCCCTGCCCACCGCCTTTCCATGTCACCAGCCGACGCCGCCGCGCCGTCATCTCGCCGTCTTGTCTAACGTGGTGGCTTTGAGACGAGTACCCCGATCCTCTTCTCCCCCGGACCAGTCCTCGGGAGAAGTTCTTCCCTAGTGGCATCACCGCCGAGACCGAGCAGCACCTTCTGGAGGTGATCGCTGGGGTCAAGGCCAAAGAAGCTAGAGCTTGACCGTCGGAACGACAACTGGGCATCTGGCACGTTCTGGCTGAGCACTTCGACGGACCACAGCCGACAGGCAGGCCGGCCATGCGGGGTAGAATTGTCGTTGGTTACCTGTTCGGATTCTCTGGCATTACCGGCTGTCTACTTTAAGTAAGTACTTAGCGACATGGAATGAGAAGCGCCGATTCAACGGCTGCGTGCGAGACAAGGGGGCTTCGCCGGGTCGGCAGGCCTCCCTCTGGCTACTCCCGGAAGGCCAACTTTGTGCTTTCTTGATACTCCGTCGGCCTGCCAAAGGTCACCCAAGCCGTCCTTCTGGTCAAGTCCATGATAATGGTAAACAGAGTCGTCGACTTGACCACGCCGCCTGCTTGCCGGTTGATCGAGGCCGGATACCCTTTCTCATCCTTGAAGATCTCGAACAGTGACTTTACGGCCGGGTCTCCGGGTATCTGAGACGTGAGCTCCCGCACCCGCGCCAGACGCACAGGCGAATCGGCCAACCATCCAGGCTCGTCCACGTCGTCATGCTCAAGTAGGAGATGGTTGGTGTGGTGTACGCAGCCGTGCTCCGCCACCAACTCTTTTGCCCACTTGCTGGTGCATTCCAAGCCGACCGAGCCACTCGGGTCGGCGATAAGGATGTGTCCGCTTCCCGCCAACCCGACCGACTTCAAGGCCGCCACGGCTTCGTCTCGCGAGGACGATTCCAGCACCGTGCGCAGTGCGAAATGAATCGGCATTCTCGACCGGTCCACCCCGCGACAACGGATGGCATTCAGACAACAGCCCACACCCTTCGCGTTGAGTCCGATCTTGCCGATGATGCCTGCTTCTGTAACCATTGATATGTCTGGGGTCCCGGTCCCTGGTTGACAGATGTGACAGACGATCAGGTTGGGCCCCTGGCCTGGCAACCAGTCCCACTAGCATCCTCCAGAGTCAGTAGCCAATTACCCAAGGCAGGTGTTCGCGGAGCTTGTCTCGGAGCATCCTTGGGTAAGGACAGGAACAAAGGAAAATAGGAGTACCGAGGGAGATATTCGTGCCGAAGATAGCAATAAGGAACACCCTATGTCGGGCTGCTTACATTCTGGCAAAGCCATGAAGTGTCTACTGTCCGCCAACTCAGGCTCGTGCAGCCGTCGCTGGGGGGGTCCATCGTCTTGGCCTCGTCGGTGAAGAGACCGAAGTTGATCTCCGTACGGACATTTAGGGCCAGAATGTCTAGGAAAAGGAGGCCAGCTCCCTCGGCGATACCCTGGATTTCCTGAAGGTACCGGGGTGCCACCTGTTCAAGAGGCTTCACGTAGCGCTCGGCCTCCTGTACCACCGCCGGCCAACTCATCGCGCATGACTCCCAAAACAATTCAGAGTAGAAAGCGATAGAGCCCCGGATTTGGGCCCGCGCTTGGATGCCATGAGCAACCCCGATCTTTCAAGTGATTAGTCAAGAAGATTATAAGCTCATTGTAATATTGGCCAGGCGACGTACCTCGTAAGGCGTTCCAGAACAGCGAACTTCGAGCATGATGAATCTCTTTTGGGTGGTAGCTATGGTGTTGTCGTGTTTCAAGATGGGTGCGAACGCCGGCTAGTCTACCCTGGCCTCCTTCTCGTTGTGTGTTAGTTCGGGGAGTTCCCCTCTTCACTAGGGGTGATGTCGGATGCTCCGACCGATGTCGCAATCATGCCGATATTCCTGGGCGGTCATGGACGCCAGTGAGCACAACGGCACACGAGACCGCGCTATACTTGAGTTCCCTGTTCATCTCATTGGTTTCTTAAAAAACCAATTGCTTTCAGCTGCTATCCTATCGTGTCCTTGCAACCATGGAACCCAAGTTCGAGGTTGCCAGCAACCCTCTTACCATATGGAAAGCCAGACCCCGTCGTTTTCTGCCATCGAATGGCCTTCCTCTAGGTCACCGCTACATTATACTAATCGCACATGCGATGGCATTGGCTAGAAATCCGGTGCAGTGTATGGCCCAGTGGGGGCCGATATTGCCAGGTGTATGAACTCCATTAATGAAACTTCCACATTGAATCCAGAAGTATTGAAATAAGTGTGGCGGAGAGCATTTCTGTTGATTTTAAAGCGAGAATTATGCCTCGCCCATTACGTAGGCGTCCCAGCCCTGGAATGGCTAACGACTAGTGCCCCAAGACTTCTCTTTTGGTTGTGGTACATTCAATCATACCTGAAGGTCCTGGGGTGTAAACGGAAATGCGTTGGATCAGGGCTATGTTCTATAAAAGACAGAAAACAGGTCTGAGCCTGGCCTGAATGGCCATATCATTCGGAAAGGAGTGAAGGAAGTCATGTACATATCGATTTGAGTAGCTTAAACCACAATGACTGGGGTTGTGCTGGTACGTAAACGACTTATACCAAATGGACAGGTAATTCCTGGCCCAGATACGGTGAAAAGGCAGCCACAGCTGAGAACAAATACGGAAGCAAGAAGCCCGGAGTGATGATCAAAGCATGTCAGATTTTATTCGGAGAGAACTGCAATAGCGGGCCTGTGGTGCTGAATACCCCTGTCGCTTGGCGCGAAACTGAAGTTCTTCGAGGAGTACCCAGCTAACAGGGCTATAGCCACCGTCGATATCCCAGCAAGAGAATCTAAGAAGATATCAGTTGCATACAGGATCATTCTCTGGCCACGTCAATCAAGGCAATCGAATACATGGAAGCTCGAGGGCGAATCATCACCATCTGCGGGTCTCGTCCTTTAATGCCCAGCAGCGGCTTCCGATAATGGCACGCTTCGGCCCGACAGGTCAAGCCTGACATGGCATGCGCCCCGGGCCTAGGCCGCGGTGCTTCAGCTCGTGAAGTTTGGCTTATCATCAGTGGGCTTCAGCCCCGAGACGGGCCATCTGTGCTCTAGGGAGACGGAATCGGGCAAACGAGATATTGAGCATTTCTTTCCACAGGAAAGATACCTCGGCAGCTGTGTGGTGAGTATGACACCGAACACTCGGAGCCGTTCCTGCCGGGAAGAAAGCGTGCTGGACTTGGTCGCGAGACGACGTCCAATCGTAGTAACTTCTTGGGCCACGGCATACCGAAATGGACAGAAAGGACGCCCACTCAATGAGAATGGGTGGACTCTGGGCACCCCCTACCGGAAGGTGCCTGTTCCAGTCCACGACCGCGGTTCTCGGTGGCCTGGGTTGGCTTCCGGTTTGTACTTGGTATTTGTATGTGGCCATATCCTTCAAGCTGCGGTCCTTTTCGGCAAAGTAGACTCGGTCCCCGGCGTGCGAGAAACCTTTGAGTTCCAAAATAGCTCGGTTCCGCTCGCCCCAGGCATGGGTTCCGGTGAGGTTAAGGTTGACGACCATGCGGGGAAGCACTTCACTGAGAAACGCCAACTCGGTGGCCTTTTTGAAGAAGCGCGATACATGGCGACAGCGAGCCCCTGCAACTCTCGGGGTCAGCACGGGCTGGGAAGGCGCTGAAGACGAGCATCACAACGCCCTACTCAGGTATGACACGGAGTAGTCAGGAGCTGTCTAGGCTAAAGGGAGGGACAAAGAGCTTCGAGTACTTGCATGCCAGAGGAAAATCTTGGCCGTTGACCAGCTCGCCCATGACATGAACCCAAAGTTCCACGGGAAGCCGGAGAGACGTCGGCGGTGGGACCGGCAGCGGCATAGTGCCCGCCTCGATCGTTTGTGGGGGTGGAAGAGACGTCGGGCGAGCAGCGAGAAGAAGGTTGTCCGTGGCAGTTCTGCGCAAGGCGGTTCGCAAGGCAGCAGCAGGCTTGACATAGGAGGTCCAAATGGTGGCAGTTCACTGTTGGTCGCGTCCGCTTGACGGCCGTGGCCCATTTGTATTCCTTGTTCATTTCTCCCAAGTAGGTGGTCACTCGAGATAACGGACCAACTGTGCTGGACGCAACATACCGAGCCATCTCCCAAGTCGCCGCCGTCGTGTCGGCATGGAAGCCAAGGCGACCGCAAACGGCGAGGGCAAGCTGAACTGTAAGTTAATCTAGGTTACTGAGGTACACATGTACCTACGTATGTATGTATTTAGAAAGGCAGGGGGCGGGCCCGGCGGGTTGCGACGCCCGGCGGAACTGTGAATTCTTCGGACGCGTAGCAAACACCAAGGAGCACCTGGCCAAGAAGTACATGGCATGTGACGTGACGTTTCGTCCCGAGCCAGCCGACTTGGGCATCGCTCATGGCTGACGGGCCGGGGAATGTGCTGAGAGAGGTTGGGCGGTGGGCCGCGACGGATAGACCGACGAACAGGGCAAGCAGGGCAAGCAGGGCAAGCAGGGCAAGCAAGAGGTCAAGCAGGGCTACCTAACGTCTAGTTTGCGTTGTGTGAGTCAACAGGTGTGGCTCCTGGCTGGTGGCGCCTCAGCAACAATCGCCATTCATGCGCCCTCGCCCATAATGGTGGTTTTGCCGGGTAGGGGGTTCACCCAGCTCTCCCAGCTCGGGTATGGATATTAAAAGAGATGGAAGGGTCAGGGGTACCTTGGTAGCCCGGTCGGTGTTCGCACTGCTGCTACGGCGGGCAAAGACGGGGCCCTGTTGGACGGCCCGCAGGAGCTCGAAAAAGAGGCCCATGCCAGGCCTGGGCGTCCTGGGCCAGGCCACTCGAAGGGACAAACGACTGGCATGTAGTAAATTGACGGGCGATGAAGAGATCGTCCGTCCCATCTTTACCAGCCGGGATGCCCAGTGGAATGGCATGGGCCGGATAATAGGGGATGTAGGTACGGGACGCACAACCAACCTCCGAAAGCCCTGTTTTAGTTGTAGCCTGAGCAGGCATGGGCCCCCACATAACTGTTGAGGGGTTCTCGTGCTAAGGGAGAGAGCATCACCATGGGATACACAGGACGAACCAACGCCGCCAGGATGGCGGGGGGCGCACGACATCAGACGAGGAGAAGGAATTTCTGAGGTGCAGCCTCGCTTGGTGTTTTACCCCCCCCCCCCCCCCATGAATACGTGAGATAGACAAAAGATAATGGCCTTGCGAAGGTGACGCCATGTCGTCCGGTTCCAACCATGTTTTATCCCGTCCAATCCCGTACCTTGCGATTTAGGTCTGTGCATTCCACAGGGCCCCTAGGGTTCCATGGGATGCACCGGGGAGGTTTGCGTAGGTGCTGGGAAACCATGAGTGCCCCCCAAGGACCGACGCCCCCGCCCGGCAGTGGGCCCTGGATTGCCCGAGTTGGCCTAGCAACGCTTGTGGAAGCAGCTGACCAGGCGTTGCGATGAGATCGCCTGGGAACCAAAAGGTGGGCGGGCTCCAGGTGAGCCAGGGCAGCTGGGAAACAGCAGGGCAGGCGGGCCTACCGGGCAACCAGGACCCGTCGTCGCAATGGAGACAGTTATTTGAGGAACCCGTCCTCATTTTCCACCGATACCCATACCCACCCCTTTCCCGCACACACCACGCACACACGCATATAGTACGCATACCTCCGCCGTGTACCTGCGCCGTACATCTGCAGCTACTGCTGGCCACCTGCTTGTGCTCGCTTTGCAACCGCCCTTGACCACTCGACGCGTCCTGCTCCCGCTGACTAGCCACCATGGCTTCACCGCTTTCGCCTGCGCCGGGCGCGCTGACGAACGTGGCAACCCCTCCCGCCGCCCGCCAGTCTCAGCCCTCGCCCGACTCCCCGTCCCGCAGCCCCTTGGCCGATTCGCCCCCCGCCGACGCGAGGAAGCGCACTTCCGTCAATTCCGACTCCAGCCAAGCCCGCAGCGATGACGGCTCGACCAAGGACGACAGGGAGAACGCAAAGGCCGGCCGCCACTCGCGCATCATGTCGGGCAACGAGGTTGCGCCCCTCAAGATCCTCAGCCCGCGGGGCGAGGCCTTCAGCCCCGACCACGCCGGCAGCCCCGTGCGGAGCGCGCGCAAGTCGCTATTCGGCGACCGGCGATTCCCCGTCAAGATCGGCACCGGCACACCCAGCGAGCGCTCGCCCGCTAGGGGCCCCGCCAAGCCCGCAGCCAAACCCGAGCCGGAACGCCAGCCCGAGCCCGGCAAGGTCGACGAGGAGGACGAGCACGTTCCGGGTGAAATGACGCTCGAGCAAGCGCTGGCTCGCAACGAGGGCCTTAGAAATGCCATACAAAATTTCGACGATGACGACGACGATGATGACGAAGATGACGCGTCCACCACGCTGGAGAACGGCAGCGACGATGCTGGTGAGATGGCCGACAAGGTCGCCGATCTGGCCGACCGCGCCGATGAATCCGGCTGGCCAGATGACACGGCCTTCAGCAACTTTTCCATCATCCCCAACTTAACAAACTTCGCCGGGTTGAGCGTGAGTCCCGCCAAGGGCGGCGCTTCCGAGACCAACGCAACCCCCAAACCCTACGGCCGACGCGGCACTTCCCCTCCCAAGGACCGCCGGACTGCACGCGCCGATGACGCTGGCAGCACGACGAGCTTGCTGGACTTTACCAACCACCTCGCCAGTATATCTTCGCAGTATGCAGACCCGTCCCCGTCCCGCCGTGACCCTGCGAAGGCGGGTGATCCCAACGAGACGCCCCGGCGCAATCAGGACAATCTGCTCGACTTTGACATCCCGCCCATGCCCACCCCCCGCAGCATTCCTACCGTCACGCCCCGCGAGATTGAAGCTCTCAAGTCGGCCTTTTTGTCCGAGATCAGCAGCCTGAAGGCCACCCTTTCGGGCAAGGAAGCCGAGGTGACATCGCTCAAGGCGGCTGTTGGGGATGCTGAGAAGCGCGTCTCTCAGTTCTCCGAGCAGCTGCGCGAGGTTGAGGTGCTCAAGAATTCCATGAGCGAGGAGAGAGATACGTGGCAGAGCCGTGGCCGCGAGATGGAGTCGATCCTGCGAAAAGTCAAATCCGAAATGGTCCACAGTCAGCGCGAACGCGAGGAACTAGAGTTCAAGCTGGTGGAGAGCGAGCAGCGGCGCGAGGCCGCCGAGATGATGGCGCAGGATGCCGAATCCAAAATGGCCAGCCTTCGCGCTGGTCGAGGCGCGCCTGACGCCGACAACCTCAAGTCGCCGAGCAGGACAGCCAGCCAGCGCGAGGCCGACAACATGGAGCGCGTGGCGCGAGAGCTGCACGCCCTATACAAGACCAAGCACGAAACCAAGGTGGCAGCGCTCAAGAAGAGCTATGAAGCCCGCTGGGAGAAGAAGATACGCGAGATGGAGCGCACCATTGAGGAGCTGACAGAGGAGAACGAGAGCCTCAAGACGGACCGCGACTCGACCATGACCAAGGCCGAGTTCGGGCAGGCCGTCGCCAACGAGACGGCCGAGCTCAAGGCACAGGCTGCCAAGAGCGCCGCGCAGGTCAAGGAGCTGGACACCGAGGTGCAGAAGCTCGAGGCCATCATCGGAAGCGTCAAGCAAGACAACCAAGAGCTCATCATCCTGCTGGAGCGTGAGCGCGTGGAGAAGGGCGAGCTGGTCCAGCTCGCCGAGGAGATGATGTCTATCCAGCAGCAGCAGCCGCCGGCGCCGACGCCGGCGCCGAAGCCGCAGCCGCAGCCGCGGGTCATGTCGCCAAAACCCATGTCGCCGCAGCCCATGTCTCCCGAGCCAGCGCCGGCCCGGCAGACGCCCAAGAAGATGGGCGGGGGCATAGCTCCGCCGACCAACTTCCGGACCAGCATAGGCAAGCCGCCGTCTGGCCTCCGAACGCCGGCGGGCGTGCCGAAGCCCGCACCAAGCAAGATTGGCGGGCCGGTGCCAGGCCACTACCGCACCACCAGCGCTGCCCCCCCGCGGGGCCTGCCGCGACCGGGCAGCGTGCAGACGACACGCCCGCAGAGCATGGTGATGCCGCGCAGTGGCATCATGAGCTCCATCGAGAAGATGGGCAGCTACCGCGGCCGCGGCGAGTAAGAGAGGAGGGAGCGCAAACGCTCCACGCTGGAAAGATGGACATGATATCAGGATACACTGACGAGATCACGAGGCACGCATTGTTGGAGTTTGAGGTCGTTTTGTCTCTGGATGGCATGGTGTACGATGACCAGCCTAGACTCTGCAGGCCAGCCCTTTTTCTTCACTGTCGATTTCTAATTTTAGTACATACCCAAGTACCTACAAACACATACATGCTACCGGCCGGAGCGAAGGAGGCTTTGTTGTGTGAATGGATGCTGGGGCAGGCGCCGACAGCCGTGGCATCGACCACCGTCTGTGTACTTCTGTAGACCCAGACGTTCATGCATCCATGCGGACCCCATCATTCCCATCGGGTGACGGAGTCCGGGGGCCGACGAACCGGTGGTGGTGGTAGGCGGCGCTTGCTGCCGTGTCTCGAGCGTGGATCCGCTGGGTGGAGGCTTGGACTGCGAGCCTATAGGCGCGCTGGGCACGGCTCCTCCAAAGCGAACAAGCGCGCGGCCGCGGTGGAGAGAGAGAGAGAGAGAGAGAGAGAGAGAGAGAGAGAGAAGAGCTGCCGACCAGTCGATCGCTTCGTCTTGGCTCCGCACGCGACACGGCGCGCCACACCAACGGTCGGCTTCTTGGTTGGCTGCCGGCTGCCCGACCACTTCCCTAATTGGGCGTGCTTTGTTTTACCGCCAGCCCGCATTGGCCATTGGCGGTACGCCGTACGCGAAAGAGACCCTGTGTTCTCCACGCCTCTTTGTATCGTGAAGCGCGCGCGAGGCGGGCTGGGGCTTTATAGAGCCTCTCGAAGTCCTCATCGTGTCTCCAGAGCTGCTTTGTCTTCATGCTTTCCCGGTTTTCCTAAAGTCCTCTCTCCTATCGTCAATTTTTCTCTTTTTTCTTCCCGTTACCGTCACGGGGTCATACGCACACCCACGCATCCGGCTTCTTCTCTTCCCCTCTCTCCGTTTCGTCACGGCCAGTTTGTATTGCAGCAGGCGGACAGAGACACCGGTTGTCTGTGTCGATCGTTGTCACATCTGCTATCTACCCGGCGCACGCGCTCGCTGGCTGATTCGTACTCGTCGCCCTTCCCTTGTACGCACACATTCCGGGCTCGGTTGCACGTATAAGACGGTTCAGCCGATATCCTCCAGCCCAAGCCACAGCGAACCCTCAGAACCAGACAGCCTCCTCTCGCCAGCACATCACACACCGCACACATCTACCTGCATGCCCAAGATGGGCTTCTTCACGGGCGCCGTCAACAAGGAGGCGTTGGCCGACCAGGCACACGCGGCGGGCAAGGAGGCCGTCACGGGCTACGCATCCAGGGCCATCAAGAAGCACGCAACCAGCAAGGTGTCGGGGGTGGTGGCCAAGAAGCTGTCGCCGCTGGCTTGGTACGAGCAGATGGCGCGGTGGGTGGCCCGGGGCCTCCAGTTCCTGTTCGCGCTGGTCGTGACGGCCATGTACGCGCGCCGCGTTGACGTGGACCGGCGGGCGGGCGAGCCGCAGTCGGTCGAGTGGGTGTTCGCCGTGACGGTGGGCGGGCTCAGCTGCGTCACCAGCCTCTTTTACTGCGTCCCGCTGCTCGTGTCCCCGCCGCGCTTCTACTACTGGGACCTAGTGCTCTTCGTGCTGTGGATCGCCACCTTTGGCACCTTTGCCGGCCACTTCCTCAAGCGCGAGAGCGGCGACGAGTACGAGGGCGTCAGCGTCCGCCTCATGAAGACGGCCGTCTGGCTCGACCTCATCAACTGCCTCTTCTGGCTCCTCACCGGCCTCTACGGCTGCGTGCGCATCCACTGCAACCGCTTCTGCGAGCGCCAGATCAGCAAGTTCACCAACAAGGCCAAGAGCAAGGGCGACCAGTGGGTTGACGACGGCTTCAACCACGTGCGCGCCAAGACGGGCACCGCCCACAAGGAGGCCGGCGACGTCGAGATGGGCGGGATGGACAAGGTCTACGATCCCCGCAACGGCCGCTGATGTGCATGCCCAGAGGAGGGGTAAATGCGAAGTGTAATGGCCCGGGATGGTTTCGGCGTTTGGGCTTTTTGGATGCTCTGGCACAAGGGGACAAGGTGTTCCGGCTTGACATGGGATTGTTTTTCTTCATTGGATAATCAACACGCGAAAACAAGCGGCCTCGCGGCTCCACCGTACAAACCATGGCTTCTTTCTCGGGGGTCGGACGGGCACAATAATATACCCCTCCTCCCCCTTCCCGCTGCGGGCTGTTTCCGCCGGCACGCTGGGCGGTACCCAGAGCGGAGTTCCGAGGGACGAATCTCGGCTTTGGGTTTCGGCATGCGCATGCACGCTGGGGGCGGGACAAAGGCCGCATGGTAAGCTTCCCCAGGCCCGCCAAGTACGACTATCTTGGCCCAGCCCGGGACGCAGAGTCTTGTCCTCATTGGCCAACAGACAGTAGCCGGAGGTGTGCACTTACTCGCCGTGTTGCATGTGCCTCTCTTCTATTCACCGTCCGCCCAGTCCACGGATAGCCGAGGCCAATGCATCCAGTACGTCTGCGGTGCTTCCTGCAATCCAGAGGCAAGTCGCTGGGGGGGGGAGGAGGGGCAATGGGTCTTTGATCAGTTGCTCCGCAACAGGGCGAGCGACAGGGGGCCTAGACCATCTAGACATCGCTGTGTGAACGTCATTATGAGCTGGGGAGGCCAGGCAGGAAGGAGTGCATGTTCTGGGCCGGCGTGGATGTACTTAAGCCATGCCATGTGCCCTCAAAGGGTCGCCGCCCCCGTCCGTCCGGCTTTCCTCGACGCGCGGGAGACGAGCCGGCCAGACCGATCGATCTTCACCGTGGTGTTTGTTTATATATACACAGCCGGATCCCAAGGCCCCACTCGAGAAGCACGAGACTCGACATGGCACCCGCGGAGCCGCATGCCCTGCCCTTCCGGCAGAAGGGCGAGGCCCCAGTGTTCGCCGAAGAACGCAAGGGATGGAGAGGATACATAGAGTGGGAGAAGTACCCCGAGAAGAAGAAGCAAGCCGAGCAGGTCCTCGCCAACTACGACTTCCCGGTCGTGAGTACCCCCGACGCTACGGCGGAAAGGAAGTTGCTGACAGGAACCTGCAGCCGCCCGAGTTCCAGCTTGCTCCGCTGCCCAAGACCAACCCGGTTCTGACGGGTGAACGTTGGAAACAATACCATTATGCAATGGGCCCGACCCTTGAGAAGATACCGCAGATCAGCTGGGACTACGTGCTGCGAGAGAAGTCCGAAGACATGATCCACGTCTTACAGTTTCCCTACAACGGCGAGCCGCCAAGGGTAGAGTTGCTCAGTGCCCCCTTCCTGGACCACATGTCGCTGATACCCGTCAAGGACCGCCTCGTGGCCACCGAGCTCACCAGCAACAAGGACCATTTTGTCCGCAACCACGGCGGCATCCCCGAGATCGACCCGCATGAGTACACGCTCGACATCTCGGGGCTGGTGAAGAAGCCCAAGCGTCTCACACTCGCTGACCTCCAGAACGAGGAGCTTTTCCCTCGCCAGAGCAACGTCGTGACTCTTCAGTGCTCGGGCACTCGGCGCCTGGAGCAGATCAATGTGTACCCAGGCGACGGCGACGAGCTGATCAACGCGCCCTGGGGCGAGGGCGCCATCGGTACGGCCCGGTGGACGGGCGTCAGCCTCAAGAAGGTGATCAAGTACTGCGGCGGCCTCAAGGACGGGGCCGACAACCTCGAGTTCTACGGCGCCGACACGTACTTCAAGAAGGGTCAGGTGTACAACTACGCCGTCAGCGTGCCATGGCGCAAGGTGCGGGCTAACGAGGTGCTGCTGGCGTGGGAGATGAACGGCGAGCCCCTCCCCAAGATTCACGGATACCCCCTGCGGGCGGTCGTGTTCGGCTACATCGGCGCGCGCAGCTGCAAGTGGCTGTACGAGGTCAAGGCCATTTCGGGCCCGTCGGAAGCGCCGGTCCAGAAGAAGGAGTACCTGTACTACACGCCGCAAGTTGGTAAGCAGAATGCCCTGTATTCGAACGGTTTCAGCATCCAGGACATGCCCGTTTCCTCGGCCATCATGACGCCCGAGGACAAGAACCAAATCATCCACGACGGCAAGATCAAGCTGCGAGGCTGGGCCTACAGCGGCGGGGGTCACTGGCCGATCCGCGTCGAGGTCTCGGGCGACGGCGGCTCTGTCTGGTACGAAGTGCCCCCCGAGAACATGACAACCAAATACTTCCACTCGTGGCGCCTGTGGGAGATGGACCTGCCCGTCGATGCCGAGGGCTGGCTGGAGTTTTGCGTGCGCTGCTGGGACAACGCCCTCAACACGCAGCCGACCTTTGTCCGCTCTGCCTGGTAGGTTGTCGTCGCCCTGGCCGTGGCCTGGAGAGGGGATGGAAGCGCTAACCAGAGCCGCGCACCCGTCCAGGAACTGGGACTTGCACGTAACGTCCAGCTGCCACCGCATCAACATCTACAGCATCAACCGCTCGAAGCCGTTGACGGCGCAGAGACTCAAGGTGATGGAGGAGAAGGGCATGCCCATGCTCCCCATAACGCACCCGCTGGAGATGGACCTCGAATCGGACGAGCACTACGAGGCGGCCATGAAGGCGCAGGGCGGCAGAGACCCGCAGGAATAGAGCCGACCACCCCTTTCAGAGAATCCTTTTCCTCCCCGGGATGTTGGGCGAAAGTATGGAGAGTCAAGTAGCATCGAGCCTGAGGCCTTATTGCCCCGTAGCAATGCAAAGACCCCGGGGCCTTGACGAGCAAGGCCGTCGCGGGGGAAAAGCGACGAGGCGCGAGGTGGAATGGCCCGCTCCCGCGCTCCCTTCCTTTCCCACCCACTTGACTCCCTGATTGCCAAGAAGGTGCCGGCGCACAGATGGACCGACGCTTCTGTCCGTGGGTGTGTAGTGACCGAGCACGAACACACGGCTAAAGCAGCCGCACCCCCCCAAGCAATGTCCGGACGGCCGACGGCAGCAAGTGTACGTCATTCTGAGGCTAAGAGCCGGGCCGTCCGAAAGCCACGCACGGCACAATGGACGCATATGTAGGTACATAGGTAACTCCAGTACCGCCAACTCCTCGCCACGCAAGCAAAGAACAGATCGGGCCTGGACGCGAGCCAGGGCCGACGCGAACCTACGACTAGGCAACGCGGACCTACGGCAAGGAAGCAGCAGGCAGCACGAAAGAGAAGGCCTTGGGGTGCGATGCCGTCAGAAAGGGAACGTCGGCACTGCGCCAACCCCACCGGGGCGCTGATGCGCCCGAACCCGCACGACGAGCTGCTGGCGGGCCTCGAGCGCATCAACACGTACAACCCGCCGGTGCAGACGTGCTCGACGGGCTGGTCCTTCCACGGCTTCTACACGGGGCCCACGTCGATTGCCTACCTGTTCTACCGGCTCTCGCTCCTCTACCCGGAGGCCGAGTTCAAGTACCAGTCCCACCGGGAGTGGGCGCAGGCGTACCTGGACCTGGGGGCGCGCGCCCCGAAGCACGCGCCGGCGCCGGCCGACTGCGGCATCGGGAACGAAACGCTGGCGCACCTGGCGCTGACGGCCGTCCTGGGCGAAGACGTCGGGGCCGCCAAGCAGCTCTGTGCGTATGCCGGCGTCATCAACGACGGGGCCGCGGACGGGTCTAACGAGTGGCTCTACGGCCGGGCGGGCTACCTGTATTTCCTGCGGCTGTGCCGAAGCGTCTTGGACGGCGCGGCCCACACGGCCACGGCGGCGCTGTTGGACCGGACGATGGAGAAGACGGTGGAGCGCATGCTCGCGGTGCCGCAGCCGTGGACGTGGCACGGCAAGGAATACGTGGGCGCGGCGCACGGCACCGTCGGCATCGTGTGCCAGATGGTTCTGGCGGTGCCACGGGTGGCGCCCCAACTGCAGGCGGTGCTCTCGGCCGTGCTGGATCGGCAGTGGGAGAGCGGCAACTTCCCCTCGTCGGAGCGGCGCGGGCCCGACCGCTTGGTGCAGTTCTGCCACGGCGGCCCGGGCGTCGTGATCTCGCTGCGGTCGCTGCGGCCCCATTACCCCGAGCTGGCGAGCCGGCTCGCGACGGCCACAGGCCGGGCGCAGGCCGACATCTGGGAGCGCGGCCTCCTCGCCAAGACGCCCTGCCTGTGTCACGGCATCGCGGGCAACGCGCTGGCGCTCGACGACGAGGCGCGCTTCCTGCACTTCCTCTCCTTCCAGGGCACGGAGGCCATGGACAAGGCGGGCTGGTTGCGCGAGGTCGGCCGCGGCGACGATGTCGCCAGCCTCTTTACGGGCGAGGCCGGGCGGGCGTGGGCTTGGGCGGTGGCCGATCGGGGGCTGCCGAAGACGTGCCTTGGGTATAACGACGTGTAAGAGAGAGGGGGGGAGGGAGAGAGAGAGAGAGAGAGAGAGAGAGAGAGAGAGAGAGAGAGAGAGAGAGAGAGAGAGAGAGAGAGAGAGAAGGAGAAGGGGGGGGCGCAACCATGGAGGTGTCTATATAGATATGTAGTTATAGCTATGCACTCGTACAGCCTGTCTTTGGTTCATACATATCCCGACGAGCTTGAGCATCGTCGCGAATCCTACAAGATGAGGCCATGCAATGGGACATGCATGACGAGTAATGAACAGCTGGTATCGGACGGCACGGGGAGCTCCAGCACACGGTCCAAATTGCCCCCCCCCCCCCCCCCCCCCCCACGTGATTGGACGCGGCCCACGATCCACCGCGAGCCGGGCGCTGGTACTGGAGCCGGTGAATTGAGAGGCCAGTATGTAGCACACCAGCCGTAACCTTGAACAGCGGCTGGGACCACGGCACCTAAGCAGGGGAGTACCTCATTTCGTATGGGAATCGCGCCGGGGTGGGTGTTTGCTTGGAATTTTTTCAAGCAACCAACTCAACCAGCAGCAGCAGCAGCAAATGCCATTGTTCCTGTTGCTCGGATTGAAGACCAGCCCGCCGCCCGCCACCCGCCATCGGACAGGCATCTACCCTAGCCACTGCTTCCGCCCGCGGATCCACGCACTAATACCGCAGTAGATACTTCAGTCCCTGCCTCATTGCCTGCCTGCATCACGCACTAGCCAGGCCATCACCACCCCGTTGCCAATCGCCCGCTCGGCTCCAGCTTGGGCACAGCACATTTTTCCCATTAAGTCGGCATCGGTCCCGCAGGTTGCATACGTACTTGCCGGTTGCACGCTCGTACTGCCCTCGGTCGGTGGCCATTCTCGCCTCCTTCGACGCCCGCCTTCCCGCCTCGGCGCCGCTGGGCTTGGTCGTGTCGTGTCGTGTCTGGCGTGTCTGGCGTGTCTGCGTGTCTGCGTGCCGCGTTCAGCTCGTCCCTTCGCAACCACCCGCTTCGTGGTCACTCGTGGTGCTCGCCTCGCCTCGCCTCGCCTCGCCTCGCGCTCGCAGCATGACCGCCTGAGCCCCGTCGCGACCACTCAAACACTGCACTCACTGCAACCGGCGCCACCATGGAGCCCCGAGTCTCCCCCCAGGCTTTCCTCTCGAGCTACGCGCCGCGCCTGCGCGCCTACAACAACTCACTCCTCACCCCCGTCTCCCAGTCTGCCGCCGTCGTCGCCCAGGGCCGTACCACGAAGCGCGGCACGACCGTCATCAACTACGCCGAGGACGGCTATGACTACGACGACGACGAGACCGACGGCGACCGCCGACGGCCCACCGGCCTGCGCAACCTCCGCCGCGAGGACAGCAGCTCCCGCATAGACGCGGGCGAGAGGGTGGGCAAGGACACCTTTGCGCCCGTCGAGGTGCAGGGCATCTGGAGGGACTGGATGCTCAAGGGCAGGCAACGGTCCGATGTCAACAACATTGCCCAGGCCGCCATGCCCGTCACGCTGATTCCCATCCGCATCGACGTCGACATCCCCGCCTTCATGCCCGCCGCCCCGCTGCCCTTGCCGCGAGGCCTGACGCATCCCACGCCGCAGATGGACGCCTCGCTCTACCGGCTGGGCGAGCTGACGACCCCCTACAAGCTGAGAGATATCTTCCTGTGGAACCTGCACGAGACCCTCATCACCACCGACCAGTTCGCTCTGTCTCTGGTGCAGGATCTCGACCTTCCCAACCAAGTCATGATTGCCGCCGAGATCAGCAAGCAAATACGGACGCAGCTGGAGGAGTACGCCGGTGTTGCCCTGCACCCGCTGTTCCACTCGGAGGATGCGACGCCGTCCATGCCGAACGGCCATCCGGTCACGGCCCTGCCCTCGTCGTTCCGCGATAGCCCCGCCACCCCGGGCACGCCCATGAATCAGCCATCGGCCTCGTTTCCCCCGGGCTCCCACACGCCGCTGCGCAACGGCATGGGTACGCCCTCTAAGCCGCCCACATCGGCAGCGCCCCAGGTGACGGCTACGGCGACGCCGATACCCAGCGATTCCGACGACTACAGCCCCGACGACACGTACCGTTGCATCGTGACCCTCAACCTGAACCTGGCGAATAGCCTGTACTCGGATAAATTTGAATGGTCCCTGCTGCACCCCCCGGGCACGGCCGAGGCGTTTGCCAAGATTACCTGTACAGACCTCGGCCTCTCGGGCGAATGGGTGCCCGCCCTGACGCACGCCATCTACGAGTCCGTTCTGCGGTTGAAAAAGGAAGCCTGCGAATCGGGAGGTTTGGTTGCCGGCTGGGGCGCTATGGGGGCGGAGCTTCCCAACGACGCCGCGCACGGCGCCGACGCCGGCTGGCGGTACGACCCGGAACACCTGGCCGACGAGTGGGAGCCCAAGATCGAGATCCTTTCCAAGGAGGAAATGGAAAAGAGGGAAGGCGACCGCGAGCGGCAGATTCGCCGTCTGCGCCGCGAAACAGCGCGTTTCAGCAGCAACACGGGCATGGTCGGCGGCATGCCCCTGGGCGCCATCGAGGTGGAGGAGGAGCGCATGGGACGTGGCGAGCGATCCAAGAAGAAGCGGAGGTTCCGGAGCTTGAGCCCGGCGGGTCGCTCGGGGACGCCCGGCGGCCGGGGCACGCCCGATGCCGGATACGGAGGCGGCGGCTCGCTGACGGAGCAGGAGAGGGCCAATTGGCGATGTGTGCACTGCCGCATCTGGGGCACGAGTGTATGGGCAGTGCGCAACGGCCCGCTCGGTCCACGCGTACGAGACCTTCCCCCCCCATATGCGAGTACGACATATGCTAACGTTTCACGACAGTCTCTTTGTGCCAACTGCGGCAGTCTCTACGAGCAGACCAAGGTGCTCCCACGGTGGTTGTGGAACTTGCATGCCATGGATCTCCATCTACCCTAGGCGGGCCTCCCCCCCCCCATGACGGCGACCCCGTCTCGGTTGGTATGAGACGGCGATGTAGGATTAAGGCGTTTCGGATGGATTCTAGGGATATACCATGCAGGTATGTTAGTCCTGCCTAGCTCGGGGACGTGACCATGGCCGGCCAACACGGCGCGCCGAGATGCGACTCGGGGCAAGCGCGGGAGGCGTCAGCCGTCGTCCGAGCCCGGGAGCATGAGGAACAGGGGCGTCGCGGTGGCAACACAAGGGGCACAAAGAGGCGCGTCTGTATAGTAAAAGACCACGAATGGCTTACTCCCAGCGTCGGGCCCTGCAGAGTGATTGGTGCCAGCCTGCCGATGGCCCGTTTGAGGTGGCTTGGGCCAGACCGATGGTTGTGTGACATTGCGAGCGACCATCGGATCTCACGAGTTGCTTCATTCGGCTAGTTACTTAGCTGCTCACGCAGGCGTAGCCAAAGCGAGCATCCCCCGCTCCGTTATCGTATCTCTCTCTCACCCAGCACGCCGGTACACAAGCTCGTACCCGTGTCACGTACTGGGGGGGACAACGCGCGCCATTATCTGTAGCTTCCGGCCGAGGCGGGGGAGAAGCCTGACAGCCTCAACCACCAATCCATCCAACCCACCCCTCCCTTCCCCCCCCCCCTTTTTTTTTTGGTGGTCTTCGCATCGACCCCGTCCCCTCACGATGACGGACCCGGCGAGCAGCGAGATTCTCACTGCCGCGGCCCGTCAAAACGCGCCGGCCATTACTCTCAGCGCGGCCACAGCCGCCGACGCGCCGGCCCTGATCGACCTGCACACGGCCGCCTTCGGCGCCGATCTCTTCTCGCACCTGATGCTGCTGGGCCGGCCGCCCGGCACCCACGAGGGCTTCATGCGCCGGGCTCTGGATGCCTGGCTGGCCGACCCGGACGCGCGAATCGTACGCGCCGTCGACGCCGACGGCGCCGTGGTCGGGTGGGCCTGCTGGGTGCGCAAGCAGCCGGCCGTGGCCGCCGGGAAGAGGGAGGAAGGAGAGAAGGAGGAGGAGGAGGAGGAGGAGGAGGAGGAGGGAGAGGGGCAGGGGCAGGAGCAGGAGCAGGAGCAGGAGCAGGAGCAGGAGGAGGAGCAGGCACCGCCAGTGGGGGGAGGCCAGGGGGGCACGGCCGCACCGCCGTCGTCGTCCGGGGCCGCGGCCACGGACAAGGGCGAGGACGGGGCGACGGGCCCAGGGGCGCTCGGGCGGCGCATGCGGGCGGACCTCGTGCGGCGGGAGGCGGCGCACCTCGGCGGACGGCGGGCGTACCTGGTGCTGCAGGCGCTGGCGACGGACCCGGCGTGCCAGGGCCGCGGCATCGGCTCGCGGCTCGTGCAATGGGGGGTCGAGCGGGCCGAGGCCCAGGGCCTCGCCTGCTGGGCACACGCCTCGCCCGCCGGCCACGGCCTCTACGCCCGCGCCGGCTTCGAGGAGCTCGGCCGCAGCGACTACGACCTCGCCGCCTGGGCGCCCGGCGGCCGCACGGGCGGCCGCGGCTGGGGTGTCTATACCTTTCGCTACATGCTCCGGCGCCCTCGCGGGAGGGGCGCCGCCGCTTGAGCCACGCACCTGGGGGGCGAGGAGGGCTCAGCATCGTCAGGCCTGGTCGGGCTGGCCCATGGGACACGGCTCGAGAATACACACGCGTAGCCATGCCGTCGTAGGGTCGCTTCGCCAGGTTGCAACCCGCTCGTTCATCTACCGCAACCGTTTCTGCCTCCTGGCCACCCCCTTTTACAGGTGACTTTCCGTGCTCCGCTCCCACGGCGGCACCGGCCAGGTCGTGGACAAAATGCCCACCGCGGCGGCGACCCCGAGGTATGCCAGTTCCATTCCCCCACGAGGAGCAAAACACGCCGGCGCGCTCTCGCGCCTGTCCGCTGGCAAGAACAAACGAGGGGCGGTCCACCATTCGTAACCCTCCCACCCTATAAGGAAGATCAGCCATGTGCGCCTGTGCAAGAGCAACGTTTGTTTCATGGGAACCCGCAGGCAAGTGTCGGCGTATATGTGTCGGTCATGGTGGGGGCATGCGGATGCCGTGGCTCATGCTGTAAGCCGCAGGTTCCAGCGCTCTGGCTGAATGGCGCGCCAGAACCTACAGAGTCAACCATGACCGGGTCACGAAACCGTTCCGGCCAGGCACTAACAGGCAGCTCAGCAGTCGGTCTTATGCACCCGCAAGCTGCTGAAGTTAAGAGTGGCCCGTCATATGCAAACATAAGTCCTTGGTGAACACGACGGTGTCCCAGGTTACGCAAGACGCAGGATGAGACAGGGGGAGCCGCGAATGGCCACCCAAGATGGTGTCGAGATGAACTCGCCACCACGGTGCCGAAAGCCTGTGCGGCCGCGTTGGGTACACAGGCGTCTCGCCAAGGGCGTGTCGACTCTTTTCCACACCGCCGAGACAATAGGGGATTATCGGGAGTTGCGCGCCAACACGGCGACGATGCCGGATTCCAAGCATGCCATGGACTCTTCTGACCCTTTCCCGAAGATCGACAACCCTGAGCAGAAGCCACCAGGCCAAGAAGCTGTATGGCATGGGAATCTGCGGTGCGCACTCACACGTGGAGCCAATGAACAAACCCCCTTGGGTTAATCTGTAGTGGTGACCGTGGCATCGGGATCACGGAACGACAGAGCCGAGAGGGCGTGGTGAAGCCTGGATGTATTTCCGCGCGTATCGGCTTGCCTCTGGCCGCACAACTCGCGTCGCTTTTCAGTCCGGAGAGATACGGGCCTCAGACGGGGCCGTTCGAGGGCCACAGCGGGGGTGGTTCAGGCCTGGGAAGGCGGTGGCCACGGCAAGACGCAGACCTGACCGAAGAAATTGTTCTCAACAGATCAAAGCTGCCTGTTTCGATGTTTGCCTCCATACGCTATGGTGAATGCACCGTTTTGTCTATCATACAATACATTGCCCAGCGTGAAGCGGAGTGCACATTTGCTCCGCCCGTTGAAACGCCTTGATGCCGTTGGGCCATGGGCCAAGAGTGGTGTTGTGAGACCTGCTGCGGCTGCCGCAGCGTTGCCCAGTCTCCAGATGAAGGCCCGTCGTCCTGTCTACATGATAGTCTCATACTGTACATTATTAGAAACACTTGTTCGTATCAGTCCCCCCTGGGAAAAGGGGGTGAGTGTGACGGGGGGGGGGGCGCCTCGCCGCCGCCCTCGCGCCAAGCGGGCCGGCTGCAGCCTTAAATGTAGTCCCGGCCGCTCTTCTGCATCTCGATCAACCGCCAGCCGCGTGTCTCGGGGTTGCTGACTTCTTCCGGGATCCTCGTGATTCCAATGGCGTATGTCACCAGCTGCACCTTGTCTTCCATACCGGCCGCGAGCTCGTTGGTCTTGGCGTGGCGGTAGACATGGACTTCTTGGGTCCGGCAAGTGATGATGAAGACGGGAATCTCACCGGGCTCGAGCATGCGAGCCTTCAGAACGTCGACGTGCCGGATATCAAGTATGCGACCGTCCGACTTCATGCCCATCTGGAGGTACTGCTTGGTCAAGGCTTCATAGACCGAGTATTGGGCGGCCGAGAGCCAGGCCTTGAGCGTCTCGGTGTCGCCCTTGACGTATGCGTCGAGCACCTCGGGCAGGATGTACTCGCGGAGCTCCTGGAGGAAAGGTTCCATCTGGAACGTGGGATCCATGGATCGGAACTTCTTGATGACCATGGCCGTCTCGTTCTCGGCAAAGAAACCGCCGATGCGATCGGTGATGCTGCGGGCCGTGCTGATCAGGGGGTTCTCCGACTCCTGGTAGACGTTCTTGGCGTTGAAGAGACCCTGAACGAACTTGTTCTGATCACGGAAGTCTCTCCACGCCTCTTTCCAAGCGGCGTCCTTGTGGAGGGTCACGTTGGTTCCCGCACTACAGACTGGTCAGCACAACTCCTTTGGAGGCGGATCGGGATAGGCGCACTTGGGGTCCTCGACCATGTCCTCAGGCTTGCCGTGCAACATGGCAGCCTGCTTTTCCCTCAGCTCGCGCGCCTTCCTCCGCTCCTCCTTCTCGACCCAGCCGCCATATCTTGAGCTGCTGCCGTCGTCGATGACTTCCTTGACATTCTTGTAGGCCTCGGTCTCCCGGAGGGGCTTGGTGGCGCGGTCGAGAGCATCGCCGGTGACGTTGGCGCCCTTGCGAACGCCCTTCATCACCGAGGTATCCCAGGTCCAGGTGGCGCCCTTGCCGATGGCACTGGCGCTGGCCTTGAATGCCTTACCCGCCGAGGATGAGACGGCGCCCGTGGTGGCCTCGTATGCCTCTCTCGCCTTCCGGACGCGTTCGCTCTCGATGAAGTCATTGGCGCCGGCGGCTAGTTGCTTGGTCGAGTCGTTCCACTCCTTGGAGGCCTTGAACTCGCTCTGCATGGTCTCCATGAAGACTTGCCACGGGGTCTTGTCGCCATGGGGCGGGGGCGGGGGTAAATCTTCCTTTTTTTCCTTCTTCTCACCCTCGGCCCCGGCCTCGTCCTTGTCCGTCTTGTCGCCCTCTTTTTCACCCTCCTCCTTAGCTTCCGACTGTGCCTTCGCGTCAGTCTCGTCCTTGGGCTTCCCCGATTGCTCCTCGGGCTTTGCCGGCTTGGGCTCAGCCCGGGGCGGCGCTTGTTGCGGCTGGTCCTGGAGGCATCGAGCCGACTGGTGCAGGCCACGGGCCTGGAGCGCAGCTATGGACGAGGGGAGGAAGGGAGATCGGAGGGAGGCGAGGGCGGGCGAAGCAAGCGGGCGGGATGACGACGGGGACGAGCACGGCTCCAGACTCGAGGACAGTAACCTCCGGCAGGCGGGGGATCGGCCCGAGGCGGACGAAGCCAGCGAAGGCGTCCGTAAAGCGGCGGAGGGACCCGAGGGCACAGTCCTCACGACCTGCCGCAGAGCAGCCATGGTGGGCAGGGCAGTATGCAGTTGGGGGGAAAAGCCTCCCGCAGATGGTTTTGGGGAGGGGAGGATGCGGCGTGGAAAAGGCTCAAGGGTCGCAGCGGAAAATGCAGGCGAGGCGACAACTTTTCTAGCGGTCCCTCAGCGTCGGCACTTTACCTGTATGGGACGGAGAGCCAGGCGCATGGGTGGATTGCAGCAGCAGCAGCAGCAGCAGTAGTAATAGTAGCAGCAGCAGCAGCAGCAGCAGCAGTAGTAGTAATAGTAGCAGCAGCAGCAGCAGTAGTAGTGGCAGCGCTCTGCTTTGCGCTCTGGCTGCTCTACTCTGCTCTGGCTGGTGGACGGGCTGGCGGGCTAGTGACGATGGCGGCGACGACAGCTGCCCGTTCCACATGCGTGGGACGAAGCGCACCCAGGCGGGCGAGGCGGGACGGTAGTACCCAACCTAGGTAGCAGACAAAATTTCAGAGGCCGGAGTCGGCCTTTCGCCGTCTCCGACCCGGAAGAGCCAGCGAGTAAGAGGGCCGTTGCCACTGGTCTAGTCGTATGTAGATATGTACATAATGCATGTACAAACTTGAGTACGTACATACATAATGCACATGTATCCATACTAGGTGTATGTGCAGAAGCACTGTGTGCTTCTTCCGGGGCAGTCCAGCCGGTGTACCCATTATGCGTCTTCCTAGTCATTGGACACCCCCCCCCCCGGCTCGCGCGCTACCCCGACACCCATCAAAAATTCAAGACTCCGACAGCTGCAAGCCGGCGGCGAAGGCGTATTATCCCATCGTGGCCGTGAGGGGTGCACGCACACACGCATACACGTATACACACACGCACGTCGCCGACATGAGCCGGCCCGCGACTCGCCTGCTGGCGACCACGGCCCGCCCCATGGCGCGGTTCCCGATCGCCAGCACCGCCGTCGGTGCCCATGCCTTCCGCTGCTTTGCCCAGACCTGCCTCCGCCGCGCCGATGCCGACCCTCCCAAGCCGCCGCCGGAACGCACCACCCTGGAAGCGACCCCGGGCCAGAAGGAGCGTGGCCTGTCCTCGCCCGCCTCGTCCGCCGATGCCGCCACGCGCCGCTCCATCCTCGACACGCCGCCCCCGAAGCCCGCCAACCCGTTCGCCCAGGCCTCGCCCGCCAATGCCCCCAGCAGCATCGTGGGCCTCGCCCTCGACACCATGGCCCGCGCCCAGAACCAGCCGACCTCGGCCGACCTGAAGGAGGACGAGGACGGCTTCACCAAGGAGAACTGGGGCGACGAGCCCTTCCACTTCCACGTCTTCGCCCACAAACACAACACCCACATCACCGTGACCAAGCCCAACCGCGACGCCATCGTCTCCGTGTCCGCCGGCAACATTGGCTTCCGCAAGTCCCGCCGCGGCACCTACGATGCCGCCTACCAGCTGGCCGCTTTTGTTGTCGACAAGCTGCACCAGGGCAACTGGCACAAGCAAATCACCAAGATGGAGGTCGTCCTGCGCGACTTCGGTCCGGGCCGTGAGGCCGCCTCCAAGGTCCTGCTCGGCAGCGAGGGTCGCTTGTTGCGGGGCAGCATTGTCAAAGTCAGCGATGCGACCCGCTTGAAGTTTGGTGGTACACGAAGCCGCAGGCCGAGACGTCTGGGTTAATGGCCGCCTGGCCGCCGTGCGTGGCTGGTCTGGCATGCCTCCTCACCTGCATCACCATCTTCGACTGGAAGGACCGGGGGCGGGAGCCAAGGCAGCGCCCGTCATTTGTATCATAATCACACCTTTGTGACGTATGCCATATACAGCTCGCAGCCTGTAGAATCTGTAAAAACATGAAACCTAAGAAGACACCGGCCAAACACGCCACCCGTCTTCGCCGTGCCCTCCCCGAAGGAGATGCCGCTCGGTCCATGCTAACAAGGAAAGAAAGGCATCTGGTATCATCGCGAAAGTCATAAATCACAACCTGAAAAGGCCGAATCCCCAACCCGTCCCGAATCGCGCCATGTGAACGCCCCGTTATGCCCAAAGATGCCGGCTCCCGTACGGTCTTCGCCCGGTAGCGCTGCAGCAGTTGTGTTTTCTCTCTTGTAGTCCACGTCGCTCACGATGGCCCGGTCGTTCGGGGGGCCCTTTCAGCCGGGGGCAGTTGGCGCCCGCTCGAGTCGCGCGTCTTGCTCTTGCCCTTGCCCGGCTGGCCGAAGGCGTCGTTGTCGTCGCCGTCATCGTCGTGAAGCATACTGCGCTGATAGCTGTTGCCGCGACTCAGGAACCCGGTGCCCTCGTCCGCATCCAGGTCTTCCTCGTCCTCCTCCAGGAGGGCGCCGTCGGCATTGCCATAGTCGGGCGGCTCGATCCAGTCCCGGGGCACCATGCACGGCAAAGCAACGCCAATCGAGGCCGCGCGGTTCAGCCAGTTTGGCCCCCGCTGGCCGGTAAGTCGCTCGCACAAGCTCTGAGTAAAGTGATTGCAGTTTTTCGTCAAGAGGTTGTATGATGTACCGGGGAATTCCTCCGAGGTCGACTTGATGATAGAGTCGATCTCGTGCTGCGGGGCAAAGGTAAAGCCGTGCAGTATCTCCATCTTGAACGTGCCGCCCGGCGGGACTGTGCGCGGCGCCGTCCAGTACACGCCCGTGATATGGGGTCGGTCATGGCCGCCATAAGCATACTCGCGCCCGTTAATGACGACGCCTGTGTGGAGGAGAGAGGAGCCAAAGGTCCAGAGCATCGAGGCAAGGCGGCCGGGCTAAAGGCAGCGTCAGCTCATCTGCGCGCAGAGGGGGGGGGGGGGGGGGGGGGGGGGGTGCAACGAGGCAAAGTGTGTTTGAAGGGCGAGCCGATGTCGGGTGCGCCAGTTGCCTCGGAAACCCGGATAAGTGGCCATGTGCTTACCGGCAAGAGATCGTACACGTTGATAATAACCTCGGTACGCGAGAGCGAAAGGGTCGATCTATGGGAGGAGGAGCGGGAAGTCCGCGTGCCCGAGGGGCGGCCAGACTTCTTGGTGGACATGGTGAATGATATCAGACGACGTTGGACGCGATGGCGTCAAGCACATCTACAAAGGTCGAAGTCAGGTACGTATGCAGTTGGTACGATGAACAGGCAGGGTGGAGGCGGCTAGAGGTCGGTGCTGGGAAATCCGGGGAAGGAAGGGCGATTGCCAGGGCCTGGCAAGCCTGGGGATGGAACAGGTAGATGCGAGGCAGCGGGTGTATTCGCGAGCTGCCCGGGGCGGCGGTGAGGAATGGAGGGACAGCAAGCAGAGGTATGCAGGAAGACCATCTATGGATGGATGGATGCTTCGCCGCCAGAACAGTGTCTCGTCTCTACTACCTGCCTGGGTCTTCGGCATCCGAGGTGTCTGCTCGGGGCGAACAAAGCAAGCGTGCCAACCACCGACGGCGGCCAGGCAGACACATCCATCCATACCAGTCGGGCCTTAGCCACAACTTGAGACGAAGACAACACTGCCATGGCCCATGGGTGCGGGACTTTGCGAGGGGGGAGCGATGCAGATTGGACGGCGTGCTCTCGTCAGCCCCAGCTGACTGTAACATGAGTGGCCAGCCTCAGGGCAGAAGGGGCAGGACGCCATGATGCCGAGAGCGCTACGGGAAGACAGCGGGCGCTCAGGGCAGGTCCGCCAGCCGCCAGCCGGGTTAGACTGCGTGACCAAGAAGTCCCGCTGGCTGCACTTGGTGTGGTTGTTGTGGTTAAGATTCCTATTGCTGTGGTGACAGGTTCCGTTGCCCATCAGGTCGTGGGGGGTGAGGGTTCAACGGAGACGATACAGGGTTACATGGGACCTGAGCCAAACCTGCCCAGCCTAACAGCCCCGAAGATGCGCCCGGCTGCATCGTGGGTGTGCGAGTGTGTGTGTGAGCACCACCTGCCACAATGCCGTGTGGACAGGAGCACAGAGGAGCAGAGGGTCTCGTGTGTGAGGTCACGGTGGGGGGTTTAGCTGCCCGTCTGTCGCCCATCGCCGGGCAGCCAGACTTGACTGGGTACAGAACAGCACGATGGGAGCTCACCAGCAACCACTCTCCCACTGAAGCTGAGGGGCTGACATAGCCTGGAGACAGATCCAACACCTGAGCCATTTCAAGTCAAGACCAAATCCATGGGTACGGTCAGGCCCAATCCGTCCGCTCAGCCGCCAACCTTGATTGGCGCCCACCACCTTTCCCCTCCATTCGAACCCACTACTGCAATGCCCCGGGCGACACACACGCAAAAGCTTTTTTTCCCTCTTGCCCCTCCGTCATTCCAGGTTTTCGCGCGCCTGGCTCTCCCCTTCCTTTCGCAAGAAAGAGACGAGGCTGTGTCCAATCTTTCCTCTCTCTCTCTTCGTGATACCCCCCCCCCAAACCACCCGCTCTCGGACCTCAACATACCTCTTCATTGAGTGTTTGTTGATCGCTATTCCTCTCCCAAAGGCTGAACCGCTCAGCCTTGACCCACCGTCACCACGTCTTCCCCCCTCTTCCCGGCCTCCTTCACTTCTCTCCCCCGCCTCTTTCGACCCCCCGCAGCTAGTTCTGCCTTTTGTGCCACAGCCCGTGTGCCCGTCTGCACCGTCGCTGTCGTATCTCTTACCCCTCGCCGCACCTACGCCAAGCGCGCAAAGCCGAAAATGCCTCCCAAGAAGGCCGCTGCTGAGGAGAAGGTCCTACTGGGCCGCCCCGGGAACAACCTGAAGAGTGGTATCGTTGGTCTGGCCAACGTGGGTAAATCGACTCTGTTCCAGGCCATCACCAAGTGCCACCTCGGAAACCCCGCCGTATGTTGAACACCCTGCCCAATCTCGGCTCACCAGCGCTGACCCGCGACACCAGAACTTCCCATATGCCACCATCGAGCCCGAAGAGTCCCGCGTCATCGTGCCGGACGAGCGCTTCGACTGGCTGTGCGAGAAGTACAAGCCCAAGTCCAAGGTCCCCGCCCACCTGACCATCTACGATATTGCCGGTTTGACCAAGGGCGCCTCGACTGGTGCCGGTCTCGGAAACGCTTTCTTGTCCCACATCCGTGCCGTCGATGCCATCTTCCAGGTCGTCCGCTGCTTCGACGACGCTGAGATTATCCACGTCGAGGGTGATGTCAACCCCGTCCGTGACTTGGACATTATTGCCAACGAGCTCCGCCTGAAGGATATTGAGTTCACCGAGAAGGCCCTCGAGAACCAGAAGAAGAAGACCCGTGTGGGTGGCCAGAGTCTGGAGCAGAAGAAGAACGTCATTGAGCAGGAGATCATCGAGAAGGTTCTCGCCTGGCTCAAGGATGGCAAGGATGTCCGCAAGGGCAACTGGTCCCCCAAGGAGGTAAGAGATGATTTTCTTTTGGCTGCAGCCGTTCCGCCCCTACCCCCGCTAGATGATGACAAAGGGCCATTGTGCCTGATATCAAACCCAGCTCTTCGAACGCCTCAACATAAACGCAGAGGTCGTACTGAGAAGAGAAACACACTCTGATTCAAGCAAACTCATCCATTTGATGCTACGAATCCATTGTGCCATGGACCGCGGCTGACATATTAATCCAGGTCGATGTTATTAACCCCCTGTTCTTGCTCTCGGCTAAGCCTGTCGTCTACCTGGTCAACTTGTCCGAGAAGGACTACATCCGCAAGAAGAACAAGCACCTGAGCAAGATTGCCGAATGGATGAAGGAGCACGCCGCTGGCGACCCTATCCTGCCCCTGTCGGTCTGCTTCGAGGAGCGTCTCACCCAGTTCGAGACGGAAGAGGAGGCCCTCGAGGAGTGCAAGAACGTCGGCGTCGAGTCGGCGCTGCCCAAGATCATTGTTCAGATGCGCAAGGCGCTTCACCTCGGCAGCTTCTTCACCACCGGTACCGATGAGGTCCGCCAGTGGACTATTCGCAACGGCACGAAGGCACCGCAAGCTGCTGGTGTCATCCACGGCGACTTTGAGAAGACCTTCATCCAGGCCATCGTACACAACTTCAACGTCCTGAAGGAGCTGGGCGACGAAGCCACCGTCAAGGCCCAGGGTAAGATGATGACCAAGGGCAAAGATTATGTGGTAGAAGATGGCGATATCTTGCTCATCAAGGCCGGTGCCGCCAAGGGCTGAGTCGAGCCGTCTAAAGTAATAAAAGCCAACGTTTTACGAGTAATGAAACCGATGATGTCCTTTTACCTACCCTCGGGCAGCCCCGTGGCACTGGTGTTGAACGGCAATGCACTGGGTGCATCCAATTGAGCATTACCTCGAAAAGGAGGGGACAATCAAACAAACTTTCAATCTGGCCCGGTGCCTTCATAAGTATAGTTTCCAGGGATGCCGTCCCCGGATCAGCACGGCACAAAACAAGTCTTGATTGATACCGCGTGGCATGCACCGGCGGCTTCACACGTTGTTTCGGTACATATGGAATCAATACGCTTCATGGGGGCGGAATTCCCGTCGTCGGCTAGCGAAGGTTGCTACAACGAGTTTCCACGGAAGAAGCGAGTTGGTTCGGGGGCCCGGATAGGCCGAAGTCCTAGTAATCCCACCCCTACACCGGCGAGGAAGAGAACACTGACTCGCCCTTCGCCTTCAGCTGCGATTCCGAGCACGGCCAACCGGCCTATATATAAAAGAAAGCCGAATGGCGGTCCAGACGTTTCGTTGCAACCATCACGTTGCTTTACAAACTCGGGAGTCACGAGGGTCATTTGCGCATTCTTCCTGCCCAACCTTCTCAACGCCGGTCCCAAGTGAGAGCAGCGCCGCCGCGTCTGCGCTGGCGACAGCACCAGGCTCTCTAATCCACCGTCAGTTCCAGGTGCAAGTCCTATCTGGCAATTTTGTCGCACTGAAGGCGACGAGAAGTGACGGTGTTGTTCTATTCAATCAATATGCACACGTCCAAGTTCCTGGCCTTCGCGGCCACTGTACTGCTGCAAAGGTATGCTTCTCATTGCTCCCGCGCTCCTCTGCTTCACCACACCTTAGCCTGAGGGTCTTCTGGGAGGGAAAGCTTCCCATTTGTCTACACGGAGTACTTAGGGGGGAGTACAGGACTACAGCCCTCGTGCCACCACCGAACACTGTGTGCCTCTCTACCACCACCACAATATCGACAAGGAGGTTTCTTGAATTCGACACCTGCTTATTCGTGTGCATCCCGCCCACAAAACCCTGCAAACCCGGCGAGGAGAGTCTGTCACTCCCCTCTACTACCCAGACGCCGGCACCATGCCAAGTCAACATCACCGTGGACCGGATTTGTGCTTGTCCGTCCTGTGTACCGCCGGCCCCCCCGCCAACCTCAAGCCCACTTCCTTAGCTCTGGCTGGGATCTTGCAGCTCTTGAGAAGGTGCAAAGCCGGCGACTAAATTGCTCATTACGTCTATTCCTTCGAAGCACTGCATATATAGAACTCTCGCGGGTATATGGCCCTTGAGCACTCTCGACATAGTCATATGAGCTGCTAGATGTCCCGTGATAAGAAGCATAAAAACGGCATTCCTCACTTTGTTCTATTGCACATGTTAGCGTTTATCATCTAGCAGCCGTGCCTTCCAACTTATTAGAATGCAAAATAGTAGCATGAACCGCGATACTTCATAAAGGATTCTAGTTTCAATCATTGTCACATACGACCATAGCTTCCAGAAAGCTCGGGATCCCGTCCGCTCTCCCATAGATAAGCTGGAAAGCGCCGAATTAGTACTAGGGTCGGTGACGACCTGGGAATCCTCGGTGTTGTATGTTTTTTGTTTTGCTCTTAGTTCCATTTTAAGCTGCTTAACGATAGGTTCAAGTATGCCACCTATAGGATCGAGGAGAACAAAGCAAGCTGGTTAAAGTTACGCTTTGCCGTGTGTATAGTTATAGGAGGTACGCCAATGAAGTAATGCGCATAGGGGTTTGGATTATCCGGCATTGTTAGGAAGCACCTAGGAAATACTGTTTGCTAGAAGCCCCTATCCCCCTTCCGAAAAGAGCGACGTCCTATCCGAATGAGATGATGCCTTGCTAGGCGGGATTCTGCACACTCTTACCTCCAGAGCAATAAGAAATAGCAGGGCTAAAAGCGAGGAGACTTCTCAAGATAGATCAGGGCTCCCATATAACAACTTACGCCCCACACAATCCAGTAACCGGAATTCTGAGAGGTTTACATCAACGGGTTATGTTGCCTTAGCGTAAATAATAACTACCCGGCTCTTTTACGCACTCCCGCACTCCCGCATTACAAAGACAGGCATGAACGGTCTTTGTGTTGCCCGAATCGTCGGTCAACCTAATCCACCATAGTCAATAAGCGGCCCACTCTCCCACTGTCACCAGCCCACACCACACAGCAAAGCTACGATAATCGTAACCGTACCGCAATGTTTAATGATGTAAGTCTTCATAAGCAGAGAGTTTGCCACAGGTCGATTAGTGTAGTGGTGATCACATCGGATTCTGATCAGCGCTTGCCTGAGATTTCCGGGAACGGGGGTTCAATTCCCCCATTGACCTTACCTTTTGCTGTTTACACGGGGTTAAGCTCGGCTTAGCCCAACTTTTTATTTTATGCCTAGAAATCACCTTGGGACTAAGGTATATTGTGGGATCTCTTTCGTGCGCTCATCGTCCGCGGACAAGGGTTCAATTTCCTCATTGGCATTATATAACCATTGAGTATCAAGGGGTTGGCATCCCCTTGACAACCTTTTGCCCTGTAACGAAGACCCCCATCACTTCCGACAACTGGGGTTCAATTCACTCATGGAGCTTTTCGTATTGCTCATCTCTGCTACAACCCTTGGGTGCAAGTCACCCTGAATATCTTTCTGCCCTGTGATCAATGGGTCAGCTCACTCAATGTCCAACGGAAGCAGCTTGGGCCCGCTGAGGTTGTGCGGCCGAGGACACTGGCTGTCACCACACCACGTGGCAGAAAGAGGAAAAACAACGGCATGCGGGTCGCTGTGGACATGTGTCTCGCCGCGTGCTTGAGCGGCCTCCTGGTCGGCGCTACACGACCATTCTCGCACAACGTTGTCGTAGGCACAGCCACAGCGCAAGGCGTACATGACACCCACGCATCTTGTTACTTCCTGGCATGGCGGGCACACCATTGTTTGTCGTACGACATAGAGGTCCGGGTTACATTCAGTGAGTTCGGTGCATGTATTGGCCGTGTTGAGTCTTAGGTGGCCGCAAAGGAAGCGCGAGACGATGGCGTGGCACATCTCGAGTCGTTTCGGATTTGCTTCTGGCTAGGGCTTTCCAGTTTCAGAGAAGTGAGGCTTCTTTCTCCTGCTAGACTGATCTGAGTAAACCTGACCGGCAGTTGAGTTAGTGCTCCAATTACGAAGCAGACCCAGTTTCCAGGTTACGTTTTAGTATTTATCTTGGGACGCTCACGCCGCTTGAATGTAAATGTTCGATACTATGTGGGGGGACAAAGCAATTGTTATCCCGGAATTATGGGGTACTAGTTGAGTTGGGGCAGGCAAGATAGGGGAACAATGAGTCTAATCCCAATGTCTCTTTGTGCTCAGTCAACACCCTGGGGGCCTAACAAGGGAATGATTTTACCCTGAAGAGCTGTAGCAAGATTGTATCCAAACATGATTGTGGTTCTGCCTGCATCTCTCATGTCCAAGTGTGTTTCATTCTTTTCGTTTTTTCTTCAGTCATGAATCTGAGCTTGTACTTCCTCAACCAATCTTCGGTAAATGCCGAAGGTTGGGATGGATGATGGAAAACCACAGGGCTTCTTGGAGGCTTCGCAGAAACTCTCAGAGAAGCATTTCAATTCATCTCGTTCATAGCTAATACTCAAGGAGAGCGCTTCCAGTCCATTACAACTTCCTCCCATCCTGGCAGCATACAATGCTTATTCACTCCCAACCGAAAGGAAACACAAACATATTCGGTGGCAATCTTCCTACTCGCCGTGTCGGCGCCCATTGGTTGTTATATCCCCATTGCCCCGACATCACCACCCCCAAACAGAAAACTCGAGCCGATATGCAAAAAAAAAAAAAAAGGGAACAAACACGGTAACACGTGTCTCCTACCGCTCCATTATGTGTGGCGGCAATGCCTTAGAATCTCTCCGGGGGGGCAATGGTAGGGTAGGTTCCGCTGTTGCCGCCAGCAGCATCCGTTTTTGAGGTGGAAAATATGGGAATTGAGATGGAGCCCGAGTCGGATTTTGTCTCCGTGGGCAGCGGATAGCCCGATTCAGACTTGGTCTCCGTATGCCCCGGATATCTCGAGGAGGATTCAGTCACCACTGGCGGTAAGTCGTTGGGCGAGGACACCGAGGCCGATGGGACCCCGGTAACAGGTGAGTTGCCGCTCGTGGACTGGCCTTGCTCGTACGGGGCAGAGTCCGAAGAGGGGGTTCCACCGCTGCCGCCTGCAACAGGGTATTCGCGGCGGACGGGGACCATGTAGGCCCAAGAGCCAGTGGCAAGAAAGGCAGCTGCGGTGAGACAGAAGCGCATGGTTGCGGTTGGTAGTGATAAGCTGTGGCGAGGTCTAGGAAGCGATGATGACTGTGGCGATCATGTACAGCTGGAGGGATGGAGAGGAAGGGGGTCCTCTGTTTGGAGAGACAGAAGATCCCTTCTTATACATGTTCGTAGTGCCACACTATCCGCTCCATTGCCCCAAGAGGGTTCATCACGAGGGGTCTGTAGGTGGCCCCAATCCACGTCACAGTACCATTTGCCGCAGGCAACTCGACGAACGGTTCAGAGTGGCGGAAATAGGAAGAATCGTCCAACCGGCCTCTTCCTTCAGGTTCCGTTACGGCATCGTGATGTCGGACCGGTGGGCACGGCAAGGCTAGTCAACCTTTGGTGCTAGGAACGGGGGTGATAAACTCTACCTTTCAGCCGAAGTGGTCGGCCAACGGCCCAGGAACGGGGCCACATGCCCGTCCGCCAGCCCCGTCCATTCGCACCACATGCGACCAGACGAATCATGACCCGCATAAGCCGGACGCAGGCGGCCGAGACGACGTCGGCGAGGTCGGCAGTGATGGCACTTTGGTCAATACAGCCGCCCAGCTGAACACACGCGGTCCCGTCCAGCCTGGCGCGTGGTCACTATCGTCTGCCATCCTCGTCGCTTTCTATAAATAAACTTCCATGGCATTCGCGCCCGCTAGGGCATCGCAGATTCGCGGCAGAAGCTCGGGCGAGGCGCGGGTCCGATCTCCGAGTCCCTCGAGTCATTGTTGCTTAATCAGTCGGCCAAGAAAGGGGGCGCTGGAGAGCCTGTCGGCATATAGACATTATCTAGGTACAGGAGGAATACCCCCGGCGAGAATGTCATCGTGTTTCATACTGCACTCCTGCATAGTTGACCTCGGTGTGTTCACCATCAACAGAGGCCAGGCCGGCATGGAGAGAGGCCACATGGTGTTCGAGTTGGCAACTGAGCAATTCCACTCACCGCCCGATACAAATGACCATGGAAAACACGGTCCCCACGCTGCTAAGCCATGGGAATGGCACATTCCAGCGATTAGTGTTGCGGCGTGGAAATCCTAGGAGGTAACACTCACCCGGCATAAAGAGCATCGCCGTCCTTGAAGTCCTCGCTCGGGTCGGTGACTTTGGTAATACGGAAGCAAGCCTTGATATGTGGCTGGTTGGCTCGGTGGCGGGCGCCGCGACCCGTAGAAAAGTCGTCTTCGTTATTCTACCGTCAGTAGAGCCCGGCGAGCTGGCTTGAGCTTCCGACCGCCCGTCGCCGAGGGCCGAAGCAGCAGTGGGATGGCTTTAGTCAGGATCGACTCGCTCAGTGGTTGTAGTTCCTGTGCGGTCCATGGGCTCAGTCTTGCGCTCCATGAAACCCTTCATGCTGCGCATGAACCACTCTTCCCATTTGTCACACCGGCGGTTGTCGTACAGGTAGTCGCCCGTACAAGCGGTGATGTGGAATCCAAACTGGCCTGGCGGAGACGCGGAATTCCGATGACCCAAGGCGACGATAGAAACGAAATCTCGCCAGGCCTATCGCGAAACCTGACAAGGAGAAAGTGCCTCTCCGGCCTGTTTGCCAGTTCGCCCCAGCCGATCGGCTCCGCGACGGCAGAGGGTACGATGTCGTGCGAGGCTCTTGTGGCCTCGCACTCACTCTCGTCCGTTGAACGGCCATGTTAGTGCATGAATGCTTTCAGGAAGTATGTCTTCTCGCGTTCTTGGCCGGGCACTTTCACCACCACCCTGGGCAACACCCCTCGTACCTTGCACAGCGTTACACTCCACATTTCCATGCCCGGCCGAGACCGTCTTCTCCGTATCCGAAAATTGGTTGCTCACCATCATTCCCGGCGTGGCCATGCTCTTCTCGCCACCGAGCGTCATTATCTACCTGGCAGTTCTCGATACCCTGCAAAAAGAGCTGCGCACCACCGCGCAGAACGTCAATTTGGCCATTAAGGCTTATCTGATCTTCCAGGCCCTGGCACCAGCCCTCTTCGGTAACCCTGTGGGCCGCCTGGGTTGCCGGCCCGTATTCCTCTCGATGTTCGCTCTCTACACCATGGCCAACGTCGGGCTGGCGGCCCGAGACAGCTTCTTAGTCCTTATATTGTCGTGTGTGCTGCAGAGTCTGGGATGCCCCGCTGCCGTTGTCGTAGCCTACGGGGTCGCGACCGACATAACCACAGCAGCCGAAGGGGGGATTCCATGTTGTGTTTCTCCATGATGGCTACAGACCCTGGTCCAGCCCTGGCACCTTTGATACGAGGCGCCATGATTGACAGCCTAGGATGACGATCCATCTTCTGGTTCTTATCAGCATGTGGCATCGGCGTCGTGCTTCTGATCAGTTTGGTCTTCCCCGAAACCGCGAGGCACATCTCGGGCAATGGTCCTGTACTTCCCAGCCCATGGATGCGGCCGCTATTGTTCACCCGGACGGACCTATGGATTCCCAAGGCGGCCCTGCAAGGGCATACAAGTGATACCCGCTGTCCAACAAGCCCCAGAATACTCTTCCCCAGCCCCTTTTGGTCCTTCCGCATTCTGCCGGACCGGCAAGCGGCCACCGTCGTGGCAATGGGCGCTGTGTTCTACGCCGTGTACTACTGCATTCAGGAACCCCATGCCAATCGTCTCACAGGAACTGTACGGGCTCACCGGAACCATTACCGGCTTCTGTTTCCTGGGCCCAGGCGGCGGCGTCATTGCCGGGGGCACCATGAACGGCAAGCGGATGGACTGGAGCGTTTAGCGTACCACCTCCCCCGCTGGCTATTCCCAGGACAACGCCTCGATTCAAAACTGGCTCATTTCCCCACGGAAAAGGCTGGGATTCAAGTCATGGTTCCTTGTGATCTTGTCTGCTGTGGCATCTTGGTAGTCCAACATAAAGGCAAGGAATGAAGGGCGGAGAGGGGCAAACGGCAAAATCTAGCTGTAAGATGCCCGTCAGAAGCTCTTACATGAACGCGGCCCGTTTCTGATTCAAGATACAGGCACATATATGCATTCATTTGCAATACAGCGCTCTCAGGGACCCAAAGGCAGAGCCACTGGTCCGTTACCTAAAATTTGTAAAGGTCTGTAATTATCAGGCCTAGTGGTTCCGGGACCACGAGGCAGCGATGGTTGCTTTGTCCTCTGCCGCTCGACCACATCGGCCTATGCGAGCCGAGGAACTTTTCTGTTGGACCCCTGACGAAGTAAAAAAGAATATATACATACATCATTAGTGAGCCTCACCGGGTGGCATACATCGGCAACTTCGTCTTGTGGCGAGGCCCGGCTCGACCCGTGACAACATGCACCATCGCCATACATCAAAGCATTTCGCCATGCATTTGTATTCTCGTTCCGCGGTAGTCTCACTCATCATCCAGTATTCGACTCGCGAATTGACCAAAAATGGGCACTTCATACCTGCAGGACGGCATTAGTGCGAGGGGGGGAGGGCATGGGGAAGGGGCATGCACTTGCCTGTCCAGTGTGTCGGCATCGCGGTAGGCACGCATGGCCAGGAAAACCATAAGGGCGAGGTCGCCGAGGAAGATTACCCAGCTGAGGAAGGTGGACCACGAGAAGATGAGATGAACGATGAAGAGGACGGTGAACAGCAGACTCGACTGCCAGGCGTGGAACCTATCGTAGCATGTAAGGTCCCGGGCAACCATCACAGGTAGGAGATGGAGGCCAACTCACCTCACATAATCGCTGCTCCGCTCCAGTATCAGCAGCAGGATGGCCCCGAGCGGTGGGAAGACCAGGTAGGCGGCGGCAGCCTCGTAGTCGAGCCGCAGGCCCAGGCTTGTGTCGAACTCGCTCACACCGGCGCCGACGCCGTAGCCACCGAGGCCGACGCCCGCGGCGTAGCCGGCCGAGGGGCCCGGGCTGTCGATCTGGGCATAGCCGGCGGCACCAGCACCGGCACCGGGGCCCGAGGCATCGTAGCCACCAGGCAAGTGGCTGATCCATTGCCGTTGGGGCTGGGGGTGCTGGAGCGGCGGAGGCGAGGCCATGTTGCTAGGGCGGCGGGCATAGTCGTAGGAGCCGCGTGGCGAGTGGACGGGCGAGCTGAGGGATGGCCGCGGCGGCGAGAAGGGCCGCGAGTGCTCGGGCGGGGAGGCTTGGTAGGGCGCGAAGTCCATTGGGAGCGAGTTGTCGCTACGGCTGCAGTTGAACACGAGGGATCTCGGACGAGACAGTGGGCGGGGCGTGGCCGGGTGATGACGTCGTGTCGGAGTGAAGGGATAATCGGCGGGGGGTCGGGTCGAGGCTAGGCCAGGTCGTGGCACGGGCGAGAGGGAGGGTCGACGAGGGCCCTCTGGGTAACAAGGCTGGCGACGTCGGGCGGTACGCTGACGGAGTGCACGCGAAGCCAGGGGCACTCCAATCTAGGGTGTTCGAGGGGCGAGCGAGCGAGGATGCGATGCTTCGGGACCGGGGGCGGGGGGGGGGGGGCTCGAGAGGAGGCACCGAGGAGAATCGGAAGAGGGCCCGGGCAAGGTCCGAAGATGGTTGATCAGATCTCTTCCCACGGCTTTGCGTGGCTGCTTTCCAATGGATGAACGGGCAAGACGACCCGCCCCTCCCCAGATGTCATGTCATGCAGGGTCCGGGGCTGCTATGGAGTCTAGCGCACTCGCCTCACCCCTGTCGCCATTTTTTTTCCCGCCTGTCGATCGTCCCCCGCGAGGACGACGGGCGCCAAAGACGCGCGCACTGTGCATCCCGTCGCATTGTTGGGCCCTGTGCGATACTACATGTTTGCCCGGGCATTCAGGGTGGCCCCCAACGAGAGAATGGAAGGCCCTGCACGCAGTAGATAACCGCCCACGGGGGAGAGATAGAGTGCATTGGGCCGGCAACACGCCTGTCGCAAGGCCCGTGCCAGCAAAACACGGCCTGGGAGGCCTTCAAGGACCCGCATTGCGTTTTGCTCCTTTAGGCAATGCCGAAAGCGGGAGCGCGACGCAGGCCCCCAACGAGCTTGTATTGGTCCCAGGCGTCGCCATGCACGCCTTCCAACGGCCAGTCTTGGTACACGTTATTTGATACTTATACAGCACAATCATACACACCCGCCTCTTCAAGCACCCGGGCTTTCCTCCTCGGCCTTCTTGGGGTTCTGCTCCTCGTCCATCTGTGTCCTCCTCGCCTCCAGCGCGAGCCAGAGGCCCTTGGACTGCCCCTCCAGGGCCGTGGTGAGACCCAGACCGGCACTCTGGAGCATCGTCACCAGCTGGGCGCGCAGGCCGTCTAGGCCGCCCTCGATGCCACCCACCCACTTGATGCCATCCTGGTCGAAGGCCTTGCCCTCAACCCGTCCGCCCACCAACAACAGCTTCTGCAGGCCGCTCTGCGCCACCGGGTCGTGGAAGCCGGGCGACTTTCGCCTCGTTGGCGCCGGGAAGTGGGGGGCGCTGGGCGCGAGGATCCGCAGGGCGGCCCCCAGGTGAGCCGGCGACACGACCGGGAAAGTCAGAGCGGCGATGGGACCCGACAGCAGCGGGCTGATCTGGGCATACGTGGTGCTGGGGTTCTTGACGTCGGCGGCCTTGATGGCATCGTAGGCGGCCTGGGACAGGTCGTGGGTGTAGGCATTGGACTTGGCAGCAGCGGCCTCGGCGTCGAAGAACTCGCAGATCTTGAAGGAGACGTCGAAGATGCGCGTGCGCAGGACTTGCAGCTGGATGGCGCTGCCAATGTCCGGGGCGGCGGCTCCGTCAGGGCCCGGGGCGGGAACGGGCAGCTCCTGGAGGGACTTGCGCAGCTCGCGGCGCACGGCAGCCCACTCCACGGCCGTCAGGTTGCTGTGCTGGAAGAAGAGCATCAAGGGGGTAGAGCGGAGCATGGCGGTGTAGGCGCGCAAGAGCTGGGACTTGCGCGACTCGGGACGGCGGGCGGTGGGCGGCTGGGTCGGGGGGATGTAGTCCTCAGGGAGCTGAAGACGGCCCAGGGGCAGCGGCGCGGCGGCGGCGTAGCATCGGGACGCGGCGGCGACGGTGGCCGCGTGGGATACGGGCAGGGCGGCCGGGGCAAGGCGGGGCCGGACGGCACGGGCGACGCCGCGCGCCGACGCGCTGCTGAGTCTGGCCGGCATGGTGAAGCAGGGGGAAGGAGGAGTCGCCGATGCCTTCCTGCGACAACTCGACGGGGCGGGACGGGGGAGAGGGGAAGACGAGCTGCTGTCGTCGTGATGGCGGCGTCGAGCAGTGTGGCCGCCAGTACGCTGGAAATTTGGGAAGGGCCCGTGCACGACGGCGGGCGAACGAGCGGCAACTGGGTAAATCCTCTCCGACGCAGGCCCGGCGCGTGTACCCAGACCGCCCGGCTCAGCACGGCGCCGCGGCCGGGGCCTTCCCCCGTGGAGCCGATGCCCATGTCCCAGGAGCTCGCGACTGCATCGACTACCAATCTGCACCGTGCTTGAGTATGAATGGGCCGTCGAATGAGTCCGGGAGTGCTGGCCCGGGCAGCTATCCGTGCTTCGGCGGGTGGATCTACGCCTGTTCATTGCAGCTCGAAGGCGCGAGGCGAGGCGTGCGGTACCTAATGTAGGGACCCAGTGCCTAAGCCATGGAGGGGTCTTGCGTGCAATCGCAGCTATGTCATAGTATGTACTTGGTCAGGTACAACGCTCTCCGACTTTTGTAGCCATTGAGTCACTTGTGGTCCGACTTGGGCGACGGGAAGTAAAGTCCTTTCTGAATCCGTCTTCGGCACCGGCAACACGCCCTTTTGACGACCGATCGACTGTGTGACGACGTAGCCCCTGCCTCCTGAGTACATGCAGCCACTACTACATCTTGAGGTCAATCGACGCCCCAGGTCCGAGGTCAATCCAAGAGCTCCTTCAACCCCACCCTCCGCTGCTCTCCCGCTGCGCTGTACCAACGTCGAGCCCCTCCTCACGCGGCGCGCGCGCGACACCTCGATGTGCGGAAGCTTACCCCGATACTACGAGCCCTGACAAAATACACACAACAAACATGGCCGCCCAGCCGGCCTCCCTTGCGGCCCAAACGCAGCCGGCCATCGTCGACATCCGCCCGCTGCTCCAACGCATGTGGCCCGACCCCGCCAAGCAGAATGTCACGGCCCAGGAGATCGCTGATGCCATCTCCCTCATCTTCCCCAACCAGCTGAGCCCCGTCCAGACCGGCTCGCTGCTCACATGTCTGCACTTCACCGGCTGGGACCGTCGCGCCGACGTGCTGGCCGCCACCTCGTCGGCCATGCGCAGCGCCGCCGCCGAGGTCGAGATGGTCGCGCTGAGTGATATCGTCGCCCGCAAAGGCCGCCCCGAGGGGCGCTACCTGGGCGGTCTCGTAAGTCTGCTTGACTCCCCCCGTCCCCGTTGCCGACTGACATGCAGCCCGGCAGTGCGACATTGTCGGCACCGGCGGCGACAGCCACAACACCTTCAACATCAGCACCACCTCGTCCATCCTAGCCTCGTCGCTGCTCCTCATCGCCAAGCACGGCAACCGCGCTTCGACCTCCAAGTCCGGCTCCGCCGATCTTCTCATGTCCATGGCCCCGCGTGCCCCGCCGCTGTCGCGCGTCACCCCGAACACCCTGACGCGCGTCTACGAGAAGACTAACTATGCTTTCCTCTTCGCCCCCGTCTTCCACCCCGGCATGAAATACGTCGCCCCCATCCGCAAGGAGCTCGGCTGGCGCACCATCTTCAACCTGATGGGGCCCCTCGCCAACCCCGTCGATCCCGCCATTGAGGCCCGTATGCTAGGCGTGGCCCGTGATGACCTGGGGCCCGTCTTCGCTGAGGCCCTGCGCATCGGTGGCGCCCGCAAGGGGCTTGTCGTGTGCGGCGTTGAGCAGCTGGATGAAGTCTCGTGTGCCGGGCCCACGTTGTGCTGGCAGCTGGTCGAGCGCCCCGACGGCCCCGTTGAGGTCGAGCACTTTACCCTCGTCCCCGAGGACTTTGGCTTGTCACGCCACCCCCTCGACACCGTGAGCCCCGGCAAGGAGCCCGTGCAGAACGCCGAGATCCTGCGCCAGATCCTCATGGGCGAAGTGGCCGATGACGATCCCATTCTCGAGTTCGTCCTCCTCAACACGGCAGCCCTCTTCGTCGCCGCCGGCGTGTGCGACGCCGACACGAGCGCCATGGGCAGCGGCGACGACGGAAACGTCATTACCGAGAGGGGGCCCGGCAACGGCCGCTGGAAGGAGGGTGTGAGGCGCGCAAGGTGGGCCATCAAGAGCGGCGTGGCCTGGAAAATGTGGGAGCAGTTTGTCGAGGTGACCAACAGCTTCGAAAGCGATTGAATCCAGTTTCAGCCCCATACCAAACCAGCCATCACAAGAGACCGCCGCAACGGATGTGTCATCGTGTCTGAGCTTATCCCGCCTCCCGCGTGTGGGCAATGGTCCTGTAACTTGCGACCTGGTCTTTTGGGCCGCGTCGCAGGTGTGCCTAGGTGCCAATACGCGGCATCCGGCGATGCGCTTGCGCAACATTTTCAGCCTCTCGCGAACAAAGGCGTACATTGACTATATCGTCCATGATATTAACATCGTGACCGCCTTCGGTGATCATCAAAAGACGCCGCGTTTTGCCGGCCACGACTTCTCGGGCGATATCCATCCGCCTACCCAGGCCCGTGGCGACTATCTTAAATGCCCGTCCAAACAGCACCTCCAGGATTGCTTCTTCCCACTGTGAACCAGCCCTCTTCGCTCAGCCCACGCTCAGACCTGTGGCATTAAGTCGGTGGTACTACTTATAGAGCTTACCTACCCCCCTTTCGGCCGCCGGGCCTACCAGAACCGTGTCGGGATAGTGGCTAGGCTGCTCAAGCACATCCCGATACACTAGTAAAAGATAAACGGGATATAGATCTTCAGCAACTGCTCGAATTCCACTGCCCGAAACAGGAGCCAACGGCGAAGTTAAGCGAAGCACAGGTCACTACACCCAAGATAGAAACTATGACGTTAAAATATATAATAAAGGTCTAGTTTATTAATCGGAGCTCCGATAGTAGCAATTAATACACCTAAAGCATAGAACGAGCGCCGCGATCTTTAAATCTTAATAGTATTCATCAATCTATGTATTTATAAGTGTCACAGCAAGCACCGGTCCACTTGCAGGATGCAGGAGGGCTTTGGGGCAGCCCTCTGGACGAGTCAGCCAGGGCACAGAGCAGTTGGTGTTGCCTGGAAGGAGCACCTGTATTTATTTCCCATGAGGCATACACTTCCAGTTTCTTCCTCTTCTTTCCTCTTCGCCCGTAGTTTTCACCTCTCGATGGAACTACTTGGTCTATGAAGATCTTCAATTCCCTGAACCGTGACAGCAAGCCTAAAAAGAAAGGGCACTCATATCACCGAAATGTAATGGCGACTGAAGAGTGCCAGACAGGGCGTTCCCCGAGGTACTAGCTGAATTGAGAGAACTGGGCTAGAACACAATAATGAAAAGTAAGAGGATTAGGAAGAGCTACTAGTTGTTAACGGAAGCCTCAACGTGCGAGCCGGTAATACAAATCTGCAGCAAGCTCTGCACGACTTTATTGCTCTTGAAAACAAGGAATTCGTGATTGTGATAAGCCCGTCTCCGAGCCGAGTCGAGTATGGTTAAGATAAGTTGGTGTTATAAGAGCTACCAGTAGGGCCCTGGGGTGTTGTGTGAAGAGCAGGATGCGGTTTCTACCATGATTCTGGTCGAGTCAGCCCGTGGATGGGGAATTTCTGATACGGGCTGTTAGGATGGTGCTGTCCCATGAGAACATGGACCCCCAAATTCGATGCTTCTTCTCCACCCCCCGTCCAAGGTGGTGGGGTCTGCTCTCACAACGTGACCGGGTAGGCCTAGGAAATAGCCATGAATGCGCAGACAGTCCTATCTAAAGAGATACGGCTATGGGTAATTCCAAGGGTGGCTTCCCGGATCCGTGGGGGGGCTCATTGGAGATCGGGGTGCTAAGAGTATAGAATCCAGCACAGCCCCTTCAGCTCTCCCTCGGCAGTCGAATGAATCCTGCCACTCAATGTCATAGGTTAGCAACGACCTATAATCATGACCACGGCCAAGTGGTAGGGAGACGCACAATCGAACCGGCGACACAACATATGCTACTTTCTGTACCATAAGCGAGTTTTTTCTCGACATGGACACTACTGGATACCGTTTTGGCAGCTTCCTGCTTGCCCTCCCCCAAACAATACTCAAGGGTTCCATGCTGGGTATCGTGGAGTATCGCGGTGCTGCACCGAAGGCTTCGCAACTCAGGCTACGTAAGGTAGACAAAGTATTTAGGTCAGATTCCCATACCACCGAGGTCACCATAGGTGCTAGATGTCGAGAGAGTGGCAGATGGTAGATGAGTCAATGCCATTCAAAGGAGTAAAATCGATATCAATGACTCCAGGGTTTCTTCATGCTCACATCGGGGTTGAAATTGGCTTGGTCGTGCAGCCGTATTGACCGCCTTCTCGAAGTGATTGGGCCCGGGTCATTGTGAGGAATTGCGGAGTGTTATACAGCATTTTCCTGTGCCCAGTCCATAATGGCCAACGTGATGTGTCAAGGGACCGCAGTTTTGCGAGGCCAGTCCCAGAGCGCGTGGGAAACAGATCGGAATCTGGAAATATGCCAAATGCCGACTCTTCACTCTTCTCCAGCTCCTGCACGGATTCCACTGCCGCTTCCAACCTCGTCAGAACCATATCAAGATAAGGCTTGCCATCTCCACCACCGCTGTTCATGGCTTTACCTTGGGTATAGAGCGACTCGAGGAACATGGGGGCACTGAGCCGTTTGGTCTCGCCGGTGAAAATGAAGTAGACTGGCAGCTGTGCAAAATCCAGCTGCACCCCCCCCCCCCGGCATTTTCTTTACAGTCACGACGATGAAGCCTGGTAGTGTACAAGGCGATGGATGGTCTTATAGAAGAAACCATTGGCGTGACGCTAAGGCATACTAATGAAGTTCCCAGTTGGAGGGGGGTGGGATGGGGCATGGACAACACTCGGGCCTGGCGTAGTACTCCCAGGTTTTTGGGGTTTTCTTGCATTTCTTCACATCAAACCGTCTGCTCATGGTGTTCTTGGGGCTTTGGTGACGGAAGGTGCAATGTGGTGTGTGTGGCGAGTCGAGAGTCATGCGAGGAAATATCGGTGGTAGGGGGGGGGGGGGGGGGTTGATCGATGTTGTGTCGGCATAGTCTAACCTGCCTTTACATATAATGTGCCTATGTACCTATTCATCAGGCCACCTGGCGTTTTCTCACGCTCACACTGCCACGTGGATGTTCAGGAATCCCACTGGGGTTGGAATAGCTGAAAGCCCCCGACCATCTAAGTGAAAGCAGTTCGCGACGCGGTGGCGCTATACTGAAGGGCGGGATAACCCCAGACTAACGAAAGTTTCGGCGCGGGAGGACTGAGCGGACCAGGCTATCAAACCGGCATCTAGTTAGCTACTTCCCTAGGTACGGATTGCGGACAGATGCCGCGTATGAACCCAGGCAAGCTGCCTGCGGATGAGCGGACATAAAGGGAGACGTTTTCATGCACGGGAGGTGCGCAGTTCGACAGCGGCAACGGATGCCCTGTTCTAATTGGCCTCGAGTATCGGGGGCCACAACACCCTCGCCGAACGATCTGTGTATACTCCGCCGTCGTGAGTGGAACAGGAAAACTGATGCTCGAGCCGCCTGCGTATGTACCTGCAATAGACGAAATGGGAAGGCACGCTGGTGCAGTGCCCAAGTGACGACCCCGCACCTGCCTTCTTTCGCAGCGTGCAGGGCTGGCAGCCTCCGATGCAACTGCTGGTTCCGCCGCGTGGGGCCGGCACACCGAAGGATTTCATACCACACCATCCCATGTACCATCCTATGGACACCAGATCGCATCTCTGAGCAAGACCTCGGCCGATTCCTCCGCCGGTAGTAAGCGCCAAGTAAAGCAGTAAGGCCAACACGACAACACTCATACGCGAAGCGTATTTGAACCAACCTGCCAAGCCTTCTCGATTGGCGAACCTTCGTATCCGGGCTTTTCCAATCAGACGGCGAGAGCGAACATCCCGAGCGCCGACACGTACGCGAAGCAGACTAGACAAAGAACCGTTGACATCACAGCGCTAGATTGCTAATTGTTCACAGCGGCTAGCTTGCTCGTCGCTCGAGGCGCGGTCAGCACTACGCCGTAGGACGGACCAATACCGTTGGCTGACCATACGACGTTTAGCAATGCGATCCAATCATCCAAACCGTCAGGATTCCTGGCGCCTCTCAGCCAGCGAGCGCTAGCCGGTGGGGTTGTCTGTTGGTGGAACAGGCGAGGCAGAACTGTCCGCCCGAGTCGGTTCAGGTAGGGAAGGGCAAGAAAGCGGGACAGCCTACACTTGGAACCTGTATAAGAACACTTGTCTGCGCCGTCCTCCCCCCGTTGGCTTGCCTCCGTTGGATCTGTCTGGTACGCCTTGGAATTGGCGGCTTTACTACTCTCCGCACCGAAAGCTGTCCCAACCATGTCCCGCGCCATTGACAGACTTCCCGACCCGGGTCAGCGCCGCGAGAAGAAGGTTCTCGTGACGGCTAAGAGCCGGTGGGTACTCCAGGAGGGGGGGGGGGGGGGGGGGGGGGGGGTCAACGGTGATCGCGGTACCGCGCAGAGGCTGGCTGACTAACTGCATGATCTAGGACCGGTACCTTCTCCATCTACCAGGCCCTGAACATGCTGGGCTACCGGACCTACCACTTCTTCGAGACGTGCACGGTGGGCATCTCGCACATGGACGTCTTGAACGAAGCGTTGAGGGCCAAATATCTGGGCATCGGGAAGCCCTACGGCAAGGCCGAGTTTGACAAGTGGTTGGGAAACTATGAGTAGGATGCCTTCTTCTGTTTCCAATATCGAAACTTCGTCCTCACTGACACGGGGCCCCTTACTTTCCGCGCCCCTGCAGCGCCATCGTCGAGATCACGCCGCTCTTTCTCGAGGAGCTCATAACCTTCTACCCGGAGGCTAAGATTCTGCATGTCGAGCGCGACACGGAGAAGTGGTACACGTCCATGGCCAGCTCGGCGGGTCAAATGATGGATGCCTGCACTACTTTTCCATTACGCCAGGTTCGCCTCGTCGACCCGTGGATCAACTCCTTTTGCGAGGTGCACGCCATCTTTGCCAAAGCTTTCCGGTGGGATGAGAGTCCTGAAGCGTGCAAAAAGGCGTACGTCGAAACGTGAGTTGGCCCCCTTTCCCACCCCTCCCCCCCATTTACCCCCTCTCGCCCCGTGTGTCTGTGCTGCTCCGAGCCCCCGGAACCGGATGTCATCTGACCCTTTTACCACGCGGGTGCATACAGGAACCAACTGGTCCGCCGCGTTGTCCCACCGGAGAAACTGGTCGTCTTCCGGTTGGAGGATGGTTTCGGCTGGGAACAGATATGTCCGCACCTCGGCCAACCGATTCCCGAGGCACCATACCCTAAAGGAAACGCGCCGCATCAGTTCAAAGAGCTTGCCGCAACTGCGTTAACCCCCATGATCATCAAGGGTCTTCTTAAACTAGCCACCATTGTTCTGGTGCCAACAGTGGCAGTTGGAGTCTGGTTCTACAGGAATCGATGAGGAAGGCGGTAAAGCTCCAGGACCGAGGACAGCATGCAACAACATAAGAACTCGAATCTGGCAACACATGAACAATGAGAGTAGCATCGGTTGGTCATGCCGCAGGGCTCCAGTTGTCCACCATGAGCAGAGACATATACACCTCCACGCCATGTATCAGCGTGGCGACCGCATGAGATGGGACAAAAATGAGCCAAAAACATACAACACCGAGGATTCCCAGGTCGTCACCGACCCTAGTACTAATTCGGCGCTTTCCAGCTTATCTATGGGAGAGCGGACGGGATCCCGAGCTTTCTGGAAGCTATGGTCGTATGTGGTGGATTGGTCTTCTTTTAGGGATTATATTAATGGCTCGTGGTAAGCTACCTAGTAGTCGACCAGGCCGAGACAGTGATTTGTGTCGGGTCTTCCTGGGGGGTTTTCTTTGAACGTGTAGCTCACCCCTCTCACAGATTTGACTGTTAGCCAGGGCGTATAGCCCCAAGGGAGACCCTTTTCGTGAAGTCCAGGTGTCAGCATCACCAGCACTGGGTGCAGTGTAGAAAGAAAAGGCCGGCTTGGTTACCGAGTAGAAACAAGCCATCAGAGCCGTGTCACGTTCCTCTAACCTCATGCCAATAGCCGCCTTTCACAATCAAGCACCTTCCATAAGAGGTCGTTAGGCGCTTCCAAGTATCTCACAGTGTTGCCAGCGGGGATGGTCTTCTGGTACTTGATGGAGTGTCAAGCTCAGGTAGTTTTGGCATCGGATCCACCATAAAAGGCCACCTTGAATGAGCCCCGTCTCGAGCCGGAGCCAGAGTCATGCGTACGACTGTGCCGAGTCCGGAAAGCGCCGTCACCGGGTGCTTCGCTATGCCCTGTTGTTCTGGCGTCAAGGGAGGCCTTCTCGGTCCTGGTTGGGGATTGGTAGGAGATGGGAATGCGCAGAGTCGTCCGATAAGGCCCCAAAAACCATGTGGCTGGGTGGGTCGCCCGTCTTTGGGTGCCGGGCCCGCGGGCCCGCAGGCGGGCTGACTTGGGTGCGGGAGAGCGGATGCTGACACCAGGGAATTGCCAAACTCATGGTCCGCTTCTCCCCGGAGACCGCCCGTCATATTGTTGCACGCACACGGCGCCGAGACCACGACAAACCATCAGAATGGGGACCGGGGGTGGCAGGAGGGCTTATCTTATCTCCCTTCCCCCGGCATCCCCCCCATATGTCTATCAGACTCTCATGGGGGGACCCCCCGGTCTTGGCATGGGCACCACCAATCGAGACTCAAGAAGAGCCGAGTTGAGGTCTTGGGGCCGGGGCTGGGTCAAGCCTTATCGTACACCCACGACTTCGAAAAGAGCAGCCCCGCGGCCAATGGCCATGCCGCTCTTCCCCGGGCGGTGCGACGCCTGGACGCTCCGTAGATAGGCGTCGGCCCTGTGAAACAGAACACCAGCCCGCGCAGATGCGATAAGCCTCCTTCGCGTGTGGGTATAAGACGTAGTGACCTGTCCCTGGGTTGCCCGCGGGGCTGCCGAGGCAGTACGGCCCGGCGCACACACATTGATCGCTCCCTGCCCCCCCCCCCCCCCCCCCCCCCCCCTCTTCCTCCTTGCCCCCCCGCCGGAATACCAGAGCGAGCATCCGTGTAGGAGCCGAGTCATAGATATGGCAGGTGGCGGTGGTCCGGCTTCGGGCGTCGTGGCCCCCCCGCTGAGCCAGGCGTACGGCTACGGCATCGTGGTCGGCCTCGGCTTGCTCTTTGCCCTTGGCATGATCCTCACCACCTGGGTCTTGAAGAGGTGCATCCATCCAATCCGCTTGCTGCTTTCCCACTCTAATGCTGCCGCCGAAGGTACAACAATGAATCACAGACCTCGGAGATGTTCAACACGGCCGGCCGGACCGTCAAGTCGGGCCTGGTTGCGTCCGCCGTCGTTTCGTCCTGGACCTGGGCCGCCACTCTGCTGCAGTCCTCCGGCGTCGCATACCGGTACGGCGTCTCTGGTCCTTTCTGGGTGAGTGCGGCGTCGTACCCTGCAAACAAGACGACGAACACGAGCGGTCGCTAAGTAGCCGCTGCGCAGTATGCGTCCGGAGCCACCGTCCAGATCATCCTCTTCGCCACCCTCGCCATCGAGCTGAAGAGGCGAGCGCCCAATGCCCACACCGTCCTCGAGGTCATCCGTGCCCGCTATGGTCAGTTGTGGCCTCCCTGACGCACATCCGTCTACTCGCTGACGTCTGGATGCTCAGGCCGCTTCACTCACTGTGTCTTCATCTGCTTCGGTCTGTTCACCAATATCCTGGTGACCTTGATGCTTGTCGTCGGCGGCTCCGCCGTAGTGACGTCCTTGACGGGCATGCCAACCGAGGCCGCCTGTTTTCTGCTGCCGTTGGGTGTTGTCCTGTACACCATGTTTGGCGGGTGGGTTGCTCCTCCACGCAAGGCGCTGAGCCTGTCCACTGACCCGTGTTTCTCCCCCCCCCCCGGCCAGCATTAAAGCCACCTTTCTGACCGACTACGTTCACACCGTCATCATCATCGTCATCATACTCATCTTCGCCCTCACTGCCTACGCGACGGGGAGCGAGTTGGGCTCGCCTTCGGTCGTGTACGATCGCCTCGTCGCGGCGTCGGCCGCTCACCCCGTCGAGGGTAACGCGGGCGGCTCCTACCTGACCATGCAGTCCAAGGAGGGCGCCGTTTTCTTTGTCATCAACATTGCCGGCAACTTCGGGACTGTCTTCATGGACAACGGTGAGCAGCCCTCGCGGCGCCCCTGAGCCGTGGGCCTGGCTAAATGACCTCTCCACAGGATACTACAACAAGGCCATCGCCGCGTCGCCCGTCCACGCTCTCCCCGGCTACATCATGGGCGGACTGGCTTGGTTTGCCATTCCATGGCTGTGCGCCACGACCATGGGACTCTCTGCCCTTGCCCTGGAGGGCACTCCGGCCTTTCCTACCTTCCCCGAGCGGATGCTGCCTGCCGATGTCACGGCCGGCCTGGTGCTCCCCTATGCCTCGGTTGGGCTGCTCGGCCATTCGGGCGCGGTTTGCACCCTCATTATGATCTTCAGTAAGATGCCGGACCCCCCAACATCGGTGAAAGGACGCCGGATCTGACTAGTCGTGCTTCAGTGGCTGTGACCTCGGCCTTTTCGGCACAGCTCATCGCCGTCTCCTCCATCGTCACGTATGATATCTACCAGTCAGTAACCCCGACCCCCCCGGTCCCTCACGCGCTCCATGTCCTACGGCGTAGTCACTCACCAAATCCCCACAGGACCTACATCAACCCCTCGGCGCCCGGCAAGCGGTTGATCGCCGTCTCACACACCAGCGTCTGCGTCTATGGTGTAGTCATGGCTGGCTTCTCCGTCGGCCTCTTCCACGCCGGCATCTCCATGGGCTGGCTCTACGTGAGTAATCCCCCGCCGCTATTGGGGGGAGGGGTCCTGGTCTGATCAAGGCGTCTCTGCAGCTCTGGATGGGCGTCATGATCTGCTCTGCTGTCATCCCAGCCACCTTGACGCTTTTCTGGAAGCGCCAGAACTGGATTGCGGCGTCGGGCGCGCCCATCCTCGGTCTGATCTGCGCCCTCGTCGCCTGGACCGTTACGTGCGCGCGCGACTTCGACGGTGTGCTCTCCATCGAGAACCTCGGGTCGAACAACCCCATGCTGGTGGGCAACGTCGTGGGGCTCCTGAGCCCGCTCGTCTTCGTGCCGGTGCTCACCTACGCCTTCGGGGCCGACGACTACGATTGGGCGTCCATGGCCGCCATCAAGCAGGGTGACGACGCAGACGTCTCGCCTATCGAGGGCGGACTGGAAAGTGGCAGCGACCACGCCCCCGGCTTCGTCATTGTGGCTCCCGAACAGGACATGGCCAAGCTCAACAAGGCGTCCCGGCTGGCCAAGTGGCTCACCCTCATCATGGCCGTCTCGTTCCTGGTGCTCTGGCCGATGCCCATGTACGGATCTGGCTACATCTTTTCCAAGCCTTTCTTCACGGGCTGGGTGACGGTGGGCATCATTTGGATCTTTGGCAGTTCGGGCGCCGTTGGCCTCTTTCCCCTGTGGGAGGGCCGCCACAGCATTGTCCGGGTGGCAAGGGGCATGCTTGGCCTCAAGAGGGGCCATGATTTCGTCGAGCCCATCGAGGGCAAAGTCAAGGAGGTGCCGGAAACGGCGTCGCAGACAGCGAAGTAAACAAACGGGGGCGAACATGCGGGCAATATGCACCCGCCACCAGAGGCGCAGCCGCCACATTCCCGGCGAGGAGCCAGTATGGTATAGCTCTAAGGGGGAGGCAGAGGCGTGTTCATTTCTCATCGTATTCATGTCGCGCCGGGCTACCGCAGGCCCAGACATCCTCAAAACCCCCTTGCTTCCACTTCAAGACATATGCGATACGATGGTGTACCAATCTCGGGCTGCCAAAACTCGTCTCTTTCCAGCCCCTCTGCGCTCCCCCAAAACCCCCGAGGCAATGTCGATGGGCGGCCATGTGGATAGAAAGCCGTAGATGCCCCACTAGAGGCCCTCTACTATTATAATACGATATTAATACAGGCGCACGCATCGGCGCTTAGTAGCCACCCTGCTCCTGGCGATGGTCACTGGTGGCGGCTTCGCCAATATCGCTGGCTGGTTGCTCGTCGCCACGAAGCTTAGCAAAGTACTCTTTGATATCCTCGGCACTGATGGCCTGGCCACTCTCGGCGAATTGCTGGAAGAAGGGCTTGAGCTTGTCCTTGAGAGTGTTGTAGGCCATAACACCCTCAATGGCGCGCACGCGGTCGACATTGCGCAGTGCCGATTCGCCACGGTCGTAAAGCGAGCCACTCGCGTGGGTGGAACCATTGTCCGACCCGGCCTCCGAGAGCGGCGGCTCGTAAGCATCTTCTTCTTCAAGAAGCTGAGGATGCGACTTGAGGCCAGGGAAGCAGCTGGGGCAGCGACAAAACCTTTCGCGGAACCCCTCGGTGACGAAGAGCGAGAAGCGGTCGCTGGGCGCAGGGGGTAAAGTTGCAAATTTGCACGTCATTTCATGGATTGTCGCCATCTCGGTGCCTTCCTCCTCGGTCTCCTCCTTAGCTTCTCCCTCCCCTTCCTCAGCCATGACTGCCGAAGCAGTCGGCTGGATGTTGGCAGTCGAGGACGGCGTTCCCTGTACGCTGCCAGGGTCCTTCTCGGTTTTAACGCGCTTCAATTGCTGGCTATTGTCATGCTCGCCGTCAAGCTTTCTCTTCTTGGGCGACATAACACCGTCCTCGGTGGCGAGGTAAATCGGGGCCAGAAATCCAGCGGTTCCTGCGTATCTCTTAATCCACGGCTGCGACCCCACACACTTGTAGCAGATAAAATGATCGAAGTCGTCTTCAGCTGGAAACCCGTCGGGCAAGGGGGCATCATTGTCGTCGTCATCGTCATCCCCCGTGGTGGAGGGCTGATCGGCACCGTCAGCCCCGGCCGGTGCGGCAGCGTCCTCGGATATGGACGGTAGAGAGCTGTTGGCGGCGGGGGGTGCAGTGACTGGTTTCTTCGGCTCCATGTTCTCGTACCACGTTGGACCGAGTCCCATCAGACAGCCCGGGTGGTACCAATCTTCGCCACAGCCGCCCGTTTCGTGTGTGCCCAAGCCCAAGCACTGGAACATGGTGCCCTTTTGCTCCTGGGGGCGGTAGTCGACGGAACAGGAGCAAAATCGGTTGCGGAAGTTCTGGTTATACTTGTTGCCGGGGTCGGCCTCCTCCGAGTGCACGTCGCCCTTGGTGTTGGTCTTGGGGTTGACACGCAGGGTGCAGGGCTGGTCCTTGGCGAAGCGCGTGGTGCCACAGTCGCAGGTGAAGTTGCGCTTCTGGAAGATCTCGACGAGGTCGTGCTCGCCGTGGCATTGGATGGAGCATGAGTAGCAGATGCCAGCGGGCGTCCAGGCATCGTCGTCACCGGGGTTCGCCGGCGGGGGATGGCAGGTCAAGCAGGCGAAGACGTTCTGTCGCAGAGGACCAAGCGGTTTGGTGCAGTTGTCGATACTCTGGGGGCGCGGATGTCAGCTTGGGCGGCTTCCTGGGATCTGGAGGACGAGACACGGAGACATACGTATGGCAGAGCCTCGCGCGCATCGGCCTCGAGCTGCATCTGGTCCCGCAGAAAGTCGGCGGCCGTCTGCGAGTTCTCCGAGCGTTGGGACATGCTCTCCCGGCGCTCCCGGGGTGCGTCGGTCGTGTCGGTTGCCATGGTCGCTGGCGAGGCTTCTGCTGACACGGCATCCGAGTTGCCGAGCTGTTGGTCGGGCGTCATGACGAGTGGCCTGGCGGGCTCGACGCTGTTGCTACTGATGAGGCCTGCAGGCGACGACGTCCAGTGCCCGTGGGATGGATTGAATGGATGGAGGCGGAGATCGGAGGAAGCAGGTGAGATGTCGCGGGCTCGCCCGGCTTGTGCAAGCCCAGGTGCGTTGCGAGCGAGCGAGCTCGGCGGGCTGGCTGATTGACGCGCCTCGCTGGGGGTACGGCAGCTCGCGTGCGCCATCTCGAGCGCCAATGTACCGGGCGCGACCAGCAAGCAGGGCGTGAAAGTACCGCTCTCAGCCCGGATCCACACGCAAAGTACCGCGCTAGCAGGGGACGTGAGCCCGTCGCGCTAGGGACGCTAGGCCTAATACCGTGTTTCGCGCTGGAGGCAAGGCCACTTTACGCGGTTCACCGTCCTCGCCACGCGTTTTCCCCCCCTCCACTCTAATTTTCGCGTGGGCTGTCTGCTCGCATGCAGCAAAGCGCTTTGCCCATTCATTCATCCCGGCATCCCCTCCCCTCCTCGTCCACGACGCGATCCCCATATCCACGCAACATCGCACGCAATTGTATTGGGCTTCCTCCGTCTGGTCTGGCCCGATCCCAGCCCCCTCCCGGTCTTGCTCGCTGAACCGCTCGTCCCGCTCATTATCGTCGACGGGCAGCACGCCACTCCGCCCCAATCAGACCACCCCACACGCCGACCATGAGGTATGTCGACCTATACAGAGGCATGCGCTTCTGCGTGCCTTTTGGATCTCGCCTCGCTGACTCGGACCAGTTCCCAGAATCCGCCGAGCTCCCCGCTGCGGTCCAACATGGACTCGGCCAACCGCCGCCCGACGCCGCGGGCCAACCGCAAGCGTGGCCGCGCCGCGGGCGACGCAAGCTCCTCCGTCGTCGCCTCCAGCCCCATGCCCTCGTCGCCGCCCGCCTTCAACATCGCCCACGGTGGCGACGACGACGATGAGCTGGACGACCCGGAGGCCGAGATCCAGGACGACATTGACGAGCTGGACGAGATGGCCGAGGACGACGTGGATCTGTTCCGCGAGGGCTTCGAGCGCGACTACCGCGAGAAGGACGACAACGACGAGTACGAAGGCATCGACATTGACGACGAGGGCGAGTATGGCGACCTGGACATCGCCGAGAGGCGCCGCCTGGAGGCCCAGCTGAACCGCCGGGATCGCCAGGTCGCGCGCCGGCGGCAGATGCCCAATGCCTTCCTGCCTGACGAGGACGACGAGGGCGACATTGACCTGACGGCCCAGCCCCGTCGCCGCCGCCACCACTACGACGAGGACCCCGATGATGAGATGGACCAGGACATCATGGACGAGGAACTGTCCCTGGAGGCCCTGCAGGACGTCAAGGCCTCTAGTCTGACCGAGTGGGTATCGCAGCCCGCCGTGCAGCGCACTATCAAGCGCGAGTTCAAGGCCTTCCTCACCGAGTACACGGACGAGCACGGCGCGTCCGTCTACGGCAACCGCATCCGCACCCTCGGTGAGATCAACGCCGAGTCTCTCGAGGTCTCGTACGACCATCTCTCTTCCTCGCGCGCTATTCTGGCCTACTTCCTGGCCAACGCCCCGTCCGAGATGCTGAAGCTCTTTGACGATGTTGCCATGGATGTTGTCTTGCTTCATTATCCCGACTACGAGCGCATCCACTCCGAGATTCACGTGCGCATCTTCGACCTACCCGTCCACTACACGCTACGCCAGCTGAGACAGTCGCACCTCAACTGCCTGGTACGCGTCAGCGGCGTCGTGACCCGACGAACAGGTGTTTTCCCCCAGCTCAAGTATGTCAAGTTCGACTGCACCAAGTGTGGCGTGACCCTGGGCCCTTTCCAGCAGGAGTCCAATGTGGAGGTTAAGATTACCTTCTGCCAGAGCTGCCAGTCGCGAGGCCCCTTCACCATCAACTCGGAGAAAACGGTATACCGGAACTACCAGAAGCTCACACTGCAGGAGTCCCCCGGCACTGTCCCGGCCGGCCGCCTCCCGCGCACCCGCGAGGTCATCCTCCTGTGGGACCTGATTGACAAGGCCAAGCCCGGCGAGGAGATCGAGGTGACTGGTGTGTACAGGAACAACTACGATGCCCAGCTCAACAACCGCAACGGCTTCCCCGTCTTTGCCACCATCCTGGAGGCCAACAATGTCGTCAAGTCGCATGACCAGCTTGCCGGCTTCCGGCTCACCGACGAGGATGAGCAGGAGATTCGCAAGCTGGCTCGTGACCCTCAAATCATCGAGAAGATTGTCGACTCGATTGCCCCCAGCATCTACGGTCACAACGACATCAAGACGGCCGTGGCCCTATCGCTGTTCGGCGGCGTCGCCAAGACCACCAAAGGTGCTCACCACGTGCGTGGCGACATCAACGTCCTCCTGCTGGGCGACCCGGGTACAGCTAAATCACAGGTGCTGAAGTATGTCGAGAAGACGGCCCACCGTGCTGTTTTCGCGACAGGCCAGGGTGCCTCGGCGGTCGGTCTCACAGCCAGCGTTCGGCGGGACCCCTTGACCAGCGAGTGGACTTTGGAGGGCGGTGCGCTCGTGCTCGCGGACCGGGGTACGTGCCTAATTGACGAGTTCGACAAGATGAACGACCAGGACCGCACGTCGATCCATGAGGCCATGGAACAGCAGACCATTTCGATTTCCAAGGCCGGCATCGTGACGACCCTCCAGGCGCGCTGCGGCATCATCGCTGCCGCCAACCCCATTGGCGGTCGGTACAACTCGACGCTGCCCTTCTCAGCCAACGTCGAATTGACAGAGCCCATCTTGTCCCGTTTCGACATCTTGTGTGTTGTACGGGACACGGTGGACCCGGCAGAAGACGAACGTCTGGCGCAGTTCATTGTCGGCTCGCACAGCCGCAGCCATCCTATCGCTCAGGTGCGGGAGGCAGCGCAGGACTCAAATCGGCCGGCCGCCTCAGGCGAGGACTCGATGGATGTCGAGGAGTCGCAGCCGGCAACTGAGCCGCCCCGCGAGGGCCAGGTTTCGCAGGAGCTCCTGCGCAAATACATCCTGTACGCGCGCGAGCACTGCCAGCCCAAGCTGTTGCACATGGATGAAGACAAGGTGGCCCGCTTGTTTGCCGACATGAGAAGAGAGTCCATCGCAACCGGCGCGTATCCCATCACGGTATGTTTCTGGGTGCTTCTGTTAATAGTTTGGCACGCGCTCACACTTCCCAGGTCCGTCATTTGGAAGCCATCATCCGGATCTCGGAGGCCTTCTGCCGCATGCGACTCTCCGAATACTGTAGCGCGCAGGACATTGACCGGGCCATCGCCGTTACGGTCGAGAGCTTCGTCGGCAGCCAGAAGGTCAGCTGCAAAAAGGCCCTTGCTAGGGCCTTCTCCAAGTACACGTTGGCGCGGCCCAATGCTTCAGGCAGCGCAAGGCGGGGAGGCGCCCTGGCACGGCGGCCGCAGGCCAAGATGGCATAAGGGAGGCAGCGTCGGGGCGGGCAATTGGACATGATGAATTACGTCCGTGTTTTGCAAGAGAACACATGGGATGAAGTATGACTACGCAGATGAGCGGGGTGATGCGATTACGAACGATGTGGTCACGTTGGCGCGGCGGCATGGATAGGCATGATTAAACTGCTTAGAATAGGGGTTGGGGTATGTAATGGGCAGGAATTCCGCCAGTGTGGCATACAAGGCGACCTGCGGCCTGTTTCCTCGTCCTACAGGCCCGGATCGGGCTCCGTTCACTAGCGAGCCCCCCAGACTTTGGCGATTGTCCCACTCGTGGCTTCGGGTGCTCCGGCGGGGCGGTGGGCCAGGGCCAGCCGGATCATGTTCAGAGCCTGGTTGCCCAGGAAAACAGGGACCTTCAGCCTCTGGGCCTCATTGACGGCAGCCTCGAGCTCGCGGGCCAACGGCCAGAGCGGGCCGGCCGAAGAGGCCGGCTCCGACTGGTCCAACAGGGCCAGCATCTCGGGGCCAGCGGCTTCCAGCATGGCGCTGCCTCCGGCGGCGTTGACACAGAGCTCCAAAACCTGGTGCAGGTCGAGTCCAAGGTGGGCAGCAAAGGCGAGGCATTCGGCGGCGGAGCAGAGGTGGATGCCCTTCAGCAAGCCCACGACCAGGGCCATCTTGGCCTCTTGGCTCTGGGCCTCGCCGGCCACGGCGCCGACATTGCCGCGGCCTTCCCAGTAGAGACGGATCAGGCTGCTGTCGTCGTCAGGGCCGTAGCCACGCCCGAGGCCCGTGAAGTAGACCTGCTCGGCGGTGCTTGTCATGGGGGTGGGGAAGGCGTTGCGGCGGGCCTCGGCGGTGATAATGCTTGTGTCCTTGAGGATGATGGTGAGGGCGCTGGCGATGGGCTGGAAGTCGGGGTGCAGCATGCGCGGGGTGCGGTGCTCGAACATCCAGCTGCGGCCCTGCGAGGCGTTGATGGCGGCCATGGCCGGCTCGAGGTCCAGGCCCAGGCGGCTCGCGAAGCCCATGGCCTCGCTGGCGGCCAGGATCTGGTTGGCGGCCAGGACCTGGTGCACCATCTTCATGTTGCTACCGGCGCCGGTGCCGCCCTGGACCAGGTACAGCTTCTTGGGGTCGGACATCTCCTGGAGTAGGAAGCGGGCCTTGTCCATGGCGGCGTCGGAGGCGCCGGCCATGATGGACAGGGTGCCGTCGGCGGCGCGGTAGGCGCCGCCCGAGACGGGGGCATCGACCAGCAGGATGTCGGCGCGGCCGGCGTCCTGCAGCTCGCGTTCGAGGCCCTGGACGTAGGAGCAGGGCACCGTCGAGCAGAGCAGCACGGCAGCGCCCTCGCGCAGGGCCGGTACGGCGGCGTCGTCGCCCTCGAGCAGCACGGCCTGGGCCTGCTGGGCCGTGGCCACCATGCAGACGCAGAAGTCCTTGCCCTTGACGGCGGCGGCGGGCGTCGCCGCGGCGAGACCGCCCTCGGCCTTGAAGCGGTCCAGCGTCGGCCCGTACACGTCAAAGCCGGTGACGCGGTAGCCCTGCTTCACCAGGTGGGTGGCCATGCCGAAGCCCATGGCGCCCAGGCCAATGAAGGCGATGTCGGGCTTGGGGGAAGCCATTCTGTCTTGTCGCTCTGTCTTTCTGCCTGCCTGCCTGTGCGTCTGTGGTTGCGCTGTATCTTCGCAGAAAGGAACAATTGTCTCCTCCGCTCTGGTGCTATCGGGGTCGTCGTCGTCGTCGTCGTCGTCGTCGTCATCTTCTTCTTACTGGCAGGCAGGCGACGTGGATACCACCCACCTCATTCCCGAGCCCAGGCCAGCCGAGCCGAGACGACAACGACCGAGACGACCGGCTAAAAGCGCGGCCGCGTCTCGAGCACCACTGGCAGCAAGGGCATGGATGGGTCGCATGGGTCCTCTCTCTCCATGGGGCAGATGAAGATTGTGTGAGTGTGGATGTGTGACAGGCCCCACCCCCACTTTCACCCGACAAAAGTACTGGGAAGGTCCTTGTGTGCTGGAAGGATTCATCCCACCTCCCCCGCATGCCTGCCAACATGGCGGTACAAGAACAAAAGTGCTACGTACTGCTATGGCCATGCCTCCTCTCCAATGTCCAGGACGAGTGCAGGTTTGCATCTCTCCTCTGTATTCTTGCCACATCAATTAGGAGGGCTGTAGCCAATACACCGGCTCTCTCACGCATTGATCATGCATCCAGGACTACGATGGATGTACACGAGAAAGCGGAAAGCATCATGGAGGCCAAGTGGACCTGAACCCCTCAATTCACTCAACCCCTCACCATCCATGGATCCAACGGGGCAAGCAGAACAGGCAAAATACGCGTGTAAAGGTTCTTTGCGCCAAGTCGGCAAATCGCGTCGGACCATCGTTGGCAGCTCGGTGGGGATTGGACCGACGACGCCTTTGCTATGACTAAATCCCGCTTCTTCTCGGGTCGGCGGCGGCTCGGCATGCCACATTCGTAACTCACCACTCGACGACGATCCGGTCGCGACGCAGCGCGCGGGCCCAGTCGTATGAGGTGAGAGGCGCGAGGCGAGAGACAGCGCGCGCGCGCGAGAGAGAGAGAGAGAGAGAGAGATGGACGGGTGTGGCCTAGGTAGCCACCAGCATACGCGCCGCATTCCTTCCTTCGCTCGCTCTCGCTTTCTCTATCTCTCTTACCCTCGTACGCACGCCATCTCAGAGAATACTTTGACCCTGTGGCTTGTATTCCACGTCCACTCACCTACACACACCTACACACGGACAGACGTCTTCCCCCCCCACACCAACAACCATGGGTAGGCCTTCGCTCGCCGAGAATCGCACCATGGCGATTCTCAACAAGGCCCAGAAGGGCGGCTACGCCGTGGCCGGCATGTGCTGCTACAACATCGAGTCCATCATCGCCACGGTGCGCGCCGCCGAGGCCGCCAACGCGCCCGCCATGGTGTTGCTGTTCCCTTGGGCCATCGAGTACGCCGGCGAGGCGCTGGTACTGGCGGCCGCGAGCGCCTGCCACAACGCCAAGGTGCCCGTCTCGCTTCACCTCGACCACGCCCAGACGCCCGAGCTGGTGCGTCGCGCCGCCGACATCGCCGACGGCTTCGATAGCATCATGTGCGACATGAGCCACTACGAGAAGGAAGAGAACCTGCGCCTGACGCGCGAGCTGGTCGCCTACTGCCACGAGCGCGGCATCGCCGCCGAGGCCGAGCCCGGCCGCATCGAAGGCGGCGAGGACGGCGTGGCCGAAACGGCTGACCTCGAGGGTCTGCTGACAACGCCCGACATCGCCGAGGAGTTCGTCGCCACCGGCATCGAGCTGCTGGCCCCGGCCTTTGGCAACGTGCACGGCGAGTACGGCCCGCGCGGCATCCAGCTCGAGTACGACCGCCTGGCCGCCATCAACAACAAGGTCGGCGACCGCGTGCGCCTGGTGCTGCACGGCGCCGACCCCTTCGACGAGACCATCTTCCGCAAGTGCATCGAGGCTGGCGTGTCCAAGGTCAACATCAACAAGGGCATGAACAAGCACTACGCCCGCGTTCAGGAGGAGATGCAGGGCAAGCCCCTGACGAGCGTCATTGAGGCTGGCACCAGCGCCATGCAGAAGGCCATTGAGCAGTACATGCACTGGCTGGGTTCCGCCGGCAAGGCGTAGGTGCCGCCCCGTCTGCAACTGCCACTGCCACCCCCACGCCGGTAGCAGCCAACATGCAAGAGAGAAGAAGCCAAGATAATATGAAGGCCCCGCCTCGGCTGCTGCTGTGACTTGCCAATATCTATACAGAAGAAATACATGTTCAACAGTCCCACATCCACCTCGCTCTCTCATTGCATACCCGCCCTTAGCCCCTTAATGACCACCATCGCGCCCCAGGCGCCCGGGTCCGGCGGTAGGGGCCTGCTCGCGTCGGCCCCCACATACGTCGCCCGCCCAAGCTTCGGCTTCATGGTCTTGGTAGCTTCTGCGCCACCGACGGCTGCCTCTACACCAGCGTCAAAATCCCCCGTCTTGATGGCGGCGGCAAACGGCAACAGCGTGTCCATGACGGTACGGTCGCCCACCTTGGCCGGCGTGTAGCGTCCCAGATTGTCCAGCGCGATTTGCAGCGCCTTGGCCCAGAGTTCCGGCACGCCCTCGGACCCTAGAGCCAGGTCCGTGTGCTGCTCGATGGCGGTCCGCAGGGAGACGAAGAAGATGCCCAGGATACCGCCCAACGTCCCGCCCATCTTGCCCTCCACGATGTCTTCCAGCTCCTGTAGGACCGTGATGACCGACCCCTCGGCCGCCAGCTTCTTGGCGTCGAGTGCTGCCAACAGGCAGTTTGCGCCCGTTTTGAGCGTCTCCCCACAGTCGCCGTCGCCCATGATCGTGTCCCATTTGGTCAGGTCGGGCTCCGCCGTGACCAGGTCCGCACAAGCCCTGCGCAGCATCCTCTCCAGTAACGCCGCGTCAATCCGCAGGTCCTTGGCCTCGTCAACAGCTGCCCGAGTCTCGGCAGCGGGCGGCTTGGAGAACTGCTCCTGTCGCGGCCTGCGTTTCGCCTGGGCGCCCGCCATGGACTCCCAGAACGTGTTGGTGCGGGCGTCAAAGAAGGCTTCGATCTCAGCGACTGAGTAAGAGCAGTTCGCCGCTGCGGCTGTGGCGTTTATAATGGAAACAGAGAAGGCGGGCGCATTGAGGGACGTCTCGAGCTGCCCGCAGCACACACGTACGGGCTCTATGCTCCAGTCGCGTGCTAGCTGCTCGAGCAGCTCGTCCACAAAGGCGCTGATCTCGAGCGTCGACATGCCGCCAAAGTTGCTTACCAGCAGCATCGTCTCGTCGCCCGGTCCAAACTGGACGTAGCTGCGCTCCGGGTCGTTCTGGTCCAGCAGGTGGGAGAGGAGCGTTTTGGCCAGGTTCTCGGCCGTCGGCGCTGGCGAAAGTTTCTTGTAGCCAGGCTCATTGTGCGGGCCCGTGCCTATCTCTACCTCGTCGCTGGCAAGCATACCGTGCTCGGCCCGGCCGGGGACGTGGCAGTGGTCCAGCGTGGCCGCGATGGACACGATCTGCTGCGAGAAGGCGACACCCAGATCGTAGACCTCGTCCAGGGACGCGCCTGCGCCCGCCGCGCCGCCCATGACCTTGAGAACGCCCAGCTGGCCGGCAAGCCCGCGCCGCCCGACGAGTCCGCCCCGTTTCCTGCCCACTGAGACGTCATCGCCGCAAATGATCATGCGGCTCTTATGGCCACGCGCGTTGGCCTTTTCGTTGGCAAGCCCAAAGTGCAGGCAGTCGCCCGTGTAGTTAGTGACGACAAGGATGGTGCCCTTCTCGGACGGGACAGCATCGATAGCGGCGAGGATCTGCTTGGTGCTGGGGCTAGCAAAGATGTCGCCGGCCACTGACGCAGCCAGCATGTTGCTTCCCACGTAACCGGACCAGGCAGGCTCGTGGCCGGAGCCGCCCCCGCTAATGACACACACATTTGACTTGTCGTACGCCGTGTCGTAGACGACGCGATTGGCCTCGTCGAGGTTGAGGGCGGGGTTGTAGGAGATGAGGCCGCGGAGGGCCTTAGTGACGAGCCCGTCGGCTGACTGGAACAGATGGCGTGTTGACATGGCTACTAGTTGATGGTCCTCTCTCTTCTCGCTCGTCTTTCTTCAATGGTCTCCTTTTATGCGGTCAGTCCTCACTCCCGCCTTGCTATGTGGCGCTGCTGGGCAGGTCGCCGTGAAGAAGGTCCAGGCCAACGACTTATACGACGGCTTACCCAATTGGGAAAACCGAGAGTGGATTCGGGGTATCGAGAGTCGAGAACACCGGGGTGGGGGTGTGGAGGAAGGACCTGGTGGGGTACCGGGGGGGGGGGGGGGGGGGGGGGGGGGGGGGCAGGGGGAAGACCCGTGCTGAATTTATGCTGGGAGGGCCTGGCCAGGCAGACCATCAGGGCCAGGAGTCGAGGGAGCCGACCCGAGATGGGTGTGGCCGAGGTACACACTCCCGCCCGGAATCAAGCATGCCACCCCATAGGCGCGCGTTGATGCGGTCGAGGCCCAGCGGAGGGGGCGGAGGGGGGCGTCCGCTCTCGGCTCTCACGCTCTTGGCATTTTTCCCCTCACCTGGCACCCACGGGGAAATAGCCGCCTCACTCAGGCTCTTTGTTCGGGTGACGGTGCAAGCTAGGCGAGCCGGGGAGGAGGGGAGCAGACCCTGGGAAGGCCTGGCATGGCAGGGATGCTGAGTGGCCGAATAGACCAGCCAGCAGTACATGGCGCGGCTGGCTGGGCACGGGGCATTTGGCTGGCTGACTTCGGGTTTCCCTTCAAGTCAGGTGGATCGTCATAGGTGATGGCCCTTGGCCCCGGTGGCCCGTGGAACAAAATCACTTTCTCCCCGCGGCAGCCGTGCTGGGCTACCAGTGTCAAAAGTGAGCCGAGGCGAGCTGACCTGCACCGAGCTTCCTTCCTCGTTAGCTGGCGAACAGACGCGTCTCAGGACCTCCCCACCTATCTGGATCATCGTTCGCACATACAGATCCCCAGTCGACTACAAGATGGCGTCTCCACGATGGAAGATAGCAATGGCCTGCGACGTAAGGCAGCTGTCCGGGTTGGGCGCGGAGGGTGACGACGATGCTGACACGCGCGGCAGGACGCGGGCGTTGCGTACAAGGAAGCGATCAAGGCCGATTTCGAGAAGGACGGGCGGGTCGAGTCGGTGACGGACGTCGGCAGCCTGTCGGCGGCGGACAAGACGGCGTATCCGCATCGGGCGGCGGCGGCGGCCAAGCTCGTGGCGTCGGGCGAGTGCGACCGGGCGCTGCTGATCTGCGGCACGGGGCTCGGGGTCGCCATCGCCGCCAACAAGATCAAGGGCGTGCGGGCCGTCACGGCGCACGACAGCTTCTCGGTCGAGCGGGCAGTGCTGAGCAACAACGCGCAGGTGCTCTGCATGGGCGAGCGCGTCGTCGGCCTCGAGCTGGCCCGCCGCCTCGCGCGCGAGTGGCTCGGCTACGTCTTCGACGAGACGAGCGCGAGTGCGGCCAAGGTCCAGGCCATCGTGGACCTGGAAGAAGAGCGACGGGCACCGGCGCAGGCACAAGCCGTGGTATGAGACACCATCGCCGTGCGCTTCCCGGGCACGAGGGAGAGAGGGGAGAGGGTTCGTTCCTGTGGCTGGAGTGGGATGCGGGAAGCGGCAACTGCACAACTGGGTTCGTGCCAGGCGGGTGGGCAGGCACGGGGCCGATCCGCCCCGATCGCAGCGGAAGCACGCCAACGGTGCTGGTCGATTTCTCGGGACTCGTCCATGCTTTGCAACAATAGATACATACGTCCTGGGCCCCGCTCACGCCCTCCCCGCAGCATTCAGGCTCGGGTTTGTGCCGTCCACAATGCCTGGGCAACGGTCGGGGCGGTGGCCGAGCAACTGCCCTCGCACGTTACCGCTCCCCCACAGCGCCCAGGCGAAACCCCGCCCGTTGGCAGTAGAGAGCTGGGGAGCAAGAGCCCCCCGCGGAGGGACGGGGAATTGTGGGTACCTTTGGACAGCGCCAGGCCGCGGAAGAACGCGCTGGAACCGCCACCGATGTCCGGTGCCAACGAACCGAACCTGGCGCCCCTGGCCACTCCAAGCTAGCTCTTCCGTCCCATGTATAAATCCAGGTCGGCACGTCTAAGTGGGAGCTCTCGTCGCTTCCGATCCCTCGGTTGCACATCTCCCAGACCCCCTAGGTCCCCGCCTCGCCCGTCCGTACCCACCCTGATCAAGCTACCCACCCGCCCTCGCTGGGGACCGGGTTGTCTTCTCCGGCCGCGCTCCGGCCACTACGGCCTCGATCCATCCCTCGCCATGCCCTCAGCGGCCCGCAGGCGACTCGTGGGCGTGTCCACCAAGATGTACTTCTCGGCAGCGAGGACGCGCTCCTACATAGACGAGCTGCTCGCGCACCTGGCGCCTTCCCCGCAGCTCCTGGACGACGTCGATGTCTTCGTGATTCCCGACCACGTCACGCTCGTGTCCGTCGTCGCCCAACTCGAGGGCACCGGGGTGCTCACGGGCGCCCAGGATGCCTTCCACGGGGACGCGGGGGCCTTTACGGGCGAGGTGTCCCCGGCCGTGCTCGCCGAGGTCGGCTGTCGCATCGTCGAGCTGGGCCACGCCGAGCGCCGCCGCCTCTTCCACGAGACCGACGCAGACGCCGCCAGAAAAGCGGCGGCGGCCGCCCGGAACGCCATGGTCCCCCTGGTCTGTGTTGGCGAGGGCACGCAGGGCGGCGTCGCGAGCGCCGTCCAGGCCTGCAGCACCCAGGTCCAGGCCGTCATGGAGGCGGTCCCGGACGAGGCCGACGTCATTCTGGCTTACGAGCCCGTCTGGGCTATCGGCGCCGCCCAGCCCGCTGCTGCCGACTATGTTGTCAGCGTGGCGAAGGAGCTCAGGGCGCTGCCCTGCGTTCAGAAGCGTCGAGGCGTGACCAGGATCGTGTACGGGGGGAGCGCCGGCCCGGGCTTGTTTGAAAAGCTGAAGGGTGGGGTGGATGGCCTGTTCCTCGGGCGGTTTGCCCATGACCCGGCTCAGTTCTACAAAACAATACAGGAGGTTGCTTCAGCTTAAGTCGGCCGTGGGCGCGGGGTGCAACGACTCGGCAAGGGTTGGCTCGCGCAGAGGGGATTCCCGGCTCGAAATATATTTCAGTCTAGTTCATACCCGCGCTCTTGCGCAATGCCCCAACGTTCTCCGCACGCGGGCGAGGCGACTGCTTCGGGCTCATCCAAACTGCTGCCGGCTGATGCAGACGCGTCGGTGACGTGCCAGGAAGCGGGCACCGAAGCGCACAGCCACCGGGGCGGCGGCACAGTGGCTACGAGAGCGTGACGGACGCGGTCTCAAGGACGACGCCGCCGGTCGTCCGTGGCCCGTCGTACCCATCACGAGCCTTGACCAACCACCAGAGACCGACCAAGAGGGTCAAACCGCCCCAGATCAGACAGGCATAGTTCATGCTCGCAGCCGTGGTGGGCACCGAGTAAGGGAAGGAGTAAATGACAAACCACACAAGCATGTAACCACACGCGATGCTGTTGAGGGCAAACCCCAGCCAGCCGCGGAGACGAAAGGGCCCGTATTCGATGTTCCTCCTTCTGGTGAGCAGGTGCGGCAGCAGGGCGGCCAGGTAAGAGCTGGTGGATAGCAGTAGGAAGCTGCCGACGAAGGCATTGAAAGCCGTGATGCTCCCAAGATAAATGCAGCCCAGGAGGGTCACCAGCACAGCGCTGGCCCCCGTTGACCACAAAGGCATGTTGAGCCCATGTGTCACATGGCCCAGGTGCTGCGGCAGGGGAGTGGCACCATGGCGAGCGAGGGCCCGGAGGGTACGGCCGCAGGTGATGTACAGCCCGACGACGGTCAATCCAATGCAGATCAGAATCAGAGCCAGCAAGGCCGTCGCGCCGGCGGCCGAGCCCGTCGCTTGCAGGTAGATCTCGGCGATGGGATACGGCGAGGCAAAGAGGGCGTCGTAATCGTGGATGGCGTACATGATGGCAACCAGGTAGCAGAAGCCGGTGACGAAGCCGATGCCCACCTGCATGGCAATGGCCAGAGGGACATTGCGTTGGGGGTGGGGGATCTCCTCGGCCAGGTGGGTGGTGGCGCCGACCGGGGCCATGCTGTAAGCGCCGTTCAGCATGCCCGTGGCGAAGACAAGGCCGTCGGGGTAGCCGAGACGGGCGGACCAGCCGGTCCACACGAAGGAGGAGCTGGCGTGCGGGGGCCGGCCGGCCCGGCCGGGCATGGCGGCGACGACGACCAGGGTGGCGAGGAAGCCGGCCAGGACGAAGAAGAGGCCGATCCGGTGGAGGTGGGGCAGGGCGCGGTTGCACAGGCAGACGGTGGCACAGGCGAGCCAGGTGACGACAACGTAGGCGACGAAGACGTGCCAGGCGGCGGGGACGAAGGCGGGGTGGTTCAAGGCGTACATCTGGACGACCGTGTTGGCAAAGATGGAGGCCATGCTGGCGGCGCCGAGGACCCAGGCCAGGTAGTTCCACCAGCCGGCGAAGAAGCCGACGGGACGGCCCCAGGCGCGGCCCGGCGTCACCGAGGCCCAGTGGTAGACGCCGGCGGAGGAGGGGATGGCGCTGGCGAGCTCGGCGACGCTGGCGGCGACGACCAGGTAGAAGAGCGAGACGGCGACGAACTCGTAGAGGACGCCGGGCGGGCCGCCATTGAAGACGGCGGCGAGGATGGAGCCCCCCAGGGCCGGCCACACGGTGCCGACGACGAGGCCGACGCCGGCCAGCGACACGAGGCTGAAGTTTCGGGGCAGCGCCTCGACGCGGCCCGAGGCGGGGACCGGCCCGCCGACGGCGGCGCCCGAGCGTCCCGAGCCCGGCCGAGGGGATGCTCCGGCGTGTTTCTCGGCCATCATGGTTGCCGGCGGCGGTGGGCAATGTCGTTGCGGCAAGACAGGCGAGACGGCGTCGCCATGTCGGGCACGCGGCGGGAGGAGCCGACACGACGTCCCAGGGGGGGGCGGCTTTCGGCACGTCCGACGGTGGGCCCGCGGAACAGGCGGGGTAGTGCCGACACGCGCTGGCTCCCAGCGTGCCAAGCGACGGGGGGAAGACGTCTGCGCTTCACGGCACGCACGCCCTTGCGGCGACACGGCGAGAGATGACGGCCACGCCCTTGCGGCGACACGGCGAGAGGTGACGGCCACGCCCTTGCGGCGACACGGCGAGAGATGACGGCCACGCCCTTGCGGCGACACGACGACGTGGGCGTCCAGCATTGGGCGTGCCGGCCCCGGTACAAATAGGCCCGGGTCGCCCTGGCCCCCCGGCCCCCGTCGTGTGAGAAGCACCTCGCGACCCTCCGTCTCCTACGCCGTTTCCCTTGCCTCGCCCCCCCGCAACATGGCCCCCGACGAGACGCACCGCATCCGCCCCGCGACCGTGGACGACGCCGCCCGCATCGCCGCGCTCGTCAACGCGGCCTTCAGCAACGACCACACGACCGAGGTGTTCCTGTCAGCCGACCACGACGCCGTCGACGTCGCCAGCCGCGCCGCCGTGGCCGCCAAGGTAGCCCAGCCCAACTGCGCCGTCCTGGTCGCCACCGAGCGCGACGGCACCATTGTCGCCCACTGCGCCGTGACCCGCCTCGACGACGCGCGCGCCTGGTTCGGCCTCCTGGCCGTCGACGTCCGCTGCCAGAAGCAGGGCCTGGGCAGTCGCATGCTCGCCGAGGCCGAGCGCCACGCCGTCCGCGCATGGCGCTCCCCGAGAATCGAGTTCGATGTCGTCCACACCCGCGCTCGATTGATCGCCTGGTACCGAAAGCACGGCTACATGGCCACCGGCCGGACCACGCCTTTTCCCTACGAGCACCATGCCAACTGGGAGGGTCTCATGAGGGACGATCTGCACCTGGTCCTCTTTGGAAAGGACTTGTCCTGAGAAGACGGGGGTCGCGCGAGGAAACGTTCGTTGCGTGGGGCTCCGCACGCCATGGAAACCGGAGCCTGGCCCTGGGCCGAGGGCGATGTGGCAGCGTTGCTGCAGGGGATCCGACTGGGCGCCTCTGTTTCTTCCCGATGCCCTTCTGGCCGCCCCAGTTTCCCCCGGTCCGAACGGCGGAAGCAACACGCCCGAGCAAGGACAACGCGCGCCCACCGTAGTAGCCGGGGCTGTTGTTTTCTTTTTCTTTCTCAGCCAAAAGGGTCCTCGTGGCAGCTGCACTGAATCCAAACCCTCGATGCCGTTTCTCCACTAATAGGACGGCGCTGAGGCTTCCTTCCATGATGTGTTTGTCGGGTGCGAAGGCAGAGCTTCAAATGAAGCCTTCCGTCAGCTAGACTCTCTGCGTGGCGCACGGAAAGTCGCCTCTCAGACATGGTCTGCCTGGCCTGAAATCCGACGGTTTGATGATGATGCGGAATCTGCACTCATCGAAACTTGCCTAAAGAAACTCGACAATTCCTATTATTCTCAAGTACACAACCAACACCCCGTCCTAGAGACCGCCCTCAAGAGCCCCCATTCTATTCTGTCATCCTGGCTTTTCCCCCGTGACGGCTATTCCGCCCCGGTCCTACCAGCGTCAGGGCTACTGGGCAGTCCGGGCCATGCACAATGAAGCTCTGGACCGCTCGCCTTTCAAGGGAACGGGGGGGGTTGCTGCAACGGCAAGGTGAACAGACAGCGGGTCTTGGGGTCCAAGGGTACCGCGTCGCCCGTCGGATCCGGCGTGCCGGAATTGATACAATCCACGGCGTCCTGTGTCGCCATGTCCTGCGAGATGCCGTACTTGTCGATGAGGGTCTGCATGACATCGTTCTGAGCAAAGCCGTCCTTGTCGACGAGGACGACCTGTCGGAATGCACCATGGCCGTACTCGCGACAGGACGCCGCCACCCCGAAATGTGCGGCACTGTCCCGGCACGAGTCGCCATTGGCCGGGTTGGTGTTGTCTGCCACGGACAGTTGGAAGCCCTGGGCCTGCAGCGCCAGCGCCGCCCCGTACACCTTGAAGGAGTCAATAAGGTTCTCCTGCACTTCGGCCTGCGTCACGTTCCGGCTCTGGCCCAGGAACGCTCCGCGCGAGACGATCTTGAAGATACCGGCGTCGGCATCGTCAACGGGCGCGTCAATGATGGCCCGGAAGCTCGCGGCCACCTGGGCTTGGTAGTCGGCCACAACGTCGCCCATTTGCCTGGCCACGTCGGACCAGGCAACAAAGTCATCCCTGGGCTCCGGGGGCTTCACTTGCCCCACTGCAGATGGGCGGTGGTCAGCATCTGGAGCGAGAGAGGCAAGCCAGGACAGGCGAGGCTCCGAGGACGAGTACGCACTGATGAAGTCAATGCCCTGCGTGACCCCCCCGGCGGCTGTTGCCACAGCTCCGGTGAAGGGTATCATGCCGAGCACAGTAGTAAACATCTTGTAGAGGTTCTTCATCGGCGTTACGTCATCCTTGGGTTGGACGTTCAGATCGGAAACCAGGCCCGGGAGAGTCAGGCTGATAATGCTAGACGCAAACGAGATGGCCGTGTTGACCGAGTTCATGTAGCTGTTCCAGTTCTGGATGGCTAGAAGGGCGTACCACGCCGGCAGGGTCACGGGAAGACACGGCTGCCCGGCGTTACAAAAGTTGTCGAGTCCGCTACGGCCCGGGGTGTCAGTCTCCCCCACTCAGCAACAGGGACGGAAGCCGGGTACCAGAAGAAGTTTGGTGCGCCGAACGACTGGGCCAGGGCTTGGACGTTATTTGACCCGCTTCTAGTGACATTGGCAGCCGCCCACTCGGCTAGAAACTGGTCAATGTTAAGCTTGTTCCACGTATCAGGCGTCAGGGCCTCGGCCGGGCAAGAGGCGGCTCCGTTGCCGGCCTGGGGTGCGGGTGACGGCCGGGCCGCCACCTGGGCCGAGATGGACAAGGCCCAACCGGCGAGTGATAAGAACCGCATTGTTGGACGTGGAGTGACGGGGAGCGAACGGAAGACGCAAGCCACCTTTCGGTAACGAATGGATAGAGAAAGAGGCACGTAGGGGGGCTGGCCCACCCGAGGAGCAAAGGGGAAAGAAGGAAAGCTACCGGCCGGATGCTCCTCACCGCCGCCGGCTAGATAATTGACCGCCCTGCTGCCTCTTATAGCTGAAGGTAAGGGGCTGCTCGGCATGACCTTGCGTGCTATCTGCCCGTTGCAGCACTGCCCCGACCCCGTTGTGGGCCTGGCAAGGCTATTTGCATGTTTCATGGGCTGGAATTCCGCGACTGTAAAGAAGATAAAGCTGAACTGCCCCCCCCCCCCCTCGGAACAGCGGCTCTGAAGAAGAGGGCCAAGCCAGGGCATCGAGGTGCCGGTTTCAGGGTACGAGTGCCCACTGGGGTGCGTAATGAAAACTTGCCAACCAGGGTGTGTCGTGAGCGCTTCACGGACGTCTTGGCGGATCCGGCTCATTCCCGCTGGACCTGGCAGAGGCTGAAGTTTAATCCACTGAGCTTAATGCCACCCCAGCGGGGCCGTGGTCGGCTCTCTCTAGTGGTTTCGGCCCGGGCCGGAGAAGACGACGAGATGCTCCAGACGGTAGATGGCGGCTTTGCGACGGATAGCTGGCAATCACTGCTAACCGCAATTGACACAGAATGGACAATGCTTACTACAAGGCCGTGTCGCTTGGTTAAGGGTGCCAGCGCGAGCACCTGAAACTCGCCCTGCTGGGCGAGTCCACATGGGATGGGGTCAGACATGACTCGCGCTGTCGTTCCCAACCTGAAAGTGGCAACGGCCACTCCACCAGGGGTCATATCACGGGTCACGGAACTAGAGGTCGTCATGTACCGAGCGGTTCCATTAATATGTGAAAACTACAAGGGAGGAGGAAAAGAAGAGGAAGAGACGAGTAGCCTTTACAGGTTAAAGAGAGAAGGCGGTGTTCTGGAGGCCGAATTTAGTAAGCGTGGGATCCTATTTTTCGATAGCATAACACCGAGGGGCGATCCTAGTTATAGTTTCTCTAAAATACTAAGTATAATAACCGGTTAAAAGTTTCCGTTAATAAAGCTTTTAGATTTTATACCCCTTTTAATTATTATTATTTTTAGACTTATTTATTTTACTTTATTTAATAATAATAAAAGAGCAAATATATATATTAAAAGAAAGGTTAGTTATAATTTAATAATAAATATATTATTTATAAATTTTTTAAATAATAATAAAATAATAAAAGTTTTAAAAAATAAAAGTTTTTAAATACCTTTATAATTTAATTTAATTTATTTTAATTTAAATTATATTTTTATAAACCTTTAAGAATAAATTTATTATTTAAAATAAATAAATATATGGATGTTTTATATAAAAAAGACTTTTATTTTATAAAATATAAAGAGGGCCTTTTTAAGATTTAAATATATTTTAAAAGTTAAATCTTTTTAAGAAAGGGTAAAATCTTTATTATAAAATATTAATAAAAACTGATTTACTTTTTATATAAATATCTTATATAGTAATTTATATTAAAATTTATAATTTAAGTTTTTTATAATTTTTTTATTTTAAAACTCTAATAAAAATATATATTAATTAATTAAAAAACCTTATTAATATTAGTTGTTATTATTATTTTAAATAATATATTTTAAGTAGAAACTTTTTAATACTTTTAGTTATATAATTTAAAAGTAATATAAATAATAGGAATTTTATATTCTCTAATATTCTCTTTTATATAAACGACCTTTTTTATAATATAATATATTTCGAGATAAATCTATTATATTATATATTTTAAAGGTAATTTTAATATAAAATTTTAATATATTATTAAATTATTTAAGATAAGTAAAATTAAAGTCTTCTTAAGTTATATAAAAGCGATTTTAAGTAATCTAAATAAAATAATATATTTAATTTTTTTATAATCAATTTTAAAAACCTAATTTACTTATTTTATAATAATTAATATATTTTATAATATTAATAATACTTTTAAACTTTTTTTAAATTAAATATATTAAGAATAGTTCTATATTTAGTATTTAGAAATATATAAAAATAAATAATAATAATTATTAGTTTAATATATTATTAATTAAACCCTTCTTGATATTTAAAATAAACACGGTCTTACTAAATTTTATATTAAATATAAGAAGTTATCGCGGTTTAAAAAGTAAAAATAGTTATTAATATCTTAAAGGTTAAATATTAAAAGGTCTTTATTAATAAGAATTTCTAACCGGTTATTTTACCTAGTTTTATTAAGCTAACTATGATAATATCGAGCTAACTTATTATTAAGTATAAAGGAGGCGGCCGGAGCCGGCGCAGGGCAATATCGTGGTCCGACTATAACAGCACTCCGGATCCTACATTAGAACACGTAAAGAAAGAACCCGACACAGGCGCCTACCGTCGACGCAGTTTATGGCGAGTATGATCTTCTGGCGACCCAGGAGCCCACAGAGCACGCCAGTGGCCGCCACGTTCACGGCCCACGTCGGGGTCACCTGGCGGCCGTGGCACGCGCATCGGGCGGAGGCCAAACAGAAAACAGGCCGACCCCTCAGAGACAGCATCCAGGTCAGGACCTGCCTTCCTATCAGCGTCAAGCTCTGTTACCGTCGGCGCCGAAGACGCGCTTGTCCGAGTTCTGCGTGTCACTGTGGCTGAAGACCAGCGGGTTCTGCGTCGCGCCGTTGGGGTACTCGTTGACGGCGTTGTTGTCGAAGTGGTAGGCCGACGAGTTGCCCTCGACCTGCGTCGTGTTGCCCGGGGTTGGACCCCAACCCCACCGATGGCACGGCGTGGCGCGAAGATGACGGCGAAGACGACGGCGACGCCCGCGCCCCGATCGAGTCTAGGGAGACGTAGGTTAAGAAGAATAAAAGAGCCTTTATCGTCGACGGCTGGCAACAGGTCCAGTAGACGGCCTGGGCCACACACGACGCCACGCATGATTGGAAGCTCTCGCGCGACTCGGAGCTCTTCCCCGCGTTCAAAGCGCTCACCGACCTCCAGGAGCGTGTGGACTTTATTAAGCGACACGGTGTGATGCAGGCATGGCAGTAACGTGGCAGTAGCGTTACTTTTGTGCCATGGGGGTAGCGAAGATGGTAATATTTGAGGGCATTAGGACGGCAAAGTGAGAACGGGAAGACAGCGCCACAGGGGGTTATGATTGGAGAATCGATTGACGTCATTCATCAGGTTTTCAAATGGAACAACGGGTCTGGGTTAATTGAAAATTTTAAACATCAAACAGAGCATTAGACCATTTTCTCCAAAAATAGCTCCATCTGGAGATGAGTTGACTTCTCGTCCCTTTAGCTGCCACTGATCCGTGAATTTCACGGCATTGCTGTATCCAGCTTCTGGTCATATGGCACGTACAGGAAACCAAAGGGTTGTCTTCAGCATTCCCCTGGTTTAGATGGGGCCGGGCGGGCCGCTGGCGTCGGGGTTGGCGACGCCGCCGCTCTCGTAGTAGGTGGCGGCGACGCTGACCTCGCGCGAGGCTGTCATGTTGACGCCGAAGCTGTACCAGGCCAGGATGCCCTCGGAGACGTCCTCGCCGAGCAGCACGTACGAGACGAAGGGATCGGTGTAGGGTAGATCCTCCTTAAGGATGCCGTCCTCGGCGTTGGTGGTGACGGGCTGCGTGTTAGTGTCGTAGGGGGCGACGGCCTCGACCAGCGCGCTCAGGGACTGGTCGAAGTACATCTGGCCGACGTGGCTGACGGTGGTGTCGAGTACCGTCTGGTTAGCGCGCTCCGTCGCGTCCGGGTGCACGGCGACGTGCACGTGCTGTGTGCGGCCCGAGTAGTGACCCGGGTACAGCGTCTCGAACTGCACGGCGCCGCTGGCGTCGGTGCGCTGTAGGCCACGTAGGAAGGTCGTGTTAACGTTCTCGGGGGCCGCGCTGTAGTCGGCGCCCGAAGGGACGCCCGAGTAGATGCCAGTCGAGTTGCAGGCTAGATGCGAGACGTCAGCGCTCTCTGTCCGTCGCGGAAGGCATGGGGATATACATACACCAGATCTCAACATACGTGTCCGTGACGGGCTCGCAGGTATCGACATCGTAGATGCCGAGGTCGAAGGTCAGGGGAACTCCCTCTTCCTTATCGACGAGGTTACGACGAACAAACTCGCCAGCGACGTCTAGAAGATTCTCATGGTTAGTCTATGTCGTGTGTTATAGGAAGTCTGCGTCACGAGATGCTGGACTCAAGGAACTCACAGTAAGGTCCCTCAATGGCCTCGGGGGCCAGGATGCACGACTTCTCTTGTTCGAACAGAGTTCCCAGCGGGGTGTTCGCGTCGTACTTGGCGTCGGAAAGGTGCGACTTGTTAATATCACCCTCGGCGCGGGGCAGGACCCCACGCTTGGCCTTAGCCTGGGCGAGCTTGCGGCGGCGGATAGCAGCGGCCTTCTCGAGACCACGGGCCTTCATCTGGGCCGAGCAGTGGTCCAGGCTGGTGCGCTTAGCAGTGGTCAGGAAGTCGCGGCGCTCCAGGGCCTCCTCCTCGACATTGGCGCCGGGGTGAGCGGCCACCATGATGACGGAAGAGGCGGCCAGGAGTGTGGTGAGGAACTGCATCCTGGCGAACGGGTTGCCTCTGTTGGAGAGGATGTTGTGGATGAGGGTGAGGCCTTCGAAGAAGGGAGCAAGGGTGGCTGAAGAGAACGTGGTAGCTGAAAAGCGTGTGCTAATCTTCGAGAGAGAGGACTTAGGAGTTCGGGCACGCCCTTACTTATACCCGTCTTCATCACAGGACGAGGCTAGAGCCGCATCATATCAGGGCAAGGCCGTTTAGATGGATGTGAGCAGGTATTGCCGAAACCCAGCAATCGCTCCGCCTCATTGCGGGTCCCATGCCAACACCTGCACCGTTTGTTCCATCCGGATCGTCCAGGTACATACGGCGCCTCCCGGCATCTTAAGCCTTAGATCTGTGTCCCGTCTTGGATGTTGATCGGTTGTGCGGCTCCGAACATGGATGGCTAGCCTCGCTAGTGCGAAGTGCTAGGCTTACCTCGATTGCCGCGGGAGCTGCTGCCAAGACAGGCTGATGGCTCATGCCATGCCTTTCCTTTCTCTTCCCGCGGCAATTCTTATGGGCGGGCCCGACCACCGGGCGGTAAAGTGGAGGTTTCACGACTCGACGCGGTGGAGGTTCTACTGTATACGCGGCCCTGGTCGCTTTGGCCATCGCCCGGGGCCCGCGTGGAGTCGGCCTAGCCAATGTGCACAGAGGCTGACGTATACCAGCCCTCCACTTCGATGGGATGAACTTCCGCAGCGGGTCGCACTTATCTCACGGACCACCAGGAACACCCCGGTGCCCAGATTCGGGACAGGCAACTCTTGGCAGGGAGGGCATGCATTGTGTCTCGGGTAGATTGTCAGGAGGAAACGAGTATTTTAGCAGCCAGGATGTCTGCCGAGAGCTTCCAGCCCATCGAGAAATGCAAGGGCCAACACAGAGCCAGCACAACAATCTGGATTACGGTAGCGATGAACAGGCAGAGTGGACTGGCTCTACACTTGAGTCATTCTCCTTCATGGCATAACGTATTGCGCGCCGATCCTAGAAACCAGCAGTAAGAATAACATGTCTGCCGTAATCATTAAAAAACTCTCGGAAACGACCCCACAAGGCAGCAGAGGCTAAAGGCCGGACCCATGCGGAGATAATACGCAAGATCAGCTCGGCAGCCGGAAGGGAGGCAGCAGTGGCCGCCCGTAAGCTGCCCAGCGGCGACTACGCCATCACCTATAAGACAGCGACTAAGAAACGCATGCTGGAAGCCGACTGAACCTAGACCGCCGCAGCCTTTAAAGAGAGCGCTGCTATTTAAAAGAGAAAAGTGCTCGTGGTGGCCCACGGGATAAACAAAGAAGCGGTGGAAACGAACAGGGCAAAGTTAGTAGCTTAGCTCCGAAACTAGCTAGGCGGTCTTATCTATATCTTAGAGGCGAAGCTTCCTTATAGCGCTAAGATATCCTCGAGGAAAGTAACGGCCTTATATATCGCTATAGCTAAGGTATAATAAACTAAATAGCTTTACTATAATAGCCTAATCTAGTAATATAAATACTACCTATATAAACCGTTCGCTAATAACGTATAACTTAAGTAATACTACCGATATTTCCGCTATAATAATATCGCTTGTATTTACTAGTATAAGCTTAGATACGGCTTCCGCTCCTTTATTATATATAATAATTAGGAGTGCTTAATAACGGGTAATTACGGCCGATAGTATTACTTAATATACCGAAGATTATATACAGCTTAGCTAAAGAAATATCCAATCTATTAAAAGTAAGTTTAGATAACTAAAGTAGCTTATATCTTACGACCGAAAAGGGTTCGTATTATATTTATAAGAGCTAATAAAACTAAGGCTTATAGATAAGAAATATGATTAATAAATAGTGCAATTATAAAAGCGCTAAATAATTAACCTCTATATTTAAAGTATAAGCCGTATTTAAAATAGAAAACCTAATAAAGCCGAAAATATAAAGTAAATAAATAAGCCTAATTTTAAGGTATTATAAGTTATTATATTATAATATTAGATAAAAGTATTAATTATCTTAAGATTATTTATGTTTTTAAAACTAATTAAATAATAATAATATAACTACTATAGTACTTTATACTTAAACGAGATATACTTTATAAATCTAATCGTTTAATAATTACTATATATTATAAGCTTTAATATTAGCTTATCTTTTAGTTTAAACGCTTATTCATAACTTATATTAACTTAGCCCGTTATAAAGCTAGAAGTTAATAGCTAAGTTATATAAATATTATTAGTAAAAGTTAAATAAATAGAGAATTAATAATACGGTTCCTATTTTATTATTCTAATATAAATCTAATAAAGAGATTACTAGTAATACCTTTAAGTATTATACTTTTAAACGGGACTTAACGTTTATTCTTAATATTAACTAAGTTAATATATATTATATATAATATTTGATATTTAATATTCTAAGCTAATACTAGCCTTAATTTATAAAAGTCGTTATTATTTCCGTTTAAAAATACAAACGCTTTATACTTATATAAAGTTATATATTAAAGAGCTAATATCGCTTATATAAGAAGTAAAGACTACTTATATTATATAAATATTTATCTTAATAAAGTATCTTTATACTTTAAAAATAACTTAGATTATATTTAAGACTTTATTAAGCCCTCTTTAAAATATAATAAAGAACAGGCCTTTTTATAAATAAGCGGGGTAAATTATATAATAATAAGTTAGTATTCGTCTTTTAACGTATCCGCTTATATAAAATATAATATAAATAATAATATCGGGCGTATTTATACTTTTTTAAGGTAATTTATATTAACTTATATAAAGTAGTAGGAAATATAATAAGTAAAGCCGAGGAGAAAGACTAGTTCTAAGATAGTAATAAAACTAGATACCGTGAATTTTAATAATAATTTAAAAGCCGTTAAATAAGCGTATCTATAAGCTTTATAAAAAGATTTATAAAGCTAAGAGATCGATTCTTACTTAAATAAAAACTAATAAGATTAAGCTATAAGACTTCCTCTTTAAATATAGAATTCTAAGCTTCGATAACTTATAATACGATTATAATTAAAGTAAGGAGATAATCCGGTATATCTTTATTTTCTACTTAAAAGAAAGAGAAAGGCGAGAATATCTTATTTAAGCTTTAATAAAATTAATAAACACGGATAAAATACTTAATAATTTAAGGAAAATAAGGATTATAACGAGATAGCTACTTTATTTAAATAAGCTAGATATATTTTAGCTAGCGAATTAACTTATTAACTAAGAAATAAAGACGTTAACTCTAATCTTAATATAATAAGTTTAAGAGTAAATAAAAGTAATACGATATAATAAAACCTAGATTTTTTATCCGGTTAGATATAAGCTTAAAACGGTTTTTATAAGCTTAGATATATAAAGGTTCCTTATAGCTTAAATAAGTCGCTAAATATAATAATAATAATAATAATAATAATAATAATAATAATAATAATAATAATAATAATAATAATAATAATAATAATAATAATATTAATAATAATAATAATAATAATAATAATAATAATAATAATAATAATAATAATAATAATAATAATAATAATAATAATAATAATAATAATAATAATAATAATAATAATAATAATAATAATAATAATAATAATAATAATAATAATAATAATAATAATAATAATAAAAAAAATAATAATAATAATAAGTTCTAAGACCTTTAATTACCCCCCCCTTTTTATATTTAAACCATTAAAAACTAGGTACCGAATTTCTAGCCCTTCGACTTCCTTTTAAATTTTCTTTAGTAGATATACTTTAATTTATCTAAAGCTTAACATTTATATTTTATTTCTTATTATAAAGTAGTATTTAAAAGCTAAACTTTGACGAGTATAGTTAATTAAAATAAGAATATAACTTATAAAACTATTTAGCCTTTAATTTATATAATTAGTATTATATTACTATAATACCTAATTATATTATTATATTTAAGATTAAGAGTCTTTATTATAATATTATATAAGAAGTCTTTATTCGTTCTTAATAAAGCTTTATTATATTTATACTTATATACTTATTAATCGACTCTTTTTATTATTAGATTTCGTTATCCGACTTATTATATCTTATTTAATAATTAAGCGATAATCTATACTATTATATATATTAAGTTTATTACTTATTATTTAAGCTACCTTAAACTTAAGTTACTAATAAAATAAGGCTATCTTTTTTATAGGTAATAACTTTAACTATAAGTATATTAATAACTATAATATCGATAAGAAATAAATTAAACTATTATTATCGTCTTTTATTAATATATCTTTTAATATAGCGATAGATTATAAAAATAAACTATATATAGCGATTCGCGTTACTTAAAACGGCACCTTTATTTATTCGGCTATAAAATAATACTTTATCCCTCGCTTAGCTTTTTAACGCTATATCGATGATAAACGGACCGTATATAAGGCTTATAAATAAAAGTAGAACCTCTTATTATATTAAGAGGCCTTTCTCGTATATTAAGTTAAGATATAAATTAAGTTAAATTATACGCCGCTTTATTTAAGGTTTACGATATACGCTTTAAGGATTTCTTAAACTTTTAAAAGCCTTTAAACCTTTAAAATATATTAAGTACGCCGTTTTTTTATTTATTATTTAAAGTTAAAGACTTTATATAACGTCCGATATAATTAACGGTATATTAATATAGTATATTAAATAAATATTAAGGAGTTCATCGAATAATTAAATAACCTCTCGATATTAGTTATCCTTTTAGCTTATACTTATAACGCCGATAAAATAAAGACGATAATCGGTATTAAAAACGATCCCTTATTTATCAGACCTTTTAAGCTTAAAGAAATCTTTATTAAGGAACCCTTTAATAAAGATTAGGTAATTATCGTAGAGTATATCTTTAACGATAACCGAGCCCTTTTCTTTTTAGTTATATTTAGCGGTAAACCTGTTTAATAATAATAATTTAATAAGGATATACTTAATAACGATAACTTTAAGTAATAGAAGTTTTATTTTAATAACTTTAGTTAATTTAATAATTAAATAACGTTATATTAATTATATAAGGTATTCTTTTTCTAAATAAAGCCGGGTAATTACTATTAATAATATTATCTTATTATTAATAATTATAATAATTATATTAATAAAACTTTTATATTAAAGTATTTTTAGTTATAAGTTAAATTCAATTTCTTTTTATTATATTACTTTTAAATTATTTAGCCTTTTAATATTAATACCTTTATTATAAAAAATACTATTTCTAGTTTATCTTATATATTATTTATTTCCTATTATAATAATTTTTATTAAAAAATTAATTTTTTTAAAATTTAAAATGCGTAAATCAAAGGTATAATATAAAATCCTTTTTTAAAAAGCTAAAAGTTTATTAAAACCTTTTTAAAAGACTATTTTAAAGCTTTTAATAATTAATCTATCATAAAAGCTAATATAATAACTTTTAAAACGTTAAAACGCTTTAAAATATTAAATTAAAATATATTATAAAATAAAACCGATCTAAAATCTTTTAAAATTAATAAAAAAATAAAAAGGTTTTAATCTCGAATAATAGTAATGTATAATATATTAAATATTATTATTCAATGATAAAGATTTAATAAATTAAATATTTAAATTTATACCTATAACTATTAAATTAAGTAATTAAAAAGTAGAATAAAAAGATAAAAGCTTTAAAAATAACGTAGAGTTCTTTTTATAACTTAATAAATATTTATTAACTTATAAAATATTTCGGAAATAAAAGATTAATTAAAATATAAATTAAATCGAATTTACCTTTGGAAACTTATATATTAAAATATAAAGTTGAAGTTAAAAGTAATAAAACCTAAAGATAATTAAGGTAAAAAGATAAAAATGGTCTTAAATAAGATAAAAATTAACTTTTGAGTTAATTAAACTTAGTAGTTATTAAAAATATTAGAAATAAGTTTAAAAGGTCTTATAATAGTTATAATAACTTATCTTTAAAGTAGTTTAAATAATAAGTAAAAATTATATTTTATATAAAGCCTTTATATATTAAGTTCTTTTAATACGGTTATCTTTAAATTATTAAATACACTCTTATTATATTCTTTTAATTTATTAACCTTTTAATTATAGTTTTATACCTTAAAAATAATAAAAATATAAAGAGGTAATAACTTAGTATATAATTATAAAAGCTTATAATAATTTAGTTATTAGCCCGTTATGAATAAGAGAGAACCTAGTTATAATATAATCTAATATTTAAATAAATTAAAATCTATATATAAAATCAATCTTTAAAATATATATATATAATTACCTTATTTAAATATCGTATTATTTTTTTATTACCTAGTTATTAGTGAATAAGCTGCTAGAACCGGTAACCTTTACGCCTTAAATCGGCTTATCTTTATACTTACTACTTTAGCGTTATCCTACCTACTTACGTTTAGCGATGTTTTATTAGCCGTTATACCTCTTATTACCTTAGCCTCTTATTCTTAGCTCCGCTTAGCGGCTATACTTATTAGTAGTTTAGCGCTCTTAGTTATTACTAGGACGGGCTAGTATTTATATTATCTTTTCTATCTCTCGCTAGCGTTCGTTACTCGCTTCTTTCCCCTCTTCTTTTACCTTTCCTTACTTATTTAATTAGAACCCCTTACCTTAGTCTTTAGAATTATACCTGAATTTGTCTTCTTTTTACTATTCTTATATATAATATATATAAATCGTTATAAGCCTCGCGAAACTTTCCGTAAAGCGCCGCCTCTAATAGTAGTATCCTCTTCCGCTATTAATAAATATAAAAGTTATAATAAGATACCGGGTGCTATTACTCCTTATATTTAGGAAGATACTTCGAGGGAAATTCGAGATCTTATTAACTATTATTAGATACTCGGGCCGATAAGAAAGGTATATAACGATAATATTAAGAAGTTACTCTTTAAATAAAAAGAAATCTAGATCTAGTAAGTCTACGATCTATAGCTTCGGCGCTTCGCTAACTCTACTAGGTTTTATCGGTTATTCGGTATTAAGCCCGACGAGATAATTAAATACGTAGATATAACTATCTTTAAGGCTTTTCTCGATTAGCGCGTAAGATATAAGAGGATTAATAAGCTTTTAATAATTAAAGGCTATTAGAAATCTCTTAGTCTCGTTTATATAACTACTATAAGTTATTAATTAGATTAAACGACTTTTTATAAAATAAATAATATAAGTTATCTATTGTATAATAGCTAGATCTTAGAATAATCTATTTAGTAGTTTTTAAGTTAAGACCTTTAAAAAAGGTATAGCCTTAGCCTTAATAAGAAAGAGAAGTCGGCCCTTTTTATAAAAGACTTAGATCTTCTCTTAACTTATTACTAGATACGGGATACCGAAGTCTTCCCTTATAAGTATATATAATTATAGCTAGCGATGATTCTACTATTAGCTAATATAACGTCTACCCGACTTAAAGCGCTATTAAAGCTAAGATACTAAGATATTATCTTTACTATATTTCCCTCTTAAGATAATAGTTCTCGGTATAACCTTACGATAATAATTCGCCTTACTAAGACGAAGATATACGGTAAGAAAAAGACCCCTATTAAATTTAGATTTCGTAAGGAGATTAACCTAATCTATTATCCCGTCTTAAAGATACTAGTATTAACCTTAGCCGACAAGGCCTTAATAAGCGATCCTATACTAGAAAAGATTTATCGATTATAGGTGCCGGTAAATAAGGACCGTATTTAGCTCCTTATTAAAGAGGAGGTAATAAACTCCTTTATCTTTTATAATAAGATAGGTTTAAGTACTAGTAAAGACTCCTACGAATATAATTCGGCCTATAATACCCTTATTAGATTAAGGAGGTTATATAGCTATTTAAACACCTTAATATTCTACGACTTATAACGCGCTATAAGGAAGAAGCTTATTAAAGAGGTCTTACCCGAAGAGCGTAATTAAATTATAAGTTATAACGGAGGTACCTCGAGTATATACCGTTAATATTATATACCGGAATTTATAGATCGCGATATATAAGCGATCTATTTCGGTAGCACGCGCTAAGACGATCTAATTCGGGCTATTAGAAGGATCCCTCGGAATAAATAAGCGCTTATAAAACTAACGGAAGATTAGAAAGACTCGGTACGCTAAGAACTAAAGCTTATAAAGGCTTTATAAGAGCGCGATAAGCTTAGAACGGAAATTTATTATTTATTTAGAACGACAACTTAAGTATAAAAAGCTATAATGAACTAAGCTTAAGGCTTAATTAAGGTATATAACCTCGCGAATAATAAAGTAAATAATATACGATTTAAACTCTAGAACAAGCTCCTTAGCTGTAAAATTAAGGAATTCTATATTACTTCGGACCTTAAAGTAATTTAAAAATAAGTCGATACTACTTCTAGCTTATAGTTCCGTTTATAAGGCTAGAAACCTTAGGCGGTACCCGATTTCGAGCTCACCGAAAGGCGCCGGGTAGTAGAGGTTCTTTTTTCTTAATCTTCCGGGCTAGAAACTCTAGGTATTATCGAACTTAATAGCTTACGGGTTTAACTAGTCGTTACTTTAACTACCTTATATTAAATAAAAGAGATACCCTATAAATTTTATAAGAGAAGCTAGTCGACCTCTATAGGGAGCGAAGTAAAGAAGATATAATAATATACTATACCGGAGATATAAGGAATATAATTAAAGTTAGATATTATAAACGAAGCCGATAAGTCTTACACTTTTTATTAGAACGATCCTACTTATAGACCGCGGAAATAAAGATACTAATTTATACGAATCGATATTCTTAAGCGCTATATCTTTAAGTAGCACTTCGAATAGTTAGGTAAATTTCGGGATATAAAATACTCTCGCGATAATAGAATAGCTTTTAATTACCTTTATATCGATTATTTTATACCCTTATTTAATATAAAGGATTTTACTTATTATATATATATAAGTCTTATAAGATAAATCGGTTCTTAAGCTCTTTTATTCCCGGAGATATAATAAATAGCTAAACTAACCTTAAAGCTTAATACTAAAAGGGAAATAATAAATATTAAAAGCTAAAGATAGATAATTTAATTTATAATATATTATAGCTAATAAGATTTATATATTATATATATAGATCTTATAAGATAGATTAATTTATTAGCTTTATACTCTTAAAGATATATTTAGTAATTAGATTAACCTAAATATTCGCTATTAAACGATTTATATAACTATTAAATAAAATTCTAAGGAAAGGTAAATTTATATATAAAGCGTCGATACTTAAATTAAATTAATATACTAGTTATTAATTCGTTTATTAAAATTATATAACTTATTAAAACTTAATAAAAGCTAGTTTTATTATACTTATTCGTAAAGTAATAAACTATAAGATTTAATTAAGTAATATCTACTTATATCCCGATACTTTATATAAATAAAGAAGTTACTAAGGTTATAACTCCCGTAGTTATAATAAGTCTTTAAAATATAAGTAGTATAAATATCGTAATATACTCCGCTTATATTAAAATCTACCTTTTATCCGGTATCTAGCTTTAGCGCGGGTATATCTATTCCTTAAGCTTTCGTACGATCTTAAAGAAAATAAGTAATATTAATATAGCTTTATTTTAAAGCTCATTATAACGAAGTTCGACTTAAATCGTCCGTAACGTTAATATTAATATTAGGTATAACGAGAAGTCGCTCGGCTATATTAAGGTATCTATAACGAGCTACTAATAATAATACCGACGAGCTAAATTAGTCGTTAATATCTAATATTTTATACTCGTTTATTAGAATTTTAAAAGCTATATCTTATCTATATTTAATAGTATAAAACAATATATACCTTATATAATTAAAGTCGTTATATATAATCTTATATTATAAAAGAAAAATACGAATAATATTAACGTTATTACTTATTAAGGCGGTATATAAAGGAGTTTAGCTATATTTAGTTATAATAATATAGTTACCGCCTTTCTTAAGAAGTAACTTAATTATCTCGAAGTAGCTATTAAATAAGATATTATAAAGTAGCGTTTATCCTTTATTATTTATAATAGTATAATCGGTATCCTTCTTAAGAAGTAGCTTAATTACCTCGAAGTAGCTATCGGATAAAGTAGTATTTAGCGGTATTTATCCGTCGTTATTCGTAATAATATAATCGGCACCCTTCTTAAGAAGTAGCTTAATTATCTCGAAGTAATTATCGGATAAAGTAATATTTAGTGGTATTTATCCGTTATTATTTGCGACGGTATAATCGGTACCCTTCTTAAGAAGTAACTTAATTACCTCGAAGTAACTATCGGATAAGGCAGTATTTAGCGGTATTTATCCGTCGTTATTTATAATAGTATAATCGGCACCTTTCTCGAGAAGGAGGGCTAGAATCTCTTTCCCGCTTTCTTTATTTTTTATAACGGCTTAGACGATATTTAACGTGATTTTAACTTAATCTCCTTTCTTCTTAAGAAGGAGGGTTAAAATCTCTTTCCCGCTTTTCTTATTCTTTATAACGGTTTCGACGATATCTAACGTGATCTTAACTTAGTCTCTTTTCTTCTTAAGAAAGAGGGCTAAAATCTCTTTCTTATTATTTTAATTCTCGATAACGGTTTAAACGATATTATAAAGAAGTAAGAAGGTAATAACTTAGCAAATAATTATAAAAGCCCGCGATAAGCTAGTTATTAACCCGATATATATAAAGGAGAATCTAATTATAATATAATCTAATACTTAGCTAGATTAAAGTATATATATAAAATTAGTTCTTAAAAATATATATATATAATTACCTTATTCGAATATTATTTTTTTATTATAATTCTTTAATCTTTATATTATAAAAATAAGCCGATTATAATATTTATTACTTAATCGTACCTTAATAATATATCGTAAAGTTAAAAAAGATAAGACTTAATCGAGAAGTCTAAGCTTATTATTATATATATATAAGGAAATAATAACCGACTTTTACTTAAAGGATCGGTCCCGCCTTTTAAGATAATATAAGATATAAGATTAGTTATTAAAGATAAAGGCTTTAACTTAAATCCTTATAATATAATCGGCGACTTTTAATATAATCTTATAATAAAACTTAAAGCTACCCTCGCTTTAAACGACTTATTACCTTTAAAAGAATAAGATCTAAGTATAAGCCTTAATATAAATACCCCCGAGTTTATAAGATATAATTATAATATAATCAATAGCTAAGAAATAAAGCTATTATATTAGCTTTTAATTATATAGATAAAACTATTATAAGTTATATAATAAGCTTAACCTTTAATATTAAACTTAATAAAGGTATTTAATTAAAATATAAATAAAAAGTTATACTTATATAAGCGACCCTTATAATATTTATACCTTAAATTAAAGGAGTTATCTATAAATATAAATATCTAGAATTAACTAATTATAATAAAGTAAGTAAATAAAGCCCGATTAACTTAATAAGAAATATATTATATTAAGTAAATACTTATATATATAAATTATATTATAATAAGCGAATAATAAACCTATTATAAAGAGTTATACCCTTGAAAAAAATATAATAAGTAAGCTACTTAATTAAACTTTATAAAGTTTATAAACTACGAATATATCGACCTTATATAAAATCTTTAATATATAATTAATATATTTTAGCGACTCTAATAATCCTTTAATTAGATACTACTTTATTTTTATAATAAGTAAGTAATATAATAAAAGAGGATCCGCGATAATATTATAAAGGATCTTATCTTTATATATAAATTTAAATATAAGTTATAATTATAATTAAAATAAGAAATTATCCGAGATAATATTAAGGTTATAAATATATAAACGGTTATTAATAAGTTAAAGTAATAATAATATAGTTTTTTACTTACTTAATACTAAGATAAAAAAGTTATATACGACTTATAACTTTATAATAAGAAGTAATACCGGTAAAAATTAAATTAATACTTAAGCCGGTTAAAGTATATTAGTTAAACTATAATATAACCGAACTAAAGGAGTATAGTTATACCTTAGCTTTTAATTAAGTTCTAACGTTAAAATAATAGTTTAAAATTAATAAAGTAATAACTAAGGTATTTAAATATCTAATATTATAACTATAAGAAATAAAAGTACTATTAGTAAAAATATCGAGTAAGACCGATTTAATATACCCCCCGACTTATATATAAGCCCTTTATATAAATATAAGCTATAAAGAAAAGAGAGATAAAAAAGGAATATCTTTAATATCGATTAGACTTTAATTAAAGTATAAACGAGATAAGAAACGCTTAATTAAGCTATATAAAGTATTATATAATTTAACGGATTAACGCTATATAAAGGCTAAAGTAAACTCGGCGATATATACGACCAGATAATTATATAATAATAAAGGACGCTTAAAAAGACGAATAAAGATCGACCTTAATATTAAAATAAAAGTAAATATAATCGTAAAATAAATAATAAATTAAGCTCTTAAGAAAAGCTAAATAACGAAGATTATAACGCTTATTCCTTATTTATAAGATATTAAAAGCGGGCTATTAATATACTTCGGTATTATTAAAGCGGAAATAAAATTATAAGATATATAAGGTATATTCCGGAATTTTATATAAGTATTTTTTATTCTTAAAAGAGAATCTTTAAGCGCGTTATTATTACTCTCTCGATTAAATATAAATTATAAAAATATAATTTTAGATATTTAATAGCCTAAGATATTTCGGTATAATATTATTTACTTAATTAAGCTTATAGAGTTCGTTTATAAAGTAATTAAAGAAGGGCTAGTCTTTATAACTTAATTAATTATAATCGAATTAAAAGAGGCTTAAGAGATTCTACAATTAAATAGTAAGGCGCCGGAATAATTAATACTATTATCGAGGTATTTATACGAGTTTAAGACCGTATTTAATAAGGTAGCTATAATAAAGCTACTAATATTAGGGGAAATACTATATATAATCGACTTAATATTAGAAATATAACCGCCTTATAAGCCGATTTACCTTCTTTTAAAGCTATAAAAAAAGGAACTCGAGGAGTACCTTATTAAAATATTAAATATAAATTAAATTAGATACTTTATAAGCTTAATTAAAGCGCCAATACTATTTATATTAAAGAAAGATAGTAGCTTATATTTATATATAAATTATTAAGGCTTAAATAGAGTTATAGTTAAGAACTAATACATATTACCGCTTATTAATAAGCTAATAAATTAATTAAAGTTAATAAAGGTTTTCTTAAAAATAAACTTATAAGATATATATTTCTAGCTAGTTATTATAGAACCGGACTAATAAAAAACCGCGTTCTAAATAAAGTATAATTACTTTAAATATAATATAATAATTATAAAGCTTATAAATATACCGGCGATATTTTAAGCTTATATATAAAAAGCTTTAATAAGTCTTATTAATATTATTTATATAATATACCTTAACGATATTATTATCTACTCCTAAATAAAGGAGGTATATATAATTTACTTATAGTAAGTTTATAAAAGGCTATAAAAATACTTATTATTTATAAAACGCTCAAAATATAAATTCTTTAAAGCGGAAATTAAGTTCCTTAGATTTATAGTAAATAACGAGGGACTCGGAATAGACTTAAAACGTATAATTATAATATAAGAATAAAGTTACTTAAATTTATATCGAGATATCTAAGTATTCTTAAGGTTTATAAATTTCTATCGAAGGTTTATCGTAAATTATTTATATATTATAGCTTTAATTACCGCCTTATTAAAAGGTATAGATATTAGAAAGAAAAAAGGACCGTTTATATAACCTTTTAATATATAAGAAATATTTAAGAGGCTAAAATTAGTATTTACCTTTATAATAGTATTATAATATTAAAACTTAAAATAAGTAAGTAAAGTTAAGATAAATATAAGTAATAAGGTAATTATAAGTATTTTATTATAATAATAATTAAAAGGTAAGTAAAGATAAATTATATATTAATTATAGAAACTTATAGCCTTAGAATAAAACTAAGTTATAAGATAAAAAGAGTTATTAACGATTATAAAGTCCTTAAAATATTAATAGTATTACCTTAAAAGATTAAGTATAAAGTTTATAATCTAAATAAACTACTAGGTATTAAAAGGAGTCGTTAAAATACTAGTAAAAAACTTATAAAAGCGACTCGCTTAATAAGTATACCATTTATCTTACTTTAATTTTATTATAAAGTATTAAAAAAAGGTAACGAACTTTATAAACCCATTATTAAAAAGGCTAGATTATATAACGGGAGAAATCATATATTATAATATAATCTTATTATTAAGGGAGAAATTAGCGCTACCCGAATTATCGGCGACTTAAAACCGAGTATAAAACCCGGTAAAGATAACTTAAGGATTTATATTATTAATAGATAATAAGGAGGGAGAAATACTCTTAACTTAAGTTATAAAAGTAAGGAAATATAAAGAAACGCGGATTATAAGTAACTAATAAAAAGAGATAGCTAAATTTAAAGTAAAAAAGATTACGAAAGATAAATTAATATAAATACCCGAGATTATAAATACGTTTTAAAAGTAAATATATACCTTATAAGCGAAGGATCTAAAAGTTATAAACTTAATAAAGAAGGTTCGGTAAAGTAAAGCTATAAGATATTACTTAAATATATATAAGATACTTTAATTTAAAAAGAGGTTAATAATATTAAACGATAAAGCCTTATAAAGTTAATTATTATATTAATATTATAATAACTTTAAAATAAGTTACTTAAAGATAAATAAAATAATAAAGCTATTATCGAGGAAGTTCTATTAGTTTATAATAATAAAAGAGGTATAATAATATACCGAATTATACTAAGAATATTAAGGAGCTTAATAACTATAATATAAATTATATAGCTTATTTTAATTATTACCGTTACTAGAAAGCTTATAATAAGAGCTTAATATAAACTTTATTATAAAGTTACCGACTAGCTTATAGCTAAAAGGCGATAGCTATAATATGATCTTAATAATCGTAGACCGGTTTATAAAGATAATATTATTTATAATAATATAAAAAACCTTTATTATAACTAAACTAGCTTACTTATTTTATAAGGAGGTAGAATATAAATATAATATACTATTAAGGATTATTAATAATAAGGACTCTTTATTAATAAGCTAATTCTAAAAAAAGTAATATAAAGTAAAAAAATTAAGCGCCGATTTAATATTACATATTACCTTTAAACCGATAAATAAACGAAAAAGATATATTAGATATTAAAAAAGTAGCTATATACTTATAACGATAACGTTATATAAGCCGCGAGGTTATATAAAGCGGAGTTTATATATAATAACCGATAATATAATACGATCGGGGTATCACCGTTCGAAGTATTATATAGGTTTTACCCCTAGATAATAAAGTTTATACCTTAAGTAAGGCGTTTCTAAAATAAGGGGGTCTTAAAAAGGCTATAAATAAGCCGCGAAGTTCGCCTTTAAATATAAGATTATTAAGTTATTATTATAAAAGCCTAATAAAAAGAATATAACTAACGATATTAAGAATAAGAATTCTACTTTAGTTAATAAATAAAGCTATTAACGAAGCGGTTTTATTTTTAATATAAAGTAAAGCTCGCGCTTATATATATCTAGATAAAGGTCCTTAAGAGGGTTAATAAAGTAATATATTAAGTCGTATTCTTATTATAATATACTTATATATATAATATATTCTTAGTCTCGTTATTAAAGTTATAAGTAAATAAGGCTATACCTAGATAAGGTATACTTCTACCTTTAAAAGATAACTAAAAAGAATAAGAGGTAAAAGATATAATATATTATTATATAATTTAAAGTAAGATAAAGTACCTTATAAAATAAATAAGGTAACCGGTAAAATATAATATATAAAAGCCGGAGGAAAATCTAACGAATATATTAATAATATTATAATAATATAAGAAGTAATACACTTATTAAAAGTAAGATAATAAAAGTTCGTAGAAAATAAAGTAAATATTAATAAGGTAAGTAATAAGGTATAAAATATAATATTATATAATTATTAAGAGTAATTATAAATAACGAGCTATTATAATTAAATCGATATATAATATCGCTATAAATTCTCTTAAGCTCTTATTAAAGAAATAAAAAAACTTAGATAAAATAAATATAAGGCTATTATAATATAAGCGAAAATTAACCTTAAGGGTTATATTTATATTATATTAAACCTACTTAAGTTATTACTTTCGATTATTATATTTATAACTTTAAGATAAGCTATAAGATCGGTAATTAAAAGCTTACTTATCTTTACTTAAAGCGATAAATTAATTATAAATATATAAAGAAAAAAGCTTATTAGATATATATGTTTTTTTAATAGAGGGGCCGATATATTATAAGCTTATAAAAGCTTATTAGAGATTAGTTAAATAATTTTTAACTAAGTTAATAGAATTAAAAGTAAAAGCCTAGATAAGTTTTTTCTTTATAAATAGTAAAGCTCGTTTAATAATAAGTTAAAAAGTAGTTGCTAAATAAGCTAGCTATTTCGGGGAAACTAAAGCGGATAAGCTTTTAAATATATTAAAAAAAAGAGTATATTATAAAAGGGGCGGTCATAAAATACCCGGCGGTAAGATAAAAGCTATTAAAAAGAGATAAAAGGATAGCTCTTTTAATTTAATAAGAGGTAAGGTCTTTTTATTTTAAGAAAGCAACTAAAAAGGTAATAAACGTTTAGCGCTTAATTATAGACTAACTTCGTTACCCTCGTTAATAATAATATTAACTATTAAGGCTTTATCGGTAAATAACTTTATAAGGAGAGGCTAAGGGCTCTTAGGCTTATTATTATATATCGGTAATTACTCGGCGAAAATATATAAGAATTCGGGGTTATAACCCGCTTAAGCTAATATAATTATATTAATACGATATATAAAAGAGGCGCTATTAATATAAAGATATCGGAGATCTAAATATAATTAAAGGTTATATATCGTTATAAAATATAAACGGCGGTCGTAATTAATATTATAATAGCTTAAAAATTAAGAGTATATCTGTTAAGGTATAGGCAGGTAGGCAGGCAATATGTTACGACCCTTGCGTCGACCTGTAGGGAAAACCAACCACGGCGGCTACCAAACCCCGCACCACGGACCATACCTCAGCCATAAGGGGCAGACCAGCCACAGACAAGCAACAAACAGGGACAGGAAACGGTCTTCCGCCCCCCCCCCGGCACGAAGTCACGTGATGGATCACTAGGCTTAGCACTGATCCGACGGCATGGATCAGTGGGCCGGATAATAAGCTAACACCAAAGGATCAGTTAAGCTAACAGTGATCTAGGACGTAACCTCAGTATCAAGTGAGGGAATAACTAAGTATATAAGTTAGAAGGATTTCCTAGTTAAACAGTTATTACCTTAGTGATTAATCTAAGCATCTATCTTACCTATAGATAGGCTAACGCCTAACGACCTATTATAAGATCAGTTACACGTATCCGCACTATTATTAACCAGTTACTTAGTTAACCACCGTTACTACCACCTAGACTAGTGTTCAAGTAAGATAAGTCGGACTTATCACTAGACGCTCTCTAACTTAATTAGTACAAACCCTACATATCGTATTACTTAGGTATAGCGTTCGTTACATTTTAATCACTCGTGCTCAGGTTAATCACCGTCTACTACTTGAACACTAACTCTCGACGATATAGCACCTTAAACCCCTACGCCTGCTAGCACTCAGCGAACGGTCGCGACACCCTAGCCGACCGCGTAGCCCGACGCCGTCAACTCGCCCTAGGAGCTCGTCAACTTAGTCAACGCCCTCCGATAGAGCGTCGAAACCCTCTAACGGGAAAATGTTCAGCTCTAGCATCGAGTTAACGACGGGAACCGTGGACCAGAGAGGCATAAATACCCTAGACCTACTCCCTACGACGGCAAAGAAGGGAACGTGTAGATATTCCTCACGTAAGCTAAGGCCTACTTAAAGTACTACTTAACCAGCTTCCTTAACGACTCGGATAAGGTCATATATATCGCCGGCTACCTTAAGGGCGACGCACTCTCCTAGTTCGAACCTACTATAAGAGACTACCTAACCAACCCGGAAGCACGTTAAGACGACGACACCTAGGCAATCTTCAAAAGCTACGAGACGTTCGAGGCTAAGCTAAAGGGCACCTTTAAGAGCCCTAACGAAGTTCGAATGGCCGAACGATAGCTTATAAAGCATCAACAGAAAGGATCGGCCGCTACGTACGCCGCGGGATTCCGACAGATCATCTCTAAGTTAGATTAAGATAATGATACCTATATTACCTAGTTCTACTAAGGTCTTAAGGAAGAGATAAAAGACGAGGTCGCTAGAATAGATCGTCCTAGCGAGCTCGCCGACTATATCGAGCTCGTAGTACGTATCGATAATAGACTCTATAAGAGAAAGATAGAGCGTAAGGGCCAGCAACCTTTCTATAAGCCTATAGTCGCTAACTTAGGGAAGAAGCGCTAATCCGATAAGCCCTTCCGACGCAATAAAGGATAGAGAAATAAGACCTCCTACGGCAACCACGCGGGACCTATAGACCTTAACGCTACGCGCCACGACAACAAGCCCCGACTAAAGGGCGAATGTTATAACTATAGTAAGACAGGACACTACGCTAGGGATTACAGACAGCCCAAGAAACAACAGTTTCGACCAATCCCTAAGCGTCACGCTAACGCAGCCCACCGAGGACCAACGGTACTAGACGGAGAGGGAAAAACAAGTACCCCCAGTATACCCCATAAGCTCCTCACCTAGACTGCATATTACGAAGACAGCTACGGCACCTACCGAGCGGCTAAGGATAGCGCCGGATGGTACCCTAAGCAACCGCGAGCTACCTGTACGGTCGTAATATTAAGACGCGAAGTACGCGGAGAAACAGCTTCCGCCACAACGAGCGAAGACGAAGCAGAGAACTCACGCCAATAGGTGGAGTTCCCCGAACACCATGAGCTGAACCGATACTCGAACTCGCAGCTAATCGAATAAGTCGCATTTCACCGAAGCCTAGATAAAGACGGATAGATCCTCTTCACCGGCGTACTACTAGAAGGAGATTATATCGCTAAATCCCTGATCTCTACCGCTAGGGATAACAGGGAGTTACAACTACGACCCTTTATCGGCGATGATGACCGAATCCACCCACGAGCTAGATATCACGAACAGCTAGCATAGATTTCATACATATTCGACTCATACTTTACCTATATCGAAGAAAAGCTTAGAAACTAAGTGTTTCCTCGACGGTATAGACGCGAAGCTATCTACCACCTATATATAACGCGCGAAGTCAAGAACATAGCCACAGAACCCATAGAACGATACGGGTTTATCCTAATAGAACTAGCGGCTAAATACCCACGCGATTATATAGCTAGCAGACTCGAATGGCATCAATATAGGACTAATGAATACCATATTCACGGAGCTAAGAAGGCAGAAGCCTAGCTTATACTTAAGGCCTCTTACGAAAAGAAAGTTAGAGAGCAACGATAGGCACGGCTCGTAGTCCCCACCACCGGACACGAGGCCAGACAGCTAATAAGGATTCCCACGCCGTTCGAACACGACGAGTACGGGACAGGAGCGGGACAACTAGTCCACGTGGAACCACCAAGCTCCGATATAGCGTCAGAAGAAGAGTCGTCTAAAGACGACCCCACGCCACGACAATACGAAGGGCACCCCAGGCGACGAATCGCCTAGCAGGAACGAGAAGACACTCGACAGAAACGAGCCGCCTAGAGACAACGGAAGAACAAGGATCCCAAGCAATCGGGAAAAGAACGTTGCTAGCTATAACAGGGCTACACCCAGCTCGACAACCCGATAGGTCCCTATGCATGACGGACAACAACCTAGGAAACCGTCTAGACTTACATGATCACATCGTACTCGACGTACAGATCATAGGACACACCGTACGCGCTATGTTAGACAGTGGCGCCCAAGGAAGTTACATCTCACCAAGAATCGTCAATCGGTACGAGATACCATGGAAACAGAAAGACGCCCCATACCGACTCAGGACCGTGGATAGAGATCTAGTACACTACGGAGGAGGACTCGTCGATATAGAGATTACGCCCCTACTTGTCACGATCTAAGGACGCAGCGAACGACTCGAGTACGACATCACGGAAGTATCAGGATACGACATGATACTGGGGATACCCTAGTTACGGGTGAGTAATCCTAAAGTTAACTAGAGAACCGGCTAACTTCAGTAGGATACACCAGGAAGAGACTTAGCCTCTAAGAAGCGTTAAAGAAGACCCTTAAGTAAGCCTACGACCCTTCGAGTCTGTAATGGGTTGAACCCCTTCTAGCAAGGACTCAGGGAATACCCTTCGTACGACCCACAGGATCCACAGGATCCACAGAACTCTCTGGCATCCTCACGAGCCTACGACTGGAGGCAAGAGACTTGTATATAGAGCAGCACTCCGGACACTGGACAGAGGGAGGAATCTCTTCCCCAGAGATTCCTTCTTGTACAGACAGACAATAGACGTCAGAGTGTGACACTCGGTCTTGGCCCCTTACACATACGAGCACCCCTACTAGGAGAACTCGCACTAATAGCGACCATCATAGTCGATAAGCTAAAAGGACTACAGCAAGGACTACAAGAAGAACTAGTATTCCTATAAGATAGGATAAAGACATACTACGACCAGTTAAGGTTAAAGGGACTAACCTTTACGAGGGGAGACAAAGTCTACCTACTCCGTAAAAACATTAAAATAAAACGACTAAGCGAAAAACTCGACTTCAAAAAGATTAGACTATTCGAAGTCAACGAAGTTATTTCAGTAACCAACTACCGACTATCACTACCACATACAATGCGAATACACCTAGTATTTTATATCTTATTACTCGAACCAGCACCCGCAAACGCCAAACTCGAAACCAGACTAGAAATCGAGACAGATTAGCACGAATACGAGGTAGAAACAATACTCGATAAAAGAAAGTTCGGGAGCGCCTAGAAGTATCTCGTGAAATAGAAAGGGTACCCACCGGAAGATAACACTTAGGAACCTACGCAGCACCTACGGAACTCGCAGCAGGCGCTAGAGGACTTTCGGCAGGAGGCTAATTAAAGGACACAGGGTCCGCCTCAAACACCGCGCTCCAGTCGATCACGTCTATAGCACCACCAGCTTACGCGTTAATCGCGGCTTCCGCCTCCACCTACTCTTAGGCGTCCAGTTCGTCTAGAGAGTTAGCGCAGCGCTTCGCTAAGTCGATACCCCAAGTCTTCAGGGAAGCACGCTACTTCCTGATACGGAGAAGGCGGGCCACCGCCTCGTTAAGGGCCTACTAAGCGGCCAGGAGTTTCTCTTCAGTCTATTCCTCTTCCAGCTTCAACCGCTCCTCGGCGGCCAACACCTTCTAGATAGACGACGCAATAAAGACTCCATCGTAGGAACGACCGCGACAAACACACTCCTTACAGCGCGACACGCCCTCTATTATCTAACAGCGAAGGTATCGAGACTCGCAGAAGGAACAAGGCATGACGTCGACCCCGAAAGAATCAATCAAAGCAATAAGACGATGGCGTTCTTCGGTCTTCTTCGACGGCTGACGAGATTTTTCAATCCGACCGGATATAATAAGTATACATCACAAAAACATGAAGAACGAAGAGTAAAACTCACCAGGACGACTAACGTAGCAGGTGGGGAGACCTCTTTATACGACCACGACTTTAAGGACAAAGACCTTAGGGAAAGGGAAGGTAGTGTTATAACCCTTACGTCGACCTGCAGGGAAAACCAACCACGGCGGCTACCAAACCCCGCACCACGGACCATACCTCAGCTATAAGGGGCAGACCAGCCACAGACAAGCAACAGACAGGGACAGGAAACGGTCTTCCGCCCCCCCCCCCCGGCACAAAGTCACGTGATAGATCACTAGGCTTAGCACTGATCCGACGGCATAGATCAGTAGGCCGGATAATAAGCTAACACCAAAGGATCAGTTAGGCCAACAATGATCCAGGACGTAACCTCAGTATCAAGTAAGGGAATAACTAGGTATATAAGTTAGAAGGATTTCCTAGTTAAATAGTCATTACCTTAGTAATCAATCTAAGCATCTATCTTACCTATAGATAAGCTAACGCCTAACGACCTATTATAAGATCAGTTACACGCATCCGCACCATTATCAACTAGTTACTCAGTTAACTACCGTTACTACCACCTAGACCAGTGTTCAAGCAGGACAAGTCGGACTTATCACTAGACGCTCTCTGACTTAATTAGTACAAACCCTACGTATCGCATTACTTAGGTATAGCGTTCGTTACACAATAAAGTAGATTCAGGTTCTACGCTATAGGTCTAGGTTCCTATTCTGTTCGGTACAGGTCAGGCTAGCAGATAGGACGTAGCTTGAAGAGCTACTCTAAAGTCCTAACGGGACTTCCAGACAAGATGCAGATTTCTACGCGCGTCCGTACGCGCCTTACATAAGCTTCGGTAGCCCCTATAGGCTTTCTAGGCCTGTCACGGGCTGGCCCCGTGACAGTACTCCCCTCCTTAAAGCGGAGTTCTATCGACGCGGTAGTTTAGGCTTTAGTTTCGGTCTCAGGGTCTAGGTTTCTCCGGGTACCTTCGGTAGAAGTTAGCGATTATCTCGCTAGCGTTAGCGATATATTCGGTAGGGACTTCGGTCGGTTAGTCGTATCCGGTCTATTTAACGGTGTACTTTAAATAGGAGCCTCGGCTTCGGCCTCGGCTAACCTAACGAGAGTCTAAGATATCTTCGACTTCGAATTCTTCGATACTATTAACCTCTACTAGCTGTAATAGCGGTTATACTTAGCTAGGAACCGGATTATCGGGGTTAAGGCGGAGTAAACTAACGTGGAACACTAGATAGTTTCTTATAGACGCGGGTAAGTCTAGCTAGTAAGCGTATAGGCTTACGACTTTCGTGATAATAAAAGGTCCGAGTTACTTCTAGTCTAGCTTCTTCTATAGCCTTTTAGTCTATATATTCCGGGCGTCGAGCTAGACTTTCTAGCCGACTTAATATCGACGGGCGGGACGCCTCTTATAGTTAGTATACTCCTTATAACGAGCTTATATAAGGTAGATTTCGGACTTTAGTATCTCGTAGACTTCTTATATTTTCTAGGCGATACGTTCGGCGTCTAAAGCGGTAAGGGTACGGTTAAGATTTAGTAGTTTAAAACTAATCCTCGGGTAAAATCTATAATTCGCGAAGAATAATATAATCTTAATACTTTCGTTTAAGGTATTATTTAATACGAATTTAATTAAGGGAAGCTAATAGCTTTAATCGTCTTATAAGTAAGATACTTAAATACGGAGATATTATTTTAAAAACGAATTCGCTCGTTCGGTTTAGTTATTAGTCTCGGGGTAGAAAGTAATAGATAATAGGCTTTAAATACTTAATCGGCAGGTTAGGTATTCTTAGAACCGTCCTACGAATTAAGGTCCGCGGTCTAAGATTATAGTTTTCGGTAAGCTATATAGTTTCTAGACGTTATTTAAGTATAAGTGCGCGACTTCGTTAACGTTATAGGTGTCTCGATAAGCGATAAAGTATTTTATCTTAGTTAGTCGGTAGACTATAACTAAGATAACGTCGTTATTATCGCTCTTCGGTAGGTATACGACGAAATCTATCGAGATATCTTACTAAGCTTATTTAGGTATAAGTAACGGGCGGAGCACCCCTTACTTTACTTCGTAAGAAGAGGTAATATAGCGGTAAGTATAGTAGTTATTAATCTATTACTTTATAAACGTGTATATTCGTAGCTAGTAATAATCTCGGGATAAGCTCTTATATATACGGGCTCTCTTTAAGTATCTAGCTATAATAATATTATAATACGAATAGGTTAATTTAGCGCGGAGTTTAGGTAGGTCTAGGATATAAAAGCGATCCAGGTAATATAATAAGCCGGCTCGTTCCTTATATTCCGCGAGGGAGATTAAGGGGTGACAGGCTTTTTTAATATATAAAGCTTCTAAGATAAAGTAGACGGTCTCGTCTAACTTATATCCTTGTATTATAAGATTCTAAATAGCTAGTAGTAATAGCGGGGTATAACGTTTTAGTCGTAAAGATAATATATTAATAATAAGCTAAAGGTCTACGTCGATAACGTTAAGTTCTAATAGGCGGTTAAGAGCGGGTTACGATCTAGTTATAATATTAACTCGAGTCGGGCTTTCCTCGAAGTAAACTAATTTCCTTTAGGGTTCGAAGTTCTCTTTCTTTAAGACGACTTTACTTTAATATAATAATCGTTTATCCCCCTCTTTAAATAGGTCCTCTAACCTCTTAATTAAGGCGTTTAGCTTCGCTTCTTACTTTTTAAAGCAATATATAATCTTAAAATTAAATCGAGATAAGAATTCGGATTATCTCGTTTATCGGCGGTTTAATAACTTCGTTATTATAAAGTACTTTAAGTTCCGATAATTAGTTATAACTTTAATCGGCGACGACGCGCCTTTTAATTTAAGACGTTATTCCTCGAAATAGCGAATAATTATTAATAGTTCCTTATCGTAAATCTTATAGTTATACTCTATTAAGGAATATTTCTTCGAGAAGAAAGTAACTAAACGTAAGATACCGTCGTCTCCGTATTACGATAATACGTTAATAAAGACGTAATCGGAGGTATTTATCTCTAAGATAATTTATTTCTTTTAATCGAAGGGAGCTAAGATTAGGGCCGAGGTAAACGCGTCCTTTAACGCGATAAATACGTTCTCGTATTCTTTAGTTTAAGCGAATTTAATACCTTTCTTTATAAGGTTAATTAATAAGGTGATAATCTTCGAAAAATTCCGGATAAATCGGCGGTAAAAGTTTCTAAAGCTAATAAAGGCTTATATATCTATTAAGTAGGTCGGGGTAGTCTAGTTCTTAATAATCTCGATCTTCGTAAGGTCTATATAAAGGCCGTCGTAGCCGACGATTATTCCTAAGAATATTATCTTAGTCTTAAAGAATTCGTACTTCGATATTTTCGCGAATAGGCCGGCTTCTTTTAACGCCTAAAGTACTTTCTATAGGTATTCGACGTATTCTTTACGGGTCCGGCTATAAATTAAGATATCGTCTAAATATACGGTATAATAGATATCTAGATAATATCGTAAAGTATCGTTAATAAACCTTTAGAATATAATAAGGGCTCTAGTTAGCCCGAATAATATAACTAGCGATTTAAATAGTCTAAAACGGGTATAGAATATAATTAGGTATTCTTAGCTTTCTTTAATCCTTATCTCGTTAAATACGGCGATAATATCGACTTTAGAGAAATATTTTATTCCCTTTAAGTTATTTAAGGTCTCTTTAACTAAAGATAGTAGGTAACGGTCTTTAATAGTAATATTATTTAAGGCCTAGTAATCGATATAGAAGTAGAGTCCTCCTTTAGGCTTCTTAACGAATAAGATAAGGGATATAGTAAGGGACGAGCTAAGTCGTACGAAACCCTTCCGAAGGTTCTCTTATAGCTACTCTTTTAGTGCTATTAGTTTATCCCGGGATATAGCGTATAAAGGTCCGAAAGGGGGCGTCTTCCCCTTTATTAACTTGATCTCGTGGTCGTAGGGCCGGTACGGTAGTAGCTTTTCCGCCTCCTTAGGCGAAAAGATATCCTCGAACTCTCGTAGTTCGGGCGGTAATTATCTAGATAAGGCAGGTTTAAGGGCCTTTAATAAGCGTTCTTCGATCTCTTCGACGGTAATAAGGAACGTAGCGTATCCTCTTCTTAAGTACGCTAAATAAATATAAGGGGAAACTTAAGTAATATCCTAATAAAATAAGGCTTCGGGGCGGCTCGGTAGGTTCTTAAGATATACTCGGGCTAGAACGTCGTATAAAGCGGTGACTTTTATAAGTCGTATAAGTATATTATAATTCTAGCGGTAGAATTCGCTATCGAATATAAAGGTATAACTCACGAACCTTATATAAGGGTTATATATCTTAAGCTAAGGAATTCCGAGGATAATAAGAAAGTAAGCTAATTAGGTTATGTTTGTGGAGGTAAAGTGACTATAAGGGAAGCAAACCTCGAGAGAGGCCTTATAGTCGAGTGCCGTCTTGAATTATCACTTCAGTGCGGAGAGGAAGTAATAGGAGTGAAACCGTGGTATTAATGTTGCTTGCTTCTATCTAAGAGAAAGGATTCCGACGGGGGAAAACACTCCTATAAGTAGGTGGATGAAATCCACGTAAGTGGGGAAAAGAAAGGAAGATGTCTTAGAACTATTGGTTTGGCGTACGGTAGAAACCAATAGTCTAAAATCGAGATATCTCCGCAATGAACGCTCGAATAAGAAAACAGACTGCACCATGTGATCCGTAAGGTCCAATAGTACCTTAGAGCCGTATCGGAAAGGTATGGTAGGTGTAAGACACCATACTAAAACTAGAGATTTTATCAGAAGTAGTCCGAGGGGTTTTACTTTCTGATTATCTCTGTAACCAGGGCTCGTATCTAGAAACGGATAGATGTATAGGAAAGAGCATAAAAAGCTCTATCCGGTAGTATGTTAGTCTGACGAAGTTGTGCGGAATCTCCATACTAAAGTCTGGATCTTAAGGGAAAGAGTGTTTCGCCTTCTACCGCGGTATAGAAGAAACGTTATAAAACGCGTTTCTTATACCTAGGAGAATAGGTATAAAGGCAAACAGGCTTTATCGAGGCATAGGGTAAGTCTATACCTCTAACAGGTTATAAAGAAACGTAGCCGTTTCTTATAATAGTCGCTTATCCGTATCGAATATTCGACGAAGTAAGTAACCTTCTTATTTTCGCTAAAGCAGCTATCGATTACTTCGATCTTAAATGATCTTCTTAAAGGTCTTATCGGTAATTTATAAGCTTCGGCTTAATTATAGTCGATAAATACTTTTATAGCGGCCCCCGAATTAGTTAAGGCGTAGGTCGGTAAGGTGCGGTCGTCGGTAGCTAAAGTAATAAGTAAAAATATAAGCTTCTTATATATATCTTCTTTTTCTTAGATAGATAAGTTATAAATAAAATAAATAGATATCGGTAAAGTTAATAAGGTTAAGGCGCTAAACTCGGGAGCCTATAAGCGACTTAATATAAGCTTACGCCGTTTAATAACTAAGGGCTCTCGGTATATAAGGTTTAGAACCGATTAACCGGTATAATAGTAGTAGGAATAAGCTAAAGCGAACAGATAAAAGTAGGTAGTTAACGGTCGGGTAAGGCGGCGATTATCGTCGGGGGTAGACTTCTTTAAAGGCTCGGGGTACAGGTTTAGCGGAACTAAACGGGGCGACGGTTAAGTTCGGGGTATTATATTACTAAGTAGCCCTTTTAGTTATAACGGAAACACTCTCCCCTCTCTTTCCGGCCGAGTAAGGAGTAGGGTCGACTACGTTAGTAGCTTAAATCTATAAGGTCTCCGGTCTCGGTCTTTATAGTAAGCTAGCGGGGCTCGCTCCAGGGGGGAGCGTAAGGGCTAGTAGGGTTATTAGACTTAGTAGTTCCCTTAGGTTTATTAACTTAGCGTTAATACTAGCGGAAACGGTTATCTAATATCTATAAGTAACGGGCGAATACTCGGTACTCCCGAGTAAGGGCAAGGTTATATAAGAGTATATCTTAAATTTCGCGGGATACGCCTTAAGATAATAAGGGGGGTAAGGTAACTTCTAGGACTTCGCTCTTTAGCGCGAGCTTCTCGAACTCCGCGAAGAAAATATTAAAGTCTAAATAGTGTTACTTTAAGTTATATAGCTTATTCTCGGCGTTTTATTTCCGGTTAAGGTCTCCGAAGGCTTCTTCTAGGTATAATAATATATTAGTATAGTCTAAGAATTACGGAATTCCGTATTAAATACGGGGTAAGATTAAGTCGTAAGCTTTTCTAGATAAGCGGCTAGTAACGTAGTTTAGGCGGGAAATAACGGATAGGAATCGGTCGGCGTTAAAAACTATCTTCGAGTAGACTTATTAGACGAATCTCCGAAGGTCGCTCCGAGTTCTATTAAATTCCTTTAAGTTAAGGATCTTCTTATTAAAGGAGATAAGCTCTAAATATAAGGTAAAAGGAGGTATAAGCGTTCGTAAAGCATAATCTATAAGCGCTTTAACGGCGGGTTCGGGGTAAGGAGATAATTCGGTCGGAGGAGTCTATATAATAAGGGTAACGATATTCGTAAGGTGAATCTTTTCAGCTTCTAATCGGCGGCTTAAGTCGCGTTCTTCTTAGAGTTATTTTTTCTAGTAGCGGATAACGGCTTTAGCCTCGGCGACCGCGGTACGAAGGGCTATAAGTTCGGTATCCTTAGAAACGATATCTTCTTCTAAGGCGGATATATAACCGTTCGAATTTCGTAAGTATAAGAGCTATTCGGAGGGGGCTTCCTAAACTCGTAAGGAGAACCCCTTAGGTTCTTCGGGGTCGGATAGCGGTTAAAGACGGTACGATATTTCGAAAGCAGTATCGAGCTTAGAAAGAAGCTACGTAATATTAAGGTATAAGCAGGTAGGTAGGTAATAAAGTAGATTTAGGTTCTACGCTATAGGTCTAGGTTCCTATTCTATTCGGTATAGGTCAGGCTAGCAGATAGGACGTAGCTTAAAGAGCTACTCTGAAGTCCTGACGGGACTTCTAGATAAGATGCAGATTTCCACGCGCGTCTGTACGCGCCTTATATAAGCTTCGGTAGCCCCTATAAGCTTTTTAGGCCTGTCACGGGCTGGCCCCGTAATAATATCGAAGATATAAAATAGTTAAACTTTATATACTTTATAAGGTAAGTAAATTAATAATAAATATAAAATAGCTTAAGATAACTAAAGAAAAGGTATAAAACGCTTTCTTAAAAGCTATTTAGCTTATAATTAACTTATTAATATAATATTACCCGGTCGATAATTAATCGCTAATAAGTAAGTAAACTAATAATATTACTTTAAAATAAAAGAGTATAACGCTTTAGATACTTTAACTTATATTAGCGACGATCTTAATATATTACTTCGGTAATATATAGACTAACGTTAATTATAGAAAGTATTAGCTCGGCGATAAATAACCGATTAACTTTATATAATAAGTTACTCGAGGGCGGAGTTTAAGCTTAAATTATAATAATAAGAAATAATAATAACGTAAAGTGCTCGGTAAAAGGGGGGATATTACTTAAGCCTCCTTATTTATTAAGAGAAATATTACCGAGTATAAGAGCTTTATTAGCCGAATCGTCAGCGACCGAAAGGTTATTATTAACCGAGTCCTCGATATAAACGATAGATTATCGGAAAGAGGTATCGGAAGTACCTTTAATAAGGTTATTACTACTATTAAGGTAAGCGTTAGATATAACGGATATAGCCGAAGTTAAAAAGCCGCTAATATTAAAGATAAAGTCGGTTATAATATCGGATAAGGTAACGCTTAAATTATTAAGGTTATTAGCTAAGGCTAAGGTATATATCCGATATATACTTATATTTTAGTCGTTAATATAAATACTAAAAGTAATAATCCTAAGGATATAATTATAAAAAGTAGCCTACTAATTATAATATACTTAATAAATATAGAATTATATAAAAACTTTACTAAGTAATAATTAACGATATTAAAAGGATAAATATTAATTAAGCTTATTATTAAGGAAATTTATATAAATAATATACTTATTAAGTTAAACGTAATAATAATTTATAATATTAGCGATTATTAAATAATAAAGGACTTAATAATAAAATATTAGGTAAAATAAGAGCTAAGAAGCTTATTTATAAAGAGGGAGTATAAATAAACGACGCTTAGTAAACTTTATAAATATAAAAGGCTATCGGAGACTTATTATACTTTAGCTAAAGGGATAAGCCGAGTTAATAAAAGTAATAAGAAATAAGAAAAGGAGTACTTATAGCGAATAAATCTAAATATAATTAGATAAGCCGATAAGTACTTTACGATTTAAGCGTAATATAACTTTAAGCTTACTTTTTTTTACTTTTCTTATAAAAAACTAGGATATCTTTTTGCTTATAAGCCTTATAAAATAATATTACCGTTTTATAGTAAATAATATATAATTAATTAGGGGTAAAAACAACTCGTTAATTTTAATAATAAGAATTAAGCTCTCTTATATATTAACCGACCTCTTATAATATATAAAGGTAAGTAATATTATATATTAATATATAATAAGCACCTAAAAAAGGAGTAAAATATTAAGGAGGTTAATAATCGACGGCGGGTTAAATATAAGTCGCCGAACTTATTATAAAGTACTTCTTATAGTTAATCTTATAGATAATATACTTAACTTTATTATTAAGGTCGATTCTAAGATCTATAATATTTATAATAATAAAATAATAATAAAAGGTAATAAAATTAGAGGATTATAATTAATATTATAACTAAGTCGGTAAATAATAAAAGAAAAGCTACGGATACTTATAACGAAACGATAATAGAATTAAGGTTATTTAATAACTTATATTTATACTTTATATTATAAGCGATATAAATAAGGGCCTTATTATTAAAAAGCGACACTTAAAAAGTTAAAACTATAAAGTAGTCGTTATATATCTAATCCTTATTAAACGATATTATAACGATATAAGGGCGGAAAACGCTTATAAATAAGGAGGAGAAATAAAAATTAATAGAAATAATAATAAGCGGTTAATAAAGGTAAGATAAGAAAAGAGGATATAAAAGGAAGGAGCTATATAAATAAGACTTAAAGAGGAAAGAAAAAGGTATAGAAAACCCTAGTAAATAAGAGGGATAAAGAATAATAATAATAGTCGCTTAAGTAATTAGATTTATTTATAAGAAAGAGGGGTAATTATAACTAATCGTAAATAGAACGGTAATTATACGGTTACTTAAAAAGATAACGTAAAAAGCGATATTATTACACGAATATTATATATACGTTATAAAGGGATTAAGTATATTATAAGCCAGGCCTAAGCGAGGGGACGACGAGATAAGTATAATAAATAAAGACGACGGCTTAGTCGTTAATATATCGTGCTTTAGCCGGGAATAGCGGTCTAAAAGAGAGGTTAACTATATATAATAAGGAAAAAGAGCCCGTATAATATAAGGACCCCCCCGAATATCGGAATACTAAGTTATTACTATATATAAGGAAATAAATTCTATAGCCTCGGGGACCGAGCTAAAGAATTAAAGAGGTATTATAAAAGAGTAAAGAGGCGATAGCTTAACGTATAATTATAGAGGCCTACGATAAGCCGGCTATTAACCCGATATATATAAGGGAGAATCTAGCTATAGCGTAATCTAATACTTAGTTAGATTAAAGTATATATATAAAATTAGTTCTTAGAAACGTATATATATAGCTACCTTATTCGAATATCGTATTATTCCGTTATAAATTAATAATAACCTCTAAAAGTTTATGTAAAATATCTAACTCGAGTATCTATTAATAAAGCGATAACTTAAAATATCGTGATTAAGTCGGTATCTTTTAATAACACCTTAAATAAATGTTAGAGGTATAGACTTATCCTATACCTCGATAAAGCCTTTTTCTTGAGATCTAGACTCTAGTATAGAGATTCCGGACAACTTCGTACCCTTCTAATATAGTCCTAAGGTACTATTGAACCTTACGGATCATATAGTGCAGTTTGGTTTCTTATCCGCGCTTTTATATCTTAACTTTAGACTATTGGTTCCTAGCGTGCGCTAAACCAATAGTTCTAAGTTAATCTTTCCTACTCTGTCTTCCCCACCTGGATTTCATCCACCTACTTATAGGAGTGTTTTCCCCGTCGGAATCCTTTCTCTTAGATAGAAGCAAGCAATATTAATACCACGGTTTCACTCCTATCACTTCCGCTCCGCACTGAAGTGATAATTTAAGACGGCACTCGACTATAAGGCCTCTCTCGAGGTTTGCTTCCCTTATAGTCACTTTACCTCTATAAATAATAAACTATTTATTATAAACTAACTTTTTTATAGCTAATATATATTAATCGCCGATTAAAGCTATAATATTAAAAGAGGGGATTAAGGAAATAAAAGAACTATAATTAATATAACTTAAAAAAAAGGAATAACGAGATATTTATATTTAAGGGGTAAAGCTATTTAAAGAGGTTATAAGATTTAGCCTAATATAAGTAAGCCTTAACGTAAGTTATAATACTTAAACTAATTAGATATCTAATCCGGCGGATAAACGTTTAAGCTAATAAGTTAATAAGAGGATATCTATCTTTAAATATCTAATACGGGACATCTAACCGGCTAAGATAAGTTATATAATTAAAGCGAAAGAAGCGGAGCGCTTCTAACACTCCTAAAGCAAAGGGAGTAAAGCGCTCCCGGCGCTCTTAGAAGAGATAAAGTAAAATAACACTAACGCTTTACGGTATTAGTAAGGGAATAACCTAAAGATATAAGGTAGAAGGATTTCTAGTTAGATAGTTATTACCTTAGTGATTAATCTAAGCATCTATCTTACCTATAAATAAGAGTAACCTCTTAACGACTTATTATAAAGATTTAGTTATTAGTTTAAGCACCTTTAATTACTTAGTTACTTTACGACTAGTGTTTAAGTAGATAGACGCTCTCTATCCTTAATTATATAAACCTTATGTTATATAATACTTAGTTAGTTAGTTAGTTATATTTAATCGCTATTCGATAAGCTTACTAAGCCTTTATACCTGTAGTGTATATAGCGCGCTAAGGACCGTTTAGTAACGCCTAACGTATCTATCCTCTAATATCGTGTACTAGGTAGGCGTTCTATATATAGACCGTTCCTGTTGCCACCGCTAGTTATGGTCGTGTCCGGTAAGAGTATCAGAGTGGGGTGGTCCGTAAGGGCCGTCCCCGTGCTAGTACCTAGCCGCCCGGTCAGCGGCTTACGTAGTACTTAGGTATAACGTTCGTTATAATTATGTTTTATTTTCCCTTATATATTATTTATTTACTAATCGCTTCTTACCCCCCTTCTTTATTAATTAGTTTAACTTATTAATTAATAATTTTTATCCCCTATTTTTTACTAGCTCGATAATTCTTTAACTCTTTTTATATAGTTAACGTTATTTAATTACTAACGTTATTATATTCTACTACCTTGATATTTGCTTTTTAATACTTATTATTATACTTATATTAGTAACTCTTAATTAAACTTCTCTTTATTATTATAATTTAAGGTATTATAATAAGTAACTATTTAATAATAATTTATAAAAAGGCTATATATAAGCGTTTTTATACTCTCCGCGAGGTGTATAAAAATACTTAAAGGATAAGATATAAACTAAAAGCGGGGTATTCGAAGGCCGCGATAAGTGTAAATAACTAGTCCGCTTAAGTAACTAAGCACTTCGAAGTGGAAGTGATGTAACATTAAACTATAAACCGAAAATAACATATTTAAAATCCCCTCTCTTTTTAGAGATATAGTACTGCTTTTTCTTCCGCGAGTTATTCCTTAATCATTATATATAAAACGCGAAAAACGCGTTACCCGATTTCTTAAGTAACGTAGTAAAAAAAGGTTTAATTTCATTGTTAAACAGGTAGGAGAGCTAATAGCCTTCGCTTATAGATGACTTAGTTTAAAATAGGTAAGTGAGTGACGAAGAATAAAAAACATCCTTAATAAGCGGTACAGTACGTTCCCTTATGCTTAACCCTCATAGCTAGGCCCAGCACTGATAGCTAGCCACCCTGTCATTTGGGCTGACCCCACATGTGTGAGAAGCATAGGCGGAGTCAGCCAAGTTAGTCCATCCGGGTGGCGAGGCCAAGTCGAAATGCTGGCACGGGGGGTTGTAGTCTGTACAGCCAGTGTTGCTATACGCATGTCAGCACGCGTGTTCACGTGGGCTAGAGCTTAGGTCAACTCGGGACCCTATGAAAACGCACAAGAAGAATCGGCAGTAAGAGCCTGAGTCGGGTCCTGCAGAGGATATCTTCTGGTACAAGTCCTCTCCAAGCGGTACTACACAATCGATATTAGCTTGAATGGCTCGCGGAAGCCCTAGGTGAGTACGGGTCAGGCTATACCGCAAACGCCGCTAGGTGAGGTAATGTGACGACAATGTCCACCCCAGTAGGCGTCGGTGCACACGTAGACGCCAGCATTGGCACGCTTGTCGAGATCGCGACCAGAAATGGAAGTTGCGTTCGTCTGGTCGGCAGCCTCAACCTTATACGCCGCCGGGATGTCCTCGGGCGTGATAACCGCGTAGCTCACGCCCTCGGGCACTATACCTTTCAACGAACGGGGGATCGTGGCGGCGCTCGCCGAGGCTGTGAGGCCGAAGAGGGTGGTAGCGAGAAGCATTGTCAGAGTGGATAGCTTATGAACAAGGAAGTGGTTCAGAGACTGGTGCTTAGGACTAACGAGGTACTAAGCATGAAGGTAAAGATGAAGAGAATATTGCATCTTTTTATATCCCTGCTTACAGTTTCCTCTTTCACTACTTTACGGCCGGCCTTCACTACGCTTTCCTATCTTCAAGATCCAATTATCGACCCAGCTAGCTCGGGGGTACTAAGCCGACGATAAGCGTCAGGTGTTTCTTTTGGATACGGACTGTCCATCTCAGCTACGCTACGTGCTTTTCAAAGTGCAAATATTGCCCTGGCAAGTTTTCAGCTGTTCACTAATGGCGGGAGGATTCTACGCGTCGTGATTAGTGTGGGCAGGTGAAGCCGTGTGGAGCCAGGCGCACCGTCCCGCTTCTGTCCCTTAGCCGACTAGCCGTACTCAGCTATAAATAGAATCCGCATAGGAACCCGGGCGCCCGTTCAGAGCCATTAAGATAGGCGACCGCTAGTCATGGCAATGCCTTGTGGAAAGACACTCCACGACTAGCTTGAAGTCGTCTTAGACGTCTGTCCTTAGGGCCAGGAGGTATCGTATCCCGGTTCCAGTCCGCCACCTCCAGGCGGTGTGGCGCGGGCGCCCAGAGCAAGATAGCTACTGCCGCTTAAGATCAGGCATCCGTAGAATGAGACGAGCATGCATCCACCGAATAAGACAACGATGACGACGCACCCTTAGGAATTAACTAGCATGCCACCGCCATCCACTATGTATTGCTGTTTCTTGCTAACCGTCCCCTCCCGGAACGCGTAGAGTACGTATTGTTACGGAAACAAACTGCCTTACTAGTCCTCTCTCATTCGCCCGATCACACCTAAAACACGTAAGTGTTACTAACATAAGGATAGAACATTAAATATAGGAAGGGAGAAGCATTGTTAAATAGAGATATAGTGATCCTTCTTTTCTACCGAGTTTTCTTTTGATTGTTATACGCCGCCTGCCACACGGACTCAGCGGTGCTGGCGTAGCGCCCCGTCTTGGCAGCGTAGCATCGCAGCGGGCCCTCGGCGAGCGGCGACGCCTTCGTTTCTTTCCCTTCGGCCGGCGCCACGATTTCCCACCCGTACGTGGCGCACCCAATGTCCCACTTGCCCTGGGTTGCCATGTACGACGTGCCGCTATTACCGCCGCCTGATCCCATAGACGGAGAAAGGTAAGCATGGGCCTATTCGTGGAATGTTAGGGTGGCAAAGGGCGGCTTTGGTACTTACAGTCCCCACCGGCTATCTTCGTGTAAGCATTTGCACAACTACGTTGGCACTTGTCTCCCTGGTACCTATTTGGTTGCCATTGAAGATTGACTTTGTAGTCCTTGTACTTCTTGGGACTAGGCGGTGGTGCGCGCAATTTGAGGCCAGAGAGCGGGTTGCCAGCCGAGTCGACGGTCCAGCTCAGTTTCTTTCCGGGATGCTGTTTGACCTCGTTGTAAAACTTGTCAATGACACTGTGGTCCGGACTCCGGAACAGCCTCGCTGGGAAGGGGCTACGGTTGGCACCTCCTGAACACATGGGGCCCTTGGTCTGCGTTGGTGTAGCCGTAACCGTGAGAGCCGCTGTCGGGTGGTTCCAGCGCCGGGTGGTTGTGGTCCGCACTGAACCCGTCCCAGTTGCTGCAGCGCACACCGTCGCGACCTCGGTGCATGTCGTTGTGCAGGAGTAGAAGTTGGCGCCGACGCCCTCACACGTAGCCTCGCAGGCGCTGGGGTGGGCGCATGAGGATTTGGACGTAGAGGTCGTTGTCTTGGTGTTGTTGGTATTAATGAGTGACGACTCGATCAGGTTCTGCTGGCCCAGGGGCGTGTTGTTCATGATAGTCTCGATGGCCAGGAGCAGCAGGACGTCACCGAGAACGGAGGCAAAGGCCGCGTCTATCGCAAACGCCACCGCGTTCCTCTGTTTAAACTCTTCAACGATCCCGCCGCATTTGCCACATCTCCTCCTTTGATGTTGAAAGTTGGCACCTGTATGAGGAGCAGGTCGTTTAGAGGGCCTCCCGGTTGTGCCTGGATCGCCGCGGCCTCTGCCGCACAGATGGCCTGTCCGAGGGATGCGGCAGCTCGCTTCCGGGCACCGGGATGTGCGTCGAAGCCGCGCCCATCCTCGCAATCCTGAACTCGGTGCATGATCTCGTCGAGGCGGGAGGCGAGGCTTTTGTCTAGGGTTGCCATGAAGTCTCCCGGTTGATAACCTGGGACTGCGGTGGTGACTGGGACGACGGCAGGTGTCTTGGACCTACCAAATCCCCGAAGGGATGGCGTCAGCGATATCCCGGGCATTACACAGGGTGCACGTACCCTTTCAAGGATGTAGGAGCTAGCGTTGGAGTGAGTAATAACCGGGGACCCTGTGTCCGAGATGGTGACGGGAGCTTGACCGGCAAATAAAGATTCTTGCTTAACCTCTTAATCTGGGATGTGGAGATTAGGGCCGGGAAGGATCTCCTCGTGATTTTCCTTTTGGTATGTCGAGTGGTAGGAAATAATAATGCCAACAATGGCGACAATACCGGCGACCACTAACACCTGACACTTTTCTTCCACCATAGCTACCTGCAAGTCGCCATCTTAGAGGACAGCAGTCACTTTAGTGAAGCATTTGCTGTCAACAATAGAGCACTTGTCTAGTGTGCCTTGGAGCTCGGTTACTGTCTCTGAGGAGAGCTGTACGTCGATGTCCTCGGATTTTGAGCTTTGAACTCGCATTTGTTTACCCGTAAGAGGTTCATTTAGCGGCGGTTGGATGAAATAAGGAAGTGAAGTCACTTAGGGGCCGAGGTGTGGCTGGAGCGCATGGATAATTACAAAGCCGCTAAAAGAGGCTGAGTGGCGCGGCAGATAGTGGAACTCATCGCATTAATTTATCGCCATTGCCAGACATCACAGGGTCGCCAGATATCACAGGGCCGCCCTTGGAAAACCTTGATCTACCCGAAGTCTTTTTCTATAACACGCCGGTATCCGCATGTATTCCTACAGGCGGGTGCCGTCACGCGGCTTTTCAGCCCGTCCTGCCGAGGCGGGGACGGGGACGACGGTCGCCATCTCTGCCCCTCGAGACCTCTACGTCATATCGCAAAATATGGCCTCATTCAGTCCCGATAGAGGGGCACATTCATATAGGAACCTGCGCAGGGCAATGGGGAGCGAACAGAGGGGGGACGGCGTCGATAGCGAGTTGACCGTGCCAACCCCCGTTGTTTTCGCCTTATCGTGTACTGTTAAGATGTGGGCATCTTACGCGTATGCATGCGAGCCGTCTCGAGGCTGGTGTGCTGATTTCCTTATCGCGAGATCAGCCTGCACGAAAGCGCTATAACAAGAAGTCTACCCACGACAACACCCCTACCGATTCCTGTCTTTGCCACTGTTGAAAGACGGTCAAAGACGATTCGCTCAACAACAGGTTACTCGGGGCCGCAGTTGCGGTGCTCGACGACGAATCCCTCAGGATTATAGCATGTCCGGGTATCCGACAGGCTACGTTCTCGACATGACTCTGTGCACGTTACCTCTTCTTTCTTCAAGTGGTACATCCAGTATATTTCCTATCGAAGGGCGCTCATTACAAAGAGAATTAAACTGCTACCAACATAGCTACTTCGGACCCGCTCACAATTAATTATTCTGATTTGTCAGCACCGCTGCCGTGATCGTTACTGAAATTTCAGATAGGATATGGCCTTGTCCGACGACTGTCATAATTTATCTGTTGTCAGTTGCCCTGGTGCTCGTTATGAGGCTCGTGGTGATTTCCGGTCACAGAACTCCCAGAAACCCACCCGCAATCGTCAACAGGAAATGTCCACTCACTGGCTCTTGCGGCTTCCGCGCTTTGATAGGATTCTGTAGAAAGGCTCGCGATCGCAGTGTGACTTGAAAATAGAGCTTCCACGCTCGGAAGAACCACGTTTTGGCATCTCGGGGGACAAGGCTCGTAATATCGTCTGTAAAAACGAGGAGATAAAACTTAGTGAAGGGTAGGACTATCGAGCGTACCAGTTACCCCGACCATACCTGTTAATCCTGACATGAGGTCTGCAGTTCTTCTGCCTTCGACTCAGGGACTCCTAATTTCTAAGCACAGGAGAATATTAGCTTGCTAGACGATTACACGAGCTCGTTTAAGCGGCGCATGTCCTGTCCGATAAAAGATGATGGGCGCGAGAATAAGTTGCCGATGCTGATCTCGAACGTGCGAGTAGCCGTCGAGGCTCTTGCTGACACGGGGCTTATTAAGTAACCCTTTTACAGAACTCTACCGCCTTGTCTTTATCCTTATAATTCGTACTATCAAGGCACAAAGGTTTACCGAGGACACGATACTCCGGGTACGATTCGAGTGCTATTTCGACCGAATTAAGAGGAGTGCCGCGCTCCATTCCGTCATATAGATACCTAAATACACTAGCAGGCACGCGAGCCAGGCCAGGCTAGCCAGTATGGGGAGCCATAGTCGACTTGATGCTATTGTTAGTCGGCGAGGGTATGGAGGAAACGGCTCGTAACTCGACGGGGGATGATGGGAATGCGAGGGTTTCGTGCTGGTATCTCGGTCATCTCGTTGAGCCTTTCGGTAGTCTTGTTGCCGCTCCTGTTACTGTTGTTACTGCTGCTGCTGCTGCTGCTGCTGCTTCTTCTCATGCTGCTATAGCTTCAGCTGCTGTTGCTGTTGTTATTTTTGTTATTGCTGTTGGCGGCGATGGCTCAAATGCTTGGGTCGGCGGCTGCAGGTAGCTCTCGGGCGTCCAGGAAGAGTTGGCCATCATGATATGAGTAGTAGGAGAGCATATATGAGCTTTTGGTTGCTTGTTCATTACCTGGAATGAGAGAGGGACTGGAAGGAAGGTGGACGATGGTTATAGTGAGCTGAGGTGGTGGTGGCAGTGTCACGCCTGCCTCATAGCCTGGAGTTAAAGGTGTCATTTATTAACAGTAGGATTTGAAGCTGCTGTTTATCAGATACGAAGCCGCTTACTAACAGTTCTATAGTAAGTAAAGTAAACTATGTAAGGCGAGGCTGATTTATTAGCTACCTAGATAGTCTTAGATGCCATGACCTCAAGGGAGGTTTCTAACTTATAATCACCCATTCTTTGCCCAATTCCATTGCAACCTTCATACACTGGGTAAGTGTGACGTCAGATTGACGAATTAACAACAATGCAGGGCTGGGAATGCGACCCGCCGCAAAAAATCGACCTTCAAGGTGACCGGTGGTTGCCATGATACAGGCTCCCTTTCTTGGGATCTCCCAGTCCAACCTGACCCATTTGGCCTACTCTTCATCGGCGGCCCATACACGAGCCAGGGCCTCAAGCTGCACCTGAGTAGACATGCCCATGGCCATCCGTACGTGCCGTGCCGTTACCATCTTTTTGATGGATTGCCCCCAATTGCCGATGATCATGTCGGCATTGGGGTTAGCCGTGGGGAACTCTGGATCCCTGTTCGTGGTGATTTGGGTGGTGATGTGTAATATCTGCTCGACTTCGTCCTTTCGGATAAGATAGGTGACGGCCCCCTGGGTGAATGGACGGCCGAGCCCCCGGCCGAACTCCTCCGAGACGCCCCTAAAGCTCCCATCGTCGGCGAATAAGCGCACGGCCGGAGTAGACACGTTATCGGACTTCTTGACGCCGGAATGCCAGGATATAGTTTCCCGGAGCCTCCTGTATCGCCCTCGTTCTTCGAGGTACTGCAGGCGCCCGGGAGCCAACTGGTATGTCCACACCTCCCGTGGATTGTCGAGTCTGATGGCGACATCCTTGGCCTCGGGTCCGGAGCCGTATGCTTCTCGCGCCAGAGCCGACCTGAAGAATACGTAGCCTTCACCCGCGTAGGCCAGGTCTTGTTCGCTACCCATACTGCCCGAAGGAATGACGGCTTTGAGTGCTCTTATCTTAAGGAAACCTTGGCTCAGTGTGCGAGGCGAGTAGCCCTTGGCGTCGACCAGCATTGGCTCGCGGAATTTCATCTTGTACTTGGCGCTGGATTGTCGGATGAGAGACAGAATGGGGCTTATATCGTTAGTGTGGTGGTCTTTGACGTCGGCCAAGACCTCGCTCATGATGGACGCCATGTTCTCTTGGCGTTTAGATGATAGGTCCTTCCAGTCGAACCGCTCCATAATGCCCACATACTCGTTGAGATACCAAAGCGGACATATATCTTTGAGCGCCAGGCTTACGTCCATAGATCCGACACTTACCCGTGCTCCGCCCCACTTGTTCTGGTTTCGCAAACCGCTCACCAGCTAAGCTGGTGCTCCCCACTAAAATAACCACCACACTAAAATAACTAGTTACACTAGATTTTTAGTAGTAAGGATTAGTTAAGGATATAATAGCGTTCCCTAAGGTAATTAGGTCTAGTTTTTCGATAAGAGGTATTATAAGGTTTATTTTTTTAATAAGAGGTATCGTAAGGTTTATTTTTTAGTGTTAAAGTCTTAGAAATACTATAAAAGACGCCGCGGCCGGTTTATTTTATAGACCTCTATTAGTATAAGCTTACCGATTAGTTTATAATACTTAGCTACCTTAGCCGTTATATTAGCTTATTATTTCTAGCGCCTCCGCTCTTTTTAAGCCTTACGCTTTAATAAGCGCTAAGCTACGATAACTTCGTTTTCGGCCTTTTATATAGCGGTATATCTAGTATCTTATTATATAAATACGCCGCTAACTTATAAGACATTATTTTTATAGTTCCGTTATCTTATAACGATCCTTTTAATATATTTAATATAGCTTAAATCCCTCTTTATTTAGATAAACTTAGCGGTATTTAACTTTAAAGTATTAAGACTTATCTTAATAATCCGTTAACTTAATAAGCCCTTATCTCTTAATTATACCTCTAATTATAGGATTTCTTATAACGTTACTAGCGTTTAAGGTTCCCGGTTATTATCGCTTAAAGGGTTTAATATTAATATATATATTATATATTAAGCGACCTCTTGAAAGATAACTTATAAGTTAAATAAATAGATACCGGTTTTCTAAAACGTTAAGCGTATTATAATTAGCTTAAAGGTTTAAGCCTTAATCTCCTTAATAATTAATAAGAACTTTAACTTAGTTATTTATATAAAGTTATTATAAATAACTCGGTCGAGGTATTTAATATAGTAGTACTTTATTAGCTAGAATACAATAATATCGAGAGGTTATAAAATATATATAAGGTATAATAATAGCTTAAACGGGATAATATTATATTATTTATAATAATCGATAAATTCCTTAATATAATAGCTTTTATAACCGTCGATAATTAATAAGTAATAAATATTAGTTATTAATTTAAAGTAAAGTTCGAAGTAATATATTTAATTAAGCTTTAAAGTTTAGTTAATACCTTAATAATAAAATAATATAATATCGATATTTTATAAGTAAAATTAACTTGTTTAATCGTTAAAGTATCTTATAAATAATAATATAATAATAACTTTAAGGTCTAAGTACTTATTTATATATTAATATTATATATAATTATAACCGCTTAAAATAAGGAACGCTAATAACGTTTTATTAATAGTAAAGATACCTTTAATTATTATTATTAACTTTTTATTTTCTAATAAATTAAAGTAATAAGTATATTTCCGCTTAATAATTATTATATAATTTTTACCGACTTTAATTTAGAAGCTAGTCTTATTTATATTTTAAGTATTTTCGGCGACGATTTTATATTTCATTTTAGTAATATAAAGTCGTTAAAATTATATATTAATAACTTTTAAGTTTTTAGCCCTTTTATAGTTAACCTTAAGGTTCTTTTATAATATATATAAATAACCGTATTATTTAACGAAACGTATAATCTAGTTATAACTTATAGTTAATATATTAAAGGAATAAGGTTAGTCTTCTAGATAGATATAAGTATAATACCTAGTAATATAAGAGGAATTTTACTAAGGCTACGGAGTTAATTAGTAAATACTAGGAACGTTATAAAAGAGCTAATACTTAGTAATAAGAACGAGGTCTAAAGATAACGCGACGTCGCGGTATATAATATAAGACGAAAGATTAAAGATTAAGAGTCTAATTAATATATTAACTAAATTATACGATATAAGGGATCGCTAAGGATAGCGATATATATTTCTTTTTAAGGCCGGTATTTAATATATAGCGATAATAAGTATACTACTACCTAAAGGGGTTATACCCTATTATTATAGCTATTTTCTTATAAGAGGGGCTACTTCGTAGTAACTTTACTTAATATATCACCTTCTATTTAACCCCTCTACTTTTCGTGTTAAAATCATTAAACTTATAAGCTATAAAAAGACGGTCTTAACTACTAATATCGTTTAGTACCTTAAAGCCGAGGGTATTATATTAGTAGCTTTCTTCTTTTTCTTTATAGATCTAAAGGGTAGGGCCGATCTCTTTATTATCGTAAGGTTATAAGTATCTTAATTACTAGTATAAAATAAAGATACTATTAAGCTAGCTTACGATAACTAAGATATCTAGCCCGGAAAGATAGCCTTATAAAAGGAAATACTTAAATTACTTAAAGAAGTGCTTTAGAAACTGCTATAATATATATTTATTATTAACGGCTTAGATAAATATACGTCGAAAAGAAGCTAATTTATATAATATAATAGATCCCTTTTATCGTTTATTTATACGGTTATATAAATAATTATCGGTACTTATTTACGGATCCTCTTAATTAGCTATAAAGACTAGGATATCCGTAATAAGTTATCCGATCTTACGATAAATCCTATTAGATTAGAGTTTATTAAGTATAAGATTTAACCTTAAGATATATAGCTTAACGCTACTTTATTATTATAGAGTATTATAAATTAGAAGCTTCGTAATAAGTCTTAGGCTATCCGGGACGAGATTACTAATAAAATAGTCGACCGATCGGATTTAATATTGCTATATATCCGATTAATAGAGAACGACCTACGTAATAAGAAGAATTAAAAGCAACTAGAAAAGATTATCGACGAAGCCTTAGCTAAACTCGGTGGATTATATAATAAGAACTAGGAAAGAATTATAAATTAACACGAAGTAGACCGAAACCGAGCTCTTTTAATACTCCGATAAGTAACCTTTATATAACGCTTAGTTACGATATCCGAGATTACGGAGGCTTTACTAGTCGTAAGCGATAATATTAAGAATATATTAGAAGATAAATTACCGGATAAGATTAACGAGGATTTTATTAAGACCGAAATCTTAAACTTATATCACTCGTTTATTAAGGCGTGTATTATAGGTTTAATATAAGACGTTAGTTTATATACCTTTTATCTTATATACTTTATAATTCGAGAATATATACTTTAACGCGATCTAATTCCTAAAGTAAGATTATAAGCGAACGAGAAGCTACGATCTAAGAACGACGTGATATAAAATAATATTATTACCGAAGCTTACCTATAGTATTTAAAAGTTTTATAAGTCTAAAAAGATATATAATAAACTATCTTAAGTAATAAAGTATAAGGGAGCTTTCGAGATTATATTATAAGCTTCTAATATTAGTATATAAGAAAGGATTACTCTCGTTATAAATCTATCTTTAAGATTTTAATCGAATTCTTTTACTTTAACGATAACGGTTAAGAGAATTAAAAAAGATATTATAATTAAGCCGAGACTATTTCGTGGATAATATAATATATTAGAGAAATTATATTAGCTAATAATATATTTTATACGGTATATCTTAGGTTTACCGATATAGTTCAACACTTAATTAAAAAGAAGTATCTTAATATTAATAAGGTTAATAAGTTAAGAAGATCGGCCTTTCTTATATCTATAACTTAAGGTAACCTAAAGTTATTAAGGTATCTCTTAAAGAAAAAGGCAGGTATAAATCTACTTAATACCGAAAGACGAACGCCTTTATATATAGTAGCGACTAACGGATATATCGAAGTCGTTAAGCTACTCCTTAAGAAAGGTGCTAATTATAAGGTTACTATAAAGAACAGGTTTACGCCGCTTTATTTTGCCTTAGATAATAGCTATATCGAGATAATAAAGCTACTTCTTAAGAAAGGTACCGATTAGATAATCGCGGATAAAGACGGATAAACGACGTTATATATAGCTTTATTTAATAGTAACCTCGAGATAATAAAGCTACTTCTTAAGAAGGGTACCGACTAGATAATCGTAAGTAATAATAAATAAATACCGCTAAATACTGCCTCGAATAACGGCTACTTCGAGGTAATAAATCTACTTCTCGAGAAAGGCGCCGATTAAATAATCGCAGATAAGGATAAATAAACGCCGTTATATAGAGCTTTATCTAATAATAGCCTCGAGGTAATAAAGCTACTTCTTAAGAAAGGTACCGACTAGATAATCGCGGATAATAATAGGTTTATACCGCTTAATACTGCCTCTAGATAAGGCTACCTCGAGGTAGTTAAGTTACTTTTTAAGAAAGGCGCCGACTAGATAGTCGCGAATAAAGACGGACTTATACCGCTTAATATAGCCTCCGGAAATAGCCACGTCGAGGTAATAAAGCTACTTCTTAAGAAGGGTACTAATTAAGAAGTCGTAGATAACGACGGATAAATACCATTATATATTATACTATCTAATAGATAACTTAAGATCGTCGAACTATTACTCGAAAAAGGTACCGACTAAGTAATTATAAATAATAGTAAATAAATACTATTAAATACTACTTCGTATAATAACTACTTTAAAGTAGTAAAGCTACTATTAAAGAAGGGCACTAATTAAGTAGTCACGGATAATAACGGATAGACACCGCTTTATACTACTTTATATCACGGCTACCTCGAGGTAATAAAGCTACTACTGGAGAAGGGTGCCGATTAAGCTATCGCGGATAATAACGGACAGATATCGCTATAACTCGCCTTAGTTAGTGTCTATCTCGAGATAATAAAGCTAGTTCTTAAGAAGGGCGCTTACTAGATAGTCGTGAATAAATATAAGCATATATACGGTTCTACGCCGCCTTATCTAATATATATCCTGAAATTATACTTCTTCTCCTCGTAAATAAAGCAACTATTAAGGGTTTATACGGTAATCTAAGATATATATCTGCCGAGGACCTATTAGTAATCTATAGGAGGATATAGTCAGCCTATTAGGAACGGAGACGAGATTAAGCACTAAAGAATAATACGCTTCGTCGATACTGCCCTTCGCTGCCCGCTGCGGTCATCTAAATATGGTTTTATATCTTCTTACCTTTAGTGAAATCGAAATCAATTCAGTAAATAACTTTAGTCGAACTCCTTTATAGTGAGCTTACAAGTAGGGTTACCTAGATATTATTAATCTTATCTAAGATTATACTAAACGCACTAGTATTAATATACCCCCTTTAAACTAGATATTAAGTATCGGTAACGTTTTAACCCTAAGGGTATAAGCTATAGTATTTATATTACTAGCATTTCTAGGTCTTATTATTATTATATCTATCTAGAGTTTTAGGCGATAAGCATATATTATTTAATAGGGTCCTATAGCTTAATACGTTATCGGAACGATAAGTAGACCTAGTCTAGTCGGATAGTATCCTAGATCGAATAATCTATGATCTTAACCTTTTAAGTTATTACGTTATACGGGTGGTGTAATATATATGCTATTATAACTAAAGGTGTGATTAATTTAAGCCGAAAAACAGCTATATAGCTTAGGTGGTGATTACTCGGCCTAGAATTTATTATTATTACGGAGATAGCATGAAAATAGCTTTTATACCTTCTAAATCGAGCCTTATGCCTAGCCTAAGAGTAACTAGCGCTCGCCTTTTTATAATATATAATGCTATATACCCGCCTACCTACTATCTTATAGAATAGCTTTATAATAAATCTTAGTGCGGACTATTTTATATAACGTCTTACGGTCCCTCGGATGTATCTATTAGGTATATCTAGTATTAAATATATTAAAATATACCGGTTAATAGCTGCTTAAACCTTTATATTAGACTTTACCGTCTTATAAAGAACGCTATATCTAATTAATACGGTATATAAGGTTCGTACTTTTAAGGATAGAAAGCGTTTATATATATATATTATCGCCGTGTTAAGATATTATCTAGCCTCTTAGGGGGTATCTAATATAAGAGAGTCTATCTATATATAAGGATTATATATAATATCCTATATATCTAGCCTAGTAATAACCTAATATTTGAATTATATCCGTAGCTCCTCCGTATAAGATCGTTCCCGGCGCTTTCTTCGTCTAAATAGTTACGACTTTATATAAAGTAACCTCTACGGCTAGAAAGCGTCTATAGTAGTAGTATAATATATATATTATCGCTATACTAGGATAGTATCCCGCCTCCCGAGGGGTATTTAGCGTACGAGAATCTATCTATATATATACGAGATATCTCGTATATTAAGCTTAATAGTAATCTTTTAGTTAAACCGTCTCCGTAACTCCTCTATATAAGCTTATCCCCGGCTTTATCTTTATCTATATAGTTATAACTTTATATAAAGTAACCTTTATAGCTTATTAATAATAAGCACTTATCTTCGTAATACTTCGTTAATATTATAAAGAGCTAGAACCTCTTTAAGTCGTATATTAGCCGTTACTAGTATTCCTCTAAAGATTCCGGTTCGGGGTCGAACTTCGGCTATCGGGCTTATTACTTTCTCGTTTTACGGCAGTAGACTAGATACTCCGGTATTCGTGATAATCGGTAAGCGTATCGGTCGTTTTAAGGGTGTTAGAATTTCTTATAATATTAGTCGAAGTCTCCGTGCCTTAACCGGAGTATAAGAAACTTAAGGAGTATCTATTTAAGGATATTAAGCTCTTTTAACGTCTTAAGAGTTACTTTAATAAATTTAAGTTTTTAATAGCGTTTATAGCTTTAAGAGGCCTCTTCTTATTACTTTATAAACTAGTCTTTAACTATCGTCTTTTAAGGTCTATTTACTCCTATATATATAGCCTTAGAAGGGAAGCTTATTAGTAGCGCTGCTCTTTCCTTTATAAGCTTATCGGCCTCCTTATTACCTTAGATCTTTTCGTGGCCTAGTACTTATCGAATATATACGTCGGTAATCGTCGCTAGCTCTTAGAAGGCGAGGAAGGCCTCTTACGGGCTTTTAGGTATAACTCCTATAAGGCCCTATATAACCGACGTAATATCTAAGTAGAGATAGATAGTCGCGCCTAGGTTTATCCAGTATATTCGGCGTAGACCTTACTACGCCTTAACCGCTTCTTTATCGAAGACTTTAGTAAGGCCTAGTCGTCCTTTATCTTAGTGTATTTTCCGTCTATTCCTATAGATAGCGAAGCCTTAGCCGACCGCTTTATAAGGTCCTTTCGACCCGTCCGAGAAAACGACGAGGTATATATCGGGAAGATTCGACTGCTACGCTACGAAGTCCTTCGCCGCTGTATTTTTATCTTTCTATAGCTCTTAAATCGGTGTATATCTCCTTAAGAGGTATTATAGCTACGGAAAACTAAGTAAGAGTCTAGCTGCTCTTTAAAGTCTAGTCCGTACTAGCTATAGAGAGCCGTAGTAACGGCTTAATAAGTAAGGCTATAATACCGTTCACGCTATTAGTATATAGTCCTTATCTATCGACTAAAGTCGCTATCCGAAGCGATAGAACGCCGCTTTTAGTGAGATTTATACTATTAGGACACCTATATCCTTATATAGCGTAGCTATCGGCGTTATCCTTTATATAAGTAGAATAGCCCGTTTCGCCTCTCTTAGGACCCGGTCTATCTTATCTAAGTGTGCTTTTTACCGGGTTATTACTTCTATATTACGTTCTTTACTAGCGATCTTTCGGGTCTTCGTGCGCCCCTAGTACTATGCCTCGGCCCCGTAGGTAAGAATAAGAAGAACGTAGGTAAAGATAGCCTTCCGGAGGGCTTTTAGCGAAGGGCCTCGCTAGGTGTTAGCTAGGCTCCGAAGGTGTCGTACGACGTTCCGCGCTTATACCGTTTTACTCTTCACGTGCTCCGTGAACCGAAGCTTCGGGTCGACCTAGACACTAAGCTAACATACGGGCTTCTCTAAGGCGTGCACCGTAAGGCCGTGGTCTCTTACCGAGACGCTCGGAAGCCCCTCCGGGTTCTTTCCGTATATAAAGTGGAGTAGATCACTCTTCTCCGGGTTCTTTCCGTATATAAAGTAGAGTAAATCACTCTTCTCTAGGTCGATCGCGACCTTATTTTCTCGGCCTTAATTAAGGACGTCGTTTAAGTCGTTCGATAGCTATCGTGCGTTCTCTTAAAGGGACTTACTTTCTCGGTAAAGGTATATATTATCCGCGTATCCGAATCGGTATCTTATATCCTTAAGTAAGATTTCTATAATATATAAGAGGAAGAGGATAAGATAAGCGGAGGAACCTTATAATAGATTATATTAGATTATCTATAATGTTATTATAATATTCTTAAGTCGAATCAGCACTTAAATCGAATCAGCACTTATGTCTCTTTTATAAAGGAGCCCACGAACTTAATTAGCGGTATAGCCTAGCCTTATTATCTTATACGGAGTATAAGCCGCTTCTTAAACGTTATATCGAATACGCCTTTTATATCTAAGGCGAGAATCGAGGCTATATACCTAGTCTCTAAAGAGTGTTTAATCTCGTGTATTAAGTAAATAAAGAGGTCCGAGGCTGCTCGTATCGGTAAGTTACCTACTTATTATCGGCTAACTACTTTATATAGGAGTGTTTTATTAGTTATCTGCTTTATAACGAGCCTTTCGAGGCCTTTTCCTAAATAGGAGAGGAGGGCGATTAGTTACTAGGAGCGAGGGTTTAAGAGGTCTTTCTTATTCGGTTTCCGTAGTATCACGACCTCGGCTATTCGGAATAGGCGTAAGTAATAGCTAATCCGTAAGTAGGCTTAAAAGGGATCTTATCGGCTCTTAGATTATATATAAGCACCCTTTAAGTAGCTATACCGAGGTGTTATCGGTCCTTAGCGAGGTGCTCTTAACTACGATAGTAGCGGCTATTAGTTCTTCTTTAGAGATATAGGTCTTCTAAGCTAGGGTATACCGCGATATTATCGGAATCTCGAGATATTCGTCCTCGAGGTCTTCTACGTTTATAAAACGCTTTATAAGAGCTTTATATAAGATATAGGCTTTTTCTTCTATGTCTTTAATTATCTTATCTTTAATAACGAGTAAGGGTGATTAAATAACCGGCTATAGCTTACGCTATTAAACTACCTTATATAAGTCTTCGTCTAACTAAGTCGAGTCGATTCGTTAGCGCTAGTACTTTCGCTTCTCTTATCTTATTACCGCGAGGAAATATTTTCGCTCTTTAAGGTGTCTTTAATCCCCTTAACAGTGTTTCCTTACTCGGCGGAATACGTCTCGGGCCTCCCGGTATATATCGGTCCATTATAGCGTATCGCGACCGTCTTTAGCTAGGTGTTTCTTAACTGTTTCTAGCGCCTTTCGTAAAAGGCTTAAGATCTCCGATACTTATAAGTCTAGCTATTTCGTCGTAAGTGTCGAAAGGAGTGGCGTATAGCTTTATAGACTTAGTTCGATAATATCGGCGAAGGTTTTTAATTTACTTTCCGGTATAAAGTATCGATACTACGTCCTAGATATCTGGCCGTTCCTCGGAATTAAGATTTAGATCGTTTCGTGGTCTGCCCTTATTTAGAGTTTAGGATCTACCTCCGCTATAACGAAAGGGATATTAAAGAATATTAGATCAATAGTATATCCTATTATATGTGTCGGGACTCTTATCTTTCCTATATATCTAAGTCTATTTACGATAGCCTAATCGTAGATCTCGGGCCTTACGTTTTAGGTTTATCGGATACCCGGATTCTAAGCGCTATAATATACGTTAAAGTCCTTTACGACCACGTAATTAGGTAGCGGTTATAAAGGTAAGAGGAATCGTATCGCCTAGTTAAAAAGCTTATTTAAGGGCTTATATATATTAATAGTATTAGCTTAGAGTTTCTTTTATATTATAGCTAGTATAAGCTAAGGTATCCCTTTAAGTAATACCCCTTTTATACGATACTAATTTAAAGGTCGTCTAACGATAGCCTCTTCGGATAAAAAGACGGATATCTTTATACTAGTTAGAAACTAGCTAATTGTTTTTAAGAGATAACGATATACTCTTTTACCTTATTATTATTTTCCTCTTTATAATACGCTAGGTTTAGCTATCCTTCTCTATTATTATTAAGGTTAAGGTTATTAAATAAGATTATTATCTCTCTTTTAATATATCTAACGTCTTAAATAGTAATAAACTGCTCTTATATAATCGGACGTACTTTACGCTATTTTTAAGGCTTTTAACGTTTTAACGTAGTTATTAGTTAGTCTTATTCGTATATAAGGCTAGAGATCTATATATAACTATCGTTAAGGGCCTTCTTTACTTTATATATAAATAATTAGAAGGTTAATAAACCGTATACTAGCTTTAATAATTATAAGCCTTTAACGATATCGCCGACTTAGCGTATATTCCTTAAGGTTTAAAATACTATTATAAATATCGTAATAAGTGAGTCTATTTTTAAAGCTCTTATTTCTAATATTAAAAGTCGGTCTAAACGGTCTTAGTTAAGCTATCGCGCTAGCTTATTATTAAGAGGCTTAAGACGGTCCCTTAAATAAATTCTAGTTACTCTTTAGCTTATAATAATATTAGCTAAAGTAAAAGCCTCCTTCTAAGCCTTATTTTAAGCCTTTAAAAACTCTAGTTTTTTCGGCGTTATCGTTAAGCTAAACTTATAAGCTTACTAGAGATACTTCCGATAACTACGCTTTAATATTGAAAAAAAGCTAAGGTCTAAAAGCTAGAGGACTTATAAGATATAAGCTAAGAGGAAATCTAGCTAGACCTTCGCTTTAAGATAAGTTAATATAAATATCTTTATAATATAGCTATTATAATTATTTAAAATAAAGTATCGTTATTTATTTAATAATAACTTCGTCTAAAGTAAAAAAACGTCTTTTAATTACTTTAAGGTAATTAAATTATTAATCTAGCCCTTCTCCGAGGTATTAAAAAGCTAGTTATCGAAGTTTAGATAGTTTATTTAGCTTTAAAATTATTATTATTAGACTTCGGAGCCCTTAAAAATAACGAGAGGTAATAAGACTTAACCGTTAGCGTTAACTATCTTTAGAATCGTCACTTACTTTTTATTACTATAGTTTATAATATATATCTTAGTCCTTATAAATAGTCCGATAATTAAGGGGTTATCCTTAAGGCTAACTATATTATTAATATCGTCGATATTTTATATATCTTTTAAAAGCACCTTAGCTAGCTAAGAGTGCTTTAAACGGTTAAAAAACTCCTTAATATTAGCTTATAAAGCGCCGTTAATATAAAGGAAATCGACTCTAGTAAACTTAACGGACTTAATAAGAGGATTCCTTTTAAAAAAACCGACGTACTAGCGTTTTCCGAGGCGTTACTAGTTCTTAGAGGCCTTAGCTAACGTCTAAGCGAATAAACGAAAACGGCTATAAAGAGGAGTCTAGTTAAGTCTAGCTTATAGTAATACTTAGTCGATTAGTTTCTATTCGAGCGCTAATAAGAGGGCTTAACGCGAGCTATTAAACGTTTTCCTAGTCGGAATCCCTTTAAAGCGACGCCGTAGATAGTCTTTAAAGATATAGAATTATCTAATAACCTCGCGGATAAGTATACCGGCTCCGATAAGGTCTAAAGTAACGACTAGTTATTTTAGGTCTATAGCGATAGCTTTACTAGAAGGAGCAAAATAAAGCAAATTAATGAAGCTAAACACTATAATTATAAGCCTATTAGTTAACTAAATATCGTCGTATGACCTTACTTAAAGCATCTCGAGACGACCCTTAAACTAGTGTTATATAAAGGGGGTGTCGCTTAAAGGAATACCCTAGCTTATTTCTTTCTCCTTCTTCTACTTATTATTTATATTTACCTATTTTCTTGGTTTTACTTTCCGGGCGTTTAGACTTTATTATCCTCCAATTTCTTTTCTTATCACGAATCTATAATATACTAACGTATTATACGTAACCTTTATACTAAATATTAGTATATCTATATGCCTTTATTAGCCTTTAATGACCCCGATTACGACTACCCACTAAGAAAATACCACTATATTCGTTAAGAGCGGCGCGATATTTCTAGTTATATAGATTACCTAAAAAGGAAAAAAGGGGATAGTTTATAGTTAGACCCTATAAAACGTCGCTTAGTGTTTAAATTAGACTAGTGACAGAATAATATATAGAGTTAATAAAGCAGTAAGTAGCTATCTAATAGGCTGCCTACTTATCTTATATAACGGCTTTTACTTAAAGAGGGAATAAAAGATCACTGACGATAAAAATACTTAATATATTTTACCTTTTATTTAATCCCTTTACTTTTGATATTAAATAATAATATCCTTCTTTAATTTTTAAGGCTTATTCTATTAATTTTAATATTATATAAATATCTAAATCCTTATATTTAATATTTATAATAAATTTATAAGTCCGTTTTATTATAAAGGTTATTAATAAAGTTTTAAAAATAAAATTATCGATTTATATTAAAAAGTATTTATTAATTATAAATCCTTAAATTATATCGGTCCTTTAAATAAATATTTAGAAGTCTTAAAAGTAAATTAAATATATTAATTAAGATAATATTATTTTAATAAGTCTTTATTATAGTTATTATTTATTAAAAGGTAAGATAAAAAATAATTTTAAAATACCGTATATTATATTAATATTGAATTTTATTTTATAATAAATACTTTTATATAATAAGATAATACCTTATATTATTCCTTATATTCTTAATAAGTTATTAATAATTGTATTTAAAAGGCTTTATCTTTATTTTTTAACAATAATTATATTAAATAAAAAGTTAAATATATATTTAAAATATTGATAAAAATAAGATTTTAAAACTTAAAAAAATAAATTAAATATTTCTTTATAAAATAAAAATAAGTTATATACTTTTAATAATATCAAGAATTAGCTTAATAGTTTAAAAAGTAATAAATTTAAAGATAGGTTAATATAATTTAAGTTTATTAAAACTACTTATATAATAAGTAATATATTATAACAACTTAAAGATTTAAAAGTTAATAAAAGGATAACTTAATACTTTGTATAATGATAAAATATTATTTAATATAAATTAAAATAATAAAAAGAAATTAATAAATAAAATAATAAAAAGAAATTAATAATTAATATTAAAAATAAAATCTAAATATAATAATTATAATTAAAATTATAATATTAAGGCGATTTTATTTATAATAAAATATTAATAATATAGATATTAAGTTAATTATAATTATTAATCTTATATTAATATTATTTCTTATATTAATAAAAGATTTTTATGATATATTTTTAAATTAATATTTCGTTTAAATAAGCTAGAATTTTTTTAAGATTTATTTTAACCTTAATATAATTATTATAAAGTTTTTTTTAATAAAATAAAAGATATCTTAAAAGAATTTATATAAGTATAAGGGTTTTAAGAAATAATAAATAAAATAACCTTAATTATTAAGGTATAAAAAAATTAAAACCTAATTAATTATATAATTAACGAATTTAATTAATAAGATTTATTTAATTATTTAAATTTAAATAAAAATATTAAAGCTAAATGATAAGATACTTTATATAATACTTTTAATAATATAGTTAATAATAAATATCTTAAATAAGATAATATTAATATTTTCGACTTTTATTTTTATCATTTAAAAAAAAAGATTAATTATATTTAATAACGATATAATTTATATTAATATTTATTAATATTTAAAAAAATTTCAACTTATCTTAAAGATATTAATATATAAGCTTTTAGTAAATAATAAATTATTTATATTTAATTAATTTTATTAAATTATAAAATATATATTTAAATATTAGATTAAATATATAATAATAATAAAGCCTTATAAAAAGAGAAAAACTTTATATATATTTAATTAAATAAAAAAGTATTTTAACTTAAATATTGATATAATATTTTATAAGTTTAATTAATCTTATTTAATTATTTATAATATTATTAAAATTAAGACCTTTTTAAATAAGTTTTTTAATATTAAGCTTTAATATATAAAAGTAACATATATTTATTAAGTAAAAATTAAATATTAACTAAATATAATTTATAGTATTTAAGAGTTTTATAAATTAAAGATTAAGTAATATTTAAAAGTACTTATTTTATTTAATACTTTAAAAAGTTATTTTTAATTAATAAAGGAGTAAAGCTTAATTATTATTAATTTAATATAATGAATTATTTTTAAATAGATTTTAAAGATAATTTAACGAATTAATATCTTAATTATAAAGTTAATTATCATAAGTTATTTATTTAAAAGAAATATGTTTAAAGATAATAGAATAATTAATATAAAAATAACTAATACTTATAATATTATTAATAAAGTTATTTTAATAATTAATATTTATAAAAATATATTATCGATAAATATAAAATACTTTTAATATTTAAATGTAAATAAAATACTTATATAAATTAAAATAAATATAATAAATATTATAAATAATATTATAATAAAGATTAAGAATATCTTAATAAGTATTAAAATAATTAATATTAAATAAAAATATATATAATAAATAATTAAGATTTTAAATAAGAAAAAGTTTATTCTTATACTAATTTTAATAAGTCTTTTTATAATATAAACGATCTTAATAACTTAATAAGCTTTAATAATAACTTAAATAAAGAAAGTAATTATATTTTATAAAAGTATTAAATATTAAAGTAATTTATTATTAATATCTTATAAAGCTTAATAATTAATATTTATTTAAATCTTATATTGAAAAATATTAATAACCTAATAAGAGTAAAAAGTAATATATTAATATAATTAAGTTATTTTTTAACTTTATAAATTAAATTTATATATATTATTATAAGACATATAATATATAAAATAAAATCTATAATTTATAAATAAAAAAATTAATTAAAAGTTTAAAATTTAAAAGAATTATAAAAATAATATATAATATATATAATATTCTTATAAAAATAATAAATATATTAATTAAATCAAAGATTATAATAAATTAAAGTTAAATAAATAATATTTTAATAAGCTTAATTATATATACTTATACATTAAAGTATACTTATAATTAAATATATAAAATATAAAGATTTATTATAACTCCAGTTTTAGAAGAATTATAATAAGTAAATTATTTTTAAAGACGTTAAAATATATTATTAAAATAAAATATATAATATTAAGTAATATAAGTAAAAATAAATGAAAGTTATAAAATAAGTTAAGTATTTAGTTTATTTAATAAATAAAGGAGTTGTTAATTTAAAGATAATAAGATTTAATTTAAAAAGTTAAATTATATTAAAACTAATTTTAAACTTTTCAATTAAAAATATACTTTTAAATCTTTATATAATAATTATCAATTATATTATATATATTTTTAACTTTTAAAAGCTATAATTATAAGCCTTATTTTAAATCTTAATAATAATAAACCTTTAAATTCAATATAATAAAAAAAAAGAAAAGATTTATTATTCTATTTATTAAAATTATATATCTTATAATAAAGTATAAGGTTTTATTAAATAATTCAGATTTTATATTTCGAGTTACTTATAAAGTTATAATTAATAATCTTATAAATAATAAAACTTTATAAATTATAAGAATTAAAACTATTATTAATAAGTTAATTATAATTAAGAAATATATTAAACTTAATATTATTTAAAAAAAGGAATATTAAACGGATTCTTTATTAATATTTAGAAAACAATATTTTTTACTTAAATAATAAAAAATATAACGACGGCTTTAATAATAATATTTATTTATTTAAATATTAAGTTTAATTTATTTTTATAAATAAATAAAATTATAATAAATATAATTATAAATATTGATACTTATTTATGAATAAACTTTATAACTTTAATTATTATATATTTTATAACATTAATTAATTAATTAAATTATTTAATATTTATTTTTAAAATATTATTTATAAAATAATTAATATAACTTTAAAACTATTAATATAGATCTTTAATAGATAAGATTTCTAATAAAAATAATATATTATAATATTTAATATTTATAAATTAAATAATATCTTAAAAATTTAAATATAAAAAGGAATTTAAATTTATATTTAAAAATTTACCTTTATTTAAAGGTTAAAAAAAGTTATTATTAATATTTAAATATTATAGATTAATAAAAGATTAATTAATATTTCTTAAAAAGATAAAGAAAAATTCTTTTAATTAATAAATAATAAAATTATAAATTGAAATTCTACCTTTATTTTCTAAATATTAAAGATTATAAGTTATTCAATAAAGTTTATAATAAGTTTTATATATAAAAATAAATAAGTTTTATTATTTAATTATTATTATTTATATATTTAATCCTTATTACTTATAAACTTTATATTTAAAATAAAAATCTAAATTAATAATAAAAAAGCTATATATAAAATAATTTTTAAGCTTTAAATGAAATTATTATTTTAAATAATTATTTATTACTTTTATAAGTTAAAGTAATCTTTAATACTTAAAGCTATAGATTTATATTTATTTTAAAAGTAATTAACTTTTTTAATTAATCTTTTATTTATTTAACTTTTAATAAAAGATTTATTATAAATAAAGTAAAAGGGCTAAAATAATTATATATTATTATAATAAGTTTTAAAAATAACTTAGTATAATAATAATAATTCATAAATTAATTATTAAATAATTATAAGGATTATTACTAAGCTTTATATAATAATTTTATAATATTTTTTAAATTTAGAAAAAATTATATTTAATATTTTATAATAATTTTCGACTTATTTATTTTAAAAAATAATACTTTCTTTTTTAAAGAAGCTAGTTAAGCTATCTTTTAATTAATTTACTTAAGTTTTAAAAAAAATTTAATATAATTATAATAATATAATATTTAAAAGCTTTAAATAGGCATTTTTTTAAAGTTTTAATAATTATAAATTAAAACTTAAAAGTTAATAATTTTCTTTTATATTTTATTATTTATTATCTATAAATTTAAAAACTTTCTTAATATTATAAGATATAACTTTTAAAAATTAGATAAATAATAAAAAGCATTTTAATTAATAACTTAAATTAATAATAAGTATATTTTTAAAAGATATTTTTTATTTAATATTTAAAGAATTAGTTTTATTAAAAGTATTTTAAGATTATTTTTAATCTTATAATAAGTTATTAATTATCTTAATAGATTATTCCGTTTAAAAAGTTTATATTAAGTATATATAATTAAATGTAATTAATATAGATTATATAAACTAATATTAAATTAAAATATGAATTTACCTATTATAACATTAGTATTATAAATTTTATTTTATTAAATATCTTAACTTTATATTAAATATACTAATATATTTAAAAACTTATAACGATCGACTTGAAAGTAATAAAGTAATCTTAAATAATATTTAATTAATAATTAAAGCTTTAATGAATAATAACTTATAATATTAAAAATTTAAAGCTTATTATTAAGATAATTATTAATATCTTATCTTTAAAGAGCTTAAATAAATAAAGAATAAAGTTATAAATAAAGATATTATTTAAATTTTTTAATACCTCGGATATATATTTAAAGTTATTAATAAAATATTATATTATATTATAAAATAACCTTTAAATAAATATTTTTATATCTTCTAAGTTATAATTTAATATTCTATAGAAGATATATATAATAATAAATTCTATTTAAAATAAAATTAAATACTTAAAGAGTTAAAAAGATTAGCTATTTTTTAAAAGAATTTATATAATTAAAAAATATATTTAATATTATTTAATTTATAAAGTAAGTTAAATCAAGTAAAATAAACCGGTAAACGATTATTAATTAATTCGATATAATATTATCTTTATAAAAATAATTATATTTCACTTTATTATTAAATTCTTTAATATTTATAATAAAAGAATATTATTATAATTAAAGATAAATTATATTTGATATAATTAACTAAGAATTATCTTTTATTTTATTTTTAAATATATATTATTATTTATTATATATATTACTTATATTATTTAAAGTAAAAAATTATGGTATCTTTTTTAAATTTATATTTAATTATAATTGAAAATTTACTTTATAGTTTTAAAAGAGATTATAATCTTTATTAAAGATTAAATTAATAAAAGAATATATTACTTTTTAATTAATAGTTTATTAAAATAAAAGAAATAAATCATTAATATCATAATTAGTTACTATTAATTTAAGTATTTTAACGAGTCTTAAATTAATATTATTTTAAGCTTTTAATAAAACTCTAATATTACTTATAATAATAAAATTATAAATATATCCGCTTATAAGTACCTTTATAAATATAAGTTATTAAAACTATTAAATATAATAATTAAAATTAATAATAAGAAATTATTATTTAAAATTCGCTTTTTATAATAATATATTTAATGAAATTTTTAATTAACTAAAAACTTTATACTAATATAACTTAATTTATATTATAATATTTTTTATTAATTAATAATATTTAATATTAACGATATAATTTCCCTCCGTTTTTATTTAAGATATTATTTATTAAGTTATTTAATTAAAACCTACTTATAATATTGTATTAACTTATATAAGGTTTTAAAATATATTTACTATTTTATATTTTATCTTAATATTTTATTTAACTTTGATATTTATTTAATAATCTTTATTACTTATTCGTTATTTAAAATTAATAAGAAGGATTTATTTTAATATTTAATATTATTACTAAGTTTAATTTACGATAAATAGTTTTATATTAATAATAAATATAAAATAAGATTATTCTTAAGTATTATTATAATAAGTAGAAAAGAGGCTTAAAATATCTCTTTAAGTAATTTATTTATAAATATAAATATAATACCTAATAATATAAAAGGGATCTTATTAAAGCTATAAAGTTAATTGATAAATCTTAAGAACGTTATAAAATAACTAATACCTATAAACAAAAACGAGATCTAAAAATAATATAATATCGTAAGATATAATATAAGATAAAAGATTAAGGATTAAGAACTTAATTAATATATTACTTAAATTATATAATATAAGGAATTATTAAAGATAATAATATATATTTATTATTAAAGCCGGTACTTAATATATAACGATAATAAGTATATTATTACTTAAAGGGGTTACCCCTTATTATTATAATAATTTTCTTATAAGAGTGGCTACTTTATAGTAACTTTACTTAATATATCTTACCTTTTATTTAAACCCTTTATTTCTTATATTAAAAATATAAGATTGATTATCGAGGATAAAAGCTTTAACTTAAATTTTCATAATACGATCGGTAATATTTAATATAACCTGATAATCAAGTTTAAAACTACCTTCATTTAAAACGACTTATTATATTTTAAAGAATAAGACCCGACTATAAGCTTAAATATAAATACCTTTAAGTTTATAAGATATAAATATAATATAACTCATAATTAGGAAACAAAGTTATTATATTAACTTTTAATTATATAAATAAAGCTATTATAAGTTATATAATAGGCTTAACCCTTAATATTAAACTTAATTAAAGTATTTAACTAAAGTATAAATAAAAAGTTATACTTATATAAGTGACTTTTATATTATATATACTTTATATTAAAAGAGTCTTTTATGAATATAAATGTTTAAAATTAGCTTATTATAGTAAAAAAATAAAGCGTATTTAATTTAATAAAAAATATATTATATAAAATAAACGCATTTATATAAATTATATTATAATAAGCGACTAATAAGTATATTATAAAAGGGTATATATTTAAAAAGAATATATTAAATAAGCTGTTTAATTTAACTTTATATAGTTTATAAATTATAAGTATATTAACCTTATATAAAACCTTTGATATATAATTATTATACTTTAACGATTTTAGTATTCTTTTAATTAGATATTACTTTATTCTTATAATAAGTAAATAATATAATAAAAGAGAATCTACGATAATATTATAAAAGATCTTATTTTTATATATAAGTTTATATATAAATTATAAATATAGTTAAGATAATATCGAGGTTATAAATATATAAGCGGTTTTTAATAAATTAAAGTAATAATTATATAACTTCTCGTTTATTTAATACCGAAATTAAAAGATATATATAACTTATAACTTTATAATAAAGAGTAATACCGATAAAAATTTAATTAATATTTAAGTTAACTAAAGTATATTAGTTATATTATAATATAACTTAATTAAAAGAGTATAATTATATTTTAGCTTTTAGCCAAATTTTAATATTAAAAGAACGGCTTTAAACTAATAAAGTAATAACTAAGGTATTTAAATATCTAATATTATAATTATAAGAAATAAAGATATTACAGATAAAAATACTAAATATAACTAAAATAATATACCTTTTAACTTATATATAAGCTTCTTATATAAATATAAGTTATAAAAAGAGAGATAAAAAAGAACACCTTTGATACTGATTAAACTTTAATTAAAATATAAATAAGGTAAGAAACGCTTAATGAAGTTATATAAAACGTTATATAATTTAATAGATTAATATTATATAAAAACTAAGTTAAGCTTAATAATAAATACGATTAAATAATTATATAATAATAAAAGATATTTAAAAAGATAAACAAATATTGACTTTAATATTAAAATAAAAGTAAATATAATTATAAAATAAATAATAAACCGGGCTTTCGAAAAAGGCTAAGTAATAAAGGTTACGATATTTACTTTTTAATTATAAGAAGTCGAAGGTAAGCTATTAATATACTTTAATATTATAAAGGTAGAAATAAAGTTATAAAATATATACGTATTTCTTTTTATTAAGAAAGACTGTTTAAGTATATTATTATTATTTTTGTTAACTTAATTTAAAGTATAAAGGTATAATCTTAGATATTTAATAACTTAAGATATTCTAATATAATATTATTTAATAATCAATTTTAAGGAATATACTTATAAAAAGTCAAAGAAAAGCTAATCTTTATAATTTAATTTATTATAATTAAGTTAAAAGAGGCTTAAGAGACTCCGTAGCTAAATAACGAAATATCAATATAACTAATATAATTACTAAAGTATTTATATAAGTTTAAAACCGTATTTAATAGAATACTTATAATAAAGTTATTAATATTGAGGGAAATATTATATATAATCGACTTAATATTAAAGGTATAAGCAACTTATAAACAAATTTACTTATTATTAAAATTATAAAAGAAATAACTTAAGAAATAACTTATTAAAATATAAAAGATAAGTCGAATTAAATACTTGATAAACCTAATTAAAGCGCTAATATTATTTATATTAAAAAATAAAAATTTATATTTATATATAAATTATTAAAGCTTTAATAAAGCTACGGTTCAAAACCGGTACTTATTATTACTTATTAATAAGTTAATAAACTAATTAAACTTAGTAATGTTAACTTAAATATAAACTTTTAAGATATATATTTATGATTAACTATTTTGATACTTAATAGATAATAAAATTATATTTTAAACGAAATATAATTACTTGAAATATAATATATTAGTTATAAAGTTTATAAATATATTAATAATATTTTGAACTTATATATAAATAGATTTTAAACGTTTTATCGATATTATTTATATAATTTACCTTAGTAATATCGTTATTTACTTTTAAATAAAAAAGAGTTTATAATTTACTTATAATAAGTTTACGAAAGGTTATAATAATATTTATTATTTATAAAACGCTCGAAATATTAATTCTTAAAAGTAAAAATCGAGTTCTTTAGATTTATAATAAATTATAAAGGACTTAGAATAAACTTAAAGTATATATTTATAATATAAGAATAAAGTTATTTAAGCTTTTATTAGAATATCTAAGTATCTTTAAGGTTTATAACCTTTTATAAAAGGCTTATTACGAATTATTTATATATTTTAGATTTAATTACCGCTTTATTAAAAGATATAAATACTAAAAAAAGATTATTAATATAACCCTTTTTAATATAAGAAGTAGTTAAGAGGTTAAAATCAGCGTGTATTATTATAGTAATATTATAATATTAAGACTTAGAATAAATAAGCTAAGTTAAGATAAATATAAGCGATAAAGCGATTATAAGTATTTTATCTTAATAATAACTAAAGGATAAATAAAGATCGATTATATATTAATTATAGATATTTATAAACTTAGAACTAAATTAAGCTATAGGATGAAAAAAGCTATTGATAATTATAATGTCCTTAAAATATTGATAGAATTATTTTAAAGGTTTAAATATAAAGTTTATAATTTAAATAAATTATTAAATATTAAAAGGAGTCGTTAAAATACTAATAAAAGCCTTATAAAGGTAGCTCGCTTAATAAATATATTACTAATTTTATTTTAATCTTATTTTAAAATATTAGAAAAATATAATTAACTTTATAAATCTTTTATTAAGGAGGCCGGATTTTATAATAAGAGAAATCGTATATTATAATATAATCTTATCGTTAAAGGAGAAACTAGCGTTACTTAAATTATGAGCGATTTAAAGCTAAGTATAAGACTTAACGGAGATAACTTAATATTTATAATATAAAGGTAAGAAGGTATAAAAAGAAGCCGATTATAAGAGATTAATAAGAAAAGATAACTACGTTTAAAATAAAAGAAATTATAAAAGACGAATTAATATAAATATTTAAGATTATAAACGCGTTTTAAAAATAAGTATACATCTTATAAGTAAAAGATTAAGAAGTGATAAATTTAATAAATAAAGTTTAATAAAGTAAAATTATAAAATATTATTTAAATATATAGTAAATACTTTAATATTAAGATAAGATAATAATATTAAATAATAAAGCTTTATAAAACTAATTATTATATTAGTATTATAATAACTTTTAAGTAAATATTTTAAAGGCGAATAGAATAATAAAGTTATAATTAAGATAGTTTTATTAACTTATAATAATAAAAGAGGTATAATAATAATTTAAATTATAAAAAATTTAAAGAGCTTAATAATTATAATATAAGTTATATAATTTATTTTAATTACTATTATTACTAAAAAGCTTATAATAAGAGCTTAATATAAACTTTATTATAAAATTATTAAATAACTTGTAATTATAAAGCGATAATTATAATATTATCTTAATAATTATAAATCGGTTTATAAAAATAATATTATTAATAAAATTATAAAAGATTTTTATTATAGTAAAATTAACTTACTTGTTTTATAAAAAGGTAAAATATAAATATAATATATTACTAAAGATTATTAATAATAAAGACTACTTATTAATAAGCTAGTTTTAATAAAGGTAATATAAGATAAAAGAAAATAAATACCGACTTAATATTATATATTACCTTTAAATTAATAAGTAAATAAAAAAGATATATTAAATATTAGAAAAAGTATTATATATTTATAATAATAATAATAATATATAAGTTATAAAGTTATATAAAGCGGAGTTTATATATAATAACCGACGATATAATATAATCGGGGTATTATTATTTAAGGTATTATATAAGTTCTACCTTTAAATAATAGAGTTTATATTTTAAATAAGATATTTTTAAAATAAGGGGGTCTTAAAAAGATTAAAAATAAGTTATAAAATTTACCTTTAAATATTAGATTACTAAGTTATTATTATAAAAATTTTATAAAAAGGATATAATTAATAATATCAAGAATACAAATTTTACTTTAGCTAATAAATAAAGTTATCGATAAAGCGTTTTTATTTTTAATATAAAGTAAACCTTACCTTTAGATATATTTAAGTAAATGTCTTAAAGGAAATTAAGAAAGTAATATATTAGATCATAATCTCATTATAATATACTTATATATATAATATATTTCTAATCTTATTATTAAACACTTATAAATAAGTAAAATTAAATTAAAATAAGGCACGCTTTTACTTTGAAAATATAAGTAAAAAGGATAAAAAGTAAAAGATATAATATATTATTAAATAAAATTTAAATAAGATAAAATACTTTATAAAATAAATAAAATAGCTTATAAAATATAATATATAAAAACCGGAGGAAAGTCTAATAAGTATATTAATAATATTAAAATAATATAAAAAGCGGCGCGTTTATCAAAAGTAAGATAATAAAAGATATTAAAAGTAAAGTAAGTATTAATAAATTGAATAATAAGATATAATATTATATAATTATTAAAAGTAATTATAAACGATAAGTTATTATAACTCGATTAATATATAATATTATTATAAAATAATTTAAGCTTTTATTAAAGAAATAAAAGACTTGAATAAAACGGATATAAAAGTATTATAATATAATAAATAATTAATTATAAAGGTTATATTCTTACCGAATTAAACTAATTAAAGGTATTATATCTAATTATTATATTTATAGTTTTAAAATAAGGTATAGGATTAATAATTAAAGACTTATTCGCTTTTATTTAAAGCGATAAATGAATTATAAATATATAAAAAAGAAAGCTTATTAAATATATATAATTTCTTTATAAAAAAGCCGATAAATAATAAACTTATAAAAGCTTATTAAAGATTAATTATATAATCTTGAATTAAATTAATAAGATTAAAAGTAAAAGCTTAAGTAATTTTTTTTATAAATAATAAAGCTTATTTAATAATAAGATAAAAAGTAGTTATTAAATAAGCTAGCTTTTTTAAAAAGATTATAAAAAGAGTTAAAAATAAGGAGTTCTTAGATAAATTAAAAAAAGAATACGTTATAAAAAAGGCGGTCGTAAAATACCTAGTAATAAAGTAGCAGCTATTAAGAAAAGATAAGAGAATAGCTCTTTTAACTTAATAAAAGGTAAGGTCTTTATATTTTAAGAAAGTAACTAAAAAAGCGATAAACGTTTAATATTTATTTATAAGTTAACTTTATTGCTTTTATTTATCATAATTATATTAAAGGTATAAAGCGATTAAACTTTATATATTTTATAAGATAAGCGAATTTATAATAAATATATAATTTTATAAGATAACAAAAAAGGTGATATAAAGTGTTTTATTCAAAGTTATTTAGCTTATGATTAACTTATTAATATAATATTATTTAATCGACGATTAATTATAAATAAATAAATAAGCTAATAATATTATTTTTTAAACAAAGAGTATAATACTTTAAACGTTTTAACTTATATTAATAATAATCTTAGTATATTACTTTAATGATATAAAGACTAATATTAATAAAAAAAAGCGTTAACTTAATAATAAATAAGCGATTAAGTTTATATAATAAGCTACTTGAAGGTAAGATTTAAGCTTAAATAATAGTAATAAATAACGATAATAATATAAGATATTTAATAAAAAGGGGTATATTACTTAAGCTTCTTATTTATTAAAAGAAGCGTTATTAAATATAAGAGCTTTATTAATAAAATTATTAATAACCGAAAAGTTATTATTATTTATATCCTTAGTATAAATAATAAGTTATTAAAAAGACTTATCAAAAGTATCTTTAATAAGGTTATTATTATTATTAAGGTAAGTATTAGATATAATAAATATAGCCGAGGTCGGAGAGTTATCGGTATTAAAAACGGCGTTTATATTAGAAACGGAGTTAACTATAGTATTAAATAAGGTAATATCTAAGTTTTTAAAGTTATTAGCTAAAGCTTAAGTATATATCTAATATATACTTATATTTCGATTACTAATATATATATTAAAAGTAGTAATCTTAAGGATATAATTACGAAAAGTAGCTTATTAATTAGGATATATCTAATAAGTATAAAATTATATAATAAATTTATTTATAAAAGTTTTATAATATTAAAAAGAAAAGCGATAAATAAGCACCTTATTAAGAAGATTTATATAAATAATATATCTTTTAAGTTATATATAATAATAATTTATAATATTAATAAGTATTAGATAATAAAAAACTTAATAATAAGATATTAAATATAATAAAAGTTAAAAGGCTTACTTATAAAAAGGAAAAGCGAGTAAATAATATTTAATAGATTTTATAAATATAAGAAGCTAATAAAAGATTTATTATATTTTAATTAAAAAGATAAGCCGGGTTAATAAAAGTAATAATAAAATAAAAAAGGGATTACTTATAATAATTAGATCTTAATATTATTAAATAAGCCGGTAAATATTTTATAACTAAAATATATTAACGTATATATTAATTAAGCTACGCAGTTAATTAAGATACGCACTCCTAAGCACCTTACGTATAAATCTATCGACTACCTAACTAGAACGCCTTAAATTAATTCAAACTATTCGGAATCGGACTCTATAGACGTTTCTACCTCTACTTCACATATACGCGTATTATAGCCGGTGTTACCGCAGATACCACACCGGCGTTCGCGCGGTCGCGACCGTGTCGCCCGACTGCTACTCGCACGCGTTTCCTCGGCGAACTACGTATCCACGTCCCTCTAGGCTAAAAGGTCTTAAGCCTCGCTTACTTCAAGTGTTCCTCCTTCTTATAAGCGAGATTTTTTAGCATTACGACGTTTTACGAGGCCGGTGTTAGCCTCTCGAAGCGTTTTAACCTCGGCTCGGAGGAGGGCGGCTTTGTGTATTATCGCTATCGCCCCCTTCGTAAACTAGTCGATAGCTAATAAAATCGGTGTCGGGGAGCTTCCTTAGTACTAGCGAACTCGATTTTTAATATAATCGGTTTACGAAGTCGCTTACGTTAGGTTATATAACGTCTAAGATACCCACGCGAGGCCCGTTAGCGGGAGGCTACCCGACGGCGAAGGCGTCGATATCTTTATATCTAGCTTAAAGAGAACCCGTTCCGGATCGAGAGGCACTAATCCGGCCCTAGCGAATCTAGCCTTAATATTATTCGGCGTGAAAACCTTCGTATATACGGCTTAGAAGGCGATAAGGAACTCGGCCTTAGTAATATAATTAATAAGTGACTTTATAAAGGTTTCGATTTCGCTACTATACGCCCGCTTTAACGGGCTAAAACACCTAACGTCGAGTAGCTAGAGTAGGTGCGATAAATACGGAGGCATAAAGATATAAATAATATTCTTCTACTTATAAAACGCCTAGAAATCGGCCGAGATATAGCTCTCGTGCCTATCGATTACTAATATTCGAAATAAGCCGGTCGTATACGACACGGTGTGTTTTTCGAAATATCGAAGCTAGTCTAAGCCCGTCTCGTTATCGGTCTATCTATTCGTGGTTAGTTTAATAACTTAATCGCGTAGGAGGGTGCTATCGGCGTACTAATTAGCTAGGTGGTAGGCGCCTTTCACGGCGATAAACGGCGGGAGGCACTAACCGTCCGAATAGACGCCCTAGATCACGGTGACCTATTTCCGATTACTAGGCTAGACCTTCTTTCGCTTTCCGCTCCGATCGGCGCCGGTTACGATTATTAAGGACGTGATTTAGCCTATTATAAAGCCGGTCTCGTCGAAGTTATAGATATCCTCGTCTTAGATACCGTATTTCGCCTTTAGATTTACAAAAAGCGCGAACCAGCCCGAGATCTTTTCAGGGTCTTCGTAAAGGGCCCTCTAGTAGTCGTTTATTAATTATTTATTATATAATATTTTTACTTTTATTTTAAAGTAATAAACTCTTATTAAAATGTTTTTCTATCATTTTTTCTTACTTTCTTTATAATATATATTAAAAAGATTATGTTTTAAAATAATAAAAATAAGCTTTATTATTTTATAGAACTATAATTAATTAAAATGAATAAAAATGGAAATTAATATATATAATTTAACTATATATCTTAAAAGTAATAAGTTTAAAGAAATAAAGATTTTAAATCTTAAAGCTATAATAAAGTATAAAATAAATTAAAAAATATGAATAATAACTTTATTTATTATATTTTAATAAAATAAATAAGTTTATTATATTATATTTAATATTATAAAATCAATAAATTATTACTATTTTATTACTTTATAAAAAGTATTTTAAAAAAGGAAATTATTTACTAAAATAATATTTATAATATATTAGTTATTTATTAATATTATTATTATTAATTATTATTTTATAATACTAATTAAATAACTTTAATTCTTTTATTTTTAATTCATTAATAAAACTTTTATAATAATATAAAAATATTTTATAGATAAAGTATAAATTTTTATTAATTATATTTTAATATTAATTTCTTTATTTATTTAAATGAAAATTTAATTTTTATAATATATTTTATTAGATATCTCTTTATTTTTTAAACTTTCTTATTTATTTTTAATTTTAAGCTTTATAATAAATTTCTAATATTTTTTTATGTTAGATGTTTTAAAATTAAAAAACAGAAAAAAAAATATATTATAAGATTATATATACTTTTTTAAAAATATAATTTTATATATAAAGTATTTATTTTTTAAGCTTAAATAAATTAAAAAATTTAATTTAAGGTTCTTTTAAAAAGATATAAATTTTAATTAATAATCTTGTTTTTTATAATAAATAATTTATTTATTATTATTATTATATATATAACATAAAAATAATATATATTTTTATATAATAAAGATTCTTTTAAAAACCGTTTTTCTAATATTAATATAAAGGTTTAAGTTATAATTATATATAATTAAAAAAGTATTAATTTTATATTTATATTAAAATGTTTATTTATTATAATCTTTAAATTTTTAAAAGTTATATTAAATTTATTTAAAATATTTAATAAAAATGCTAAAATTAAATTAAAAATTATTAATTAATAAATTATTTTTATTTTAAATAATATTTTTAATATAATTTTATAAAGTTTTATTTCTTTATTTAAATATATTTTAAATTTAATTAATATTTATTTTTTATAAATGATTATAACCCTTTTAATTTTTTATTATTATAAACTTTTATCAGTATAGATATTTTTTATCTTTTTTTAATTTCTTTATTTATATTCTTAATTTTTATAAATTTATTTTAATAAATATTATTATAAATTAAAACTTTTTTATTTTATAAAATAGTATTATATTATTTTTAAAATAAATATTTTAAAATATAATTTTAAAAAAATTTATTAATTTAATTTTTAATTCTAATAAAATATTTATAAATTTTATAATTTAATATATTTATAATTTATTAAAATATTATTCTTTACTTATATTTATTTATATTAAAATTATTTAAGATATTATATTAATTATTTTTAAATACTTAGTATTTTATTTTTTATAATATTTAATTTTTTTTATTAATAATTTAACTTTAAAAGTAAACCTTATAAAAATATATAAAAAAGTTAATTTTTTAAATTATTATTTAATATTTAAATTTAATAATATAAGAACTCTATATTTTTAAATCTTATATTTTTTAAATTACTTATATATTTTTATACTTAAAGATTTTAATAATAAATAAATATTCTTATTTTTAATAGACTTTTTAAAAGTAACTTTATTAAATATTTAAGTCCTTTCTAATTATTATTTAATTCTTAAAATATATATATATATATATATATATATAAAAGCTAATAAAAATAAATATTATAATATATAAAGTATTTTAAAAGTTTTTACTATAAAAAATTTATTTATAAATTAATATTTAATATATATTTTTTATATTTTAAATAACCTTTTTAATATTATTTAATAAAATCTTTATTAAATTTAAAATATATTTAAATAATTTATATTTATTTATTTATTAATATATAAAATTAAATTCATCTTTAAAAAGTAATTTAAGAATCTTTTTATATTAACTTTTTACTCTCATATATATTTTATTTATTAATAATATTAAGATATCTTTTATATATATTTTTTAAATTAAATATTATATATTTTTAACCCTTTAAATATTTATATTCAATTCTCTATAAATTAAAATAAATAAATTTCATAATCTATAAGTTTTATTAATATTTTCAAGACTTTTTAAATAAATTATTTTATATAAATAAATCTTATTATTATTTATAAAAAATATATTTTTATTTTTTTTATTTAATATTTTAAGAATATTTTCCTAAATAATAATAATATTTAATATTTTTAATAATTATAATATAAAATATTCTAAAATTTAAAACCTTTTTAATAATTTTATATTTATTTAAAGATTTATAATTTTTTTTTAAATATATATATTAATAATATATATATAATTAATATATAGTTTTTAAATTTTAATTTTTTTAAAACCTTAGATAATAAGATATATTTATTTTATTATAAAAAGTTATAGAATATTTATTTACTAAAGTAATAAAAATATAAATAAATTTTCAATTAATAAGAACTTATTTATATTAAATTAAAGTAAGACTTATATAACTTATAAATAAAAGATATATATATTTTCTTTTAAATAATAACCTTAAGATAAAATTTAAAATATAAAAATTATTTAAAAGCTTTATTAATATATAATATGATATTTATAAATAAAAATAATTATAAACTTAAAATTATAATTATTAATAAGATTTTAAAGTTTTATAAAAATTTATAACTTATAAGTAAAATTATTATATATTATTTTATAGTTTGATTTTAAATTAATAATATTAAGGTTTTAAAAGTATTATTATTTATTTTAATTTAAATCTATTTTAATAATAATAAATTTTATTTTATTATATTAATATTATAATTTTTAAAAATATCGGTTTCTTAATTTTTAAACCTAAAATATAACTCTTTTATAATATTTTAATTTAAAAAACTTATATTTATATAAATTATAATTTTTATCTCAAAATAAAATATTAATATTATATACTTATATTTTATTTTATATTTTATATAAAATTACTTTTTATTTATTAATTAAAAGTTCTTTTCATATAAATATAATAACTTAAAAATAAAGTTATTTATAAGTTCTTTAATTAACTTTATAAGTTAGAGGTTTTATTTTCTATTTATCTTATTTTTATAGAATTTTAAAAATATTTATATTTTATCTAAATTAATAATAATATTTCTAAGTTATAAATTTAAAATAAGTTATTTTCAATATTTTTAATATAAGAAAATTAAATTAATGAAAATATTAATAAACTAATTTTAATCTATAAATAAGAAGAAATTAAGAAACTTATTAAAATAAATAAAAGAGATTTAAAAATATAAAAAAGGATATTATATTAAATAATTTTATTTAAAAAACCTTCTTTTAGTTTCTTTATAATACTTTATAAAAAAAAGTTAATATTAAATAAAAATATAATATTAAAAACTTAAGTAGTTTTATATTTTTAAAAGATTATTAAAATTAAAATAAGATAGTTATTTCTTTAAAATAAAACTTTATTTTAATATATTTTATAATAAAATAAATTTTTCAAATTAAATATATTTCTTAAAAGAAAATAGAAATAAAAAAAAGCTTTAAATTATTTTAATATCAAAATAAAAGATATATATATAATTATTATTTAAAAAAATTTAAATACTTATAAAATTGAAATTTAAGTTTTATTTAATATATTATTCTTACTTTAAAATATTATATTATTTAATATTAATATTAAAATAAAATATAAAACATTATTTATTTTTTTAATAAAATTTAAAAACAAAAGAATATTAATATTTTAAGAATAAATCTTATTATTATTAATAATTTAAAATATAAAATATTTATTTATATTATATATTGAATATATTTAACACTAAAATATATAATTATAAACTTAATTATATTTTTTAATAATCTTATAAGAGACTTATTATTAAAATAAGAGTTATTTTTTCATATTATTAAAGTACTTTTTTTTCTTTTTTTATTTTCTTTTTTTAAAAAATAGAAAAATAAAAAGAACTTTATAAAAATAATCTTTATAAGTTAATACAAAAGTATTATCTTATATTATATAAAAATATAAATTAATTTCTATATAAAAGGTATTTTTATAACTTATTATTACCTTATAATATAATATAACTTTATTAAAAAAGTTTTAAAACCTTAAAGAAATTAATAGCTTTTAATATTTTTTAAAAAGAATTTAAATATCTTTTATTTTTATTAAAATAAAAATTATATTAATTATTAATTTTAATAAAAGGTATAGTAAGTTTATTTTATTAATAAGAATTTTACTTATATAATATAATACTATATAATTTCTTTAATTAATAAAGTAAATATAATAGATAAAAAGTAATTACTTTTTAAAATATTAACTTTATATATCTTAGAAGATATATTATAATATTTCTTTATAAAGTAATAAATAAATTATTATAAAATATAAATTTATTTACTTATTTAAATATAAATTATATTTTTATCTTTTATATAAAATTATATTTCATAAAAAGTATTTAACGGTTTATTTTAGAAAGTCTGTTTATTTTAAAAAAATTAGGAAAGGATTTCTATTATTAGAAAGTTAAAAATAATTATTTTATTATAAAGATAAAAAAGAAATAAGATTATATAAAGATATAATTTTTAAGTAAAGTTTTATAAATATTAAAATAACTTAAAATATAAGAATTTATTATATATATATATATATATAATATGAAAATGATATCTTTTTTTCCTTCTAATTTTAATATAAATATATATACCTTATTTTATTTTATTTGAACTATTTATTTTTAAAGTTTAATGTTTTACTTAAATATTAAAAGTTATAAAAATAAAATATTTTTATTTAAATATATTATTTAATAAAAAATAAGTATTAAGACTTATTTTCCTTAAATTCTTATAAAACCTTTTACCTAAGATACTTTTTTTTATAAATATCTAAATAAAAACTATAAATTATACTTAACTTTTAAAATAATAACGTATATATTAATTAAGCTACGTAGTTAATTAAGATATATATTCCTAAGTACCTCACATATAAATCTATCGACTACCTAACTAGAACGCCTTAAATTAATTTAAACTATTCGGAATCGGACTTTATAAACGTTTCTACCTCTACTTTATATATACGCGTATTATAGCCGGTATTACCGTAGATATTATACCGGCGTTCGCGTAGTCGCGACTATATCGCCCGACTACTACTTATATATATTTCCTCGGCGAACTACGTATCCACGTCCCTCTAAGCTAAAAGGTCTTAAGCCTCGCTTACTTTAAATGTTCCTCCTTCTTATAAGCGAGATTTTTTAGTATTACGACGTTTTACGAGGCCGGTATTAGCCTCTCGAAGCGTTTTAACCTCGGCTTAAAGGAAGGCAGCCTCGTATATTATCGCTATCGCCCCCTTTATAAACTAGTCGATAGCTAATAAAATCGGTATCGGGGAGCTTCCCTAATATTAGCGAACTCGATTTTTAATATAATCGGTTTACGAAGTCGCTTATATTAGGTTATATAGCGTCTAAGATACCTATACGAGGCCTATTAGCGGGAGGCTACCCGACGGCGAAAGCGTCGATATCTTTATATCTAGCTTAGAGAGAACCCGTTCCGGATCGAGAGGCACTAATCCGGCCCCGGCGAATCTAGCCTTAATATTATTCGGCGTGAAAACCTTCGTATATATAGCTTAAAAAGCGATAAGGAACTCGGCCTTAGTAATATAATTAATAAGTAACTTTATAAAGGTTTCGATTTTACTATTATACGCCTACTTTAATAAGCTAAAACACTTAACGTCGAATAGCTAAAGTAGGTACGATAAGTGCGGAGGTATAAAGATATAAATAATATTCTTCTATTTATAGAACGCTTAGAAATCGGCCGAGATATAGCTCTCGTATTTATCGATTACTAATATTCGAAATAAGCCGGTTATATATGATACGGTATATTTTTCGAAATATCGAAGCTAGTTTAAGCTTATCTTATTATCGGTTTATTTATTCGCGGTTAGTTTAATAACTTAATTATATAAGAGGGTATTATCAGCGTATTAATTAGCTAGGTAGTAGGCGCCTTTTATAACGATAAATAGCGGGAGGTATTAACCGTCTAAATAAACGCCTTAGATTACGGTAACCTATTCCTAATTATTAGGCTAGACCTTCTTTCGTTTTCTACTCCGATCGGCGCCGGTTACGACTATCGAGGACGTGATTTAGCCTATTATAAAGCCGGTCTTATCGAAGTTATAGATATCCTTATCTTAGATACCGTATTTCGCCTTTAGATTTATAAAAAGCGCGAACTAGCCCGAGATCTTTTTAAGGTCTTTATAAAGGGCCTTTTAATAATCGTATATACGCGAAAAACACGTCCGGAGTTATAGTTATCGCTAAACGAAGTTCCTAGCTTAATATATCTTAATATATAATATATTATACGACGCGACGAGGATATTCGTTATATCTTTTATATCGTATAAGTATAGGGTAAACCCTCGCGAATTTAAGTTAAGGATATATTAGATAAGCGTTTTCTTTTCGAGTTCGGTAAGGCGATACTTATTATTATATATATCGTCTTAGGCGCGTTTTCCCTTTATTTTATTACGGATAGTAGATTCGGGGACGTAGAAGATAAATATAGCGCGGTATATTATTATTATAAGGTCGTTCTAAATCGTCTAAACCGCGAGAATAATTCAAGACTCTTAAGAACGTTATAATATATTTAGTTATAGAAATATATATATCTAAAGTGGACGAAGTTAAATATAACTAAAGTATAAATCTTAATTAACTATATAGCTTAATTAATATATATGTTAATAGTTTTTATAATATTAAATTAAAGTTATTATATAAAAGTTTAAATTATTATTTAATAAATTTATTTAAAATACTTATTTTTAAGGTTAAATAATTATTTTAAATTTATTATTAAGATATTTATATTTCTTAATAGAAAGTAGATTATATTTATATTATTTCATTTATCTTATTTAAATTTTTAAACTTATTTATGATAGATTTATTTAATGTATATTTAATCTTTTATTTCTATATATTATAATAATATAAAAGATAAAATACGAAATTATTAATTATTTAAATATCTTAATTTATATAATTAAAAAAATAATATAAAGGAATAATTTATAAAAAATAAAAAAAAGTTTTATTATATAAGTTTTATTTTATAAGTTTTTTTCAAAAGATATTTATCTAATAAATATTATATAATAGGTATTTTCCTTATATTATAATTTTGATTATATATTATCTCTTATAAAAAAATATAAATATAAAAAATTTAAAAATCTTTTTTAAAAAAGAAAATTAATAATTAATTATTGATAATATAAATATCTTTTATTTATTTAATATAAAAAAATAAAATTAAAGAATAATATAATAATACTTAGATTCTTATAAAAAATTAGAAAAATCAAATCATATTTATATTATTTATAATATAAATTTTAATATTATTTTTATTATTTTTTAAAGTTTATATTAAGTAAATTATTTTCAAAATATTTTTAAAATAAAAAAGAATATATTTTAAGAAATTATATTAGTAAACTATTTTTTACTTATAAATTATAATGTTATAAATAATTAAATTATATATTTTATTAATTTTTGAAATAAAGGGATATTTTTTTACAAATTTTCAAAAGATATTAATTAATAATTGTTAATAATATCTCTTAGAATTTGAAATCTAAAACTATATAAACTTAAATTATTATTTTTTAAAAATAAAAAATAAAAAATAAAAATAAAAAATAAAAAAAAAAATAAAAAATAATATTAATATTAGAAAAGTTAAAACTTATTTTTATTATATTAAAGTTATTATTTTTATGTTTTAATCTTATTTTAAATTTATTTTAAAATAGTTATTTTTCATAAAGCTTTTATTAAACATATTAATCATTAAGATTAATACTTTAAGTAATATTATTTAAAGATATATATATATATATATATATATATGATATTTAAGATTAAAATTAATTATTAAATTTTTTTAATATTTAAATATATTTATATTTATTATATTAAACTCTATATATTAAATATCTATATTTTAATTTATTATAAGTAAATATTAAACTTAATACTTTTTAATTATAAATTAAAAAAGTAATTTTTAATATAACTAACTTTTAAAATAAAAAACATTTAAATAAAATATTATATATAATAAAGAAGTTACTTTTCTAATATTTTAATTTATTTAAGTTTTAATATATATACTATATTTATAATATTTAAATACTCTTATAATATAATATTCAATATATGCTAAAGTATTTATTTTATTATATAAATAAGTACCTCTTTTTAATAAGATCCTTTATTTTATATATAAATAAATAAATAATTATAAATATAATAAGTTAATTTTAATTATTCCTTATTTTTAAATAATCTATTAAATCTTATATTTTATAAATAATATAAGTTTTCTTATTTAAAATAATTTAATTTATATTATAAAAATATTAATATAAATATTAATTATTATATATTTTAATATAAATAGACTTAACTTATAATTTATCTTTAATAATTATAATTTTAAAGATATAGTTTTAAGATATTATATTATAAAAAGATACTTAAGAAGTAGATTATATATTTTTACTTATATTTTCAACTTTTTTAATTACTCTTTTTTAATTTATATAAGTTCTTATTATAAAAAGTAATAAAAATACTTATATAAATACGAAAATATAATACCCTTTAAGAAACTAATTATTTTCTTGTTTTTAAAAAACTTTTCGTTTTCAGTAAGTAATAAATTTAAAAAAACCTCCTAAAAAAATTACTTTATATTATTAATAAATTTTAAATTTAAAACTTTTAAATGATAAAAATATATTTTTAATTAAAAATTAAACTTATTATCGATGGTAAAAAGCTTATATATTATAATTTTATAATTATTATAATATAAATACCTTTCATTTTACTTTTATAATATATACTAAAATAATAAATTTAAAATATATAAAAAAAATAAAATACTTAATAAAGGTTTATTTACTTAAGTTATAAATATTTTAAAAACTATTATTTAATAAAGTAATATATATATATATATATATATATTAAATAAGAATAAAAAACTAAATATAAGAAGTAAATAAAATAAAAGGTTCTTTATTTATTATATATATATTAAGAAGTTTAAATATAGAGTTTTATTTATATATTTTAAAAATTTCAATTAAAAAATATTTTCAAATAATATAACATTAAGAAGAATATTATAAAATATTTTAATTATTTAAAACATTATTTACTTTTTATTTAAAATATCTAATATTTATACTTTCTTTTTTTTAAATAATGTTTCTAAAAAAAATTAAAAAATAAGCTTATTATAACTTTATTCCGATACTTTATTAGCTTATTAGTATATAGCTTATTATACCTTTAATTTACCTTATTTTAAGCCGGCTTTATTAGAAAACTATTCTTTTTTTATATAATAATAAACTTATCAAAAATCTGATAATATAAGATTATTATAATTTATTATATTAATTAATAATTAATAGTATTAAACCTAATTTAAAACCGTTTAAAGATTAAATAACTTTTAGATTAAAAATAATAATTAACTAATATTTAGTTATCAACTTAACGTTATAACCGAGAACCTTAAGATTTAAGCTTATTATAAAGAAAACTAAGACTTATATATAATTATTATTACCGACTTTTTTTAATTATATGTATTTAAACCTCTACCGCATCGTTAAAGATTTCAATATATATTTTATATTATATTACTACTCTTTAAATTATTATATTAATTAAAATATTTATATTAAGTTTTAAACGCTCTTTTATTTTATTTAATGTAGAGTAATCAAACTTTTTAATAATAATAAAAGAATATATAATATATTTATTATACTTTTAAATAAAAAGGTTATTTATTTAATAAAAGCTAATCTTAAAATAAAGATAAAAATAGTATTCACTTTTAATATTATTATCTTAATATATATATTTAATGTTATATCCTTATTTTAACTTTTTTAAATATAATTATTAACCTTATATTAAGTTTAAAGTATAAAACTTTTATTTTTAAATTATTTAAAACTTAATATAATTAAATATTAGAAAAAACTTATTAATTTTTGAATATAAGTTTACTTTTAACTTATAACTAATCATTGTTTTTTCTTTATTATTTTATAATTATGAAATTTATATTACTTAAGGCTTTTTAAATAATATATTTATATAAGTTTACTTAAAAGTTAAAGTTATTATATAATATTCCCTCGAATTAAATAAATAATTAATAAGATTTTCTAATTATAATAGCCTTTTCGCTTTTTTAAGTATTGTTTATACTATATATAATGTTTATATTTAATTTATTTATTTATTTATTTATTTATTTATCTATTTATTCGAATCTCTTACTTAAAGCGGCTCCTCGTTTATATATTTTATTAAATAGTCTGTTTACTTAACCGATAAGTATTAATATTATAACTATTATTAAGTTAAAGCGTTTAAATAAAAAATAAATCGCTACTTTAATAATAGCTTTATTTTAATAATCTTATATCTTAAGTTTGATACCTTAAAAGATTAAGTAAAGTTTTTCCGGGTCCTCTTTAGTAATATTATAGATAAAATATATTAAAGATATAACCCTTAAATAACTTTCAACTACCTTTAATAACTAAATACTTAAGACTTTAATATAATATTACTCGATTATATCTTTATTAATAAGATAAAAAGCTTTTTTTATTAAAGAAAAGGTATAATAAGAAGAGAAAGGCTTTTACTTTTATTATAAAAAGAAAAGCTATTTTACTTTTATTTAATTTAAAATAAGGAATACCTTACTTTATTAAAAGATATCGGGCTTTTTAATAGTTATTTTCTTAAAAGAAGCCCCCTTTTTAATTTAAGTTATAATTAAAAAGCTATTTAAATATCTTAATGAAAGGTTATAGAAGACTTATATCTATATAAAATAAGCCCGATTATATTATTTATTCTTTATTTTATTAAAACCTTTATAAATAAAATCGAGTTATTAATATCTATATTTATAAACTTTAAATATCACTTATTAAGATTTATTAATATTACTTTTATATATTAATATTACTTTTTAATTATATTACTCCTATCTTTTCATTACTTTTAGCTTATAAGCTAAATAAATATAAGGTAAATTACTTAAAGATATTATATTATAATTTAACTCGGTTTTACTACTTTTTAATAATTCTTTTAGCTCCTTATTAGTCTTAACTTTATTTTCAGCCTCTTATAACTTAAAGAATAGAACCTAATTATTAATTAATCGGCGGGCTATTATCTATAATATCGTTATATTTAAGATTCATATACCTTGTTTTTTAAAAGCTAAACTTAAACCGTTTTTAGCTATTTCTTTTACCGATGCTTAATAAGATAATAACTAGATAATACCGATAAATATAACGACGGCTTTAAAATACCCTTATATTATATTTAATTTATATATAAATAAAAAACGATTTTATTATTATTTATAACTTTTATTTTATATTTATATTTTCTTTCTTTATTATTTATTTAAGAGCCGGTATTTAAGTTAATCGAGTTTTATTTATATAAGTATTTTATAAAATAAATAATATTTAAATAAGCTATATTATAAATAAAGATATATCGAAACACCTTAAAAGGAAACCCGTTTTTTTATAAGAGGAGATCTTTCGCCTCTTTTTTATAGATTATTACGATTTATTTTAAGCTTTCTTTTTTAAAGAAATAAATACCTTTTCTTTTTATTAGCTTTTCGATTATTATATTAAGCTTTAACCGGGTAAGATATTTTTATATTATAAGCTTTACCTTTATTCTTTTTAAGAATTTTAAGTTATATAAAAATATCTCGATAATTCCTTTTTTAAAGCTTTATTAAAATTAATATATTTTAAATAATAGTATTTATCTTTTTAATTTAAAAACTTAAAAATAGCATTTATATTTATAAAATTATATAATACTTAAGAGTATTATTAATAAGAATAAATACTTTATCTCTTTTATCTTAAAGACATTAAATACCTTCTATAAAATTAAATTATATATTAAATTTAATATTATTATTACTTTTAATTACCTTTATATTATATTTAATAATAAGTAAAAGCTAGTTTTGATTATATATTTCGGCTTCCTTAAATACTTTATAATAAACCTTAGGATAATTAAGATATTAAACTTCTATTATTACTATATTAATTATAAATATTTTAATATACTTGATAAATCTATAATAATATACTTTAATTATATCTTTATTTTTAGCTTATTTAAATTTCAGTATTATTATTATATATATAAAGTCTTTTAAAGATTAATTAAAATAAGACTTATTATTAATATTTAGAAATATAAGTCTAATATTATAAAAGTAAAATACCTGAAACTTATTATATCAGGAAGAAAAGATCTATAAAAATCTTTAAAAAATAGCTATTATTTAAACTTAAGAGCTATTTCTTATTTTATAAGACCTTTAATAATTTTTAAGATTTATAAATTTTCTTAATACTTTATTTTAAGGTTCTCTTTTTTAGTTAAGCCGTTTATAAACTTCCTTATAAAATTATTATAAAGTCTTTATTATCTTATGATTTTATTATAATATTTTATTAACTTTAAATTATATTCTTATTAAGTATTTTACTTTATTATTGTAACTTTTTATTAAAACTTATTTTAAGGCTAATAATTTTTTTAAGCTTCAAGAAAGGTCTTATTATAATATAGCTTTATTGATATTTTAAAATTAATAGCTTTATACTTTTTTTAAATATATAACTATAAAATAAAATTATAAGATTTATAATAAAGAACTCTTTATAATTTTTAAAGCTTTTAAAAAATTACGACTTAAATTTTAAAAAGTTATTAACTTAATTAAGGTTTTAATAAATTATAAGAGCTTAAAATACTTTATATTAATAAAAATATTTAACTAATAATAAATTTTATAATCGGATTTCTTTAATAACTTTAGTTTTATTATTACTTATTATTTAAGGTATTATATTATTATCTTAAAAATTTTTAATAAAAACTTAACAATAAACTATAATTAATATAGCATATTAAAGACGATTATGTTACTTTTTAGTTATATATCCTCTTATTAACGTAATATTAATCTTATAAACCTTTTTAATTTAAAGGTATAAGTATTATAAGATATTTTAATATAATTATTTTTAAAGTTTATATAACTTATATATTTATATAAGAGGCGATAAAAAATCATATTAAACGACTTTAGGTACCACTTATTATAAATAATATATTATCTTTTTTTATTTATTTTAATAAGTTATAAAGTGATTTAAAGTGAACTTTATATTAATAATAAGTTATATATATTATTTATTAAAGACCCTTATTATTATATCTTTTTTTAAGTTTATAACCTTTGAAAAAAAAGTTACTTAAGTTAATAAAAGTCTTATAAATTAATATAATAAAGTTATATATAGCTACGATTTAATTATAATATTATTATCTTTATATAAAATTATTATCTTTATTAAAAAACGAAGTATACCCGTATAATAATTAAAGGCCTTTTTAACTTTTCTTTATATTTAAAAAATTATAAATTAATATTTTAATAACTTTTAATAAATTAATACCTTTTTTTAATACTCGGGGTAGACTTATAGTATATAATAATAATTATCGATTATATTATAAAGATATATTATTTTATCGTTTTTTAAATATAAGGGCTCTTTAATTAACCGACGCTTTTATCGATAACGTATTTAAACTTCATAAAATATTTATAATAATTATTTTAAATAAAAGCGTTTAATTCTTTTTTTATTTTTAAGGTAAGGTAACTTATTATTTTAATATCTTATTTTATTTATTATTAGCGTATTATTTAGAAATTAACGGAGAAATTAAAGTTATTAATAATTATATAAAATAATACCTCCGAGGATATTATAGCTTTTTTTAAAATAACTAAGCCTAATAGTTTTTTTATTAAGTTTATAACTGATAATTAATTATTTAAGACTATTAAAGTATCTCTTTTCTTTAGTAATTATAAATAAAACCCTTTTATGAAAATATAATAATTCTTTTTTAAGCTTAATTAATAAATAACTTATATATAATAAAAGGTAAAAAAGGCTTTTATTATTATTAATAAAATTATTAATATTATCTCTTAGATTTAAGTAGTTATATTTATTAATATTAAGCGTTATATTATAATAACTAATAAGACCTAGTTTAATATAAACCGGTTTAAAATAAAAAATAAGTATAAATTAATAAAAAGTTTATTAAATTTAAAATGCTTTAAGTTAAACTCGATAATCTTTAAATAAGCCTTAATTTAATTATTACGATTTATTAATATTCTTTAATTATTTAACTATTAAGAAATATTAAGGTTTTCCTTATCTTTTATAATTTTCTATATAAAAGTATAAAAATAACTTATTAAGTTAAAACGTTATTAACGAAGATTATAATAAAAAGGCTATAAGTTAACTTATAAATTTCTTTTAAAAAAGAAGGAGGATTTTAAATACTTTTTAAGTTTATATTAAACTTAAAATATAAAAAAAGCTTATTAAAATAGTTTTATAAGTATTATATCTTCATAAACTTATTTAAAAATTAAGTGAAAATATATAAAGGGCTAAAAAAGTTCTTATTATATTTTAAATCTATTACTTTATTAAATTAAGCCTATAAAGCTGATAACTTATAATAAGATTTCCTTTTTTTATTATTCATTTTAGGGAAAAGCTTTAATTTGCCTTATTTATTATATTAGAAGTTATATATATATATATATATTATATATTTAGATACCGTTTATAAATCATATAAAGTTAATTTAATAAAATATTACTTTAAAATAAGGTAATATTATTTTTATTTTTAAATTTATTTAACTTTAGTTTATAAATATTATAAGCTTATTAAAATATTTACCTTATTATTTATTTAAATATCATTATATTCAACTTATAACTAGTTACTATTATTTTATATCTTTCATTATATAAAGGATAATACCTTATTTAAAACTATAAATATATGACAAATAATAATATAACTTTCTAAATTAAGAGAAAACTAAAAGTGATATAGTTTTACTCTTATTATATAAAAGCTTTATAATTATTATATAAGTATTCTTTAACTTAAGTCTATTTAAGTTATTTCTTAGCTTTATACTTAAGATATATTATAATCTTAATATATTAAGTATACTCGATATCCTTCTTAAAGAGTGATAAAAGCTGAAATATAATTAAAAAAATATCATATCGTTATTATTAATATTTACGATTAGAAGTACTATATTATTTTATAAATTAACTTAAGTAATAATAAAACATTAAATTACTTAATCTTAAAGCTTATATACTTATATAAATTTATATTATTAATAATAAACGTCGATAATATTATAAAAAGCTTAAATATAATATAAAATTAAATAATATAAATATTTCAAGGTTATAAAGTTAATTATCTTATTATTTCTATTAAATATAATTATAATTATACTATTTATTATATCCTAATCGATCATATCTTAAAAAGCTTTTAACATTTATTTTATTAGAATAAGAAAGTCTTAAATATCCCTTTTTATTATTTATAAGATAAAGTTATAAAGGTTATTTCTTTATTAAGATAATTAATATAAAGAGTTTACTTAGTAAATATATATTAAACGGATTAACTTAAGTATATCCTTATATTTTATACTTCCCTTATATTTTAAATGAATAAATCCTAAAGATATATAATAAAAGAAGGTACTAAATATACATATAAAAAGGAGTGCCGTTAAAGCGTTAAAATATAATATTCTTAAAGGATAATCTGTATTAATACTTTGAAATTAAAAACCTTCTTCCGTACTATCTTTATATATTTTAATATTATTATTATTAAATACTTTGATAATATTCTGTCTTTTTAGAAGTTATTACTTTAATTCTTATTTTCGTCTTCTTATAATATAAATATATTATCGTTATTAAATATGTTAAATTTAATATTAATATTACTATTATTATTATTATTTTTATTATTATTATTATTATTATTATTATTATTATTATTATTATTATTATTATTATTATTATTATTATTATTATTATTATTATTATTATTATTATTATTATTATTATTATTATTATTATTATTATTATTATTATTATTATTATTATTATTATTATTATTATTATTATTGTTATTATTATTATTATTATAAACCTGAAAATAAAAAAATAATAAATATTAGTTTATTTAAATTAAGGAATTTATTAAATAAAAGTATTTAATTACTTTTAAAAGTTATTTATATATTTATAGTTATACTTTAATTAATATTTTAAAAAATATTTTATTATATATTTATTAAAATAATTTAGAAGTTAAGATGATATAAAAAGCTCTTTTAAAAAGAGAAGATAATTTATAAATATACTATATTTAAATAAATAAACGGTCTTAAAAATTTATTTTTATATTTAAATATTAGAACTATAATTAAAAAGGAAAAAAAGAAACTTATAATCTTTACCTTTTAATAATAAATATTATTTCTTTTAAGTAATATTTAATTACTTTAGTTTTTAATTAATTTATTTAAAGTTTATTTTAAGTATTCTTTTTTTAAGTCATTATAATAATATTAAGTTTTAAAAATTATATTATTATTTAATAAATAATAAGCGTTTATATATAAATATTATAAGTTAAATTTTATTCAAAAAGATAAGTATCTTAAAAATATAATAATTAGATAACTTAGTATAAAAAGTATAATATTTAATCTATTTTAAAATTTATTAATTTAAATAATGGATTATTGATAAAATTATTATAATAAAATATACTAATTAAAAAGAAAACTTTATAATATACTTTAAATAAAGTAAATATCTTAAATATTTATTTAAATATTATCTTATAATAAAATATTTACTATTTATTTTATTTTTTTAAGGTTTATTTTATATTTATATAAAAGTTTTATAAATTATATATAAAGAATCATTAAAAGTTTTTAAAAACTTTATAATATTATTTAAAAGTTATTAAATTTTTTAAAAAGTTAACTTTTTTATAACTTTTTTAAAAAAAATTATAAATATAATAAGATTATTTATTTAATATTAAAAATTTTATTTAAAAGATAACTTAAATATTTTATAATATAAAAGTAGTATATTTTAAAATAAATAAGTTAAGATTTATTATAAGATATAAATATTGTTAATTTTAACTTTAAAATATATTATACTATTATTTGAAAAAAAGCTAATGATATCTTTTATAATTATTTAATAATTTATTTATAAATTATTATATATATAAAAAATTATTATAAAAAGTTTTTATAATAATAAATAATTTTTTTAACTTTTATATTGTATTTATAACATATAAATAATATATTATTTAAAAAAAATAATAAAGGGAGATGAATTATATTTAAAATTAATATAAAAGATTAATCTTTAATATTAAGTATTATTTTATATATTAACGTAATAAATTATAAATAAGATTAATAACTTTATTTTAAGCTTATAAATTAATTTTTATATAAGTTTTCTTCTTCTAAATAACATTTTTTAATTTTAAAATAAGTTATATATATAATAAGGTTAAAATATATTAATAATATTAATTTAATAATAGAACTTAGTTATCTTTATTTATAAAACTTATTATAAACTTTATAAAAAGATTTATTATTTCGATATTTCAATTCTAAAATCTAATATTTAATTTATAATTGTATTTTTAATTAAAAAAAGTATTTTTATTTAATTTCTTTTAAATATTTATTAAATAATCATCTATTAATTTATAATATTAAACTATTAATAATAACTTACTTTATTTTTAAAATAGAAGTAAAGGTTATATTATAAGTATATTTACTTTTAAATATATAGATCTTTAAGATATCGATAAATTTATAAATATTTAAAATTATAATATTTTCTTTTATTAAAAGTGAAATTATAATAATAGTTTTAAAATTATATTTATGATAATTCTTTTCACATTTAAAAATAAGATATTTATTAATTTATTAATCAAGATTCTTAACTTTGTAATAACTAATATAATTAAAGTTTTTCTTTTAGAAAATATACGAAAATAAATAATCGAGTTTATAATATTTTTATATAATAAGAAGGCTAAGTTAAACTTAAATTTAAATAAATAAAAATTAATATTAAAGTTATTATTATATTATTATTTAAGCTATTCGTTTAATTTATTACTTATATTAATAATAATATTATTATTATTCTTAAATTTAAAAGTATTACTTTTTTAAAATTAAGAAAAATTTATTTTAATATTTTTCTTCTAATAATATTAAGTTTATTATATTTTAAAAATAATTAGCTTATTAATAATAATAATAAGAATATTTATAATTTATAAAGTTTTAAGTATTTTAAAAATTAATAATTATAATAATATAAATAATTTAAATATAAATCTTTATTACTTAATAAAGATTTATATTATATTATAAGATATATAATCTTAATAAATATCTTTAGAACTGTTCTCTTTTAAATATATTAAAAATCAAGGTTTATTATTAATTAAATTAAGTTAAAGCTTAATATTATATTTTACTTATATTAAAAGTATATATACCATATTTAATGATATTATATAAAGATTAGAAAGTATATTTTCTTATTGAAATTTAAAACTAATTTTATAATAATTTAAATATTTGAGTTTAATCTTTTAATACTTAAATAATTATTTATAAATAAATGAAATATTAACTTAACTTAATTTATGCTTTTATTTTTATATTTATATTTTATTTTTTATCTTATATATCTTATTTTTATAAGTTATTTTAAAATCTTTTTATATTCTTTTTTTAATATATTTAATACCTAGTTTATAATAAATTCTTATATCTTATTAATTTAATTTTAAAGATATATTAATATATAAGTTGATATAAATAGGTATAATTTTATTATTTTATAATCCTTTATTTTCTTAAAATAAATAACTTATTATTATTATCTTTATGATTTGAATAAAAATTTATTAAGTTGTTTTTCAAATTTTATTATAACTTAATTTATTATATTTAATTATAAAAATCTTTTATATTAAAAAAAATTTAAATTAATATATTTAAAGAAAATTAATTAAGGTTTTATAGTTTATTAATAAAATATAACGTAATAAAATTTTAAATAAAATAAATATTTTTTAATTCTAAATTTATCTATAACTTATAAGAATTTTAAATATTATTAATTATACTTAATTATATATTAGGTTTTATTTAATTATTATATATAACTTTTAAATATTAAAAGTTAATAATAAAAAACTTATTTTAAAAAGTTAAACATTAAATAAAATTTAAATTATATAAATAAAATAAGTTAAACTAATAAAATATTATATTAAGATCTAAATCAAATTATTACTTTAATTAATTAAATATATATATTTAATTTTTATTTCTTTATAATATTAATATTTTAAATATTAATTATTATTTATAATCTTTAAGATATTATATAAGATATCTTTATATTTAGTTTAAGTTATTTTATTTAAGTTTAAATAGAAAAATAAGTATTAAAGTTAAATTTAATGTATTTAAATAAAGTATAAATTTTAAAATAAATCATAAAAGTCCTCGAAATATTAGAGTAAATATAAATATTAATTATTTTTAAAAACTTATATAATTATTAAAGTAAGTAATAACGTTAATATAACTTTTATAATTATAATTTATTTAATAAACTTATTATTAATTTTATGATATAAAGTAAATTACTTTTATAATATATCTTTAATTTTAAATATTTTATTTATATTTTATTTAAAGTTATATTTATATTTTTATTTTAATATATTTAATTTAATTTAAATTAGACCTTATTATTCTATAGCGTCTTATAAATTTATTTAATAGTCTTTTATTATTTAACTTATAATAATATAATATTTATTATGTAATTAATTTAATTTATTTAAATTATAATACTTAGTCCTTTTTAAATCTTTTTTCTAGGTTTAAATAATAGTTAATAATATTACTTAGAATATACGTTTCTCTTTATAATAAATTAAATAACTTATTTTATTTTTAATGGCAAAATTTTATTTTTATTAAAATCTTTAGTATATTTTCTTACTTACTATTAATAAAGTTATTATTAGAAGGTAAAGATAACATTGTCTTTTATAATAAGGATAATTTATTTATAATATTAAATATAATATAAAGTAATATCTTATAATATAAAACAGTTAATTATAATAAATTGACTTAATATTAATTTTATTTCTTAATGTTTTAAAATAATATTTTATTTAAACTTTTAATAATAAATATTTATTATAAATATTATTAAAGTAATTTTACTTCAATTATCATATTTAATTTACCTCTAAGACTTTTTAATATTTTTATTCAAAAGACCGATATAATATTAAGAATTATATTAAAATAATACCTTTTAATATAAATTTTAAATTTTATTTTTAAGACATGATTTATAATCTTTATATTAAAACGGACTTATAACTTTATTAAAAATATTAAATATAAAAGTCTAGATATTTATACGATATTAAAATTAATAAACAAAGTTTTAAAGATTAAAGAAAGATACTGTTATTAAGTATAAATAATAAAAAGGTTAAATAGAAATTAATATATTAAGGAATATTATTATAAAGTTTCCCCTCTTATATAGAACTAGCTATAGAAATAAGGTATACCCCCTCTTACTATTAGTTATTTTAATATAGTTATATATTGACTTTATAACGATTAAGAAATATTAATAAACTTATTATTAGATTATTTATTGAAATATTTATCTTTCTTATAGGTTTTAGTATTAAAATAGTTAATCTTTATTAAATATTTATTTTATTTTAAATACTTATATTTAAAAATAATTTAAGATATTTATAAATTTTATTTATTCTAAAAATTAACTTATATATTAAATAAAATTATATTAATAGATTTCTTTTTAATTTTTTCAAAACGTTTTTATAATAAATTATATTATTTTAAAATATAATTAATATTTTCTGATATTTTAATAAAACTAATATATATATCTTAATTTAAAAATAATCTTAAAAATATATAACGTATATATCAATTAAGCTGCGCAGTTAATTAAGATGCGCACTCCTAAGCACCTCATATATAAATCCATCGACTACCTAACTAGAACGCCTTAAATCAATTCAAACTATTCGGAATCGGACTCTATAGACGTTTCCACCTCTACTTTATATATACGCGTATTATAGCCGGTGTTACCGTAGATACTATACCGGCGTTCGCGCGGTCGCGACCGTGTCGCCCGACTACTACTCGCATGCGTTTCCTCGGCGAACTACGTATCTATATCCCTCTAAGCTAAAAGGTCTTAAGCCTCGCCTACTTTAAGTATTCCTCCTTCTTATAAGCGAGATTTTTTAGTATTACGACGTTTTACGAGGCTAGTGTTAGCCTCTCGAAGCGTTTTAACCTCGGCCCGGAGGAGGGCGGCCTTATATATCATCGCTATCGCCCCCTTCGTAAACTAGTCGATAGCTAATAAAATCGGTGTCGGGGAGCTTCCCTAATACTAGCGAACTCGATTTTTAATATAATCGGTTTACGAAGTCGCTTACGTTAGGTTATATAACGTCTAAGATACCTATATAAGGCCCGTTAGCGGGAGGCTACCCGACGGCGACGGCGTCGATATCTTTATATCTAGCTTAGAGAGAACCCGTTCCGGATCGAGAAGCACTAATCCGGCCCCGGCGAATCTAGCCTTAACGTTATTCGGCGTAAAAACCTTCGTATACGCGGCTTAGAAGGCGATAAGGAACTCGGCCTTAGTAATATAGTTAATAAGTAACTTTATAAAGGTTTCGATTTCGCTACTATACGCCCGCTTTAACGGGTTAAAACACCTAACGTCGAGTAGCTAGAGTAGGTACGATAAGTATAGAGGTATAAAGATATAAATAATGTTCTTCTACTTATAGAACGCCTAGAAATCGGCCGAGATATAGCTTTTATACCCGTTAATTACTAATATTCGAAATAAGCCGGTCGTATACGACACGGTGTGTTTTTTAAAATATCGAAGCTAGTCTAAGCCCGTCTTATTATCGGTCTATCTATTCGCGGTTAGTTTAATAACCTAATCGCGTAAGAGGGTGCTATCGGCGTACTAATTAGCTAGGTGGTAGGCGCCTTTTATAGCGATAAACGGCGGGAGGCACTAACCGTCCGAATAGATGCCCTAGATTACGGTAACTTATTCCCGATTATTAAGCTAAACCTTCTTTCGCTTTCCGCTCCGATCGGCGCTAGTTATAACTATCGAGGACGTGATTTAACCTATTATAAAGCTAGTCTCGTCGAAGTTATAGATATCCTCGTCCTAGATACCGTATTTCGCCTTTAGATTTACGAAAAGCGCGAACTAGCCCGAGATCTTTTTAGGGTCTTCGTAGAGGGCCCTCTAGTAATTATATATACGCGAAAAACGCGTCTAGAGTTATAGTTATCGCTTAACGAAGTTCCTAGCCTAACGTGTTCCGATATATAGCACGTTATACGACGCGACGAGGATATTCGCTATATCTTCTATATCATATAAGCGCGGGGTAAACCCTCGCGAATCTAAGTCGAGGATATATCGGATAAGCGTCTTCTCTTCGAGTTCGGTAAAGCGATACTTATTACTATATATATCGTCTCGGGCGCGTTTTCCCTGTATTCTATTACGGATAGTAGATTCGGGGACGTAGAAGATAGATATAGCGCAGCATACTATTATTACGGGGTCGTTCCGAATCGTCTAAACCGCGAGAATAATTTAAGACTCTTAAGAACGTTATAGTATATTTAGTTATAGAAATATATATATCTAAAATAGACGAAATTAAATATAACTAGAGTACGTATCTTAATTAACTATATAGCTTAATTAATATATACGTTATTATAAATAGTTTTAAATATAAACTAAAAATATTTTATAATATTAAAAACTTAATTTTATTATATAAAAGAAAGATTTTATTTACTTATAATATTAATTACTCTAAATATTTTAAAATATTAAAAAGAAATATATAATTATATAAATAAAAAATGATTTTCTTGAAAAAAGTCGAGAAAAGAAATTAAAAATATATCTTATTAATTTATAAATTATATTTTTAATATAAAACTAATTTCAAAATACTAATTAAATAAAGTTAACGTATTAAAATATATAACTTTACTTATAATAATTCTCTTATATTTAAAGGAAAAATCTATTTAATATAAAATTTTATAAATACCTATTATATTAATATTATAAAAGTAAATATTTCGAAATATTATAGTATTTTAATTTTAGAAATTATAAAAAAAATTAAAAAGATTTAAAAATATTTTTTAAACTTTTATTATCTAATATAGAAAGTTATATATTTATTATATTAATATTATAATAAAAATATTAATAATTTCTTAATCTAAAAGTATAAAATACATTTTCTTTTATAAATTATTTATATAATATTTAAATAGAAATCATATTATTTTAATAATATAAAAATAAAATTTAAATCATTAATAGAAAAAATAAAATAACTTATTTTAAATATAAAGTTTTTACTATTTCTATTTATATTATTATTAATTTTATTCTTTTATTTAAATTTAATTTTTATTATTATTTATTTAAATTATAAACTTAAAAGTGTTTTTTAAAATAACTTAAATAAATATTAAATTATTACTAAATCTCTTTATATTTAATGATTTATTTAAATAAAATATAATACTTATATAAATTAGTTTTTATTAAAAATTTTAAATATAAAATTAATTTAAAATAAAAAAATATAAATCTTGAATTTTATATATTTTATTTATATTTAATTATAAAAAAGGATTATTATAATCTATTTTAATTTAAAATATATTAATTTATTATATCAATATTTACTTAAATTATAAATAAGTAAGTATATTTAATATATAATATAAATACTTTAAGTACATATTAATATTATTTTATATAAAGTTTTAAAAATTTATTTTTAAAGTTATATTTATATTATATTATCAGAACTTTTTAATTTAAAAATATATTTTCTATTATTTTAAACATTAAAACTTTTAAGACCTATTTTTATTTTTATTCTATTACTTTAAATGTTTTATATATTTTATTAAAACTTTATAAGATTAATATTTACAAAATAATATTAAAAGATTACTTTTAATAAAAAGGAATTAACTTTAAAAATATTATAATACTAAAAACTTGATATATTAATAAAGTTTAATTAATATTCTTAATATCTTATAACTTATATTTATAGATTTTTTATTATTATTATTATAACATTTATTAAAATTATTAATATATAGTAAATTCTTTTTCATAATTAAAATAAAAATAAAAGTAATTAAAATTTAAAATTATTAAGATTTAAAAAGATATTTATATCTTATTTTTTAGATTAATATTTTTAATATAACCTTTTAAAATTCTTAATTTAATTAAGTATTAGTTTATTTAAAAGAATATATTTAAATTTAAAGTTTTTAAATATACTTTTAATAAAAAAAGTTTTATAAGAAATAAAATTATATAAAATAATTAACATTTTATTTATATATTAAACCTTTTATAAGTATTTATAAATAATATTAAAAAGAGTTTTAAAATAATGATATTTTAATAAAACTTTAATTAATATAAAAAAGCTTATTAATTATCGATCTTTTATGATATAAAAAGAATAGAAATAAATAAATAAATAATAGATTTATTAATATATATTATTTAGATTATAAATATTTTATAAATATTTATCTTTAAAGATTTAATATAATAAAATATTAAGTTTATAAATATCTTATAAATTTATTAAAATCTATTAAACTAATAGCATTTAAAGTAATATTTTATATAAGTTATTTGATAAGTAAAATAAAATCTATAATAGATTTTACTTTTAAGTCCGTTTTTGTTTGAAATATTATTAAAGGAAGTAAGTTACTATATAACTTTAAAGTAATAAATAAAGAAATATTAAAAAAAAGTACTTAATATATATATTTAAGGAAAAAGACAATAATATTTAATAAGTTAAAAAGCTTTAACTATTAATATTAATTATAAAAGTAATATATAAGTTTACTTTTAAAATAATTGAAATAAAGTTAGAAAATAGAAAAATATATATTGATAATTTAAGATAAAACCTTATAATATAAAATAAGGATTTATTATTTAAAGATAAAAAAGGTTAAAAAATGTTTTAAACGTACTACTTCTATAATATATTATAGATATATTAAAATAAGGTATTTTAAGATTAAAATTTATAAACCTTTATTAGAGAAAGATTTATTAAAATTATATTAATATTATTTTTTTAATGAAATAAAGATAAATAAAGAATATTAAAAACTAAATAAATATAAAATATTATATTAAAACTTCTAAGTATTAATATTATTATAGATTAATAGAAAGTTTTAATAAGCTTTTATATAAAATACTAAAAATAAATAACTATAGTATCTATATATTATAAATATAGATAATTATAAAAAGATATTTAAGTAATAATAATTTATTTATTATAACTTATATTAATCTAAATAAAGTAAAACTCGCTTAGAATATTTTCTAAAATCATAATATTAATATATTTTTATAAAACATACTTTGAATAAGAAGCTTTATTATTATTAAAAACCTTTTAATTTATTAAAAACTTAATATTAAATAAAGAAGTTTAAAAAAACTATAAATAGATTAAATATATTAAAAAGATTTAATAGATAATTAGTTAATAATATAAATATAAGATATTAGATTATCTATATTAAAGATGATTCCTTATTAAATATAATACCTTATTTTAAGTTATAAATAAGTAAAGTTATTAATAAAATAATAATTTAATAATATAAATAATATAATTTATTATAATTTATTTTAAAAATAAGTTAATATAATATATTATTTTAAAAATAAAATTTAAAACTTCTTTATATCTAATCTTACTAATAATATAAGGATTTATCTTATATTTATTTATACTAGTTTAAATATATAAGAAGTTAAAAAGAATTTTATATTTTAAAAATATAAAAATATATATATATTTATATAGCTTATAATATTAATAATAAAGATCATAATAGTCGTAGTAAATAATATAATACTATAAATAGAATAATATACTTATAATAAATATATATATCTTATAAGCAAACTTTATAATATTAGATTTAAAAAAATGGTTTAAAACTATAAATCTAAGTGATATTAAAATCAATATAAGTTAAATAAAATCATATTAGTAGAATTATACTGATAATAATAATAATAATAATAATAATAATAATAATAATAATAATAATAATAATAATAATATAATAATAATAATAATAATAATAATAATAATAATAATAATAATAATAATAATAATAATAATAATAATAATAATAATAATAATATAATAATAATAATAATAATAATAATAATAATAATAATAATAATAATAATAATAATAATAATAATAATAATAATAATAATAATAATAATAATAATAATAATAATAATAATAATAATAATAATAATAATAATAATAATAATAATAATAATAATAATAATAATAATAATAATAATAATAATAATAATAATAATAATAATAATAATAATATAATAATAATAATAATAATAATAATAATAATAATAATAATAATAATAATAATAAAATTAAAAGGAATTCTATTTATTTTTAAAAAGTAAAGATTCTAAATTCCCTCTATCTCTTTTCTTTTTTATTTATAGTTTTTATATTTAAATAAAACTACTTAGTTTATTAAGACCTGTCGTTCCTTAAGATATAATAATTATATTCTATTAATATTTACTTAAATATTTTAACTAGTTTTCAATTAATAATATTATAATGATATTTAAATATATATATCTATTTAAATATAATTATCAATTTATTAAATATAATAATTTAAACTAATAATAATGGAGTATTTTTTAATATTTAATCTTTATAATAATATATTAAGTAAAAAATTAAGTTTATTATAAACTTTATAATAATAAAAGCTAAGTTATAACATAATATTTATTATTATTTATTAAATTTTAAGATTAATAATATATTTTTCTTTTTTTTTAATATAAGTATTATTATTTATAAACTCGTTTGATTTAAGTTAATTTATAATAATATATTAAATCTAAGTTAATAATAAAGAAAGAATAAAAGCTATCTTTAGGTATTTCTATAATAAGTCAAAATAAAGCTTAAATATCTTTTTAAATAACTTATTTATATTAAAAATATAATATTTAATAAAATAACATGAACCTTATTAATGTTATAAAATAAATAAATAAATATTGAAATTATTATAAAAAGGCTAATATCTAGTATTAAAAAAGTATAAAAAGAATAATAGATTATAATAATTAATAGAAGATAAAATATTAAATAATAAATATTTAAATAATTAATTTATTAATTAAATTTTATAATTTAAGGAATCGCTAAAGATAACGATATATATTTTAATTTAAAGCCGATATTTAATATATAACGATATTATATTAAGTAGTAACTATAAGGCTAATATATTATTATAATGGCTAGTTTCTTATAAGAGGGGCTACTTTATAATAACCTTACTTAATATATCACCTTTTATTTAACCCCTCTAGTTTTCGTATTAAAAATACTTTTTATATTAATATATTATATATAAGAACTAATAGAATATATTATAAAATTCCCTTTTTGAAATTAAACTTATTATCTATTATTTAATTATATTTAAACACTAAATTTATTTATAATATTTAAGTTTAGTTTTCTTTAAATTTTAAAGTATTCAATATAACGTATATATTAATTAAGCTATATAGTTAATTAAGATACGCACTCCTAAGTACCTCACGTATAAATCCATCGACTACCTAATTAGAACGCCTTAAATTAATTTAAACTATTCGGAATCGGACTCTATAGACGTTTCTACCTCTACTTTATATATACGCGTATTATAGCCGGTGTTACCGTAGATATTACACCGGCGTTCGCGCGGTCGCGACCGTGTCGCCCGACTACTACTCGCACGCGTTTCCTCGGCGAACTACGTATTTATATCCCTTTAGGCTAAAAGGTCTTAAGCCTCGCCTACTTTAAGTGTTCCTCCTTCTTATAAGCGAGATTTTTTAGTATTACGACGTTTTACAAGGCCGGTATTAGCCTCTCGAAGCGTTTTAACCTCGGCTTAAAGGAGGGCGGCCTCGTATATTATCGTTATCGCCCCCTTCGTAAACTAGTCGATAGCTAATAAAATCAGTGTCGGGGAGCTTCCCTAGTGTTAGCGAACTCGATTTTTAATATAATCGGTTTATAAAGTCGCTTACGTTAAGTTATATAGCGTCTAAGATACCTATACGAGGCCCGTTAACGGGAGGCTACCCGATAGCGAAGGCGTCGATATCTTTATATCTAGCTTAGAGAGAACCCGTTCTAAATTAAGAGACACTAATTTAGCCCCGGCGAATCTAGCCTTAATATTATTCGGCGTGAAAACCTTCGTATATACGGCTTAGAAGGCGATAAGGAACTCGGCCTTAATAATATAGTTAATAAGTGACTTTATAAAGGTTTCGATTTCGTTACTATACGCTTACTTTAACGGGCTAAAACACCTAACGTCGAGTAACTAGAGTAAGTACGATAAGTGCGGAGGTATAAAGATATAAATAATATTCTTCTACTTATAGAACGCTTAGAAATCGGCTAAGATATAGCTCTCGTGCCCGTCGATTATTAATATTCGAAATAAGCCGGTCGTATATAATACGGTATATTTTTCGAAATATCGAAGCTAGTCTAAGCTTATCTCGTTATCGGTCTATCTATTCGCGGTTAATTTAATAACTTAATCATATAAGAGGGTGCTATCGGCGTACTAATTAACTAGGTAGTAGGCGCCTTTTATAGCGATAAATAGCGGGAGGCACTAACCGTCCGAATAAACGCCTTAGATTACGGTGACCTATTCCTAATTACTAGGCTAAACCTTCTTTCGTTTTCCGCTCCGATCGGCGCTAGTTATAACTATCGAGGACGTGATTTAGCCTATTATAAAGCCGGTCTCGTCGAAGTTATAGATATCCTCGTCTTAGATACCGTATTTCGCCTTTAGATTTACGAAAAGCGCGAACTAGCCTAAGATCTTTTTAAGGTCTTCGTAAAGGGCCCTTTAGTAATCGTATATACGTAAAAAACGCGTCCGGAGTTATAATTATCGTTAGATAAAGTTCTTAGCTTAACGTGTCCCGATATATAGTATATTATACGATATAACGAGGATATTCGCTATATCTTCTATATCGTATAAGCGCGGGGTAAACCCTCGTAAATCTAAGTCGAGGATATATCGGATAAGCGTCTTCTTTTCGAGTTCGGTAAAGCGATACTTATTACTACGTATATCGTCTCGGGCGTGTTTTCCCTTTATTCTATTACGGATAGTAGATTCGGGGACGTAGAAGATAAATATAGCGCGGCGCACCGTTATTATAAGGTCGTTCCGAATCGTCTAGACCGCGAGAATAATTTAAGACTCTTAGAGATATTATAGCATATTTAGTTATAGAAATATATATATCTAAAGTAGACGAAGTTAAATATAGCTAGAGTATATATCTTAATTAACTACGCAGCTTAATTAATATATACGTTATATAAAGGCTTTTTTATAATAAAATATATAATTCTTAAGGTTATTACCGTTATTATATTAATATAAGTTAGAATAACTAAAATATAAGTTACCGTTATATTTATTATATTAGAAAGTATTTAAATATAACAGTATTTATTTTTATTAAGGTTATTATTCTTCTTGTTCTTCTTATTCTTCTTGTTCTTCTTGTTCTTCTTGTTCTTCTTGTTCTTCTTGTTCTTCTTGTTCTTCTTGTTCTTCTTGTTCTTCTTGTTCTTCTTGTTCTTCTTGTTCTTCTTGTTCTTCTTGTTCTTCTTATTCTTCTTGTTCTTCTTGTTCTTCTTGTTCTTCTTGTTCTTCTTGTTCTTCTTGTTCTTCTTGTTCTTCTTATTTTTCGTGTTCTTCACCTTTTTAAGATAATCATAGTAAAGGAAGTTATAAATATATAAGCGCTAGTGTTAATTTACTTTATTTAAATATTTAAAGCCCCTTTAATCTTAAAAAGGCTTAAGTATACCTTTTTAAAGGCTTAAAATTAAAATATTTTAAAACTTTTCTAATTTAAATAATATTAGTTATCTTTTTATTATTTATTATTTCTTATTATATAAATATTAAATTCTTTATAAGTTTTATAAATATTAATACTAATATTAATAAGTTATAATAAAAGTCTTAAAGAAGTTTTTATTTAAATAAATAATATACCTTTTATATTTAATATAATATTATTTTTAAAGAATATTATCTTTTATTTTAAAATTCTACTTTATCAATTATAATAGTATTAAAATCTTTTAATTATTATAATACTTATAATATATTTAAATATTAAAGAAGATTTCAAATATTATATATAATATAAAAAGAAAATTAATATAAAAGTAATAATTTAATAATAAAATTAGAACTTTAATAATTTCTAAAATACTCACGATATTAAGATATAGATATAAGATTAATTAACCTTTAAATTTCTATCATGTTTTATATAGTAAATTAGGTAAGGTTTTTTATTTTATTTTAGTTAAGAAAGATTCTTATATAAGGCTTTTAAGGAATATATAATTAATTATATAATTAAAGTATTAAAAGTAAATTAAATTATTATATAATTTATAATATATAATTTAAATTTTTAAGATATAATAAAATGTCCTTTATTTTTAACTTTTAGCCTTCTTATAACTTAATTATACTTAGATATATCTAATTACTGATAAAGACCTACTTTAGATATAGCGAATATATATCTTATTAAATATATAAAGAAGAGACTTAGATCCCCACCTTAATAAATCATCGTACTTAAACTTAAACTAGCTAGCAAAACTATCAGTCTATCTTATCAGTCTAGCTTATAACAACTACTTAGATTCATCGACCACCTAGTCTTCTTCAAAGCCCTATTTCTCCTTTACACTCTTAAGCCACTTGGAAATTGGGACATATCTGTCTTCCTCGTCGTCTTTAGCCCCGTCATCGACCGGAAGTGTAACCTTGTCTCGAAGTGCCTGCCTGACACTCTCTGGCTTGATTGGAGGCAGATATAAATATTCGTGTAGGCCTTTCTGACGCCTGTTACACGGCAGGATGTCAACCTTGTTGGAGAAAAGTTTACCTGCCTGCAGCTTCTGGAGACAACCCTCGCAATAATGTTTGTTGTAGCAGAAGCAGCAGGCGTGGACTGCATGTTCAAATCCTCGTTCCAGGCTGCAGCCATCACAAGTGATCCAAAGGCTGCGATATGGTCTGCCTGAAAATGGCTCCAAGGCCTTTTGAATCGTCAGGTATGCTTGCACCCTAGCACCAGACATTTCGACTGCAATCCTATCGGTTAGGCTTACCGCCGCCGACTCTGGTGCTGCGGTAGCGGGTCTTGAATGTTCTGTTGCCGCGGTGGCGGTTCCATCGTCTGCTAGTGGCGGATAGCGCGCAGCCTCGTCGTTACCATTGTTGATTTCTGCCTCTTGCTGGTCGTGTTGTGGGTTCTTTATGGGGTCGCCAGATGTGTCGGGCAAGCCCCCTTTCAAAGCATTCAACAACGATTGTATGCTTGATTCGACACCCTGATCTTCACCGATGACTTCTTTTACAACGGATTTCAGTTCGTTCTCAAACTTGATTTCGGATGGCAGGAGATATCGTATAGCTTCCAGAGGTGTCAGGCGAGGCAACAGAGCCGAGAACGCGGCACGAGCGTTGCGGTCGTCGTTGAGATGCGTGAAGATGCAACCAAGGTCCCATAGTGCTGCTGCGTCGTTATCCTCGGTATCGTCGGACAGCATCTTGAATGCCGAATTGAAGCTTTCCCTTAAGACACCCAGAGCGGAGTCACGGTCACCAACTTCGGTGTAGTAGGCGGCTAGATACACTCGATGGGCCGACAACAGCTGCGAGTAGTCCAGGTCCTGCAACTCCTTCAGCCTCTCAACGCGGGGGTTTGCCTCGTTTTCGAAGTGCTGCGGTAGCCTTGCTTGGTGGAAATAGTTCGCACCTAGCATATGGAGTGCTAGCTTGAAGACGTAACCTTGGCTCTACCATTCGCGGTCTTTGGTGCAATCGCGCCAGGCGTCGAGGGCTTTTTCTTCATTCGCCGTGGCATCTGAGGCCGGGGTGAAGTAATAAATTCCTGCACCCTTCATTATGCGAAGTTCGGTTCCCCGGAAGGTATCCGAGTGCTCATGGTCAATCAAATAGCTGATGCCGGCAAGGAACACCTCGAAGTTTTTCGCGTCTCCCTGTAGGAGACTGAAGCAATGAAGAAACTCCCTGCCGTAACCGTCGTACGGCGAATTCTCAGCCATATCAACGAGGATTTGCTGCATAGGCTTTGAAGGCAGCCCGTCTTTGCCACTTTTCTGCAGCATATCTTGTAGTAGCTGTGTGGCCTCCTCATCTTGATCGGTGTCCAACAGGATCTGTAGAATCTCGTACTTCTGAGCAACTTTTGGCGATAGCCGGTAGGCCTTTTTAGCAAATCCCTTGGCGTCTTCCAGTTTCTTAAGTCTCCGGCACCACTTCGCAAGGTGAATGTTTGCTTCCGCAATGTCGAGGTTGGTCCCACTCGTCCTTTCCGTAAGACTCAGTGCCTTTTCCATATCTCTAGATGCTTTGTCGAATTCGTCGCGGTCGCCGTCGGCGGAGTAGCAGAGAGCAAGACCTTTTAAGTACCTTAGCGATCGGGGTTCTAACTTGATAGCTTTCCGGTAAGCTTCGATAGCCCCTTTATAGTTATCACTCGATCTGAACGCCTCCCTAAGGCGTCCGTACCAAGTCGCATCTTCCTTCCAATTTTCAAGGTGTTTCTTACACCATTCCGCAACGTCATTAATATCCATTTCCTTGTTGGTTGAGCTGAAATTGGTGTCTTTCTCTTGATAATCATCGCTCGGCGTTGCTGGCTTGAACCTAGTTAGCACTGTGGCCTATGCGAGAAGAGGGTCCGTGCACTGGACTCAGTTATCTCGGCTCCTAATAATAATAATTATTTTACGTAATAGGTGGCTGCGAAGCAGCCATAACCTCCCGAGGATACCGATGAATACATAGCCGAGACGTAACTCTCCACAAAGACTGCCTAACTACTTAACCTTAGTGCTATCTAGGTAGATACGGAAGTATAATAAAGCGAGGACGCAGGTGAGGATGCTATTTCACCAAATAGGATAGCCCTTTAAGAAGATTGGTCAAATTGACCGTTGATCATGTCCCTCTTTGGCTTATGATTCATAGTGAGCCCTATAAGGCGGGGGAATCCCCCTCACCTAAGATGCGAGGACAAGGAAGTACATGCAACGACAGAGGGGTGGAACGGAGACGCAACGGCTACTATCCCATCTAAACATCCTTTCTACTAATCCCGCTCCATTATGCACCCATGATCTAACCATTCAAGGGAAGCGGGCGTATACACCAGCTTGTTCTCCTATAGCACGGTTCACTTTAGGGTGCTGTTCCGGCCCGCTCGGCAAGCAATCTATACGCATAAATCATGGGAGATTACTTATAGCGATCCCTTAATATTCTATACCTAGAGAGTTTCTATATAAACTAACGCCGTCGCATTATAGGCAGTGCCCTACTTACCTTATCCTGCGCTGCGACGCTGCTATAACCATAGCCTAGCCGCCGCTCTGCCTATTCTTAGCTTGACTAAGACGTGTCTTTTCGCGACGCTTCTCACAACCAACGTTTCTCCTCTTATTGCCTGTCTTCGCTACTTGCCTCCGCTATGAGAGCCGTCCGTTGGCTCGTGACCCTCGCGGTGCTGCCCTTTATCTGGTGTGAATTTGAGCTGCAAATCACTCACAAACGTATCACCGAGAAGCCAAAGCACGTATCTCCGGAAATATTCAACTTGCGACAAGATCCCGGACACTTCGAGCTCAACTCACCGGACTACGTTGGCCGTGTCGCCCTGAGGTCCACCCCACAGGAAACCTTCCAGGTCGCCCAGCCCATCCTGACCGAGCACGGGTTGAGGCTCCGGGGACAGAGCAACGCAGGCGAACCAGCCCCTAAGGCCTCATGCTCTAAGCTTCTGATGGTTCACTCGTTCTCAAACAGCTACTATAAGCCCTTCTTTAGTTAGTTCCCTAATCTGAGTCAGGTTATTATAAGACATCCACTGACTTGAACTAGGAAAGTACCAACCGCCAAGTTGTGAGTTTGATCGCGTCGTCATAAAATTTGAGGCGTGGGTAGAAGGGACGCAATTCGATCGTTCAGGTGCTATGTACCTTGGAGACACCCTAGTCTGGCGAACCACGACCTCCGAGCCTGATGGTCGCAATATCCACTGGATATGGCAGAAAGATATGACACCCTTCGTTTCGCTATGGAAGAAGCCCCAGACTCTTATTTTCGACTTGGAAAACATCGTCAACGATATTTACACGGGCGTATTCAAAACCACTCTCACAGCAAGCTTCTTTAAGAGCGATGTCCAGACAGGTGGTCATCCGCCTGCTGACCTCATCATCCCTATCACGAAACGCCTAGGAAATCTGAAGAAACCTAGCCAGTTCATCGTGCCCGAACAGATCGCGATGAGCGCGGTCGCTAACTTTCCCCGAAACGCCAACCGGGCCGTCTTTTCGGTCGACGCAAAGGCCCAGGGCACTGAAGAATTCTGGTGGAACCATTTTCCCCAGAGCACTATACGCACCTTTCCACAAATTGGCGCATTGGGTGGTTACTCATCCTGGCGCGAGATCCAGGTAGAACTGGATGGCCAGCTGGTCGGCTTTGTGTGGCCGTTTCCCACCATTTACACTGGTGGCGGTGACTACCGACTACATCGGCCCATTGTGGGTATCGACGCCTTTGATTTACGCGAGCATGCAATTGATATCACGCCATGGTTGCCGTTGCTATGTGATGGGCAGACTCATACGTTCAGGATCAAGGTCATCGGCCTCGATGATACCAATGGGAACCCTGATCTGCCCTTATCAAACACCACACCATCTTGGTACGTGTCAGGCAAAGTATTTGTCTGGCTCGACGACGAGGGCTCCGTCACAACGGGAAGCTTGAACGCCGTTTCTGAACCCAAACCGATGGTGTCGCAGAAACAACATCTCGTCCAGGACGACCAACACAACAATGCAACGCTAGAGTACACCCTATTAGTGTCCCGAAAGTTCAGTGTCAGCTCCCATATTAAGACACAGAAACATGATGGCAATTTCACGTGGACTCAGAGCCTCGAATACTCTAATGTTGGTGGCATATACGACTATGGCAACGGAGTAGCGAATCTCTTATCGATCACGGGCACCGACGAGGCTAAAGGCCATGATATTTCTTTTTCAACCCAGTATCACTACCCTTTACACTATGAGAGATTCTTAGCAAATCCATGGACCAACCAAGTCACGCTCGTCAGAGTTCTCGACCAAGGCCTTGAGTTTTCAATCACCGGAAACTCGTTATTTCCAACGGGACTTGAGGCCTTTATTGGAAGTTATAACGACTCGGTGCTTAGTACCTGGCGTAATACGTCCTCTAATGTCCAGGTGGTGAGGGGAATAGGCGAAATCGAACGGGGGTCTTGCCGGGCCGAGCAGATGTTCTCTTATAGTGCAAAATCTCGGGTTAACGAGGGTTCCACCCTTATTATACCACTATATTCCCGCGAGGTAAAAGCGGTTGATAACACCCTCCTTAAAGATAACCAAGTAGTAGAAGGTAATCATAAATAAGGGGAGTTAAGAACTAAAATAAAAGTAAGGACAAATATATAAATATAAAATAAATAAAGAACTTTAAAACTAAAAAGAACTAAATAATAATAACGAAATGAAAATAAATAGGCCTTAGTTTTTTAAAGTATTAATAAAAAGATATAATTATTAAGTTAATATTATAAGTATATTCGTATATAAAAAAGCTATAAAAGAATATAATAAAATATTTAATTAAAGTCTAAGTAAAATAACTAATAAGATATAAGGTTTTTAAATAATAATAATTAAATGTTATGTTATAATTATATATAATTAAATAAATAAATAAGAAGGTAAATATATTAGGTTTTAACTTTATCTATTAAGTAACTTATAAGATATTTTTAAAGTATATATTATAAATATAATACTTCTTTATTTACCTCTTATAAGTTCTTTATCTTAAATAAACTCTAGCTTATAATATTTTAAAAAATAAAATAAGTAAATTATATTTAAATAAGATCCTATATACTTTCTTTAAAATAAGTTACTATTTAATATAATATTATAATTATTAACTTTTATATTACACTTTTATATATTTCTGTTATATTATTTAGTTATAGCAACTAATATTAAGTCGGTTTATACTAATTCTATTAAAACTAAAAGAGTAATATAATGCTCTAGATATTATTATTCTTGTTATAAGGATTCTAGAGCCTAGGATATAACTAATTAAGTATATAGGTGTTAATTAAAGTGCCGTTCTAAGACCGTGGCTCACTAATGGGCTGGCCCATTGATAGGTCCGTGAGCTTAACATACCCCTTACTCACCTTATATTAGAACTAGACAGAATAGTTCTCGAGGCTTTACTATAAAGTGCCCTTATGGCTATGCTGTTATTGCGGTCCTGCCTCGGACATCCTTCGCACTAGTTTTCTTGAACGGCTAGAATCTATTCCGCTACGCAAACATTGAACAATACAGCAAAGGAAGGGGATGGTTGCTATTGGACTCATGCCACCTCTACTCTACTTGTCCCCGCCAAATGCAGAACATGGTGCATCGAAGCAGCGACCCCATACTATGCCGCCCATCTCGCAAGCCCGCTTGGCAGGCAACTGTCCTGGAAAAACTAATCCCAGCCCTTCAATAAAAGTGCGTCTATCGTTGGCTAAGCAAGCAGCTTGCTTTGCCGTTCTAAAAAGAGGACCGCCGAACGATCCGTCTCGTTGGTGAGGCCCTTGTCCGCAATGGACAGCTCGATTTCTGGCCCTGGGCGCAGTCTACCGACGTCATTGTCACCCTGTACGTGCTCATACCATCGGTGGATCTTGTATGACCGGGTGATGGCCTGCGCGATTAAGACCTCTACGCAGCACCAGGCTCTCGAGTAGTACGCCTCATCTGACAGGCTGATGATGGCGTTGCATTGCGTGATGATGAGTGGCAGTGCGTTCACGCCGGTTGCTGGGTTATCCTGATCGACACAGGTAAAGTCCTAGAAGGAAACGACGCGGTATTACTAGCAGCCCCCACCCAACCGGCGTTTGCGAAGAACTCACCATCCAGATGCCCAGTTTATCCCGCGAGATCTCAGGGTGCAAGCTCAGAAGCTCCTCAACAGCAGTTACCATGCGTTGGTACTGGGTGTGGTGCTGGTCATCGGGCGATGCCGCGCGCTTGTTCTTATTAATCCACCGGTATGAGACGAATATTAAGTAGTCAACATTGCTGGCGGGTTGGGCCTCGTAAGCCTGTGCCAAGTTCTCACTTGACCTCGGAAGCCTCCCAATGCCACGGAAGTCCGTGTACTTGATATACCGTAATGGATCGAAAAAGTCACGGGCTTGGCCGTTCGCTTCCAAGGCAGCAGCGTACACCTGCCGCAATCTTGCAACGGTATCGACGGCGCCTTCGTGGGCCAAAAGAACTGGCCGCAATGTGTCTTGGAATAACTCGCGGTATGCCTTGCGGACTCGCGACTCTGTCTGTAGCCGATTCTGAACACCTTCTAGCGCGGCGGTGCGAGTGGTTGATTTCGCCCGGAGACTGTTACTGATTCCATCTAGCACAATGCGCTCGGATTCGACGTCGTCTGCGAATACGGCGTAATCCAGGGCGGTATATCCATGTTCGTCAACAATGTTCATATCAGCCCGGGCTTGTACCAGCTCTCGTAGATAGCCACGGTTCTCTTCGGAAGGCTCCTTGCAGAGCGCGGCAGCTGGCGAAGCGCCGTCGGCGGGGTGGAACTGTGAGAGGTAGACAGAGGGTGGCTGCCCGCCTTGCATGAGCGCCCGTCCATAGAAGAACCTCGAAAAGCCCAGCAGTGTGGAGTGGTTCAGCTTGAAGGCGATTTCCAGTCCCTCGCGTGCCGCCGCAGCTGCTCGGCCGTGCTCTCTGCGCTGGGTGTAGCAGAGGGATAGCCGGGACAAGCCAACAAGCAGCCAGGTGGTCGTGGGGTACCTGATACGCCATCCTTCTTTCGTCGGCGGCAGTCTTTGTGCCAGCTGCCGACGAGCCAGGTCAATCCGTTCGTTCAGCTGAACGATGGCGGTTTCCAGCAGTTCGGATTTTTGTGGCTCGGGCGCGGACAAATACAGCCGATAGCTGACGGCTCCCAAATTCCCGATCGCTCGACACATCTCATGATCATTTCGCAGCTGCTTCGCTGCTGTGTACTGCTCCGTGAAGGCTTCCTTGGCATCCTGGAGGCGGCCCAGATGGAGGTACACGACCCCGAGGCTTCCAATCCAAGTCGCGCGTTCGGGGCTCATGGCTGCAGAGGAGAGCGCCGCCTTGTTGAAGGCATCCAATGCTTGAGTGAATCTACCAATGCGCCTGTTTGTTTCTCCTAATGCCGCGAAGACTTGACGCTTGTGATCCGAGTCTGACGGGAATGATGGATCGGATGTGCATACGCTAAGTGCGCTGTTGAACGCCCTTAATGCATGCTCGTACTTGGCGCGCGAAATGCTATCTCTTCCTTCTGCCATACACGCCTCCCATATGCGGACAGCTTCGATGTACAAAGGGTCGCGACTTGCTGATGGTGCGTAGAGAGAACTAGGTTTGCCAAGGGAAGAAAGCAGCCTCTTGCCATTGCCAAGGCGCGGCATTGCTCAGGACCCAGTGCAGAGGTTGGGTCCCGCCCGACTGTCGTGGTACAGCTGAGATATTGTGATGTTGAGATTTAGAGGCAGCATACCTTGGCTCGTTGGCGTGGCACAGACGCAGCCAAGGGCAGAGAGGTGCTGGGGTTAAACGGGTAGAGCAGTCGAGCGTAGCGAATCATGACACTTAGTGGATGCCCAGGCACCGAGACGGGTGGTGATGATGAAACGTACGAATTTGATGATGATTGCTCATGACCCGCCTTGAAATCACGCAGTCGTCTATTCGTGCTTGACCATGTGACCACGGGGGCTTGGTGTGCATTTCACGTGACCCTGCCTGGCCTGTAACTTATGTCCCACTTAGCGGTCAGCAGCTGAGCTGAATACAGGGGGTCTAGCTTGGAGGTAGACACCAGGCCTTCCTAACTTGTGTACGCGCCTACCGTATGTTCAACACCCGATAGCACGCCGACCACTCTCTGTCCTCTCGACTTCCGAAGGCAAGCCGCTTCCCGATACGCCGTTCGCTATATCTATCAATACAGTTGTGTCTATTTTAAGCACAGTTTTTAAAATTCTCGTCAGCTCATACCTGGACATGTTCATAACTGATTTGGGCAATATGTCCTAGCTGGCAGCGGATATGAGTTGTGCTGGAACTGATGCCGTTTCGCGCCTAAGGAAGAAGGGTTTCAATATCACTGAGCACGATAATATCATCCCTTGGAATGTCAGAGTGGACACTAGGTGGGATGCCCCAAGTCAACTGTTACCTTATTACCACAGCTGACAGATTTAGTGACGGTCTAGGCTACGTTTGGGAAGGCATTGAGAATCCTTCTCATGTCCTTGGTGCTCTCGTTCCCGGCTCCCCGCTCTTTGCTACCGGCCTACCGCTTGACATTATACCAGAAAAATGCCAATACTCTATGCCCTACGATACCATATCAACCATCAACGAGAATTTGGCTGAATCCTTTAGGGGAACCATCCAGCCCACAGGCGGCAGCAATGCTGCAGTTGGAGACGATAGAATGCGCTATGTTTTCAATGAGACATATGCCAGTTTTGACAGCATCAACCGCATTTTTACCAACATAGCCGATGCTGTCACTCAGAGGGCCCGAATATACGGAGACCCGAAGGCCGTGCCGGCTACACAACCAGCTTTCGGGGTCGTTTAGGAGCAAAAGACATGTGTCAGGGTGAGGTAGGCATATTTAGCCTTTCCAGCCGCCATTGTGGGCCTCGCAACCACGTTTCTTGCTTTCTCGTTAGCAAGGCGTTATTAGGATAGGCGATCGCTGCGGGTTGGAAATCGTCACTATTGCCTATAGCGTTCCACGGATTACTAGCCGACGTGGCTAACCTCGGAGATAATAAAAATCCTTAGAGCTTAAAACATATCGAAAAGGTTACAAAGCAGACTAAGGTAACGTAAGATTTATAAATATAAAGGGCTTTATGCTAATACTTTTTTATTATAACTTATGAAATTTAAAAGATAACATAATAATCGCGATTACTGTAATACCGTTTCCGGTAGTTCCTTTTTATAGCGCGATTTTCATCGCTATATACGGAGGTCTCTTTAAAGAGTTCTATCTAATAGTTTATATCACGCTTATTACGTTATTAAAATAACTGCTAGAATTTAGCTAATAACGTAAGCTAAAGAATAAGTTAGCTAAAGTCTTTTATAGCTTAAGATAATTAACGGTTTAAGGAGGAGGTATTATTATAATATTATATTAGACCTTTACTTAAAGTCCGGCTAACTTAATAATATATAACTCCTTTTATTATATATTTAGATTATTTTAAGCCTTATATTTTAAAAGACCTTCTCTTTTTTATATAGTAATAAACCCTTTATAAAACTAAGAATATTAAGCTATTATAATATAAAGCGATTAAATATTACTAGCTATTATTATAAGAGTATATTTATAATATAAGTCTTATTAACTTATATTATATTACTCGTTTATAATTTTTATATTATTAGTAATATCTTTAAGGCTTAATTTGGAAATAAAATATATAATATAGTAGCTATATATATATTTATTATTATAATATTATAACTTATTAAGTTATTAGTTATTTAAGTAATTTCCTTATATTAGTAATATCTAATTTTATATACTAGCTTAATATAAGAAAACGACTTCTTATTAGTGCTTTTAAATAAAAATAGAAATACCTAATATAATATCTAAGTTAATAAAGGTTAAAATAAAAAGATAAAGTATAACTAGATAATTACTTTATAGTTAACGAATTATAACGTTCTTTATAAAGCTAGCTAAACGGCTCTATATAGCGTTAAATGAATATAGATTATCGAGGAGAAAAGTTCGGAGATTAAAGCTTAAACTCGATAAACGTGTCCTTTTTAGAGCTTTATTTTTAAGCTTAGGTTAGAAAGATATATTTTATAATTTATATATTTCTTCTTAAGATAAGGATTATTATAATAGCTTAAAAGGTATAAAGATACTTAATATAAAGATAATTAAATTAGACCTCTAAACGAGTTAATTAAAGTTAAAGTAATTAAACGCTATCTAAAGGAAACGCTTATATTTATTATTAAGAGGTAAGGATTATAATCTTCCTCCTCTTTTTTCTTTTTTATTATAGTCTTTATATTTAAATAAAACTACTTAATTTATAAATACCTATATTTTATTTCATTATAATAAGGATATTATAATAAATTAACGCTTATATTACTATTATAGATTTTACTAGTTACTTATATATTCGAAATATAATATTATAAATTTAATAATCTCTTAAATAAAGAAAAGTGCTATAACTACCTTAATAAATAGTATATAAATTCAATTTATATTATCGTATTTATTTCTTTATTATAATAAAACATTAATAAAATATAATATTTAACTATTATTAGTTAATAAGTCTATATCTTATTAAATAGCTTATTTAACCTTTAATTAAAAGATTTTATTATACGTTTTATAGCATTTATTTTAAATATAGCTATATATATATAATTAACTTAATAACCGCGTCATTATATTAGAGTTTTAAAAACTAAGATTTATTTCTTTTATTATATAAAGGTATCTTAAGAACCTTATAGTACTTATTTTATTTTAAAAAAATCTTTACTTAATAATATAATTTCTTTTAATTAAGAGATAAAATATATTATATAATTATAAAAATCTTAAATAGTCTTATTATTACTGATTAAACTATTTATAATACTTATTAGCTAAATATTAAGTATTATATTTATAAATTTTATACTTTTAATACTTATTATATAAGTATTAAGATGTTTTTCTTTTTTTATATATATAGTTATATAAAGTTATAATCGGCTGAATAAAGCTTATATTTATTTCTATATAAAAAAGATAACGAAATTTCGATCCTATAAATAATATTATTAATACTTTTAAGTATTATTATAAAATAAACCTTAAAGTATTATAACTTAGATAAGCTATTAAACTACTTACGAGAACGGATAAGTATATATATAGCTAAGGGCTACTATATAAATAAGTTAATACGGTAAATAACTAAATAAGTATTAATTATAATAACCGTATAAGTTATATTAAGACTAGGTTATATAATAGATTATTACTAAGAGAATATAATCTAAGAAGTATTAATAAATTAAGTCGTCGAGTTATCGAGCTAGATTATAAGATTAAGGAGTCGAGCTTATAATTTAGTTAATATTAATAAAGGAATAACTTAAGATATAAGTTAAAGGGATTTCTTATATAATTAAATAGTTATTACCTTAATAATTAATCTAAGTATTTATCTCAATTATAAATAAAAGTAATCTCTTAACGATTTTATTATAAAGATTTAGTTTTAATTTTTATTTATACCTTTAATTATTTAATTACTTTAGTATTTAATTAAAAGTAGTTAAGCTTACTTTATAAATATTCTTCATTCTTAATAATATAAACCTTATATATTATATTACTTAGGTATAATATTCGTTATATTTTAATTACTTATACTTAAGATAATTACTATTAACTTTAAATATTAACTCTCGATATAATAATACCTTAAACCCCTTTACTTATTACGCTTTAACGAGCTATTATTATATTTTAGTTAGTTATATAACCCGACGTTATTAACTCTTTTTAAAAGTTAGCTAATCTTATTAATATACTTTAATAAAGTATCGACGCTTTTAAATAAGAGAACCTCTAGCTTTAATAGTAAATTAATAATAAAGGTATCGATTATAAGAAATATAAGTATTTAGGTCTTATACCTTATAATAGTAAAGAAAGGAATATTTAAATATTCCTTATATAAGTTAAAGCCTACTTAAAATATTACTTTATAAGCTTCTTTAATAAATCCAATAAAGTTATATATATCGCCGATTACCTTAAAGGTAACACCCTCTCGTAGTTTAAGCTTATTATAAAAGATTACTTAACTAACTAAGAAGTACTTTAAGAAGAAAATACGAAGGAGATCTTTTAAAGCTACGAGATATTCGAGGCTAAACTTAAGGGTATTTTTAGAAGTCTTAATAAAGTTTATATAGCCGAATAATAACTTATAAAGTATTAATAAAAAAGATTAGCTATTATATATATTATAATATTCTAATAGATTATTTCTAAGTTAATTTAAAACGATAATACTTATATTACTTAATTTTATTAAAGCCTTAAAAAAGATATTAAAGATAAAGTCGTTAAAATAAATCGTTTTAATAAGCTCTCCGAGTATATTAAGCTTATAGTATATATCGATAACCGACTTTATAAGAGAAAGATAAAGTATAAAAGCTAATAACTTATTTATAAGCTTATAACTATTAATATAAGAAGAGGAAAGTAATCTAATTATTTTATCCGACGAAACGATAATAGATAAAAGAGTAAAACCTCTTATAATAATTATAAAGGACTTATAAACCTTAATATAACGTATTATAATAAGCTTAAGTAACCTTTCGATAAGAATTATTATAACTATAAAGAAAAAGGATACCTTATATATTTCTATAAGGAACCGAAGAATCTATATTAATAAAACCTAGTCCCGGAAAGATATATTAATATTATCTATTAAAGAACGACGGTATTAAATAAAAAGGAAGAAAACCTTAATATACCTTACGAATATTTTAACTAGATAACTTATTATAACGACGATTATAATACTTATAAATCTAATAAAGATAGCTTTAAGTAATACCTAAAAAAACTATAAAGAAAGCGTATTATTACGATAATTCGACGTAAAGCTACTTAAGACTTACTTAAAAAAAGATAAGAAACGACTATCGTTAGCTATAAAAGGGCTACGACTAGCTTTATAAGATAATAAGTCCTTATAAGTAATAAACGACGATTATCTTTACGATCGATATAACTTATTAGTATTACTAGTTTTAGTTATAAGATATAAAGTACTCGCGTTAATTAATAATAAAGCTTAAAGAAATTACTTCTTTTTAAGAATTATTAATAAGCTTTAGATATTATAAAAGTAAAAAGACGCCTTATATCGACTTAATACTACTAATAAGAAGCTTTTAAATACGACGATAAACTCATATTATAAGAGATTATACCCCTCTTAATAACGATCTAAAATCGAGAAGAGCGACTCGAGTATAATATCGTAGATATATTAAGATATAACCTAATATTAAAGATACCTTAATTATAAGAGAGTAATCTAAGAGTTAACTGAAGAATAAGCTAACTTTAATAAGATATATTAAAAAGAAACTTAACTTTTAAGAAACGTTAATAATATTAACCCTTAAATAAGCTTATAACTTTTTGAGCGTTCTTTAAAATCTAAGAAGTTAAAAAAGTCGAGCCGATAAAGAAATATAAAGTATTAGATATATATAAAATATTTAACGACTTATTTAATAGAAAATTACTTATAAGAATATTAAAGTATAATAAATAAAATTATAAGATATCTTTAAAAGAAGATAAGGAGCTTTAATTTATATTAACTTATCGACTTATATTAAAATATAAAGAAGAACTTAAAAATACCTTAAAGAAAACCTTAAGAAAAGAAATATTAAGCCTTCGATATTATTAATAAGATATCTTATTTTATTTATCTTAAAGAAATAAGATAAGGATAAAAAATAAAAGTAAAAATTATATATCGATTACTAAAAGCTTAATAAAATTATAATTAAGAATTATTATTTATTATCTTTTATTAACGAATTATAAGATAAGCTAGATAGAGTTAAGTTCTTTATTACTTTTAACTTAATTAATAGATATAATCTTATATAGATTAAAGATAGCGAAAAATAAAAAATAATATTCTAAACTAAATATAAACTCTTCGAGTATTTAATAATACCTTTCGGCTTTATTAATATATTAGTAAGCTTTTAGAATATAATAAACTATATCTTATAAGACTTTATTAATTACTTTATAATAATATATCTTAACGATATCTTAATTTATTCCGAGAACTTTAAATAATACCGCGAATATATTAAAATTATTTTATAAGCCTTTTATAAAGCTAAGTGTCACGGGGCCAGCCCGTGACAGGCCTGGAAAGCCTATAGGGGCCACCGAAGCTTATATAAGGCGCGCACGGACGCGCGTGGAAATCTGCATCTTATCTAGAAGTCCCGTCAGGACTTCAGAGTAGCTCTTTAAGCTACGTCCTATCTGCTAGCCTGACCTGTACCGAACAGAATAGGAACCTGGACCTATAGTATCGAACCTGAATCTACACTATTACCTACCTACCTGCCTATACCTTAATATTACGTAGCTTCCTTCTAAGCTCGACACTGCTTTCGAAATGTCGCACCGTCCCTAACTACCGTCCGACCCCGAAGAGCCTAAGGGGTTCTCCTTATAAGTCTAGGAAGCCCCCTCCGAATAGCTCTTATACTTACGAAATTCGAACGGTTATATATCTGCCTTAGAAGAAGACATCGTTTCTAAGGATACCGAACTTATAGCCCTTCGTACCGCGGTCGCCGAGGCTAAAGCCGTTATCCGCTACTAGAAAGAATAACTCTAAGAAGAACGCGACTTAAGCCGCCGATTAAAAGCTGAAAAGATTCACCTTACGAATATCGTTACCCCTACTATATAGACTCCTTCGACCGAACTATCTCCCCGCCCTAAACCCGCCGCTAAGGCGCCTATAGATTATACTCCGTGAACGCCTATACTTCCTCCTACCCTACGTTTAGAGCCTATCTCCCTTAATAAGAAGATCCCTAACCTAAAGGAATTTAATAAAACTCGGAGCGACCTTCGGAGATTCGTCTAATAAGTCTACTCGAAGATAGTTTCTAACGCCGACCGATTCCTATCCGCTATTTCCCGCCTAAACTACGTTACTAGCCGCTTATCCGGGAAAGCCTACGACCTAATCCTACCCCGTATTTAGTACGGAATTCCGCAGTTCCTAGACTATACTAATATATTATCGTACCTAAAAGAAGCCTTCGGAGACCTTAACCGGAAATAAAACGCCGAGAATAAGCTATATAACTTAAAGCAACGCTATTTAGACTTTAGCGTCTTCTTCGCGGAGTTCGAGAGGCTCGCGCTAGAAAACGAAGTCCTAAAAGCTACCTTACCCCCCTTATTATCTTAAGGCATATCCCGCGAAATTTAGGACATACTCTTATATAACCCTGCCCTTACTTAGGAGTACCGAGTATTCGCCCGTTACTTATAGACACTAGATAACCGTTTCCGCTAGCACTAACGCTAAGTTAATAGACCTAAGGGAACTACTAGGTCTAATAACCCCGCTAGCCTTTACGCTCCCCCCCGGAGCGAGCCCCGCCAGCCTACCGTGAAGACCAAGACCGGAGACCCTATAGATTTAAGCTACTAGCGTAGTCGACCCCGCTCCTTACTCGGCCGGAAAGAGAGGGGAGAGTATTTCTGCTACAGCTAAAAGGGCCACTTAATAGTATAATGCCCTAAACCTGACCGTCGCCCCGTTTAGTTCCGCTAAACCCGTACCCCGAGCCCTTAAAGAAGTCTACCCCCGACGATAACCGCCGCCTTACCCGACCGCTAACTACCTACTCTTATCTGTTCGCCTTAGCTTATTCCTACTACTATTATACCGGTTAATCGGTTTTAAACCTTATATACCGAGAGCCCCTAGTCGTTAAACGGCGTAAGCCTATATTAAGTCGCTTATAGGCTCCCGAGTCCAGCGCCCCGATCCCGTTAACCTTACCGATATTTACCCGTTCTATCTACGGCTTATTTATCTAAGAAAAGGAAGATATATATAGGAAGCTTATAGTTTTACCTATTACCTTAGCTACCGACGACCACACCCTACCGACCTATACCTTAACTAATTCGGGGGCCGCCGCGAAAGTATTTATCGACCGTAGTTAAGCCGAAGCCTATAAACTACTAATAAGACCCTTAAGAAGACTATTTAAGATCGAAGTAATCGATAGCCGCCCTAACGAAAGTAGGAAAGTTACCTACTTCGTCGAATATTCGATACAGATAAGCGACTATTATAAGAAACGGCTACGTTTCTTTATAACCTAACTAACTTACTTTCCTATTATCCTCGGAATTCCTTAGCTTAAGATATACGACCCTTATATAAGGTTCGCGAGCTATACCTTTATATTCGATAGCGAATTCTACCGTTAGAACTATAATATACCTACACGACTTATAAAGGTCACCGCCTTATACGACGTTCTAGCCCGAGTATATCTTAAGAACCTACCGAGCCGCCCCGAAGCCTTATCCTGTTAGGATATTACTTAAGTTTCCCCCTGCGCTTATTTAGCGTACTTAAGAAGAGGATACGCTACATTCCCGGTTACTATCGAAGAGATCGAAGAACGCTTATTAAAAGCCCCTAAACCTGCCCTATCTAGATAACTACTGCCCGAACTACGAGAGTTCGAGGATATCTTTTCGCTTAAGGAGGCGGAAAAGCTACCACCGTACCGGCCCCACGACCACGAGATTAAGTTAATAGAGGGGAAGATGCCCCCTTTCGGACCTTTATACGCTATATCCCGGAATAAACTAATAGCACTAAAGGAGTAGCTATAAGAGAACCTTCGGAAGGGTTTCGTACGACCTAGCTCGTCCCTTGCTACGTCCCCCGTCTTATTCGTTAAGAAGCCTAGAGGAGGACTCCGCTTCTATATCGACTACCGGGCCCTAAATAATATTACTATTAAAGACCGTTACCCGCTGCCCCTAGTTAAGGAGACCCTAAATAACCTAAAGGGAATAAAGTATTTCTCTAAGGTCGATATTATCGCCGTATTTAACGAGATAAGGATTAAAGAAGGCTAAGAATACCTAACTACGTTCCGCACCCGCTTTAGACTATTCGAATCGCTAGTTATACCATTCGGGCTAACCGGAGCCCTTATTATATTCTAGAGGTTTATTAACGATACTTTACGACACTATCTAGATATCTATTATATTATATACCTAGACGATATCTTAATTTATAGCCGGACCTATAAGGAATACGTCGAACACCTACGGAAGGTGCTTTAAGCGTTAAGGGAAGCCGGCCTATTCGCGAAAATATCGAAGTGCGAATTCTTTAAGATTAAGATAATATTCCTAGGAATAATCGTCGGCTACGATAGCCTCTATATAGACCCCACGAAGATCGAGACTACTAAGAACTAGACTACCCCGACCTACCTAATAGATATATAAGCCTTTATTAGCTTTAGAAACTTCTACCGCCGATTTATCCGGAATTTTTTAAAGATTATCGCCCCGCTAGTTAACCTTATAAAGAAAGGTATTAAATTCGCCTAGACTAAAGAATACGAGAACGTATTTATCGCGCTAAAAGACGTGTTCACCTTAGCCCCGATCCTAGCTTCCTTTAACTAAGAGAAATAAATCATCCTAGAGACGGATACCTCCGATTACGTCTCTACTAGCGTGTTATCGTAGTATAAAGACGATAGTATCCTACGCCTAGTTGCCTTCTTCTCGAAGAAACATTCCTTAATAAAGTATAACTACGAGATTTACGATAAGGAACTATTAATAATTATTCGCTACTTTAAGGAATAGCGTCCTAAACTAGAAGGCTCGTCGTCGCCGATTAAGGTTATAACTAACTATCGGAACCTAGAGTACTTTATAATAACGAAGTTACTAAACCGCCGATAAGCGAGATAATCTAAATTCTTATCTCGATTTAATTTTAAGATCATATATCGCCTTAGAAAGTAAGGAGCGAAGCTAAACGCCTTAACTAAGAGGTTAAAGGACCTACCTAAGGAGGGGGATAAACGACTACTATATTAAAGTAGAGTTATCTTAAAGAAAGAGAACTTCGAACCCTAAAAGAAATCAGTTCGCTTCGAGGAAAGCCCGACTTAAGTTAACGCTATAACTAGATCGTAACCCGCTTCTAACCGCCCGCTAGAACCTAGCGCCGTCGACTTAGACCCTCAGCCTGCTATTAATATACCGTCTTTACGACTAGAACGCTACGCCCCGCTACTACCGCTAGCTATTTAGAATCTTATGATACGAGGATACGAGTTAGACGAGACCGTCTACTCTATCTTAGAAGCCCTACGTACTAGGAAAGCCCGTCACCCCCTAATCTCCCTCGCGGAATACGAGGAACGAGCCGGCTTATTATATTACCGGGATCGCCTTTACGTCCCGGACCTACCTAAACTCCGCGCTAAACTAACCCGTTTATACTATAATATTACTATAACTAGACACCTAAAGAGAGCCCGTATATATAAGAGCCTATCCCGAGATTATTACTAGCTACGAATATACGTATTCGTAAAGTAATAGACTAATAACTACTATACTTACCGCCGTATTACCTCTTCTCGCGAAATAAAGTAAGGGGTGCTCCGCCCGCTACTTATACCTAAACAGGCTTAGTAAGATATCTCGATAGATTTCGTCGTACACCTACCGAAGAGCGACGGTAATAACGCTATTTTAATCGTAGTCTACCGACTAACTAAGATAAAACACTTTATCGCCTACCGAGACACCTATAGCGCTAACGAAGTCGCGCGCTTATACCTAAATAATGTCTAGAAACTATACGGCTTACCGAAAACTATGATCTTAGACCGCGGACCTTAATTCGTAGGACGGTTCTAAGAATACCTAACCCGCCGATTAGGTATTTAGAGCTTACTATCTACCGCCTTTTACCTCGAGACCGATAGCTAGACCGAACGAGCGAATTCGTTCCTAAAACAGTATCTCCGCGCTTAAGTATCTTACTTATAAGATAATTAGAGCCGCTAGCTTCCCTTAGCTAAATTCGCGTTAAATAATGCCTTAAACGAAAGTATTAAGACTACACCGTTCTTTACGAACTATAGATTCCACCCGAGGATTAGTTTTAAACCGCTAAATCTTAACCGTACCCCTACCGCCTTAGACGCCGAACGCGTCGCCCGGAAAATATAAGAAGTCCACGAGATACTAAAGTCCGAAATCTACCTTATATAGGCTCGCTACAAGGAGTACGCTAACCGTAAAAGGCGTCCCGCCCGTCGATATCAAGTCGGCTAGAAAGTCTAGCTCGACGCTTAGAATATACGGATTAAAAGGCCATAAAAGAAGCTAGACTAGAAGTAACTTAGACCCTTCACTATTACGAAAGTCGTGAGCCCGTACGCTTACTAGCTAGATTTACCCGCATCTATAAGAAACTATCTAGTGTTCTACGTTAGCTTGCTCCGCCCTGACCCCGATAATCCGGTTCCTAGCTAAGTATAACCGCTACCACCGCTAGTAGAGGTTAATAGTATCGAAGAATTCGAAGTCGAAGATATCCTAAACTCTCGTTAGGTTAGCCGAGGCCGAGGCCGAGGCTCCCGTCTGAAGTACACCGTTAAATAGACCGGATACGACTAACCGACCGAAGTCCCTACCGAATACGTCGCTAACGCTAGCGAGATAGTCGCTAACTTCCACCGAAGGTACCCGGAGAAACCTAGACCCTAAGACCGAAACTAAAGCCTAGACTACCGCGTCGATAGAACTCCGCCTTAAGGAGGGGAGTACTATCACGGGGCCAGCCCGTGACAGGCCTAGAAAGCTTATAGGGGCCACCGAAGCTTATATAAGGCGCGCACGGACGCGCGTGGAAATCTGTATCTTATCTAGAAGTCCCGTCAGGACTTCAGAGTAGCTCTTCAAGCTACGTCCTATCTGCTAGCCTGACCTATACCGAATAGAATAGGAACCTGGACCTGTAGCATCGAACCTAAATCTACTCTATTACCTGCCTGCCTGCCTATACCTTAACAATATATAATATAAATAAGACCTTTATATTAATTAATAAAATGAATATCCTTATGATTAAAGATTATATTTTAAGATATTATTAAAAAAACTATTACCTATATTATATAAGTATATACTTTTTAAAAATTAAAATAAAGTTCCTTTTTTAATATTTAGACTTCTTATAAAACCTATTTTAATATTTATTAAATTAATAATAATATATATAATAAAAGTATATATTTTAAAAGTAATATTTTATTAAAATATTCTTTAGTAATATTTTAAAGATATATATATTAATAAAATATATTCTAACGATTTTTAAATACTTAAATAACATTAAATATAATCTTAAAATAAAATATATTTATTAAGCTAGTTTAAATAAATTATTTTATTATAAAAAACTAGTTATATAAATCCTTTATTAGATTTATAACTTATTTATATAAATATTATATACATATATATATAAATCTATTAAGTTTAAAATATATAATTTAATATAAAATTTTCATATAAGTTGAAATATTTTATTTTTAATTTATAAGTTAAAATATAATAGGAGGTATTTATAATATAAATATCTAATATAAATAAAATATCTAGTTTTATAAAGTTAAAGACTAAAGGGACTTTACCTTTAAATAAACTAATCTTAACTAAATAATTTTGATATATAATATTATAAGCTTTTAAAGTAATATAATCTTTTAAAGTCTTATTATATTTTATTTTAATATATAACGTTATATTATAATATTATAGATTTATATTTATTACAACGATTATCATTCTACTTTTTTTTAAAATAAAGATAGATTTAAATATATTTTAATAGTAAATACTTTAATATTAATACTTAAATAGTAATTTTATAAGTTAATAAGACTTTAACTAAATTTTAATATAATTATAACGGTATTATTAAACTTCCGTTTAATAAAAATTAATCTTATAATAAATATAAGGAATAAAATAACTAGCTTCTCGATTAATACTTATTTATCTTTTAAACTACTTATATAGTATACTTAAGTAAAGACCATTATATTAATATACTAAGATTAATAAAATATAAAGCCTTTTAATCTACATTATTCTGTTAAGGTATAAAAATAAAAGCTACAGAAAAAAAGAGAGGAAAAGATAAGTAATCTTTAGGCCACTAAAGTAATAAATATAGAAGTACGAGCGTATATCCCGAGGTGGTCTTAGGCCCCTGCTCCTTATACCTTTTTACTTTCTAGGCTGCCCTCTCGGCTGCCTAGACTACCTGCTGTAATAGTGGCCTAAGTCTAGGTTAGCCTAAGTGGTGGGTGTCTAAATTATGGCTATTTTAGCGTAGACATGACTCTATGCTAAGCTATCATGGCCTGTCGGCAATTATTAGTGGTAGCCGGGGCCGCAGCCATCATTCATGTTTTTAGACGGTGACACTACATATAAGATCTAATCTATAAATCACCCTGGACATAAAAGTGGAGTTTTAAGAGGTAACGTTGGTGACAGCGGCAGTTGGTACAGTCTGCTGTTAAAGGGGCTCGGGAGTAGTGACTAATCATTCTAAACGTCTCTGGAAAGCTTTTTTATTTGATAAAATAGCTCTATCAGAGTGGATACTCAGAACAACAATTCAGAATGATCTGTTCAATCTGTGGGCATAGATAGAATCGAGCAGAGTACCCTCACCTTCCTCTTCATCTATAATTCCATCGCTTCCCATAATTTCAGACCAGGCATGTTACTAAGCGCATCCGGTGCGCCACTGGGCGTTCCATGCGCTGACTTGAGACCATTTGCCACCCGCTCCGCAGGCAACGTTGTCAGTAGACCGGCGTTTGTCGCGGCAGGCGTTGGTGCAGTCCTCGGCTGGGCCATTTGCATTCTGACAAGACGTGACGCTTTAGTTGACTGCGTCGTCCGGCCGGTGTGTAAATAGTAGGGGGACTTACAACATAGACACAGCAATGAGAGCCGTCTTGAAACAGGCACTGGCAGGTGGCAGAGGCTTGAACACCCATGGAGATAGCGAGAACGAAGGCGACGGCGGAGAGAACGCGAACCATGATGGCTGTCGGTTCCTAGATGGACGGGACTGGCCTGTATGCTTTAATTTCGAGTAGGGTGTTGTGTTTGGGTGTTGACCGTGAAACTCTGCGCAGAAATGTCCGAAAACTTGTGAGATTTTATATGTGGTTCGGATCTTGGTGGAAAGGCGGCCTTTGCACTAATTAGAGACCCATGATCTGTTTGCAGGAGCGTATTCTCCCGTATAGACCCTCCAGTACCTGGCCATTGACAATGCAACCGCCGAAGCCACCGAGTGCGGCGACTGCTATCGCTTGTGCAAGGAGCTGTAAGGTCCTTGGATTGTACAAGCCCATTACTTGATACTGACTCGACTAGTGCGGGCTGCCAGCTTGGCAATACAATAGACCTGAACTGGCGTCCAACTGGGAAAAGACTTGTTTTCACAGCTCCCGGGCAGGCAACTTTCCATGTTACTTTCGGCTGGCATGGGGCGGGGCAGATTTGCCGAGTACCGTGGGAAACTGCCAGGGGCCCTGTTAGTTCGAAATGGTATCAAGGCTGGGGCCTGGGAGGGTTGTCAGCCTCTCCATTGGAATGCAATGTTCAGGCCTGTCCTGGTGGCATAAATACGAGCCCCATGAAAGGTGGAATGCGCCAGAGCCGCACGAAAGTTTAATAAGTACAGCGGGGCCGCAATCCAGGCACATTCCATCACCTGAGCACTCACCCCAGGCAGCGGTGTAATGAATGCGGGGCGGCTAAACAAGCCGTATACTAGCGGAGAGAAGACGTGGGCTCAAGGTAAGGCGACGCCTACTTTTGAAAGACTGAACATGCCAACTTAATGCACGGACGCCCTGACTCGTAAGCCCATTACCTAAACTGGAATACGATATCTGTACACCGACGTCGAGCATTCCCTTGTGAATCCTCCTCACGAGGGTTGTGCAGTTTGGGCTGAATACGCCAGGGATGCCCACTTCACTGCTCTGTAGAAGAAAGTACCGGAATATCCCTTATCTCCATCGCTATCAACCACTCTCCTTGTGGGTAAAGCTAACCCCCGCAGGATGTAGTGCCTGCCGCCTCACATTCCAGTTAGCGGCACACTAGCCACTGGGTGGTGGGTTGCAACGTGTCCCACATAAAGGGTAGCAAGGTACCGGGCAACCAGTACCGGCCCGTGACGAACAATACGATTCCCCGCCGCTCGATGACTCGTCGTCTTTACTCGGATCCGAGTCTGTGGAAAGGTTGACCTGACAGATGAGCCCGCACTTCAATGTTGGCCTGTGCGACCCGTGGATGTCTAAGTAGATAACCGTTGAGGAACGTAGCGAGTATATAAAGTGTTGTAGAAACTACCTTCTTGCACGCCCTATACACACTCGTACCATTCCTGAGCTTCCTGTCTCCTTCCCTTCGTTTTGATCTAACCCTCTCCCGCCATGGTTCGAAGTCTCTCAGTCGTCGCGTTTCTACTCTCGGTCGCTGTTGGTGTCCAGTCTGCCTTGTTCTGCCAGTGCCTCTACCAGGACGGGTCGCACTGCTGTGTTGATGTGAGTTTGTCCAGCCCTAGCAAGTCACCCAGGGGGGTAATTGATGGCTCCCGCCCAGGAAAACAATGGTCAAGGCTGTACCAGCACGTGTCTCAATGCCCGTCTTCTCTTTGCAGAGCAGCCTTGCAATGCCGGTGGAAAATACTCCGAAGTAAGCGCCTGGAATGCCCAGTTCCGCAGTGCTTGTGTGTAAAGTTGTTGTTGTTGTAAGGGGGGCATGCTTGGTAGTGGAATTGAATTCGGTATGGAATTTGAAAAAGGACTATCCTACGCTGACAAGCATATTTGTGAAATTCGCCGAGAAACTGCATTGGCGCCACCCACTCCTCGGAATCATTACGAACCCTTCTTGTCTTACTCAACCTTGCCGGGACCGTTTGCAGGGCAGATTTGTATCATGGCCCGAGATGAAAACTACCGGAATCAGAGCATTAGCGAATATTATCTTGGATTTAATCCAAGCCTAGAGGATCATCCTTATTATAATGCTGTGTACTTATTCTTTTGAGAATGGTCTGGTTAACCCCACCCCAGAAACGTGTTACGCCCAACCGGTATTTTTTGTAGTGTAATTTGTAATTGCCGACCGCCATTACCGATTTGAGATGCTCGCAACATATTTTTTCTTTGTCCTCTTCAGTAGCCTCTTGAAGTTGGAGATTCTGCTGTGTTGTGGTTGATCCATGTGTTCTATACGTTTATGTCCGGGAAGTCAGCTTTATTGGCTTTCCCACCGGTCATCAGTTGTTTCGTATAGGTAGGTTAGTGCTAAGTTTTCCAATTAAGTTGGCTGTTGGGTTAACGAAAATAGCAACCACCTGTGAGCTTTCGATAACCGGGTTTCCGTACATCTAGGCTCTAGTGGACGGGCTAACATTATAAACATGAGCGATCATTTACCGTAAGCGCGCCCGAAGACCTCGTACTAGGCGGTCCTATCCTAAAGGTCCCAGAAATTGGAAGAATTTTAGCCCAAAGATTGATATAAAGACTTCACTAAATTTACTACAGTACCCATGATTCTCAGCCGAAAAGGGAAGCTATCACATGACGCATCGGGAGAGACAGCCTAGCGAAGCGTGCCGCAGACTCGTCCCGGTTGGCTAGGCGGGACGAGGTTGAGGGCATCGTTTTGCCAGATGTAACCAGGCGAGAGCAGACCTGGGTCCAGGACTTGCCGGTAGGATAAAGTAGGAACGCGCGGTATATATGTAGTATTGCTACCATTTAAGCTTGTGCTAGACAGACAAACTAGCAATCGAACCCTGCACTCATCCCAGTAAACCAGCTGACTCCATGTTAGGAATCAGCAAATTATGCCCTCTTATTGGGTTATCTAGTTGATCCACTGCGGGAAGCGCCGAGGGTAGATGCCATAAGCTTTCCAGCCTATCCATCTCAAGCGGTGGGTTCGCTTATACTGTTTAGCTTCTCCATTCTCCGTCTTGCATACACGCTGTTTGCAGTGTTCCACCTTCTGGTATGTGAGCTTATACTGCTTGGCTTCCTCACTCTCCCATTTATATATACGCTACTTGCCGGGTCCTGCGCTCTCGGTCTATGCGGGCCGCTCTCACGTTCAATTAACGCGCCGCAGTTCCTCTGCCCCTCGTATACTCGCCCTCTGAGAGAGAACCCGCTGCATGAGTCCGACAGGCTCTCTGGTTTCTAGAGAGGGGCGGACAGTCGGACATCTTGGATATAGGGGACGTCGAACCCTTGGGCAATCTTGGATATTCTGTGTCCGTGTCCGTCTAACGCTCTCCCAGACGACAGGCATCATGATAGGCAAGAGATTTAGCTCAACTCACCAGGAGGAAATCGCTTTGATCTGGGGAACAAGCCCGGAATGAATATAAAAGAGCTGCTATCGCCCTGGGATAGACATCATTCGTCTTCAATCTTTGAACTTTCCTCCCAAGAACTACTCTTCAGCCATTATCAAGATGCAGTTGTCCACCGTCCTTATTTCGACCGTTTTCCTACTGGCCACCGGCTCCAAAGCCTGGACCGACGGTACCGCCAAAAGCCGCGTGTACACCATCCGCAGCAGTGAGTAGTGCCCCATCTCTCAGTCTATCATTCCCTCGCTTTTACCTGCGGCTATGAGAGGGGTCATTGGGTAACCCACTACAGGCAAGAGAGGGAACTGATCGTTTGTCCTCCCCCATCCAGTCTTCGTCCACGAAGCGTAAAGCTAGGCCAAAACCGGGACAATCAGATACATCGTCTGCGCCTACCAGATCGGGGGCGCTGGGAACAGGTTTAGCGATAGTACGTTGATCCCCATCCCGAGTTTTCATTGTTGCCCTGGAAATGCTAGTAAAGCCACCCCCAGAGTGCGGGTCTCGCCCCAGCCAGGTCTTCTGCCTTTGGATAGAAGAATACAGAAAGCTGGAGGCATTATGGACTTCGGTTACAGCTAAGAGTTTCCTGGCGAGTCCTTATAGTTAAATATACACGAGACGACTGGCTGCGGTGTCTACCTTTGAGTAAATAGGTTGGCACATTATCGTTTGTTCATACATGACCTTTTTTTCGCGCCCTCGGTGAGAAAAGCTGTAGCCTGGTTTGGACTACGTGTTTATCGAGACACTACGTGGCAGGAATTGCTTCTGCATTGCATGTGTTCGCGGCTTGGAGACTGGTATTGTTGCCTTTGCGATGATGTGCCGTCTTATAGGATCCATTTAGTGGTATTCCTCTTATCCCATGGATGTTACGACCTCGGTCTTGGACGAGGCGCCTCTGACGACGCCGTTGGCACGGGTACTTGGGTGTTCACCTTGTGCTCACCTCCATTCCAGTGAGTAGTTTGCCCTACAAGTGCTCTCCGCACCTGCCATCTGCCCCGATTGGACCCAATCCCAGGAGATGGGATAGGAGGTGAGTGTTCCCTCTTATTAACGCCACGTCAGGAACACCAGCCACCTTCCCGATGGACCCCCAAGATAGTACAGTAAGCTTGTGATACGTTGAGCCAATAGTGACAAGCTCGGCGGATTCCATTGTGTGGTACGCAGGAAGGGACCTACTTGCTTCAAGATTTTGTGGCAAGGAACGGCCGTGGTCCTTCTGTCCTGCTATTTCTGTTCTATGCTGCCATTTACCGACTGCTTGTCAACACCACCCCGCCACTCTGGTCCTATTTTTCACTGTCCGTCACGTACCACGATTTCTTCACCGTAATCGTGTGAGGTTCTTGCCCTGTTTCGGAATTACGGTGCGAATGTGAATTGGACGACCCGGCCGATTTGGCCGCCTGAGCGATGACGCTGGTCCGCTTTCCCCTCCAAAGTGGCCGTAGAACCGGCAGACAGCCAAGCGTTATGCCCGCGGCTGGCTCCACGAAGGCGACGAGCACCATCGGCAGCGCATTGAAGGTCGAGTCGGATGGGTCGTAGGACGCGATCATGCTGATGTGCACTGCCCCCGCTATGCAAGTGCTGCGGGGGAAGAGGACACGGTTAGTACTTCTCCAGGATGGCAAGGTAAATCCATAGACCAGAGGCTTACAGGGCACCGAGGCTGAAGGCGCAGATCAGGACCGCCTTTTTGCTTCGCTCCAGCTCCAGCCTCCATACGTGAGGGATGGGAAGCACAAGTGTGGCCAAGTCGGTGGCGATGCTGATGGTTGCCGTGGCGATCCACAGGACAGGATAGTCACCGCACATGCCGCCCTCGATGGTCTTATCCCAGAAGTAGGCCATGGGCCGGCATACAGCGATGGACCCTACTATCATGATGGTGGTGCTGGATAACCAAAGTGAGCCATGGTCCGCGCAGGTCGGCGATATCGAGCGTGAAACATACCAGCAGATGGCGAGGACCATTGTGGCCTTGGCGGCAATCACAAAGGAACGCATGGTGAAGATTTTGATGTAGAGTGACAAGATGGCGGCTTTGGTGAGGGTCAGGTTGAAGCACCACATGACCTGCATACCAAGTAGGAACTGGTGGCCATGCCGAGTCAGCCGACGGAAAACCGTAGCGTTGCGGGGCGCAGAGCCTGACTGACCTTGATGAACTTCTCGGACGGCAGAGCGACGCCGAAGCGGTTCTTGAGCTCGTAGATATGATAGCCCATGCCGCCAATCGCCACGGCTGCAAAGAACCCAGGGTCAATCTCGGGGCTCGGGGCGTTGAACAAGCACCGGTGAGGTGGGACAGGGCATACCTAGTACCGAAACAACCATGTAGGCGACGAGGAACAGGCAAGAAGCCACCATGAGGAAGTCGTCGGAGGCGAGTTTCCTGCCGGAGATGCGTCGGGCCAGAAGCCGCAGTCCCACCGCCGCTGTCGCCACGGCGGTGAAGAGCACGACCCAGATTACGAAGACATGCTGCTGGTTCGTCTCGACGGGCAAGAGGAGGGCCATTGTCGGCTGCTGTGGCATTCGCTACCGTTGCTGGTCGGGGGCGGCAGTGCGACTCAGCGAGGCTCCTCGGTGGCTCACTAGGAGCGGACAGTCGAGGGGATGGTTGGATGATGACGAGGTTGTGCACGGGGATGAGGAGGCACAAGGCACCCGAAATAAAGGAGACCGGGTTGAACGGCCGCACATGACCGGCCGGGGGAGGCCCGTTCTCGTCTGATCTCATCCTGATGTCGTCCCGGTTCCTCAGGATGCCTTGCCCCTTCGGGCAGAGCTCCCGGGGCAGCAACCGTGACCCGCCCGACCTCGCTACCACGCGGCCCGTGATAGTGACCAGGCCTTGCAGGACCCCGCATCGGGGGAAGCAGCCTCGCCCGATCCGGCGTTTGTTCATCTCTTGCGTGACATCACAGAAGCACTGGCGGCGCCCATACCTGGCCTGACCCTGGTATTCACGGCTATAGGCGGGGCTGGACGTCTTGGTCGTGTCACAGCATTGCAGATAGCCAGGGGAAAAGTTGGAACATCGTCCGTGCGGCACGTGCTGACGGTTGATAAGCCCCACGTGCCCCAGCGCAAAGGGTGCTCAGCCGCCGCGGGTATGGATTTTTCGCCCGTCCTATCGGGCCAATCAGCAAGAGTGTAGCGGAGACTATACCAACAAAGAAGACCAGCCGTGGTCGTTCGTACTTACATATCCCCCGAACGGCGCATCGACCTGCTCAGCCCGTCGGGAGGGTTCCCCTTGCATACTACTCAGCCGTCATGTGCGGGGTGTCGAGCCGGTCTCACCTTTCCTGCCTGCCGACTGCAACCGAGGCAACTGAGATGGATGGAAAACAACGCAGCCAAGATGAGAAATGGGCTGGTGGGGACCACATTCCCCATACTGGGAGGCATGGTGACAGCGCTTTGATCGTCCGTGTGACTATGCCCACCTCGTTTGCTGCCCGTGTACGCGTTCGCCCATCCCCCATGACTCGCGATTTCTGCCCTTGTAGTGCTGGGCATCTATCTGTAATACTTAGGACGCCCCGATCTCCTGCAACGACCCGAACGACACCGCCAGCTCTTTGCCGTCAACCTCCACGAGCCACTTCCGACAATCACGAAAAGCTTACGACGCGTGCCACATTTCCATGCGGCCATGTGTTTTGTTGGGGTGCGAGATGACCACTCCTGGACTTCACCAGTACTGGCGCCAGCGCCGATAAAGTCCACAGACTACCCGTGCCGCGAACGCTAGTCATGGTCAGCTAGCAGCTCCATCTCTGGAGAGCATCCGGACTTGTGCATTACAGCCGAGCCATCAGTTTGCAGCTCTTCGCCAGCCACAGAATGTCACAATCTCCCTTTTTGGAAGGGGGGGGGGGGGAGCCTGAGGATGACCGGGACAACTTCCAGAGAGTGGAGCTCGCGATCGACACTGCGCCCCCCACCCTCCACTGAAATGAGCACAAGCTGACAAGAGGAGGTGCACGACTTGCGTGGATGACCGCGTTAGCTGGGGACGACTTGCGTGGATGACCGCGTTAGCTGGGGACGACTTGGAGGGCCGGCATGCTTTGCTGACCAAATTTCTTGCAGATGGCTGACTAATAGGTGTAGAGGCGCTCGATCGCTTGGGTTTGGGGCTCGCAAAGGCGTACCCACACCCTGCACTCATGAAGAGATATATACCCAGGATCACGGCACCCTTCCGATTGGGATCGCGGATAGCATCGACAATGACGAGCGAACCGAGCTGCGTGGTAAGGCGACCCTGGAGATACCCTCGATTGGGGCCTGCAGGCGCCTGGCCGAGGCCCGACGGTGAACACCCACTCGTCTCTGGGCTTCCTGGAACGCTCCTGGACACGAACGAGGTCAGACGTCAAGCACTCGACATGTCCAATCCGACGCCGACGCTTGTAGCGTAGTAAGTAATTCCAGAATTCGCTTACCTTGCCGTGGCACCTGCTCTTGCTATATCGGGTACTTCTCTGGCGCCGAACCTTCGAGTAGACGTTACCTAGAAGAACAGCGCTGGCGAGATGGGTTGTACGCTCCCCGGGAGCGCTCCATCAGAGGTGTCAGAATTCGGACTGGCAGAGCCGGCCATAGATGTGGCTGACGCCGGGGGATCAGCTGCGTCACGAGAACCGATTTTGAAGAACACAGCGTCTCAATGGGACCGCTCGTGCGGCACAGCCACATGGTCGCCAAGACTAGGCCTGGTATCCAAGGTCATGGGTCAACCCCCAGCGGGCTCCCGGTGCCGATTGCCGCGTCTCTTGGCCGGGGGGCTCCTGGATGCGGTGATATCGTTCTTTCGGGTGAAACCAGGGAGGGAAGAAGCAGGGCAGAGGGGCAGAGAGAGAGGACCAACATCGGGGAGCAAGGTGAGCATTCAGGATGGCTTTGGCCAGCATGGTGAAGCGTAGGGCGGGAAAGTTGAAGATCCAGTTCTGCATCTAGACGCGCTGGAACCCAATGAAGCTTGAGCCCTGGAGCACCGGCTTCCAGTGTGGCGAGGGTGGCTCGTGATTGGACGAGAATGAAGAGCGTACCCACGCCCATGGTGGGACGAAACCGAGTTATTCGCTTACCGGGGCGTGCCGATGGTGGATGGGCGCGGGTTATTCATGAAAGAGGTATGGATCCCGAATGGAGCCAGAGGACGGAGGGCGGAGGGTAGTTACCGGATCGGGGATTTGTTGGGAGCCGCCCACGACCCGACCTTCCGACGTGCAGTGGTCCAAGTAGACTCTGCATGCATGGCATCGTGCATCCATGTTCGATGGAACGCAGCCGGCAAATGCGGGTTCCGGGGGCGCGAACGCGGAGGCATCGGCTCTCCCACCCATGCCGACACTGCGCCTTCCGAGAAGAGGCGAGGAGCGAAGCGCCGTGGCCGAGATTGTCGAGATGGGCAAAGCCGAAGTTGTCCGTCGGCTCCGGGGCGTTCGCCTTGATCCAACCAGGCCCCGGCTCCTCTTGGTGACGCAGACACGGCCGCCAGGGGTCTCACGGGACCGACGCCGCGATTCGCCAAGACGGCTGGCGGGAAATAACATTGCGCACAGGGTGTGGGCGCTTCGACGAGGCCTGAGCCGGGCCACGACGCCCGTCGTCTCTGCGAAGACGCGCTGCGACGCACACGATGGGGGGGGGGGGGGGGGGTGCGACCGTCGATCCTCGCCCCTAATGTTTGGCCGTCAGCCACCGAGCCCGGCCGGGAGATTGCACGCCTTGGCATCTCCATGGCGCCTCCCAGGCCGCATGTTGGCGACCGGGTCCGACCCCAAGGCACCCAACGACCCCTATGCACCCCGCACACGCACCTCCGTTGCCGCGCAGGCACTGCCGCGAGTGCGCTGCTCTGCCAGATGCTGGCCCGCGCTGTCTCGCTTAGCAGGAGCCGACGCCAGATTCTTTGCAGAGGCACCGCCAGTGCCGGCCGTGGGGGGAGGACGCCATACGTGCCTCTGCAAAGCATCCGTCACCCTTCCCCTCGTGTGCTTTTGCCAACCTGGCCGTCGCGCCCACGTGCCGCAAACGAGGCGGGAGCCCCGACACGCCAAGCAGGAAAATGGCACCGGCACCGGACGACCCAGTCCCAGTTGCCTGTTCGGGGGCGTGGTTATACTGGCGCCAGCGCTTGGCGGCTTGGGCCATTGCGACGCTCCGGCCGTGGCCCGGACGGCTTTGCCGGCGCAGCCTGCATGTATTGCCTCTGGTGAGGGGTGGTTCGGTCCTTGGCCGAACACCCCCTGGGGTCCGAACTGGGCACGTCGGAAACGACTCCGTCTTGCCCAGCACGGACGTGAGGCGAGGACGGCCGTGCCGCGGCGAGGTCTCGATATAAAGCGATGGGGCCACCGGCCTGCCGATCGGGCTCTGGTCCTTGACGGTGCAGCCAGGCCCCTCGCTCTCTGTGCTTCACCTCGCGGCCGTCACGTCTTGTCTGTGCCCTGCCCCCTGCCCCCCCCTCCCCGCCCTTGCCCACCATGGCCCTCTCGCGCTCCTCCCTGCTGGTGACGCTCGCGGCGGCGTCGGCGCTCGTGTCGACGGCGCACAGTTTCGCCATCCCGCGCTCGGCGCACCAGGCGCGCCAGATCAGCGACGCCTCGGAGCTGCTGCCGGCCTACGATTATGTCATCGTCGGCGGCGGCACCTCGGGCCTCACCGTGGCCGACCGCCTGACCGAGGACCCGGCCACGACGGTCCTGGTGCTCGAGGCCGGCATCTTCGCCCCCGAGGCCGACGTTCTGCCCATCACCGGCGGCGGCACCGGTCGCCAGCCCCGCTACGTCTTCAAGTCGGCGCCCCAGAAGACCCTGGGCGGCAAGACCTTCAACGTCCAGCTTGGCAAGATGGTTGGCGGAAGCTCGGGGGTCAACGCCATGATGACGGTCCGCGGCTCTGCCGAAGACTACGACCGCTGGGGCCAGCTGTTCGGTGACGACAACCAGGGCTGGAGCTGGGATGGTCTGCTGCCCTACTTCAAGAAGGTGAGTTGTGGCGTGGGCGACGTGCGTGCGCCACGCGAGCTGACCAGGTATGAAAACAGGGCCTGACCATGAACCCCCCGCCCGCCGCGTTGGCTGAGCGTTTCAACATCTCGACCGACGCGTCCAACTGGGGCAAGGACTCGCCCATCCAGGCGAGCTTCCCGAGCTTCCAGTACCCCGGCCTTGGTAAGCATCCCACGACGGAGCTGATGTGAAGCGGAGCTGACCCCAAGCGACTTCTTTAGACCCCCTGCTCGGCGCCTTCCGGGAGCTTCCGGGAGTCCAGATGGTCTCGGACAGCGGCGCTGGTAGTGCCGGTGTCTACTGGTTCCCGACCTTCATGGACCCGGTCAAGGCGGAGCGTTCGTATGCCGGCAACATGCACCTGAAGAAGGACCGGCCCAACTACCACGTGATTGCCGAGACAGCGGTGCGCCGTGTGCTCCTCGACTCCGCCACCGCAGCCACGGGCGTCGAGTTTTACACCGACACCGGCCTCGCCACCGTCAAGGCTGACAAGGAGGTCCTCCTCGCCGCTGGCGCCGTCCACACGCCCAAGCTCCTACAGCTGAGCGGCATCGGCCCCAAGAAGGTCCTCGACGCCGCCGGGCTCGAGACCGTCGTCGACCTCCCCGGCGTCGGCCAGAACTTCCAGGACCACTCCAACATCGGCGCCGCCATCTCGCTTCCCGGCCTCGCCGAGATCCACCCCAACGCCGACGACCTCAGCGCCGACGCTGCCTTCAAGCAGTGGGCCGACGACCTCTGGGCCGCCAACCGCACCGGTCCCCGCTCCATCGCGTGGGGCAACCTCGCAGGCTGGCTGCCCCTGACGGCCATCTCGCCCGAGCGCTTTGCCGAGCTGGCCGACGAGCTCGAGGGCCAGGACCACGCCGCCTTCCTGCCGGCCGACGTGCACCCGACGGTGGCCCGGGGCTACGCGGCGCAGATGAAGGGCCTCGCGGCGGCCATGCGCTCCGAGCACACCGTGTTTGCGCGCTTCGCCGTCGACGCGACGCGTGGCGCGACGGCGCCCATCCTCAACCAGCCCTTCAGCCGCGGCTCCGTCAACGTGGACCCCAAGGACCCCTTCGGCGCCAACCCGGTGGTGGACTACCGCGCCCTCACCAACCCCGTCGAGACGCGCGTCGTCGTCGAGATGATCAAGTGGTACCGCCGCTACCACTTCGAGACGTCGCTGGCCGGCCTTGGGCCCCGCGAGACGGCCCCCGGCGCTGCCGTCGCCTCCGACGAGCAGCTCGCCGCCTGGGTCCCCACCGTCCTCAGCCCGACCGACTACCACCCGGCCGGCACCGCCGCCCTGGCGCCGCTCGCGTTGGGCGGCGTTGTCGACCAGGCCCTGCGCGTCTACGGCGTCAAGAAGCTCCGCGTTGTCGATGCCAGCATCATGCCCAGCCTGCCCGGCGCCAACACGTGCCAGCCCACTTACGCCATCGCGGAGAAGGCGGCCGACATCATCAAGTCATACGCGTAGGGCGCCGCCCAAGGCATGGCATTCTGCGAGGGGGCGTTGCCGAGACTGGGGTTCCTCGAGAGGTTGGGTACCCGGGCCCTTTCAATAACGGAAACGAGCATTCCTAGATGACGATATTGTAGCAATCAGATATCCCCTTTGTTCACAGGCATCTCCCACCGGTAAAGTAGCACGGGGGGGCATCGGGGAGGCTCTCGTGGCCCGATCTCAGTCGGGGTGCAAAGCTGAACCAGCGTCTCCCGTGCTTGGGACCACTTCAGGGCGGCCAATAGGGGTGAGCCTGGAGACACCAAGACTGCCGTGTAACGTGCCCGCTCACCCAACCAAGCAGCCCCGTGCCACGGCAGGTTCACTCGAAGGTCGTCGGCACAAGGTCATTACCTAGGTTCTTGGTATAGGTGTCAGAGTTGACGTTGACCTATCCGCCGCCCTGGTAGCTGTAAACCGCTGACCGTACGATGATGAAGGCCCGGCGACGTCCAATACATGCGACGGACGGGAAGCCAAGGCCTCCTTGCAGGCCGGCAACGGGACGAAGCGCCGCCCATGAAACAGCCGGTCAAATAGAGTACGCCAGTGGCGTATAATTGGTCTACACAGCAATCTATCTACCCCGCTCGGGCGTGTCATATCGTCGTCTACTTCGTTTCGGCACGTCCCGGCGCTCGGATGAGGTTCTCGGGCGGAGAGGAGATGCCCAATCTGCCCGCCCCTCCCCTCACACGGGTCCGGCCAGACGTGGTCTCATCAAGGCGGCGTGCGGACATTAGAGCGCGGGCGGGCAGGTGGGCGGGCGCAACACAGCAGGAGGCCCGTCGGTACGCCTATCCGGCCATGCGCGCGTCTGCAGGACGGCATCTTGGCCATCTGCCGCCTCAGTACCGTCGCTGCTCGTAAAAGTCATTGTAGCCGCCTCCGCCGCCCGGGGGGTACCCGCCGTAGCCGCCCTGGGGTGGTGGGTAGCCGTAGCCCCCTTGCTGTGGCGGGTAGCCACCCGATTGGCTGCCGGGGTAGCCGCCGGGGTAGCCGCCGCCGCCCTGGTAGTAGCTGGAGCTTTCGCCGCTGTAGCCGCCGCCGCCCTGGTAGTAGCTGGAACTTTCGCCGCTGTAGCCGCCGTTGTCGGGGTACGGGGGGTTGCCGCCGCCGCTCATATACGACGCAGCCTCGCCGCCGCCATAGGAGGGCTCGTCGTGGTGCGAGGACGAGTGGTGATGGTGGTGGTGGTGGTGGTGGCGGTGGCGGTGATCCGAGCCGCTGTCCGAGCCTCGGCCATCGTCGTAGCTGCGGCGCTCGGGCGACTCGCGGCGATCGTCGTAGCTGCGGTGCTCGGGCGACTCGCGGCGATGGTCGTAGCTGCGGCGCTCGTAGTCGCGACCGTAGTCACGGCCATAGGCCAGGTCGTCGGTGGGTGACGAGGGCGCGCCCCGGTCGTTGTCGTCCCCGCCCTTGTCCTTCTTGCCCAAGAGGTCGCCCAGGAAGGAGGTGGCGGCGCCAAACAGGTCGACCGACTTGTTGGGGTCGGGGCCCGAAAGACCCTGGGGGACCAGGTCGGAAAACGTCTTGGTGACGCCGCCGACGATGGCGTTGGCGGCCGCCGTGGCAATCTTGTCGTCCCACTCCTCCTTCTTCTTCTTCTTGCCGCCCATGCCGTGCTGCTCCAGCTTGCCGCTGCAGCCGTGGCCGTGGCCCGTGTCGAACTCGCCCGGCTTGTGGTTTTCGCCCGCTTGCACGCCCTCGCGCGACAGCCGCTGCCGGTAGTCGTCGCGCTGCTCGTCGGGCATGCCGTTCCACCACTCCCCGACCGACTGGAAGAAGAGCTCCCGCCCCTCGGATGCGCCGCCGTGGCCCCGGTGGCGCTGCGCCGGGTGGTGCAGCACGCCGCGAATGATGCGGTCGATGGTGCGCTCCGCGTCGATCTCCTCGTCGTCAATGGCTTCCATGATCTGCGGGACCACCCACTTGACCATGACAGCGGCCGTCTTGCCGGCGGGTTCGTTGAGAAGCTGGCGGGGAGACGAACAAGTTAGAGGACCATCATGCGACACGGGAGGAGGGGGGGCGCGCGGAGAAGCAACTTACGTTGGTGAAGTGGTCCTTGGAGAGCATCGAGTGCGTCGGGTCCGAGGCCTCGTCGTCGTTGAAGACGCGGTGCTGGTCGTCCCGGCTACTCTGGATGATGGTCTCGGAGCCGGCCGACATCTCGTTCTGGATCTGCATGATGACGGGGATGACGAAAGGGGCCACCTGGGCGGTGACAAAGGCATTGAGCTGGTCCTCGAGCTGCTCGATAATCTTGGGCAGAATGGGGATGCGCGGCAGGGCGTCGGAAATGATCTTCATGATGCGGTCGTGCCACTCGATGATGGGGATGATCTGCTGGAAGATCTTGTTGACCCAGATGGTGATCTCCTCGGGCTCGCGCTCGGCCTGGACCGACAGGTCGTCCATCTTGGCGGCCGTGGTGTTCTCCTGGATCTCCTCGACCTTTTTGGTCTGGCTCTCGCCGCCGAACAGCGAGTCGGGGACCAGGGCCAGCAGGTTGCGCAGCAGGCTGATGTCCTGGTTCTGGCCGCCGTTCTCCAGGTGGTCCTTGAGCTCGAGCATCTCGTTCTGGGCCAGCTTGTCCGAGGCCTCGCCGGCGACCGAGTGCAGGAAGTCGACCTCGCCGAAGGTGCCGGTGACGATGGGGTAGACGTCGCCGTCGACGTGGGGCAGCTCGATGCGCACGTCGCGGCCGACGTGGGGGAAGACGTCGCGCTCGCCCATCTCAATCAGGGCCAGCTCGATGTAGTTGCTGTGGGCGAAGAAGTCCTCGAGGCAGTGCAGGGCGGTGCCCATCAGGCGCATGGCCTCGTACAGGGCCTCGTCGTTGCTCTCGCGGGCGTGCTGGCGGCCCAGGCCGATGCAGTCGCCCAGCAGTCGGCGCAGGAGGCCGGCCGAGGTGTCGATGCCGACGCGCTCGTTGGCGATGTAGTTGAGCATGCCGGTGCGGCGGTCGATGGCCAGCTCCGTCTCCTCGTCGACGGGGCCGCGCAACTTGTGGTAGTAGTCGCGGGGGTCGAGGTCGCCGCCGTAGCCCTTGGGGTTGTCGATGTGCTCCTCGGGGCGGTAGCAGCCCAGGCGCTCGGGGGTGACCTCGAACTCCTTGGAGCCGAAGCCGAAGTTCATGAAGCCGAGGATGGCGACGACGAGGCGGATGGCCTCGTACGAGACGCTCTTGACGGTGCCGAGGTCGACGGCCTGCGAGTAGTCGCGCAGCCAGTTGCCGAAGTAGACGCGGGCGACCATGACCTTGTTGAAGTTCTTGCCCTTGCGGTTGATGGCGCGGGCCATGAGGATGCCCAGCAGGGCGTCCTCGATGTCGCCATGGCGCCAGTTGACGCCCTCGATGGGCGAGCTGCTGCTGATGTTGCCGGCGCCGAAAGCGAGGGCGGGCCTGGCCAGCCAGACGACCATGAGGAGGCCGACCAGCCAGAGGTGGGATCGCGAGTCCATTGTGCGTGCGCGTCTGGAGAGCGGGTGGTGGTGGTGGTGGTGGTGATGGCGGTGGTGGTGGTGTTGTGGTTGTTACCGAGGGAAGAAGCAGCAGCGCGTGCTCGTCACTGTCGCAAAGTCGGAGGGCAGGACACGACCGTCGGGCCACGGCCCCGATTTCTTTGGTGGGAGGAGGGGCAGCATCAGCAGCAGCAGAAGGCGCTGATGATGGAGCGAGCGAGGGGCAGAAAAATCCACATCCTCACCCATTGGGCTTCGCTTGCGCGTCAGGCCAAACAGAGGCACGGCTTATGGCACAAGCCAAGCACGACGATCCACTGTTTCCCGGCAAATCGGCACTGCAGCCAAGCCGTCGAGACCGCCCGTGCCGTGCGACGCCGAACCCGGAAACATGAAGAGCCAGGCGGTCAGCCGATCGGGACCCGCGAGACGCGATCGATCCGACGAGACGACATAAGAGCGGGCATCTCCCCGGCGGCGAGCCCCTGCCCGGAGAAGTAGGCCTATGCACGGCCCGGCAGATCTGGATGGGTCAGCTGGCCCCAGGATCCATCGCGTCCCGAGTCAGCCGACCATCAATCAGCCTCAGCCGACATCATTCCGCCAGGGACTTGGGCATAGACTGCATGCTGTGTCTCTGGCCCGAAGCGCCCGTTGCTTCTCTCGCCCCCGCGTGCGCGGCGTCTCCGCCCCGCCATCGCCAGGCCAGCATGCCCAATAGCTTCTTCCCGGTTCTTTGATGCCGTTCACGGCAAGCGACCCGCCCGGCCCACGACACGAGCGGGTAGATCCGGCTGTATTAATAGCACAGGCGATACGATGCCCACACCCAGCTCGCCATCACAACATGCCCGGCCGCTTGCTATCCCGCGGGTGGCAAACAGAAACGAGAGAGAGAGAGAGAGAGAGAGAGAGAGAGAGAGTTCGTCTTGTATTCACGGGGGCCTATCTGCCGCGCCAATCCCCCACGTACCTGGCACCGGCCCGGCTGCTGCAGCCCGGGTTGTCGCTCTGGAGAACGGCGCCGGCACCGGGGCGGACGACAGACGGCTCACCCATCCACGGGGCTGTCGACGTTCAGCTGGGTCAGCAGCGCCGGGCGGTGTTTAAGTATGTTAAAGACGTCGCCCGGTCTGGGGTCTCGGCCATGGTACAGCAGCTGCAGCGGCTTGCACGGGTCGACGGTGAAGGTCTGGTCGTTACTGTCCCGCACAAGCACGCCGTGGCTGATATCGACTGTCCACGTCGCGCCGCTGTTGTTCTTGGACGCGAACGCGTTGTCCGGCGTCGCCGCGTTCGGCGCCCACGCCCCGCCTAGGCTCGTTGCCGTGAAGGACCGAAGATACCGCCCCTGCGGCCCAAATGCCTCGACGATCATCAGATACTTCTGCTGCCCTTTCAACGTGTACACCTGCGCCGACTCGAAAAGGTAGTCTGTCCGGTCGCTCATCACCACGGTCGACGCCGCCCCGAAGTTCCCCGGGAAGTTACCGATAGGCATGCTTGCCCGGTAGACCTTGCCGTTGTCTCCGCAGAAGAAGAGGTACATGTTCTCGTCGTCGCCGATGACTGTCGGGTCGATCGGGCCCGTGCCCGAGCCCGTGATGGTGCCCGTAAACAGTGGCTGCGATGCCGACCACCCGTTGACCTGAGTCGGGTCGCTCGACGTGCGATACGAGAAGGACGTAGGGCCCCATTGGTGAGCCAGGATCCAGACGTTCTTGGGCGCAAAGTAGAAAAGCTTGGGGGCCACGGCGGCGTTGTCCATGCCCGTTTGCGTGGTCGAGTTGAGCTGCGAGAGCGACGGGACGGGCGAGAAAGCCATCGAGCCCCACTTCGACTGCCTGTCTTGCGTCGTCGCGTACACGAGCTGCTGGCCGTTATAGGGTGCTACGGTGAACTCGCGGAGCGCCTCCCACCCCGCTCTCGGTTCGGCCAGCGGGCCGCTTGATGTCCAGCGGTACGACGACGGCAAATCGCACGTTTGCGCCGATACGGTAGCCGCCGAGGCCAGCAGCGCGACGGCGGCCGACAGCGGGCTGGAGTTGGTCTCGAGGAGTCTCATGGCGGTGACGGCTTTTTGCTGACGAGGACCAGGGTTGAATGTGAGGGTACACCGAATGCTTGCACCCAAAAGATGAAAGGACGCAGGCCGGCTTTATACACACCGGTGTCGCCCACGGGGCAGCAAACGGCCTTCATGCCTGCTTGTTGAACTTTTCTTGTTGCGGTATATCCTTCGTTCACTGATACCAGATGTGCTTGCTGTTGATTGGATGCAACACCTCGCCTGGTGCTCGACAGAGCCACGGACTCAACCTCTCCGTTTGGCGGGGAAGCGACCATACACATCAAGCTGAAGCCATGGTTTTAGGCCTCCGGAACCGCTCCTTAAAAGGCACGATGCCACATGTTTCCGCCAATGGCACGTCAGCTTGACGTGGCACAGCCAAGACCGACAGTGGCCGGTGCGGCTGGAACCCCAAGGCATTGCTTGTTTGTCCGGCGCCGGGTTGCAACCTCGCTTCACCCTCCGTATCCAGCAATACGGCACGCCCCTTTTCATCTATCGGCGAGCAAGGGAGGCAGAGGCGCACCTATAGGGCGAGAGGCGGCCGACCCTAGACTGTTGGGCTGGAAGAAGCTGCTGGTGAGTGGACGGAGCAAGCGATTCGTTGGGAGAGCGTCAGCGAATCCTTCCGAGGGGTTTCCAGCTGTCAGCTGAACAAGCTGCGCACCAACGCGCCGGTCCTCTTTCTATGCGAGAACCTCTTGGACAGAAGAAAGGCCGTGATGAGCCCATGTCGCTTACATGCCTGCATATTGCTTACCTCGAGCACCAACATATGCAGCACACGTAACCGAGGCTTATATCTCTTCCAGCAATCAATAAGGCCCGCCACTTACGGGGTAGAGAATGAACCAGAAAACCAGAACATTTTGGCAAGGCAGTGAATCCTTAGCAAGAAGGGAAGCTCGAGACTGAGAAGTATGTTCTGTATTGAACTTTTACTCGGGAGCCGGCGGCTATTGTCTCTGATCCAGGTCATTTGGTTTCACAAATCTTCATCTAAGCTCGAGCACCCCTCAGCGCACCACCCCCTCAGCGCGCCACCCATTTCACACCAAAATCGAGGAAAACGCTACCTTTTAAAACGTTAATATCTCGAGCTTTTTTAATATAGATAAAATAAGAGGAAAACTTATATTATATAGATTTATTAGAAATCTCAAAAAATCTCCTTTAAAAAAATTAAAAAATTAGTTTATATTAGTTTTTAAACTATTTTAAAAGAACTTAGAACTTTAAGTACTTTATCTTATATTTTACTAAGAAAAATACTTATATATAAAATTAAAATAAAACCATTATTTTAGAGTGAAAAAATAATATAAAAGTATAATAAGAAACTTAACTTATAATCTTTATAAAGTTTTAAAGAACTAGTTATATATATACTTTATTTAAAGAGTTATTAGCGATTTTTATTAAACGAGTATAACTTTATAATGCTTATATATATAAGTACTTATATTTTAATTAATAATAAAGATATTATAATTAATACTTAAAAATTAGACTTATATTTATAAAAAGATATATAATTCATTTTATACTGTTAAGTTTGCTCTAAAAATAAACGAATAATAAAGAAAAACGTATTAAGTATTTTTCTTAAGAAATATATAAGAAAGATACTTAATATTTTATCTTATATTTCTTTTTGAATTTTAAGTATATTTATAATTTCTTATAATTTTTTAGAAATAAGTATAGTATTCTTAAATAGATATATATGCTATATTTTAAGTTTATTTTAGGGTTCTTATATAAAAACCGTAATATATAAGTAATTTAAAAGGTAGCGTTTTCTTCGATTTTGGTGTGAAATAGGTGGCGCGCTGAGGGGGTGGTGCGCTGAGGGGTGCTCGAGCTTAGTAGTTGCTTTCAGCTTAGGAAATTTGCTTCTAATTGACCAAAAATCCCGAAATAGGGTACAATGACGGTTTTAGGTACAGTAAAGGGGGTTTGCTGCCATCAAGCATGGAAGTAGATGGCCAACTGAGCAAATGTATGCCCCCGGCCATTATAACAGTATGTAGGTGGCTGGAAAGACAGAAGGAAAATAGATGCCAATGAACCCTTACCCATGTCAGAGCTCGAGCAGCTTACTCATAGTATTGGCCGAGGCAGGGGATGACTGTTGACTTCAGCCACTTGAGCGCCGCTACGCACGTCTTGGCTGCCTGCCTGATCCTGCCGTTGGCAGGAGGACCGGTGTACTTGCGTTCGGCAGTCTGCTCTGGATGATTAGATTCAGTGTCCGAGTGATAAAACTTATCAGAAGGGCGCTTCGCTCTGTATTCGTAATTAGTGGGCGCTCGCGCGGGGGATTAGTGCTTTCCGCGGCTCGCTATTGTAGAAGGCTTGCAGATACAAAGCTTCTCATGGTCGCCTCTGGTGACGCTAAGGGAATGGGACACAAAGGACCGGAGCCGCCATTCCAGACCGTGGATCAAGGTACCCGGCATTGGTCCCTACGCGAACTTCCATTGGGCCTCTTGCATGGCCATCTACCTCGAGGTATACGACGCATCGGCCCAGGCCTGGACCCGGGTCCAGGTCTTTCGAACGCACGTATGGGGGGGCGCATGATGACGTCGGTACATACAAGCCCTACGGACACTCGGCAGCTATGAACACCATACAGCTCTTGAAAGTAATTTGGTAGAATGCTACTAATCAGGATTTCCCACACATGGACCGACAAGTGGCGACTCTGGGACTGGGAGACAGACAACGACCCCCACAACCTCTTTTACACCTTCGGCGCCCAATCTAACAGAGGACCCAACGCACTTAGGCGTTTAGGAGTGCGGCGGTACATCTGCCGACGCATTGTCGAGCCATTTGGTGGGTAAACACTTCTGCAGGCGCTGGCCGCGGCTGGCTCGCCTGATGATGAGATGGATTGTTACCGCGTCGATGCCGCCGACGAAGCACTTGAAACTGCTCCTGTGAACGAGGACGACCTTAATCTCCCTCTGGAGTAAAGCGGGGATGAGAAAGAAGGGGCGGAGAAGAGACAGCATTCTATATCGATGCCACTATTTCTACTTTTTCTGCAGTTTTAAATTTGCAATGAATTCCAAGGAATTGAAGAGGTGAAGTATGAGGTCCATGCGATGTGTGAAAGCGAGCGTGCCCCTCCGCCAGTTCCAGCAGCGAGGGGTAGCACACGCATTGCTCTATCTGCTAGACTAAGCCAACTCTACCTGCAGTCCTGGACCCAGGATGCTCCCCATGCATCAGATATAGCGGGTGTGTAAGCTGGGGCGCCCGTTTTTTCCACGTGAGGTATAGGAAATCCCACCTTACGCGGATTTCCGTATCCAAACCTAAGAGCAATACCATGCCTTCTGTTCATAGTAGATGGCTGCACCTTCCACACCGCGCCAGATTGTAATGGACGGGGCTGGTTTCGGAGGAAGCGTGGACAATGGTGGTGATGCTGCCACTTGGTTGCCATCACCATCATGATCGACGACGACGACGACGACGACGACGACGACCAATCCCCGGTGCCGTCGCCGGTTTGGCACCCGGCGGGCGGCTGGCCCGCCATACCAGGAGAGCCGCTGCCGAGCCACCACTACCATCATCACCACCCCGTAAGTCGTGAAACCCGTAACCCGAGGCGTTAGAAGACTTGGCCTTCCCACTAACACTGACACGATTTTGCAATAGTATTTGCATAGTTACATAGAAAGGGAGGAAACCCCTTTCACTAACCTTATTCTCCCTTCCTCTCCCTCTTCAATCAATCAAGCATCCCCCCCATAGCTTACTATTACGCTAGGAGCAGAGCAATGGTCGTCCAACCGGAAGCAAGGGTGGGTAAGAGTGATCACCGCACTGGGGAGAGCGCCTACTCTTTCGCAACATCTGTAGGAGGGAACCGGCGAAGGCGAGGAAGAGGATAAGTGTGCAGTAAAGTGGCTGGGGGGATAGAGAAATAGGCAGTTTTGGTGCCGTTGGGCCTACAGGCTCCCTGGGGCATGTTACGATGAGCAACGAATCAATCCGCCGGGCTTTCCCTCGTCGCTACGAAGGGGGGTTCCGAGAAATGATTTAAGGGGACGGGCATGATTATTTTGTATGACAACCATTCCTCTGGAACAGCAGTCCAGACAGTAAGGCGCTCTAATTGAAGGTATCTGGAGGTGAGGAAGGAAAGGAACGGAGACTCCCTGGCGACGATGGCGTCTCCATCTGAGCAAGGGAAGCACAATCCACCTGTCTAGTGAGAGGATAAGTCTGCTAAGCACACGCCAGCACATACTGTTTGCAGAGGCCAAAAACCATTCCTGGCCCACCCCGTTTCCCACAGTGCTGAATAGAAAGTGGCGCCCTGGCAGAGGCGTCCAAGCGCTGCCTCTAACTAGATGGCGAAGCTTTCCAGGTGTTCAACTCGGCCACCTGCGTTGGGCTTTGGCCTTCTGCCATTGATGGGGTAGGAAGCAGGGTGACGAGATCTGAAGTCACTCAATTAGTTACAGTAGGATGTGAACTTGAATTGGACGTCTTAGATGGTTGATCGGCGTTTCTAGTTATATAGATGGGAGACTGGAGGACAGATATAGTGGGGTAGCTAGCGCAAGAGTCCTATCCAAAATATAATTCAATAAGCCACAACCTCTCAACATCCACCAGTGGCCCTGATCTCAGGGTTGCTAATTGGGAAAGGCTGGGTGGCCGAGCGGTCTAAGGCGTCTGACTCAAGTTCAAATACTTCCTGATGGAAATCATTAGGCAAATTCAGATCTCGTAAGAGGCGCGAGTTCGAATCTCGCCCCAGTCATTTTTGCTTATTTTCTCTCTCTTTACTTCGCCTTCTTTCATTTCCTTTTTAGGAAGACTTTTCCCGCGCTGTCCTCTTCAACTCTTTGCAATAATTCGGGTGCTCGAGTAAATTAGAAACCCGGTATCTTTTATCGATACCGAATTGTAATAGCGCGAGTGTTCCGCGCTTGCTCGCATTTAGGACTACATATAACTAACTCTCTATATATGAGTCACTTTATAAATATGTTGCTCTAGGCGCAGCCCTTTTATATCTTGCCCGGCTCTATTAACACTCTATAATACCTAATGCCTTATATTTATAAGCTAGCTTAGTTATCGAGAAATAGATAAGAACTTATATAGCATTAGTTTAGCGGTAATTATTAGCTACGGATATAATAGCAGATATTAATATACCGGCGGGTTTTAAGGTTAATAAAAGAGCTTTAAGCTTAAGTTAAAGATATCGATTATATTATAAGTAAGGCGGAATTAAATAAAGGTAACTTAATTATTTTAACGATTTTAGTTTAAGAAAAAGCAAAACCTTAATATCTTAAAGAATTAAAAGCTTATATTAAAGACCTTTAAAGTAAATAAAAATTAACTAGCTTAATAAAAATTATAGTATTAAAAATAAGTATATTAGATTACTTATTCTATTTAACTTAGTAAATAAGTAAGCGGCTTAAAGCGTTTAACTTAAGTATTTATTTACTCGGTTTTTTAAGCTAGTATTTTATTATTATAATAATACGAAAAATAAAAGGAGTTTAATAAAAGATAATATATTAAGTTAACTTATTATAAAGTAGCTACTTATATAAAAATTTATTTATAATATTAATATATATTATAAAAGCGGGGCGGTAATAACTTAAGTTATTAAATTAAATACTATAAATATATATAAGCTATTAATAATAAGATCTATTGATTAATAAGTCTTTTACTTTTTATATATTAAGTATAATCTAAAGTAAGGTATCAAGATTATTCTTACTATAGACTTTATACCTTGATATCTAGTTATATTATATAGCTATATATTATATAATTTAAGAAATAAAGAGCTATTTAAGAATAAGGTGTTTTATTAATATATAAGAACTATAAATAATTTAAGAAAAAGGAAACTAAAATAAAGGGTCCCGAATTCCTAAAATAATAAATATATATATATCTTATTAGGTAACCGCCTCTTATTATCTTATTATAAGCTTATAGCTTTAAGCTTATACCTCGAGTATTTAATAAGTAATTAAATATCTTCATGATTATTTATATATATTATAATAGTAATACTTTTAGAGTCTCTTTTTTAAAGTAATAAATATAGCTATTCCCTTTAAGTAATACCGGATATCCTTTATACTTTTATTACTAATTTATTAATACGAAAAATAGATAAGGTTAAATAAAGGGTAAAGTATAAGCTATCTATTATAGCGCTAATAGCACTATTAGATTATTTACTCTATAACTTAGGGACTACCTAGCTTATTAGGTGCTAGGACCCTGTTAGCTATCCTAGAGTGGCAGGTTCTTTAAGTCCGTCACGTATCACTTATCTATAGGTCTGCCCTTCTAAGTACCCTTATATCTTATAGTTTAGCGGTCTATTACGTGACAGGTACCGAGATATCTTTTACGTTTAAACTGGTAGCCGTATCAGACATAGGTTATATACTTTATATCTAAGATATCTACGGCTGCTACCACCTACCTTATACGACCCTATCTAATCCTAATGCGCTGCAGTATAGATGCTGTAAAGGATGACATTATATGCCGATATATCTCACCTTAATAATAATTGCTCTTATATGTATATTTGCTTTCTCCCTTATTACTATCCCTTTCTCTTTGGAAAATCACTTCCGTTTTTAAGTTGATTTTACGGCAGTGCTTATAGGATGCAACAGGGAGGTATTCTCAAGGCAGGAATGGGCACAGGCTGGAGCAAGAAGGGAGTAGCGACAATGACATTACGCCTACACAACTGTGACTACTAAAAAACACCCGTAGGCGTGGATACTTACCGAAAACAAGGCAGCTATGATAACGAAATACAGGGCATGGAGGGAAGATCTGGAGCAAAGGGAATAGCCGTCAAGCGACTCAGGCCATAGACCGTCTTTTCAAACCTTCGCAAGTATCAGTAGACTAATAGCTACTTTAGGTGATTTACATAGACGCTCGCCTTCAATTGTCCTGTTACTTCACTGATTTTGGGGACCTATCTCTCCTCGGACGACTGATCGTCGACCTGGCCCTGGTCAGGGATCCCCCCCCCTCCCCCCCCCCCCCCCCCAGTCACTTATTCTCTTCTTCTTGTGATTCTCTAACTGATATATGTCATATTGGACATTTCCATAGGACGCTATACATGCATGCAAACATGTCTTGTCCTGGATGTAAATTATCTCGTGGCGGCCACCGGAACGAGGCCTGTCATGAAAACAAACGAGGCGAACCCCAGGGTCACACCATGTGGCTCGGCACCTGGCGGGCTGAAGAATCGGCCTTTTCATCCAAGCCGGCCGCCTCTGTGATGGTGTCGGCGTCACTGTCATCCCCGCCGTCAATCGAGGCATCGAGGCAGCCGGCAAGGACAACGCGGCGCTGCAGTATGTCGTCGTGGGCGCGGCGGCGGCGGGCATCGGCGAGGTTGTGCGACTGCAACAGCACGGCGAGCAGGAAACCCTCTACGATCATGGTGGGCGTGTTGCACAGCAGCTGGCCCGTCTCGGTCCACCGCAGCGCCGATGCGACGACCAGAAGCGCCGCCACGACGGCCACGGCCGCGTAGCTCGCCGCCGTCGCCGACAGCGCACCGTCGACGGCACGGCTCAGGCGCAGCATCAGCGACGGACGCCGGCCGCCCTGCGCCTCGTCGTCGCTCGCGGGCCCGGGCGGCGGCGCCATGTCCAGCTGCGCGAACACGGCCGCGTCCTGCGTCTGCAGGCGCGCAAAGTGCTGCGTCGCGAGCGCCGTCTCGCGGCTGTCGACGTTCTTCATGATGAAGCCGTCGATGAAGCCCACAAGCCCCGTGTACGTGCCGATGATGAGCCACCAGTTGTCGGCGAAGGCGAGCTGGTGGCCGATGGCGATCCACAGCGCAAACGCCACGGCCGAGAAGGTCAGGCCAATGGCCCCGCCCACGATGTGGGCGTAGATGTCAATGGCCTTCTGCGCCCACGTCGGTGTCGACGGCGTGCTCGCCACCACGATGTTGGGCGTCGTGTCGCCCGTAAGGCGGCGCAGGCGCGCTTCGGTCGCGGCGTCGACCGTGTCGATCTCCCGGATGCAGTACTGCAGGTATTCGTCATGCTGCCGGCGGATGCTCTGCAGGAACACGGTGGTGAAGGTGATCTCGAGCGCTGTCGCCGTGTTGACGTACAGCTGCCACGTATCCGAGAAGGCCAGGGGCACGCCCAAGACCGCCCACACGAGAATGCCCACCCAGTAAAGGCCGAGGAAGTAGAGCGAGCCCACGAAGCCGGACACGCCATTGGCCACCCTGTCGAACACGCCCTCGGTTGTCTGCAACGACGCGAGCGCCTCGGCCCGCTCCTGCAGATCCCGGCTTTGCGCCCGCCGCATCTGCGCACGCGCGCGGGGCGAGAGCTGCTTCAGCATGCGCTCGTTGGACTCGCTGCGCGAAATCAAACGGCAGATGCGGCCGAGGATATCGCGGCACGACGTCTGCTGCTGGCGCAGGAGAAGCGTGGCCGAGAAGTACGCCTGGATCGATGATACGTCTTGGAGAATGACCTGCCAGGTGTCGGTAGGTCCAGCGATAGCCCCCCAGAGAGCCCACGCCAGCAGAAGGAGAAGGGTGAAGCCGAGGGCCCAACGGGAACCGGCCGCTTTGACGACGGCGTCGAGGGCACTGAAAGTTTTCTTCGCCGGCTTCGTATCCGCCTGATCCTCGGCCGGGGCCTGTACTTCCGAGAGCCAGGAGGTCTTGTCCACAAGAGCTGGCTGCGGCCGATGGCTCACCAGAGCTTCAACTGGCACCTGCGTGGGCGCCGCCGCTCGCGTGGTGTACTGTCTCTCGGGCGCACTGCCCAGGTCTCGGAAGAACTGCGCCAGATATGGAGCCATTGGAAAAGAGCTGACCGGCCCAATGCGGTCCGCCTTGCAGCGAGGCAATGAGCGGCACTGAGGAGGACCGAGACGGCGCAGCAACGGAGGCGCCAGAGATTGGATATGGCGAGCGGATCGTCAGGGGCGCACGGAAGATGGCGTCCCACAGCCAAGAACGGCCGGTGTTCGGAAATATAAACAGAAGGAGCGGATTGGGTTACAAGAAGAGAGCCTGTCCAGCAAGCAAAGTGGAGGAGGTGCACGGCCAAGAGATACCAAGAAGGGCAACCTATATAGCCAAGACCGACCGTTCGGAGAGCGATGGGAGGATCTTTGGGCTCGTCGATATGGACCCGCCAAAGTGCACATCGTGGTCCCTGAGCCCAGAACTGCCAATCGAGGGCGCCGGTGCCTCGCCGAATGGATGCCCACGCGTCCCCGCAGGGCTGCCAGGGCGGTGATGCCTGGCGATCTCTGGTGGACAAGCCCACCAGCTCTGTCGGAGACCTGTTACACCGAGGACCGCAGGTGTTGTCAAGCCCCGCCACGCTCGTGGCACCGCTGGGACAAGAGAAGTGGTCCGGGGAGCGGCCTGGCCTTTCACGCCGCCGGACTCTCATCACGTCTGCAACGTGACAAGGACGGCGGACCGGGCGAGTTAGGAGGGGGCGCTTCACGGAGGTGAAGTGCCGGGAAGACCCAAGCGCTTGCTGAGAAAACCAAACGGGCGCCAAGATGCAGTGGTGCCAGATGGGAAGGCAATCCCAGCGTCGACGGTGATGATGTCGTGCCATGCTGCTTTTCCCAGCCGAAGCTCTGGCTAGAGCCGTTGAAAGTGAAACGGCCGATCAGGCGGTGTTTCTGCGGCCACGCAACCTCGGGCACGCTGGTTGTGGGCGGGAGGAGAAAAAGGCACGGGTGGGCATAGCCACGCTGTAAGGAAAGACTATACAGAGACGGGGGGATCCAGGCAGGCGGGCTCCCAAATGACTCGCCGGTGCAGGGTGATAGGCATCTACCACCCTGTTTCGCTGGTTGGTATGGGGTATCTGCAATTTGCTACCCGTACTTGTAAACGGCTGTCTTTGGACGGCGGCATCTGCGATTCCTCAGGATGTTAATACCCGCACCCCCTTGGGGTAAATCTGGGGCAATGCCTATCGCCCGTCATGGCCGTCCGGAGGGTCTGGCGCAACATCAGCGACGATACAGGCATATCCCTGGGCGGATCCGAGTTAGGCTTCAGATCGTATGATTAAAGGTGCGGGCCGATCTGCCCGCAGTGGCGCATGGCAATCGTCAGCTCCCGGTCCTGTAACAATCCGAGGGCCCATCCGCCCCAGGTGGCATCTGTACCCAACCTGATGCGTCTTGGCTCCCCCACATTGTCCACATCAACCATGAAGGGAGGGGGACGGGACGGACATCGTATCCAATCGAAAAGGGGCATCCTCATCCTCCAATATTGTTTTGTAGTGTACAAAGCGTCGTCATCTGAAACCTCGCATCCAGGACGAAACCAAGATGGCAATTGTCATCCCATCTTATATATATCGTGACCGCAACGCCAAACTCCAATCAAAACCAAGCTTGGCCGGTCCATGTCGGCAGTCACTTCCTGGTCTGGACCCTTTCTGGGCCCTTTTCCGATCATGTTATAGATTACTCACGGCCACGCCGCCGCACGCCGGGGGCTCCCGCCACTCCCCTTCCCCACATAGGCACCCGCTCATGGCGGCCCGGCTTCATCCGCCCAGACGGTAGCTGACCAGCGTCTCGACGCGGTGGTTGCTCGTGCTGAAGCCACGCAGCTGCACGCGCTCACCGTTCACAATCTCCTTGGCGTCGCTGTCGCCCCACTCGACGGGCACGTCGCTGTCGGCGTCGGCGTAGACGAGGACATTGAAGGTGCAGTCGCCCTCGAGCTGGGGCAGGAAGGTGACGCTGGCTGTGATCTGGCGGAACAGAGCCTGGATTTCCGACTGAATCTCGGCCTCGGTCTTGTTGGTCTCGGGCACCATCTTGGTGCCGTTGGCGCCCCCGTTCTCGTCGGCGTCGGCCTCTTTGGCTTTCGACGACTTGGACTTCTTGCCGCCGAAGATCTCGACGTCAAACTGCCAGCGCTCGACGTGCTCGCCCGTATCTTTGTCGGTGATGACGATGACCAGCTTGCTGATCTTGCCGTGCTGCATCCACTTGTCCAGCTGGCTCATAATCTTCTTCACGTAGGCCTTGACCTGGTCGTCGGCCGACACCAGCATGTTGAGACCATATTTTTTGACGGCGGTGAAGTCCTCGGCCGGGTAGACGCCGCGCTGGAACAGGATGGAATGTATCGAGTATTGGAACTGGGCGACCATGGGCAACGGTTAGCAGCGACCCTCGATACGCAGCAGGCGGCCGGGACGGGAGAATGGGGAGAGGATGGCATACGAATTCCGTCACGAGCTTGGCGCTTCCCCGGAGGGAGAGCTTGTGCACCTTGGACTTGTCTTTGCTCGCTGCCTTGTCGGCCATGATGGATTTTGCGCGTGTCTGACGGCGGGTGCGGGCGGCGGGCTCAGACTGAGGATTCGGCCTGTGACGTCGGAACGGCCGGATTGTTGTTTACTTGGAAACCAGATACGTTGCCGTTGCCAGGAACGATAAAATGGCGGGGTGATGAGGCGGCCCCCCCGTATATTCACGATCCGGGGCGCTAGGAACTAAGGTTATGCACTGAGGGCGTGCGACCGGCGAGAACCGCCCGGCTCAATCCACAATTTGTGGGGAGTCCGTCGATAAGATAACAGCTTTTCCAAAATTTCGCTTTTCTGGATTCTGCCGGGGCGCCGGTCGCAAAGGGTCCTCAGCGCATCGGATTTGCTCAAACCCCATCGCTCGTTTTTCTATAGATTCCCCCAGACGGCCCCCCTTCCAGCCTGCGCCATGTCGAAACGCACCCTCGAAGACGTCGAGACCGACGCCACGCTCGCTCGCAAAAAGTCCAAGAAGGACAAGAAGGCGAAGAAGGAGAAGGCTGTTGTTGAGGAGGCGGCTGCTGACGTCGCCGCCCCCGTCGAGGATGCCATGGACGTAGACGCGGAGGCCAAGGTCGAGAAGAAGGAGAAGAAGTCCAAAAAGGACAAGAAAGAAAAGAAGGAGAAGAAGCGCAAGGCCGAGGCAGAGCCTGAGACCAGCGGCGCCGACGCCGTGAGCAACGAGACCAGCGCCGTCGAGGAGGCTCCCCAGCCCAAGAAGGAGAAGAAGGACAAGAAAAAGGACAAGAAGCGCAAAAATGAGGATGCCGCCGAGCCGACCGAGACCAACGGTTCCAGTAACGGCGCTGCCACCGGCGAGGTATCGGCCAACGCCCAGTACGCCCAGACGGCCGCCCTGTCGGCGCTGCCCGAGTCCGAGATCGAGGCCTTCCTGTCAAAACACATGATCACCGTCACGGACCCCCTGAACAAGACGGCGCTGCGGCCCATTACGCAGTTCTCTCACCTGCCGAGCACGACCCTGACCTCCAAATCGCCCTTCAAGGCCTTCAAGGAGCCGACGCCCATCCAGGCCGCCTCGTGGCCCTTTGGTCTTGCTGGCCGCGACATTGTGGGCGTGGCCGAGACGGGCTCGGGCAAGACGATTGCCTTCGGCCTGCCGCTCATCGAGGCGGTGCTGCGCATGCCCAAGACGGGCCGGAGCGGCGTGCGCGCCGCCGTCGTGAGCCCGACGCGCGAGCTGGCGATGCAGACGGCCGAGCAGCTCGCCAAACTGGGCGAGACGGTTGGCCTCAAGACGGTGTGCATCTATGGCGGTGCCCCCAAGGACGACCAGCGCAATCAGCTGCGCAAGGCCGACATTATCGTGGCCACGCCCGGCCGCCTCAAGGACTTCCTTGAGGAGGGCGCGGCGCAGCTGGGCGGTGCCGGCTTCGCCGTACTCGATGAGGCCGACCGCATGCTGGACAAGGGCTTCGAGGACGACATCAAGCTGATCCTCGGCCAGATGATGCCCAAGGAGTCGCGCCAGACACTCATGTTCACGGCCACGTGGCCGCAGAGCGTGCAGGCGCTGGCCGCCACCTTCATGAAGTCGCCCGTGCAGATCCAGATCGGCGCCAACAAGGGCGAGCTGCAGGCCAACGTGCGCATCGAGCAACGTGTCGAGGTGGTCGACCCCTACGGCAAGGAGCAGCGCGTACTGCAGATCCTGCAGAAGCAGCCCAAGGGTGAGCGCGTCATCGTCTTCTGCCTGTACAAGAAGGAGGCCACGCGCGTGGAGCAGTTCCTGCAGCAGCGTGGTGTCAAGGTCGTAGGCATCCACGGCGATCTGCGCCAGGAGCAGCGCACCCGCAGCCTCGAGGCCTTCAAGAAGGGCGGCCAGAACGTCATGGTGGCTACCGATGTGGCGGCTCGTGGCCTCGATATTCCCGAGGTCAAGCTGGTTCTGAATGTCACCGTATGGCTCCCCCTTGCCCCGCCACTCCCGAGCTACTATCGCTGACAACGTTGCCCTTCTAAAGTTCCCCCTCACTATCGAGGACTACGTTCACCGCATCGGTCGTACCGGCCGAGCCGGCAAGACTGGCCACGCCATCACGCTCTTTACTGAGCACGACAAGGCGCACTCGGGAGAGTGAGTTGTTCCGCTACGAGCCCCTCTTCAAGCGGAATCGAATGTACTGACACGGCGCAGATTGATCAATATCCTGAAGCAAGCCGGTCAGCCTGTGCCTGATGAGCTCATGAAATTCGGCACCACGGTTAAGAAGAAGACGCACGGCACGTACGGCGCCTTCTTCAAGGACGTCGACATGACTAAGAAGCCCACCAAGATCACCTTTGACTAGACTTGGGGGGGGGGGGGAGATCCCAGGGCGTACTGCGGGGGTGGGAAGATGAACTCGATACGCCCCCAAGTATATAGAGCAAGAGCAAGATTAGACTACTGCTGTAGTTAGAGCGCGCCGCATGCGCGGCAACATCTACGAAGAGGGGCGCAGGGAGCGGTAGCATTCGACGAGATATTGGCGCTCCATATAGGCACTGCAGATACCACCACTGTCAGCCGTCGGTTTCCATAGTCAAGGCGTTCGGGGTTGCACAGGCGGGTTCCAGAAGAATACAAAAATACAACTTACACCACACCAACGTACGGTAGTGCCAGCCCGCACACGGTAACGAGGTCTCGGAACACGTGGGTCGACACGCTGCCGACCTGCACACCGCTCATGACCAAGGCCTGCCACAGCACGGCGGTGCAGGCGACCAGGACGCCCAGGCCCGAGGGCAGGACGCAGGCCCAGCGAAACCGGGCGGCCTCGTCGGCGCTGCCCGCCCGGGTGTCAAAGTAACGACGAATGTAGGCGGCGCTCCAGGCAATGCGACACAACATGTTGATGGCGTTGGCGTATACGAGCCCAGCGGCACCAAGGTCCAGCACGCGCAGACACACGAAGCCGGCCGCGCCAAAGGCCACGCTGAAACTGCCCATCCACAGGCTCTGGCGGTGAACCTCGGCCTCGCTCGCCACGGACGACACGAAGGCCTCGGTGATGCCGTTAAGAGCCAGCAGCGGGATGTACAGGCAGTACTGCGCCAGCACGCGGCCGGCACCGCTTGATGCCCACGCCGGGCCGGCAACGATCTGCACCAGCAGCGGTGCGCCGAAGGGCCCCAATGACAGGATGAGGATGGACATGAGCAAGTAGGCGTGCAGCACCGACTGAAGATCGGCGCTGGCCTTGGCGAGTGTGGCCCCGGAGAGACCGACCGGCTTCTCGCCGCTGCCGTTTTTCTTTCCCGTTGCCGTCGGCGAGGCAAGCAGCTTGCTGAAGTAGTTCCGACTGCTTTCTTCGACGGGCTGGAAGACGAGCCGTGCCAGCAGCGAGCCGTAGTTGTTGGCGAGTGCGTACACGCCTTGCGCTTCCGGGTTGGAGAGAATCGAGACCAAGAAGGTGTCGCCCTGGGTCAGGATGTGCTTCACGAAGGACTGGGCCGTCATGCTCGAGGCCAGATTCAGGGTCGGCGTGTAAAAGTAGCCCAGCGCGTACGGACCCGCGGCCGCCTGTCTTTTCTCGTCGCCTGTGGCCTGCGACGCGGGCACGATGCGCTTCGGCAGCAGCGAGAAGCCCTCGGCGGCGGCCAGGCGCCACCCGTACCAGAGATAGGTGCCCAACAGGCCCAGGCCGTAGCCGAGTTGTCCGAGGGCAAAGGGCAGGACACCCAGCTCCAGGCCGTTGCGCCACGCCCAGCCGGCCGCGCCGAAGGTCAGGGCGCACCGGAAGAAGGTGGCGGTAGACTCGGCGACGGCGCGAGGCCCGAAGCGCAGACGGTGCTGCAGGACCACAAAGGCGGGCTCGGAAAGCAGCTCGATGATGGCCGACAGACCGTAGATGTAGAGCGCCGCGTCGAGATAGGGGGTGGCGGCGGCGGCGGCGTCCACGTAGCGCAGGTACGCCGTGCCCAGGCCGAGGGCGGCGCCAAGGCCGATGACGACGGCGAGGTGGCCGACATTGACGACCGACTGGCTGTCCCGAGCCGACTTGTGGGGGGCGTCGACAGCCGTCTTGGTGGTGGTGGTGCTCGGGGTGCCATTGGCGGTCGTGGTCGAGCCTTGGCGCTGGATGGCGACGCGCAGGCTTTCGCGGGCAAAGAAGAGGACGGAAAGGTAGTAGACCTCGAGCTGGGTTGAAACGCCCAGCAGCTGGGCCGTCAGGAAGCGCAGCAGCAGCTGGTTCGCCACAAAGGTGACGGCCCGCGAGGCGATCTGGAGGACGATGAGCAGCGAGGCGCCGCGGACAGCTGAGCCCTGGGGCGCGGGAGAGGGGGCGGCCGGGGCGGCGGCGGCGGCGGCATCCTTGCTGGCAACCGCGGGGGCCGTCATGGTCACGTCGTGGTGGTGGTGTGGTGGTGGTGAGGGTGCAGCGGGCAGCCTCGTGGTCGATCGGCGCTCGTGTGGCCCGGTCTCGCGGCGTCTTCCGGGGTGGTGTTGCACCTGCGGTTGGGATGCAAGGCACGGGAAAGCGACGTAGCCTTGGCGTGTGGCGTAGCGCGACGACGTGACGTGACGTGACGTGCCGCGGGGCTCGGGCCTTTGGGGTTCGAGACGCACCAGGGCGAGTCCCACAGCGTCGGGGCGTGCGGCTCCTTCCAGCGCAGTGGTACCGATGGCAGCCCCCTAAAACGGGCAGCAGCCACTAGCCACAGCCCTTGTATCCTTGGGAAGGGACGGGCGGGCACAGGGACGGGTCCAGCCTCCGAGGATCGACGCGTGGAATTTCCCACCCTGCCATCGCGACGACGATCGCCGGTAGAGTCCAAGGTCGGTAGGTGGTGCTAGGGCCTGACAACGAAAACGCTGGTGTGTAGGGTCTTGGCAGGTATCGACCCTTCCACCAGCAGGCCCACGGTACAAGCCCTCAACGCCAAGACTGGCGTTTTCGTTGTCAGGCCCTAGGTGGTGGTAGACATGTGCCGGCGCCGTCCGATCAGCGTGTCTTGGGCCAAGTAAGCCCGGGAAGGGGGGGGGGGGAGGGGGGAAGGAATGTCAGCCACATGGAGGATTCCGAGTGCGCACACACGCTCGATGCCACACGCACTCGATGCCCGACTGTCTCACTCGTTCCCTTCGCCCCCCAGCGAATCCCACGCCCACTGCTGCCGGCACTGCCCGCCACGACGTCTCGGAGTGCCCGCGGTCCCGCCATGGAACGTTCCGGCACGTGTCAGGCCGTTCGAGGTTTGGCGGGGTGATCTGGAGGACGCCTGCAGACCGCGGTGGTTGTGGGCAGGCGACCGCGTCCCCATCGTGCCTCGGGTCCAAAGCACCACCGAAGCCAATACCCAGCAGCGGCACGGCAGTCGTCTTGTCGCCGGTGTTGCGACACTACCAGGATCTCGTCGTCATCCGTGCGTGCGTTTGCTGGTCGAGGGACGAACGACGCGCCCATAGCCCCCAGGCTGCCGGTCTGCGTGACAACGTCTCATGCCAAGGCCGGTGCTGCACGTGTGTCCGCGCCGTTTCAGGGAGCGCCGAAGGAAGCGCCGAACAAAACGGCGGCCCTCCTATCCCAGACCAACCAGAAGCTATCCCGACACAGCAGCCCAGGGCCTGACTTCGGCGATACCCACTTTCTTCGCCCGGCTTTTTCGCCTGTTGGCACCGGGCGAGCCTGGCCATCCCCAGGTCTCGCAGTCGCAAACTTGGGGTAAAGCGGAAATCCTTCCCCAACCCTGCGGAGAAGTTGTGTGCAATCCCCAGGGGATGGGCGAGGGCGTTTTAGAGAGTTCGTCCCGATTTGTCGGAAGCTTCGGCCGAACCGGCCATGCATCATGGGCTTCATCATGTACCGCATCTCTCGCCCTGCCAGTTCCAGCGTCGTATTACGGCGCGCCCTCCCTCTGGATGGCCGCCCCTCCGTCAATTACGATCACGCGCGGGCCCTCGGGCGCCTCGACGTCGTATGAGTTACAGAAAATTTTCACGTTCCGGGGACGGAGTTCATCTCAGCTGGAAATGAAATCCCACTCATTCTTGACTCGGTGGCCCCCATCCCCCCCAGGAACCCTCTGGAGGGGGTCACGAGTGTCGCAAAGGGGGCGGGGAAATCGACGGGCGCAGGCAGGGTAGCAGGGATCAATCGGCTTACTGTTTGGCCGCTTCGAAAAGTTCCACGTGCGCGAGGTTTCAACATCCTCGTTCGCCGTCAGCAATGGTCGCGACGATGCCTAGGGCCTGACAACGAAAACGCTGGTGTGTAGGGTCTTGGCAGGTATCGACCCTCCCACCAGCAGGCCCACGGTACAAGCCCTCAACGCCAAGACTGGCGTTTTCGTTGTCAGGCCCTAGGATGCCTCCAGCGGGCCGACCGTGGCAAAAAGGCGAGCTGCCGTATAGTGGCTACACTTGCCCAAAAGGGCCCCCATGATTGAGGCGACTTCGCGTGGGCAGCCCATCGCGCGACCTCTTGGTCGTTCGCCCAGCCGGCCCCAGCCTCGGATCCTTCCCGGCTAGCGGTGTAAGCTTTTCTTGGAATACTTGGGTTCCTTGGTCACTATTGAAACCCCCCAGGTCCCGTTCATCGGACCATCCCGACCATGGTGAGGACGCCCATCCACGCTCCTGGGATCAAGGACCCCTTGGGACCAAAAAGACAGAAAAGCGGTGTTCTCGCTGTGTGGGGCCTTCGGTGTCGGGCGCAAAGGAGGCGACCAGAGGCCGGTGGCTTGGGGGTGGGTTATTGGTGTGACCAAGTCCGTCTACCTCGCGCACGACGAGCTCGCCGACGGCATCGTGATGGCACCAGTCCTTGCTTTCCTTAGACACAGCCTGGTGCCGAGTGGCCGGAACGTCTGGGTACTGCCGTTCCCTGCCGTTCCCTGCCGTTCGTCAAGGCCAATTCTGGAGAAACGTCTTGCTCCCGAGGCTGACGATGGTTAGAACATCAATCTCGCTCGGCGGGGATATGCTGGCCTCGGCATCGTCCCACCACGGGATGATGGTGATGCTGACCACGTCCTGGGCTTCACTTTCACGCCATGCGTGGTCCGACCTGGGGCGAGCCATGCTTGCATGGGCTGCCGGCTGTGCAGCGAAGCTTGTGGCGTTGTGCTGGTCGGCGCTTTCAGCTTCTCTCGGATTGCCGTCGAGACGCGGACATTGGCGGACAGGTATTATCTCTTCGGCACCGTCTGGGGTTCTGGGGAAGAGCCAGCAGACGGTCTGGCCGTGCCAACCCCGGCGGAGCCAACCCCCCCCCCCCCCCCCAGGCTTGTTTTCTGCACACAAGGTTCGCTCTAAAACGGCCGCTATCCTATCAGGGCACATGCGCCCGCGTTGGGCCTCCACAATGCCGCCGAGAAACAGAGCCGGCGAGTCTGGGGGCCCCAGACTGGGGGAAAAGGCCCAGGCCTATGGGAGAGCTCCAGTTCAGGCCGGGGTTGCCATGGATCTGGACAGCCAGCGCTGGAGCCCGGTCATCACCCTCGACACCCCTTTGCTCCAACTGCCTCATGAGCGGTGGCTGCTACCCCTCGCCGGGGAGTATATAAGCCCCGTGCTCCCCTTCTCTGGCCTATCGTCTCGTCGTTGTTGGCTCCTCACTCGCCACCCTCGCTTGTCTCTCACTCGACTTTACCGCAGCTCCAGCCAAGATGGCTATCGTCCAACACCCCAAGGAAGAGGGCAAAGCATGGCCGGCCATTGCCATTGGCATGTTCGTCGCCTTTGGCGGTGTGCTCTTTGGGTGCGTCCCGCCTTTCCTGGCTGTCGGCAGTGCGCCAACTGTTCCCCCGTCGCTAACCCGGCTACAGCTATGATACGGGCACCATCTCGGGCATCTTGGCCATGCCCTACTGGATGAACCTGTTCTCCACCGGATATGTCAATGCCGAGGGCCACCGTGATGTGTCGCCGTCGCAGTCGTCGGCCATTGTCTCCATCCTCTCCGCCGGTACCTTCTTTGGTGCCCTGGCCTCTCCCCTGTTTTCCGACTTTATTGGCCGTCGCCTGGCGCTGGTCACGTCCTCGCTGGTCTTCATCCTCGGCGTCATCCTCCAGACGGCCGCCGTGGACCTGCCCGTGTTCCTCGCCGGCCGCTTCTTTGCCGGCCTGGGCGTCGGTCTGCTGTCGGCCGTCGTGCCGCTCTACCAGTCGGAGACGGCCCCCAAGTGGATCCGGGGTGCCATCGTCGGCGCCTACCAGCTCGCCATCACCATCGGCCTCCTCCTGGCCGCCATTGTCGACTGGGCCACGGCCAACCGCAACGACACGGGCTCGTACCGCATCCCCATTGCCGTCCAGTTCGCCTGGGCGCTGATCCTCATCACCGGCATGCTGCTGCTGCCCGAGACGCCCCGCTACCTGATCAAGCGCGGCAAGCTGGACGCGGCCGCCAAGGCGCTCAGCCGGCTCCGACGCCTGGCCCCCGACTCGCCTGTCATCAAGGCCGAGCTGGAGGAGATTGTCGCCAACCACGAGTTCGAAATGTCCCTGGGCAAGGCCGGCTACTTTGACTGCTTCCGCGGCCAGATGCTCAAGCGCCAGCTCACCGGCATGGCGCTCCAGGGTCTCCAGCAGCTGACGGGCATCAACTTCATCTTCTACTACGGCACCCAGTACTTCAAGAACTCGGGCATCCAGGACGCCTTCACCATCCAGATGATCACGTCCTGCATCAACGTCGTGTCGACCCTCCCCGGTCTCTGGGCCGTCGACAAGTTCGGCCGCCGGGCCCTGCTCCTCTGGGGCGCCGTCGGCATGGCCGTCAGCCAGTTCCTCGTCGCCATGCTGGGCACGCTGACGACGGGCCAGACGGACGCGGGCATCACCATCGTCCACAACGTCTCGGCGCAGAAGGCCGGCATCGCCTTCGTCTGCCTCTACATCTTCTTCTTCGCCTCCACCTGGGGCCCCCTGGCGTGGGTGGTGACGGGCGAGATCTTCCCGCTCAAGTTCCGCGCGCGCGGCCTCTCTATCACCACGGCCACCAACTGGCTGCTCAACTGGGCCATTGCCTACGCGACGCCGTACCTGGTCAACTTCGGCGCCGGCTACGCCAACCTGCAGTCCAAGATCTTCTTTGTCTGGTTCGCCTGCTGCTTCATCTGCATCGCCTTTGTCTACTTCTTCATCTACGAGACCAAGGGCTGGTCGCTCGAGGAGGTCGACGAGCTGTACAACGAGGTCAAGTCGGCCCGCAAGAGCGCCGCCTGGACCCCGAGCGCCACCTTTGCCGAGCGCCAGGCAGGCGTCAAGGGCGACGTCGAGCATAGCGACAAGGTCGTCGCCACCCACGCGGATGATGAGGTCGTCTAAGGAAAAAGGACGGTCCAAGGGGGGGGGGGGGGGATAGTTGGAATCCATATGTAATAACGAGAGACGATACGGGGACACGTCGAGCCGCACCCGGGACCAAGGGGCGATTCGGCATGGTTCCTTTTTGTTTGGCTCAGCCAGCCATCTACGAGCGAGATTAGCGCAAATGATATCCTTGACATGCTTCCACCGGAAAGAGAGCCAGCTTGGCGACCGTTTCTTGTCGATGCCACGGCCCGAAAAAGGGGGCCGAGGGTGAAGATAACCCGTGGCGCTGGATCAGGGGAGGTAAGCAGCCACTGCGGGCGTCTGCAGCCAAGCACCCCTGGCGCCTTTGCGAGACGGCGAGTCGCCGTGGGTTCCTTTTTCGGGCCACGGCCTTTCCTCCTTGGATCTGGCGCCGTTTTGTTTCGTCGCGGCGGGCGGGCTTGATTGGCCGGCGCTCTCTTGCTCGTGGTGGCCCCCCCCAAGAACGGCCTCATGTAAGCGCCCTTCCATTTGGAGGAAGAAGAAAGGAAAGCCCAGCCCGTTCCACATCCAAGCGGATAAGCCGCGATGGGTTCCGAGTATATAGGTCGGCGGCGCGCCGGCTGGCTCCGGCATTGGGGCCTACCAGCTTGCATCTTCACGGCGTAGTCCATTCCACTCCTTTGCCACCCGCGCTGGTGTCGCTTTGTGCTTGTGAGTGCCGGTGGTCTGGATTGATGGCAAAGAAAAACCGCTGACTGGGCGGCTTAGCTGCTTCCCCCCTCTCATCCCCTGACGGACTTGACGTCCCGAAGCTCGTCGCCTGTGCCGTCGACAAAGCCATCCATTCACTCCTTTGTATTGAGACACTCGGCTCTGCCGGGCTGGATCGAACGCTCTTTTATTGCTGGCAGGTCCGTCTCTCTGTTCCCAGGCTTCCCAGCCCACCACCCACACCCACGACGACGATGTACGCACCATCATGCCCTCCCCGGAAGGCGGCCCTTATGGGCCTTGTTGCCCTCCTCGCCTCGCAGGCCGAGGCCTTTTGGCGCCTGCCATGCTCCTCGCCCGTGGTCGTCGAGCGCTCCGACCCCATCATGGACCCCGGTGTTGTGTCCAAGCACGCCCACACCGTCATGGGCTCCAACGCCTTCAACTTCACCATGGACTACGCCTTGACCCAGACGGCGACCTGCACCACCTGCAAGGTCAAGCAGGACCTGTCGAGCTACTGGGTCCCCAACCTGTACTACCACGCCGAGAACGGCACCTTCGTGCCCGTCAAGCAGTCGGGCGGCGCGCTGATCTACTACCTGTACGTGAACGCTGGGCTGCCGGGCCTGCCGGGCCTGCCGGGCCTGCCGCCCGCGCGAGTGCTTCTCACTGACGGACTCCCTTGCAGCCAGCGCCAAGACGAGAAAGACCCCGAGTACGAGAAGGGGCTGCTCGCCTTCCCCAAGGACTTCCGCATGGTCGCGGGCAACCCGGACAACCGGAACGCCAGCGACTCGCTCGAGCAAAAGGCCGTGTCGTTCGTCTGCCTCGGCGTCGACGGGCCGGCGACGCCGACGCTGCCGGACCGCAACTGCCCCAACGGGCTGCGGACGCAGCTGGTGTTCCCGTCGTGCTGGGACGGCGAGAACCTCGACGCCGCCGACCACAAGAGCCACATGGCGTACCCGAGCCGCGTCGACTCGGGCGCCTGCCCGGCCTCGCACCCCAAGCGCTTCATCACCCTCTTCTACGAGGTGACGTGGGACGTCGACGACTTCAAGGACGCGTGGGCCGGTGCCGGCGACGGCCGCCAGCCCTTCGTCTTCTCCCACGGCGACCCGACCGGCTACGGCTTCCACGGCGACTTCCTCAACGGCTGGGACGTGCCGACGCTGCAAAAGGCCGTCGACGAGTGCACCGCCGCCAGCGGCGTCATTGAGGAGTGCGGCGCCTTCGCGCTGCACACCGACGACGCCATGCACGCCTGCAGGCAGGCCCCGCGCGTCGCCGAGGCCGTCACGGGGCCCGCCGCCGCCGGCGGCCTGCCGGCCCTGCCGGGCTGCAACCCGGTGGAAGCCGGGCCCGAGCCGGCGGTGCGCGGGGACGCGGCGCGCTGTGCGGCCTCGGCGGCCCCCGGCGGCGGGAACGGTACCGGGGCCGCCGCCCCGGACCCGCGGCTCGCCGTCGGCATCGGCGCCCCCGTGCTGCCCTTCACCGACGCGGCGCCGTCCCGGCGCTGGCGCTACGTCGGCTGTCTCCAGGACGGCGGCGCCTTCGCCACGCGCACCCTCGACGGGCCCGCCCGCGACGATCCCGCCATGACGGTCGACCGCTGCCTCGACTTCTGCGCCGCCGAGGGCTTCGCCTACGCCGGCCTCGAGTACAAGACCCAGTGCTTCTGCGGCCGCGCCCCCGCCGCCGGCCGCGCCCAGCCCGAGGGCTCCCTGGGCGAGTGCGACATGCCCTGCGGCGGCGACGCCCAGCAGATCTGCGGCGGCTACGGCCAGGAGTCGGTGTACCAGAAGTGCGAGGGCGCCGGCGTCTGCCAGAACGCGAAACTGGGCTAGCCAGCCCTGCGCACAATGCGCCGGCGTGCGCCGGAAGCCCGGGGGCTGTAGCAGGTTGGCCGTGTTGCTGTTGTGGTGTTTGGACTTCTTGTATGTATATATAGAAAGATTATGTCATGTACGAGTAACGAAGGTTGAAGTGGCCTCCCCCCCCCCCCCCTCCCCCTTTTATTTTTTTCTACTTCTATGGCTCCGTCGTAGCCAGGTATCATTCACAACGCTCGCTCAATGTCAATTGGTTTCGTAAGGCATCGCCAGCTTTCTCTCCCGCGCGCCCCCCCCCCCCCCCCCCCCCCCCGCCTTCCCCCGCTCTCTTCCCGCCACATACCCTTCACCACAGCACGACTTGGTTGGGGAAGAATTCGTCAATGAGCTCCAAGTAATAGGGCTGCCCCGGCAAACCTAGTCAGCTCTCTGTTCATTCGACGCGGCGGGACCAAGGAAGACAAGTGCACTCCACATACCTTGAGTTTCTCGGCATCGGGCACGCCGTCACTCTTGCTGTACAGATCATAGGGGTTGAAGGCGCGCACAGCCTCGAGCATCTTCTCGTCATGCGCGTCCATGAACTCGCGGTAGGCGCCCTCCTTGTGCCACGGGTAGAAGGAGTGGTAGCGAATCATGGCGAGGGCCTCGGGCGGCAGCGTCGACTGCTCCTTGACGACGTGGTAGAGGTACTCGTCGTGGCCCCACGACAGCATGACGTTGTCGAGGCCGCAGCCGGGGCTGTAGATGCCGTGCTGGGTGCTGTAGATGGGGTCGTGCAGGTCTGGGTTGTCCACGAAGGAGCCTGGGTACACGATGCGGGCCTCGTCGAAGGCGCAGCCGACGGGGAAGGTGTCGCCGACAACGTCCCACTGCCCGCGCGATCCGTAGAAGAAGAGCAGCTTGCCGAGATCGTGGATCAGGCCCGTCAGCTGCATCCAGCGCGGCTTGCCGTCGCGCCGGATCGCCTCGGCCGACTGCAGCAGGTGCTGGATCTGCGACAGCGACGTATCCGGGTCCGACTCGTCAATCAGCGTGTTGAGCTTCTCCATGGCCTGCCACACCGTCAACGGCTCGCGCCGCCGCGCCCGCAGGTGGTGGTGCCGCGCCCACAGGTTGTACGCCACCGTCTGCTGCGTGTGCTGCTCCCGGTAGAAGCCCTTGACCCGGTCGCACGCCTCCTCGTACTGCCGGAACTGCGTCTTGTCCTTGGCTGCGTCGAACTGCGACTGGCTGTCAAACGCCGCCTTGTCGGCTCCCTGGGACTGCTGTCCCTTGAGCACGTTGACGGCGTCGATGGCGTCGGACGTCTCCTCCAACGCCCGCCCGTCGCGGCTGCTGCTGTCATCTAGCAAAACGCCCGGGGCCATTTTGCCTGAGAGGGGTGCGAAAGGGGGATTTCCCGGGACTTGAAACGGATTGCCTGCCGACGTGGGAGGGTTTTGGGGGCTACCAACAAGCAGACAACAGAACAGACAAGACCCCGTAAAGCCGGTAAGAGAAGGGGGAATGGGCGAGTATGAGAAGAATCGCTTGAGATGGGCCTCCTGCCCGCCAGCTCGTCATCCGGGAAGTTCCTATATACCCTCGGTGCTGCCCAACCCGTGTGGAGACGGGTCAAGATTGGTGTAAGTGATGTTGCTCTGCATAGTCGCCTGTCGAAAAGGGCAAAAACCGCCGAGGCGCTGGCAACTCCACAAACCGGCTGGGGATTGGCAGGAGGCGGCCAAAGAAGCTAAAATGACCGAGACGTGCCCACTGTTGCGCCCCGTCAGCCAGTCAGCAATTTTCCTGCACTCTAGGCGTGCCAGGCCTCGTGGCACCGCATGGGACTGCCCCCTCTGGTGAGGCATTCCTGAACCGGCGGCGAACTAACTGGCGGGACCTATCGTTCATCGTGCATTAGTGAGCAGAGCGGTGCGACGGCAGCCCCAAGCACCCTCTCCCGCGCCAATGGAACGCGGGGGAACGGGGGCTAATGACGGGCGGGTTGCTGACGACGTCTGACCTCATCGCCGGGGATTGCCCAACCGGGTCGGCTCTGTTTCCTTCGGGGGCAGGCGGGAGAGCAGAGCGGTCGGCGTACCGGGAATACCCTCGCTGCCCTCCCCCGCACGACTACGTGACACCTGCCCAGCCATCACGGGTCCTCATAGCTGGGCATCCACCCCCAGACTCGCGTCAGCTGCTGCTGGATCGCTTTGGTTGGCCGGGCATGGTGTAGCTCGGTTCTCCTCAGAATGTCCAGCATCGCCTCCTGGTCGGCCCGCTCCTCGAATCGGTCTCCGACTGTGCCGCGAGTCAGTGAAATACCACGGCCGTGTTTCTGTTGGCCGTGCCGCCGCGCGGGGTAGCACTTACACATGGCAATCCCCGTAGATGCCTCAAACATGGCAGGCGGTGCCCATTGGTTGGAGGCGCCGATGCCGCAGAGCCACCGCATGAGCCCGTCAATTTGTTCCTGGCATCTCACCTCAGTCCGTATTCCGCCGCCGCCGCCGTATAGCGGGTATGAGGACTCCGAGGGGGGGGGGGGGGGTACTAACCGTCACGCGCTTCATGGCAGCGCTGCGTTTGACGCCCACTCGGGGTACCGTCGGGTCAAACTGGGCGAGGAACAGCCGTGCCAAGATGTGGTACTGGATACCCGTGACTTTGGTGCGCGTTAGCACGATGGCGGCACCGGCAAGCGGCCGACCAACTTACTGTGGCAGCTGGAATGATGCCAGACTTCAGGAAACGCATCTGGCGCGGCCCTCTCCTTCCGGAAGAAGGGGTCGAAGGACGACGGGCGCGAGTTTTCCCACTGCCGACACTGGGCATCGAGCATTGCCCACTGGGCCGTGGACGGCGAGGTGTCGAAGCAGTAGTTGAGCACGTCGGCCAAATTCACCACGGCGCGGTTGGACCACGTGTAGTCGTCGGCCGGCGCCAGCGACCGGTCGACGATGAAGTGGTCGAGGTTGATTTTGACGCGCGACTGGCTGATAATGGCGCTGTAGATCTCCTGGCGCAGGCCGGCCCAGTAGGCGGCCGCGCTCAGGCTCCCCGGCACCATGTACTGGTCCCCAAAGTTCACAAAGGTGTGGATGCCCAGGAGGTGCCCGTGGCTTTCGTTGCCCGTGATGGCTGTATCGGGTTAGCTGGGCGAGCAAGGCCGGGGCCACCAGAGGCGAGACTTGCCGTCCATTTCCTCGAGCATGCGGAGGATCTGCGGCACTGGTCAGAGGTCGGGGGCCACCAGGGAGGTTTTGCTGCCGTGGCACCAAGACTCACAATCGTGGCAGCGAACAGGTTCTCATCCGACAGCCCCCCCGACGCGTGGTCGATCATGGGGATGAGCTGGGTGAGGCACTCGTCGTGGTAGCGATTCGAAGCCAGGGGATCGTAGTCGCCCGTTCGGCTCAGATGCCGCGCCGCGATAGCAAACGTCGCCTTGAGCAGAATGGGGTACTCGGATATCCGCTGCGGCACGACGAGCTCGAAGTTGCGCAAGGGATCACACGAGTCCAGCTGGGTCCAATGGTCAGCCGCCGCCGGTGGTGCGGGTTGTCCCGGGAACCGCAGGAGCCCAGCCCTTACCGAACGAGCAATGTGCTGGATGTAATGACGGAAGAGTCGGGCCTCGGCGTCCGTCATGAGCGGCCCGCCCGGGGCGGCGGCAACATCGGACGGCTGCGAGGCAGCGGGCGAGCGGTGCGGTGAGCCACGGCCGAGGTGCGGGAACCGAAGGGGAGGGTCGGAGGCGGTGGCGGCGCCGGGGTCTCGGACGTGCACCGCCGGGGCCGGCGGCTCGGGCCGTGGAAAGATGATCCTGTTGCTGGGGGAGAGGTGGCGGCGAGGCGGGCCCGAGGGCGACACGACGTCCCGGCCGGGGACACCTGGGTCGTCGAGGGGCTCGGCCGGAGACGTGGCCGGGGCCGAGCCGATGCAACGTTCCGGGCCCTCGTGGGCCTGCTGGCGACGGCGCGGCTCGCCCGACGACGAGCGGCCCGAGACCAGAAACCCCGTCTCGTCTACGTACGTCACTGGTTCCGGCGCGCAATCAGGTCAGCTGTGGCAGCAGAGGCGCGGCGGCGCGGCGGCGCGGCGGACGAACACGATGGCAGCGGCCCGACCCATGGCTGGTCGCTCTCGAAAGTTTCTGCGCGGCCGGGGGTCAGCGGCAGCCATGACGGACGGGGCGGGCCGGGCGCACCTTTGCTGAGCTTGAACTTGAAGGCGACTTTGCACTCACGGCCGGCCTTGGCGCAGCGGCTGCAGCTGGGCGTCAGGCGGTCGCACTTGAGATGGTCTCGGCGGCAGGGCAGACTGCAGCAAGCGCCCGTCAGTCCAGGCATCCGCGCACCGCCGAGCCCACGAGCGGCCCCTCGGGGCAATCGTACGTACCACGGGGCGGCCAGGAGGTCCACCTGCACCTGCTCCGGGGAGGGCATTCGCGCGTCGTCGGAGCCGGGCGAGCAAGCGGCGCGGGTGAAGGGCCCGGGAACAGGGCAGCGCCGCGAGGACTCGCCTCAACGCGACGATTTTCGGCGGCGGCTGCTGCTTTCCCAGGGGGCCTGCGCTGGGGCACGGGCGCCGGGGGGGGGGAGGGCGAGCAAAACGACCGGCAGCGCCCCCGAAGAGGCAAAAATGGCCGGCTGCCCCGCCCACGAGACGCGCCCGATCGGGCGAAAAACAAGCCCTAGCACCCACGCTGGGCTCCATCCTCGCGCCGGCCCCCAAAGTCGCGCGCGACAACTGGCAACTCTGGCCGAAGGCCTCATGCGCCCGCGCTGTCAGTGCTTGAGACGACCCGTTGCGACCTCGTTAAGCTTAATTGCTGCCAGCCGTGCCTTGCCCTGGTCTTCCCCGCATGATCGGCGCTTCTCCTCATCCTGTTTCCCCCGGATTCTGGCGGGCAGCGTCGCGAACCCCGCGGCCGTGAGGCGCCGCCCGCGCCTGCCAATGCCGAGGACCTTCGCTTTTCCCCACCTTGCGCGCGCGCGCTCTCCTGAGTTGGCGGTGGGGAAGCGCAGTAGATAAGATGGCCCGGCCGCGAATTTTCCCTCAGCGCCACCGCGCACCGTTTGTCCTTCTCCCTGCCGCGTGTGCGAGTGCTGCTGCTGCTGGTTCCCGTGCCCCCCGCCAGCCCTGCTGCTTTCCCTGTCCCTACCCGGCCCCGGGCCTGAGCACGCTGCCGTGCCCGACTCCTCGCTGGCTGTCCGCATCACGCACGCCCGCCGCCCCTCCGCCCTCCCCCCCCCCCCGCCGTGCGCGGCCCGGCTGAGACCGACACGATGGGCCCGCCCACGGAGAAACACGACATCGTCGCCGAGGGGGCCCCCTACCCCTCGGCGGCGGCGAAGAAGAAGGCCGACTACGCCGCCTCGGAGGAGAAGGGCATGACGGACCTCATCCGGGACGCCAAGCTCGCCACCGAGAAGGAGCACAACATGAGCCTGCTGCAGGGCATCAAGCTGTACCCCAAGGCCATCGCCTGGAGCATGCTCATCTCCACCTGCATCATCATGGAGGGCTTCGACGTGTCCCTGGTCAACAACTTCTACGCCTTCGAGCAGTTCAACCGCAAGTACGGCGAGCAGCTGCCCAACGGCGAGTGGGAGGTGCCCGCGGCCTGGCAGGCCGGCCTCAGCAACGGTGCCACCGTGGGGGAGATCATCGGCCTCCTGATCAACGGCTGGGTCTCGGAGCGCTTCGGCTACCGCTACACCGTCATCGGCTGCCTGACTCTCGTCATCGGCTTTACCGCCATCTTCTTCACCGCCCAGAACGTCGTCCACCTCCAGATCGCCGAGATCCTCTGCGGCATCCCCTGGGGCGTCTTCCAGACCATCACCATCACCTACGCCTCCGAGGTCTGCCCCGTCGCCCTGCGCGGCTACCTGACGACCTACATCAACATCTGCTGGGGCATCGGCCAGGAGATCGGCATCGGCGTCATCATGGGCAACCTCTGGCGCACCGACGAGTGGGCCTACCGCATCCCCTACGCCCTGCAGTGGATGTGGCCGCTGCCCCTGATTGTCGGCATCTGGTTCGCCCCCGAGTCCCCCTGGTGGCTCGTCCGCAAGGGCAAGATCGAGGACGCCAAGCGGTCGCTGCTCCGCCTCACCAGCAAGGACCGCGAGACCGACTTCGACGCCGACGAGACCGTCGCCATGATGGTGCACACGACCGCCCTCGAGGACAAGATCACCAAGGGCGCGAGCTATCTGGACTGCTTCCGGGGCACGGATCTGCGGAGAACCGAGATTGTCTGCATGGTCTGGGCCATCCAGAACCTGAGTGGCAACTCTTTCTCCAACTACTCAACGTATGTTACCCTCCCCTGAACCCCCCCCCCCCCCCCCCCCCCCCCCCCCCGAATGCCGCTGGGTCCATGTTTTCCTCCTCGCTGCTGACACCCGCCCAGCTACTTCCTCAAGCAGGCCGGACTCCCGTCGGACAAGGCGTACTCGTTCGCCCTGGGCCAGTACGCCATCAACTGCGTGGGCGTCTTCGGCACGTGGATCCTCATCACCATGGGCATCGGCCGTAGATCCCTTTACCTCTACGGCCTCGCCATCCTGTTCTGCATGCTCCTGATCCTCGGTTTCCTGGGCCTGGCCCCCGACCGGACGCAGGCCTCTCTGGCCACGGGAAGCATCATGTTGGTCTGGGCCCTGGGCTACCAGCTGACGGTCGGCACCGTGTGCTACTCTCTCGTGGCCGAGATCTCGACCCGGCGCCTGCAGATCAAGACAGTCGTGCTGGGGCGCGTGCTTTACAACATCGTCGCCATCATCTGCGGCGTTCTGACTCCCTACATGCTGAACCCCGGCGCCTGGGACTGGGGCAATTTCGCTGGCTTTTTCTGGGTGAGCCCTCCTCTGGACTGTTTCTTCATGCCCGTCCCGCTCCCCTGTAGCTAACACTGTGCAACCCGTAGGCCGGCATTTGCTTCCTGTGCCTGATCTACACCTACTTCCGGGTACCGGAGCCCACGGGCCGCACTTTTGCCGAGCTGGACCTGCTCTTCGAGAAGGGCGTGAGCGCCCGCAAATTCGCCTCGACGCAGATAGATGTGTTCGAGGCGCACGTCGACCCGGCCGTGGCGCAAAAGTACCGCGACCAGATTGCCATTGCACACCTGGAGAAGCAGGTCTAAGCGCATTCGCTCCGGGCGAGCGTGGGTGTGCCTGACAGACGGGCTGCGAGCCCCTCCCGAAGACGGCCCGAGCCATGAGGCGCCCACATGGCGGTACGATGACGCGATGATGACTTGACGAACACATGGAGGTGGCGGGGGTGGTGACCCAGAATGTACATATACACAACATACTTGATATATTAATAACATGTCGCCCGCGCTTTTAGGGGCAGATGGAATGACCATTCCCTGACCGGGAACCGCTCTAAGATCATTACCTCGGGTTCGGACCAAGTTAGCGGCGTAGAGAGGTCCTCCGAGCTTCGGCCTTTCTGCTCTCACGCCCTTGGCTCCCTCTACCTAGACAGTTGTATTTTACCCATTCCTGCCTTTCTTCTCTCAACGGGACAGAAAAAAAGGGGGGGCACTACTTTAGAAATGACTAGGCAGGGCCGGTCATAGTCGTACTTGAGTTCTCATTCGATTCCCCTTTTTCTTCTTTCCAAAGCTACAATCATCAGGTACTTCTACCAACCGCTTCAATGAACCTTTGCGTGCGGGCGATTCATGCCTTGGGCTCAACAGCCCCTCCGTGATTCTTGGTGTCTAGCTCTCCGCGCGGCTGATTCGCATGCTTACCGCTCAATCTACCTTCAGTCACCAGCACAGCGCCGTCTCCCTGGACGGGCTTCGGTATTCAACAAAAGCAACAACCTACCCTTAGCCTCAACACGTTGTCTCGTACTCTTTATCTACCCTTGGTCCCGGGACCGCCTAATGTATCCGCGCGGAAGGGCTCGGCAACAAAGGCTGGCCTGCCTACGACTCAGGGCCGAGCGGCCATCGGAAGAGATCCCGCCTAGTTCTTCAGCCCGCGACGCCCGTTCGGCAGCTGCCGCTGACCGTGTTGTTTACTCGCTGCACGTGTATGGTTGTCCTCTTCCGAACCCAGGCACCGGCCAGACCTGGCGACATTCGAGGGAGGCGGGTTGAAGCAACCGGGCAGCGAGAAAACACAAAGATGGCGAATTAAGCAACCCACAGAGGACATGCCATACTTTTCCACCCGCGAAAACTCTCCCTTATGCCTCTCTGTCTAGTGCTGTTTTCCCAACAAGGAAGGGATATTTGCCTCGCGGGATTTGTCATATCCCTTGTCGTCCGTTGTGGGGCTGACTTTCTCTTCCTGTCCTTCCTTGCCGATATCCATTATAACGCTTGCTGCCCTCAATATGCGCCATGAACCTCTCTGTCTCGCTCCTGCTTGCCCGTGAAGCGAGCACCGCTGTGTATATCCCACGGTTTCCGTCGTTGTATAACGCCGGTCTGAGGTATCTGCTGGAATGCTACGTTAAGAACAAGATCCGGCTGTCGGTCCTCGTGCGGAGCGGCGTGCCGGGCGATGAGCGCCGTTACGGCGGCCCGGACTGGTATGTGAACTGGTGGCAGGCGAACGAAGGCCCCCGATTCCACAACGCCCTCGAGTTCCAGGACTTCACCAGTGTGCCGAAGAAGAATGCCGAAAACGTCATGGGCGAGTCCGTCAAGACCGTCATAAAGCAGTTCAGCCAGCGCAACGAGCCCTTTACCTGGGTCGTGGGGCCGAACCCGCAGCCTCAACTCGAAGACATCCTCGTCCGGCATTCTTTGCAGCGCACGCAGTCCCAACTCGTCATGTACAGGCGTTGTGCCCAGGAGACTGAGGACAAGGAGCGGATGCCGTGGGGCGCCAGTGTTGCTCTCGATATCCTGGTCCGGCACATTGTCCGCGAGGGCGTCAGAAGCTGGGTGGCCGCGTGGGCCATGGGAGGCCCCCCAAGCGACATCGATCACTGGACCAAGATCTACGAGAACGCTCTTGTCGACTGCCCTCGCTATTTCCACATGTTCGCAGCCCAGAACGGCGACGAGGTGGTGGGAACGGGCTTCCCTCACTGTTGGGGGGGGCGCCGCGTCCCTTCACGCCCTCTGTGTGAAGCCGGGCTGGCGGAACCGGGGCATCGGCAAGCTCTTGGTCTCGTACGCTTTGAAAGCCGCCGGGACGTACGGGCAAACGACTGCCATGCTCAAGGCCACGCGTTTGTCGGCTCCTCTCTGCTTGGAGCTAGGCTTCACGCCTTTCGGGACCGTCGCCGAGCACGCGTGGAAGCCCCCAGGCTCGACGGGCACCGGTGGACCCAAGGATTCCGTTGATTTTCCCGCCGGGCTTCCCCGGGACTCGGCCAAGGGTCCAGAGCCCATGCCGAGGGGCCCTCGGGCACGGTGTCCCGCGATAAGTCCGATGCACAGTTGGGCATGGCAGGATTGCGAAAAGCAGGCCTCGCAAGAGCCACGGAGGAGGTAACCGAGAGACACGCCGACAGCTATTTTCATGTATGCAATTGCCATAAGGATACCCCCCCAAAAGTCAGATTCCATTCTAGAAGCCTGCCCGACGGCTACCAGGAAGGTATGCGTCCGTAAGAAGTATCCAGGTGGGGAACACACACCCAAGATGCATATTGTGCATTGGAAGCCGGTCCTGCTCGCAGCTCTTGAACGGTGGCTTTACACGTTCCCCGGACCCCCAACCGGTGGGGGTAGGTGAAGTTGGTCATCGCCGCCGTCCATGATGAAGGTGGTGGATAAGCGAAGGGCGACGACGGTCTTGGCTCGAGATGATGTGCTTTCAAGTCGCGTCAGAGGCGCGAGTGTGGTCGTTGGCTCGCCTCGGGCTCCAGTTGTCTGATTATAGGGGCGGTGCCACCACTCTGCAGTGGTGCGCGCCCCTCGGCCCGTGGCCCTTTTCGGTGGCAGTGGCTCGCGAAGGGAGGCGGGAAGACGAGGAACGGCATTACGAAAAAGCAAGCCACGAATAACCGGGTGCCGATCCTCCGTACTCGCTTTGCCCGTCACGCCGGCCCCTTCCGTCTCTGCTGCCTCCGTCAAAGGGGTCTTGTCAGCCGCAACGCATCGTGACTGTTGCACGCCGCCCCTGGCTTCTGCTGCAGCGGCGGCTGCTGCTGCTGCTGCTGCTGCTGCTGGTGGGTCCGGAGGGAGGGGCAAAGGGGCAAGTGAGAGCGACCCCTGCCATGAAGCGGCCCTTTGGGGTTTCATGCAGGACGTGAGACACGAGGCGGAAGAGCCTCGGCTCGCACTCTCTCCCTGTCGCGGCCCGTTTTCGACTGCTGGGTTGCCTGAAATGGCAACCGGCCCCGCCGCCGCGCCCTCCCATTCGTCGCCGTTGGGCTCCGGACGGGGCCCAGCGTATAAAACGCCAAGGCGATTGAGGACGATGGAGCGCCGTGGTCGTACGGGCAGGAGGGAGCCTGGGTGAGACGTGGTGGTATAAGAAGGCCGATCCGGCGCGTGGAGGATGGCGAGGCAGGAAGGCATCACCACCAGCTTCATTCCCGTCGTCCTTGTGCACTTGCTACTTCCCGTCTCTTCCCACCGCCGGCCGGTCCCTTTTTCTCTCCCTGTCTGAGCTCGGCCTGACCTCCAGATACCATCGTCCGGCGCCCCCCAAGCACCCACCATCACCACCACCATGCAGTTCTCGCGCGCACTGTACGCCCTGGTCGCCGCCGCGGCCGCGGCCCAGGCGGCCATTGTGGACAACGAGGGCGTCGCGCACGTGGCGCGGTCGGACCCGATCCTGGTGCCGGCCACGGTGGCCGCGGCGGCGCCAGGCAAGCAGGTTGACCACAGCAGCGACGTGCGGCTTGCGGCGCGGGCGGCGCCCCAGCCCTTCAAGGACAACGGCGGCCGCTCCGTCGTCACCGGCGGCTGCTGCAACCACGGCGTCAACCTGCGCCAGGACATCTGTAACTTCAACGGCGAGACGGGCCGCTGCATCCCCGCCGCCTCGACCCGGAATGGCTGTACGTGGTGGATCCACCCCCTTCTGTCCTCATTCGCGTTGGGTTACACATCACTGACCAGGGCGGACGATGGGCAGGTGTCGGCTTGACGTGCGTCGAAAACTCCAAGCTCACCTGCGATCCCAACACGCTGGATCGTGGCCGGGACAAGTGCACCCTGCGCCGCGGCCAGTAGACGCGTCCGTCATGGATGCATGGGGGGATTGCGGCTTCTCGTGGTGGATGTGCGTGGCCGTGCTTCGTCGGAGACCCTACATAGCCTCGAATTAATACGTAATGCTACGCATTCAATCCATCCATGGCGCATGCGTCTTGCAGAGGGGCGCAAAGGATGCCCCGCCCCCTTTGGCATCCGAGGGACCCGGTCTTTAGAACGGCGCATCGGCGCCGGTGGACCTGGGAGGCGGGGAATTTCCAAGGACCATGGCTTCCACGCGCCCTCCGTGGGAATAGGCGGCGGCGCCCTGAGGCATTGGCAACCCGAACAGTCCTTCATGATGGCAAAAGGATCAAGTACTACCCTGGGAGCAAATATACTGCCAACAGAGCGAAAACAGTGCACACGGGATACCCAAGGGGCATGTGGGTGTTTGGGAGCCTCTACTCCTCGTTTCCTGCGCCGCCAGCCACCGCATCTCCTCGAGCCCCTGCCTTCCCATTCGCTTCGGCGCCGGCACCTCCTTGGGCCTCTGGACCAGTCTCCGCGTCGGCATCCGGCCTCACCCCCCCGGCGGCGGCAAAGACGCTCTCCAGCGTCGCCAAGTCGCTCGCCACCCCGTCGTGGTCCGTGTCCGCAACGGTGGCGGTGGCGACCTGCAGAACGTCGGCCAGCGCGCCGCCGGGCTGGGCGTCCTGCCAGCATGCTTCCATGTAGGTCTGGCCCGAAGCGCCTGACATGACGTCCGAGGCGGCGAAGAAGAGGTGGACCCGCAGCTTCGGCAGCGACGGCGGCGGCACCTCCTGGCGGTGGCGGCGCTCGCGCTCTTGGGCGGCCAGGGCGCGCACAAAGGCGGCGTAGTCGTCGCAGGCACCCCAGAGGCCCGGCGGGCCCTTCTTGAGGCACAGGCGGGCCTCGTCGTTGGCGCCGCGCGTGTCCTCGGCGAAGAGGGCGCGGACCGTGGCGGCGGCTAGGGCGTCGGCCGCGGCGGCATCGTCCGCCACGCCGTAGACGCGAGCCAGGCGTTGCGCGTGCCGGCGGACGCGGGCGCGGCCCGGCGTCATGGTGGCCTCGTCGTCACGGCCACGGCCCGCGACAAGGCCCCGGAGGCTCTCCAGCGCCGCGCCGCTGAGGGCCAGCGGTCCCTGCGCCGTCGTCTGCACAAACTGCGGGATCCGGTTCCAGACGGCGAAGGCGGGCGCCGGGATCCATTGCAGGAGCTGGATGTCGCGCTTCCGCGAGGCGGCCGTGTCGATGAAGGGGCCTTGGCTTGGGGGTCAACAGCCCTTCTCTTGCCGTCGGTGGTGAGCAAGACACAAACAAGGAGCACACTTACCCAGCAGGGCAGCCAAGGGCCGCTCGGGGTGCAGCACGTCGCGGCACCGGTACAGGGTGTTGAGGGCGTAGATGGTGCCGGCGCTGTGGGAGACGAGGGCGACGTGGCGGACGCCGAGGTGGCGCAGCAGGGCCGGCACCAGCTCGAGCCAGACGGGCACGCGCTGCGCCAGCGGCACCGCCGACGACGCGCCCATGCCCGGCCGGTCGACGGCCAGCACCCGCACGCCCATGCGCGCCGCCACGGCGTGCACCGCCGGCCACGTCGCCATGAAGCGCGAGGCGAACATGCCCGGGATGAGGAGGACGGTGGGTATGTCTTCGTCGTCGTCGTCGTCGTCGTCGCCGCCGCCGCCGCCGCCGCCGCCCTCGTTTTCGTTCGCGTCTTCCCCGCGCCCCCGCCGCTTCCCTTCACGTCCCGCGTCGGCGTAGCTAAAGACGAGGGCCCCGTGCGACGCCGTCGCCGGCAGCGTGAAGGTCTGGTGGAAGCGCGGGTGGGCCAGGTAGGTCTGCGCGTCCGACACCGGCGGGGGTGTCGGCACCGGCGCCGCCGCGGCTGGACGCGTCGTCATGCTGGCGAGATGTAGGTGGCGGGGACGGGAGAGCGGGACGGATTGGAGGGGCTCCGAACGAGCGGCTTGAGGTCGATGGCATATCCCAAGTTGAGGGCGGTAAGACCGGGAAGCGCTGGGTACATAGTAAGCTCAGGCTTAGCGTGGGGGCTAGACCAAATAGACACACCTTCCTTGCCTTACCGACAGGTAGATATCTATCCCAAGCTATCCCGCAGCTCAGGGTTCCCCGTGGAGGCATGCAAGGGGACGAACGGCAACACTCTAGGCGTGGTGCTGTTACGTGAGAGGCGCGCCAGGTTGGACCCGGAACGGGCCAGGCCAGATCCAAGATCCCCGTGGGGAGGCATCGGGCTGGCTCCGAACCAGATCTTGCGCCACTCCCTTGCGAGCTAATGCAGGCAGAGGGCGTGGCTGGTGGCCATGTTCACGCCCCGGGACATCCTCGCGTGGTGATGAACACTACCGACCAACACCTCGGGGTCGAGGGGGTTACCAGCTTCTTCGGCTGGGCCTACCCACGGGGCGAGACGGGTGAAAACGGTTGGACATGGCGACCCGTTGCAGAACCGGCCATCCGAGGGATGCCGTCACGACACCATCAGAAACGGCCTCCCCAGAGTTCCGTCTTTCAGCTCAGCGCCGAAAGCGGAAACCGCACCACGCCGCCATGCAGCCACACGATGGCATCCTGTCCGCCATTGGCGGGCCAAGGCGAGCAAGGCCAGCATGACTTTCTTGGCCTCGAGGCCTCCATCACCTGTTTTCTCACCGTGGCGTCTGGTGATAAGAACAGCCAGCACGGCCCCGGCTGCGTCATGGCCTTCTCGCATGCCTTCCCCCGGATACGCGCTCGCAGAGACACACCCCTACGCCTCGTACAAACCCGCACCTGACCGTCCAACATGCGCCCGGGTTGCACCGTGAGACGGGCCGCGACGGCCTCGCGGGGTTGGGTAACCATGGGCCTCTTCGCGGCCGACTGCCTGGGGGCGCACGGCGTGCGGGGCCAGGACTGTGGGATCCCGCCGCTGGCCTTTACCATCAAGAATACGACCTTTGCCGACGGCATCGCCATGAACCGCGGCGTCGAGATGCAGCTGGGCGGCCAGCTGCTGGGGCTGCGGCTGTCGCTGGGCCAGAACAACACGCGCGTGCGCAACGCCCGCGACTGCCCGGCCGACGACCCGGCCGGCTTCTCGGCCTGCCAAGGCGCCTCGGGCGGCGTCTTCAACGTGGCCGACGACACCTTCGCCACGGTGCCTGAAAGTAAGTGGGATGTCACCGTCGTCGACGCACACCCGCAAGACGCCACCATCGCCTTCGGATACGGCCGCGCCGAGTTCCCCAACACGCCCGCCGTTGTGCCCCGGCTGCCCATCGAGGTCTGGTCCAATGTGAACGCCGCGAACAAGTCACAGCTTCCCCTGGGGCCTGGCTCGTCCTTCTTGAGCAGCCTGGTGAACAACTCCTGGGCCTCGACCGCCAACTTCGGTCTCTATTACGGCTCCCGTTCGCAAGACCGGGCCCAGGACGGGGAGCTGGTGGTGGGCGGTATTAATACGGCGCGCTTCGACTACACCACCTTGACCGAGTTCCCGCTCTCGGGGTACGGGGCCAAGAGCCGCTGCCCGTTCCAGGTAATGCTGTCCGACGTGGTGCTGACCAACTCCGAGGGCGAGCATTCGCTTTTCAAGGACCCGGACGCCCAGGTGCCGGCCTGCATCGATACGGTGCAGAACGCCTTTACCTTCACCAAGACCATGTTTGACGAATGGGCCCGGCTGACGCAGCATGTCGATTACGACGGCTCCAACTATACCGCCCAGCTGTACCCGGCCACTCGCGAGCCGCTGCTGGGCTCCCTCACCATCCGGCTCACCAACGGCTACACCTCGGTGATCCCACACTACGAGCTGGTCTCGATGGAGCGGGGGACGGACGCCCAGGGCAAGTACGCCGTGCTCAACTCGTCGCGCGTCATGGCGGCGGTGCAGACGGGAGCGGGCGATCTCGGGCTCGACGTGCCGCTGCTGGGCGGCGTGTTCCTGTCACAGAACTATTTGCGCGCCGATTACGACAAGGGCAAATTCTGGCTCGCCGTGGCCGAAACGGCGCCGACCGTCAAGCCGGCCATTGGTACCATTTGCCACCCTGTGACGACCGAGCCGGCCGAAAGCACCAGAAGCCGTGGGGGCGACCGCTCGGACTTGGGTCTCAAAATTGGACTGCCCATATCGTTCACCGTTGCCGCTTTGGGCGTCTTTGCGTGGTGGCTCTTCAAGAGGTACAGGCAACCGCTGGCTCGGCAGGGAGACCCAGGCCCGGCCCAGCCCCATTTCCGCTCGATTCCCTTTTCTGCTGCTGGGTCCGTGGGACTGGGCCTGGTCACGGAGCGGAAGCGCTCCGAGCTAGAGACGGTGGAACCCCTAACGCAACTGGATGATGCTGGCGTTAGAAAGGAGGCATTTATGCGAAGGAGCGGTGTTGCGGAGCTAGACTCTCCTCGCCCGTGAGTGGTTGCCACTTGGTAGCATGTTGCCTGTTCCTCTGGACACAGCCAATACTGTCCCTGAAATAGCACAGAGCAGTCGGTCTAGCACTAGGCGATATTTATCACGAGTATGTTTGGAGCGGTTCACGTTAGCGCCCGGGAAATGACCACGCCAGCGGCATCTGGCTGAGCAGTAGCGCGTCTATGACGAATGGAGATCAAGTGTGCAAGGCCGAGGTTTGACCTTGGTGTAGAATGGTCGAGTAATGCCAGCTGTAGGATACCAACGGCCAAAGGCGGCTCAGGCGGGTAGGCGACGGCTACGAATGCGAGGGGCACAGGATACTACAAGTTCAACTGTGCGCCCCCTCGGCGCTGCGAGGGCGGGCAGCAGCTATTGCTCTATGACTGGGCCGGAAAATGCCATAGAGTCGGCCTAAGAAATCAAGAGTGCCATATAAAAGTGGCGGGGCTGGTGTATCGGATATCAAGGTACGCGGTACACCCTAGAGCCGGGCCGCGTGATGACAGGCTCGCAGTATAGTGAGAGTGTGTTCCAGTGACCATGGCTTCCGCAGGGCTGATCGCAAGTGTCGACATCCGTCTCGGCGGCCCATCCCGGTTGGTCGTGTCCCTGGGTCGACGAGGGCAGGAGAGAAGAAACAGGGACACGAACAGGCAGCGTGAGCGTGTATACGTACCAATAGTGCCCATTCCCAAGTGGTGTTGGCCTCTGGTTGCTATTGCCTGCCATGATTAACTGCCGGTGAGCAAGTCCGCGCGGGGTAATGCTGTCGCCGGTGTTCATGCTATACGAGGGGCGATCAACGTCAACAACAGGCGTCCATCGTGTGAGCACCGGGTCCGGGATGCGAGGTGTGGCAGCAGTGAAATGCATTGGCCTGATGCTGTTGCATGAATGAGACATCGCTATACTGTGATGAGCATAGTAGTTGGGCGGCTGGCGGCTGCTTTGGGGGGGGTTGGTGCAGACAGAAGCGCATCCATGCCTGCGCCGACCGACCTCCAGAGGAGAAATACTGGTTCTGGCCGCGTTGAGTTGCATCCCGAGAGCGCCGATCCACACACCGCTGTGATCCCTTCGTCTGCCGTTTCAAATTGGCTCCCCTCGGCAGCGTCCTATTACTAAGACGAGATGGCTGGCAACATGCCCAAGTGAGCGACATCCCCATAAAATGAGCGTGCGTCAGTCGCTCTGAAGCTGACAACCCTGGGAGGAAGGTTGGAAAGGCTGGGAGCGGGGGACGGGGGATGATGCATAGGGGTCCGGCGAGAGGACCACAGGCAGCCCAGGGAAGACGGTGGAAATGCAGCGACGGCAGCGGCCTGCCGACGGAAGAGTCTCGGCATCGCGGTTTCGGGCGTTGAGTAGAGGGCGAGGGACCACATCAGCCTCCCACTCTGATGGGTCAGTGTCCTCGATAGGACTCCGCCACCACATACCACAGTAGGACTAGGTAGACGGAGCGCGGCCGTCCGTTCGTTTGATATGTGTGTGTGTCATGTCATTTCCGTGACTGGCGATGGGCAGTGTGACAGCCAGATAGACAGCCCACGCACTCGATTGGTAGGAGTGCAGGGCTCGCAGGGGACGCAGGCGATAACAAGGGCGGGCACTTGGCAGACTCTGGTGGTGGCGGCCCGGCCAGGCTCGGCGCGAGTGACGTCTAGGATCCGCCCAGGCATTATCTCGTCGTCAATCTCTGCCGTGTCATGAGGCAGGGGAGGTCTTTTTGGTCAGGGCCAGGCGCATCCAGCGGGCATGTACAGGAGTACATGGCGGTGGTGTGTCTGGCGACGACGGTAGCGGTGATGCAACGGTCGTGTGGTGTACATCCGTCCTGGGAGGTACTTGGCCGGCTCCAAGTCAATTAGGGCCGAAGAGAGGGAAAAAGAACCTCGGCGACTTTGGGCAAGTGCGGACGCGGGTGGGCTACGTTGGAAAGACGAGTCCTACTGACGGACGGGGGTACGACGCCCACAGCCAGCCAGGCCAGGCAGGCTCACGACGCAGGTTGTCCGTTGATCCGGGCCTCAGTGACCATCCAACCGTGTGCCGTTGCCGCCTTGAACCCTGCCGGTCTGGGGTAGTTCGCTCTTTCCCCTGATTTTGGGGTATTTTGCAGCAATTCCCCAGAGCACCCATTCCGGGCAGGGCTATTATTCGTGAGATCTTCCTCCACGAGAACAAACCGGGTGGCCAAGCGTGCTTGGGCTCGGTCAACCTCCGCGACGAGGTCTGGGGATGCCAAGGTGCTACGGGCGAGTGCGTGTGCCAGGGCTGGCCGGCAGGTTGGAGGGTCCGGGGGGGGGGGGGGGGGGGGGGGGGGGGGGGGGGGGGGGGGGGGGGGGTCGGAATGGAATCCAGGTCAATTTGGTTGCTGTGGGGTGGAGAGGGGCGATTTGTGCAAACCATTGGGTAAGAGAGTCGGCAAGTAGCCCGAATGCAGCCATGACGAGCGCGACGAACTGGCCGCTTGGGTTTAGCGGCCAAGCCCGGAGGGCGAACCGGGAGAGAGATGCCGCGGGCACGCGGGCCTAGACGCGGCAGACGGACAGTGCCAGCCAACATTTCTCTCGTATGCGACGGCTCGTATGGCCCGCGGGAGGAGCGGGTGGTTGGGCGGCACGGCCGGTAATCCGGAAGCCATTGTACCTACCTGCTACCTCCTTTGTACTGGATTCGTGGTTCCATGACCGCTGGCCCTGGATCAATGCTTATCCAGTGCTTCCTGGGCCCGGGACCGGAAAGCCACCTTTTCCCGTCGTTATGCAGAGCCGACCACCCCGTCGGCGCTGTGGTCGCACAGCAACAGCATCTTCCTCACCCCGCTTCCTCTTTCCGTCTCTCCCCAGATGCGCGCCGTTGGGCGGCTGTCGCGGCTAAAGAAAAAAAAAGCCACGCGCCCTCGCAGGGCGCACATAGATGCCGATCCCGAGGGCGCGGCGTTGACGCGGGCGACTGGGCGTTCCCAAGCCTTGGGTTCGCCAAGGCCTTTAGAAGGCTTGGCTGTGCGGTGGGTGATTCCAGTGTCGCTTCCACGCAGCGCCGCGCTCGGCCCAGTGTCGCCGGGCCCGTTGCGATATGCACGCGACCCAACTTATGCACGACAGGAGCCCGGAGACGCGACGGCCCCCCGCCTGAACCGTTTCCAAGGAAGTGGTTCTTAGAAAATTGGCCACCTCTAGCCGGGGCGCGACGCGCGACCGTCACACTCGCCTAGCATCCATGGCGGCCAGTGGACGCTGTCGTCCAGTTCAGAGTTGGTGCCCCATGTGGGGAGACGTTGTCAAGGGGGGGAGGGGCCGGGGCGTGGCTGGTCCTGCCTCTGACAGTGTCATTGTATTCCTTGCCAACCCCATTGGCGGCCATGGCTACCCTGCGGTGCCTGCCTCGCCTGCCTCCTGCGTACCTAGGTACCTAGGTACGCCCAGAGCGCACGAGGCCATCACAACGACAAGACACCAAGGCCGTCTTGCCCGTCCTTGGCACGCCAGATCTTTGTGCATTCCGGCGTCGGTGGGCGCCCAGAGTCGCTGGCGCCGGCTGCTCGCGTCTTGGAGAAGCTTAAGTCGACGCTAGCTGCCTTAAACGTACCTTGGCTAGCCAGCGCCTCACCCTCAAGTCTACTATATGGTGGCTATGTCGGCCAGTCATCGTCTCTACCTCTTACCGCCAGATGAATGACCACCGAAAAGCCCCCCTTTGCCTCCTTCTCTGCCATGGCGATGTGTGAGGGCTCGGGTGGGGAGGAAGGGTTCCTCACCAACGGAAACATTCATAGCGCTCGAGAGCCACGAAGCGGTCCATCGCGACCCGCAAGCGCGACTCAGGGTGGGTGCCGTAGCCCTCTCCAGTGACTAAGATCTATCCCACCGAGAAAGGGCCGGTCGTGTTAGGGACGACCCTGGCGGGGACCCGACGAGGTCCGCCTTACAATCCGGCCATCATCCCATCTGCAGCCGTGGTGGCCGACTGGCTTTAGGTACCTTCGCCTGACGGGCAGAGATATCCGATGTCACCACGCCTCCCGGCCGCGACAGTACGTACAGCCTGCCGGGTACGTCGCCCATGGAGCCTCCCTCCTCTGCCGCTGCCGCCGCCGCCGCCGTCGTCGCAGCTCCATGACTTCTCAACAAAGCACCCATGTCCCTGGCCGACCCTGCTCCGGCTCCATCGAGGGTTGGTTACCCAATCTGCCCGTGGGGGGTGCCGGGCAGCACTAGGGCCCCTGTTGCCCTCTTGGAAGACCACCGCCCGCCGCGGAGATGGCGACAGCTACCCTCTATAAGACGGCTCGCCCGCCGGTATTCTTGCTCCTGCGTCTTGCTCCCTCACCCTAGGCCCTGAATATCTCCCTAGCTATCCCATTCGTACGCACCCGTCTTCTCAGACTGCAAGCATGGGTTCCAAGAGCTACTTCGGCCTGACGGGCGCGTCCCTGGCCAAGCTGCAGACGGCCCTCATCGTCGCCCCGGCCTTCATCCTCTTTGGGTACAACCAGGCCAACCTGGGTGGCCTCATCACCCAGGACGACTGGGTCAAGACTTTCCCCCAGATCGACACCGTCCACGCCAAGGGGGCCGACAAGTCCCAGAAGTCGACAATACAGGGCGTCGTCGTGGCCACCTTCGTCATCGGCGCCCTCTTCGGCTCCCTCCTCTGCTCCTACACGGGCGACGCCTTTGGTCGTCGCAACTGCATCTTCTTCGCCGCCACCTGCACCCTCATCGGCGAGATCCTGGAGGCCTCGGCCTTTGACTTCGCCCAGCTCATTGTCGGCCGCCTCATCATTGGTTTCGGTGTCGGGCAGCTCAGCTCCATCGTCCCGGTCTGGCTCAGCGAGACGGCCGGCGCCGCCAACCGCGGCCGACAGGTCGTCATTACGGGCCTGTTCATCTGCCTCGGATACGTGCTTGAGTCCTGGATCAACCTCGGCTTCTACGAGTTCAAGACGGGTCCCGTCACCTGGCGGCCGCCGATCGCCATTGCCTGCTTCTTCTCGCTGGTCCTGATGGCGGCTATCTACATGTTCCCCGAGTCACCCCGCTGGCTCGTCATGAAGAACCGCAGCGCCGAGGCCGGCGCCGTCGTCGCGGCCCTGCGCGGCCACTCGGTCGACTCGGTCGAGGTGCAGGCCGAGGTGACGGGCATCGAGTACTCGCTCGAGGAGACCAGCCAGACGGCCGTCAAGCTGACCGACATGCTCAAGATGGGCGAGGACAAGCTGCTCTACCGCTTCGCCCTCTGCATCCTCCTGCAGTTCTTCCAGCAGATGTCGGGCAGCAACCTTATCAGCGTCTACGCCACCATCCTATTTCAGAACAACCTGGGCATGGGCAGCGAGCTCGCGCGTGTGCTCTCGGGCGGCGCCCTGACGTGGAAGTTCCTCTCGTCCTTCATTGCCTTCTTCACTATCGACCGCTTCGGTCGCCGCGCCCTGTTCATCATTTCGGGCGTGGGCATGGCCTGCTGCATGATTTCGCTGGCCATTTGCACCAGCTTCCCGCCCGAGAATAAGCCCGCCATGATCGCCGCTGGGTGCTTCATCTACCTCTACAACACCTTTGTGCCCATCGGCTTCCTGGGCGCCAACTTCCTGTACTGTACCGAGGTGGCCCCCCTGCGCCTCCGCATGGCCATGTCGTCCATCTCGACGGCCAACCACTGGCTCTGGTATGTATTGTCTCTCTCCCGGCTCGTCTGCCGCGCATCCATCTATACTAACCCTCCTCCCCCCACCTCAGGAACTTTGTCGTTGCCATGGTCACGCCCGTCGCCATCAACACGATCGGCTACCAGTACTACATTGTCTTCGCTGTCATCTCGGCGTGCATTCCCCTCTCGGTGCTTCTGTTCTTTCCCGAGACCATGGGCCGCAACCTCGAAGAGATCGACCTCATGTTCAAGGAGTCGCCCTCGATCTGGTCGACGGTGCGCTTCGCCAAGAACCGCCCTCTGGCCATGCCGCAGGAGTACGTCGGCAAGCCGGCCGAGAAGGCCAAGCACCTGGAGGACGACGAGGGCAGCAGCTAAGGAAGTTGCGCCTGTAAGCGACCGCGAGAAATGCGCAATACAAAGCGTGGGCGCACGCGGCTTTGCATCCTTGTTGATTACGATACCCTGAAATGACTTTACGGCATTGCAATGTTTTGTATAATGAATTAAATGACAACCAAGCTCTCTTGCGACAAGCAAGACTGGAGATCATGATTACCACTGCCTATCGCGCTTCCCTCTAGATTTCCGTGCCATGTTGCCAGGCGGATGGTTGGGTGTAACTGCTAAGTCTATCTAGAAGCTCGTCCTGGTGGCTTGGGCCTGCACACGACTGCGATGGTGACGTCGCCTTTTTCCGTATCAACTTCTGTTCCAAGACTTGAGGCCTTTGGTAACATGGCCCCCTGTAGCCAGCATGCATGCTGGTCAGGAGCTTGCTACGCAAGCCCGCACACGCCTGCGTGATTGGCGAACGAGTCAAGTTGAAGGTTGCATTTGCCATATCGCAGCTTACGTGTGCGTGCCTGGGGTTCGCGAAATCCTCCATAGTTAGGATCTTGGTTTCGGGTCCCCCCCTGGGGCCCCAAAGACGACGGGGCTCTCTACTCTCGGTTAAACTCTCTCGTCAAATCCCCGCATACTCCTACTCCGACTACCGGGACCTCGCAGTACCCCCCCGCCCCCCCCCCCCCCCCCCCCCCCCCCCCCCCCCCCCCCCCCCCCCGGGGGGGGCCGTCCAGTATATAGATCAGGGAGGGGCGAGGGGGTTACATCAGAAAGAGAAACGGGCAGCTCCCCGGAGGTGAGACAACATGCCCCATGGGCAAGCAACGATCCTGCTCTGGCTGCACGCGTGGCGGGCGTGTTCACACATGTCAAGTAGCAGCCCCCCACCCCCACCCCATTCCCCTGTCCGGGGAAAGGGGGGAGGTGGGTTGGCCGGGGGTGCGGCGAAGGGCGAATGCCCGTCTGCGCTGTGCTTCCCAGCGACGAGCGTGGGCCGGCCGTCCCGCTAAACGGCCCTGGGGACCTGTCCGTTGTTGTTCGGCACGGTTGCTTGAGTCGGGGGGCGCGAGCATTCTTGGGAAATAGGGCAACGTAGGGCCGGGAGGAGGTGGGGAGGATCGATGGGGTGTGCACAGTTCCATGGAAGCATCATCAATGCTCGGGCCCAGGCCACAGCTCCCACGTGCGCCCCGTTGGCACCGTTATGGGCTCCACGAGGCCCTGCGTGCCTAGCCAGCGTGCATAGGTCCTTATGGCTCATGCGCGCACGTACTGACGCCCGGGGCCAGACGCCTGCCATGGCCAGCATTGACAGGAGAGGGGATGGATCACCGAGGTGTGCGGCGGTGGATCCTCCTGGGCAGAAGCAAGCAGGTCTGTCGATGGCATGCCAATTTGGGGTTTCTTGTTTCTGGGACCGACACCTCTTGCTTGCTTTTTCCCACTTCGATGGCCCTCTTCTCTCTCTCAATGCACCCGCTACGCCTGCAATCTCGGCCGTGGCGGCGCCCGGCCCCCCTCGCCCCCGGAGATGAGATGCGCGCTGCACAGGCCGCCGTGTGTCGCGAAGAGGGCTGACCGGGGTTTACGTCGCAGGAGGGAGGGCGGGCGAGGTTCGTGGGGATGCCCACAAACCGTTCGGTCCCGGCGCGGGCGACAAACGCGGACCCGTGGAGTTGCGAATTCGTGACCCTGTCGCCACGGACGGATGGGATCGACGACTCTCGGGTGCCGGCCACATCTGCCGCGGCTCCCTATATGCATACATGGGCAGGGTACGGATGCATGGCCACGGCGCCGTTCCGTGCCGCGCAAGGAAGGGGATGCTGTTCGCGACAGGCCGTCCAACCGTGTGTACGTACGACCTAGGCCCTGCAGGCGCGTGTGTGCCCGCCAAGGAGGCGTTGGCCAGGCCTGCGGGTTCCCGTCAAGCTTTTGGCCGCGGGGGCGCCCGGCGGATGCCAAGGCCGTGTGGGCGCAACATGCACATCGGAATTGCTGGACGACGTTGGAAGGGGAAATATACGGCCTAAGCAAGCACTTGCAAGTGGACGCCCGCACTGAAGCAGAGGTGACGATCCCCCCCCTCCCCCCCACGGCTTCCTTTTGCCTGCCCAACCGCTCCGTTCGCCCCTCCCTCGCGGGCCGGACTGTCTTTGGCGCTACCGACGGTTCCAAGGCCAGGGGAGCCTCGATGGTGTCTTGCCAGGGCTCTAAGCGATGGCCTAACAGGTAGTCTCGCCGCGTCGGGGGCGGCTGGGCGAGACGACTTGACGGCGGCGGCGCAGGGCTAGCTGGAGTCTGTCGATGGCGGCTGGCGTGTGCGCCCTCCCCCCCCCCGGTCTAATTAAGGGGATGGACTGACTACCCTCGGCCCCGTGCTTTGCTTTCCTTCGGCGCCAGCCCGCGCGGCCTGCCGACTTCTTTGCAAGGATCGGCGGCCAGGCCGGTCCAAAGGAGAGGCAGAGCTCTCAGCTCCCTCCAGCTCTCCGCCCATTAAAAGAGTCCGGCGATGCTTTGTTTTGCCCGTTGCTGAATAGCCTTGGTTTTCCTTTCCCTCCGCCTCTTTGCTTGTCTCTCCCTCGGACCTGGATCAAGCCCCGGGTGCCTTTCACTCGTTCAGCCCCCGCCGATCTCGCCCTACACTCGCTGGCCTCTCACGCTTTCTCTCGCGCGCGCTCGCTTTTTACCTCTCTTTGTCGCTCTTGCCCGCTCACCCGAGCCCATCTCCGACCCTCTCTCACGTGCGTCCGCTGCACCACCACCACCACCACCACCACCACCACCATGGCCTTCACCACCTCGCTCAACCTCCGCGCCCTGGCGCTGGCCGGCGCGCTCCTCCTGGCGGCGCCCGTGGCGGCCAAGACGGACATCGGCGGGTGCGTGTCGTCGGCGACGAAGAACCAGTGGGGCGAGGCCAGCATGATCTGGTACGTGCCCGGCACGGGCGAGGTGTGTGAGCTGCTGGACTGCGGCGGCGGCCGCGCCCCGCCCAAGACGGACGTCCCGGGCTGCGGCCACTACAAGGGCACCGCCGAGTACCAGCCGACCTTCCTGCCGGGCTTCGGCGACAGCGCCGAGGCGACGGCGACGGCGACGGCGACAGCCAAGAACAGCGGCAGCGGCAGCGGCGCCACCGCCACCGCCACGGGGCTCGACGAGTCCGCCTCCCCCCCGCCCACCGGCGACGGCATGGACACGACCCTCCTGACGGGCACGCGTAACCCGCCGCCCGTGACCTCGCCGGCCACCACGGCCGCGACGCCCGCCACCCAGTCCTCCGAGGCCAGCACGAGCACCCGCGCCGCCGCCGCCGCCGGCGGTGATGGCTCCGCCGACTCGGACGCCGCGTCTGCCACGAGTCCGTCTGCCGGGGCCGGTGCCATGCCGACCGCGGCCCCGCTGGGCATGTTCATCGGCCTCGTGGCGGGTGCCGTCCTGTTCTAGGCGCCGGCAGGGAGGGCATGCGCCCCCGGGCCCGTGACGAGGCAAATGTGTAAAAGAAGACCCATAGACTTAATGACGAACGAACTCTATATTCTGCATGGATGCTTGCGTGCCACGCCCTGCAGCGGCCCCGGCCTGTGTGGCATGTCTGAGCCGCTTGCAGGGCCCCCGGGAAACCGGGGAGAGGGGGCGCCTCCTCGGCCCGGCGGGCATGGTTCTACCAACCCCCTCCGTCGCACGAATAGACGCGTCTGACCCGGGGAACGACCCCGCCAACTTGGCGCCCATGTTTACCTTTGCTTCGGCTGGACCCCGCACCACGCCCATTGCATATGTTGTGAGTCGTGTGTAGAGAAGGCCGAGAGCGGCTACCAGAGCTGAAGCCACCCTTGGCGCATTGAAAGCAGAGACTCTTCACGCGCCCCAAGGGTCGCACGGCCAGAGGAAAAGCAAGGGACACGATGGTCCAGACTCGTGCGGCCGGCCACTGCATCTGGTAGGCACACACTGGGCGCCAGAATCGGAGCGAGATGCAACCTGGAAAGACGTCAATCGCATGATGAAGTTCATTTCGAGCCAGATTGCCCATCTGCGCCAGGATTGCAGCCCTGGGCCCTGGTATGAACCGTTCACTCCACTCTGCTGCGTGTCTCAGCTCCACCTTGACCGTGCCGGCTGGAGAGAGCCCTGTGCCCTGCTGACAGCCATGCAGTCCTATTGTCCGCTACACTTTGTGGAGCGTCATAATTTTAGGGCTATCCAGCTTGCAATAAGCTCAGTGGTTAGTGTACAAGGCGCGATGGCAGAGTGGTTATTGCGTAAGACTAGAATTTCTTCTATCTTCTGACATCTTATTCCTTCGGGAGCGCAGGTTCAAGTCCTGCTCGCGTCGTACCCTTTTTGTTCGTTTTTATGCTTTTTTTTTTCCTTTCACGTCTTCCAAATTCCCTGCCCGTTTCCGTCATGGACATGGTGTGTATATCCCCTCCTACAGTAACTTTTACAGGAATTAATCGTCATGAGCTGTGCTTATTTGTATCCATCCTTCTGATTTTACAAGTGATTTTTACACAGCAGCAACCCACGACAGACCACGTAGCATGATCAATTGCTTCACCTCTATCTAGTCCGAACCTGCGTCTGAGGCTAAACTGCATGGTGGATATTGATCACGATAGGACTGCCGTTCTTGACGATGCTGTTTTGGTTGCGGCTCCGGGATGACTCCAATTCCTGCAGTACCCGTGGGCACCAGTCTCCCGGTACAGGTTCCTCGGGGGGAGGGGGGGCGGGGGAGGCTACTTACATCGACGAGGCGTGTGTAGAACCTGGGAGAGCACCATTCTGTGTCCCGTGATCCATACAGGTCACTCTCTGAGATCGGGGCACCGTACGTGCAAATGGAAGCTGGCGATGGTCTAGAGGAAAAGCAGATGCACACCATCCTGCCATGGTATCCATTAGCTCTGTTCACTCTGGCCACGGTCCTGTCAGCTTCCATCTCATATAGAGTTGTAGAGCAGCATCGGGGGTACGAGAATAAGCCCTCTTCCACTGGTCCTCGTCGCTTCCTGGTCGCAGCCTCTCTCGCTCTTTGCCCATCCCTCTGCCTCATACCCAGAGAAAGAGAGTCCGCAGGTGAGCCAGCAAAGCGCAAGAGCCTGAAGGTGAAAAAAAAAAGTACACATGGCAATGGGGTCGGGGGCGGAGACGTGCGGCCGTTGGGGCTCTGAGGCGCACGGGATATGGATCGGCCTGCGGCTGCGACCTCTCAGCCTGCAGACACGCTGAGAGAGGAGCGATGCGAGTCTGGACTTGGCGGAGATATCTCTTCTCCACGACGGTCCCTACACCTCGACTTATCCCACGCTGGCTCCGGCAGGCCGCCCGCAACCGTGTTCTTTGTCCCTCGCCCCAAGTTCCGAGATTGACAAGGTTAATGGGACGTACCAGATCGCCTGGAACCTGCGTGTTTCCGTTAGCAAACGGGCCTTCCCTAGGGGTGGGCTTGAATCCCACGACGGCCGCCCTGGTGCTCGGGAAGGCTCGCCGACCACCTGGCAAGCCAAGCCCGTACAAAGCAGCCACAACGGGCCGCAACCCCATCCCAAGGGCATACTGTATTTCCGATAGCGGCGTCGGTATCAACATGTGCCGCGATGCCGCTTGCTTGCATCGGCCTCAAGCTTGGAGGACCAACACGTGGTGCGGCCGCCAGCACGGGCGGTCTTCCCGTTCAACGCATGGAGAGCTGTGAGCCAACTCCCGGCCCAACCACAGGCACGATGGACGCCGCTACCTGTCGGGGAGCGGGAACCTATCTCACCTACGCCCTCTCTCTCCGGAGCGCCCGGGCTTGCTCCGAATTGGGGGGCGGGGAGGGGGGGGGGGGGGGGGGGGCTCTGGGCTATTTGCCGACCAGCAACGGAAGGCGCCGTAAGCCGGCTGATGTTCGGTGGTGGTTCCGGCACTTGCTAGCCTTCTGTCCCGGCCTACTTGCTGTCCGATGCGTCGACAGACGATGATGAACGAAGCGTCCCTAGGTTTCGGGCGGCGGGGCGATTGGCAGCAAGAAAAGCGGCAGAGGGACGCGAGATCAAGAAGGGATCGGGGCGTTTGAGAGCATAGTGCCAATAGACGAGGAACACCCGATCCGCACGCACTGAGCCAGAGCAACCATCTAGTAAACTGAGGAAGTAGGTTGCCAATGCCCTCCTTCTTTCTGGGTCTGGCCGGGGAGCTGAAGAGGGGGGGCATTGGGGGTCGGAGGGCAGCGCCATGTCCTTTGAGGGCAATGCCATGTTCTTCGGGGGCCACCGCCGCAAGCTTCTCCCCGGGGGTGGAAGTTGTCGCACTGCTGCAGCGCAGGTACCTGAAAACTGTTCCTGGTAGAGCTCGCCTACGCGTCAGCTCAGGGATAACCGACATGCTGAACGTCCGAGAAAGCCACATTCCGAGTGGAATGATGTCGTAGGCCTTCTCCCCGTCTTTCAAATCGTGTCCTGTTTACCGACGAACACTCCTACCTTGCTGCGTAACGTATCCCTCCGAGGGCAGGCCAGGAAAGACACTGCGCTCTGGTGCATATCTCCCCTGGGGAGAGAAACCATCGTGAACCAGCACCGAGGCGGCCGAGACCGATACTACTGCGACTACGACAGCAGTTTGGACGAGATGGCCATCTGGCCTAGCCACGGCCTATGAGCTTCGCTGAACAAGGCGAATTGCATTCTGAGCCACGTTGAGCCATGAACGCCGTGAGTCTGGGGGCAGGCTGGGAGGGATATCCCAAACGTGCTAAGGGCCTACTTGGTTGCCGCTCCTTTGAACCGTGGCAGCATGGAGCAGTTACGTTGACTAGTGGTACAGCTCTTTGCTTGACATACGAATGCTATACTTCCCCGAAGCGGGTGAGAATAACAAAACATGAGAATTTCTTGTCAATACTATAAGTCTGGGCTTTTGCGTCTTGTGCTCCTGGATTCGTCTCGCCCCTGGTTCTGTCTCCTTTTAAGAGAACACCGCCGAGGTCTTCAAGAAGTACGGCGGCCTGCCAGCTCGCGAGTACCCGCAATCCTGCCATCCGGATCCGGTCTGGGTCCCTCCGGGAGTGTGCGTCTCTTACCGTCACGCCCCCTTCTGGAGATTGGAAATATGCTGCGCTCAGCACGAGCTCGCAGAAGCGTCGCTTGAAGCTTACTTAGGGATCGCTGATCCGCTCTAAGCTCCCAGGGGGTGGTTTACAACCCTTCATCAATGACCGCCCTTGTAGAAGCATGATCGCCGCTTCGGCGCTTTTGCGTGGCCCCGAGCCTTCGAACTCCGGGCCATGCCTATCCGCACTCAGAGCGCTGGAAGACCATCAACCATGTAAGCATCTCCTTAAAGACCGATCCCGCGATGGTAAGAACCGCATCGGCCCGAGCGATACTTCATGCACCAGGCTTGCGTGGCGATTCGAGGGGGAGAACAGGTGCCAGGAGCGACAACGGCGACAGCGCTGGCGCGACGACTGGATCCGCATTAGCGCCGAGACGGGGGCCAGCAACGGGGGCTGCGGCTGTACGGCCAACGACGCCGGTGCCAACAGAGCGGGTTCGGTCACGGAGGTGCGGTTCCATTCGGGGCCTTCTGTCTTTCTCATGCTGCACCCTGGCCAACAAGGGCACATGGGAGCCAGCCCGCAGTGGATCAACCACAGCCCCTTTGCCTATCTGACTTATCGCCGGCGAGCGAAAACCCCATACGCCGAGCCGGCCAGTCACCCAATGCCGAGTTTGTTCTCGTGGTCGTGGTTTAGATGCGATTCTCGGCAGCGGCCTGGATCACATTGACAGCAATGCTGCACCCGAGCCCCGAGCCGTTTGTACGGCCATTGGGCGGCTGTAGCAGTCGCTTGAGTAGACATAGACAGCAACGACGCGCTGCCCTTTAGCAATCGGTACAGTGACCCAGCGGGTCCTGTGCGGCAGAGACGTAGGTTCTCTCATGCAATGCAGGCAGGCACCGCCGCTGTCAAGTTTGCCGGCAAAGGAAAAAAAAGCAGGCAACATCGGCTCCGAGGCCCGGAAAGAAAGGCGGGCCTGTGGGAAATGGGCGCGAATAAGGTCCGATTCAGAATCAAGCGCTTGCTAGCCCTGCCGGACAGGCCTGCCACGGCACTGATGGGCTGGAAAGCCTTGCAGAAAAAAGCATGGTGACGGCGTGAACCTTGGCGCAGCAGATTGGCCGGGACCCTGGGGGTTGGCGTCACATCGTATAGATAGGACCGATGCACGGGCTGTGGCACCGGCGGTAGATTTCGGGGATGGAGGCTCCCTGGATCTATGGGACGAACGACAGCGATGATGAGGGTGCTGGCCTGATCTAAATCGGGCGGCGCAGTGGATCTATCGACTGGGAGAGAGGAATGAGTGCTGTTGATATCCATGCGGTTCTGCCAGCCGGGCAGAGTCAGAAGCTACTTAGTCATGCCAATCCCAGGCGGTCTGTTGGGTATCCTGCCCAGGGGGAGTGTCGGGCGAGAGGGGTGAATTGGTGATCACGTGGAGCTCGTCGTGGCCGGATCAACCGGCTCATGTGAAACGGCTCCAGGGGGGGTGGAGGGTGCGTGTTTGGTGCGTCGCGGTGGTTGCAGGGCGTGTGGCTTCCGGCCCCTGGATGAGCCAGCCGCTGGGGCCGTCATGGAGGACGCCCGGAACCAACCAGGGCGGCTGCTGTCCCGGGGCTGTCGGGCCAGGGCAGACACGAAGGACCGACGTTCTGAGGGGGCCTCGACAGATATACCGATACATAGGCAGACAGACAGACGGGGGACAGACTGGAAGAGCGACAGGCTCGACAAGAACGCCGAGCGCCCGGAGGACCTGGAGTGGGAGGCACACACACACAGCGCACCCGAGACGAGGCAGAAAATACGGGGCGCTCGGGACGTGCAAATAGACACCAAATTAGCTCTATGCAGCCAAGCGTCAGACCATGACGTCGTTGGCGCGGGCGGGCACGCGTGATTCGATGACGCTGCGGTCTAGAACAATTCGACAGAACCCGTCACCGCGCCCAAATCGCGCGAGCGCGACCCTTTTCCGTGGCCGACGATGGGGGCAGCAGATGGCGAAGTTGGCGAGCGCATGGGAAACCTCGCCCCGACGACACGGCTGCCATGGCATTTCTTTTCGGTGCCCGCCATATGGCATACCCACGACGGCGCCGCAATGGCTGGACATAGCCAGTGACGTCCGGTTGCTGGCCCCTCGTGCAGGCCCTAGTCCCTCTCTAGGCAGCCTGCCCGGCAGGGGGTGGGAGGGCAACGGGCCAGCGTGTGCGATACGGGCCAAGAACCAAAGAAAAAAAAATCTCAAAAGACGCCAGGAAGCCAGCCCTCTGCGGCCCCCTCGGCCACGCTGATTGGGCGCGCCGCAGGCATTCTGGGCGCTGGTATCCGGCCTCCGCACCAGCTTCTGTGCCGATCAACAGCACGGCTTGCCTTTCTCGTCGTGCGCTGGCCGACCTGAGGAAAAATAGAGGATGCACGCAACCCCCCCCTTGGGGCCACGCCCATCACAGCCCAGCCCGGCCAGGCTGGCGATGGGGATGTGCCAGCAGATCATGCTCCGTAGCAGGCGTAGCAGATCACAAGTCTAGCCGCAAGCCAAACCAGCTGGCACTCCCAACGCCAGATGAACCGTAAGATGATAGATGGCCGGGTTAGGCCCGGGCGCCAGGAGGACGAGCGAGTCGCGTGTGCGAGTTCCCATTACTTCCACCATCGGCCTCAGACGCTCCCAATCTTGCCGCTCCACCACGCAGTGGAGTTATTAGCTGCATTTACGAGGTGGTGAAGTTGGCCGACGCCTTGGAGAAGTTGGAAGTATCACGCACGAGATGGGAGGGAGGACATGGTGCCTGGTGTCCTGGCAACCTGGCAGATGGGTTAACCGGCACAGGGCCTCGCATGCGATGGGAACGCACGGAAACGCACGGGATCGCAACGCCTCGCCTCGCCTCGCCTCGCCCCGCCCCTGCCGCGTATCGTTACCGTACCGTGCCGTTGGTGTGCGTGTGCGTGTATGTGCGTGTGGTGGTGGTAGCCGCATTGGTGTACATAGTAGGCTTCATTTCAATGGGTCGCTACACCCGCCTACCACCGCCCTCGTTTGCCCTTCTCAGTCCTACTGGCAGCTCTATGCAGGCGTCAAGCTAGGAACGAAGGTGCTTGTTCAGCTTGTCCGCTCGCTAACAGCAAGGACTTTGCCGTGACAGCGCCGATCATGACCTGGACGGTGCGCCTCGAGATGTCAAATCCCTGTTGAGCGCCTCGGTCGGCCGGGGGGGGGCTTCGCGAGGATTCCGTACGAAGAGCCGGGCGAGCGGCAAAGATAGGTAGTTAGTCACGGGCTCGCGTGGGCACTTTTAATACTACTACGTAGTAAAAGAAGTGCTCGCCTCGCTGCCCGCTGGTCAGGGCGAGCCAGCCAAGGGCGCCCTAAGTAAGGCAATCGAAGTATGAACCTTCGTAAGTTGCGGCATGCCGCCCCCTTAGACGGGCGCCCTATGCTACGTAGCAACTTTGTGAGCGCCGGCTGGGCCTGTCCGATACATTAGGTATGATGGCGTGTCCCAATACGTATGCGGGCGTCCTATACACAGGCCGTACCGCGGCTGCTGCTAGTCAGCCCTTCAGCCCGCCCGCCACGCAGGCCCCGTTGGCAGCCATCCATCCAGACCAGCCCTGGCTACGGATGGGGATGATGGGTATTGACACTAAAAGTAGGTTTATGGGACGGGCATGGGACGGCGCGGCCTCCAGAGGGGTTGACGGGTTTGGCTAATGGGCAAAGGGCCAGCCAGTGCACCCGCCAGTGCGAGTTCCAGGAGGGTTATGAGGGACGGCTCAAATGACCCAAGTGACCAAGCGGCGGGGAGGGAGCAACGGTTCCGCTGGGAATACCCGCTTTCCCACCCAGCAGTGAGCAATTACAGTGGACTTTGGGCCAGCCCCGAGAGATGGGAGCTCCTGGGAGGCTGCTTACACCACCCACCCCCGTAAAGGTACCTGCCTGCCTCTCTAATGGGCGCTCTCTACCCGTCGGTGGACAGGATGCTTGCTGCCGCTACCGTTGCCGCGACGGCGCCGCCTGCCAATGGAAGGGAATTGACAGCTATGCGTGCATACCTCTGTAGGGTGGCAGACGGGCCAGCAGCAGCTGGGAGTCGGGGCGCATCGGGGCGGTAGGTATGGACCTTGGGGGCTTCTGTGTAGGCACCCTAGGTAATGGGTGGTGCAGCCACCAGGCGGCCCCTCCCTGGGCCCCCCCCAGGCTTGCAGAACCGGGGCAGCAGCGGAACAGGAGCAAACAGTCAAGCAGCACCCTTACTACGTAGCAACCATGTAACTCGCAAGCGGCCAAGTGACATCCATCCCAGACCCGACCTACCCCAAGCGGCAGCGGCAGCGGCAGTAACCCTACCAAACCGGGCAGGCGCTTCGGAATTTCCAAGTCGGCCCAGCAATCGCATCTCGCCGTCGCCAACTTTGTCTACCGCCGTTGCCTCTGCTTCTCTCTCAACCTCTTTTCGCGCTGGAGCTGGAACACCACCCACACGAGGACTTGGAGCGACAACCGGGCTCAGCAACACACCCGCGCGCGCCCTCTTGCCTTCGTCCCTCCCCCCCCCCGGACACTTCTCCGTGCCCTTTCCCGGTCGGGCCTCTTTTGTTTCTGCTAGGAAGCACCCGCACCCACCCATCCATCCAACCAAACGCACCCCATCCAACCATCCCATCTTGCTCGCACCCGCGCACCACCACCGCTGCTGCTCGTGAGCCGAGTCGCCACCACCAGACACGATAGCGGCATACGGCCATCTCACCCCAACTGCCCGACGCCCTGCCCGACACCGCCCCGGCCCGTAGCCAAACCCCGCATCCTCTGCGCTGGTCGGCGAAATATCCATCAGCGCACCCCCCCCCAGCCCGCCCGAAAGAAACACATGCAGAGCCTCGGCAGCCTAGGTGCGAATGACATCCAGTATGGCGAATCCCATCGGCGAAGATAGCTGGCTGGCCTACGTCGACGAGGAGAGTCGCCATGCCACCGACCTTGAGGCGCGAGTCAAGGTCATCGAGCTGTTCAAGACGGCCACCTCGACCGAGCCTGGCAGCCTGAAATTATGGCTGGCCTACTGTGAATACTTCTGGTCGCTCTTCATTGACTGCCAGAGCGCCGAAGCCGGCTGGCCTGAAGAGGAGCAGCAGCTCGGCCGACAGATCTTCACCTTCGACTCGGCCCTCAGCCTGTGGAGTGACGGCTACGACCAAATCCGGTACCGCCTCAATGATAGTCACGAGTTCTGGAATCGCTGGATCTCCATAGAGATGGAGCAGCTGGCGCGCACTCGCACCCCTGTCGGCGTCCGGCGCATCTCCCACTTGTTCCGCAACCGCCTCGAGGTGCCCCACGCCACCTGGGACAACACTTCGCAGATGTTCTCCAGCTTCCTCAGCAACTACAACAACGCCAACTACGAGGCCGAGTTCAAAGAGGTGACGGCCTCGTCCCAGGGCGCCAAGGCGGCCTACGAGCGCCGGGAGCCCTTCGAGCTGAAGCTGAACCGCGCCGCGCGCGCCGGCGACAATGGCGAGTACAAGGCGGTTCTAAAGGAGTACCTGGACTGGGAGATGGCACAAGGACGCAAGAACCACAAAGATCCCGCCATGGACGTCAACCTATGCCTCGGTCTCTACACGAGAGCCGTGACGGGCGTATTCACCACTGACGAAGACGTCTGGAACAACTTTTCCGTTTATGTCTCGACTATGCACACCGTGTCCCAGACCTCGCAGGTCCAGTACAGCTTACCCGACCTGCTGCAGGTCCACCAACGGGCCGTGTCCCATTGCCCCTGGTCCGGCATCCTCTGGGCCCGCTACATCCTCAGTGCCGAGGAAGCTGGCTTGCCCTTCCAGGACGTCGAGCACATCAAGCATGCTGCTACCAACACCAACTCGCTCGACAAAAACGGCATGACGGCTGTCATCGAGATGTACGCTGCTTGGTGTGGCTATCTCAAGCGCACCGCCATGCACCCGAACGCCTCCGAAGACGCCACCGACATTGCTGATGTGGGCTTGACGTCCGCCCTGGAGGACATTCAACTATGGGGCGAGCGATTGTACAAGGATGCCTACAGGGGAGATCCCAACTACCGGATCGAGCGCATTCTTGTCCAGTACTTGACGGAGAAGAAGGGCGAGGTCGACCAGGCACGAGCTGTATGGGGCCGTGCGGCCGACAAGCCGTTGCTAGCAGATAGTTACGACTTCTGGCTTAACTACTACCTATGGGAGATGATGGTGTTTTCTTCGCAGCCCAGGCCGCGGAGCCCAACGCCCGCCGGCGGCAACAAGCCGCTGCGGGTCCCTACACTGGCTACCGCCGTGCTTTCGCGCGCCATCAACCGAAGGACCCTGGACTGGCCGGAACGCATTGCCGAAGTATACTCGCAGCACCTCAATGACTACGAGCATGCCGAGACGCTCCGTAGGGGCCTTGACACCATCCACAAGGCCCGCCGGGCTGTGCAAAAACGCCGCGAGCAAGAACAGGCCGAGGCTGCGGCAGCCTACGCGGCCCAGATGCAAGCGCACCAGCACCAACAACAGCCGACGCCAACAACCGACGAGGCGATGCAAGTCGACTCGCCCTCACAATCCAAGAGGAAGCGGGAAGAGTCGCCGGGTGACGACTCGGCCACTCACCTGACCACAAAGCGGTCCAAGAGCGGGCTCGCCGGCGAGAACGAAGCACAACCCCGGGGCTCTGAAACGAATGGAACTGCAACGGCAGCGACGGAGCAGAGCTTGAAGCGCGACCGTGAGAACACGTCTATTCTTGTGACCAATCTGCCGCCAGACGCAACGCAGACGGCCATCAAGAAGTATTTCAGAGATTATGGGCACGTGAACACAGTGAACTTGGAAAAGGAGGCCGATGGGAAGTCAGCAGCTGCCCTGATTGAGTTTGAGAGCCCGGAGGACCTGCGGTCAGCCCTCCTTCGCGACCAAAAGTATTTTGGCACCTTCCAGATCACAGTCGAACCGGCCACCGGATTGACCATCTACGTCACCAACTACCCGCCTACGGCCGACGAGGACTACATACGAGGCCTTTTCAAGACGTGCGGCGAAATCTTCAGCGTGCGGTTTCCCTCGCTCAAGTTCAACACCCACCGACGCTTTTGCTACGTCTCCTTCCGGGATGCCGAGGCCGCCGCCAAGGCGACACAGCTGGACGGCAAGATGATCGAAAAGAAGTATCCCCTAGTGGCCAAGTACTCGGACCCGTCGCGGAAGAAGAAGCGCGACGGCGCCGTTGCCGAGGGCCGCGAGCTGCGCATCAAGAACCTCGACCTCCACGCCACTGAAGACGATGTCAGCGCCATGCTCCAGAAATATGGCACGGTGCAAAGCGTCAAGATCATCCGAAACATCTCGGGAAAGAGCCGCGGCACCGCGTTCGCGGTTTTGGAGACGAAGGAGCAGGCGGAGCGGGCCACGGCAGAGCTGGACAAGACGAAAATGCGCCACAGCATTCTCGACGTGGAGATCAGTGCCGAGGCGACCTACAAACCCACGGCGACGAGCCGTGGACGCTCCGCCTCGGCCGCTCCGCCGGGGGGTGGCGAGAGTGGCGATGTGGTTATGGGAGATGACGGCGATGAGGCTGCGCAGGGCCAGCGCGGCCCTTCCAAGTCGGAGCTTGCGGAACGCACCATGGGCATCATGAACGTCCCCGACACAATGAACGACACGCGCCTCCGCGCGATAGTGGAGAAGCACGGCGAGATTGTCAAGCTGGTATTACGGCCGGACCACCAAGGCGCCATCGTGGAGTTTGTCGACGTGGTCACAATGGGGCGTGCCATGATGCACCTGGACGGGCTCGAGATTGCGCCGGGGCGCAAGCTGCGGACGGGGACTGTGAAGGATTTAATGAAGCAGAAGGCCGAGCAGCGCGATGACAAGGTCGTCTCGGGAGCGAAGTCCAGCGGCGGAAAGGCGGGCACTGTTCCTCTCATGGTGCCGCCCTCGACGATCCGAAGACCGACGTTGGGCGCTGGTGGGCGAGGCGGGAAAGGACCAAAGCGCGGCCTCGGATTCGCGCCGGCTCGAAAGGGAACGGAGCCGGCCAGGACGGAGGGTGGCGATGAAACGGAGACGCCCAAGCCAAAGAGCAATGCCGATTTCAAGGCGCTGTTCCTTTCGGGCGGGGAGAAGACACAGAACGGGACGTGATGAAGGTTGTGCCAGGTCCGGCACGGGACAATAAGACGATACGACGGACGGGCATTGTGGGGGAGGGGAAAGCCGCGTGTAGGCGCGTGTGGTTTAATACCCCTGGCATTGTACGGCAGGCAGGCATGGCTGGAACGGTTCGGCGGCGTTGTTTCAGAGTCAGGGAATTTGATTCATTGCATCCGTACCTGGCGTTGGCGGGCTGAGGATGTGCAGCTGCGAATTTCGTAACGCGGTTGGCGGCGTGAGGGGATGAAAAGCAGTGGCAAGTGAGGGCGGTGGTCGGCAGTGTCTACCGAGGTATCGAACTAATTCACCCAGACTTGCGGGGAAGAAAGGTCCAGGATGGCTACGAGGTTCTCGGTGACATCCAATTCGCAGCTTGGAAGTCGATCAGTCCAAAGCCACGCGCGGGAGCCGTCGTGTTCAGCAGCAGCAGCAGCAGCAGCATCCATCATGAAGGCTTCTTTCTCACATACGGGCGGCAGGCGGGGCAGGGCAGGCCCAACCGTCGTGATCTCACCTGCCATTGATCCCTCCCCTCGCCTGGTCTCCCTCCTCCTCCTACTCCTCCTCCTCCCCCTTCTTGCGATGCCCAATGACGGACGGGAGGCCGGATCGGGTCCTCGTGGCCGTACATGTGTAGATTCTCGTGCTTGGCCCTATTTGCGGCTCACGGGGTTTCCATCGCCTGGCTCGTCTGGGATCCAATCAGCAGGGCGGTCCCGCACATCCCCCCCCTGTACATCCCGGAGCGTCTGTCGCGCGCATGGGCAGATATTTGTGGACCGCCATGTGGTTTGTCCGCCGCAATCCATGACGTCGCGATCTGGGGAGTGCGGCCACGCTCTCTCTCCCCCACGTCATACACTTCTTGTGCTTGCCTGGCCACAGCAACCCCCCTCCTCTCTCTCTCAAGAACAGCCTGGACAGGCGTCTCCTGGCGCGGGCGAAACAAAGCAAGCGAAACAGAGCACGGGGTTTTCCTGGCTCGGGGGAGGCAGAAGGCCACAGCGGGGGAAGGAGGAGGTGGAGGTGGAAGGGGGTTCAACCATGGTGTATCCAGAACGGCGAGCTAGGGGAGGGGGGGGGGGAGGGGGGAATCCATGATCGCGGCTTTACGTGTAGATCCATGGTGTGACGGCCGGGCCAGAAGGAGACAACTGCCGCTCGATGGGGGGGAGGGGTTTCATGTACCATGACCACTACATGCTCAGCAGCCTGGGTATAAAGGAGGGGAGCATGCCCAGCGAAGCACCGGGACGGCCTGGTAGTTCTTTTGCCTGCCTATTGCCTGCCTATGGCCTGTTGTTCTTGATCGCCCTCCTTTGTATCTTTTGCCCTTCCCATATATCCATCCCCCCTCCCCCCCCCTCCCCACGCCCCAACAGGCACACGCGTAGCTGCCTACTTTCACAGCACAAACACACGTCCATAACACCATGGCGTCGCAAGCCGCGTACATGGCGGAGCAGGCGATAGGGCACGACGGCAGCGCCGTCCTGCAGCAGGACATTGCCAACTACGAAGACGTGGCGGGGCGCGAGGACGGGAGCACGATGAAGGCACTCTGCTGGATGGGCAAGAACAAGGTCGAGGTGCGCGACGTGAAGCGGCCGACAATCCTCGAGGACAACGATGTGGTTCTCAAGGTGACGGGCAGCACCGTATGCGGTAGCGACTTGCACCTGTTGCACGGTAGGTCGGGCTGTGCCGGTGTCCCCCGTTCCCTGGGGACGTCGCCCCCCCCCCCCCCCCCCCCCCCCCCCCAACGGCCACGCGAGCGGGTCGGGGTAGCGGCGAGCTGACGCGGTGCCCTTCCAGGCTCCATCATCCAGCTCAACCCGGGCGACATCCTGGGCCACGAGTTCTGCGGCATCGTGGACGAGGTGGGCCCGGGGGTGCGCAAGGTGCAGAAGGGCAAGCGGTACGTGGCGTCGTTCCAGATCGCGTGCGGCGACTGCTTCTTCTGCCGGCAGAAGCTGTCGTCCATGTGCGAGAAGACGGCGTCGAACCAGACGGCCAAGAGCATGTACGGCGGGCAGACGGCGGGCCTCTTCGGCTTCTCGCACTTCGTCGGCGGCTTCGCGGGCGGGCAGGCCGAGTACGTGCGCGTGCCGCTCGCCGACGTCAACCTGCTCGAGATCCCCGACGGCGTGCCCGACGAGAAGGCGCTCTACCTGTCGGACACGCTCTGCACGGCGTACAACTGCGCCGTCGACACGGGCGTCCACCCGGGCGACCAGGTGGCCGTGTTCGGGGCCGGGCCCATCGGGCAGTTCGCCGGCGTCTTCGCGGCGCAGCTGGGGGCCGCGCAGGTGCACTTTATCGACACGGAGCCGCGGCTGGGCTACGTCAGGGAGCACTGGCCGGCGCAGCACGCCGACCAGCTGGGCGCGCTCATCGACTACAAGACGCTCTCGTTCGGCGTGACCACCAAGGCGACGGTCGTGTCGCGGCTCAAGGAGCTGTGCGGCGGGCGCGGGCCCGACGTGGCGCTCGAGTGCGCGGCGGGCGAGTACGCCAAGGGCTGGGCGCACTGGCTCGAGATGGCGCTCGGCGCCGAGACGGACACGAGCGAGATCCTCAACGAGATGGTCGAGGGCGTGCGCAACTACGGCCGCTGCGGCATCACGGGCGTCTACGTCGGCTACGCCAACCACGTCAACGTCGGCTCGCTCATGCAGCGCGGCGTGCGCCTCATCGGCAACGGCCAGGCCCCCGTCCACAAGTACTGGGAGGCGCTGCTCCGGCAGATCGAGACGGGCGCGCTCGACCCGCTGCAGATGGTCTCGCACCGCGTCCACCTGCACGACCTCGACAAGGTCTACTACAAGTTCGAGGCCCGCGAGGACGGGATGCAGAAGGTCTTTGTCGAGACCAGCTTCTCCCTGCCCGCCTGCGACGGCTGCCCGCCCCTGCAGCGGTACCGGTGAAGCCTGCGCTCGGGGGACCTCGGTAGTCTGGTAGTAATTGGACCCTGCATACGTGTATATGCGTAGAACGCGGTCCTCGTGGCGCGTCCATCCATGGCCCTCCCATGCCGCGTAGTCATTGGCCCTCGTGGCGACCCCACACGGCCCCTCCTTGCCTTGCCGATTGCGTTGCACTGACAGCATGAGGAAGCCAATCCACGAAATGCACGGAAAGCCATGGCGGGCGACGCCGTCAAGCGCCAACCTTGCTGCTCCCTTTTCCTCGCGCCCCTCGTTCCACCCCGCAGCTTGCACCTCCACTTTTACCACCACCACCACCCCCACCACCATCTTCTTCACCACCATCACCACCACCACCACCACCCCCCCCACCACCATGTCCGAGCATCCTTCGCCCGCCGAGGTCTACCGGACGGCCACCCGGCCTACGCCTTCGCGCAGCCGCCGACGGCCGACTTCATCAAGCCCGACCTCGCGCGCACGCCGACGGCCCTGCGCTTGGTCACCGACTTCGCCGAGAGGACGTACGTCGAGTACGTCCTGCCGCTGCTGCCGGCCGACGCCACGCGCCGCTGCCGCGCCCTCGCCAACCCCTGGGCCTACGCCGACGCCGCCGCCGCCGCCCTCCAGGACTCGGCCACCGGCGCCGCCCTCGCCTTCCCCCGCCACCCCGCCGGCCCCGCGCGCGCCCGCGAGCTCGCCACCGACGCCCTCACCCGCGGCATCACGCTGCAGAAGCTCGTGCTCGAGAACGAGTCCAGCCCCAAGGCCCGCATGCTGCTCGGTGGCGCCCCCTTCGATTTCGGCGACGACGTCAAGGCCGCCACGCGGGGCCTCGTCGGCGACCTGGGCGCCAACCGGCAGTTCTGAGGCGACCGTGCGGCCGCCAGCCGCGCCCCGGACTCGCAAGGAGACGCGCCGCACCCAAGCGGCGGGCCGTCGCGACCCCAGTTGCCACCCGCCGAGACGGACTGTGCAGGCACACCGTGCGATGCGACTGTTTTGGCCTGTATACTTGATCTAAACCATCCAATGGCGTGGCCGATCCCACCGTGTCTGCCTCGGCACTGTGGCGCGTGCCAGGTTTCATGATCCCGCACCATTGCCCGAGACCAGGCTCATCCACGGCCAAGGTTTTCTGTACCTGTGGCGTCGAAGACCTGGTCAAAGAAGGGGGGGGCTGTCCCCACCATCATGAGCCTTGCTTTGGGGCGTCGTGCTCCAGAATTTACACGCACAAGTTTGCAACACGACGTAGAGCACATGCTCGATAGCGGGAGCCAAGGCGCTTTACCCGCCATGAAAGTTGACACCTGTGAGGCACGCATCTGTACTCACTCGTCGGTCCCAAGACTCGCCCTCGTACTCCAAGCCCGTTCAGGAGCAAGCCGTGGCTAAGGCAGGCGGTAGATTCAACAGATGAATAGTCTACTCCTCCAAGGACAACGCCGCCAGGACATAGACGTAATATTTCCCGGGGTTATATCTTATGGTATTCATAATACGCGATAGGCGCAGCAATCAGCACATACGACCATAGCTTCCAGAGAACTCGGGATCCCGTCCGCTCTCCCATAGATAAGCTGGAAAGCGCCGAATTAGTACTAGGGTCGGTGACGACCTGGGAATCCTCGGTGTTGTATGTTTTTTGTCCCTTTTGGGGGGTGGTATAAATATCTATATTTATAGACACCACGTTGATAGGAAAACTGGCACCTTTTTTGTCGCCCACGATGCCAGTGCGGTCTGCGCGTGGCGGCATCTGCCAATGCCAACAAGGATGCAGTTCTGCCCATGCCTCCAGGGCTAGATTCCCCATCTATCAAGGGGTACTTACCACGTTCGGTACACATGACGGGCGGAAGCCCCCGCCCTTGGTGCCGGCTGGAGATACCGTGGGTGGCATGGCTGGGTGACTCGGCGATGGCGAGGTGCAGAAGAAGAGGTGCCGTTCGCGTCCTTTCCCCGACACTGTCCCCGTCTCGGTTTTGCTCTTGACCGCCTCGCGAACCCCGAGGAGCGCCAGACGAATCCGTGCCTTGACGGGATCACTGCCGCGAGTGTGCCCCCGCGGCCATGACGACGGCGTGCGCGGGCGTCAGCCCGGGGGCCCAGCGACATGATGATCCGAGCGCGTATCGAGAAAGATGGGCGGGGCATGTGCTTGGCGAATACCAGGACGCTGGGCTGTTCAACACGGAGGCAAAAGCTCCACGCATCCCGAGGGGATAGCTATCAGCTGGGCCCGGGGTTGCATGCCATTGAAGCCACCACGCGTGCCTGGAGGAAAGGGCCCCCTCGCTGTGCCGCGAGAGCTCTGGACGAGCGGTCGTCCGGGTAGGGGGGGGGGGGGGGGGGAGCAGCGGCGTAGTGTTCGATGGGGTGGGGCCCTTCCGAGCGTAAGTAGCGGGGCCGCCTTGGATCGCCCCGTTATCTACTTCGCACGATGCCATCCCGTTCACATTCCCCCATGAGCCCCCGACCCGCGATAGCCACGAAACCTGCAGCGGCACGACCACGACTCGGAGGGGGGGGGGGATGCCGAGCGCGCGTGACCCAGACGGGACTAACTGCCGATCGCTCGCAGCCGAGGGCCGTCAGCAGGATGGAGGCGCGGGGATGGGCAAGGGAATTGCCAGGGATGAGGGGTGGTGGTGCGGCTGAAAGTGAAATCGAAAAGACGATCCCGAGGCCATGGTGCGCTGGCTTCTGGGTGGTGCCGGCAAGCCATCTCATGTGCCGGAATTGCGTCCAAGTGGTATTATTAAGGTTTCCGCGGCGGCGGGTCCCCCCCCCCCCCTTCAAGGGCAAGCTCCGTTACCAATACCCCTGGTGTCGGTTAGGGGGGACCCCAAGCTAGAGCCCTAGACGCGCGCCGGTTCGTGCTGCCCCCCCCCCCCCCCCCCCCGGAAACTCCATCTGCCGACAACTGCCGGTGATGAACAGCCGACGACGCCCGGTGCGTGCGCCCCATGCCGGGAGGGGCGAGAGAGGGAGTAGGTCGAGCCGCCATCACATCGTTTGGAGATGCAGGGGCGCCAAGGAACGGCGGGAGGCCGTGTCGTGTCCACTGGGTATTATGGTTCGTGATTCTTTCGCCCCGCCTCCCATCGAGGCGGGTCGGTCCTGATGTTCCGATACGCTATGCGGCATGCCCCGACAACTCCGGCTCCTGTTCCCTCGCCTGCCCAAAATCAAATGGATATCCCCTAGAAATGACTACTATTACGCGCTCCCCCTCCCCCCACCCACCACAGCCTATCGGCCGTGGTCATCGCCGTCGAGCGGGCCCCGGGGGATGGCGATACGCGTGTCGTTTAGCGTCTCCTTGGAGGCCTTCGACGTAAGCTCCTCCTCGCTTTCGTTGCCCGGGCCCGAGTCCGACGGCCGCCACATGCTGTTGCGTTCCTTCTTGACCGTCACCGTCGTCGTGTACGTGATGCCCTTGTCCGACTTGGCGTTGTGGTGGTGGAACACGTCGCTGCTGCCGTCGTCGTGACCGCCGCTCTCGATGTCCAGCCGCCGCTGGTGCGCCGACGACGGGTTCGCCTCCTCGGGGAATTCGTCGTCCCGGTTGAAGGTCGTGAGGCTGAACATGGATTTTTTGGTGCGCGTCGTGCCTCGCGGAGCGCCGCCACCAATCGTCTGGTGCGGCCCCTGGCTGCCGCCCGTCGGCGGCATGTGCGAACTGCTAAAGCCCAGCTTCTGCTTGCCGAGCCGGAAGAGAGGCTGCAGCGTAGCCAGGCTACCGGCCGCGATGGCGAGGCCTTGTTCGACGCAGGACCAGATGGCAATGTCGGTAGTCGCCCCTGGAGTGGGTGTCAGCCGCTTGGTCGGGGAACCAGAGGGGGGGGGGGTTTAAGATTCAGAGGGCCGGGTCCAACTTACACAAAAAGTCGGGGTCCAGAAAGTCCCCAATGTAGGCAAAACGGACGACGACCGCCACACTCGCGCTGCGAGGGGGTCAGCTTAGATCAAACCGTCAGGGAAGGACCGCGAGGCCACTACTTACACACAGGCCATGCCCAGAATCGGAATCAGCGCGTACTTGGTGCCCCGGCGCATCTGCAGGCCGCTAATCATGTGCAGCGGCATGAGAGCGAACGTGAAGTCGCAGATGACACTGACGGCGCTGTACAGATAGGTAAGGGCGGCGATGATCTTGGGGTCGACGCAGACGCCGTCGCCGTGCTTGTACCAGAACCACGTGACGGGTTTACACTGGAAGATAGTGACGAAGAAGAAGATGAGGCCGGTAAAGACGGACAGGAACACGACAACGTAGATGATGAGCCGATGGATCTTCTGCACCGTGATGCGTAGCAGGAAATAGCCGATGGACAACTTGGACGTGATCATGGTCACGCAGTACCAGATGTAGCAGAACCACCAGAACTGCAACATGACGATTGTTAACGAAGGCACACGAGACAAGCTGGGTCCGCCTGCCATGGGGAGCAGAACGGGCCGTGAGCTACCCAAGGGGGAGGGGGGCATCTGCCTCGTACCTTCATGGCATGCTCAATCTCCCACGTCTCGAGATCGCGATGATGCCGTCCGGTGCCATAATGGACTCCTGTCATGGCACATGATACGAAGAGAATGAAGGAGGCCTGTATCGGAGAGTCAGCCATGGCTTCTCGGTCGGTACCCCGAGCAGCTCGGGCGCCAGGTCTCCCGAGTGGGCGGGACGTACGGTGGCAGCAAGCATAAGCCAGTCATCCGGCCCAAAGTTCTTGATCATGAAAATCCGAGTGTAGACTCGCAGGACGATGGTGATGACGGCGATGGCCAACAAGGCGAGGGAGCTGCCGACGAGGGGCCCGCTGCGGTTGGGGACGTCGTAGAAGCCCATGATGGCGACGGCGGGAGGCCGGTGCTCTGTCGACGTCCTCAAGTGGTATCGGGGGCGGCGGCAGCGTCGTTGTCGAGGCGCTTTCGGACCGTGAGACTCGCCTCGTCGTTGCTTGGGGGACGGAGAAGGCACGAATCGGTAGGCTGGATCTCGGGGGAGGGTACGAAGGGTCTCGATCGGGGCCACCCCGGGCTTTTGTTCTCCTACCACCCCTTCCGCATCCCGGCCCGGCCAGGCCAGGCGACTGGCAGGGGGGAGCATGACAGCATCGCACTATCGGCCTGGGGAAGAGAGAGCCAAGACGACTGCCGTCTTTCTTCATCATCTGGTGCTGGATGCTGCCCCGCTGTAACCCCCCCACCCAACCCGGCCAGGGCTGTAGAGGCAGACGTAAACGGGCAGCCCCAAGCCGCTATCGTTGAGCGGGCACGAGAAAGGGGTGCACTACCGTGTACCTACCATAGTACTGCACAGTAGACGCACGGGTGTACGTATCCGCTGTCCGATACCGACTAGCCGTATAGGCAGCTGTCGGGTGGCGGCTGCCGAAGCCATTCCCCTGGATACTCAGATGGAGTACTACCACGCCTCGCGCCACTCTTCCGGACGGGCAGCGCCAATAGACCCACGGGCAGCCGGGCTGTCCCTTGGGAACATGGAACGACGACGACAGGAGACTCCAGCGCAGTGGTTCCGAGGGCCAGGCCCGCTGTCACGCACATTACCGACCGCGACAGGGTCGTCGCCTGGTCTGTTCGCCCACAGTGGGCAGGTGGGAGACTGGGAAGAGGCGAATCGGTGCGTCATCCACCCTGTGCAAGAAATTTTCCCTGCCCGGACAGCGCCGGTCACGCTGCGTGGCCGTCAGCAGCAGCGTCGAGAGCCCCGGAGTCGCCCCGGAGTCGCCCCGGGGGGCTGCCGACCAGTAGGAAGCGGCTTGCCGCCGTTTGATTCGCATCGCCGGCCTGCCTACCCAGGCGGGACAAGCTGGAGGTCGGAGATGGCGGTCGGAGTTGGCCTGGGTTGAGGAGGTGGCAGATGACCAGCACGTAGTAGTAGCGCCGTCTTTTTGGTCCCCCCCCCCCCCAGCTTCATCGCGCTGAGCGGGACACAATATGCTGCGAAGAGGTGACGGTGCGGCTCAAAATGGAAGGTCGGCTTGTCGAGTTGGGTTTGGTGCAGGAACCAATCTCCCAGCGCATCAACGAGCCGAGCTGGGAGGTGCCTAACGGTTTTGGGGCCCATACGGGCCTGGAATTGCGGATTTAGCCCCCACCCGTATGAGCCACTAGACCTATGGGATCCATACCAGGTTAGTAGTAGTGGTAGTCTTAGGCCATGTCGGTAGCACCTTGGCACCCATGTACCAACCCAAGCACATATTTTGCCCAGCCTTTCATAGGGCTGGCGCATGGCGCGGGCTCCGGGCACTTACGCCTTAGGGTAAGGCACACAAGGTCCCAACCCGGGCGGCCGGACGGCCTCGGTAGGCGAGACAAGTCACTTGCTGAGACGCGTTCCCTCTTTGTTTTGGCGCGTCTGTTCGCCCGCTCCAGAGGGCAGCCGTGGCTCCGTGAGAGATCTATTGTAAGCATTGCTCCATCGCTCCAGAGCACCACGCGCGTTGCAGTGCCCGTCAACTGAAACCGGCCTGAACAGCTGGTCAAACTCGAAGCGGGTGCAGCACACCAGGCCCGGAAGCGAATACATCCAACCTGCATTCTCCCGTATATGGGGCAGCGGGCTGGCGGTTTGGGCCAGCGCCTGGAATGGTTTCAACACCGTCTTGGGGTTCCTGTCCCGAGCCGGCGGTTGCTGCGCGCCTGTCCTGCCTCGCCCACGGACATCGACCCGCCCATTCGCACAGCCCCGCGGGCCCATTCCGTCGGGCGGGGGGTCGCTGACCGAGGGCAACCAAGTCCATGGACCCGATCGCCCTTCGCGAAGGGGGGCGTCCCTAATCTGGATGGGAACATGTCGCCGACGCGGGCCCCCGGAGCCCTCACTGTCGAGGGAGGGCCCATGTCGCACCCAAGCATTGCCACCCGAGATCATTTCTGCAAGCCTCTACGCATACACAGTCCGGTGTGGTCGGGGGAGGGGATGCTCGGCGATGGCATGGGCTGCCAGCAGCGCCATCTTCTGCTTCCTCCTCTCTTCCAGCCATAGCGCCGGGGCCATTCGCCGATTTGGTAGCCAAGAGCGGCATGGCTCTCGACACTAACTTGGGGCATATCCAGACTTGGGCTCAAGGAGAACTAGTACGCATAGCCCCTGGAAACCCCACCCAGGATCGGCCTGCGTGCTGCGTCTTTCTACGTACAGGCGCGTGGGCGACGACGCAACACCAAATTGGCGAGCATTCGCGAGCCGTCGGCTTTAGTCAGGGTTGCTGACCTGGGCTGTTGGCTGCCTTTCGCCTGACAGCGAAAACGCCCATTTCCACCTCGGAATCAGGTATTGGTCTAACAGCACATGCCCCACAGAAGCTACTCTTTTGGGGTAGAAATTAGAGCCCGCTGTTAGGCATTTACTCACACCCCATAGCCAAGAATGGGCGTTTTCGTTGTCACCCATGAGGGGGGCCAATAGATCGCTAGCCGTTGCGCTCGACCGAGTACCTACCGTTGCAGCTACCGAGGTAGACGGGGTCACTCGGCGGCGCCAGCAGAGATCCGATGCAGCCGGACGAGCAGGGCAGTCAGGTCATCTTGGTGCCACCATTACATGACTATGCTCCCACTCCATCTCCCCTTCTCAAACCCATCTTCTCATGCACAAGGAGATCCTCTCCTCGATCGGCAGCACCGCCCGCCCAGCCCATGTGCGTCGCGAAGGACGCGACTACCAGTCTCGGGATACGCGGCCGCACATTTGCAATCGGTGATTTTGCCCCTGCAGGCGGGTCCCGCCTCCTCCCCCCCCCTGGCCGCGTCGGTCGCGTGTGCCGATCGTGCTGGCCCTCGAGAGGGCGGCCCAGCAGTGAGCAGTCTTTGGCCATGCATGTTGCCATCCCCCCACCCGCCGGGGTTCCAATACGGTGGTGGGCGGTTCCTGAGTGGTGCGTGTCGGGTTTGGCTTCTCCAGTCTGCCCACGTGCCCGCGCGTGCCAGGGGAATCTCGCTTAACCCGGGCCATCGAAGGAACGTGGCGTGGAAGCATTTTCCTTCCCAGCCTTCAATGGAGCACCCACCAATGTCACCGTACCGTGGACCCAGCCAGCCCTCCCGTCCATACGTCTGTTTCACTTGCCAATACGACCTGACGGGCTGCGAAGGCCGCCCGTCACCCGCCATTTCGATGCAGACAGGATCGCCCGCCTGCGCAGGCACCCAGACCGGGCTAATGCAGAACGCAGGGGCGTTGGTTGGAACCTTCAAGCAAGCCTGTACAGCTGATACAACTATTGCTGGGCGGCGCAGGCGAAAGAGTCCGAATCGCGAATCCCGGCCTGCCCCTCCCATTCGCCATGATGCGTAGGTTCAATCCCATGGGATATCACCGAGACGGTGGGGCTGCCCTCAAACATGCCCGGGGACTGACAGCCCACCGCTTGCTTCTTATGCTTTTGCTGCTCGCTTATCTCCCGCTCCAGGTGCCGCCGTAGACTTGAGACCTGGCTGGACACGTACATGCGCGCGGACAGTGAGTCGAGTGCCGACCCGGCAGTTGGACGGCGTCCCGCAGAGCCCCCAAACCAACGCCAGGTCCAGCTTGAGACATATATCCGCCGCCTTCGCGCAGACAAGCACCAGCCTCCGGGAAGAAGGGCCCTTGTGTCTGGGAGCGCGCGCTCTTTCGCTCGCTCGCTAGCCCGTACTCGTATGTACGCGGGCTATGGGGAGTATAGCCATCCGTTCCTAGGTCGCCGACCAGAACGGGCCCCAACGCCCTCTGGCCGACCCGCGGGCCCGCTCGATGGCGTCCTCTCCTCGGCCAAAGCGGATGAGCGGCGGCGGCGCCATATGGGGATACTACGATGCATGCCCCAGCAGAGAGGGTTTCGGCGATGCCCCCAAACCCCTGCCCGTTGCATGTCCATTTTCTGTCTCACGCATACGATTAGTGATGTGTCGTCCACCTTAGGACCACGAGCTGGCCACGTAGGGATGGGGCCGGACGCACCCTTTCAGCTAGGCGCCCCTCGCTTGGCTACCTGTCTCCTAGTTTAACCCCATGCGGGAGTCGCTTGGGGCTTCCAGCCTCTCGTTCGGGCCCCTCGCTGCCCCTCCTTCCGAGAGATGCAGCCCACGGCATGGTAGGCCTCGGCGCCCAACACGACGCGTCAGTGGCTACAAGGCGCCGTCTCGGGAACCGGTACGTAGCCCCCGAGGGCTGGGTCTGGCCGGCTGCGCGAGCGGCTAGATCAGCGCGGGACTCGGCCATCAAGAGGGGGAGGCCAAGAGGGGGAGGCCAAGAGGCTTCGGGAGTCCAGCGCCGGCTCGTGCTTCCCCATCATAGGCCCCACCGGTCATTAGGGTCGTCGCCGGCGCACTTATACGAGCACGATAAGGCACCCCTCGCTTAGCTCGGGTCAGCGCGCGGTGTGGGAGGGCTAGCCGAGAAGGGGCACCCGGCATATTGGCAACCAGGAGATGCCCCAGGTCCGAGGACGGCCTTGCGTTCTCCAATGCCAGACATTCGGTGTAAAGTGGCTGCCCTGGTGAAGGCTCGCGGTACACCTCCCATGCGTCTGCCGACTCACGCTCCTGACGTAGAGCAAGCGTGAGTTGACTTCGGGGGGTTACCAATCAGGCCAGATTACAGACGTCGATCCCAACGGCCCTATTGTCTTGATGATCGACAGCCCTCCCCCCTTTGTCGCCCGTGAGACTGGATGAGCACGCCCCGTTGGGTAGGGGCACCTGCCCGGACCGCTGCATCCTCAGGACCCCTTCCCCAGGCGAGGCGCACGGATTGGGCGGCCGGTCTCCCGGCAGGGCGAACCGGCGGTGGGGAATGATGGGGGGGCACGGCTGACTGGACTCTAGTTCTATGAGGGCTCCGCTAAGCTAGATGGCCTCCCGGCTCGATGCTCCCGGGATGGGTATCCGTTCCCCATATAGTAAGGCCCTGTCGGATCCATCCAGACCGTCAACCACCGGCCCTCACCGACCCGAGCCGCGGGGGAGGCCCTCAGGCTTTCTGGAGTTCTGTCTCGGTGGTTCGCTCTAGGGGAAGGACTCTGACTAGTTTTTGTTTTCTCGCGGGGGGGGGGGGACATCCAGCTATGTACCCGCGCACACAACGTTGAGTCCAGCACGTAAGTTGATCGGCTCTTGCACACATATACCGCGTCGCATCCCCTTGGCTTCCGCAAAGTTGGATACCTATGTTGGAAGCTACCAAGCACCATGATAAGAATCCCTAGGACGAACCATCGTAGTTTGGCAAGACACTGTGGCTAAGTAACAGAGGAGTGGACTACTTGTGGGACAACCCTACCTGGGAGGGCGTTGCAGAGGCAGCCCAGAATCAAGTCCAGGGGGTTTCTCGCTCGTACCAGAAGCTACTTCAACTACGACACAAGAGAAAGCCGGCCCGCCCGCATCAGACAATGAATTAAAAAAAAAGCACTTTCACCTAATTGGCCAACCGAAATTCACATAACGAGAGTGGTACTACAGTCAAGGTACTCGCTTTGTTAGGTCCGACCCGAGGTGCTGTAGAATAGGGGCTACCTTACACGTATTCCACCCTCTGGGGATACAGTTATGTTTTTTTTTTTGAACAGGTACAGGATCATCTCGACCGCATATCCCCATGGTGAATATAATCACGCCGACGCCGTGTGGCGAGAGGAAGTGGACTCGCGTGAACATCAATCCTCCAAGGTACCAGAGGACACACAGTCGCTATGGATTTCAGAGATCAGAAACATATTAGTTGATACCAAGGAGGTACAAAGTAGGTACCATGGTGCGAGGGACAGTAGGTGGTGGCAGTAGTGTGGAATTAGAAAAAAAGGCCAACCTAACGTCAAGGGAAGGGTCTTCGTTGCCCCCGTGGTTTTGGGGGCGGGACCGCAGGAGGCAAAAGCCGGAAGGCGGCGGCAGGGGTGGCGGCCAAGGAAAAGGAGTGGGGGAGGGACCGGCAGGCGAACATGCTTTTGCTCACTCGCTATCTGTGAATCCGGAGGGTTGGATGCAGACACCGCATACCTTAGAGGTGAGCAATGGCACCCTTTCCCCTCGGTTTCCCCCATGGGGCCAGACCAGCCAGGCTCCGTGCTAATTCCCCAGGTGCTTCTTCGCGCATCTCTTCTGCCAAGGAGCCCGAATACAAAGGGCAGGTTCTGCTGGGTACCTAGGGGACCCGTCCATCTGATACGGCATGATTGATAGGATACGATGTCCCTAGATAATGAAGAGTTGGTCACGGAAGTTGTTTCCACATCTGGGCAACGTTTCGAACAGCAACCCCAATGCTGTCGCGTACCAGTAGCCCTGTGTCAGGTTTCGTTACCACCACGAGGCGTCAATAATCAAAAGGAGCAATCGAAAGCACGACGGCCGGGAATACCAGAGAGGCATGCGGTAGAGGGGACGGATTTTAGCACTCAAACGGGATCCATAGAAGTTACCTGGATTAGAATGAACCGCTTCCCCTCCAACAGTAAGAATGACGAGGCTGGTTGGTTTAGCGGCGGCACGTCTCTCGGGTGGCTACTATATGTCCTGAAGTTAGCTTGGTCCGATTCCCCCTCCAAATGAGGGGCCCAGGGCGAGAGAAAACCGAGGCTCGATTCCTCGACCGGTCATCTGTTCTGTACCTCGTTTGTTCACCTGGTGTGTGATTCACTTCTTGGTCCCAAGTAGATGTTCAAGTCGCATTGGGTAGGAATGGGGAAAACCGTTGTTCATAGCACAGTTTTTCGTGGTTATCCCTGTTACATGCTATATCTTTGCACAAACAAGAGGTGCTATTTTTATTAAAGCAGTCTTGATGATCCCATTAACTCCCTAACTGGGTGTTAATATATATAAAAAGGGAAAAAAGAATAGAAATTTGCCAACGAATGGGATCAGTAGTATTTAGGCCGGGCTGGAGAGATCTCCATCTCACTCTCTACCCCTTTCCCCAAAGTCGATCATGCGGTTACATGTAGTCGCGTGCAGGTACACTGAGGCCGGTCGCCGGCTTCATCTTACATGGCATGCGGCGTTGATCTCACAATTCACTGCGTAGCTGTCAAATTGCGGAGACCTTGAAGAAGCAAGCATAAAGGGAGACGATCAAGAAGGGGGCTTTGGCTGGGGTGGAGTTTTCGGTGGTCGTAAAGCCAACAATCCTTACCTTGCCCCGACTCGCAAACTTCTACGCAGTGAGAAAGGACCAGGGCCATTCTGTAAATCATGCTGGCAAATTTGGAGCGCATTTGGCGATGAGAAGATAAACTGTTTAAGCTGGTTTGAGCCGGGAGGTTTGGACGGTTGGGATGATTACCTACCCAGGGCGGGAGCGTCGAGAGTGCAGCTTCCGCCAGTCGGTGACTGTCGTGAGGAGGAATACGAGTAATGGCATCATGTCCTTTCGGTGCTCGAGGGAATATGGTAGGCATGGGAGACGCAGCCTTGGTCCAGCTATGCGGCTGAAATGTTGTACGATCGGGATTGGATACCCTGCAGGACCGCCAGGGAGGCCCGTGTAATGATCGCTTGGTGTCAACTTTTTTGGTCGCTACCGGCCGGGAGCCCGATCTATTACCTACTAGTCGGGGACTGCAGGGAGAAGAAACAGGTCTTTCCCTACCTCGGCTCCGTGGGTAACCCGGTTTCTCAGGGACCTGAGGCTCAATGCGTGCAAAATAACTCTTGCCGGTGGCATCTCCAGGCATGGGCTATACATACAAACCGGCCACCGTGGTTGCATCGGAGCGGTATCTTCAGTGGTGTGGTAAACTCACCATCGAGAGACAGATGATACGGGAAAGCCATATTCCAGAGACAACTACTTTCTTCGAAGGCATCTATCGCTTGGTTGGTATTGTCAGACTTTCTATACCACTTTCGAGAGTATCGTATCTTTCTCAAGAAGCACCACTGAGTCGGTTTAGTAGGCCCACAGGCACACCCTTGACTGTGGGCATCTTGGAAGGATGGCGGGTATTGTCGGAATCGAGCCGCTCGGCGGTGGACGACTCGGCGCAGAGAACTCATGGCGGATGTTATGAACATCCCATGCGCATGAGCTTCGAGGCCAGAATTCAGGCCATCCGTCTCTTGTGGGTATACAAGGAGCATGTTGGCCGCCGAGAAGGCAGAAGATCGCTTGTAGGTCAGCATTGCATCCTGAACACCTGTGTCCTCTCACCGGCTCGTCTTTTGTTTCAATACTAGGATACCCACTTGTCACAATGTTGGGACTTCTCTCTCGTGCCCTCGTCGCTCTGGCGGCGGCCCAGGCCGCCTCAACTGCTTGCACGAACCCGACCCAACGCAAGGCCTGGTGAGTATGGGAGCACCGGGGTCGATAAACCCGGGGCAACACGTACTGCCACATCATGGCAGCCACGAGAAGCCCGAGGCAACGAGAGCCAACTGACCCATCTCCCAGGACCACCCTGACCGATGCCGAGAAACTCGCTCACCTCGAGGCCGAGGTTTGCCTGATGGAGGCGCCTTCCAAAACGGGCTTTGCCGGTTCTTGAACGCGGTGGGATGAGCTCCAGGCTATGCACGCCGCTCAAGTGGAGATTGTCCACGTTGTTATACGTGTTTCTGTACCGTCTTGGCTCATGGCCCGGTGCAGGGACGATTGATGCAGTATTTGCACGGTAACGTATAATGATCAAGGACGGCCATTGCCCAAGCCAGAATGCTCGCCGCGTGCTTCTCGAGATGGCCACTGTCGCGCAAGCCAAGTCACCCCCGGCGGGCCAGGCACGCGTCTGCCCAGATGCAGCCCAGCTACCCCGTGCCTCGGCAAATGAGGGGGGGGGCAGGTTGGTAGCGAGAACGAATGAAGCCCCCCCGGGTGTTGTCGTGGGTAGCGAGAGTTCTTTTTTGGAAGTGCCCGAGCTCGCGCCATCTTCCAGGCGCGGGATGATGTCAGCGGCGGATCGTCGGCTCCTGGCGGGCCCCAGCACTCTAGTCCAAATGCGCGCAATCGAAAGATGGATGGGAAGCCCGGGAGGCCAGCGCCGGGAGATTACGCGAATCAGCGCTGCCGCTGCGCGTGGGACCTGCTGCAGGCTCGATTCTGGCCAGGGCCGAAAGGCCCAGTTGGGCCTGGGCACGGGTGCCGCTGGCCCACCTGCCATGCGCCGCTGCCCGGCCCTGACGTGATCATCATCGAACCGACGAAACCATGGCCGTCGTGTTGGGACTCCCGCTTCTTCATTACCCACCAGCTACAGGAACCGCGGGACGAATATGAATACCCCGTAGCACCGTCTGCACGCTTTGCCTCCGCCCTCCGCCCCCCCTCCCCCAGCTCCAGGGCGCTCAGTGAGTCCTGCCATCAATCCGTATCGTCGAACCCGCCTCCTCCCCCACCCGTCCGACGCCGATCCGCCCTGCCCACCACCATGATCTCCGACCGCCATCTCCTCCTCTTCCTCCTCGTGTGCGTCCTGTTCGCAGGCCATGCTTCCGCCTTCGGCGCCGGTGCGCTGCCGCCCACCTCGGAGTTCCAGGGCTATGTTTGGCGCCATGGCGACATCACCGAGGTGCTGCAGTACCTGCCCTTCAGCTTCGTCACCAATCACCGCTTCACCTCGCTGCAGCGCCGCCAGATCTACTTTGGCAATTGGCTGCGCGATTTCTCCCAGGTCATGGACACGACCTGTCTGCAGGCCGTACCCGAGCCCATCCTGCGCGCCATCGTGTCCGTTATGGGCTTCATGGAGTTCGGCTTCGCCACGGACGAGTTCGACGTCACCCGCGACCGCCTCGGCGTCTACACCCACGTGGAGCACATCGACAATCCCGAGGGCTACGCCGAAGATGCCAAGAAGATCGACGAGAGGCTGCGCGGGCCCGTCGACCCGCGCGAACTGGAGTTTGACCCCAAGACGGGCATGAAGAACTACATCGCCAACTCGGGCAACGGCTACGACACCTCGGCCGACTACGTCCGCCGCCAGCTGACCGAGTGCATCGAGCTGGGCCGCCGGGGCAAGACGGACCCCAAAGCCCGCAAAGAGTCCTTTATCCGTCTGGGTGCTGCCCTGCACACCCTCGAGGACTTCGCGGCCCACAGCAACTACACCGAGCTCTGCCTCCGCGAACTGGGCGAGGACACTGTCTTCCCTCTGGTGGGCGATGCCTGCCGCGTCAAGACGCCTGGCCTGCGCGGCCGCGAGGTCCCACCCATCGTCACCGGTACCTTTGGCATGCTCGACATCTTCCACAGTCTCCTGGGCGAGGCTGATGACATGGCCGTTCTGCAGTCCAAAGGGTCCCTGGGTCAGCTGGAAGCCAAACTTGGCTACGGTGGTCTGGCCTTCGACCAGCTGTATGAGCTCATCAAGGGCGCCATTGAGACCGTCAGCAAGATGACATCAGCCGACAACAACCCGCTTCTCCGGCAGCTGGATACAGTGGCTATGATCTTCAGATCCGCCAAGGCCAAGTCGGAGCAGGTCAAGTCGGAACATGCCGAGGCCAACGACGTAAAGACAAACGACGCAAAGAAAGACGAAGACCAAGAAGAAGCGGATTCCCCGCTTCCAACGCCCGAGTCCGGCGACGCAAGCGGCCTCATGAATCCCAATCTGCTGTGGCAGTCTATCGAACCGATGCTGTACTTGCACGACCGCATGAAGAAGTGGTTGCAGGAGAGTTCGCAGGAGTCGGAAAAGACCATGCGTGCCTCTAGCGACCAGCTCGGCGAGTACACCAACCAGCTCGTCTACAAATTCCTCGCCGTCATGATCGAGTCGGCCGTCAAGGAACTGCGGAACGCCGTGAAAGCGGCCAAGGAGCGCGTCGACAGCGAGGCTGCCAAGGCCGCTTCGGCCGCCGTCTATGAAGACGGTTCCACGGCCTCCAACCCTAGCCATTCCGACCTCTCCAAGGACCACTTTAGCAACGTGCTCAACCAGCCCTCGGGCCTCGTGGCCACGGTGACGACCAACTGGACCACCCAGCAGATCGTCAAATGCTGGGACGATGCCGGCATCAGCGCCGACGAGACCATTGAGGAGATCCTGCAGATCATGCATCACCCGGCCTTTCCCCAGAAGAAGACGGCGGTGCAGCAATACATGTTCGACACGGTGAAGCAGTGGTGGGAGCACATCGGCGTGGGCGAGAAGAGGCTGTACCGGGCCAAGCTGACCAAGGAGAGCGTACGCAACCGCGGCCACGAGGCGCACGAGCTGAACCTCAAGGACCTCGAGGGCCGCAAGCGCGGTGCCGCCGAGTTTCCCGGGTCCCGGCCCGCCGTCAAGGCGCCACCCAAGCTGCGTTCCTTCCCCATCACGTGGGCCATCCGCGAGGTTCGCCGGGACATGAACTGGGCTTTTGTGACGATCAAGGCGAACGCGACGACCAGTCCGCGCATCGCCCTCAGCAACGCCGTGACCGGCACCGGCAACCTCATAGCCGGCACCGCTCGCGTCGTCATCAGCACGTCGCGCTGGGTTGCTAATAGCGCTACGGGCCTGGCCACTTCGCTGTGGCCATTTCAGAAGAGCAAAGCGGGGGGGGCATAGACACCAATTCATTCACCTACCCGGAGAGGGAGGGGAGAGCAAGAGAGACTCGCGTCAGAATAGAAGGACAGGCAGTTGGAACAAGCACCCAGGGGCGAAGGTGCTACAGATGAGAGGATGGGCTGAAGACGGAACACCACCATAGAGGCGATTATGTTTCTGGGCCCCCATGGTTCGTTTGCTGGACATGCGTGCATCTATTGCGATTTGATACCCCGAGGTAGGGTGGTTACCACTGGACCTTGAGCAGATAGGGACTTGATGTCCCATGCCGAATTCAACGATTGTTTGTTACCAATATAGTTTAGGTCTCAGGTTGCCTTCTCCGAACTATTGGCCAAGGTCGGCCGTGCTGACGGCGACGTACGAGTCATAGATACCCGGCAGGCCTGGAACATGCGTGGTGCTCTCGTAAGCCCGCTTATTGATGCCCTCTCCCGGCTTTTCCCGCCCGTTAAGCCGAGTCCTTGCGAGAACACTGCAAGGCTTCAGCACGGTGGTGTTCGTGCAGTACGCCGCCCGCTTTCGAGCTACAGAGAAGCGAGCGATCTGGTGGGCACCCAGGCTACGGTATCCCGATGATTGCCAGCCCGTGCCTTGGGGCCGAGTTTGAGGCTCGTACCGAGCACCAGCAAGAAAGGCTCTTTATTCATTCCGTCTAGCAGCAGCTCCTTGGCCTACGTATACTCAGGTCCGTCCCGGGTCCTGCGGGGGCCGCGTCAGGGTCCACGGCGCAACCCCAGCTTGTCCCCTTTCCCTTCGCCCACCGGCCATGCCCGCCGCGTGAAGAGGGAAAGGGGGTGATAACCTCGGCGGGGCAACGCGCGCGCGCCAAAGCGAGCGTGTTGCCCAGTAGGTTCTCTTCCGCCCTGGTACCCTTAATGGGGCAGGGGCTCGTAGGCGCCGCCGCTGTTGTGGGCGGCGCGGTTGGAGAAGAGGAAGTAGATAATCATGCCGACGATGGGGAAGAGGAAGACGACCAGGCACCACAGGAGCTTGGAGCTGGGCGGGCGGTTGGACTTGAGAACCTCAACTGTTATGGGGCGTAGTGGTTAGCGTCGTCCAAGTGTGGGTGTTGCCGGCGCGAAAAGGGTATGGGTGGGCACGTTGGGAACGCGAGGGCGAGGGGGAACCTAAGGAGAGAGGAGGGGGGACGAGGAACCGACGTACTCCAAACAATAATGTCGAGAACCAGAACGATGAAACCGATGATGCCGCCGCCGGTGCCGTACTGCCAGTTGGCGCTGCTCGTTGTCATCGTCTCGTCGCCGCCGCCGGCGAGGGGCGCAGCCACGGCCAGGGCGGCCAGGCACAGCTGGAGGAAGAGGTGGAACATGATGATGGCGGTGGTGCGCGGGGCGGGGCGGGGCGTGCAAGTGGGATTCTGCGGATGGCGGTGGGAAGGGCGATGGACGATGGCTTGTCTCTGCTGGGATGATGGACCGCAACTTCGCTCTGCGCTGTGGGAAAGGAGGACGAAGAAGGGAGGAAAGAACACGAGGGAAGTTGGGCGGGAGGAGGTACGGCAGGCAGAAAGCAAAGCGGTTTGGCGGGGAGGAGGGAACGGCGTTTCGTAGGCCGCAACCCCGGGCCAGCTCCAGACCTCCCAGCAGGGCTGCATGGAGGTCATGCCCGTAACTGATTAAGTTGCCTCCTCCTGCTCTCGTTGGGCCATTGAGGGGCTGGCGCATCGCATCCCATCGTTTTCTACACAGCCCTGGCAGGGCAGGCCGGCCGTCTCACCTCGCTTCACTACCTGCCCATCCCAGACGTTCGTGTACCCAAGCCGGCGCGGCTGGCTCATCGGGTACATCCCGTGCATGTACCGGCCATGGACCCGATCACGCGCGCTGCCCTCCCTTTCGCAGGGGACGACTGATGACGTCATGCAAGCGAGAGCCCGAGATATCGAGAACTCCATATCCTTGGCAGGCCAGGCGTGCCCATGCGTTGGATTCCGTTTCCCGGCTGGTGGGGCCGGTGCCCGTGCAATTGCTCCGAATCCCATGGGTGGAGGGCAGAGAACCCCTCCATGCGTCCATGGAAATGTAAATGGACATGGGTAGACCGATGGAGCCCACCCATTGTCTCGGTTTCCCCATCGGACCAACATGCTCGACGTCCCCTTTGCCATCCATCCGATTGTCGCCCCCTCGGATCTGCCCGCGACGCCGTGGCCCAGTCGGTGAGACAGAGAAGATTCAACCTGTACTGGCATTGGTACTCCAATTTCCCCTCGAGCAAGCCATCTCGGCCGCTGGGGTTGGGCTTTCTTCCGACGTCGGTTCCTACGGCGTTGACCTCGGGTCCACCCAGGGGATGCTGCAGAACCCGGCCCTGAACAGCAGCGTCCCTGCCTGCTTCCCATCTTAGGCTCATCTGGACCTGTGTGAGACGGGTGTCATCCCAGACCCCGTCACCCTCGCATTGCCTTTGTGCTCAAGGATGCCGCCAATGCCACCGTGGTGACGGGCGGCCTGGTCAACACCACCGTCACCGATGATACCGTGACGGGTGCCGCGAGAATCATTTCTAGATCAACTGCCAGTCCCTCTCTGCCGAAGGATCCAGCATCACCCCGCCTGACGTCTTCAGGCTGTGGATCGCGAGGGGGCGCATCTCGTCCCCGATGGAGCCCGCTGTGGCTGGTAACCAGAACATGTTACGGGTCTGGTCAACCGGAGCGTGCGCACCAGACTTGATGTACGACCTAGCCGACGAGATGTGCGTGCTGCCGTAGTCCGATTCGAGTGTGGTAACTACTTGTATATATTTTATCTCACTTCGCTTTATAGGTAGCGTGTATCATGATGCCGCGTACCAGGTGCGGCGGGTTGACCACCACCCCTCGCTGGCGCACTGGGCCGGCGGCAATGGGTTGGAAAACGGTCTGCTACTCATCCTGCGCACTTCACCGCCCGATGACTACCCGCGGCTGCAGGCCGTCCTCGAGAACCCACGTAGCATCAGCTACGCCAGAGCAGCACGACTAACGGGTTTCTAGCGCTAAACTTCACCGATGAGCCGTATTTACAGGAGCACCATGTTGACGGCGTCGCGGGGCACGCCTACGGGAACACGGACTGCCACAACTACGGCGCCGCGCGCGCTTTCGATACGTCGGCATACCCCGCCGGCCGGTTCGCTGTCGAGTTCGGCTTCCACTCGATCCCGGCGGCGCAGACGTGGCGCGAGTACGTGTCGGCTGCCGAACTGCAGGCCTTGGACTCATCGATCACCCTGGGTCGCACCCGGCACTGGCCCGAGGGGGGGGGGGGGGGGGTAGTTAACGCGACCGACGACGGCCGCTCGGGGGACGAGCTGAGCGAGATGCAGCGAGCAGTCCATCAATAGTACTCGGTGAGACGGACGCGGCGGCCGACGCCATCGTACCGGTGTGGCCCGCGCGCTGAACAGCACGTTCCTGAGGACGGAGGGACCCCGGGAGTGCCTCCGTCCCAGGCCGTCCTGCGGATGCGCGTGCGGGCCCAAGGCCGGCGGCCTAACGGCAGCGTGGCCCCGATGGCGTTCGCGCACGCCAACTGGTACCCGACGGGGCCGTTGGCGCTCGTCGAGTTGGTTGATCCGGGGCTGAAACTGACAGACGCACGACACAGCACGCACGCGCGCTTTGGGGTGCGCGCCACCACGATGCCGACGCCGGTTTTGTCGTCACTTTTGATGATTATGGCCTCTGGCTGGCCAAGGGCGAAAGCTGACCGGTGGGCGTCGCCCTGGACCGGCGCGGCAGCCGTGGGGATGCATGGATTGGCCGAGGGACAGTCCAGAGTATGTGGCACGATACTTTGGCGTATCGAGAACGGAGCCGGGATTGCTTGAGGCTATGGGCTGATTGCTCTCTGTTGGAGGAGGGCCCTGAGTGAGATGGGTGATGTAGATATGCGGTCGAGATGCGCCTGTGGAGCCCGTACCTATTCAAAAAGCATGGCGAGAAAAGTCCCCATCACAATTCGATAGCGCGCGTGCTGCAGTCTATCGAGCACTAGGCAATGCGCCGACTGTGGGCTTAAGCAGTTGGAGGAGGTCAAAGAGCTCAGAAGAGGCAAGTCTGGGCCTCCCCACAAGCCATCCCTTTCCACCAAGTACCGGGCGCTAGGGAGGTTGGCAGCCGAACCCAGAGTCTAGGGTGACTACACTTCTCTCTCGTACACGCCGGGCGACGAACAACGGGCAAAGACCGGGTGCGGTGGTGCAAGTTATCCCCCGCATTGCCACGACTGCCCGGCCGGGAGCAAGCAAACGAAGCACGCACTGGCGAGCTCCATCGCACGGTTCCGCAAACCATTGATTCTCCCCGATAGTGAAAGGGGGGGGGGGGGGGGGGGGGGGGGGGCATCCGACTCGATCGGCAACTACAGCCTCGACAAAGGCCCACTCCCGATATTGGGGATCCGCTCCCCAGCTCGCAGGGGTGCGGGCCCATATTCTTCCTTCAACCGTGCTTCACCGTAAGCGCTGCGTAGGCCTGCAGGACTAGCATGCGATGCGAGGGGCACAGCCAACTGGCTTCCTTTTTCTTCTCCTCTAATATATGTACGTCCCAGCGGTCGCCAGCCCATTTGTGGTATAACGGGCGAGAAATGACGTGCTGGACCAGGGAGGAAGGGAATCGGAGGACATAAGCAAAGAATGGTACATTCTGAGTGCTGGCCAGGATAGGTAGCAAACAAGCTGTATAAAGGGATAATAGAAGAGAAAGAGGGGCGTTGGCTAGGTAGTTCCTGCGCCGACCTGCTCTGCAGTGCCGGCTTTCGACTCGGGGGGCCGTTTCGTGGATGCTGAACGCCGTTATACTGCCTGTGGCTTTGTCACTGGGTGACAAGTCGTGCCGGACTGCCAAACGAGTCCTCTGCGTAGGCTAGTATATGGGCGGGCTGCCGGGTGGCGGGAATGGCTGCGAGCTCGTGTGGCCTGGCGTGCTGCTCGCGTGGCCCCCGAGGTAGACTCGCGCGGCGCTGCCATCGTGGCGGGGGTGGCGGCGGCGGCGGGAGAGTCCCCTCGGCCTGCATTTGGTCCAAATACCGGCTGACGAGGTCCTCGCACGTGGCCGATCGGGAGCTCGCCAGGCTGGACCCGGTAGATGGAAAGGAAGCCGGCGGCGCATCGCGCACAAGCGTCTTGGGAGCCGGCTCCTCTTTGATCGAGGTTATCATTGTGGGCTCCGTAGCGTACACTCGTCGCCGGGATCGAGCAGCGTGGCCCACGGCCTGGATGAGTGGATGTATCATTTCGGACGGAATCGTGTATTAGAAAAGAGCGCGTGTGGCAGCGAAGTCGGTCGCGGGAAGGGTAGATTCCGGATGACGGATGAATTAGTGCACACTGCGGAGCCTGCGCAAGATGGGCGGTGTCTTCGTTTTCGACCAGCACGAGAAGGGTAAGAAAGCAGTGGGAGATGAATGAGTGGCTAACCAAGATCAACCACTTTCAGAGGGATATCGCGACAACTTGTACCCAACTCTGACAAATTGCCCGCGTTTCGCCCCCTACCCACGCAACTTCCGCCGTGATGAAGCTTGCCATGATGGGGTACAAGTGTCCCGGCGCGCCCGTGTGGCTGGGCAGGGATCTCCTAGGTTGAGAATGCAGCACCATGGACGTTGGTAGCCATGGCACCACGGAGGCAGAAGTGGCTTGCTTGCATTATGCGGTTTCTTTGCATAAGGCAGGCCTGTATCTTGCCTTGGACGGCGGTGGCTGAGTCCATGCAGCCCAATCTTCTCTGCTTGGTGACGCCTCCGGCATTGCACGCAGTGGCGGCATCTGGTACGGAAAAAGTGGCTGCATAGACGTTGAAATGGACAAGACCACACAGGCAGCTTGCCAAATGTCCCTGAGGCTGGCATGCGTGTCAATCCCCTATGTGAAGCACCAACACAGACCGGCGGGCGAGCGAGCTGCGGCTGGCTAAGACCGGCCCAAGAAGGTCGAGACGACTGTGGACCCATTATGCACACCGGCCCCTAAGGCCCAGGGTGAGTAGCAAGTAAGTGACGCCTGGTAGGCGGGGCCACGAGACGAACCGAGAGGCTGGTGCTGTGTACAGGTGCAACGCGGTCGTGAAGTCCCGGGTGAGCTACTTGACGGGTCATCCCCGCGCGACCAGGAGCTTGCATCAACGTCGAGGCGTCAGCCATCATGCCTGGAAAGTGACGGCGGCCCGGTGTTTCTGTCAAGACTGAGGCTGGGCCACTTGCAACAATGATAGTGAGAGGAGAGGGGGGGGAGCAGCAGGGCGCCAGTGTAGTGGCATCATTCGAGCGTACTCGCCGTGGCCCTGGTCACTCAGGCTTAGGCTCTGAAGTCCAGATGAACCTTGGCTTGACGACCAGTAGCAAGGCACGAGAGCGGCGCTGATCTTCATCCCCCCCCCCAAAAAAAACCGAGTTTGCCAGACCAACGGTAAGTGGTCAAGAGGGGGTAGCCAAATGTGCCAGTCCGAGCGCTCGCCCCGTCCGTTATTCGACCAGTGGCGGGCGGGCCGGAAGCCGGCCAGGTGGTCAGCGGCGACGGATATCAATGCAATACGGGGGATGGGCGGTGATGGAAAAGGGGTGCAGCTGGAGTCAACATGGAGGGCACTCGAGGGGCGCCGGCGGGCCTCATGGATCCGGAGCTAGTCTAGCTGGCAGCGCGGCAAGGCCGCGCAGATTCCAATATGATGGTAGCGCTGACAGCCAGTCGCGCCGGGTCACGTCGCGGCAGACAAGACGGGATGGGCTGATGAAGGGAGGGACGGGGACGAAGCGAGTGGTGAGGCAGCAAGAGCGGGTAATCGCGGACATCGAACCACCACGGGAGGCTTTCGTCACGATCGCCGGGGCCGGTGGCACGCATACGGAGGAAGCGGAAATCTGATGAGCGGCGGGCGCGTAGCAACGGCAGAGGCTGGAGGGTTCCATTGGTGCAGGCCGGGGCAACTTCGTTTCTTCTCTCGGCCGATTGTTTCTTCTGTCACGGTTCCCTCTACGACCGGGCCGGGCGTCCGTCCGTGTGCCTTGGGCTCACGTCCAACCTGCCCATCGCGACGATACTCGGAGACGTTGAACCGCCAAAAAGGAAGTGCCAGGCGGGCCCCACCAGCCGCCAGGGCAGGTGGTGGTGCGGGGGCAGCTGCCGCCGCCGGCAGGCCGAAAGGAAAAAAGAAAGGAAGAAACAAAAAAAGGGAGGCAGGTGGTCCTCAATGCACACAAAACACCATCCCCGTTCCATCATTACACCACTGCAGGCCGTCCTGAGCTATGTGCGACTAGACAGGCATCCCTGCAGCTGCTCAGCCCGAGTCCGTCGACCCGCCCCCCACACTTGTAGATTGCCTCATATTGCGAAACCGCTCTAGGCCCAGCCCGTCTTCCCTATTCGAGCCTGGCACGCATGCTAATTCGCCCGTCTGCCCTTCCGCTTGGGGGCGCTCGCAGGCCACAGGGCTTGCAGGGGCCGTCCCACCCCCCGTTTCCGACGACTCGAAACCTCCATCCCGTGAGCATGGGTCGCCGCCCTCGAGCATCAACACGCCGTCGACCTGTCAGTTGATCGGCTCCCTGTTGCCCCCCGGCGGCGGCACCGAGTGCCCTTTGCCAAGGCCCCTTGCCCAACCTGCGACGAGGGGCGCTCGCGTCAGCCACCGCCTACCCTCGCTGCCGGTCCTACTCTACGCCACTATGCCGCAATGCTCTCCTCCACCGAGATTGTGCTTGCCCCGACACCACCATTGTGCTCGCGGGAGATCTGCGCAGATCTTGACCCGTCCCGTGCGCGCTCCGATGCCCCGCCGCCCACTGCTGCCTACCCAGGCCTGGGCCGGTGAAGCTTCTAGCCCGTCGACCGGCTCGTTTGACAGAGATTGAGCACCCTGTTGGAGGAGCGCCAACGATGCCCAGGCCGAAGTTACGGGAAGGCCAACACGAGGACCTCGTCACCTCCGCGCTAGACAGCTCGCGCGCATCGCGCCATGCAGACACACGCGGCCCAAGCGGTTCAAACCCGCCCTTTGCCCGCCTAGTGTGCCCGCCCTCGTCCCGGACGGGGGGCAAGAGTACGAGGGGGGCGTCGAGGATGGCGCCGGCACACCGGGTGAGAGAACTCCATGCCCGCTCTAACCCATCCACTTCCTTGGTCTCCTCGAGCTACCGCCGGCTCTCGCCCTTCCACCCCGTATAAGAGGTTCGAGTCTCCCGTTCTCAATGCCAGTTCCCTCTTCCCTCCTCAGTTCAGCACTTGTTTCCTCCGTTGCCTCTCATTCTACAACGCATAGTAATCAGTCACTCGCTACTCTGATTCTATACTCACAACCATTCATTCACTTCTGGAGAAGATCACCGCATCGAACTACCACTACTCGTTTAACCATAATCTGACCGTGTCAGCCATTCACTACATTCAACTGTCATTTACAGTCGACCCACGTACATACACGTACACACATACACACACATACACGACGACACTCAGTCGGCAGATTCCTTGCGATAACCATCTACACATACACACTCTCTTTTCAAAATGAAGGGTACTCAGCAGTTTACTATCTTGGCTCTTGCCGCGCTTAGCGCCTCGGGTGTCAGTGCCAGCCCCTACCAAAAGCGCTCCATCGGCTTCAACGGTGACGCAGGGGCCGGCGGTGAAGCGGGCGCCGGCGTCGATGCTGGTGCCGGTGCCGGCGGCTCTGTCGGTGGTGGTGCCGAGGTTGGTGCTGGAGGCAAGGGTGGCGTTGATGCTGGCGTTGGCGCCGGTGTTGGCGGCCACGGTGGCGTCGGTGCCGGCATTGGCGCTGGTATTGGCGGCATCCTTGGTGGCGGTGCCGGTGCCGGCGGCCACGGCGGCGTTGATGCCGGCGTCGGTGCCGGTGTTGGCGGCCACGGTGGCATTAATGCCGGTGTCGGTGCCGGTGTCGGTGGCGACGGAGGCATTAATGCCGGTGTCGGTGCCGGTGTTGGTGGCCACGGTGGTGTTGATGCCGGTGTTGGTGCCGGTGTTGGCGGCCACGGAGGCATTAATGCCGGTGTCGGTGCCGGTGTTGGCGGCGACGGAGGCATTAATGCCGGTGTTGGTGCCGGTGTCGGTGGCGACGGAGGCATTAATGCCGGTGTTGGTGCCGGTGTTGGCGGCCACGGTGGTATCGGCGCTGGTATTGGCGCTGGTATCGGCGGCATCCTCGGTGGCGGTGCCGGTGCCGGCGTCAGTGTCGCGATTGGCGGATTCGGCGACTGCACTGCCAAGGCCAAGATCTGCAGTGGTCTCATCGCCGGCCTCGAGGCTGGCGGTAACCTGCAGGCTGTTCTCGATGCTCTGGTCGGTCTTGGTGGCGCTATTAAGGGTGCCCAGGGATCCATCCACGGCGCTGGCATCCTCGACATTGGCGGCATCCTTCAGCTGCAGGGCTCCATCTCGGGCTTCGGTGGTATCATCGGGGAGTTGGTCGGCCACCTGGAGGGTAAGAAGGACATCATCATCGGACTCGGTGGCTGCGGTCTGATTGCCGACATTATGGGCACGATCAACGGCGAGGTTCATGGTCTCTTCGACGCTCTCGGCAAGGTCAGCGGCGACCTGCACATCGGCATTGGCGGCGTCTCAGCTGATGTCAACGTCGACGGCATCATCAAGCTGATCACTGGAATTGCCGGCAAGGTCACCGCCGGTCTCGATCTCTTCGGCAATGGCCACTGCACTAACAAGGGTGGTGTCTCGGTCACGGCCACCCTCCCTGTTGGCCTGCCTGCGGCTACCGGTGGCGCCTCCGTTGGCGGTGGCGCTGGTGGCTCTATCGGCGGCGGCGCTGGTGGCTCTATCGGCGGTGGCGCTGGCGGCTCTATCGGCGGCGGTGCTGGCGGCTCTATCGGCGGCGGTGCCGGTGGCGACAAGGGCCCCGGTGGTGACTCCCCCGAGGGCGACTCCCCCGAGGGCGACTCCCCCGAGGGCGACTCTCCCGACTCCCCCGAGGGTGACTCTCCCGAGGGCGACTCCCCAAGCAAGACCACCTCGCTTAACGACGCCATCGGTGGCACTCCTGCCCCCACTGCCCCTGCTGGCGGCGACTCCCCTGCTGGCGGCGACTCCCCTGCGCCTATCACTGATTCCTACGGTGCTGCCCCTACTCCCGCTCCTGACGCGCCTGGCAAGACTACTTCTCTCAACGACGCTGTGAGGGGTCCTGATGCCACCACTCCTGCTGCTCCCGCTCCCACTGGCGGTGCCGGCGAGGGTGAGGCTACCCCCGCTCCCGGTGGCGATGCCGGCTCCCCCGCTCCTGGTGGCGATGCCGGCTCCCCCGCTCCTGGTGGCGATGCCGGTTCCCCCGCTCCTGGTGGCGATGCCGGTTCCCCCGCTCCTGGTGGCGATGCCGGCTCCCCCGCTCCTGGCGGCGATGCCGGCTCCCCCGCTCCTGGCGGCGATGCCGGCGGCTCTGTTGGCGGTGGTGCCGGTGGTGATGCCGGTGCTGGTGGCTCCATTGGCGGTGGTGCTGGTGGTGATGCCGGTGCCGGCGGCTCTGTCGGCGGTGGTGCTGGTGGCGATGCCGGTGCCGGCGGCTCTGTCGGCGGTGGTGCTGGCGGCTCTATTGGCGGTGGTGCTGGTGGTGATGCTGGTGGCTCTGTCGGCGGTGGTGCCGGTGGTGATGCCGGTGCCGGCGGCTCTGTCGGCGGTGGTGCTGGCGGCTCTATTGGCGGTGGTGCTGGCGGTGATGCCGGCGGCTCTGTCGGCGGTGGTGCTGGTGGCGATGCCGGTGCCGGTGGTGACTCCGGATACCCCGCCGTCCCTATTCCCGGCAGCGACTCGCCTACGACTACGTCTGCTAACGACGCTGTTAAAGGCCCTGACGCCACCCCTGCCCCTGGTGCCCCTGCCCCTGGTGGCGATGCCGGCTCCCCTGCTCCTGGTGGCGATGCCGGCTCCCCGGCTCCTGGCGGCGGTGCCGGTGGTGACTATGGTGCTGGCGGCTCTGGCGCTTCGACGGCCTGGACCAGCAGCTGGACCATTGCCCCTACCGGTACGGGCAGCTCTTGGGCCACCAGCTGGACCGTCACGCCCACTGGTGGTGCCGGTGCCGGTGGTGATGCCTGGACCACCAGCTGGACGTCGAGCTGGAACGCCGTGCCTACTGGCGGTGCCGTTTCTGGCAACAGCCCTGTCCAGGGTGGCAGTGGCTGCTCCGGCTCCGGCTCCGGCTCGGACATGGCTGACGGCTGCAGCGAGGGTGATGTGAGCGGCAACAGCCCCGTCGCCGGCACCCCCTACTGCACCGGCCCCGACTGCGGCAAGACTGTCGCGTCGCCCGCCCAGGCTGGCAACGCGACCATTCCCGCCCGCCCCTCGCAGTCGGTCGTCACGGCTGGAGCTTCCTCGTTCCTGAAGCCCGCCGCGACCATGGTTGGCGCCCTGGCCCTTACCGGTGCCGTCTTTGCCTTTGGCTTCTAAGCAGGCCGGCCCAACCATCACCCACCCGCCGCTCTACACAAACACATGAGACGCACATACACAAACAAACACACACACACACACACTTCTCCCCCCCCCCTCACGCCTTACGCTCTGGTTTTCCGGCGCTACATGATTTGAATGGGGGCAAAAGAAAACGGCAGCAGTCGCGGACACATTTATCCCTGGCCGCACCACTTCCTTAGGCTTCCACACTTGGTACCGACTTTTCTAATAAGTTCACGCCTTGTTGTTGTTTTTGCTTTTACGATAGAGATTGGGAACAGCGTTATGATTCTTCTTTTTTCACGATAGGGCCTAGAGGGCCGCGAGTTCAATCCAAAACCTCGATCCAAAAACCAAGCTCTTCCCCCTGCGCCAGTGACTGATCGGTTTGTCTTGCCCATGCGTGGCCTCGGTCCGGCCGACGCACGGGGGTCTCCGGCGCCCATTCTTGCCCATGTAGGTAGGAGAGCAAGCCCGCCCGACCGCCTCCCCGGCCCTCAAAGCAAACCTGGCGGGGGCTCTCTCGCTCTCCAAACCCACGCGCCGCTGACGGAAGGGCAATGGGATCCTCGCGTCCGGTCGAGCATGGTTTGTGTAGGCTTGTACGTACGCACACGGGGGACTGCGCCCAACCGACCCCCACGCCGAATGACAGCAGAGACGCTGGATGAATATCTGACTGGCCGGAAAGGCGCCGGGGAGGCGATGGAAATGGGCCTGGCCTTCGCTATCCCATCTTTGTCTCTTTCTATCTACGTCTCATGTCGAATCCCGCCGTCCCGGGCCCCCATGCGAGTGGGATAGCGGTAGCAGGCGCAACGGAGATGAGAGCAGCAGAGACTGCTTTCAGTGGCAAGTCCGACGGATCCTACTATGGATCCAACTTCGCCATGGCAGATACTGCTGTGCAAGCCACTGGTCCTCTAAAAGAGCGCGATTGGCTTCGGAAAGCCCCGGTCGCTCTCCATCGAATATCTGCCGACTAAAGCAAGTCCGCTCTATCCCTTGCTCTTTATGCCAATGCAAGACGGGACTCCATCCGGGGTATGACGTGCACTCGTAAATCCCGCCAGGGAGTCGCGGAAGCTTCCCGGCCCCACGGATACAGTCGCCTGCCAAAACCAAATACCACCCTACGCCACCTCGACCCGGTTGAAGAAGTATACGTAGGCCGTCTTCTTCATCTCCTCCACGTCGCCAGCTTCCACCACCTTCTCGTCGTTGAACAGCACCCACTTCGGAGTCTGCGTGTCGAGAATTTTGCGGATGAAGGCGACATAGTGCCTGTCCTGGTTAGCTCATCTCGACTGCACCGCCAACCAGCCAAGGACACTCACCCAGCAAATATGCTGCCGCCCTTGTGGCAGACAATGCTCTGCAGCTGGAAGCGAGCCGGCACGTCCGCACTGCCCGCCTCCTTCTTCTCGGCGGGCGGCGCAGCCGCCACTCCCGAGTCCTCGCCAATGTCACCCGGGTCGTCCATGTGGTTGAAGATCCATTCTATGGCCCTTTCAACACTTCCACCCGTCTCGCGGAGCGCCTTCTTCGCTTGGGGAGCATTGAAGCCCATTTCGCACACCTGGCTGATCTTGGCAGGGTCGGCCTCGGACGAAGCCCCGCCACTGCCACCCGCCGGGGCGACGACGAGGGGCTCGTCGATGTCGGCATCCTCCATGTGACCAAATAGCCACTCCATGGCGGCGTTGGCATCGGCGTTGCCCGTCGCATGCAAAGCCTTCTCCCCGCGGTTCTTGGGGAAACCCATGGCCATGAGCTGCTCGAGGGCCGCCTCGTTGGCAATGAAGGCGGGTGCATCCGCTTCCTCGGGAAGCAGCTCTTCGTTGGCCTGCTGTCCCGGCGATAGGTACGAATCCAGGTCGAAAGGTGCATCGCTGACAATAACGGGGACATCTACCTTGCGGGGGACCCAGTTCTCAATCGTCATCTTTTTAGCGTTGACGATGAGGGTGGTAGGGAAGGTTTTGAAGAGGGAGCGCTTGAAGAAGCCGTCCTTGCTGCCGCATGCCGGACACGTCAACTCGACCACCTCGGGCGCCGTGAGGTTGTCAAGGCACTGCTTGAGTTCCACCGGCTTGTACTGCTCGCCCTCGCCCTCGACGGGCGGCAGCTTCTCCAAAGGCACATCAATGAAGATGCTGTCCTGCTCATTGGATTGGTAACGAACCTTTTTGCAGCCCAGGCACTGCAGTCGCTGCTCCATGACGAATCGGAAGGGCTGGGTAGGGTCGCCCAGCTCGGATGGGTGCTGCGAGCGGGTGATGAGCTTAATTAGATGCTGAAGGAATTCAAAGGCGTCCTGCTGGCGCATGGTAGAAAACTCGGCGTGGCCGCGGCCAATGAGATGCTTCAGCATGGCCGGTGCCAGGCCCTTCTGGTGAGGAATCTCGGGGGAGTGCTCGGACGCGAGGACGTCCGAGTCGGGCTTGGAATAGCGTCCAGACACCAGGCCGTCGGCCATCTTGCACAGCTGCGTCTCCAAGTCCTGCGCGGGGTCCAGAACCATGGCCAGGTCGGCGCTGGGTCGGCTGTAGCGCGCCTGGAAGGACGGTAGATCGAAGAGGCACTGCATGATGCTGGCAAGGTAGCAGCTGTTGCCGAGGTTCTTGAGACCAGTGAGGCCGGGACCGAACACGGGCGGGAGCTCCCGTCCGTCCTCGGTGGTCATGGAGAACTCCCAGCGCAGGTTCTGCTCGATTTGCATTTCCGTCAAGCTCTTCTCCGTCTTGACCTGATCCGCCAGGATAATGCCCCAGTGGGCCAAATGGGCTTGCAGGTCGTTGTCGACACGCTCGTCGTCGCAGAGGTAACAGTAGACATCCGCGGTTCCTTCGGGGGTGATGGAGCCCAGCTTCACAGCGACACCGTGGCCGGACTCGTCCTTGTGCGAAAGAGCATGCGAGTTGCCTCCCACGCCGCCGAACTGCGAGCGACCACAGCCCAGGTTGCCACACTCCAGGCACAACCAGAGGTTCTCCTTCAGGTCGCACTTGAAGCAATGGCCCAGATCACCGCTCTCAATCTTGCGGCTCTCCTGCTGCTGCAGCATCAGGATATGCTCGCACGAGGTCAGCTCCTGTTCCCAGGCCTTGACCTCTTCCTGGCGCGCGAACGTGTTAGCCGTCATGATGCCCTGGACGACGGGGGCAACGTTAGGGTGGGCGGCGTCGATCTCGGTATTGCACTCGAGGCACTTGGGCACGGTGTGGTAGTCGTAGCGGTCCGCTTCGGTCTCGGCGGCGATGGCAAGCTTGGTCATCTTGGCCGGCGGCTCGTCTCTCGTGATCTGCTTCCGGGTGCGGCGAATGTTGAGGGCCAGCGGGTGGGAGCGAGTGGCGTTGTGAAGCTGCGAGTGGGTTCTCACACCGGGGCATCCGCCGTTGAAGCATTGCAAGCAGACATCGAGGCCTTCGGGCTCGTCCTGGGGAAGGGGATCTGGGTCAGCATCCTGTCCTCCAACTCGACCGTAGAGGCATGGCAAGTCGCGCCGCCGGAGGCTTGAGAAGGCCAGGCTTGGATGGGGGCGCAGCGTACAATCGAGTCGAAGCATTGTGTGCAGTCTTCGCGGTAGACGGACTGGGCGGGCGTCGGTGGCTTGAGAGCTGGGGGAAGAGAGTCAGGCCGGTTAAGGCTTCAAAGCCATGGCATCGTGAGCGACGTACGAATGGACTCTACGTGCGGGCACGTCATGTTGGGAAGTCGGGTATCGGTGGAGGAGGGGGATCGTCGAGCGCCAAGGTGATGATGGCTCGGGACCAGACCGAGGAGCAATGAAGTTGGGGGGGATGGGGAACGGCGATCGTCACAGATTAGACGGGGAGGTCCAGGTGGGATTTCCAGTCGCTCTCTCAGTTCTACCAGCAGAGAGAGAGAGAGAGAGAGAGAGAGAGGTTGAGCTCGGACAGGCTTCCTACAAATGAAGTAGAGCAGGTCAGGTCCACTGACGAATGACGCGGGGCAGAAATGTTGACCTCAGCTCCCTGCAGCTGGCCAGGTACGTGAGACGGCCGCCCAAGATGGCGCCCAGCTGAAGTACCACTGCCTTGCCTCAGGTACCTGGCCCAGCCGTTCTTCAGGCAGCTCCTCCACCCGAAAGCGTAGCGTGGGAGGCAGCTACGAACGCCGCAAGATGACGCGCAAGGCAGGGACAAGGTATGAAGTACCAACGTAGCCTACAGGAGGGGTGTACCTCCTAGAGCCCCTCCCCCTCCCCCCATGCTCTCGACGGTCCTGCCAGCTGGACGGTATCTGGCGGTCGCCTGCCGGCCGGCGGTGGTCCTCCAGTCGCAGTGCTGAGCCAGAAAGCCGGGCCCGAAACGACCACAGCGAGCTCGGATCTGATAAAAGTCCGGGCTGGGGACGGGCATGATTGATAAAACCGTGCAAGGCCTGGCGGAGCACACACAGTGTATATCCGCATCCAACGCGCAACCGTCGGGCCCGCTGCCGAGGTAAGCACACAGTGCGCTGTTTCCCCACGCACCCCATGAAATCATGACGGGCATTGATTCGCCACAACGGCATCGGCCCCTCCACCCGCCCAAAGATCAGTCGCAGCGGTTATCGGGGTTGTTGCTTTGGGGAAATGGGAGGAGATCGGGCTTTGACTTCATCGCTCGCTCTTTTGCAAACCACACCTAGCATAGCTCCGATTTTCTGATTTCATCCCGTCCCGCCTATTTCAAATCCCAACGTCCACCTAACCCTCCCCATCAACTCGCAACCCGTGCTTCATCCCCTCCCACCTCCCGACCGATCCATTATCCGACCCGCGACCCCGGATAGCCCGCTTCATACCACCCGCATCATCTTCATCATGTTCTCGCGCACCGTCGCCACCACGGCCCGCCGTGCCCTCGCCTCGACGGCGCCTCGCCTCGCCGCCCGCCAGGCCGTCCGGCCCGCCGTCGCCCCCGTGCAGCAGCAGCGCCGCGCCTACCACGAAAAGGTCATCGACCACTACAGCCGACCGCGCAACGTTGGCTCCATGCTCAAGACGGACATGGACGTCGGCACCGGCCTGGTCGGCGCCCCCGCCTGCGGCGACGTCATGAAGCTGCAGATCCGCGTCGACCCCGAGACCAACACCATCTCCGACGTCAAGTTCAAGACGTTTGGCTGCGGCTCCGCCATTGCCAGCTCCAGCTACCTGACCGAGCTCGTGCGCGGCATGAGCCTCGAGGAGGCCGGCAAGATCAAGAACACCGAGATTGCCCAGGAGCTCTGCCTGCCCCCCGTGAAGCGTATGTTCCCCCGCCGGCCTCTCCGGCCCGTCCCATTTGTCTTTCCCGGTCTTACTGACTCCCCTCTGCTGCAGTGCACTGCTCCATGCTGGCCGAGGATGCCATCAAGTCGGCCATCTCAAATTACTACACCAAGAACCCCAAGGCCCAGAAGACCAACCTGGCGGGCACCGCCGCCAAGATGCCTACCGCCGGCGAGGCCGCGACGGCCTAAGAGAGGAATCTTAGGGTGGGATATGACGGCTGAAGAAAATTACGACGGACGCGTGTTGTTGAATTGGGATACCCGCATGTGTTGAGAGGAAGACGCATTCCCAGGGGACGCAGTGGCATGAACCATGTCTTCGTACGACGATGCATCTCGCACCTGGCATGAGTTGGGCGGGGTTGCGTACGCGGAGGGAGCTTTATCGGGTTGTTCATACAGGCGTTGGCGTACGGTACTGAAAGCGACACACTCGCTGACCCAACGGCCCTTGGCCGGCCTTTTTCCATGTCCAAGTATCATAGGTACAGAATTACAACAAAGTCGTTTGCTTGGGAGTACCCGCCGCCCTGTCCGGATGCTTCGGAATGTCGGAGGCGCGGGATGTGCCCGGGCAATCGATTGATGATGCAACGCCGTGCTGGGTTAGATGCTCTCCGTGTCCCGCATTCTACCAGCATCTTGCGCGTTCCGCCGCCCCGGATCCGGCACTCACTCGACGCCCTGTGCACCAGTGCGGTATTACTCGTCTGGGCAACCACGTCGCCCTGAGAAGCGCACTGGCCCGCCGCCTCGCACTGGCGTCCAGCCGCTTGACAGCACGTCCGATCCACTGGCTCGCCGTACCCTCCTGTTCGCGTACTGCCAACTGACGCCAGCCGACTATGCACGGCCAAGAAAGCGCCGCCTCGATGACTACGGGAGGCAGCGGCGCATCATCAGGGCCTGGCCCTTGCTGCCGTGGCCGGGGCAAAATCACTGGACGGCTTCGCCGGGGCATCTCTCGCCCGGTCCGGTTTGTTCAGCATGCTAGACCCACCCGCACCCGGCACCCTGAACCGGACAGCTCCGAAGGGGTTCTAGGCGAGGATATGCCGCTCCGCGACAGTTGCTGTCCGCTGTGGAAATCTCACCCTGGGGAAGGACGGGAAGGGAAAGAACGGGAACGGATATGGGTGGGCCTCGAGCTCCCCTCGACCAGGATCTGCCGCCGCGCTCCGTAGTATTCGGTGCCCCTCGGCCGTGTTCCCCATGTGGGCGGGGAGGAGGGGTAGAAGGCTGTCACGGTGTTCGACCCCCACGGGTCCGGCTGTGCATTCGCCAAAAGGACCCAAGGCCGTAGTACCAGGCGGTTTCCTCCCCCTTCCTATTGGTATCTTGCGCCACTTTGGTTATCGAGCGTCGGCCTCTCGAGGCCTGGCGCCGACAGGGTCGCCTGAGATCCCTGATCATCGTCCGAGGCAGGACGAAAGCCGCAGCGTCGAGCTTCCGGCCGACGCAGCAGCTCTTCCTGTCACGGCCTCCGAACTTGCATTCCGGCCGACAGATATAACGCCACGTTCGAAGCAAACATGGATCTAGCTCCGTTCTATCCGGGATTCGCCGGTTAGATGTCATGTATCTATCTCCCTTGCAGTGTGGGAAGTCGGCATACCCCACCGTACTGACGACCAAGCACAGCTCGGCAGGAGAGAAGCGAGGGCTGATAAGGGAGAAGAAGAAAAAAAAATAGAAAGGATAGATACCACGCGGTCTTGGGGCAAGAAATGCCAGGCAAAAAGTAAAGACTGCTCAGTATGAGGCTTGAACTCATGGCCTTCGCATTACAAGATATTTCCGGATGGAGATATTAGTACGACGCTCTAACCAACTGAGCTAACCGAGCTAGAAGATCCAGTCGTAGACGACCGGTCGGTGTTGGTTGTTGGAAAGAGATGTGCTTATGGTACTTTATGTATGACTCGGGCCATGAATTTGCCCCGGGTGGAGATGGAGATGGTCGACTTCGGTGGCGGGCGCCACGGCGTTGGGCGACGAGGAACGTAACGGTAACTGTGGCGGGGACGGACAGGGATGGCGGATGGACGGGGAAACGAGGCAGCGAACAAGTGGAGAACCATTGCTTTGTTGGCTGACGAACAGGCTCCGGAGGCGGACGCCTCGCCGGTTCGCGGGGCGGGACCGAGTGGGCGCTGCGAGATGCTTCCATGGGTGGCCGGCCGAGACGCAAGATGAGTTGCAGCTGAAGAGAGAGAGAGAGAGAGAGAGAGGTCTGGATGCCCTTCACGCCCATCCGGTCCGGGAGCGATTGCGAGCCGGGGCGACCCCGAGCCTCTGGCCGGCTGACGCCTTGGGAGTCAGCCAACCCCCCCCCCCCCCGTTCGTGCCCACGATGCCCCGGCAGAGACTGCAGCTAAAAGCTGCAACCAACCACCATCGCCAAGGACGGAGGGGCTGCTCATCAATCGTTGCAACTTTAATTCGGCGACATGCCAAGACCTCCGTGGTTGAATCACAGCAGCCATTCGCCAAGCGATCTGGCCGAGGAGTAGCAATCGACTTTGTACCTTTCTACCACCTACTTGCGAATGCGGTATCCGTTAGAGAAGCCCGCGCGCGCGGGGGGGGGGGGGGGGGGGGGGGGGGTTCCTGTGCGGGTGGTACGGCGATTCCCGCCAACGTGTTGTGGATATCTGCTGCGTCCGGACTTGGACGTAAGCGGCCGATAACCACGGTGCGAAATAAGGCGCGTTGCCCGGAAATGCGTTGCCCATGGTCGCATTCCCGCCACGTGGCGCCGACAACGGGAAGCCCTTGAATTCCGCGCACTGTTCATCACGAGAGAAAGGTGAGGACTTGCCCCTGCATAGTCGGGCCCATGGAGCCGGGGGCTTCGTACGGGCTGAAGAACGCTTGGGCTAGTCTCTTCACGACTTTGCCAGAAGAGCCCACGGTATCGTGACGAGTAAAAGGCAGAACTCGCGGCAGCCTGGACCGTGTGGGCGGGGTGTGTAAAACGTGAGTTGGCCGCTCGGAAGTTCACACCCGTGCCGGAAGACCAAACGGCATCGCCGCCTCTCCGCGTTGCGATGAAGCCCTTCTTCCTTTCACCGCATCGGATTCCGCCACCGGGCGTTCGCAGGGACGAGCATGCGTTAGTTTTCCGGCCCTGGGCTCCCGGGCCAAAGCTGCGGTTTTGTTTTCCGACTTGCCATTCTGTCCTGCGGCGTCTGGATCCGCTCCTCCCTGCAGGCCGAGCCGGGCGTCCTGGACCACCGCGTCTGGAAGTCCACCCGGGAAACCGGGAGTCGCCGTGGAAGCTCCCCAGGACCGGGGGCATGCCGACGATGCCCGGCCGCGTGGGCGGCGTACGATTGCGTGCTTGGCTTCGAGCGGCTGGAGGGCCTGTCAGCCAGGGCTCCTCCCGCCCCCGTATTGGCAAATTAGCGGCGGTACGACCGATACGCTGCGGCGGATTGGAGCCCCAGTTCTTCGCCTCCACCGCATCGGGAACAGGGCGCGGGCCAGGGGGGAAACGATGCGACTACGACGTGAAACCGCCCATCGGGGCGAGCGGGGGTCCACGGCAACGTGGGAACCCGCCGAAGCGCGTCCCCACCACCGCTCCAGGTTGAGTAGCATCGCCGGGATTGGGACCCTCATGCGTGGCCGTGCGGCCGCATGCATGGACGGGACAGGGACGACTGGACGGGGGGCGCGCACTCCCTTTTCTGGTTCTGGAAGAGGGCCGTGGTTTCTTTTTGTTCTTCTTCTTCTTGCTCCCGTCCGCCGTGTGTGTTTGTCACCATCCGCCCCGCCCGCCCGTCCCGTCCTCGAGGCTTGACTGTACGCTCGTTTGCTGCCCGTCTTCTGCTTGTTCGCCTCCGCCGCTCGTTTACCTCCCCCACCCCCCGTGCTCCCCCGTCCCTCCCGCCAAGATGCTGTCCATGCCCGTCGTCGTGTCGGTGGCGGCGCTGACGCAGGCCGTGCTGGGCTCGCCGTGCGGCGCCCCGGCGGCGGCGGCCGTCGCGTGCACCGACGTGCACCTGTTCGTGGCGCGCGGGTCCAACGAGGAGGTGCCGGGGCGGCAGGGCGCGCTGGCCGAGGCGCTCTGCGCCGCCGTGCCCGGCTGCTCGGCCGAGGACGTCCAGTACCCGGCCACGCTCGACAACTACTGCGGCTCCGTCTCCGCCGGCGTCGCCGCCGCCACGCGGGCCCTCGAGGCCTACGCCGCCGCCTGCCCCGCCGCCAAGCTCGTCCTCACCGGCTACTCGCAGGGCGCCCACCTCGTCGGCGACGCCCTCAGCGGCGCCGGCGGCCCCATGCCCGGCGCCAACTGCACCCAGGCCGCCAACCCGCCGCTCGCCAAGGCCGTGGGCGACAAGAGTAAGCCGCCCGCCGCCGGGACGCCGCCAGGTCCTCGCCTCTCCGCCCCCGCTAACCCGTGCGCGCAGTTGCCGCCATCACCCTGTTCGGCGATGTCCGCCACGTCCCCAACGAGAAGTACAACCTCGGCGCCGGCGCCGGCAAGCCTGGTGTAAGTGGATGCATCCCCCGCGTGTCCCCCGCCCGCGACACATAGTGACCCTGTCCCTCGCAGATTTGGCCGCGCTCCGGAGCGGCGCTGGACGGCTTCAACGTCTACGCCGACCGCGTCAACTCCTGGTGCAACGCGGGGGACCCCGTCTGCGCCAGTGGCAACGACGTCACCGAGCACCTGACCTACCTGGACCAGTTCACGGCCGATGCCGTGGCCTTCATCCAGACCAAGCTGTAGAATGCAAATAGGCCGTACCGCCCCCATCTCCTGCGCAGTTGCCGCTTGATCCCCCCCAACCGTGCTTTGTCCGCCTGCTTTCGGGCGACGTCTGGTCTTCCGAAAGTAAAAATAGGCACCGACCATCCGTCCGGGACGGTCGTTGGTCCTTCACCATGAACGCTTATGCGGCCTGATCTGGCCCGACCCATCGTATCGGGCTGTCGGCCGGTCCTCCACCTCCAGAACCAGAACCAGATTCCCATCGGTGGGCCGGGTGGGGGGGGGGGGGGGGTTAATAGGCATTTCCACTTCGGCCTAACGAGTGGGTGTTTGTACAACGTCCCCGGCCGAGCCAAAGATACCCTTGGTCGCCTTTCTCCGCCTGCGACCTTCCCCGCACTTTTCCTTCCCCGTCCGTGATCCTCCCTACTCGACGCCCAACACGGCGTGATGATGGCCTCATTCGTTTTGCGATCCTGTTCCGCGGCCCCGCATTGCGCTTTGGCAGCCATGCCTCCCCCCCCCCTCACCAATGCAAGCCCTTGCAGGGCCCGGGGGCGGTTCGGGTGCTCGTGGCCAAGGATTCATCTCGAGAGGTTCGACGAGAGCTTCAAGACTCCTGGGCTAGATTACGCCTAGTCTTTCCAGAGAAGGGAGCCAACACCGCTGTGGGTATGTATATTAGTTTCTATTGCTTATTAACAACCGGGCGCCGCCTCATCAACAGCTGACGCTCCGGCTGCCGGGGGCCCGGTTGAGACCTCGACCGATCGATGCGTCTGTCCCGCGCGATCCACCCCGCGTAGTCTCCTTCGCATTCCTCCCGGGCGGGCGGGGCCTATTTAGTGCTGGCGTCAAAGGCGAGCTTGGTGGAGGGCTTGCCGGCGTCCTTCTTGTCGGTGGCGATGTTGTTGGCGAGCTTCTTCTGCTCAGTGGCGAGCTTGTCGGCGACGTCCTGGCCCTGGGCGGCCTGGGCCTGGAGCTTGAGGACGGTGGCCTGGAGCTTGAGGACCTTGTTCTTGATCTTGCCGCGCTGGAGGGCATCGGCCTCGGCGCTGCCCTTGGCGGCGGCGGCGATGGCCGGGTTGAAGGCCTTCTTCTCGGCCTCGTTGCCGATCTTGTTGACCGAGTTGAGGAAGTCGAGGTCCGCCTTGTCGGCTGTCGCCAGGTCCGTCAGCCCCGCCAGCGCCGCCAGCGCCTCGGCCCCTGCGTTGCCCGCCGTGCCGCCCGAAATGGAAAGCTCGTCGTACGTCTTGGTCGTGAAGACGCCCCGCGGGGCCAGCGGCGCCGCGGCGGCAGCGGCGGCGAAGGCGGCGGTGAGGGCGACGGTGAAACGCATCTTGAAGAGTGGTGGTAGGACTTTGGGGCGTGGGTGTCAAATGAACAGCAAGGAGGATTCTATCAAAGGTCGGGTCCAGAAACGAAAAGACAGCACAGCTGTGATGGAGAAAGAATAAAGAATACGGCGAGAGACGGAAGAATGCGGCGATGAGGACAGAAGGAAAGCATTCCCGAGGCCCCGGGTTGCGGGCGATCTTATAGCACGATGGACCTGCGAGGCCAGGCGGCGCACGCGAACACGTCCTGCGGCTCAGCTGCCGAAGCACGGTCGGCGGGTGTTTCGCTCGATCCGCAGTTCATCCGCTCCGTCCTTGTTCGGGGCGGGGGGGGGGGCGGCTGTAAGATGAGACGAGACGAGACGTTGCAGCGATTCGATCCCTGAAAATCCCCTCCCCCCCCCCCACCTTGGCTGAGACGTCAAAGGTGTAGCGAGGGGCCCAGCACCGCGATCCGGCTCCCTCCTCATCCCGACTGGTGGGAAATTCCAGGGCCAACCCGGGCTTCAGTGTCAGAACAGAACCACGGCGGCGGCGGATGCCCCCCCAGACAGTTTGCTGTCGGCATGCACGATGCAATGGCATGTTGGTGGCGTACGGGGCACTGCCTGGATAAGCTCCGCCAAGGCGATGGGTCCGTAATAGTGGATAGGTCTATCATCAGCCAGACTCTGAATGCTTCAAGCCGCCTTCAATGAGACTACGGGAAGTCAAGCTTCCAAGACAACCGTCGTGGGTTTCTTTTTTCTTTTTTTTTCCCCCTTTCTGGACGACATGCCCAGTCGCGAGACGCCCAAAATAGCGATCAGGGATAGCCTTGGCGGTCCTAGCCTGGCCAGTGACAGTCTTGGCGAGTTTAACGGGTGGACCGCTGGAGGGGGTTATGTATCCTCGGCTCTGGTTTGGGAATGCGGCTCATCACTCTTTTGTTCCCATCATGACAATCCGCGTAAAATTGGGAAGCGGGCGCCTATCTCCAGCTCGTGGGACCGGGCGGTCCGGCTGCGAGACCGACGGCTTATCTCAACCGTGATGGTTCCCACGCTGATGGAACAAACCACAGCTGTCGCCGTGGGGTCGGCAAACCTGCTACGGATTGATTCTTCAGTGCGCCGATCTAATCGGACGGCCGCCCGGGCAATGTCAACCGTGGCAAGCCCGGAAAAGGAAAAGGAAAAACAGAAAGCACGGAACGGTTGGGCCCTAGTGTCGCGACGCCCGTACGGCCCAAAAGTCCATGCGAGCATCCGGCCTTTTTCTTATCGAGCGCTGTGCGTACCGAGGTCGCGCAAGGCCCTTCCCTTCGGCTCACGCCCAACACGCACGCCGAGGGAGGGGCTGGCATCGTCACGGTTGCTTGGCTCTGCATCGCGGCGTCCCTCTCGGCGAATCACGTCGAGTCGGTTTTCAGCTAGACCCAGGTGTCAGCCGTAAGCAGCACCGTGTGTCTCCGCACACCCACAGCACGGGGGGAGGAGAAGAAGGTCAGCTTACTCCCCCCCCTCTCCGGGAGATATAGAGGGGAGGGGGGAACAAGTCTGTTGCCTTCTCTCCATGACGGGCGTAAACTCGCGACCGCGCATACTCGGAGCCCTAGTATACTTCTCCCCAACATGCCCATCAACTTCCAGCTGGATGCGGCCGACATGGCGGTGCGCGACGCGGCGGCGGCGTTTGCGCAGGCGGTGCTGAAGCCGGCGCGGGCGGCGTACGCGGGGCCGGCGGCGGCGGCGGGCGAGGGGGGCCAGCAGGGGCGGTTCCAGGCGACGCGGGCGGCGTACGCGGCGGCGGTGGCGGGCGGGCTGGTGCGCGGGCAGCTGCCGCCGGGGCTGGGCGGCACGGGCGGCTCGCTGGTGCAGGCGGCGCTGCTGGTGGAGGAGTGCTACGCCGTCGAGGCGTCGGCGTCGCTCACGCTCTTCGGCACGGGGCTGGGGCTCTCGCTGCTGGCGCTGCGGCCGGACCCGCGCCACGCGCCGCTGCTGGCGCCCTTCCTGGCCGCCGAGGGCGCGCCGCTCGCCTCGCTCGTCTTCAGCGAGCCCGGCGGCGTCGCCAACTGGCTCGAGCCCGGCGCGCCCGGCCTCGGCACCACGGCCCGGCGCGACGGCGCCGACTGGGTCCTCAGCGGCGACAAGATGTGGGCCACCAACGGCGCCGGCTGGGACGGCCGCGGCGCCGACCTCGCCTGCGTCGTGTGCCGCGACGCCGACGCCGACCCGGCCGGCGACCCGCGCGACGCCGTGCTGGTCCTGCTGGTGACGCGGGCGGACCTGGAGCGCAGCGGGCCCGGCGCCTTCGCCGTGGTGCGCGACGTGGCGACGGCCGGCCACACGGCCGTGTGGGGGCCGCACGTCCGCTACGCCGGCGTGCGCGTGCCCGCCGCCCAGGTGCTGTGCGGGCCGGGGCCGGGCGGTGACGCCGCCGCCGTCGTGGCCGCCGCCTTCGACGCGAGCGCCGTGCTCGTGGGCGCCATGGCCGTCGGCCTCATGCGTGCCGCCTTCGACGCCGCGCTCGCTTTCGCGCGCGCCGACGCCCGCCGCGGCGCCGTGCCCCTGCTCGCCCGCCCGCCCGTCGCCGACCTGCTGTCGGGCGTCAAGATGGCCACCGAGGCCTGCCGCGCCCTCACCTGGAAGGCCGCCGCCGCCATGGAGCAGGGGCCCGGCGACTACGCCGCCCGCCGCGAGCTCGCCCTCGCCGCCAAGGTCTACTGCAGCGAGGCCGCCGTCAAGGCCGTCCTGGACGCCATCAACGCCGTTGGCATGTGTGTCCCCCTCCCCCCCCCTTCCCCCTTCTCTACCTTTGGCAAACGCGATGCTGACGATGGCGGTCTACCCAGCACCGCCTACGATACCGCGCAGCCCTTTGCCGAGCTGCTCAACAGCGCCATGGTCCTGCCCATCTTCGACGGCGGCAATGTGGGCATACGCCGGCGGCACATGCAGGAGCTGATGCTGTCGCCGGCCTACGACGCGTGGGCGGCGACGTACGGGCCCTCCACCTCGGCGTGAAGTCGGAAAGCGATGGCGTCGCGTCACCGGGACGTTTTTCGGGATGGCTGTTAGGCGACGAAGAAGGGAAGATACGTTGCTGCGCGTATGGCCTTGGGCGGGGGCCACGAGTCGCGTCAAGTACTTGCTGTAGTTATGGGAAGGCCGGTGATGACGTTACGACGGATTTGCCGCGGCGGGGCGGGCTTTGGTCTTCCGCGGTCGGCGCGGTCGCAGGGCCTGCCCGCCTGGGGGGATCGAACGGCCATACGAGGACGGGCTTCTCACGCGCCCTGGATGGCTGAAGAGGAGATACACGCAGTCGCCAGGTGCAGATCTCCAGCGGGCGGGGCGGCCTCGGCGCTAAGCAAAGGGCAAAGGCATCGACTTTTTCTGCAGATCGACTGCGCCCGTTTCTATTTTGGCCGCTGGTGCCGGCGGAGAAGGTGCGCGAGACAGGGCGGGAGGCGGCAATCGCCCCCCCACGTAGCAATGCAGGTGACGGCCTACCTGGCGCTTGGCAATCGACGGTTGCATTGCTGAACGAACCCTCGGTTGCATCTACAGCGGATCTGCTGGAACCAACGCACCCAAACACCCCTCCGCCCCCCAAAAGAGCCACTCGAGTAGAGGGGACGACACACGGACTTGCACGGCTCCTCTGGCTCATCGGCGTCGATTTGGCCGGTGCTCGACTCCGGACCGCGCGCGGTCGGCGAGACGCAAACCCTCCGACTCCATCCCAGCCCCGGGGCCACGCGATCCCAGGCTGCGAGTCAGTCGGGGGGCCGATCCCGGATCGGCCCTTCCCGACGGTGCCCACGAAGGGGTCTTCTTTGCGGACAGAAGCTGTCCATGGAGGGGCGGGCGCAGGGCGAGGACGAGGACAGGGCGACGGGAAAGATTCACCCGCCAACCCGGCCATCTCCCCGCCCCGCCCACGGCAGCTACGTCGTCCTGGCATGCTGCTCGGCCATATCCCTGGGCACCATCGTCGGCCATGCCAGCCGCCCGAGTAGGTGGTGATGCTTCTCTGCGCAAATGGAGGCGTCTTCCCTGCCGTCTCCGGAGGGGTGCCTTGCTACGGGATCACCCACATGTATACACACACACACACACAAACTCTCGTGATGTAGGTATACCCGCGAGGAAGCCATCGCCTGGGAGACGTTGAAGCGGAACGCAGGGGGGACCCCAAGCAGGAAGTCGTCATTATAGTGGTTGGGAAGGGGAAGCCTGCCCAAGGGGGCTCTCAGTGTTGACATGGCCGGGTCTGGCCAGCAAAGAGGCCGTCGTCCGGCGCGGCTCGGCGTCCCCGGGCTTTGCACCCTTGGAGAGTCTATGTTTGGGACCACGCATTCCGAGTGACCCGGACCGATGACGTTTTGGGCGCTTCTATAGGGGGGGGGGGGGGGGGGGGTAATACTTCTAGATGTCTGTCTTGGTTTGACCTCCCCCTGGTTGCTAGAATCCCTCACGCCTTACTGAGGTGTTGCAGAGTGACGTTAATGGCCCCGTTTCCTATTCCTAGAATTTCCCGTGACGGCCCGCGCGACAGTCACGCGTTAACCGGCATCGTCCTTTTGGTTTTCGTTGCCCCCCCCCTTAGCTACGGCGGCGGACGGCGGCTGCCTGGAGATGGCATCGAGCGTCCCCTCGGCCCAGCTCGGGTGATTTCGGCGGTACGACAGGATAGGAGGAGGGGGGCGGACATTTGCTGATGCTGATATCTACAGATCCTTCTGCCTGGTCGTGGGAGGGGGAACTGGAACTAATTGCCGGATAGGGTAGGAGAGGTAAAGTGTGTGACTGGTTGGTTATACGTGCTGTGGCCATGATTGGCCACTAGCCGAACCGCTCCATGTGGACGGTTCTGGGTAGGTCCCGATTTGGACAGACATGTAGCATTATGTAAGTAAAACAGTAGTCGGGTATCTCAGCCTCCCTCACGCGGGTCCCCGGGGGTTCCGCGGATTTCTCACCCCCCCCCCTGGCGTCAACCCAGACCCCGCCCTCTTCTCAACCTTGCCGTGCCGATTCCCGAGCTAGGAAAGCCGGAAGGATGAAACCATGCAGTACGGGGCGAGCGGTGCACGACGCCAACACGGTTTCCTCCCCAGGACCCAACACCGGCCTACGTCACTGGACATACTAGACGATTCCTTTCGGTCTTGTATGAGGGGGCGGGAGACGAGACGGGCTGGCCAGCCGTCGGGTGAAGATACGGAGCGAAAAAAAAAAAAATCGTGCCACGCGTGGTGCGGCCAAGAAGGGCAACAGTGGCAAAAGTGCTATTTATATAGCGATGGACAATCAGGCCCATTGGAAACGGGTATCGGTGGGTATGCTATCGCGTGCTGGACGGGCCTAGGGCGGGTCAGTGCCTCTATACGTAGACAGGCCCAGGGAGCGCCGTGGGGAATTCGTAGATTAGAAGCCACGGGTACTGACGAAACGGCGTAGACGGGTAGAGTGCCTATAAATTTGCCAAGGACCCATAGCCCCGTGGCAGTCGGCTTACTGGGCTGCTTTCTTCTTCGTCGGCGACGAGCTATGCGCAACCATGGGTTTCAGCCCTCGATAGCTCCCCCCGACGTGTCCTTCCCCGCCCGACGTTTTCTTTCCCGTCCAGTCGTCGGCCTCGGGGCGCAACAAGGTGGCCGACATAGGGGGAAGGGGCGGGGGGGGGGGGGGTCATTGGCAGACACCGGTTCAGGCCCTGCTCTGACTACCGGCGGGCTTTCGCAGCATCTTGCCTCCCTACTTGCAGCAACTCACTTGAGATGCCCTCCCCCCCGGCCGTGGGAATGGGATCGGCAGCGGGATGAGTTAAGCAAACGAAATGCACTGCCGCCGCCCCTTCGCTGCTGCTTGCTCTCAGGACCCCGGACGGGCAAAAGCTGGCGAAGGGGGGGAAGGGATTCGCAGTGCAACCCCCCCCCCCCCCAGCGAGCTGTGGCCGCACATGCGCGCACAGCCCATGCCCGCATTTGTCCTTCTCTCCTGCAGGGCCCCCCTTGGAAATCCGGGAAAGGAAAGCGGGCGACCGATCATGGTGCCGCAGTCCCGGTGGCCAGGGCGGCCGAATCCGGGGCGGGGAGGGGGGGAGCGACGGAATGGGGCTTCGCGACGGGTGCGTGTGTGTGCGTGTGTGTGTGCGTGTGTGTGTGTGTGTGCGTGTGTGCGTGTGTGTGTAGGTGTAGGTGTCTGCGTGTGCCTGCGTACTGTTCGTGCCATGGTGGGCGGCGGGTGTCGATCCCATCAGCGCCCAGGGGGACGCCACAGGGCTACAGGGCCCAATGGCCCCCGCGCGCTAAGCCGTATCTGCCTGGGGGGGCAGACGCGCTCCTGGCCCGGAAGCCCGTCCTGCAAAGCCCTTCCTTCAGCTCTCCTCCCCCCCACCCCCCTCAAGTCACCTGCTACGCAACCTCGCCCGCCCTGTCACCCGCTGGTTCGGGGTTCGCTGCCTGCTACTGGCTACGGGCGTGCGGGTCGCGAACTGGGAAACAAAGGTGGATCCCTCTCTCGTCCTCCTCCCGCGCCGCACCGGGCACAGCCCCTGCACGCGGGATGACGCAGTGCTTATTTTCCAGTCCTCTGCCTTGCGGGACTGGCGAAATGACGGGCGAGAGCGCGGCAGGTCAGGTCAGGCGAGGCAGGCGTTGGGAAACCCCCCGGGTTCGATTCGGCGCGTGGGTGCGTCTCCGACGGGCCCGACTCGGCCCGCTGCTACGGCCCGTAGGCACCCGTCCCTATCGACGTGGACGGCGGCCCTGGTGCGTAGTCAACCGCCCCGAGCAAGCAGCCTAGTAGGCACCGGGCGGTTTAGTGGCTTCCACCGAGGCCTGGCTCGCCCGTAGGTGGGATCGAAAGTATGGGGACCGTGTCTGCGGCGCAGACCTCTCATGCCCATTGTAGACATGACGACGCAGGGCCAGGCTATCCCTGATCGCAGGATCAGGGCCCGGTCAAGAGCGGCAGCTGTATTACCACCCCCCCCCCCCCCCCCCCCCTGGCTGCAGAAGCTGAGCGCTCTCGGCCTATTGCAGAACAGCCCCCATGCATGGATCCGATAGCTGCTAATGTAGAACAACGGGTAGCAGCCGTCGTGCCGTCCCATCCACTCATACGCCGTGCGCACCACGCCCCCTGCCAGGTGTGCCTCGTTTATGTACAGGGGGTCTTATTATTAGAAGCGCCGCCAACCATGGCTCTCTGCCCATCTATACCGACATCGTCACCACTGCCTCCGCCTCGCGCATGCCATGCCCACTGGGACCACGCGCGCACGCAGGCCGACGCAGGCCGGCCCCCCGGCGCTGACGTTGGAGTCTGTGAAACCGCTTTCATCTAGACCGGCGACACCTGCAGGATCCAGCCCATCCTTCCGCTAAACCACGGACGGTCCCAGGCAGCAAGGGGTTGCTGAGAAGGCCCTCAGCCCTGAGGGGGGGGGGGGGGGGGGGCTGGTCTGGTCCAGCCCCGTGGGCTGTACGTCGCAGCGGCCAGGGATGCATCCCCATCTTACACTACCACCCATTCACCAGGGCGGCTGGTACGATAAAACCCAGTGGTCCGCCTGTGTGACCCTATTCTCATGATGGCGACAGCAACCCCGGAGCACCAAATCATCATCGTCGTCTCTCGCCCTAACGGTCCTCTCTCCTCCCTCTCTGCCCCCAACAACCGGCGTGCCCTTTTCTCCAGGAACAACCTTTTCACCAACGGCCCCGGCCCCCACCCCCCGGCCGCACGAGACGAAGCAGGACGAGCATGCAAATCAAGCGGGAGTCGCCGGAAAGAGCTGCTGCCGCCACCATGCCCGCCTCCTCCGGCACCCCCGGCAAGTCCGGCCGTCCGCCGAACACGGCCTACCTAGCCCTCATGAAGCCCGACGAGGACTGGCGCGAGATTGAGGACTCGACCGAGCGGAGGAAGATCCAGAACCGCCTCGCCCAGCGAGCCTACCGTAGGCGCCCCTGCCCTTCTCTCCCTTTCTCTCTCTTTTTCTTTTCCCTCCCCCCCCATTGCCCTTTCACCGTCTACGCACCCCGCCGGAGAAGCGACAGAGAAAAGCGATGGCTAACATGCAAAGCCAGGCCGCAGTCTCCGGAACCGCAACAAGGAGTTGGAGTCCCTCAAAAAGCAACTCGGCACCTTCCAGGAGTCGTCGGCGGCGGCGGCGACGTTATCGCCCAGTCCCCACCACGCGCGCGCCGCCAGCCGGTCGCGCAGCCGCAGCAACAGCGGCGCCAGCTTCCGCTCCCTGTGCCCAAGCCCCGACGCCCTGGCTTCGTCCCCGTCGCCGCCCCCGGCCCTGTCCGGCTTCGCGGCGGCGGCGGCCGCCTCCGGCGCCCTGCCGCCGTGCGCGGGCGTGCCGTCTTCGCGGGCCGCCCCCGAGTGGCCCCGGGACGGCGGCAGCAGCGCCGCCGCCCTGCACGCCGTGGGCCCCTACGGCGTGCCCGACTTCATGTACTTTGATGCCTACCCGCCACCGCCAACCCACGACGCCGCGGCGGCCTGGATCAGCCCACCCGCCTCCTCCTCCGAGGAGGGGCCCGACATGCAACCACCACCACAACAGCAGCAGCAACCGCCGCCGCCGGCTTTCCTCCCGGCCTTTGGCGGTGGTGGCCACGCGCCCACCACACCGCCCGAGGCCGCCGACTACCTGACGACGACGGCATTTTCGCCCTTTACGGCGCCCGACAGCCTTGGACTCGTCTACTCGCAGCCGCAACAGCACCCCCATCCCCCCCCCCACCACCACCACCACAGCGGAGTCTTGGACCCGGCCCTCTTCGACGACGACGCCGCCGCCACCGTGGACCTTCTGCCGCCGCCGCCGCCGCAGCTGCTGCCGCCAACGCCGCCGCCGCCGCCGGCGTCCTCGTCGACATCGACGCGGCTGGACCCGCAGCACGCGTCGCTCCTGCACATGGCCGTGGCGAGCGGCAACATCGAGGTGCTGCGGCTGATCCTGGACCGCGTGCCGCCTGCGCTCGCGCGCCGCCCCGACATGCTGGCCGTGCTCGACCACAACAATACCCCCGCCCACCACGCCGCGACGACGGAGACGAGCCACGGCGGCCCCCCGCCGGGGCCGGGGTACGAGCCCCTGTGTTGATAGGATGGCCGGCGGTTTCCCTCGGGGGCGCGGGTTCCGCTTCCTCCCCCGGTGGGCGGGAGGGCTGCGGAGGTGTTTTCGGGGGTTGGGGTCTGTGTAAATTTCGCATGGATGCATCTCAGGGGGGGGGGGGGGGGGAATACAGAATACAGCATGTTATCCAGGCGCTGGGTTTGGTCGGCAGGCCAGGGGTACATCCCGGGATTATTCAATATAAAACAAGCCGAGGCACTATTTTGCTTTACCGTGGCCCCCTTTCTGCCGTGGCGCCGTTGCCCCATGCGGTCCCGCACGAAGGCGTGCGCCATGCCTCTCGGCCTCGATGGGGTAACTTCGGGCGTCCCTGCGATCCCTATCCTCCCTCGACGGATCGGCATGTCTGCGCGATGCTGTACAACGGCCGCCCGACTCCCACGGCCGGTCCTTGACCTCTGTTGTGAACCATCCACCATCCATCATGTCGCTGTTTCCGCCCTGCCCGAGGGGGGTTTCAGTGCAAGTGTGGGCGATGGCGGTTGAACGATATTCAAGGCCCATGCCCACTCCCTCCTGCTGATACGATGGGACACCATATGGAACCAAAGACAGACTTGCGGCCTGCCTCCTCCCGTGGCTATCAATTGCGGCGTGGCAAGTGTCGCATAGCTAGGGAACGTGGAGAGGATTTTCGGGAGCGGTTCTCGAGATGACAAATCGCCTCGCGGGGTAAAATTGATAACCGATGATCCAAAATAGAAAAGAAGAAGTAGGCAAGGGAAGCGCCAAGGCCTGCTCAATAGTGGGGGGGGGAGGATTAGTTTATCCCGGGTCCTGCAGTCTTCAAGCGCCATTTCGCTTAACAGAGTTTTATATGAGAAAAGGAACGACATGCCTCTATTTTCGGCGGAAAACAGCTTGGCAAGCACCGAATAGCTTAAGCTCTATCCTGCGTTAAAGAGACAGCGTAAAATGCAAAGCTGTAACTATCTGTTATCCTCCACTGTTCTTTACTTACACTCTTTAGTTTCGGATGACGGCCAGTGCCTCGGTTGTTCCGATAATGATGGTCAAGGTTTTAGCTTCAGGACATCATCACGTGTAGGTCTCAAAGCGTGTACCGGGAATCTTCTGCCATTTCCTTCATGTATTTCAAATCAAGGATAGCATTTCTTTTATTCTGATGGTATCCCCTTAAGTAATGGCCTCACTCAAGCACTCCCTTCTTACTATCTACTTGTACACCACTCTTACGGCGCTATTCGAGAGGTGCTATAACGTAACGTCTGCCGCCCCAGAGAAAATAGCTACTTGAAGATGAAGCAACAAGGTCATAGCTATTAGGCACGTTACAGTAGTAAATAATGCCCACCGTCGAGTGTTGGAGGAACTACTTCTTTCAATATCGTCATGGCCAAGTCAGGAACAATCGCGGGTTTCTCCATGTGGTTTACTGGCTCACTGCTGATTTGAACTAGCAAAATGGGCAGATTCCTCTCAATTCCGTTTTGCATCTTATGAAACTCGCAGTGTCTAGGTTGTCCCATGACTGGTTGCCTACCCCCAAAATGGATGCCTGCTTGCGGCACCGTGCGTATGGTGTGGCGGGTTCCTTTGAAGCAACCAAGCCAAGCCCACCAGGTTCAGTATAGGATCCTTTCAGACTTCCAGGGCATTGTGCATAAATCGAGCACCTTGAGCTCAGCGTTCCAAGATATCATCGCCCGCGAAATATTCGGGTTTTCCTTTTCTCCTCCGTCATAAGATAGCAAGCAGGGTGAGGGTTGCTGCCCGTCCATTGAAGAATGCATCAAGCAAGTTAAATCATGGTTCGAGGTTGGGTTCGAGGCAGCATGTCCTCATACCGGTTGCCCTTGACACTGTATCTCTCGTCGCTGTGCCCAAATGTGGGTTTTGGAGTAGAGATGGATGAGTTCTGCGACGGCACATGAGCCATGGCGGGAAATCCCGTGACAGGGGCCGACTCGACGTCTTCAGCGTACTGTCGGCCACCGCCCATGGGCCGCGAGATGTTGGGCATGGGGCTCCGTGCAGGGCGGGGCGGGCCAGGGTTAGGTTTGGGTCGATTCTGCGCTCTGCGCCGCATCATAACACAGCAGGCGGTGATGGCCATCATGGCGACAGCCACACCAGCTCCGGCTCCAATGCCTGCCTTGGCGGCCACCGAGAGTCCAGTCGAGGAACCGTCATCGCCCGACTCCCCGGCCTCGGCTGTCTTGGAGTTGGCTGTACCAGATGACTCGGGCGCGTTCGAAGCCGTGGCGGCAGATACGGCAGCATCAGTAGATGATGCAGAGGACGAAGGACCAGCATTGGTGGCAACAGTGGCTGTTGTCGTCGGACTGGGGTTGGCGGTAGTGGCCTCAGGCTTGGGAGCAGCGCTGGTTTCGGGCGAGGGAGACGGCTCGGGTGCCTTGGACGAGGGAGACGGCTCGGGTGCCTTGGACGAGGGAGAAGGCTTGGGTGCCTCAGAGCTGGCAGGCGGCTGAGGTTTCTCGCTGTCCTTGTTGTCCGAAGTCGGGGCTGGAGCAGCAGGGCTCTGAGCGGCCGAAGTGGCCGGAGGTGCGGAGTTATCAGCAGGCGTAGGAGTCACCGGGGCTGCTGCGGGAGGAGGCGGCGGCGGAGGGGCTGTGGTAGCCGGGGCCGGGGCTGGCGTCGCTAGTAGGACTGTCAGTTCTGCTGGGAGGCCTTTTCGTTTCAGGTCAGGCATGGGTCTTACAGGTGAAAGGGAGGCAGCCGGCAGCCCCATACGCCTTGGCAGCAGCTTGTTGAGCCTGCAATAGGTCACCGGACCAGCTGCAAGCCTGGTTGATGCAGTCTCTGACGCCAAACTCGAAGTTTTGGCCCGAATGGCAGGCACAGTTTTTGTCGCCCATGCTACAGCCGAGTCGCGACGGGTCACGGTAGATGCCCTCAACGCAGCCAACCTGTACGCGGGCGTTCGTTAGCTGGGTGTGCGTGTACTCTCAGGCGGGCGCCGTGGGGCCAATCAGGCGTCGCTGCAACAGCTGAAAACAGAAAGACTCGTCAGGCCAACTTACAGCGCAGGCCAGTGGGGCGTCCTGGGCCGCAACCAGACCCGAGACTAGGGAAGTCGCCGCGATGAGAAAGAAACCGCGGACCATGATGGCGGTAGTTGTGGGTTGCGGGACGGCGAAGGTGGATGAAGAGGCAGACAAGGTACAGTCTTGCCTTATGTGTCGCTGTGGGTATTATGACCCGTTTCGCTCAGCACAGAAGCCGGAATGGTGGCAGCTGGGCAAAGATGGCCGAGAAGGTAGAGGGTGTATGACGGCCGGCGGCGACGAAAAGTGAATGAAAAGGGTATCTTGGGAAAAACAAAATCGTAATCAGGTCCAACCCGACGGAATCGAAGCGAAGAGAGGGCGCAAAGGGCCCAGATGACGACAACCCGGGGCAGTGTAGGACAAATTTCTCTACAGTGGCACAATCAAGTCCATGACGGTTTAACCAGTCGGGAGGGCCTTCGTGTTTCGCAGCGGTGAAGAGGGCCTAGACGGTGGATGGCGGGGGGAGGCGTGTCCGAGTTGGAAGTTGTCGCAAACAAAACACGCCGTGTGCGTTGTTTGGCGGGATTCGAGACAGATCCGAAGTCTAAAAGTGAACGGCTTCTCTTTGTCGATGCCCGGAAGGTGGAAGCTGCACGGTTGGGAAGTGGCTGGCTGGATGGCGTTGCGGGCTGCTCGTTTGCTGATGACGTGACGTGTGGTTGAACGACGAGACGCAACAATGGCGAGAGGCAGGTCAAGGCCGGGGCGGGCGGGAGAAGAGAGCGGACGCTTGCGTCGCGGGCGGGCGGTACTTGATATCAAGTCGGCCGAGAACACCACAGATGCCCGAGGCTTCTGCAGCAGGGGTAAGAGGTGTGTATGGGTGGATAATGGCAAGAGAGATCGAGAGAGAGCGTAGGGGTGGGAAGGGTCACGGTACAACCGGAGAACGAAGTAAATGCGGGAAGGTGTCAGGAAACCGCGCCGGCGTCGTCGGGGATGACGAGGCGGAATAGGCAGGCAGGCGTGTATGCCCTGGACCGGGATGGACCTGAGTGGGAAAGAGTGGCGGGAGGTGAGAAACGGACAGAGGAAGGACGGGCGGGAATGACAGACCACCGGTGCAACCGTCTATAATAGGACGGAGGTCGCTGGGCACGAACTGCTCGCGGGCCGGGGGGGCCATCTCCAGAAGGGATACTGGATCTTAGGGAAACGGGTCCATCCATCCCCATCCGACCTATGAAGGGACTTACATTGGTACGATAAAGGGAGACCCCTAATTGTCAGTCTAATAAGGTGTGGAGGGCACGAACAGCAACTGGCAGTACGTACTTTTTTGTTCCTGCCATTTACCCAAGTAGGTAGGACGCTTAAGTGGCCTAGTTAGCGGGAGCTACTGGGGGATGTCAGGCAACCTTCTGGAGGGGATCAGACCCCCCCCCCCCCGCTCTAGCGCCTGAGTGGGATTGGTGGGGGGCCGGGCCCTGCAAGAGGCTTGGATTATGCGAGCCGGGATGGCGGACACCCACAGGACGTGAGATCCACCCGGGTGGTCCTGTCCTCGTCTCACCCAGGAAGGGCTTGCTGTGCCCTTCCTGTGTGGCTACCTGTAGCGGCCGAACGACCGATGCGAGATGGGCATGGGATGCCATCGAACGCGGCAGTTGCTGGGGAGCTGGGCCCGATAGAGGGCGACAGGCATGGCCTCTCGCGATGATGAATGCCTGTCTTTCCGTGCGATGAGATGCGATACGAGATACGACGATGCCGACTGTACAAAGGTACTGGCGGGCAAACGAAGCCAACCACCAACTGCACGAGGGCCGAGTTTGTATGGATTCCCACATGGCTAGGTCCTCTCGCTCACAACTGCTGAGCAACATCCACGGGCACGCACAGGGCAAGAAGTGGCAGTGGGCTCGCTCGTTTCGCTTCCTGTCGGCCCCCCAGCTGGTCCTCCTACAAGTGCCAGCCAGCATTCGGACAAGAAGCGATCCTCCCAGATGGCAATAGCGGGCTACTTGACCGGTCGTGGCAGGCCGAACCAAACATTGGGCAGGCTGTCACTGCATCCGTCCCGAACCACTGCCTCAGCTTGTCTAGCACGGGCGCCCGACTGCCCCGTCCGCCCACGATGGCGACCACGCCGGCGCGCAACCGCACCACTTGGGCACACGGGCACGAGGGAGAGCGGCACGCACACGAGGGGCACGGCACGAGGGAAGGGAGGGGCCACCAGGAGGCACAGAGGAGCACAGGGGGGGTACAAGAGCGTCAGGGCGCCCCGAAGGTCCGTCGCCTCAGGCCTGATCGTGTCCCCGACTCCGTGATACGTGCAGCTAGTTCCTCCCGCCGACAGCGACCAGCTTTTGGCTAGCCAACAAGCTAGCTGAGAGGACCGCCTGAGAGAGCCGGCTTTCCCCACCCCGCGCGCGCACCGGAGGGGGGGGGGGGGGGGGGGAGGGGGATGAGACGTGTTTTTTTTGTTGTCTTCTTCGTCTGTATTTGCGCGCAAATCCACACCCGACGTGAAATGATCTCATTCGCAGGGCCTGGTCGAGACGAGACGACAGCGCGCCGTCGCCTGCTCAACACAGGGCCCATGGTGTTGGCGGCGGCACGCTTACTTCCCTTCCAATGCCGACAGGGGTCGCCGGCCCCCCCCTCTCAACTTGACACAGAGCCTTGCCAGGCCAATTTTGGAGATCGTCGGCCGGGGTGCCCGCCAAGACCTCGCTCTCCGGCGCGGCACCCTCACGTAAGTGGTGCAGCCCTGGGCCAACCGGTCTTCTGGCCTTTTCCCCCTTCTCATCGTGACTGGCAAGGTAGCATCGGTCCCGCGACTTCCCAACGGGGAAGGAGGCGACCACAACGCACCCACAGAGGCGCTTCATCAGTACTACTTAAGTAAGTCGGGTCCGTCGCACGTGGGGAGCGAGGGCCGTCATCACGGGAAGAGCAGCTGGATGGAGGGGCCAGCTTCGTCGTGATGGCCGTCCATCATTCATGCAACGCGGCCAGCATTGGCTTTTTCCGGACGATTGACAGACAACGGTGGGGAGCGTGGCCAGGAGAGGAAACAAATTCGTCTGAGGATTACAGCCATCGACGGCCTCGTCCACACGGTCCAGGGTGGCTCAATGCCGTCATTTCAGATGGGCGCCTGTATGCCCGGGTAAGCGCTTTCTCATTTCCTCTCTCCTTGCCCTCGGTTCAGATCAGCGGCATCGCCAGGGCATCCGTTGGATGAAAAAGCCCGATAGGGCGGAACCTGAAGGGGTGACCCTCTTTTGTCGGCCTCTCAATGGGCGAGAAGCCATCGCAAGCAGTCCCCATGTGTGTGAGGGGTCCCGCCCGTGTGGGTAACCATCTTGGCGAGCGTCTCCAGGAGCGGCCGTCAGCGCTGGCCACCCCCAGCCCGAGAGAGCCCGAGCAAGGGAGAACGAGAATCTGATGCTCATCCAGAGGGGCAAGGAATGGAGGTAATCTCAGACCCGGTCGTACAGCTGCCGACCGATGTCCCATGGCTAAGAAGCGGATGCCGAGCTGTCCACCTCGATTACGAGCCGGGGCCGGCTGGGCGGGGAAAACGAGTCAACGGCCCGTGTGTTGGCGACTCTCCTTGACCTCAGCCCCAATCCTCATGTTGATTGCTTGCTCATTGAGCTTTGCGTGGGCACCTCTCAGCTCTCTCCGTTTGTCGTTTCACAAGCAGCGGCGATAGAGTGCGCATGCGCGCAAAGCCAAGGACGCCCTCAGGCGCAGATATGGGATGTCAATTCCCCCCTCGTCGCTTCGGTGCCCCAGGGAACGCAGTCATGGTGCTGTGTGTGTGTGTGTGTGTGTGTGTGTGCGCGCGCGCGCTTCGACCTGCCCCCAACTTACATGCAGCCTTCTCGCTGTCATGCGAATAGATGGACGTGTAAAAGCTTGATGTGGCCTCCCTGGCCCCCTCCCTTGTCAGCCAGCCTTCACCCCAGCAGGCGAGATCATGCATCCTGCCTGCCTGCTCTGTGTCCTTTGATTTTTCGGTTTTTTTTCCTGCTTGAGACAGCGTGTCCGAGGGAAGCTTGGCCCGGTAAATGGTAACGGGGTTGGTCCAATGACCGATTGTTCGGGTGCATATGCTGCGTGCGCATGGAAGAAACACGAGAGACACGTCGTCTCATGGCCTTCAGGACTCGGAAATGGGACCGCGCCGTCTCCCCCCCCCTAGTATACGCATACTATACTCACACGCGCGCGCATGCGCACGCACACACGCACGTACACACGTATGCACACAAGCATACTTCGGACGCCCATAAAGAGTGTACAGACAGCGGGCCGCGTATCTGCTGACCGATTCGGAGGCCAGCCCCTCCCTACCTACGGCTCGTTGCGACCCAGCGCACCCATGTTTCCCGCCGTCACGATGATTGATTGCCCACCGGCCCGTCCACGGTGCCGGGGCCTAAAGCTCACCAAAGTGGCTTTGCTTGCATGCCCGCCATTGCCCGCCTTGCCAGGCCACGCCCACTGGTCCAGCATGGCCCTGGGGCGGAACACGACACCTAATCTCGAGCACAGCTTTGCTTTGCCCTTATCCGCGGCCAAACGATGCTTCCGCCCCTCCCCGTTGGCCGCACCGCCCGTACTGCGGCTGCGCCACGCCGCGCTCTGCGCTGTCCTCGGCATTTTCATGCGCTTCATGCAGCCCGGAGGCGCCACGCCCGTTCCGGCCGGCCGCCCACACACTCACGATCGGACACCTACAGCCACCGCGTCATCGTACAGCTCGCGCTTGCTTTGACGTCTCGTAGGCACCTTCCCATCGTAATCCGACCTGCCAGAAGTAGAGAAGGGAGGGAACCAAGTCCGGCACCCCAGCCAAAAGGCTGCCCGCCCACCACATCACCGCCGGCAGTTTAAGCGCCCAGAACCTTCCCGATCCGTCTAGCCTCCGTCACGTCCCGGAGCGGGCCCGTCACCCCCTCAAGATCCGCCCGCCGTTCCCTGGCGGCTCATTGGACCGCCCTCGCCCTTATACATTCTCAAACGCAGGTGAATGCTTCGCCCCCCCCCCCCCCCCCCCCCCCCCCTCTTCTTAGCGATCAAGCCGAGTCGTAGCCGCCCACGCCCGTCGAGAGGGGTGGGCGGTCTGCCTACAGGGGCAATTACTCGATCTTTCACGGTGAGAGAAGTACTGCTCCGTAGTTTCACCGGCAAAGCCGTGCCGCTGTCGTGGGTAGGTATGGACGAGACGGTGGTGCTGCGGGGCTATCACGCCCAGGCTTCCCTCTCTCCTTCTCGCGGGGGGCATGGGGCCGTCGTCGTATCTCCCAAGCGTGACCAATGGTTGGCACCGGCCTCCCATACCTCTGTTCTACCCAACCGCCACTATAGCGGACGGGGCACCACATGACGCGGGCGTCGGGTACGCCGCGACAACTGTTGCCGACACCCTCTTCCCCCCTTTCCGAAGGCTCGAACCCGGGGAGATGGCCAGCCGAGGCGGCAGCGCGCCAAATTCGAGGAATCGTGCCTATCTGCCGCTTCCTGACTTCCCGTCCGGATCGCCCTTCGGATCCGGCAGCCTGTTCCCCGTTCCGGCGCTCGCTGGTGCGCTTGAGCCCCCGTCCGTGGTGCTCTTCCCGCATGCACCAGGCGGCGGCAGGCCCCCGCCCTCTTCTCTCGGAGGGCAACGGATGTCCACCGCGTCGGTACTGGGGGATCCACGCGGCTCACTCGTGGACGCATCCGTGCATGAGGCACCTAGGGAAAATTCGGCGAGTTCTCCGAGACCTTTCGGACGATCGGGTAAGGGCCTCCCGTTTTTCTTCGGGGGACATCTCTCTCGCTGTCGGGGCGCCCCCGGCAATCCTTGGTGGTGCGTCGTCGTTTCGGCAGAGGACCGGAAAGCTCGCTGTCCGGAGAGCACCTGTCCCGCGACGGTTTCAGTGTCTCTCTTTTTTTTTCAGTCGCCTTTCTTTTTCCTCCTTCCCTCTCCCCCCCCCCCCCTTTTTTTTGGAGGGTTCCAGCTGACCCTTGATGAATGTTGCGGGATTGGGGCCCCCAACAGAGTCGAGATAAGAGAGATGCATTTCCCGGACCCGAGTCGGATACCCCGTCTTCCGCCCCATGTCCCATGATATCGACACGCCCTGGCTCGGTATGCCCCCGGCCCGCGCTGGGCCAATGGCAAGGGATTGTCGCCTAGTACTAGGTACCTAGGCACCCCCAAGGTCAAATGCCGTTCCTGCCCAGGGTCTATCAAGCCGCGTCGTGCGCCGTGCGTCCCAAAGGAGGGCCTGCCCCCCTCCCTTGGGCCCCAGGCGCAGGGGACGACGCAAACTATACTACACTACGGAATATGCTCACGTGGCCTTTGTGTTCCGATTTCACTACAGCGATAATCATGATAGCCTATCGCCTTCTCTCGCGAGCGAGCCGATACGATGTTCTTTGGACCTGGACTGGCCAGGGCCTCGCTTGTTTTGTTCATGGTTCACACGCTGCCGTGGACGTGGCTGTAGAGCAGGACATATTAAGCGCCATGCGAGGGAATGGAAAGGGCACAGCCTGCCAAGCCGCCTATGGGAGCTGTCGGGGGTGACTGACTACCTACCCAAGTAGCTCGGCCCGCGAAACGGGTGGTTTATAAGGATGGCGAGCCCAACCGCCGGGGAGCTCTTTGCTTCCCTGCTTGTTTCTCATAGATATGTCTCTGGCAACAGACACAGACGCCCACCCAGCCGGGCCGCAGGGGAGGAGCCGGCAATCCTGTTTGTTCTGCCCTTTGCCCCTTTGTACTATTGCACACACCATGCACCTCCATCTCGGTAGCTTTTCGAATCGAGGGGGGGATCCCGGGAGCCGTCCGCCATCTCACCTCGGCGCTTCCCGCTTACGACCAAGCAGCAGGGACGGCCACCGGCCCCGTATCAGCCCGCCCTGGACGGACAGGCGGGAAGGCCTGGGTACGGCCCTCCCATGCTGCAAAGTCTGCTCTGTGTCTCCCCTTACACGGTTACGCATTCTCCTGTCCTCCCTCCTTTTTCGTCTCCGATGGTTGGGAGGCAGGGTATAACCGCACCGACCGTGGTTTATGATTTGGCCTGGGGGGGGGGGGTTCGGCGGCCGCAGGGCCAAGGGGCGTCCCCCCCCACCCCCGAATATCCCTCCGGAGAGCGGCCGTCTGGCCCGAGACTCCGTTCGGCTGCTTACCCTCCGAGGACGGCGGGAAATGCGAAGCCTCGGACTCCGCCCCGACGTGGGGGAGAAGGTGGTGGGCAGACGGCCACGACGGGGACAGATGGGCCATATGGATCTCTTGCCGTCGAAGAGGGAGGGATAGGAGGAGGAGGAGGAGGGAGGGCGGCCGCCTCCCTATCCAGGCTCCGCGTCGACCGCCCTCGTCGGCGAGGGACGAGGGGGCCGTAAAGCGGCCACACCGAGCCCGTGGCCCGGAACTGAGCAATGGGGCCTGGGGCCCGGTCATATAAACCATAACACAGGCCCCTCCATACGTGTGCAACCCCATACCGGAGGAAGAGAGTCGTCGGGAGGGGCAACCCATTCCGCAGCAACGGTGAAATAATAAAAAGTACCCCGCGAGTGAGGTGGAAGGTCCTGCCTGCCTACCACCCGGGTGTCGGAAACGGCCTGCCCAGGTAACCAGGGCCCGAGGCGGGCGGGGGCGCCATGGAACTCCCGTCCTCCCCATCTCGTGAGCTCGGCGGACACGGAGACACGCGCAAGGGAGGGCCCGTGATCAGGAACGAGGGCACTTTGCCGCCTCTCCGTGACAAGCAGGTGGGAGGAAGAAGACACCGGCATCCGTCCCATACCGCCAGTATGATCCTACGGAGGCCCGATACAAGAGCAGGTTCAGCGTCGCGGGCAGGTCCTAGTCTCACGTGGAAGCGCATCGGGGGGAAACAAAACAGGCCGTTTTTTTTGCGAATGTTTTTTTGTTTGTTCTTCTTCACATTGATATCGGGTGAAGTGCTGACCGACGCTTCCTCCTCGGCCCCCCCTGCCCGGCCCCGGGCGCAGGAGCGACGCAAGAGTCACGCGGTCATGGCAGATCGGTAGCAGGCAATGCAGCAAACAAACTCATCGCAAGCTTCGTCTCTTTTGCTCTTCTTTCTCTTCTCGAATCGTCTGTCGCATTGCACGTGTGAAAGTTGCCACTTTTTCCCATGTAAAGACCAAATGACAAGCCCATCCCTTACGCCCAGTCAATGACCGACACAGACAAAACCTCGCCCCCTACCGCAGTGATACCAGCGCGAGATTACTATGCCCGCGACATGACACCCCAGGCACGGATGATGTTGTCCGTGTAGCCAGCGAACAGAGTCTGGCCGTCGGCGCTCCAGGCCAGCGAGACACACTCGGGCTCGCGGCTCTTCTTGCCGACCGAGGCGAACTCGGGCTTGAGCTCGTCGACCTTGCTCTTCTTCTCAAGGTCGAAGATGATGATGCTGCTGGCCGTGGCGGCGCAGAGCCAGTATCGGTTGGGCGAGAAGACAAGGGCGTGGATCTCGTCACCGGCGTTGAGCGAGTACAGGTGCTTGGACTCGTTAAGGTCCCAGAGCATGGTGGTGCCGTCCTTGCCACCGGAGGCGCACAGCGAACCGTCGGGGGAGATGGTGACGGTGTTGATGTAGCCGGTGTGACCGATGTGGTCGGTCTGGAGCTTGCAGGAAGAGAGCTCCCAAACCTAGCGGGGGGCGGGTCAGCCATACGCGTCCTCGAGAACCGCGGAGAGCGGAGGCAAACGAAGAGGGGTGTTTTTTTTTGGTTCATCAGGGCAATGGTGTTTAATTGTCTCATGGCACGCCGAAGCGAGCTCTGAAGTAGCAAATACTTTGGTTGCAAGACATCATATGAAGGTGCGTTTGTTTGCTGGGCTGCAGCAGACGGGACGAGGGGGTGGGACCCAAGACATACCTTGACGAGCTTGTCCCAGGAGCTGGAGACGATGACGGGGTTCTGGGGGTTGGGGGAGAAGCGGACGCAAGACACCCACTCGGAGTGGCCCTTGTCGGTGATGGTGTACTTGCAGTCTCCCAGGGTGTTCCAGAGCTTGATGGTGCGGTCACGCGAACCGGAAACAATCTGGCGGTTGTCGGCCGAGAAGGAGACGGAGAGGACGTCGTTGGTGTGGCCAACGAAGCGGCGGGTGGTGGTGCCGGTGGCGAGCTCCCAGAGGCGCAGGGTCTTGTCCCACGAGGCCGACAGGGCGTAGGCGCCGTCCGAGGAGATGACCTGTACATCGCAGAACGCGCTCCAGTCAGCTTCACTGTTCCGATCGCGGTCGCCATGCCCTTGATCCGGTTTGCGTTTCTCTTCCCACGGCTGCCGCCGCTCTTCCCCTCCCTCTTCTTCCACCACCTCCTCTTTCTCGTGCCGCGCGGGCGGCGCTTCCTCTCGCCGAAAACAACGGGCTGGCGGGGGTTGCAGGGATACAACGTACACAGTCGGAGACAATGTGCGAGTGACCGTGGAGCGATCGCTTGGGGTAACCGTATTGCGACTCGTCGCGGGTGAGGTTCCAGATGATCAGCGTCTTGTCACGCGAGGCGGACAGGAGCATGTTGGGGCTGGCGGAGCGCAAAAAGTCAGTGTTCCATCCACTCCGTCGTGGGCTCGGGTCGCGTACTTCTCCATGGAGGTGGCCAGGCTGGTGACCCAGCCATTCTGCAGGCGAACCGTCAGCAAGCATCTCGGCGTCGGTCCCGGGGGGAACTTACGTGGCCCTCGAGGGTACCCTTGAGAATCAGCTGCTCGGCCATTGTCGCGGGTTGGCTTCAAGTCTCTTGTCTGGGAAAAAAGAGCTTGAATTGGGGGAGGGTGGAGGAGAAGGGAAAAGAAGAGTCGGGCTGCCTGACAGAGGGGGATGCGTAAATTGGCTGGGCCGAACTTGTTCCTGGATGTTGACGACCTTGCTTGCGTGGGCTGCTTTCGCCGACGGCGTGCCAAAATCCGGGAATTTTTGTGTGGGCAGCAAATCCCGCCAGTGCTTTGGTTAGGGTCGAAATTTTAGCCGGTTCGTCTGCAGGTGCCTTGCCGGCCAATGCCAATGCGACCGACGGGGGACCCTGACATGGAAAGTGCTCCGCACATCAGCCTCGCGGGGGCTCTGGCCAATCAGAGGGGGCCGTCTTCCGCATCGAGTACATTCCGGGACAACCTCCTCGCTCCCTCTCCTTTGCGTCCAATCCTCTGCACCCTACCGGCACGAGATATCTTGCTGCTAGACATGCCGCCAGGCAGCCTGTCTTCTCCGGGGGCGACGGCCACCCTTACCCGCAAGTCGAGGGGTACCTACCGTGCACGTACTTCCTCACCCAACGGTAGGTCAGTGCAGGCGGAGAGGTACATCGGGTGCACCATGGGCAATGTGCGGGTGGGGGATAGACCATATAAAACCATCATCCTGCCCTTCCATGCCCCTTCTCCCTGCCCCCCCCCCCCCCCCCCCCCCCCTCTACTTTGCACCGGTCCATTGCATCAAGCAGGTCCTTATTGATATATCACGAAAATGCATGCTTTCCTTCCGTACGCTCGGGGAGGGGTATCTCGAAATCAAATGCCGGTAACTCCAGTGCCCGCCAGTCCCCTCCTCCCTCCGGGAGGGAATACCACCTACGTAGACGCCCCGTCCGTCCCCGTGCCAAGTCCTATGCGCCTTGCTTACGCCTGCCCCCGAAATGCAAACCAAACTAACCCCTCCATGTGTTCCGCGTCCGGCCCGGGCTGCGTCTTTGCCCGCTAGCCGTCGTTCGACTTGGACTTGGCCGCGGCCCTCTTCCCTCGCGATTCCTGTAGACAAGACACACGACATTAGCCCTTGCTTGCCATGGCGTCAAGCGGCGGACCTCTGCTGCTCACTTTCGGCACCTCCCTGCGCATAAAGGCCGAGTTGTAGTCGACGACGACGCTGTGGTCGGCAATCTCGTGCGTGCCGCTCTTGGACGCGCCGGGCGGCAGGAAGGCCTTCATCATGGCCTCCCAGTTCTCGTGCCGCTTCTTGGTCAAGACGTTGCGCTTGGCCATCTCGGCCATCTCCTTCTGCCGGCTCTGCTTCGAAGCCCGCTCGATGTGGCGCAGGGCCTCCTCGCTCTTGCGTGCCTCCGTGACCGCCTGTATGCGCTTCTTCTCGGGATCGGGCGCCGGTGGTTCCACCTCGCTGTACCGGTACGTGTGCTTGGGCGGAAAACTGGGCAGGGTGCTCGGGATCCACGGCTTCGTATCCCTCTCGACGTTGCCGTCCAGTTCGGCGCCCAGGAAGTCGGTCGACCGGATCTTGAAGTAGTCCTTTTCCCTGGACGTCGGGATGGGATCGTAGAATTCGGGCGCCAGCTTGGGGCTCGGGACGGGGTTCCGAAGGTGTGGTTTCAGCGACGACAGGGCGATGTTGTGGCGGCGCAACGCCCTGCCAAAGTCCACGGGGGTCGGGTGCTCGCGACGCGCGGCTTCTGCCCTGCGCTTGATATCGGCGATGAAGGTGGTCAAGTCTGCAGGCGCACGGGGTTGGTCAGTAGCTGGGGCGGCTGGGAGCAGCGCCGGGGCCGCCCGTGTAGAACATACAAGTCTCGGCCGTCGACGTCATGCTCTCCAAGGCCTCGGGGGTGGCCGAGTCGAAGCCGACCTGCTGCAGCGCCAGGGCGATCGACCTCCGCAGCCCGTCGCGTCCCATGGTGTCGGGATTGGGCCGCTCCCCCAGCGCCTGCTGCAGCGCGTAGCCCGACATGTCGACGTATCCTGGCGCGGGGACCCGGGCGGGTTCGCGTGCGGGCTCGAGGGTCGATGTGCGCCGCCGCTTGGTGACGGGCTCGTCGTGACTGCCATGGCTGACAGAGCGGCGCTTCTCCGGCCGGGAACCGGGCGAGTCCATCGTGGTGTCCATGGCGTCCATGGTGTTCCGCGCGGGCGGCAGCTGGATACGGATGGGCGGGAATCGGTGAGGGCGACAAGTGCCGCGGCGGGATGGCGGGAGATGCGAGCGCTTCGCAATCGGTGGTCACGATGCGATGGGTTCGGAGGCGCGCCAGATAGACAGTCACGCTCAGCTCAACGACTTGCCGGTCTTGCTTTGCGAACTAGCTCCTAACCGCCTGCAGCTCGGGTGGGTCGATGGGGCTCCAGTTTGGGGGGGAGCGTGTGGCTGGAGAACTGCGGCGCAGGTGAGACCTGACGACCAAAAGCAAGCATCGAGTTGCATAGCTCTCACCTCGGCTGCCTCTTCTCTGCACGCGGCACGCAAGGCGAGGGGGAGTCGGCAAGATGGGGAGAACCCGGATCCAAAGCACAGCTCAAGTCCAACAGGGCAAATCAGGCCCCGGCTCCGAAAGCCGGTAGCATGCGAGCCTTGCGCCCCGAGGTGTTGCCCCGTTTTGCCCATCGTCCCTGCTATTGCCGGCCTTTCCCTCGCTCACCGCACAATGGGCCGGCCCTGCTGGAACTCGATAGCCTGGCCGCCTCCATGCACGGAGAGGGAAGCGAAGTGACCATCGGCCTTCCACTCCTCACCCACCACAAGAGGCAAGCCGTGGACTTCCTGATTGCCTCGATCGATAGTGATGCCCATCATGCCCGGCCAAGCCCATGGACGGTTGCTTCGCGAAGTCGTTCCATGCGCAAGGCGCTGCTCGCGCCGCCCACCACCAGGGCTTGTGCTTGCTGCCACTTGCGGTGGAACCCGTCACGAGTCGCTGTCTCACTCAAGCCTCGGTCCCTTATCTCGGCCTGGGCCCCGGGCCAGGTGTGCGGGAAATAAGTAAACGCATTGCCGCCGGACGCCTGTCCTGTTCCCGCCGCAACCCACCCATCCATCCCCAGCCCCGCGTCTCGTCACCGTCTCCCCACCATGACCGACGCCTGTGGCCCGGCCGAAGAGGCGGCCGGAGCGGCCGCGGCCGCGGCGGCCCCGGCGCCGCCCGTGACGACGCTCAAGCTCACGGCGGCGCTGACGGCGGTGCCGGCGGGGGTGCTGGCGCAGGCGGCGCTGACGCAGCTCGACCTGTCGGGGACGGGACTCGCGGCGCTGCCGGACGACTTCGGCGCGGCGCTGCCGGCGCTGCGCGTGCTCTTCCTGTCGCACAACGCCTTCACGACGTTCCCGCGCGCGCTCGCGCGCTGCCCGCGCCTCGAGATGGTCGCCTTCCGGGCCAACGGCATGCGCGAGGTGCCCGAGGACGCCCTGCCGCCGCGCCTGCGCTGGCTCATCCTCACCAACAACGAGCTCGCGGCCCTGCCCGCCAGCCTCGGCCGCTGCGCCCGCCTGCAGAAGTGCCTGCTCGCCGGCAACCGCCTGGCCGCCCTGCCGCCCGAGATGGCCCGCTGCCGCCGCCTGGGCCTGCTGCGCCTGAGCGCCAACCGCTTCGAGGCCCTGCCCGACTGGCTGTTCGCCCTGCCCGAGCTGGCCTTCCTGTCCTTCGCCGGCAACCCGTGCGCCGCCGCGCGGGCCGACGGCGGCGGCGACGGCCTCCCCCGCATCCTCCCCGCCTCGCTCGCCGTCCAGGCCGTGCTGGGCGAGGGCGCCTCGGGCGTCATCTCGCAGGGCCTCTGGACGCCCGCGCCCGGCCGAGACCCCGTAGCCGTCGCCATCAAGCGGTTCCGGGGCGCCGTGACGAGCGACGGCACGCCGCGCGACGAGATGCGCGCCTGTCTGCGCGCCGGCCCGCACGCCCACCTGATCGACCCCCTGGGCGTGGTCGCCCCGGCCGCCAGCGACGACGACGACGACGACGACTCCGCCCGGGGCGAAGGGGACGAGTCACCGGGCCTGGTCCTGCAGCTGGTGCCGCCGCGGTACCGCGCCCTCGGCCAGCCGCCGTCGCTGGCGAGCTGCACGCGCGACTGCTTTCCCGAGGCCACCACGCCCGCGCTGACGCTGGCCGGCGCCCTCGCGGTCCTGGCCGGCGTCGCCGCCGCCGCCCGCCACCTGCACGCCCGCGGCGTCGCCCACGGCGACCTGTACGCCCACAACGTGCTGGTCGACCCGGCCACGGGCCACGCACTGCTCGGCGACCTCGGCGCCGCCAGCCTGTACCACGACACGGGCGCCGCTGCTGCTGCCGCCGCCCCCGGCCCATCGCCGGCCAACGACGACGACGCCGCCGCCGCGCCGCCCCCGAACCGCTTCGAGCGCCTCGATGTCCTGGCCTTCGGCCATCTCCTCGAGGACGTCTGGCATGTGGCGCGGCCACGGCTGCGCTTCGGCGGCAGCGAGGTGGCCGCCTCGGCGCGCCTCGAGGCCCTGCACCGCCGCTGTGTCGCGGCCGCCCCGGCCGCGCGCCCGGCCTTTGGCCGCGTCGCCGCCGAGCTCGAGGAGATCCGCCAGATGCTCCGCGTGCCCGACCGGGCCGAAGGCGACGCCGACGACGAAGAGGGGACGCAGCGCCGGGCGCTGGAGGGGACCCTGCGCGGCGAGGTGGTGGGAGTGCCGGCCTGAGACGACCGGGGTTTTACGTGGGAGGGGGAGAAACACCTTCTGTCCCGGCGCGGGACGGCAGGCTGGCGTGTCCACGAACCGCTGTGTGCGTACCCTGGGGCTTTCCGAACAGCGCGACGCAGGGGAAACGGGTAGATGGAGTGGGACTTCGGGATAGAACACCCCAGGGTTGGGGCGGCGGCACGGACATACAGTTAGACGGAGGCTTAGACGACGGCTCGGCGGTAGACTACGCGCATCCCGACGATGCACGGCTTCGGGCGGTAGACATGGCGGCCGACGGTGGACCGGCCTTGAGACCAGCGATATTCTTTGCTTATTGTTTTATAGACCATTCCTGTCCCGATATACTTACTCGAATGTTGGAGGCGGGGTGCCAGCCACTCCATTAGCAGCAAAGACATTCCTTTCCACGCCAATCCCCTGTGGTGGTATCATTCTGCTTCGGCTCGCGAGGCCGTCTGTGTGCTTCCTTTTGGGGCCCCCAGCCGGCCCTGGCTCGTTTTTGCCCAGTTCTACCCGATTCGCCGCCGTTGGTTCGCAAAAATCATCATGACCCCCCTTCTACTTTGTCCCCCGTCGACCTCCCCGCGCCTCCTGGCCCGTCCTCCCCGCGCGGCGAGGCCGTTGCGGCCGCCGGCCCCAGGACGCGCTGCCCGGCCTCGCGTGCCGCCACGCGGCCGTAATAGGCCTCGAGCGCCGGGTAGGCGGCAAGACCGCCCCCGTCGCGCACGGCGCGCAACACGGGCCAGACGGCAAAGTCGGGCAGACCCGGGGCGGCGTCGTCGCCCGACAAGTACGCGGCCTCGGCGGCGTAGGTTTCCCAGACGGCGAGCGGCGGCGGCGGAGCGACCGCGGCCGCGAGGGCAGCATCGTCGGCGGCCAGGGCCAGGGCCGAGGGGAGAGCGAGGGCTTGCTGCAGCCGCGTGTACTGGCGCGCGCGGTCCGCGGCGGCCGTGCCGGCAGCGGCCGGATACGCGTGGTCCAGGTACAGCAGGATGGCGAGGTCGCCGTGGACGGTGGACCTGGCCGGGTCGTTGTCGACGAGCTTGATGGGCGGAGCGGCGGCGGCGGCGGCGTGTCTCGACGGCGACGGCGGGGCCGCGACGGGGGCCAGGGTGCCGCGGGCGTAGCCGATGCCGCGCTCGGCGAGCATGAGCTGAACGCGGGCGTTGGCGAGGGGGTCGGCCGAGGTGAAGAGGCGCGGCGAGGCCGAGAGGTGCACGACGTCGAAGCCGGCGCCGTAGTGCTGCGCCCAGTCGAAGTCGGAGGCCTGGTTCTCGCGGCCGAAGGCCCGCAGCATCGCGATGGCTGCCGGCGTCGCCCCGTTGGCCACGGCGCCCGCGTCCGCCCGCGTCTTGCCCACGGCGCCCTGGCCCCAGATGCGCTGCCCGCCGGCGTCCAGGAAGGTGCCTATCCGCCGGAACGTCAGCGAGATGCGCGCGCCGCCAAACGCCCGCTCCGCCGCCGTCTTCTCCCGCTCCAGCCGCTTGTCCTGCTTGATGGCGTGCAGCCAGCGCGTGTTGGTCCGCAGGCCCATCTGGCACAGCGAGTTGTGCGGCAGCTGCGCGCGCTGCTGTTCGCGCTTGGCGCCGCCGCCCGCCGTGGCCGTCGCAGGCTTCGTCTCGGGGGGGGCGCTCCCGCTGCCATCCGCCAGCGGCCGGGGCTGGCGCTTCGTGCGGAACACCATGGTGCGCTCGGCGCCCAGGCTCACGTTGACGATGAAGCTGTCCTTGGCAATGTCTAGCGTCTTGTCGCTGTGCTCCGAGATGTAGTCGGTGCCGTCGCGGTAGAACTGGATCAGGGCGTGGTTAAGCTCATGTCCCACTTTCCGCTCGGCCACCTCCTTGATCTCTCGGACGGTCTTGGTCCAAGGCAGCAAGGGTGGCGATTCGTCCGCCGGGTGTCGGTACACAGGTATGTTGCCCTCCTCGTCTACCTCGCCTTGCACCGCCACAAGTCGGGGCACCTCACCGCCCTGGTGCGACATGCGAAGCCATTGGACCTCGTCCTTGAGGCGCTCGAAGATGCCCTCCAACAGCTCATCGGGCAGGACATTGTAGCGTATCCTCGTGTCACCTTCGCAAAGGGGCTCGCTCTGGCTGGGGTTCGCATCCTCGGGATCCATGTCGCAAGGTCTCTCGGTGACAGTGTTCGGTGCTCCGTCTTTGGGATTTTCCGAAACTTTGGGGTTGGCGCTATTTGTAGGCAATGGCGGAGCGTCTGGTTCCTCCGTCCTCCCTGCTGCCTTTGCCTCATCACCAGCCGCCGTAGTGTCGCCGTTGATCGTCAACGTCTCTAGCGCATCTTCGAGGGATTTAGCTTGAGGCGCAGCTGGGCCGTCTCTGTCGTCCGCAGGGCGGAAAGGCTCCGTTTCGGGCTTCTCACCGGGGGCCGGCGGTGACTCATCTGCAGCCGACCCGGCCCAGGCGCGGTTGGTAGAGACGGGGCTTGAAACGTGGCTCCTTGAGTCGCCGGCCTCTACCACTGCGATAACTCCTTTGTTCTCCACTTTACTCCCGACCCCGCCATCTCTCGGCGCATCGTCAATGGACATGTTGGCAAACGACGACAAGACCTCGGCGGGGGCTGGGGTGGGAATGCGGCCCCGAGACGACGACGACGACGACGACGACGTGCGGCCAGCTTCGGGCCGTTGCACCGCCATCGTGCCCTCTCCGTTGGCAGGTTTTTTCGGGCTCAGCCGGTCGACGACGGCGTCCGAGGTGACGGTTTCACAGCTCGTGGTCTTGATGATCTGGCGGAGAGCGTTCCTGTGGCGTGTCAAACTGCGGTAACCACAACAGTCCTCGACGATGGTGATGTCGAGACCGTGGCTCGCCGCGTCAATGGCCGTCGCCTGCACGCCCATGTTGGTGAGCGAGCCGCAGATGAAGAGCTCCTGGACCAGCTTCATGCGCAGGCGCGGCAGCAGCTCGTCGGTCCGGAAGGCCGAGTAGTGCGTCTTGACCGACTGCAGGTCCCGCGGCTGCACGGCGTCGCGGAGAAGGGCGGGGTAGGCGGCGCCGGGCGTGTCGCGGCGCACGCAGGCGGGCCGGTCGGGGCCGCCGGCGGTCAGGAAGGCCTCGGGGCACGTGGCCGTGGGGAGGTCGTGCGGGCTCGCCTGGGTCCTCCGGCCGCGGGCCACGGCGCGACGGCCGGTGGCGACCACGGGGGCGTCCGACGTCACGACGGATTCGTCCTCGGGGGCCCGCGACTCGCGGTACTCGCTGCGGACCCAGACGATGTCGCCGTACGGGCGGAAGGCCTTGGCGAGGCGGGCGAGGCGGGCCGCGAGATCCGGCGGCTCCGACACGGGCAGGGCGCCCTCGGCCGGGTCCAGGAAGTCGTTCTGGGCATCGACCACGACCAAGGCCCGCCGGGTCGTCAACTTGGGGAACAGCGCCGGGTCCAGGGTCAGCATCGCGACCGAGAGCGCGGCAGCAACGGCGGTGGCGAGCGGGCAGTCGTCGTTCGCGTGGCTAGGGGGGGTATTCTCATTGGCGGCATCTGGAGAAGGAGACGACACGCGATGCCTTCGTCTTCTACTTGTACTTCGGGGCCGAGCACATGGCACCGCCCCTCCACAGGCGTTGCAAAAAGGTGGGGAGGAAATGCATGGGACTTTCCGACAGCCTGGGAATCCTTCAAGGGGGGTGTGGATGGGACCGCTGGGATTGGGCCTTAGCGCTGTAATTCCACGTGGGTAGCCCCAAAGCCCTCCAGCTATGAAGCGTGGCATCGCCTGCCTGCCTGCCTGCCCGGGGTACATACCGAGCTACTTAGGTACGAGGCCATGTTATCGAGGCCTGCCTGCCCTGCCCTGCTCTCGCCCTGCCCTCGCCCTGCCCTCGCCTCGCGCGCGTGGAAAGTCACCGGCATCTATACGTAGACCTCCTTGCCCGGGTACCCGGCCCTGCCGTGCATGCGCTGATCGGGCAGTTGTTGCCCGACGAACCCCAAGGCCGTGTACGCTTGTCACTGGCCGCGCGGCGCGAGCGACATCCAGACAACCCGTTATTACGTCGCAGCCATTCCTGCCGGCGCGCGACCTCCAGCCCAGTGACTATAGCCCACCTGCCTCACAGCGACGGAACCTTAATAGGGCAAACGCTGGGTTGGGACCATGTGCCGGCAAACTATAATATGGCCAGATCGTCACTGACCGCCCATGACACGCGCCATGGGGCTCATTACGGATGGGTGGCGTGTCGGCAAACACAGTGCAGCTCGTACACGCTTGTGAAAGCCGCGTTGCACAAAGCCGCCAGTCTTGGGTGGGCGGAGAGGCCGTTCGCGCATTCCCTGGTCCTCCTCAGCCCCGAGTCTCCGTCCAGACATACGCCCCCTCCCGCGCCCTGGCCTCCCACACAACCGCCGTCTCCCTGTCCGCCGTCGAGCGCGTTCTCGCGGCTAGGGCCTCCTCGAGGCTGGTGGCCGGCCGGAACCCCGGCGGCGTCTTCTCCTGCCTCTGGACGTGCAGCCAGCCCTTCCAGCTCGCCACGACGTCGGCCACGACCCTCTCGCCGCCAGTGGCGGCTGCCGCGGCGCTGCCATGGCCGTCACCGATGACCACGGTGCCCCACCAGGCCCGGTGCCGGCTCCCGTGCTGGCCGTAGAGCATGTGCTCGCGCGCCGCCGCGATACAGGCCTGGGCCGGCACCGGGTGCGGGCCGCGCGCCGGTCGGTAGACGTAGAGGTGCTGCAGGTCCGGGACCGTGCATCCGTGGGGGGCGCCGGCCGCAGCAGTAGCAGCAGCCGAGGCGGCCCCGGCCGCGGGCGACGATGAGGACGCCGATGCCGACACGAGCCGGGTGACGTCAAACGCGTGATCCTGGTCTACGACGACCACGGCGTACTCGTGCGGGACGGCCAGCAGCGTCGAGATGAGGTGATACAGGAAGGGCAAGTAGCGCCCTGAGAGCGATAGCAGCGGAGGCGGCAGGCTTTGCGAGGCTTGGTGGTGGCGCGCCGTGAGGCTGGCTAGAGAGGGGATGGGCAGCCGAGGATGCTGGGCCTGCGCCGTGTTGGGCGACGTAGACGACGAGCCTGCCGTGCGGAGCCGGGTCAGCAGCTGGGGAAGAAACTATTAGCACAAACCATGGCACATGTGATACGTTGGCCCGGCATATCCGCTTGGCCCCGGCATGCATTCAATCCCGAGAAACGTGCCACGCCGAGGGCGTCAGGTCGTATGAGCTGGTTACCAGAGGCCATCGGGGTGGTGATGCCACCCAGCGATAAGATAAGCCTGGGCTCGGGCACGAGGAAACGGGAGCGGCCTCGACATGGGGGAACCCAGGAACGGATATCCTCCCGTCTGGTCGCTGCTTCGCACGTCCAAGTTGACAGAGCGATTCGGGTCGCCATGTGCGGTGGTGCGGCCTGACCTTACCTCTTCTAGACTCTCCTCCTCAATCTCGCCCAGAATCACCGCGCCGACTCGTCGTGTTGCAGCCGACTCCATTTCGTCTGGGCGTACCACCGCCGGGCCGCTACTTCTCCTTCTTCTTTTCTCTCCTTCGTGTCGGTGCTGCCCCAGTCGCGAGGGTTGCCAACCGGGTTCCGAAGACGTTCTCTTTTAATTCCGCCTTGGGCGGGTTATCTCTGGCGCGCCGTAATTCGCCAGCCACTCGGGCACGCCGTCGTTGACGGTAGTTGTTGCTGTTGCGGAGCTCGGGCGCCGCGGGGAGAGAGCAGAGAGAGGGGGGACCAAAAAAGAAGACGGCACGTCGCCATGACGCCGCCGTGCCGCACCTTTCCCTCGTCCACCATCGAGGCGGAGATCCAGACGGACCTCCACGACAAGAAGCGCAAACTGCCGCCGGGCGTGCGCGATGTTGACCTGGCCCGGTGCGCCCTGATGGGGATGCTGCAGTACGAGTGCGAAATCGACCGGCCGCAGGACCGCAACAGCCCGGTGCGCTGTTGGCCCGTGCAGCGCTGGTTCAGGAGGTGAGGGCGACGCCGGCGAGGACGAGCGCAGTCTCACTAATTTGTCCATCGAGCAGGTGCCAGGACAGGAATGGGAGCTTCATGGTGGAAACTACGAGCTGGGAGGAACAGCGGCAACAGGCCGGCTTGGACGCCCCCGGGGCCGCCCCCAAAGCAACAGCCCATGAGGAGCCCCAAGCGCTGAAAGCCAGGGAGCGCTGATCATGGCTTCGGACAGCCCAGCTGCTCCGATCGCATCCAACCCACTACCAGTGTACCTGTGCCGCTGGGCAAGTCTGCAATAGTCCAAGCCGGGCTCGAATCGGTTGGGGGTGCCTTGCACTGAGCCCTGCGAACACCGCTAAACCTTGGAGCCCTCATGAGAATGTGCGGTTCCCAGCCTTGGCGTGCTCTTCACTATCGGCTGCCCACGCCTCAGAAAACCGATGCTCCATCCCCAGCCGATATATGTCCCATATTGTAACCAGTCCTTTACCTATCCCACGGATCCAACCCGGAGCACGGCATTCACTTGCCTTGCTTGAGGTGAACCCAAAGCTCAAGCTGAATATAAGACTGCCGAGCACTCGCTCGCCTCCGCAGGTCTACGCATACACTTGTACAACAGCGAGCATTTGTTCGCATGCGCCCTCATCCGTACCTACGTGACGAAATGGTCAGAATTGACTGGGGGACACTCCGGCGGCAAGCTTGGGTAACCAGGGCCGAGGTGGCGGAAACCCAGATACTCATCAGTTCACGAGCCCTACTGCGAAAAAGCCGGGCCCCTATGCAGTTCAGGCGACCTAAAATTCCTTCGTCCGAGTGTCGGCGACAACTGGGCATCACGTCTGGGTCCGGATCGGATAGCGTACGTAGGCAGACTCACAGCACCAGGGCGGTGGCACACACGGGGTTGCGGCCGTTCCCACCATCCCAGCCCGATCTTGCGGCGGCAGCATAGGGTCTATCGAGTCTGGAATTGGCTGGGCTCTGCACTCGTATGGTACAGATCTCGAGCAGCCCCGCCATCTGGTTAGCCAGCAGTCGTATCGAGAGCCATGGCCGCTGCCGCCGTCTAGTCGCATGGCACGCAGGTTTCTTTTCTCCCCCAGGAACAGGCAGGCCAAAGGGGAAGTATCAGGTAGATATCATTGCTGCTCTGCCTCCTGTCGTCTATCCTGTTTCCCATCCCATTCCCTCGGCGGGCATTCGGGGCCGTGCCGGATTTACTGGCCTCGCTGGGCGGCGCGCTCCTGCTCCAGCTTGGCGTAGAAGTTGTCGCGACCCCGGGTGCGGGGCATGTGGTAGCCGTGCCTGTAAACAACGCGTCAGAGAGTGGTCGGGGCCGGGTTTTCGTTCGGGGATCGAGGCTAGATCGAAGACGGGGAAGCGTACCAGAAGACGCTGCCCATGACGGCACCGATGCCTGCGAGTTCAGTCAGTCGCCATTGCCGCAGGGGGGCCGCTCGGGGCGGACGGCCCGGGGGCGTCCGAGGACCGCAGAGGGCCCTATCGAGCGAGACCGGGCGTCCGGGGGGGGGAGTAAGGCGACGTACCGAGAGCAATGCTGAGATCCGCGACGAGACCCCGTCGGAGCATCTGTTCACCAAATCAGTCCCCGGGCCGCGCGTGGGGTGCCCAATGGCGGCGGAGCACGTACACCGGTGATGGGCTTGACGGCCATTGTGATTGCGAGGGTTCGGGTGGAGGGGAGATTTCGATGTGGGTGGGTGTCGGGGGGTGACGTCTGAGGAGGAAGAGTGAAGTTATTCGCGCTGGAAATCGAACGACAAATGACTGGAGGTGCTTGGAGCTCCAGTTTCGCTGTGTCCGGCCCAGCCAAGCCCGCCAGCGGCCCGGCAAAAGGCAAGGCGCACCCGCTCAGCCCACGCCAAAGCTTGGGAAAGCTCCGGCACGTGACTGCATTGGGCTCAGCCGGTTGCATAAAGCGTTTATGCATACACGGCCAATCCTCGGCAGCCCGCCCGAGGCCGGGCCGTCCTCGAATTTTTGGGGACGCCTCGACTGCGCGACCATCGCGACCTTTGCCGCCAGAGGGACCGATTGCAGACGCCGATCCGCAGCCATGAGCCTCCATCACCCGGCCCGGCGGCTGGTTCAGACCGGTATGCTGCCGTCGCCCCGGGGCCTCCACGCGTTCCGGGTGAATCCTGACTGACCCTGATGCCCAGCCCGGTCCGCAGCCGTAGCACCGAACCCGGCCCTGCGCCTCTTTCCCTACACCCAGCGCCGCCATGCCTCGTGGAACCCCTTCACCTGGGGCCGCAAGGCCGAGGCCAAGCCGGATCCGCTCACGGCCGAGCTCACCCGCCGCGAGCAGGAGAGGAAGATGATGGACCGCATGTCGGACCGCACCGCCGGCGATTCCATCTTCCAGGACGAGATCAAAGAGACCGAGGCCAAGACGGCCAAGTCCGACGTGCCCGGCGCCGACATGTACGCCCCCACGCTGGTCAAGGAGCACATCATGCGCGCCGTCGACCCGGACCCGCGCTGGCGCGTGCGCTGGCAGCGCAAGAAGGTCATGCAGATGGTGCGCAACGGCAACAAGATGACCAAGGAGCAGAAGATCAAGCTGGTCGAGAAGGACCACGTTTTCAAGAGCGACAACATGGAGACGTCGACCAAGAAGCTCGTGCACCTGGCCCACCAGATCGCCGGCAAGACGGTCGAGGACGCCATCACGCAGATGCGCTTCACCAAGAAGAAGACGGGCAAGCAGCTCGTCTACTGGCTCGAGCTCGCCCGCGACGAGGCCATCGCGAGGCGCGGCATGGGCCTCGGCGCCGCCAACGGCGAGCTCCTGCCCGCCCCGCGCCAGATCCGCGTCCGGGACGGCACCAAGGACGGCAAGCTGATCGAGGTGACGGACCCCACGCGCCTGTACGTCGACCAGGCCTGGGTTGGCAAGGGGCCGTACCGCGGCTTCCGCATACGGTACCACGCCCGTGGACGCCAGAGCGCTATGTGGCACCCCTCGACACGTGAGTTTTACGCCCCCCGCCCCCTTCCTCTCCCCCTTCCCGGTAGCTGACACGACGGGGTGGCACGCCCTTCCCCCGCGCAGACATCAGCTTCGTCCTCAAGGAGGAAAAGACGCGGATACGGCTGCACGAGGCCAAGGTCGAGAAGCAAGCCAAGGCCAAGCCCTGGGTCCACCTGCCCAACCGGCCCATCACCGCCCAGCGCCAGCACTACACCTGGTAGAGAGGGACGTCCTGTCGCGCGCGGGCCCCCTTCCTCTGTATTGTACATACGTGTAACAACAACGATGAAAAGAAACGATCAAGCAAGGCGCAACCCTACCGGAAAGGCCCCCTCAGCGTGTTCCCCTGTAGTTTTCTGCGGTAGCCACATGTCCCTGGCCGACGATTTATGGATTCTCCAAATGGGTGACCCCGGGTCTTGCCAGTCCCTGCGGCCATGGTTCCATGGCATGGACATTGTTCCGAGGAACGGCGTGTTTTGAAGGTGGACAGTAAACGGGAATGCATTCGCAGGGTAACACGGAGCTGGGAGGTAGATACATGTGCCCCCCTCTCCACCAAAGCCGCTCTCACGTGCGGACTCGTGTTCCGTGAGATCCAGTATCTCGCACCTCGTCACCACGGCCCTGCTGTCGGTTTTCATCTCCAACTGGCCTTCTGTCGGTGTGGTTCATACCGTAGAGAAGACTAAAGCTGGGCCTCTCTGATCTGCTTCTCCATCTCGTCCATGACATTTTGCACAAAATGTCCATCCATGTCCTTGCGCAAATGCTGAAAGACGGTCCAGGGGCAGGCTTGGGCGACTTTTGAGACCAGGGCGTGTTTGATTTCCGATGTGGGAGGAAAGTTCATGGAGTCATAAAAACAGGCGAACATGTGCCATCCGAGCCCGGCATTCTCCATGGCCAACATCTTCTTGTTTTCCCTGCTTTCCAGCTTTTCTGACCATTGCAGCCACAAATCGTTTCGGATCAGTGCTACGCAAGGAGAGAAAACCGCCTTGCTGAATCTGTCTTTGTAAGGACTCCGTAGTTCACTCAGGAGTCGAAACGGGGCAGGTGGTGGGTGGTATTGGCCGATATCCGGCAACACGGAATGGAAAGCAAGCAGGGAAAGATTCAAACCGGCCCTTCTTGACGGGAAGAGACTCCCTCGTATACTTACACAAGGGGGCAGGCATGTCCACGCAGGTGGTGGTAAGGGCCAACACTTCCAACGGAAAAGAAAACGAGGAAGAGGGCCGATAGGACCGCATTTGTTGATTCGCCTGTGTGCCTGCCTGCTTTGGAGAGGTACCTGCTCCACGTGTCAAGCTTAGATGTGCTGTGGTCTTTCATATACTATAACCACGAACGTTCGCTAGCTAGGCAATCTGCCGATATTACCATAAAGATGCCCTAATTCCGTTCGTGCAGCGGCGTGCTCACCTTGCCTGGCGCGAAAGCATCAAGGAATCTCGCTGGGAAAGCCGTCTCCTGGTCCATCCCGAAAATCTCCGACTAACAAGAAAACCCCAATAAACTACTGGCTAAAACGCTGGAGCGACGGAAGTATGCAAAAACATCTCAACCTGCGTTCCTGTCGTGGGATGCTTACGTAAACAGAATGAGCAATAATTGCACATTCCCCGGACGTCGCGATACTGCTATGTGAACGGCGTCTCTTCGCTACTGCCGCACTATCCACATGTAAAGCCAACGTGTCGCGTTCGGCACCATCCGGCTTTTTTTTTTCTTCTGCCCCGTATACGGGCGGGCGGAATGACTGCTTGAAGTCACGGCCCGAACGCTATTGCAACGAAGGAGATACCATGCATGGCACGGAATCGGGGAATCAATACTGACGACGGGTCTTTCTTTTTCTCGGGGATGGTTGGATCCGAAAATTGACGACTCTCTGCACCGAGTACCCAAAGAAATTCGACGGAGAACAGCGGCCTAAGTGGCGGCCCTCGCCACTCGTTGGCCTAATTCCCGGCCAACCCGCACTGCGACCTCAAGGGAGGGAGCCTATGTGCCAGGTGATGGTGTATTATATCGAGTCACACACGAGCATCTCGACAAACCTGTGCTCGGCTTCGGGCGGCGACTTGGCTAGGATCCTCTGTCGATATATCTACTTCATGCCCGCTTGTTAGTGTTGCTGAGGCCCGTTTTATGGATGCCAGGCAGCATTTCCTCACAATTTCCAACAAGAAAAAACACCAGCCAGCAGCTAGCCCCTTGTGCTAGTATCCCCCGGCGTTGCTCTCCCTATTACCTCGCTGGGGACGTGTGGAGAATGGGTTCCCGAGTGCATCTTGGAATAATCTCCATATCCCGGAACTATAGCCACAGGGACTGACGAGACATGGAACCGTTGATTTGGAGAACAAATAAATCGTCGGCCCGAGGGCTCATTGAATCATCGAGCCCGAGGCACGCGCAGCCCCCCGGGCCAAAAACAGTGAATTAAAACCAGAGACCGCTGACCCCCAAACGCCTCGCCTCCTTTTGTTTCCCGCCACGGTATATCCCCTCCGTTGGGTACACGGCTGTCGTACTTGCATAGCACTCGTTTTTTCCCCTGGGGGCGCTTTTGTCCCCCCGCCCCCCTCCTAACCGAACGGACTGAAACCACGCTGGCTCGCTTGAGAACTACTCCTTGGCGATTATTGAAGTGGATTTTGCCGTGTGCTGAATACACACACATATACGCGGACTCGCGTACGCGTGGTGTCCTGTTCACCAAGGTTCGGTCAAGACTGGTTGAACAGCCAGTCGCTGTTGGCGTCCACCATAAAATTCGTTATGTTGAACTCATTGGTGCCGCTGCCGCCGAGAGCAGATCCCCCGCCTCCCTCTCCCCCCCCATTACCGGGGCCGCCGCCTCCGTTCATGGCACTGGCCGAACGGGGACTGGTTTCCTGGGCACCGCTCATGTCGTGGTTGCCCGCCAGGCCGGCGTCGCCACCATTGGACGATTGTGGTTGCTGCTGCTGGGATGCGGGGGCGTCGTTGCCCAAAGGCAAGCGGGGCACGTTGAAGAAGTCAAAGACGTCAAGGTACTCGAGCTCGTTGGGGGCCGGGGTGCGGGCGGGGGTGATGCTGGGCAGGCGGCTGCCGCCGGCGCCGGGGGCGAGGTTGCTGTGGTGGCGAGGCTGGCGGCCGATGAGGAAGTCGAGGTCGAAGGCGGTGCGGCGCATGTCGGCGAGGATGCGGACGGACGAGGGGGCGACGCGGTCGCCGGCGCGCTCGCTGTCGCTGTGCTCGTCGAGGACGCGCTGCAGCAGCTCGCAGTAGCGCGCCGCCACGGGCCAGGCGCGGCCCAGGTCGCGCAGCGTGTCGACCAGAAAGGCGATCTGCGGCGACAGCTTGTGTTCGACCGTCGAGCCGTGGACGAGCAGCAGCCGCGCTGCCACCCACAGTGTGAAGGCGAAGGGCGGCCCCAGCTTGGACAGCATGCCGTTCTGCACCACGAACTCGCCCAGCGCCGCGATGTTCTCCACCGCCCCGTGGCACCGCTGGCTGGCGCTGTACGACGGGGTGAAAATGGGCGACCGCGTCGTCGGGTACGCCGCCGACGAGTGCAGCCGGATCACGGCCGTGTGGTACGTCGCATGCAGCATCACCCACGCGCAGTTGAGCGTCTTGCTGCCCGGTTGGAACAGCTTGGCCATGTTGCCGTACTCCCCCGGCAGCCCGAACTTCCACCCCGTCAGCTGGTTGTCGAGCTTCTTATACTGCAGCTGCCAGTTCTCCACGTCCGTCAGCGCGCTAATGTCGACCGGCTCCTTCAGGAACTTGTGGATCTTGGAGAGGATCCCGAGAATCTCGATGTAGTAGGAAAAGGCCCCCAGGTTCTCCGGCTTGTTGGTGTCGTGGTCCGGCAGGTCCGGCGGGTGGTCGCCCGTCACGAACCACCTCGTCTCGACCTTTTGGTTCTTGATCCACAGGTTGTCGCGGCAGGGCAGCATCCGGTCGATCTCCCTGTCGTCCAAGGCAAACTCGAAGGCCGTCGCGATGGTAGCGTAGCGGTCCAACAGGTAGATCATCCAGAACAACCTGCGCCTCGACTCATCTTCGATGAAGTCGCGGGGTTCGGGCAGGATCATGGCGCGGAGCGTGTAGATGGAGGCGTAGTTTGGTGACACCGATACCGAGTTCTGCTCAACGGCCAGTCCAAGTTGCACCACCGAGCGTGTGATGAGAGCCATGATGTTCCAGCCCGGCGGACCGTTGCCGCTGCCACAGAGATCCAGCGCAAGAATGACCAAAGCTTGGAGGGATTTGACCGACGAATTTTCCAGTCCGTAGAGCAGTACCTTTTGCTTGGAGACATCGTGATAGTGCCGCCGCTTCTCCTCGGTCAGCCGGGCATCGGTAGAGTAGCGCAGTGTGGTGGCGACGATGGCATGGAGTAGGACCCGGTCCGTCTCATCGAGGGTAGATGGACCAAACAAGGAGTCTAGGGTGGACTTGCGGTGAAGAATAGGGCACCACGTGTTGACGTGCTTGAAGTACAGATCCGCCAGTGCGTACAGCAGGTCATAGGGCGGCAGGTCGTGGTCCGACGAGATCTGCGTCTGGTGGTGGGACACACTCAGACCGGGCGACTGCATCGACTGGCTGGTACCGTAGTACTCCTGCGCCGCGGCGCTCGTCGGGACGGCGGGGAGGGTGTTCGGAGGCGAAATCCCCGAAAGCTGCATCTGTGACTGGAAGCCGTCATGCACGGAATGCATCGACGGCGTCTGTGGCGCCATGCCAAAGTCCATGCCCTGCGAGGCCGGGGCATAGGGGGTGGGCCTCTGCACGAACAGGGCCGTCTCGGCCTGGGGGGTTCGCAGCGTCTCGTTCTGGCGGAACATGGGGGGCGGCTCGCGCGGCGTGCCGTGGTCACTCGGTACGCTGGCATTGCTGTTCCGGACGCTGGGGGCGCTGGGGGCGGCATGTGCGTGGGGTGGCTGGAGCAGGGAGCTGTGCAGGATCTCGGAATGCGACTTGAGGATCTCCTCCAACCGGTCGAGGCGCTGCTCCAACTCCCGGCCGTAACCCGCCCGAAGACCAGGTTTCTTCCGCTCACGGTACTCACAGCGAACAGCGTTACGCTTGCACCAGCCGCATGAGGGCTGACCCCGGTCACATTTCACCTGACGTGCTGTTAGCGACAGCCCGGACGCTGGGGGGCAAGAGACCGAGACCCCCTGGATAGCAACGACGTGCCTTTCTCTGCTTACACAGCTCACATCTTGAGGTTATCTTGATGTTAGTATGCCTCAACTAGACAAGAGAACGAGGGCAGTAAGCATGACTAGGCGGGCCCTCAGCCGTAGTGGCGGGTCGGTGAAGGGAAGGCGGACTGAGGTTCGGGGAAGGCAAAATGCGGGCGGCGAGCTGCTAATTGGGCGGTTCGGGAGGGAGGGGAGAGAGGGGGTTGGGAACGGAGACGACGGACGAATGAGCAAACGGCCGTGTTCGAGGGTCGCCGACTCGGGCATGCGAGGCAGATGAAAAGCAAGACGGAGCCAAACATGAGGGGCAACCTACGAGACGGAAACGGGCCTCTTGCGCTTGCTGCCGGGGCGAGCACATTCGTCGGGGTCGTCGTGGTCGTCGTCGTCAGCCTCGTGGTCGTCGCCGCTGGGGGGGTTCCCGTCGTCGCTCTCGAGCTCCAGCCTGCTGGCGTGTGGCGGTGACACATGGGGCTGGCTCAGACCATTCTCGGCGGGCACAGGCTGCATGGCGGGCGGGCAAATCCTCTAACGAGAGGCTCGGGTCAATGAGTCTGCGAAGGCGCCCGGCAGCGGCAGCGGCAACGGCAACGGCATGCTCGAGCAGATCGAGCTCTGGTCTTCGGCGACGGGGGGTCGCGACAAGGCTCGGCCGATGTGGGCAGGCTCGGGGTAATGATGGACAGAGCATGGAGGCATCGACTGGGACGGGGGAGGGGACGGGGGGGGGTCCATCCAGACTCCAACCGCCCAGCCCCGGGAGGCAAACAGTGGGACGGGCCTTTTCCGAGGTGGTGGTGGTGGTGGTGGTGGTGGTGGTGGTGGTGGTGTTCCCCATCAGGTCACCTAAGCATGGCGTTTGTGTAGCGTCGCTCTCATATGCCATCCGTCCGGGGCTCGGAGAATTTGATCGGATTGCATGGAACTGACGTGACCGTCTCGGAGGCTCGGCAGTCGTTGGCTATTCTCGCCAGACGATGACTGCATGCAATAGGCCGAGCGCGAGTCGGATCAAGACAGATGTACCTAAGCCGGTATCAGGAGTCAAGTACGAAGAGCCGACGGCATCGTGTCCCACCAGAAACAGTATGTGCTTCAAGAACACGGAAGGCCGGTCCTCCTCCTCCTCCGAAATCTCTGTCTCGCAAATGTCTATTCATAGGATGGTCTGGAGAGTCTGAGGATGCCATCCCATGGGGTGGTTCCATCGCGGGAAACCTTGTTGGAGAAGCCACAGCGGGAATGCGGGGTGAAGACGCCAGTTCCGGTTGTGCGAGCGAGCAAGAAGGCGCTAAAAGCCTGCGTGGCCCCGCGCTTACTACTTCGACAGGGCGGCAGCTCGACCGGATCGAGTGGAGTTTCTGGAGATGGACGTTGGGCCCCCCGATCAAACGGGCACTCGATGACATCCCGCATGGTCAAGCCGAGAGACGGCATTGCCGGTGGAATGGAAAAGGGAGGGGAGGCAAGAGGGAAGAAAACAAAAACACCTACCCAAAAAGCATTCGCGCCATCGTCCGTCTACCTTGTCTAACCCCCCATCCCGCGCCCCAGCTGTTCCTACCGTCATTATCTCGACTTCTTCGTCGTCTCTCGCGTGAACCAATTCTCTAACACAGTCCACACTTCTCTTGATGTAGTTTCATGCTTGCTGATGGATGGGTTCCTCTGCTTTCATCGATGGAACCCTCCCCCCCCACCTCCCCGGCGTCCGGCTGCCAGGCGCCACTGTCCAAGGTGTCGGCGCCAGATCACCCGAGCCTGGGCAAGCCAATTCGTTTGGTACCAATATATGTGCTCTCGCGTTCATCCTGACTAGGTACTTGACCTAAGGATCGCCCCCCTCTCTCCCCCTCTGCTCATGGCATTCTCAACTTTGCTATTCGCATCTGTGGCTGAGCTGTAATCCTCTTCTCTTACCCATCGCAACCCATTGGGCCCAGTTCAGTCAGCATGGCCTCGGTGAAGCAGTTTCCCACCATCAAGGCCGTACGGTCCTACGTGATCGGCGGCGTCGGTTCCGGTAGGTGGCAGGGACTGGGGCAAGCGTCTCGGTGGAAACCTGGATTGACAGACTGCAGGCGGTGATTATCACAACGTCAAGGGCGGCCATTGGTAAGCCGCTTATCCTAGCTGGTTGCGGGTATTTGGCTAACACGGGCGTCAGGCTCATTGATACCGACATCTCGACGCCCTGTTCCATCTGGGACCAGTACAAGAAGTCGCGGACAAGCTGGGGCATCAATGTGCTGGGGTCCATGTTGATCGAGATAGAAGCCACGGATGGCACCGTGGGCTTTGCCACAGGATTTGGCGGTGCGTATAAGTAGTCTCTTCCTCCTGGCTGGGCGTGGCTGACCGATATGATGCAGGCCCGCCCGGATGCTGGTTGGTGCACCAGCACTTTGAGCGCTTCCTGCTGGGCGCCGACCCCCGAAATACCAACCTACTGTTCGAGCAGATGTACCGAGCGTCCATGTTCTACGGCCGCAAAGGCCTGCCCGTCGCCGTCATCTCGGTCATCGACCTGGCGTTGTGGGATCTCCTGGGCAAAATCCGCGGCGAGCCCGTGTACAAGATGATTGGCGGCGCGGCGCGGGATCGCATCAACTTCTACTGCACGGGCCCGGAGCCGACGGCGGCGCGGGACATGGGATTCTGGGGGGCCAAGGTGCCGCTGCCCTACTGCCCGGCCGACGGGCACGAGGGCCTGCGGAAGAACGTCGAGTTCTTGCGTAAGCACCGCGAGAGCGTGGGGCCCGACTTCCCCATCATGGTGGACTGCTACATGAGCCTGAACGTGTCGTACACGATCCAGATCGTTGAAGCGTGCAAGGACCTCAACCTCAACTGGTGGGAGGAGTGCCTGACGCCCGACGACACGGACGGCTTCAAGCAGATCAAGCAGGCGCACCCGACGGTCAAGTTCACGACGGGCGAGCACGAGTACTCGCGCTACGGCTTCCGCAAGCTGATCGAGGACCGCAACCTCGACATCATCCAGCCCGACGTCATGTGGCTCGGCGGCATGACGGAGCTGCTCAAGGTAGCGGCGCACGCGGCCGCGTACGACATCCCCGTGGTGCCGCACGCTAGCGGGCCGTACAGCTACCACTTTGTCATGTCGCAGCCCAACACGCCCTTCCAGGAGTACCTGGCCAACTCGCCCGACGGCAAGAGCGTGCTGCCCGTCTTCGGCGACCTATTTGTCGACGAGCCCATCCCGACAAAGGGCTTCCTGCTGGCAACGGATCTCGACAAGCCGGGCTTCGGCCTGACGCTGAACCCGGCGGCCAAGGCCAAGCTGATCCCGTCAGACTACCTGTTGAAGCCGCCGGCTCCCAGCAGCTCGTAGATGGAGGCAGACGTACCGCGATGGGCTGGGGCCGGGCATTCAATAAGTGTGTTCTAGGCTTGAATGGAGGGTAGACGATGGTGTTGCCCGAGCTGGCAGTACTGCGGCCTGCTTATCCAATCCAGTACCTAGATATTCAGTCAACCCACCGACTTCTGATCCGTAATGTATGTACCGGATGGCCCTTGTCATGCATTTTCCAACACCCCATTACAGCGACGGCTTTCGTCTCCACGCGGGGATGCGAATGCCAGCCAACTCCAGCGTCCAGCGTCGAAACGCGTGACCGACCCCCGAGCGACGGCCCACGAATCTGCGTAGGCTTGGCACACGCATTCACAGCCCCTCGCTCGGTCACGATTGACCCGAGACGCGGGGCACGCAGGGTCGCGGTCTTGTGGGATGCGCGCGCGACACGCCGTCCCCCGCGAGGGTACCAAGACTGGCTGGACGGCACGGGCGAGATGGGGACCACCATCAGACGACGGGTTGGAGCGGCGCCCATGCCGCCAGGTCTCACACCCCCCCCCCCCCCCCCCCCCCCCCCCCCCCCCCCCCCCCCCCCCCCCCCCCCCCCCCCCCCCCCCCCCCCCCCCCCCCCCCCCCCCCCCCCCCCCCCCGCGCAGTCTGATACTTAGGACGACTCGTCCCCCCGGTGCCGCCGTTGATTGGTTTGCCTTCACTTTGTGTCTTCCACCCGTCCAGCCAGCCACTGGATGACGACGACAATACCACGCGCGCGTGCTTCGGACCTTTACCCGCCACCGCTGCGACTGCTGCCCGTTCCCGCCCCCGCGCCCGGCGCTTCCGTTTTGCGCCGCAAAGCTTAGCTTGAACGTGCGAGAGTCTATCCACGCCGCCGCTGCTTTCCCGTCCCCGGGCAAGCCGTCGTCTTGATCACCCGGAGCGACGAGACCAGCTGGGCAACCGGTTGGGGTCTCGAGGGCCGGATTTGTTTGCCTCTCCTCTTCATTTCGGCCAGTCACCCCCGACTGAAGCAAGAGTCATGGCGCCCGCCAACCTCCTTGCCGGCAAGACGGCCATCATCACGGGCGGCACCATGGGCATCGGGCGGGCCATTGCGCTCGAGTACCTGCGGCAGGGGTGCAACGTGGTGGTGAACCACCTGGGGCTGCCGAGCGACCGCGAGCACCTGGACTCGCTGGTGGCGGAGGCGGCGGCGCTGCGGCAGGCGGAGGGCGGCGAGGGGCGGACGGTGGGCGAGCTGGACCACCTCGCAGGCGACGTGCGCGAGCGGGGGACGGGGCCGGCGCTGGTGGCGCATGCGGCAGCGCGGTTCGGGGGCCGCGTGGACGTGTGCGTGTCCAACGCGGGCGTGTGCACGTTCGCGGCGCTGCTGGACGTCGACGGCGACCTCTTCGCCGACACGGTGCGCACCAACCTCGACGGCGCCTTCTACGTGGTGCAGGCGGCGGCGCGGCACATGGCGCGCGGGCAGACGCCGCCCGGCGGCAGCATCATCGGCGTCAGCTCCGTCTCGGCCCTCGTCGGCGGCGCGCGCCAGGCCCACTACACGCCCACCAAGGCCGGCGTGCTGAGCCTCATGCAGAGCGCCGCCTGCGCCCTCGGCCCCCACGGCATCCGCTGCAACGCCCTGCTGCCCGGCACCGTGCGCACCCGCCTCAACGACGCCGACCTCGCCGACGACGCCAAGCGCGCCTACATGGAGGGCCGCATCCCCCTCGGCCGCACCGGCGTCCCCGCCGACGTCGCCGGCCCCGCCGTCTTCCTCGCCTGCGACGAGCTGAGCGGCTACGTCAACGGCGCCCAGCTGCTCGTTGACGGCGGCCTGTTTGTGAACTTGCAGTGACCCCCACCCGGGGCGCCTGCGTGGGAAGCCGAGCGGCCCTTGGGAAGGAGGGGGGGGAAGGGAGGAAGGGAGGACGGGAGGAAGGGAGGAAGGGGGGGTGGCAAGCCCATGCCGCCAGCCCTGGCGGCTTCTATTCACGTAGTGGTTCCTACATGTTCTCCAGCCCGCGAAGGATTACTGCCTCTCACATCTCGCTACCCGTGAAGACGCGCGTGGGCACCTCCAGCGCTCTGGCGAGTGGAAACCCCCTCTAGACAACCGGCACCGCTTATTCTGCCAGCCCGCCCATCTGCCCCATCGAGTCGTCTTGCATAGGGCGTCCTTCATCTTCCCCGTGCCCTCCATCCGGAGCCGAGCTGTCCTGCGGCGCCCCACCACCGCGCCAGCCACTGCACCAGCCACCTTTCCGTCATGATGCGGCACCCAACGTCACAGGCCCGGCGGGCAGATAAAACCGTCCCACCGCCGCCCTCCCCCGCATCCCGGAGGGGAGACAGTGTTCCTCGGCTCCGGCGCCTTTGCCCCAGTCCTACGTCCCAGCCGGTCCCCGACCCAAATACACTCCCCCCTCCCCCCCGGTATACACCCCCGGCCGAAGACAGCCGCCGCCGCGATGCCGGACAAAGGCACGCACTACAAGCACTAGGACGCCTCGACGCGAGCGGCCGTGCGCGGCACCCAGGCGTTCCTCGTGGCCTTCAACCTGGCGCACCGCAACAGCGACATCTTCAGCTTCCACGGCGTCCGGTGTTACCGGTCCGGCATGCGGATCCTCGCCGGCATCTCCAAGCGCGAGATGACGATGCAGCAGGTGCGCGGCCCCTCCTCCACCTTCCCTTCCCACGGTCCGACCAGGCCGAGAGTGACCCCTGACGATCGCAGTCCAAGCAGCAGGCCAAGCCGCGGCCCCCAAAGCGGTCGAGGGAACTGCCTGGGGAGCCGGAGGCCCGGGAGCAGCAGCCGCCTCACCCCTCACGGCAGCAGCACCCCCAGCAGTTCCCCCCGCAGCCGCCGTTCACGCAGCCACGCCACCCTTCCCAAGATCCCCCACAACCCGTGCTTCAGCCGCAGCAGCCGCAGCCGCACCCTCTCCAGCCTTGGCAGCAGCAGCACTCTCAGCGACACCCCAGAGCAACTCCCTCCTCACCGCCCTCCTCCATGCCAGCCTCAGCAGCACCCCGGCGCCAGCCCGAAGCGAGATATGCTCCCGACCTAGACGGCTCGTCGCCGCACTATGCGCGTCCCGTCGTATAACAGCTAGGTGGCCGTGGGCAGTCCTCCCGGCTGTTCTTGAACCCCCCTCCCAGGCGTCCTAGTCGCGAGATGTCTCTGGCATTCGAGTATGTGCCTACATACGGGCCGGGTATTTGCCGTGGGGCCCAGGAGTGTGGGGGGCGTGTGGCAGTTTGGCTGGCCATGCGGCGGCAACAATGCATGCCTGCGGCCTGCTTGCTCCCTTCGTAACCCCCCCCCTGGACGTATGGCCTTGCCCGTCGAAAAGGTCTCACGCCTCGGGGCCCCAGTCCTATAGAAGTAGCCAATAATCAATAGCCGCGCTCCGAGACGGGCTCGCGAGGCAGAAGTTCAAGGTTGACGGGGTGACGGGGTGACAGCGGCCCCGGTGTGTGCCGTTTTTTGGTGGGGTGGGTAGCTGTGCAGCAGCCGCACTTTGGGACTCGGGGCGGCCCCTCCTCCCTCTCCGAGAGTTTCCCCAGCTCCGACTTACCAAGTTTCCCAGCACCGGGGCGGAGGTTATGGACCAGGCCCGGTACAAGACGGTATGGAAAGTACCGCGTTGCAGAAATGAGTTTTGGTCTTGGGCGCGCCATTTCCGTCCTGCCGAGAGGGGGGGCGCCTCTTTCGTAGGCCAGACCGCCCGAGGCAGCGGCTTCTGCGGTGTTTTTTTTTTCTCCTTCGATCGATCGATTTGATACCATGGCGCGTTCGGGCGATCAGACCGACGAATCGCCGTGCAAGGCTCCGCGCCATGCCTTCGAGGCTGCGGTCGCTATACGCGGGCGCGCGAGAAGGAGCTCGATGGCCGTTCGACGAGCCAGGCCGGCGGCGCATTCGGGCATCGCACTTGAACGCACTGCCCGCCTCTTCTCTCTCTGTGCGTTAGGCGAATCGGGGGCGAGGTTCGCGTTCGCGCCCCCCTTCGACCCTTTCTTCCTTCTCCCCCGCCATCGCGTCCTCTTCACCCGAGGGGCGGCGGGTCCAGAGGTCCAAGCCCCCGGTGTCCGCGGCGCCGTGCAACCGAGGCAAAAGGTAGGCCACTTTCCCTAGGGCCCATAATACTTCTTCTCGACGGCAACTCGGGTGCGCGAGGACTTGCTCGTGGCTTTTACCCACCACGCGCCCAATCCCATGGATCCATCGTTTCCCACTCAAACCCACCTACCTCTCAGCACGGGGTGGCCCCACCCCCCCCGGCACCTACGACCGGGGAGAAGGAGGGGGCAATGACCGACGGTCCGAAACTAAAGACCTCAAATCCATAGTGCACACGGGGAAAAGAAGGGAAACCCCCTCTCTCCAAGTCAGGCGACTGTACCAGGAAATCGTGGGTACCCCCGCCCCTCGAGTCGCTTTAGAGCGGGAAAAGACGCAGGCTTTCCCTGCTCTACCGAGGATTCGGCGACGTTTTCATGCTCGATTTCCCTCCCTCCACAAGGCTTGAGGGGGGGAGGGACCGAGAGAGCGGAAGGTTGCGACGGCGACGGGGCGGGCTAAGCACAAAACCAAAAATGGGCGTGTTGAACCATTCCGCAACACGGTAGGGGTCGCGCGGGACAGCGTCACGATGTTCAGGGCGAAGATGAGACACATGCCAGGGACGTGAGGGGGGGAACGTGGCAAGGTTGGAAAAAACCACACGCTGCATTTGGATATTGACTAGCTAGAACAGACAGGGGTCCCCCCCCCCCCCCCCCCCAAAACCAACATCCCTTTGGTTTTTCCATCCGAACAGATACCGAAAACACCCCCCTTTCGCGTTGCCTGCCACTTCCCAGTGACGAGTGTGAAAACAAAACCGAACACAGTTTAACCAACGCCGCCCAATGAAAGCTTATAACGGTCTGTTGTCCCAGTGGAGACTCCCTCTCCTCCGCGTGGTGTATGCGTCTCGTCTTCCCCCGCACGCCGGAAAGACGACCAGACCACAAGCCAACGGGTGTGCGAGGGCGGGACTAGCCCACAGAGCGAGAAAGATGAGAGGCTCCGGACCAAATGCGTAAAGTGAGCGAGACCCAACACGGCTGACCAGGGTTCCCTTCCTCATCTATGTGTAAGAATGATGTGTCCGATATCATCTATAATAGGTCGAGGGGTGGCGAGTACGAGGGGGAAACGAAGGGAAGAGAATATTGTGGTATCAAGTGAAATAAGGATCAAAAGAATAAACAGGAAAGCTGTTCGGACTGGCCAGGGGTTAAAAATCATAACATCGTAGGGACGCGTTCCATGACGTGAAAACGAACGACGTTTAAGCGGTGAGCTCGAGGGCGCGCTCCTCCGAGGGGCTGAGGACGGCGCAGTCGGTGCTGTCAAGCAGCCAGCTGGGCAGATCGGCCATGTGCATGCGGGGCTCGCCCGCCGTGATGTTCTTGTGGCTCTCGGACAGCTGCTTACGCTCGCGGCGCTCCATCTCGCGGCGGATGCCGAATTTGACGGCCTCAAGCACGTTGTCAACCGTGTTGCGCGGCTTGTAGGCCGGCTCCGTGCCCTCCTGGTAGATGCCAGTGCGCACGAGAATCGAGTACCAATCGTTCTGCGCCTGCTTGTTGTACTGGTTGGTGCCGCGAATGTCGCTCTCGGGCGTGTCGCCGACAAAGTAGACCGTCTCGGGCGGCGTGTCAAGGTTGTGCGCATTCTTGCGCCAGCGCTGCAGCAGCCGCGTCGCAAACTCAAAGGTGCCAATCTGCGGCTTGCCGAAGGCGTGCGTCGTGAGCGTCTTGCCCTTGGTCACCTCCTTGAAGGTGTACTCGACGATGCCGCGGAGCGCGCCCATGCCAAGACGCGGGTCATTGTGCGCCGCCGACCAGAGCACGTCGCTGTGCGAGAAGTAAATGGGCGGGCCCTCGTCGAACGTCTCCGACAGCGTGCCCAGGCGGCCGCCCTTGGACATGGCCACATCGAGGATGATCTGCAGGTCGCCCGCCCAGTCACGCGAGTCAGCGAAGACGAAGACAGCCTCAATGGTGCAGCTGTCAAAGTCACGCTGGCGCGAGTTGGCCAGCTCCTCGGGCGTCAGCTTGCGGAACGGCGTCGTCGCGCTGTTGTGCTTGATGATATCGCCGGGCGTCACCACGTCTTTGAAGCCGTATGCCTCGGCCACTTGCCGGCACTTCTCGCCCTCGCCGCCCACCACCAGTACGGTACCGTACTTGGACGCCATCTCCGACATGGGCGTGTGGCCGCAGATGAACTGGGCCGGCGAGATGTCAATCTCCATCTGGCGTGACAGGTCGGCGCATCTTTCAGCTTCCGACTTGCCGCCGCCGTTGGTCAAGAAGATATAGGGACTGGGCCACAAGTCAGCTTCGGCGTTCGATACGGCCGGCCATGGGAAAGGGAAGAGGAGAGAGAGAAGGGGGGGGTGGGAGCTTACATCTTGATGCCGTATTCGTTCTTGCCGTTCAGGACCTTCATGGCCTCGACGGCCTCGGGAATGGCCCGACCGCCGCGGATGAGGACACCATCGATATCGAAGGCGAAGGCGAAGCTGTCAGCTACCAGGTCTCCGACTGGCGAGGTGGGTTCCGTCGTAGGCGTGTCCGGGGTGGCGCTGTGAGAGGGGCTCAGGGCGGGCGCTGAGGCGTCCGAGGCGGCCGACGACGACACGGTACGTTCAACCTGATCCCGAAGCTCTTCACGGGCACCTTCCAGCTCGGCGGTAAAGCTGCCTCGGTGGAGCGAGGGCTTGTAGTGCTGGTCGGCCTGGGAAGCAGGAGACATGATGGATAGGATTGGAGTTTGGTAAAGAACGAACTCGACACGCGTAGGGAAAAGCAAAAAAGCGTTGGGTAGGCGGAGGGAGTTCTTTTAGACTTGCATACGACACGACACGGCTGGTCGAGTTATGGGGAAGGGGATGGGACGAACTGGAGAATAGGAAAGGCAAGTCTCCATGGAGAGTCCGGGGAGACTCCATTATATATCATTCGCACCGTCGTTCAGAGGCAGAAACAGTGGACGGTGGTGGGTATAACGGTACGAGTGGGGAAGGCGCGTGTGATGGAAGTCCATGTAGTCACTGTGGATAGTCGAGAGCGCAGTGAGATCAGGTAATTGTCAGGCCGGCGGCGGCCAGGCTCCATGCCACCAGCGTGGAACCGCGGTGGAGTCTGATTCAGGATGGTGTAGGTGTGCGTATCAACTTGTCATCTTGTAAGGTACCCTACCCTCACCGGGTGCGGTGTCAGGATGTATCAAGCTACCCATGGAGGCCCATGTACGTACTATCCCGCCAGGCAAGGATGAGCGGCCCTGCTGCTTCTCGGACGCTGCGGCACCGCGGGCAGGCGCGAGATGGGGAATAGTCGTAGGTAGGCCAGGGCCGTTGATCCAGCCGCGGCTCCAGGGTCTCCCTCTGGCAGCCGGCGCGGGCAAAAAGACAGCACGGGAGGCCGCACGCAGGACGGACAGTCAGTACCAGCAACCCAGCGGCTGCGGTACGGCGTGGCCGCGGGGGTTCTCCCAGGCGCGCCGGGTACCCCAGGCCGCGCAGGTCGGTACAGGCAGAGGGCGCCCAGGCGGGGGGGTGATTGGGCCGTCCTGCCTATCTGCCGCTGACGGCCAGGTGCGATAGTACGCAGGCATGAAGCCAACCGGGCCTAGCGGCTCGCCAATCGGCAAGCGAGGCGGTCGCGGTTCCGACAAGTATTCGTCCCTGACTGCGCTGCTGGGCAGCCCGGGCCTGCTAGAGAATGACTCGGCCCCCGGAGGATGTGAGATGACAGCATAGCCCGCCAGGCGCGCGCGGATTAGGGTGTGAGTGGTTAAGCCTGCAGGCTTGGCGGCCTGCTCGGCGCATGGATAGGGAGGCCCAGGAGGGCGCGCTACAAAGTTTGCCTGCGTTCCTGGCTGGCTGGGCGGCGCCGGGGCCCTGGGCCTGACCGATGGGCGCGTCGCTGCTGCAGGCGGGCCTGGGACGCGAAGGTTTGACGTGGGCGACCCGCGATGACGACTTGGACGACTGGTTCGGCCAGAAATACCATGAGAAATACGGCCGAATCTACGAATACGCATGGATCGGATCGGATTCTAGGTCGGCCCAAGGCCGTGCCGACGTGGGGACGCAGTTACCGCAGCGGGGAAAAGAGAAGACTGGAGAGCCCTGCGTGCACAGAGCACGGAGCAGAAACAGGCGGTCATCCAGTGGCTCTCCCCTGGGGCGCCTGGCCTGGGCCGGACCCGTGGAGCATGGCGAGAGACAGCCACACGGCCCGCCCGCCAGTTGCCCTGCCGGCCAACACTGCCTTGCGTCGACGGCGTCGTGACCTTGGCCCCGGCGGCTGTGGCTCTTGCGCGCGGCGCTGGCCCAATAACGACGAGCCGTGGGACGATCGATCAATGATCAGGATCCGGCCCCAGGCCCGCCATGGCCCAATGAAGGGCCTACGCCGGCCCCGCCTGCCACAGGGCCCATCACATAGGTCGGAGGAAATAATGGACCGTCCGGTAGAGTGACGTCAAGCGCCGTGAGGCATCCCCACCGCACCTGCACATGCAGCCGGTATGCTACCGCCCCACCAACCAGCCCAACCCCAAACTTGATGGAGGGGCTGGAGGATCCAGCTTGGATTTCGCAGCTTCGACTACTGCTGCTCTCCAGAATCCCCCCGCGAGCCCACGCCGCCACGCCGCCGCCGTCACGGGGAATACCTATTGTGTACGGCTACGACGGACGAGCAGTACGGGCACGTCCACTTCCCGTCTGGAGAACCGTGCCGTGATTGGACACTGCGCCCTTCTCCGCCAGCACAAGCTGCATGACGACTCGCACGGGGTCTCCTCGACTCCATGCCCCTCCATCCGGGCGAGGGCCAGGTGGGCAGGAGGAAAGCATGCACTCGACCCCCTTCCCCTCCTGTTTGACCCCTCGGCTGCCTCTCCCCTGTCCCTTGGCTGCTTGGCTTCCTGCCTTTCCTCGGCCTCTGCTTACTCGGCCAGCCGCACGCACCCCTGATCGCCGCCCGTCCTGCCTGTGTCTCCCGTATCCTTCTCGCCTGGGCGACCAAGAAAAACCGCACACCACCGCAACTGCCCATGTGTCGCCGCGGCGCCGCCGGTCCCGACCGCATTGGGGCTACGGTCGACTGTCCCGTGGGTCGCCTGCGGCCGAACGGCCACCACCGTCTGCTCCGGCTGCGGCGGCACGGCTGAACGACCACGGCCCTTCCGCATACGAGCAGACCGGCATGTCCCCTCCTGTCGCCAAGCCCTGGATGGATTGACCCTTTCTCCACGTTAGGAAGAAGCCGGGGAAATGCTCGGGGTAGTCTGGGGTAGCCGGCAGGCTTAAGCAACGCACCCCGGAGATGGACATGGTCCTGCTCCGGGCCTCTTTCCCTCTGCGCACGCTGCCGTCATATGGACCCCTTGGGTGCCTGCTCCGGGCCTCAGGAGGCTCGCGCAGGCAAAACACAGTGGGCGCGGCTTCCGCTGCCAGCAAAGGACGTACCGCGCCGTGCCACGACCACTGTCAGGCGTAGATCTCCCTACCCCTGCCGCCTGCTATTCGTTCAAAGTGCGTTTTATTTTAGCTCGGACGAGCCAGGCGGCGGCCACGGAGACTTTCCCAGGCGGACGAGCCAGACCATTGGGTTCACTACCATTACTCGCAGCAGGTCTGGTCAGCCGACGGTCCTGTGCATCGTCGTGCGGGCCGGCCAGCTCCTCGAGACAGACGTGTGCTACAACTAGTTCGTCCCCGGGCGACAGCCCATCTGTCAAGCTTGGGGGCGGCGTGACGTGCCGGCCGCTTCGTCCTGCACCTGTTATTCGCTTGTGCTAGTCAAAGGATGCTGGTGGAAATGGCCTCACTGTACGAACGCTCGCTCACAACCATTGCCATCATGGTTATCACGCGTACCATCATGGTAAGTTCATGCCTCGTTCCGGTGCTCGGCTGGCCGGCAGGGGCGCATTGGTTGCAACCTCTGCCTCGCTCTCCTGCCTTGAAACGGCCAGCGGCAGCAGGGCATGGTACATAGATTTGCATGCAATGTGACGTGCGTATCAACCGCACCCCGACCCGGCGCTGTCTCAGTTGGGCCGTCCCATGCCCACGGCATGCTAGACAAGCTTCTGATTCTGGACTTCATTCCTGAGACGGGCCCTTGGCTGCCATCAGTTGACAGCGAGATGATGGCATATGGCAGCAGCAAATGTCGAGTGATAGTGGTGGCGGTGGTTGATGATGGCCTCAGCCACCCACCCGCCGCCTCATCCTCTGTCAGTCAGATTGACTTTCCGGCTTGCATGTGATTCCCGGGGTCCCATCCTGGGTACATGTACATACATGGGCTTGGCTGGCTGTACACGGCGCACAGGGTTCTGTCACAATGATGCATAACCAGGGTCGCCCATCCCACTGACAGCCCGAATGAGCACTCGAGCGCCATGGATAACACGAGACAGAGGCTGGCTTTGCACCATGCCGGGCGCGCAGGCGGGGCGCTTGTGCATCAGAACAGGCCCCAGCACCAATACGGTGCCAGCACCGGCCCCCAAAGGGTATGACCGCAATCAGATGCGCATATTGGCAGATGAGGGCCGTATGTGTCTCTCCCAATGCGTGCGTATTACACGGGCCCAGGTGCAACCTAATCTGACATGTCAGCCCGCGCTGACTTCCCAGCCGGGGCAAACGGAGCGAGCGGCCGTCGTCTTCTGCCGTGTCCGGGTGCGCGGTTTATGTGACTTGCTCGTCAGTACGAACCGTGGATTTCGCAACTTTGTTAAACGGACCGACGGGGGTCCGGGCATTGGCCACCGGAAAGGCGCCGTCTGGAAGAAACAGAAATCAGTATGCTGGATCGCCAATCAAAAACGGACGGTCCGCCACATATGCGCCGAGCACTTTACCCCCGCCCAGTTCAGAGGCAGAAGGGGGACGAAGAGGCTCGGCCAGCGTCACACCCACACGGGACGACAGGGGGCGGGCGGGCGAGGGCTACACAAACCAACAAGGGCACAGCAGCCATTACCCGCAGAGCCGCCCGCGCCATGCCGGAAAGACAGAACGATCAGCCCCTCGGTCCTGCGTGATTTTGCCCTGGAACGGCCGACAGCAGGGCCGTTCTTTTTTCGGCAGTGGTTGGTTTTCGTCTCTCCGGGCCACCGCCCCCCCGAGGACACACACAAGCTTCTCGCTTGTAGGATCTTCGGGCCAATAGCCAGCAATTCATCCCGGAACGGTTGAGTACTTTCCGGTTTTGAACGCCTCCTTCTCGTGTAAAAATTTTTCACTCAAGGGGGGGGGGGGTTGCGACGGCCATTTCGGGCCATGATGCGCTCCATGCGCCCCTCGGGGTGTAACTTGATGTTGGGGGGGCTTCTAGAAGGGACGGCCGAACAAGGCACGCGCGCGGTCGCTGGAAACTTCTTAATCACTGGAAGGTTAGGGTTTGACTTGCCCCTCGCATAGGGAATCACATGGAGTTTGGTGGATTCGGTACGTTGCATCCGTACATCACCGCCGCCTTTGTGCGTGCGTGTGTGCCCGCTTAACAACCTCTCTCTCGGCCCTGGAGGCCCTCCCTTTTCGTGGACGTCCGTCTGCCCGCCGGCGCCCCCACCCGGAAGCTCTTCTCCAAGGTTAACAACACATGCCCACACGAGTCCATCATCCTATACCTGCCGCCCCGGTGCTCCCGCAGCGCTCCTCCGGCTTTCGCGGGACGTCGTGGGGTTTGTTGCCTATTGCCTGCCGGGCCGCAGAACGGTCCTGGGCAGGCAATACGAAGAGGGGGGAAAGGGGTTATGTGACGTTCGTACGACGGAATTGGGCGGGTGACGTCAACCCACCACAGCCACACACACACACACACACACACACACACACACAATCGAAGCAGGAGAGGAGATGAGGGATGACTACTCTCACCGTCGCATCCCATGTTCCCCCCCCCTTCTGGCTTGTGAAGATGCAAGGGCCTATCATCCCAAATTTCGGGTCAAGCTATCAGCTGCATGCTGGAAGAATTTGCAGGACGGCGCCGCAGGGAGGGCCGAATACGGCAATGATCGATTTGGGGGAGCCAACGGCAGCGATGGCAAAGCGTTCTCTTATCTCTTTCTCCCTCTCTGTGCCGCTCCGGCGCGCGTGCGCCGCCCATGCCCAAAATACACGGGGGTCGTCCCACAGAAGACGACTGGACGGCGGCGCCCGGGCGGTACGCTGCGGCATCCCCCCTTCGGCTCTATCGGCGGCCCTTCCACTCCCCTCCCTCGCAGGTGCCATGAGCGCATCACTGGCGCGCTGGGGTGGCTCTCATTCGCGGGCTGTGGGTGTGCCATGTGGGCGCGCGGCGAGCGGGTCCACCGTGGTTGTGTGTGTGTGTGTGTGTGTGTGTGTGTGTGTGTGTGTGTGTGTGTGCGTGTGTTGTTCCCGCGTCGCCCAGGGCGTTTTTTTGGCCTTGGGGGGGTTGTGTTTCCGTGTCCGTGTGAGCGATCACGTAGGTCATCATCATCATCATCATCATTGTCGTACGAGTGCGAGAAAGGTCTGCGTTGTCCTCTGTTTTTGCGGACCGGGGCGTACTGGGGGCCCCCAACGCCAAGTTCGATTCCAGAGAGGGCGTGCATCGTCACCACCCTCGCCGAGGAGGAGGCATCCCCCCTCCCATGCGCCGCACATGCAAGCCGTCCCGCCGCGGGGCTGCATGCACCCGGGGGAGGTGGCTAGTGTCGCCTACTGCACCATCGCAACTACGCCGTCGCAACCACGGGGAAACCCCCGACCAAGCCCGGGCTGGGTGCATTCTTCTTTTTTTATCCCCCTTGGCCGCTCTCTGTTCTTCGTTCGCACCCTGCATATCGTGCTATTGTACGGTCGTCGGGCTGTCCCCGTAGTTTTCGTCGTGTCGAGTGGTGACCCGCAGTTGTCCACCGTGGGGCAACGCGGGAGCGAGGATGGAAGCACAGCCGTCCGTTCGTCCACCCGTCCACCGCCGTCGCTTCCCCACTAGCCGCTACGCAGCTCTCCCGTGTACATGCCTTGCCCCCTTGATGGGGTTTCGGCCCCGGTTTCGTTGCCGGAGCATGAACGGCCTGCCTGCTGCCCGAGTTGCTCGGTGGGCACGACTTTGGCAAGTCTGCGTGACGGAGAGAGGGGGGGCTGGAGAAGCCATCCCCAGCCACACTTGAAGCCCGTCCGTCCGCCCGTCCGGGATTCCGTGCGCGGTCCCCACGCCGCCCGGCTCATCGTCGCATCCACGAACCCATCCGTCCGTTCCCCCAGCCGGGCCGGCCTGAGCATTGCATGCTCTACGGTGCCGGCCTCCACCCCGCCCCCGTCGTCCCACGCTCCCTGGCGCACCCGAAACGGAGCCGCCCCCTCCATTCCGTCATAGACGAAAAAGCGGGCGCGAGCGGGGCCACCGAAAGAGGGAGGTGGGCGCGCCCCGCGGCGCAGCGAAACAGACCGCCCCCAACGTCACAAAGACGGTCAGGAGGGCGGTAGACGGCGGGATGGGGGTTTCCCGTCACTTGCCGGGCGCTGCCCTCCCGCGCACGGGGACACAAACTCCCCCCCCCCTCTCGTTCCCTCCGTCTCGGGATCCCCGATGGGTACATGGCCATGCTCCGGGAATGGAGTCATGACCCAAGACGGCCCTCGCTCCTCTATTCGAAACCGTGAAAGGGAAAAAAAACAACAAAACCTTCACCGTCCAACCTGGCGTCCACTCGGTTTCCGCGTGCAAGTAAATCTCGGCCCCGTCCGTCTCCCCCTTCAAGCCTACACATATCGCCCTCTCTCCTCCCGGGTCGCCCCCATGTGCACCGCGGGTAGGGGCGTGTGCATGCGTCAACGGACCCGGGGGGGGAATGCATACGGGTTTGGGTGCAACCGATGGAGCATACACCCAAATTGGAGAAACTGGGCGTACGTAGGTAGGCACGCGTGAGGCTGCCTACCGCCCGCCGGAGGTGGTGGGTGGTTGTGTGAGCCAAGCCCCGTGTCATCGGTTTGGGGCGGGTCGCCCTGGACTCCTGGGCGAGGCTGCCGCCCGCCAGGCCAAGGCCATGCATGAGTATCCATTTACTCTGTAATGGGGTGGTGCGATGGGCGTTGCGATGCCGATGCTCCTTACAATTGAAGATGACAAGAGGGCCCCGGACAGCCTCCAAAAAAGCACCCCCCCCAGAGACCCGACGGTCCTGCTTGCGTGTACGCGCATACGAGGCCCTCCCTACTGCACACGGAATCCCCCCGTCCGGCAGCTTGCACCGCGTCGGCTGCATGTGCGTGGCCTCTCACCGCGTGCGATGCGCCCCGTGCAGCGACGTGGGGATGCGGGAGCCGGCCGGCCGCGCATATGGCTCGTGGCTCGCTTCATGTTGAATCCTATACGTCTCCGTCTGGCCCGGCCTCCTCCACCGCTCTGCTCCTCTTCGCTGCGCTCCACGGGCGTGCCGTCTCCCTACCTGCGCCGCCTAGTGTACACTTTTCTTTCCCCCGAGTCGCACCATGGGCACCCACACGGTTGAGCGCACACACCGGCTACCGGCCCGACTCGTCACGAGCGCTGCCCCTGGCCGACGGCACGCGTGCATGCCATGCCCGCACGCTACGCCCAGCTCAAACCTTCTCGTCCCACGGCAGCGGGTAGGTGCCGACCCAGTCGGCCACCTCGGCGCGCAGCTGGACAATCTCGGAATCATCCTCGCCCGTGCCCAGGTGGTCGAGGAAGAAGCGCAGCTTGTACTTCTCGCCCTGGTCCTCGGCCACCTTGCGCGCCGTCTTGTCGACGCGCACCGCAATCGTCACGGCCCGGTCGACAATGTCGGCCACGCGCACAAAGTCCGACTCGTTGAAGCCGCGCGTCGTCATGGCCGGCGTGCCCATGCGCAAACCGCCCGGCATCATGGCCGACTTGTCGCCCGGCACCGTGTTCTTGTTGCTGGCCACGCCGACGAGCTCGAGGACACGCTCGACGCGGGCGCCGTCAATCTGGTGAGGCTTGAGATCCACCAGCACCAGGTGGTTGTCGGTGCCGCCGCTCACAATCTTGTAGCCGAGGCCGCCGTTGCTCTTGGACTCGCCCAGTCGGTTCGCCAGGGCCTGCGCGTTGGCGAGCACCTGCTCCTGGTACGACCGGAACTCGGGCGTCTGGGCCTGCTTGAGCGCCACGGCCAGGGCCGTAATGGTGTGGTTGTGGGGTCCGCCCTGGTGGCCGGGGAAGACGGACGAGTTGATGGGGTTCTCCAGATCGTACATGACCTCCTGCTTCTTCTTGTTGACCCTCCTCACGCCCTTGCGGTAGAAGATCATGGCGCCGCGCGGCCCTCGCAAGCTCTTATGGCTGGTCGTCGTTACGATATCAGCATAGCTGAAGGGGCTGGGCAGCACCTTGGCGGCCACGAGGCCGGAGATGTGGGCCATGTCGGCCACCAGGTAGGCGTCGACCTTTTCACTAATCTCCTTCATGCGCTTGTAGTCGATTACGCGCGAGTAGGCACTGGCGCCGCCGACAATGATCTTGGGGCGGTAGAGCTGGGCCAGTTCCTCGAGCTTGGCGTAGTCAATCAAGCCCGTGGACTCGTCCAAGCGGTAAGGGACCGTCTCGAAGTACTTGGAGATGGCCGAGATCTTCTTCGTAGGCGTCTGGTAGCCGTGGGACAGGTGGCCGCCATGGGGCAGGTCCAGGCCCATGAGCCGGTCATGCGTGTTCATCAGAGCCGAATAGACGTACAGGTTGGCCGGCGCACCGGAAAGAGCTGCGATGGCTTGTCAATACCCATGGCCCCGTGGCCCCGTGGCCGGACCGCGTCATCTTGGACTGCACGAGCCGCTCACCTTGGACGTTGACACCCCATTCCTGTTCGTTCAGTCCAAAGGTCTCAAGAGCGCGCTGCTGGCACAGTCTCTCGGCCTGGTCAATGAACTCATTACCGCCGTAGTACCGAGCGCCAGGGTATCCCTCCGAGTATTTGTCTGGGCAGGGCGTCAGTAAGGCGCCGGGCAGGGGGCTGCGGAGTGGGGGGCATCGGGGCTTACTTTGCATGGGACTGCCCAATGCGTCCAGGACGGCCTGCGAGGTAAAGTTCTCGGAGGGAATGAGGTTGACAAAGTGTTTCTGTCTCTTCTTCTCCTTCTCAATGACTTCGTAGATGATGGGGTCGGCGGTTTGCAGATGGGAGGATAATATCTTGATGGCAGCGTCAGTATCGGCACTCGCAGGGTGGGCGGCGGCGGCAGCAGCAGCAGCAGCAGCATCCGCAGCATCGGGTCGGCGGGCATCGTCAGACGTAGCTGGAACATGTCGTACACTTTGCTGGCCCTCGAGAGAGGCCGACGACTGGGTCCAGCGCGCGGTGCTGGGCACACGGCGGACGGCAGTCGCAGCGGCGGCCCATCTCGGCAGGGCGGGGAGAGCACGCGCAGCGCCTCGGAAAGCGGGAAGAGACATGGCTATCTGCGACGGGGGTAGGGGTCAGTGTCAGTCTGGTTGCTGCTGCGAACGCGCCCACGCGAGACTCGACGACGGAGACGGAGCGTAGAGGAAAGGGAGGGGGGGGGGGGGGGGGGGGGGGGGGGGAGGACGGTCTTACGGGGTTCGACCTATAGGTCCATACTGCGGCGACGCGGCTTCGAGGAAATGGAGGAGCGAGGTCGGCGTCGGACTCACGAGTCGATCACTAGCAGGTGCAGTCTATGGAGTCATGGAAAGCTCCGGACGGGCTGGTTGTTCGGTTAGGTCGGGGTCGGGGTCGGGGTCGGCGGAGCGTCAACAGCGTCGCCTGGTCGTCAGCCCGCCCAGCCGCCAGGCATTGCCTGCTTAGGGCACCCGAGGCCTGCCTATCTCTCACGGTCTAGGGAGGGTCGTAGGTCCCTCCAGGCGGGGTAGCTGGGAAACGCCACCCAATGACGGGCGGATGGGATGATCGGGGGAGGGGAGCTCTTGGGAAGGCCCACAGCACCAGATGGATGACCAATTGTGGCTGGTCACTCTATCGCCCTCGAGCAGTGCTCCCGGTCTAGGGGCCTGTTCAGCCTCTCACGTGCTGATTAGATTGAGCCCGCCCCGCCCACTGGCACTTTTTCAAAACCGTCGCCGCCGTCGCCGCCTTCTCGTCTGCTTCTCCTTCCTTCTGTATCAACTAAATTGGAAGTGACGAGCCCGTGTACCTTTATGGCAGCTGATTTGTTTCCGCTTCGCGCGGGAGCATGCTGACATGTCCCGGCGGCACCTCACCACCTTTTAAGGGACAATTTGAGACCATCTGATCCAATTCTGGTTGATCTACCTCTTCATCATCTGCTCTTTGCCTGTCCATAGTTCGCCGGCTCCTCGAGGCCGCAGAGTGGCGGGTCTGCGCTGCCCTGAGCCAATGCGTCGTCCCGAAGACGCCACTGGGAAATAACGAGGCAACCTCGCTCTACGAAGCAAGTGCTTCGGCTGGCCAGCATAGGTGCTCCGGCACGGTATAAAGTTCGTTGGTGGCCAGGTCAATCTGGGCGGTGATAAACCACTGACCTGCCCCGTTCGTGGCCGTCCCATGTCCAGGCCTGTGCGACCTTGTTGCCTGCCCGCTTCCTCTGGTTCGCCGTGCCAGCTCGTCTGTTAGCCAACATGGCGCGCTTTGGATCTCGGTGGTTCGGCTACCTCTGTACTCCCACCCGGGACACATCGTGACTGCCCGTGCGCAAACCCGGACGTGTGATGGCGTTGTTCGCGTCCCGTGGGTCCAACGCTGGCCATGATTCGTCTCCCGGCCGTTTCGAGTATATAGGAAAGCCCAGGGCTCGGAGGCCACGCGTGACTACTGACCCGTGGAATTCAAGGCACGGCTCGTGTTGGTTGGGATAGCGCTCCCAACACCCTGCTTTGTGCCCCCACGATCAAAGGATGGCTCTCGACCCTACCCTCTCCCATTTGCATCCATGCGGTGGCATAGATGCAGATAGTCTGCGTCCGAGGAATGGAAGGTGGTTTGTTGGAATCCAGCCGCAGACAGGAGGCCCTTCTTGCCCTTCATTATTCCCGATTGGGTTCACGCTGGCCCATGGACGCTCCAGACGTGTCGCAAAGGTTCTTCCCGTGCATTATCATGGAGGAGTTGCGTGGAGTGGGTGACGATGATTCCACCCATGCCTCAGTACATGTACCGTAAATATGTTCATGAGGCCGGTGCAGTCAATTACGAGTCGATCCAGAAACCAGGGAACGGTATACGTGGTATGCAGTCAAGCAACTCCCACCAACTGGCCCAGGAACGATTCAGAAGCCAACCACTCCTCTCCGGCTGGCTTGAGCCACAGTCTGCTAAAACCCCGGAAGTGTAACCCGAGTCTCACTGGGGCTGTCTAGAGCCCTGAAGGGCGCGCAGAGAGAACAAAGTCCCTTGTCCCCGTAGATAGGGTGAGCCCGTGAAACTGGTAGTCGAAGAGGACCCGAAGCCTAGCCCATCCATTAGCGACGACCAGGCACAAAAGTCGGCTATAGCCAAACCGAAGCACTGTCAGGGGAGCAAAACCTCACATGATATCCGAATGGTGCACAAGCCCGGGGGAAAGATCGTGATGATTTTGAGTGATAGGAACAGCGGAACCGAGGTTGCCATGAGTCGAGACATTTCCAAAAAGCATGGGGCGCTATTGCACACGCCATCTTTACCTCCTTCACGCGGCGGCACCGCTCCGGGACCAACAGGAGGTTCTCGGTTTGGGGTATCATCCAACCCAAAGGTGTCAACGACTCATGGACGTAACCAACTTCCCGTGTACCATGCCAAACCCTACCGTCGAAAACGCCGCTCGCGGCTTCTACAGCCATGATGATAGGACACCTACCCCCTGACTGATGTCTTGAGAAGGAGCCAAGTTGCGAAACAGGACCGTATAAATACCAGTCATGTGTCCCCCTTTGAAGGAGGCATGTCATTTCGAGAAGCCCGACGGTTTGCCAGCTTTGCAAGTCTTACCACCAAGGGTTGCAACACGCCCGCGGGCCGAGGACGGGGCGAGCCGGGGATATAATCAGGAACGCGGCCGGCAAAGGGTCTCCGTCCAGAGGACACCAAGAGGCCAAGCCAGTTTTCCCACGATGCAAGCTACGCTCCCACGCACACTCGATAGGGGCAAAGGCGGACGAGAGAACCGGTGACCATCCCTGTGGCGACCGATAAGGGGTCACGAAAGGCACCCGTGACGTGGCCGCGGGCTCAGCTCGAGCCGGGTAAACGACACGGCGACAGACCCAGAGCTGGGGGACTACCTCCGTCTGATGGAGGAAACGAGCGAGCGAGCGGAGAGCAAATCAGAAAAAACAACAATCTAGAAGCACGGAACATGGGCATCAAATACCACAATGGCACAAGGTGGAACACGCGGGATCCAGCACGAGAGGGGTCAACGAGAAGTAGAAGAATCCGACCATACCATCAAAGGTCAACGATACCCCCGGGGGTAGTTTAACGAGCCAATGGTAGTGGAAACTAGGGGGGCGCCCACGTTACAACACAAGCATCGCTCGTTTTCTTGCCTTGGCCCGGCGTGGTTATCTGTTTGCCGTTGGCCATGACTGGCGTTCGGCCAGTCTCCTTGCTTTCCATTCTTCTCTTTGTTTATCTGGGGGCTTAAGGATGAGGCTGTGGCCCGCGGCGCCGTTTAACCAGTTCACTCGCCGCCAAAGTTGTTCGATCCATGTGACCAAGACTGCACATAGCAACACTGGTTACAGATTTCCCATGGACAGAAGGATCCTGTGGGAGGGAGTGAGTGGTTGATGGGTTGCTCGCTAGTACCTAATAGTGAAGTCCACTGATCAAACCGACGGGACGGATAGTGTACCTGCTCCCTACCACACGGCTCGCCAGAAGCAGGACCGCGCCGGCAACCAGAGGGCCAGCCAAGAAGGAGCCAGGAGGGGAAGGCCGTACAACGTAAATACGTGAGGGAAAACGCATACATCATAGACAACCTGACGCCTTTCTGACGGTTGAGCTAAAGGAAAACCCGACTTCTGACATAAAGCACCGTGTCAGCGGCATTAAAAAAAAGGGTGACGACCCCGCCAAACCGCTCAGGATTACTCATCCTCCAGCTAAAATTAAGCGAAAAGATAGACGAGTTTGACCAAATGTGTCCCAGGAGAGCGATGAGGCGAGAGGGAAAAAGAACGGCAAAAATGAAAGCATGCTCAGTATGAGGCTTGAACTCATGGCCTTCGCATTACAGAATATTTCCGAGAGGAGATATTAGTACGACGCTCTAACCAACTGAGCTAACCGAGCAATTGATCCAGTCGTGAACGACCGGTCGGTGTTGGTTGTTGAAGTACGGGATCTTTATCAAAGTAATTATTGAAAATCTACGGGGCCCCGCCTTTCGTAATCTATTCCATCGAGATCATCTGCCAGCGCTACCGACTGGCGCTCACAATGTGTCGGCCGTTGGGCTGCCATCTCACCGTTCATTCCCCGGCAAGCAATGGCGGGGGTGTGGGATTTGGCTCAGATCCAGCCCGTGCATCAGATAACCTAGAGCACCTTGTGCCGACCGGCGCGGCATCGCCATCCCCCGGCCGGGTGCGTTTGCCGCCTTCGGCGATCCCTCTATAAGCGGGCGCTCCTAGGGCACCGACCGACGTGCACGTACTGAACGCGCCCCGAGGATCCATGATCAACCGTGCCAATCCCACGCTCTCAGAGGGTTGCATGGTTGTTCCCCTCTCTACTTGGATGGCAGCAGCAATCAACCTGCGCGAACCCCGGACTACCCAGTACAGGGGGAAGATTCCTGGCCATGTTCGGAAGCTACGTCTCTGGAGGACCAAGGACGCTACGACAACTCCCGGGCTGTGGATGGGTTCCCATACGGCACGAAGCGTCGTTCCACTATGCTCGAGCGAAAAAGCCGGGCGACATAGAGAGCCGTTGTGTGCCCAGCCAGAGCCCTCTTGTCCTTCTCCTCTCTTTGGCGAGTTCTGGTTCTCCCTCAGCCCCTTAGGAACGAGTCTTCTTTCGCCATGAGCGCAGTCGGGTGGAATGGGTTTCTCAGAAATGGCATGCCCAGCCACAAGCAATCTTAGTCGGTCTCAGACACGGGGGGGTCCGACGACCCGTGGAGGGACCCAAGATGGATGGGCAGGGGAGCCGGGGAACCTTGGCTTAGTCGGTCACTCGTGCTTGTCATGCGTAGTTTGGGGGCCCAAGTCTTCTTTGTGTATTGGTATCTCGCTGCAATGGATCGTAGTAGGTTCTCGGAGCGGCCCGTGAGCTTTTCAGCCCAGCTGGGGCCGTCTCGTCTCCTGACCGGAACGCCCGCCTAAGTCGTCACATCGAACATCACAAGCAGACAGCAGACCCGGAGTTGTGCGCGCGTTTCCGTAGCTCTTTTCCCCTCAATGCCAGATGCAAACAGCTCGTTGGATTCATTCGCATTATTTTACGTCATGCCTCCTGACCGAGCCTCCAGTACGACGAGTGAAAAAAGGTGACCCAAACCATAGACTCCGAATGCAGCCGTGTCTCAGAAATCCGATGTGCAGAAGACTCAGAATATCAGAGATGTTGTTGATGACGATGGGATTTTTACTTCGACTCCTCGGTCTCCAACAGGGCGTTGCGCTTGGCCGCCACGCGCTCGGCCTTGCGCTCGCGGGCAGCTCTGGTCTTGGCGCGCTTGGCGTCCATCTCCTCCTGAAGAGCCCGCTCGCGGGCCTTCTCAGCCTTGGCGCGGTGGATCTGTGTCGGGTGTCAGTGCTCCGAAGTCGCGGAATAAAAGGGGGGTGGCAGAGGGCCAACGTACGTGCTCAACCAGGGCTCTCTTGTGCTTGAAGGCGTTACCCTTGCTGGAGTGGTACAGCTCGTGGTACAGGTGCTTGTCGATCTTGCCGCTGGCACGGTACTTGACCAGGAGGCGGCGGAGGACACGCAGGCGGCGCATCCAGAGGACCTGCGAGGGCATACGAGCATCGGCGGTACCCTTGCGCTTACCGAAGCCTCTGTGACGACCAATCCGGCGGGCGGCGGTCAGCTCACGGGCACGGGACCGCGAGTGCATAGTGACGGGCTTGCGGATGATGAGGCCATCGCTGACGAGCTTGCGGATGGTCTGGCGCGAGTTGGCGTTGCTGATCTCGCTGACCTCGTTGGGGTCGAGCCAGACTTTGTTCTTGCCGCAGCCAATGACCGACGCGGCTAGGCGCTTCTGGGTTCGCAGGTTGACCCTGTGCATCACATATTAGCCCGCCTGTTCCCCATGCCCAGCGTGTGTGCGCCCTAGGAATCTGTCACGCGTGCATGATGGGCAACCCGAGGTGGATGGGGGGAGCCGGATGGATGGATTGATGGATGGGCGGATCGGGCGAGAGTCCAGGCGGTCAGGAGCGGGTGCGAAATGGTCGATCGGATTCGGGTCGAAACGAGACGGTGCTGCCAAACGAAGCAGGCGTCGGTTGCGCGGAATGGCGGATAGTGGTGGCTGTGGTTGTCGCAGCGCCGGCGTTGGCGGCAACGCTGGTAGCGTGGAAAAAATCGATGATGCCGTGAGTTTTGGCGTGTCGTCTCTCGAAAGCGTCCATCCATCAATCAATTCGCATCTCCCCGGGCACCCCCATCTCCGGCGTCGGCCAAGCCATCAAAACAGCGCGATTCGGCTGAGCAGCAGGGAAAGGCGCAGCAAATCAATCAGGACTTACATCTTGAGTCTGCTGGAGTGGTTAGTGGATGGTCGTTGTCGTGACTGGGAAGGAGGTTGCTGGCAAGGAAAAGGCGAGAGGGGTCTGCCGACTGGGCTCAGGTCGCTCAAACGAAAATTGGCCTACCGCTCGAGAAATTTCACACACAGAGCAAGGGAACCAGAATCGCCTGCTACCAGAACCGACTTTTGTGGAGGCTAAGCCCGATCGAGACTAGTCGAGCCCTCTTTTGTGGCGGTCACGCTGGCCCGGTGCAGAGCCACACAGCCACACTAGCTCGCGTCAGCCACAACGAACTCGCCAGCCAGCGTCATGGGCTGGCACTTTTTTTCCCACCCATCAACATTCACATGGCCGGTGCCTATCAGACCCACGCTGTCGAGTTCCCTTCCCCATAGCGGTCCAGCTGACGTACCTCTATCCAATGGCAGGTCACCAGCCCGCGACACAGCGCAGCAGTCGTTGGATGGGCCGCCAGTTACGCAGTGCGGCTGCCCGCTCTCTTCCCAGCGTTAGGCCCTGCCAGCCCAGCGTGAGGACGGCCCCGGCGAGAATGAGGCGGTAGGGCGGCGGCAGCGGCTGTTCGGAGAAGGCGTAGAGGCCGAGGCAGAGACAGCCGAGAATCACGAAGGTGTTAATGTCCATACTCTTTAGCACCATGCGGCATGTTGGCGCACCACAGGACACGATTCTGTGCTGTGCTGTTATTTATGAGGCCGTCCTCTGCGCCTCGAACAAGTGAAGCAACCATGTAGGCCTATCGTCGATCCCGCGCTGACGTCTCGTGCCCGGCGCTCTCGCACCCTGCGGATCCGGGCTCCGGCCGGCTGGGGGCTCCAGATGACGCATCCTGGTAAGATGCCCCAGGCACCTACATAATAAGCCCCTAATAAGCAACTCCCCCCTGGCTCGATTCTGACTGGGGTAGAAGCCATCATCGGCTGCGCGGGTCGCGGCTCATGAAGCGGTTTGTCGTGCCAATGCCCCCGCGAGGTCGAAGCAGCCGGCCTGCCCGTCTGATCCCACCATCTGATTATATTATGTGCTGAAGCTGGACATTCTGGACACCCATTTTTGATTGCTTGGACTCTCCTAGCCCACCATTGCTGTAATCTCATCTTGTATACGACCAGCCCCCAGGATTTTAGCTGGTCATTTCGGACCAAAAAAGGCGAGCAAGCAACCTGTATAGCCAGCCCCATGCGTTAGATCTTTGATGCGCTCACAGATATGACAGTCTGCCTACGCACGCGTATTTCAACGCCCTCCGTTCACCACTCGTGGGACCTCGTGAGCAGTCTCTTTTACAATCCGCCTCGAGCCAGGCCAACCACGTCTCCTACCGGATCTCTTCTACCTCTTATCCGCCCACCAGGCCGAGAAACCAACAGTGTCACAAAAAGCAACACACACCTCGACGCAGGTTGTGGAAGATTACTACGTGACTGTCGTGTGACGTAGGTGGCCACCGCGGAATTAAATACGAAGCTGTGTAGAGAAACCCTCCCCCCGTCCAAAGCCAATTCTCTTCCAAGCTTGGGAATGTCCCGTACCTCTCCGTTGCGGCCAAAGACCGGCAAGTTTACACTTGACGGTGCGCCAGCGGCCGAACGGAAGAGGAAGCCTCGATAGCGACACGGACTGGTACCCGTATATTTGCCATCTAACCTTTTGATCAGCTGTGAACCACTTCTGCAAGGCCGCTTCTGTGACCGAGATTCCCAAGGCTCGAAACGGGGAGGCTTCTCAGTCTGATTGCCCCTCCGCTTCACTCCGCCGTACACCCTCGCGCCAGCAGCCATATTCACCGTTTACCCTGGTGATGGTGCTCAAGGACCGACAATGTTTGTTACGCCTCACTATTTCTCTCTTTCCTCTCAGAACGTTAGTCCCGGTGAATTTGGGGAAGTCTAGTATGCTTTCGCGTTCAACACGCTCAGCGTCCCATAGTAACACATAAGTGAGCTCCCGGGGGCTGTTTCACGAACTCAAGAAAACAACAGAGAATATCTCTCATCCGCGCATGATACAAGTCCTGTAGAGCAACTGTGCGGTTGTGTCCGGATCCTGGCGGTTGGCCGCGAGAAGGAAACCGTTCGCCGCCCTCCGCAACATACCTCTCGAGGGCATCGTGAAGCCAACCGTAGCCCACGCTGAGGACTGAAGGATGTCTGCAAATATTGCATGTGCCTCCAAAAAAGGTCGCCGAAGAAACCAGCTGGTTGTGCGAATTGTAGACACAGCAATAGCCAGAGAGCAAAGCAAAAGTTTCGACTATTTGGTCCATGTAAAATGGCCGAGTGACCATTCTTTTAGGAAGTCTATGGTAGGTTGATTCCACACCCATATATTGGAGGAGGTGGGGTTTGATGTATGGCAGAAAAAACCAGCAAAAGGACAATGCTGAAGGCCCATGCTCAATTCTTACAACATAATATCCCGATGGACACCCCTTCCACATGCTATTTAATATCAACCCAGCGGTCTATGTACTCGATCTTGGTAATCTTAAGATATGTCTGGTATTGAAGCAAGAGTGTCTGATGAACAAAGCTGTCACGCAGAACCAACCTCACTACTATCAAAGAGAACAATGCTATCATGGTTTTCGTAGAGTCAGCAGTATGTATGTAGCAAAAGCAACCGTCGGAAAGTGAGTTCTCTCGCCAGGAAACAAGCAGCGTTCGTACGAAATAAACCTGTCAATGTTTGCTACCCCGTCCGGTGGATGCTAACTTTTGCTCACATATCCCCTACCCCAGAAAGGGACACTTCCTTGTTCCCAATGGCTCTCTCTCACGTTTTTCCTGCTCCTATCTTCACGTCCACTGAATCTTTAGAGAGGACCGCAGAATACTGGCTGTTCTAGAACGCCAGATAGGACCGCTCTCTTGCCCAAAGTAACGGCATTGATAGAGGCACCCAAACCGCCCGGCACAAAGATGGCCAATGCTGCGCCTGACCAGAAGGTTATTGATATTATGAGCGAGAATCAAGCTCAGCTGATCCGTCGGGAGCGAGCCCTGCCGCCCCCGGATATCCGCGGCATGTTTAGAATGCACCCTACCTTGCGCCACTTTTTCCACGCCTTTGCCGCAGATACTTGGACGCTTGTTTCTCGGCAAGATCATGTGGCCGCCTCGGGAAGCCTGTCACTGTCTCCAGACGAGAGCTTCATTATCTCCGAGAAAATCCGTCTTGGCTCCGACTCCAGGGAAGAGATGATCAGATACTGGCGAGGTTGGCTGGGACGAAATGTTGGAATCGTGGTTGGATCGCACGCAAATTAGGTACCACTCGTTTCCTCTTTAGCAGCATCTGCTGTTTCCACATTATAATAGAAGTTGTTATCCCTAATAGAGGATCATGGGTACGTGATCCATGTCTGGACACGCCTGCCCGAGAATTGCATTCGTCGTATAGTTCCCTTGCTCTTTCTTCCTTACAATCACCTGAAAACTCCAACCTGATCTTTTACTCCCACTTTCCAAGTATTCAGTGCTGATGATGCGATTGTTTGCGAGTACGTGGTCAGCCACGTAGGCTACACTGCTCACTCCTTACCAACAATTAGAAACACGGACGACGTCCAGCTTGGAAAATAGGGGTATTCTCAGCGTTGGAACATAACGCAGTGGGGTATTTACTGATTTCCTTTAAAAGAAATAGCGGTACCTATCGGTCAATGTCTGGATTTCTTTACTCAAAAGCGCTTTGTCGCCAAACTGATATTGAAAGGGAAACACGGCGAGTTTGGTATTAGGGGCTTCATTGACGCGTTGTTAGCATATAATCATTGTCCGAACCGTCATGTCGACCTCGGATCACCTATAAAGAGATGGGTCTACCCCCCTCAGAACACATCCGTATCGGCATGGCTAAGAAACCACAACAGTATACACATATACCGTGCCGGCTCGGCTTGAACACCGCTCGCAAACAGCGGTAAAGACACAAAGCCTGGCCTTCCACAGCCGCATCTAGCCTCCACACGACCGCTCGGGTGCTGGAGACAGGCGAGATGTGCAAGGTGGACATTGACTATTGGCGCTGTCCGCATTGTGTCCAGGACATTGTCGATGGGGCCTACCCAGGCTACCACGGCGCCGTGAACCAAACGTCCTGGCGGCCCTGCCTCGATGGTCGGCCCTACTCCCGTTCATGTCCCAACTTGGAGGCGACGCATCGGGTCCATTACGACCAGGTCTGCTCGACCTGCAAGGGACGCCTTACGAGGAGGTGGGGGCAGCAAAGAAGGTGACAGGGCGCCCTTTGACGTGTTGGGATGCACCCCTTGCCCCTGGAGAAGTTCCAGAGGCCGCCTTCGACGAGGAGGAATGGAAAGCTCCCCTAAGCAAGTCCAAGGCCAGACACATAATAGGCTAGTCATGCTTAGAACTGATAGCAAGAGTAATCATTACGGTGTTGGATTCATCGATTCAGTTGTGCGGACCACGAAGAGAACCGGTGGCATTGGTCAGGCTTACTCGAGAGAGCCAGCCAGTGACTATCGAGACAAATACCGCAACTTGGCATGGGAAGAAGCATACCAGTGCAAAATAAAAGAATGGTACCCTAGTCTATTAGCATGAAATATTAAATTGGAGTAGTAATACCATGAACGGTGACGTGGTGGCATGTGGTGTACGTAGCAATGTAGCACACATAATAAACCGGAGAAACATGCAGCGATTCTATATACACATGTTCTACGAGGAAGCTTGATGATATACTACGCATATTATGGAGGGATCCGATGCCAGGCGGCACCGGGGGGCCCAAAAAGTCACATGGCATGATTAGGAAAGCTTTTGGAACCCCCTGAAGCGAAGATTACCATTCGCCCACCACGGGGAGTACGCGCCCACCATGAGTTCTCCCGCCTGTGGTTGCGAAGACTTCTTCCTAGTGCCTATCGGCTCGCGTAATTCCTCCGAGGATCTTGTTCCCGAACCAACACGGTTGGCGCAGACCTTGTTAGGTGAGCTCTGCTTGCGGCCTCGGCTGGCTGGTTGGTTCACCTCCCAGCTCACACGAGCGATGCTTGTGCTGTCTCCCGTGTGGGGGACTGGAGAAATCGTGGTGGTATATCTTATGAACCGAGAATTTTGACAGCGAGCGTGACCCCGCCCGAAGCCGGTTGGCGATACGGTGCAGTGGGCATGTGAGGTCGCCTCCCCTTGGTCTTGCTAATCTGGTGGCCTCACCACCGATGCAACGTAACCAGGAAGTGGTATATAAAGCACCCTCAAGCCGCTTGACGATGGGATGGGGCAATATGCTTGAAAATCTTCATCAGCAGCATGCTATCAGACTCCAAGGTTGAAGACAACTAACTACCTCCAACATCGAACCATTTGCGCAGCACCCATCATGCCACTGACCTCGGACGAACAGGAATACATTCTGCTCATCCCAGCTTTGAAGGAGGAACCCGCTGATGCCAATGCGGCCAGAGCCACCATATTGAAGCTAAAAAAGCTCGTTAAGGTCCTCATGCCCCTGATTCACGATCATGAATTACGCAAAGACTACCTCGCGCCGGATGAGTGGACAGAAAAACACCAGCAAGGTCTCAATGACAGGAACGAGAATAAGATCAGAGTTGAGGAAAGAATTAAGGATTTGAGTAAGAATTGGGGTTTCGACCTTTCCGAGTCCGGGTCCTAGGCGCAGGATGCCTCGTAGGGCAGGAGGTGCAGCTTCCGAATATGGTGCCGTCGCTCACTCATGAGCCGCCCTGACGGCTGGGGTAAAGGGCGCGAGGCGGGAGGTGTTTTTTCTGATTTCGGATCTGGGGTCCGTAACTCGTGCCACATTCCCTTCTATATCAGACCCCAACACGCTCATTTGAACCCACCCCATGGGGGTCTTTTCCCCAGTGTCTTGGGTCGTGAAAGAAATGCATGACGCGTGTGCGGGGACCGACTTCGCTCTCGGCCATCATTCCTGTCCTCTGGTTGTACCGCGTTCCCGCCCCGGTGATTTCATTCCTCACATCGGAACCCCGTCGCGGTGTCAAGTGCGGAGAAACGGCATGTGACCGCAGGTTTTCTCTGTCTTCACCTGGCTACCCTACCAACGTATTTGCTCATGCCCCCTCCTGGCTCAAGACTGTTGGCGATTTTCTCGACATGTGCACCCAACTGATCCCGGATTCCTCGATGGCCGTTGCATCTAGGCCGCATCCGAATCAACAGCCTATGCCACAACGATACATCTTATAGATTTATTGGAACACCCAAAGCTCATGGCCTTGGTGGTCTTTGAAATAGCGGGTGCGGGGGAAGAGGGGGACACAGGGTCCGTGGCCATTCTGTGGATAAAAGGAACGAAACAGAAAGGGGAAAAGGGGGAGGGGGAACGGCACTTAGTACAGACGACCCGTAGAAAACGTAAATGCAGTGAGAGATTGAGATGATTTTAACCCGGTCCATCCGAACCCTGTCCTGTTAAGGCAAAGGCCAATTCGTCTCTGCGGCTGTTTAAGCCGTGTGGCGTTTCGGGACCGGTCGGCATTCCAGGCCTCTCACGAATCACCGCGACTCCCTTCCCATTACGCACCCAAGTGGACCGGATCGCTTAGTAGAGCATGTACCATCATGATACTTGCCCTGTCGGTGGTATATCACGAAAAGAACAAGAAAGAAGCTGGGCATCTCTGGCGAAACCGTTTTGAATTCTCTCGAGTAATTACCACTCCCGTCCTCGAACGTGTTACACAGCTTTTTTGCGACTAAAGTACAGCCGATTCCTTTTCCTTGGGGAAAAAACGAACCGATACGGAAGGACCGAGAAATGAGACAAAATTTCTAGCTATGGGGAGGGGTTGTGGACCAAAGAGCAGACAAAGAGAAAGAAATTCCAAAAATGCTGGCATATGTAGGTACCTCTCTTTCAGTCATTATCGAGGCTCCAAGGAAAGGGAAAAGACAAAGGAGAAAAAGCAGGAGGAACCGGCGGTGGGCCGTGGCCGCCGCGGGGAGGGGTTCGTGGGTAATGATGAGCAGTAGGAATGGATGGCATGCGGAATGGCAACCGGCTTACGCGTCGACGAACTGGTCGAAGAAGTCGCCGAGGGTGGTGAAGGTGGTCTGGCACGTGTACTCGAGGTTCAGGGCGTGGCCGGCGTCGGCCAGGATGCCGATCTGCACCTGGGTGGCGCTGCCAAAGAAGTCGGCCGACTGGCTGGGGATGGAGGAGGACGAGTCCTGGGTGCAGTTGCCGCCGCAGGAGCTGAGATCGCGGTTGCCGGCGGCGACCATGACGGGACCGGCGTACAGGCTGTTCTCGGCGATGGCGCCGTCGGCCGTCAGAAGCTCGCCGATGGCGACAGGCTGGGCGGCGTTGAGGGCGGCCTCGAGGATGACGGTGTCGAACTGGTTGGGGCCGAAGAGGTTGCCCTGGATGGCGAACTCATCGCCCGTCGCCAGGTAGCCGTTCTCGAGGTCGGCGTAGGTCGAGAGTCCGTTGGCCTGCACCCACGAGGACGAGAGAGGCTGGTAGCCCGTGGCCATCTTGTAGTCGTCGAGGTAGCTCATGTGGCTGAAGCCCGTCAGCACCATGCCGTCGCTCAGCTTGTTGCCGTCGTCGTCGACCGGGTTGCCCTGCGCGAAAGCGTACAGGACGACCGCGCCAATACCGTGCGCCGCGTGGAAGAACTGGTTGAAGGAGGAGGTGTCAATGCCCTCAACCGTGTTGGCGCGCAGCTGCATCGTGAGGTTGTTCAGGGCCGCTGCCTGCAGCGGGATCTGGACCTCCTGGAGCGGGTCAATGCCGGCCGGGCGAGAGTCGCCCGAGCCCAGGCGGTCGACGGCGAAGGTGCTGTAGTTGCGGTCGATGGCGGCGTTCACGTAGCTGTAGTTGTAGTTGTTGGTAGGCCAGTCCCAGTACGAGCGGTCGAAGGCCATGCCGTGCACCAGGATCTGCAGCGCCTTGCCGGCGCCCTCGTCGGGCTGGCAGTACGTGCCGGCGATGTCGTAGGTGCCCGAGATGTCGGCGTAGCCGTCAATGTTCTCCTGGCTCATGTTGTAGCCCGGTCGCGACGCGTAGTTGAGCAGGAAGTTGCGTGTCTGGACGTTGTCGACGGGCGCGTCCATGGTGAAGTTGGCATTGCGCGCCGAGATGGTGACAGGCACCGTCACGTTGGTGCAGCTGCGAGCCGACACCAGGGCCGTCAGGCCGCTGAGCACGAGACCGGAAGCGAACTTGGACATGGTGGTGGTGGGTGAGATGGATGCTAAGATGGCTGCGTGCCCTTTGCTGATGGGGTCCGGTTGTTGATCAGGCTGCACTGGATGAGAGAGAAATGAGAATAGGGGGGCGAGGCGAATAGATGAAGCCTGGATGGGAGGAGGCGATGAGGTGATGAGATGGTGAGATGATGATGTTCTGAGAGATTGCCATGAATGGAGAGCCTGAGCAGTGATATATACAGCTCGCGAGGCCTCAAAGACCAGGCCGTGGCCATACTCGTCGCCCGTGTCCGTCGCGATGCCGCCCGCCCCCCTGATGGAGTTGCGTACATTTGGGTGTTCTCAACAAAGTGTATGGAGGTCCGTAGAAGCTTGCCCTCGGAAGTGGACCTCACGACATCAGACGAAGCGCGACTTGGACCTCTCTCTCCCCCCCCAGGCGCCACTCTGACGAGCCACTCCCTGCCCGAGCCTCGAGGCGCAGCTGGGCGATTGGCTTTGCCTGTGGGCTCATAGGGCCCAAGGCGATGTCGTCTTGTCCCGAGAGAAGGCCATGCATGGCATTGCCTAGAGCCCAGGGCCGCAGTCCGTCACTCGCCTGCTCCAAACTGCTTGCTCTCAAAGTTTTGGTGAGCCGTCAGGCACTCCACGGATGCCTCGGCTCGTACGACAAGGTAATGTCTCACCTGGGTCCGCGAACCACTGCCTGGCGGGCATCCTGAGAGGCCGCAATCCAGGCGGCAGACGGTTTGACGGATCTATAAGATGTGAGACACGATCGTGTCAGCCCTGCCCCGGCGCATCATAGTTGGGACCTACCCAGAGCCCGGCGGTGTCCTGGTCTTCCTCCGGCTCGCCCAGGCCGACCCGATATCGTGATTGTGCCCAACGGTTTTTAGGTGCCAAAGAAGTCGCCATGTTGCCGAATCGGGTTGCCCAGCATAGGCAGGATACCACGTTGGCAGGATACCTTATCGACTTTCTATCTTTAGCCCATGCCCGAAGATGACTTGTGCATATCGACTCGCTTCGTTAAAAGAATGCATCCGGGGACATCCTATAATCCCTGTCGATTACCGCCGTCTATGCACAATGCACCTCCCAATTCTACATCTATGTATGCTCGCGCCATGCCGGTGTCTGTCCGTGGCTAACCATCCCCAGCTGCTATTTTGAGACGGCAAGAGAACCACTGCATCTGCTCTGCATGGTGTCACCCATGAGACGCGTCTCTGCCGATTGCTGCCACGCCATGCCCATGACGCGTCGACGCGGGGACCATGCCGCCGAGAAGGGCTGCCTGCCGCATCTCGACACCGCCGAGGCGTCGTGAGAGGGACGCTTTCATCGTGCTGCTGACCCAAGCACGTGGGACGTTCCCGTCGTCATTGTGTGGCACAGTCGTCGCGGTGCACCGAGCATGTGCATCCGGGGGGGGGGGGGGGGGTTCCATTGCCCCGATTCGGACAAGGACCCTTTCTGCATCCGCTGTAGGACTGGCTGTCCGCCAAGCAAAAGCCCAATGTCCGCTCCGTGTATCCTGCCTAGTTCTTCCCAAAATCCTGGCTGAAGATTCTCTGCCAGATGTCCATCCACTTCTCCTGCTGATCTGTGAGCAGCCTACCGGGCATCTTGAAACTGCGGTTCAGCACGTCGCGAATGCGCGCGCGCAGCACTTTGATGACGAGCATCGCCTTCCAATCCGGCACGCTGAATCGCGCCCGGTTCCCGTCAAGTACCAGAACTCCCGCGTACATCTGCAGCGTGCGTCAGCAAAAATATGGGATACACGAGGCCAGTGAACGCGGCGCGAGCCCCCGTCATCACTTACATCAATTTTCACGTCGCCGCAAAGCAAAGCAACCGCGAAGCCTTCCACGGCTGTCGTCTCATGCGCATTGAGGAACCTGGGGCCATCGTCGTTAGTCCCGACTCGACCTCCGCCCAGGGCCAACTTGACCCTCAACTTACTGTTTGGATTGCATAATATGGTAGTAAGACAGCCATTTCAGATCGAAGTGGCCCTTGTTCACACTCGACGGGTGGAGGCTAATGCTCTGGTTGTTGCCCACGTTCCGGAATCCCTTGTTCTCTCGCATCAACAACTTGGGGTAGAAACTCCAAGCAATGACCGAAGAAGTGATAACGTCATTGTCGCTGTTGATATTGACGCGCTGCGGTAATTCGAAGAACTGGCCCCGTCGATTCGAGTAGCGTATGCGATTCAGCGTACGCCGCTCTTCGTCCGTAAGTTGCAGGAAGCCCGAGTCAACAAGCGAGGCGATCAGCTGGCCCTTGAGCTCCTCGATGCTGACCAGCGTCTGATGGGACAAGAAGTTTTTCCTGCAGTACTGGAAGTCGTTGTTGGTGACTTGCAACGTCTTCTTCCAGCCCAGGTAGGCGTTGTACACTGTCAGCACATCCGAATCCCCCCTTCGGAACGACTTGCGCGCCGCATCGGCCTGCGCGCGCTGACCAAACGGTGCCGAGAAAGGTGACTTGGCCGAAAGTGTCGCGGCAACCGTGACCGCCATGTCCAGGCACTTGAAGATGCTGCCCTGAAGGACGAGTTTGCCGAGGAACACGTCCAGCGGCAACCGCGCCAGTTGCAAGCCCAAAGGTGTGAGGTCTTCGCCAGCAGTCAGTGCCCGTACATCCACGAGCGCATCAATAGCGCGACGAATGTTCTTGGTCGAGGGTGCGTCCAGTGCCTCGTTGAGAGTGTCTTCGATGCCGCCGATTTTACAAATCTTGACCCGGATGGCCAAGTCTTGCAAAGAGAGACGCAGCATTTCCGGCGTCTGCTGGTCACTCATGAGCTTATCATGGCGATGCTTGGTGTACATGTGGAAGCACAGTCCTTCTTGGACACGCCCAGCTCGACCGCGTCGCTGCTTGGCATTGGCCCGCGAGATGAAGGTGTCGATAAGCCGTGACATCTGTCTTCGCTCATCAAAGCGCATCTCGCGGTGTTTGCCGGTATCGATGACACACGTCACATCCGGAATGGTGATGCCTGTTTCGGCGATGTTGGTGGCCAGAACGACCTTTCGGACGCCCGGCGGTGGCACAAGGAAAGCCCGTTCCTGGTCCTCGGTCGCGATGGTGGAATGCAATGCGAAAATATCCCAGTCCCTCTGGAAGAAAGGATTGCCAAGAAGCTGATCGTTCAGCGTCCTGATTTCACCGATGCCCGGCAGGAACACCAAGATCGCCTTGCTGTAGTCCATGTATTGGGGATCGACGGCAATGCGCGCAATCAATTGCGTGATCAAATCGAAGTCAATCGTGTACTCATCAAACTGCGCCAAGGTATTCCTCGTCTTGGCCGAGTACTGGCGCAGCTCCTTGGCCGCATCGCTCACCAAACTCGGGTCGTTGTCGCTTTCGGCAGGGTCATCATCCAGATTCGTCAGCCTCTCGTTGGGGCGCCGCTGATCAAGCGTGTAGCCGGTGAGCTCAATTGCATCCTCCAGGTGTTGGACACTGACCGGGAATGTGCGGCCGGGCACGTTGAGCACAGGCGCACCGCCCATGTACTTGGAGAACTTCTCGGCATCCACTGTGGCCGACATCAGAACGACCTTGAGGTCCTGTCGCTTGACGAGAAGCTTTTTGAGCACGAGCAGCAGGAAGTCCGAGTCGATGGTCCGCTCGTGAACCTCATCCAGCACGATGTGCGTGATCTCACGGAGGTCGTTTGACCCTTCCAGCATCCTCATAACGATGCCCGTGGTGGCGTAGACGAGTCTTGTCTCTTTCGAGGTATTCGACTCTAGTCTGATTGCGTACCCAACAAGGGACCTTGATGTACCCAGGTCATTCTTGCCCTCACCAAGCTCTTCGCTGACTCGGCGCGCAAGAGAAAGGGCCGAAAGGCGACGCGGCTCCGTGCAGTAGACTTTGCATGGGCGCCCAAGAGAAAGCTGGTGCTCAAGGATGAAGGAAGGCACCTGAGTGCTTTTGCCGCAACCGGTTTCGCCGCAGACAATTACCACCTGCTCGCGCTCGATGGTATCCAGCACCTGCTGCCGAAAGTGCCACATGGGTAATTGCATGCGCGATTGCTACACCGAATGGTTAACATGCGAGTGGCATCACAAAAGGGGAATATCCTCAACTCACCAGCATAGCCTGGTACCTGGGCGAACTGGCCTTCTGCGCCCATATACGCTGAAAGAACTCGGGGCCAGCGGACTGACGCAGCTCCTTATCGACACCTGAATCGCCCGCATCACCTTGGTTTCGGTTGGCATTTCGGCCTCGGAAAGCACCCTGTAGAAGAACACCGTCCTCCTCTTCCTGGTCATGGCGTTGTCGGACCATATCTCTCAGCCCCTTCACGGCGGCGCGATCCAGAGCATCGAGGTGATTCTTCCGCGCTTCGGAGAACTCATTCCACAAATCCTTCCAAACGGCTGGAAGCCTCATGAAGACCTTGTCCTCCTTCGTGAAACCGAAGATGGAAAACAGTGCAGCCGTTGCGACATAGGCCTCTGATTGCTTCGAATCCGGAGTTGCAATACCAACCATCTGGAAATCAAAGCGGGAAGGGTATAGCTGGCTTTCAACGTGGGCAATATCGGGGGCGTCAAGAGTCTGGGGCTTGGACCACGAGATGGTTACTGTATGCCGACTTGCAAATGATGCCTCGGATATGAGCTTGTAGTTGATTTTGACGCCAGAGTCCCTGTTTCGGAAATGATGAGAGACTGGGCGGCGTGCACTGGTGGTGCAAAACTAACCTTGACCGACAAGCTTCCTCCAAGGCCCTCGAAGGGCTAACACCGGTCCATTTGCCAAAGTCACGGATGAAGACCTTCTTGCCGTCGGCGCCATTGATGACGTTGGACGTCTTACCCGTTGATGGATCTACTTCCTGGACAGGCAGACTCGCGAACAGGTCAGAAAGCGATGGCCCGTCGTCGGCGTCCTCGTCCTGAAGAATCTCAGCAGCCATCTTCTTCGCTTCTCGGGCTACTTCATCGTCATCGGAGCTGTCTTCCACTTTGGCTGCATCGGCATCGGTCACAGCCTCTTCGCTAGCGGCTGATTCCTCTGGCTGGGCCTTCTCGGCAATTTCTTCCCTTTCAGCCTCCTCTCTCTTGGCGAGGGCGTAGTCTCGTTCCAACACGATGCGGTCACTGATCCATTTCTGCTCGGCGAAATCCTTGTCGAATAAGACGTCTTGTTGGATGCGGTCGATCTTGGCTAACAATTTTGCCTCTTCCATCTCATCTTGGGATAAGTCCGAGGACGAGCGCGCACTGCTGTTTGCTATCGATTTGTTGTTCTTGCTCTGCTTAGTTCCCTGCTTGGGTCGCTGGAGTTGGAAAAGTTTGGCCTTGGACTCTAGGTAAACGGGAACCAGGTCGTCAGGTTCAATATCACTGTCGCACTTGACATTGACTTTCCTGGGCGAAGGCGCACGTGAGGCTCGCGACTTGGTGCCATTCTTTCCCTTGGGGCCAGTGGGCTCAAGAAGTCGAGGCGTGTTGGCACCTGACGGCATAGGGCTATCCTGAGGCGTTTCGCCTGGCTTTGCGTGCGTTTTGGCTCGTTGATCGTAAGCAGGCAGCTCGTCCTTGGTACATTCGCGCGCAAGCCAGTCGAGTGCCTCCTCCAAACCCCATATGCTGTCTTTTGCGGAATTGCCCATGTTTGGCGCAATCTCTAAAATGTAGCGAAGAACAGCCCCGACTTTGTCTTCAGCAAAGCCGGCGAGTGTCAAGGCTTGTTGCAACGTCCACAGCCTCACGGTCAAATCTTCCTCGGGGGGTAGCTTGCCAGGGCTAGTGTCGGTGCCCAACGAAGAAGCGGCGAAGCGATGTTCGGCCTGGATGAGATCCAGAATGTGGTCCATCAGCTCTTGCGGTAGCCATTTCCGCGTGTTGATGGTGTCGGCCTGACTGCGCAGTAGACGTCGATCAGTTTCGAGGCGTGTTTTTTGGCGCTGGGCGTCACGTTTGACCTTCTGCCCGTGTTTCTCGACTAAAAGCTGCAGTTCCGACTCTTGGAGTTGTTTCTCAAACTCCTCGGGGGTGAGGTCGGGCTTCTGGGACGTGGCGGCCGGGTCACGGGCTTGGTTGTCGGTCGCAGCGGTGGAGGGGCCTTGCGGTTTGGCTCCCGGGCCTTTGGCATCAGGGGCAGCAGGCGCAGAGTTAGCAGCCGCCTTCCCATTGGCGGCGGTTGGAGTCTCTTCGGCGGTTTCGAGTCGCGTGACCGGTTTCGAAGCGACCGAGGTTGTAGCAAAACCACGGGCTGGGTTGGCCGCGGCCTTGGTCTTCTTCTTCTTGGGCGGCATGTTGACTAGGGCGGGCGCTGGCGGCAGCGCCTCAGAGCAGGCAAGGGAGGACGAGTCTGTGAGGCAAGCGCCCTTGCGCCTACGACAAGGGAACTGCGGCGAGATAAGGGACGAAGTTCGGCTTGGGCAGTGGCGAGCTCGTACGGGTCGCCCAGCGAAGAACCTAGAGAAAGAGTGAAATGCAGAGGGGATGGTGGAGTCCTAGTCTGCCATCTACGGTGCGGCCGGTGCCGGTACCAGCGCACGCAGCGAACGAGTCAAGCGAGGTGAAGAGGCCCAGGTAGCAGGTTGCTGAAAGCCAAAAGGGGAACTCCCAGGCCACAAGGCCCCAGGGCAAGGCGCGAGAACGGACGAGGTTCGAAAAGTTGGCTGGAGAGATTTAGAGGCTGCGCGTAGAGAACACACAGGCGCGCGTGGTACGACTATACAAGAGCCTGGATGGTGGGAGGTTTGGGCTGTGATGACAATGGACGACGGGCAGCTGCAGCCCTGTCTTTGGTGGAGGGGTACAAACCATGGACGATTGACATCACTGCCTCATGTTAGCTTGGGAAGGAGCGGACCCATGTCCTTCGATTTTGGTGTCCTGCGTGCCTGCCCTCCCCGCTGGCCCTGGCCTGAGGTACGAGGTTACACGCCAAGTCCTGGGCGGCGATTCAATTGTGTTGCGAAATTTCTCTCCTCAGCCGGTGCCCAGGCGGCGTAGGAATTGTGACCGCCTACCGGAACGGGCTCGCCGAGCAAATTCAGCGGGCCTGCAACCTCTCAAAGCTCGCAGGCGCAACCCCACATCGAAATCGTCGACAGTCCGCACAAGCACAACCCGCCGAACGAACGAGAGGCCGAACCGGCCGCGCGAGGTGGAATACTGTGCCAGACGCCACGAGCCTCGACCCATGTAACATAGAGGAAGCAAGCCACTGCCTGCGCTTCGTCCACTCTCTCCCGCCCTCTCTGGCCCTCTTAACATGCCCATTGCACTGCCGTCCGACCGCCAAAATGACTGAAGCGGCTGCGGCCATTGACTTTGTCGCTGCCAGAGCCGATCTGGCCGCCTCCTCGACCAAGCGCCGGCTTGCCCAGCTCAAGACGCTCGAGGACAAGATCAAGGGAGACTGTGAGTTGCAGGGCCGCCTCTTGTCCCTCTGACCTACCCCCCTGGCCTGCTGTCGTGTAGCTAATAGCTGTCTTGTCCTGGGTAGCTCTTGACCAAGCCTCAATACCCAAAATCTCCAAGCTCCTCTTCGATACCCACGCTTTCTACAATGACCGCCCCTCTCGCCGGGCAGTGCAGTCATGCATTACCTGCATGTTCGCCGCCGCCAGCGATCCCAAAGCCCTCGCGCCCTTCGTAAACGCCTTGCGTCAGGAGTCTCAGAAGTCGGGCATCGCGCCCAACAATGCCTTCGTCCTTGTTGAGTGGTGCTGCCTGCTTCTGAAGGCCCTAGCTGGTACGCCTCTGTTCGACCAGTTTGGACTTGAACTTGTACACGCCAACGCTGCTGCGCTGGAGAAGTGCTTCCAGCCACCTGCTAGATCCTCAGTCGCTGATTCCGCCATTACCGTCACGCGCCGTGCGCTTCGCGCTGCCTTCTGGTTCAAGGAGTTCCGGGAAAAGGTCATCCAGGATGTGGTAGGGGCTCTTACCACCAAGGGCAGCCAGCCGCTGGCGCGCAACGCCGTCATGCTGGGCGTCGTCGCTGGAGTCTGCTCGCGCCATGAACAGGCCAAGCCGGTTTTGGCCGCGAGAAAGGCTGATTACTTCACTTTCTATACGAGGGAAATCATTGGCTCCCGGGTACCGCTTCCGGCCCATATCACGTCAGGCTTGCGCGACTTCTTCGTTGATTTTGTCACCGCCGAGGATCTCGCCAAGGACGTTATTCCGCCCATTGAAAAGGGGCTCCTTAGAGCTCCCGAAGTTGTGTTGGATCTTGTGCCAGCACTGATCAATGCGCTCCCGACAGACATTGATTTATCCTCGATACTGGGAGGGCACTTGTTGAAGCCGTTGCTGTCCAACGTCAAGTCCAGCAATGTGAACATCCGTCAGTCGGTTAAGACCACCTTCCAGGCCGCCGTGGCCAAGAGCCATGACCCCAAGATTCTGGAGCAAGTCGCCGATGAGATTCTCGGCCCTCTCAAGTCGGGAAAGCTGGCGTCGGCCGACCAACGAATCCTCCACTCAGAGATGCTCGAGTCCATGACTCTCACAGGCCCCATTGCCTCCAAGGTCGCCGCTGCTCTTCCTCCCGTCGTAAGCAAGGAGGGTAACGAGGCTGCCCTCACCGCTGAGCTCTCCGCACTGACTCACTCGGTGTCCTTTGAGCTTGAGGAAGGAACCGAGCTACCCAAGGCCGTTTTGGATGCGTATGCCAAGGGTCTTGCCGACAAGAAGATCCCCTCCCGCCGACTGTGGATCCTCAAGGTCGGAGACATACTCGCCAACTTCAGCAAGAACCCCGAAGCCGTGCCCGGCAACGTGGTCAAGTTCGCCGAGGCGACTATCAAGCAGCTGGTCGATACATGGGCTGAGATCCTGAAAAACCCTGCCGCTGCCATGCAGAGCAACCTCATTGCGGGGGCTTACGTTCTCACAACCTTGGCCTACCAAACATTGGCGCGAATCGATAGCGAAGTCATTCAGACTTCTCTGAAAAAGGTGGCAGTCTCAAAAGAATGCCTTGTGCTGGAGCCGAAGCCCTCTTTTCTATTGAACCACCGAGTCTATGGTCGCTTGGCTTCTGAAGAGGATATGAGATGGCTCCTTTGCGCCCTGACGGCGGTAGTAGTTGACTTACCAGGTGCTGCGCCTCCTGTCCGGTCCGCCTGGTCTCAAGCTCTGATCTTCCTGGCTTCATCGCCCACTACGCCTTCTCAGATTCGCAAGGAGACATGCGAGGCAATAAGCAAACTGTACGCAAAGCAGCCATCTCTCATCTCGGAAGCCGTCATCGCCGGCCTTTGGCAATGGGTTGAGTCAATCGAGCTGGCCGACAAAGAAAGCGTGGCTGCCTCGGCCAAGTTTGACAGAACCAACCTGCTTTTGCCTCTGCGCTCAATATGCCTGGACGAGGAGGAATTCAAGAAAGAAGGCGGAGAGCGCGACGCTGAGGCGATCGAGGTACAGATGTGCTCCTTGTTGGCACTGGCGAGACCAAATCTCATTCCCAGATCCAGCTGGATAGATACGGTCCTCAAGGTCGGTCTCGATCCTGGGGCCCTGGCATTGCGCCATGAAAAGGCTCTTCTGCAGGAAATCACTGAAAGGACCAGCTTTGAGCAGCAGGTAAGTTGATTTATGCCTCATGGCCCCGCTCTTCTAACTGGCATATAGTGTTCCGCCATTAAGACAGCTGCTTGCAACGCCGCCGCCGACCTGGCTTTCGTGGCTCCGGAATTCATGACCCCCAAGGTCATCGATCTCATTCGTCGTGACTTGGATACAGAAGAACTGAAGGAGATCGGGCCCGTTGAGGCAGCCATTTTCCGCACGCCTGAAGGCACCGCCTTCATCGATGTCCTCGCCAAGAAAACCCAAGCTCTTCCCAACAAGAACACCAAGGATTACGACACGCTCAAATGGGAGGAAGAATTGAGAACTCAGCTGGCGCAGAAGAAGGGCACCCAGAAGAAGCTGACAGCCGATGAACATGCCAAGGTCAACGCCCAGCTGAAGAAGGAGTCGGAGATCCGGAAGTCAGTTCAAGGCCTTGCTGCACGCTTACTCCGCGGTATCGGAATCATTCAGGGACTGATCAACGGCCCTCCGACCGAAGCCAACCTCTGGATGGGCCCCGCGGTCAATGCTCTTCTCAAGGCGATGGAGGCGGGCGCATGTCTGATTACTGGCGATGCCGCCCCCACAGTTTACCTCGCATGCGCGGAGAAGGTTACGAACAGGCTTGGGGCCATCCGACCGTTCATTGGTGTGGCGACTCTGCGTGCCCTTGGGGTTACTGGCCTCCCAGAAAACCTGCAGGAGGAAGGCTTGGAGGAGCTGGTGACCCGTGTTCTCTACCGGTTGCGTTTCGCTGGAGAACAGCGACCGTTCGATGCCATCTCGGTGGTATACATGCTTTCCCTTGTCTTCCTCGTCCTCCAAAATGGAGGCTTTGCCGAATCAGCGGAAGAACGGGATACCCAGCTCGTCCTTGCCATCGAGTTCCTCACCTTCCACACCGATGTTTGCTCCCACGAGTCTCTTCCTCGTGCAGACCTCATCACGATGCTGGTGGCTTCTATGCAGCGTTACAACCAGCACTACAAGATCATCAAGGATTGCTTCTCCGATATGATCCGTTGCGTCGCGCCCAACATCTCGGCGGATGAGATTGCTGTCCTCGCAAAGGGTGCGATCGTAGCCGAGTCTTCTGTTCGAGAGACGGTACTCCAATCGATCAGCGCTGACGTTGACATGAGTGACTTGGAATTCTCCAACGAGATATGGATTGCCTGCCACGACGACGAGGAGGAGAACGTGCAACTCGGTAAAGAAATCTGGGAGGAAAGCGGCTTTAAGATCTCCAAGGACGTTCCCTTCAAGATGCTGCCATACTTGGAAACCAAGGACGGCCAACTCCGAAGAGCGGCCGCCAGGTCGCTGGCCGAAGCCTGCCAGACACACCCGTCAACAGTCAACGATGTCCTTCAGAACCTGCGCTCGACTTATGCTGAGTTTGCCAAGGACCGTGTCGCTGAACTCGATGCCTACGGCATGCCGCGGAAGGGAGACCTCGCAGACCCATGGGAAGCGCGCCACGGTATCGCCGCGGCATTCAAATCGTTGGCGCCGCATATGCAGAAGGACCAAATCGACAACTTCTTCACTTTCCTTATTGAGAGGGGGCCATTGGGCGACAAGGACCAGAGGGTGCGAAGCGAAATGCTCGACGCCGCCATTGGCGCCATCGACCTGCACGGACGTGCTCTGGTGGACAAGCTGATGAAGATGTTTGAGCGTACTTTGGAGGCCCCTGATGCCGGCTCCGACTTTGGAGACCGCGTCAACGAGGCTGTCATCGTCATGTACGGAGCCCTAGCTCGGCACTTGAAGCCAGGCGATGCCAAAATCCCCGTGGTCATCGAGCGACTCCTGGCCACCCTCAGCACTCCGTCCGAAACGGTGCAATACGCTGTTGCCGAATGCCTTCCTCCGCTGGTCCGCACTTGCGGTGACAAGTCATCCAAGTACTTTGACCAAGTCATGGACAGTCTGCTAAACTCCAAGAAGTACGCGACCAAGCGTGGTGCAGCCTACGGTCTGTCAGGCCTCATTATGGGTCGGGGTATCTCGGTGCTACGGGAGTACCGTATCCTCATCACTCTGAAGAGCGCTGCTGAGAACAAAAAGGAGACTCAGCAGAGGGAGGGAGCGTACCTCGCCTTTGAGCTCATGCCCCTGATCCTGGGCCAATTGATTGAGCCCTATGTCATCCAGATCGTGCCGCAATTGCTCAGTGGCTTTGGAGACAGCAGCGCCGACGTCCGAGACGCCTGTCTAGCGGCCGCCAAAGCATGCTTCGCCAAGCTGAGCTCGTTCGGTGTGAAGCAAATCCTGCCAACGTTGCTTTACGGTCTCGAGGACGACCAGTGGCGCAGCAAGCGGGGTGCTTGTGAGCTGCTCGGTGCCATGGCCTACTTAGACCCTCAGCAGCTTGCGGCGAGCCTGCCCGAGATCATCCCTCCCCTAACAGCCGTCCTGAACGACAGTCACAAGGAGGTCCGTGCTGCTGCCAACAAGAGCTTGAAGCGGTTTGGAGACGTTATCACCAACCCTGAAATTAAGAGCTTGGTAGATATTCTTCTCAAGGCCCTCAGCGACCCCACCAAATACACCGACGAGGCGCTGGAATCTCTCATCAAGGTCCAGTTCGTCCACTACCTGGATGCGCCATCTTTGGCCCTGGTCACGAGGATCCTGCAACGAGGCTTGGGCGACCGGTCTGCCACGAAGCGCAAGGCTTCTCAGGTCATTGGCAGTCTGGCTCACTTGACGGAGAGGAAAGACCTTATTGCCCACTTGCCGGTTCTGGTGTCGGGACTCAAGGTGGCTGCTGTCGATCCGGTTCCGACGACGCGCGCTACTGCTTCCCGTGCTCTCGGATCCCTCGTCGAGAAGCTAGGAGAGGACGCCCTGCCGGACCTTATTCCCGGACTCATGCAGACGCTCAAGTCGGATACGGGTGCTGGCGACCGTCTTGGCTCTGCTCAGGCACTGTCCGAAGTACTGGCAGGTTTGGGAACCACGAGACTCGAGGAGACGCTGCCGACGATTCTCCAGAATGTCGAATCCAGCAAGGCGTCGGTCCGCGAAGGCTTCATGTCGCTCTTCATTTTCTTGCCCGTGTGCTTCGGCAACAGTTTCGCCAACTACCTGGGTCGGATTATCCCTCCTATTCTCGCTGGTCTCGCCGACGACATCGAGTCGATTCGCGAAACTGCGCTCCGAGCCGGTCGACTCCTCGTCAAGAACTTTGCTACTCGCGCTGTCGACCTGCTGCTTCCCGAACTTGAGCGCGGCCTCGCCGATGATAGCTACAGAATCCGACTCAGCTCGGTCGAGCTTGTCGGTGATCTTCTGTTCAACCTCACGGGTATCACCGGCAAAGAAGACGCCGAGGACGAGGAGGACTTGGCCAAGGAAGCCGGTGCTTCCTTGCGCGAAGCCCTGGGAGAGGACAAGCGGAACAAGATCCTGTCGGCTCTGTACATTTGCCGTTGCGATACTGCTGGCTCTGTACGCGCTGCTGCCATTGCTGTCTGGAAGGCGCTCGTGGCCACGCCTCGCACCCTCAAGGAGCTTACTCCCACTCTCACCCAACTTATCATTCGGCGCCTGGGCAGTTCCAACATGGAGCACAAGGTCATTGCCAGCAACGCTCTGGGAGAACTTATTCGCAAGGCCGGCGACGGCGTTCTCTCGAGTCTGCTCCCCACGCTGGAACAGGGCCTGCAGACTTCTGCGGACTCGGATACCAAACAGGGCATCTGCTTGGCTCTCAAGGAGCTGATCGCATCTGCTTCCGAGGACGCGCTCGAGGACCACGAAAAGACGCTCATTTCGGTTGTCCGGACGGCTCTGACCGACTCGGACGACGAGGTCCGAGAGGCCGCGGCCGAGGCGTTCGACTCGCTGCAGCAGATTATCGGCAAGCGCGCTGTCGACCAGGTGCTCCCCTTCCTCCTCAACCTTCTGCGGTCCGAGGGCCAAGCCGACAACGCGCTGTCGGCACTGCTCACGCTGCTTACGGAAGCGACGCGGTCCAACATTATCCTGCCGAACCTCATTCCCACGCTTATCGCGCCTCCCATCTCGTCGTTCAACGCCAAGGCTCTGGCTTCCTTGGCCAAGGTGGCTGGTTCGGCTATGAACCGTCGGCTGCCCAACATCATCAACTCGCTCATGGACAACATTGTCAATGCCGAGGACGACGAGCTCCGTGCGCAGTTGGAGGACTCGTTTACTACGGTTATCTTGTCCATTGACGAGTACGATGGTCTTAACACGATCATGAACGTGCTATTGCAACTTTGCAAGCACGACGACCACAGAAAGCGTGCCAACACGGCGTACCGCATGGCCACCTTCTTCGAGGAGGCCACGGTAGACTACTCGCGGTACAACCAGGACATTGTCCGGGCCATGTTGATCTCGTTTGACGATAGGGACAAGGAGGTCATCAAGGCAGCATGGACAGCGCTGAGCACGTTCACCAAGAAGCTCAAGAAGGAGGAGATGGAGGCTCTGGTGCAGTCGACGCGCCAGTCGCTGCTGCGTGTCGGCGTGGCTGGTGCCAACCTGCCCGGTTTCGAGTTGCCCAAGGGCATCAACGCCATCCTACCCATCTTCTTGCAGGGTCTGATGAACGGAACGGCGGAACAGCGCACGGCAGCAGCGCTCGCCATCTCGGACATTGTCGACCGCACCAGCGAGGCATCTCTCAAGCCCTTCGTGGTGCAGATTACCGGTCCGCTTATTCGTGTGGTTTCGGAGAGGTCTACTGATGTCAAGGCGGCCATTCTGCTCACGCTGAATAACCTGCTGGAGAAGATGCCGACGGCGCTCAAGCCCTTCCTGCCGCAGCTGCAGCGGACATTTGCTCGATCGCTGGCGGACACGACGAGCGAAGTGCTGCGATCGCGGGCGGCCAAGGCGCTGGGCACCCTCATCAAGTTCACGCCGCGTGTGGACCCGCTCATTGCCGAGCTCGTGACGGGCTCCAAGACATCGGATTCGGGTGTCCGGACGGCCATGTTCAAGGCGCTGTACGAGGTCATCAGCAAGGCCGGCGCCAACATGGGCGAAGGCTCGCGCAATGCCGTGCTGGGCCTGATCGACACGGACTACGACGAGACGGATGCGACCATGACGATGACCAACGCCAAGCTGCTGGCGGCGCTCCTCAAGAACGTGCCGGCCGAGATAGCCCACAGTCTCCTCAAGAGCCGCGTCGCCACGACGCATTTTACCAACGCATCGGTGCTGGCGCTCAACGCCGTGTTCGTGGAGTCGGCACAGACGCTGCTAGAGAGCCCCTTCGCCGACGATCTGCCCGAGCTCCTGTCGCAGGGCATGTCGAACAAGAATGTAAGTGAATGCGTACCTCGGTCATTAACCATCGGCTAACAAGGTGGCACAGCTCTTTGTCGCAGACAACTCAATCCTGGCCACGGGCAAGTACCTCTTGTCGCACACGCCGGCCTTCGAGCAGGCGAAGCCCATCTTCTCGACGCTGGCAACCATCATCGCACCGGGCAACCCGACAGACTCGCGGCGCTTGGCGCTCGTGGTGGTGCGGACGCTGTCGCGCACCAACGCGGACCTGGTGCGGCCGCACCTGGGGCTGCTCGCGGGACCCATGTTCGCATCGGTGCGCGACCCGGTGATCCCCGTCAAGCTGGCGGCGGAGGCGGCGTTTATTGAGCTCTTCTCGGTGCCCGAGGAGGAAGGCCGGGTGTTCGACAACTTTGTGCAGAGCCCGGCCGGACAGGAGATGCAGGCCAACCAGCGGCGTATGATGGCCGACTACTTCCGGCGCGTGGCGCTGCGGCTCGGCGCCCAGACGCGCGAGCGCCGCGAGGCCGAGGGTGGCGTTGGCGGCCAGGGCGCCCTGGGCCTCAGCAACGACGAGATTGAGGACGACCGCGAGATCTGGAGCGTCGGGCAGGTGGATCTCGGTGACGGCGTGTTTAGTTAGCATGGTCCCCATGCGGGGAGCCAAAAGAAAAGGAGGGGGGGGGAAGGGCGTGGTAGCGAACGAATGAAACCATGATGGCAAGCGACACCGACAATGCTACGGTATATAGGAAATACGCCAGCGCTGTATATCTGTTGAGGGGGTTCCGCCCCGCCTCCCGACGGTCATGTGGAACCTCTGATTACGATGAGTAAGCTAATTGTGCTTCCTGACTATGTGCGACGGGTGTGACATGAGGCTACGATGCTAGTTGTGGTACGAGCTATACTTGGCTCCAAGTGGGTAGAACGGAGGAAACGGGACAGCCGTGAGCACCCCCTCAGCGGTTCTCCCACCCGGCCCTTCACCCAGCGGCAGGTACTAGACGAGCCGTCGGCTCATCTGGAGATAGGGCACGTCACCCTTGTAGAAGACGTGGCCGACGGCAGCGAAGCCGAAGCGCGCGTAGAAGGGCAGGGCGCTCTGGCGGGCGTCGCACCAGATGACGACGCCACCGTCGCCGGGGCTCTTCTTCTTCTTATCGCCCCTTCGCCCGCCGTCGACCTCGTCGTCATCCCCACCACCACAGCTGCCGTCGTCGTCGTCGTCTTCGTCCCCGTGCGGCTGCTCCGGCTGCCGCGCCGCCGCCAATGCCATGACGTGCCGCAGCAGGGCGGACCCGGCGCCGCGGCCCTGCCAGGGGGCAGCGGTGGCGAATTTGCGGAACCGGTAGTAGGTGGTGGTGGTGGTGGTGCGCGGCGGGTCGCCGTCGGCGCCGGCGTCGAGGCTGTCGTCGAGGAAGAGCGAGATGACGCTGACGGGCTCTTCCGCCTCCCCGGCGGCGGCAGCAGCAGCAGCAGCAGCGGGAGGGGGAAGGCGGGGGAAGGCGCCATAGTGCCAACCGTCGGCGTCGGCGGCCAGCCGCACGTACGCGGGCGGCCGGTCGGGCCACAGCACGGCGTGTCGCAGGGCGTAGGTCGCGGGCGCCGGGAGGGGACGGAGGTGGTAGGAGGGGCGGTGGTCAGGGACGCCAGCTGCGGCGGCTTCAGGGGGCGCTGGTGGAGGGGTCGTCATGGCGTCCAATTTCCAATTCCACCTCGCACCGTGGCTCCAGGTCGGGTTACGTCAGGTGGTGGTGGTGGTGGGTTTGGTGGTCTTTCGCCGGGGGGGGGGGGGGGGGCCTTTAGCAGGCTGAAGGCATGTACCGCCCTGTGCAGCCCATGCAGGCAAGCGAGGGGGGCTGGGTTTCAACTATGGGAATGGAACAGCTCGACCTCGCCCGCCCACACCAGGTACCGGAGATCTCGCGCAGGGCCGCCGATCGCGGGCAGCAAGTGCCGGCGCTCTGGCTCGGTCTACATCGCCGGCCTAGCTGGCTGGGCGGGAGGGCCGGAACCGCACGGGCGCGACAGGCCGAGCGAGACGCGCGGGCGGGCATGCGGTATGATAGGCACACGCATGCGCATTCCCTCAGCTGGGGCGGCACGACGGGAGAGTGAGCGGACCAGCTGGCGAGGATGCAGCTCGCCTGCCGCCCTTTCCCACCCGGCGCCTCTCGTGCACCTGGAGGTCCCATGGAGGAGCCGCCGGCGCCCCATTCGGCTCTGCCCTCGTCTCATCCGTCGCCTCGTTTCAGCCACCCATTCATGCGGCCACATGGGAATAGTAACACACGCACCCCCCCTCTCCAGTCGGCCAAGTCGCCCTCTGCTCGCGCGCGCTTCCGCGCGAAGGCGGCGGCCCAGGCGCCTACACCGTGAAGGGGCCGCGCCTCGCCGAGCAGGTACTTCGCTAAAGTAGGTACTTCCCTGGCCGAGAGGTAGCTGCCGGATTGCGCAACTTGAAGCTCCCAGTTGTTGCTGACGTGGTCGCTTTTCGGGACGCCCATCCTACCCGATCTGGGCCTTCCCGCCCCACCCGGTCCTGGCGGCTGCTGCCGGCTCGGGGCCTCCCTACGACGATTCTCTCGAATCAAAAGCATATGGCCTGGCCTGAGTAGTACCGTCCAAGGAGAGGTATCTGTCTTGCCGGCCGCTTGCGCACTGGCAGACACCCCGGGTACCCGATGTACAGGCGACCGCTCCTAGGAACCTACCTACTTATTCAAGGTGCCCACTAATGCTAGCTGTCTCCTTGCGGTAGTTGTAGCTTGACTCGGGGACAGCTGAGGGAACCCCTCAATCCGCCCCTCCCCTCTTCTGCAGCCCAAACACCTCCCAATGCGATGAACACCATGCGCGACCTCCCCCCCCCCCCTCCCCCCTCCCGACGCGCAGGAAGGCGAGGGCGAGAGGAAGAGAGGCCACCAACCGTCCACGTCGTGCCGAGAACGCCTGGCTACCTGCTGGCGGGGCGTCTGGCTTGGTGCCGGCCATCCGGTGGCCGCGTGTGCCAAGCTTGGCATGAGGGGCGGGCCTGGGGGCGCGAGATGCGAACCACTTGTCGTCGCCCTGCTGCATCCTGTGAGCCTGTGGGGGCCGTCCCCTATTCTGGGCGGCCGCCTGACTTCATGCCCACGGTGCAGCTCTCTCACTCGCCGCACAACCCTGGGCGTCTACTGGCTTCGGATACATAGCGAGAAGCCGAGTCGCCAGGCTGTGCCCCTCCCCCCCTCCCCTGTAGATACGTACCGGCAGGGCGCCCGTCGCGATACCTCCCAAGGGTCCCCGCCCCTCCCAACCCACTAGAAACCACAGCCTCGAGGGGGCCGGGCCAACGACCGGCCAAGGGTCCAGCCAAGCCCCGGTCCAGCGCTGATGCCGCTACGTGCCAACAGCTCCTCCTTGCTACCCCTCAGGTGGGATGGCATGGGAGCATTGATGTACATCGTACGTACGGGATGGACAGCGTGTTCTTGCTCGTCACTGACGCCGGCTGGATGCTCGTGCGTCCGTCACAGGAGACGTCAGCGGGGGAGGAGGAGGAGGAGGAGGAGGAGGAGGAGGAGGAGGCCTCTCTCAGCCCGTTTGCCAGCTAGCATCCCGTGTTTATAAAAGCCCCTTCGCCTTCGCCCCCCTCCCGACTGCTGGCCTCCCCTTCTTTCGAATCCATTCCCAACCAAACTCCCGTATCTTTCCCCTTCCAACTTTCCAACCAAACCACCTCCCAACCCACCCCCACCCACCGCAACCATGGCCGGCAACTTCTTCAGCACCGCTCAGAACATCCGCCTCGAGGACCGCCACATCCTCCGCGCCAGCCTGCAGCGCGTCGACGGCGAGTGGCAGGAGGCCGAGATCGACCTGAACCAGTTCATCGGCAACGACAACGGTAAGCACACAGGCCGCGCGCCCCGTCCAACTCCCACCCCCGTTGAAACCTTGTTTCTGACTCTGAGCTCCGTCTTTAGGCCACTTCCAGTGGGACAGCGCTGGTACGTCATGAACCAACCAACCCCCGCCCCTCCTTGCCGAACGGCGTCGTCGTGCCCCGTCCTTCCTGCCATCCCGTCGTAGACGCGAACCCTTGTCTCGCATCTATTCATCCATCCCTACCGGTCCCTTCCTTGCCCACGGCACGGCGCCATGACAGGAAGGGGGAGGCTGTGGCCCTCGGTGGTAGATGACGAGACGATGAGGCCTAACCAGACGCCGACTGCCTCCCCTATCCCCTCGGGGCCCCTCCTCTATCACCACAACCTTATTTACCTACGTCTCCCTACCCAATGGCTGATGGGCCCGCCGCTAACCTTGACTCCCCCCCTCGGCAGGCTTCTCCGACTCGGCCGAGGACATCTGGTTCTCCATTGAGGGTGACGGCCCCGTCGGCATCCTGCGCGCCAAGCTCCGCACCGTGGATGGCGAGATGGTCGACCGCGACCTGAACCTGTCGGAGCGCCTTGGCAACAACGACGGCCAGTTCAACTGGTGCTAAGCGGATCGCTCGATGTTTTTAGGATGTGAAGCCGGAAAAACATTGCACATGGATTTCGTAGCAAGTACAGACACCCGGGCCCTCTAGTAGCAAGCGCTCAGGAAAAGCAAAAAAACAAATACCCCTTCCATGGTTCCGCGGCTGGTCTTGGTCGCGCGTTCACGTGATGTTCTCTTGCTATTGGTGTTCGAAGCTTTTATCGTTATCGGCCTTCCCCTCCCCCCCTTTTTGGGGGGCGCTGGTGTTTGGTATGCGGGAACGGCCGGTGATGTCATGGTCTTGGCATTGCTAACAGCCGCTCGGGGCTTCTCCAGCTTGGAGCTCCCCCTTCGCACCGCGGGTGGTGGGCAAGGGATTTCACCGCGGCTCTGGGAAACCAGGGGCCTCGTTTGCCCGGGAAATGCCTTGTTACCGTGGGGGCGTCGCGGCGCCGGCCGTCGAAGGGCTCCCAAAGCACCCATTGAGCCATTCACTAAGGTCATCAGCCATGCGCCACGTCCGCTGCGCCACGTCCGCTGCGCCACACGGGGGCACGGCGTCGCTTTGCGCAACCAAATTTGGGTTGCGCCGCGACGACGCCTGCTGCCGATGCCGACCACGTGGCCTTGCGGACTGGCCCTGGTTTCCGATCCGGCCAAGCCGGCCACCAAGAGCCCGCCTCCCAGTCCGCGGGCGACTTCCTCGTCGGCCCCTTGCGGTGCGTATACGTACAAGGGAAGAAGAGACGGAGGGACGCCCTGTCTGTCCTTGGCCGACCAATCTGGCCGGACGATCGGTCCCTACGTGCAGATGGGGTTAGTGTGCGCAGGCCCGCTGGCCAGCCTTGTCTCCGTCACCTCTGTTGCGCGTACATGTCTGTCGACGACTCGAGGGACGTGGCGCCAAAGGCGAGGGTGTCGCAGCATGCAAGCCTGTATATCCGATTGGCTGCGTGCGTGTCGAGGCGCGCGAGAACGGGAAGCCGTCCGCCGCTGCGCGACCACCGGTCAGCCCACGCCAGCCCGGACATCTCTCATTGTCCGGGCCGCCAAAATCCGCCAGTCCGGCCGGCAGGATCCCCATCCCGGCTCGCACGATAGACGACGCCCGCATGTGCAAGCGTTTGGGAATCGGTAAGCGAGCCAGTCGGGTGGCGGCGAAGTGTACCTTTCGCCTGCCGTCATTGTCGTCGCGATGCATCACGAGAGTGCGCCCCTTGGCGTTCTCGATGCTGACGCCGCGTTAAGTCCGCGGGGCTGTAAGAAGGGGGGGGGGGGCTGGCTGTCGATATTAGAGAGGTAGGCGCCCCCGGGTCGGGAAGGACGGTTGTCAGATAACAAAGTAGTATCCTCGTGTCCATCAGCTACCGGGCAGCATTCTTGCGGACTCTTTCCCGAGTTTGGGGGTACCTATTCCCTCGTATAGGTTGTGCAGGTTCCATTTGCCTCCCCGGTTATCACCACCCCGACCCCCTCCTCCCCGCATCGCCACGCTGCCTTACGCCATCATGCACTTCCAAAACCACGCCGACGTGACCACGGCGGCGCAGATCCCCGTCCCCGCGCCGTGCCGCGTCGTCTCCTACAGCCCCGTCGTTCTCCACATCCCGGACCGGCCGACGTTCCCGGACCTGGAACTCCGCGTCACCTTCCCGGTCCCGGCCCCGGCCCCGGCCCCCGCGGCCAGGCCGCTGCCCGTGGTTCTGCTCTCGCACGGCCACGGGCCCAACCCGCACATCTCGTCGCACGAGGGCTACGGGCCCACGGCCGACTTCCTGGCCGGCCACGGCTTCGCCGTGCTGCAGCCCACGCACCTGTCGTCGCGCCTGCTCGGCGTGCCGCCGGCCGCCGTGCCCGCCGGCCACGAGATGCACTGGCAGTGGCGGGCGCGCGAGGCGCGCGCGCTGCTCGACCGGCTCGACGAGGTCGAGGCGGCGGCGCCGGGCCTCCGCCTGGACCGCGACCGCATCGCCGTATGGGGCCACTCGCTGGGCTCGTGGACGGCGGCGCTGCTGCTGGGCGCCGAGAACCACGTCCCGGCGGACGGCACCGAGCCCGCCGTCGTCAGCTTCGCCGACCCCCGCGTCAAGGCCGGCGTCCTGCTCGCCGCGCTCGGCGCCGGCGGCGACAGCCTTGCCGCCACCGGCCGCGCCGCCCTGCCCTCGTACGGGCTGCACTTCGGCACCCTGCGCGCGCCGGCCCTCGTCGTCGCCGGCGACGACGACGACAGCGCCCACCTCACGGTGCGCGGCCCCGCCTGGCACGAGGACCCCTACCGCCTGGCCCCCGGCCCCAAGGCCCTCCTCGCCGTCCGCGGCGGTCGCCACTGCCTCGGCGGCGTCGACGGCTGGGACCCCGCCGGCGTCGACGACAACCACCCCAACCGCCTCGAGTTCGTCCACCGCATGGTCTGGGCCTGGCTCTGGACCGCGCTGCACCCCGAGGAGGCGGCCGACGGCGCCAAGGGAGCCTGGGCCCGCGCTTGTGACGCCCTGGCCGGCTTGCCCGACTTGGGCGCCGTGGAGAGTAAGCAGTAGCCAAGGCTGCCGGCCGCGTACGGGAGTAGCCCGTACCCGAGGGGTAGCTAATGCAATACAAGCCAGCCTGGCACTCGAGCTTCCGCCCCCCCCCCCCGTGTTGCGCGCCCTTTGTCCCTTTCTTGCGCTTCCTCCCCCTGGTCCCACTGGCGGGATTGTCCCTGCAAGCCGGGAAAGCGACGAGAAACCTCGCCGGGCCCTTACTTGCTGCGCCGGCCGAGATCCCGAGTCTCGTCGCCAAAGTTGAGCGCTTTCGCATACTGGTTGCCGAGCTGCCGTTGGAGCACAGGGCATTCCTTTCCCTTAGGCTTGCAGAAAGCCTGGGACTTGCTGCAATGGGCCTCGCTGGACAGGAAGAACGCACAACGCCTTCTTCGGGAGGCGCAAGCGGCCGAATGCCATTATTGAGCCAACAGTCTCTCATAATAAAGCGAACCCCGAGCCGCCGTTCTGTTTCCCTCGGCGACGGCGGCGGTCGTGAGTCACCGCAAGATTTTGCCCTCCGTATTGGGGGCAACGTAACTCTCCAATCGAAACGCGAGTCGTGGCAGCCCAGATGCATGCTGAACGTGTAGTACAGACCATTCGGTACTTATGTCCTTCGGTTCGAACTCCAGATGCAACTGCTAGGCCACTCTTGGAGCCTAAGCCCTCGGGTTTCTCCCCGTTTGACCGTCTGCTACCCCGGCCCCGAACGACAGCCCACTGTTCGAAGCTTGCCGGAAACACAGCGTTGGCGAGTCATGACATGCCTGACGTCGACGAAGAAGAGATCGGGGGGTCTGTTCAGCCTGTGCACCGTATCCCCCAGATACTCAAACACAGTTTGAGACATGAAATGTGCCCGACTGTTAGCTAACGCAAGTAGAACCACGTTTTTCACGGGCACAACATAGCGGTGGAAAAGACTCCCTCCGCGAAGGGCATCCGCTACTTCCGCATCTCTTGGATCAGGTTGCGACCCTAATTCCATTCCCAACGCTCGACATCCGTGAGCTTCATAAACCACAATACGGTCTCAACTGCTAAGGAGAGACATAAACCCGCGCTGGAAGAATCATTTCGTTAGGGTGTGACATTGGTAATTAAAGCTATTGTTTCTCGCTTCAAAGACTTGGATTCTGCCGCATCCAGGCCAGCCGGCCTTTTTGGTGAGAGAGGAGAAGATACATTCCTGTGGCAACCCCAACTGTTACAATTACCCGTGTTTCCAGACCGGGGAACCGACGAACCCTCCCGAAACCTGTTGAGCACTGCCTGCCGGTATCAAAGGAGGAAACTGGGGTTTTTGGCCTTGGAACTGGGCGCAAAGAATCCAACCTCACGTCAGACTAATCATCCATGGGCCATGCCGCACACGTTAGCTGGCCAGAAGCGCCGGATTTCTTACCCGTACGAATGGCTCCCAGTTGGTTCACTTCGAAAGCCCCCGTGCCCATCTGTTCCACCAGGGCGCCGACCCCTTCGAAATATCCACCAACGACCCTGCCTACGGTATTTGTAGGCTATTGGACAAAGTTGGCCGCACGCAGGCGCCCTGACATTGCCAGCCGCCGGCAGCTCTCCAGAGGGCTCAGGGTATGTGCCCTCTGTGGCGGCCTCCAGCATGCCGCAACGGGAGACGGCGGGGACGTCGGGTCGGACTGCGAGGATGGAGATTGGCACCTTGGCGGCTGGGAAGACCAGCGACGTCTGCCCCATCTGCCGTGACCTGCAAGCCATGCCCCGATTGGATGAGGGCAACGTACGGGCCAGGGCCCGTTGAAGGATTATAGATTGTGGCCCCCAGATCTCAATGAATCGGCGCCACAGGGCTACGGGGCCTCGTCCAAGTTAAGGTTCTTCTTTTGGCGGGGGCGGGAATACTATTCGCTGAAGACAGACTTCCTAGCGCTCTGGGTCGCCCGTGGACTTGGGCCAGAAAAGGGGCCGATCAGCATACGAATAGAGCACCATTCCCCGGCGTGGGCCCCAGCGGAGTCGCCGTGGGCATGACCCCTGCACGACCCGGATTGCCCGGCCCCCGGGTTTCGCGCAATGGGGCATAGCCTGAATGGTCATTTTCCTCTTTGGGCGGCTCCGTCCCGGCAGGTGTCAGGGTGCCGGCTGCCCGAGCTTATTTCAATATACTAGAGTTTCCGGCCCTGGGAGCGCGTGCCATTCCTCGCCCCGGTCCCCGGCTCTGCGGGCCCGGGCCCGGAGGCTTCCCCTCGTCCGGTGTATTTAAGGCGGCCATGTCCAGCGCAGGAGCTCGGCTGGGCCGGCCTGCACGCGTCGCACACGTCCATCCACCCCCCTAGGCACCGCAGCCGAAGCACCCGCTCACTTCCTGTTCCCCCCGCCGCCTGCACTCGCTTCCTTTCCCGCGCGCGCGCGCTCTCCCTGCCCCCCCCCCCGGGATCCAAGATGCGTTACTCCGCCGCCATCCCGGCCGCCGCCGCCGTGCTGGCCTCGCTCGCGGCCCCGGCCGCCGCCATGTTCGACGGCATGGGATGCAATGGTGTCGGAGCCTGCGTGGACCCGACCGGCTGCATCTACGACTCGGCCCAGTTCGAGCCGTCGGACCCCGAGTGGGACTGCGGCGCCGCCGGCACCATCAGCGGCCAGGTCGCCGCCGGCGCCACGCTCAACTTCTGGCAGGGCCTGACCACGGGCCAGGTCGTCGCCCCCGCCGACTTCCCCAAGTGCGACCTGGCCCAGCCCAGCAGCAAGGCCACGCTCCTGGTGCGTAGAGCCTCCCTCCCGCCTCCCCCCGGGCATTCAGCTTCCCCTGGTCCCCGGCCCCTTGACGCTTGGCGAAGCGTGTGTGGCTGACGGCGTCGGAATTGAAAAAAAAAAACAGAGATCCGAGTTCGAGCATGGCATTACCGTCTTCGGCTGGATCGAGTACTCGTGCCCCACGACCGAAAAGTTCGACAACTGCTATAGCACGCGCAAGAACCCCTCTGTGTATGTTGCCCTCACCCATTGCCAGGCTGACGGTGCCGCTCTGTGTCTAACGTGGGCCCACCGCAGCGCGTACACCTGCAAGGTCTTGAAGAACGGCCAGGTCTGCAAGAACATCGGGAACAAGGTCGTCAACCGGGCCGAATGCCCCAAATAGGTCCATCTCGTGGCGGCGTCGGGAGTGCGGGCGGGCGGGTTGGAGCAGCTCGTGACGAGCCCGCCGGTGCCATGGCGCCTGCTGCCCTATGAGGCCGTGCTATTGCCGCCACGTTTATCCAGACCTTGTCCCCGTTATGCTACGTAGCTTGTTGAGCCTGTAATCGAGAAGGCGGCGTTGCACCTCCCGGGTTAGGCCTTCTTCTGGTCTGGCGCTGCGTCGTGATGCTCTTCTATCGGCACTACTTATTCAATATATATATTGATTCTCTTTTCCGTCTCTTGAGAGTGCTTCTGGTTCCCCCCTCCTATCGTATGTAATCGTACCCCCCCCGGGGGTCCCTCCCTCCGGCTCTGCACTACGTAGGACCCGCGATCGGTTCTCGTGAAGCCATCTTTTTCGTGCAGTGACCCGGTTCCCCCAACTTGGCGACTTCCCTGACAACCTAGTCCCAACGGCTCCAGGTCACTCGGGACCATCGTTTAAGGGAAGCCAGGGAGCGGGGCCCCGATCGCTACGGCTGCCTTATGGCACACCGCGTTGCCAACGAAAAGCACCTTGGCCTCGCCTATGGCTGCGACGATTCCCTTGGTGAGGCTAATAGGCTGCTCAAGAATCCCCAGGGCCTGACTGTGGCGAAGCACGGCTTGGCTACAATCTATACGAGGCTATGCATGCGCATCTCGGGCGCAGGATAAGAAACGAGCAGGCTGTAAGACGGCGGGACGGTATTCCCGGCACTTTTTGTATAGGGGAATAGTTGGGGTGCTCACTTGCAGGTCTTCGGTACTCAAAGCTCATTATACTCGATCTCCCAATGAATGCGTCGATCCCAACCACGTCGTCCACAGGCGTTGGGTATGGCGCAGAGCAGCTAGCGATTCCCATTGGGCAGCGCAGCAATGCGCCTGGCTAACTAGATACCTATCGATGCTACGCGCATGGTCAGCTGGTGGCTTTGGCCGCGAGGCATTGCGTGGTCGTCCTGATGCGAGCCTATCATCGTAGTCTTCACAAGGAAGTACTCACGATCCGAGGCCACACCGAGCGGAAAAGAAAGGTGCATGCATGATGGGTGTACCGATGCCAAATCCGCCCTGTCGAGTCACCCGTATGCTCGATTGCTCCTGAATAAGCTGGGCAGCAGAACTGCGCCGCCTAACAGCCCATATGGGTCGAAAGACAAGACAAGATCTGTCAGGGTGCGGCATCGATGCTACTGCCGCGCCCTCTGGTGTATATATACCGGTGGCTGCCCGCATATAGTAACACGGCCAGCCTGTACCTCAAATTCCATCATTGCCCTCGCGTGAAGTTAGATCACATCCTATTCTCCACTCCAATTCCAATCACCAGTCTAATCCAACTTTATCATGGCACCTAGGCTGCAGCGTGTGGATTACCACGTCGCGTGGATCGCGCCCGTGTCCGACTTTGAGCTGCTGCCCTCACGCTTGATGCTTGACGAGGAGCACGAGGCCCCCGACTACGAGACGAAGTACGACGACAAGGTTTACACGAATGGTAGCATGGGAGGCCACAACGTTGTGATTGCTACTTGTCCATAGGGCCTCACGGGCAATTTTAACGCAGGCCGCGTGGCAGTCTCCTTATTTAAGACTTTCTCGAACCTCCGTATGACCCTGCTTGTCGGCGTCGGCGGCGGCGTCCCGCTTGCGCAGCCAGTGGACGACCCTACCAAGGACGTGTATCTCGGCGATGTCGTGGTTGGCTGGCCCGGTGATGGTGACCCTGCATACGTTTGCTACGAGTCTATAATGCCGATGATCCAGAGTCGATGTTTGGCAACAACCAACTCGTGTCGTATCTCCCCCGGAGCCAGAGTGGCTCAATCCTGTTCACGACCCGGAATCACAAGGTGGCCGTCGAATTCGAGACCCGAGAAGGCAAAATCAAGCCGGAACCGCTAGACCACTTAGAATCTATCCAGCTACTGTATCAGGGCCTCCAACCAAATCAGATTAGCGAGCAACATAATACCATAAAATTGCTTAAGCAGCTTACTTATCTCCCATTAGCGATTCGACAAGCCTCGGCTTTTATGGCAAAAAACTCGAATATCACAATATCAGAATACCTTGAGTATTTCCGGTCGACCGAGCAAGAGATCATCACGATTCTTAGCGAAGACTTCGAAGACCAAGATCGGTTTAAGACGATCAAGAACCCAGTAGCCACAACATGGTTCATTTCGTTCCAACACATTAAGCGGGACGATGGACTCGCGGCAGAATATCTTAGGTTCTGCGGCTACCTAGCAGGCAAGGACATTCCTATCTCTTTGCTCCCACAGCCGGAAAGTAAGGTTAAGAGGGATAAGGCGATTAGGACATTAACAGCGTACGCGTTTATCCAACAGCGGGCAATAACAGAAGGCGCGCCAAGAAGGTTCGATATCCATCGTGTTGTCAGTCTCATAATACGCAACTGGCTCCGAAAAGAAAACAAGAAAGCCGAACAAGTGACGCGCACGATATGCGGGCTTGCCCAAACCCTCCCTCCGCCGACGCATGAGACCCGACAGGCATGGGCTGGCTATTTGCCCCATACACAGGCCGCCGTGGCGTTTGGGGGGCAGTGCGAGGACAAGAAGGCTTGATATGTGGTTTTGCATCGTATAGGGAGAGGGAATGAGATTCATGGGAGGTATCGGGATGCAGAACCAGTTATTTCGCATGCAGCGAGGTTGGCGCCAACGATATTTGGCGCGGAGCATCCCGGAACCCTCACCAGCATGAACAACCTGGCCTCGGTGCTCAGCAGCCAGGGGAAGTACACGGAGGCGGAGACGATGCATCGGCAGACGGTGGAGCAGAGTAAGGCGCTTGGCGCGCAGCATTCTATGACCCTCGGAAGCATGAACAACCTAGCCAACATGCTTATCAACCAAAGAAAATATGCGGAAGCGGAGATTATACATCGACAGACGGCGGAGCAGAGGAAAAAGGAGCTCGGCCCGAAGCATCCCGACACACTCACCAGCATGAACAACCTGGCTAATGTCCTCGGTAGCCAAGGGGAGTACGAGGAAGCAGAAGAGATACATCGGAAGACGATGAAGCGGAGGAAGAAGCTGCCCAGCGCGGAGCATCCCTCTACGCTTACTAGTAAGCTCGGACCCCCATCCAGGGACCACCCCATCAAAAGACCAGGGCTGTAGATGGCCTCACGAGATGACTATAAACTACGAAAACTAGGATAACTTAATAACAAAAGCAGCTACGTATAAGCAGATAGTTTTTAAGAGATCACGATCACCTCCTCTGCCTTAGAAACGTTTCTATCTTCCCCTTGACCCGTGCGAACCTCTTCATCTTGCGTAGTGACTATTACCCCTGTATCCCCTGAGACCGCCATCCCCCCCTTGATTTTGCGCACCTCTAATATCGTCACAAATTTATCCTGCGCGCTCGGCTCGACCTTACGACGATTATTAGGCCTCTGTTGCTCTAGCGTTGTAGCTAGTTAGTCTCGTTCGTGTGTTAAGCTGGCGATCTGAGCGGTCGCTTGGTTAAGGGCCTTTCCGGTCTTCCGGAACACCTGGCGTAGCGTCGCTGTTGAGTAGACTGAGTCGACTTCACGTAGTTCACGATGGATTTCCTGGACCTGCCGTGAGCTCCTTGGTGTCGACACTTCCAGCGCTGATATCTGCGGCAGCAGGGGGTCCTCTTTTGGCTGCGGAACCTGCCAGATAGGGGCCTCTGGTAGGTCCTGGTCCCTTTGACGGGCTAGGCGACTATTCAAGGGCTTCCTAGGGTCCCTTGGGAAGATGCCAGTGGCGCGCCAGCCAGTTGCAATATGGTCTGGAGTCAGGGCTTCCTTCCGAGCCTTATTCCAGGCCTCTAGGAACTCTGGTTTCCTCGGCCTCATCGTTAGACTGGACGCGCAGGCCTGGCGGAGGTGCTTCCGGTAGGCGCGCTTTAATACCGAGAAAGGCCCTAAGTCTAGGGGCTGGAGGACTTAAGAGGTATGCGCAGGTAAGAAATTAATCCAGACGCGAGCCTCGAAACAGGCCAGCATGAAGTCCTCCTGCGTATGGCTGTTATGGCCGTCGAGAATAAGATGGCGCCACTGTTGAGGGTCCTCCGGCACTGTTAAGGGCAAAAACACCTCCTTAAGCCACCGCAGTGCAATCGAATTCGTCGTCCAGCCCTTCTCAGAGGCTGCGAAGAACTAGTCTTAGAAGTCCTTTTCGTCTAGCTATGCTGTGAACCACTGTTATTATACTGACTTGCCCTTAAAGATGACGAGGGGAGGCAGCGCTCTACTAGCGGCGGAGATAGCCTTAAGGGAGGTCACCTATTCGCCTCTACCGGTATCTATAGTGAAGACCTCCTTAAGGGCAGCTAGACCGATGACTAGGGGGCTATCTCTAAGCCTAACCTGCGCGCCGACCTCGTCGAAGTTCTATATGTTAGCAGGGGTGATACTAGCCAGGCTTCCGTCTTCTAGACGAGAGAAGAACTCCTCGATATTAGTGCGCGACGCGCCGTTGACGCGTAAGTAATCGATCCTAGTGGATATCACGGTCTTTAACTGCGGCCAGCGCTTAAAAAAACGCGTATACTAACGCCTGCCGATTAATTTTCCGTCTCCTAAGAGATTGATAAGGGTCTACGCGAAGATACGGAAGCGGCTATAAGGCGGAGCCCACCTTAGGCGCGCTTATAATAACGCCCACTTAGTTAGACGATACTCTTATTCGTAGCTAAGGTTTTGACGGTGTTGCTGAGCGTCACGGCTGACAGGCCTGCTCTTAAAACGAGCCCTTAAATAAGACCTAGAGACGTTGAATTGCTTCGCGACGGAACGGAAGGACATGCCAGCAGTCACTAGTTCTAAGGCGGCAGCCAGCTACACTTAGTCCATTAATATGGGTATAAAACGAAAGAGAAGAAGACGGCGATTATCCTAAGGTAGGTCTCGAGGCCAGGGGAGGCGTGGTTCTTAATATATTCCCACATGAAGGTCTGTGAATTCCTTCATCTTGTCTCTGAGGCAGGTGGCTTTTTGATGGGGTGGTCCCTGGATGGGGGTCCGAGCTTATGAATAACTTGGCTTCAGTGCTCAGCAGACAAGGAAAGTACAAAGAGGCCGAGGCAATTCATCGGACGGAGCGTTCTCTCTGCGCGGACTCGCTCGGCGCGGACCATCCCTCTACGCTCATCAGTTCAAATAGCTTGGCTCTTGTGCTCAGCAGACAGGGAAAGTACGAAGAGGCGGAGGCGATGTACCGAGAGACACTGGAACTGATGGAGAAGACGCCGGGCCCCGGTCATCCTTCCACGATCGGCAGCATGAAAAAGCTGGCCTCGATGCTCGAGCAGCAGGGGAAATACGCAGAGGCCGAGAAGCTGCACCAGAAGGCACTCGCGCGGAGGGAGGAGGCTCTCGGCCCACAGAACCCCGACACACGTGCCGATGCGAAGTATCTGACTGTGGTCCAGCAGTACCAGCTGGCCCACAAGCCCAGGTTATTTGCCGCACTTCTCAGTGTCCTGGTTGCTGTTATTAGCATAGGGTTATACTTTTTCTTATAATCACGTTATCTTTAATGGCTTTGATCTTTGTCGGTCACTACTTAATAGATTGCTATTTGCTCTTCTAATAGCTTTTTACGGCTACTATTTATCACGGAATAGACCGCTTAGCTATAGGTTATAAGGTTACTTAGAAGGACAGACCTCTAGATAAGTTAGCTAAAGGGGCCTAGAGGAGATCTAGTGTTACCTAAAGGGAATATCTATATTTATTACTTCAGGGATAAAGACTATAGGACTCCTCTTCTTTTCTATTTCGCTTATCGTTTTGACCTCTAAATATAACCACTCAGTCTGATAGGACCTCTCCGTTTCACTAACCGTGACACTAGAGGTGTATAAAGTCAAAAGGGAGATAGTAGTCTAATAAGATATAAAGGAGGTAGTTACTACGTAAGACAAAGGGGTTCGTATAGATAAACGGGATAAAGAAAAAGTTTATAAGGCAGAAGAGGTGATTATGATTTTATAAAATCTATTTATATATTCGTAGCTATCGTAGTTGTTAAGTTATTTTCATTAACCCACGTTATGGTCATCAAATAAGGCTACCTCTAGATCTGGCTATTTGATAGGGTGGTCCCGTGACAGGGGTCCGAGCTTAGTATACCGTTAATAGTACCCTTTAATCGATATTATATCGTGGTCGAATATGATATGACGAGCCTTAGTTATCCCCTAGTAAGTGAATTCCCGTATAAGATGAACGACGTAGCTAGTGAACGGGAATTTGCACTAGGATCACCCCCCTTATCGTGCTATTCCGTCAGCTAATACACTTAAACTCCTTATACGACGGGTACGTGTGTACGTCATGACCCTACTTCCGTTATTATCAATTACCCACACAACTATTGTGCCCTAGGTAGCACCATATTCTTATATGCAGCCTTATGGGGCCTCTCTTTAAGACGGGGGTGCTAGAAACGGCAACGTGGTTCGGCTTGCCCAGGCCCTCGGTGTTTGTTGCGCGGGGCCGTAGTGCCTTTTCGGGGCGGGCTGACATGTACTCGGCCGCTCTGCATCGGCAGCCCGGCCATTTTTAGTTTCGCCACACACGGAGTCGTTCCTAATGGACACCAAATAATGCGCTTGAACCGGCCGTCTGGGCCTGAAAGAACCTGAAGAGATAGTTTCGGGACAGCTAGGACCCCTGTATGCAGTTGTGCTTTAGCATTCGGGGGCTGGGTCATTGTCGTTTCTTTGGATACTCTTTAGGGGAGTTTATCTTCCCCTTAGCTTCCATGCGAGTTTGGCGTACACCTACTCTATTATAAGGAATATTGTAGGAAAGAAAGCCGTAATCATGCAAAAGTGAGTGGTTTCGTACGCACGATATCCCTCTGCTTCCAGTCGGCCTAGGGCACCGCAAGAAAGCCCGACCGTGTATGAACCGCCCTTAGAATACTTTTCGTGATACCCTTTGTCAACCGTTAGTCGTTGTAAATGCTGCTTGCCGCGGAATTTCGACAGCGGACAGATAGGCCACTGATTGCAATAGATCGGTGCACGGAATTCCGGGAATAAGCTTCCTCGACTCCGGGTTTCCCCGAGGCGTAGGGCGAGCTAAAATTATGAAAGGCGAGGATACCGACTGAAGCCTAGTAGAATTTCATCCAGGAAGTCTATACCAGGTGGGTTTTTCGGGAGAACCTAACAATTGCGATGCAGGTTAACTTTAATAACGACAAACGTGGTCACCGCTTTTGTTGAGCGCTGAAATGCAAGCGGTCAATACTCAACAACTATGATCATGTAAGTGCTATAAATCTCAGTTGATAGACGAAAATAAGTTGAAATCTGCATAACCCATCTTTTCTTTCTTTCCTTCAGCATGTGACGGCTTGGGGGCACAGCAGGCCTGTGCCTTCCTTGTTTCCCTATATATTGAAGTCATTCGTTTCCTTCGCGTCGTGCACTTTTCCGCATCTATCACTGTCTGGTTTTCACATTCAAGAATATCCCACGCTCTATTGAAAACCACTCCCCGTGAATCTTCACAATGACTCTCTCTACAATGTCAGAGACGGCGGTCGATGCCGTGCTTCCCAACGTTGTTGGCTTGCATTCGGCCAAATCCACCCGCCGCATCAACCAAATCGACCAAGTCCGAGCCTACGGAATTGGCGATATGATCTCTCTTCCACAGCTGATGGTCTGCGGCGACCAGTCAGCCGGCAAGAGCTCGGTTCTGGAAGGCATCACGGGCATCCCTTTTCCACGGCAGAATGGGCTCTGTACGCGATTCCCGACCGAGATCATCCTTCGACATAATCCCCACGCGACGAAGATTTCCGCCAGCATCCAGCCGCACGCCTCGCGATTGCCGGATGTACAAGCCACTCTGCGTGCATACCGCCGTGTCCTGGCTGGGATGGACGAACTTCCCACCATCATTGAGGAGGTCTCGGCGCTGATGCAGATTCGTGGCTACGGCGACGACCCCTGGGGAAATGCGTTCGCGTCCGACGTGCTACGAATCGAAGTGACGGGGGCCACGGGCCTAAACCTCACTGTTGTGGATCTCCCAGGTCTCATATCGGTTGCCAATGAGGAGCAGACCGAGGACGACATCCAGCAGGTCAAGGATATGGTGGAGAGCTACATCCGCAGCTCCCGAGCCATTGTTCTGGCTGTAGTGCAGGCCACCAACGACATCGCCAATCAAGTCATTGTACAGCTCGCACGGAAGTACGACCCAGAAGGTGAACGAACGGTGGGTATCATCACGAAGCCTGATTTGATTAATGAGGGCAGCGAAGCGAGCCTCGCGTTGCTTGCCAACAACCAGGCCAATATCAAACTTCATCTGGGGTTCTTTTTGTTGAAGAACCCAACGCCTTCTGAGATCGAAAAGGGTATTACCCCCCAGAAGCGATCACAGAAGGAACTCGACTTCTTCTCCCAACCGGTCTGGACGCAGCACCGGCTTGATATGAGCCGTGTAGGAGTGGAGAACCTAAAGGTCTTTCTACAGGAGCTGCTGGACAGCCATATTGAAAAGGAGCTTCCGAAGGTCATCGACGACATAAAACGGCACCTGCGCTGCACCGAGGAGGGGCTGAATCGGTTAGGTCAAGACCGCCCCACGGTTGGCCACATCCGCATTTTCTTGACCCAGGTCAGCACGAACTTCTCGCAGCTGGTCCACGCCGCCCTAGACGGCAACTACCACGGCCCCTACTACGATTTCTTCGACCAGGTTGATGAGTCGCGACTCCGTGCTGCGATTCACGAGGCGAACGGTGGATTCGCGGCTGAGCTGCGCATGCGCGGCCGGAAGAGGGTGGTCATTGCCGTGGCAAAGGCGGACCAAGACGATGACGAAAAGTACATCAATGAAAACAACGAAAACCAGCTCTTCGTGACCAATTCCGAGATGATGGACTGGGTTAAGGGGGTAAGTTCAATACGAGCCCTCACAGAATCTGAATTGACATGCCACAGATGTACCGGCGCAGCCGGGGGCGCGAGCTTCCTGGAAACTACAACCACGTGCTGTTGGCCGAGATGTTCCTCGAGCAATCATCTCGCTGGCTCCCCATCGCCAAATCCCACCTCGATAAAGTGATCGCGGTAGTATCCAAGTGGCTGCGTCGGGCCGTCGCGAGGATTCTTCCCGAGGACAAGTTAGGTCAGGATGTTCTAGCCATCTGCACCCAGTGGATCGATGAAGCCAGTGCCTGTGCATTCATGGAGCTCGCCAAACTCCAGGAAGACGAGCGTCGCCAGCCTATCACGTACAACCACTACTATACAGATAACGTACAGAAATCTCGCCATGATTTCCTACGCGAAGCGGTGGAAAGCGCCATCAAGGAAACAGCAAGCTCGGATTACCTGGGTAAACTTCACGTCAGCAACAGCCCCTCCGAGCTCGACAGATTTCTGGGAGCCATGAAGCGCAAGATAAACGTCGATATGGATGAACAGGCGTGCACGGAAGCTCTGGCAGGCCTGGATGCTTACTACAAGGTCGGTCTTTCCGACGCATTGCGGCCTCTTTCCAAACTGACATCCCTCAGGTGGCCATGAAGACATTTGTCGACAACGTGTGTCGCCAGGTCATCGAGCGGCATATCATCGGGCCCCTCCCCACGGTGTTCAGTCCCAATGCCGTCGCCCACTTCACCGACGAAGAGCTTCTGCAAATTGGTGCCGAGCCAGAGAAGCAGAAGCTCCACCGGGCCGAGCTGGTGGCGCGCGCCGGAAATCTTCGCCGCAGCTTGACGGATCTTCAAAGAAACTGATGTTTGGCATCAGGATGTTTGGAACTCTCCATGAATCTGAACTTGGTCAGGAGGAGCTGCTTTTCGTTGTTTTCATTGATGGACTTTACGTCCTGGTTTCGTTCAGCCTCACACACGGTCGTTACCACTCATTCGGGTTTTGGGTTGACTATTATGTGGTCCTACACACTCGCTTATATCGATCAGTAAGTGCAAGCTATAGGTAATACAATCCTTACCTGAATTGCCGACTTAGATTTTGCAAGGGTGTCTCTTCTCCTATATTACGGTGATCTACAAATGTAGAGGCCCCAAGCTTGATCTGTATCTCTGTTGGTATCGTCGGTTTGGGTCAACCTGGTAAAGAGATGTGGGATGGTTTGGAGAGGGAATATGGTAATGCGTAGCATCGATTCATGAAGAAGATACACTGCGCGGACCTCGAAACTTCCAAGTAACAGCTAATACCTCCATCATATTCCTCCAAACGAACAGTCCATGATGCCAAGCCGCAAAGTATTCAAGCTCTAGGCTGGCAGTCTTGCTATCTTCTGGCATCTCAGATAGATTTCCCTATCCGGTAGCCCGGCCCCCATGCGGTTGTAAACAGTGGCAGGCAGAGGACTGTGAGTCTTCCGGCCGGCTTGGTCGCACAGGTAGAAGTCGTAGGAAGCGATGAACAGGACGGTCGCCACGATCAGGTTCAACTCGGCAAACTGCGCGCCCATCGTCAGCCTGGGACCAACGTCTCGCCGTCACCCGCGACCCGCGCCGGGACGGATACGAACTTACCCTCTGGGCCGGACACCGATGGTGCCCCGAGCCCCAGCCCAGATAGCTGTGGGGGACCTGGGCGCCCTGGGCCTTGGCCCCCTGCGATAACCGGCGCGGATCCCACGTCCGGGGCTCGGGGCAGATGGCCTCGTTCATGTGGGCGTCGGCCGTGGCGTGGACGGCCAGGCTGCCGCGGGGGATGACGTAGCCGGTATCGCCGATGCGCAGATCGCCGCCGCCGATGTTCTTTCGCACCACGGCCCCCGCCATGGTGAAGCGGATGCTCTCGGCGGCCGCGGACTGCAGCGACGGGAACTTGGTCTCCCACTCGCGGAGCGTGAGGCGGCCGAGGGCATCCGCCGCCGCCTCGGTTCCGGACCGCTGGTGTTCGGCGATGGCGCCGTCGACCTCGGCGCGCACCCTCGCCAGCCACTCCGGGTTGTCGGCTAGGGCAGCCAGGGCAGGAGGACGTCGACGTAAGGCGAGTCCTCCAGCGGCGCGTACACGGCCCAGGTCGCGCGCAGCCGCTGCGGGTCGTCGGCGATGTCGTGCACCCCCACCATGCGGTGCGTGAGCGGGTACAGCAGCGGGCCCAGAAACTGCATGGCCCCCGTACCAGAAGCTGAATTGGCCATCACGGCTCTTCCGGGTGCCCTCGGCCAGGTACTCGGCGCGTGACGTGGTGAAGCGCAGCGAGCCCAACAGCCGTCCTTCGTTGTAGAGCGGCGGCGCGTTCGGAGCCAACGTGAGACTCCACCGCGCCAGAAGCCGCCATGCCATGAGGACGAGGAGGATCGCTTCGGCGGCCAAGTCCCGTTTGGGCTGGCCCCCCAGCCGCTGTATTAGCATTTGCACAAGCATGTTTGTATGCTGCCTTGGACTATACAGTGATGGGATGGCCAGCCGGGGGCGCCAGGACGAAGCGTAGCCGGCGCTGTTGCACAAGAAAACTATGCTTTCATGCTGCCAAGAATCCTATACGATTGCTCCGGGTTCCCTACATGTACTGCCTTGCCTAATCTCCCTGGTGGGGCTTGGCAGCTTACTTCCCAGCGCCTCCCCCTCGCGACGTCGAATGGCGACAGTGACGTCTTGATTCAAGATGGGGTCCAAACTGACGAGATCATGACAGGAGGCGTGGAAACAGGGCCAACCGCTAGAACCAAAGCCCAGAGACCTAAGTAAGACCGCCCCGACCCGCGGGAGATCCAGGGGACACGCGGGACACTGCTATGCATTCTCAGCCGCAACGATATATACTTGTATGGCTACAGGTCATCAAGGCTCCAGCTGAGCGCCAGAGAACTCCTACAAATTGCTTGGTAGACTACATCTGGAACAAGGGCGAGGGTGTTGCGATCCTCCTCCATGGTACGCGTGGGACATCGAAGCTGTGTCGAGCTACGGCTGACACCTGGCACAGGGTCTCCGGGTGGGGAGACTTCGTACACAGTCGGTGATTATGTCTCAAACGCCATCGCAGGGGAAGGCAATGTGACGGACAGAGTCGATTGCATTGCGGAATTGGCAGCCTCTTATCAGTCTCCCCATCTCCGAGATGGGCACCGAAGGATGTCTACGGGGGGCAGCATTGATAACATGGTTCACCACGGCCCACAAGTGCCATGCTATACCTCGTATAGAGGAGTGTGACACGTTCCTCGGGCGACGAGCAGCGTGACAATACAGCTCGGAATGGTTCCGTATCGGGTAATTCTCAAGGCTTGATAACAAGCATCGTTCCTCCACGGCCAGGTGGGCTGCAAACCTCCCCATTTTCTCTTTCCGTGCTCTTTGTACCCTGTCCTGGTGTGTGCGCCTCAGACCAGGTCCGTCCGCCATGTGCGTATCCCTTCTCCTACAAGACCTCAACTGCATGGTGCATTATTGCGCGATCCTACCTGGGACAAACGCTTCACGGCTGGAAATAGATTGAACCTCCCGTGTTACCCGTTGCAACAGCCGAGACTGCTTTCCCGCCATGATTTGCGTGAAGACAATCCTTATTACCGTTCGGCCTTTCACTCCGCGGTGCTACCTACTTTCTTGCCCACTCCCCTCATCATATGACAGCTGGAGAGCTACCGCTACACCTCGCCGGGGTGCAACATTATACATTAAGAGTAGAAACGAGGAGACCCCCCCACTCAATCTATTTCCGTCCCAGGAACCAGTCGGCACCACGTAAAAGGAAGCAGCAGCTATACACAGCCACCCACCCCGCTGTGCGACCGGGTTCACACCAGGAACGCCACCGATAGTATCGCGGGCACAACGACGCCCAGAGGGCCCACCCTGACGGTCCCGGCGCCTGCTTCTACCACCTGCCCGGGTGCCTCTTCCCCCTTTCCGGCCAAATCGCCAGGGGCGCTAGGAGTGTGGTGGCCACGGTCGCCATCACCACCGCTATTTGGTCCGGTGCCAGCGCCTACGCCGGAACCGGGGCCGCCTTTCCCTGTGTTCCCTGGCCCGGCGGCGGCGCCACCGGCGTCCGGGCGTTCAGAAGGTGCCCCACTGCTGGGCGCGGCGGTGCTGTGGTAGCCGTGCTGGTGGCAACCCGCATCGTGATCGATGGGGACGCCACTGGGTGTCGCTTTTGGCGGTGTGCTGGTGGCCATGGCGGGCGGGGAGGCAACCGGCGGCACTACAGGCACCGTGGGCTGGCCCGTGGTGGCAGGGGGGGGCGATGCGTGGGGGTGACTGCTGAGCAGGTAGTCGGGGTAGTATCCCGAGGGCGAACTAGGGGACGAGACCGGGGGGACGATGGCGGTGGCCGAGTTCTTGATGGTCGTAACGGGGACCGAGGCGAAGGGCTGGGTTACGTTTGGGGGAAATGACGGGAAGCTCGGAGAGGCGATGGGCGGAGCCGACGTGGAGATTGGAGAGAAGATGGGAGAAAGCGAAGGGAAGCCCTGAGACTGGTAGACGGTAGAGGAAGCCGACGAGAAAGTCGGGGACACGCTGGGGAAACCCGACAGGAAGCTCGGAGAGGCGATGGGAGGGACCGATTTGGAGCTTTGGGAGAAGATGGGAGAGACCGAAGGGGAGCCCGGAGACTGGTAAACGGTAGGGGAAACCGACGAGAAAGCCGGGGAGACACTGTGGGGGGTGGACGGGAAGCTCGGCGAGACGCTGGGGGGCAGCAACGGGGGCGCCGAAGGGGCCGGGCGGTGCGATGACGACGCGACGGGTGGCGGGGGGCTCGTGGCCGGAGCCGGGGCGGGGCCGGACGAGAGCCAGGGGAGGCTCAGGGCGGTGGACACGGCGGGCGTGGCCAGGCTCGCCCAGCCGCCGTCGATGGCCCCCCCGGCAGTGGCGTTGGGGGCCGACGGGATGCCGCTGTGGATGAGGGCTTGCGGGCGCCCGCGGACCGTGTGCAGGGCGCCCGCGAGCCACAGCGTGCCCAGCATGCGATAGCGCGCCATTGTCCTTTTTCCCGCGGTGCCGTTTTATGTTTGCTCGTGTATGGGGGGGCGGGGGGGGGGGGGCGGTCGTGTTGGAGTTGGCTTTTTGTCGGAAAAGGGAAAAAAATGAATGCATTGGGGTCAGATTCGAGAAGAGGCTGAGCCGCCCAGATATATGGGCAGGCGGCCAAGCAACTCCCGGCTCCTTCTCGTCGGTATAAGACGGTTTCGCTAACGTGGTACGCCGGTTCGATCCCACCCGGCATGGCGCCGGCCGCCAGTCAGGCAATAGACTGGAGGGGGGGGGGGACTTCCCGTAAGGCCTTGATACGCCACGCTGATGAGCGGGTCGAGGAAAAGGGCACTTTGATCGAGGTAGGGCTGCTGGTGGCACCCAGAACGGCTGATTTGGCTACTGTTTCTCACGTTGCCATGAATGACATGGTGCTCACGTCGCCATACACCAGATCGCCACACACCGCCACGTCTGTGGTCCCGTAAGCAGCCATCCCCTGATTGCCGCCACCCAGACCGATCCATCACAGAGGGACTGGTCCCGCCACTGATTCTACCAGTCTGTGGACGAACAGTGTCGGCCAAGGGCGGGTGAAAACGCCTGCCGCTTAGAGATAGGGGCCACCATACTTTGCCGAGAATAAAAGGTACAAGAGGGGTATTCGACATTAAACCCGGTTCCTACGGCCCACCGGACGCCCATATCGCCGGAAAATGCCCTGGACGTTCCAGGAGAAACGGCCTTTAACCGACCGAGGGTGGCAGCCTCGGCTTTCGGCCATGGAGCCGCAACGCGGTCAGAGGCCGAGCGCGGCCTTGGCGGCTTCGGCGCCGGCCGCCCGGCCGAAGACGGCGCACTCAAGCAGGGAGGAGCCGCCGAGGCGGTTGTCGCCGTGGAGGCCGCCGGTGATCTCGCCGGCGACCCAGAGGCCGGGCACAGGGGCGCCGGCGGCGGTGAGGGGCTGGGCGCGCGCGTTGAAGGCGGCGCCGCCCATGGTGAAGTGGGTGACGGGCGTGACCCTGGCGACGCAGACCTCCTGGTCGCGGTTGGCGGGGCCGGGCGGCAGGCGCCAGCGCCCGAAGACGGTGCGGCCGAAGGCTGTGTCGGCGCCCGCGGCCACGGCCGCCGCCCATGCGTCCACGGCCGCGGCTGTCGGCCCGTCGAGGTCCGCCACCTTGGTCCGCCGCATCAGCCCCTTGCACGTGTAGAAGGCCAGGGGCCCGGCCACGGCGTCGCAGGCCCCCGGGTCCAGCAGCAGCGTCACGTCCCACTGGCGGCGCCCGTCGCCGCCGCCGCCGACGGTCGGGTCCGGCGGCAAGGCCATGATGGCGCGCGCGACCTGCTCCCGCGTGGCGAGCTCGTCGGTGAAGCGCCGCCCCGCGCCGTCGAGCAGGATGCCGCCCTCGCCCCGCAGCGCCTCGGCTGCTAGGAACTTGTAGCGCGCCGCCGGGTCCGCCGGGTCCACAAAGCCCGTCGGGTGCACCTGCACGCTGTCCATGTCGACGAGCCGGACGCCCAGCGGCGCGAGGAGGCGGTGCGAGGCTGGCCGCGCGTCGTTGGTCGACGGCAAGCCCGTCAGGTCCGGCCGGTGCTGGGCCAGCAGGCCCGTGGCGTCGCCGGCGAAGCCGCCCGCGGCGAAGACGACGGGGCCGGCCAGGTGGTGCGACGCGCCCCTCTGAACGAACCGCACGCCCGTGACGCTGCCGCCGCCGTCGGGCGCCGTCTCGAAGGCCACCACCTCGGCCTCGCTGCTCAGCTCGAAGTGCGGGTTCGCCCTGAGCTTCTGCAGCAGTGCCGTGACGATGGCGGCGCCGGGCGGCGTCTTGCCGGCGGGGCGGTGGGTGCGGGCGACCGAGTGGCCTCCTGGCGCGGCGACCACGCTTAGGTCGACGCCGACGTCGTCGACGAGCCAGGCGACGGCGCCGGCCGAGCCGTGCGTCAGGGTGTCGACCAGCTGCGGGCGGTTGGGCAGCCCGTCGCCGCGGGCCTGGGCGTCTCGAAAGCGGCGGCCGGCGGAGCGCACCGTGTCGTCGTAGAAGGACCCATCGTGGAGAATACCAGCGGCTGTCTGCGCCGGCGTGCCCGCGCCGTTGATGCCCGACGACGCCTTGATGCTGTTCCCGCCCGGCTTGGCAGCGCGGTCCAGCAGCCGTACCGCCGCGCCCATTTTCAGTGCTTCGCACGCGGCCGAGAGGCCCGCGAGGCCCGAGCCCACCACGATGACGACGGGGGGCGGGGCGGGCGGTGCCATTGTGACGGACGGGCGGGAATGCGGGGACGCGAGGCTATAGTACGTGTCGCTGATCCAGTTGGGGTATCGCAGGCCCAACACGGCCAAAGCAATGCTCCCTAGTGAAAAGATCCAGATGTGGCGGATTCTCCAAAACATCTGCGTGTCGCGGTGCCCGTGGTGGTACCGTCGCCTCGCTTGCCTTTCGATTCCCCTTTCCAGCGTGGGACTCGGCATTTATAACAGGCGAATGCATCATCATGTTCAGGCGGCCTGCGCGGGTGGTCATGCCATCTCGCACTTCGGTCGTACGATGCAATGCAGGCTTGATCGGCTGACTGGCCTCTCCAAGGCTTCGACCCCCGATTGCCCGACAGCACCGGCTTGGTCCATCAACTGGTAATGTAATGCCTGGCTCACATCACACGCTTGCTCGTCAATATCCAAACTGATTCTTCACACAGACGCCAGTGTACAACATATGGCGCCGAAAGTTGCGCTCGCCCACTTGGCCGGCTTTGCTATTTGACCGACCAACACCAGACTGCGCCACGTAACGCCGACTTCCCCGAGATATGGTGGACATGCCCCTCGACGGAGTTCTGGGCTGAGGCAGCGCCTCCAAGCTGGTCAGTTTTTGGTTTGATGCAGTGATCGCGTGCGTGCGAGACGACAGGAATCCAGATTGGGTAATACGCGGGAAGCCGCAGAGCCGGGAATGACGATGTCGATAAAGGCGTAGGTGCTGTATAAAATAGGCTACCGCCCTTGCCGCCCCTCCAAGCGTGTATTTGTACATCGCCAGCGGGTATAGAAGACCCAGGGCGAAAGAAAGCCATGGGATGTCATGACTTGCAAAATTTCTGCAACAGGTTTTGTGTGTCGGCCCTGGTTCCGCAGTGAATTGCTACAGGCAAGCCCTAGGTAAACTAGCATCATTGACCAAGGCTGTTGCCTGATCAGTACTTGACGTTGTACGGAAGCGCCATATTCCTGCTTTGCCGTGGCTATATTTTCCCGCCTTGCTGCTGCGGCATACCCGCAGTGCTGTTGACGTGGTGCCGACGTTTTCGTCGAGCTTCATGGTGCATCTAGCGCATCCCTAAGGCGTGCCATGATCTCAACGCGCACGTCCTCGCGTATATGCTCCAATTCAGACGTACGCCGAGCTGAGTCCAATTCCTCTTGTACAGAGCCGAGGCCGTGCTCCAGATCCTCAAGGCACTCCCCATGCTCCGCTGCTGTGGCGTCCAGGTCCACAATGGTCGCATCGGCCTCGTCCATACGTCGTTCCAGAGCCGCGTATTCTTCTTCTTGTGTCCTCGTCTGATCTTCCAACCTGGCCACCTGGTTTTGTAGGTCTTGGATCATCACCTGCTGCTTGGTAACAGTCTCTCTCAGGGCTGCCACGTCTGCCAAGAGACTTTGGGCCCATGGGGGGACCAGCAGGCTACTGTTCACCGCTTCAAGACTCCCTGTCGGTGTCGACGCCGACATCATTGCCTCTCCGTTGGTCAATCCAGGGTCCTTACTCCCCGGCCATTTCATCGACGTAGGCGAAAGGGCACCTTCGTCACTGTGAGTGCTGGACGCGCTGCACTGGCGACGTCTTTTCCGCTGTCTCTTGCTGGTCTCCGACTTTTCCACGGGAGGCATGGGGGGCCCAGGGCCGACATCATCGTATGAGGGTGGGCTATCGGCATGTGTCGGGGGCTGGGGCGCCTCCGAATCCGTGCTCCTCTGATGCACATCACCGGTTGGGGGCGCAACGCAAGGCCCGACAGGAACATGGGCTTGAGTCGCAAGGTTGAGGATAGTGCCACCCATCCCCTTGTAGAGCCTATGAAGATCACCATACCGAGGAACCGGACGCGAGAGACCAGACTGTATGGCTTCAGCAATAGAGAAAAGTCGCGGCTTGGACAACGTTGTGTGTTCGAGGTACACGGACAAAGTCGAGGCCGTCGTCAACGACTCGAGGCCTTGGATGATGGCAGCCGTCGCGGGCTTTTTAGCCTTCAGAGGCACCTGGTCGGGTACAATGACTTGAATGGGTTTTTGCAGATGGAAGCAGAGACGCGTGGGATTGTTGCTCAATTTCGACTGCACAGCGGGTGTGGCGGCATCGTAACCAAAAGTCCATTCAAGCGATGATACATGATCGGGGGGTATGTGTATGTACAGGACGATGTCGTGCAGGTGCATGTGCCTGACGGGGATCCGCAGTCGGAAGAACGCAAAGCACTGCGGGCCGCCCCTCTCCAAGCATACTTCGAAAATGATGTGTCGCGTTCGGGGATCGGGATGGACAAGATACTGCGGCTCAAGACCGGGAGATGCCCACTCGACCACAGCCTTTCCGCTGGTGGTGAAATTGTTGTGGAAGTCAGTAGGAATGATGTCGTAGGATGCCGTCGTTGGTGGCGTTGTTGCTTCTTGGGCAGACATGGCGGTGGTGGTTCATCTGCTCCCCCCAAAGCGCATCATATCAGTAGACAACTGTCACGGGCAGACTTACTACGACCGCAACTTGAATCCGCCGCCGCTTTGGGGATGGAAGACACCGAATGGACGGCCCGCGGTCGCGATCTCTGCACGCTCCAGCGGGTCAATCAGAAACGAATGCCGGTGTGCGCTGACAGGAAGACTACCAAGGTAGTCCCCTTCCTCGGATCCCGATCCTTTCAGCGAAGGCCTGGCGTCTATTCCCTCCCGTTTGGGGAGAGATGGACGGCGTTCGCTGAGTAGGAAGTCGGCCCAATTGATCGGAGGCGCGCGTCACGGGCGTCCGTTACCGCTTGACCGGCAGAGCGCACACGGCCAAACTGTCACGCTAAATCGCCACCGAAAAAAGGGAAGCGATTGAGGAAACAGCGCCTGGAGATGCGATATCCTATGGTTGGATCGGATCCGGGGTATTCGTCCGGCGGAGGTCGATGGGCGGATGTTGGCAGCAGACGGATGTCGTAGCGAAGAAGCGGATGCCTAAGTGAAATGAGGAGGTTGGGCGGCCGTGAGGCAAGATGCGTGTGGCTGTACTGTAGTTGTGGCTGCTGTGGCTGATGCGATTGCTGGTCCCTCGCCAGCGCTCGGACCATCAACGCAACAACTGCGCCATCACTGGGGGTGATCTTGTCAGCCTGCTAAGCCTAATGTGCTAAGAAAAGCTTGGCACTCGAAACGATATGCATCAACTTTAACACCCATGTTAACTCGAGTGAGGCCCAACTACCGCTCTGGAGATGAGGGGACGCATGGTGGAGCTCTTTTCTGAAGGGCGCAACGAAAATACACGGAAACCACCTGGAAGTAGCTATTTGCTACAGAAAAGACAAAGGGCGTCTCGGCTCACACCAGTGGAAGCGAAAGGGGCGACGCAGTGGGAATTGAGTCATAGTACAACAGCACAGGGAGACAAGTGAGGTCAGACCCGACAAGAAAGAGTGTTGGAGGGGTTCGTGATGTCTTCTGGCAGAATCGTTCAGTGCTTTTATTTTTCACTCGTGACGTTGATTTCTGACTCTCCAACACACGCGTCGAAGTTGTGACTTCCCCGCTGGTCTATCAAGCGACAGATGCTTTGCACGCCATGCGCCTCGATTGGTGGAGACTTACACGGATGTGCAGCAGTGAAACGACGTAGAGGTTCTGTTTTCTTTTTTGTAGATGGACACGCAGAGTTGTGGTTTATTTTAATCTACAGAGTATATACGACCTATAACCACTGAAAGCCCTTTCTTTTGCGAAACCCGAGATTAGCTGTCAGGTTAGTCTGGTGTGCCCCCTCTACTAGCTGGAATTACAATGCATTTAAAAAGACAATGGGACACAGTCTTCCACTGCCACGATCTACCAAATAAGTTTGGCCGAGCCACCATGCAAAGACAAAATTTAGCACAGCAAAGACGAGTAAGTCGCTGACTTCGGTCATCTGATGTTCATTTCCAAGCACCAGCACAGCGAATGTTTATATGACATACTAAAAAGGGGTCAGGGTGGCAATGGCATGACGAGAACGATTGCACAACTTACGGGAATAAACAAGTACGGCACTTGCTTCTCATACTGCTCCCAGGCCTTTCCGTACTTTCGTCTACACCTTGCCACATCTCGTCGAGTGCGATGGATGATCATGCACATAAAGAAAACAAAGTAAAACCATGGGAAAGGGCTCCTAGAGGACAGGTATTAGTGGAACCGACCACCTGGAACGGTACATCGAAAAGAAATCTTACTTGAATCCCGTGATCAACCCCCAAGCCATAGAAAAGAACATATCCGGGACGTAGTTTGGTTTGCGGATGATGGCGAACCATCCATCCACCATGATGCGGTCCCCGGCATCCGTCTCGATAGTTCGGGGGTTCTCGATTACCAGCCACGGTACCTGAGGAAATGTGTTTCTCTTGATGAGCTGCTTACGCTCTTGCTGGCGGAAGCCGTTCTTCTGTCCGTTGGCGCTATCCCACATCCAGTAGAAGAACAGGTAGGCGGCGGTGAAGATCACGAGGGCGACGGGGTTCCAACGATACTCAGACGGATCATGGTTGGCGAGATACAGCGCACAGTGGCAGTAGGTGAAAGGAACCCCGGCCAGGTTCCAGAAGGTGAGCAAGAAGCCCAGCTTTTCGAAATACATGTCCCTGCGTATGGTTCAGCCCGGGTCGAAATAGCTGAAATCAGGCTGGGCCACTTACCAGCTCGTGATGATCAACTGTTCTCCTTTGGCGCAGCCGTTGGCGTACAGGTAGTGTGCACCAGTGAGGAACAGCACCTCGGGTGAGACGCGGCCGTATGTTTCGTATTGGCGGGCGGCGACGGATAACGTAGTGAGAAGTAAGATAAACCACGGGATCCTCACCTCGTAGAACATCTTGAAATCTAGGATGCCGATACGAGGGTTCAGCTCCGCTCCCATAAAAAAGTCATAAATGGGGTAGCCGGTCAGCCGATGGGTCCGTCCTCTCATAATGGCTTGGGCGTAAACGGCAATGCTCAACAAGAAGCCGGACAGGATCGCCACAGTCATAACGGGCCCGAACTCGTCGATTAAAGTGTAAAGGGGAAAGATGCGGGTAACGTGGAGGAGGAAAGCCACGACAAGCGTGGCATAGAAGCTGGTGTATGCTGAGCAATAATAGGGCAGCCTCTTCCCGCCTTCATGGGGCAGTGGACGTCCGAAGCTCGAGACACCTGGCATGTAGCAGTACATAACAGCCTGGACGACGAAAAAGATCCAGAAGATGGCCCACGCCTTGGCAGTCGGGTACGCCCCTTCGTAGACAAGACGGCAGAGGTGATAGCCAAAGTCAGACCAGGATTCCTGGAGTGCAGGCGTCGGGAACTGGCCATCGTAGTAGGTCGCGCCGATCCACATGTACCACATGAGCAGGGGAAAGCCGAGCATGAGTGCTGCTGTGCCAAGGGAACCACCGAATTCGAGTTCGTCGGAGGCACCATCGCTCAGATTGGTGGTAGTTTTCGATATGGCGACTTGGTTTGCCGGAACCGAGTCGACGGTATGGCCCGGTTTCCGATTGGTTGCCCCCATGGCTGCTGGTTGTGCTGGTCCCGTGGCCAAAACAGGATGCTAGAAGAGAGTGAGGATGGAGCCGTGAGCTGGAAACCACTGCATGTTCTGGATGGCCACGGTGAGGGTGATGGGTTTTAAATAATGACAACACCAGGCCCGTGGGCTTGGACTAGAATCGTGGGCAAAGGGAGATAGGCTTCGTGATGATAGATGGCAAAACAAGGCGAGCCAATCACCATCCATATCAAGGAGCCAGCACAGGCCCCTGGTCTCTTCGCAGTGTGGCTTGTCCCAATCTTGGCCTAGTCCGGCGGACGAAGCAACAGTCCCCTTTCGTATTAGGACGACCGTGCTTCCAAAAGGGCAGTCCAAAGCGACAGCGACGGACCCACAGCGACTCAACCTCGCTTCCTGCTCCCCGTCATCTCCCTTTTTCTCATCCCCCACACTCACCCCATTGACGAGCAATTTCACCGCGTCCGCCTCTCCCATGGCGCCCGGCCCCGGTGGCAAGCGAGGGCGAACCAAATGTTTTACCGGCTGCTGGACCTGCCGTCGCCGCAAAGTGGGTTGTGACGAGACCAAGCCTTTCTGCCAACGATGCGCCCGCCTCGGCGTCTCTTGCGAAGGCTACGGTCTCCGCCTCACCTGGGTACACATGGACCAAGACGGCGAGCCCGGCGTGGGCGAAGGCACCCCGACGCCGCCAGCGAGATCATTCTCTACCCGCATGGGCTTCTCCAACCCCCCTCGGCTTTCCTCCCCCGAGATCGACGATATTTTCGGCAACATCGACGGCTGGCGGCCTGGGTGGTCTGATCCACCTGAGCAGTGCGGCTTCACTGTTTTCATCTCGGGCTGTCCAACTTCCAGGCTGCTGCGGCAAGACCAAACAGACCTTGGAGACCGCATTGACAGCGAGACGGTCCAGTCGGCGGCTGAAGAGCACCGAGGCCCAGCGAGGACAGTAGCGACTCCCTCGGTTGTAGCAGACCCAAGTATCATCGACAGTGGGGTTTTCACGCCTTCCGATGCTCATCACGGCCTAAATTCACCCGATACAGCCCTTCAGGAGCGAAATGACTGCCAGGAATCAGTCCCGATGGCGCGGGCACTCCTCAGCCTCGGAGAACAAGGCGCCGCGTCCCGTCATCCCATGCCCACACCACACCACACGCCTGTGAGCATCGAGCCGCCTCGCCGGGAGTCGGCACAACCTCTCCCGGCACCTCGCCACCTGGACGCTCTCGCCATGCCGGCGTGCCAGACGCGCCTCATCCACCACTGGGTGACCTTCACGAGCCGGCGGCTGGTGCTGGTGGATGAGCCGCATAACCCGTGCCGGACGCTGATGCTGCCAATGGCGTTCGCGGGCCTTTCGTGCTGTGCAGGTGAATCCAACGCGCACGTTGCTGTATTCCACGCGCTCTGCGCTTCGGCCGCGTACAACCTTTTCGAGCTCCGCGGCAGCGAGGGCGACCGCACGTTGGCGCTCAAGCACGACCAGCAGGCCATCTTCCACCTGCGCACTAGCCTGGCCCGCGCCGGTGGCGGCCAGGGCGGCAGCCTTGGCGACCAGGCCGTCGCCATGGCCATCATGGCCTGTATCGCCGTCGAGGCCATCTCAGGCACCACGCAACGCTGGCGCACCCACGTCTCGGGTGGCCTCGCTTACCTCGAGAAGCTGCACTCGTACGGCGTCGACGAGGCCATCCTCGCCCCCTTCCGCCAGCACATGGTCTCCATGGCCATCCTCTGCGACTTCCCCGTCCCCGCCATGCTCAAGATCTTCCTGGACAACCCTGCCGCCGGGCATGGCCTCGAACTCACCTTCCCATACTACGGTGTCTCCAAGTCCTTCCTCGTAGCCCAGGACCGGATCAATGCGCTTTCCGCTGGCAGAGAGCCTCATGGCTCTACGCCAGTATCAGAAAAGGAACTAGATGTGTTCGAGTTGCAGTTGTACCTGGGCTTCCCGAGCCTCCCGCCCCCAGGAGGAGCATCAGAGGCATCCCCGCTCGGCATCATCGTCCAACACATGTCCCGGGTCTTCTACTACGCGCAACTGGTATTCTTCCAGCGCAGCGTGCGACACGCCGCCGTGGAGACGGTGCAGGCCCTCGTGGAGCTGGGGCTATCGGATCTCGAAGCCGTGGAGCGGGTTGGCAAAGGCGAGCTCGGATGCATGATGCTGTGGCCTGTCCTGGTGATCGGGGCCGAGTGTGGCACGACCGAGACGCGGCGCCGTATGCGCGCTTGGTTTGATGCGCAACGCAAGCTTGGCTTCAGGAACCTCGTTGTCCTAGAAGACCTGATCGCCACGGTGTGGGGCAGCCGGGACGCAGCATCGGCCGAACAGACCAATGTCGACTGGCGCCACCTTATACTGCTACCCAGATTTGACGTGTTTAGGCTTTAGCGGCAGGATTACTCGGAGCATAATACCGCATCCCGGCAGGCACAAGGTCTGTCCAGGGCGACTCCGTTCCTGGATCTATATCTCAAGAGAGCCGTGCCTACAGAAGGTTCAGCCGTCCTCTGGAGCGCCGTCCCGCGTCAGCCTCCTGATCAGCTTCGCGGGTACGCCGCCGACCAGACATTCGGCCTCGACGTCCTTGGTGACGACGGCACCAGCAGCCACCGTCGAACCGCGCCCGATATGCACGCCGGGCATGATGACGGCGCGTGCGCCGATCCAACAGTCCTCCTCGATGCGGATTGGGTGCGCAAACGACGTGCCGCTCGCAGCCTGGCGGCCCGGCCAGTCCGTCGCATGCGTGCCGGTGCAGATACACACGTCGGGCCCGATGAGCACCCGGTCGCCGATGGTCACGGGGGCGTTGTCGTAGATGGACATTCTGCCACGGCGATCAGTTCGACCCTCTTTTTAATCAGTCGCCTCCGGCATGGACGCCGTCTCGGGACCGATGATGCCCGTGTACCCTATGTGCATACAGAAGAGACGCAAGGCTCACCCGCGGTTGATGTACACATTATCTCCAATAAATGTGTTACACCCCCATATGATGAAAAACGGAGGCTCGATGTTGACACTGCCGCCCAAGTGCCCGAGCATGGTCTTTGCCACGGCCATACGCCTCGCGGTGAGCGACGCCAGTGTACTTCCATCGGGGATGCTCTCATCGTTGAATGCATGTCGCTTTCTCATCATCGCCAGCCTGAACTCGCCGAGTTCGGGGATTGCCCTCGCGGAGAAACTAGAAATTGGTAGCGGGCGCGTCAGCAAAGAGCTTGGGGTGGAGAGGAGCTGAGGTCGACCGACTTCATGCCACTGATCATCTTGCGGAATTCTTCGCACCACGGCACCGGAACCTCGCTCTCCCCGACTTGGGCGACAAGCACCGGGTTCTCCTCTTTGGATGCGGCCATGGTCGGTAGCGACCGCGCGACAGGGCAAGAGATGTAGCAGGGATGGACGGAGTGTCGAAGCTCCGTGTGGATAATGTCTTGAAAAGAAGCTCGAAAAGGAAACGAGCTCTAGGTTCCGTGGTGGCGTCGCGTTAGTAGTTTGCTGATCTCACGTGATGTCTTTCTCTAACCTTAAGGACCCCTCTCACGAGCTCTCCCCCCACTATCGGAAGCTTGGCTGGAGCTGTCGCGGTAAATTGCTATCCGTCCTCTCTTCTCCTTCATGTAACTCCCTGCGTACGCTGTGCCACATTCCTCCCGTGTCCCCGCCGACGTACCAGTCGTCTCCGTTTCTCGCCCCCTTCTTCGCGGGCGATAACAACCCTCTCTCCCCCTTTCCCCCTCGCCCTTTCGCAATGACAGCCGCATCTCCGGCAGTTGCCGCGACCGCAGTCCATGCGGGTGCTGGGCTGGAATTCGATGCGGCAGGGAGGAGATGAGACGGGATGTTGCATGCCGGCTCTCTCTATCTGACAAGTCGGAACAGCTCCAACCCCTTATGCACTTTCGGCCCTCTAAGCCACGCCATGGGACGGCTTTCCAGGCCTGAAGCTCTCTGGTGCTGCCCCTAAGTGAAAATCTCTTCTACCACACATGGTTGATGGAACAGTGTCGGCTTGGCTTACACTTGAGTAGTGATTGAAGTTAAATATTCAAAATAGGCATTGGGAACCCTTAGTTCGTAGCGAAAATCCAGCATGCTGTTTTCTATTCCAAGGGAGCTGCGGTAGCAAAGGTTGGCATAAATGGTCTTGCATATGGGGGGGGGAGAAGGGTGAAGAATTGCTTATTACTGCTGAGCGCTATCACTGCCGACATAGGAAATTATAGATGGCCAAACCTTTTCCTGGGTAGAACTGGCAGTGCAGTATTGGTGGTTCGAACACGGTCACTTATCCACGACTTTTGAATCTGTGGTCCTGCATGTGGAATCAAGGGCCCGTGCTAGGTGGATCCCAAGCGCTAAAGTTGAATGCTGGTGATCTTTTCGCCATATACGATGTGGCACTCGGTGCTCATTGGTCGGCTGCTTTGAGCGAGACGCATTAGCGGAGTTGGACACATAGGCGGCTGAATAGACTGCATAAGTAGCGACGAGGGAGGGCAACCACCGCTGGGATGTCTTTGGGCATGATGGCACGTGGAATTTTTCTTTGCCAGACAAATTAGCGGCTTGCGGTTCTTTCGAGGCCAATTCTTCAAGTTGGAAAAGAATGTAATCAGTCCCATGTAATGGGTTTAAACAGACTCACGAAAATCACTAATCAGCGGAAGACTTCATATGCTGAAAGTTGTTCTCACCATCTTTATGCTCCTTTCCGCGCAGGATAAGAGAATCCTCGGTTTAAGAATAGCCAGTGGCGGATATACTGTAGCCTGGCAATACTACGGCAGAAACAAGGAGCCTGAAACAAACCATTGTCCTTGAGTTTCTACAAAAGCTTGAGAGGTTTATTTCCAGGAAACACAAACGTTCCAACAATATATCACCGCCCGTGTCGATGTCCTAATGCAACGCGTGCAAGCATGCCAAGAAATCCCATCCAGCCTTAGTGCCTCGGCAGAGCCATCAAGGTTCCCAAATCACCGCAGAAATTTCTACTGCGAGGCGGGGAGGGAAGAACGGAGATTCGTTTGTTTCCTCCGTGTTGGACACCATCATTATACCATGAACTGGGCTTTGGGGCGCATTTTGGCCATCGCGTGCCTAGCTTGCCGTGCCACCGCCTTGGCTGGGGGTGGGGAAACCCAGGAGCTAGCTCAGCACGGTATAGCTGAAGGTGGGCAGTCCAGACCCTTCCAAGAGTACCTTCCTGGGCCATCAACATACTGAAAATGCTACAGGTGGCGGTTTGCTCCCAGAGCCTATGACCGCTTTTCATGGCGTTGCTCCTGCGTGTGAAGCGCCGGTGGAATCATGCAGTGCGCGGCACCGGCAAGAAAAGGACCGGCTGATGCGAAGGATCGACAAAGACACGGGCAAGTGGGACGCGAACCACCCCAGATGGCGTCTCTTGAAAGCCATTGATGGCTTCCGTTCCTACCGCCGGGTCAACAAGGCCGAGATCACCCGGTGGCGGGATATGTACGGCCATGTCAGCAAGGCGCAGAGAAAGGTAGGCTCCACTGGGCTTCGGCGAGGTCTCCAGACTGACGTTTCAGCTACTGGAATCCACCATTCATTATCGGCAAAAGCTCAACAACCTCGACCACCTCGTCGACAACAACGGCGCTGTGTGCGACAAGATCGCCGAGCAGGCCATGGGGTACTATCAGGTCGACGAGGCGGAACTCGCCGCTTTTGTCCGGGAAGAGGAAGCGGCTGGAAGGGGGCCGGAGCGGATCAGCGTGGCCCAGGCTCTAAAGCACTTCGTTCGGGACTGGGCGGCTGAAGGGCTCCGGGAGCGCGAGGCGGCCTTCCCGTGCGTGCTCGAGACCCTGGGCGAGCTGCACCCGGACCGACTTTACAATGCCAGCACAGCCCCGCCCCGAGTTCTGCTTCCAGGGGCGGGCCTGGGACGGCTTGGATACGAGGTGGCGAGCCTTGGCGGTAAGCTGGGCCTCCGGCTCCGGTCTGCAAAGACTGCGCGCTCCCCGGGCGAAGACGCCGCTGATGCCGCATAGGGTTCGACGTGACGATCAACGAGTGGTCCACCTACATGATCGCCGCATACCGGTATTTGGAGGCCAACCACGCGCCGGATGCCATACGGATCCATCCGTTTATTGACAGCCTATCCCACCACGCGACCAACTTGGATTTGACCCGCCAGGTCTCCCTGCCCGCCGAAGACGCCGTGACCGCGGTGTCGGGCGTGCTGCTCGTGGAAGGCGACTTTACCACCGTCCTGGCCGACCGAAAGGGCCAATACGACGTCGTCGTCACGCACTTCTTCATCGACACGGCGCGCAACCTCATGAGCTACCTCGACACGATCCACGCGCTCCTGCGGCCCGGGGGGCACTGGGTCAACTTCGGCCCGCTGCTGTACGGGACCGGGCCCTGGGTCCAGCTCTCCCTCGACGAGGTGGTGCTGGTCGCCGAGGCCATGGGGTTCGAGTTCCGGGACCTCGGGCCCGTGTGTGGAAACCCCACGTTCCCCGGCGCCGAGGGCGGCAAGGGCAAGGTTCGAGGCCAAGAGGCCATTTACATGTTCAACAACAGGGCGTTGACGACCAGCAACTACATTGCGCAGTCTTGGGTGGCAAGGAGGCCAGGGTAGCTTGTCTGTAGGAAGAGCACACAATTACGCAAGACGGGTCAGTCGACTACGACTCGCAGAGGTCGTCCCAATCATTCTAGCCCACCATGGTTTGGGATGAGTTCAGCCTCTAGACTTTATTTCAACATGCCGCAACACTTGGTAGTGCAAGCCGAGTGGGGCCCGCAGCCCCAGCTTGAAAACTTGCCCTTTGCCGAGTTGTCAGACGGAGAACAACCCGTCCGGCGACTGAAGGTGCTGGTCCTCGAGGCATGGAGGTACAGTGTTGGGACTAGTTTAGAAAGACGGGAATCAGACGGACAAGATAGTCAAAGTCTCGAGGAATAACGCATTCTTTTAAACGATAAGAATCCATACTGGTATAGTGTAAATCGCGAGGTATAACGGCGCGGTGCCCGTTAGATACAGACTTGTATCCTTCTTATTCCGGAATTTCTTAGCCTTGATGCGAAGAAGGTAACAACATTGACAACTTCCATGGCGGCGAAAGACTCCAAGAAACGAAGACCCATACGCAAACTTGCAAAGAAACCGATTGCGGTCTTCATCTATATTAGTAAAATTATATAATGCGTCCCCACGCTGACTGTACCCCCGGAGCTTCCATGGCAGAATTCATAAAATAATACACAGCCAAGAAAAGAAAAAGACGTTTCAGGCATAGGCCCGGATTTTGGGCACCTTCGTAACGCCCGGCTTGAACTTCAAAACGTTGAGGGCAGCCAGCGGTATCAAGCCCGACGTCTGCGTGATATCCTTGACGTCCAGGGCCGGGTGCGCCAGGTTCCGACACACAGCGGCGAGGTCGAGGCGCTGGGGGTCGGCCGGGCCGCCGTGCGCGAGCGCGTCGACAGCAAGCGCCGTGGCGAGGCCGTTGAACAGGAGGCTCGCATGGGTGGCGAAGTCGCCGGCCGGCGTGCCGGGGCACAAGGCCTGGATCTCGTGGTTGCGGACGCCGACGCCGCGCGAATCGCGCAGGAAGCCCGACGCCGCCGTGCCGGCCTGCGGCTGCACGATCTCGTCGAAGACGGCACTGTAGATGGTCGTGGTCGGCACGTAGGCGGCGTCGCCCCCCGCGGCGCGGAGCGTCCGGACGAGGGCCGAGTCGGACTTCTGCTGCAGGAGGGCCGGCGGCAGCGGGATCAGGTCGATCAGCGGCAGGTCGGCGATGTTGGCGACGACGGTCCCGTGGAAGTCGGGCGAGAAGGCGACGAGCTGCTTCGTCGAGGCGAGCACCGACGGCCAGTACTGCAGCGCCCACTGCGTCGCCAGGTTGCCCTGCGACCAGCCCACCACGGAGACCTTGGCCCCCGTCATCTTGGCGATGTAGTTGACGCCGTAGGCGATGAACTCGGCGTTGCTCTGGACGTCGTCGAGCATGGCGCCCGGGATGTTCAGCCAGGCCGCCTGCCCGAGGGAGCGGTTCTGCGCGAGGATCTTGATCATGTTGCCCTCGAAGTTGACGCCGCCGAAAGCGCCCGTTCCGGGCACCAGGAGGACGGGAGGCGAAGTCTCGTCCGCGGCCTGGAACGTGGCGGGTATGAAGATGGCCGCGCGGAGCTCATCCTCGGACTTGGTAAAGGAAGGGTCTGCCGGGTCGGCTTTCGGGAAGACGGGCTGCGGAGGGGCGGGGTTGGTGTTCTGGAAGGAGTTGATATTGCCGGGCGGGGCCGGGCTGCCGATGGTCACGCCCTCCGTCCCTTTTATCTGGAGCCCCGAGGTCACAAGCTTGATGCCGTTGGAAAGCAGCCCCGTGGGCTTAGGCCCGAATATGTCCTTGAGAGTCGACACCGCGTCCTCGATGCTGCTCGGCGTGGCCGTGGGCTTGGTGTTGGCCAGTTTGCTGCCGAAATCGGCGAGCGTGCCCTTCACGCCATCCACGAGGCCGCCGAAGGGATTGAACAGAGGGTCGGGCCTCGGCTCCGGGGCGGGGACAGGCTGGGGTACAGCAACTGAGATGGGAGAAATGAGGCAAACGAGGGCGGTGGCGAGAAGCCGAAAAGAAACCATGGTGACGGTTAGCCAATGACGCCAAGGAAAAGACTGTGCATGCCGGATCTTTTGCAAACGAAAAGCGGTATATCCCAAGTAGATATACCCTACCCCGTGTGAAAGTGCCGCTTTGGCCCTTCCTGTCCCCAAAGCAATGTTCCCATTTCAAACGCCATCGCGTTGCACTGAGGGACCATGTAACGTTGAGGTTGCGATGGGTATAAAGGTCCAAGCGGAACTAACGAACGTCCCCCTGCATTGCTGCCAGTCAAGTGGAGCTACGGCCAGGATGTGAGGTACGAACTGGATTCATCAGCACTTGGTGTGTGGCGGAGCATTGCAGGTACATTCCTCAAATGGGTCAAACTCCCGGTGCCTTGGCTGCCAATTTCAAGCAGCGACGGTCAGAGCGCTTGCTTGGATATCTGGTGCGATGCTGTCTACACGCAATCAAAGACTGGCGTTCTGTCGCAAGGATGAGACTATTCACAACGCTTGGTGCTGGCAATGGTGTCACGTGAAGCTCTCCGACAAGTGGATTAGCCCGTCGGGCGCATCGTCTTGGCATGGGCTAGCTAGGCTATATGGATCGCAATGACTGGCACCTCCTTCTTTTGTCATCATTGAATAGACAACTTGAACCTCAAGCTTGCTATGTCCTCTCCAGTGCAGCACGTTCCTATGGAGGTTTTCCTGTTAGGAGTTTGTTGCAGAGGACAGCGCAAAATGTGACATATAGAGGAGATGGGACGGCCTGTTCTACTCGAGGAAACTAACATGAGAGACCCGGGCTAAGTACAATAAAAAAGAGTGAAATAAACATCGGTCTGTTTCTTCGCCTATAGCTAGTGAGGTTCTGAGTCCTTCCCTGCTACACTGCGAGTGGAGAGAAAAAAAGTCAGAAGAGAGGAGATGAAAAGGAAAGGAAATAAATAAATGAGAACATCGGAAAACCCCATCCCATCACACTCCTTCGGTCAACCGCCCAAACGAAGCATCGTGTATAATGTTCGTGATGAAGTCAACACACCCTCTGTGCCCATTCCCCTCTGCGCGAGCTTGTGCGGACTGCAAAAGCGCTGCAGTAAACCCATCTCGAGGCACGCTGTTCCACAGTAGGAGCAAGACGTGGTAGCGACCGTACTCAGCAGCGAATTCGAAGGCGGTGCCCCCTTCTCCAAATTCGGATCCTGGGGCGTGTGGATCGGCTTTGTTCAGAAGCAGCAACTCCACAATCTTCAAGCTGCCGCTTCGAGCAGCGAACTGCAAAGCTGTCCCACCACGTCTTCTTGCCGCAGGACTGTTGACGTCCGCTCCCGCCCGGAGTAGGAGCTCGACCATGTCGTAACTACCTATCTTGCAGGCCTCTTGTAGCGGTGTGCAAAAAACACCCCGCCGCGCCGGGCCATTGATATCGGCGCCGTTCTTGAGTAGGAGGTCGACCATTTTTCTGTTTCGTTTCGCGATTGCAAGAAGCAGCGGTGTTTCGCTGCGTTGGAAAGCCACATTACCCGCAGCTTGTACGCCTCGGGCAGCGATATCATTGACCAGCACACCGGATTTTAACAAGAGGTCAATCACCTGTATGTCATCATCTTTGGCAAGCTGGATGGCAAGGCCCAGAACACTGAACCGGCGCTCCCTCCACTCGAGTCTCTCCCGGTCAATCTTGTTTACTGTGTTAGAAAAGTCGTCTTCGACCATGCTGGCGAGATTGAACTTCATGCCCAGGCACAAGGCAACGTTTGCTGCGCTGTTATCTCGAACGGCTTTGGCTATCAACTCGTCGCCAAAAGACTCTAGTCCAGCTGGGTATTTTTGCTTGAATGCCGAGCAGAGCTTCAGCAAGGCAACCTCGTCGCATTCCATTGCCGTCAGGAAAGCCGAGGAGTCTGCTGGTGTTGCGCCCCTTGACAAGAGGTGGTCAATCATCGGATAGTCTTTGTTCTTGACGGCTTCGCCGAGTGGAGATCGCCCAAGCTCGGCCTTTGCTCCCGGGTCGGCACCAAGGTTCAGGAGGTGGTCCACAAGCTGCAGGTTTTTTGACGCAGTAGCGGCGGCCAGAGCAGTTGTATGGACCCCGGCATCGAGATCAGCACCCATAGAGGCGAGTGCATCAATGACTTCCATATCGCCCCATTGACCAGCTAGTACCATTGAGCAGGAATCTTTGTTGAAATTGCGCCTCTGCCTGTCTGTGTAAAGTGCCCCACAATCAAGAAGAGCATTTACGACATCTTTGTTACGCATCTGCAGCGCAAGCGATAGAGCCCCGTCATCTGAGGGAATGCCGTAAGGATTTTCATTGGTTGGTGTGCCAACCCTGAGGAGTGTTAAGGCACATTTAGTGTTTCCTCTGGCTATAGCCGTGATCAAAGCATTGTAGGAGGGCGGTTTGACGGGAGTAATGTAATGAAGTGCTGCCTCAAGATGCTGGACACTCCCAGACTCAGCTGCAGCGTGGATGACGGCTTCCACATGATTCCTGCCATTGAGGCATTGCCATGCCCCGTAGTCTGCCAAAGTCTCTACCAACTCTTTGTCTTCTTGCCGAATCGCTTCTGCCAGTGGTGTAGTAGGTACTTGAATTCCGGCAATGGGTGAAGTAATGAGATAGGCAACGGGACCATCTGCACGAGCCCCATTCTCCAGGAGAAAAGCGATTAACTGATGATTGCGGCTTCTGACCGCACCTGCCAGAGCTTGATGCAGGGATTTCGCGTACGGTGCCAAGAATGTAACCAATTCGAGGTTGCCTTGATTCGCCGCATGCAACAGCATGGTGCTGATGACATCTGGATTGTCGATGATACAGTTCTTGCAATTGGTTGACATGCAATCCCGAACCAATTTCTTTACAACTGATGTTGCAACTGATTTTTCAGCGATCTGGGCCATTTCTTCTATGAGTGCTTTGTGATGGTATATTGGCGAAATCCTCATGGTGTACCTGCCAATCGGGGTTGGTACCATATTATTTCCTTTGGGGAAACAAATTGTGTGCTGACTTTCGGGTACGCGCTGGACCAGTTCCATAAGAATTTGGGGAAACCGATGGGACTTTTGGACCGCTTGGGCGATTGATCTTTTGTCAATTTCCGCGCCGTGGTTGAGGAGCTGTTGGACCATTTCCAAGTAGGGATAGTCGCCGTCAAAGAATAATTCATCTCTCATCGCCAAATGTAGCACATTTTCAGTGCCAGTCTCATTGATTTTGATTGGTCTGTTTGGATCCGCACCGCTTTCTAAAAGGACTTGAACGACTTCTGTGCTTCCACTTCTTACCGCAAGCTCAAGCGGTGAGTGGATTCGGGCAGAGACATGAAAGACAGATTTGTTCAAGTCGATTGATATACTTGAGCGGTTCTGAGTGGCTTGTAGCAACAACGCGACGGCCTCGGCGTCGCCAGCTTGGATAACAGCCGGGAAAAGGTTGTCGACAATCGGTTTAGCGACCGAGTCTGGGCCCGTACGAAGTAGATTCGATATGTGCGAGAAGAACCCTCGGTTTTCCCTTAGCATCCCCAGAATAGGTGCTTTGGGTACATCTTCCATGCCAGCAAAGCCGTTGATGATGGAATAAAGAAGAGTATTCAAGAAGACAGGATCAGCCACCGAGCCTGCCTTAACAAGAACGGTTGAGTGACGAGGGCCCCAAAATATTGATGCGTCGGAGAGCAAAGACGTGAAACGGTCTGCTAAGACTTGGATCTTGAAGGCGCTTGCGGGATTGCGAAGATATGTGGTGTTGACTCCGCCTTGTAGGACTAAATTTAAAGCTATCTGGAGATTTTTCGACGGGTCTATGCTCGATGAAGATGGCGCAGTCATCTGAGTAAGATTGTTATGCTGGCTGTAGTGTATGGAGGATAAAGGCGAATCGCCATCCTGCGGCCGGGCTTGAACAATTCGCGGGCTTGTGAATTGGGCCCCGAAGTTGAGGTCAAATGGCATTGAGTCTTGATTGAAATCGAACCAGTCCTGTCCAAGGCCAGGGCTGAAACTGAAGGTGTTGATAGGGCATCCTAGTTCCCACGGGCTATCAGCCGCTGGCTGTATATCAAATGCCGTTGTATGTAATGGGTCAGGTTCTCGATGCAGCGTCCACTGCTGCTGAGAATATGACGCGTTGGCTTCGGGGGAAATAAATGTCGCCTCTTGGTGACTCTCGTCACCATGCTGAGAAGCGTTGGAAGTCGAAACCGATGCGTCTATTCTCTCAGAAGTGTTGTCACCACGATACCGGCTCCATTGGCCGTCGTTGTTGACTTCGACGAAGGAATGGCGGCTTGACGCAACAGCCTGGGCTGTATAGTTGTTAGCGCCCGTACCGGACCACGAACGTTCTCATCCTATCAGCATACCGAGAGGATTTGTGCCTGATGCTCCTGAAGGACGCTTCATGTACCGATGGCGGGCTTTGTTGATCTTTTCCCTGGTCTGAACTTGCCCAAAGATGACTATCCGTACATCCTTCCCCTGGTGCTCAAGTCGATTGTACTCTGACAGGAGGGACACCCACTCGCTCTGTCTGAGGTTTTTGGTGACACCCCAAAGTCTCAGTTGGGCCTCGTACTGCGACTTGCTAAACAAGAGTCAATAGTGGAAAAACGAGCAAGGAAGGGATGCTTTCATACCTGGCAACAAAGCCATGTTGATGTTTCATGATCCAATCAACACTCTGATGCTCACCCTGCGTGTTCTTTCCTTGTGTCAAAGGCAGTCCACGCTCGCAGTAGAGCTCAAGAATGGTGGCTTTGTGCGTGTACCACTCCTCCTTGGGGATTCTGTTTGTTTTGGTTGCCATCGCGGTGCCAGGAGGCAGGGTGTCCCCTGCGCTCATAATAATTCGGCGTAGAACATTGGCTGGTGGTACAAAGACGGTATGTGAAGCGCAATGAGGAGGGAAATGTTGGGAGGCAATTCGAAAGTTGAGAGACGGCAAAAAGCTGCCGCGTTACTCAGGGCATTCACTGTCGTCCGCCTGTCCCGTTGTGGCGCACGGGGTCTGGGTGGTGAGAACCCGGATGCAAAGTTGGCAAGCGCTATCAATGAATAGAAAACTGATCAGGGCGGGGGGGGGGGGCTGAGGGGTATTTCTTTGGATTTCTCAAAGCATGAGAGGCAGATTTCTGCATCAGGCATTGGCCCGGGTGCGATCAAGATCTTGGCATCAGGTTTTGGCATCAAGTTTTGGCATCAGGTTTTGGCATCAGGTTTTGGCATCAGGTTTTGGCATCAGGTTTTGGCATCGGGTTTTGGCATCAGGCAGCCATGCTCGATAACCCGATTCATGAGGTAGGACGGCACCATCGGCAAGCAGGATTCGGTGAGGGCAGCCACGCTGCAGCCTCATCACATAGCCACCTGAGGCCTGGCAACAAAAGCAAGTCGGCAGGCGTACTCCCTCACCTGTCAGCCTGGGCCCGGTACATGGGCGGCAATCAATTGTGCTGCTGCACCTTGGGCTGCATGCATCCCAAGCTGGGCACGGGGCATATCGACCAATCACCCCCCTTTCTCGTACACCCATACCTTGGGCTGGCCGGAACAACCTCGCAAGGCAACTGCTGCGACAAAAGTGCACGTAGGCACCTGTCCCCACAATCTATAACCTGGCCAGGTTTCGGCCATTTGTGAAGGGCTTCATAATGACGAATCCGGAAAATGCCTTTTGTGCAAAGCCATGCATTCCGAGGAGCCCCAAACCTGAGCAACCCCTGTTCCCAATTTGGGGGTAGCTTCAGGTTTTGGCGACAACTCCAAACTTTGATATGTTCAGCGACAGAACCTGCGATAGGGATGAATAAAACCTGGAATTGGAATCTTTTATAACCATGGCTTGCTTGCAAGCTAATGGGGGCCATCTCAGCTACGAACAGGCCCAACTTGAAAAACCATCCCATCAACATCCTCACAGTATACGCTCCTGCCCCCTAAATCGCATCATCTTTCCTCAACCCATCCAGGGCAAGCCAAAGCAACATGACCTCACCCTGCCACTCGAAATGGAAGAAGCAAGGCGAGAACAAGAGGTAAGAGGCCGTGCACGTCGGCTTGCTACTCATGTGCCGGTGCTGATCCCAAGTCAACAGGTCCGAGAAGTCCACGAAGAAAGCCACCAAGACCTACGTTGACCAGAACGGGAATATCATCGAACGAATCATGTCGCGCGGCGAAGAGTCGGCTTCTGCCACGCAGGCGTACTACGAAAACAGAGCTCAGGAGGCCATTAATAACTTCGACACCGCTTGCGGGCAAGCTTCAGGGTCGCACAAATGATATTGTACATGTCTTGGGTAAGCTGTTGCTCTTTCTCTGAAACAATGGTGTCATCTGACATGGTGCTGCATGTTTGTCCTGACCAGGCTCAGGGGTTGAGGAACTTCGATGCACCGCTCGGTTAGAATATGGCCATGGGGGCTGAACGTCCAGGGGTTGGACATCCAGAGCCCTTTGTTAGAATAAACCGGCGCCTCTCTAGGCTCTGAATCCGAAGATTGAATGATTTTTGAAATTTGCTCTGTTGACCTGCGTACGGCGTATTCCTCTGCTGGGTCAGCTCGGCCCCTGAGAAACAGCCTGCCCCAAGCCCCTATGCCAGCTCCGCCTCAATGATGCTCTCGGGCGAGTGGGACGGGCGCCAAATCTTTCGCACCCGCAAGCCGGCGGCCGTGATGATTTTGTCAAACTCCTCCTCCGTGCGCTCCTTGGCCGACAGGATGGCCATCATGGTCAGGTCGGCGGTGGTGACGCGGGCCTGGGGCCGCACGGCGCTGACGACGCTCTCGTGGATGAGCACGCGCGAGTAGCCGCGCTCCAGGGCGCCGGCGAGGTTTGCCAGGATGCGGACGGCGTCGTCGTCGTGCCAGTCGTGCAGCACGCTGTGCAGGTAGTAGGCGCGGGCGCCGTGCACGGGCTGCGGCGTGAAGAAGTCGTGGGGCACGAAGGCGATGGCCGGGTCGAGGGCCGCCACCACGTCCTCGGCGAGGTCGGGCCGCTCCTGCAGGACGAGTACGGGGCCGCCTTCGGTCGGCAGCGCGTCCGCGTGCCGCCGCCGGAACTTCTCGAGGTCGTGGCCCTTGCCGCCGCCGACGTCGACGAGCCAGGGGCGGCCGGGGCGGGCGGCGGCGACGATGAGCTCGGCCGTCGGGCAGAGGTCGACCCACGGCAGCAAGTGGTGGCGGTTGCGGCACTCCATGACGGCGTTGAACTCGTGCTCAGCGGGCGGCCGCGCCGTCGCGTACTTGAAGTAGTCGGTACCGGTGCCCACGAGCTGCTGGAAGTTGCCGTCGGTTGCGCTCGTCGGGTTCCGGAACCCCGTGCGCGCCAGGTACGCCGGCAGGCTCTGGTACGCCCCCACGCTGAGGTCGTAGTAGAAGCCGTGGCCGTACGTCGCCGGGAACGTCGCGTCCTTGGCCAGCGCCTCGGACCACGCCGTCGGCGCGTACGCGTCCTCGCCCACCTCGGTCAGCAGGTGCTGCGCGGCCACGTGACGGACCAGGCGCTCTGTTGGCCATTGACGAGGCTTTTGTCAGTCAGGGTTCGAGAAGTAAGGGAGGGGGACCTTCCAGGGGGGCGGGGTTGGCTTCCGAACAAAGCAGAGGCAGTTTCCGAGGAAAGGGAGAAGGTGGGTTTCGACCCCAAGAGGGGAGGAGGAGGAGGGGGGGAGACAAACTGATGAGAACCGGATCCGTGTCTGTGAGCTGGGCCAGCTCCGCCGACGACTTGACCCCGCCGCCGGCCGCCTCCCACGCGGTAAAGACGCCGGCGTCGATCAGGGTGCGGACGGCCGAGTGCGTCAGGGGCGCGGTCCAGCTGTGGTCCCAGGCAACGTCAAAGGGCCGCTGGAAGCGCCGCAGGGCCGCGAACAGGGCGTCGATGGCCTGGACCCGCTCGGCCTCGTCGGCGCACGCGCTCGGGTGCGCGCGCTCGAGCGACTGGAGGAACTCGTTCATGGTATTGTTGATGGTGAAAGCGGCAATGGGGAGGTGTACGGGGGGCGTCAGGACGTGAAGGAGTTGGGGGGGGAGGGGAATTCCCCAGCAGAAAAGGTGCCCTTTCCCCCATCCCCGCCTTCTACCCCTCGTGCGGTCTATGCAATTGTGTGGGCTGGTCGGAGGCGGCGATCCACCGGGAGTGGAGGTTGTTGTTCGCAGCAACATGGCGATCGGGTCGCCAGGGACGCCGCGGTGCACGATGCAAGGGGTTCCCGTGACGTGGTGCCCAGCTAGCCAACACGACAGGGGCCCCGGCCGAGTGCTCGCCTGGTCGGGCCGGGGCGTGAGAGCACGGGCAGGGGCGTGGGAGGATGCAGGTGTCAAGTTTGCATGCGCCGGCCAGCCGGCCTTGCCTGCGCGACCCGGCGGTTCGGAACGACGCTGCAGGGATCCGGGACTCCACCCAGAACGGCACCTTCCTCTCCGATACGGCCGCCACGGGGGAAGCGAGATTGCGCCGCGTCTGCGTGCATGTATTGAGGGCTTGGCTTGCTTGCTGCCCGACATGCACCCGCCATGGTCGCCTGCGGCGGCTCGGTGCGGTCAGTGTACTTAACGGCTCGCAGCGGCTTCATCGCCGCTGCGTGCCTGGGCGCCCGAACCGCCCGTGCCGTGAGTGCTTGCCATGGTCCTCTCGCTGAGTGACGGCTACAGTCGCGCAACCGACGTGGCGTGCTGGGCCATGTTTGGCGCCATGGTGGGTAAGAAAGACGCCGGCCTCTGGACCGCCCCGCCCCTCGGGACACTCTTCTCTAACCGCCACCCTCGCCAGTTGTCGTGGGCCTGCGCGTCTACTGCCGGACGGCCTTTGGCGCGAACCGCTTCGGCCTCGACGACGCCATCACGCTGCTCTGCCTCGCCCTCGCCCTCGCCGCCTGCATCGTCATGACGCTGGCCAGCGCGCAGGGCCTCGGGGGGCATGCGCCCGCGCTGCCGCGCGACGAGCTGGACCGCGCCCTCTGGTGGAACGGCGTCACCGGCTCCGTCGTCGTCTGGGTCTTCACCGTGCCCAAGTTCGCCATCATCGCCATCCTGCAGCGCATCCTCCAGTACGGCCGCCGCACCGCCGCCGTTTTCTGGGCCCTCTGCCTGACCTGCCAGGCCGGCATCCTGGCCGCCTCCGTCGTCTGGCAGTGGTGGTACCGCGGCTGCCGCCCCGCCGGCCACGGCGCCGACGACGTCGCCGTCCCGCCGCCCACCTGCGCCGGGCCGAGCCAGGTCATCGCCATCCTGGGCTACGTCGTGTCGGTGTACTCGGCTGCCCTCGACCTCCTCTTCGCTTTCTACCCCGTGCCTTTCATCATGCGCCTCAACATGTCGTGGAGGAGCAGGGTGGCGCTCAGCGTGGCCATGGGCCTGACGTCCCTGGGCTTTGCCGTATCGGTGTACAAGCTCATCATCTTTGGCGAGATCTTTGCGATACTTGCCGCCGATCCGATCTGTACGTGACAACCGCCCTGCTGCCACCAGGGGGGCGCTCACCAGACACCCTGCTAATCCGGCTGCAGTCCCCGCCCCGTACTTGAACTTCCTGGGCTTCACCGAGGCCTGTATTCTCGTCATCAGTGCATCGCTGCCCACGTTGGGGCCACTGTACAAGCTGATCGGGAAAAAGCTCGGCGGGTCGCGCGTCGTGCATTCCCAAGGGGAGACGGACGGTAGTGTAGAGGCCAGTGTCGCCCATCGCGGTAGGACACCGGGCTGGAAATATCCTTTGGAAAATGCCCTAGCCGAAAGGGGGGAGAGTGGCCTCAAAGGCACAGACGAGATCCCGTTGGTTTCGCAGACAGCCTGCAGCCAATCCGATGTGACACGGTAGAGAGCTAGTAATGAACCAGGAGCGAGCATACCGCACCGAGAATTAAATGTATTTCTTCTATCAGACCAGGGACGGGAGCCGAACCTGTGCAGCCGCCCCGGCTCTTTACCCAGAAAAGAGCATCTGAAACAGACATGTCCCGAGGCTCACACCAGCTTCACAGGCAACTGATCAGGCAGGTCGCTACCCAGGACCACCATATCGGTCAAGCTGCGGCCGAGGCCGCCGCCCCTCTCCTCGGTCTCGCGGTGCTGGCGGAGGCGCAGCAGGCCGTGGTCCGCGTGGCCGGCGGGGGCGGGGTCGGCGAAGTCGAAGATGCGGTAGTCGGCGTTCATGTAGTAGCAACCCGAGACGCAGACGCGCAGGAAGCCCGAGTGGCTGACAACGACAATGACCTTCTCGGGCCGGTCGTACAGACGGCGCAGGGCAGCCTGGCCGCGCGCCAGCAGCGCCGCTCGCGTCGGGTGGTAGTGCGCCCCCGCCGGCGACAGCTTGTCCGGGTACACCGGGTCCAGCGTCGTGAAGTCAACGACCGGGAACATGCGGCTCAGCCGCGGCGCCGCCTCGGGGTGCCCCGTGTCACAGGGCTTGCCCGAGTTCTCTGTACAGGGTCAGCACGTCGTGCTCGTACGAAGCGGCGGCGTGGGGCATGGATATGACCAGGGTGATGGATGGCATGCAAGTGCAAAAGACTAGAGAGGGGCAGTGGAAGCAATCGATCGAGTGGGGAGAAGAGCGGAAGCCAGCCAATATAGGCGAATGCAGTCCGGAGCAGATCTAGGGGCCGTGGTCGTTGGCCCCTTTGGCGCTTTAGCCGAGTCTCTCCTTTCCCAGCCTTGGAAAGACGACCAAAACACGCACCTTGCCAGCCAGCATCGGCCTCGATCTTGATGCCCTTGTCCATGAGCCAGTCCAGGGAGCCCATGGCGGTCTGCAGCGTCCGGACCATGGGGCTGGTCACGATGAGGCCGGCGTTCTGAGCCAGCGGGTGCTTCATGAGGCTTTCCCGCAGCGGCTTGAGCTGGGCATGGCCCTCCTCGGTGAGCTCCGGGTCCGGGATGGAGTAGTCCTCTGCGGGCGCGGTTAGTAGGCGCGAAGAGCGGATCAGGACGCGGCCGTACTCGTGCGATTGTGCAGGGCCTCGGCATGCCGGACGAGGATGAGGGTGGGCGGCATGGCGGGGGGCGTAGGCGCAGCGGAATGGCGATTCCCGTGCAACCGTGGGCTCAACGGGGCGAGGTACCGATTGGCCGGCGCGTCGAGATGAGTCGCGATTGGGCGAGAGGGGCCAGGTGGAAGGAGACCTTCTTTTCGCTTTTCAATCCCAGCGCAGAGAAGCGATCCAGTCCCGGAACACTCGAGCAGGTCTAAGGACCGGGAACCAGGTGAGCTTAACTTGACTTCCCAGCCTTTGCTTTATGCTGAAGCAGCGGCGAGTCGAGCAGGGAGACCCTGTCGGCCCCAACATGAGGGTCAGTGCGGGACGGCACTGTATTTAGTGTAGGTCTTTTCAAGGTCTGGCCCCAGTAAGATCTCGGCTCACCAAGCCTCTTCGACACTAGCTGGACCTAAAATACAGTGCCGGTTATTTTTTAGCGGATGCAGGCGCTGGGAAAGGCTGCTCTTTGGGGGACGGACGAGGCTGAAGCATGCGACGTCAACACCGGGAGCTCGCGTCGCATGCACCGGATTTCCACCGCGTCGCTTCCCATCCAGCCCAGGCCAAGGAAACCTTGCCCGCATTCCTTCTCCTCCTCATTTGACCGATGCTTTCAACATGACAAGCATAGACGAGCTGTTCAAAGTAAGCGAGCCTTCTATGCGGCAGGCAATCCAGCAGAGGAAGCCAACCACTGACCAGCAAGTCAGGGTGTCGGCAGCAAGCGCAAACTCGAGCCGATCCGAGATCCCAGTATGTTCCTTTCCGCCCTGGTCCACGTCTCTTTGGCCTCCCCTCTCCTTCCGATATACCGCTGGCTATGCGCATCGTGGCGTTCCGGCGGCCCGACGCTGACAAGACCCGTTCTTCTGCAGACCAAGTCTATAAATCCGCACGGCGGGACGGCAGCGGCAGCCGCCACGCGCAGGTCGAGGATGAGGTAGACGACGGCGAAGCCGGACCGGCGGCGCCCGGCCCCGCCGACGACAACGAGGACGGCGACTACGGGCCGAGCATGCCGCCGCCCGAGGACGAGGAGGGCGACGACGACGAGGGCCGCTTCTTCGGCGGCGGCATCACGTCGCAGCAGCGCGAGATCCTGGACTACGTGGACGGGGCGGACGCGCAGATCCCGGCGGAGCAGACCATCGACACGGCGTGGCTGCGCAAGACGGCGCTGAACCTCGAGAAGCTCATCACGCGCAACGCCGAGCAGCGCGCGCGCTTCGCCGCCGACCCGGCCAAGTTCATCCAGAGCGAGGCGGACCTCGACGGCGCCGTCAAGGGCCTGGGCGTGCTGGCCGAGCACGCCGACCTGTACCCGGAGCTGGCGCGGCTCGGCAGCGCCGGCAGCGTCGTGGGCCTGCTGGCGCACGACAACAGCGACATCAGCGTCGACGTGCTCGAGCTGCTCAACGAGCTGCTCGACGAGGACGTCGAGGCCACCGAGGCGCAGTGGGGCGCCCTCGTCGACGCCGCCGTCGACGCCGACCTGCTGGGCCTGCTGGCGAGCAACCTCGATCGCCTCGACGAGGCCGAGGAGGTCGACCGCAATGGCGTCTACTACGCCCTCGGCATCCTCGAGAGCCTCTGCAGCCGCGCGGCGACGGCCGAGGCAGTGGGCGCCAACGCGCCACTCGTCGGCTGGCTGCTGGCGCGCGCGGCGGCCAAGGAGCAGCCCGTCGGCCAGAACAAGCAGTACGCGGCCGAGGTGCTGGCCATCCTGGTGCAGGCGAGCCCACGCAACCGGCAGCGGCTGGCGGACCGCGACGCCGTCGATGCGCTGCTGCAGCTGGCGGCCGCGTACCGCCGGCGCGACCCCGAGCGCGGCGGCGACGAGGAGGAGTACATGGAGAACCTGTTCGAGGCGCTGACGTGCCTCGCCGACGCCGCCGCCGGCAAGGCCAAGCTCGTCGAGGCCGAGGGCGTCGAGCTGTGCCTGCTGATGCTCAAGGAGGGCAAGCTGAGCAAGCCGGCGGCGCTGCGCCTGCTGGACCACGCGGCCGGCGGCGGCCCCGCCGACGCCGCCGCCGCCGTGTGCGAGCGCATCGTCGAGGCTGGCGGGCTCAAGCCGCTCTTCACCCTCTTCATGAAGACGACGGCGCCCCAGCACAAGGCCAAGGACGACGGAGCGGCGACGACGACGGAGCACCTCGTGGGCCTCTTCGCCTCGCTGCTGCGGCGGCTGCCCGGCGACTCGCCGGCGCGCATCCGCACGCTCGCCAAGTTCGTCGAGAAGGACTACGAGAAGACGGCGCGGCTGGTGGGGCTGCGGCGGGCGCACGCGTCGCGCGTGGCCGCGGCCGACACGGCCATCCGGGCCGAGCAAGCCGAGCTCGGGGCCGCGGGCGACGACGACGACGACGACGAGCGCGCCGCCCGCGCCGACGCCTGGTTCTCGCGCCGCCTCGACGCCGGCCTCTTCGCCCTGCAGACGACCGACGTCGTGCTCGCCTGGCTGGCGGCCGAGGACGCGGGCGCGCGCCGCACCATCGCCCGCCTCCTCGCCGAGCGCGACGAGACCCTCGCCGTTGTCCGCGCCTCGGTCCTCGAGCAGCGCGACGCCATCGACGCCGACGACGAGGATGCCGCCGATACGAGGGAGATGCTGTCCACGCTCGCCGAGTTCCTGCGGTAGCCCTTTCCCCCCTTTTATCCCCATTCTACATACCTCCGTCCCTCCCGGGAAGCAGATGAAAGTATCCCCGAGTACACCGGGTTGCCTGATTTCGGGATCCCCCATGATATGCGTGCAACGAGAGGGACGAGACGGAAGATGGACCCGGGAGGCGAGAATCGCGAGTGATGGTGCGGCAGTTGTAGGACTAGGGAAATCATGCTACGGACCCCCTTCCCCCCCCCCCCCCCCCCCCCCCGCTCGGCCCCTGGATACAAACCTGACGGGGACTATAGGTCTCACCAGGTACCAAATCTGCTCTATGCCATACAGCTGCGTGGGATTTCGTGGATAAGCCGACCTCGCCTATTGACGGCGTGCAGACAGCCACGAGGGCTTTCGCTAGGACTCAAACCCTTTGCTAGCCCACTGTGTAATCGGTATTCGCCCGTCCGACAGCTTGTGATGTCTGGTTCCTGTAACGTCGTGTTCCTACCACGACAAGTCCGTGTCCGCTCTCATTCCTGATGAACCCAAGCATACGCTGTCTATTCCGTCCCACCAGGGTCCCTCTTCCCGCCCCAAGCCTTCCTCGCCCTCTCCTGCCCCTCTACGCGCGCCCCGAATTCCTCGTCGTCATCGGAGCTGCATTACTAGAGGGCCCGTCGTGGACGGCAGAGGCGGCGGACGAACGGCGGCCTCCTCTCTAGGCCGTCTGGGCGGGGGGCTGGGGGTGGGCTTCGAAGACAGCGGCGAGCAGCTTGCCAACCACATCGTCGCGGTTCTTGTCACCGGCGGCGTGAATCTCGCGGATCTGGGCCTCGGCGTCGGCGGCGGCCTCGTCCTCGGCCGCCTTATTGCCGGCGCTGTGCTCCGACTCGAACGCCTTGAACTCCGACTCCTTCTGCGCCTTGTACGCGTCAATCTCCTTCTTGGCCTCGTCGCGCGCCTCGCGCACGCGCTTCGTGCGGTACTCGCGGGCTGTGGAATTCGGGGGGCGCCCCGGCGTTAGCAGGGAGACGAGGCTTGGGGGCACGGGCGGTGGCTGGGAGACAACGGGATATCGGGGGTACGTATGTAGGAGACAGAAAGAGAAGGGGGGGGGGGGGGAGAGCGGGAGAGAGGCTCATCACGCACATTTCTGTACAATCTTGGAGGCCTCGCGCTCAGCCTGCGTGGTGCGACATGCGGGTTAGCTCATGCGGACGACAAGTTGCGAGGGCGTTCCGGCTGGGTAGTTCTTAGGCATATTCGCGCAGGCGGCGGGCGGGGGGAGGGCATCGGGTCTTCGTACGTCGAGGAGGGTCTGGATACCCTGGGAGTTCTGGGCCGACTGCGAGGCCGAAGGGCGTTAGCATCTCCATGAAGGCGTGCGAGGGAGGGGGGCCGCCGTCGTGGGAATCGATGGCTTTCCCGGGCGGGTGACGTACCATAGTGGCGAGGCGGCGGGTGCGCGATGGGTGGTGGGTGACGGTAAAGGGTGGTGGCTGGGCTCAATCGGCGACGAGGGCGACTCGGTGGCAGCACAAGACGGGGCCGAATGGGGATATGGAGATGGATGGTTGCGTGCGAGGTAGGTGGTGAAGGTGTTGGTTGGCTGGCCCTGGCAGTACCCGACGACGACGACGACAAGTACAGGCTACGATAACAAGCGGGCGACGGCGAGGGAAGGCGGTGATGCAACGGCCGCTCAAGCGCCCGCTCACTGCACCTGCCTAGTTAATACATATGCTGCTGCTATTGGCGCTTGCTGTCTGACGTCGCGGTCAGCTGGCAGATGCTCGCCCGTGCCAGCTGCCACAGGCACGGCTGGCGGAACCTGGCGGGCCGAGAGCCATCGTGAAGGCGACCCCCCCCGAGTGGCCCAAGCTTAAGCTCCCCAAGCGCACGCCGCGACGGGGCGCCCGGCGGATACGCCCGGGGAAATCTTCACTGGGCAACACACGATCCACGGACAGGCACTCGATGGTGGCAGCATAGTCGCCCGTCCCAACGCCTCTCCACAATCGCACGCCCGCGTCGTACAAGATCCGCCCGCCCCGACATCATGTCGCAAGCCTCCAAGCTCACCCTGGGCGCCACCTCGCTCTTCGCCCTGGGCACGGTCGTTTTCGTGCATTTCCAGCAACAATGTATGTGATGCCGCACCTGGGAATTGGGGCCGATGCTGACTTTCCTTCCAGCCGAGCGAGAGGTACATAGAAGCACCCCCTCTCTCTCTACGCCGCCCTCTAGCCTAGTCCTTATTTCTCCCGCCGCCAGCTGGTAGATCATGTGGATTAGGGGGCCGGCCAGCTTCCCCTTTCCTACAGACCCTTGACCGGGCGCAGGCCAGCTAACGGTGCGTACAGGCCATGCACCAAGGAGTCATTCGCGACATGGAGCAGCAACGCATCAAGAAGGAGCGCCAGCTGGACTTCGACATGCAGCGCCGGCTCGAGGAGGAGTACCGGCAGGCCCAAAACGTCAAGCCCGTCTTTCAGGACCCCGAGCCGCCGAAGCGCGCCCAGGGCCGCTATCACTAGGCGCGGCCGGGGGGCCGAGTGTACGACGGGAGGGGCGCATGTGTTGTACGATCAAGTGTATGAGGCCCGCCGGGGAAGGACGAGGCTGTATCCGTAGGCACGCCGGGGAGAGAGGAGCACATGGCATCCGGGGAGTGACGTGAAGCGGATATAGGGGATGGGATCCTACCCGGATATGGAGCAGGCCATTCAATCCGCCCTGCTTGGTGGCAGGAGGTGCCGTTCCATTGGCCTCCAGCACACGAGCAGCAACAGGCAACGTTTTCGGCTCGGTGCTGGTATAGCGACTGGCGCACATGGAGCTGTGCTCAGTGCCTCGTGCTTGGGCACACGGGTCTAGGGGATGGGGGACGCGAGGTGAGCATCCGAATGGCCCCCCATACTGGCGATTGGCTGTTCCAACCCACCGCCCATGGGCTCTGTACGAAGACCAAGTGCGCTAACCGGCGTTCGCACGGGTTTAGGTATGTAGAGGTGCCGCCTCGAAAGCATGGGCGTTGCCACTGGAGGCCCGGGAGAAAGGCCTCGGCACGACAGGGTGGTTATGATCAATGCAAGTCCACTCAACCAACGAACACGGTTGGATATCCCCTCGGTCGGCGGGCGGCTGAACACCCGCTGAGCAAAAAGGGGGAGTGACTGGTTCCGTGAAAGCGAGGCTCATCGGAGTGTGGCTGAGAGGTACTAATAGACCAGGGATGGGGATGCCGATGGCTTATCCCCTCAGCTCGAGGCGGACCGGCAGGCCATTCAGGGCCAACGAGTCAGCCACGAGGCGTGAGCTGATGTGGGGACTGGCCTCCAACGCCCCAGCTGACGCTAGCTCAGCCAGGCGGCCCAGGCTTATGCTGAAGCCGCCAGCCCGCCAGGGGACAGCGAGGCAAAAACGGGGGGCAAGGGGGGAAAAAAAAAGAAATGGAAGACAAAACGACAACCCCAGAATCCAGACCTTGTCGGCTACCCACCTGTTGGCACAAAAACAGGTCCACTCTACGATAAGTTACTGACTAACAGCCGCCTGCCACTGTTCCGAGGTCGCCCAAGGGCCAAGGGGGAGCACGTCGCACCCAAAACGTACTATAAAGCGCCGACCCCGGCTTATCGTCGGCGTCGCCCACTTCTCCCCTTCATGGCCGCTCGTCGCTCTCTCGGCAACCCCGCGCGTGTTCTCTGACGACCGTTCTGCTTCAGGCGCGGCCCAACCCTCGCCCTTCCTCCGGACAGATCCGCACGGCGCGACATCGCGAGACCATGGGCCCCCCGGCGCATCCCCCGGCGCAGCCGCCTACGAGCTGCCTGCCGGCCCTGCGCGCGCCCGACGCCATCACCGAGGCCCAGGTGTGCGCCGGCCTGCAGAACCTCGAGGCCCTGTACTGCCCCATCGCCCTGTCGCGGGCCCTGCAGCAGTCGTCGTCGGCCACGCCCAAGGCCGTGAAGCCCCTCGACCTCGCCGCCGCCGACTCGGGTTACGTGTCGGAGGCCGAGGACGGCGGCCCCGCGGCGGCCGAGCAGGCCTGCCAGGAGGAGGCCCTCGCCGTGCTGCGTGCCGACAGCTTCGAGCGCGCCTTCGCCACGCGTTGGCTGACGGGCTTCCTGGGTCGCGCTGAGGAGATGACGCAGCTGTCGGAGGCGGCGCGCCAGGAGGCCAGCGACCGCGTCGGCGGCCTCCTCGAGGCCCTGGCCGGCCCGCCGCCCGACGCGGCGCCGCTGCCCGCCGACGACGAGGGCATCGCGCGCGACTTCGCCTTCGTCCTGCGCCCGCCCGCCGCTGGCGCCGCCCCGGTGCCCCTCGCCGTGCAAGTCAACGACGGGCCGCTGCCCGAGGCCGACCACACCGCCGTCGGCCTGCAGAGCTTCGGCGCCTCCGTCTTTCTGTCGGACCTGCTGTGCGCCGCGCCCGCCCGCTTCGGCCTCGACACCCTGTCGCCGGCGTCGCGCGTCATCGAGCTCGGCGCGGGCACGGGCCTCGTCAGCCTCGTGCTCGGCAAGGCCTTTGCCGCCCTCGGCCTTCGCCCCCGCCTCATCGCCACCGACTTCCACCCGGCTGTGCTCGAGAACCTGCGCGCCAACGTGGCCCACAATTTCCCCGATGACGGCAACGCCGACGACAACGCCGACGAGGAGGGGATGGAGGGCGCCGCCTCGGCGGACCGAAACCGCTTCCCGCCGGTCGAGACGTGCCACCTCGACTGGGCGGCGCCGTCGCGGGCGCCGCCGCTCGACGCGCCCGCCGACCTGCTCGTCGCCACCGACGTCATCTACGCGCCCGAGCACGCGCTGTGGCTGCGCGACTGCGCGACGGCGCTGCTGGCGCCCGGCGGCCTCTTCTGGGTCCTCATCGCCGTGCGTGTCAACGGCAAGTTCGAGGGCATCTCGGACACGGTCGAGGCCGCCTTCAACGCCCCCGACGCGCCGCGCGGCAGCGGCCCCGATGGCCACCACCGCCGCCTCGCCGTCCTGCAGCGCGACGACCTCGCCAAACCGCCCGGCCTCGGCCGCGGCGACGAGAGCGGCTACCGTCTGTTCCGCATCGGCTGGGCCGACGACGCCGAGATGCAGCAGCGGGGGCTTTGAGGGCGGGGGGGGGGGGGGCATTGAAAAAGAGGCGGGAAGCGGGGGAGGTGACACGAGAGAGAGAGAGAGAGAGAGGAGAAAAACATATACCCCTAGATGGGTCACACGACCCCCCGTGTGCTGGCTGGTGGCATACACGGGATGACGGCGGGACGATTCACGATAGATCTGGGCCTAGACGACACACGATAGAGCAGACGAAGACAGACGGTCGGCGATCATAGACGATAGATATAGAACTTGGACCCCGGCACAAGCCGTGGGGGGTCGACATTACATCCAGGTCCCATCCCTCGACCGCGGCATCACGCGCCCCGTCTTCGTCGTGAGGGTGGGGGGCCAGTGTGGGTTTAGGCCGTGATACGGCACGAACCCAGCACATACGACCATACCTTCCAGAAAACTCGGGATCCCGTCCGCTCTCCCATAGATAAACTGGAGAGGGCCGGACTAGTAGTTGAGTCGGTGACGATCAGCGAATCCCCGGTGTTGTATGTTCTTTTGCCCTTCTTTTTGCTGCGGGTCAGCTTTCCCGTGTCGGGATGAAAGGGGTGGGCGCGGGGGACGAACAAGATCCAGGCTCCGCATGCACAGGAGGGTTCAGAACCTCCATTCGTGTCGCGGTGCTCGGCTTGCTTCTCTGGGGGCTTCGGTTTCCTGCGGCAACGATGCGTGTATGCCGTGGGACCATGGGCGGGTATGCGACCGCGCGCCCCGGTTCCGGGGAGAAGGACTTGGAGGGGGGGTGGTTCGGCGGTCCTTCTGGCTCTCCATCCTCGCGGCCGCATTCGCCTTCCGTGGTGAAATGGAACTACTGCAGTTTACATTGCGCGGGATTCCATCCGATGCTGCGCTTCGTTTGGACAACCACCGCGGGAACGCGCCCCCCCTGGGTCGGGCTCCCAGAGGTTCCTCAATGCATCCAGCCGACGAAAACCGAGGCCGGGTTTCGGGGGGCCTTCTCTGGGCCCTCCAAGACACGAGAGCGTTCCGGGAGCGGATCGGACGGCTTGAGAAATGCCTCCCCCCCCCCCCCCCCCCCGGCTCCAAGTCTCCGACGTTGCGAAGCGGATTCATACCCAGCAGCACGGAGGCGACGAAGCGCCCCGTCGGCTTGACGACCACGGATGGGGCCGGCGGCTTCTGGACTTGAAACAGGAGGTCGGCGAGAGGAGCCCACGGTTGTCATCTCGATATGCCGCATCCATGGAACCACGTGAAGAAAAATGCCCTCGGACCCCGCCAGGTCTTGGGACGGAAGCGCCCCAAATCGACCATGGCCACGCGAACGGCTGGGACCAGGGTGGTATACGGTACAGCGAACGTGCCGGTTTATCCCGTACCCCGGTATGTTATTAGGGTAAATCAACACGGACAGAATTCTAAGAAAGTCGCAACCCTTCGACAGGGTGTGCTGATGCGACGGATCGGCAACCCCCTCTTCAACATTATAGAGGGCTGAGTTTGCGTGGCTAGCTGACGGGAGGATGGCCAAGGGCGGCTTTGCAGAACACCAAGGCTGCCGTGTCCTACAGGAAGCCCACCTTGGCGCCAGGCCCGATGCCTCTGTCCCCTGCCTCCCCGCCGGCCTGCGCGTAGATCCGGGGGACGCCATTCCCAGCAGGACCCCGCTTCCGGAGCAGTGCCGTCCTCGACAGTACGACGGATACGACGGCTATGGCCACGCTTGGGCGGGATGGTGGGACGTTGGGTTCTTGCGCCGAAGCGAGAATCCCGATCTTTATTGATGGACGGGTGGGACCACGCAAGGGCGTTTCGTAGCACCTATATACAGGGGACCGGTGGCACTCCGCGTCCCGGCTCCTACGCGGCCGCGGCCTCGCCGCCCTCGAAGCGCTTGGCCAGGTGCTCCGTCTCGCGGGCCTTGAGGTTGACGGCGTCCTTCTCGAAGCCGGCGACGGCCTTGTAGGTGGCGCCGATGCTCTCGAGCTCCTCTTTGGGGACGACGTCGTAGATGTTGGCGAAGCCGTCGGGGGCGCGCTCGTGGGCGAGCTGCAGCACGTGGTCGGGCCCGTTAGCGCGGTTGGCCATGACGATCTGGGCGGTGGGCGGGAGGCGGGCGTCCTGGTAGGCGGTGAGGGCCTGCTCGACGGCGCCGGGCCGCTGCCAGCCGCCGTCGGCGTCGGCGGCGGCGGCGGCGGCGAGGCGCGCGGCCAGCGCCTCGGCGTCGAGGATGGCCTGGGAGGCGCCGTTGCTGCCGATGGGGTACATGGCGTGGGCGGCGTCGCCCAGCAGCGTCAGGCGGCCGAAGGTCCAGCGGGCGACGGGGTCGCGATCGCACATGGGGAACTCGAAGACGCTGTCGGTGCTGTCGATGAGGTCGGCCATGCGCAGGCCGCCGCACTCCCAGGCGGCAAAGGGCCCCGCGAACCGCTCCTTGGGCACGCGCTTGGTCCAGTCGGTCGGCGGCGGCGTCACGTCGGGGTCGTCCTCGGCGCGCACGCGCAGCTCGGCGATCCAGTTGACGAGCGAGGCGCCGCGGCGCGCCGCCCGCCCGCTGATGGGGTACGCGATGAACTTCTGGTTGGCGTGGCCGGCCCAGACCATGGAGGCGCCCGTCAGGTAGGGCGAACGCTCGACGCAGCCGCGCCAGAGGATCCGGCCTGAGAAGCGCGGCGGGCCCTCGTCCGGGTACAGCAGCCGCCGCGCCGTGCTGTTGATGCCGTCGGCCGCGATGAGCGCCGCGCCCGTCATGCTCGGCGTCGCGGGGGCCGCGTCGGGGGCGCCGCGCCGCCCGAAGCGTGCCGTGATGGACGCCTCGTCTTGCTCGTACCCCGTCAGCGCGTGGTCCAGGTGCACGCGGTCGGCGCCGAGCCGGGCCTTGACGGCGTCCAGCAGCAGCATCTGGAACTCGCCGCGGTGCACCGAGAACTGCGGCACGGCGTAGCCGGCGCCGCGGCCGCGCGGCTCCGACAGGATCGGGTGCCCGTGCCGGCTGTAGAAGTTGAGCTCCTGCGTCTCGACGCCCGTCTCCTCCAGCGCCGGCAGCAGCCCCAGGTTGCGCAGCACCAGCACCGCCGACGGCTGCACGTTGATGCCTACGCCCAGCGTCGTGAGCTGCGTGCTCGCCTCGAACAGGTGGATGTCGGTGAAGCCCTAGTGCCCGCCCCGAGTCAGATCAATGCCCCCCCCCCTACGGTCGGGCGTCGGTGGCGGCGGGGTGGGTGGGTGTCCTTACCGCGGCGTGCAGGGCGAGCGCCGTGCTCAGGCCGCCGATGCCGGCACCGGCGATGATGATTCGGGGCTGCGCATCCGAGAGAGACGGCATGGTGGGTGGCGGAGGACCTCCGTAGGTCCTGGCTGGGCAAGGTGGCTTGCGAAGAAGAGGGCAGAGCGCCTGAGCTATGCTGGAACGGTAATCGAAGGCGGTCGTTGATGTGGCACGCAAGGGAGAGTCAAAGGCCCCTCACCACTCCGACGACGCCTTCGAAAATTTCCACGACGCATGGCCGTGCCCCTCCCTTGCGAGTTCGGCGCTGGGCCGTCCCCCAGTTCATATCCATACGAGCGCAGGGGCTGGGGGGGGGGGGGGGGGGGGGGGCCTTGAGCAGACCTGCCGATACTTGAAAATGTGCCCCTGGAAGCTGGAAAGAACGGGGGCGACGCGCGCAAAGCCCGTCGATCCGGGGATGCGCGCCCCGACGGCGAAAACGCCATTGGCTGGCTCTGTTTTCTCCACGTGGGCCCCTATGCGATGGAGAACAATATACTGCGCTTCATTGGCCCGTGGTCCTCTCGGCAGTTGATCGCGGGTAACAAACTGGCCCAGCCTAGCAACGTATAGTTCGGTGTAAAGGGCGGGATAGTGCCATCGTGGTTTCCCCCCGAGATTTACGAGATCCGGCTAGCCAAAATGGGCTGCTGACAAGGATGGATTGTTTCGGGGAACCCAAGGCGACGTCCCGGTGCCGTTGCTGGGCCATGAACATGCACATACTGCGCATGGGATTACCGAATCAGGACCCGCACGCCCTTGCAGCCTCTCTGCGGCTGGGGCACCATCAAATCATGGTCATACTTGACGTCCTTTACCGTCGTTTCGTAGAGCTGCATCCGGGGGAGGACGCGGAGACAAACGGCCGCCACGGTGAGATGAATCTCGCACAGGGCGAGGCTGTCGACCCGGCCTCGTTAGCGCGAGCGCCCGGGGAAAGGAGGGGAAAGGAGGACGTTGCACTCACTGCATGCCCACGCACCGGCGGCTGCCCTTGCTGAAGGAGAACATGTACTTCTCCAGGGGCCGGTTTTTCTGGCCCTCCCGGTCGATCCAGCGCTCCGGCCGGAACTCGTCCGAGCGCGGGAAGAAGTCCTCGTTGTGGTGCACGATGGCCGAACTCATGCCGATGGGCGTGCCCATGGGAACAACGTAGTGGTAGCGGTCCTTTTCGTAAACCAGGTTCTCGGTGCGCGCAATGCGAGGGAGCCGCGCCGAGATACCATAGCTGAGCCGCAGGCCCTCGTAGACGACTCCGTACAGGTAGGGGATCTGCTCGAGGGTGTGCCAGTCCAGGTGATAGGGGTCAACGCCGGCGAGAGATTCTTTCAAGCGCTCCGCTGTCTCTGGTTGGGCTAGCAGGTAGTATATAATTACAGTCAGGGTGTTCTGTCCCGGGTCAGCTCCTCCTCTCGTTCTGTTCCCTCCAGTTAGATCCAAGGAAATATTCCAAGCTCACCGCTGTAGTTTCAGTACCCGCCCCGGTCAGCGAGAAGCCTTCGCCCGAGAGGCGGAAGATGGTTTTTTCCGAGTCGGGCAGCGAGGGGGAGTCGAGCAGGTCGGCGAAGATCCTCCCCTGCGTTCTGGCGTCGCCCTGGGTGGCTCTTCGAATATGGTAGGGCAGCGTCTCCGTGAGCTCCTTGAACAGATTCGCCATGTGCGCGGGCATGATGCCCTGGACGTACGGCGCAATGTGCACCAGGTGGCGCAGGGGGGTGAAGAAGCGAAAAAAGTACATGGTGTGCATGAAGGCGTTGAGGGCCGCCTTGTAGTTCTTGTCCCAGCCCTCCTGCGCCAGGAAGCCCAGCGGCTCGCCGTAGGCGTAGTTGGAGATGGTGTCGGACGTGTAGCAGCTCAACGCCATGGTGAGGTCCAGCGGCGGCCGCCCGCGCCACGCGAGCAGCTTATCGCAGAACTGCTGGGTGAGGGCGTGAATCTCGGGCTCCAACCAGCGCATCTGCGCGCGCGAGAAGAACTTGTTCACGGCGCCGCGGCGCATCCGGTGCACCTCGTGCTCGCGCGTGCCAAAGGACGAGAAGGCCACGGGTCCCGGGTTGGCATTCAGGAAATGCTGGCACTTGTCCCGCACGCGGCCGCTCACGGCGTAGATCTCGTCGGCGAAGTCAGGGTCGCTGCAGTGCAGCTCTTCGGGGCTGATCCGTACAATGGGGCCTGAGGGCGTGCGTCGTCAGTCCTGTAGGCGGGACAAGGGCGTTCCAGATCGCAACCCAACGGGCGTGCATCGCCTAGCGCGCGGCCAGATCCCGGTTGGTCATCGCTTACCGTAGACGTCATGCATGCGCTTGATCTCGTGCGTATAACTGCCGAAGCAGACGAAATCGTACCAGAATTCGTACAGCAGCGTCATGGCGGCCAGCCGGGGGCCAGGGAACGCGTGGAGTGGGTGGTAGGGCGAGACGTTGTACAGCATGATGGCGGCTCGATAAATGACCCAGGCTAGGAAAAGATGAGGAATTGCCGACTTGACGGCAACGGCGACGTGGCCGCCATAGCTAGAAAACGGATCGAGGTTCATGTCGGACTTGCCGCGAATGAGGCTCGTGGTCGGGAAGCTGGAGAACAGCGAAACGTGGGCAAGAACGGAACAGTTAGCTGAACTTGGCTCTGCGCATTGAAGTCTGCAATCACGCTGCGGCCTGCAACGAGAGAAATCTCTTCTTCCCACGTCCTGTACCGAGGCTCAAGAGGAGGTGTGAAGTGCGGAGGCTGCGTGAGCCTTACCCGACCCTCGCGTTGCACGGGTTCGCCGGGTAGTCTTTCTTCCAGGAACGGAGATGGAGCTTTGCCCTTGCCCCTCCGAAATCACTTTTTCTGTGTCTCCCGCCATAGCCGTACTGCATACTGCAAAGGGCGTTGGGGGGTTACATTGTGGCATATGGGGACGTATAATGCATCCAGAGTGGAGATGTCCGGAGCGTTTGCTTTGCTGAGCCGTGTCTTAGTGGATGCGATGGTGTTTCATGCACGGATAGTGCTTACTGCAAATGATAGATCGGGAGGAGATGCAGCCAAGGGTTGCTAATCAACATAACCCGGCTGGCTGGTTTGCCAAGATCATGTGGACCAGCCCCCCTAGGCCAGGCCAACCGGAAGTGAACCTGGTGGCAACCTCGAGAAAGGACGGTGCAAAGTGCATGAGAATGCTGCATACCAACCAACAGACCATCCATCTGTGAACTCAGATGGTGCGACTCCGGGGCTTAAACCGGGTGTTTTGTCCGCGCCCATTTCTCCGGTGTGTAGTGGTGCACCGGCCCTGGCAACAGTTCCTTACTTCACACAGCAACCGGCTGGTACCCCCTTAACGAAGTGGACGGATCTGGTGACGTTCCATAGAGTAGGCCGATTTATACGAGCCTAGTAGAGCCCCAGCGATCCCGAAGAGACCGCGATATCCTTTCCCTCGCCATTGTGAAGGAAGACCTGTTGCCTACTTGACTTGCTTGTTGCTGATGAGAACGGTGGTTCAGTATGTCATCCGGACCAATTACGCTCCCCATGCTCCCGGTCATCCGGGATCACCTGATTATCAATACTTTTGGCATGTCCGTGGCGCTTATCGTCGTTTCCCTCAGAGTGACGGGTCGCTTGTTGAGGGCGGGGGTCGGATGGGACGACGGCCTTGTTGTCCTTGGCTATGTATGTTTTCGTGAATCCCGTCTAGAGAAGAAAATTTCCAAGCCCTGACATCAAATGTTCTGGGTTCTCGTTGTTGCATTCTTCGTCACAGTTTGCTCATGTAGGTCGTTGAAGAGGCGCGCAAGGTAAAGACTACATGATACTGACTGGCAATGTGGGAGTCAGGGTCAGTGATTGGCGAAGGATACAATCTGCATCCAGAAAGTCCTGACTATGCGACTTATAAGTGCAAGATCAATACTCCCAACCTTCTATATACCTCGTTTTTGTAACGTTGCAACTAAGCTCTCTTGCACTTTGATTCGTGGTACGTGACTTGCCACATATTCTCAAGGTACTTGGCACTGGTGCCCTCACCTCCTCGAGAAATATTGACAAGCACAGTCACTTTTCGTCGCACAGTTACTCTACGTCAACTCGCTTGCTTCACTCAAGGCTAGCCAGCTCTGTTTTTACCTCCGGCTGTTCGTCTCGCCGAGAATGAGATGCGCGACCATGGCTTTACTCGGACTTATAGTGATTTGGGGTTTCGGAACGTCCATGGGGATGGTCATCGTCTGTCGCCCTATCCGGAGCAACTGGGACGCGTCGCGGACTGTCCAGGATTGCGGAAACCAAAACGCGATGTACCAATCCCTAGCCATCACCAACGTGGCCACCGACTTCCTCATCATTTGCCTCCCAATGTACACCGTCTGGCATCTACAGATCCGGAAGGTTGAAAAACTTGCGCTCACGGCATGTTTCACGTTGGGGTTTGCGTAAGTGTTTATACCCCCGTTATCTCGGGCAAGAACAAGCCGACTGACGACAACTGATAGCGTTATTGCGGCAGGGTTCGTACGGCTGGGGTTCGTGTTCGACCTCCGATTGCAAGATAACCTAACCGGTACTATTGATATGACCGTTTTCGTCGGTGGTATGGAAATATACCTTTCCGTGCTGTGTATCAGCATTCCCATGCTGCGCCCGTTTTACACACGCTTCTTATCAAGAAGGAACCTTGCGATACCACCGTCTTCTGAAGACCTGGTGACCTTTTCGAGGTACCCCGATGAGAATCTCAGACACCAAAGAGGACAGAAAAGGAAAAGAGAAATTGCGCTGGAAACTTACCCATGGCAATTACTGGGAAATGGATGATGACCAAAGTACCCGTTGTCGAAATGCAACCACATCCGAGACCTTGGCCAAAGGAGACCAATCTCTTGATGGACGCTCACAAAGGGGGCTCACAACGGATGCCGCAGCAGATCAGGTGGTCTGACTCTATACCATGTGAGTTATTCGCCACGAGTAGCTACGAAAGAGATTCTCATTGGTGGGGGAACCAATAGCAATCATTACTGTCTATTTTTCGAACACTCACTGGTTCCTGGCACGTGGATTTCACAAGGAACCTGCCGTGCTTGTTTATCGTTTCCGTGCCCATCAATCTCAACTTTGTGTCCAAAGTGGGCTCCCTCCAGCACCCAGAAGTGCGATGGCATTCGCTTGGAATGAAGCTGCCAACACCGAGTGGCGCGGATAGCCTGAACATCGAAACCCGCAAGCTTGGGTGGCACCAAGTTTATGAACGTCGCTCGGCTGCGGCTCCACAAGCCGGCTTGGGTTTCTGATGAGGTCGTCACAAGCCGAGCCCCGGTCGGCAGTCAGCCTGCGCTCCGGGTGTGCCTGTCTCCACCCGGTACCAAATGGCCAAAAATGACGCTGTGCTTCCATCCTGCCTGAACTAAGCAGGAAGTAGAAAAAGAAAAGGATACGGAAGGGATGTGTGGGGGCCATCTCGAAAACAATCAAATAGAAGGCACGGAGCAAAAAGAAAATAAGGTCCGCCTGGGGGTCGAACCCAGAATCTCCTGATATGAAACCGAGTCGTAGTCAGACGCCTTGCCATTGGGCCAACGGACCTATTGGATCGTGTTGTTGTTGAGAAGGGGGCGGCTTATGCATGGATATATTGAGCAAACCACTGCGCTCCACAGGCGTGTGACTTGGGCGGTTTGCGCGTTGGAGGGATGCTGTATGGTGGACACCCAATCCGGCTCGGCAATGACCAAGGCGCTGCCCCCGCCGCCACCACTTGTAAGCATTTAATCCCAGGGCCAATCGGGTGGTCCCACTGCGCATGGCCCCAACCCCCAACCCTTCCATGTCCACACGCTTACTCTTTGCTCATCCGCCCGCGTCCCGGCAGCCCCCACGTCTTGGCGTAGCAAGACCGCCTGCCGCCGAGCCCGAGCAATGCCACCAGCAAGCACGGCCCTCGTTGTCGTGTCGCGGGGCTCGGTAGCGGCGACAGTGGCGCGGGCCCGGGTTGGGTTGGGCGTGGAGGAAGGAAGGACGGGCACCGGAGGAGAAAGGGGTAGAGGAATGCGCCGGGCGGCGGATGGACGGCCAGTGGAAGGCGGGTATGGCGGCCAGGCGGGGGGAGGGGGGTCGGTGATGGCGGTGGGCCGTTACCGACGCAAGTATGATTCCGTGCTTTGGGGGAGGGAGGGTCCGTCGGCGGTCACGGTGTCTGCTGCACGTTTATCGAGGAATAGTTGGGGTGGACGGTAGAAACGGGGGAGGGTACGGGACGCATTCTTGGGGAAGGCACCGAGGTCGGGACGGTTTTATACCCGGCAGAGAGCGGGCGAGCCTCCAGCAGTCGCAGAGCCCCGGGGGTCCGTGAGGTCACCATGCCCATCCATCACCCGTACCGCACGGGACAGCAGTCGCACTCGTCGCAGCCGCAGCAACGGCCGCCGACATCCTGCAGGCAGTCCAAGCAGCCGCATTCGCCCGTGTGGCAACCGAGACAGCACATCATGGTGCAGAGGCAGAGGAAGACAGCGACAACAATGAGCGCCACGTAGAGGTCCTCCATGGGAAAGGCGCGCGGGCCGGCGTGGCTCGAGACGTCGGTGGCTGGTCTATGTACAAGCGACGAAGCGGTGGTGGAATGGTGGACAGCGGGATGACGAGGATGAGAGGGGGGCAAGCCTGGTGGTTGGCCAATGCCACTGAGCTCCCCCGGGGCCGGCCGAATGGGCTTTATGTCGGCACGACACTGGACTACGACCTTGGCGCCGCCGGAATCTGTTAGTCATGCGGAAAATCAAGTTTGTCTGGGTCACTAGCAAGTCGGTCTTCACGAAAGGTACAAGCGACGGCCTCATCTCCAAACAGGCAGGCGGGTAACGGTGAGTCAAAGGGAAATTGTGACGAGGGTGTGTTCTTGATTCGCGGGGAAACGGGCCAACTGCCCCCACAAGCTACTGCCTCCATGGCCAAACTGTTCCTCAGTAGCTACAGATGCCACCGACATCGTCATCAATGGTCCACGTGCCGGCCAGACCACTGTTTCCAACGGTTAGCGAACGAGTCTGCCCAGCAAGCAGGGACGGGGAAAGGGGGGGGGGGGGGGGGGGAAGGGAGGAGTAACGTACTGCTCGACGACGGGCTCCTCAATGACTTCGGGCGCGGCGGGCTTGCCGGCGAAGAAGTCGCCCTGGCCGGTGACGCGCGATTGGCGGCTCATGAGGCGGCGGGCCCAGGACTCGACGGCGGGCTCGCCCGTCTCGTCGCGGGCCTGCTTCAGGAAGGGGATGAGGGCGGTGCCGCCGGTGCCCTTGACCTTCTTAGCCTGCTTCTCGTTCTTGGAGGCCGTCGCCAGGTTCTGGCGCACGGCCGCAGGGCTGCGGCTGCGCGCGCGCGTCTCGCGCGACGGCAGGATGATGTAGCGCGTCACGATGGCGATGTGTATGTCGCGAAAGGTGCGCAGCATGCTCAGGCAGGCGTCGTAGGCCAGCCCCAGCGGCGGGTCGGCGGCCGCGCGAGCCTCGACAAAGTCCCGGATGTTGGCGATGGCCGTGACGTCCTCGAGGAAGCGCGCGTGCGGGCCCGGCATGTAGCGGCGCATGTCGGTGATGAAGTTGTGCTTGGGGGCGCGCATGCGGCCCTCGCGCTCCGACTCGGACGCGGCGTCGGCCTTGTCGCCCGTGGGCCGGTGCTCGATGCCGAGCATGATGTCGAAGAACTGGATCAGCGAGCTCTGGGCGTTGCTGGGCCCCGAGTACTGGACGTAGTCGGACTGGCCAGTGCCGTCGTCCCAGATGACGCCGCGGGGCAGCCCGGCCTCGGCCATGTTCTTGCTGCCGGCCAAGAAGGTGCGGATGCGGCGGTAGAAGAAGCCCGGGTCGCAGTTCTCGTGCATGCGGTGGAGCAGCTCGCCCAGGTCGTCGAGACGCTCGGCAAAGGCGCGCAGGCAACGTGTCACGGTCTCTGCGTCGTCCTGGCGGGCGGCGGCGACGGCCGTCAGCATCAGCGGGATGATGGGCCCGCCGCGGGCCTCGATGGCGGTGGAGACGAGGTAGAACCACGACTCGTCGAGGGAGCCGGTGAAGGTCACGAGGGTGGCCAGGTTGTCGAGGTCGTCAATGTCCTCGTCCATGAACAGCGGCTTGAAGTTCCACAGCACCGAGGCGGCGTAGGTGGACACGGGCGGCACCTCGAGGTGCTGGCAGATGGCCAGCAGCGGCACCGAGAGGCTCGGCGGCACGCGTTCCTGCGGAGTGTCGCCCCCCCAGATGTAGGCGTGGGCGAAGAAGGTGAGCAGCATGTAGGCGCGGCGCCACTCGGCATCGTGCTCCAGGCCGACGGTGGAGAGCACGGGCAGGCGGTCGATGACGCCCCTCAGGCGCTTGCTGAGCACCAGGTGCTGCAGGTTGGCGGCGATGGACTCCCATTTGTTGTAGTAGGGGTCCGGCAGGCGCGTCAAGGGCAGCACGTCGGGCAGGAAGCCGTGCGTTGGCGAGATGCCATAGTCGGCCAAGACCGGGATGGGCGGCAGCATAGCGAGACAACCAAGGGGGGGGAGATTTCAAGTAATGAAGTCCTGACGCAAGGAGTATACAGATGGTCTGTAATACTCCTCAGCCGTGCGAAAGCCCCGTTGCGCCGTGAGCATGGGCGTGCGCGCGTGTGGTGTGGGTTGTGTAGCTGGCGGTGCGAAAGGATTTCGTCGCGTCATACGGGAAGAAGGCCGTCGGAACCGAGGTGGACGGTGCCGGCTTTTATCCACGCGTACGACAACGAGAGCAACCCGGCCGGCTTCGGGAACAGGCGGCTTTGTGGGTTCGATGACAAACCAGCCGAAACGGGCGCTTCACGCCCCGCGCTGGCCAACTGGGGGGCCACTTGGAGGAGGCAGGACCCGGGGAGGGCAGAAGGGGAACATCAATGGAGCCGGGTTGCGGGACAAAGGTACCTGGCCGCCGCGTGTGCCCGCGCATCATCACCTACGGGCGGACTGGGGCCGATGTGCTACAACGCCGAGGGCCAGGGCCGTTGGGGCGCGTGTAAGTTGTGCCAAGGTTCTAACGCGCGCGTCGACAGATACCGATGTCGGATGGATGGGTGTGGCCGCGCGAGTCGGGCAGAGGGGAGGAACGGAAACATGGCACACGGCGCCGCCGAGTCTTCCCGGGGGTCGGATTCGGCTGCGAATGGGATGATGGGATCGCGGAGAGCGACGAGGATGATGGCTGCGAGTGATGATGGTTCCCCATGCCTGAGCAAGGCCATGCCGTCTCTTACGGCGCAGAAAGAGCCTCGTTGTGCGGTAGGGATCGCATTGGTCGGGCTGCACAGGCGACCCATGCAGCGCTCGGCTGCAATGGGAGTAGTGCTCAGAGGCTGTATCGCTATCGCGGCAAGGGCCAGGGGCTGTAAGGATCGTCGCAGGACTCCATCCAGTAGGGTAACGACTGTGGGATGGGACATCCACTACTGGGAGGGGGCACTGATTGGGCCGCTTGAGCTGGAGCTCCAGAGCAAGACATCACCACCTGGAGCCAAGACTGGCCAAGGCTCTCGGGCCCCTCGCCCAACCAGCAGCTCATCCCTCCCCCCTCACATCAGCGCTTCTCGTGATCCATTCTGGCGATGCCGTCTCTGCATTGGCAACCGTGATTTGAGCAGCGTTGCGCCGTCGTGTCGTGCGAGTCTTCCTCCTCCCTCTGCCCTCTCCGACCCTCCCCGCGCGCCGCTGCCTCGCGAGCAGCGGCCTCGACCCGCACGGCCAACATGGTGGTCCAGCAGCACGTCCTCAACTGGCTGTACAGCGTGCTCACGAGCGAGTATCGCGACATCAACCGGGCGTACAACGACATCGCGCAGGCGCTGTCGGCGTACCCGTCGCTAGCCCCGCGCACCGACGTGCACACCTTTGACAACGGCACTTCGGCCCTGCTCGTACGCCTCAGCGGCACCATCCCCGTCGTCTTCCGCGGCACCACCTACCGCTTCCCCGTCGACCTCTGGATCCCCCACGCCTACCCGCGCGAGCCGCCCCTGGCCTACGTCGCCCCGACCGACCAGATGCTTGTCCGCCCCGGCCAACACGTCGATCCGCAGGGCCGCATCTACCACCCCTATCTGGCCGGTTGGGTCGAGTTCTGGGATGTGAGTGTATTCTCTCTCCCCTCCCTCTCCCCGAGAGACCTCGGGCCTGCGCGAGCTGCCCATGCTGATGCCCTGAATCCTGCCAGAAATCCACCATACTCGACTTCCTTGCCATTCTCCGCGACGTTTTTGCGAAAGAACCGCCCGTTATCGCCCGCCAGCAATCCCGACCGGCCCCGCCCGCCCCCGAGCCATCCACAGCGATACCGCCTCAGTTACCACCGCTACCGGCTGAGCTGTCGAGGACGCCGGCTTCTATCCAGAGTCCCTCGCCTGTCTCAGCCGACCGACCGCCGCCACCGCCGCCCAAAGGCAGCGACGCACCCCAAGTTGTGCCCGGCCAGTCCATCAACGCCCAAAACGGGCCTCCACTTCCCCCGCTGCCGCACGAACTGCAACGACAGCAGCAACAGCAGTATGGCGCGCATCAACTGCCGAATAAGCGACACTCGCGTTACGACAGCGCCCCTCCGTTGCCACCGCAAGCGACCCAGCTCCAGGACCAGCAAGCATATCGCCCGCCTCCCGGCCATCCATATCCCCCACAGCAGCAGCAGCAGCAGCAGCAGCAGCAGCAGCAGCAGCAACCCCCCTATTCACCCCCACCACAACAGCAACAAGGCGGTGGCTCTCCGGCCGGTTTCCAGGGCGGCATTCCACCCCAGCATACCGGGCCCCCTATGAACTCGTATCCGGACGGTGGCCCGTCCCGGGGCTCGTATGCCAGCCCGCCTCCGAACTGGCAGCAAGGCCAACCGCCGCCCCACCCCCACCACGCGCCGCCGCCGCCGCAGCCTGTGCCGAAACCGCCGCCGCCGCCCGACATCATGGACGAGCCACTGACGCTGCCGCTGCCGTCGCCGTCGACGCTGGCGGCGCCGCCGATCCCCATGAACCCGGAGAAGGACGCGCTGCTGCGGCAGCTGGGGGCGGCGCTGCACGCGCAGCGGCAGCGGGCGCGCGAGCAGAACGCGTCGTCGCGGGCGGGGCTCGCGGCGCAGCGGGGCGCCATGCTGACGGCGCAGCGAAACCTGCAAGCGGACACGGCGGCGCTGGCGCCCGTGGCGACGCTGCTGGCGTCCAACACGGCCATCCTCCAGGCGGCGCTGCCCGAGGCCGACGGCGTCGCCGCGCGCGCGCGCGCCCATCCGCCGCCCCCCATGGACGATCTTCTCGTCGCCCCCACCGTCGCTGCCAACCAGCTCTACGACGTGGCTGCCGAGGACCGCGCCCTCGCCGACGCCATCTTCGTCCTCGGCCGCGCCGTCGAGCGCGGCCGCGTCGCCCCCGCCGTCTTCGCCAAGTCGGTCCGCAGCCTCGCCCGTGAGCAGTACCTCAAGAAGGCGTTGGCCCGCAAGATTGGCCGCGGCATGGGCTTGGTGGGCTGAGAGATTTCCATGGCGCGAGGGGGGAACAGGCTGGGTTCCACGACGGCCGGGGGGTTGGGGTTTTTCGGTAACCCTTCCCCCACTCCACGCAACCGTGTGTGCACCTCCTGTGGAAGCGGTGGAATACATGTGCACCTCGGACGGGGTCCTGCCCTGTAGGATGGAGAGGACCCAAGAGAAGGAGACAAGGTGCCGACGGGGGGGGGGGGGGGGGGGGGGTTCCAGGTATCTTGGCCCCCACGCAGACCGCGCCCGGCGCGAGGAAAAGGGCGGCGACGCATGATACGAGCGGAGGGAGGGGTTGACGCATGGATGAACAGTCCCTACACCATGGATACTGGGAGCAAGGGGCATGCAAAGCGGCATTGCTGGTCCGTGAAGATAATTTCCAACCTGGGACCTCCCTTCCCCCACCCCTACGCACTCTGCTGCGCATGTATGAAGAACACGCGCGGTGGCTTACGGGCGCCCTCGCCTCTTGTCGTAATATGAAACCTCACAAACCCGCCCGTGGACTGCGTGGGGCGGTATACCAACTCTAAACCATAACAGTGATCCATCTCCCTCTTCCCGAACAAAATCCCCCCCCTTTTTTTTCCTATCTCTTGGGCAAAAAGGGGCATCGTCCCCCCTCTCCCCCCCCCCCCCCCCCCCCCCCCCCCCCCCCCCCCCCCCCCCCCCCCCCCCCCCCCCCCCCCCCCCCCCCCCCCCCCCCCCCCCCCCCCCCCCCCCCCCCCCCCCCCCCCCCCCTCCCCTCCCCAATATTTCCTCCATCCCGCGTACACAGCCTGCCGTTACACAGTTGCATGTGCTGATCAGCAACCGACGGTCCCACACCTGCCCATCATGGGCTTTCTGCCCTTCGCGTCCTTCTCGTCCGCCTTGTTCCTCCCCTTGGCCTCCCGCTTCTCTGCCGCGCCCGCGCCCGCGTCGTCATCGAGGCCGTCCTTCTGCGAGCCACTCACGATACGCAGAAAGCTCGAGCTCTTGTCCTTGTACATGTCGACGATCTTCTTGACCTGGCCGGGCCGGAAGGGCTTGGGTTCCTGCAGGTCGGTGCCAGCCTCGCGCACCATGAAGCCCGACGCCGTGATCTTGCTCCACGAGCGCTCCTTGCCTTGCACTGCCGCCGCCGCCGCCACACCGAGGGGCTCGTCCGGCAGCGCTTTCTGCTTCCCTTTTCGCTTCGCCTCTTTCGCCTCGCGCGCCGCCTGCCGCGCCAGCTCGCGGGCCGCGTGGCGGGCTTGCCGCTCTTGCTGCCTCGACGTCTTCCGGGTCTCCCTCTCGAGCTTGCGCGAGAGCTGCTTGGCTGTGGGTAGGGTCGTCCTCTGTTTCACATTTGGCAAACCGTGCATTGATATGGTCGAACTGTTCCCGTGCATTGCGAGATTGCTCGATCCATGGTTGAAGTGCTGGTTTCCGAGAGGCCCCGGACCAGCGCTTCCAGAGCTACCTTGACTGTAGAAGTCCAGATTCTTGGAGCTTGCATTGCCATCGATTCCGCATCTAATGGTGTCCGAGGCCTCCTTGTCAACGGTGTTGGAGAACGACTCCAGGGCATGCTGACGTTTGCGGCCCCTGGGTGAGGGGTCCTGAGCGGGTGAGCGCGAGTAGAGAAGGAAAGGCGGGCTAGACTCTAGCGTCGCCGTAATTGACTGGTTTATCTCCACGCTGGATGAGTGGCTACGTTCCGAGTTGCGCCGGGGGGGGATGACTATGGCTTTTACGGGACTGGAAGGGCGGAAGAGCTGGATGCCGAAGACACTGCCCCTTGTCGACCCTGTGGAACAGATGGAACGATGTGAGGCACTTTGGTTTGATGAATGTGCCCCATCCAATGACCGTGCCAATGTATTCGACACACGGCGCCACCACTGCATGCCTCGCCGCTCCATAGTCGGATGGCCATCGCCTCGGCGGGCCGGGTCCCTGATGCCTTGAGCATTCTTGAAATGGTTGTGTAGGTTTGAATCGTATGACTTGGCGCGACCGACTGGGGCGGTGCTGGGTTCTGTTTTCAGGTTTTCAAACTGCCGTATGCGCTGTTTCAAAGGAGACTCTCGTTCCCCCTTCCTCTTCTTCGGGCTGTTGAAATCACAGATGAAGTCGTTAGTTGATATAATGGTAGTGAGTTCGGGTGCTGAGAGCCTCTCAAAGGGCAGAGACGCTTCAGGGGATGCCAAATGGGGCGAAGAAGGGCCCTTTGACCGATCAAAAAGCCTGCATAGATCTGATACCCTGGTTGACCGACGCTGGCGGTCCCAGCTGCTCGTTGGCACCGACATTTTGTGGGCGCTTTTGGGAGTCACTGGGCCTGATTCGAGAAGCCCTGGCCTCGGTTTTCTCGAGGTGGCCTCGATGCAATGGCCAAGATCAGCTACGCTTGCTTTCTTGGTGGCCGAGTAGCCTTGCGGCGTGGTGAGATGCGGAGCGGTAACATCGTCGTTTGAATTCGAGCTGTCAGGCAACGATGCGATATAGCTTCTGAACCAGTTTGGAGACCGGGGCTTCTCTGGCGTCACAATTTTGATGGATCGGGAAGCGGGGGTGGAAGGGGTGACACGGAAGGGTTTGGGGTCTAGGAGCGATTTGCGCGTGGAGGTGGCGCCTGGCAACATCCTATGTAAGCTGCCAGCTCCAAAGTAGAACGTGGGAGGGGGTTCGATAAGGACCTACACTCATCTTTCTTGATACCCCGTCTCCTTTCGGCCACGGGCCTGGGATTCTAGCCAGGATGGCTGGAGAGAGGAGGGGGTATGGCTTTGGTTTGGTTGCTCATCACCCTAGCCTCTGCGCGTGGCAGGGAAGGTGTGTGGTGACTTCGTGTTCGGGTTGCACTTAGGGTGCCTGCATTCTTGACCGCGTCCAGGGTCTCGAATTTGGACACCAGGGGCCCCAGCCTGGACGCTGTGGTGCGACGGCGCCGCACACCAAGCGAGGTTGTAGGATCTGGTGGAGCGTTGAGAGGGTTTCTTTCCGTCCCGGGAACCGGTTGGTCGGGGGGGTTTTGCCCACCGTCGGCCTGGACGGTGTGTCCTGCATCGGCATCCTCGCTGTCTCCCCTGTTATCGCGGCAGGGGATTCGCAGCGGTGCCGGTGCCCAATCGGCACTGGGGTTGTTGACGCCGAAGCGGAGAGGGGAACTGGGAGCCGAACTGCACGGCGACTCCATGGCGGGAAGGAATGAGAATACAGTATAGCATGAATGTCCCCAGCAGAGCCAGGAAAAAGCTAGCCCGGGCAACGTGGAGTAAAAGAAGATGAGCAATGATCAACTGTCCAACATCCAAGGGGCCCGGGAATGGGCATGGCGAGAAGGACGTCGGCCGATCGAGGTGCTTGTGTCGTTGGAACCACCAGGGCGAAAGCCACAAGCTGGAGTCTACAGCATGGCCGCTGAAGAGGGATTTGACGCAGACTTCAGGCTGTAGGGTCTGGGTGATGCATAAACGATTGGTGTCTGCGTTTCAAGAGCCACTCGGCAGCGACACGTAATGGAGGAGTAGTGGAAGGTAAGATCGACTACCCGCAGCGAGCACTGGAGGGCTACATTCCGTGTCCGCGAATTGGATACACCCGATCGCAATCGGCGTTGTCCAAGTACAGCAAGAAGGGGCCTCAGGCAGGCATGCACGAGGGAAGGGGCGGCAGAAGTTTAAACGGACCTCATCAATCTTCGACGTAGCTGTCGGTCTGAATATCTGTAGGTCCCCCCTCCGTCAGGCTGGAGGCGACGGATTCCCCTTACCACGCCTCGCCACGACCCATCTCGCGCATTGCCCGCTTGAGGGGGTGCCTAAGTGATTAATACATATTACAATGGGATATCGTTGAAAGAATTCGACTTCGTTCCGCTGCGTGGCTATGTTCAGCCAGCCGTCTGCACATGATCCTCCACCGTCTCCTCCTGATCCCGGCTTGTGGTCGAGAGGGTGCGCCCGACACGCTCCGAGTCGGGCTCCGAATCTCCAAAGTGCAGTGTTCCCTCGGCGTCGTCGGGGTCGGGCCGGGAGCTTCTGTGGTCCGACTTGGAAAGGGCGCCGGCGGGGCTGGCGTGGCCCGGCTGGTTCTCGGGGTCCGGGTAGTGGTGCATCATCATCTTGCCGCGCTCGTGCAGGGGCAGGTTGGCGAACAGGGAGATGCGGCGCGACTGGCGCTGCGAGGAGTCGGGCGCGCGGAACCGCGCGATGAGCCCGATCAGAGGCAGGCCAATGACTACAAATGTCATGACCCACGACCCAGCGTCGAAGGGCAACACCCGCGTGTTGGTCAGCCCGGCCGCGATGTCCAGTGCTGCGAATACGGCTATCAGACCCCTCGTGAGCACGCCAGCCAGAACGAGCCAAAAGAAACGGGCCGCTACTTACAGGGAAGCACCATGAGGGTGCCATTGCCAATGGTAAGGATCTCCAGCGACGTGAGGCCCCGTCCGGGTCTTTGCAGGATGCCGTGCGTGATACGCAGGTGCAGACACAAGTTCAGGAAGAAGATGCCGCAGAAGAAGAAGACGGAGACGGCGCCGAGGACCGTCCCTGCCTCGCCCATAGCATCGAGCGGAATCGGCACGATACTGTGACGCAAGGCCCGCACGTAATGGGCGGCCCAAATGCTCTTGACGACCACCGTGGCCACGGCAAGCCCGAGCGAGGCCACCTGCACCAGGTGGCGCCAGCGGGAGTGCCAGGTTTTCATGAGGCCCCAGGTCTGCAGAATCAGGGCCGTCTCGATGAGAGCCCACTGCAGCGGGTTGAAGGAGACACCCGAAATGTGAATATGGTAGTTGGACGGCTCCAGGACGGACGGGTCGCGCGTCCAGACGACATAGTATTCCGACAGTGGGCCCGGGAAGTACATCATGAGCAGGGTGAGGCGGACGACGGCGACGACCAGCGAGGCGAGGTGCACGGCGTGGATGGGTTTCCGCGTCAGGCGTGTTGGGGGGATCAGTGTTAAGAAGGTGAGTAACATCATGAGGCAGAGGCCGAGTTGTACCCCGTAGCTGATGCAGACGTTGGCCAGGGCCACGCGCCGCTGGTCAATGGCAGCCATCCAAATGGTCTTGTCGGCAACGCCATTGCTGCCCGCTATGACAAAGCTCTGGTTTCGAGGGTCCATGGGAAACGGCGGCGATATCTCTTCCCTCCTATCTCATCGTGGATGTGGCTGGAAGGCTGCCAGACCCGGTTCCGTCAAGGTCGAAAGGGTTGGAAGGCCGCAATGCTTAGCTGAATAACCATCGCTGCGGTCACTGCAGATATGCAGGCGACGGGAAGTAGTTGAAGGAGAGGGAGAGAAAAAAGCCTTTTCAGTCACACGCTGCTCCCAGCAAGTGACAACACGGGCGAAAAGGGGAGGGGCCAGGCGGGCCCTTTGTTTTTTGGGGGAACCGGGGACCCCCAAAGACGGCTACCACCTGGCGTCGCCCTGATGGTCGAGTGCCGTGTCTTACCCGCTGGCGACGAAACGGAACGGGAATACGGGGGAGGAAAAAGAACGACGACGCATCCTGGCGCCCATCGACAGGGCTGAAAAAGAAAGTGGCGACCGGCTCACCACCCCACTGGCGATGGTGATATCGGCTGATCAGGCTGAGAAAAGCAAATGGCTGGTTGCTTTCCTTACCCGGTGCGGATTGCCGCATCACTCGCCCGCTCTCTCGGTAACCCCCTCCTGAGACCCCTGTGGGTTGGCCGCCCCGGCTCATATCCACGTATCTTCGACAGGTCGGTGGGGGGGATGGGTGTGGTCAATTTTGCTAGCGGATGGCCGCATGCACTGGATTCTAAAAATGGGAGACGGCCTCAACAGGCAGGACTCGCGATATGGGCAAGTGTGCGTGTGCGTGGTGCATGACAGCCGGCGCGGCACGAGCGAGGGTGGAAATGCACAAAAACAGCCGGACCGGGGGAGCAGGGCAGAGCGGCGTCAGGCCTGTTCATCCAGCCTTTCGCCGAAAAGGCTTTAGGGGGGGGGGGGGGGGGGCACCGGGTGTGTGTGTGCCCTTGACAACAAAGCGACCGATGCCCCCTGGATGGCGAAACCAAGCCATAAAAAACGCCCGTAAGCCCGGGGGCGCAAGACCAATCCCCCCATTCGAGACTGGGTGGCGCTCACGTTACCAACTAGCCAAGGTCGCACAACAAGCCAGATCGTACGGGACGTGTCTTGTCCATTTATGCGTGTATTCGCCGGAGGTGGACTGGTAATGCGATGGGGTCCCGGCCAGCAAGCGACGGGGAGGGCAACTTCTCTCCTCCCCGGACCTATTCAGTAGCTGCCTCACTTCCCTCCCTCCCTGTGGGCTGCTTCTCTTTGTGCCGATACGACCGACGGATACATACACTGATGTAGCATGAGGAGCAGCAGATGCCCAGGCCCTTCTGTCCCTGAACCCAATAGCGTCCCTGTCCGGTTGATGGGTTGATTAGGGCAACGTTTACTGTTTCCCTTCCATCCACGACATGTCGTGGTACACGACTTCGATATTGTGGCCCGCGGGGCTGACGAGGAACGCCCCGTAGTACCCGGCATGGTATTGGTCCCGGATGCCGGGCGCGCCATGGTCCGTTCCCCCACTCGCTACGCCCGCCTTATGGAAAGCATCGACTTGTTCCCGGCCTGTCGGGTTCACGAGGGCGCAGGCCCCCTCTTTTGTTAGCCAGCTGTTTCAAAATCCCCCCCCTTACGTCTCCCTCGGCATAAACACACATACACATACACACACATATACAAACACACACACACACACACACACACACACACACATACACACACACATACACACACACATACACACACACATACACACACACACACACACACATGCACCCCCCTCCCGCCTTCCGCCATAGGTTCTGGATGGGTGGGTGTGGGGGTATACATACCGGAAGCGGCAAAGGCGACGTGGGCCTGCGTGACGGGGCCGCGAACCTCGGCGTGCTCCGCGTCGAGGGCCGAGACCCAAAAGTCGGGCTTGTGCGGCGAACGGCCCAGCGCCGCCACAAGCGGCCGGACCCGGAACTGCTCGGCGATGCCCAGTGGGGCGAGCGCAGCGCCAAAGAAGCGGAGCTCGGCCTCGAGCACCTCCGCCGGCACTCGGACGGCCACATGGTCAAAGGTTGCCGCGGGGGACGTGCTGGACATGGCGGTGGTTTTGGGGGGCGGTATGTGGGTGGTGGGCTTTAGGTGCGGCTTACTTCTCAGTGAAGGAGGGTTGGAAGTAGAAAAGAGCCAGGGACTTGGAGATAACGCAACTCAGTTGGCATTTACCAGAGGGAATCAGTTCCTGTCGTGAACCAGACTCTACATCCAGGAGAGCGGACCTGCCAGGTTGTGTCCTGGTATTTATAGACGCTTGCCTCGCCTCTGGTCTACTCCCACAAAGGAAGGGCAGAGAAGGCCTCGCGGGGTTGCAGGTAGGCAGGCAGGCAGCGGCCGCCATCCGGACAATTGGACAATTGGACAAGGCCGAAAGTGTCCGCGTTCCGGCTGTACGCCGAGCCTCTAGCCCCTGGTGGCTCGCCTAGTGTACAGTCAGCTTGGGGGCCAGGCGAGGGCAAGACGAGGCGAAACCCGAGTTTCGAGGCAGCCTGATGTTCTAGTGAGCCACAAAAGAGACGGTTAACGTTCCCACGTCCACAATATCCGTCTTTCCAGCTCTTCCACGACATGCCCAAATGGCTCCCCATCAACTCTTGCACCGCAGTGGGAGCACCACCCGGCTGAGCGAGAGAGACAGCAAGCCACTGGGCGTTGAGGTGGTAGTGCCCCTGGTTATCAGCATCCTGGGGGGGTGATTGCAGCCTTTCTAGGCGCGTGGTTCGCTTTCAGGACGGATAAACGCGCAGAGGCCAGAGACCGGCGATGCAAGCCATGGAAAAAGGAACGTAGTTGCTTCAAATGATGGTATCGTAAGTGGGCCTGGTGTATCGGACTTCTCGCGTCCATTGGAAACCCTGTGCTAACTGCATGTCCCCCCCGGTACAGCCATCGACCCAAGGCGCCGAACAGCAGGATGGGATTGGTGATTCGAGCATGCGTCGGACAAGCAGGGGAGCATGAGCATAGGATACATTGCATACAGGAAATCCAGGGTAGTAGCTAATGGTGTCTTCACCGATTGAAGGTTTTCGTATTTCATCAATAGGGAGGGTTTGGATTTGATGGGAAAAGAAGGGTACAGTCGCAAGATGGCAGTTGAACTATTGATGGCCAGCATCTGCCGCATCACTGCATCCGCAGCCTCAGCTCGGGGATCCATTCCCCGTGCGTGCTGCATACCAATCCACATGGGGGGGCCTAGTCTCGCCGTGTTTTAGCTGCCAATAGAGGCCCCTCTAGACCTACTAGGTCCCATACACTTGCTCCCCTGGTGTCCATCGATAGGTCTGGCTGCATACCAAACTAGACCGCTAGTTGAAGCCCACATTGCAGGGCCCCGAGGGCTGGGGTACCGGCTGCCTGGCCACTGAATTAGGCCGTGGGGCGCTCTCCCGCTCCCGCTAAGCAGGGCCGTAGAAGCCGGCAAAATACAGGGCCCCCAACCTGGACGCCCGGCAACCGTTCCCTCCCGCTCCATCTCAGGCACAGATGGGACGGGACCTGCGGGGATACCAGTGGGATGGCACCAGAAGGATCGGACAACCCCACCATGGAATGCCATCTTGGATCTTCGCCCCGCCGCCCCTTGGCTCAACCAACCTTTGACTCATCTCGTCTCGCTTCTTGGGAATGAGGAGACAACGAACCGAGCCTCTCGGGTCTGGCGGCCAGCCGTGCGGCTCAGCCATCGTTATTCCGGCCAAGTCAGATCCGGGTCCCGCGAGACACGCCAGGTGGCACTTGCTACCAGTATGAGCCGGGCCTCCTGGTTCCTTCTGCCTTTGGACAATTTCTCGCGCTGCACCGGAACAGTTCTTTTTTCCCTGTCTCTGGGACACCATCGGCCCGGCAAACACACCCCGTGGGACATGGCCAATCTTGCATCACTGCATGTTTCAGGCGCCATGTGACTATATCCGATTCACCTGGCGTGGATTGCCTCCAACCATCATGGAGGACAAGATGGACTTCCGCTTTCATCTCGGTCCAGCCCAGCGGCATACATCGCAGACCGCAAAGCGAAAAGCAGGAGGAGCGCAGGCTCTATGGCATCATGACTCTCAAGGAGTTGATGCAAAACATGCGCCAGCATTACGGGTTTGAGTCAAGGTGAGTCCCCATCGCTGTTGCAAACTGCTTTGCTATTCTGACCCTTCCATCCGCCCAGTGGGAGGCAGTATATCCACCAGTCTCCGAAATGGAACCTAAAGAAACGCGGCACCGCGACGGACGCTCTCCGGCCCGGACCATCGCCGTTGGGAAGCGACAGTCACTCCGCCTCCGGCGAGGAGACACTGGCCAACCCTTTAGGAGATAGCCAGTCGGCCTCTGCCGGGTCCTTTGAAGTCTCTATGTCCATGGAATCGAAGCTACCTGGGCCACGATACATTTCCCCCAAACCTGGTCACAAGCGGCCACGAAGCACAGCTAGCTTGGAAGACCACCCTGGCGCTCACTCGCTCAAGGTACGAAAGACGACCACGGAGGAGCAAGCCAACCACTTGGCCACCGCTCCCGCGAGCACCAGTGACTTGGTCGCAGAATTGACCATGGCAGCCCAAAACTTTTGCATGCCTACACTCTCGGCCCAGCTCCCGACATGCATCCTAGCCAAACTCGAGGCGGCACTTGGCGTAGCGAGGATCGTGAATGCCCTGAGTCGGGAGGCCCTTTATCCTTCCGAGCTGCACAGGTACCGACTGCTCAAAGAAGCCGCGAACTACCTGATGGGCGCAAGCCATCATGCGCGGGCTTTCGACATCTATTTTTACTTGTACGCCTTGGCCAGCGGACAGTCGCGCTCCGATCTGCGGGTGGAATACATGTTTGCCTGTATGCGCTCCGCAGACGACCCCTCGCAATTCCAGCAGGTGGAAGAAATGATTCGGAAGGATCTCGGTTTCCACACCTCCCTCTGCCACATGGTCATGGCTCACATGACATTCGCAAACATGTTTGTCAGTGACGATCTAGCGGGGCCTGTGCTCAAAGACTCGGGGCGTCTGGCGGCCGTTCGGGTGAGGGAAGAGGCACCAATTGACGAGTCGGTTTGCTTGGACACGGCCAAACTCTTCGACTACAGCTACCTGATCCGCGGCGAACAGGAGCCAAGCTGGAAGGGCTTCGTAGACTTCGTGAGCAAAACGAATGGGTCGCTGCCGGGAGGCAGTGCTGCTGTCCTGCTCGAGGACCTGGTCACGGGCATGCGCTCCGGTCTGGCCTGGTGCCAGACGGCCCTGCAAGCGGACCCGGCCGTCTCGACGTTGGCCTCGTGCGCCGCCGCCTTGTCGCAGAGTGATGAACTCGCCTATGGGCCCACAACCAAAGAGCACCGTCTCGCCTGCGTCTTCGTCTACCTCTTCGAGTCGCTGGCGGGTGCCGGGGCCGCTCTCCACGCGGAAAGTCGCGGCTTTTCCCTCTGGATCAACACGGCGCACCGCATGGGCTTCGGCTACATGGCCTTCCTCTCCATGCTCTGCGAGATGATGGTGGAGTCGCGCCTCCCCGTCGCCGCCGGCCCGCCGCCCGGCCTCGCCTCCTTCTGCGCGGGACAGGCCGCCGCCCTGGCCGCCCTGGCCGACCGGGGCCTCGCGGACCAGTTCGTCGGGGCCTTCGTGCGGCGCGAGAACCGGAGCCATCAAGCGCTCGAGGCGTTCCTGCCCGCGCCTACTGCTGATGTCGCCCACCGCCGGCGCTTGCTACAGGCCCGGCTCGGGCTCCTCCGGTCGCGCGCCCCCGCCGCTCGGTCCTTCATACCCCCGCCGCCCAAAACGCCGCCCCCTCGATCTGACGAGGAAGACGACGATAGTGCGACCTCGCCCGCCCTCGCCGCCCCTCCCACCCTGATCCCCGACACCCCGTCGTCATCGCTGCGCCGCCTGGCCGGCCGCGCCGGCGGCCTGCTGCTGCTGCCCCACAAACCGCGTGCCGCCGCCGCCGCCACCGATGCCGCCGCCACCCGCGCGACCAGCCTCGCCGCCATCAGCGACCTGAGCCACCGGCTGCGCGACTCGCTGAGCCTCGGCAGTCCTCTTCCTCCTCCCCCGCTGCCGTCGACGGTGTTTACCGCCGGGCCGCTACCGCCGGGCCTCGGCCGGCCGGGGGCGGCGGCCGCGGTGGTTGGGCTGTTCCCCAGCGCGATGCCGGCCCCGCCCGAGGCGCGGCTGGGAGCAGACTTCTTAGGTCGGTGAGGTGCGGGGGTGTGGTAATGCTCCACCTCGGGAAGGAAGAAATGGGGGTGGCACGCCCAGAGGGTTGAGGGGGTAGGGAGTTGCGGGTAGTTGTCGCTTTTAGCGAAAGGGTATGGGACGATTTGCCGGGAGTCCTTGCGTCCTACATGTTCAACGTCTGTACGACCCAATCGGTATGATTATCGAATGGCCCTCCACCCGTTGGGTCCTATGACGCCCTCCTCACCGGGCTCCTGATGTGACTACCAGCGGCTCGCTTTCTGCCAGCCCTCTGAGACGCATGCTGGTCTCGCTACGTACAGCATCACGCCTACTACAGAGAAGGTAATTGTCGTTGACCAACTCGCGACCGGGCGAAGAGAAGCGTTCCAGCTACGAGTCAGGTTCAAAAATGAGGTTTCAGGCCGCTCCCTGGCAAAATTCAGAAAGCAGTACGATAGCTTGAGCGGACGTAATGTGTCCCCAGTGCCTCTGGTCCGCTGGTCTTGGGGCGGTTAACCGGTGAAAGTGATTAGCTCATGTTACGGAGCGTCGCCGTGACAACCTTTCCATCCGATTCAAACGTCTGCTAGTGTCCAAGAGGGCCTTTTTGGGAAAGGCAGAACTAGAAGGGCTTCTACAGCGTACCGCAACCCAACGCGACGCCTGATGTCCACCCCCCGGGCTTTTGGATTCAATTCTAGCCCTTCTTTTTCTCTGCTTGCTCGGCAGGCGGCGTGCCAGGTTGAAACTTCAAAGCGTTGGAATTTTCTGCCCTGGTTCTCGATGGCCATCACTGACCTTCTCTTGCTCACAGAATTCTACGTCAGACAATGCAACTCGGACCCATCGTCTTCTCTATTCTGTTCGCAGTCATTGTCGGAAAGCTCTTTAACCTGTCTCATTGGTGTCTGGACCAGCTGAAAAGCATTCGATAGTGTAAGTGGGAGCAGATGTTCGAAAGCTAGAGCCTCATGGGAGCCGTTCGCACGGCATTCGCCATTGGAAGTGGGAACAGTGGTCACTTTGCCCATAGTTATGCTGCAGCTATCATCGACACTACGGGGCCAGAGTGTTTTGTGTTTGTTGCATGTTGGGCAAGTGCCGATGTTCTCTACCGTCAGTGTGTAATAACTGATTCTCGGCCCTCGATGGAATGCAGAGTGCAGGGCCAGAGGCTGGTGAAAGAAACCGTCGACCAAGAACAGTTTGCGGTGTTTGGTGGCCCGGACTATGCCCCGACACCAGAAGGGGTTTATCAAAACATGCCCTTACGGACTAAGCAATACTTCACTTTTAAACATGTGGTTAAACTGACCTGATGTCTCAAAAATGGCACAGATCAGTGAGCAAAAAGTGTCAAAGACTGTCGCCTTCGTTGACGGAAAGGACAATCTAGATAGGGGAAATAGGTCCCCGAATAGGCAAAAAGCAGGCAAAAAATAACATTGGTTTCCTGGATAATGACGATTGTCTCTAATACGCTCTTACAGGTAGGACCCCATCCCCGAGACACGACAAAAGTGGACTTCAAACACTTAATAGACAAATAGGCCTTGAATAGAAATAATGCTTTAGTAATATCGAACATTGTAGACATTAGGTACAGCCCGTAAGAAAGAAAGCATCGTAAAAGCCCTATCCGCGCGATAAGAAGGCGTGTACGTGGCCAATTTTCCGTAGTGCGTCACGCTTTTTATAATCGGAGCGATTCTGCAACTGCAGGCCTCTGCCCCCCCCCCCCCCCCCCCCCCCCTGGCTTTGCGGCTAGACTAACGGGCCCGAAGCCCTCGGCTTCATTAGATCACTGGCCCGGGACAACACTCATTTCCCGTACGAGACGACTGGTTCCGCCCTGGACGGCGGCAAGAGGACGCGCGCGTGGAGGGGTCTTGGTGTTCAGGCCGCAGACGTCCTGCCATCGGGTGAGGTGGGACACATCGTGTTCCGGCCCGTGCCGCAGTCGGAGGAGTGGCGGGAGAGGCGTCTGGCAGCGCGGCCAAGCAGGGGCTCAGGACAGGGTGGATAGGTTTGGTTGATGGGAGAGTGTACCGGTAGGGCCGGGCAGAGAGTCGCCCTCCTCGGCGCCTGGCATCACAATGGGCACCCTCCACCTCTTTTACAAGCAGTGTCTCTCGAGGCACAGCATCTGCAGTGAATGGATTGCCTTGGCGTGCTTTATTAGAGGCCAGCCCAAATGTTATATGCCCCATCCATTAGAGTCGAAGAACGTCATGCCCAACAAGCCTCGGGTCCCAGGACCTGCCTGAATGTGCGAGCCACGTACCTGGGCATATACGTATCCCACTGAATAGCGGGTATCGGCTACTCGCTAGGTAAATGGTAAATAAAGCAAGACACTCTTTAAAACGTGATAGCCGCCATTTCTGCGACGGCTCCCACTACCTTTAGCCTTGGAAGCCGGGGTAGGCAGAAGCTATTGAACCATAGCAAAGAGGTGCCGAGTCCAATCCAAGTGCCTCGACAATTGACTAGGTGTGCATGGGTCTGACACTGTCAGGTGGAATCAGAGTGGGATGGATTGGGGTGTGACGGCAATGGCGGCAGCCTTGGGAGTTCTACTCAATGCGCAGAAATGCCAGCCGTGTCACGATCACAAAGATGTAGCTGGCAGGAGCTTGGGCGACCCTGACGGGTCAAGACGGGTGGGGAGAATGTGGCACAGCCGTGGAAGCTTCAGATGGCGTGCCGTCAATTCGCTCAGGCTGGCAAAAGCTCAGCTGAACGGCAATACCGAGCGTGAACCCTTCCCACGGGAGAGCGGCATAAAGCAGCGTGCGACTTCCTGTCCGATTGTCAGCTGCTACACAAGCAGACGAAGCTGCAGGATGATGGATTCGCGCCAGTGCTAGAATGCGTTCTTACAAATCCCGTAGCGCGTAGGAGACCGGTACCTGGGTACATCCCTAGGGCGTCGACAAGCTCGGACAGCTGCTAGTCCCTGTCCGGGCTAGCGCGGAACCTCGCGCGCCTGCGGCTGCTTTCATGCGTGGGATGGATGTTTGCCATCGCCCTCTCAGCCTCTTGCCATCCACGTCGGGCTGGCGACTCCAAAAAATCGACGCTGCAACCCTCCCTCCCGCCATCACCACCATAGGCATCGACGCGACCTGGCGAAGTGCATCCCATCGCGTCCCCCTCGCTGTTGTGATCTCTGAATCATAGGGTGCGTTATTGCCATACGCACCTGCTGCTTGCCGCCCTGATGCTTTTTGGGTCGCGTTGCTGACTTGACCGCCCCCGCCGTCCAGAGCGCCGTCACAGGAGCCTACGAAGCCCCAATCCCATCGCAAGAGCCGACGCGGTCGCGCTCCTGCTGCTGTCGAGCATCGCCGTCCATCGCCTGGACCGACACCCCGCCGGCACCAAGACCGGACCCGGACGACTGCCACGCTTGGAGCTCCCCAGTTTCCGCTGGCTGTTGCCACCTCACATATTTGCTTTCCAAGCAGGCGCTTGGCTTCCCCCCATTCTTTCCAGCCCGTATTCCCAGTACGGTTCTTATCTGCCCCGAGAGGTACCTACCAGCGTCTTGGAGCCGCCTAATCTTTCAATTTTCACTTGCGCCCGAGGCACCTAATCCCTACCGCCCGCCATCCGCCCCGAACCGCCGCTGCGCAGCCCGACACGATGGACTACGGCGAGGACAATGAGTACGAGTACGAGGAGGAGTACGATGCCGAGGGGATTACTCCCGAGGATTGCTGGACCGTCATCTCGTCCTACTTCGACACCAAAGGCCTAGTCTCCCAACAGATCGACTCTTTCAACGACTTCCAGGAGACGACGGTCCAAGAACTAATCGAGGAGTACTCCCACATCAGCCTGGACCAGAATAACCCCAGCGATGCCGAACGCGCCGGTATCGCCGTCCGCCGATATGAAATCAAGCTCGGCAACATTGCCATCTCCAAGCCCATTCACCGCGAGGGTGAGGGTCAGATGGCCCCGCTGCTGCCCTATGAATGCCGCGACCGAAACCTCACATACTCGAGTCCGCTGTACGTTAGGATCACCCAGAAGCGCTCTGTATGCATCGAGGAACCCGTGCCGCTGCACGAGATGGACGAAGACCAGCAGAACGAGTACGCGCGCACCCAGGAACAGCCCACCCGTCTGGTCTGGGAAGAGGAGGAGGTCGCCCGGCCCGATAAGACCAGGGACCAGGAGGATCCGGACATGATCTTCATTGGCAAGATGCCAGTCATGGTCAAATCCAAGGCTTGCCATCTCAGCCGCGAGACCGAGGAGGACCTCTTCATGCTCAACGAGTGCCCGTACGACCAGGGTGGATACTTCATCATCAACGGCAGTGAGAAGGTCCTGATCGCCCAGGAGCGTTCCGCTGCCAACATCGTCCAGGTCTTCAAGAAGGCCCAGCCCAGCCCCTTTTCATACACGGCCGAGATCCGCAGCGCGCTTGAAAAGGGTTCCAGGCTCATATCATCGCTCATGTTGAAGCTCTACACCAAGGGCGACTCCTCGAGAGGTGGCTACGGTCAGACCATCCACACCACTCTCCCCTACGTCAAGGCGGATCTGCCCATTGCCATCGTCTTCCGTGCGCTTGGTGTCGTTTCTGACGAGGACATCTTGAATCAAATCTGCTACGACCGCAACGACAGCCAGATGCTGGAAATGCTGCGTCCATGTATTGAGGAGGCTTTCTGCATTCAGGACCGCGAGGTGGCCCTGGACTTTATCGGCAAGCGTGGCAACCAGACGACGGGCATGACGCGTGACCGCCGTGTGCGAGCCGCGCGAGACATTCTGCAGAAGGAAATGCTTCCTCACATCTCGCAGGGCGAGGGCTGCGAGACTCGGAAGGCCTTCTTCCTCGGCTACATGGTCCACAAGCTGCTGCAGTGCGCTCTTGGCCGCCGCGACACCGACGACCGTGACCACTTTGGCAAGAAGCGTCTCGACCTTGCTGGTCCCCTGCTGGGCAAGCTGTTCCGAAATATTGTTCGCCGACTCACCCAGGAGATTATGATGAACCTCAAGCGCTGTGTCGAACAGAACCGAGACTTCTCGCTCCAGACCGGCATCAAGCACACCATTGTGACCAACGGCCTGAAGTACTCGCTGGCTACGGGTAACTGGGGCGACCAGAAAAAGGCCATGAGCGCCACGGCCGGTGTGTCGCAAGTGCTGAACCGATACACCTTCTCCTCGACCCTTTCTCACTTGCGGCGAACCAATACCCCCGTCGGCCGAGACGGCAAGCTCGCCAAGCCGCGGCAGCTGCACAACACCCACTGGGGCCTGGTCTGTCCAGCAGAGACGCCCGAGGGCCAGGCCTGTGGTCTCGTGAAGAACTTATCGCTGATGTGCTCCGTCAGCGTGGGTACATCTACGGAGCCCATCATCGACTACATGATAACACGAAATATGGAGGTGTTGGAGGAGTATGACGCAACCCGTTACCCCAATGCTACTAAGATCTTCCTGAACGGATCCTGGATTGGCGTGCACCAAGACCCCAAGTCGCTCGTGCGCGATGTTCAGCAGCTCCGTCGCACGAACCAGATCCCCGCCGAGGTGTCCCTGGTACGTGACATTCGCGACCGAGAGTTCAAGATCTTCTCCGATGCTGGTCGCGTCATGCGGCCTCTCTTCGTGGTGGAGCAGGAGGATGATCCTGACCGCGGCGCCGAGAAGGGCACTCTCGTCTTGTCCAAGGACATGGTCCGTCGACTCGAGAACGACGCCACGCTGGACGCGGATAGTGAGGACTTCTTTGGCTGGCAAGGACTGGTCAATGAAGGTGTGATCGAGTATCTCGACGCCGAGGAAGAAGAGACGGCCATGATCTGCATGACGCCCGAAGACCTGGAGACATTCCGGCTCGTCAAGGCCGGTCACGACGTGACCCAGGACATGGGCGACGACCTCAACAAGCGACTGAAGACTCGGATGAACCCCACGACGCACGTATACACGCACTGTGAAATTCACCCCAGTATGCTTCTGGGAATTTGCGCCAGCATTATTCCCTTCCCGGATCACAACCAGTCTCCCCGTAACACATACCAGTCGGCCATGGGTAAACAGGCCATGGGTTTCTTCCTCACCAACTATTCCCGCCGCATGGATACCATGGCCAACATTCTGTACTACCCTCAGAAGCCGCTGGGCACGACTCGGTCCATGGAGTTCCTCAAATTCCGCGAGCTTCCGGCCGGACAGAACGCCATCGTCGCGATTGCCTGCTACTCTGGTTACAATCAGGAAGATTCCGTCATCATGAATCAGAGCAGCATCGATCGAGGTATCTTCCGCAGTCTGTTCTTCCGTGCCTACAGCGACTCGGAGAAGCGCATTGGTATCAACGCCATTGAGCAGTTCGAAAAGCCGTTCCGCACAGACACATTGCGACTCAAGCAGGGCACGTACGACAAGCTGGACGACGACGGCATTGTGGCGCCCGGACAGCGCGTGTCGGGCGAGGATATCATCATGGGCAAAACGTGCCCCATCAACCCGGAGAACGAGGAGCTGGGCCAGCGGACCAAGACTCACGTCAAGCGTGATGCCTCGACGCCTCTCCGAAGCACCGAGTCCGGTATTGTTGACTCGGTTATCGTAACGACTAATGCGGATGGCCTACGGTACGTCAAGGTGCGGGTGCGAACGACCAAGATCCCGCAGATTGGTGATAAATTTGCGTCGCGTCACGGTCAGAAAGGAACGATCGGTGTCACATACCGCTGTGAGGACATGCCCTTCTCGCGGGAAGGCCTGGTTCCGGATATCATCATCAACCCGCACGCCATTCCGTCGCGTATGACGATTGCGCATTTGATCGAGTGTCTTCTTAGTAAAGTGGCGACGCTCAAGGGCATGGAGGGCGACGCCACGCCGTTTACCGATGTCACAGTGGACTCGGTATCGAATCTGTTGCGCGAGCACGGTTACCAGTCCCGTGGATTCGAAATCATGTACCACGGACACACGGGCAAAAAGATGCGCACGCAGGTCTTCTTTGGACCCACGTATTATCAACGTCTGCGGCACATGGTGGACGACAAGATCCACGCGCGTGCCCGTGGTCCGGTGCAGATCATGACGCGACAACCGGTGGAGGGTCGTGCCCGCGATGGTGGACTGCGATTCGGAGAAATGGAGCGTGATTGTATGATTGCGCACGGAGCGGCGGCCTTCCTGAAGGAGCGTCTCTTTGAGGTTTCTGACGCGTTCCGTGTGCACATTTGCGAGATTTGCGGACTGATGACGCCAATTGCGTAAGTCGAACTCTCCCCGTCTTGCCCCGAAAGAACCTCTTGACTAACACGGACGACAGCCACCTCCAGAACCAGACGTTCGAGTGCCGACCGTGCAAGAACAAGACTAAGATCGCGCAGATCCAAATCCCGTACGCCGCCAAGCTCCTCTTCCAGGAGCTGCAGTCTATGAACATTGCTAGCCGCATGTTCACAGACCGGTCCGGCGTGTCGATTCGCTAGGGCGGGAAGGTGAACAGAAGAGATGCCGCCACACACGAAGAGGGGCGGCAATTTGGCCAGAAAACTGTACTGATTAATAGCATTGGGAAGGCGTTGGGACTGCGAATCCGAGATTCGAAGCAGTGGTTGGAGGGGAGGGTAGCCGTCGTCTACGTACCGAAGTACGCAGACCGTGGGACAACCAGAGGCCTTGACGGGCCCACTCCCACGAAGCACACGTAGTATCGCCATGGATATTGCTCGGTAAATTGGTTCGCCATGCAGCGAAATAGAGAATGAGTATAAATAATGGGTGCCGGTGGCGCGGTTGTGACTTGTTTCTCTGGCTGAGCCATTCGCGTAGAACAACAGCTGCTCGCCAGCTGGCGCCGGCTGGAAGAGGAAAGGATAGTGCACGGGCGGCAGGCGCAGTTCCGGGGCCACAAGCACTTGCCGGTTCGTGCCATTTGTCTGGAAAGTCAATTCGTTGGCGAGTACGTACGTACCTTCCTTGGGTACTTACTTTATATGTGCCAGTAGCCAGCGGTGGGAACCCGAAGGAAAAAGAGCTTTGGCTGCCGCGACGTCGCCAGAGAGCTGCTACCGCCACCTCCGCAGCGCATCAGCAACCCCCACGGCACATATCTCATCTTGCACTCATCACGGCCCTCGCCGCTTCATTACGGGTCCACGCGCGCGCGAAGAGCCAAAGCCAGCGCCAAAGCCAGTATCGTCACCGAGATGCTCCGGCTCGCCACCGGGACGCGAGCGGCCACGCTCGGGGGCTTAGGCAGCCGTCGTGTTTTGCCGTTGAGCCCGTCACCCACGGTGGCAGCGTTGCGATGGCGCCCACGGCCAGTAGTTTCATTACCAGCTGCATTCCCGGCCTTACCACGCAACAGCTACTACACGCCGCCACAGTTCCCGCCGGGCTACCCTGCCTACCCCCAGCCCGAACCCAAAAAATGGCGTCACCGCATCCGGGACATGGTGCTCGGCGGGCTGCTGACCTTGGCCATCTACGTCGCCGTCCAGTACGTTGAAGTGCGCAAGCTGAAGAAGAAGATCAAAGAGGTCCTCGTGCTGCGCGAACGCGACGACGACCTGCATGAGGCCATCTGCGCCGCGCGCGAGGCTGGCGACGCCACGGCTGTCCGGGAGCTCACTTTTGAGAAGACGCGCAACATCACGCGCCTCAAGGACGAGTCGCACGTCTGGACTGAGCTGGGCCCGCTGCCGAGCTTCCCGCTGGGCGATGACCGCTGCGGCCAGGACCTGGTGCCCGAGAGCGAGACGCTCATGCTTGTGCAGCGCGTGCCCCCTGAGGAGGATGGTGACCAAGGCATCACATTGACACTTTGGGGCAGCAGTAACAGCAACAGCAGCAGCAGCAACAGCGGCACCAAAGCCAAGGATGAGCCCGAGAAGTGGCCCGTTCATACACTGCTCGTGGCCGTCAATATGGAGCTCGACGAGGCCAAGCTGACCGCCGGCGACAACCTGTGGCTAGACTCGACGGACGATTGGGGCGAAGCGTTGGCCATGGAGCGGCGGATCGTGCGGGAGGCGCGCGATGCCGTCAACAGCGGCGAGCAGGCCGAGGAGCGCGTCATCGAGCTGCTTAGGGACGCCTGGGGTCTCGACCGCCGGTACCGCCCGCACGAAGCGCGCTTGCGCGAGCTGTTCGACCGCATCGAGTACCAAATCCGCAAGCTGGCCCAGCGCGGCGACATCGACAACCAGGGTCGCGTTTGGGTCGGCCTGTCGCTGCAAGAGCGCAGCCGCATCTTCGACTACAACTTCCGCGAGGGCTTCCAGCTCGCCGAACCCCCTGGGCAAGAGTTGTAGGACAGCCGGCGGCCAAGGTGCAGGACCCCGGGGCTTTGGCTCTCGCGGAGCTCAATGGCGGCGTCGCCGGCAACAAGCAAAAGTGCGTCGCCAGCAACAAGAAGGGCATGACAGTGTCAGCCGACCACTACGACGGCATTGCGACTCCTTTGCCGGGCCAATATCGCAGCCAGGCTTTCTCTCGCTCTGTTCCGGCTTCCAGAATCAACAGCGATGCCACAGCCCGGTTGGCAGTCTGGCTAGTCGTGCAGTAGGCTGCGGCGTCATGCAGGGCATTGTATACTATAGAAGGAGGGGGCCGCCAAGCATCTGAATGACTGTTCTCGTTGGAATCAGGACACACAACATTGTGAGCGCTGCATATAATCGAGTTTGGTCAATGGCGCAGACACCACACAGTAATTGTACAAGTAGAAGATACCCCCGGCGGGCGCTCCGTGGGAGCATGACATGACGCGGCACAACAACAGGATCGGATGATCATTATCGGGCGATAAATATATTGCCTTGAAAATGATACCACGACTCGACGACAGCCCAGGAACGGCTCCTTGCTACGAACGAGTTACGATGCATTGCCCCGACGAGACGCCAGGACTCGGGGGGGCACGTGGGAGAGCCACTCGGTAATGTGTGGCCACGGATCGGGTCCAGAACCGGTGGGGTGAGGGTGTACAAGAGTCATGGCCCTGTTGCTTTTTAACTGACATCACTTTCCGCCGCAGATTGTGTTCCCCTCCCACCCGTCGGGCTATCCATTACAACGATTCACACCCCATCACCCACGCCTGAATGCACTCCCCCTGAAGCCAATCAACGCCTCCCCCCCCTAGCTCGGTTGCCATTACATACCCTGCGTCTTCCGTGTTCTTCCCCCCTATTGGTCCTCATCTTTCTCTCTCAGCTTTCATCGGGTGCGCCGGCACGCTTGACCCAGATCTCGCCGACGGGGTCGCCGGGCTCGGCGACGCACTCCCAGGAACCCATGCCGTAATGGGCTGGGGCGTTGCGTAGGCCACGGCCGCCGCCGCCGATGATGAGGTTGCCGGGCCGGTAGGCGGCGTCAGTCTGCATGCGGCGGATGACGGAGCCGTGCACGCGCGCCGTGTGCGGGATGTCGCGCGTCTCGCCGCACGGCAGCGGCCACCGGATCGGCTTCCAGGACCCGTCCGTTTGCAGGTCCATCCGCCGGAATGGCAGGTATTCCATCTGCGGGAGAGAGGGACAGGGAGGGACTGTGTTCAGCCTAGGTTTGAGGGTTTGGAAAAGGGGACACGAAACAGCAAGAAGCAAACCACTCACCATCTTCCAGCTCAGTACCTGCCCCCACGTCAGGCCGGACCCGAACTCGAGCGAGTCATGAATGCGCGCGACATGTGCCTTGTGTAGAAGCGTGTGGAACGGGTGGTGGGCTCCCTCTGTGTCATCTTCTTCGTCGTTTCCCTCGCGGCGCCCTGCCTTCTTCTCGGCGTCCCCGTTGACCGGCTCCGGCAGCGGCCGCTGCGGGCTCTCCTGCACCAGAGAATAGTGGCTCAAGTCGGCGGCGTCACCCGTTTCCGCCGGCGAGATTGCCTGCGGGCTCGGGCTCGAGATGTTGATCTGGATCTCTCCCCCCGCCAGTCGTTGCTGTTGCTGTTGCTGCTGGGTTCGCTGGCGGGGCGCGATGCACGTCCACGGCGTCGGCGCGCAGCCCATCTCTTCGAGCTTTTCAGGGTCGAAAGGGAGGCCTGGTTGCGGTGGGTGGCATGTCAGCGAGATGCTCGCGTTGCGGCTTCCTTGGTCCGTCATGGACTCGGAAACATCGAAGTCGTTCTGGATGGGCACGACTTACCGGCTTTCTGCGCCTCGCGAACCATGTACGCCAGCGGGACGTGGCTAGCCGACTTACTGTCGGGGAGCAACTCCCAACCCTGCACATAATGAGGGAGGGGGCGTCAGTTGGAGTTCGCCATCAAGCTGAGCGTGGTGACAAGCGGTGGCGGTAGGAGTGGCCAAATGGAGCAGAGAGAAGGGGGATAGGAACAGACGTACTCCACCCACGTCGCCGTGGCCACCCGCGAACCAGATCTCATCGATATCCTGCCCGCCGTCGTCCGAGTCCGAGTCGTACTCGAATTCGGCATGGGACGCCTGCGACATGGCGCCGTCGGTAGACAAGCGGCCGGCGCCGGCACCGTCGGCCCCGCCACGCGACTTGGACCGCGAGCGCGGCCTAAACACCGTCTCGGTTGGCAGAGGCGAGGGCGCATCCAACGTCTCGTGGCGGCCGCGCGTCATGGTGGCGCCCCCGCCGCCCTGGTCCGCCGACGCCCGGGGTTGTGGCGGCAGGACGGTAGGGGAGACGGCCGCCCGGCGCAACCGGTACCGCTCGTGGCGCCCCGTCGGATCCTCGGTCTCCCTTTGGTGGTCTTTGTTATCGTCGTCATGCCGGTCGCGGTGGTGCAGGTGGTTTCCACCCCTGTGGGACCGCCGCGTGCTGCTGCTCTTCTTCTTGTTCTCGGCGTTCTGGTAGATCAGGTCCTGGCGGAATTTGGCGCGGCGCTCGTCGATGCTCACACAGTGCCGGATCACCTGGCGCCATGGATTGCGTCAGCGGCGGGGACGAGGAGGGAGCGTAACGCGTCTTCACAACAAAGGGTCACATCAAGGGCAAGGGGAGAGGGCAAAAGGGGGGGTACCGCGGTTCTCTACCTTTGCGCTGCTGCGGGCCGTGTAGGGGAATTTGCTACGCTGCATCCAGGCGGTTTCGAAGCGAGGTACCGAGTTGACGGTATCGAAGAGGCCGAGGAAGCGGATGCGCTTGACGGGGCGACTGAAGGTCTCGCGGAAGCCCTTCATGAAGCGGAACATCTCGTGCTTGCGGGCGACGCCGGCGGGGCTCTCGTCGGTGCGGCGGGCCTGCCAGCGGCTGAAGGCCTTCCAGGCGAAGACGACCATCTCCTCGTTGCCGTGCGACAGCAGGCCCACGTAGTCGAGCATCTCGGCGAGGAATCGGGCCACGTAAGCGCCGCGAGAGAAGCCGAAGAAGTAAATCTCGTCGCCGGGGCTGTAGAACCGCATGAGAAAGCGGTACCCGCCCACGACGTGCTGGTCGAACGAGCTGCCGACGGCCGAGTCTTTGGCCTTGGCGTACCACGACCGCAGCCGCGCCACCGCGGACGTGTGCGTGAGCGACTTCGAGACCACGTACGTGCCGATCTGCAAGAGGAGGAACGAGGGATTACCCGCAAACGTCAGTCAAGTTTCGGAAGCTTTTCCTTCCCCCGCCTCGGGCCTCACACGCTCCTACTGCCTCCCGCCTCCCCCCTTTCCCCACGCCCCCGCCTCTCGCGTGTGGTTGACAAAACGTACACTGCGAAGAGGGACAGGAAGAGTTAGCCCGGGGTTCATGCGCCGCTGTTCGCCCGGGGAAAACCCACCCTGGCTGGTAATAGTGATACTGGTCGCCGGCGGTGCGGTCGAGGCACCGGAAGATCTTGAGGATGTTGGAGTCGCTGTCGTCGCCGTGGAACTTGTTGCCGGTACCGTCGAAGCAGAGCACCAGCTTGCGCGGCAAGCGGTGCGGTTCCGTGAGCGAATTCATGGCCGGCGGCTTGCCCGAGCCCGGGGAGACGGCGCGCGAGCGATGCGGTTGCGGTTGCGGGTGCGGCGGCGGCGGCGCTGGCGGCGGCACCGCGTTCGGGGAGAGGTGGGACTTATCCATGACTCCCGCGACCCTTTGCCCTGGTGTGTGATTGGTTTCCTGCCCTACGCCGGTGGTCGAGGAGAGAAGCTCCTCTCTCTCTCTCTCTCTCTTTGGTGGGTAGGACAGCCGGCCGGGGGAAACGAGAACGGATACAGTGCGACGACAACGACTACAAACGATAACGAACTACCAGATACGTCGGCCTTCTTGCCGCCGCGGGGCGTCTCGGGGATTTTGATGGCCGCACGGGCGAAAAAGCACCAGAGGTTGGGTATCACGACGCACGGCATAGAGCGGCTCGTTGCACTTGGACGGGCTGGCTTTGCTGGCCGCCGTGGCCCAGAACGGGGTCAACCATTCAGAACGTGCATCCTGGCCCCCGGCGGGCTGCATCTGCTAGGTGTGTATGCGCGTGGGTGTGTGCGTGTTGCCGTGTCCATTACAGATCGATTGTCTCGCGTGGCGTGTAGGTAGCCACCGAACACCCTTTCCCTCCAGCTCAACGCCCACGTCTTCCCCCCCCCCCCCCCCCCTTGTCTCTTTGCGCGGCCCCGGCACAGCGGGGGGGACCGGACTGCCAGATCGACGAGCTGACGGAGCTATTGGAGAGACACAGGCAGCAAGATGGAAAGAATCTGCGTGTGTTGCCTGGCCTTTCCACTCTCCCTCGGTTTCTGCTTACCGTGCCGCGCCTGGCGCACCGATCGGCGCCAGCCCTTTCCTGAACGAGCCCGCCGCAAGGGAGGCCGAGACTAGCACCGGAGCCTGCAATCGATCAATGGTGGCGGTTAGCGTGTCGCGCACGCTGCCTGGGGGCCGGCCGTGGCGTGGCGCTGGTCGTCGCCGAGAGAGGAGAAGAGCAGCGCGGGGACAGACTTGTTGCTAGCTGAGCCTGGGCGCGCACCCCCCGGGCGGGAATCGACGAGGGATCAACGAGCTGAGAAAACGCGGGCCCCCCCTAGTTCCCAAGCTGCTAGGTCGCTGCACGGGAGGGAAGGGATGCGCATGCAGAGGGGGTGGTACATGCGTCCCTTCCCGCCCCGGCCCCATCACCCGCATCTACGGAGTGCCCTCCGGCAGTTGACTCGCCCGGGCGAGCAGGGAACATCAGCTCCGGCGACATGGTCAGGGCCCACATCTGCAGGCCCGGTGCGCCTATCGCCTCGCATCCACTCTTCGCCTTACACACGGGGAAACTGTCTCTCTCGCTTCCGCCTTCCCATGGGTAGCGCCGGTCCGGAAAAGCAAGTCAGCATTACACACATCCATCACTAGACTCTGCTCGCCGCCCCGACCGAACGGCTGTCTTCCTCGATCCCTGCCCCCCGACCCGTCCAATAGCGCGGGCCGCTTCACTGGGACGCCTTTGGTGGCGGCGGCTCCCCACAGCCCCTGTTGGTTGCCCCGTCGGCCATTGGTGTTGTTGGGGCCCAGCGATCGCGTCTGTCACCGCAACATCATGTCTCACGCGGGCATGTCGACGCTGGGCCCTTGATCCCCTCACCTGTTGCGGTGGCCCTCCCCGCCGGCAACTCTAATCGCGGCGTCCTGAACGACCGGGGGGCCTTTCGCGATGCGACGCTGACCGCCCTCTGTGCCGGGTGCCCCCAGTGCGGGAGCGGGGGCGCAAGCGGCCGAGATAGTCCCTGCCGTCGGCCGCCTGAGGGAGCTAAATGCGTCTGAGACGCCCTTGAGGAGCTTCATTTCCCGTCCGCCGGGGCGGAGGCCACTCCGGAGCGTCGAGGCGAGGGCAAGGGGGCCACGGGGCCCAGCGAGGGACGGGCGGGGCACGCGGGCACGCGTACTCGCCAGGCACAGCCAAAGCCCCGGGCCAGACATGGCTTGGTCCATATGGACGGCACCGCAGATGCTCTCCAGCAAGCCCCAGCTGGACCGCAGAGAGAAGAAACGCCGGCAGGACGACGTTTTCGACCCCGCCCGACTCGCCGTATGACAGGGGTCTCACAATGTAGGCCAACACGACGCCCCCATCCTCCTCGCCGGGCAGCCATTGGCCGTCCAGGGGTCTTCCAGCTACGGCATGACGCGCCTGGCCGTCCAGTTGGAGAAAAAGCACGGCATTGGGCGCTGGGCCGCCAGCGCTGCACCACTGGACGCGCGCCGGCCACTGACGGGCGCGCGCGGGAACTGCTGGGCGCGATGATGGAAGGGAGGTCGGGGCTGGGCATGGGTTGTGTGTCTACTGATTCTCGAGTGACTGCGCGCGCTCGCCCGGTATAACATATGTCGTCGTTCCCGACGCTGAGCACTGGTGGCGCGCGAGGGCGTCTTTCCACAGTTATTTCCTCCGATTCCTGCGTCCTTTGCCTCCGTTCCTCGCTTCTAGTCACAACTCCTCCCCTCCTTTAGCCACCGACCAACTCCTCTCACCCCCCCCCCCCCCCCCCCCCTATTGCCCACAGCCCATCATGGGCAACGTCGAAGACGGAGCGGCCGACACGGTGACGGGCACCAACAACGGCAGGGTGACGGACATGGAGCGGATGGACCATCCAAGCTCGAGCATCGGCGGTAGCAACGGCAAGATGGCGTCGGCTACATCGCCCTCGGCTGCGGTGGCGGGCGGCGGCCCGCCGCCCGCCGGCAAGGAAAAGGCGCCACCGCTGCCCGCGCCGACGCGCGCCGGTGTCACATCGGCCTTTTCGCAGTTCGGCGCGCTGATTCAGGCGTCGCGCCGCCCGCTGCCGACACAGCACGGCGACGGCACCTACAGCGAGACCAAGACGCGCCCGCGGCTGCGTCAGGACCTGAAGAGTCTCAAGAAGCGCGGTAGGTTTCTGCTCACAGAGAGCGTGAGAGAGAGAGAGAGAGAGAGAGAGAGAGAGAGAGAGAGAGAGGGAGGGAGAGAGGGAGAGAGGGAGAGAGAGCCCCGGCTTCCGACCTCTTCCTTGTTCCAGGTTGTGGAGAAACTGACAATACCGCCCCAACAGACATCCGGACGCTCGTCACCATTCTCCGCAGCAAGATCAAGGGCGAGCAGCTGATCGACGACAAGACCATGATCATGGAGCGTACAATCCAGCTGGTGGCGGGCCTGCCGCATAACTCGCGCCTGCGCGAGGAGCTCACCAACGCCTTCCTCAACGAGCTATGGTACACGCTCGAGCACCCGCCACTGCTCTACCTCGGCGACCGCCACCAGTACCGCTCCGCCGACGGCTCGTGGAACAACCCTATGAACCCCATGCTCGGCGCTGCTGGGTCTACGTACGCGCGCAGGTGAGTTCCGGGCCCATGCGCAGACCCCCCCGACACCATATACCGGTGGGGGGTCGTGGAGGTTCGTTCCAAGGAGAGAGCGCTAACATGATTGGGACGGCAGCTGTCGGCCCGGTGTGGTGCCACTGGGGGCTATGCCCGATCCAGGCCTCATCTTCGACTCGGTCATGGCGAGACGGAGCTACAGTGAGTATTGGTGTTTGTCCACAGTTTCCGCTCTGCTCCCGTGGGAAAGGGGACCACGGGGCGGGGTTTGAGAGCGTGCGGCTGACGCGGATGCGCAGGAAAGCATCCCAACAACGTCTCAAGTGTCCTTTGGTACTGGGCGACCATTATCATCCATGTAAGTGCCGTCCACTACAACCAGGCACGAATGCCATCTAACCAGTCGCAGGATCTGTTTTGTAGGTCTTGGCGACGTTACTGCTTCCCTCCAGGGCTAAGCCACGCTCGGTTGCACGCCCGGCCACGATAGCCATGACTGACTTGGTGCTCTGCAGGGACCGACTACACAGACATGACCAAGAACAAGACGTCGTCGTACCTGGACCTGTCGCCGCTGTATGGCAGCAACCAGGCAATGCAGGACTCGGTGCGCACTTTCAAGGATGGGCGCCTCAAGCCGGACACGTTTGCCGACAAACGGCTGATCGGCCAGCCGCCGGGCGTCGGCTGTATCCTCATCATGTTCAACCGAGTGGGTTACCGTTGTCGCGTTTCCTCGCGCTCCCGTCCGTGGCTGACGTGTTTCCCGCCGTACTCGCACAGTTTCACAACTACGTCGCCGAAAACATTGCCGCCATCAACGAAGGCGGCCGCTTCACGCCGCCCGCCGACCACCTCGACGATGCCAAGGCCGCCGACGCCTGGAAGAAGTACGACAACGACCTCTTCCAGACGGCAAGGCTGGTCACGTCTGGGCTATACATCGTGAGTGCATCTCGTGGCTGACAGTTCTGATCAGTGGACCATGCTAATCCTGCCGGCGCAGAATATCGTAGGTTTCCGAGGGCCAGGGGGCCTGGGGTCGGCGGTTTTGCTAATCGTGGGTGCTAGACTCTGGTGGACTACGTCCGCAACATTGTTAATCTCAACCGTAAGGACACCGAGGGTCAAGCGCTTGGAGGGCAGGCAGGCGGCTAACGGAGCGCGTAGGTAGCAACACGACCTGGACTCTCGACCCACGCCAGGAGATGGGCAAGAATGCCGGCACAGCAAACGGCTCGGAGCGCGGGACGGGCAGCATCGTCTCGGCCGAGTTCAACTTGGCGTACAGGTGAGAAAAGGCCGTTGGGGCGCCAAGGGGCAGGGACCGAGCTGGTTGCTGACTTGCTTCCCCCAGATGGCACTCGTGTATCTCGGCCAAGGACGACCAGTGGGTGCAGGACTTTTACCGCGAGCTATTCAACAAGGACCCGCTGCAGGTGTCGACACACGATATGATGATGGGCTTTGCCAAGTTTGAGAAGAGCATCCGTACGTGCCTCCCCCTCCCGACCGACCGGACACTCGGGTCTCGCAACCGATGGGGGCTGGACCGACGCTGACCACCCTCACACACAGCGGCGGATCCGGCGGAGCGCACGTTTGGCGGCTTCAAGCGCGGGGCGGACGGCAAGTTCGACGACAACGCGCTGGTCGAGTGCATCGCGTCGGCGGTCGAGGACGTGGCGGGCGCTTTTGGCGGGCGCAACGTGCCGCAGTCGATGAAGCCGGTCGAGGTGCTCGGCATCCTGCAGGGCCGCAAGTGGAACGTGGCCGGGCTCAACGAGTTCCGCAAGCACTTCGGCCTCAAGCCCTACGAGAAGTTCGAGGACATCAACTCGGACCCCGAGATCGCCGGCTCGCTGCGCCACCTCTATGAGCACCCCGACTTCGTCGAGCTCTACCCCGGCCTCGTTGCCGAGGAGGCCAAGGCGCCCATGGTGCCCGGAGTCGGCATCGCCGTACGTGGACCTTTTGTTTCCCTGGGTGCTTTCGTCACACTCCTCCCCCCCCCGTCTCATCGTGTTTGCTGCTCTCTGTTTCTGCCCAAGAAGGCGCTCTAATATCTGGCAGCCGACTTACACCATCTCACGCGTCATCCTTTCCGATGCCGTCTGTCTAACGCGCGGCGACCGCCACTACACGACGGACTATCACCCGCGGAACCTCACGAGCTGGGGCTACAATGAGGTGTCGTACGATCTCAACCTCAACCAGGGCTGCGTCTTCTACAAGCTGTTCATCCGGGCCTTCCCCAACCACTTCAAGGGCGACTCGGTGTACGCGCACTACCCGATGTAGGTGCCACTTTCTCCTTTTCCGAACGGCCCGGTATCCAAGCTAACCCGTCCGCCAGGTGCATCCCTAGCGAGACCAAGAAAATCCTGACCAACCTGGGGCGGGTTTCGCAGTTCTCCTTCGACCGGCCGGGCTTCATCACGCCGCGCGTCAACATCACGACGTACGGCGGAGCGCAGCACGTGCTCGAAGCGCAGGACCGGTACAAGGTGACGTGGAACGAGGGGCTGGAATTCCTGATGGACGCGGGCGGCAGCCGCTTCATGCTCAGCGGCGACTCGGCCCTGCACGCGGCGCAGCGGCGGTGCATGCACGCGCAGCTGTACCGCGACGACTGGCACGTCCGCATCAAGCAGTTCTACGCCGCCATGACGGAGAAGCTGCTCAGGGAGAAGAGCTACCAGCTCGGCGGCACCACGTTTGTCGACATCATCCGGGACGTCGGCAACATCGCCCCGGTGCACTTCGCCGCCCGCATGTTCAACCTGCCGCTCAAGACGGAGGAGAACCCCAAGGGCATCTACTCGGAGCACGAGCTGTACATGGTCCTGGCCATCATCTTTGTGTGCATTGTATGTGTGATGCCTCTCCCCTGTCTTTTCCGTGGGCACCGCCTCCTGACGCGCTCTCTCTCTCTCCCTCCCCCCCTCGCAGTTCTTCGACATCGACCCCGTCAAGCACTTCGGGCTGCGGCAGGCGGCCAAGACGGTGGCGCAGCAGCTGGGCAAGCTGGTCGAGGCCAACGTGAAGCTGGTGTCGTCGGTCGGGCTCCGGGGCATGTTCGCAGGCAAGCCGGCGGCCGACGACCCGCTGGCCGTGTACGGGACCAACCTGATCAAGGGCCTGCGCAAGACGGGCCTCAGCGTGTACGACATCGCCTGGTCGCAGCTGCTGCCGACGGCGGGCGCGTCGGTGCCCAACATCGCCGAGGTCTTCGCGCAGGCGGTCGACTTCTACCTGACGCCGGCCGGCGCCGTGCACCTGCCGGAGCTGCACCGCATCGCCAACCTGCCGGCCGGCGCCACGCCCGACGGCCTGCTGCTGGGCTACGCCATGGAGGGCATCCGGCTGGCGGGCACGTTCGGCTCGTACCGGCAGGCGGCGGCCGACGACACCATCGTCGAGGACGACGGGCGCGAGGTGCGCGTGCGCGCCGGCGACCGCGTCTTCGTGTCCTTCGTCGGCGCCGCGCGCGACCCGCACCACTTCCCCGACCCCGAGCGCGTCGACCCGGCGCGGCCCCTCGACGCCTACATCCACTTCGGCCTGGGCCCGCACGCCTGCCTCGGCCGCGCCGCCTGCCAGGCCGCGCTGACCGAGATGTTCCGCGCCCTCTTCCGCCGCCGCAACCTCCGCCGCGCCCCCGGCCCGCAGGGCGAGCTGAAGAAGGTGCCGCGCCCCGGCGGCTTCTACGTCTACATGCGCGAGGACCGCGGCGCCTACTTCCCCTTCCCCTGCACCATGAAGGTTTGCTACGACGAGTGAGGCCGGGCCGCCTGGCGCCGGGGCGGGGGCCAGCCAGCGAAGGCATCAGGAGCCCCAGGAACGGGCCCGGGGCACACGGTCATCCGGGTCGCCCTGCCCGCACGCCGGCGCGATGGCGCGGAGGTGGGGGGGGGGGGGCTTAATTTGTACATAGTAGCGTGGGGTGGTGGTGGTGGTGGTGGTGGTGGTGAGGGTGGTGGTGGTGAGGGGTAGTTTGAATGATACCAACCGTTTGCTCTTGGCCGCCGTCCTCGTGTCGTGGCGGGATTGCCCGCTTTCCCTTGCGCCTGCTGTTCGTCGCCGCGGCGGAGGAAGTCGCCACTCTCCTCGGGACGCACAGCGGAAACCAGTCCGGTTGGCAACCAGTCCGGTTGGCAACCATGCCCGCCCTCCACGCCAATGCTTACAACCACCAAACACGACGCCTTCCCGCACTGTTGAAGCCACATGCGCTCACCCGCGCTTGCATGGCAAAGGCAGATACCCGGCACAGCTCGAACAGGCATTCCGCGAACCAACCCGGCCGTCGGATGCGGGAAATGGGCGGTTCCAGAGAGAGGCTGGCATGGCCGCATTCCCCTCCTCGACCGGCTGGTGCCCGCGCTGCTGCGGTAGATGCAGACACGGCGGGTGGCATGGCCCGACAGGGGACGACCAGTCCCCTCGACAGCACATAGACACCATCAACCCCACGACGGGGCTACCCTCTGCCCAGGTGCCCATCAGCAGCGAGGCCGACGTGGAGCGCGCCGTGACCGCGGCCTTCGGGGCTTGGTCCAAGACGCCGGCCTCGGTCCGGTCCGGCCACCTGCTCAAAGTGGTCGCCCTGCTCCGGGAGCACACGTTCCGGCCATTCCACCAGGAGCGGGTGTACGCTGCACCGTCCCCTCGCCAGCGGACCCGGGTTCGGGGCCCGAGGATTCCATCGAGCCGGCCCGGCCCAGATGCGCCCGATGCTTCTCCATGGCCACGACCAACTCGGTTATTGGGGTTGGGCATCATTAATCCTAGATCGCCCAAGTCTCCCAAGTGCGGTGTTATCGCCTCCACACAGGACCACGACGCTTGCGGGCTGTTTCGGAGATATCCTTGGCCCCTCCCCCGCTGAGGAAGGCGCTTGCCTCTGGTTTGCCGCGCAACGTATCTGGTGTTCGACAGGAGTCAAGCACGTCGCACTATATGGGGCGAGCATATGATTCAGGCGGCCAGCCTGGGGTGATCCTCGCTGTCATCGAGGCCCACGTGACATTTGCCGAAGCACCCCAGCTGCTTACGGCGAGTCCTCCGGTCAGCCTTGTCCCCCGGAATGTCACCACCTCCATTCGCCGTGTCGTTGGTGACGGCTTGGCTCGGCGGCCAGCTCGCCGTCTGTGACGGTCCAGGCTTTGGCTTGGGACGACGACAAAAGGTCCTTTTGGCCGCTTTCTTTCGCTGCTGGGGGAAGCCATTACGGAGGATCTGGAAGCGTCGGCGGTTTTCCGTCTCTGCGGGGAAACGGCGGGCTTACGAGAAGTTCATACTGCGGCCGCTGTGCGCACGGAGGATGCCGGGCCTGGCGATTCCTCCCCGGAGCCATCCGGTCTCTCCTCCAGCGCGAGCGAACGGCGGGGCGCGGACGGGGGCGCTGGCTGCGTCGCGTGAAAAGGCCACCGCTGCCCCTGGCGGGACCGCCCTGGGTCCGAGGCGGAAAGCTCCGGGCGCCAACTCGGCATTTCTTTGCGCGCCGAGGACAGCTCGGCGTCGGGGTCGGGCAACTCTGTGTCCGACGGAGACACGAGGCTACCAAATCGTTTTCCTAGTAGGTTCCATGTCCCGCATGACCGTCCCGCATGGGCAGCCCGGAACCTGGCCGCTTCAGACCCTGCGCCGGTGCAGCACCACACGACATCCTGTCCCTCGCCTCCGCGCATCCGCAGCATGCCGTTGCATAGAGGGGCCTGGGCCCGGCCAGCGAATACCAGCGCCCTCGGGCTCGCCGCGCGGGTACATCGTGGAGGCCCAACACGCAGCCGCGGCACGGAATCCATGTTGCGCAAGCACAAACCGGTGCTACATGTAGGCTCTCGGCGGCGCAGACGTCTCGGGCCATGGGTACCCATCGGTCGACTCTAACACCCCGTGACAACCCATGGGCAGCCCACGGGTGGCGTGTCCACCCTCTGGGTTACCCATGGGTACGTACCCACCCCGCATATGCCATCCCCGTGGAGGCTTCCCATAGGATGCTCTTAGCTATGGGTCGCAAAGATTTACCTACCCCACGGGCAGCCCACGGGATGTAACAGAAAGCCGATGGGTTACCCGCTATTACGAAACGCTAAGAGACAACCCCACGGGTCTTTTTTTCCAACCCATCCTGGACCCATGGGCTCTGGGCGCTCACCTGGTAGGCCTGATGGTGGCCTAGATCACGCCCGAGAATATCGTCCCCGGAGTCGCGGGAAAGAATATCGCCGGGTAGCCTGGCTCGCATCAGAGTTTGGCGAATGGGGGCGGGTTTGGGGCATTCCCTCCGACCTAGGTTCGTCCCGTGGTGTCATTGTCCGCTGCCGCAAGGTTCTGGTCGCTCTGGCCGGCCTGCGACGGAACAAGCCGGACTGCAACCACCGTCCGATCCGTAGGGTTGCCGTTCCTCTGGCCTTGGCCCGCGATCTGGACAGGGGTCTACGAGATAGAGTTAGATTATAGCTCTCGAAAGCTTTTTGAACTCGAGCATCGTTTAGTTCATATGATGGTTTGTATATTTGTGTATCCAGTATATTGAGTATTCGGTTATTTCGTTACTTTTACCCGGGATGTTCTCTGTTATCATAATTAGTAACATTTACTATCAGTATATATTATACGCCCTTTCATAACCTCTCTTTACAATACCCACACTGCCTTTGCATTTTCTATTTTACTCTGCTATAGAAAATATGCTATGGAATTAAATGCTTATATATGTAGGGCCACTTCTTTCATGGCTCTCTTGCCCCCTTTTGTACATTATCTATAAGATTCACTATATACCCGCCTCTTTTCATTAGACTTTGCCAACGCAAGGTTGATTTATTCTTATAGAGTTTTTGAAAAGAAAAAAGATATTCTTAACGTCTTTCATACATATAAAAGACAAATCACTTAGCGACTATACCATCTTATACTTGTCGTATTCGATTTATCCCCGCTGAGCAATACACCTTGTTTGCTACGAGAAACGGACCGCGGGGAGGAAAGGCCCCCTTTCGCCCCAGCGGCAAGCCGAACTGCCCCCCAACTGCGCGGGGCCCGGTGTTGGTCGGGTTTGGCTGGGCCGCGGCTCGGCGACTGTGTCGATGGGAACCGCGCTGACCGGGGCTGTGTCGATCGGGACTGTATCGACCAGGACGGTGTCGATCAGAACTGTGGCGATCCGATCGGGGGACGACCGGGAGCGTCCGGGTCGCCAGCGGTCCTGCTCGAAGCTCCACTTATAGCTGTCTATCTCTTTCGCGCCGGAAACGAGCTAGAAGCGCGCCCACGCCAGATGCATCCCACAATGGGGGAAAAAAACCCCTGTTACAGGCCGCGACTACGTCGGGCCCCCCCCCCCCGGGTTTCCCCCATAGAGCGCTAGGTGTCAGATGCAGCCAGGCTAGGTATCCCCGGTTTTCCCATCCCACCCCAAGCTATAAAAGGGCCCACAACAGCGTTCACCGTCCACCACAACGAGCACACCAATGAGAACACCCATCCGAACCGTCCCTCCCGGCACTTCCCTACTTAACGACACCATGTCCCTCAAGCCGGTGGTCGCCATCATCGGCGCCACGGCGACGGGAAAGACGAAACTCGGGGTGGCCGTAGCCAAGATGCTGTGTGGGGAGGTCGTCGGCCTCGACTCCCTGCAATGCTATCGGCATGGCGGCGTGGTCACGGCTCGCCCCATGGAGGGAGAAATGGAGGGCGTCCCACACCATATGGTCGGGTGCATGGTAAGAACCTGACTCCGGCCGGCATCATGAGCCTCCCTGGCTGAGAGAGACGCAGGAACCGACGGAGGAGCCCCAAACCGAAGAATACGTCGGCCGGGTGCTTCGCACTCTGGACGACATGGACCGCCGGAGTCGGACTCCTGTTCTCGTGGGAGGGTCCACGTCGCTCACCCTGCCTGTCCTGGAAGCAGTGAGCAAGCAGGGCTACCGGCTTCTGGTCCTGCTCCTCTGGTCGGCCAACGCGGATGACGGGCACGTGAAGCGGATATGCGACCGCGTGGACGCCATGGTGGAAGAGCTGGGTCTCTTGGAGGAGCTTGCCGGGCTCGAAAGCCTCCAGCGCGAGCTGGGTCTTGCCGGTGCCGACAGGCAAGGGGGCCAGCCCGGCGTCTGGAAGGCCATTGGGTATCCGGAGCTTCTTCCCTACCTGCGGTCGTCCGGGGACGGAGACGAAGAGCGGACCGTCCTGCTGCAGGCTGGCCTGCGGGCGATGAAGGACAACACGGTCCAATACGCTCTTCAACAGGGGGCCTGGGCGCGGGAAGCTCTGATCCCCGCGCTGTTCCAGCACGGGACGCCCTTCACCGTCCTCCCGCTTCCCTCGCAGGCGAAGGAGTGGGAGGCCGAAGTGGGTCGGCCCGGCCTTCGCCGGGCGTTCGACTTTTGCGCGTCCCTGGCGACCCGGATATCGCGGGGGCCCGAGGCCACGCAGGCCGAGCAACGTGTGGTTTGTGTCTTCGCCGGCTCCCAGCCGGGCTGCTCGCCGGCCCACGCGGAAGCGGCGAGGGCCTTGGCCCGGGCGTTCCATCAGCACGACATGCACATGGTCTACGGGGGGGGCACTACCGGTTCGATCCCCTCTCCTCCGCCCTGGGCGCGGCCTGTCTTCTGACGCTAGGTGCAGGCATCATGGGGGCCGTCGCCGGAGAGCTGGCCCGCCTCTCCGGCCCCGACGCGGTCCACGGGGTCATCCCCTACGCGCTGGACCGCTACGAGGCCCGGGCGCTCGGCCAGACGGCGGCGCGGCGGAGCCCCGGCGCCGCCTACGGCCGCAAGACGGTCGTGCCGGACATGCACGCGCGCAAACAGCTGATGCACGACTGCGTCGCCCGCGGGGCCCCGGGCAGCGGTTTCGTCGCCCTGAGCGGCGGCTACGGCACCTCGGAGGAGCTCCTCGAAGCCGCGACGTGGAAGCAGCTGGGCATCCACGACAAACCCGTCTGCGTGTATAATGTCGACGGCTTCTACGACGAGCTGCTGGCGTGGGTGAGCCAAGGCGTGGGTCAAGGCTTCATCCCCAGCGGCGACGCGGCCATCCTGGGTTGTGCCACGTCGGCGTCCGAGGTGGTGGAATGGATGCTCAAGTCCGACAAGAAAGGGAGCGGCCATGGCATCATCGATTGGGCGTAGGTGTCGGCCAAACAGGGGCATGGAGGAAGCGAGCAAGCCTGATTCCGGGCCCGGCCACAGAGGAGGAGCTGGCATTTATACGTCGGTGTAATCAATCTGAAAGCTTCCTCTGCTTCTTCCCCTCGTCCCTCATGGGTATTGGTTATTATCCTTTATTCCACCACGAATATCCGTTTCTTTATCGTACCGCTAAAAGTATATGAGTAATTGTCCCGGAACGCGCCGTTAGGCTGCAAGGTACATGGGTACTTGGGGGGGGGGAAGGGGGACAGACCTCTGGATGAGTCAGCCATGGGGGCACCGAGCACATCCAGCGTTGCCTGGAGGGAACAGCTGGATTTATTTCCAGAGAGGCAGAGACTGCAGGTCTCTCCCTCTTCTTCCCCTCTTCGCCTGCAGCTTTCATCTCGCAATGGAACCGCTTGGTCCATCAAGACCTCTCCATTCCACCAACCGGGACATGGGGGCGATCCAGAGACCTTTCCCGTGTTGCTGTCTCAAAGCCACGTTTTGGGCGTTGCAAGAGCCGATGGCGCCGGGAGCGGGCACATTCCACTCCTCAGGCCGGGAAAATGTCGTCGTCCGCGCTCATACTCAATTGGTCTTGGGCACATGGCACCATTCACTTCATCTCACCCCTACCGACCCTGTGTCCAAGCCCTTGAGATGCCATCCATTGGCGTGAGTCTGCGGGACGGCGACAGAGGCCATCGTCAGCCGGTGCCGGGACCGCCCTGGCGTGGTATGACGTCTTTGAGGCCGGGGTCGACGGTACGTGGATGCCGCGCTCTGCTGAAACAAGTTTATATTCCCCACGTCCGGCCATGTGTGGTGGAGTGTTTCGGCATCCGTCTTTGACAGTTTTCTGGCCTGTGCTATCCCTGCCATAAGCTGGCCTCTCGCCGCCAGCGTCTCGCTAGCGTTGCCTACGGTACCGGCAAGAAGCTAACAAAGAAGCTATTCGTATTGGCACCGGCTAGCCTTTCGTGACGTTACGCATGACGTCTCGTGCGGGCGCTCTTTCATCCCTTGAATCGCTAAACCGGACCGAGACCCTCGTGGCGGATCATAAGCTGCAGAAGTCAAGGTACAAGGTTTCCGGCCTATTTTCCATAGTGCCAGAGGTACCGGCAATTCGAGTGGGCATATAACGGTACATCGCCCTCTTTGCAGCCCTCGCTAGCCCTTGGAGGAGCCGTCCAGGTCCAGCTGCTCGTGCTGACCTTGAATAACGCTCGCATTTGCACAGGCGAGGCCATCGTCAACCCCTGGCACGCGCGGCAGGCGCCAGCCTTGTGATGAACGCGTTGGTGTTGAGCCAAGGGAACCTCCGTTGATATCTGGATATCTGCTGGGCCCCCACATTCACGCTCGCGGACCCGAGTATCCAGACCGAAGGCACCGAGCAGTTCTGTATATACCAAACACCTTTCCTTAGACTGCATCAAGGCCCTCTTCCACTTCGGCGGTCCTTGCGCGTTTAGCTGTATTCTATATGCAATCAGCTGACGCCGTAACACTACACCGAACACGCCAATTTGTTCAGCATGCGCGAAAAGAACACGCTGAAACCCAGGCAGGGGGAAAGGACCCCAAGCGTTGCCCTTCGGGTCGCCCAGTTGCCGCTTTGGGCGGCGACCTCTGCGCCCAAATCGATACCCGCGGGCCCAGCTTTACCCATCACCGACGTCCGAGCCTGGGCGTGTTCCCGTATTCAAAAAAGGGGGGTTGCCGCGAGAATGCGTGGCCAAATGACGACATCCTCTCTAACAAATAAGAATATGGTAAGAGGAGCGTACGTGAGTCCTACGTACCTCCATAAACGCCCGAGAGGAAGCGACGGGGGGCGGGGTGTTTTCCTAGTTGTTCAATGTATCGGGGCTAGGCTTTCTTCCAGCTTCCGTTGGAAGCTCCTTCACGGGCCGACCCGGGTTGAAGATATTGACTGGTAATGGGTTTGATGAAGAGGGGGGCGGGAGGGCCTAAGAGAAGGAGAGGAGTCGAAAGCATCACTAGGCCCCTTATTAAGCCCCTTATACACCAGAGTGGAGAATCCCCTTACCTTGCCGCATCTCGATTTCCCCGAGAAATACACCAGGAGGTCTTGTGTTGTGGAGATGGGAGAGAAAGGGAAGAATATAAGGAGAGAAAGTGAGAAAGCGAAGGATAGAAATGGAACAAGTTCCAAATTGCAGAACCTCTAGAACGAAAACAATTTGTTACTCAGAGACCTGGTTTCTGACCGAGGTTTGCTAAGACAGAAGTTGCTCTTGCTCATTCTTCCTTCCCGCGTCCTGATACACTCTTATTTGGGAATTTTCTCTTATCCAAGGTTTTTCAAAATTGGAAACCTCAGGTCCTTGAGCAATTCGGATGCCAGTAAAACATTGTGTTCGCAAACTCTCGGACCCGCAAACGCCACCACAACCGCCCTCGCCCATTCCATTTCCTAACCACTCCGGTCGGCCACTGCAGGCTTGCGGGAAAACACTTAGCCCAGACGTGCCTCACCCTTCTTCTTCTTTCCTTTTCAATACATCCCACGAACAAGCATTTCTAAAGCTTTTGTGGGAAAGGGTTGAAGGATCATACGGAGGGCCATCCGAATACCTGCGTCCTTCTGCTGACAATCCTGGCATCAGGAGAGGTAATTTAGGAAACAGTTGCTAGTCTACAACTCTGCAAGCGTGCATCAATAGCTTTGTTTCAGGAACTATCACGGTTTGAAGGAATTCCTGCATCGAAGTTTTCCATCCGACCTTGACAAATATCGGATGGCTGATATTAGCAGCGTACACCACCAAGTATGCTTCTGGACTGGCGATAGGGGCCGCCGAGACTGTTGTGCGAAGGAGTCATGAACTTAGTAAGCTCAACGACTAATACCTAGCCAAGTATATGTACTTGAAAGAGGGTATTAGACAGATCAAGCACGAACGGCGGGCTGTAAACTCGCCGGGCATGCCGCCTCCTCGGCGCCGGCGTCCACCTCGGCGGCGACGACGCCGGCCTTGCCGAACTCGCGCACGCGGGCGTCGGCCACGCCCTGGTAGATGGGCCACTGCTGGGCGTCCATGGCGGCGGGGCCGCCCGCGACGAGCGCGACCCAGGCGTCCTGCATGGCGGCGCTCGTGGCGTACTGAAAGGCGGTCGAGTTGCCGCGGTACAGCGGGTGGGTGCCGAACAGCATCGGCAGCTCGGAGCCGTGCCATGCGCCCAGCCACGGCCTCGGCGAGACGTTGGTAAAGTTGCCGGCGTAGCGGTAGCGGTATACGGGCAGGCCGACGGCAAGGCGGTTGCTAGGGAGTGGACATGTTAGCGAGGTTTGGAGGGACGAATCCAGGGGAAACATGAGTTGAGAGAAAAAGAAAGACCCACGTGGCGGCCTTCCAGGTGGGGCAGAAGAAGTAATTTGACGTGGCGTATTTCGCCATGGCCTCATCGACGCCGTCGGGGTGGTACGGCACAAAGGTGACACCGTCTTGGGCATTGGAGCCGATGACAGCGGGCTGCCGGGCGTGTCAGTCACCAATCCATCTGCCACAAAAGAGCATTACTCACAATCTTGGCGACTTTTCCAGCGAGCGAACGTTCCGAGTAGTTCGCGAATACGGTCTTGCCGTCCACAACGGGGGTGAAGGTGAGAGCGGGTGTAGTCTGGTTATCGTTGTACTGGTGGAGGAAGTCCGTCACTGCCTGGGCGTCGAGCTTGCGAACGCAGGCCAGCTCGGCATCGGCCGCCAAGCCGCCACATCCGAACTTGGTGGCGACATAGGTGAAGTTAGAGTGGGTGGTGTCTTTGGATGAGATGTCCAGCTCCTCGGAACCCGAGTCCATGAAGAGACTGTTGACGATGGGGTTTTCGGGGTACGCGAAGCTGTAGTATCCGACTGAGATGGCACCGGCGCTCTCGCCCCAAAGACCGATACGGTCGGGGTCACCGCCAAAGGCTGCGATGTTGTCACGCACCCACTCGACGGCAAGGCGCTGGTCCAAGAGGCCCAGGTTCTGCTGGTCGGCGGGCAGGCCGGCGGCGTTGGGGAAGCCAAAGAAGTTGACGCGGTAGTTGAAGGCCACGACAATGTGGCTCTGCGAGCGCTGGACCCAGCGCGTCGGCAGCTGGTAGGGGATGCTGGTGCCGCCCGTCCCGAAGCTACCACCATACACCCACAGCAACACGGGCAACTTCTTCGTCTTGTTGACACCGACACCCCGTGGTGCCCACACACTCACCTTCAGGCAATCCTCGCTGACAGGCCCGCTGCTGTCCAGCCCGCGGTTGTTGAACTCCAGCACATCGCGTGTGTAGACGCTCGGCAGGTTCGACAGCCACTCCATGCATGCCGGCGGTAGCTGCGTGGCCTCAACCTCGCCCAGGTCGTCGACGATGGGCTGCGGCGGTGCAAAACGCAAGTCGCCCAGGGGCGGCCGGGCGAAAGGAATTCCCAGAAACTGGCGAACGTCGGGCGTGTCCGTCTCAGTGGTGCCGTGGACGGTGGCATGCTTGGTTCGCACCGTCAGGTCCGCTCCATTGCATTTCTTAGAAGGAGCGGCGCCCGCCAGCGAAGACAGGGCCGCGACGGGCAGCAGGAAACAAGACGAGAAGCGCATCGTGAGGGTGCCAGGATCAAAGCGTCGTTGATAGGAGAGCTTTTCCACTGCCGTGCCCGAGGACTCAACCCCGAGCCTTCAGCTGAGGGCAGCTTCTGTCATGATTTATGGCTGACGCAATGGCACCGACTGTCGAGTTTCCCGCTCCAAGTCCGCCGCTGCCTTGCTTGGTTTTCAAAAGCCGAAATGCGTGGTGCCGGCCGGTCAGCCAGTTTGGGCAAGTTCCTCGTGACGTCGTCCGCATCGCCAGCAGACGCTCGCCAATCGCCCTCGGGAATTTGGCTGACGGGGGGGAAAGGGGGGAGAGGCGGTTGGGGTGCCTGACGCTGCTGGGGCTAGGGCGTGCAAAAGCTGGGGTAACCCCAGTAATGCGGAGAGCGCTAGCCTGGATCCAGGCGCTGTGGCCGTTCCGTCGTCCGAGGGCGGTTGCAAAACCAACGACTCACCCCTAATCAGGGTGGTTTGTAGTGTGGTGAGTCGTTTCTTCTGCAACATTTTTGCCGTCGTTCCTTCCCGTGTGCCAGCGGTCTTACATGCGGAGAAACCCTCCCGTGTTTTCCCGCCTCTGCCTACTATAATCATAACCTTTGCTATTGTAGCTCGGCCATTCGTTGAGGGGATTGCTGGCCGGGCACGAAGCCATGGCAAGCTAAGACTCTCCCCCTTGTCCACCTAGTCGTCATGGAAATTGGGTGTCGGGGCTGTAGGGGACGATCAGCAGATGCGGCTGCGGAGACGACCGCGTCCCCCTGCAGGCCGCCAGCGTCAGCTGTTTTTGCTTGTTTCTCTGCCAAGTCCGAGCTGCCAAGGCCGAGTTGCCGAGCGGCCAGGCTCCATGAAGACGGTCGGCGCTGCACTTCCTGGCCAGGGTCGGGCCCTGATCCCACAATCAAGTCGCGGCTTCTGAACAGGGACGGCTTCTGCAGCGATCCGGCCGCGGGCTGGGTTGGATGCCGTGACGTTCGAGACCCGTTGCACAATGTAATTGGCAAAACGACAGCAGGGTTGGGGGTCTCGGGCGTCGTTCTCGTCGTCTTGGGTAGAACGGTTCCCGACCGCCAGCGGCGGGACTGGGTGGCAATCAGCAACTTGGGTGCACCGGGGTGGTTGTTGATAAACCCGAAGCAGGTGAGGGGCGGCTGGGTCCAAGGAAACGCTTGCTGGAATAGCGGCCTCTTCCATTACCCGCTGGCAAATGCCACTGAGGACGGAACATCGCTCCCGCGCAAGGGGCGACGTGACGTTGCGGCTCTCGGAGAGGTGTGCACATCCCGGGCACGTAGGTGGTTTGACCCCCGGGGGTGCACAATCCCGACGTCTTGGTGGCCCGAGGGGAAAGACGAGGCGAGTAAGGAAACCCCGCGCGTCTTGGGGCCGGGTATGTACGGAGGAGTGGCAGTCAATGCACATGGTACTGGTTGCGCCTGCTTCCCCGTTCCTTTGCCCCACCTGCCAGCCAAACCTAAGCACTTGCCTCTCGGAAAACGAGGTTGACGCCCCGGGAGGACTGGCCCGCACGTGGGCGGATCTCCGGGTTGGGATTGCACCGCCAGCCGTCTCGCTGCGGTGAAGTTCTCGTGTGGTCTTGGCTCCGGGCTACGGAGCCGCGGGCGGGAAACCCTCTCATGCGGCAACCGCCACGGCAAACAAGGTTTGCCATGCACGGCGGCCCAGCAGCCGGACGGTCCCTCTCACCGCGGAGCCGCCGCCAGCTGTTTCCGGAAGCCGGATCGGCGTGACTGCACGCTAGATGGACATGGTATATCAGCTGGCAGCCAACGTTGTTTCGTTTTCCCTTCTCCTGTGCCTGCTCCGCAACGTCAAAGGATATACCATTATCCAGGCCGGCCCGACCCCCGTCTGGACGCCCGTCTTGCCCGCCCTCCTCCATCTCCTCCATCGCCACCACGCCCATCGTGGGGCCGCGGGTGGGCCTAACGCGGAGATGGCCAGACCTGGAGGCGGCCACGGCCTTAACAGCAACGGCGCCATTCTGCGCGCGTGGCCTGTTGGCGGCCCCGGTTTTCGGAAACGGCTGCTGCGACTTCTGCAGCCGCAAGATGGGGGGGGATCGGCGGGGGAGTCTCCCCTAGTTGCGGTGGCGGCTCCCTAACTGCCACGGCAATAGCGAAGATATGGCAATCGGCTCGGCAAGTCTTGTCTGGCCGTGACGTGGAAATCCCCGCAAGCCGCCGGGGACATGCCTATTAACCCTCGGGCTGCCGTATGCCCGCCGTCGAGGCCGCTCTCGCCTTCCAAGCTGGCTTTGGTCAGTTGTTATCGTGCCTCCGAGTCCGCACGGCAGTTTCCCACGACACTCTCCGCCTTGGTGCCTCTCGAGTGCCTGGCCGCTCGAGCCGTGCGTTGAAAAACACCCATTAGCCCGCACCCATGGCGCCATCACCGGACAGGGCCGATATCTCGGCGAGTCCCCCCTACGCCGAGAGCGTCGGGTCAAAGACCACAGCCCAACGGCTCGAAGACCTGGAAATCGGTCCCCAGGCTACCTACCTGAGCGCGGCCGCCGCCGACCTCCCTGATGACCACCGCGCCTATCTGATCGCCCGCCACGGGACCCTGGATCTTGACCCGCTACCCTCGGCTGACCCAGCGGACCCGTACAATTGGCCGCAATGGAAGAAGACAGCCAACCTGGCCTGTGTGGCTTTTCACGTTAGTTGCCGCCTCCCCCCCTTGGCGGTGATGCCGGGTGCCGGGCCGCTTTACTGACACGGGCGCCCACCGCTCACAGGCCATGATGACGACCTTTATCGCCGCAGCCGTGATCCCAGCATACGAGTCCATCGCCGAGAACCTCGGGGTGACTCTTCAGAAGGCATCCTACCTCACATCGCTGCAGATTGCCATCCTGGGCTGGGCACCGCTGTTTTGGAAACCGGTGGCAAACCGGTATGGACGACGGCCCGTGTGGCTCATCAGCACGTTGGGGGCACTGCTGGGAAACGTCGGGTGCGCGCTGAGCCAAACTTACGGGGCAATGGCGGCGTGCCGGGCGCTGACGGCCTTCCTCATCAGCCCTGCCATCGCCATCGGCAGCGGCGTCGTGACCGAGACCTTCTTCCGCCGGCAACGCGCCACTTACATGGGCGTGTGGACACTGCTGGTGACGCTGGGCCCGCCCTCGGGGCCCTTCATCATGGGCTTTGTCGCCTACCACACGGGCAGCTACCGCTGGATCTACTGGGTGCTCGCTGCCGTCAACGGCGGCCAGTTCCTGGCTTATCTGGTGCTGGGCCCCGAGACGCGCTACCTGCGGCGCGGCGTCCCGCGCAACCGCTCGGCCTTTGCGCAGGAGTACCTGGCCTTTGGGCGCAAGGACGCGAACCCGCTGCGGGCGGCCGAGTTCGCGCAGCCGCTGGTGCTGTGGCGGCACGCCAGCGTCGTCGTGCCCACCATGGCCTACAGCATCGTCTTCGGCTTCACCAGCGTGCTGCTCACCGTCGAGATCCCGCAGCTGTTCCTGCCCAAGTTCGGCCTCAACCCCCAGCAGATCGGCCTGCAGTTCCTCGGCATGATTGTCGGCTCCGTCATCGGCGAGCAGATCGGCGGTCGCCTCAGCGACGTCTGGATGAACCTCCGCGCCCGCAAGCTGGGCGGCACCGCGCGTCCCCCGCCCGAGTTCCGGCTCTGGCTCAGTTACCTCGGCTTCGCCCTCGCCATGATCGGCCTAATCGTCTTTGGGGTCGAGATCCAGAGAGCCGAAAAGGGCCACTACACCGTCACGCCCATCGTGAGTTACCCGTCCCCCCTTGCCCGTCCCGTCCCATCCTCGGCGCCTCGCCTTACTGATGCTGCCGCCTTTGCCCCTTGCCAGATCGGAGTCGGCATTGCCGCGGCCGGCAACCAGATCGTCACGACGGTGCTCGTGACATACGCCGTCGACTGTCACACGGAGCACAGCGCCAGCATCGGCGTCTTCGTCAACGTGGTGCGGTCCACGTGGGGCTTCATTGGGCCCTTCTGGTTCCCCGACATGCTCGAGGGCGTCGGTGGCGCCGGCAGCGCCGGAATCATGGTCGGTGTCATCTTTGCCGTCGCCTGCGTGCCCACCGCCCTGTTGCAGCTGAGGGGCCGCCGCGACCGCGCCACCAAGCAAACCGGGGAACGCGAGGCCTCGCCGCCGCGGCCGCTACGAGGGAGGGGTTGAAGGTCCATGGCGGGTTTAGGGGGGGGGGGGGGGGGGGGGGGGGGGTAAGACGCCTGTTGTTCTTTCTACATAGCCACAATGCCCAAACACCCAGTCGGTGTTGCCTCACCAACTCGCATCCGTCATATGAACTGGTAGAACCACCCGTCTTGACTCTGTCCTCGCCGAAATTATTCGGCGATGGCACCCTGACGCGGTCAGCACACGCCCAGGCGACGACGTCCTGGCCCCTTCACCCCCCCCAGGCCGGTGCTCTGGGCACCCGTGTGCCCACTGGCTGTCTGCGCATACCGTGATACTCATCTTCCTGGCCTCCTCGCCAATGTCCCCAGGTCCGAAGCCTTCCCCCCTTTCCCTTTCCCTTTCCCACTTCCCGTCCCCCTTGCACTTGCCTATCCCATACACACCAACACAAAACAACCCGGACCTCCACCCTTCAACGAGAGCAAATTCACACACGTGGTCGAAAAAAAGGAATAGAGGAACGCTGAACGGAACATTTCAGGAGATAAGATAGTCGTGAGGTTTCTGCCCTTTGCCCTTCTCATGCCCCCCTACCCCTTCTCCTCCGGGTTTCTTTCTTTCCTTACTTTCTCTCTCTCTCTCTCTCCCCCGCCCGGTTTCTTTCCTCGGCGCCTCTCGTCCCCCCCGGTCCGCGCATGCGCTGCGAGCGCCACCCCCGGAGTAGAGAGGGGAAGAGGGGAAAGAGGGGGAAAGGGAATAATAACAGCTGGATTCTATCGGGATACACGTGAGAAAGCCAACCCCCCCCCCCCTCTCCCCTCTCTCTTTCGTCACCGAATTCATGCAGCACCGAATAGTGTTGCATTATGAGGTCTGCCAAAAACCGAGGATAATAACCCTTCCTCCCGAAACCCGTTCCGTCGACCCAAATTACAGATGAGTTGCACCAACTCCACAACTCGCACCGGATGAACATGAGAAAAGTTAAGTGGCAAGGCTTTCCAGCCTGCTGATAGTGAGATAAGACGGGATAAGGGAAGGCGAACGGATGTGTATGACGGGCCAATGTACGACGACATTATGAGCCGACCTGACGAGCGAACAGGTGTGGTGCAGTCAAGTAGTGCAAACAAGAGAAAACAGGGCATAAAACAAATAAACGCCAATCTACGCGGGGAATATGGGGAGGGGGTGTTTTGGTTTGGGTTAGACAGAATGCGGATGGGTTAACTTTTTGAGGGGATATGATTTGAAGTCGGTCGTGTCGTTTCTTTTCTCGTCTCCTCTCAGCGCGTGAATCCGTCACAAACTGTTGCCCCAAAAACGATGCAGGACTTGCGCGACAAGCAGCAACCGATCCGACCAACGCCATGACATGCCCGAAAACAATGACAGTCCGGTATCCCTGGATGAGAGTAGATGCAAAAGTTATGAAGGAAGTGATTTAAGCACGTCGGCCAAACGCCTAAGCGGGTGCGTGATGGTGGATGGGATCCAAGGCGTCCTCGTGCGTCGCCCGTGCCCGCGGCCCGTTGTGTACCAGCGACGCTCGACCATGGTTCGTGGAATGTATCATTGCTAGACAGCGTCTAGAGTTGGCGATGGGTCCACGGGATGGGCAAAAGAAGCACAAGAAGCCGCCACGAGCATGGCGGGTGGCTCGACAATGACGTTGTCATAGACCAAAGTTGGGAAAATGGGCCATCCACGACTACATGCGTCGTGAATGCCCTGGTGGCGGGTTCTCGGGCTGAGGTGGCTTCTATTCCGTCGCTCCGATCTCACCGCCTTCCATGAACGCTCCTCCGCCAAAGTCGAAGCCACCGTTGTCGTTGTCGCCGTCATGAAGGAACGAGTCAAAGTCGAAGTCGTTCAACACATCGTTGGTCGCTAACGGGTCGGCAAAGGTGAGCTCGTTGAAGTCGCCCATGGAACCGAATTGGTGCATGTTATGATCAGCCTGCGCCGGGGGAGCCACGGCTACCTGGGCTGGAGGTGCCGATGTCTGCTGCGGGTTGGGCACCTGCTGGCCAGCCGCCGCGTTGGGTCCGGCCTTGGCGAAATTGCCGGGATTAACTGGCGTGATGGGCGTTGCGGGTGTGGGCGGCTCGGGCTCCTGGGACGGCTCGGCGACCGGCGTTGCTCCTGTGTTGTTGTTGGCCTTCTTTTGGGCCGCGGCCTGTGGTTAGCATCGTCAGTACCCCGAGCAAAAGGGGCGCACACTGTCGGCGACTCACCTTGTTCTTAGCAGCCTTGCTGTCCTTCTTCTTAGGGTTAGGCTTGTTGCCCTGCTGGGGCGTTGGTGGCGCGGCATTGCTCACGGCCGGTGATGACGGCTGCGTGCGGGCGTTGGCGTTACCGCCGGGCCCGGGGGCTGAGGGCGGTGGCATCGCTCGCTGTTGCGGCGTGCCCTGACCAGGGCCTTGGGGACCTTGCTGCTGCACCATGGGGTTGGCGCCGTTGGGCCCAGCCTGCCACTGCATCTGCGGCCCACCCGGCCCGCCCTGTTGCTGCTGCTGCTGCTGGGCCTGTCGGGCAGCCATCATCTGCGGGTTCATCTGCCCGTTGAAGGGCTGGCCTGGATGCGAGCTGGGTGGCCGCATATTGCCGTTCATGCCCGGCTGGACCATGTTGCCCTCCATGCCGTTCATGTTGCCTTTGAAGAAATGGGGGGCCATGTTGGGGTCCATGCCGTTCGGCATGAAGCTCATGGGGTTGGGCGATCCGCGGGACTGGGCCCCCTCGGGCAAGGGGGAGGGAATGCCGGCCGGGTTCATCTGGGGCGTACCGCGCTTCATCTGCTCACTGGGATTCGGGGATGCACCGGCGCGGGCCCCTTGAGGTGAGGCGTCGGGGAAGGGCTGGCCGTTGGCGCCCGGGGGTCCCTGAGGTCCGCCTGGACCGTCGCCGCGGGGCATGCCGCCGCCGCCCATGCTGTCCTGCTCCTGGCGTGCCATCATCAACCGTTTCTTGTTCTGCTGTTCCAGCAGCATCAGCTGCATTTGGTAGTCCTGCAGAGCATGGTTGCTACCACCACCTTGGCCGTTGCCGGGTCCGGCGCGTATTCCACCGGGACCACCCATGCCCTCGGCATTGTAGTAGGTGTTGATCTCGGCGCCATTGGGTTGATTGGGCATAATGGGTGATCCCTGGCCCTGAGGCACGGGGTTAGCACCCATGCCGTTGTTAATCTGCGCGGCGTGGTGCTTGTTTATTTGGTTCTGGTACGCGTTGATCTTCTGCTGATTGTTGACGGGCTGCTGTTGGTTTTGGTAAAACTGCTGAGGCATCAGTCAGTACGTAAGCGCGTCATGGGCCAAGAGCAGCTGCTGGGCTAGCAGCGCCGCTGGCGATGAGGGCACATTGTGGCTAACCTGTTGTCCCGGCATGCCCTGCTGAGGCCGTCCGTTGGGCATCATGGGCGCCTGCTGGGGGTTGAAGGGGGTGTTGCCCTCCAGGCGCGGTCGCTTGTTGGGCGAGGGGGCGTTTTCGGCCGAACCCGGGGATGGTGGCCGCCGGCTTCCATCAATGTCCGAGGGATCACGTTGCATTTGGCCCTGCTTCTGCGGGACCATCTGCATGTTGGGGCTAGGGAGAGGACAGGCATGTCAGCTTTGTATTGGCGAGCGAGGGGAAGGGTGGCCATAACCATGCACGTACTTATTCTGGTTGTTGGCCATGGCGGCTCCCATAGCGGCCCTAGCCAGCGTATTCTGCTGCTTCGCCATAGCCATGCCATTACGCATCATGGCGGGATTGAAGCCCATGGCGGTGCCATCTGGCCGCATCTGTCGCAGCACCTCCTGCTGGTGGTTCTGCTTCTGGCGGTTCTGGAGCTAAAATGGCCAAAGGGTAAGTCGAATGTCGGAGCTGTCGGGGGTGGGGAGGAAAGCGAGAGTTGTTTACCTGTGCGTGTTGGATGTACTGGCCTACTTGGGGGTTGGGCGGGTTGTTGCCGGAGCCCATCTTCCGTTGCGATATCAGCATGTCCCAGAAGAGGCAAAACCACTCGTACAGAAAACACGTCTCGGATTGGCCCGATAATATAGGCAGGGGCAGGTCACTGGGCCGTTTCGAATCGACGTCGTCCTTGCTATCGGTGTCCATGGCGTCGTCGCCGACGCCGTTGCCGAGGACGTTGCCGTTCTCATCACGACGGCTGTTGGGGCTGCCCTTGTTGACAGTGGGGGGCTGGTCGCTGGTGAGCAGGGCGCGCGCACAGTCATAAAGACCTTCCCTCAGAAAGTAATCGTAAATGTACGTATTGAGCATGACGCGATTGTTGCCCGTGTTGTCAATGCGTTGCGCGGCTTGCTGCGCGGCGGCCATGGGGCCGTTCGCGTTGTTCATGGCCATGGGCATTGGCGCGCCTCCAACGGCGCCAGCCATGGCGTTCATATTGGCCACGTTGACGTTGTTCATGGTACTACGATGGCAGGTGTCCTGGGGCGCGGACGGGGTCTGCGGGCGCTCGTAGATGATCAGTCAGCCACCGGAGTGGTTGGAGAGGCGGGATGGACAATGCCGCGGGGTGGCTGATGCCGGGGGATTGTGAAATCCGGGCGGCGGGAGCGATGTGGTCAGGTGAGGGAGTCGGATGATAGTCCGCGACGCCGAGAGCGGTCCTGATGCCTGACGTGACGTGACGTGACAGGATGCGGGATATGCTGAGGCCGTGGTCCGCCGGGTCTAGCGTCGCCGGTCGCGACGAGCCAAAAGAGGTCGGTAGGCGACGAGGCAGCTCAGGGCGCGTCGTCGGAGAGCTCGTCGAAGTCGCTCGTCGGAGACGGTGAAGATGGATGGACAAGGACGGGAACGGGAACGAAGTGGCGCCTATGGGGGGGAGGGGAGATGAAGAGGGCCGGGGTGGTCGGCGATTATGTGTGCTGTGCTGGGCTGCAGTGCGGGAGAAGGATGGAAAGCTTTGACGCTTGGTGGTGGTGAGACGAAGTCTCGACCAAAGAAGAGGCCGGGATGGGTGGTTGTGCTGCAGCAGCCGATGCGCACGGGGAGGAAAAAGAGAGGGAGAGAGACCGACTAGTCGGTTGGTCGGTGGCAGAGGGAAGGAGGGAATGTGATTGAGTGGGAGACTTGGGGGGGGGAGAGTGAGAGAGAGGGAGAGAGAGAGGTACGCGCGAGCCAGGCTGGGTACTTCGGTTTAGGTAGTAGCGGTGGGTGCACACACACACCACACACGCGCGCGCGCACACACACACACGCACACACACACACACACACACACACAGAGAGAGAGAGAGAGAGAGAGAGAGAGAGAGAGAGGGCAGGCTGACTGACAGTGCCGTGCAGGGTGAGAGTGCTGTACAGTGCGGCAAGTCGGCCGACTCGATTTAGCGGGTGCGGCAATTGGGGGCACAGAAAAAGGGCCTCGCTCTAGATGGCGACGCGCGGATTTCGTCGGTTGACACGACAAGCGATGCGGTCCGCTGGTTGTCGTCTCTGCGGTGAGGGGAGGACCGCCTTTGGGGGGGAGGAGAAGAGAAGGAGAGGGAAATAGATGATGAAGGGGGGGGGGGATGGAGGAATTGATGGAAGCCCCCGATGGGATTGGGAACTCGATGGGTGCGAGATGCAGCAGCCCCCAGTCGATGGGTGACGGGTGTTGGAGGTTGTTAGTGCAGGACTACGGTTGTGGTAGCGCTCGCTGCCTCTGATGGGCTGGTCGGAGGGGTGGAGGGAGGTTGAGTGGGCGCTGTCGGGCTGGCAGCCGTCCTCTTCTCTCTGCCACGTTGGATCCGCAGACAGAGCGACAGCTGGGATGCTGACAATTGACACGGGAGAAGAAAGTAAGAGGCAAGTAATCGCACGAGACCACCAGGAACGATAGAAGCCACCATCAAACGTGCGTGTGTGCGCCCTGGACGCGGCGATAGGGCGGACGATCTCGGACCGTGTCAAGTCAGTTTCTCCCTCTCACTCCCGTCAGCAGGTACCTACTCACGACCTAAGAGGTAGGTAAGCAGAGAGGCAGACATGCTCTTCAGAACAGGTGCCTAGAGGTCCGCTTCGCTCGCTTTCCAGCGAACGAGCTGGAAGTAACCAACTTGCCCAACCGGCTTTTAGAATGGCTGGCTATCTGACTTGCTTGCTTGGCCTGCATGCCGTGACCTGGTCGTCGGTCTTGTTGTTGTTGTTATTATTATTATTATTGTTGTTGTTGTTGTTGTTGTTGTTGTTGTTGTTGTTGTTGTTTTTGTTGCTGCTGCTGCTGCTGCTGCTGCTGCTGCTGCTGCTGCTGCTGCTGCTGCTGCTGCTGCTGCTGCTGCTGCTGCCACCGCTGAATATTCGAGAATCCCAAGCGCGATGCGTCTTGGGCTCTCAACTACGTCTGGTGGGCAACCAATGCCGTGGGCGCGTAGCGGGACATTTACATGTACCATTGCAGAGGGGAGGTCGTTAGGGGCCCCCAGAGCTGTTTAAGCCGTACCTAATATTCAAAAGGGCAAAGGTCTGCGGTATGGGAGGGGGGTCGGTACACCGTGCGCGTTTATCGTTCCCGAGCTCGTGGGTGAATGAACCAGGGCCCACGCGGCTTGATGCGACAACCTCTGCCTCTTTACACCCTTCGCCCCCTCTCTCTTCAGGTGACCATGAGAGCGTAGAGGTGGTTGGCAAGATACTTACGCACCTATTGAATGTACCTACTTACGTGGTGAGACTGCTTGCCCCCAACAACGGCAACGCCAGCAGATCAACAGGTACCTCCGTCTGCGTCTGTTGCCAATGACCGTCCGGTGTGTGGGTGCAAGCAGTGACGCGTGTTACTTACTACCTATTACAGCGGCCAGGTACCTGTTTAGGTTCCAGGTAGCCCGTTTGGTGCTGCTTCTTTCTATCGGCACCAGCTGCCGCCATGCCTACATGTACTCACCCACCTACCTACTGGGCGAGCTAAGTGAACTATGTACCTAAGAAGTACTGATGGGTGCGTATAGGTGGTGGCGACAAGGGGCGAGAAATCAGTCGGGGGGAGGGGAGGCTGAGATGGGACGCCTCATATAGCGCAGGCAGACCAAAGGGGGTTTCGGCTTTTTCTATTGCTGCTATTTTACGTGGGAACAGCTGAGACGAGATATGACAGCCGGCAAGCATAGGTAGACGGATGGGGAAAACGGGCGCGACCGAGACGGGGGCCTGGTTCGGCTGGTGGCATCGAGCAGGGGCCGGCGAATTGATGCCCTGCCGAGCGAGCACTGGCAGGCCGGGTTCGAAGATCAACCCCCGGGATGGAGCGATTCGCGGGAAAAGGGATGACGGGGGCGGCGAAAGACGAGGTTCGACGGTGGCGTAGCCTGGGGAGCCCGCTTGACAGCTCTCCATCTCCTCTGGAATGAGCGACAAGGGCGCGGGCGGGTCGTCGGTCCACCGCACACGACTTTACCGGCCCCCCGGTGCAACCACAGCTGCACGTTGCGATGTACCTGCTTGAGGGAACGTATAGCCCTGGGCCGTTGTCGTGGCAGGAGCTGCAGACAATGGCTCCGGGATGGAAAGGCGGCGATGACCCCAGGATTTGCTGGTCCGCCGTTCTTTTGGTGGCTCCCGTCCCTCTTTACGGCAGCTGGCGGTGGCTGTCTCGCCTTATCACGGCGGCGGTCGGCATGGGAAATGATGGGGATGGACCCTCTTTCTCCTTCTTAGCTTGTACAGTGCGGCCGCCCTCTGGCGCTGCCCGGCGGAATCACCATGTTAACAGGTACGGGGGCGCTACCGAAGGGGCCAATCGGGCAGGTTCGGCGTCGCGAACAGGACCTGCATCGACCATGATGCGGGAGCAAAAGAAAACCAAGCAGCCAGCCGATGGAACGAGCAGGTGGCGGCGTCAGGGCAGACGGAAGAAGTTTTCCCTGGGCAAACGAGGGAGGCACACCACAAGTCTCGTTCTGGGGCATAAGCAGGTACCCCATGGGATGCGCATGGGAGGCGGCTGGCACGATGGGTGATGATGGTTGCATCGATAGCAGGTACGATTGCGATGATTAGGCACATCAAGATGATGCCTATTTGCAGACAGCTTTGCAATCTGCAGAGTCATAATCCCAAGGCAGGGACAGCCCGCCCCCTAATCTGTTCTCACTGCTCTCCCATGCTCTCTGTTTCTGCTTCGTCTCTCTCCATTCCCACTGTGAAGCGTCGCCTGCGGATCGGGATGAGACAATACCACAGCTTCGCATAGGCCCATCCTACAGAGTCCCGGCCGAGTCCTGCGCACTTTTCAGCACGACTAAAGCTTGATTTCGCCCCGCGGACCCCCTCTAGGCCGCATTCGCTCGCGTATATTTCAGCACGATGAGCCAGTCATCCATGGCGCCAAGACCGCAAGAGGGACTTGGCGCTACCACGTCAATTTCACTTTGGGGGAAGAGAGGGCCCCAGGACCTCAAGGCTCTCCCCTTCCTCCTCCCCTCCGTCCCATGAGGAAAGACGAGGGGCGGCGGCGGCGGTAAGCGAGCTATTGACGGACCAACACGGCGGACGCGCGCTATGGACCTGCAACACCAGACGAGTATCAGACTGTTGATGAATGATTGCCGTTGACATCCGGGGGTTTGTCGATTTGGCCTTCTTTTCTGTCTCCACCCGGTCCCCAATGTTGCCCCCCCGGGGGAGCTCGGGCGACGCCTACAACCTTGGCGCGGCGCGATCCCAGGTCTGTAACTCAAGGTCGGCCGTGCTTTATCCGGCCCTCTATCCATACCGTACCCAAGGTTTGCGAGCCCACGCGCTCTGTTTGGTGGACGAGGGCGAAAACGGTCATTTTCCGGTCGTCGCGGTCCTCGAGCCCGAGAGGGAAGGCGTGGGTGAAACCAAAAGGGCTGGTCGATATGGGAGATCGATCCATCCAAGCCGGCTGCGGTGTGCAGGTCATGGATCAGCTTCGGCGCAGCTCTGGCAGGCTCTGGGCATCATCCATGCACGGCATCACGGTAGCTCCCTGTAGCCCGACGGGAGTGCACAGTGTCAGGGCGCCGGGCGCTCGGAGATTCCCATTAGTCATCGCAGAGATGCCACCAAGGCTTTGTACTTCTGTCATTTCTTCTGTAGGGAGGGCCAGCTCCTGCTCCTGGGGTTGGGTTGTCTTGCGCCTCATCGACCACCTTCATGCGTGTCGGCGCAGTCATTATTGTCTACGGTGTTCTCATGCCTTTAGGGGGGGCCTCCCAAAAGGGGCAAACCATGGGGTCCCGTCGTGGCATGTCCTAGGCCTAGGACTCATCGACCCTGCTTCTTTTTCATGTTGCAGATGGCTTTTGCTTAGGTGTGTCTTTGGGGCGAGGGCGCCAGGTCCATCCCGCACCCGGCGACCAACGTGCGAGTAATGCAAAGCCGGTATTGTGCTATTGGGCCTCCCGCAGCAGCACGGATATACCAGTCAGTCGGTTAGTTAGACACCAAGGACGAAATGGCTCGCCCGCCCTGGTTCGTTGGCCGCCCGGCTGCTGGGTGGTGGCCGACGAGACGGCCTTGACAAGTGACGGCGGCATGACTCTTTGGGCCTCGTGGCCTTGTCTCTCCCCCCTCCTCTCTCTCTCTCTCTTTCTCTCTGTCTCTATCTCTCTTGACTGTATCTACACAGACATGTGCACGGGGTCGACAGCGGCACACGTACCCACGACATAATTCCATCACATCCGTCGGTCCTAGATACACGTATATATGGAGGGTGGATGTTCATATGGGCCCTATGCGACGAACGCAAGGGAAGGGATGCTCTTTGATGGAGACGCGCGGGATCAGCGGGCGCCTAGCAGCGCGCGCAACTCCACCGTTTCCGCCCGCGCCAACCTTGGAGCGCGCCTAGTGCCAAAATTCTCCTCGTCCCTCCTGCGGTGAGATCGTCAGGGTACCATTTATCTGGGGTAAGATGGGCGTGGAAAGGGCTGCTTACCTTCCAAATGAGCCGTTCCCCGGCCGCGCATCACTTCGAATCGGCCTGCGCGGGAAGAGAGGGCCAGGTCCGGGCGCCAGTCAGCCAAACCAACCCGCCCTCCATGCCCTGGGAGAGGGGAGCCCATGAACGGGGCCTCCCATTTGACCGTGTGGGCGTACAACCCTTTTACTGTGGCAATGTGGCAATCTCGATAGTTCTTCTTCCTCGCATGTCTGGCAGCATTGGGGACAGTGGATTTGGCGTCGTCTCCATACGGAGCCGTATGCTTTTTTTTAGTGTTCTTTCCTTCTGCCTCGGCAGGCACAGCGCCACGGGGCAAGGGAAGGGGCACCGTGATCTTCATGGCCCCCCCCCAGGCGATTGCAAGTCCCTTTCGCCTGGGTAACCCAATGGACAAGGGGGAGAGAAGCCGCCAGGGGCGTTGTGCTCTCTCATCTGCCCGCCATCGTTTTCTACTCCGGGGAGCGGGCGCGCGCGCGTCTGCTACCGGGGCCCCGCCTCGCTCCGCAGCAGCCAACAAACGCAGGTACACATGATGCGGTTACGCATGCGCCTATGCGGGCGGCCCTCTTGCTCTAGTCCTGGCCGAACGATTCATCACCGATCATGACGGAGGGGAGGGGGCCGCCCTTTCGTCCACAATTCCGTGCTTCTCCCTCTCGGGAGAGGAGGGGGTTTCCCCTTCGCACGCCCGCGCTCGCGTCCGTCCGTCCGTCCGTCCGTCCGTCCGTCCGTCCGCCCGTCCGCCCGTCGCCCTCCGTGTGGGCGCACGTCCGGCCCACGGATGGGTCGCTGTATGCCCCATGTAATGGTACGTTAGAGGGGGAGGCGGGCTGTAGGTCATCTGTAATACCGACCGATGATGAACCCGCGCCAAGCTCAGCCCTGCCACTGGGTCCTCCCGCTAAAGAGGCATTTTGCTGGGGAACGAAATGGCGCCACGGAGCGGGGACTGGCATGGCACCGAAAGGCCCCCTCCCCCCATCCTGCACACCGTCGTTCCATCCGGTCGCAAGACAGCGGCGCATCCCGCCGCTGAGGCCAGGAAGCGAGGGGAAGGGAAGAGAAGAAGCCGGGCCCCAAAACCTAGCCAGCACGGCATGGCGTGTTGCTCCGAGACCATCGCGGACAACGGATGGGGAGATGCCGCCCCCGATCGTCAGACGGTCGTCCAGTTCCATCATCGAGCCTCACCCTTTTCTTTTTCTTATTCGTTGTCCTGGCCCCTCCTTCGCGCGCGCTCTCCCTCTCTCCCTCCCACCCTTCCTCTCTACAAAGCATGCCCACATTGAACCACCGCTACGTGAATGGGTTCGTTGCTCGGCATATGGCATGGCGGCGGGCACCGTCTAGAGCCGCCGCCATTAGAGCCCGTCGGGCGGGCCTCGGCATGGTATCGCCAGCTTCCATGGCATGAATACGCGAGTCGGCGCCGTGTGCACGCTGCGGCGCGGAAGACGCGAAATGGCCCCTTGAAGTGATCCAGAAGCGGGCGCGAAGATGCAAGTCCTGCTCCCCCGGAGAGGTGGATGGAAACTCAAGATGGCGACCTCGGCTGAGGATGGCAGGCCGATAGCATGGCAACGAAGTTCCCTGGTCACAACCCAAGGCCCCGTCTATTTGGCCCGGCAAAAGCCGGGGTCTAGATCATCTATCTACCTCGGCGCCTCGAATGTTCTCGCCTCCGTTCGAGACCAACATCGAATGCCCGCGATGACAGGTAGTGGTGGTGGTGGTGGTGGTGGTGGTAGTAGTAGTAATAGTGTAGAGACGCCCCATAGTGCAAAACCAACCCCCTAAACGCCAGTCGCCCTCGAGTTCCCCGTCCGCCGCGTTCAGTCGTCGTCGGGCGGCAGCTCGTCGTCAATGTAGCGGATCAGGCTTATGCGCATCTCGGTGGTGTCGTTGCCGCGCAGGACGTCGCTGATGAAGTGGGCCTCGACCTGCATCTGGATCATCTCGAGGGCGCCGCGCAGCACGCCGCAGAAGATGTTGGAGTACCAGAGCTCATCCTGGGCGCGCTCGTCGTCGGGCAGTTCCACAAAGTCGGCCAGCGGGTTCTCCTCGAAGACGAGCGAAAACTGCTTGCTGTCGTTCGTCCAGTTGGTGATGGTGGGTGTGATGTTCAGGAAGATTTTGAAGCCGACCTGACCCCCGTTTCGTCAGCGCGGGGGTTGCCGACTGCGTGACTCGGGTTCCGGGGCTTTATCATGGTATAGAAAGAGAGCAACGACAGCGGCGGGCGTACGTACCTTGGCGATCATCTCGGCCGTCTCGCGGAAGTTGGAACAGCGGCGCATCGTGTTCGACTTGGCCAGGTAGTCCTCGATCAGGCGCAGGCCGATGTTGTAGCCCATGCGGTCCAGCTGCTTGTTGACCTCGACATAGTCGCCTTCAAAGTCCTTGCACAGCTGGGCGACAATGGTGCCGTAGGTCAGGACCACCAGCTCGGCGTTGACCTTGTCAATGCGGCCTCTGCGGAGCGGCGGGGCATGAGCGCGGGCGTTGCCAAGTGAAGGGGGATTGGGAGGGACGCCTGGCGAGGCCGTCGCGACGGGACTTACTTCCAGATCCTGCAAGCCAAGGGGCGTTTTCGTCAGTGCCGGGCACGGGCGGACAGGAGGCAGCGGTGGATGAGGGAGGGGGGAGGCCGGGGAAGGAGACGACGTACTCTTCGCCCACACGGGCCGCTTTGGTTGCTGTTGACATGCTCGATCGACGAGCGGTGACGGGCGGTCGGTCTCAGATCATGGGCATGAATAGCCCGAAGTTGGAAATGGTTGACCCGGCCGCACAATGGCTTCTCGCTGCCTGTTCGTTCATCCGTCGCCTCACGATGGGGGATGGGATACCGGCAGAATCCAGAAAGCGGTGAGAGGGGGTGTCTACACGTACTACGTGTAATGTATTGAAGTTATGTACATGCCTAACTGAAGTACTGAGAGCCCTGCGCGCCTCTCTGCCCACCAGGACAGCCTGGCACTGGACAGCCCCTCCCGCTATGGAGGTCATCCCACAGCGCTGTGGAGGTCTTCTCACAGCCACTAAACTGGCCCAGGCTAGCAGCTGAGGCGCGGCACTGGGGAGCGGCGCGTCCCACACGCGACGTCCAGCCGCTCCCACTATTGGTCGGTTGAGGAACATCTCCAAGCTCCGACATGTTTTCTCAAGACTGAGGTCCCGACCAGCCCCGGGTACGCCATCATCATCGCGACTTGGACTCGACGGGGCCAACGCCGGTAAACCCCTCCAACCTCAACCTCAACGATCCGATTGGTGACGTCGAAGCCTTTCGGCGCGCCCATTGCCCGTCCATCCTCCCCCCCCGGGCCGCCAACTGCGTACGCCGCTGCCATTCCCGTGCGCCCATTGCCACCAAACGGCTCCTGCTTTTCGTGGCACCGCCTCGGTTCCCAGCACACACGACACCATGGCGGAAAAGCGACCGAGACGGCCGTCCGATGACCCCTCGGGCATGGGCGGCCAGATGCTGGTGAAGAGGCCGAACCTGGGCACCAGCACGGCCTTGTCGCGACGCGAGGGCTCTGAATCAAGCGCCCTGGTGCAGTCGGTCAGTGCCATGGCCAGAGCGGCGAGGCTAAACGCGACCCCCAATGGCTAACCGATGCGCAGGCACCGCGGACAAGCAACCTCGAGGCGCCTTTGATGGAGCTGACGGGCCACAGCGGCGAGGTCTTCTCGGCCAAGTTCGACCCGCGCGGCCACCTCATTGCCTCGGGCTCCATGGACCGCAGCATCATGCTCTGGAGGGCCCAGGGCGATTGCGAAAACTACGGCGTGCTGAACGGCCACAAGGGCGCCGTGCTCGACTTACAATGGGCCCGCGACTCGGAGATACTCTACTCAGCCTCGGCAGACACTCACCTGGCCAGCTGGGATCTGACGTCGGGCCAGCGCATACGGCGCTACGTGGGCCACGAGGAGATTGTCAACTCGCTCGATATTAGCAAACGCGGCGAGGAAATGTTGATCAGCGGCAGTGACGACGGCACCATTGCCATATGGGATCCGCGCTCCAAGAATGCCAGCGACTACATCCAGACCGACTTCCCCATCACTGCCGTGGCCGTGTCCGAGGCCGGCAACGAGATCTACGCCGGCGGCATCGACAACGATATCAAAGTCTGGGACATACGGAAGAAGGCTGTGGTCTACTCCATGTTCGGCCACACTGACACGGTGACGAGCTTGCGGGTATCGCCCGACTCACAGTCCCTGCTCTCTTACTCGCACGATTCGACGGCCATGACGTGGGACATCCGGCCGTTCGCGCCGGCCGAACGCCGCATCCGGACATTTGACGGCGCGCCGGCAGGCATGGAGCAGAATCTCATGAAGGCCAGCTGGGACAATACCGGCAAGAGGATCGCGGCCCCGGCCGGAGATGGCACCGTGGTCATCTGGTCCGTCGACTCCGGAAAGCTGCTCTACAAGCTCCCCGGCCACAAGGGCACCGTGAACTGCGCCGAGTTCTCACCCAACGAACAGCCGACCAGTAAGACGGGCGCCCCATCCCGTGTTCCCGTACAAGCTAACGGTTTTGCAGTTCTCTCGGCGTCATCAGACCGCAGGTTACTGATTGGCGAACTGAAGTGATTACGCGCGATAGCGCACGGCGCAACCCCGGTATCGTAGTTCCCTGCGGTGCGGACAACTCTTGGCGGGACGGAACGATGGGGCCTCGGTTCCCATTTATAGCAAGGTAGCAGCCGATTTCCAAGCCCACTGTACAGCGTAGAGGAGGAGACGAAAGCAACGGCCCCGCGGCGAGATTAATCGGGCGTCGGCACCATGAGACGGGTCTGGGGGGGATCCGGGGGCCGGGGTACCCGTGGACAAGAACCATGGCAGGCGTCTCAGAAGGCTTAGGAGGAGCCGATCAGCCAGCCTGCCGAGAGGCGGCGATATGCGCGAACAGGCAGACAAGGCTACCCTCCTCGATGCTCTAACACCAGAGTCAGATCCCGGCAGGGGTCGAGAGCTGGCTGCCCATGTCACAATGACGCAGGCGCTGGTGACCTGAAACGTGGGACAAGAAGATGGGCCAGAGTTCCTCCGGAGGGGCGGGGGAGGATCGTGTACAGGTGGAGGGACGCCCGGTGGCGTGGGCAAGCGATGAATGATACCACCTCAAAAGATACGACCCTGGGGTCTTGTGCACGCGTGTTGTGGAGGTATTCGAGGCGGGCGCGTCTGTTGTGTAAACAGCATCTAAGGGCGGGTCCACGCCCCAGCGCAGGAAGCATTCATGAATGACGAAATCTCGGCGGCCCAGCCTCTCACTTCTCTGTTTGGTTTTATTTTCTGTAACCACCTTGAAGCGACTCTTACTTCCAAGCTCTTTTCGGCTGGCACGTGCCATTGGGTACTTTTTTCAATCCCCCCAAAAGCAGAGAGGGGGAGAGAGAGAGAGAGAGAGGGGGAGAGAGAGAGAGAGAGAGAGCGAGAGAGAGAGAGAGAGAGAAAGAGAGAAAAAGAGAGATTCGCACATTGAGCACGCGCCCCCGTCATCCTCTCTCTCTCTTCTTCGCTCTCTAGCCGGGCCGGAGGTCATAGAGCGTCAACGTTTTCCCTCTCTTCTGGCTTACACGAATACGGGGGACGCGGCGCCCGGGTTTTGGCGAGGCCGTGGCCGCGGCGCCCCGTCCGGACGTTGGGTCAAGACCCCACGCGTCCGTTTCGGCTCGGTCAGGGGAGATGCTGTGGTATTTGAGACGGCGCACATGTACACCGACATATATGCAAGCATATATATACCTAGGTATGTAGGAAGCTCAGCGCATAAATACCAAATATAGGCAAGATACGAGGTAATGTAAAGGTCTTGGGTCCTCCGTGGGAGGCTGGGAGCGGTGGATGAAGAAACGCCGGGCGGCCTCCCCTCCCCCGGGGTGGTTTACACGTGCCCATTCGGCCTCTCTCCCAAGTCGATCTCCTTGGAAGGAGGGGGGGGCTCAGCACTGACAGAGAGCACCCGGACTGCGACGAGGCCAAAAAGCCCATCCCGGCAGTTGAGGCTCTCCCTGCCATTTTGCCATGAGTGTGTGTGTGTGTGTGTGTGTGGGTGTGTGTGACGGGGATTGCTAGAGTCTCGTGATCCCTTGGCTGAGAGGAGGGGCCTTTGCCATCCACTTTTCCATCCTTTCCGGTCGGTTTCCCGTGGGTGACCGAGCCGGAGGGCGTAAAACAAAAGGAGGAGGGGGGAGCTATGGGAATAGATGTGGTAACACCCTCGACTATTTCTCCGTGTCTAGGTGCTTAGGTTGATAGGTGCGTATTTTAGGTAAGTTGGTACGCATTGTACCGTTTGTCTTTGCCCCAAGCCAAGGTGCTATTTGCGGCCCGTTAGCGCCGTGACCCCCCCCCCCCCCCCCCCAAAACACTGATGGTGCCGCCAACCCCTGCGTCAGCGTCTCAATGCGTAGCGCTCCGGGGGTCCACGCGCGTCACAGATCTCAGGTTTCCTGGGGCGGAGAAGGCGATTGCTCTGTTTTCGTTTCCCACACGCAAAGAGGCCGTCCACTGGGCACGTTTCCCCGTAATCGGACGGAGCTCGCCTGGCGGTAGACGGGCCTGCCTGCGGGCCACGCGCCTGAAGTACGACGTCGACGGGCGGGGGGTTATACAGCGATGGATTGCCCAGTTCCAATGGAGGGCTCCGGGAAACGAGATGAGGCGACGACCCCTTTGCCGAGATTTAAGTGGCCGCGGCGCAGTGCCGACCATTGGGAGAGAGGGGCCGCCCTGTTTCGGCTCCGGCAACGCCAGCGCCAACGGGGGAGGAGGAGGCCCTCGAAGGTCCCTGCCCTGCAACCCTCCCTGGGCTTGGCTGGGCCAGCAAAACGGGATTGCGCCACTTGCGCGCGCGCTCTCGCTCCCTCGCTCCCTCTCCCTCTCGCCCGCCCGCCGCGCCGGGTCCTGGTCCTGGTTCCTGGCCAGGCCCCCCTCCCTGGCGAACCCCCTGGTCCGCTTCCTGATCCTGATGCTCTGGTCCTCCCAGCTGATCCCGGTGTTGGTCCTCCCTCCCTCTCGGGTTGGCCCAGCTGTCTGTGTGTCCGTCTGTCTGGACAGAGCTTCGTTTAGACGTTGGCCGGCTCGAGACCCGGCCTTCTCTCTCGTGTTCTGTCTCTCGCGGTTCTTTTCGCTCTTTTCGCTCGGGCTCGGGCTCCCGGTCTTGGTCTCCCCGATGACCCAGCGCCGTTCCTGGCTCCTGTCTTGGGAAACTCTCCTCCGAAAGAGGTGTCATCGCCGTTCCCTCCTGGCCGGTTACCTCTCGAACTCCCACATTGCCAATCCTCTTGGCGTTTCTGTCACTTCATGGTTCCCGCCACCCTCCCCACTGCCTGTCGTTTCCTAGCGCGCCTGCCCACGGCACCTTTGCTGACGGAGTCACGCTAATCTCCGCCCTCTTGTTTGTGTGTGTATGCACCTACGTGTGGCCCATCCTCACACCACTAACAGTTTATACTACACGGCCTTCTTCTTCTTCCTCCTCCATCCTCCACGTGCCCCCTCTTCGTTCGTTCCCTTCTTTCCTTTCCCTTTCGATTCGGCTCTGGGAGCCCCTTACCCCCCCCGGTTGTGTTGGTTTGGTTTGGTGTTGTCTTGTTTTCCGTCACCCTCTGCTCCTTCGATCCTTTCTTTCACCTTGGATCGGCTGGCCCGGGCAATTGAGCGGCTCCCGTATCCAGTTGCATTGCCGCCGTCCAAGTCCCCCTTCCCTTCGCTTCGCTTTGCTTCTTGGGCTGGCCCGAATTATCAGAGACACTATAACGCCAAGCAGCCACAATTGGCCTGAAAAAAGCCCAAGACAACGCTGCAGGACTGGCTGCCGCAGGCACCCGAAAATAAGCCTGCACTCAATAGACCGGACCGGGCCCCAGGAATCGATTCGCTACCAGACCCTGGCCGTGAGACAAGTGGTGGACGGGGGGTAACGACGCGGTCGGCACCCTGGGTTACCTACATACAGTAATAACGAGTCTCCTTGCGATCTCACCGACCATCTTGCTCGCACGAATTTATCTTTTCCCGGGTGAGAGAAAAAAAGAGACGAGACATTCGGCGGCCCCGTCTGCTGAAGCCCAGTTGAAGTATTCGGAGTCGGACACGGACGCGGGAAACTTTGTCTCCTTTCTCCAGCTCCATACAAGGATCCCACTGCCTGGCCACACAGGACTGGGCGAGCGAGCAGCTCCCGACGGCCCTCCGAAGCGTTGGGCATAGTAACGGACGGACGCACACGCGGTTACCTCGGCATGAATCGCCTTGGCTCTCTCTCTCTAAAAAAAAAAAAGAGCGCAAGACGGAGCAGCAGAGGCTGAACCATGGAGTTTGTCAAGTCCAAAATCCGCCGGAGGGGGGATGAGCAGCGGCAGCAGCAGCAGACGAACCCGGACGGTAACCACGTACCGCAACCGCAGCAGAACCTGCACGGCGACGTCGGGGAGCAGAGAAGGCTGGAAATGGCGCAGCAAGGACGGGGTGGTCACGCACCGACCGAGGGACGCCGCTTTTCCCTGCGGTTCCCCGTCATCACCTCGCGACGGGCGCCAGTAGCTGCTGAGCAGAGCGGAGGACAACAGGAGCAGGAGCCGGACCGACTCCGCGAGATGGTTGAGAGCCCCAAGACACCCCAGTTCAACATCAACATGCCGGCGCTGCCCTCAACGCGCCTGCACCTCCCGAACCTGGCGCGGACGTGGACCCGCGGCGAGTCGGGGCCCGAGTCCCGCCCGCCCTCGTTGGGCCCCCGCCCGCGAAGCCAGACCGAGGTGGCCGAGCCCAACCGTGCGCAGCCGGACGAAAGACCGCCGTCGTTGCGGCGATCTCACACCGAGCGCTTGCCCGTCATCACCTTCACCGGCACCGCCGATCCGCCGCCTGCAGCGCCGCGGCGCAGCCACCGCAGCCACCTGGCGCGCCGCTTCCGGAGCACCGACCCGGCCGAGATGCACCTGGCAGACCTGGCGGGCCGGGGGCGGCGGCGGCACCACCACCGCGACCCTGTGCGCGAGGGGGGTAGCAGCAGCAGCAGCAGCCCCGTGGACGCACACGGGAAACCCAAGCGCTTCCTCTTCTGCTTCCCGTGGGTGGCGTCGCGGCGGATGCGGGGGCAGATCCTGCGCGTCTTCGTGTCCGGCCTGTTTCTGCTGTCGATGCTGGCGGCGTACCTGGCGCTGAGCCTGACGCGCAACATCAGCAATGGCGAGTTCACCATCCTGCTCATTCTCATCATCCTCGCCAATACCGTCTTCTTCTGCCACAGCCTCGTGCGCCTCTGCATCTACATTCTGCGCCCGGCCTCGCTCGAGCGCCGCGACCGCGGTGACGCCGATGCCGAGCGCGCCCTGGGGGCCGGCGCCGGCCCTGGCGGGGAAATGCACGCCGCCAATATGTTCGGCCCCGGCGGCTACGCCATCCCCCGCCGCCCCATCCGCGTCCTCCTCGCCCGCGACGAGGAGGCCGCCGGCCTCGAGAGCGAGACCGCCAAGCTGCAGCCACCTGCGTACGGGCTGTGGCGCGAGAGCGTGGTATGTTTTCTCTCTCTTGCCCCCAAAACAAACCAAATGAAGTTCATGGCTAACCTCCCTTCCTCCTCCCTCAGCGCGTGGACCCTAACCGCATCTACTGGGCCCGCAACGACCAACTCCCGCCACCTTCGCGCGAGGGCGGCGACGGCAGCGAATCGACGAGCCACCAGAGCAGCCACACCGACGACGACGGCGCGGCCACGTCAGACGCCAGCGACGACGTCGCCTCCGCCCGCCGGCCCGCCACGGCCAATCGCCCGCCCTCGTACGCGTCTGAGGACGGCGTCGCCTATGTCGTCGAGGCGCGCCCGCGCTCCACGGCCCCGCTGGCCGACGGTCCGCCTCCGCCGCTGCCACTACCCTACGCCGGAGGCGAGAGGATGCTGCCGCTGCCAGAGCGCCGGGTGTAAATCAGGTGGGCGGGGTTGGGCCCTCCGCTCCTCAACCCAAATAAACGAACGAGAAGCGGTTGCGGGAGAGCGGGCTGAAAAGAAGATGCCCCCCTCCTTTTTCCGCGGTCATGGTTTCTTGTGTGTGTGTGGGGGGGGGGGGGGGGGGGGGGGGGGGCGGCGCAAGGGAATGGTTGTCAAGGATGCTAGGTTATGGACGTAGAGTTAAGGGGTGGTCAGGCAGGGTAGATCAACCTCCGCCCCCTCCCCTTTTTTACTCGTCCAACCCATGTCTTGCTACGCCTTTTAACCTCCAGAATTTAGCCCCCAAGAATCGAGTAGGACGAGTAGGAGTGTTTTGTAGCATCGGCGCTGGTGGCGTTGCATATCTGTCGTTATCTGATTTTTACCACTGCTTCTAGACTATCGCGCCTCGTTCGTTATTTTTCCACCCACTTTCCGCAACGTGTATCACAACTCGGTCGATCAGACAGAGAAGACGATAGCGAGGGGGGTGGGAGCAAGCGAACAGGAGAGGGAGGGGAACAGACCCTAGTGGTTACGCGCGGCCAGAGCTGAACATCGATGGGAGGAGCCGCATCAGTGTCGTTCTTGTTTTCGAAAGCCGGGAAAGACTCTCGTCATCGGCAAGGCCGGCCGGAGGAGAGGATGAAGTAGAGCGCACATCGGAACGATATCGGAACAATGCTATAATACAACAGAAGCACAGTGGCTTTCCCCCTCCCGCCCGTCCCCCTTAGTCACGACGGCCCCCCAGCCAGGCGAAATCTACCAGCCCGTCCGCCGTGTGTGTAGGCGGACCAGGGCGCGCCGCCCATGGTTGGCTGGTTCACCGGGCTGGTTGGGCCAGCGCCCGACAGTGGGAAATGCTGGTACCGTCCGCGGGCTGCTTGTGGATTTCGCTCCTCCCCAACGCGGGAGAGAGGGGGGAGCCTGACGAGAGGCTCACCAGTACAAATCGGTACTGGGGGAGGGTTGGCCGCTTCCTCGCGAGGTCTGGTCAGATAGAAGGTACTTTACTCAGGCGAGCCGACGGCGGCATCCCCCCCTGTGCGTGCGGGTGTCCGGATATAGCCCAAGGCAGACCCCCCCCCCCCTCACTGCAGCCCGCATGTGCGTGTGTGTGTGTTTGTACGACCTTACGAACAGAACGGGTCCGCGTTCCGGGCCCAGCGCAGACATGCACAATCCCACGCGCGCGCAGGAATGCGCTTGCCGCGTGATTGGACGTACCGGAAAGGTGGGATCCTCTCTCCGGGTCTCCCCGCCTCCCAACCTCCGCGTGCTTGCCGGCGCAAGCGAGCCGAACGACACACGAAGGGGGCGACTGTCGAGAGCGGGTGCGCGCACGCGACGGGGAGAGGGCGAGAGAGAAAGAGAAAGAGAGAGCCTGGCGTCCATAGCAGCACGCAGTGCGCATATCTAGTCCCAGGACGGGCCTGCATCTGGCATGGGCAGGGAAAAAGGAAGTGCGCGTGCAATTCTTGCCCTCCAACGTACCACACCTACCTCCTGCAGGGGCCGGATGCCAATTTTGCTTTCGCATCGAAGCCCATGTCGAGAAAGCCCGAGGCGCAACACCCTGCCGACTTTCCTTTCCGTCCCATCGCATGTTTTTCCTTCTCCTCAGCCTTGGTCGGACCAAGCACGCGGGTGTGGGGGGCGGGTTGGTAACGACATTTCCTCCCCCCTCTATTGCCCATTGCGCCTCCTCGTTCTTTTCGCCGTGTTCGGCCGTCCTTCGCATTTGCCGTCAGAACAGCCGCAACAGCAGCATCCCATATGCACCTTCCTACCGTGGCACCGATGAGTAAGCGAGCCGCCGTGGCAGAGCAGAAAGTGGAGAGGTTCAGGTCGGGCGGTGTTTCCCACGCAACCCCCTGACGCGCGGGCGCGTACATTCGAAAAGGCCCCGGGAACGCGCCCTCTCGGCCTGAAAGAGGTTGGCCCGGTGGCGGCGCCCATCCTATCCATCCCATCATGACACTTGTCCTCCCCCTCCCGCCTGGCCGCGCTGGCCACGGTGGGCAGGATCTGGAGGAATGGGCAAGGTTTAGGGTTAGGGGTTACATATGTCCTTGATTCGTGGACGGCCGGTATACGCGGCCCGGATTTGGCTGTCTGTCACCATGGCGTGGGCGTGATGATGGCCCGCTTGCAATGTGCTGCTGCCGTTGGATCGGAGGCTTCCTGTTTGCCGTCCTGCTCTCATTCTCTCGGAGGGTGGGAGGGACGTATCAAGCCTGCACCCAAAGACCACCACCGGCACCATCGCCATCGGGGTTTCCTGGCGGCGAGCTGCATTGCATCGCCCTCTCCCCTCTTCCCCTCAGTTTCCCTCGCTTGTCTAGAGCTGACGGACGCTGCTGCTGCTGCTGCTGCTGCTGCTGCGGGTCCTCGTGCGCTACCGAGCCCAGCACTAGACCCAGGCGGTGCAAGTGACGGCCCATGACGAACCTCCTGGCCATGACGGACATTTGGCCATGCCGGCCGTGGCCCAATCCCCTCGCAATGTCCCTCTGGTTCCATGCCCTTCCCTGGCCTAGCTCTCCGCCTGGGTAGCATGGCCGGCATGGATGGAGAGGGAAAAAAAAAACAGCTTCCCCTCTCCAGTCGCGTGGGTCGCCTGTTCTTGGGCTAGCGACGACCTCGCAACCCGTCTCCAGTCTTCGGTCGTTCGGTTCATTCCACCCACACCTGCTTCTTGTTCGTTCCGCGGGCCCAGAGCCCTTTTTCCCTCTCCCTCGCTCTCTTTTTACCCTCTTCTTCCCCTCCTCCTTCCACTTTTAATAATTCTTCTTCCTTCCCACATCGCTTTTTGTGTGAAAGAAGACCGAAGGAGTTGTCGCTGCTGTGCCGTCGTCGCTCGGAAGCAGAAGAAGAAGAAGAAGAAGAAGAAGGAGGGAAGCTTTCGGAAGAGCAAACGATTTCACCGGCGTTCGCACTTTTCTTTCTCTTGAAAGGTGAGCACTTTTTTTTTTAAACCAAAGCTTTTTTACGCTTTCACCCTGTCCCCATGCCCCCTCCTTCGCTCGGTCGACCACCGCGTCCAAGCTCGACACTTCCCCCTCCTACCACTGGTCGGAGTACATCTGTCTGTCTGTCTGTTGCCACCGTTGGTCTGCCACGACCGAGAACGACGGACAGTTCTGCGCTGGGCGTTCGCGCGTCGTCGATGGTTCGACAATTGGCTGCTGTCCGTCGATGGCGCAACGCCGAGGGCGGGAAAGACGCCCTGGCGCAAGCTGGCCGTGGCCTAGTCATGGACACCCTCGAGCCTGCGCCGCCGAGGCGCGCCGTCACCGGCCCAACGAACCCGTGGGCGAACATTGTCTTTCTGAGAGTCGGTCGTCCTGGGCCCAATAAACGAGAGCAAAGCTGCACATGACCGGCGGGGCAGTGGTGCATTCCTCTACGGCCCGTCGCGCGACCGGCCAACCTCGTCGGAGGCGCTTCTCTTCTCGATGCGGACAGTCTGCGATGCCGCCCACGATGACGCCGACGCGACTTGCATTCGCCAGCAAAACGTTGTCGCATACACCCGACTTGTGGGAAAGACCTGGTCCGCGTGCCTTGTGCCACATCACACGAGCTGATGTTGCTTGGCTCGTCCCGGGTCGCAGAGGGAAGCAATGACCGGAGACGCGGTGTGTCAGCGGTGGTCACAACAGTGCAGCGCCAAGCAGGCGGGCCCGCATGCTTTTCCCGCTCGACTAGTCCGTCGCTCTGGTTGCCCTTGGGTGATGCGAACAGAGGAATGCTTTCATTGTTGTGTCCGACACGCAATAATGATGGACCGTTGTCAGCTTCCTCTGTCGTCTTGGATCCTGGCATCACCGGGATCAGAACATGGCACCATTCAGCTCGCGGAGGAGTGGCTTGGACAGGATCAGACAGACTCGACCATCCGCCCACCCCACCACTACAAACATGCCCCAAACACAGAAGCTGCGTGATCTGCCCTGCTGACCGTGTTGCCCTCAGAACTACATACTCATCGCCATGTCGTCTTTGTCGCGTCGTGCCTGCTACAAGTGTGGCAATGTCGGCCACTACGCCGAGGTTTGCTCCTCGGCTGAGCGCCTCTGCTACAACTGCAAGCAGCCAGGTACGAGCCCTCCCATTGGCATGGCGCCCACCCGTGCTTACATGCATGTGAAGGCCACGAGTCAAACCAGTGCCCTCTGCCGCGCACGACCGAGGCGAAGCAGTGCTACCACTGCCAGGGCCTGGGCCATGTGCAGGCGGACTGCCCGACCCTGCGCCTGACGGGCGCTGGTACCAGCGGTCGCTGCTACAACTGTGGCCAGCCTGGTCACCTGGCCCGCACTTGCCCTACACCGGCTGGTGTCGCCGTTCCCGGTGTGCCTGGTGTGCCCGGTGTCCCCGGCGTTCCCGGCATGCCCCCGATGGGCCGCGGCGGCCCGGTTGTGCGCGGCGGCTACGGCGCCCCCGGTTTCGGCCGTGGTGGCTTCGCCGGTCCCCGCGCTGCTACTTGCTACAAGTGCGGCGGCCCCAACCACTTCGCCCGTGACTGCCAGGCGCAGGCCATGAAGTGCTACGCCTGCGGCAAGCTCGGCCACATCTCGCGGGACTGCACCGCTCCCAACGGTGGTCCCCTCAACACGGCCGGCAAGACGTGTTACCAGTGTGGCGAGGCTGGCCACATCTCCCGCGACTGCCCCCAAAAGGCTGCTCCCGGTGAGATGCCCCCTGTCGGCGTCCCTGTTGGTGTCCCCGTCGGCGCTGTCGGTGTCCCCGTCGGTGTTCCCGTTGGTGCTGTCGGTGTTGGCGCTCCCGGTCCTGTCGGCCCTGGCCCTGTTGGACCCGTCCCCACCGATGTCGACATGACGACCGCCCCCCCTCCTGCGGCCATCCCTCCTGTCGCTTAGGCTCAGGAGAGCCCTGTGGACATGCTGCCCTGGGGTGCACAGAAGTTGAGGCTGTCGCAGTAGAGGCCCAATGCTGCTGACGATAATACGAATCGGAATCGGTCGACTATTCCGGCACAGATGACGAGAAACTCCTTGACGAAACCCCCCTCGTTCATCGGCATGGTCATATCTTTGCCCGTGGACGCACATTCGAGACTATTTCGAACGTTCCGACGAGCACGCATTACGCACATATTTCTTTTCGATCCATTCCATCTCGACCGCTGAGGACACGGACCCGAGTTTATTTTTTTCCGCGGCTCTCGACTTCAAAGGCATTACGCCACCAGCCACGACAGTATGTTCTCATGATCGGAACGCTGGCCTCGCACGATTGGTCCTGGTGGCTTTTCATTCTACGTGCTGCCCTCCAGGACACCATCTCGATCTTACGCATGACTTTACGACGTATACCACGCAGCTCAGGCAGCCACGAAGACGGCGCATCTGGGTCCGGGCTCAAAGTGCACTCACGTCCTTGTGCCGCATCACCGTACCGCCACTGTCTGACGGAGGCAGGAAGGGTCATGGTACGAGGACAGTGCATACCAGCCAGGCCCGACTTGCTTTTGCTTGGCTTACCACTTCGCTCATACCCCATTTTCCTTTTGGCTTGATTGCAAGGAACAGGTCGCCTTTCTCGACGAATCGGACAACCTCGACAACACACGACTGACACGCAGCCACGTATTCTCAACACTTCGCGGAAGCAGAGGGGACGTTGCAGCCAGCAAGCGGGGACGTAGGCGTGCGGCCGTGGCTCACACCACGTGTACGCCGTCGAATCGGGGAGGCTGCTGCGGGTGCGAGAGCGAGTAGTGGGTAGAGAGAGAAGAAGTAGCCTGAGAAGAACAACGCAGCGTGTTGCACGATGGACCCCCATCCCTTGGTGCTCTACCTTCTTGCCGTGGTTCTGCGCTTGGGGACGACTAACCGCCAGAGATGCGTCCCGGAGCGCGCACCGAAACCAGCCCACCACGGGAAGTTGATCCTGTGGTCGGCTCACTACTCCTTGTCAAGGTATGTATATTTTTCTTTGCCTGCACCGCCTCCCCCCGAAAGGACCCTGTCGACCCGGCAGCGGTCCCGCCATACGTGATGATTCTCTTAGCTCTAGATCAGGAGCTGTCCCGAAAGGACAACGAAGACCGAAAACATGACATGTTACACAGTCTCTGAATTTGGCTTTCTATCACACTTGCACCACATGGTTAATTGAACGATCCGATGCTAACCTCGCATCCCAGACTCTCGTCCTGAAGAAGGCCCAGCACAGGCACAGCTCGGCAGTCCCCGGCCCTCACGCCGCGCATGTCCTGATCACAACCGGTAGGTCGGCACCACCGCCGCCTCGCCTTGTCTTGCAACAGCGACGCCGGTCCAGGTAAGGTTCCCAGTAATCCCCAAGTCAGGTGGGTACAAGAAGGACCTGCGATTTTAACTTGGTCGCCCTCTCTTCCCCCACGTACTTTTCATCGCTCGCCCGTCCACGCGTGGTCTACGTAGATCAAAAGAATTGAAGAAAACTCATTGCTACGTCTTGATTCCACTTGCCGGGTCCCCTATCGCGCTTGGGTCCTCTTGTCCCATTGGGCCTCGCGGCTTGTGGTGGTGTGTTGTCCCCCTATGGTCCATGGTCCTGCGGCTGAGTTTTATATGGCCGGGTTCGATTTCATGCTATGGAGGAGGCTAGAGGCCTCGTGTTCCTCGTCTGGTCTCGGCGCTGCATGGTGATGAAACCCCCCTCTGCCTGGTCGCCGGGCGCCTGCACAGGTGCCTCGTGGCTAGAAACAGCTGCTTCCGTCGTTTCTGTGCAGGCTCTGAAAGCTAGCAGGGCTATGGCCGAGTTTCTCGGCCACCAATGGGGTAGGCAGTGGCAGGTCCGGGCACGCCGCCGTGTGTCGAAGCGGCCGGGCCGGAAAGAGGCCCGTCGCCCCGTTGCGCTGCACCGCTGCTGTCCCCGAGGGGGGCCAAGGAGGAGGAAGCCAGGCAAGCCGTGCGCGTTGCCCCCCCCGGGGCTGCGCAATCGATGACTCCCAGGAGACGCACGAATATTGCTACCATTATAGCTGGTCCCATGACCCCCGGGCCCGGTCCCTAGGTAAGCAAGGCGGAGGAAGGGGGGGGGGGAACGGCAAGGATAGGCAGGATCCAGGCCAGGTCGTCCCCAGTGTGACGACGACGATGACGGTCCAGAGGTCCAGACCGCCCGTGTAGGGGGGGGGGACATTCGGTGAGCGATCAAGCTGGGCCCGGAGGGGGGACGCCGCTCCACCGCAGAACGCGGACGCTGGGCCAGTCTCCTCGCGTTAGCATGGACGGGGCAGAGACGATGACGACGTCCTGACCGGAGGTGTTGTTTCTTTTCGGACAAGAGCGCGCGCGCATACCCACAGGCAAGCGGCGAGAGAAGAGCCCAGGCGGGCGATTGTGCGTTGACGGGCCTGTGACGGTCTTTTTTGTTCCTTTCCCATGAAAAATCTCGATGCGTCTACGCTGGGGAAAACGCCACCTAGCTGGGTACGGGGCAGCGACTGCCGCTACGAACCGGATGACGACGCTCTGGGGCGCCGTGGCCGCCCCACCCGCGCCTTGGGGCCGTCGGGGCCGTCATCGTCGTCGTCTCCCCCCCGCCGCCGTGGCCGGCAGCTGGAGGGCCCGAGAAGCAGGGAAGAGGGAAGGAAAAAGAGGGCGGCGGCGGGGGGGGAGCCCCACAGACCCCGATCTCGACCTTGCCGGTCGGGCCTGGGCTCAGGGCCGCAGAGCTTCTCCCTCCCCTCCCCCCCCCCCGTTAGGCCCGCAGTCCCGTCGCCTGCAGCTTGAGGGGGCGGCGCGCCGGGGGATGCTACGACCGGACCCTGTTTTCTTCTTCTTCTTCTTCTTCTCTATTCTCCCAGCGAGGGGCGTGGGCTAGCGGGCGTGGCAAGAGCTGGCTTGTGGGTGCCACGGTGGGATGGGGATGCGCTGGCACCTGGCGGTATAGGCCCGCCCCCCCCCCCCCCACGGGCGACGGGAGGCGTGGCCCGAGGCTAACGGACGACGGCACGGCGGCCGCTGACTGGCCGGGGCCGGCCACGTACCGGTACATGGGCTCTGTTCTCTCTCGCCGACCGGAAGGAAGGGTGCGGGCGGGTGGCGATGGCGCAAAACCGGACGGGGCGAGAGCGGTGACGTGAGCATGCGCGACAGAGAGAGAGAGAGAGAGAACCGTCACGGTGTAAGGGGGCCCCGGGTTGGTCCGGCGTCGTCGCGGCCCTCGAACGTCAGCTCCGTAAAGTCTGATGGGTGGGCAGTAGACTCGATGTCCTGTTGAGACCGCAAGGGCAGAGGAGTTGTATACCTTGTGGTGTTTCCCCCCCCCCCCCCCCCCCCCCCCTTCTTTTTTTGGACGGAGGCAGGCCCCCCGATCGAGTCCGGCTGCCGCCCGGACGGAGAGAGACACTACTCCCACTTTACGCTCGTACGGGCATACCTACATGGTCGCATCCCACCTCCAACCTACATGCCTCCCCGGTCCCCATGCCCATACGCAAGCCGGCTGGCGCCCAGCCCTCGGCCGGCAACGCAGCGTCACCGCGGTGCGTGGCATCCGACCAGGGGGGGTCCATGGCGGGGGCCTTTTTGGCCTTGGAAAAGCGACGGGGAAAGGCGACGAATCAATGCCGGGTGATAAAGCGGTTACGCATATGCCCCCACCGGGCGAGGGAGGGAAAACGCAGCCGCAGACGTGCTTCTACGCCAAACGCATTGGGCGCTGTAACTCACCCCATCACGGTACCGAAAAGGGGAAAACAAAACCAAACCCTGGCGAGACGCATCAAGACACTACAGATGGAGACAGAGAAGAGGCTTGGCCCGTCGACTTCACGGGTAAAGAAACGAGGGGGGCACTGTCCGTCGACGTGCGTCTTGCCCGTCGGTAGGTAGGGGGGGGGGGGGGGTATTGTGAGACAGGGCAAGTGAGATCGCCCATCCAAGACCCGAGCAGAGAGATGCCAATACCCCACTCAGGTTCTTGACACGCAGACGTCCACGACTTTGCACCGCCGCCCGGCCCCGTGGTCCTCCGGCCAGAAAGTACGGGGGAAAGAGGGGGGGGGGGGGGGGGCAGGGCTGCGCAACCAAGTTTTCGGTAGAGACATGGCACGATCAGCGGGGATCAACGCGGTGTCTCGGACCGGAGGAACGGGGGGAGGCTGCGGCGGGCCTCGGTCTCTCCCGCAGTGACAAGCCCATCTCCCTTCTCGCCCGCCAACCACCCACCCACACGGCCGCCGAGCGCCGCGACATGCGCGCGAGCGCCCCCGTGTGCAGGCCGCGGCGGGAGAGATTGCGAGCGACGGTGGTGCTGCACCGGCGCAGGAGCGCCCGCGCGGGAAGACGGCGACCGGCGGTCCGTCATGCTTAACCCGGGACGGGAAGAGGGCGGAGGGAAGGGGAGGGAGGGGCGTGCTAGGGCGTGGGAGCAGGATTGGAAAGAGAGGAAGGGCAAGGCACCCGGGCTGCTTGCCCGTCCCGGGGCGGAGAGGTTCGTCTGGTCTTGCTGTCTCGCAGAGGCTACGGGGGAGTCCCAGGTGAGCCTGTCAGGGGGAGGGGGGGATGCCAGCAAAACTGGGGGAGGGGGGTTGGGCTGGGTGCGCACCTCGATGAATCGCCCTACCTAGGTAGGTCATCCGGCAGGGACAGACAGGCGGGAGCGGCAGCACCGTCAGCAAGCAACACGGCTCTTGCCCGGCAGATGCGTGGCGATGCGTGGCGATGCGTGTGACTGCTTCCCAGGGTTGCGTGCCGGCCGTGCCTCGCCCAATGCGGCCGGGCACACGCACAAGAAACCGACTGCCAAGCCGCGCCCTGACGAGCAGCCTATGCGCCGAGGACGCCCATGGCGGGCCAAGGGAGGCCAACCGACGGCGCGCGCGCATTCCCACCTGACGCGGTTTCGCGCCCGGGCGGCCCCCCAGGCCTCGGGGCCCTCTCATTGGCGGGGGATGCCCGCGAAGAAGGAAATCAGGGAGGGGCTGGCGGGGGAGCCTCTACGCATATGAACAACGGGTTGGCGGCCAGAGATAGACCCCCTAGCGCGCCCGCAGGCCACCCGCCAGCCGCCGAGGCAATGAACCGTGAGATTGGGTCCCTCCAGCGCCATGGCACGTCTTGCACCTCTCGCCGCGCGGGGCGCTCGCCTGCGAAGTGGCCTGCTCACCCGTCTGTGTCTGTCGGCAGGGGGAGGGGTTTGGAGTGAACAGACATCCACCGCAGCGAGCGATAGTGCCTGCATGCAGCTCTGACGAGGGGGATAACGCTCGGGAAACTGACAGATTTGGGGGGGGGGGGGTGCAGTAGGAAAAAAAAACAAGATCGATCGGACGGGCCTGCAGATCGTGCGCCCGTCGCCAATCCGCCCGGCGCCATCTTCACCACCTCCCTCGGCCTCCAGGCCAGGCACAACGCCGACGTGTTCCCGGGTGCGAAGCTGGCGGGCTGGCTGGGCTCTCTTTTGTTTTCGGTTTTTTCTTGCTTCCTGGCCTGCATTCCTGCTGCCTCTCGTCCCCCCGGGCCACGCTTGGCTACCCTGACCCCCCCTAGCCCAAGAGGGCCCGGGCATTGAGCCCAAGAGGGCTGAGCCTGTTGTGGCCCCACGGGAAACCTGAAGCGACCAACGACGGGTTAGGCAGCGCCGCTTCTCTTCTTCCGCGAAGGCCCTGCACCACTCGAGCCAGGCCACGGCCTGTCCCTGGCCGCGTCCCCGACAGCCCGACAGGGGCTGGCAGGAGCCCCACTGATCTTCCGCCCGCGTTGCCGTTTCATCTTGCCCAGGGGGTGCGCGGGCTGGGCGCATGCACGCACAGCACAGCACCGCACGACACACGCGGTAGCGTGGGTGGCGGACAGGGAGCATCATGGCACATGCAGGTACAGCTGTTCCGCGCGGCAGTGCCGCCGCCGCCCCCCCGGCGAGTCTCGGGCTCGTGCCCACACCCACGCGCCCCTTGCCTCTCTGGCCTCGTCTTCCTCCCCGTCTGCCGGTTTGCCGGCGCCCAGCCGTTGGGACGAAGGGCATACGGGCATGTCGCGCCCGGCCTGGCTCCCCCTCGAATCCATTGGTGCTAACCGCCGGCCTGGGACGCCGGTGGGCTGGGAGGGGGGCAGCGTCGGCCTCAATGCTGCCCAGAGCTCCCGGAGCCGCGCTGGCCATACACGCGCGCGCGCCGGGGGAGGGCTCGGGCTTGCCAGGACCAGGCTCGCACATCTTGGTGGCTCAGCTTGCTGGCAGCCGAGATTCAGGAACAGCCGCTCCTTGCAGCACATGCGGGCCGGGGAGGGGTGTGATATGTCAGCATCGCCTCCCGCTCCACATAAACACACACACACACACACTCTCTCTCTCTCTCTCTCCCTGTCTCTGTCTCTCCCCCCCCCGTCGGCAGCAGCACCTGCCTGCCAGTCAAAAACCAACCAGCCCTGCCGGCCTCCCCTGAACCCATGCAGGGGTCGGGGTCCCGGACTGGGAGGCGGCGATGAAGCGAGCCAACGAGCTCCGGGCGGCGGTTTCGACATGGGGCAATCTCAGGAAACTGGGCTATCTGAGCTGTCAGGGCCGCCCGGCCTGTCCCCATCTTTTTCTTCTTCTGCCGGCCGGGCACGGCCAGCGCCAGCCTATCCTCATGGCGTATAGCATAACCGCCCTGGTTGATATTACTGCTCGGCCCTCGCTCCACACTGGTAACAGACCGGCTCTTGGTCGTCGGTGGAGGTGAGAGGTGGGCCTCTCGTCCCTTGGGGGGGGCCTTGGTCGGTCGACCTCCGCTCCCTCTCTCGCGCGCGCCTCCCCCCCCCCCGTCCCTATTAAAGTCAACCCCATCCTGCAAAGGTACAGGTACTGTCTCTCACCTTCGCTTTGGTCTCACCGTGCTGCTGTCAGTCACTTGCTTTCGCTTCGTCGTCCGTTCATTCTTGCTTGCCAAGACCACCCTCTTTTTTTCGCCTTCATCCTGCCCGAGCCCAGTTTAGTGGCCCCCCTTTCCCCGGTTTACAACTCACCTCTTCGTTGGACCGGTCTCTACATATCCACGTTCTTTCCCTGCGAGCCAGGCTCATTTTTGTGCCCGCACCGTTCAACTGTTTACCCCAGTTCGGTCTACCGGGATTACCTTCTCAAGCAAACTGTTGAAGAAGCCCTCGCGCTCTCAGTCACTACCACTCTCCCTCCGAAGCAACCTAGCAAGTCGACTAGCAAGGTTTTCCTCCTTGATCAAGTTGATATCCAGCCACGCGTATATCTCTCTTTCGTTCTTTTTATATTCCCCACCTACCTACCTCTCTCTCTCCTTCAGACTCGCCCATACACACCTCGCCATCATGCGTTTCCAGACCCAGCAACTCCTCAGCCTGCTCCCGGCGCTGGCCTCGGCGATTGCGCCACCGCCGGCGGCGCCGGGCATGAAGCTCGTGTGGTCGGACGACTTTGCGGGCCCGGCGGGGGCGCCGCCGAGCAACCAGTGGAACGTGGCCGAGGCCATCAACACCAACAACGAGATCCAGACGTACTCGACGTCGAGCCGCAACCTGCAGATCAGCGGCGGCGGGACGATCCAGATGGTACCGCGCAAGACGCCGTCGGGCAAGTGGACGTCGGGCCGCATCGAGACCAAGGCGGCGTGGACGCCGCCGGCGGGCGGCAAGATGCTGGTGCAGGCGGGCATCCTCCTGGGCGCCAACCCGGGCGCGCAGAAGCAGGGCATCTGGCCGGCCTTTTGGATGCTGGGCGACGCGATCCGGCACGGCACCGAGTGGCCGCTCTGCGGCGAGCTCGACATCATGGAGAGCGTCAGCGGCGACGGTAAGGCGTACGGCACGGCGCACTGCGGCGCCACGGCCGACGGCGGGCCCTGCCACGAGCCGACGGGCAACGGCGCCAGCACGGCGCTGCCGACCGACGGCTTCCACCAGTGGGGCCTGCTCGTCGACCGCACCGCCGGCGACTGGCGCGCCCAGTCCATCACGTGGATGCTCGACGGCGCGCCCTGGCGCGACCTCAAGGGCGCCGACGTCGACGACGAGGGCATCTGGGCCACCCTCGCCCACAGCCCCCTCTATGTCCTCCTCAACGTCGCCGTCGGCGGCGACTGGCCCGGCGCGCCCAACGCCGACACCATTGACGGCTACGGCGCCATGATGGAGGTCCAGTACGTTGCCGTCTACTCTTCCTAAAGCTTTCGGCCCCGGCTCTGGCTTTGTTCTTCCACAACCTGCAGGGGCGAGCAGGGAGGGGCTGGGGAGCCTCCCCTTCCCTCGCCCCATGCGCACGACTTTTACGACTCAGCAACCAAGGGCAAAGAGAAAAAAAACCAAAAAAGAAGCGAGGCCGAACTTTAGGGACAGAGACGGGCCACGTGGGGGCGACGCGGCGTTGGATGGACAGGCCACACCCGGTACCGGGCCATGACGTTGTCCGGGGTTTTTGTTAGTTTTACACGTTGGATTCTGCATTCGAGATACCTTTTTACTGCCACGGTCCGTCGGTTGGCCCCGCAATTAGAGCAAGCAAGCTTTGCACTGCGCTGTGCTGCCCCCTTCTTTTCTCCACGTGCCGTGCTGTCTTGACGCCTTGGCCCGACGCATATCCATGGCCCCCTCGTGGGCCAGCCTGCCCCGACTTCCGTAACTTGTCGTGGGCGCGGGCCGGGCTGATGATGGTCGGGGCTGACCCGCATTGACCGGGGCGGGGGGGGGCTGTGGTTTTTCGCCGGGGCCTCGGCGCGCCCCGAACCCATGCTCGGAGGGTTTGGGAGACAAAGGATCTCCCTCGACGTGCGGCGGGCGCGCGTCATGCTCCCCGGCCAAGTCTCAAACGGCGATCAGGCCAGGGGGGAAACCAAGAACCGAGCTTGGCATGCGTCGGGCTCGAGGGCCGCGGTCGCGTGCCCGACGTCGCCCCCGATTCGGGTTGGGCCTGCAGAGCCGCCATCGCCCGGCCCCCGCGCCGTCGCCGGTCGGCCGGACCACGTGAACTGCCTACCTGCCGACATGCCCCTGGCTGACGATGGGGGGTCGAGGGGGGGTCCACGGCTGGAGCCTGGGTGTCGAGTCCGTTTTGAGGAGAAGCGGGTGGCCCTGCGGGACGACCCCGTCTGGGTGTAGCGAAGCGTAAGAATGGCCCGTCGCTGCGGGTGAGGCCGGGCGGGCTGGGTAGGGACTACAGTGCCAAGGGCAAAGAAGCACAGTGCCCTGGGGCGGACGCGCCGCGAAAGGACCGGCGGCCGCGCGGCGGCGCACGGTACGTACGACCCACCACCAGAGGCAGGCCGTCGGTCGATAAGATACGGCCCGCCGCTCGCCCAGGGCCTTGGGGCGGACCGCAGGGCAGGAGCGCAGAATCGAAATTTCGGGCCTCTCCCCCGCCGCCGCGACGCGTTGCATGCCCACGACACGCCCGCCCTTTTTGCCCCCCGGCGCCTCCTTCGACCCAGTCCCCGCGGCCCCCCTTCCCCTGCGTGAATGGGTGGCAGCATTCCCATGCGACCATGCCCGCCCCTGCTGCGCCAGCTTCCAGCGCATAGCCGCCGTCTGCTGCCGCCGCGCCCGCCGGCCCTGCGCCCGCCGCCGTGGAGCAGCAGTGGCCGCCGCGCCGGGGCGGGCGGCGGCGGCGATGGCGCCGGCCGTCGTCGGTGCAGCAGCGGCGGGCTCGTGCCCATGTCCCGGTCGACGCCGAGGCCCCGGCCGCCGCCGCCGCCGCCGCCGGTGACGACGACGATGGCGCCGACGCGCTCCATCGCCAGCGCCGCCAAGGTCGTGCCTCTGACGGACCTCGAGCGCCGCATCGCCGCCATCCCGCTCGAGCGCTTCCGCAACTTCTGCATCGTCGCGCACATCGACCACGGAAAGAGCACGCTCTCGGACCGGCTGCTCGAGATCACGGGCACCATCGCGGCGGGCGGGCACAACAAGCAGATCCTCGACACGCTCGAGGTGGAGCGCGAACGCGGCATCACGGTCAAGGCGCAGACGTGCACCATGATCTACAAGCACGCGGGCGAGGACTACCTGCTGCACCTCGTCGACACGCCGGGCCACGTCGACTTCCGCGCCGAGGTGACGCGCAGCTACGCCAGCTGCGGCGGCGCGCTCCTGCTCGTCGACGCCAGCCAGGGCGTGCAGGCGCAGACGGTGGCCAACTTCTACCTGGCCTTCGCCGAGGGGCTCAAGATCGTGCCCGTCGTCAACAAGATCGACATGACGGCGGCCGACGTGCCGCGCGTGCTCGACCAGCTCGCGTCCACCTTTGAGCTCGACCCGGCCACCGCCATCGGCGTGAGCGCCAAGACCGGCCTCAACGTGCCGGCGCTGCTGCCCGCCATCGTCGAGCACATCCCCGCGCCCCAGGGCGACGCCGGCAAGCCGCTGCGCATGCTGCTCGTCGACTCGTGGTACGACAACTTCCGCGGCGTCGTCTGCCTCGTGCGCCTGTTCGACGGCACGGTGCGCTCGGGCGACACCCTCGTCAGCTTCGCCACGGGCCACAAGTACACGGTCGGCGAGGTCGGCATCCGCTACCCGGTGCAGGTGCCGCAGACGGTGCTGCGCGCCGGCCAGGTCGGCTACGTCTTCTTCAACCCGGGCATGAAGAAGATCCAGGACGCCAAGATCGGCGACACCTTCACCACGCTCGGCTCCGAGCCGCTCGTCGAGCCGTACCCCGGCTTCGTCGAGCCCAAGCCCATGGTCTTCGTGGCCGCCTTCCCGACGGACCCGAGCGACTACCACAAGCTCGCCGACAGCATCGGCCAGCTCGTGCTCAACGACCGCAGCATCACGCTGACCAAGGAGCACTCGGAGGCGCTGGGCGCCGGCTGGCGCATCGGCTTCCTGGGCAGCCTGCACTGCAGCGTCTTCCAGGACCGGCTGCGGCAGGAGCACGGCGGCAACGTCATCATCACGGAGCCGGCGGTGCAGACCAAGATCGTGTGGGCCGACGGGCGCGAGGAGATTGTGACGAACCCGGCCGCCTTCCCCGACGCCGACCACCGGACCAAGACGGCGCAGTTCTACGAGCCCTTTGTGCACGCCACCATGACGGTGCCCGACGAGTACCTCGGGTCCGTCATCAAGCTGTGCGAGGCCAACCGCGGCGAGCAGGAGAGCATCGAGTACTTGCACGGCATGTCCGTCATCCTCAAGTACCGCCTGCCGACGGCGCAGCTGGTCGACGACCTGTTCGGCAAGCTCAAGGGCGTGACGCGCGGCTACGCCACGCTCGACTACGAGGACGCCGGCTGGGTGCGGTCGGACCTGGTCAAGCTGCAGCTGCTCGTCAACAAGGCCCCCGTCGACGCCATCAGCCGCGTCGTGCACAGCTCGCAGGTGGACCGGCTCGGCCGCCACTGGGTCGACAAGTTCAAGCAGCACGTGCAGCGCCAGATGTTCGAGGTGGTGATCCAGGCCGCCGTCGGCAAGCGCATCGTCGCCCGCGAGACCCTCAAGGCCTTCCGCAAGGACGTCCTCGCCAAGCTGCACGCCGCCGACATCACCCGCCGCAAGAAGCTGCTCGAGAAGCAGAAGGAGGGCCGCAAGCGCCTCCGCACCGTCGGCAACGTCACCATCGAGCAGGAGGCCTTCCAGAAGTTCCTGTCCAAGTAGATCAAGACCCGCTTTGCCGTCCCGACTTGTGTGTACATAGCGTAGGTTGAAGCCAATAAATACCCACCCCCCCTATCGACATGGCATAGAATCCCTACACCGAGCCACAAAGCCGTGAGTCCAAGCCCTCTAGGACCAGGCGTCTCCGACGTCCACGGCCCAGGTCGCCTTCGTAAGAGTCTCCTCGGCCTGCGACAAGGAGCGGCCGCCTGGGCGAGGGGAAGAAAAGAGGCAAGCGGGGTGAGGGAAAAAGAATGACGTGGAGGGGCAGGGACTAGAACATAATCATGGGGAGAAAAAAAAAAGAAAAAAAAAGGGTGGTGCGAAAGGCAAAAGTTGATCCCCTTTTCGAGGATGTGCCACGCAACCGACACGAGCAGGATTTGAACCTGCGCTCCCGAAGGAATAAGATGCCGGAATTGAGGAATTCGAGTCTTACGCAATAACCACTCTGCCATCGTGCCTCGTCGTTGTTGGGAGAGAGCCCGCTAATCCGGCTTATGGTAGGCGAGATTGGCGGGGGCGCATGGAGCGGGGCAGGGCGCTAAAATGGCTGGCCCGGCCGACTTGTTCCTTCTTCCCTGCGCAGGGCCGGCCCGCCCGTCGGCACCGGGGACTCTACGCAAAGCGCCCATGGCGGTGGAAAGGGGAGTCGGAATAGCTATCATGGTACCTAGGCAATAATACCGTTGGGTGGGCGGCGGACGGGTGGGGGTTTTTCTTCTGTCTCGTCTTGTCATCATCGTCTCGGAGCTTTTCATCGTCGTCTTGGTCGGTGGCAGCGGCGCCGGCCCTCCCACGCGAGGGCAAGGGGAGGGGGGAAGCCGCCATACCCACCCGCCAGCCCGTCAGTCGTCTACCAGCGCCTCGCCCAGCACGCGGCCCAGCTGCACGAGCGTCTTTTCGTACACCTTGGCCACGTTCATGTGCAGCTCCTCCTCGTCCTCCTCTTCCCCGCCTCGTCCCGCCTCGTCCGCGTCCGCGTCGTCCTCGTCGCCGCCGGCGTTCTCGGCGACGCCCACGTCGGTCATGTCGGCATCGACGGCGCCCGGACGCCGCGGTGGCGTCGGCGGCGGCACGGGGGCCATGCTGACATCCGCTGCCGCCGCGGCCGGGGGCGGCGGCGGCGGCGCAAGAGGGTCGCGGCTGGTGGTGGTTGCCTCGTCGTCGTCTGACAAGTCGTCATCTTCCAGGGCCCAGTGGAATTGCCGTCCAGCCGCCGCCGCCGCCACCTCGCCCGTCGCCACCTCGGGGGCGCCGGAGCCCGGATGGGGGGAGCGGAGGGCGGCGAGCGAGGCCTCCTCCTCGGCTTCCGTCGCCCCGGCCTTGACGTAGGCGGGCCGCTTGGGGGGCGTGTCCGACCGGCGCCGTTTGGGCGATGAGTCCTCCGTCCGGACGTCCTCCTCCGTGTCGTCGTCGTCGTCGTCGTCGATATCGCGCCCGAGGCCCGCCGGGGTCGCCACCTCCTCTAGTTCGTCCCGGCGTCTCTTCCCGGGGCGCGCCAGGCGTGGTGTCGACGGGTCCATCTCTTCCTTGTTGTGGTGGTCGTCGTCCTCGGTATCCTCCTCGGGCGCGTAGTTCTCGACGTCGGCCTCGCCGCTCATGAGCACGGCGACGAGCGAGCGCGTCTCCTCGGCGAGGCTCTTGCAGCGCACCATGTCGGTTTTGGTCATGCCCCCCCTGGCGGGGCCGCCGCTGCGGCGCGCGTCGTCGTCGAAGCCGGGCAGCGGCGCGCCGGAGCGGGCGTCGCGGCCGGCGAGCAGGCTGGCGAAGCAGTGGTCGAGTTTGCGCAGCAGGGCGAAGGTGGGCCGGGGCGCGGGCGCGAAGGCGGGCGCGTACTCGCGCACGGCGAGGGCAACGGCCAGCAGGTACGGCACCTGCAGCGCTGGCGTGCCGCTGAACCACAGCACGCCCACGACGTCGTCGAGGTCCGCGCACACCTCGGCGAAGTGGCGGTAGCCGGCTGTCGCGTCGGCCGCCCGCTCGCCCGCCTCGGGCAGCCCAAAGTGCTTGACGTACCGCCGCGATACGTGCAGCAGCCGCGCCGAGACGTAGTTGCGCGCGTAGTCCTCCTTGCGCGACCCCGGCGCCAGCGGCTTGGACCGCGGCCGTGGCAGGCCCGCCGCCGCCCGCGACGACGCCGTGCTCGGCGCCGGTGAGGGAAGCGAGGCCGATGGCGGGAAGAAGCCGCCCGCGCCGGCGTAGCTCGACGAGGAATGGGCCATAGGGTGCACGTCTCCTCCCCCCCAGCCGTGGGGGTGTCGCTCCTCTCGGGCGATCGGTGGGCTCGGGACGGGTTCCGGGTAACGTTCGGTCGGCTGTCGCTGGACCTGGCGCAGGACGGGCAAACCCTACGGGGGGATCCAAGCGTGACGATGGGTAGGCGGGGTGTGGTGTTGATGGTGGGGGAATTGGAGAGCGGGCGTAGCCGATGGAAGCAATACGACTACATAGAGCTAGGCACTTGCAGCTCAGGCTCGGATGACGTAAAAACAGCTAGGTACGTAGCGTGAGCAGTCTGCTTCTCGTTCCGGCGGCGAGCCTGGGCGCTTAGTCAGCCTGGGCAACCACCCGTTTGCACTCCTTTGGGTCCAGCCTCTTGGGGTCTTGTTGGCCGTCTAGCGATGAGCTGGCGGAGACGACAGAGGACTCAGAAACGTTGTTCTGTGCCGTGCCCATGCATCCATCCATACGTGCATCTCGGTGCTGCTGCTTGTGCTCGAAGGGCTGTGCTTTTAGGCGGTGCTTTCGCATCATCCTCCAGCGAGGATCCCCCCCCACCTGCCGTCCATTGCTCGCCCGCGGGCACCCCCAATTTATCATTAGCGGCTATTGGGCAGTGGAGCGGGAGCTTTAGTGGGCAATCCCCTCCGTCAGCCTTGCGCAGCTTTTTTTCCCTTCCCTTCCTACGAGCTGCATCACCAACATCGTCATACGCGCTGTCCCCTCACCACCACCCAGTCCACCCCCTCCCGCAAAATGCCCGCCCGCAGAATCCAAGTCGAGTCCGGTGGCCGCCGTGGCGCCCCCGCCCCCAAGGGCATGTTCGCCTCCGCCTACGAGAGCCTCACGTCGCCCGACAACGCCAGCATGGTGCGCAGCGTCGCCGTCTTCGGTGTAGGTGTCGCCTGCTCCCCCTCCCTGTCCCCGTCCGTCTGACTGACAACCTCCTCCCAGGCCGCTGTCGCCTTCCTCGCCAGCTCGTGGGGCGAGATGCTTCTGCCTCCGTAGGCCCCCCCCCACCCCCTCTGCGGACCCTCGACAGCATTGCTGACTCCGGCTGCGCAGGGCGTAAAAACACCCACCCGCGGATACAACTCGACCATCGACGACTTCGAAGCGCGATTGGGCGCCAAGGGCCCGACGAAGACCACCTGTACCATATAATGACACCAGACGTGTATGATGATAGATATCGACGCAGCGGCATTGGGCTGGGATGCACTACAGGACCGCAATGGCGTGCCTCCTGGCGCCATCTCCTCTCCGGGACGCCGTCGGTACGCTGTGCTGGACGGAAACAGTCTGGCTGAGGACAGGCGGAAGGCAGGACCGATGATGCTGTTTTGGGGAGGGATGATGACCAGATGGTTGCAGCCTTTCCAGTGGCCTGGCCCCTGCCGACGTCAATGCGAATGAATTCTCTACTGCCATGCTGGAGAGCAACTTTCTCCCCTGCCGTAGTCGACCTTTTGGAACCGGCTCGGCCCCAGTACTCTGTTGAGGGGGGGCCATGTAGCCGACCTGTCAGGCTCGCCGAGCAAACGTGGGACTTTCGAGAATTGCCTACCACAAACATCACGATCATGAAATCGCCGCTCCGCTTGCAGCGCCCGAAGGTCTTAACTGATCAGGATGGTGTGACATAAGCACTTGCGGGCTCCCTCGCATCCCCAATTGAGAATCTGCCACCGATGGGTCTCGTCGCACCGCCCGGCTTGTTACTAAGCGCACGTAGGCGAGGTGCCCGATGCGGCTACGGAGGCGATGCGGCTGTTCAGCTGGGTGGGACGGACCAGGGGCTTCGATTCGCTGGGGCGCTGCCCAGAGCCCATCCTTCCATCCCGCAAGTGGGGGTGCGCCGGTAGGATGGCATAGAAATAGAACAGCCCCCCCCCCCCCCCCCCTCGCTTTGGGAGGATTGGCAGTTGCCTGGAGGCGGGTGTGATGCTCGATATAGAACCTCGTGATAACGTGGTTGTGGTTCTTGGTGCGGCCATCGGAACCGAGTGGCCCGGCCTGCTACCCACGGAATCCGCGTGCATACGGGGCAAGCAAAGAGACCAAGACACGAGTCTGGACCCTCACGGTGACGGAGCGGTGCCGGACGCATGGGGGCCGAGCTATTTCCATATAGGCTTCGCCGTCCATGGCTTGAGTCATCATGCCAGGAAGAACGCACTCGACATCCGGTTCTCTTGGTCCATGCCGCTGCTCTTCGCCTCCCCACCCTGACAAACCACGGCATCCACCGCCTTTTTCCTTTTGGCGCTGTTGACTAAGGCTTCCTCGGCGACGACGAAGACCACGCAGGGGTGCCCGGACGACCAGGAAGGACGCCGTTTGGCAGCGAGCGGGGGGCGGGCCTGACTACGCACCCCCGTTGTTTCGACACGGCACAGAGGACGACGACGGCGACGGTGAGAACAACGACAGCACAGCATGACGACCACGGCGCCGCCGCCGTGGTTCCGCGGCTTTGAGGTTCGCCCATCCACCAGTACGTAAAGGTTTCCCATGGGGAAGGGGGTCTGGCTTGTCAATGGGAGACAGAACCCCTCCCCGGTCCGTAATGAGGGGGAGAGCGTTGGAGAGGAGGATCCGGTGTTAGGTGAATAGAAGCAGGCGTGGCTTACGAAACCAAAACAAACAACAGCTATCACGCGCTTCTGCGGCTGGCCCGAACCCAACACGGCGCAGACGTTCCTGTCGTCGGGGAGCTGGGCCAACTGCTGCGAGACGGGCAAGACGACGCCGTGCTCCATCGCCACCACCTGTCTCTCCAGCTCCGTTCTGGTGTACAACAACGGGGACCGACGAACGTGGTAAGTCGGCATCACACATACGCGCACATTCCGTATGGGCCCAGATCCACCCTTGCTGGAGACGAAGGGGGTGCTTGAGGCATGAGAACGGCGCCCATGCCGTGTCCTGCCCTATCTCTCTCCCACGTGTTCCAGCCCCCCTCCCCGTTGGGAAAAGACTCACTAACACGCGCCGACACGGCCTCCCCGACCAGCGAAGACAGCAAAACCTGCGTCGCGCAAACATACTACCAGGCATCACCATCCGCCGGGCCCGCCGTCACGCTGCTGATGTGCGCCACGAGCCTGCAGCCGTGGCCCAATTACCGCTCGCTCGCGGGCGCGCAGTACTCGGCGTCCAACGCCAGCGCCGGCCTTCCCGGAGACGACGGCTCCTTTTCCTTCTCGGCGACCGGCGTTCCCCGCGGCGGCGGCGGCGGCGGCGGCGGCAGCAACGCGCACCTTTGGATCGCGGGCGCCGTCCTTGGGCCCGTGGTGGCGATGGCGCTCGGCATCCTCGCTTTCTGGGTGCTGTCGCGGCGGCGGCGGCGTCAGGGGAGCCCATCAGCTGCCGCGGCGGACAAGGTGTCGTCGTCGTCGTCGTTGTCGTCGTCTGCGTCTTCGCCGGCGCTCGATGCGGCGTTGCGGACGGGCCACGGCGGCGGCGCCGACGCTCACCCGTACCCTTCCGCCGAGCTGGGCACCCTCCACAACGCGCACGAGTTGGCCTCGCCGCCCGCGATGCCGGAGCTGCCGGCCGGCCACTGCCACCCCGCGTACTACTCCTATTCTTGGCCGGGCGCCGCCGCCGACGCCGCCTCGGGCCCCCGCCCGCGCGCTGAGCTCGACTCCACCTTCTCGCCCGTCACGCCGCGTCTGGGGCCCGACGGCCGGCCTGAGAGGCCGTACAAGGGCTGGGGCTGGTTCGGGTGGGTGTAACGCCCCCCCTCCTGTGGGGAAGGGGGGAGCGGCGAGGAGAGACAGCACGGGGTAATGTTTTTTTTCTCCTTCTTAATTTCCAGATACTCAATGAGCGACACCGCGAGTGTAGACATTTTGACCGTTCTGAAACACCTCTGTGCTTGGAGAGGTGCTTGTTGGTGGTGACATTCACGCCCCGTGCGTCAAATACTTTGCCAGCACGGATTGGACAAGCATTCTTGGGCAATACGGCTTCGGGCCACCGCCCCACGGTTCAAGGCGGTTTCTTGATTATAATGACCGGAAATGAGCATCATTCGTCCTGGGGACTTGCACGCCCAGTGTTGGAGTTGGCGAGCGTGTTGCGCAGGCTTCATGTATGTATCGCAAGCCAATGCGGGACAGCTGAGCCCGGTCGCCGTGTCAATGCTGCACACAACCCGGGCCGTCCGGCCAAAGCACCCCGACCGGATATTGGGAATGGATTGCAGGGCCTGTGGGGTAGTGTCTCGGTCCCTGGACGAGGCCCATCTCGGCCGTCTCAGCCACCCGCTGGGGAACCCGCCTACGTCAAATTCCGTTGTCGGGGGGTTCAAGTGCGTACGAAATGATCAGCAACACTAGGTCTTTCATCCACTCCAAGTCCCAGGTACTCGGGCCCCGGGAAGTTGCCCCTTCGAGACCGGCGAGGCAGGATCGGGTATTTTCGTGGGTGCGGCGTCGACGGACATGACCGGTGGCCGGATTTGACCCGCTAGGTTGCAGGGGAAAGCCCCTTCCCAGTTGGAAACCGCCCACGCCAGGGATTACGGACACCGGCGAGCATAGCACGTGAAGAGGGCCATGCCATGTCGATGGTGCGTATGGTGCCTGGACCCTATCCGTGCCGCTTGATCGTCCAAAATTGCGTCTGTGCTATAGATCGAGTAGCTGATGAATGCTGCGGGACCTGGCTTCCTCGAACCTATATAGACCTCCAACCGGCGTCTCGAAGGGGAGTGTACTAACCCAGGGACAGGCATCTCTTATCTGTTGAATCACACCCACGACCGTCACAATGGCACGCCTCTCTCTCCACGCGCTTCTCAAGCTTCTGGTGGCTCTCCTGCAGATAGGCAGCATCAACGCACTCGTCGCCGATCGTCGGGATCTCAGTCCCCGTGCCGGCGTCGACTTTCCCGGCCTTTCCGTCCACTCCGGGGCTCACAGGGGGTCGTCGACCAACCAGCACCAGGTGGGCGAGGACGAGGACGAGGAAGAGGGTCGCATCGGCACGAACTACCCTCAGCCTAACCCGTCAGGCCTGGGTGCTCAAGGCACTCGCCCGTCAGGCCTGGGTGCTCAAGGCACTCGCCCGACTGGCCCGGGTGCTCAAGGCCTAGGTGCTCAAGGCACTCGCCCGACGGGCCCTGGTGCTCAAGGCACCCGCCCGACTGGCCCGGGTGCTCAAGGCCCGGGTGCTCAAGGTCCTCGCCCGACGGGCCCGGGTGCTCAAGGCCCGGGTGCTCAAGGTCCTCGCCCGACGGGCCCGGGTGCTCAAGGCCCTCGCCCGACTGGCCCTGGTGCTCAAGGTCCGGGTGCTCAAGGCACCCGCCCGACTGGCCCTGGTGCTCAAGGCCCAGGTGCTCAAGGCACTCGCCCGACGGGCCCGGGTGCTCAAGGTCCTCGTCCGACTGGCCCGGGTGCTCAAGGCCCTCGTCCGACTGGCCCTGGTGCTCAAGGCCCTCGCCCGACGGGCCCTGGTGCTCAAGGTCCGGGTGCTCAAGGCACCCGCCCGACTGGCCCTGGTGCTCAAGGCCCTCGCCCGACTGGCTCTGGTGCTCAAGGCCCTCGCCCCACCTGGCCCACGATTTCATTGATAAAACCGAGACCCACCCCTACAAGCAGCCGTTCGCGGACCTCTCTGGCCACGACGACGCGCACATCAGTCTCGGGCGCTGCTACCTCCGCTTCCAGTAGCATCCCTGGACAGCCCGGCACGAATACGGGCGGGGGCGGGGACAGCGGTACGAGCGGCATCCAGGGCGGTACCGGGAACACGGGCGGCAGCAGCGGTACGAGCGGCATCCAGGGCGGTACCGGGAACACGGGCGGCAGCAGCGGTGCGAGCGGCATGTCGGGTAGCGGCGCGTACAAGCCCGCCTATTCTTCCTGATGCCGGGAGGTCGGAGAAGAACCAGACGGAGCCTCAAGCAAGGCGTGTGGGGGGCCGCCAAAACCATGACGTGGTAGCGATGGCGGGTTGCCCGTGGCAGTGCGAAACTATGCTTCTACATTAATATTTCCTTGAGTCTACAGAGTGGTAATTGATAATGGGTTAACAAGCACGCCTGCCCCCGGCACCACGGTGAAGATGGCCCGGTGGGCGGTACATAAAGTACTCAGGTGCCTGATCAAGCGTTGTATTGAGGCAAGTGTTGATGACGCGTGATGACCACCTGGCAAGTCAAAACGCAAAGGGCAGGAATGACTGGCTGCCGTTGACGGCGGCATCGCCCTATGAAAACTGAAATAGGTACCGACTCCTATGTGCGAAGCAGTTCGAAGGCAATTCCTCCTCTTCGCCCGAGCATCATGCGCGGCGAAAGTCCAGCGAAGCAGGAAGCGGAGCACCGTCAAGAAAGGGATCGCCGCCAATACAAATGCCCACGGGTCCGTGTCGCTGGCCCAGTGGGTCAATGCTCTGTTGAAGCCCGGGCCCGAGGAATGTGAGGCCGGGGGTTGTCGGCAAGCCATCAACGAGTTTGCTCAGCTGGCCACTCCCCGGGCGGGCCAGACACGCAAGAGGGGCCACGCCACGCATTTGAACACCAAAAACGACAAAGAAGCGCAGATTGTGCAAAGTCCCCACCGTTGCCGGAAAAGCCAATGCCGGGGACGTCCAGGCAGGGGAAGAGATGAACGGGTCGAATTCACCGGATAAACCGCCCTGCTCATGGCGAGGCTCAACTCGGGGCAACTACAGGCTTGGTAATTTGGTCGTGATTGCGACAAGGCGGAAAAAGTGTAGACCATGCCGTATTCTCAAGTGGGGGAGAAATTGGACGAGAATTGAACTTCCTCCAGTATCCGCGTGGCTAGGCTTGCTCACGAAAGAAGCACAAACTCCCCCCTACAAATAACCAACTGCCCAAACATCGCCCGGAGCCGGGGCCGCATCGAAAGGGACGGTTTAGGGACCCAAGGGCCACACGGGCCACGGCCGCATCGTTAGCATCTAGTCGACGAGATGGACGAGTAGCACGGAGCCTAGGACGGTCAAGACGGCGACGACGTGTTTCTTGCGGCGGGCGCCGTGGTGGGCGTGGCGTTCGCCTTCGTGGGAGGTCTGTTGCCGGGGGGACGGGGTCAGTTTTCCTGTTCCTCTGCATATTGGGCAATGGAGAGGGGGTGGGAGGAGGCTGTGTACCCTCATACGCTTGGGGACAGGGGGGGTGGCGAATGCATTCTGCCTCTTTCTTTCGGCCATTTGTTGTGCTCTTGCTGGCTCGTCGTGTCTCCGTTTAGGAGTAGGATCCCATAGGCTGAGAAAGTGCTGCCTAGATACTGTACACAGAGAACCAAGCTCTACGTATATAGGAGCGCATAGTACACCAACCTACCACATACGACCATAGCTTCCAGAAAATTCGGGATCCCGTCCGCTCTCCCATAGACAAGCTGGAAAGCGCCAGATTAGTACTAGGGTCGGTGACGACCTGGGAATCCCTGGTGTTGTATGTTTTTTGTCATTTTTAGTTGTGTCTTTGGACCGGGGTCGGTTCATTGCCGGCTTTCGTAGGTGTTCCGTAGCGATGGCGACGAGGGCGCCCTCGACGACGTGCGCATGACCATACGGCCCGAGCGCGCCAGACCAAGGGCAGCCGCGAAATCCGTTGGTGTCTTTTAACCTTCCCTTCTTTCTCCGTTGCGAACGGCCCATCGAGCTCCCAGGGTGCGGGAAATCCGTAGGACCGGAGCTCCAAGTCGGGGAACCCCGGCGATGGCACGTCGGGAGCGGCACGACCGAGAGCCGCGGCGACGAGCTTGCGTTGCCTTGCCTCGGGCTCCCGCTGACGCTCTTCGGCGCCGACCCGACGGTAGTGGCGGATCGACACCGTCGAGGCTGCCAGGTACAATACCGCCAGAAACCCAAACGCAGCGCAGCCCAGAACACCCATTCCCTCCGGGGGTATTTCTTGCTTAGCTACGGCCGTACAGGGGTGGGCATGAGAGTGCAAGGGGGGACAGACTTACGGGGTGGCCTGGAGAGGAATAGAGGTGGATCATGTCGAAAAGTGCATGCCGGTTGTGAAGCGATCTGGAATAGGGATCGGGCTTCACGAAATTCCCAGGGGATGAGGCAATGTGGTCGAGGAGGAGGAGGAGGAGTAGGGGGAGGAGAGACTTTGCCTGGGAGAACTATTTGTCCTGCGTGTCCTGCATCAGGGCAATTTTTCGGTAGGCTGAGGCATTAAGGGCGATTCGCCCGTATCGTTACTTATACGTCGTCTACCGAAGGGATAACAAGGGAGTGTGCTTCGATTTATATATAAAGAGGGTTGGCGGGGAAGCAAGATAGGCGAGTGGGTTTGAAAATGCACAAGAGGCTGAAGTCGGGTCTGCCTGGTCTCCTGCATCAGTCACGTATCGGGATCTAGTGGTTTTGGACCTTGCTAATCAGCTAGGCTCGATCCCTGGACGACACTTCGCCGGAAGGCCCGGCTTAGAAGTTTGCATATACAAACACAAGCTCCCAGGTCGCAGGTTCCTCAAGACCAGAAAGATCCCTAGACACGAACGGCAGCAATACCGCAGCTACGACGTCGGACTAGCATAGGGCCCGCTAGAGCACCGTCCGGGGAGGACGACAGAAGGAATCCCCACCGGCGGCTGCCTGATTTGGTGACGCCGTGTGCTGGATGAGAGGAGGTTTGAAGGTGATCGATGGACGAGGGGAGGTGAGATAATGGTGGGCCGGGGGTGGGGGTGTGTGCAGCTGAGGAAGAGGGGGTAGGAAACTGCTTCCAGGGAGGGAGAATAGAGCGCAGGCCTCGTGTGAGAAGGAAAGAAACCGAACAAGCCAAGCCAGTCAAATCAGGATGTGTCTTGCTCCGCAAGTGGGATGTTAACACCAAGAAGCGGGACTGAGCTGGTGGGTGATGTTCAGGCTGGCTAGCTTTTTCGGGTGTCTTAGAATCCTACCTATTTTGCTTTCTGTCCGTGCGGGCCTTGTCTCCCTATGTCGTTTAGGAGGAGGACCAAGTTTGCGAGAACGTGTCCTTGAATGAGAGAGTGGGTTTATCAAACGACCAGACTTCAAAAGAGGGAAAACACAAAAAAGGGACGGTGAAAGGCCATTACAACCATTGTACCGTAAGAAATGTACACAAAGTACAAGGTGCATTGCAAAGTGAGAAAAAGGAAAAAAGTATAAGTCGTGAAGACTCTGCATTAGCCGCGAATCGAACGCGGGGCCCATCGATGGCAACGATGGATTTTACCACTAAACCACTAATGCTTAGATGATGAAGAGCCCTCTTAATGCAGCCCGTGTTGGAATGGGCAGTTGGATTTATTCACACCCCGTTTGATCCACATCGTGAACGTGGCCAGCCAGGCTTTGTGCTTGGGCGGGATACCGTGTCCGCCAGGTGGAGCGGGGGAGGAACAGCATTGGCAACAAGTCATGGCTACGGCCATGATGGGTAACAACTATAACCGGTGATTCTAGTGGTGGTGCAGATGTGTGGAAGAGCGGTGTTGATGCCGTAGAGGCGCTTGTCGAGCGGGCACCATGGAGTTTATCCTCCGACCCGGCTAGTGGGCTCGTGCCGTCGACCCGCTCCTCCACGGCCTCTCCAGCGCCATACCTAGCATCGAACATAATGGGACGAGGCGACCCCGCCGCGCTCACTCCAGCAGCGTCGTATGTCGTAAGCAAACGAGTCGCCGCCGGATAGGATGATGCGGCTGCCCTGCCTTGTTGCCGCGCTCGAGCTCGTCGCCCTGCGTTCAATTTTCGTCGGTGCGGCAGCGGCGACCCTAGTCGACCCGCGTCTCCCGCATGCGCGGCACCATCTCGCCTTTAGCGCCGGTGCCTCTGCACCCGCACTCTGCCCATCGCACCGCCACGCGGCTATAAGTGCCTCCGGGAACCAACCACTCTATTCGCAGCCATGACGGCGAAGACCCACCGCCCGCCCACGGCCGCCACACCGGGCCCCTGCCGGATCCCATCTCTGCACCGCTTTCCCAGCGGGCCCAGCCCAGACCCACCACACACACCGAGACGGATTGTGCAAACCCGACCGCCCACAACATGTCTCCTACTTATGGCGGAATTGAGCGCTGCTCATTCAACAAACAAGCATCTCCTCCCTGGCGCAATTGGCTAGCGCGTCTGACTGTTACTTCTCAGTACATCAGGAGGTTCACAGTTCAAGCCTGTGGGGGGGAGTTGAGGGGCACCGATTAGGTGCCCACGACCTTTTGCACTTTCTCCTCATCAGGAGGATAGGTGTGGGAGTAGCCTTTTTGCAGGCTGGGAGATTACATGGGACAATCAAGCCTGCGAGGGGTCCTTTTTGCCGCTTCGAGAGGCTGCATGGGATAATCAAATTTGGGGGGTGGACGAGTACCGAGAAGGTGCTTATGGTCGTGTGCACTTTTACCATTCGGTGGATGGCCACGCGGCAGGGTTGCAAGGGGTCAGCGAAGGAGCACAAAGAAACCCTCATCGGTTTTTCCATGTTCGCCTCTTGCCTTTGCGAAAGGATGGCTTTGGCACGGACAGAAGACACGTACTTCCCTACCTACTCAAGGCGCCGCAAGACGGGCCAGTGGACAGGTATCCGCCATTGTCTGGCCCCGCCACTCCCGCCACTCCAGACCCTGCGCCCGTGGCAGCAAGCCTCGGGGTGCGCCCCCTCTACGTCGCGTTGTACGTCATGTCCTTGGCCCTGTTGTCCCGCCGGCCCTGTACGGCTCCGTACTGGCGGCTGGGCTGTGGGGGGCCTCTGCCTGCCGCTGTTCTTGCCGCCCTTAGTCCCGCCCGCCTTGCTGCGATGGCAGGCCGGCGTGGAAGTTATAGGGCGGAGGAGGGGCGGGCGGCTCAGCGGTCGCCCGGCATAGCCACAGAGTTTCGGTCCGCTCTCAGTTCGGGGCGAGGTTCTGGACTGCTGGCGGCATTCCATCGAGCCCGGCTCGAGCCATGGCCCCGGACTCCCAAGTCCCCAGGTCCAGCTCAGCCGGGTCCTTTCGCATTGCCTCTCCGTAGCAGAGGGCCCAATCCGACGGCTGCAGACTAAGGGGAATGCGGGGCGCTATCGACTACCGTTGACGCTCATGCGCTTCTCCACGATGGAGCCGTCCGGAAACGCGGTTGATCCCAAGCGTGGGCGGACGTAGGTTGCCTGGGTAGAACGGGTCCCGCCACTGGCCGAATCCTGGGGAGCAGGGGGTGAAAGGGAGAGCTGCTATCCTACGTCCTTTTGGCCGCCGGCGGACCCGCTAACACGGCCGCCTTGGGGGCTTATTCTCCGCGCTTCGTCTAGGGCTTATCAGCTCGCCCGAGACCCGGTTGCCACCACCTCCCGAGACCCGGTGGCTAACCGCCCCCCCTGCTGTGACATGCACGGCGCGGGGCGTCCCCATCAGGGGATGAACAAGGCGCCAAGCACACAGAAGAGCGTGTTAAGCTCAGGACTCGTACCGAGCGTGTGAAGCTCCCTCGGGTGGCAGACACGAGGTCATGTTCGATAATCCCTGGGCACACCACGGTCCCCAGGTAGGTCCGCCTTGCCGGCCAACGGCTTGGCATGTTTATTCTCAACTTCGGAGCATTGGTAGAGTCAGGATGGATCGTCAGTTGTCACGGGATGACATCGGCATGCTATCCACTGAGGCAAAAGACCAGGTAAACTGTATCGGAGATGCAGTCTTCACATCAGTAGTGAGAAGGCGGTGGCAGCTATCCATAGTCCAGCGAGTCCCGGCTGTGAATAGCTCTGGGCCAGGTATGGAAACGCCCCAACATTGTCAGCCGGGGGGGGGGCCGTTTGGTGTCCCCCAGAGTACCGGGGTAACGTAACTGGTATTGGTCATGTTGCCGTACTCTACTCTATCTTTCTAGACCGGCCTCTGCCCACTGGGGGCGGATCTGCTCCGTTCGCCCCTGATCGTTGCCTAGTCAGGTGCGCCTTATGATCTCGGCGTACCTAGCACGGTCGAACGCGCTGTCGGTACCATGGCACCATGGGCACGCTGGTAGTACAGAAAATCATGGCTTGAATGGGTTAGTGATAAAAGCCCTACCGTATAGTCGATTGGTCGGCCGGGATTTTGGCACACCGGATCGACCTCGAACCGGATTTCGCCCCTTTCCAGGCCCCTTTACGGGGAACTGGGTTGCCACTGTAGTTCTGCAGCTTGAGCCAGTCGACCAACTGTTTACAGGAAACAGAGCCTGGGCTTCTTTAGGGCTTCAGACCACAGCCGACGGCCCGGCGCCGTTGGATGGCGATAGATCGACGACGTCTGCCACTACAGCGCCATCTGCATGCCAGGGCGCCCAAGACACCCGCAGGCGGGACTCCTGGACCTCCTGGACCGCCCCTTGAACGTAATGCTTCCGTGTAGGCTCGGGTTAGAGAACACGCTAAGCCCGGCAGACAGGGGCTCCGTGGCCCCGGTATACCCCCCAAGATGGCCTCGACAGCATCTTCACCCGGCACAGCAGGCACGGCGAGTCCCGAGTCTGAATCAGGGTCCCCGTCGGGGACCGTGGTGGGTGGTGCTGCGGATCTCGCGACCAAGATTCCATCTTGCGGAGGGGGGTACCGTGCCGGTGGTAATAGTGGGACTGGCCTCCGTGGCAGCTCGCTCCGGCGCTTTCTTGGGAATAGCGTCCGGCAGTTACTAGACCCGATAGTGGGTGGCTCGAGTCACCCAAAGGCGTGTAACGAATCGATGGCTACGAGCATCGTGACGCTGGCCCGGTCACGGAACGCGTCCGTTTCCCAACCACGACCCGTCTTGACGGCTCGTCCTAGGCCGTCGGTTCCTCGATGGTCCAGCCGGCCGCAGTGCGACTCGGGATGGTGCCCAAGGGCAAGGCCTCGGCCTTCTCGCCGCCCTGTCGTCGACCACACTGATCGCTGGCTGCTGTTGTGGTAACCCGTTTCCACCAGCACAAACCTTACCCCGGGCAATCCGCACCACTTCCGGGCTACCCCCTAGTGCAAACTTTCCGACGGCCGCGGACTTAGGGGTTGTCGGCTGCACGCCGACGAAGGATGGACCCCATCTAATCACTCGCATCGAGCCCGCAGGGCGCGCGGGCGCTACGAAACTGCTGGCAATCCATGGGAACTGGGCGCGGCGACTCGCAACAACCTGTCCTGGGGGCCCAGGACGCCTAAGCCTACCCCAGACTGCCGGGACGCCGCTGGCTAGGGCTGCAAAAGTACCCACACTCAATGCCGGCCGTGACTCGCGGCCGGGTTGCCCTGCCGCGCCGGCGTGCGCTTGTCAGTGTCATCGGGGGGGGCGCGGACCGCCGAATGGTAGTTTCTGCCGACGCGCAAACACCTTCCATAACTGTCACCATCCTGTGCCGGGCGGACAATCGTAACGTCTGTTCGCATATACATATGCTGCTTACGGCCGTGGAGGAGAGCCGGGCAGTTTGGGCCGACGCGCCGGATTGGGTCCTGCACACGGTCAGCTCTTGCATTCCCTGCTCCATATACCCAAGCTTGCCATGGAGCCGCCGTCATCGCCAGCGCTTATGCTCCTGGCCACAATTATCTCTATGCTGGCGTTAAGTTGGCTTACTGTGGTGTTGCGCATAGCTGTGCGCAGACACACCCATGCGCTTGCTTCGGACGACCTTCTGATGTGCCTCGGGGTCGTACGTAGCACCCGAATCCCCGAATCGAGCTTTCGGTGTTGACTATCGTTTCCAGGTCTTCTTCACCCTATGTTCTGGACTCGTCACTGCCCTTTGCTTTGAAGGAGCCGGCTTCTCCTCAGAAGCGTCCGCACGCTACAAGCTGGTAAGCAGCCTCATTAATCGGACTAGCGCCTGTGTTCTCCTGCTCATGCGTTTGGTGTGCCTTCAGAACTACTTCGTAGCTGAGATCTTCTACCATTTATCCGGCACGCTCGTAAAATGCAGCATCGCTCTTAGCCTCATCCGGGTTTGTAAAACAAAGTCCGTCCACTGGGCACTCTATGCGATCGTCGGCCTCATATGCCTGGGCTGCGCCGTCTATATAGCGGGCTTACTCAAAATATGCACGCCCGTGTCGGCCATGTGGAATGCCGGAACAGGCTCCTGCGACCATGGCATCCAGCTTGGCATATCCTATCTCTATGCCACGACATATATCGTCGTTGACGGCACCCTGGCCGCCCTTCCTTTCTGCGTGTTTCGGGGTGCCAAAATCGACAGCAAGACACGATGCTGTGTCGCCATCGTGTTAGCATCCGCTGCGCTGTGAGTTGTCCCAGCTATCCGCCCTCGTATTTTTTTTTTCTTTCTCTCTCTCTCCCCCCCCTTCATACTGAACATCTATACGACGCAGTGTAAACGTTGCGACGGGGGCTCGGCTATACTTTATACAAAAACTCTACTACAGCGAGGCCACCATGGGGTCGATCCGGATGAGCCTCGCTACATGGAGTCTGGTGGAGGAGGGCGCTTCAATTACGGCAGGATCGCTGCCCATGCTCCATCACCTTGTGGACTCGAAGCTGTTCCGGCGACCGAATGCAAGTCGGAGCCACACACCATCTTGGCCACCGTTGTCGTACCGGACCATTACGTCGATCGAAACGGGCGATGGCGACGGCGGCGGTGGCGCGCCGGCTGGCAGAAACGGCAGCCAGTGGTGCATTTTGAGGGAGCTTCGGTTCTCAGTACATTCTTCCCGGGCAGAACCTGAGGACCCAGCCAGTGTTTATTTTCGATGGTAATGACAAGAGCTCGAGACATGTGAAGCGTCGCCGTTCGTGACTTGTTTGTGTCAGTATATGCCAGTGATCTGCTAGGGAGCCAACCTACCCACTCCCCGGCTAGCCTCTCCGTTTCACCATCCAAACTCACAGTGACAAGTGTAGGCCTAGTAAGACTAGTGCTGATGGGAACGTTCGAAGGAGCGCGCTAGAACGATCATGGAAGAACCTTAATCGACGCTACTGATATCTTGATTCATCCGACATAATCATTGTCTGCGGTTTCTCTCCGCTCGCTGGGGCAACGTGTTTCTTTGTTCATCGTTGCCACCCTTCTATAGGATCGCGTTCTCGAAGCGGACGGGAGGCGTGCGCTGTAGTTGGCTGTAGGGGCCCGTAAAGGGCATATGCACCCGGCCTGCTGCACTTCCTTGGCTGCTGTTGGAGTGGGAATTCTGATAATGCCAATGTTGCATGCCCGTATAGCCAACCGCGTGGGCGCTAGCCCATGCTCTGCCACCTCGCGTCTTTGCCCCCCCGGAGCCGCACGGGATAGGGCGGCAAGGGCCCGCCACAGCCGATAGGGCTCCGGGTTATGGCCCGTGAGCCGGGTGCTCCTTTCGATAGGATTTTCTAGGGCAACCACTCGGCGATCGAAAGTGAGTACTGGCTCCATCGACTATATATACTGTTCCGCGGTCGCGGTGGTCTGGAAACACGCCCGGCGGACCTGCACGAGTGGTCCGGTCGCGCCCAGGCTGGTGTTCGACGTGGGCAATGCCTCCTACGGGGTCAAGAGGCTCCTCATATCGTGAGATGAGACGGGCCAGTACGGCCGCCGCTGGCATCACCGTTCTGCCGACTTCCGACCTGGGATTCCTGGCTGCGCCGTGGAGGACCGTGGGTTTGCGACCCACGGCGGCGCTACCCCTTAGTGTTGTCCTGGACCAAAGAGGCGATCGTGCAGCTCAATCCAGTATGGATTCGCGCTCGTAGCGAGCCCCGCACTGGAGACTTATAAGTTCCCGCGATCTGCGCCTCGGATTCGGTTAAAACAATCGACACCTGCCGCGTTGGTGCCGACCGGCCATCGCCAATGGATTCCTCCCTGATTCGCTGAAAGGGACGCTTATCTCTGGCGTCCAGAGGCACCTCACGGATGAAACCCGCCGATGAGCACCTCTCCCAGTCCGACCAACATCATTCTCGTAAAGACCCAGTCAGCACGGGACCTGGGTTTTCCCGTCCCTCGACTCCAGAGCATCGATTTCTTGACGATGGAGGCCGTGCGTTCTTCAGGGGCCACTCTCCACGCATGGGCCACTTTCCTCTTCCAGAAAACAGAGACTTGATGTTCATGTGCCTCGGCATCACCCTGACCTTCCTTTTTACTCCGTTCTGCTACACACGGCGACCTGGCCAGCCGTACCGCCTCATGGCCGACACGGGCGAGACGGTTGTGATTCCGGTGAATTCCGTGCACCCCATCCGCAAGGCTCGGAGGCCTGACGAGCTCTTTCTGGTCGTCATCAAAAAGCATATGGCCAAGCTGTCAAGTAAGCTGTACAAATGCAAAAGCGCCCTTTTGCCGCAGAATCGCAACGTTCCCACGTGCTGCGGGATTGCTATACATGGACCGGGACCGGGACCAGGGACCAAAGCACGGGGCCTTGAGCTTTCGAAGCCGCATTTGCCGTCTATTCTGTCTTTGGGGGCACCGGCTGGTGAGTAACGGGTGGGCTTCTTATCCGCTATTGCGGCGTTCTGGTTCGAGCCGGGCTTGAACGATTGGCGCGAGCGCGAGGTCGATGAAAATGTTCTCAAATTGGTGCCCCGCCACCCGATTGGCCTTGTCGGTGGTCGCGATCCAACCCACCTAGGGTTTCCTATCCAATTCCTCGCCTTCTCTAGGTAGAGGTCATGTGCTTTTCGAAAACAGCGTTTTTTTTTTCGGTGCGAGTGGATGTTGCGGAATTTTCAAGGGTAGGGGCCTCTGCCCGGTTCAGCGCGTAGCTGTGTCAATTATTGTACGGTCTGGGTGTGCCTGGCCACAGGAGTGCACTGAGCCCAAGGTCCAGCGCCCTTTCCAGGGTACAGGGGGTAAACAACGTAGCACTGTCTCTCAATCGATTATTCTGAAACGCCGCGGAATTCACCCCGCTTCTGTGTTATCTTGCCCGCCTCTCGCGTCTTGGAAGAAAGGACGATGCCCACATCCTGGCTTTCACGCTTGGGCAAACGGAGTCGCTGCCGGGAAGGACCAGCGTGAACACCATGTTGTGCAATATTCCCGCAGACCGTGACCGTGCCATGTCAGAGTATACCCGCGCAACGTCGCGATCGGGAGAAGGGCCCGCCCGAGAAGCTTATCATGACATGGGATTGGAAGGGCAGAACCCGCTAAACGAACCGTTCCCCACCCTTTCCGGGCTAGACGACGTCACGGTCCCCTACGTTGTTCATTTTTCGTTCCTGAGAAGGGGTCGCTGGCCATGCATGGGCTATGGAGGGCGTCGTGCACGGGCGCAGGACCTGGGGGTCCCTCGTGGCACCGTCGGGGAGTTGATGCGGCTGCCTCGGTCCGGGTCACGCAGGCGTCGCGCGCGGCCGGCTTGCGTCGCCGATCCCCCACGTTCTGCGCCGTGCGCTCGATGGAACGGTCCTCCGGGGGACGCCGCGAGCGAGACGAACCCGGCTTCAGACCAGCGTGCCGCTCGCCACAGCCGAGACGCAACGGGCTCGCTCTTTTTGGCCGTGGCGACAGGCATCGCCCGTGCCGGCCAAATGGGATCCAGGCGGAACGGCTCCGCGTCCCGGGGGGGGGGCCTTGGCCATGGCGCGTGCTGGACTTCCGGACTCGGCAGGTCGGCTGGAAGAAGAAGGCGGTGAGGCCAACCATCAGAAAGAGAGCCGCTGGCCCTCGGCGCCTATTCCGATTCCAGATGCGGAGGGGCCGCCGTCCCCGTGCTGGGCCCCCAATGCAGTTAAACGCGCGCGGGCGGCGGCAGCCCTCAGGCTTGGCCCGGCTTTTCTGACCTCGTCACTCGTGGCATTTCTTGCCTAAATCGGACCGGCATTCGGCGTAATGTAACACTGTATCCTCGACCCCATCATAGGTGGAGACACTTTCCACCACGGCGGGTGGCACGACCAGAGACAGGGAAAGCGTGGTCCGGCGCCTGGGGATTCTGGAAGCCCCGACGAGGCGTTGCCCACGGCCCTTCTCCCGGGCCATGGGCGGAACAGCGGCGCAGGACGAGGTTCGGGGGCCTGGGGGCCAGTGGCGTGGTCGGTCGTGGGCACGCTGGCGGCGGAGGCAGTGAAATGAAAGGACGAGTCCATCCGTGGCGCGTGTCCCGATCTAGATGCGGCACCCCGGCGCCCAGCTCCGCTAGCCCGTTCGGGGCCGGACCTGGGGGGGGGGTGACGCGAAGCCAAGATGCCAAAAGAATGTATTCTCGGAAGGGCCGAACCAAGTGAATCTTCCATCCATTAGCGACCCCTGCCCACGGGCGCTGGGCGTTCGTTTGCCGTTCCGGGCCCCGCCTTGTCGTTGGCGCGCCACCCAGGAGTCGTCCGCTCGGGGAGAACATGCCGGATCTGCATATAAAACCCGGCCCGGACGCCGCCCCCCTCGGGTTGTCGAACGCTACGCTCCAGTCCCATCCTCAGGCTCCCGGCACCCCCGCTTCAATCCCAGCTGCAAGTCACTCAACATGCGTACCTCTTCCCTCGTGTTGGCCTTCGCGCCTGCGGCGGCGCTCGCCCAAGCGCCCCTCTGGGGCCAGTGTATGTCACGCCTCCTCCGGATCGACGGTGCGGACAAGGCCATGTGCTGACGGGACCGTGTACAGGTGGCGGCCAAGGATGGTCCGGACCTACGACGTGTGCGTCTGGCTCCACGTGTGTGAAGACGAAGTAAGAGAGGTCCCTAGCCCGCCGCCGCCGGACGAGCCGCGGATTCGTCTTACTGACCGGCCCCCCTCTCCAGCGACTGGTACTCGCAGTGCCAGCCGGGCGGAAGCGGCAGCCCCAACCCCAACCCCAACCCCAACCCGGCGCCCACGACGACGGCCGGCAACGCGCCCAACCCGGCGGCCACCAGCCTGCACGAGAAGTTCAAGGCCAAGGGCAAGCAGTACTTCGGCGCCGAGATCGACCACTACCACCTCAACAACCAGCCGCTGATGAACATCGCGCGCCAGCAGTTCGGCCAGGTGACGCACGAGAACAGCATGAAGTGGGACGCGCTGGAGCCGAGCCGCGGCCAGTTCAGCTGGGGCAACGCCGACGCCGTCGTCAACTGGGCCACGCAGAACGGCAAGCTGGTGCGCGGCCACACGCTGCTGTGGCACAGCCAGCTGCCGCAGTGGGTGCAGAACATCAACGACCGCAACACGCTCACGCAGGTGATCCAGAACCACGTCACGGCCGTGGTGACGCGCTACAAGGGCAAGATCTTCCAGTACGACGTGGTCAACGAGATCTTCGCCGAGAACGGCAACCTGCGCGACAGCGTCTTCAGCCGCGTGCTCGGCGAGGACTTTGTCAGCATCGCCTTCAAGGCCGCCCGCGCCGCCGACCCCAACGCCAAGCTGTACATCAACGACTACAACCTCGACATCGCCAACTACGCCAAGGTGACGACCGGCATGGTCGCCCACGTCAACAAGTGGGTGAGCCAGGGCGTCCCCATTGACGGCATCGGCTCGCAGGGCCACCTCGCCGCCCCCGGCGGCTGGAACCCGGCCTCGGGCGTGCCCGCCGCCCTGCGCGCGCTCGCCGCCGCCAACGTCAAGGAGGTCGCCATCACCGAGCTCGACATCGCCGGCGCCGCCGCCAACGACTACCTCACCGTCATGAACGCCTGCCTCCAGGTCTCCAAGTGCGTCGGGATCACCGTCTGGGGCGTCTCCGACAAGGACAGCTGGCGGCCCAACGACAACCCGCTGCTCTTCGACCGCAGCTACCAGCCCAAGGCCGCCTTCAACGCCCTCATCAACGCCCTGTAAGGGGGAAGGCAGCCAGACCGGCCGAACCGACTAGTGTCGACTAGTATCCCTTCACTTTGTAAATAGCCTTTTTGCCTGTCTATAGCCCCGTGCCCTCGAGAACGGCACCTTCGGTCCCTGCATATATACACACATGCATATATATACATATATATATATATATATATATGGCCGCGCGTTTGTCTTGCAATTTGGACCAAACAGCTCTCGTGACGTCGATGAACCCCCCTCTGCCCGTGTCTTCATCCCTCTTTCCATGCTGATTCCACAACACGGGACCGTCGCGCAAAGGTCCGTGTCAGGGACAGGAGGCTAGGGGATGGCCCGCCTGGTCTGGTTTCGATGTCCAAAAAAGCTGGTCCCAATTTCCGACGTTGTCTCTTGCGCCCTGATACTCCCCGGGTGCTACGGACACGCCGGCAGCCCGGCTTCATTCCACCGATCCGCATCCGGCCGTGTACCCACGTAATCCGCAGGCAGGGATCAATCACATCGTGTACCCGCTTATCCCCGGAAACTATCGGGATGCAACCCACGTCCAAAGGACGGTAGCAACACAAACACGGGGGGGAAGCGGGGGTGCATTCGCTATCATCCGTTCCACGGGGCTCGCAAAACTGCCCAGATAACCGTTGCGGCCTTTCTTACGGCTAGTGCTCGCCTGTGTGGCCCTACGAAATGACGAGGCCCACGTGCCATCCCGTGCTGACGACCATGACACGGGGCTGGTCAGCAACACCCACCCAAGGCTCTGCCAGCGATCCGGTTGCGCTCCACGCCCGCCTGCTGGTAACCGCGGGATTTTCCGAGATGAGTCCACCACTCGAGCTTCCCGACAAAGTCCAAGACCCGCGCCAGCCCTGTTTCCCCATGCCGTGTCCTGCATATGCACCCCAGCGGGAGAGCAGCGCCGGAGGATTGTTGCTCCGGCTGGTACATGAACGCCTGGGGCGATGGAACCCGAACGCGCGATCTGCGGCTCCTCGCGGAATAGATATATGAGTGACAGCGACGGGCACACGAGTGCCGCCTCTATTCTTGCCACGTACCGGGCGGGTGTTTGCTTTTCTTCCCCGTCCCCTTGCTCCTTCGCATCCATGCACCTGACCACGGACGGGACCTTTTCCACCACTGCCTTCACTCCTCCTACGACCATCCCGCACCACCACCCACGGCGTTGGTCCAGCCCCCGCCGGCGTCGTCCTCGACCCGCTTGTCGGCCGCTCCCACGCCACCCGCGGTTTCTGCGTCCTCGTCGTCCGGGCGCGCATGCCATGGCTCTGGGTGACGTTGCGCTTAGGCTATCATGGGGCCAGGATAGACTTCTTTGCGTCGGAAGGGTAACTGTGGGTTTACGGGGAGGCATGCTTTGCTCGTTCTTATCGTCTGATGCGCGTAATATTTTGAGAATCGGGGTCCCAGAGGGTTCTACCGAGGTTTTGTTTCTCAGCGCTCAAGAGCCATTTCCGTCCGGTCCTGGCCTGTGCCTGAGTCATGGCGGTATTCCCATAGCTCTGTTCCGAGCCGTAAACTGTTCACTGGTTTGTGAAAAGAGGAAGGAATGCTTTCGAAGACTAACGCCGGGTCCAGGACCAATCGCACCCATATCCTTTGGCCGCATAAGTTGACCTGACACTGTGGCCTCTAGCGACCCGCTGTTATTTCCAGCTTTTCCGCCCCCTTTTGCAAGAGGAGATCTGCTCTCTCGTCCCCTTTCGGCTTATCGAAAACCCCATGGTGGTGGTGGATGACTAGCGGATGATGTTTCAGCCTAGACACCAGTTAGTCCAATCCAGTAACCCGAGAATACAAGCCAAGACGCGTGTATGTGCCCGTATTTGGTCTTCACTCTCCCTCGCCACCGCCGACATATCGGTATACTCGAGCGCGATGGCGACGCATACCCGTGCTGGCTGGAGTAACGGTCGTGATGGTCATGGTCGTCGGACCGGCTTTTGAGAAAGGACAAAGGGATAAATAGGTTGATTGAAGATCTCGGGAGGCTTTCCCAAGGAATCCCGACGGGCGGAAAATGGAAAGCGTATCGAGCAGCAAGTCGGACTATAGCGTGAGTATGTATTCTCCGGCTTCTTTGTTCCTCCTGCGCCGTTGGTTGGACGGGAGTCGGCTGGAAGCGAATCCCTGCTGTTGGTCGGCGCGCACCGGCGTCTGCCGTCGGAGTTGGCAGGCCGGAATTCCCGGCTGCCGGGCCACGTGATGGCCGCCTCCCGTGATGGGAGAGGACAAAGAGCCGATGCAGCCGACGGCCACAGATTACCATCATGAGGGCCGTGGAACAGCCCGCCCCCGGCCATCGGTGGGCCGAGCATTATGGACACCAAACAATCCCACATGTCGAAGCTTGAAGGCCAATCGTCGGGCCCGGGAAGGGCGGGCCAACATCCGCTGGTCGGGAGATCCTGGACTACGCATGTCGTGCCGACTCGGGCCACTCTTTTACCCCTGCCCCCCCGATGGAACCCCCCTCGCTGGGCGACTAGCGCAAGTGCACGGAACACGGCAAAACCGCACGCCATGGAGGCGCTGCGTTGGCGGTCAGCCCAGCCCTAGCCGGTCATGCGGTTCGTGTCGTCTGCTCCATGGTCCCCCGTTCCCGCCGTCTCCCGTGGCTTTTCCGCGCCGGCGTGGCTCGCACTCCAGCCGGTTGGGGGGGGGGGGGGGGGGGGGGGAGTCGGAGCGGACGACGGACCAAAGGATGGCTGGATCTGGGGTAGCGGAGCCGGGCCAATGGACCAAGCCAGAGGCAGCGCTGCATCCGCAGCCCAAGAATAAGCTCGGGCGAAGAGGGGGGAGGGGCTGCCCGTCGCCTTCGCCCCGTCGTCGACCGATGGGCACGCCCCTGGGCGACAACCTCGTGCCACGGAACAGGCGGGATGCCCACACGGAGACCGTCGCAGCGGTCATCCATGTCGGGGGCAGGGGGGAGGAGAGTTTTGCCCAGCGGCGGACGGGCGGGCGACAGGGGGCATCGCGGAGAGTCGCTGAGTGTGTTGGCGGACGCGTGCTGGACCAGGGGAATGATGCAATGGAATGGTGCAATGGTCCTCCTCCCCCACGAGGATAACGGCGAATGCTTCGGAACCACGGCGGTCGGATGCCTCGCGGGGTGCTTATATAGACGCAACCCTCGCCCGCCGCGGACGCAGGCGCCCAGGAACAAAGGCCAGGCAACCTCGGCCACTTTTCCCGACCGATCCAGCGCACCACCGCCCACCCCCGAAGACGCCATGTCGACCTCGCCCACCGCTTACGCCCCGGACGATGCCATCAAAACCACCATGCCGCCTTCCGGGGCTGCCTCGATGGGCATCGCCGAGGCCGAGGCGCAGGCACGGCCGGGCCAGAACCCGTACGCGGTCGTGGGGGCGCGCACGGCGCCCAAGAGCCTGGGGGCCGGGGTGAGTGATCCGAGCCCCGCGACCGAGAGCTTCCGCCCCCTCCCCTTTCCCGGCCGGACGGGGGGGGGGCGGGGGGACGCCGTCGGCCCGGCCTCCGCATGCTGACAAAACGCCAAGTCCGCCCTCGCCATCGCCATGTTCGCCGTCACGCTGACGACGCTCGCCATGAGCCTCATGGAGTGGCGCGGCGTCACCGTCACCAACGTCTACGTGGCCAACTTCTTCTTCTCGGCCGGCCTCTCCATGTTCGTCACGGCCCAGTGGGAAATGGCCATCGGCAACGGCTTCTCGTACACGGTCTTTGCCGCCTTCGGTGCGTGCGCTTTGCCCCCTCCCCCGTGGCTTGGTCTTCGCCTGCTGATGGGTGCGGGCGGGCGCAGGCCTGTTCTACGCCGGCTACGGCGCCATTCTCACGCCGGCCTTTGGCGTCGCCGCGGCCTACGGCGACGACACCACGCAGTACCACAACGCCCTCGGCTTCTATCTCATGCGTACGTTCCCCGCCCCGGCCCCCCCGGGCCCGCCCGGAACTGACGCCGTGTTGTGGGTCCCGCGCTAGTGTGGACCGTCTTCGTCCTCGCGTGTCTCGTGGCCTCCCTCCCCTCCAACGTCGTGTACGTTCTCATCTTCCTCTTCGTCGAGCTCGGTTTCCTCTGCGTCGCCGCCAGCCACCTCGCCCTCGCCGACGGCAGGACCACCGCCGCGACGGCGCTGAAGAAGGCGAGCGGCGCCTTTTGCTTCCTCGCCGGCCTGGTCGGTTGGTACGTGAGCGGGTGACCCCCTAAGCCCACTCCGCCTGGCGCGGGGGAGGGGGAGCCGTAGGCCGCATCACTGACTGCGTGTGCCAGGTACCTCACGTTTGCCCTGCTGCTCCAGGATGCGACGGTCGACCTGCCACTGGGCGATACGTCCCGATACTTTGGCAGGATGAGGAGGCGGGCTTGAGACGGAGGCGCGGGCGTGCAGCTCGGATGGCGTGCTGGCAACTCTGCCCTTCTGGCTGCTCCCAGCTCGGGACTTGTGCGCGCGCTATGAGCCCTGGGCAATTCATAGCTGGCTCCCTTCCGAAAACAACCCTTTGATGAAGGAGGCCGTGGACTGAGGCGTTCCGGGAAGCACGCGTATTTCCTGCCCCCACTGTCGCCGGGGACGGGTGATGAGGAACGGGTGGCGGTGGGGTTTTCTTTGGCACTCTCAATCAAAATTGCCCTGCCGTCGCCTCTGCCTTGCTCATGCATGCAGGGTCGACATATCATGTGTTCTTTTGCCGCTGCAGTGGGCGGCTGTGATGTGGAGTGGGGTGTCGAGATGGAAAAGGAGGCCGCAGGGCAAATAGGGCCAGAACCACCGATCCCGGCTTGAAAACCCAATCCCCTCCACCGCACCAGGCCTGACGACGCGCCGGCCCGCGGCCTAGAACCCCGAGCCGACATGATCGGGTGCAGCCTTCCGGCCCAGGAACAGGCGTAGCGCAATCAAACCACGCGCCATGGCTGCCAGCGCCGCCGGCGCAGCGCTGCTAGCGTCCAGCTGAAAACAATGGGCCATGCCCAAAGAAGCGGCCTGGCCAGGCCCCCTGGGCCGAGAAACGTCGTCTTGGCGGGCCATCCGTCGGAGCGGCTATGCACGAACTTGCGTGAGGCTCAACCCGGACGGGCGACGCAGTTCAGCTGAAGGGAGAGCAGGGCATCGCGTGCTCAGGGGGGGCGGCTGGCCGAAGACGCTCGCGTTCCATCACGACGAGACCTCGTTCCCCGGCCTTGGGGGGGGGGGGGCCCTATATTAATACCAGCGCCGCGCCCGCTGTGGTCCTGGGAAAGACAGGCTTCTGGCAGTCCCGACTCAGCAGATTCTTGGGTTTTTGTCTCGGATCACTCTTTTGCCCCCCCCCCCCCCCCCCAAGACATCGTCCGCTGCCGCCGACAAGATGCGCTCTTCTACCTCGCCCGCCGCCCTGGCCCTGCTGGCCCTGCCGATGGCTGTCTCGGCCCGGCCCCACTGCCAATCCGTCTACCCCGTCTCGGCTTCCGTGCCGTCGTCGCACCCCGTCGGCTACAACGTGTCGTCGCCCGTGGTGCCGTCGGTCTCGCGCGTCACCTCGGCCTCCCCCGCCTCTTCCGCTTCCGCTTCGGCTTCTTTGTCCTCGGCCAACCACCCGGCCTCCTACTCGGCGGTCGCTGCTTCGGCCTCTGCCCCGTCTTCCCACTCCGTGTCGTCCGCTTCGGCATCGATCTCGTCGGCGTTGTCCGCTTCTGCATCAGTCTCTCCAGCGAGCTACTCGGCATCGTCTGTCTCTGTTTTGTCCGCCTCGGCTCCTTACTCGACCCCGGCCTCCGTTCCCTACTCGGCTTCCGTTTCAGCTTCCAACTCAGCCTCAGGCTCGGCTTCCGTCTCAGCTTCCAACTCGGCCGCGGCCTCGTCTTCTTCCTCGGCTTCCTATTCGGCTTCCGCCTCCAACTCGGCCTCGGCCTCGATCGCCCCCCCGACGTCTTCGACCCTCGCCACGCCTTACCCGGTCTCGGACATGGGCCCGGCCTTCTGTCTCATCAACGACGCTGTCATCTCGGCCATGCACAAGGCGCCCGAGGCGACGGCGTTCTGCTCGAGCTACCTCGCGATCCCCACGCAGACAACGCAAGACCCCCGGCCACGAAACTGGAAAGATACCCTGTGCTGACATGCCCACCAGAACCGTCACGGCCACGCAGACGCCGGCCGACGTCACCGTCACCGTCCCCGCTACCATCACCGGCGCGGACCGCATCACGGCCACCGTGACGACCACGTCGACCACGAGCACCGACGTGACCACGACCCTGACCGTGACCGTGGTACGTATCCGCTCCCCCCTTGTGCTACCACCCACCCGACATAAATGAAACAGGAACGCCCGTAACTAACGAGCCCCACCCCCTCCCGCAGCCTTCCACCGTCACGGTGACGTCTACGACGTCCACCGCGGTTTTGACGTGCCTCAACAGTGCCTACACGGCGTCGGAACCCGTGGGCACGGTCCTGGCCCCGCTTCCCACGGTTGATAAGCGTACCCTCGCCGTGGCGACGCCGACGTGCCTGCCGACCAACTGGGCCTCGGCCGCCGTGTCGCGGGCCTGCTCGTGCCTGTCGGTGGTGCCGAAGACGGTGACGGCGACGGCAACGCAGACGCTGGCACCCGGCACGGCGACGGCCACGACGACGGACGTGCTGACGCCGACGGTGACTGGGTGAGTCTCTTTTTTCCCCCATTTATTCTCCGGCATCCCCTCTCCCTTCATTTCCTTGACGCAATGCGGTGGGAGGCAAGGAGACGCTGACGCGGGTGGGCGCCAGGACTGCGACGGCCGTCGAGACGGAGACGAGCACGCACACGGTGACGACGACGGTGACGGAGGGCACGGTGACGGCGACGGCGTACGCGGAGGCGACGTCGATCGCGGCCTCGGGCCTGCACTACCGGCGGTGGGAGCACGGGTACGACGCGAACCAGGACGCGCCCGGGTACACAGTGGGCTACTTCAAGGGCCGGACGCCGCTGGGGTCCGGCACGCTGCGGTCGCCGACGTTCCGGGGCAGCGGCAACCTCGTCCGGGTGGGCGCGGAGATAGTCCCGGGCCCGCAGGCGGCCGTGATGATGCAGGGCTTCTTCGTTGCGCGCCAAACGGGCACCTACACGCTCTGGAGCGGCGCCAACGACATCGACAACTGGGGCTACCTGTGGACGGGCGAGCCCGCCCTCGGCGACTGGCGCGACGACAACACGGCCTTCAAGGCCGTGCGCACCGGCAGCAAGGGCCAGTACACGGGCGGCATCACCTACCTGACCCTCCAAGCCGGCGACGCCGTGCCTGTCGCCTGGCTCTGGGCCAACGGCGGTGGCGATGCCGCCAGCTACCTCGGCATCCGTGGCCCCAACGGCATGGTCACAACCGACGGCTCCGACTTCTTCGTGCTGCCTTGCAACGATGGCGTCTTCCAGTAGCATCAGGCGGCACGAGGCGGTGCAAGACGGGCAGGGCGTGCGCAAGGTCGATTGTGTTGGGGACGTGGTCAATGGCGACCGAATCCAGAGCTGGGATCGTGCAGCATATAGTAGCAATCTTGTAATAAAGCACACGTAATATTCATCGCGGCCGTACGCATGTTGCGCTTCACTGTGTACCTATGTGAGCTCAAGTCAGATTCCCTGATGATGGCCAGCCCGAACCAGTCAAGCCAATGACGAGGGACCAGAATACATTCGTTTCACTAGCGTTGTTTCCGCCGCGCTGGGCCTCTGTGTTTTACTGGCCGTAGGCGGGAACATTTGATCGATTGGAGAGGAAATATGGGAAGACCGCGGGTGGGCTCGTGGTTGCGAAGATCGGAGTAGGATCTACTAGGTGGCCCATCGGAGCTCTGAATGGTTTTCTCAAGGTCAAAAGACAATGCCGTGGCGGTGTGTCCTCGGTCGCAAGGCGCTATCGAATGGGCTGCCGGTATTGTTGACGGGGCGCTGCAAAACGCCAGAAATGGACACCAATACCCCCAATCTTGTTGTACTGTGCATCGGCCTGGGTACTATCGGCCACTGCGCAACCCGTCCCCATCCATTTTTTTGGTTTGGAGCAATGAAGCAGTCGTGAGAATGGATATACAGTTGTCTCTCCAGTGCGGACAACGGGCCCTTGCCTGCCTACTGCAGACGGAGCACGTCCCTGGGTATCATCGGTCATGTCCATTTTCTTCACACACCTCAGCCCGAGCGGCCACCGGTGCTGCCTGTGCTGGCGGGTCGCGGCGGTGGCGTGGGCATGATGATGCCGCCGGTGCTCGAGTCGCGTTCCATGGCGACGCTGCCGAGGCCGTGGTGCTCGGCCTCGCCCTCCTCATCCTCGCTGTCGTCCTCGCCCTGCTGGCTGCTGCTGCTTCCGAGACCGGCCTGGCGCTGCTCGGCCAGCTTGAGCTCGTTCTCGCGCAGGCGGGCCTTCTCGACGGGGTCGACGAGGTCGTCGTCGTCGCTCCAGGCCTCGGCATCGTCGTCGGGCACGTCGGGCATGGCCAGCCGCTTCCAGAAGCGCACCTCCTGGCGCCGCGCGCGCGCCTCGACCCGCCGGTCCATGCGCCCCTGGTCCTCGTCGTACTGTTTGCGGAACTCGCGCAGCATCGCGTTGGCCTTGGCCGCGTGCTCCTGCATCTCCCAGATCTGCTCGCGCAGCCTCGAGTTCTCAGCCCGGGCCTCGGCCAGCTGCGCCCGGTAGGACCGGTGCCAGGCCGAGACGTCAGCGACGTGTTTCTGCTTGTAGGCGTGGAAGTGCGACAGGAGTGTCGACAGCACGCGGGCGTAGGCGGTGACGAGCTGGAAGTTGGCATCGCGGCTGTTTTTGGCGCGGTCGAGGGCTTCGGTGAGGACGGAAAGGATGGTGTCGAGATTGTTTTCCTGCGCTGCAGGGTTCCCGGTGTCAGTCAGCCAAGGTTCCGGCTTTGGCGAGGAGCCCACGTCGGGGCGGACGTACCGAATATCTCGTCGGCGACCTCGGCCAGCACCTCGTCGTTGGTAAGGCCCTTCTCGCGGGCGCGATTGCGCACGCGGCCCACGGCGCCAACAATGTCCTCAGTGACGCGTCGGTTGGTGGCCAGCTCCTTGGACAGGTCTTCGACCATGGTGTAGATGATGTTCAGCTCAGCCTGGTGGCCAGCGGGCGTCGGGCCTGACACGCCCATGGCGGCGGCGCCGGCCGCCCCAGGTCCTCCCTGCATTGCCGCACCGGAGCCGTTGATACCGTTCATGCCCGTCGCAGGCGTCGTTGCTGGGTCGCTCTTGTCGGGGGCGGGGGCGGCGAGGGGGCGGCGAGGGAGCGGAGGCGAGGCTGTGGGTGATGAACCGGGACAAAGTGTGGCCTGTGGCGCCTTGCGCGCTCTGGCTGCGCGGCAAACGACGATGCGATGGGTCGAGGCGCGAGAGCGGAGATAGCTAGAGGATGCGCCTTGGGTATGGTGATTGCCACAGGTGGTCTTTTGTTGTCGCGAGACGATGCTTCGATGATGTGCTCGCTGCTGGAAAGATGGGCGCGGCTTCGAATCCCTGGGCTTCAATTGACCCCGGATGGGAGAACGTAGTGGGTGCCTACGTACATTGGCCCCACCAGAGGATATCGATCTAAAAGTACCCACAGGTTGACTACAGCACCTACAGTACTTCCTATCACCAAGGTACAGGGTCCCAGATCTTCTAGATCCCCGCCATCAATCCATGGCAAAGCTTTGAGGCCTCCGTCACGACCTCTGCTGGACGCCTGACAGTAGAGGCAGCTTGAGATCATTCTTCGTTTAAAGTGGCAGAGCACTGAAGACACCTTTACATGTCACGGCGCCCCTTGTTTACATCAAGGCAAGGGACCCGGCGTAGGCCACCCAGGCGGTTGTAGATAGGTGCTGAGTCCATATGCGTGTACTGACGCCGATTCCGCGTCCCTGACGAATGACAGCCTGACGGCAAGGGATGGGCTGGGAGGAGGCAGCCCAGACAGGTCTGCAGATTTCTGCAGGCTGCCGCAGCCGGCAAGGGATGTCCTGCTCCATCCACCACCCACGCCCACCTTTTGTCTTCCCTCCATTCGCATCCACTCCCTGTGGCTCGCAGACGAACGACGCCATTCCGCAATGGCGGCACCTTCCTCGACAGCATCCGTTGCCTTGGGCCAGAGCCGCGACCTTCCGGATGCCATCAGAGGCTTCAAGAGTATCCTGACTAAGGCCGAGCGGGATGAGCTGGAAAAGATGAGGCTGGTCCCAGACGCCGACGCCATCTTGGTCTTCACTGCTGAGCTCGACGCATGCAACAGGAACCGCAGAGGGTCCAGTTACGCCAGTCGGCTCCATACAATCCTTTCATCAGTCGGCTCTTATTGTGGCATTGTTAACACGTTCGTGTCCTCTAACCCCGAGATCGCTGCCCTGGTCTGGGGTACCATGAGGCTCACCATGCTGGTTCTTACCAACTTCACGTCCTTCTACGCCGCCACCTCCGACTTGTTTGTGAAGCTAGGCCGGCTCTGCACTCCTTTTGCCGACTACCAGGCTTTATACCCCGATTCGAGTCCCCTTCAGAAGGCGTTGGGCGAGTTCCACGCCTCTATCATTCGTTGCTGCACACACCTCGTCCAGACCATTCGGCGCACCGCCACGGAGGGATTAGTCAAAGCTTTTCTGAAATCTTTTGATAAAGAGTTCAAGCCCGACTTGGAAGATGTTGAGAGCCGTGCCATCGATGTCAAGCACAAAATCCATTTGGCCCAGGCGCAGGCTGTTCGACAAGACCAACAGCTACAGGAAATCGAACGCCAGGAGGCCAAGGAAAGCAGACTCAATTTCCATCGTTTAATTTCTCGAGTGGACGAAAGAACAGTCAAGACTCGGGACATGCAAATTCAACGGGACGAACGGCATGCGAGAGAACGGAGACAGCAGCTTGTTGACTCACTATCTAACCGCAGCTTCCTAAAACTGTTCAAGCAAAACTGCCAAAGGCGTCACTGCGCCACAACTGATTGGATCTTTCAAACATCGGAATTCAAGCAATGGTTCCACGAGGATCAAACAGTCCTATGTCTATCGGGGAAAATTGGATCCGGCAAAACTGTCGCGACGTCAAGTGTGATTCAGTATCTTCAGCGACACAAGGCTTCATCGGCTAGCCAGGTGTCTTTTTTCTTCGTTCAGGCTGGAGAACCGGATTCACTCAGTGCCACGACGATCCTGAAGTCAATCCTGCAGCAGATGGTGGAGCCCTCACAAATGCCAGCAGAGATCGAAAATGCACTTCAGTCGCTCAATTCTTCCTCCGACACAGAGGACATCTTGGATGTGCTCCGTCGATTCGCCCCGACAACGAAGTTCTACATAGCCATGGACGGAATCGACGAATGTGAGCGGATCCATGCTGTTAAGCTTCTCAAAGCACTGGCAGCCCTGGTGTCATGTCGGGGAAGCCTACGCCTGTTCCTCTCTAGTCGACCCAGTCATCTCCCCGATATCAGCAGGCACTTCAAAGAACCACTTCATATTTCTTTGGAATGCCAGTATGTCGATGCCGACATTGCGACGTACATCAACGATGCTATCGACATGAAGATCGACGAAGACGATTTGAGGGTTGGCGATGCTTCTCTCGTTGGTGAGATCAAGAGCGCGCTAACCCAGGGCGCTCAGGGAATGTAACAAATCACCTTTCCTCAAAGATTTTCCAACCGCTCACGTTACCTTCAGGTTTCTCTGGGCTTTCTTCCAGATTGAAGAAATCTGTTCTCAGCACTGTGACGCGGATATCAGGGCCGCACTGGTTAACCTGCCAAAGGACTTGGCTCAAATATTCCGCCGGGCCTTCCAGCGCATCGCGGCAGGGAGCCATTCAAACACAGCTCAGAGCGTATTCCCTTGGATAGCATGTTCGAAACGCCCTCTGACTCTTGCCGAGCTACGCGAGGCAATCACTATAGAGATCGGGCAAAAGAATATCGAACAAACGCGTCTCGCTAATGACATGGACAAAATTGCGACGTGGTGCCAGAACTTGGTCTACGTCGACGAAGAGAATCTTGTCGTACAGTTTATACATACGTCCGTTCGCACATTTCTCGGCGAAAAGCCCACTGAGACCCCTCTGTCGATATTTCACCTTGATTTGGACCAAACCAACTACAAACTCGGCGAGTTATGCCTAACCTACCTCGAATTCGACGACTTCAAGAGAAATGTTGCGACAAGACCATATACTCCCCCGGCCCCCAAACTTCTACATGTTACCAATCCCATTGGTATTGTCAATTCAATCCCCAAGCCAATGTCAAAAAGGGCGAGGCTACTTTCGAAGTTTCCTATTGGCTCCTCGGAGAGCACGTTCGACCTGAGACCTTTGGTCGGGCCTGAACGCGGCAGACCGGCAAGACCTAAGGTTGATAAGGAACTGTATTTTTTTCTGGCCTACGCGTCTCGACACTGGATCTCCCACACCACCCGGCATCGAGAAAGGAATTCGAAAACATGGAAAATTCTTCGACAAATCATCGTGCATGGTCACAACGTTGCGAAGATTCCTTGGTATGATGGCTTCCAACTCCCCAACTCTGCGGTTACCTCTCTAGAGGCTGTGCCTTTTTGGGATCGAGAGAGTGCACTTGCCTGGGCGTGGCAAAATGGTCATTTTGCAGCAATACGTATCCTTGCAACCCCAGACCATGATCTCCTCAGAATGGCAGCCTTGGGACGGAATTACGACCTCTTTGATGACATATGGGATGACCCGGACTTGATAAGTGAGGGCAGAACTCTCGTTTATGGCGCCATGGTCGGTCACTTAGCGGCCGTGGACGCGGTCATTTCACGAGGGTATGATGTGACAACACCCGCCATACTGGCCACAACAATTACCAAAACGCACGTTTCCGTCCCAGTGAGCACCGAGGAACTGATCCATATAGCCACCAAAAGGCTCCCGAGGGATGCCGAGCAATTTCTGAGGTCTGCTACAGGGGTGGGAATCCTAGTCAATCTCAAGAAGGCATTCGAGACTGCACCCAAGGTTCAGTTTGACATCGTGGCGATCCCGCTCAGGGCCGGTGCCGGCTCGAAAGCTCCGACCAAGACCCTGGCGTTTATGAGATTTACGAAAGAGGGAAACCTGTTAGGCATGGAGCTTCTTCAGGACGGAATTTCTGACGGCGTCTTCGAATCGACCACCGCGCTGAAGGAAGCTTCAAGGCATGGCCACCAAAAGATTGTGGATATGTTACTCGCTGCGGGCGCAAATGGGAAGTCTAAAACTTCGATGCTGGGCTTGGCCGTCTGGGATGGTGGCACAGCGGTTGAGGGGAAGTTGGGTGTTGCAGGGGCATCTACTGAGTCTCTTTGATTTGAATTTGGATCCTCTACCTCGTCGGCGGGATGCAATCCAAGTTGAAGAGCTAGTTAGTACCACGCAGTAGGAGGATCTATCTCAAAACGTCCAGAAAATATACTTCTAGTAAAAAGGATCATTCGACATGTTCGCGGACGGTGTCACGGCAACGGAGGCCGGAGTGTCCATACGACTACGGCCCCGGCTATACCGGACCGTCGATATGGTCTATATTATGTAAGTTAAGGAGTGTTTACAAGGTGCACGACGTATCTTACTTGGATATTCATTTGAGTAATCGAGTGTGGTCTGGATATTCGGGGGGTGAGGTCCTTGGGTGGGCGAGGAACACCACGACCTGTTGCATCGAATGATATGACGCTGTGATCCGGTGCTCCGAATGTCGGTATCCACCTGACATTCGCAATTTCCTGGCCAGGTATTGCTGTGGTAGTGCGCGGCCAGGGTCCCGAGGTCCACATCCTGTTACCTGGAATCCCCGTCGCCTCGGGGTGTGGCCTGAGGAAAGTAACCAGCCGCGGTGGACACGAGCTGCCCCCCTTTCCGGACGACGGATTTTGCCTTGCCTAGACGGCGGGCTCGTTGCGTGCCCCGCATCTGTCGCAATGAGCCCACGCGGTCGGGTTCCTTGGCGCCCCGGCCGACGATGGCCCCCCCTGGCGGTAGGGTAAAGAGGGCCCCCGCAACGCCGGGTGCGTGCCGTGCGTCTACCTCGGCCGCCCAGGTTTCCCGCGCAGCCCGGCCGGGTCCTGGTGGCGCGTATGGGCCGGCGCCCGGCCGGCTCACGACGCCCGGCGGCCCGGCCCGTTGTCGCCGATGACTCTGCCTGCCCCAGTTTTGCCCCCGAAAACCGCGGCCGCTAAGCTAGGGTATCCCTTCAAGCGACACCCCCTCTACGCGACACCAGTTTGAGGGTTATCTCACGATAGCCTCTTCGGACGAAAAGACGGATATCTCCATAACCAGACCAGCTAGAAACTAGCTAATTGTTTTCAAGAGATAATGATATACTCCTCTACCTTACTATTGTTTTCTTCTTTGTAATACGCTAGGTCTAGCTATCCTTCTCTATTACTGTTAAGGTTAGGGTCATTAGGTAAGATCCTTATCTCTCTTTTAACGCGTCTAATATCTTAAATAGTGTTTATGGAGGTAAAGTGACTATAAGGGAAGCAAACCTCGTAAGAGGCCTTATAGTCGAGTGCCGTCTTGAATTATCACTTCAGTGCGGAGAGGAAGTGATAGGAGTGAAACCGTAGTATTGATGTTACTTGCTTCTATCTAAGAGAAAGAATTCCGACGGGGGAAACACTCCTATAAGTAGGTGGATGAAATCCAGGTGGGGAAGACAGAGTAGGAAAGGTTAACTTAGAACTATTAGTTTGGCGTACGCTAGGGACCAATAGTCTAAAGTTAAGATATGAAAGCGCAGATAAGAAACTAGACTGCACTATATAATCCGTAAGGTTTAATAGTACCTTAGGACTATATCGGAAGGGTACGAAGTTGTCCGGAATCTCTATACTAGAGTCTAGATCTTAAGAAAAAAGGCTTTATCGAGGTATAGGATAAGTCTATACCTCTAATAGCCCCCCACTTAGCCTATACCGTAAGATAAACGGGTTTAAGGCTGTTTCGATCGGACTTTTAAGGAGAGAGGCAAAGTAAGTTAAGGAACTTTCGATGCTTATCCTTAGAGAGCGGTTTAGTTAAACCGTCGGCTGGCATTTCGTCCGTAGAGAGATATTTAACGGAATTATTCTCTTTTTCGACTTGTTCTCGGACGAAATAATAGCGAATAGCGGTGTGCTTCGTTCGCTGGTGATACTCCAGGTTATAGGATAGATTTATAGCCGAGGTATTATCCCCTAGTAGAGGAACTGTTCGAATTTTGACACCTATTTCGTTTAAGAGGTTTTTAAGCCAAATCGATTCCCGGGTAGCTTGCTCGAGCCCGTTAAATTCGGCTTCGGTAGTCGATAGTGCTATCGTAGACTGCCGTTTCGATTTCCAGCTAATAGGTCCGTTATTTAAAGTAAATAAATAACCGTAGGTGGATTTTCGAGTCTCGTAGTCGCCGCCGTAATCCGAGTCGGAGAAGCCTATTAACGAAGGCTTTTCGGAACCGCTATAGGTTATAGCGTAGTCTTTCGTTCCTTTAAGGTATTTAAAAACACCTTTTACTGCTTTTAAAAGCGGTATAGTCGGATTTTGCATAAATCGGGCAAGGTATCCGATAATAAAGCATATATCGGGCCGGGTATACGTCATAATATACATTAAACGGCCGATAAGTTACTGGTATTCCTTTAAAAGTTTTCGATCTTATAGTTCTTTTAAGGAGGAATAGTCGAGTCCTTTAAGGAATCCGGGGCTTAAAGGAATACTCGACGGTTTTATCTCGGATAAGTTACTGATATCGAGAATCTACTATATATAAGTCGACTGGTTAATTTTAATAGTTCGATTCGGTCGGTCTCGAAGGATCTGGATTCCTAAGAAGTAATAAATCGGCCCGAGATCCTTAATATCGAAGGATTCGGAGATTTTTTCCTTTAATCGTTAAATATCCTTAATAGAAGGGCCGAAAATAAGGAAGTCGTCGACGTAAGTAACGATAAAGATCGTATACTCTTTATTATAATAAGTAGATTCGTCCGAGAGTAAAAGTTTAAAGCCTAGTCGTTTAAAGGCTTCTTTAACCTTAATTTACTATTATCGTGGGCTCTACTTTAAGCCGTATAAGGCCTTAAGGAGCAGTAAGAGCTAAGAGTCGTTAAATTTCCATCCGAAATCGTTTAAATCGGGATATTGCTATATAAATTCGTTTAAGCCCTCGATAGGTTCGATATATACTTCTTCTAGAAGTTCTCCGTTAAGGAACGCGGAGATAATATCGATATGCTCGATTTCCCAGTTATAATAGGCGGAGAGAGCTAATAATAACCTCCAAGTAGTGGGTTTAGCTCCGGAAGCGAAGGTTTCGAAGTAATCGAGGCCGTATTACTGTTCGAAGCCTCGTACGACGAGTCGGGCTTTATATCGAACTGGTTTTCCGGTTACGTCGGTTTTTAGTTTAAATAACCAGCGTAGAGAAAGCGGGTTTCTGCCGATCTTTTTAACTTCGGAGCTATCGATAGCTCTTAAAGTCCTCTTTTTAAGGATTTCTCGTAATTCGAGGTGAATAGCTTTCTGCCACTCTTCCTTTTTAGGGCCGGATAACGCTTACTTAAGAGTGCGTGGCTCTTTATAGCCTAGAATCGCCGTAAACGACAAAGGGTTTCTTTCGTAGGCGTTCTTTTCTACTTCCGTAAGGTTATTAGGTAAAATAACCTAAATCTTCGATTCTTTAGCCTTAGAGGTAGGCTCTGAATCGTGGTCTTCGATAGAAGAATCGTCGATTTCTTGAATATCGGTTTCGGGTAGAGCCGATAAGTCTTTCCCCCTTAAATCGCGATTTTCTTCGTTTTCGTACCAAATCCGGACATAGGAGGTAGAGAAGACCTTCTTTTTAAAGGGTCGGTTAGGAATATAGACGATATATATCGAATTTCCTTTATAACCGAGTAAAATCCCTTTTTCGGAGCGATTATCGAACTTTCGGGACTGAGTCCTTTCTTCTTTCGGCGTATAAACGTAGACTTTACTACCTATAGTATAGATATTCGTTAAGTCTGGTATATTCGTCTATTCCGGAAAGAAGTAGTCGTATATTTCCTGATAAGGTGTAATCGATTTATTCGACGTAGGTGTGAAGTTAATTAACTTCGTAACGGAGTTAATAACGAATTCCCAGAGAATTTTCGGGATATTCGAGGCCGTTATAACCGTTCTAGTCTTATCGAGGATAATTCGGTTAGACCGTTCCGCTATACCGTTCTGTTCCGGTATATAGCGGGTCGAGGTTTCGTAAGTGATTCCTTTTTCGGATAGGAATTCTTCGAATTTAGCAGGGTTAAATTCCCTGCCGTTATCGATCCTTATAATATCAGGATATCGGCCGAAGGTTCGTTTTAAGTATTCTAATTTATTTAGAATAACTTAAAATACCTCTTCTTTCGACTTAGTAAGTAAAATAAGTCAGAAAGAGGTGAAATCGTCCGTATAAACGATAAGGTAGTTAAAACCAGAATAGCTTCGAGGAGAGAGCTTAACGGTGTCGAGACATAGTCGTTATAACGGCTTAGTGGCTCGATTCTCGTTCTTTTTATTCTGATTTCGAGTAAACTTTACTTTTAAGCAGTCCTCGCAGTTAAGGTCTTGCTTTTTAAGCTCAGTTATATCGATTCCTTTCGTTGATTTCGCTGCCTTCATTAGGGCATCGAAGTGGGGGTGTCCGAGTCGATTATGCCAGAGTTGAGTAGTCGTAGCAAAGTTAAGGCTCGGAAAATTCGGTCCAGGGTAATCTTTAACGATTTCCGTAATATAGGACCATGGATTTCGATTTTTAGAGTTTCTAGGGGAAACTTCAGGTGACGAGGAATCCAGTGAGATCGGAACCGCCGTAGGAAAAGATCCAGCTTTTCGATCTTTTGTTATTTCCTTTATTTTAGACCCTTTTTGCCTAGGGAGAGGTTCTCCTAGGTTAAATTTTGCCCTTATTCGTGCTATGGCGAAGGCTAGGTCCGGTTCCGGTTGGTTAGCGACGTAGAGGAAAAAACCGCTTTTAGAAGGGTTGAACGTCGTTATAACCTGGTTTCTAGACGACACTAGGTCTAGTCCGTTAATCTTTCCACTAGAACGATAGTAGCAAAGACCGGATATCAGGTTAATCGGAAAAGCCGGTATAAATAGCGTGTTTTCGAGACGAAGGACGAATTTATCGTTATTTTCCGGGTTAGAAAGGACTAGTTCGACTGTCCCTTTTCCGATAGGCTTAATACTGCTTCCTCCGGTAATTACCGGGTCGATATTCGGATAGAAATGAAGCGTCTTAAAAAGCGCTCGATCGTTCGAAATATGACGTGTAGAACCGGTATCGTAAAGCCACCAGTTTTTTAGTAGGCCCTCGTATTCGTTATTATTAGACGAAAAAGAGTAAAACGATTCGTTATACCGGTTATCTTCCGATTCGGAAGTAAAGTCGTGAGTTATTCGACTCTGCTGCTTCTTTTTCTTATTCTTAAGATAAGAACGATCCTTAGACTTAGAAGCGTTTTTCAGGGAATAAGTATTCCGCGAGGGGGTCGATTTAATCGATGATTTCGAAGTATTCAATCCCTTATTCTCTTTATTCCTCTTTTTATCGAATTTATAATCGTTTTTCTTCGGTATCGAAGTATTCGAGTGACTTTTCGAAGTATAACGCTTATTCGAGTAAAAGGATAAGTTTTCTATCTTAGTATCTGAATCGTATCGAGATTCGTCGAGGATATCGGTGATTAATACGTCTAAGGAAGGCGGTTCTTTAAAACGTAAAGCAGACCGTTGTCGGTCCGCCTATACGGGAAAGCTGCTACTAAGAGCGGCTATAAAGATCGTTTTTTGATCGATAGGCTCGATTTTCGCTCCGACGTTATATAATTTCTTCGTGTAAGACTTAAACGAAGAAATAAAGTCGTTTAATGACTTAAAATACTCGTATCGAATAGAGTGGAATTCGAGATAAAGCTGCTGTCGTAAGACGGGTCCGGTTCCTTCGTAACTAGCTCTTAGAACGTCTAAGGCTTACTAAGGGTCGTTTAAGTCGAAAATAAGCGAAAGGGGTTCCGTAAGAAGGTTTTGCCGTATAATAAGTAACGCTTGGAGTTTAATTTCGTTCGGGCAAAGAGCGTAAGCTTCCTTTTCACCGAAATATCTCTTAATATCGAGAATTTCAAGGAATAGCTCTAAGGTCGAAAACCAAGTATTCCAGTTCTTAAGACCGGAAAGTCGTTGATCCCTCGGCATTAAACAGCTCGAAATAGTCTTAAGAGGTGTTTCGGAATAAACCGGAGGGAGGACTTTAACAGCTTTCGGATCCGAGGCCGAGGAGAAAGGCTCGGCGGTAGGTTCGGAAGAAGCCATTATTAAAAGCAATAACTAGATATTCTCTTATCGAAGAGATATCTAAAATAAATCCGAAAGGTGTTCGAGCTTTATAATCGATATAAGGGACTTAAGTAGAAGACGGAGCTTTCTAAAAAGTATTATAACGAGTCTTGCTTTTATCGGCAAAGATCGATCGAGAGTGTTTCCGAATAGGATAATATATATCGTAAGTTATCGGATAAGATCGAATTAACGATAAGAATATCGTTATAACGGAAGGTATATCGAGTATAGGTTCCTCGAGATATAAGAAATAAAGAGAAGGGGTTCTTTATCGTTATAAACGAAAAGATCACGGTCCGGGCTCATAACCTATTTATAGAGGTAAAGTGACTATAAGGGAAGCAAACCTCGTAAGAAGCCTTATAGTCGAGTGCCGTCTTAAATTATCACTTCAGTGCGGAGAGGAAGTAATAGGAGTGAAACCGTAGTATTAATGTTGCTTGCTTCTATCTAAGAGAAAGAATTCCGACGGGGGAAACACTCCTATAAGTAGGTGGATAAAATCCAGGTGGGGAAGACAGAGTAGGAAAGGTTAACTTAGAACTATTGGTTTGGCGCACGCTAGGGACCAATAGTCTAAAGTTAAGATATAAAAGCGCAGATAAGAAACTAGACTGCACTATATAATCCGTAAGGTTCAATAGTACCTTAGGACTATATCGGAAGGGTACGAAGTTATCCGGAATCTCTATACTAGAGTCTAGATCTTAAGAAAAAAGGCTTTATCGAGGTATAAGATAAGTCTATACCTCTAACAAATAGTAATAAACTACTCTTATATAGTTAGATATACTTTACGCTATTTTTAAGGCCTCTAGCGTTCTAGCGTAATTACTAGTTAGTCTCGTTCGTATATAAGGCTAGAGATCTATATATAACTATCGTTAAGGGCCTTCCTTACCTTGTATATAAATAATTAGAAGGTTAGTAGACCGTACGCTAGCTCTAATAACTGCAGGCCCCTAGCGATATCGTCGACTTAGTGTATACTCCTTAGGGTCTAGAACACTACTATAGATATCGTAATAAGTGAGTCCGTCTCTAGAGCTCTTGTTTCTAGTGTTAAAAGTCGGTCTAAACGGTCCTAGTTAAGCTGCCGCGCTAGCCTGCTATTAAGAGGCTTAAGACGGTCCCTTAGATAGATTCTAGTTACTCTCTAGCCTATAGTAATATTAGCTAGAGTAAAGGCCTCCTTCTAAGCCTTATTCTAAGCCTTTAGGAACTCTGGTTTTTTCGGCGTTATCGTTAAGCTAGACTCGTAAGCTTATTAAAGATACTTCCGATAACTGCGTTTTAATACTAAAAAAAAGCTAAAGTCTAAAGGCTAGAGGACTTATAAGGTATAAGCTAGGAGGAAATCTAGCTAAACCTTCGCTTTAAGGTAAGTTAATATAAATATCTCCGTGATATAGCTACTATAACCGTCTAAAATAAGGTATCGTTATCTATCTAATAATACCTTCGTCTAGGGTAAAAAAACATCCTTTAGCTACTTTAGGGTAATTAAATTATTAGTCTAGCCTTTCTCTAAGGCGCTAAAAAGCTAGTTATCGAAGTCTAGATCGTTTATTTAGCCTTAGAACTATTATTATTAGACTTCGGAGCCCTTAAAGATAACGAGAGGTAATAAGACTTAACTGCTAGCGCTAACTATCTCTAGAATCGTTACTTACTCTTTATTACTAAGGTTTATAGTATATATCTTAGTCCTTATAGCTAATCCGATAACTAAGGGGTTATCCTTAAGGCTAACTATATTATTAATCTCGTCGACGTTCTATATATCCTCCGAAAGCACCTTAACTAGCTAAGGGTACTTTAGACGGTTAAAAAACTCCTCGATATTAGCTTATAAAGCGCTATTAACACGAAGGAAATCGACTCCAGTAGACCTAACGGACTTAACGAGAGGATTCCTCCTAAAGAAACCGACGTGCTAGCATTTTCTAAGGCGTTATTAGTTCTTAAAGGCCTTAGCTAACGTTTAAGCGAATAGACGAAAACGGCTATAAGGAGGAGCCTAGCTAAGTCTAGCTTATAGTAATACCTAGTTAATTAGTTTCTATTCGAGCGCTAGTAAGAGGGCTTAGCGCGAGCTATTAAACGTTTTCTTAGTCGGAATCCCCTTAAGGCGACGCCGCAGATAATCCTTAGAGATATGGAACTGTCTAGCAGCCTCGCGGATAAGCATGCCGGCTCCGATAAGGTCCAGAGCAACGACCAGTTATTCTAGGTCCATGGCGATAGCTTCACTGGAAAGAGTAGAATGAGGCGAATTGATTGAGCTAAACATAATGACTACAGGCCTATTGGTTGACTAAATATCGTCGAGTGACCTCACCTGAAGCATCTCGAGACGACCCTCAAACTGGTGTCGCGTGAAGGGGGTGTCGCTTGAAGGGATACCCTAGCTTATGGTTTCTGCCTCAGGGCTGGTACGCGCCCTCCACGTCCAGGTCATCGAGTTCTGAGTAGGTCCGGCCTCGCGAGTTCGAAGAGTTTCCATGGGGAATCTTGGACGACAGGCGGATGCCTTCTTTGGCAAGGCTTCCGCCACCTCCGGCCGACCGCTGGCTTGCATCCTTGCTGTGCCCGGTCTTGCCGATCCGTAGGAGAGTTCTAGTCGAAGCCAGCTTCTGCTTTAGGAACGCCCGCAGCACCGGGATAGACGCGGCAATCATGGACGCGGCGATTTCTATGCCTGTCCAAATATTTTGCTCGGGTGCATCATCTAATGCCAGACTTATTAGCCAGCCCGTTGGCCGAGCGCCGTCAGCACCCCCGCGAGCAACTTACAAGATATATCCTTGTAAATAAGCTGTCTGAGGTAGGTCGTCCGTATAATTGAAGTAGCACCGGATCTGCAGAATATGAATTAACCGCAGGGTCTTAGGAGGGCTCGGGTTTGGAAAGCGCGGATACAGTAAGCCGAGACTCATAGCCACCATAACACCAACCTTCTCCGCTGTACGCATTTGCAAGACCCAGAGAATCTTCCAAGGCAGCAAAGCAAGCGAGAAGTCTATTAATGCCGACCATACTGTGAACATGTCAGTAAAACTTGAATTGGAAGGAAAAGTGTAATATGAACCTACTACCAACAAACTCGCCATAAGTCACCGATGGCTGCTTATCTATACATTCTCCGGGCCAGAAGTCGACAAAGGTTTTCACTAGCGGTCTGCATTGAACCCACGGCGTAATTACCGTAGGTGTAGCAAACACAGCCGTCGTAGTGATAGCGAAGTAGACGTAATACCGTGTCCAGCTAGTCGTTAAAGGCGTCAACGTCGCCGCAAACGAGATTTTGCTCGCAGCAATGGCTACCGCACTGCTACTCAGGCCAGCCGCACCATACACGGTCATCTCTTCCAAGTTTTGGACATCAACTGAAGCGTCCATTCGGTGAGTGTAGCCCAAGGGAAGGATAGGCAGTGGGGGGTCGCTTACTGTCTAGGGCATGCCTGCCGAATCCCAAGTTCACGGCTAACTGGTTCATTATGGTAAGAAGTAGAAACCCCAGCTTCCGAAAAGGAAATTGATGTCAGTTCCGCCTCCAGTCCTCCAGGTTTAGGGAGGAACTCACCCATCCCAAAATCATGAGCGTATCGTCGTGCCAAAGCCTTGCGTGGACCATACGGGCATACAGCCGCAGGCCCACGAATATACTAGCCAATGTGAACAGTCCCCACATGGTGCCCGCCAACAGAGGGCCGCGGTTCTCGTTGGGGTTGCTCGTCCAGTTTTCCATTTTACACACGGTTATGCATCCAAGGTTGCGGCGTGCGTGTAGTGGCCAAGTCAACAGATACACATGAGGAACTTGGTGCAAGGTAAGGGCTGATCCATGATAACCAGTGGAACGGAGCACGCACCGGCACAGCCTTTATACGCCTTGCGGTCGCTAGTTCTTGTAAAAGAGGAGATTAAGGGACGCGAGGGGCTTTAATCTCGGTATGGCGCCACCCGTGTATCTTGGGGGCGGACTGTGGAGGCAATACCGGAATGGACTTTGTTGGGTGTGGGAAAGTAATTCTACTCGGACAAGTTTCACTTGGGGTGTTTTCTTTTACCGCACCTCCCCGTGGCGGCCCCTGGACTGGTTTAGCGCAAGCGTGGATGAATATACAAAAGCCTACAAAAGAGTTCCGCGGAGCCCCGTAGTCCCTGACCTTCCCCTTACCTAGGGTCTCCTCAGCTTTCCCAAAGCGGTATAAGCCGGGCCGGTCCAAGCGGCAAATCGCGCCAGTGCAGACTCCAGTCGATACTGGTGCCAACGCCGTTAGCAGCGGCGCGCGACCGAGAGTGATGACACCCAGGATACCGCATCAGACAACTGCCGATTGACTACTGCTGGGACTTTTTTTCTTTTTTTTTTTTGGCTACCCTGAGCCCGTGTAGGGTTCTCCTAAGCCGTCGCGTATAAAGCTAACGTCGCTAGTAAGGTCCTATCGAGATGCGGCTGGCGCAGCCTTTAACGAGGGATACCGGCACTTATCCTATCCGATAGCGAAGGGGGATTTTAACATAAAAAGGTCTTGAATCGCCGGACAAATACAGTCATGCCGCTTAGTGGCAAATGTCTTGAACGGTTTGAATCCACGTAGAAGGACACTTGGACTATAACAATAGCGGGTGTTCACTAGGTGGTACTTGCCCATCTTTGGGTTAGTAATGTGGGCTCGGGGCCCCAGCCCCTGAACCCATACTAAGGTACAGCACGGCTAGCAGAATCGACGATGGTATAAACGGGATGTAAAGTGCAAAGGTGATGACTTAGCCATGGAGATCGTCGACTAGGATCGTCGGCTAGGGCCAGATGGACAAGGTTCAGAAGAGTGGCCCGTCTCTCCGGAGCAAGACGGTGGAGTTGGGGCGACAGTGGCATGTCTTTAGCGCGTTGGCGTACTGGAGCCCGACATATTAGGGGATGGACCCGGTCGCCCGAGACCACCGGCTACAGAGGCAGGCCAGCAGAGAGAGGGGACGGGCTAGCTTGTAGACCCATGCAGGGATTTAAGGATAGCAGGAGCCCCCGGGTTAGGATACGGCGAGACCAGGCCGCGGAGACTTGAAGCTTAATCGACAAGCTGGACCACAGGCTTAGGGAACTTTTGATTTCGGTAGAGAGCTGTCACGGCATGCACCGCTCCGTGGCGAGGTACGGCGGTACCTCCGGCCAGACCCCTGGATGAGTCAGCCAGGCAGGATATATGGATTTATTACCCTTGCGGTAGAGACCGTCCGTTTCCTGCTCTTCTTTCCCGCTGCACCTGCCGTTTTCGCATCTCCATGGCGTAACTTGGTCGATGACGACGTCCAGTTCCTCGAACCGTGACATTAGGTAGTCCATGGGCGCCCATTTCCGAAGTCGACCCCCACCCCGCACACTTGCCAGCCCCCCCCCCCCCCCCCCCCCGAGCGCTCTTCGACGACAGAAGCACGGCGGGGCAGACGGCCACCAAGGCGCAGTCCAGCCGTTCCCGGCCCGTCGCCGGCTGGCGCAGGCATGTCGACGGCACCGCGCAGGAGCAGGGGCGTCCGGACTTTGAGACGTGCAGGGGCGCAGACGTGGCCGCTTGGACGGGCATTTGTGCAGGAATGTGGCAGTGCCGTTGCGCTGGCGGGCGGCGGGACGGAGCCGAGGGTCCCCGCTGGCCTGGGGGAAGATGTGCCGATGGCGCATGGGCTGGTGGTGTGTCGCATTGGCCGGGGCGTCCAAGGTCTTGGCCGAGGCGCACGCATGAAGCCTCCCCACCGGGGATGGTCGGCCACCGTGGTGCGGGGCGGGCGAGCGCATGCCGGGCAAGAAAGCAGGAAAAGGGAAGAAAAGTGCCACGACCCTTGGATCGGTGCATGCGCGATGCGGTGGCAACGCCCGCCCATACGAGGTGAACCGGCCCCGCCGTCGCAATGCCGGCCAGCGACCCGGCGCTCTGGGCGGGCGGGCAGGCAGATTCATCGCAGGCACCGCGCGACCGTGGTGGAGGCCCCAGGGGTGCACAGGCTTCTTCGCCGAGGTTCCAGAACCAGCCCGGCCCGCCTCCGAAACCAGCGAAACCGGCGGGTACGGCGCGTTCCGCCTGCTATTCGTCGGCGAGAGACGGAAAGCCGAGACAGGGGGGGATGTGCACTCCACTTCCACTGGCCGCTTGCCCGCTTTCCATCCGAGAATGGGAGGCGACCCGGATGCTCCCAGGCGCCGGGCATGGGACGTGGCAGCGCCGGTGCACCGTGACGCCCCCCCTAACGGCCACTGCCACCGCTTGGGGCGCAGCACGCAACCGCCATCAACACCTGCCCTCGGCACGCGTTCAGCCGTGTATATACGTCGCCGCTCTCGCCCTCCCCGTCCCGATCCCATCCCTCTTCACCCCTCTCGGCATCTACACAGTCGTTACCTGCTCTGCCCCCCTTGCTTCATCGCCCTAATTCCCAACTACCGACCATCGTTACCGCACGTCCTCCCACCGCCACCGCGCCAACCGCCACGATGCACTTCTCCACGCTTGCCCTCACTGCCGCCGCCGCCGCCGGGGCCCTGGCCGCCCCGGCGCCCCAGGTTGGCGGCACGCCCAGCCCGAACCTGGCCATCTTCAGCGTCAAGACGGTCGCGCCCGGCAGCGAGGTGGACGGCACGCCCTGGAACGCCATGAACAGCCTCGTCTTCACCAAGATGACGTGGCAGGACGCCTCGTGCGACGGCGGCGTGCAGCCGGGCCGCGCCACCTTCCGGCTCGACCAGACGGCCGGCACGCTGGCGCTGTACAGCCACGACTTCCCGACGCAGGACCTCTACGTCGACCGCTCCGGCATGGGCCAGGGCGACATGGCCTACACGACGGGCGCGCAGCCGGCGCCGCGCAACGCCGAGCGCGCCGGCTGGGCCGTCGACGCCGGCTTCCTCACCTTCGGCGGCAGCGACGCCTTCCTCGCCTGCCCCGGCCACGCCCTCGGCTCCTACCGCGTCCTGCCCTACGTCGGCATCGAGAGCCCTGCCGGCTACGCCAACTGCGTCCGCGTCCGGGCCCAGGTCGACGTCGAGGCCGAGCCCGTCGCCTGCCTGTACTCGGCCAACTAAGCCGGTCGGCCGACCCCGCCCCCGCGCGACGAGCGGGAAAGAAGAGGGAAGAAAAAGCAGAAGCAAAGACCCATCCCGACGGTGCGGAGGACGGCCTTCATTCGTCGCGGCGCGCCCGGGCGGAAACCGGGCCCGCCGCCCGGCCAAACGGGGCCAGGACAGGCGCAAGCATAATGGGAGGGCATTTACGCCTTGTATATAGACGGTGCTCGGTTTGAGCACGTACAAATGAGCCCGAAATTACCGTGTACACCCATAGTTCCTCCCCTTTTCCCTGCGAGCCCACCCGTCGTCCAGTCCCACCATGCCATCTCCAAGTGTCCGCCCTGGCGGAACCGGGCGTCCCCCCCCCTCCCCCCCCCTTCGGACCGGGCCGCGCCTTGCGTCAGTTGCGTCCAATGAGACGCAGCAACGAGACCCAAGCAGGCGCCTGGTGCCTTGGCAAAAGAAACCCTAAAGGCTGGCAAACATGGGCCCGAGCCGTTGGCTGGCCGTTCGCGAGGCGCAGCCCCGGAGGGTTTAGGGAAGTACGCTGCTTTGAGACTTTGCGGCGCGTTCCGTTGCGCCCATCTGCTCGGCGTTTACGCAGACCACGCCGGGGTCTGCCGAGCTGACCCCGGGGTGACCCGTGTACGCTTGCCGGGATGAACTGCCGGGCGGGGTATTTCGCCGTGGAGCCCGCGGCGTGCGCGGATGCCTGGGCGGTCATCTTCTGCACCGGAAAGGTGGCCAGGGTACGGTCTGTAGCTTCTCCCGATGTTGACACCCGGGGGCCCTTCATCCGGCGGTGCAGACCGTCTTCGTGTGGCACCCAGGCCTCGGGAAGTGGAAATGGCAACGAACGCGCCGGGACGAAAGAGCGAGCCGGCCCTCTGCAGCGTCCCCTTGATACCCATTTCCCGGCGGAGGAAAGCGGTATCTTGCAAAGTCGCCATCGGGCCCCGGGCCAACAGCTGACCCGGGAGGCCCCGACACGACCGCAGCATGTGGCAAACAAGCATGAGAAACGGGGCGCCGCCCGAGGGATATCTGACGACCACGGGAGAATCGCTCACCGCCACCCTCTTGGCGACGTAAACAAAGCCTTTGCCTTCCCCTGGCCCCCCGGGCGCCACGCTTTTCCATAAGACGTCCCCCAATTCCGACAGGCGCCGAACCGACAAGGCCACATTTCAGGTGGTGCACTTCTTGCGGGGCCTTGACAGCTGGTGTGCACAAAAGTGTAGTGTATTAGTTCGCGCTCTTGGCCAACTTCACCCAGTAGCTTACAGATTCCCAGTTTTCTGACGCCCCCCCCAACCCATCCCATCGCCAGGCTCACACGGGCGGCACCCCATCGACGCCATGGGCCCATGGCCGCGGAGAGCGACACGCGGCGGCGGGCTTTTCACCTCGACTCGGTTCGCGTCGTTGGTGGCGGTGGAGGCGGTGTCGATGGCGCTCAGGGGCGGCGCCGTGCGCAGGCGGCTGCCGTGCAGGAACTTGAGGGTCCGCAAGCGCATTGGACTTGTGGGCATCGCCGCCGCCGCCGTCCCGTCCCCCGTCTCCCCCGGCCCGTCGCCCGCCGACGTGTGCCGGAGCTGCTGCCACTGGGTGTAGAGAATGTTGAGCGCCGGCAGGCAGGCGCAGATCAACCCAACACTGATTTCTGCCGTGCTGTTGTTTTTTGCCCCCGCGCGGCGGGCATGCGTGTCAGTGGACCGTCGGAGAGGCGGAGGGCAGCAAGCCGAGATAAGTGATGTTGGGAAACAAAAAGCAACGGCGGAAGGAGGAGGAGGTGGAGGGGGAACCCCCGCCCCCCAAAAAAGGAAATGCCGCAGACTGACGTACCCAAGAAGTTTGAAGTGCACAAACTGGACCGTCTGGTCCGTGGCGCCCGGCAGCCGGGTGACGACGAGCATGCGCATGATGCTGGCGAGGGTGGCGATGCCGCCGAGGCCGAGCATGGCCCAGACGCGGAGGCGCAGGCACAGCGGCAGGCGCAGCGATAGGGAGGCGGGGACGGGCAAGGCGAGGACGGCGAAATCGGTGACAGCGCTGAGGACGGTGTCGGCGACGAAGAGGTCGGCCTGGTTGATGCAGTTGGTGGCCTTGGCCGGGCCCGCGCGCCCACCGCCCCCGGCTCCGGCGGTGGGGGTCTGGGGAGAGGAAGGGGGCGCCCAGAAGGTGGTGATGGGCCGGCACACGTTGATCTTGACGAGCAGCGCCGGCAGATAGTAGGCCGCCATGGCGGCCATCAGCACGCGCGCCACCACGCGCGTCGCCGTGAAGGGGTGGAACACGCGCGCCACCACCAGCAGCAGCGCCACCTTGGTGAAGTAGGCGGTCGGCCCGTAGATGACCATATCGGCGTAGAGCGTCTGTGTGCACCATGCGCCGTTGCGAGCCCGCCGGCCGCGCGACTTTGTCAGCTTTCATGGCCCTCCTACGCCACCCCGCCCGAGGGCCCAGCCGAACGGGCTTACCTTGAGAAACCCCACGTAGTCGTCCGCGGAGACCTCCCATATGTGGTGGCCCCCTCCATAGTGGTACACTGGCGGCGACCGTCAGCCTTCCGGCGAAGAGTCCGACCCCGGGACAGGAGGCGGCGTACTCATGATACCCGTCATACTATACGCGATGGCGAGGATCTTGCCGACGTCATGAGCGATCCGCATCCGGTAGTCCGGTCATGCGCGCGTGCGGGCGCGCTTGGCTTACTTACCCATGCCACCACACAAGCCCCTGGTTTTGCGCGTGTGCCGCCACGCCGCCGTCAGCCACGTCCAGCCACCACAGGTGCCGCCGGGGCCCAAAGGACCAGCTTCCTCGTCGCGCGGGCCCGCGGCATACACAAAAACGGAGCAACGTACAGTCATCCAGCAGGAACGGGGGCGCCAGGACGGCTTTGGTGTAGGTCCGGAGCAGAACGAAGGCGGAGACGAGCACCACGGAAACGATCTGGGCCACGAGGTTGACCGTGTGCAGCACGTCGGCGGGGTTCGCCAAGTCGGGCGTGACGCCAGGCCGGGGCGGCACGGCGCCTTGGACGCGGGGTTCGCTGGTCATCCGACCGGCGATGTTCGGAGTGGGGGGGGGGGGGGGGGGGGGAGGCAGGGCAGCCGTGTGGTTCGGCCGTCAGGGTCGCTTCGGGGGGAGGAGGAGGGGGAGGAGTCGTGGGGTCGACGACGCGCCGGGTCTCCGCATCAGCATACGGAAGAAAGTGGGCGGGAACCACCAACCGTGGGAAGAAAAAAAACTGGGGAAAGAAAAGGAGAGCCACAGAGAACAAGGCGGGGGGGGTTGCAGGTCCGCGCGATCGGGGGCAGATGCTGCGATTAATGAGAGACGGCAACGGCAGGGACGGGTGCATCCCACGTTTTATCACGAGCCTGTCTCGAGCTACCGGCAGTGGAAGCCACAGTGCCGACCGCAGGATATCGTGCGCGCCGGGCCAAGGCGTACAACCCTCCCGCACTGTCCGCCTGGTCCCGTTGCCGTGCTGGGCCTAGTCCAGGGCCTAAATACTGACGCGTCGGATGCCCATGACAACGTGAGTGGCATTCTGTCATGTCCCGGGGCCGGGCGGGGTCGGACGTGGTTTGACAGGCGGGCAGGTGCCTGGTCCAGACGTTGGATCAGGCGCAGGGCAACTCTGCTCGATTCATACCCCCAAGCCAGCGAGGCGCGGTGCGGCGGCCAACGGCGGTAGTGTAGGCCCGCCCTCTTCTGGGAGGGTTGTCCGCTCCAGTGCCTGAAGGGCCAGCTGCCTTCTATTCAGCCCGGCCTATAGCCGAAGCAATCCGCTAAAGTCTATCGTCCGAGGGGCCGGGCAGGCCCCACACGAGCACACCCGCTTCCTCTTGCCTCTGTACATGCCGAAATCGTCATCCCTCGCGCCCCCGGCCGGACTCTGTGGCGTTTCCGCCGTCCGGGCCATCAAGGAGACGGGCGGGGCCCCAGCTTCCCCCGTTCGCCCTGACGCGTGGGGAAGGCCGCCATCAGCCCAGTTCCAGGGCTGCGCGTAGAAGGCGTCTGGGACATGGGAAGCTTGGGACCCTGCATTTCATGGTGCCAAACGGGCACGGGGATACCCAGCCACTGCTTAAGCGCGACTTCTGGTGACCGCCGCTGGACGGTCGCGCCGTGCGCCGCCGAGGTTTTACTCCTACCGCAGCACTGCGCGGCGAAGGCCAGGACTGCGGCCATATAGCAGCCAAAACGCCGGCAATGTAACCCATTTCCCTTGACAGCTCAGTGGTCCCGAGAGCGTGGAGGGGCCGGAATCTCGCATATTCGGCTTACGGCAGTCCATCACTCCGGCCCCGAGATATAGCCCGTTCCTCCGTAGCTGCGCCGGGTAATGTCTTGTAGATTTCGGCCAATATGCCGAGGCCAGGTCGAATTGGGGCAATGGGAAACCTGCCCGGCCAGGACGGGCACGGAACTAACCGTCTCAGGGGGCCACACCTGCTCAGCTACAGGACCAGTTGAATCAGGAGTCGCCGCCGGGGGCACAACGCTGAGAATGCCGGGTCTGCCGTTCGAGATGGCCTCACACATATCGCACCAGGGAGCGGCTTGACGTAGCGCCCGGCAGAGCCAGGGGCCGGCGACCTCGGTTCCGCGATACCACGGAAGCCATCTGGCCGAGGAGAACACACGGCCGAGTAATTGGGCCCCGTCGAGCCAGCGTGCCTGTGTAGACAAGCAAATCACCCACCCGCCCCTCCCTTTGGACGGGTCATACAAGGCCGCGGCGTGCGAGAACCCCCATGGGCACGGAGGGCATGCCAACCTGCAAGGCCAATCTCGTCACGATTCGTTCTCACACACGCCACTGCCGGAAGGGTCAACATGCTCTGATTATCGGTTTCGAAGTGTATCGACGAGTCCACGAGCGGACTTAGGCCAGCCCTCGTCAAGATTAGGGAACGCAGCACCCTGGCGAATGTTCCGTCTCAGCCGAGCCTCAGCGCGCAGGCCGCAATCTCCTTCTTTATGATCTTGTCGTGGGGCAGGTACACGGCGGCCACGCGCAGCAGCTTGCGGGCCTCGGCCTTGTCGTCAAGGGCCTTGTAGGCCAGGGCGGTGCGGTAATAGATGCGGCCCATCTGCACGGCGGCCGGGAAGCCCGTGATGGCCTCGTTCTCAGGCGCGACATCGCTGCCCTCGTCGGCGCCGATGGACTGGCGCATCATGGTGATGGTCCGCATGCCCCAGAAGCGCGCCTCCTCCCACTCCTCCAGCTTCAGGTAGGCCAGGCACGTGTTGGCCACGAGCTGCACGCGTAGGATCAGCCGCTCCATCTGTCCGTTGCGGCCCCGGTACGGCTCCTCCTCCAGATCCTTGGCGAAGAAGGCCTCGGCGTGCACGTGGCGCTGGTGGCCCTTGACGACAACGTGCATGGCTTCCCAGGCCTGGTGGTACAGGTCGAGGGCGGCGCGGTAACGGCCGCTCTGCAGTTCCTCGCTCCCCAGCTGTTTGAGGCGCGTCGTCTCCCGCAGGCAGGCCTCGGGGCTCCGGTGCGGCTTCTCCTGCTCGGCCCGCAGCTCAGCCTCGAGCGAGGCGAAGGGCTTGAGGTCGCCCATGAGGGTGGTCTTGCGCAGGCCCTTGAGCATGCCGAAGGGCAGCAGCAGCTTGCGCTGCAACCCCTTCGGCATGTGCTTCTCCTCGTAGTCGGGGGTGTGGGGGTCGCGCAGCTTCAGGGTCACGTTAAGGTAGCTGTTGAGGCCCGGGTTGGACAGGTCGGCGTACTGCCAGGTCTTGGTGAAGCTGGGCAGGTCGTCGAGGAGGATGACGAAGAACCAGCCGACGGCGGAGGGCATGAGGGTCTCGGGGGTGCTGATGACGACGCTCAGGCTGTGGCCGGTGAACTTGGCGGCGGCCTGGTGCTTCATGAGGATGGGCACGTGGCCCTCGAAGGCGACGTGGTGGTGGGCCTCAGGCCAGGGCGTTTCGACGCGCACCGAGACATTGAGCTCGCGGAAGATGCGGCGGGACTCGTAGTAGATCTGGCGGTTCAGCTTGAAGAGCACGAGGGCGTCGCGATAGTTATAGTCGGTGTACTCGTCGCTACCAAAGGTGCGGTTGGCATCGGGGTGGAGGATGACGCGGTAGATCTCCTCGCGGATCTCGGGCGGGAGCCTCAGCAAACGCGACTCGCCGCCCGCCCCGGGCGGCGCAGCGGCAGCGGCAGGCGCGGTCTCGGCCATGGAAACGAGACGTCGAAGTCGGGATCGGGATCGAGGGCGCTGTCAAGGGCCGGTTGCCTGCATGGCATGCGGGACGGACGCAATCGGGCTTTATTGAGGAAGTCGGTCTTTGGGCTCGCCCAAGCGCTCGGGGGCGTTGCGCCCGCCGCGTTGGCTCTGCCCCCGCATCGCCAAAGTGCCTCGGGTGCCAGCTAGCGGAGATAAGGGCAAGCACTGCTTAGTCAGATGCTAAAATGCACGGCATTCTCGGAGCGGGACGGGACCAGAACCGCCATGGCGCGGTGCCGTGAAAATGGCGCACGAGTCGGGGTCCAGGCTGTTGGCCAAGGGAAACCTCTTCAGCCGCGGTCCGTTGCCGGCCTGGAGGCATTCCTTTTGGTGAATGGCGCGCAAGCTCCCCTTTCACGTCGCACACGGCCGTAGTCTCATCAATGCGATGCAGGGGGAGGCGGCTTGTCATGCCCGACCGCCATGCGCCAACCCGACGACCACCAGCATCACCGGTAGCAGATCCGACAGTGATGAACCCCGAGTCGCAGCACGGCAATACCGCGTGGATTGGGCGTCTTGGTGGTGGGCTGCTTTGCTGTAGAGGCTGCTGCCCGCGGGGGCAGTGAAAATGATGCGCAGCGGGGCTCATTCGACTACCCAACAACGCCGCGGAAAACGCAAAACACGGGCATTTACGGTACTTGATGGCCGGAGCCGTTGCTTTACTCTGCTGAAACCTTTTCCATACTAAGCCGTGGTCCTCTTACTTGGCGCTTCCAGCCAGAAGGAAAAACATCCATCGCCCTGCGCACCGGTCGCGCAGGCAGCCGATACGTAGGGCATGTACCTCGGGTATCTATTAAGCAGTGCTGTCCAGCGCCATGGCGGGGTCAAGACCGCCCAGCCCCTGGCCAAGGGGGGGCTACATGGATCCTTCCGAAGAAAGCACCTCCTAGCCTCGGCTTCCCATTTCGTAGGTGCCAGTGGGATCTTGCCGGAAGTGTATCGCGTCTTTGCCTCCGCGGGGCAATGAGGCCTCAATCAACAGCACCCTTTCCCACCGAGTCATGGAGATGTACTTCTATGGGACACAGCGGTCTGTCCACCAAGTACCGGGTCCCATGCCGTACGGCCCGGTTCGACCGCCGACGGCATCAACCGTCCCGGAGCACTCCGCCGCTACCCGCAGGACAAGCCCCCCAACCGCCACCGGGCCACCAAGAACACCAAGGCCAACCAAGCTTCCGTAGGGCGTTGCGGCGCGCCGTCCCGGATTCTCGCCCAGCCGGCTCCCCAGGGCGCCCAGCCCGGACTCGATCCGATGGCAGCGCACGCGCATCAAGGCTTGAAGGCACCTGGTCCACCGTACATAGTGACCTAGGTGAGTGCCTAGGCACCTGCTTGGGTACGTGCGTGTGCGCGTTGTCCCTCTCGTCATGCCCTTCCCTAAGCGGAAGGTGTTTATCGGTCGGGCTTACGGCTTACACACCCCCCTGCGAGCATTAGTGTACATGGGGTACATTCAGCGGCCCACCGCCAACTAGTGGCCCGACCAGCCCACGCTATTGGCTGCCCTCCTCTCCTCCCGCTTGCCGACCTGCCCGCCTGGGCAAAGCCGCGCGATTGGGCCCCGGGGCTAGGCCAGGAGGAAGGCGCGATGGACGTCTGCCCCTGGACAGGCAGGCCCGCCCATGCGCATTGGCTGTGGCTGCAATTTCGACTGCCCATGCGCCCAGTCACGCTGTCACGGCGATACGGGCGATACACACCCGCCATCTTCCACGATGTGGCAGATACGTGGACGCGCGCAGCCGCCACCCCCTGTCGCTATCCCGCACGCCCGCAGCGAGGGTCACACCAGCAGTGGCCCATGGACCGACCGCCTCGGCACCCCGTCTCCGCCGGCATGTCCTCGTCTATAAGAGCACCGGATCAAGGCCCGAGGAGAGCGCCCTCTGCCCTTCCTCGCACCCTCGCCGGCTCTGTGTGGTGTTGTCTCGTCCGCCGTCTCGCCCGTTCCCGCCATGAGACTCCCGTGCGCCGTCTCGGCGGCCCTGCTGCTGGCCGCCGCCCCCGTGGCCCATGCCGTCATCGCCGCCATGTCCTTCAGCGGCATGCAGCTGGGCCCTACCGATCTGGCCGACGATGACACCCTCCTCTTGGGCCTCAACGGCACCAACGGTTGGGGCACCTTTGACCAGCTGCTGGACCATTCGGACCCCGCCAAGGGCACCTTCAAGATGCGTTACTGGTACGGAACGCAGTACTGGAACGGCTCCGGCTCGCCCATCATCCTGACGGTAAGCAATGCTCCAAATCACCGTGACGAGCCAGTACGCTGATACCGCCCGCACAGTCCCCCGGCGAGCAAAGTGCCGACGGCTTCAACAAGACCTACACGACCAAGGAGCGTCTGGCGGGTCTCATGGCGGAGAGAATGGGTGCCGCCGTCATTGTCCTGGAGCACCGCTACTGGGGCGGCAGCAGCCCGTTCGACGTCTTGACGACGGAGCACATGCAGTACCTGACGCTGGACAACTCGCTCAAGGACATCACCTACTTCGCCAAGAACTTCAACCCGCCCTTTGACAACACCACCGGCAGTCACCCCTCGGTGGCCCCCTGGGTCTTCACCGGCGGCTCCTACTCGGGCGCCCTGGCCGGCTGGCTCGAGGCCCTCGAGCCCGGCACCTTCTGGGCCTATCATGGCACTAGCGGCGTCGTGCAGGCCATCAGCGACTTCTGGACCTACTACTCGCCCACCATGGAGGCCACGCCCCAGAACTGCAGTGCCGACCTCATCAAGGTCATCGACCACGTCGACCACATCCTGTTCAACGGCTCCTCGTGCGAGAAGAAAAAGCTCAAGAACATGTTCCACCTCGGCGATCTCGAAGATGCCGACTTTGGCGCGGCCCTCCTCAACGGCGTCGCCACCTGGCAGTCCACTCAGTTTTACTCGGAGAGCCGGGACGGATATGTGCCCTTCTACCGCTTTTGCGACTACGTTGAGGGTATCCCGCCCAAGTCCAACTCAACTGGCAACTCGACGGCGGTGCGCCTCCCGGGCCCCGAGGGCGTTGGTCTGGAGAAGGCGCTTCAGGGTTACGCCGACTACGTCATCAAGGAGATGATTCCTAACAGTGAGTGCCCTCCCTTCCATCCGGCAGGCAAGGGCGAGATGCAGCGATCAGCGGCTGGCCTGGTCATCTATCTGGTCCCAGGGGCCGATGATTGCCGGCTTGGCCATTTCCCCCGCTTTGACCCTGCTCGCTCGAGATAGAGTTGGACTGACAGAAATTGCAGCATGCGAAAACTACGGTCTTGATGGGTTTAACGGCACATATAACACAGAATGCTTCAAGTGGTCCAACCCGGAGAACCCGCTGTACAAGGACCTTTCGGTCGAGAACGCCGTCAACCGCCAGTGGACGTGGATGCTTTGCAACGAGCCATTCGAGTGGTGGCAGACGGGAGCACCCTTGGGCACGCCCTCTTTCGTGTCGCGCACCGTAGACGTCGAGTACTTCCGCAACCAGTGCCGTATCATGTTCGGCGACGGCCCGTACGGCCTGGCGGCGGGCGACAGCGTCGAGCGGCTAAACGCTGAGACGGGCGGCTGGCACCACACCGACACCAACGGCCGCCTCATGTACGCCAACGGCCAGTACGACCCCTGGCTTGATGCCACCGTGAGTGCCACCGTGAGCCGCCCTGAAGGGCCTCTCGAGAGCACCCCCGAGCTGCCCGTTCGTGTCATTCCCGGTGGCGTCCACTGCAGCGACTTGTACGGCCAGAACTGGGCCGTCAACGCTGAGGTCAAGGCCATCGCCGAGGCCGAGGTCGAGCAGATGGCCGGTTGGGTACAGGAATTCTATGACCGGAAGGCTAAGAGGACCATTGAGTGGCGCGGGTAAGAGAAAAACAGAGATTGGTGCCGCCGTCACTGTTGTGCTCAAGCTTCCAAGCCGACTGGGAAAGAGGCACCTCGACTCTTGGATAAAATTCCTTCAGTAGAGCGCAATGCAACGAGGAGGGAGAGAAGTCCTAATCATACAAATAATAAGTAATGAGAGACCAAAGCAGAAAAGACACGAACTAATCACGTATCCAACAAGTACCTTCATTTGCATGACCACAGCGTTGAATCTTGAAACAGTGCCATTTTTTGTAACCTTCCGGAGGGGGGGGTATTGGAAGACAATTTCAGTATGCCTGTTCCGCCACCAAAGGTGAGGTTGTCCTGGGTACGTTCTACGAATTGCTATACTCGTGCAACCGCTCTAGATGCCCCATGATGGTGTGGTCGATGTCCAAGCCCTTTCTGGAGCACGTTTGACTAGTGAAGAGGCACACATTGGAAGATGTAAGCTCGCCACCTTATATATAGGAAGATTGAGTAGGCAAGCATGAAATGTAATCAGTGGCGGTTGCTTGCCCGGAAACGTACCCTGCTTTTCTATTCCCACTTGTGGGCCACAATATGACTGGAGTCTGTGATAGACCCACCTGCTCCAGAGGGAACAGGGGTTTTCATTGGGAAGGAACCAGTTGGATCTGATAGCGAGAGCGTAAAACAGGCCAGGGTCACACGTGGCGGTGGATCCCCTTCAATACACAGATGAGGGTCCCGGGGCGACATCGTGACCGCCGCAAATGTAGATATAAATAGTCAACCATCTCTCCGGTGGCCTGTTCTTATTCCTACAACGCGTCACGGTCACCGACGACTTGAAACATTTAATTATCAAAAAACTGTCAATAAGAACCTCTGCTTTCACCTTACATAACATGCCCAAACAGGCGAGGATGAAGCCTATGGCCAGAACCGTGTCCTGTGGCCCAGCCTGGATGACCGTGTGAAAATGACACTAGGGAGAGCGCCTACTCCTGTGAGGTATTGCCATGACAGGAACGATAAGTCTCTTTTGCATGACTTCACTGATGTTCAGCGAGAATATGAATTTGCACAACAAAACTTTTGTTATGAATCACAAAGTTCCCTTTGCAGAATTGGACAAGTCAGCATTCATGCTCAAATATCTTGCACTTATCGGTACCCAAATTTCATTGTCCGAATCCTTCTGATGAACATAATTTGAATGCAGCTTTTCTAGAAGACAATGACAATCTGAGGCCTGACGGTGGAGATGGTGAGGTCTCACTGCCGCAGCCCCCCGAACCTCTTTCGCCTATTCTCCTTCTCTCAACCCCTCGCCGCAAATCCACCCACTCCTGCCAGGGATTTGAGCTGGTCACAACCGCTTTCGTAATGATGTCATGAAGATGCTGCGATCACTCCCAAGCCTCGGCTGCCTTTTACCACTTAGGCAGCCTTGCGCAGGTTCTCCTGGAACTTGGCATCCTTGAAGGGGCAGATGGCTTTGCCGAAATCGGTGTGGCGCAGCGCCTCACGGGCCTTGACACCCATCTTCTCCCAGTCGATGAGGGGCTGCTCGCCGCCTTTGCTGCTGGTGGTCTTGACCGAGTGCGTGATGCCATCCAGGTAGTAGGCAATCTTGGGCCGCGACCCGTCGAGCGGCGGGTTGTTGTTTCGCTTCCACTTCCCGTGCGCTGACGTCGACACCCCCTTGATCCGCGGGTTCGACTTGTTCACGTCGTCCAGCCAGACCACGATGCCCTCCCAGTCGTGGCGGTGGCCCGTTCCAGGTCCCAGGTGATCCTTGGGCATGTACCTGCGCGGAGGAATGTCTTGATTAGAGAGAGGATTCCAATAGATGGTCGCGTGGGGCGGGAGACAACGCATGTTGGAAGAACTTAAGGGGAGAGGGGAGAGGCGAAGCACGTACCATGAATACATGATCGCATATTCATTTCCATGTTTCGCGCCGCGCGCATAGACTTGGCCAGTGTTCGAGCTGCATTTGCCATTGGGAGAGCCAGTATTCTTTAACCCTCCTCTATATTTCGTAACAGTGGGTTAGCTACCAAGATATGTAAGGAAGAAAGGCGGAGAATAGGTGGGACCTGTCTTACCCGGTGTTACCGTTCTTGTCGACGGCAGGGAAAGGGACACAGCCATGCTCGACCTTGAGATAAGGCTTGAATTTCTTCACTAGGACAATATAAGCCGTCTGTTCATATACCAAAAAGCGAACCGCCGCTCCGTGACTTAAAATGGAGCCATCGACTTACTGAAACTTCATTAGTTTTATGAACGGTTTAGCTTTAGTCTGGAGTGCTTACCTGGCTCTGCCAACGGCGCCGCCTTGGACCTCTTCCTTAAAGCCTACCACCTTGTCATGGCCAATCGAGCCGCGCGCCTCGAGAACAGGCGTCGCGACGGAGAGAGTCGCAGCGAGGGAGAGAAGAAGGACGCTGAGCTGCATGTTGATTGCTTGACTCTAAGTATCGAGGGAGAATTTGTTTCAAGGGCTTTGTATGTATTCGGGATATAGTGTGAACTGAAATGAAGTGTCTTGAGATTGCAATTTCTTTCTACCGTTTAACATCTCCAGCTCCTTATATGGGTTTTCCCACCAAATACGACGTATACATATTCATAATCTAATGTCTTAGTTGTAGCAAGAAGAGGCAAGGCGCGAGGCAATGCAGAATAGGATTACTACACATTACTTCATGATTAATAGGCAGATCAGCGCGCGATGAAAGACCGGCCTGTAAGCACACAAGACGAGCCGCGGCATGGCTCAGCCGCATGGCTCAGCCGCACCGCGATACGTCGTATTGATCGACCAAGACCCTCAGCCCCACTACAATACGTCGTATCCATCGATTAAGACCCTAAACCCCCGGTATGTCACCCTTAGCATAGCTGTTTTCGCCAAAAGATCTCTTCAATTACCTCGGGTAAGGCGCGTCGCGCATAAAAACGACAGGTCGTGATCTTTTCTTTTGAAACCTGTCTTAGTCTACCATGACCCATGGAGCCAGGTATCAGGCGTGCGGCGTGACACAAACCAAGCGGATCTTATCGGGGCGTTCCCCCTCGCAATTGACACCAGAAAATAGCATTTGCGATGTACCAGGCCTAACAGCAGTCAGATAGTCCACCAAATTCGGCCAACAGGATAGGATTCGATTGGTTGGGGGAGTAGGTAATGGGGCACCTATCTGTTAGGTGACAGGCGGTTAGGTACGCAGTCAATGCTATTTTTAATGCCAACCGCGAGACTCCGCTCCAGATTTGAATGAATGAATAGGTACTGACGTTTTGCGTCGACGTCCCATTCCTGGCCATTCTATGCAACAGACATAGCTTCTTTACCCACATCCGCACGAACACACAAACTCTCACATAAGCATGCAAAGAGAGAAAGAGGTGTCAACCCACATACGGACGACGTACAGACCTATCCGATACCTTCCCCTTCAGCGCTGGAGCAATGGGCGACCAAGCTGTAGTATGACGGTGTGTCCCGTGTATTAGCCTGCCACGAATACTGTCTAGACGATGAAGAGGTACAACCCGGAGCCGAGATAGACATTAACGAGGGCATACGCTCAATTTCTATCATCCAACAACTTCTGCAGGGCGATGTTGACGTGCTCACCGCTGGGTCGGCACTCGCCGCGATTTGCGAAACCCGCCTGCTAGATGAGAACGGCAAGAAAGACTGCCCCGAAAGCCTATGGGAGGTTACTTGCAGCGCTATCGAGCACTTTGCCGACGACGAGGCGGGTAGCTGCGCTAAACTTGCGGCTCTGACATTTGAGCTTTCTAAGTTTGACGTCCATAAAGTTAATGATGATATTTCGAAAACGGGCGGGCGGAAAGTCCGGCACGACTTACCATTGTGGCATCTCTATTTTGGTGAGCACATGATGGCTTAGTGACCCTCAACGACTCCCTCTTCTAAAGTAAGGCTAATCCAAACTTCCACATTACCAGCCATACTCGACGGGGGAAAGTACAGGAGTCATGCCGACGCTGTAATATAATGGGCTCGGCGTCTCCAAAACGGAAATTTGTTTGAGGCCTACTGGTTGGCGCATATCGGAGAGAGGGGCTCGGAGGAAGAGTATAAAATGGCGACGTGGATGCCGTTGGAGAAGAATTACGGAGACTCGTTGTTGGGCCGCCGGCTCGCCGAGCATTACATCCTGGCCGCAGTCCGCTGAATCTTCTTGCCGGACGCTACGTTCTTCCAGCTCTGCCGGGAAGAGTATAGGCGCGACGGCACCAACGTCGTTTGTCACCCAGCAAGGGACGCGGGAAGCGGCGGATCTTACAACTACACAGGCGGCGACGGTTTCCTCATTGAGCGCTGGGGGCTCTGGAAGGCTGCTTTTCGGCGCGTGGTAGCCACCGACGGTATCGAACCCGACGTCGCCACCAAGGCCGCCGCCGCCGCCGCCGACGAGATGGACCGGCTGGAGCGGTCCAATCCGGCTCCACACTTGAACGGTGGTCCGTGAATGGCAACTACGGGGGGTCTGCGACAGTCATGGTGTTGCTGCTTTCAAGGAGAAGGACACCAGGTTCATGAAGTTTGCTGGATAAAACGCCTTGCCCCAAGAATGCAGAGACAAAGTGAGGTCAGAGATGGGAGGAAGGCGTCATGGGGACTTGAGAAACGTTCGTCGCTGGTAACAATCGATTACCTAACCTCGCTCTCTGAAGGCTCCCTTCGATCTTCTACCTCTGCCAAACTAGATGCTCCTTCTTGACGCCATGATGCAAAAGCCTTGAATCATATACGAAGGCCACGCACCCGATTGAACTTTGTCACCTAGTCTTGGAGTTGAGAAGCCGATATTATTCCTCCAAGTAAACTAGGGAAGTTCTCAAAAGAATCGAAGCAGCTTCGGGAAGTCTAGAGTTCTAAGTCACAGGTCAGGGACAGGCCATGAGAAACCTCGAACTGGGGACACGGGGCACGGTAGCATGCTCACCCTAGGCCGCTGACAGGATCCCAACCAGGGGCTGCTGGGAAGCCCGTCTGGTTGCAGGCCGGTGTGGAGCCTTCCGTGATATCGATGAAGACCTCGGGATGTGCGTACTGCAAGTCACAACTCAGTCGGAACGGGCGGCGGGGCCGGACGGAGTATTACATACCAGAACGGCGTGCACGAGCCCAACAGTGCCCTTGCCAGCAGTGATGCCCCTCTCGTTGATCAGCCTCAGAACAGCGGCCCCGATGGGCGCGGCCAGAGACGTGACACTGCCCCGGCTTCAGGTGCCCCACCGGATGATGGCGTAGTGTTGGCCGATGACCGTGACGTCGGGGTACGCGCGACCGCCAACGTGATAGACCCTCTCGCTAACTCCGCGGAAATTCGTGCCGGTCTGCCGTTATCCGGTGAACCTGAGAGGGGTGCGGTTGAAGCAGGCCTCTACCGCCTGGTCCTGCCACTAGGGGCGGTCGAAATAGTTGGGGAAGCCACCGCCGCTGTAGTCGGCTGCTGTCTCGGCATAGATGGTGCCGCCGGCGCGCCCGAGCGCCGCAGCGTCCATCCACAGCGCCGAGGGGCACACCGAGAGTCACGTCGGGGGAGATGGGAGGCGGAAACATCCGCCTTGGGGGACTGACGCAGAGGGTACAGCCAAATGGAGCTGGATAGGGTACACAGTCCGTGCACCGATGGGCCTGCGCCACACAATACAAGCCGTCCATACGTGCACATACAGGTATATTATCGGGATTACTATTACTATTACGTCATTTGTCAGGCCACGTACAAGTTATCGAATCAATTGCCAAGGCTCGATAAGACATAGCTACAATAACCTGGCCCGTCTGCCTCCCGCTCGAACCGTTCGATCTATTCTCCTTTCAATCAGTAAGTGAATCTTGGCCCGCTACCACCAAGATCACGTATCGCGACTGGTTATAAGCTACACCGAATCAACCTTGAAGATTCCCTAGCTGTAGCAGATTTGTCAGGATGGCTCCATACACCGTTTGTTGCATCGCCGAGGTGTCTACCTCTGTCAGTTTCTCATACCTACCTACTAACCACGAATGCGTGTAGCTAACCTATATAACTAAGACCTTGAATAAACTGCTCACCGAGGCCCTCAACGGCAGCAATGAGCTGGTACCGGGGAGCGATCACGAGCTTGCCATCGTCGAAGCCCGCGATGGTGCGAGCTGGATTCCCGACCAGGCCACGATTCCGCCGCTGGACCAGTCCTTCAACGCTTACGTCGCCGCCTCCGTCGAAGATGCCGCTGCTAACCACGTGGACACGGCTTCCCATTTTGCTGTGCTGGACGAGCAGTCAAGCAGTGACGATACCGCCCTCCTGGTTTCCCGCAACCAGGACGACGGTACTATCGACGGCGTGGCCCGTGTAACCTTTGACTCGGTCCAGACAGTGCTGGTCTCGTTGGCTATGGCCACCTTGGGCTTTGCCGAGGTCCAGGGCATTGCGGATTCCCAGGGCGGCATCTACGGCAAACCTGCCGAGCCGCCTAAGAGGGGAGAGCCTGCTCCTCGGATGAGGCTTGGGGGTACCTGAGGGAGACTTGATGGCCCCGACTTCCTTAGAGTGATACACATATCGCGGCGAGGCAGTCTTCAGACTGACCACTGAAAATGATCACACTTGCCCACTAGATGTTACAAACTTCACTACCCAACCAGGCGTGACAGAGGGAGGCAGGTGCATATGCAGCCAAGCGGAGGAACCGCCGGAGAAGCCAGGCCTTGGGGAGACAACGCACCAACCCAAGGGATGCCACAAGGAAAAGATGCAGGTTACGTGACTGGGACCAATCTCATCCCATACATATTTGTCCACGCCACCCCTGCACATGATCCTCTCCCTCTTTCTTTGATGGATCACTTAAGCCACCACGATGACTCCATCTCAACACTGAATACTATAGTCGCCGAGTCCATTCTCTGCTTATTAGAGCTTTTGATTCCTTTTTCCGGGCCAAGTATCCTTGATCGCAATGTGGCAAGTGCTATTCTGGTTGGCGATTCTGATTCGTGCGGGGTACCCAAGTACGAAGGCAGGACTGATTCAGCGCCAGCAGCATCTTGGCTGTCAGCACTTGCGCCCGATAAAGATGAACCTGCGTCAGCATGGCTTGGCGGTGTAGGACTTTACGATATTTTAAACAGCCGAGACGGGCGATCCCACGTCAGCAGGACCCTGGTTAGACAGGTAAATGCGAGGTTTGTCGGCTGAGAAGGATGGTTCTGTGTCAGTAGACTCCTAGTTGAGTAGGACACCCCCAACTCTTACGGCCGAGAAGACTGCAGTTGTGCTAGGCCAGTAGCTGCCCGGGATAAAGGCTGACTTTGAACGCGACGGAGAGGACCACAGTAATGGAATATCTTTGCATTCATATATATGAGACGGAACCAGGCAGCCCCAATTTTCACTTATAAAGCAGCTGAAATGCACAACTCCCTAAACGGCTAATGGACTCACCACCATACCACACGAAGCCAATCAAAGGGGGCGAATGAGGCTCACGTCAGCGATATTCGATTAAAAAGGGTGTATGCGAATGTAAGCAAACCTACTGTCTGGGATTTTCTCTCCACTTTCTGACACACCATCACGAGGGAGCGCCAAAGGTGGTATTGGGGGCCTTACAGTGATAGTCTCACGTTCTCAGGCCGTGTACACTTGGGGCGTCAAATTGGAAGTTCAGAGCTGTGTATTTTAAGCGTTCATTATGAATATAAAAGCCTCGGATATCTCAGTAATTGTGGGAAAGGCCTCAACACCTGGAAGTATCCAGTTCTAACAGTAGCACATTTGCCACCATTACCTGTCAATATAATATGTTGTTCAAACCGCTCCACATCTTCGCTATCACGGCAGTTGCCGCCGTTTCCTTCGAATGGGACTGCACCAATTCACTTGGTACCTGCAACAACGCCTGCTACGCTGTCAACCACGGCTTAGCTAAGGGCACCCTGACTTACGACAGTAACGAAGCTAACCGAAACCCCCGCCGCACGGCCTCGGGCTGCAACAAGACACCCTGCACGAACACTAACTACAAGAAGTGGGGAAACTCTTGTGATGAGTTCCCCTTTGCGAGTACTAAGGAGGGAGGCAAGGGCGCTATCCTCCGCTGCGTAGATAGCACCGAGAACAGCAGTAAGTAGAATTTGTGGTGCAAAGACTGGTAAAATGAAAGGCTTTATTAACCGGCCCCCTTTTATTATCATCTTCAGGCGAGGGCGGACAGCTGGGCAACTTTTATAAGAAGCTGAAGAACGGAGACAAGTTCGACATCTTCGTGAAGAATTTCAAGGGAGCGTAAGTTAGTTTCTATTGACCTCTCATTTTACAGGCCTGAGATGTAATAGACCTACTAAAGCTACCATGCTGACTGTCCCTGTCACTTGAACAGTAAATTCTGCGACACCGCTAGTGCCAAGAACGACGGTAGCGAGTTCAAGCTGAGCGGTAGCTCTTTCGTGAACGCTAAGCTTCGCCGCGGTACGTAATTGAAAGGACTCTAGCTGGGAGGAAGCATCCGAAAGAAAAATTAGGCCCCCACAAAACGAAAGATTTAGTTTACTGACAGTTTGTCGTCTACGACTTATCAGACCCGGGGGACGCTGACGGATTCGTGGACGCTGAAGCCATGGGGGTTGGAGAGCTGCGCCAGCTCCGCCAGTTCGAGAATGAGCACGGAGAGCTGCTGCTGTCCCTCAATCCCGACATCCAGGAGGCGGACGTCGTCGGCATGAAGGTGTGGTCGAACGGAAACTTGACACAGATTGTCAGGATGCTTTAGAGCACTGGAATCCACGTTGAAGTAGGGGATGTGTGAAACATTGATAAGCACAATGCTTACCAGGGGGTCGCAGGAACAATCGTTGAACATTCGATCTTAGTGGCTTACTGTTTATGGCTTTCCTTAATTGAGACTTTGTCTCTACCCAGTTATTAGCGGAACGTCATACCTTCTCCGCAGTCGGTTCGGGTGTCTGCTCTACGGTCCCTAGTAAATAGATGTCCGAATCCTCCCGCGACGCCGCCACCATGCCTGAAGCTTAGACCACCCGCTGCCGTGGATCTTGGAACCCGTCGGGAATTTCTCGATGCCCTGGACAGAGTATATACTGACAGGGAAGTAGACGACCTGCCCAACAGAGAAAGCCTGGCTCAGGAAGGCATTTATGGCGGCTGTGCTGTCTCCCGTGCCGTCAATGCCACCGTGGCCGCTGATCTTGAAGGCAATGCTGTCGCCCTAGATGTCGATCTTGTGCCAGTCAAAGCCCCAGTCCCCTACCGTCTTTACAGTAGTGATGCATTTGCGGAACTTGAGGGAGGTTGCCGTGTGCTGCTGCGAGCCCACACGCCAGCCAATGGCGCCGGCCTCAAACTCAAAGTCGGAGACGAAGCTACCGGAGCTTTTCTTAGTAAAGATGCCAACGTGGGTGACGTTGTCGCTGCTGGAAGAGGCCATGGGCATGCGGAACAACAGGTTCTCGAGACTGTAGGCCTGGCTGACTTGCTAGTGGATGTCCGTGGGCACCAGATTTTGGTCGTGCTTATCTGTGGCCGCTGGCACCTCGGTGAAGTCGAATACAAATTTGTTGATCTGCTGGAAGAACCGGTTCTGGTTGATGTACCAGTTGACGGCCGTGTCGTCGGGCTGTGCCTGGTTGAGCACGTACGGATGCACGTCCATTAGTGCAATGCCCGTAAACTCGTCACATCTATTAACGATTTGCTACTCACTGGGATCCCCAACGAGTTAAGTCAAATAATACTGGATAATCGGCGTGCACACATTGTATGTCCTTGGTAGGAAGTAGATGAGAGCGCCTAGGACGAATGTTTTTCCACTCCCTTTACCGCATCGGTCGCCGTCGATGATAGTGGCGTTGAGATCTTCTTCCGTGTTTGTGGCTCCCATGTTGTCGGTGCCGTAGTCCAAGACGTTTCTGTGGAAGACGTGTTCATCGCCGGCACGGGGACCCTCGATTTCGTTCTCTTGTCAGCGTTCATTGTATCGTAATTCAAGTTCCCTGTTTCCAAGAAGTAACCCCGGAGATTAACGAGAAATTTCAATCACCTTGCCTAAAGGGCCCAATTCTGGAAACCAAAAACTGCTCCTTTGACGTCGTTTTAGCTTGCTGCTTTTGGTGTGCACAGCTGCTACTTCCGTCGTCAGATTTGGTAGGAGACCGGCAACCTTCTCTTGGCGAGTTTCTTCATGTAGCTCTCAAAGCTACCAGGCTGTTGCCATACTGGGCCAATGTAAGTGTCTAGGACACCCATCAGCACCCCGACTCTATGAAAAGTTCCAGGGAAAGCGACAGTGAAACATACCCTTGTGAGACTGCTGTGGAGCTTATCACGTGGCCTGTGTTAATTGGTGTAAGTCTGAGAATGTCTTCAGGACGCGACACCTTCTAAACTATGTGTCTCTTAGTTCAAGAAAGAATGAAGTAGCATAGTGTCTTGGTGTACCCACCTCCAAATAACGCTGTAGAGCCTCTCAATTAGCATCTCAAATAAAGCCGTTACAATGACCATGAAGTATTGATTCTTCGAGGAAATAGCACCATATTGCCACAACTCCGATGGGCAACAGTTCTGATACTCTGGAACTCCGAGAAGAGGCCGGTGCGTATATAGTTTTCTGTGAGATGATAGTTTTGGTGGTGTGATTGGTGCTCATTGTAATGGGCCAATGCCAAGCCGGATGAAAGATGTCTGGTGGATCCAATGCTCACCTCAGCCAACCTTATTTAAACCACCGCCTGATGCCGAACCACGATTGACACCACATCCGCTTTCTTCTAAAGCATATTGGCTCACATGAGCACAAGCTTAATAGGCGCCGGCACATACCATTAAATCGCCAATAATGCCTCAGATTTCGACGGTCGTCCATCCCGCGCCGGATGGCAGTGTCAATGCCGCGCAACCCCAGAATCTACGTCACGATGCACCAAGCCTGAGCAACAGCGTGGCGCCAGTCTCCCGTCTCAGCGATGTGGCTGGAGGTAGGCCCCCCTTGGGAACCAGTACAGCAGAGCAGGAGGATATTACCGGCAGTCCAGCAGCAGAGTATCTCTCGGGCGCGGCCATCATGCTGACCATGGGCTCGCTGTGCCTGGCTGCGCTCCTCGCGGCCCTGGACCTGACCATCGTGGCGACAGCGGTGCCGGCCATGGTGGCGGACCTACAGGCGAACGCGGGATATATATGGATCGGAAGCGCCTTCATACTGGGCCACACGGCCGTGACGCCCATCTGGGGCGCCGTAGCCGATCTCTGGGGCCGCCGGCCCATCATCCTCAGCTCTCTAGCCGTTTTCCTCGCAGGCAGCCTCGTCTGCGCCCTCGCCCCCACCCTCGATGCCCTCATCGCTGGCCGCGCCGTCCAGGGTCTCGGCGCCTCGGGCCTCACAGTCATGATCAACACTATCATCTGCGACATGTTCTCTCTGCGCGAGCGCGGCCTGTACCTCGCCATCACGTCTATCATCTGGGCCGTGGGCAGCGCCGTCGGTCCCGTGCTGGGCGGCGTCTTCACCACCAGACTGAAGTGAGTGCCGTCAAATCCTACCTGAGGGAAATTAATACTGATTCTTTACAGCTGGGGATGGTGTTTTTGGATCAACCGTGAGCTTCCGTCCCTCGAGCGGGGTTGGGGGAGCCAAATTGACATTTGCTTTCAGTGCCGATTGGAGCAGCCGCTTTTGCTGCCCTATTCTTTTTTCTCGACATCCCCTCTCCCAACACACCCGTCAAAGCCGGGCTGAAAGCAATTGACTGGACGGGCAGCGTTATGTGCATCGGCGGGGCCCTGATGGTGCTATTAGGCTTGGACCTGGGCGATGTCACGTTCCCCTGGTCGTCGGCCACGGTGGTCTCGCTCCTGGTATTTGGCGTGCTCACCATCGGGCTCTTTTTGGTCAACGAGTGGAAGTTTGCACGCTACCCCATCATACCCTTGCGCCTGCTGTCTAGCCCCGCCAAGGCCGCTGCCTATGCCGTCTTCGCCCTCAACGCCTTCGTCTTCATCGGCCTGACCTACTACCTGCCCCTTTACTCACAGGCTGTCCTGGGCGCCGACGCCCTCACCTCCGGCCTTCACCTGCTCCCGCTCATCGTATCCTGTTCCCTCGCGGCAGCCGCCGCCGGCGTCTTCATCCAGCGAACTGGGCGCTACCGCCCGCTCATGTTCGTCGCTCAGGCGCTTCTGACCCTCGGCGTGGGTCTTTTCATTCAACTAGGGCCCGAGCCGTCGCTGAAGCGGCTCTTTGCCTTTCAGATCCTCGCCGGAGTCGGCGCCGGCCTGAACCTTGAGGCGCCACTCCTCGCCGCGCAGGCCGCTGTCACGGTCCGCGATACAGCCGCCGTGATCGCCACTATGGGTTTCCTTCGCGCGATAACCACAGCCATAGCGGTTGTTGTTGGGGGCGTCATTTTCCAAAATACGATGGCGGCTAGTGCCCCCGCCCTGGCTGCGTTGCTGGGTTCGCAGACCGCCGGTCTTTTCGATGGCGACCATGCGGCGGCCAATATTGAGCTCATCCGAACCTTGCCAGATGACCAACAGGGGCCCGTGCGATATACCTACTTTGGTGCGCTCCGGAATGTCTGGATCCTGGTATGAGGCCTCAAGCTTGTGGTAGAGTTTCATTCATACGGCCATTACTAACTGAAGCCATGGCAGTACGTTGCAATTGCCGGGCTTGCCTCGGTCCTAAACCTTTTCATCGCGACCCACTCTCTCAGCAACGAGCGGCGTGCCGCGGTCCTGGGTATCCAGCGTGCTTCTCTGGAGATGCCATTACCTGATGCGGGGCCAGTGGAGCTAGCCACTATAGAGGCGAGCTCGACCCAAAGAACACTACGGCGCCGCGGAGCTTGATACATGACTGTTGCTTCCATTTTTCTATAGCTTAGGAATGGATAACTGGCCAAAGCATGCTGGTGCAGGGATGCACGAGCTACTTCATTCTCAATGAAGATGCGTCATGTGGCACGGACTGGACATTACCAGGCATAGGATGTAGTAGGAATTCTGGTGCTTTATTTCAGGTTTTCTATAACAGCCTGGAACAGGTATTAGTGCCTAGGCAGCACACCACTTCACTGCGGCATAGATTACACTTTTAAACCCCGAGGACAGCTGTCGCCGACATCAAGGCCTCCACTGCGGCCAAGGTTCCGGCTGCTGACTTCTTCGCCGCTTACGTCAATGTGACCAAGAAGAGCAAGGTAGATGTTGCCTTGGGCCGGTTGGCCGACACCAGTCCCACCGACTTGCTTATCAGCAACATAACTATCGCCAGGATTTTAGGAATGTCCAACAATGCGGAATCTGCCACTTTTCCCAGTACCACTTGCTAGAACCTCGACGATCAACTGCTTAAACTTGGGCCCCTATCTACGAGCCGTCCCATCAAAACACCACTGTTGTAACCAATATGTTAAGATAGCATATAATAGAATAAAAGAGAATAGAAAAGCAACTAGGTACCGTATAGTCTTAGTCTTAAGACCGTTTATATCGTTATTTTCTACTCTTTCTATCTATGTGATTTATATAGATATACTATTAATAGCTATAGCGCTCTCCGAAGTAACCGACGGAGTAAGTATCCGTTTTATCTTAAAGTAATACGGTATCTTTAAATACTACCTTCCGAGGTAATTTAATCCTATTACTAGTTAAGACTCGAGCTTAAAAGTATCGTTAACCCCTTATTATTAAACTAGAGTATAAATTAGCTATTTAAGTTATTATATAGTTATACTTAAGCTAATCCTCTTTATATAGTTTGTTCCGAATATATATTAAGATAGGAATAATAACTCGTAAGTAATTAGTAAAAGAGCCTCGAATAAATAAGGAATAACGTATAAAATAAATACTATAAATTACTTAATAAAGAGTAATAGATTTAATATATATTATGTTATTTACTCTTTTTATTATGATATAATATTAATATATAATTTAGTAGCTATTATTTAATGTTTATATATATTATTTATTATAATTAAAGGAACGAAAGGTCTTAGTAAATTAAGTAATTCTATTTAGATATGAAAACTATAAGTAAAGAGGAAAAGAAAAAAAGGAGACCTATAGTTTCTACCTTTTAGTAGTAAATATAATTCCTTTTAAATAACGTTCTATTACATTAACCTTTAATTAGTTTATCTAAAGTTTATTTTAAGTATTCCTATACCTTTTAAGCTATTATTATTATTATTATTATTATTATTATTATTATTATTATTATTATTATTATTATTATTATTATTATTATTATTATTATTATTATTATTATTATTATTATTATTATTATTATTATTATTATTATTATTATTATTATTATTATTATTATTATTATTATTATTATTATATTAACCCCCCTTAAAAATAAACTTATTTATAAGTTTCGTTATAGTTTTTACTTTTATTTTTATTATTACTTTATTTTTTATTATAATATTAATAAGTTACTATCGTTATATAGCGGGTCGAAAATACCGCTTTCCGTTACTTATAGTTATTATATTAGTTATTTTAAGCGTTTTATTTTCTTAAGGTAAGCTTTATAACGTGTATATTATATAAGTAAGCTAGTTATATAAGTAGGTTACTTTCTAATGATTTTAATTATTCTAACTTTAATCGTATAACGTATATGTTAATTAAGCTACGTAGTTAATTAAGATGCGCACTTTTAAGCACCTCACGTATGAATCCATCGACTACCTAACTAGAACGCCTTAAATCAATTCAAACTATTCGGAATCGGACTCTATAGACGTTTCCACCTCTACTTCATATATGCGCGTATTATAGCCGGTGTTACCGTAGATGCTACACCGGCGTTCGCGCGGTCGCGACCGTGTCGCCCGACTGCTACTCGTATGCGTTTCCTCGGCGAACTATGTATCCACGTCCCTCTAGGCTAAAAGGTCTTAAGCCTCGCCTACTTTAAGTGTTCCTCCTTCTTATAAGCGAGATTTTTTAGTATTACGACGTTTTACGAGGCCGGTGTTAGCCTCTCGAAGCGTTTTAACCTCGGCCTAGAGGAGGGCAGCCTTATATATTATCGCTATCGCCCCCTTCGTAAATTAATCGATAGCTAATAAAATCGGTATCAGGGAGCTTCCCTAATACTAACGAACTCGATTTTTAATATAATCGGTTTACGAAGTCGCTTACGTTAAGTTATATAACGTCTAAGATGCCTACGCGAGGCCCGTTAGCGGGAGGCTACCTAACGGCGACGGCGTCGATATCTTTATATCTAGCTTAAAGAGAACCCGTTCCGGATCGAGAGGCATTAATCCGGCCCTAGCGAATCTAGCCTTAACGTTATTCGGCGTAAAAACCTTCGTATACGCGGCTTAGAAAACGATAAGGAACTCGGCCTTAATAATATAATTAATAAATAACTTTATAAAGGTTTCGATTTCGCTACCGTACGCCCGCTTTAATAGGCTAAAATACCTAACGTCGAGTAGCTAGAGTAGGTACGATAAGTGCGGAGGTATAGAGATATAAATAATATTCTTCTACTTATAAAACGCTTAGAAATCGGCCGAGATATAGCTCTCGTGCCCGTCGATCACTAATATTCGAAATAAGCCGGTTATATATAATATAGTATGTTTTTAGAAATATCGAAGCTAGTCTAGGCCCGTCTCATTATCGGTTTATCTATTCGCGGTTAGTTTAATAACCTAATCGCGTAAGAGGGTGCTATCGGCGTATTAATTAGCTAGGTGGTAGGCGCCTTTTATAGCGATAAACGGCGGGAGGCATTAACCGTCCGAATAGACGCCTTAGATTATAGTGACCTATTCCCGATTACTAGGCTAGACTTTCTTTCGCTTTCTGCTCCGATCGGCGCCGGTTACGACTATCGAGGACGTGATTTAGCCTATTATAAAGCCGGTCTCGTCGAAGTTATAGATATCCTCGTCTTAGATACCGTATTTCGCCTTTAGATTTACGAAAAGCGCGAACCAGCCCGAGATCTTTTTAAGGTCTTTATAGAGGGCCCTTTAGTAATCGTATATATACGAAAAACGCGTCCGGAGTTATAGTTATCGCTTAACGAAGTTCTTAGCTTAACGCGTCCCGACGTATAGCACGTTACGCGACACGACGAGGATATTCGCTATATCTTCTATATCGCGTAAGCGTGGGGTAAACCCTCGCGAATCTAAGTCGAGGATATATCGGATAAGCGTCTTCTCTTCGAGTTTAGTAAGGCGATACTTATTATTACGTATATCGTCTCGGGCGCGTTTTCCCTTTATTCTATCACGGATAGTAGATTCGGGGACGTAGAAGATAAATATAGCGCGGCGTATTATTATTACAGGGTCGTTCCGAATCGTCTAGACCGCGAGAATGATTTAAGACTCTTAGGAACGTTATAGCATGTTATTTATAGAGGTAAAGTAACTATAAGGGAAGCAAACCTCGAGAGAGGCCTTATAGTCGAGTGCCGTCTTAAACTTATCACTTTAATACGGAGCGGAAGTGATAGGAGTGAAACCATGGTATTAATATTACTTGCTTCTAACTAAGAGAAAGGATCCCGATAAGGGAAAACACTCCTATAAGTAGGTGGAAGAAATCCACGTAGTAGGGAAAAGAAAGGAAGATGTCTTAGAACTATTAGTTTAGCGCACGGTAGAAACCAATAGTCTGAAATCGAGATATCTCCGCAATGAACGCTCAAATAAGAAAACAGACTACACCATGTGATCCGCAAGGGCCAATAGTACCTTAGAGCCGTATCGGAAAGGTATAGTAGGTGTGAGACACCATACTAAAACTAGAGATTTTATCAGAAGTAGTCCGAGGGGGATTACTTTCTGAGTATCTCCGTAACCAGGGCTCGTATCCAGAAACGGATAGGTGCATAAGAAAGAGCATAAAAAGCTCTATCCGGTAGTATGTTATTCTGACGAAGTTGTCCGGAATCTCCATACTAAAGTCTAGATCTTAAGGAAAAGAGTGTTTCGCCTTCTACCGCGGTATAGAGAAAACGTTATAGAACACGTTTCTTATAACCAGGAGAATAGGTATAAAGGCAAAAGGCTTTATCGAGGCATAGGGTAAGTCTATACCTCTAACATATATTTAGTTATAGAAATATATATATCTAAAGTAAACGAAGTTAAATATAACTAGAGTGCGCATCTTAATTAACTACGTAGCTTAATTAACATATACGTTATAACTTAGCTAATAAGTATAGAACACCTTTTTAACGAGTCTTAAATTACTCTAGCGATCTAAGTAATTAAGTAGAACTTAAAAATAAGCTGCCGATAAGCGGCGACTATCTATAATATCTCGCGGATTACCCTCCGATATAAAATAGACGGGAAACGCGCTCGATAAGATATAGCTATTAATAATAAACGGCTAACCGATTTAAAAGAGAAAGTAATCGTCGAGTATATATTAGACCTTAATATACGAGGGATTTCGCCCTAGCTTCGCGATATAAAAGATATAGCTAATATTATTACCGAGGTACGCGATATATTATATATCTAGATATATTAAGCTACGAATTTCGTTAAACGATAATTATAATTAGAAACGTATTTTTTATATATATAATTATTAAAAGGTCTTTTATAAAAACCTTAAAAATATTATTAGTTAGTTTAGTCTTTTTTAAAATATTAAAATAAAATATAATATCTAAGATAAAGATATTTATAACTTCGACAAGATTAGTTTTATAATAAGTTAAATTATATCTTCGATAATTATAATAAGTACCGATTAATATAAAAAGAAAAAAAAAGGTTTAACTTAAGAACCGTAAATAAGTTATTATAATTTAAAGTATTTACTTAAATAATTAATATATTTTATTATTCGTTATAATAAAAGGTATTTCTTATCTTATTAATTAATATTTTAATAATATCTTTTTTTATAAATAAATAATCAAATTAACTTTAAATAAATAAACTAATAATTTAACCGGTTTAAATTAAATTTAATATTTTAATAAATATACCTTATCTTATATAAGAAGCTAATATTATATATTAAGAATTAATAAATATTAAAATTATATTTTCCCCGATTTCTAAGATTTTTATTAAAAAAGAAATATTATCATATTTTTTATATCTTTATATATATTATATTTACTTTAAATACTTAATATTATATATTTTAATTTATTAAAGTAAGTATATAATTACGAAACCGAAAGATTTATAAATATATATATAAAATATATTATAAAATTTAAGTTTTTAGTTATATTTTAAATAATAATTTCGAAGGTTTTTATATTTAATAATATAAAGTTTAGATTTAAAAAAGCTATCTTAATTTTATTCGATTTAAATAAAATTAAATTAAAATTAAATATAAAGTTATCGATACTTTTCTTAATTTAAAGCTTTTTAATTATTATAATTTTATAAGCGTTTAAAATATTATATAACTTAATTAAGGTAATTTCTTAAATTAATTTTATTAGAAATCGAGTTTATTATTTTTAAGGAAGCTTTTTAACCTCGATTTTATTAATAACTAACTAGCTTTTAAAAAATATAATAATAATAATATATAAGATAACGTAGATATCATATCAACCGGATAGTTAGATCAGCCGGACACTTTCTACTAATTTCTATTATCTTAACTTTACCGTTATATAACTCTACCACGAATTATAGCAAAGCCTTTAAACGAGTCTTAGATTACGCTAGCGGTCTAAGCGATTTAAAAAGACCTAAAATTATCCGTCCGACGCGCTATATCTATCTTTAATGTCCCTCGATCGACCCTCTTCGATAGAATAAAAGGCATACGTGCCGTATAGGATACCCGATCGGTCCGCTATCGATTAACGGAATTAGAAGAGAATATGATTATCATATATATAATTAACCTCGATTCGCGAGGGTTTGCTCCCCGGATTCTAGATATAGAAGATATAGCTAATATTATTCTTATGACGCGTCATATATCACGCGTTAGGACGCGCTAGGCCTCGAACTTCATTAAGCGATAACCACGACTAAAGACGCGCTTATCTCGTGTATACGATTATTAGAGGGCCCTCTACGAGGATCCTGAAAAGATCGCGGCTTGGTTCGAGCTTTTCTATAATATAAGGGTTAAGAACGGCATTCTCGACGAGGATCTATATAACTTCGACGAGACCGGCTTTATAATAGGCTAGATCGCGTCCTCGATAGTTATTATAAGCGCCGATCGCGACGGAAAACGTAAGAAGATCTAGCCGGGTAATCGGGAATAGGTTACCGCTATCTAGGGCGTGTATACGGATAGCTGGTATATCCCGCTGTTTATAGCAGTGAAAGGCGTCTACTACCTCGCGAACTAGTACGCCGATAGCACCCTACCACGCAATTAGGTCATTAAACTTACCTCGAATAGATAGACTAATAACGAGATAGGCCTGGACTAGATTCGGCATTTCGATAAACACACTACCACGCGTATAAAGGGCTTATATCAGATACTAGTTATCGACGGGCACGAGAGCCACGTTTCGGCCGAATTCTAGGCTTTCTATAAAGAGAAGAACATTATCACGGTCTCTATACCTCCGCACTCGTCGTATCTACTCTAGCTACTTAACGTTAAGTGTTTTAGTCTATTAAAGCGGGCGTATAATCGCGAGATCGAAGGGTTTATAAAATCGCACGTAAATTATATCACGAAAGCCGAGTTCCTAATCGCCTTTTAGGCGGCGTTTTCTAAGGTTTTTACACCTAATAACGTTAAAGCCGGATTTAGAGGGGCCGGTTTAGTCCCTCTAAACCCGGAACAGGTCATATCGAAACTAGATGTTAAGTTATCGACGCCTTCGCCGACCGGGAGCCTCCCGACCGCGACTATCCTATAAGCCTCTTAGACGCTATATAACCCGACCGAGGCGACTTCGTAGACTGATTATATTAAAAGTCGAGTCCGATATCACTAGGGAAGCTCTCCGACACCGATTCTATCGGCAGTTAACTAGATTACGAAGGGTACGATAGCGATAATACACGAGAATGCCCTTTTAAGAGCCGAGGTCCGTACCCTTCGAGAGGCGAATAGCAGCCTCATAAAACGTCGCAGAGCAAAGAAAACACGTGTAAGGCAAGGAGGTACACTTAGTATCGGCGAGGGACAAGACCTTTTAGACTAGAAGGACCTAGATAGGCAGTTAAGGGACGAAACGCGTGCGAGCAGTAGTCGTGCGAGGAGGGCGTAACTACACGAAAAGCGCTATAGCACCTGCGGAAACACCGGTTATAATACGCGCACTTATAAGATAGTTATAGAGACGTCTAGAGATTCGGATTCCGATTAGATTAGATTGATTTAAGGCATTATAGTTACGTAATTGATTGATTTGTCGCGAAGGTGCCGATAAGTGTCCGGCTAATCTAATTATCCGGCTGATATAATATCTACGTTAGCCTTTTTAAAAAATAAGAACTAAACCTTTTATAAAGCGAATTCTAACTTTATAAAACGTTATAAAGTTATATAAGTATATATTAAATAAAAATGAATATTAAAAATTAATAAAATATAAGATCTTTTAAATTAAAAGGAGATCGATATATAATTAAAAAAAAGAAATATATATAAATATTAATTATATAACGTATATATTAATTAAGCTACGCAGTTAATTAAGATACGTACTCTTAAGCACCTTATATATAAATCTATCGACTACCTAATTAGAACGCCTTAAATTAATTTAAACTATTCGGAATCGGACTCTATAAACGTTTCTACCTTTACTTTATATATACGCGTATTATAGCCGGTGTTACCGTAGATACTATACCGGCGTTCGCGCGGTCGCGACTATATCGCCCGACTGCTACTCGCACGCGTTTCCTCGGCGAACTACGTATCTACGTCCCTCTAGGCTAAAAGGTCTTAAGCCTCGCCTACTTTAAGTGTTCCTCCTTCTTATAAGCGAGATTTTTTAGCATTACGACGTTTTACGAGGCCGGTGTTAACCTCTCGAAGCGTTTTAACCTCGGCCCGGAGGAGGGCGGCCTCATATATTATCGCTATCGCCCCCTTCGTAAATTAGTCGATAGCTAATAAAATCGGTGTCGGGGAGCTTCCCTAGTACTAACGAACTCGATTTTTAATATAATCGGTTTACGAAGTCGCTTACGTTAAGTTATATAACGTCTAAGATACCTACGCGAGGCCCGTTAGTAAGAGGCTACCCGATAACGATAGCGTCGATATCTTTATATCTAGCTTAGAGAGAACCCGTTCCGGATCGAGAGGCACTAATCCGGCCCCGGCGAATCTAGCCTTAACGTTATTCGGCGTGAAAACCTTCGTATATACGGCTTAGAAAGCAATAAGGAACTCGGCCTTAGTAATATAGTTAATAAGTGACTTTATAAAGGTTTCGATTTCGCTATTATACGCCCGCTTTAACGGGCTAAAACACCTAACGTCGAGTGGCTAGAGTAGGTGCGATAAGTGCGGAGGTATAAAGATATAAATAATGTTCTTCTACTTATAAAACGCCTAGAAATCGGCCGAGATATGGCTCTCGTGCCCGTCGATCACTAATATTCGAAATAAGCCGGTCGTATATAACACGGTGTATTTTTCGAAATATCGAAGCTAGTCTAAGCCTATCTCGTTATCGGTTTATTTATTCGCGGTTAGTTTAATAACCTAATCGTATAAGAGGGTGCTATCGGCGTACTAATTAGCTAGGTGATAAGCGCCCTTTACGGCGATAAACGGCGGGAGGCATTAACCGTCCGAATAAACGCCTTAGATCACGGTGACCTATTCCCGATTATTAGGCTAGACCTTCTTTCGCTTTCCGCTCCGATCGGCGCCGGTTACGACTATCGAGGACGTGATTTAGCCTATTATAAAGCCGGTCTCGTCGAAGTTATAGATATCCTCGTCTTAGATACCGTATTTCGCCTTTAGATTTACGAAAAGCGCGAACTAGCCCGAGATCTTTTTAAGGTCTTCGTAAAGGGCCCTCTAGTAATCGTATATACGCGAAAAACACGTCCGGAGTTATAGTTATCGCTTAACGAAATTCCTAGCCTAACGTATCCCGACGCGTAACGCGTTACGCGACGCGACGAGGATATTCGCTATATCTTCTATATCGTATAAGCGCGGGGCAAACCCTCGCGAATCTAGGTCGAGGATATATCGGATAAGCGTCTTCTCTTCGAGTTCGGTAAGGCGATACTTATTACTACGTATATCGTCTCGGGCGCGTTTTCCCTTTATTCTATTACGGATAGTAGATTCGGGGACGTAGAAGATAAATATAGCGCGGCGCACTATTATTACGGGGTCGTTCCGAATCGTCTAGACCGCGAGAATAATTTAAGACTCTTAGGAACGTTATAGTATATTTAGTTATAGAAATATATATATCTAAAGTAGACGAAGTTAAATATAACTAGAGTGCGTATCTTAATTAACTACGTAGCTTAATTAATATATACGTTAAAACGGGTATAACTATATAAATAAAGCTATAATATTTATAGAAATACCGGTTATAATATATATATTAATAAAATAAATATAAAAACCTTTAACGAATCGGATTTCGATTAGTTTAAATTAATTTATAACGTTATAATTAAGTAATTAATTAATATACTATAAGGGTTAATAAAATATAGCTTACTTATATAGTTAGCTTATTTATATAATATATATATTAATAATTATATAAAAATAATAATATAAATATTATATTGATTAAATAATTAGATTAGCCGGACACGTCTTATTAGTTTCTATTATCTTAAGTTTACCGTTATATAACTCTACTATAAATTATAATAAAGCTTTTAAACGAGTCTTAAATTATATTAACGGTTTAAGCGATTTAAAAAGACTTAAAACTATCCGTCCGATATATTATATCTATTTTTAATATCCCTCGATTAACCCTCTTTAATAAAATAAAAAGTATATATATTATATAAGATATTAGATCGGTTTATTATCGATTAATAGAATTAAAAGAGAATATAAATATTATATATATAATTAACTTTAACTTATAAGGGTTTATTCCCCGGATTTTAGATATAAAAGATATAGCTAATATTATTCTTATAATATATTATATATTATATATTAAGATATATTAGGCCTTAAACCTTATTAAGCGATAACTATAATTAAAGACATATTTATTTTATATATATAATTATTAGAAAGCCTTTTATAAAGATCTTAAAAAGACCGCGGCTTAATTCGAGCTTTTCTATAATATAAAGGTTAAAAACGATATTCTTAATAAGGATTTACATAATTTTAATAAGATAGGCTTTATAGTAAGTTGACTCATATCTTTAATAATTATTATAAGTACTAATCGCGATAGAAAATATAAAAAGATCTAGCTAAATAATTAAGAATAAGTTATTATTAAAAATATATATATATAAATAGTTAATATATCTTATTATTTATAATAATAAAAAGTAAAACTTATCTTATATATTAATATATTAATAATACTTTATTATATTATTAAGTAATTAAACTTACGTTAAATAAATAAATTAATAATAAGATAAGCTTAAATTAAATTTTATATTTTAATAAAATATTATTATATATATAAGATATTTATACTAGATATTATTTATTAATAAATATAAAAGTTATATTTTATTTAAAATATAAGCTTTTTATAAAGAAGAAAAATATTATTATAGCTTTTATATTTTCATATTTATTATATCTTTTCTAGCTTTTTAATATTAGGTATTTTAATTTATTAAAATAAGTATATAATTATAAGATCGAAAGGTTTATAAAATTATATATAAATTATATTATAAAAAAAGAGTTCTTATTTATTTTTAAATAATATTTTCTAAAGTCTTTATATTTAATAATGTAAAAGTTTGATTTAAAAAGGTTAATTTAATTTTTTTAAATTTAAAATAAGTTATATTAAAATTAAATATTAAGTTATTAATATTTTTATTAATTAAAAGCTTCTTAATTATAATTATTTTATAAGCCTTTTAGATATTATATAATTTAATTAAAGCGACTTTATAAATTAATTATATTAAAAATCGAGTCTAATATTATTAAAAAAGCTCTTTAATACTGATTTTATTAGTAATTAACTAGATTATAAAAGGTATAATAATATTTAAAAATGCCTTTTTAAAAGCCGAGGTTTATACCTTTTATAAGGCGAATAATAACTTTATAAAATATTATAAAGTAAAAGAAATATATATAAAATAAAGGGGTATACTTAATATCGGTAAAGGATAAGACCTTTTAAACTAAAAGGACTTAAATAAATAATAAAGGGATAAAATATATATAAGTAATAATCGTATAAAGAAGGTATAATTATACGAAAAACGTTATAACACTTATATAAATACCGGTTATAATACACGTATTTATAAGATAATTATAAAGATATCTAAAGATTCGGATTCGGATTAGATTAGATTAATTTAAAGCGTTATAATTATATAATTAATTAATTTATCGTGAAAGTACCGATAAGTATCTGGCTAATCTAATTATCCGGCTAATATAATATTTACGTTATAACTATGAGAATTAATAAGGGAATAATTTAATAGAAAATTTAATAGGATTTCTTAATTAAATAGTAATTACCTTAATAATTATTCTAAGTACTTATCTTCCTTATAAATAAGTTATCACTAAATGATCTATACGAATAAAGCTAAATAATATCGTAATAATAAAGTAAGTAATAAAATAAAGGCCTTATAATTACTTAACGCTTATAATATTACTTTAGAATAAAAAAGAAGTAATAAAAGTAAAACCGTTATAATAATCATTTTTAATATGCTCACTTCTAAAAGAAAGTGATTTAAACAAGGGAAATAATTTTATAGATATTTAGATAGATAATCTAAGTAATAGTTAACTACTTATTAAAATATATAAGTAAATAAGCTTAATACCCGAGGATATAGAAACTAAAAAGGTAGTTATTTTTAAAATTATTAAACCTATATCTTAATAATATAAAATCTGATAAAACTTAAGCTATATTATAAAATTAAGAAGGTTTAAAAGTACCTATAAAATATATCGGTAGATAAGATTAAGTTATTAACCTTATTTTGATTATATAGATTTAACTTATATAATTTATATAAACTTACTTAATAATCACCTATATAATTAATGCTTATATCCGGAAATATATAAGTATAAAAAAAAATTATAAAATACTTTTTTTAGATATATATTATCTTATAAATATTAATAAGAATATTTATACTAATATCCAAGTTATATAATAAAGAGTGTTTCGCTTTTATCCGAGATATAGATAAGATATACTATAAAGTATATTTCTTATAAATAAGATAATAAGTTGTAAAGATAAAGGGCGTTATCGAGGTATAAGGTAAGTTTATATTTTTAATATATTATAATCTACTTCTTATTATACCGTTAAAAGATATAGATTCGGCTTATTTATATTATAGCTTATATTATCTCTTAGCTAGTAATAAGTCTCCGAGTATAGTTAAGGCACTTTATATAAGGTAATCCCTAAAGTTTGCTTATACTTAGCTATATTAGCGTATAAGGCCTTATTACCTTTAATATAAGGATATACTATTAAGAAGGGAGTATAATATTATAGGTTAATAGATTAGTACTTATAAAAGTAACCCTTATAATATAAAGCTAGATAAAATAACTTCAAGAAGAAGATTATTCCCGAAGCTACTATATAATTCTTTAAAGGATAATTAGCTTAGATACGATATTATAAGAAACTCGTAAGATATATAAAAGAATACAGTCTTTACTAAGGCCTAAAAGTAAAAAGCTAGAATCCTACTAAATCTTATAAGCGAAATAAACTTAAGCCTTTCTATAGCCTTCTTAAGGACTTTATATAGCTTACTTTTACCCCTCTACGGCCTTACTATTACTAGCTACTTACACCGCTATATTTCCGAACACCTTAAAACCGGCCCCCTTTTAATATAAGGAATGCAGGATTATACCGGTCTAGTCGGTCGAGCCGGTCTTTAAGGAGTAATACTAGCGTAGTAGAGGATATATAAACTAATATCCGCTTATTTTTCTCTTAATAGTTACTTGTTATGTCCCCGCCCGATATGATCCCGTCTTCGTCTCGTTATCAATTCTCCTCCTTTAGTGAGGGTGACTAATTAGCGGGTGTTCACCTTATGTCCTCTCTTAGATGGAAATTCCCTACTTAGCGCAAGGCCCTTCATAATCGAAGAGGAGGTTGTTGTCTAGCAATCGGGCTCGTGAGGTATTTGTAGCCCTTAGTAGTAATACACTCCTTGCTGGCTAGCTTCCTGCCTGTTTATGACGAACTACATCAATAATCGCTGCCGCCTAAGAAACTCAGTAGGTAATGCGTATGTTTAATCTTTTAACTTCTAAACATTTCTAATTACCTTCGAGACTATGAGTGATGGTAACATCACTCACTTGTGAACCCCGATACTAAGACCGACCCGCCTAACTTCTTTGTCGCAAAATTGAAGATCCCGTAACGGTATCCGACAAATAGCTGGTAGTCTGTAGATAACATTGCAGACGGTCCGAAGGATGCGAACGATGAGCCGTCTAGGCTATAAGAGAACTGTGCTAGTTTTGTCCCCGCGGCTCTAGCATCCATCGACACGCGGAGCCAAACTCTTGCAACTGTGATGGGCTGCACTACTTCCGTCGTTCCCGTGCTTGTAGTTTCCCAGGAGGATAGGTCTTGTGTAGCGTTGGATCGCATCTCCAGGGTATAGCCAGTGCCTTTGCGCATTACACCGATCCATGAGGTCCTATCGCGAAACGCCGCTAAGCCGCATATGTCGCCATCGGCCATATTTGAGACGTCTATTGCAACGGTACCGACTGGAAATTCCCCGTGAGGACGACGGGTAAGTGTGTTCCGGGCGTGAAATAGATCGTCTGTGACGGTCGCTGTCTGTAAAGTTAGATTTCCGTTCACGCGATACCTCGTGGGATCTGGATTGTGGTTCCACTCCCACTGCACGCTAAGTTCAGTTCCGCTGAACGTGTCTGTCCCGAGTGAACTGTTCGTTGGCCGAGGCGGTAAGGGATAACGGTAACTCATGCCCCATCCGCCATCCTCACCGGTCGCTAAACTTGGGAAGCCATCGTCGCCCCACTCAATGGGGGCGAGCATCGGCATGCGGCCGGCCGGGTACGCCCAGGTAAATGACATGAAATACCAGTCGCTATTCTGCGTTTGGATAAGGCTTCCTTGATCGAGAGTATCTCCGTCGTAAATGGGCGATTTGATCCGGTCGAGCATGACTTTGTGCTCGTAGGGGCCAAAGGGGTTCATTGCCTTCCATATGACTGTGGTGCCCTGAGAATCATCATTTAAGATGTAGTAGAGACCATCTTTCTTGTAGAGCCGGTTCCCTTCGATGCCGTTTCGAGGCACGTCGCTCGCACTGAAAAGCCGCTGCGATTTGACCTCTCTGAAGCCGTCCTGCGACAATTGTGCCAAGTGGACGTCGGTTGCTCCATGGACCACGTACATGGTGTCATCATCGTCAATCAGTAGGCCACAGTCGTAGTAGCAGTTGCCCGGCATAGTTGCTGCTTGCGTCCAGGGTCCGACGGGTGATGCAGCCGTATAGACATAGGTATTCCAGAAATCGACACACCCAATCCAGTACCACAGGCCGTTGCTTTGCCGATATCGCATGGTGGACGCCCATGTCCCCCCTCTATACGCGGTCTGGTCACTAGTGAGGTTGTATCTTTCGCCGAAGTCGAGGAACGAGACGGAGTGCCCAATGAGCTCCCAATTCACAAGGTCGTGTGAGCGTAGGATAGGAGCTCCGGGACTGAAGTGCATGTTGGAGGCTGAAAGATAGTATACGTCGTTAACCCGAAAGACGTCATTGTCCGCAAAATCCTCGAATAAGACAGGGTTCGTGAAATTCTTTATAGTCTCCTGGGTGCTGTCTATAAAGAAATCGTATACTTTAGTTTCTTCAACGAATAAATAACGGCTCTAAGAAGCCTGTTGCTGTTTGGATATGACTCACGTTCATCATCTGGAACAGCCCTAGTGTAGCCGAGCCTAGCGATAAAAATGAAGACAAGTAGTCTTACTAGGCAATGGATACTCATCATAGATTCGTTTCCCGATTTTTTCGATTCGAGATAGAGGTGACGATTAGTAGTAAGGAGTAATCAATCTTACTTCATTTCTAAATACCAAGCATTTTCTACCCTTTACATTCGCATCTTATAAGGGTTTGGTTTTTATACCCTCCATATGTTGATAAACATATGAAGTACTCGTTCAAAACGAAAGTTCTACGGAGCGTATGAATCCGTATCGGACGAGGATTCATCTTCCGGGACTAATCTTGGTCGCATACTGCATGCGTAAATAGGCGTGCGGGGTACGGAGCTTTCGATAGACGCTTTAGGGCACATTTCCGTTTTGCCTAAATTCTGGTCGCACCTGCCCTAATGAATATGCCACCAATAAGATAAAAGGGCTTATCCTACTCGATTTCTACCTATACATACCGCTTAAGACTACGCCTTATGTCCCTAGTTATAGACTGTTTTAATTACGTATTACCTAACTGTTACTGATCCAGCATATATGCCTCTACTAGCAGCGTCAAAAAGGTGCGGGAAGGAATATGCAGTCTTTCGATTTATTCCGCGAGACCTTAGAACCGCTTCCGGAAAGACATGCCGCCCCCGCGGAAAAATGATCATTGGCCATAGCGGGCGGCTTCCGATTAGGCGGGTAAATAGGGTGTTTAGAGACTCGAAATGACTTTTACGGGTGGGAGTTTTATTACTCTTTGGTTATAGCTAGGGGTTTATAGCTGGGGCTTTCAAGATATCGGCGGGTAGGGCTTAGTGCCACTCCTGGTTCGGCTTCATTTCTCACGAGTGCTGATCGGCTCTAGCGTACTCTTCTAACTTCATTCATATTCTGCTTCCTTATCCTTCGTGTTGTTCCTGTCTTGTACCTTTCTGCTTCGTCTATATCTTACCTACACGCTGCTTAAACACTACGCCGCGTTTGACTTTTACTTAGTGAACCTACACCGGTAAGCATGCTCCCGCGATTGCTTCCATTCACGTCGGGTCCACCTATAAGCAGGGGTACCTCTCTAAGTGCTAGCTCCTTCGCGTGCTAGCCGTTTAAGGGGCGTCTCAGGATAACCTGTTTAGACGAAAAGACGGATATCTCTATAACTAGACTAGCTCGTAACTAGTAAATTATCTTTAAGAGAAGATAATATACTCTTTTATTTTACTATTCTTTTTTTCCTCTAAGCTTTTTAAGTCTACTTATCTCTTATTATTAAAGCTTAACTAAGTATATTTAATAACATCTTTATCTCCCTTTTAATAAAAACGATATCTTAAATACTTATTAAATGTTATTATAAAATCGAATATATTTTACGATTCTTTTAAAGCTTTTAACACTTTAATATAACTACTATTTATTTAGTTTAATATATAAGATTAGTAGTATTTATATAAATATTATTAAAGGATATATAAAGTTTATAATTTAATAACTAGAAAGTTAATCTAATAAAGGCCTTATTTATAGTATTTAAGTCTTAAACGACGTTATTTAATTAAAATAAGCTCTTTAAGGTTTAAAATACTATTATAAACCTTATTATTAATCTTTCGATCTTAAAAGTCTTTTATTTTAATATTAAAAGCCTCCTTAGAATGTCTTAATTTATAGTATATTTAAAAAACGGCGAGATCTTTTATTAGGTAATCCGTAGTAAAACAAAGTAATATATATGTTCACTTTTTATTATTCGTGAAAACGTAGAGTTTCAATAAAAGCATAGTGATAACCTACCTCGATGACCTCTTATCATAAGACTATTAATCCGGGTAATAGAGAAGACATTTCTTTCGCCCTATAAAAACCTAAGATCAGTATAATTCCAGAAGAACAATAAAACAGCTTCCTAAGAATCTACCACTTCACGGGCGTTAGGGGGCGACCCATGTTACTCGTAAAAAGAATTAGGAAAGACGTGTGTTTACTAATCCCAGTGATCGGACCTGAATACGATAGCGATTGATTAAAGTTGTTGTCAAACTTGTGCATAGATAGGGCAGTGTTCATTGGATCATCATGCTGTCAGGCATCTGCGGTTACATCGACCGGTAAAGAATGATTCCCATAAAGATGATGTCGTAACTGAGAGGCTCTATCAAAATGGATGAATTCAAGGTTATCTAGAAAAGAGAACAAATTTAAGGAAATGTGCCGGTCATGGTAGACTACATAGTGTAGCTGTCCAGGACTTCTGTGGAGCTTATCACGTGACGTGTGCTAGTGTAAGTCTGGGAATCACCAGAAAAGCATGTGTTGTCCGGTGAGAGACTTGAAAGAGAGGCGCCTGGCAAACGCCAAGTGTTTCAGTCCTACCAGACCATCTTGTAGCCTTAAGGGTGTTCAACAATAGCATGCCACTGCCAGCGGCTTTGCACCAGCTCGCCAAAAGTTTACGCAGCTATTCATAAGCCTTCAGATAACCATCAGCCTTGGTCCATTCGGAAAGGATTACCTTGCGTCTGGTAACGCCACGGACTCGAAAGTCGACGGGGAACATCTTGGGCCCAGTCAGAATTGCATCCTTGAAGGCCGTGTCCACCGATGTGTCCAAATTTGCCGGGCCCACGATGTCAAATGACCAGAGCAGCTTGGCCATGGTCAGGAGCATGCTGTTCTCGGCCATCCGCTGTCCCGCGCACACGCGTCGCCCGCCCCCAAAGCCGTATGTGGGTTTGCGGCCCGCCTCCGCCGCGGCCATTTTCGGGGCTCCCGAGGTCTTTAGCCCCAGGGGATGGTGCAGGAATCGCTCCGGCCTGAAAGCCTCGGGCTCGTCGTACTCGTTTGGGTCATGCTGGATGGCCCAGATGTTCATCAGTACCGTGGTGTTGGCGGGGATCTGGTAGCCCCGATAGACGTCGTCCTCGATTGTGCAGTGTGGAATAGCCAGGGGGAAGCCCGGTCGCCAGCGCAGAGTCTGCCATGGCCCAAGTAAGTAAAGCTTAGCCTCGGACATCTCTTAGCAGCAGGGAAGCAAACCTCGTTAAAGCAGGCCTTGAGATAAGGCAGATCCATATCTCTCACTAGCACTGCGCCGATGCCACCTTCACCAAAGACGCGATCCACCTCGCTCTGCGCTCGCTTCTGCACCTCGGGGTGCGCCGCCATGGCCAGTAGAAAAACCTCAAACGCCATGGCGGTGGTATCAGAGCCCCCCTCCATTAGAAACCCCCCGAGGTACTCCAACTGGATATCGCTATACCCACTCTTGTCCTGGTCCTGGAGCAGTCCGGCCATGAACGAGTCGAGGCCCTTCCCCTGCGTGATGCGTGTCCGCGCCTCTTCCAGTAGGTCGTGATATAGGACGTTCTGCCGCTTCTTGAGGGCCGCTGCCCGGGCCTTCCAGCCTCGCCACGGTGTCAGCGAGTCTGGTACGTGATGCAGCCAAGGGAACAAGTCCAGTGGCGGGACTGCTCCGGCGTCAAGCATCCCAGCCCACTCGTCTTGGCATGCGAAGAACTGTTTCAGTCGGCTCTCCTCGCTGAACTTGTGGCCGCGGGCACCGAAAACGCTGGTAAGGACAACGGCACCAAAGGCGCGCAGGACATGCTCATGGTACGTGGTGGGGCGGTAGAGGAGGTCAGCCATCATCTGGGACGCCTCAGCGTTCTGGAGCGGAAGCAGACTATCGACGCGGTCGTCCTGAAGGAAGGAGACAATGGTCTTGCGGGCCTTGCGCCACGCCGCGCCGTACGGCATGAAGACGAGGTGCAGGTCCCCCGGCGGTGGTACCACGTATTCGACGATGGGCACGGGCGGCCGCGACGAGTAGATAGCGCCGCGCTGGTCCAGTAGGTCGCGCACTGTCACCCAGCTGTTGAGCACAAGCACGCGGTGGCTCGGTCCCAGGCGCAGCCCCAAGAGTCCGTCGCGCCCGTACGCTCGCCCCCACGCGGCGAACTCGACAAATGGCTTGCGGAGAGGGATTTGGTGTAGGTTACCCAGGAATGGGAGAGGGGGCGGTCCGGGGGGGAAGTGGAATGCCGGGCCGGCAGCGGGACGGAAGAAGCGCCACGTGAGGATGATGATGGGAAACAGACATAGTAGTAGTGTGACGTAAGCCATGATGATGGGTAGATAATAGTCTGTCATTCCAAGGACCTTCCCAATCTGTGAGGACCTCTCACATGTCCCAGAAATATGATTACGAAATACCTTACTAGGCGAGACACAATCGGGTTCGGGTCAATATGTGTGATATATATAGATCCCAAGGCCGTGTGCGATGAGTAAGCCCCAAGTGGCTATCTAAAAGAAGCTGTTATCATTGGACGCCCCTCGTCTCGGCGCCGTCTTCCAATTGGTGGCACAATACCACTGATAACAACCTTTGCGAGGCAGCCTTTTGTTATCTCTATCTCGCTTATGAGCAGGGAAGCATCTGTCTGCATTTATGATATCGGAACGAGACACGCTTATCGAAACAAGCCTATGAGCCAGCAGTAGCCCAGCTTGGCAATATATTCCACATCAAAAACCTAGAGACAATCTGTGATTGCTCGCCCACAGAAATCTGCCATTGCTTTTGTGACAAAGACACGCCTTCCCTACCGAGGAGTTTGGGGCCTTATTTACTCGCACCGTTGTGGCTGCTGACACCGGATGGTGGCTGATTTATACATTTCACCTTGGCCTAAGATATCCCATGTGGCGGCTCAAGTTTACGAACTCCCCATAGTATGATTTTTCATCCCAGCCATATTAACCCCTCACATCTCTTTCATGTTGGAAATAGGTGTAGCTATCTCTTTTTTAATCACGATTAGGCTGTATACTGCAAACAGCCAAGTGGCAAGTCATGATTCCTAGTCGTGCTGGATTGCAATGGTTAGTGCAGAACCGGGACGGCCGATATATAACGGGATTACTCATTTTAATGGATCAAATGAGCAACTTTTCACTACTGTATAGATATCTTGGCTCTCATGAAGGTTCTCCACGAGGTTGCTCTTTCGGGGAGCCTTCTACTCGAAGTTCGTGGAGCGTCGACTTCCAAATTGTCCCATTGAACGCCTACAGATATGCACAAAGAAGTACTTCGGGTTGGGCCAGACCAGCAATATATTTCACTACATAAGCACTCGCCTGAAGGACTTCGACTCTCCGGTTCTTTTGTTACTTTCCCCCATTCGTGCAATGCCATAACCGTTCTCACAACTTTATATACCGGAGTCGTCCTGTTCCACCGACTCGCTTGTCTGGTAGGTGGTCCAAGCATCACAGTTGCTCTCCAAGACGTCTGAATCGATCAGAGACAACATTTCGCTGCGTCGTTCGATGAATTGAAGGGCAAAACCTTCGCTCGTGTGCCACCCAATGTGGCAATGCATCAGCCAAGCCCCCGGGTTATCGGTTTTGAATGCGAGGACCAAGTAACCCGATGCTGGCAGCATGGCCGTGTCTCGCCGAGGGGGGTTGGTTAGTGTCAGGCTCACGTTGCTGCTGTACGTGCCCGAACCCTGAGCCAGGACGAAGAAGTCGTGGCCATGGAGATGAATAGGGTGGGGAACGGAGAGGGTCGTCTGAATGGCAATGTAAACCCACTCCTCGTCTTCGATCTCAATCACAGCGTTGGACGTCTCAAAGGTGGTCTCGTTGTTGTAAACCTGCATCAGTGACGGGTTGTCCCACTCAACGACCATGGTAGTCGAATTCAGGTACCATCGGAACAGGCTGTCGTCGTTAAAACCAACAGTTGCAACCTCCTGGTCATTCCAAGTAGCATCGCCAACTGTCATCGTGTGGTAAGGGACTAGTGTCGAGGCGTCCATATCTTCACAGCTGTCCGTGTAGTCATAGGCTGTTGTGCTAGGGGTGGTGGTAGAGTCACCGTAATAGATGATTCCTTATAGTTTCTCTGTTAGCTGGCGTGAAAAGAGCATCAATGCACATGAACAATACCTTTGATGTTATCTGTGCTGTCATTATCACTGCAAGCAGCCTGTGGGATAGCTCGGACCCAAAAGCTGTCGGCGACGGAAGCTTGGTCGGCCGTGATGATAACGTCATATCGTTGACCTGTGAAAACTGTCAGTTTCAAGCCATCAACCTTAGGGACATGGTGGTTAAGCTTCGTACCCATTCCAATACTAATAATATCCGTTGTGAAAGGACTAACGGGAACAAAGTCGGTGGCAATAACAGTCATGGTGTGGTTGTCAATGGAAAACTTGAAATGAGTATCGAGGGCGCCGTTCACCAAGCGGAGTCTGTAGGAAGACCCCTCGGTCCAGGTCGCGTTCCATCGATAGCCGGTCTGATCGTCGCCATCATCACCGTATACGTTGGTACCGTTAAGTAGACCGTTGTCGAGAGTCGGAGGGCCGCTAGTTTGAGCTTCATAGTAAAGCGCATCGACAGTCTCATGGCTCCAGTCGTTAAGAAAAAGAAGTCCCATGTCTTCATCATAGTCGGCAGTCGCCGGACCATTAATCAAGATACCTCCAAAAACGCCCTGCCATGCTTGCAGAGCAAAATGGGAGTGATACCAGGAGGACCCATATTGAAGGGCTCGCCAAGTATAAGTTGTCTGAGAACCCGGAGGAGTAGGGCACTGGGTGATGGAGGTGACGCCGTCGTTCTGGTTCGTGTAGTTCTGACGGATACCGTGGAAATGGATGCTGGTACCGTTGGTTGAAGTCGTCAAAGAATTGGTTACATGCACCACGACAGTATCGCCTGCGTTATGTATTGAGTTAGCAAATAGCTTACTTCCGCCGCCGAAAGACCCAGGTAGATAGGCGGAGAGAGGCGTCTGTCACCACCTGCTTCATGACTTACCCCAATCAGCGATGATAGTCGGGCCAGGGATGCTTCCGTTGATAGCGATCGCCGATCGCTCATAGCCATCTGGGCTGACGGTAACATCGGTGAGCTCGAAGTAATATTCTCGCGTCACGCCAGTATCCGGGGCCGTCGTCGTGTAGTTAGTGTCGATGGAATAGTCACACCACTCGGACCTGGTAGATGCAGTATTGCCAGAACATGTCTCCGTGGTAGAAATCAGCTGGGAGATATTTGGAACAGAAAGAGCAGCGAGAGATGGCGCGAATAACGCTGCCAGAGCAGCAGCAGATGCTAAACGCGGCATGTCGGATGATAAAAGAGTGACAAGTCAGGAACGCGAGAAGAACGATGGCGGGAATGTAAAATCAAAGAGAAGCTTGGCTTACTACTAGTGGTACTTATATATGAGCTTCGCCCTCTTGATTTATGATTAAGGAGATATGCCATGATTTCCCTGGCCGTAGTCAGTCACAGTGTTAACCAGGGTGTTCTGCAAAGGATTCGCCATACAGCAACGTCAATAGGTGCTGCGGAGCTGTTCTCTTTCCATCCTCCACTCCGCATCATGCCCGCTACAGTAAATTCGGGACCTTACCAGTCATGCTGTTGAGCCACATTTCTTTTCGCCATGTGGAGATAGTGGAGGGACTCACAATTCTTAGTCTCACCAAGGGGGCACTGGAAATAAGCTCACGCACTCTTCGACCCACATACTAGTCTCTGAGGGCCGGTCATCTACGCAACAAGGTCCTGGTTAGAGTCCATGCTGCCGGCCCTTGCCGATTTCGCGCGCATTGGCGGTCCCCTAAAAGTATCCATGAGGTTATCCAATCGGCACAGCCGAGTGTTGATGCACGAGCACATGGCAGGTACAACGGAACAGCTGCGCCGTAGCCGAAGACGTAAGATACAGGGGCGCAGCCTGCTAGAGCCGTGTTATCATTGATGCCAGGGGCATTTTCAGCCCATTTATGCAAAGCACTTTATCGATTTGAGGACTGATCGTCGTTCTCGACCCTTGAACAGCTGAGAATGCATCATGCTGGCCGCCATCGCTCCACCGACTCCGTGTTCATCCAATGTGGTATCCACCGCGCCTGGAAACGGGAATTCGGCAATGCCGGGATTGACTTGACCGTCTGGTCTCCTCAAGAAGACGGTATCATTATCTGGAACACATCACCTCCAGCTTGATGTCCTGTCTCTTGCCCACCAGCACCATCCAACCAACTCCCTTCTTTTCCTAAATTTTGTACTCAATACCATGTCGTTTAAGCTCCTCTGCACTGTCGCGCCTTTGGCTTTCGGGGCTGTGGCCAAGCCCTTGAACTCCAGAGCCGATGCTACAGACACGATGCTGTACGCCTACGGCGCTAATGGAATTGGCGGGTTCCCGATCGTCAACGTTGGTGGTATGCAGCTGCCATCCTGTCCGATTGAATTGAAACGGATGCTCACTCGTTTTGTTAGGCCACGCGTACATCAACGGGAATGTACAGGATATGCAAAACTCGACGTTTCAGAACGTAACATGTATGTATACCTGGGCTCTCCGTCGTCCCTCTCGGTATTGCGAATGGCACCGGATTACTCACACTCGCTGTCAGTCACATCCTCGAACGGTACGATGGTGGCCCATACCAATAACGAAACGCTACTGCTCGCAATCCCGGAGCACGGCGACATCCGATTTGTGGACAATTCGAACGCTTCGCTTACAACGACTGGCCTGGGATGGTACGGGAAGATGCTGTACCTCCGTGTGGATGGAAAGATGGAAACCTTGTGGACAGCACAGCCGACCTCCGAGCAAAGCGTTTACAAGTTGGGATGGAACATCTCTGGCACACCAGCTTTGGACCTCAGGATGGTTGCTCCGTCCCACCCTTGATGCCTAGATATCTAGGAGATAAATATTGTCCTGCGCACAATCACATACAAGGCTCTGATACCTGAACCAAGGTTTTGGGGGTGCTTGGTTGTGTAATTCGTTTTGCCTAGTTATTGAAATTCAATGAGAGCCTTTGGTAGTTGTAGCCCTAGCTAACTATGATCTCCTTCTGTATGTCTTGGTGCAAGCTTCGACTTGTTTGTTTGAATGGTCAATAGAAGGCTACTAAGGAGTTTGAGGAGGATATGACGACAATCTTTCGTCTTTGGAACAGGACGAGCATGGCTCCTCATGGAGTCTATTGAGGGCCAATAATCGTTCTCCTTGTGTACCATTCTTTCTACCAAGCTTCTCGACGTTTGGCTGGTGGAGTTCCGGATATCATCATCTATTACATATATGCGCTGCTCAAGCTTTTACTCCAGACCGCACAGTATGAAGGACGCGTACGTGTCGTACTAAGTTGCTTCGCACGTTGAAAGCTCTCCCGCAGCCAGTTTGTGGGCACAGGTAAGGTCTGCTACCCGTATGTGTGTTGCCATGGATTCTAAGTGAGCTAGGTCTCAGGAAATGCTTGCCACAGACCGTACAAGTGTGCTTTTTCCCGTAATCCTGTTGTGGAAGCTCCAGGAGCGGCGAAAAGTGGTGATGATGGTACAGCGGATGGGCCCCCAAGGTAGTAGAACAGGGGCTTGAGACCGGCAGCTGCCATTGAGAGAGCACGGTTTCAGTGGATGTTTACTGGATGGCTGGGAATTTGACTACTCACCGGAGAATAGGGTTCACAATAGATCTGGAACAAATTCAATGCCCCGCCAGCCACGCCATCTCCGCAAGCTGGTTGCAGACGCGCTTGCATAGTGCCAGATAGCGGTGGCGGCAGTTGCAATGTGACGGTACTCCCCGTGTCAAGTTCTTGGGACCTTTGGTTGGGAATGAAACGGCCTGCCACAGGCTCAGGAGAGCCTTGCCCAGGTGATGGTGATGAAGACGAGGCAGAGCAACCATGGTCATGTTCATGGTCATGGACCGAGTGGAGGTTCCCTGTCGGATCTGCCAATAGCACTGTTCAGTATCAGATATTTTCTCCTGGTACAAAGGTAAACCACCCTGGTGACAAACCTTTCAGCCACGGAACGGTACTTGAGTGCGAATCATCGGTGTCGGCTATCATGAGGAGGCGTGAGATTGGGGGTAGCTGCCTTCCCGAAAGGCTGCTATCAGCGACTGTGTAAAGACCCTCCGACATCAGTTCACGCTTTCAACATGGGCTTTGCCCTTGTCAGTCTATCTTATGAACCAGTTTAGGTAATAGCAGTGGTAACGCTGCCTTTGCGTGGCGGTTAATATAGGAGACAAAGCTATCCTTCATCGGGAGCAACATACAAGGAAACATCTTACTTGGTTATGTTGTTTAGACGTTACCAGATTGCTCGGACACCGATGTAGCCATGCTGGCAAAGAGGCTTAGCAACATGCTTGCGCAGTTACTGCGCCAGCAGTCAGGTGGTTCCATCTACCACTCGGTCGCCTCGTCGCTCCATCGCGGACAAATCAGAATCCCAAGCCTCGCCTCAGTGCCCATCACAATCTAAATCCGCGGGTTCCAGGGTCAATTCGACAAGGCCCCGCGAAATCGGCCGCAAGAGGCGGGGAACATGCCCGATAAGAATCACGTCCGGCTACTCATACCATGTAAGATCCGGTTGCCTTTGGCCTGTAGCCCGAGGATGATCCTGGAATAGAGTAGGTCCTTGCATGCGGTGGACGTGGACAGAAACCGACAGGGACAGGATTAGGGGGGAGCACGCCAGAGTCCACGGAAAGGATCGCCAGCGGTGTGCCTGCACCGGCAGGGTGGTAAGTAGTGGGCACTACTACGTGTTGAGTGTGGCGTCCCAGTGCTACTGTTGTTTAGCGTGTGCAGGGTTCGGGGTGCTTTGCGCCCTACCAACGCCCATGGTAAAGTGGGGGACCGCAATACTTACCCGGTCATCTGGTCCCCCCCCTCAAGCTAGAGCCCTAGCTACGGCGCGTGAGCAAGGAATATCCTTAATGCATTACCCCCGCCACAGAAGTGCGCGGCCGTGAAGCCGAGAGAGCGGAGCTTGACTAGGATCCCCGGCCAGGCAACAGAATTCCGTATCATGCTTGGCTCCATTTCCTCCACGGTCATCTGTATCACCGATGCAGGATTGATTCGCTGTGAAAGTCCCTTGCCGGCCATAGTGCTAGTGTCGGAGTCAAGTGCGCATGCGTGAAAGAAGGCCCGCGAGCTGAAGGGATAGCGGCTAGATGGAGACCGGATTGAGCGAGGCCCGTTTCAGGGACCCTTTCAGCCCCGTGTACTTGGTACGGAGCAAATTCCGGGTTCATTGTCAGTGCTTCGGTCCGTCTTCTACGGCTGTCTCGCCGGCCATGCGCGGAACAGCGGTGCAGATTGACGAGAAAGTGATGGCACGCCAATGGCGAGGAGACGGCCGTGAAGGAATCAATGATCCAGAACTTCAGCAAATCATCGGTAAACCGGGCTTGATAAGAGGAATGCACAGAGAATGCCTAAAAGTGCCTATTGAAGACTGCTAGAGCACAACGGGAAATTCTATTCAAGCTGCCTTTTGAAGGAGTTCACTGTGGGATGCCTCGACGCAGGACCCAAGTGGGAGGAGTGGCGGCATGTTATCACTATAGGCAACAGCAAGAAGAAAGATATCGGCTCATTTTGTTTTGGCTCCAGTTAATGATGGATTTTCAATATTAAGAATTTCTAGTCAACAAGTAAAGCGAAGCCCATCGAGTAAAAGCCCCAAACCCTCCAAATACCGTAATTATTGTGTTTCTGACGACATAGCCGGCCGTCAATTCTGGAGCAGAGAGGTCGTGGTCTCGCACCAATTGTCCACTGGCTACACTGAAAGTAAGCAAATAGCAGATAATAGAGAATTCAAAAGGCCGCGAAACACTTACAATGCAGCTCAGATACTTGCACCAGTCGCATGAGATATCCTCATTGTAGAAGGCATTCAGAAGCACAGCAAAGGCACTGATAGCAAGACCAAGCAGGGCCAGGCGGAATAGCAAAGTGGCCCACCAGCAACCACTTTTCGCCTTTAACGCGCCGGCTACCTTTTTCAGGGGCGATGTCGCAACGGCGCCAATGCCGACCCTAGAATAGGAGGGCTCTGAACGGTGGGGCCCGAGAAAAACAAGCCCCAGAGGGAGGCCCATGGCGAAACCGCCAAGGTGGGAGAAGTTGTCGATGCCGGGCAAGAGCCCGATGATAAACGAAACCACAACGGCTAACACGATCCACGCGATCTGTCGGTGCGATCTTTGCTTCTCTCGTGGGTAAAAAAGGTCCAAGAGCGCCAGTGCCATGATGCCGAACAGGGCGCCCGAGGCGCCTGTGGAAGAAGTGCCTGAAGCCCCAAAAGTGCCCCCCATGACGAAGCCAAAGGTGCCCGAAGCCATGTAGACAAGGAAGAAGGGAATGGAGCCCACGGATCTCTCCACATCGACGCCCAGGGTGAGCTGGAGGAGAAGGTTGAAACCGATGTGGACCACGCCGGCATGTAGGAACATGGGCACGATGAATCGCCACCACTGGTTCGGAGCGGGTGTTTGGTTGAGACTTCCCCCGACCCACGGCTCAGGCACGCCACCGAACCCACAAAGTTCCGACAGGGTGCACTGGTTGGACGCATCGTCCACGCTAGTTGTAGTGCTATTGGGGCAGGGCCAGGACAGCGCCGTGGTCGAATCCTGGACGCCCGCCACGTTGCGCATACACACGTCGAACCGTGACCCCATGTTAATCAGCACATATTGCGAAGGCCCGATCATGGGATTGAACTGGGGTTGGATCTGGATCGGCAAGCCCGTCAGCTGGGCCGCCTTGACCAGCTCCGCGATGAACACGGCAACCTGCACTGTGGACAGAATGTAAGCGACAACAGGAATCCGTCTGTTCAGGCACCATCGCTTCGCCCTTGATGGGCCGCCACCGCCTTTCGTATGTGGGGACCGCATCTTGGCATCGTGCACGTGGTCCTCCATGCCCAGGAATATGGCAGGGGGTGATTGGGTTTCGTGCGGTCCTTCCTCCTCTGAGCGAAGTAGGGAAGAATTTTCCGCCACACCTCTCGCCGCTGGCATCGGGTACTGGGTGCCAGCGTGGTCGACTGGGTCGTCGAGGCTGCGGGGTGTCTCTTCGTGGATCGACGACACAGTCGGCACGGGGCTTTGGCGACCAGTTCTGCTCGCAGGACTGCCGTTGGACCGTCCCAAATCGTCTGCCGGGGACACGGCTTCCAGGGCAATGTCCTGGTAATCCGGCTCGTGAGTAATAGTGAACTCGCCGTCGTTGCCGTTGTTGGCGTATTGCAAAAGTCCCGCCGGCCCATTTTCAGCAAGACCGGTCGTGCCAGCTCTAGATGCCGAAGGCTGTCTCCAACGATCTGCCACACCCAGGCCGTCCAGGGGCGGTGTGTGTTGCCGTGCGGGTGCAAATAGTGAGTTGACACTAGATTCGACTGGCGAAACTAAATCCCCGTCTAATCTGTCATCGTTCGGCTCGACTATGTAGTCGGAATCCCGTCGAGTGGCCATTCTCGCTGCATATTAGGAGTCAGTGGAGGGCTGCGCGTGTGCTACCGTACTGGGGAAGACAGATTTCAGGGTTGATTCTCACATCCCACCATGTTTGGGCCTGGAGACATCTCACATACGATGATTTTCTGCCCAAGATAAGTAAGAAGCTTCGTGAGCGAGGATGATGACAATGATGTTGCATATTTAATTTACTTCACAGCCTATGAGCCCGATGAGTTTTAAATACTTGACGAGCCCGTTCAGTCTTTTCGTTGAGCGGCGCAGCGGACATCTGCCCGTGTCGTGTATCACCAAATTGAGGAACACCTCCGTGTTCGTGGTGTATCTCAACTCAATCAGGCGAGGTCTGACATGGGAGATCAGTGGGTAGTGGACAAGGAACTGCTGAGCCACACCAGCATCGTAACCCAGTACTTTCTATTTACAGACCATGGACGGGTGTCGGCATACGGGAGACGTGCGGCCTAGTCGCACGCTTCACGAAGGCGATTTCTCCATACTGTAGCACGAACGAGGGGCTGGGCACCTTTCCTCCCCTGAGAAAACGAACGTCTTTTGGTACACACTAGGGTGGTGGAGTAGCCGACATCGGTAGGCAATCTGGACCGAATATCATTGGCAAAAACAAACGGTGCACTTTCCGCACGTACTTTGAGGCTTAGCCGCGACAGCCTTGAGCAGCCGTTCCTTCTAAGCGTGCCTTAGCGCTACTCACCAACACCATCTAATTTCTGCCCATGCCATGACTATGTGGGCCACGTTGATTCAACGGGTACAACAAATCGAGATCCGACCAGCGCAACCAATGTGGAGCCCCCAAAGCCAGTAAGGCTTTTTGGGTCTAACTACTGAATGCTGTCTCCGCTCCGGGCTCACTGTCGTGTACACAGTGCAAGCAGAGATCAGGCCGACACCAAAAAGTCGGAACTTTGACATGGATAGCCTGCCGGGGGGGGGACTGTCGATCGCACCGCTCCTGGAAGACCCCTGGATGGTCCGTGTCGTTGACAGGCCAGAGCCACCCGTTCGGCGAATACCGAAAGCGCACCCTCCACCATAAGGCAGACCGCAGGGCGAATTCAGGCCAGTGCTATTGGAAAGTGGAGTTGGGGCTTTTTGTGTTAGCTGGTGCGGGCCGAGATCGCCCAGCCGTAAGTTCTTGGAATTCGAATCAAGGACTAGACAGCAGGATACTGAAAGAATCCTTCAGATATCTGGGCATATACAACAGGAAGAGTTTAATCAATATACGACCTCGAGCAAAATCATCGTTGTACATCGGTTGGCAAACCCACATACCCTCACCACAGAGACTTATCTCAATTTCGTCAAAATGTTATCAACTTGTGTTCAGCGCCAGAGCTCCTCCTTTGCCGAATCTTTGCATTGTCGTTATGTCACTATCGCCGAGAGATGCTTCAGTGATCTCCCTGATGCAGGTACAATCGAGGTTCTTAAAACCTGTTTTGAGTCTGCTAGTTGCGGTGCACCAGACCTGAATACAGCCATCGAAATGACGGCCTATGTACTGGCCTTCTGCAAAGAAGAGGAAAAAGAAACATCAGGCGAGCGAGGCGTTAGGGGAAGGTGGCGGCCGATTTCACTCTCCGGTGAGCCCTACACTTAATATCCCAACTCTCAACACACATACCGACCTCTTCGGTACAATAAAGCTGGGAGGTAGCAACTGACGTAATTTAAAACAGATGTACATCGTTTGGATGACATTGAAGGTCGTCTCGGGAGACGTGACACTACTACCACAGATGGTTCGACAGCAACTGATGCATCAACTTCGGATACCACCGATTCAACTACAGTAACTGATACCACTGCAACGACGACCGACACAACCGCTACAACCACCGACACCACCGCTACTACCACCAATACTACCGCCACAACCACCGGAACAGGTACAACTACCACCTCGCTGGTCTGCTCGACAGAGAAAGAGACATCTGTCACCTCGTGTGATGCCACCAGCACATACGACTGCTCCCTCGTGGCGACGACCACGTCTGTATGCGTTGAAGGCCTGTACTGCACCACCGACACGGCCGGCAATCACCTGTGCATGGTGGAGCAAAATGGACTCACGACGTCGGGCGCTATCGTCACCATCATCCTGGCCGTAATCCTGGCCGCCATTATCGGCACCATCTCAACTTTGTGTATACGGGATCGTATGGAGCGGAAACGCCGGCTTGCTAAAGTGCGGGCAGCCGCAATTGCCAAAGACAGCACTGCGACGGAGCCACTTTTGGAACAAAGGGCCCCAAACACTCAGTTCAGTTTTGCACCAATTGTCACGGCCCCGGAGCAGTCACAGGAGCGGAGGTCGGGCCAGAATCATTTTAGTGGATAGAAGCCGTTTGCAAAGAGCAGAGCTGGCCTTTCCTACGTAGCAACAAAAGACATATCAATTTGATTTATAGTCCAGCCTAATCATGATGTCTGTGAGCTGGTCGTATCTTAATGTGTCCAAAGGCGATAGTCCACAATGCAGCGTCTTATGAAACACGCGAAGGTACATGCATTCTCCCTCGCATCATGGTGTCTTGATAGCAGCATTCCACTCACACCCGCTTCATCTAAGTTAAAAGTGAATCCAGGGGTACACAGCGTCCCCGAATGACTAAGGTCCTGCAGGTACTGATCTCTTTTGCCTGTCAGGAGGGTGGCCTGTCTGTCGAATGACTAGTTCGTCTCAAACAACTTTCATTCAGTGTAGTTGACTCCTTAGTAACCCACTGGCCCCATCTCTGGCTGCGACCGTGCTCAGGTTCTTTCCGAGCGTTGCCTTCGGAATTAAGTGCCCCACGGCAACAGCCGTGACAGGCATGGGTCCAAGCAGCCACATCCTTGAACAGCTGAAAACAAGGATGCTCCGCCGTTTCTTAGCCTTAAATGTGGAGACTTGTGGGCCATTGTGGTAGCCCAAGCACCCCACGTGTTGTGGATGACAAGGGACTGATGTATTACCTACGAAGCTTGACTTGAGCGGCCGACATTGCCGTCACCGTAGTCTTTCCGTGCCACCGAGCCCCTACTGAGCCTCCGCGTGCTACTCTTGAAAGACAAGCCTCGCCAAGCTCCACGAGAATACCATGGGGGCTTGGCACTGTGGAGACGGCGACTCCATCTTGGTTCAGGGGAAAAGGAGAATGAAGATAGCTGTGGATACGCGTGGATAATTACTTTTCCGACTTGAAGTTGCTGCCTTGCATTATCGATAGATTAGCACCGAGCTGTCCCGGAAGTTGTCTCCTGTGCCACGCAGGAACCTAGACCGTTTATGGTGGTAGAGCCTGTGACCACAGTAAGTCGTCAGCGTGACTGCGCCCAGAGGCTAGGCCTGCTTCGTCTAAACGCCCCGCATAGCAGTCTCGAAACTTCAACGGCTCAGTCGCGTCATCGCATGCCTCAACCACTGCCTCCTGTCGCAAATGGAAACTAGCTTCAGTTGTATGCAAGATAGCTCGTGGGCGGTACATACGAGAATAACTGAGGCGGAAAAAGAGGTAGTCTATACGAGACATAGAGGGAACCACGGTCAACGTCATCGAAGCCGCGTATGCTTCAGCGGCTATTTTCAGCGCATCAGACACCCGGCCTTTATGTCTTGTACATACGTATCTGCTTCACGACACGAACGCACCCCTGAAAGCTTAGTGGCTTCCCATTTGTTGGTATGCTCTCGGCGAATGAGAGAACTGGACAATGGGACCTGGAAGTAGAGTGTGAGAGTCACCAATGGCTTGGTATCACACAGCCACGCCCACCCCATCCGCAGAAGGCATGTGTTGAACCTGAGCTTGGTGCGGCATGGTCAACGCGTACCAGGTCCTTCATCTTCAAAACTCCGGTCATGTGTAATCCGGCTGCATAGCTTAGAGCGAACTGGCCACGCAAAGTGCCGCGTAATGCCTGTACTCCCGCTGATTCCAGGCCCATGAACACCGGTGATGGCGTGGTAAGTGCTATACACCTGGTAACAAGAAACAAATAATAATAAATTTCATGTATATAATGGGTTGAATCTCCCAAAATCAGAATGGAAATTCTATCATCAACACTCAATTCAAGACTATATTCCAACTACACCTCACTCGTTGTCCTACTTCCCTTGCCTTTACACATTTTTCTTATCCTCTCCCAACTTGAAGCCCCCTAAATCATTCAACAAACACAATGCACTTCACCAAGTCTACCATCGCCCTCGTAGCTAGTCTCATGGCTACCAAGGCACACGGTCTGCCAGCTGCTCTGACGGCTAAGGCCTGCGGTACGTCGCCGGCCGGCACGGATTTCCACCAGACCCTCAGCAACCCCAACGTCGACACGGCAAGCGCCTGCCAGGAGGCATGCACCAAGGACATTACCTGCAAGAGCTTCGCTTTCGGCTTGCCCCCCAAGTCATCCGCTCCTGCATGCAAGTTGTTCGGCGTCGAGGGTGCCCAGGTGCCGAAGCAGGACAACAATGTTGTGGTCTTTGACGTGGCTTGCTCCGGTGTCCCCACCGACAAGCCCACTCAGACAAGCCCGGTTGGAGTGCTGCACAAGGCTCGCGGCGAGTCCATCCCTCCTGCCACCAAGCCCCAGGAGCCCGAGCCCCAAGAGCCGAAGCCCCAGGAGCCGAAGCCCCAGGAGCCCAAGCCTCCTCAGCCCAAGCCTGAGGGTCCCAAGGCCCGCGGCGAGCCCATCCCTCCTGCCACCAAGCCCCAGGAGCCGAAGCCCCAAGAGCCGAAGCCCCAAGAGCCGAAGCCTGAGGGTCCCAAGGCCCGCGGCGAGCCCATCCCTCCCCCTCCTGCCACCAAGCCCCAGGAGCCGAAGCCCCAAGAGCCGAAGCCCCAAGAGCCGAAGCCTGAGGGTCCCAAGGCCCGCGGCGAGCCCATCCCTCCCCCTCCTGCCACCAAGCCCCAGGAGCCCAAGCCCCAAGAGCCGAAGCCCCAGGAGACCCAGCCTCCTCAGCCCAAGCCTGAGGGTCCCAAGGCCCGCGGCGAGCCCATCCCTCCCCCTCCTGCCACCAAGCCCCAGGAGCCGAAGCCCCAAGAGCCGAAGCCCCAAGAGCCGAAGCCTGAGGGTCCCAAGGCCCGCGGCGAGCCCATCCCTCCCCCTCCTGCCACCAAGCCCCAGGAGCCCAAGCCCCAAGAGCCGAAGCCCCAGGAGACCCAGCCTCTTCAGCCCAAGCTTAGGGGCCCCAAGGCCCGCGGCGAGGCCAAGATGTGTGGCGCCACACCTGCTGGGCCTTCCGGACGTGCACCGCAGCCCGTCAAGTTGGACCTATCAATTACGACTGCCGACGCCTGTCTTGCTCTTGGAAAGGCCACAACAGCCGTCTCTTCCGTTCAGTTCAGCCAGCCTCTCAACGGTGGGGCGCCTCACTGCTCTCTGTTTGACGTGAGCGCCAACGTGCTGCCCCCTAAGGACGGTGCCAAATTCGATCAGGTCTTTGACATTGGCTGCTAAGCGCGCTTCGCCTTCGTAGCGCTGGTTATTTTATTTTGAACTGATGGGCTTGTGTGTGAAGCATTTCAACTGGCATTTCTTTTTGTTCTGTTAGTTGGTATCATAGGTTTCTCTTCTAATCGGCTCCCGTTGACTAGCCACGCGGCTGAATCATCAGGCATGGTCCTGGTCTCAATCAAATCGTTTCCCTAAAACTCCACCCTGATCATCCATTACCCCTAAAGCCAACCACCACTCTCCATCAGTCAGCTCTTGCAACCAAATGAGAAAGGGTGTCTGGTTTGGCCGGCTTCTCTATGGATATGGTCGAATTGGTGCTGCAGAGCAGCGATTTCTCTTCCTATCGTAGCCACCCACATTTGAATGACGGTGAGTACGACCCCCCGACCATCAAAAGACGGCCGGTCGCTACGCGAGACCCTCGTGTGTTCAAGAAAAGAAATCAGGATCAATCTCGTATAAGCAACGCATAATCTGGACATGCATTCTGTGATATTGCTTTAGATAGTACTTCCTATAGGTTCTCAATGCTTGAAAATTTAGGATGCCAGGGAGGAAAGACGACGGGGCCAGTAGGGTTCCAGAAGAGCCCCTGGACCAGAATGGTGGGTGTGTAATCCGCACAGCCTGACTGTGGAGGCAAAAGCCGAAGCAGATGGAGTACGAGTAGTCTGCTACCGGACAGCCGCGGTAAAATGTGTTGTGGCAGCCATAAATGGTATACTAGCTAAATGGTGCATCCGCAACTGCCCTGGAGAAAGGGCTGGGGCCACAGCACGGTAGAGACTCCGGAACAGAAAAGCTGTTATGGTGGGCTCCCTCCGATGCCGGACTGCTGTCAAATTTATAGGGCTTTGAGTACCGGTGGAGTCCGTACCGACTTACCCGAAAATTCTGGATCCATCAGTGCCTAGGCTGTGTGCCCCCTCAGGGGTTGGGAAAGGTCCCCCCCAGGTTTCTTTCACCGTTGGGTTGTGGCATTGTAACAGACGCATTTCGTGTGCAGAGCCCTGCTGTTCTGGCCCGATGGACAATCGAGTGCATGGACAGGTTCCAGCGTCGGATAGAAGCGACCGTCAGGTGAAATGAGTATCCGCTTGTTGAACCTTTAGTAGAATTGGTTTGCGGGATTGCCGCCTGCGTGGCAGTCGCAAGGCGAGACAAGTCCAACTACGGAAAGGCGTCTCGGTCAAGCAATCTCCTCCATTTTTCCTGTCGCGTTTTAACGTTCTACCCAGAACTCTTAAGAGAGGGACAAACGTTTCGATGGCCCAATCTCGTAAGTGCTACATCGTCTCCATCGCCTCTCAGCCATGTCTCCAAACCTGGAACTCAGCTCGTCTCTATTCGACAAGGACCCAGGATTCTGCGAGCCACAGTCCACGTACGCACAGTACCCACAGTATGCACAGGATATGCCCCATGAACCACGCCAGCATTTGACGTTGAGCATGGTGGGAGGCGCTCCACCCACACGACCGTCGAGCCCAGCACCCAAGCGCTCTAGGTGGGACACTGGCTTCGCAGAAATTCTTGGGCGAAGGTGGTCATGCACTTTCTTGTCATTGGCGTGTCTGCAGGCCTTCATCTGCATCAGCTTGGAAACGTAGGTCGCCCAAGGCTCCGTTAGCTACCTGTACTGATGCTACTGAACTCGGGGCTGACATTGCTGCCAGCTATACATTTAGCCAATTCCGTGGATCGCCTAAAGGTGAAGCCAGTGCCCCTGGCAACTTCCAGCCCAAGCTCGAAACTATCCCGACCTTTTTCACGCTCTTCATCTTCGGATTCTTGTGCCACATAATCCTGACTTGGGACGCCCTCCGTTTAAAGAACATAATCCAAATCGCAGGAATATGTATCACGAACGTGGCTCTGCTTGTATACGCAATCATTCAAATCAGCCAAATCAAAGATGCCGTTGACGACCTCGTCGCACACGGCGTCATCCAAAAAAAAGATATCTGGGATGACATAAAACCCGTCTTGATTGCTAACACATGCGTCATGGGCATTCTCACCTCGGGAATGTTCGCCAACGCATGGAAGCTCCTTCAAGATTTCGCATGGGACATCATGAAACATATAGGGGCGGACTATAGGATGAAGAAGCGACATCTTCATTACCAGGTAAACAACCAGAGCTCGCCAGCTTACGCGGGAAAGACTAATTCGAAACCAGATTTACATAGCATTGCTCAAGTTCGACTTTTTGTTCTTTCTCGGGTTCACAATACAGTTCTTAGTCGTCGTTCGCGGGAGTAACGATGTCGAGTATGGGATTACTGTTTTGATGATACCCATCACGATCGCAGTGCTGGTTACTGCCGGCTGGAGTGTGAGAAGGGAGTGCAGAGCGGGCATGTTCCTGGTCATCGTTCTCTACACCAGCTGCCTCGGCTACCTCATATTCAAGATGCAGCGCATCTATGACCCTCTGCACAGCACGCTCTACATGCCCATGCGGACGTCGCTGACCGTGTTCGCTGCTCTAACCATTGTCCTGATCGTTCTCACGATCGCGAACTCGGTGGTTTGCATGCTCAACTTCGGCGCCGGCCTCAAGCAGCACCTTGTATCCACCCCGCGGGGTTCTGATGCTCAGAGCTCACTCCACACCATGGAAAATATGGACAAAACAGGTTCAGGAAGAAGGATGACGATCGACTAAGGGAATTGGGCTCAGGTTCATGGCCTTGAATTGAGACGAAGTCAGTGACCTATCGGACCAATGGCCACACTGTTGATCAGACCATCTTCCATCCAAACTTGCTTTCATAACCGTAACGCAGCTGTGCAGGAGACACGGATATCCACTATGCTGAGTGGGAAAGGGGCTCGCATGAGGTCCGTCGGAGGTCAGTCCGGCGGCAGAAAACAGAGGCCCACCAAAGCCCAAAAGACCTACTGCGACATGTCGGAGGTAGTAGGTGATTCATGGAAAATCGATCAGATTAGATTCCAGAGGGGGCATGGCTAGCAGAAGACGCCGCGCTACTTTTTCGTCGGTAAGTTAACCCATGTCACCTGCGCCACGCATGCCCCCTGCCGCTTGGAGCATTATGACATGGGACACGATCCACTTGCTTTAATTTTAGTGCGGGTTGAGTGGCGGTTGCCCCGTCCTTACGGCGGAGTGGTCCTTTCGGTCCTGGCTAGCTCGAAAGCCCGCAAAATGTTAGCTGCAGTCGGCGCCGAGAATAGTCAATTGGAGTGGTTGCTGGTCAAAAGTACCCGCGCTGGCGTTCACCCCACCAGTTAATTGCTCCACCCTGTTTTTTCAACGGGGCTTCCGAGCCTCTACCATGCGTGATTCTTCCTGATTTAAGATATGATGGGCTGAACAGGGCCTCGTTATGGGGTCTTATATGCAAGGAACTTTGGGAGGCTAACGTGGCCCGTTGTCCGTCCCGCCATTTCCGCAATCGTCGCCGATGAGGGGGCCGGGGTATCAACCATGCCCCCCAGGGCCAACATTGCAGTCTACCTCGTTAGACAGCTAAAAGCCCCGCCTATTACGCAATGGTCACCAGCCGTGATAAGGGTGTCAACTGCTGAGCCTCATGTCAACACGTACATCCATGCACAGTGCGTACGAGTGATGGCCACGTTCCGGTCCCACGCCTGTCCGGTCTCTCCGCAACAACGCCACGAACATTGCGTAGTAAAACCTTGCTTTTTGGGGGGGAGGGGGTGTCACGCGCCTGACAACAGAAACGCTAGTCTTGGCGTTGAGAGCCTGTACTGACCTAACAGCGGATACTTGATTCCACCATACAAACGCAGAGCATATGGGGCTATCTCTATTAGACTCGTATCAGCCCTCAGTGCCAAGACCGGCATTCTGCTGTCAGGCGCGTGGGTTTTAAGAAAGCGGTCTGAAGCAAGTCTGCTACAAGTATGAGTAGGGCTGGTGGAAAAGCACCGGCACTACCGGGACCACCGGGACCACCAGGACCACCGGGACCATTAACCAGCCTTTTCCTAAGCCACCCCACCGTCCTTATTCCGCTTTGCGGCCACGCGTGCTTCCGGGTGCACGCTATGTGGGTCTGAAGCTGAATCGAATGAAACAATCATCTTGGGCGCCGTCGCGGAAAAGAACATACTGCAAGATGGAGCCGCTAGAATCGAAACCGGTCGCAAGCGAGCACTAATAGCCTCGTAGCGGCCCATTTGGCTCTAGTTGAAGCACATTTGGTCGTCGTACTATTCGTGGCCGATTTGGCGGACATTGTCGTCACAGAGTACGCCAAGTGGCTGAGGTGTTGCTTACGCCGGTCATAGCGGGCTGCGTAGATCATGTTTAACTGCACCGCCTTGTCAACTTCGCTTCTTTAGGGAACGAGCACGAGCATAGCTTTGAGATATGTGGGTGCGCCGCTTGAGCTGCATACAGGCAGAACGCTGGAGTTGGTGCCTGCGGTCCTGCAGCATAATCAGATGGCCTCCAACATCCCATTAACTAGCTCCCGACGAAACCACAGGGGAGAAAGAAACCTTCTGTAATCTTCCAAATAGATTTACAAGCAAGTTCACCGAGATTGGAAGCGATGGTGGAGTGGATGCCAAGCCCGTGTTCGGCTGCGTTGTAGTAGACGTAGCCACTGCCACGTCCGCCCCAAAGCCAGCTCATTCCGTATGCGTGCTGGCAGCTAACCTCGTAGTAGAGGTTCCTAGTCACCTTGTGATGAATACACCGGGTATCCCTCTATTGAACTTGGTTCTTTAGTCGACTAGGCGATGTATACGAGAACAGAGGGGTAGGACATCTTCATGTCTTCGCGCTAAGCAGGAAAACAGGGACTGCTGCTTGTTTAATGCCTAGCGATAGGCAGCCGTAAGAATATCAAGACGTTAAAGAACCTCGTCACTGATATTTCGACTAAGATATTCTTCGCTTTGCATCACAGTGGAAAGTACAGCCATTTTTCCCATTGAGAGATGTATGGGGAAGGGCGGGCGGGGGAGGATACAGACCCCAAAATTAAATCACGAACATGGGGTGTCGGCCGCATGCTCAATACATTGAAATTCATTTGAGTCCAGGTTAAACTTCATATTGACCTTGTCAATGGCGCACTAATCTTCACGATGTCCTCAGATTAAGCTATTTTCCGTAAGTTTCCCAGATAACCACTGAAGAGTTGCATTCATCGCCCGCGTTTTGGAGTCTTTGGTCAATCAGATCAGGGCGGCAGCTTGATAACCCGACCTACCATCCTAGAATATTCCTACAGGCTGGGAGGAGAGGCTTTACGAGACGTCAAATTATTTGTTAAAAGACATTAAAAGGAAGAAAAGCCACTAAAGTAGGCTAATGCTGTTATGCGCATTAGATTTTCTAAGTTATTTATTTTGGCAGAATTGAAGCGGAAGACATATGATCTTCACGTGATCCTAGAAATGATTTAAGAAGTTTGCGACCATTCGAAAGCAGATGACTTGGACAAAAGCCAACTTCTCTTGCCCGTTGTTGTTCTCAGTGGGTTCTACCCTGTGGTCCGCAACGCAGTCGGGACAAAGGCATGCACTGCACCTCCTAATAACTAGAGTGTGCACCAGAAGGGTAATAGCTTCCGGCGCCAATGTCTTGTGTTGCCACCATATCACGGCTTGACCCTGACAGCAAGTACGATTGGCTACGTATCCCCTAGTCTGTGGACCTGAACTCGGTATTTTGGGTAGGAAGACTCTGCATCTGCTGCTAATGCAAGGAATGACAAGGTATAGGGAACTCTGGTTGAGTGAGGAAGGACGGCTTTTTTTTGTGACCAGAGATAAAGAATGAGGGGGTTAGTGGCCCCTTTTCCACGCCTGTCGTATTCGTCAATGATGACACAAGCACGCGAGACCACTCTGTGAGCTTATGGGCATCGCCGTTAGAAGCAGAACCCTTATAAAGTTCAAATCATGCCAACAGCTAACATGAATTTCTTTTAGAGGTATCTGTTATTGCTCATTAATAAAGCCCCTATTACTGTCATCAGAGTGGCAGATAAAAAGGTGGTGTGACCCTTGTAGACAGATACTTACTTGAACCACTCGAGTATCTGTGCATCGCCACGAGACTACTTTAGCTTGTACATGGGGGCGATAAGCCTACCCTGGCACCCCCGCCTCTCACCTAATACTCCCTAAGATTGGAAATTAACTTTTTCAGAATAGGCATTCGGCCTCGGACCCTTGAACGGTGGTACTGCTAATTCAGCCGTTACCAGTCCATTGAAACAGCCAGCACAGCTCATTCAAGAAATTGAAGTGTTCAAGCGGAAGCCTAGGGAATCTCAGCTCAGCACAATGGCCAACAAGTAGAGAAGACCTTTTGATTAAATTTAACCAAAGAGTACTTCTACTCAAAGAGCCGATCGATATAATTACAATTGTCTCCATTTACGGGATTGCCGGTCCATGGATACCTTACTACGTTTGAAAAAAAAAAGGCACAATGCCTTGATAATGCTTCCTAGGAGCTTGGTTTGTTCATTATAGAGAAGCACTCGAAAATCGACGGGGTCGGCTAAGCACTTGAAATGAGGTTGACTTCATTAGCAGAGTACATTTACAAAACGAAAATGGCTTTTATAAGTATACTGAAGGCTATGTTTAAGCATATATTGGAAGTCAAAGTGTAGGTAGGGAACGGCGGTGACCCAGTGTGCAAGTATTACTGGTATCGCAAACATTGAACTGAAAGTTTTCAATGCGGAACTTCAGATCCAGGGTGAACGGAACTTAAAAAGGAGGGGCGGTGCCGTTGCCAGGCGCAGTGCCGTTACTGCCGGGGGGCGGTCCACCCATGCCGGCACCGCTCTCGCTGTTTGCCACACCACCCTCCTTGTAGTAAAAGGCTGCAGGGGTCACCGTCGAAGAGTACGTCGCGTTGACGCCGAAGGCGATCCAAGCGAAGATACCGTCCTCAATTTTGTCACCCAAAAGCGTGTACTCGTGGAACGGGTCCACACTCTCAGCCTCCTCCGCCAGAATCTGGTCTTCGGCGTTGGTCGTGAGCTCCTGTGTGTTGGTGTTATAGGGTGCCGTCTTCTCAACAGCCGTGATAAGGTCCTGGTCGAAAAAGGCCTGGCCTACGTGGCTGGCCGAGACCGAGTTGCCCAGAGTTCCGTTACAGAAACGCGTCGCATTCGTATGCACTAAGAGATGGATGTGGGTGGCGCGGCTGGTGTAGTGCCCGGGGAATGTCGTCTCAAATTGGGCCACACCATCGCTATCAGTCTTCTGGATACCGCGGAGGTAGGTGGCGTCGATGTTGGTTTTGTCGGAAGTGTCGCCGTTGCCGTTGGCCACGATGCCTGAATAGACGCCCGTGGAGTTACAATGCCACATCTCGAGGTATACATTGGGGATAGGGTCGCAGGTGTCGACATCGATAACCTGGTAATCGATGATGGTGTCGACCCCCTCTTGGGATTCGCGGACATCGCGTCGGATGTATTCACCTCCGACGTCTGCCACCAGATCAGCATGCTATAAGCAATGCGGCACATAAGAATAACTTACAGTAGGGACCTTGAGTCACCTCAGGAGTTAAAACGCAGGAATTGTTGCCAGCGAACAGAGTAGCCACGTCGGTGTTGAGCGAATATCCTAGAGAGGTGCTGTTATGAGAAGTGGCGAGAACACTTGCCAGATCGCGCTTGGCGATGCCTCCTACCCCTAATAAGCGCTTGTTTTCTTGGTATCGAGCCTCAGCAGCGGAAAGTGACCTACTCTTAGCCCTGGCATGTTCAACGAGAGCTTTTCTCCGAGCAACATTTCTCTCATTGACGCCTCGCGCCTTAAGCTTCTCAGCGCAGTGGCTAAGATCGGCACGCTTGACGGTACTAATGAAGTCACGCCGTTCAGCGATCTCCTCCTTGAGGTCATGCCCGGGGTGCGCCAAGGCGGGCCCGGAAAGCAGCACAATGGCGGAGAGTCCTGTGAGGAATTTCATGTTTGAGAAATAAAGATAGAAGTGAACGAGGAGCGACAGGTTAAGGGTGAAGTCCGTGACGAAGTTAGGAAAGGCGGCTCTTGCTGCTTCTGCGTTTTCCTGTCCAGATAAAATATTTGTAGCCTGTTTTCTTTCATATTTATACTTCCCTTCACGCGAATTATCAGTCGGATCTCAATCCGGTATCCTTAACCTAGGGCCACGTAATGGGACTACATAGCTTGACCTTCGCCTTAGCACATCGGGCCTTTCCACAAGGTGCAGTGGATCCTATGCGCGGCTGTGCAGTCCACGTAATTGAAACAGGGTCATGGTTACTAGTCTAGTACATGGGTTATGTAGCTGCCTAACGCCTAGGCCTAACAGGAACTAGCCTTCATATAAGTGGATTAATCGCTCTTCAAGAATACCGATTAGCGGCACTCACACTATCAGAAAGTTCAGTATCCTTGTCCCCGGCATCTCCTAGCATGGGCCCACCATAGGTGAGAAGCTACGAAAGAGCTATAAAGAAGACGTTGAATTAGGGCTGAAGTGTGAAAATCATAGGTTCCGGTAACTTAAAGAGAACTTTGGGCCGTACGAGGGGGCCGGGGTATAGTACGATTCAAACCTATAGGAATGCATCACAGCAGAGGAATACGGAATTTACTAGGTATAATACAAACTATTTCATTTTCAGTTAGGTTACTATTACCTTCGAGATAGCTAGAAATAGGCCTTAAAGGAAGGAAAAGTACTATAGATATCAGGGGTCGTTATAATATATCCGAATTTACTTTACTAGTAGCACTAAAGCTAATAGTATTAACCTCCTTTAAAGGCCTTAATATATAGCTATAAGGGGTAGATAAATATTAAAGTACGAGGTCTATAATAAAAGGGGTCCTAATACCTTACCTTATATTATATAATAGCTAGTTCTTTACGTTTATAGCTAGTTTATAATTACTTAACGTAATATATTGCCTTATTTTAAACCTTATTAATTTTATAGAAACTATTGATATCTGTTTTTAATCTATTAGGTTTTTTCTATACCATAGTATTATATAAATAACTATATCCTTATATCGTATATCGGTCTTTTAAAAGATATAATAAAATGTTTTAAAAACGGCTAAAGCGTATTTTATTAAGTAGTACTACTATAGCTTTTAATTATTATAGTAGTTTATAAGTATTTAAAAGTGAATAAAGGTAGAAACCTAGCTTATACCTTAATAAAGCTTTTTACCCTTATTACTTAGTAATAGTATAAACTTATCTTATACCTCGATAAAGCTTATTACTATTTTCACTTATTCTATTAGTTATAAGAAATATACTTTATAAGATGTTTTTCTTCTACCTTAATCTAAGGTAAAACACTCTTTAGTAGAAATATAGATATTTAAATAAAGAGTTTAATTAACATCGTTAATAAAATATATATCCGGATAAAGTATTATTTACTTTAAATTATATATATACTTATTTCTAGATAGAAGCTTTAATTATACGGACTTTTATAAACTAAGTCCCTATAAAATACTTTGAATAATCTTTTAATAATTAATATAAAGTTATTAATTTACGTTTTTTAATATAACTTATACGTATTATTAAACCTAATAAATCATAAAATTCAATTAATCTTATTATATTAGCTTATATTATAAAGGTATTTTAATTTAGAGATATTGAGACAGGACTAGGGAACGGCCATAGTAGCTGTGGAAGGCTTAATCAACGGTTCACACCATAAATATATACTATAGACCCCTTTGTAGCTTAGAACAATAACAACGAACATGCCCTTCTGTTTATCTCTTTTCACCACCACACGCACTTGTGATGTGATACTTCGTTATGACCATTTATAGGCCTCGTGCCCCTTGCTTTTACTGTGTCTTACCTTGATTAAGGAGTTGCACGCATTGATTCACCACTTCTACGCCCCCCCCCCCCCCTACTTTTACCTGCATACCCTTGGGATCGACCATACGACAGCGTCTTTCCACTAGACCTCCTTATATGGAGTTTGTCTGTTCTAATATTAATTTCTTATTAGTATTTAATGAAATATTTCTATACTTTTATTACTGACTTATATTTACTTAGATTATATTTAGTTACTTAAAAGAGTATTTTCCCTTATTCGAATATTTTTTAAAAGAAAGTAATCAGTATTTTTAAAACGGTTTTAATCTTATTATTTCCTCTTTATATTAAAGTAATATTTAATGACGGTATTCGATTAATAAACCTTTTTAGTTACTTCCTTATAAGTATTATACCTTTATATATAAAATATATACCTAGATTAAGTGTATTAAGGTTTATATTATACTTTTTTATAACTTTTCTTTAATATATAATAATATTCGTAATATTAATTTAAAAGCTGTATATTTCTATTCGGCCTTAAGAGCCTAATATTTATTTATTATAACAAGTAAGTTTTATAATAATATAACTTACTTTATTAAATAAGTTTAGTAATATATTAGTTTAAGCGAGTAAATACTATATTATATACTCTTATACGTTCTTAGACTTATAATATAAGATTTTTTTAAACGTTTTAATAAACGAAATATTGAAGTACTAATTAAATATAAATAAAGTATTATAATTAATAATATAGCCTTAACTTAAGAGTATATCTATAATAAAGGATTATTCTATATTAATTACTAAAAAGGTAGATAGAGTCTAATTATAAAGATAAAAGCTTTCTTCTTAATAGATAAAGATATATTCTATTATATCTGGTGGCGGATTATACGCTATGTTACGCCGTAAAAATTATCCTCTACCACTACCACGAACTGCTGCGAGGGCTGCGTCTGCTGCTGCAGTCCAAAGACCTTGACGCTTGCTCTTAGAGCTAAGTCCTTTGCTTTCGATCGAGATTCGTTTATAAGCTAATAATTTTATATATGTTAATAATCCCAATAGCCTCGCAAAGGAGATAGAACACCTAAAGTTTATCGTGTGAAAATATTCACCTACTACGAATATCGTCTCCGGAAAATTCAGCTTCAATAGGGATAGGTCTGTTATGAACCTTATTATCCTGTCGATTTATAATAGAGGATTCCGTTAGGCTCATAATTGGAGCAGCAGGTACGACGGCCGCAAAAATGGTAAGTAGAACGGCGGAGCGCATAATGATGTATATCGACGATTAGTTATAAAATCAGCAAGGAAGGTAAAGATATAAGGATAATTCAAAATTCTCTCCTATTAGATCAGATTGAAAGGGGCTTATATACTAATATAGAGAGCATGTTTCTTTTACTGGACTGGCTTGAAACCTGATTCTAATGTATCACTACTGTCTTATAATGGTAAAACACCTTAAGTGCTATACTTTGTTATTAGGCCGACTCTAGCCTGTGTACTGTCTTAGACTACGCTGTCTCAGTATTAGGATTCTGCCCGCCGCTTTATCTTATGGTTTATATGACGTCACTGTCTAACAGCATTAGACGGACGCCTAGAAAGAGGCGCACGCTATCGAGAAACTCGGCGCGAGGGCGTAAGCGTATCTTAAGGACGATAACGTGTCAATTATTGATCCGCTAGTAAGGTAGTTGATTACGTCTCTATCTATCTTCTGCTCACACCTATAGTAATTCTTCGTCCCGACAGGACCCGGTTCCCTAAGGATTAGTGGCAGCTGGTAACAACTGCAACTACCCTAGCGACCAGGGCCTCCGGAACATCAACGGCGGCAGCACTAGAGCAGCCGTTAGCTTCGACAAGTAACCAAGCTCTGCCTAGTCCGGCCTACACCATAAGGTTGCGCCACTACGACATGAAGCTGACCCAGTAGCTGCGATGGAGGAGACTGTGCTGGCCGTCATGGTCTACCCGCAGCGCCGGGGACCGAATCACTGCGAGCCCTATAAATTCGTCTAGCTAGTCGAGGGGCAGTCGTCTAGGCGCTAGGTCATCATCGGGTCTCATAACAAGCGGCCGGGGGAGGTTAAAGACTCGCATGACGGTCGGTATACGCGTGATACGTGGCGATGGTGGGCACGTTGCTGCCTAAAGGGGTTGTACCCCACTACTATAGCTATTTTCCTATATATGGGGCCACTTCGTAGTAACCTTACCTAATATATCTTACCTTCTATTTAACCCCTCTACTTTTTATATTAAATAGTAGTACCTCTTTTTAGTCCTTATAGCTTATTTTATCGATTTTAATATCGTATAAACGTCTAGATCCTCGTATCCGACGCTTACGACGAAGCCGTAAGTCCGTTTTTATAACGGAATAATACGATATTCGAATGAGGTGACTATATACACGCGTTCTAAGAACTAGTTCTATATATAAACTTTAATCTAGCTAAGTACTAGATTACGCTATAGCTAGATTCTCCCTTATATATATCGGGTTAATAGCCGGCCCGTCGTAGGCCTCTACGACCGTGCGCTAAGTTATCGCCTCCTTACTCCTTTATAATACTCCCCTAATTCCTTAGCTCGGTCCCCGAGGCTATAGAATGTGTTTCTCTACGTGCGGCAGTAGTTTAGTATTCCGATATTCGGGGGGTCCCCGTGCCGTGCGGGCCCCCTTTCCTCGCCGTATACGGTTACCCTCTCCTCTGGACCGCCGTTCCCGGCCGGGGCGCGATATATCGGCAACTAGGTAGTTATCCTCCTCTATTATGCTCGTTTCGTCGTCCCCTCGCCTAGGCCTAGCCTGCGGTGCGCCTGACCCCTCCGTGATATACGCGTAGTATATAAGTGGTAGTATCGCCTTTCGAGTTACCCCCTTAGGTAACCGCGTAACTGCCGCTCCGTTTATGACCGTCTATCGTTAACCCCTCCTTCTTATAAATAAATCTAGCTACTTAAGCGACTATTATTATTATTTTTTATCCCGCTTATCTACTAGGGTTTTTCTATTCCTCCTTCCTTCCTCCTTAAGTCTTATTCGAACGGCTCCTTCTTTTTATATCCCTTTTCCTCGCCTCGCCCTCGTTAGCCGCTTGCCGTTACCTTTATTAATTTTCGTTCTATCTTCCCTTTTTACGGCCGCTCTCCGATTATATACCTTCGCGATATCATTTAATAAGGACTAGACGCGCGACGACTACCTTATAGTCTTAGCCCTTTAGGTATCGCTTCTTAATAATAAGGCCTTTATTTATATCGCCTACGATATAAAGTATAAGTATAAGTTATTAGATAACCCTAATTTTATTATCGTTTCGTTATAAGTATTTATAGCTTTTCTCTTATCGCTTTTTAACCCGGTTATAATACTAATCGCGGCCTTTTAACTTTACTACCTTTTATCGTTATTCGGTTATTATAAGCGCTATAGATCTTATAATCGACCCTAGCGGTAAGGTTAAGTATATTATCTATAAGATTAACTATAGGAAGTGCCTTATAGTAAGTTAAGCGACTTATATCCGACCCGTCGTCGGCTATTAACCTCCTTAGTGCCTTACTCCTCTCTTAAGCGCTTATCGTATACTAATATATAATATTACTTACCTTCGTATATTATAAGAGGTCGGTTAATATATAAGAGAGCCTAGTTCTTATTATTAAGATTAGCGTATCGTCGCCGCTTTCGGTCGGTTATATACTATCTATTATAAAACGGTAATATTATTTCATGAAGCTTATAAGTAAGAGGATATTTTAGCCTTCTATAAGAAAGGTAAAGAAAAATAGGCCTAAAGTTATACCGCGCTCGAGTTATAAAGTACTTATTAGCTTATTTAGCTATATTTAGATCTTTTCGCTATAAGTACTCCTCTTCTTATTTCTTTATTACTTCTATTAACTCGGCTTATCTCTTTAGCTAAAATACGATAGGTCTCCGTTAGCCTTTTACGCTTATAAAGTTTATTAAGCGTTATCTCCTTACTTTCCCTTTTTATAAATAAGCTTCCCGGCTTCTATCTTACTTAATATCTTATTATTAGGTCTTTTATCGCTTAACGGTCGCTAATATTACGGATTACTACTATATATAACTTAACGAGTATATTATCTATATAGATTTTCTTAATAAGGAGCTTAACTAACGTTTATCCTTTTAATATCGTCGGTCTTTACTCGGTAAGGTTATTATATAGTTTTATATTTATTAAGTATATCGCGATTAGTAGGTTACCTTTTATAATTACATCCTTAGAACCGCTACTTTTAACGTCTATATTAGCGACCGAAATACGAGCGTATATCGGACGTATACCTTAGCTTTAGCTAATAACTTTAACGACTTAGGCGTTACCTTATCTGATATTATAACCGACTCCGCCTTTAACGCCGATAGCTCTCCGACCTCGGCCGTGTTTATTATATCTAACGCTTACCTTAGTAATAGTAATAACCTTACTAAGGGTGCTTCCGATGATTCTTTCCGGTAATCCGTCGTTTATATTAAGGACGCGGTTAATAGTAACCTTTCGGTCGCCGACGATTCGGCTAGCGAAGCTCCCGTACTTAGCGACGCTTCTCCTAGTAAGTGGGGAGGCCTAGGTAGCGTCCCCCCCCCTTACCGAGCGCTTTACGCCGCTATCGTCTCTTATTATCGCGGTTTAAGCTTAAACCCCGCCCCCGAGTAGCTTACCGTATAGGGCCGATCGGCCGTTTATCGCCGAGCCGACGCCTTTCGCCGTTAACGTTAATCTTTACGCTACCGAAGTAGTATATCGAGATCGTCGCTAATATAAATTAAAGGGTTTAAAGCGCTACGCTCTTTTACTTTAAAGTAACGTTATTAGCTTAACCGCTTATTAACGATTAATCGTCGATTAAATAATATTATATTAGCGGGTTAATTATAAATTAAATAACCTTTAAGAAGGCGCCTTATACCTTCTCTTTAGTTATCTTAAGCTACCTTATATTTATCGCTAGTTCGCTTATTTTATAAAGCGCGTAAAGTTTAATTACCTTATACCTTCGGTATACTCCTAATCTTTAGGCCGCTATAATATTAACTACGACTACTATCTATATTCTATAATAATATATAGCCTCCGGTCGTATTTAGATCTCCGATATCCTTACGTTAGTAGCGTCTCTTTTATATATTATATTAGTACTATCGTATTAGTTTAGGTAAGTTATAACCCCGAATTCTTATATACCCTCGCCGAGTAGCCGCCGATACGCGGCGATAAACCCGAGAGCCCCCGGCCCCTTATTATAGAGTTACTTACCGACGAAGCCTTAGTAGCTAATATTATTATTAACGAGGGTGACGAAGTTAGTCTACAATCGAGCGCCGAGCGCTCGTCGCCCCCTTAGTCGCCTTCTTAAGGCGAGAGGACCCCGCTCCTTATCGAGCTAGAGGAGCTATCCTCTTACCCCTCCTTAGTAGCCCCTGCCTTACTACCGGGTATTCTACGACCGCCCCCTTTATAACGTACTCTCTCTTTTAGTATATCTAAGAGCTCGTCCGCCTTAACTTCCCCGAAATAGCTATTTTATCTAGTTACCGCTCCTTACCTTACCGTTAAGCGAGCCTTACGGTTCGTAAAGAAGAAGCCTATTTAGGCCTCCGCCTTTAGTTCCGTTAACCTAGCTAAAGATTATCTAGCTAATCTCTAATAGGCCTCTATAAGCTCGTAATACGTCGGCCCCTCCGCTAAGAAAGCGTATATATCCGATAAGCCCCCTTCTTTATATACCTATAGCTAATCCGTCGCTCTAAGTAAAAGCGAGCGGGCCTTTAGCCGCCGACTTTATAGCTCGTCCTAAAGCTACGGACGTAGTAATCGGAAGTAATAACTTTAATAAGTTTAATACGGTAAGAATATAGCCTTTATAATTAGTTACTAACCGCGTTACGATACCTTTATATTTATTTTATTTAAGTTTTTTTATTTCTTTAACGAGAGCTTAAGTTAATTTTTAACGATATTATATATTAATTAAGTTACGATAGCTCGTTATTTATAGTTACTCTTAATAATTATATGACGTTACGCTTTATACCTCGTCGCTTACCTTATTAATACTTACTTTATTTCCTACGATCTTTTATTATTTTATTTCCGATAAGCGCGCTATTTCTTATACCTTTATAATATTATCGGCGTGTTCGTTAGATTTTCCTCCGGCTTTTATATATTATATTTTACCGGCTACCCCGTCTATTTTATAAGGTACTCCGTCTTACCTTAGGTTATATAGTAATATACTACGTCTTCTACCTCTTATTCTTCTTAGTTATCTTCTAAAAGTAGGAGCGTACCCTATCCGGGCGTAGCCCTACTTACTTATAGCTTTAATAACGAGACTAGGAATATATTATATTTATAAAAGTAAAGTGACTATAAGGGAAGTAAACCTCGAGAGAGGCCTTATAATCGAGTGCCGTCTTAAATTATCACTTTAGTGCGGAGCGGAAGTAATAGGAGTAAAACCGTGGAATTAATATTACTTACTTTTATCTAAGAGAAAGGATTTTAACGGGGAAAACACTCCTATAAGTAGGTGGATAAAATCTAAGTAGGGAAAATAAAGTAGAAAAGATTAACTTTAAAACTATTAGTTTAGCGTACGTTAGGAACTAATAGTCTAAAGTTAAGATATAAAAGCGTAGATAAGAAACTAAACTATATTATATAATTTATAAGGTTTAATAATACCTTAGGATTATATCGGAAGGATACGAAGTTATCCGGAATCTTTATATTAAAGTCTAGATCTTAAGAAAAAGGCTTTATTAAGGTATAAGATAAATCTATACCTCTAATACTCCTTTATTATATTACTTACTTATTATAGAATTAAAGCGGCGTTTAATCGGAGGATTATCGGAGTCGTTAAAACGTATTAATCGCGTATTAAAGATTTTATATAGGGTCGATATATTTATATTTTATAAATTTTACGAAATCTAAATAAGCGGCTTACTTATTATATTCCCCTTATAGGTATAGCTCTTTATAATAAGTTTATTATTCGCTTATTATAATATAATCTATATATATAAGCGTTTACTTAATATAATATACTTCTTATTAAGCCGGTTAGGCCTTATTCGCTTATTTTATTACGATTAGCTAGTTCCGGATATCTATGTTTATAAAGGACTCCCCTAACTTAAAGTATAAGTAACGCGGGGGTCGCTTATATAAGCGTAGCTCTCCGCTTATACTCCGGCTAGATGCTTTACCTAGGTCCGGTACTAGGGGTTAAGCCCGTCGTATAGCTTATAATAGCTTTATCTATATAGCTAGGAGCTAACGTAGTAGCTTTATTTCTCGACCGCTAGCCGCGTTATAGTCGTACCTTATAGACTCGGGAGTATTTATATCGGGGCTTATACTCGGATCCCGTTCTCTTAAAGGTAATAAGTCGTCTAAGGCGAGGGCAGCTTTAAGCTCCGTTATAAGACCGCGTTAGGGATTTCCGATCGCGTTATAAGGGTCTAGGTCTAAGCCCTTATCCTCGATAGCTAGTCCTATATCTTATACTATCTTAAGAGGCGGGACCGGCCCTTTAGGTAGGGTTCGGTCGTCGCTTCCTTACGTATATATAATAATAGGCTTAGACTCCTCGATTAAGTCTTATCCTTTTTAGCTTTATAGCGTATTATCGGGGCACGATCGGGTAACGGGTATTATAATCGGCTTATTCTCGTGGTATAAAGATTAAAGAATTATAACGGAATAATACGATATTCGAACGAGGTAATTATATATACGCGTTCTAAAAACTAGTTTTATATATAAACTTTAATCTAGCTAAGCACTAGATTACGCTATAGCTAGATTCTCCCTTATATATATCGGGTTAATAGCCGGCCCGTTATAGGCCTCTACGACCGTGCGCCGAGCTATCGCCTCCTTACTCCTTTATAGTTTTATCGTAAAGGTTATCGACGGAGTCCTAAAAGCGAAGTTAACGACTTATATCGAAAGGTATTAATCGGTTATAAATCCTTATATCGTATCGGTCCTTTAAGTAAATATATTAAAGAATCTTAAAAGCGAATTAACTATATCGGAGCCTTAGCGAACCCACTATAGAGCATCCGCTTAAACACGGGTGAAGCCCGATATAATGTCTTCGAATATACCCGGAAAGTCCTAGCTGCCTGGGTAATAAGGGACGTCTGGCTAGTCGCATTAACCCTGTGCTCATAGACGACTTCGCCCACATCTAATATCAGGTCGCCGTCGCAATCGAAGGTTATAAGCTCGGGGGGGTTCACATCGGCTACAACCCTCCCAGTCGAGCCCTTTGATTCGCTTCGTGTCATCGACCTCGGCTTTGGTTGGGGTGAAAGTGGCTTGACTCAGTCTAGATTCGTCTTAGCTGTTGTAGTTGACTTGATGGGCCGATGCTAGAGTATTTGTACCTTTGGCGGTCTCTGCAGTGGCTATTACTGTGTTGTTTAGCGATCAACTACTTTTGGTAGCACTTTCAGTTTCGAGAACCGGTATTGTGTGTCTTGTTGTGGGAATTTCTGTGGGTAGACTTGGTAACAAGTTCGACGTGGGCGGCCAACCTGCACTTATGGCCAGAGGGACGGCCGGGGGCGCCTATAGGACCCACCACCAACCTGGAAAGCTCCTTATCACAGATCCAACTGAACTTACTCCAAAATATTGGACTTATCGGAGCGGGACAACCATATCACGGTAGGAACCCGGACGGGACAACGCCATCTGTAAAGACAGGGAACCAATATGTCGCACCGTGAGGGCATTCCCAAGTGGATACTGTTTAGTCAGGTCACGTGGAAGGGCCTTGCAGGGGCCCTGGCCAGCGATTATGTGGAAACATAAGGTTATACTCTGCCTCCCAACAGCAGGCCGCGTACGGAGCTACTTGAAACTAAGTTCAGGACTGTTGAGCGTGTGGGGAGCGTTCCCCAGCTACGGGTATATAAGACAGCCATAACTAGCATCTCTTTTATTAGTTCCTTCTAATAGGAAAAACTTTGTAATGCCCCTTTCTATCTTGCCAGTGCCTTCGAGGCGCGACACAATAATAATGTAGATGTCATACGAGCGGGTCCGTCGTACGAGCGGATCAGTTTCGGTTACCTTCTCGCACCTTCGTAGCGTTACGTCGCGTTTAGATTATCCGACTCCGCCTGGCTATTTCCTGCTTACTATAGTGTCTAGTGGCAACCCGACGGCACGCTGCGAAAGTCGGGCCCGCCCGTTCTGATAGTCACGAGAAAATCGGCTACCCGCACCGGCCTGACCGCGGTACCCGAGGAAGACATCGTGCCGTTAGATACCGATCACTTGGGTCTCGTCAAATTCGCGTCCCAGCGCGACGATATGTATATTATAGTGAAAGAGCGGGTCAAGAGTCTCGTGGCGGGCGCGGCGTCGTGGACCGTGGACCGTAGGTGATCAGCTTTCCTACCTAGGCACCTCGGTACTGCGCTAACCTACGCTTCGCCTATAGCCCTAATGCCTAACTAGAGAGCTCCGCCGTATATAATCTAGCCGGGCTCCACGTTCGGAGGCAATTATATAATCTACGGAGGAAACCTCTCGTAGGGCAACGTAATAAATCTCTAAACCATATGTGACCCTATCAGGCTGGTGCCGAGTGGATCGTCGAGCGATAGACGTCTAGTACGAGGTTCGTGCCGCGAGGTAGACTCTTCCTGGGACTAAGGTGGACCACCCATCTGCGCGCCAGCCCCTCTACGCGCCACCAGTTTCAGCCACGCCTCACGATACCTCTTTGACCTACACTCCGCTATATATAGACCAATAGTTATCGTGAGATGCTGGTGCTTAACCTAGTGGATTTGCTAGACTCCGCTCTATCTAGTGGAGTTTTTCCTATAGAGCTAGCATAAATAGCCGCCGCGTTAGACGCGGTCGGAGCCGGTACCTCTATTAGAGCAGTCGCTAAGCAGTACTATATCTTTAAGGACTATCTACGCCGCCGTATTTAAGGCAAGCGGACTAGAAGCGAGGCTAACGAAATAAGGCAATTACTATCCTCTAGCTAGGAGTAATTACTAGTCGACTAGGTATTATTATAAGCGAGGCTAGGCTAAGTACCGCCTTATAGCTGTTTTCGCCTCTTCGTGTAACGTATCTATTCGTAATCTAAAGGCTAAAATCGCCTCGGTAAGTACTAATACCTCCGTTTTTTCGGCCGCTATCTAGAAGTTAAGTCTATCCGGTTTACTAGAATCGATTTTTTACGTGTAAATAATATATATCGCTTTAATATAAAGGAGTTCTTCGATCGTTTTAATTATTTAGCGCTTATTAAGGTATTAAAGGAAGATACCTATAACGTTAACGAGATTAATATTATAATAAGCCTTAAAGATAACCTTATAGTTATCGGCTTTTCTATTATAAGGAAAGTCTATATTATAAACCTTAGAAATCGCGAGTAGGTGATAATATTAAAGACGGTTAGCGTTAATAGCTGTATCCTACCGCCCTTAGTTATTTTTAAGGGGGCTAGCGTCTAATAATAATAATTCCGCGGCTAATTTAACGACGAGGACTTCGAGGACTAGCTATTCGGAGCCTCTCCGAAAAGCTAAACGAATAATCTAATTACGCTACGTTAGTTAAAGGACCTCTTTCTACCGGCTACGCGGCTTTCGTATAACGGATAACGACACCTTATTTTAGACGGCTATAATAGTTACGTTAACGAGGAGTTTATATTAGCTTATCTAAAGGCGAAGGTCTAGCTAGATTTCCTTCTAGTATATACCTTATAAGTCCTCTAGCCCCTTAACCTTAGTCCCTTTTCGGTATTAAAGCGTAGATACCGGTAAAAGCTACGTAAGGCCTACGTAGCGAGCCTCACGATAGATCCGAAGAAGCCGGAATTCCTAGACGCTTAGAATATAGCTAGAAAAAAGGCCTTCACGCCTTCGAATATCGTAATAAGCTAGCGCGCGACCGGAATCTTCCCTAGGGACCGCTCTAAGGCCCTTAATAACCGGCTAGCTCGGTAAAGGGACTAAGACCGGCTAGACCGCGCGAAAACACTAATTCCGGAGCCCTTATAACTAGATTCGCTTAAACTACTGTCTATTATAGTATTCGCTACACTAAAGAGCTCCCGTTAATTAACTAATATCGTTAGCGGACTATATAGGCTAGAGCTAGTATACGAGAGGCTAACCTTCCGGTTCTTCGCTAAGAAGGTCGGTAAGGCCCTTAACGATAGTTCCGCTTAGATCGCTAGCCTTATATACGAGCGCGACTAACTAGCTACTACGCTAGAACGTTAGAAGCCTTAGAAACGTTATAAAGTGAAGCCGACCGCGTAGGAGCGCTTTATAGCGATACCGGACGTTAAAAAAGTGAAGAGGGAGCTTAGTATAGTTATAGATAAAGGCGATATAGATATTGACGCTCCTAAATAGATTAACTCAGATAGTTCCGACGAAGAGGTAGTCAGTAAGGTAGAGGAGGAGATCAGGATCTCTTAAAACTAATCGGCTAAGCTATATCTATTCGCGTTATCGAGATATTTGTGGTTTTCTATATAGGGGGCATCGTGAGGCGTGGCTGAAACTGGTGGCGCGCAGAGGGGCTGGCGCGCAGATAGGTGGTCCACCTTAGTGCATACAATTGATGGCCGGACGAGGCAAGTCCACGGCGGTCGCCCCGCCGGACTTGACTCTGCCTACTTTTTCCCTTCTCCTAATCCAGACTATAAGCCTACTAATGGGCCTATGTGCTGTCGAGCCCAGCAGACGTAGGAGACTACCATCCCTTGTTGGCATGTTAGGACAGCGTAGCGCGTCGCGGAGGCGCAGCGCGGGGTAACACCCACCCTGCGCCTTTCGAAGCCGAAACGCAATACGGTATAGCAGGCGATTCGTAGCGCACGTGGGCGCCCTAAGTCAACAGCTGTCCACCCGTGGGCATGCCCACCACTGGTTCGTACAGCGCGTCGCGATATACGCCGGCTGTGCGTCAAACGAGACGCCGGTGACCACACCCACGGTTTCCCGCCTCTTTCCTGCCGGTCTTTCGCATCGGGAGTTCTTCCTATCTCGGAGCCAGTGGGAGCTGGGATAGGAAGAAACCCAACGCATGCTTTCACTTCCTGCCGCGAACCCCGGGGGGCATGACTGTTCACAACTAAGACGACGAGAGAGGAATTTTGAGCCTGTGTCCCCGGGTTGGGTTCAGACCGACCATCGCACAAAATACAGTGCTTCCTGCCAGAGCCTTCCGTTTTCTCGCGACAGGAGAGGCTGTTGCGGATCATAAAGGGCGCTAGCTTCAGGAAGACTTTCAAACCAGACGTTAGATAGTGGCTTAGAGGTGTCTTCGTCGCTGTTGCTGTAGGTGCATTGGGTCTATATATGTAGTCGAACACGTCTAATTCTTAACCGCTCTATATAAGGCTAACTACGGGCGAATTATTGTCTCGTAATTGATATGTTTTGCAGCCGCTCGGCTTGTTATCACTCTTGTTTAGCGTCAACATCGAAATGGATAAATTTGGAAGCAACAATTATTTAAACACCTAATCAACCTTACTAAGAGGTACCTAGTCTAGTTTTTCTTCTCCCAGCCACCAAGGTCACTGCTCATCTGTTCCAGCATGCTCTTTCCCTCAGCTCGGAAGCCCACCGCCTCGGCCCTCGGCCCGCGAAGCAACATATTGGCTGCAATGAGATACTTGACGCCGCCTTCGCCGGCCGCGTCTCCAAACTCGGCTATCTGTCGGGGCTCGGCCGAAGGGAACAGGACAGGGTCCTCGCGGTGGAGCACGGCGGCAAGCTCGGTGGCGACGGCCTTCCACGACAGGCGCTGCGTCTCGAGCATATAGTAGCGCTCGTACGCGACCGTCTTTCGGTCTTCGGCCGCTACGGGCGCGGCTTTGGCGGCAAGCTCGGTGACGGTGACGAGGAAGCGGACAAGGTCAAGAACGTGCGTCGTGCTGACGATTGCCGATCCATCCCCTATGTAGGGAACGTACCCAAGTCCCTGGGCGTTCCCTGTAATGAGGGAGTAACCCACTCCCTGTGTAGAGGCCCGAATCTCGGCACCGCCGTACACCACGGATGGGCAGACGATGTAGGTGTCGATGTCGCTGGTGGAGCCGGCTTCGAGGACACTGCATGCCCCGTAGGGGCTTTTGTTAGCATCGCTAGAACCTGGTGTTTCCAAATGGGCAGGACTCAACCTACACAGTGTCGGATTGCCCATTGGCCATGTCCTTATGAATCTGCTTTATATCATCGACTTTGCTGTCCTGTAAAACGACGGAAGCGCTACTCGTTAGCAACCAACGTCATCGTTGCTCCTGGCCAAGGAGTCAGCTCGGCAGCGGCTCACTCACATCCCAGACTTTGCTAGTATCATTAAACTGTCCAGAGGTTCCAAAGTCGATGAAATTGCCACCGCCGCTAATGTGCAGCAGCGTGGCCATGGCCTCGGGATCCTTGGACTTGCGTTCGCGGAGCCCAGCAACAATAGCTGTGACCGGATCCGCCGTGAACGAGTTGCCCGCATTGATGACAATGTCGTGCTCGGAGCTCAGCTGTTTGATGGTCTCATAATCGGTCCAATCGCCCACCTCGGCAAACTTGGCCACCTTTTCGAGCCGAGACTTGACACCAGTCGACCCACCACCTGGTCGGCTCGAAGCCGTGATGGGCCAGTCCGGATGAGCGGCCGCCAGGGCACGGATGGTAGGGGCTACAATGCAGCAGTCGGCATCAGTATAAAACACGGGGCATATTCAAGAACAGTATACGAGGGAAGGGAGGGGCAGTACCTCCTAGGAAACCCGTGCCGCCGAGAACCAGTACTGAAGGCATGTTGTAATAGAAGGATCTGTGGTAAAGTCTAGTAGCTGCAGTGGTAAGTATAATGAAATGAGCTGTGATGATGATGGGATTCTGAAACGAGACAGACAGTCATTCCTGCTCGGTTCTTATAAGTCTGTATTGCCTGATGGTGAGACTGCTTGCTGACTGCAGCTGGACAACAACATTAACTCTCTTGCCCCACACCCTCTACATGTGCAGCCACTTGAATTGGTCATCTGAATAAAGAGGTATGCATTATGCAACGCTAGTCTAGGGGGAATTATCTCCCGGTCAGCTTTGAGCTGCAGCCTATCAACGTCCACCGTCGCATCGGAAGTCGACCCTATTGCAACTTCACTGGCCGCGCTGCCGGGGTGTAATCAATGACCGCAGTTGGATTAGAAAGCGCCCACCTAGGCTTTTACTGGTCGGTGTTTAATTAATGACCGCTGGCTGGGTTGGAAATCGTCGCTATTCGTATTCCCTACCCAGGCTTTAGTAAGCACCCTTGTCCTCTATACATAGTAACGGCCTTGCATAATTACGAATCTTTAAGAGGGTGAACTAAAAGCCGCACCGTGCCGCATGACTATACGGCTGATTCAGCCCTGTCGCCAGCATGGCATAATGGCATCGCAATGTCGCCCCAAAGCATCGCTTATTTTCAATGGCTTTCTGAGATAACGGTGAGAGTAGCGCACGCACAAGTAGGATATGATGCAATACCAAAAGGTGTGCAATACTGCTGAATGCTTTGTATTTATTTCGTTTCCCAGTACCTAATGTTTCAGACTTGACCGAAAATTGTCCCTTTTGGTACCGGCCGACTGTGCTATACTTTTTACACGAGAGAATAACTAGTTTATCAAGGGCGGCCCCACGATCTTTATGGGCTCGTCGGGCTGCATGAATTAGCACTGCCAACGCCTCACATTTGCTTCACAGGGAGAAAACATCGCTCACCGACACAGCTCTGGCTGGGGTCTGAACTCGCGTCTGCTTTCGGAGACGCTAAATTATTCCTCACTGGTCTAAGACACGAGGTCAGCCACGGCGCTCAGAACAGGGCGCGAGAGCGGCCGTGACGGCTCGTATCCTCGTATCCTCCTAGAAAAGACGGTAAGTCTATCGGTAGGTGGGCTTGGGTTTGCTTCTTTCCGCACGGGTTGGTGCAGCGGCCCGCGGCAGGCAGCCGAGAAAGGCCATCACGGGGCCTTGTGCAGCCATCTATTGGATGCTAGCCCGTAAGGCTGAAGAGCCTTCCTATCATCTCGAGCGTTACGGCGGAATCTGAGACATAAACAGGCGGAATCCCGAATGAGATGGCCTTTCGGGCATTAAGAACGGCAATGAAGAATAGCATTGGAGCATAAATACTGTGTGCGCTGAACGGATAGTGAAACTCCTGGTGAGCAACCCAAGCGACCACGTTTCTGGATTTTACACCCTCATCTTTACCTCCTCGTTGCCGTTTTGATCGTTTCCTGGGGTACAATACGTAACCAGATGCAGGTGTCCCTACGGTAAGAATCACGCTGGAGATGGTGTTCTACCGGTTCGGGCAACGGCTCCAGTCAATGGAAAAGGACCATATGTTGACGGCGCGGACGGCGCTGCGGCCGTACCCCCCCTGGCATTGGCTACGGCTCCCTACAACCAGCGCGTACCAGACTTCAGAGAGCGGCTAGACTCCTGCACGATATTCCGAGGCCGCAGCGCCTCCTAAAGAGATACACGTCGAAGCAGGAGCCGCAGAAAGACAAGAAGACAGCGGCGAAAGAGTTCGCCGCATGGCAGTCAAAGCTTCCCGATACCTACCTCGTCGTCTTTTCGGACGGTTCAAAGGGACCGGGCGGGACAGTCGGCTGGGGTTTCGCTATATATAGAGATAGGCGGAAAATCAGCCAGGTCAAGGGCCGACTAGGCCTCGCGGAGGTTTTCGACGGAGAGGCTGTCGGGACGTGGCAGGGCCTACGCTTAGCTTATCGAATCGACCTAGGCGCGATAATCCACGTCTGCCTAGATAACACGTCGGTTATCTAGGGACTCACGGGAAGCGTACTAACGAGCTTATAAGAAGTTTTCCTCGACTTCCAGGAGCTAGCGACTATAGCTGACGTCCGCGTCCGATAGGTACCGGGCCACGAGAAGGTCTAAGGAAACGAAGAGGCTAACAGGCTTACGAAAGAAGGGGCGGCCCTCCTAGAAAGCCCCCGGATCCCCGCTACCTATGCTGGAGTTAAGAGAGTTCGAAGGACGATTATCGGGAAACATCTTGCTTCCTAGTAGGAAGAAGCCTCGTAAGGATATAAGCGCTACCGAGAACTCGGTTTCACCGAGGCTACTCTTAAGGCTCTAAAAGAGCTAGGTCTCCCTTAATAGACACTCTATAGCCTCCTCGCCCTCCGATCAGGTCATAAGGACTTTGACTAATACTATAAGAAGTTCGGGCATTCCTAGAACGACTAATACGCCTGCCGTATGCTGCGGACACCGGAACACCTGCTAGAAAACACGAAGGCTCCGGGCCCGGTGGCCTAAATTCGGCCCCGAAACGAAAACCTTATAAGAGTACTAGTAACGGCTAGTACATAACCCCGAGAAGTTTCAGCTCTTCGTTACCTTAACGAAGTACTACGAAGATATATGCCCACCACCGGTAGGCCGCGGGGGACGCTCCATATAAAGCAGTAGCTAGTTAGATGGAGATAGCGCCGAGAACGAGCTTACACGGAGGAGCCACGGAGACGGTTTGACTAAAGGTTTGCTATTAGGATTGACATGCGGGATATCTCGTGCATATATAGATAGACTCGCACGCTAGATGCCCCTCGGGAGGCGGGACACTGTCCTAGTATGGCGAAAATACATCTGTCTGTCTTGTCACCATGCGAATCCTGGCCTGTGGAGAGAAACCACGTGACCTGACAGGTGATGCCAAGCCTTGTAAATAGCCTTATATTGCGACATATGCAATTAATATAACGTGAAAGAACGATCTTAAGCGTATATGTCGCAGCGTCAGCAACACCGATTCTCCACCTCAAATGCCACTTTGCTTTCTATATCAGACTGATTGGTACTTTCCTGTCTAACAGGCAATAGTGACACCGTTCTTATCCGTAATATCGAAACAGGCGCCAACAGTCACATGCTGAAACCAGTTACCTGTCAATCAAGTCCGTCCCAAGTGCGAACTGCACTGGAAATATTAGTGAAAGCACCCTTCCGATCCAGGCAACTGAGACAGCATACCAGCACATCCAGGCTCCAGGGAGATACTTGAAAGGCTTTCACCGGGAAGGTTCTGGCAACCATCCACTTGTTGATTAGTTTGATAGTTGCTGCCTTGACATCCAGGCTAAGACCAAGTAATGAACTCCGAGCCAGTGGAAAAGCCGGTTAGGACGGAAATGATTATGGCAGAAGTTTTCACCCCCATGGCGCAAGTTTGGTGCCAGAGGCCGATTATTCTACAGCACAAGGAATGAAGAGTTGAAAGATAAGTGTTCAAAACGATCCTTTTAACACGCTAAGATTTAAAAGAAGATGCTGTTTCAATAGTTTGGACGACCGTTTATGTACTGTACTTTAATTATATGCTTCCGTAAAGAAACCTATATACCCTTCTAGCAACTCTAAGGCGAATAACATAACACTTCGTCATATGGCATAAAACCGGTGTATTGAAGAAAAATAACGCTCAAAATAAAGTATCTACCATACGACACCGTTATCTTCATGACATAAAATAAGTTAAAACCTCTGAATTAAGTTTGGACTCGCAATATTACCTGACTCAGTTCGCATCTATCTTTCCCACGGAGCATACCCTTCGTAGCGATCTGGAGCCTGGTATCTTGTTCGAAACCAAGAAGCTTCTCCTAGAGAGGTCAAAAGCCCGGCCTCAGGTGCAAGCATAGTGTGAGAGTGCGTCTGGACCAACTGCCCGCTGAGGCATAAAGCAAAAGCTTCTGGAATGATCCACCTCTTGGATTCATTCTATCCAGTTCTGTACTATAAGTGCTACACCCGCAGTAACCGACGTGCCACCATAGCACATAGGCGTCTTTTTTTCGTCTCGATACCGACTCGGGCTTCTTAGCTCATCAACCATGCAGCGCACCTACATGTTCTCCTTTAAACATCATTACTATGCTAAATAGAAAAGGCCTATAAGTTTTGTGCAATTTGGAACATTACATTATCGGCATTATATGAACCCCCTGCGCGCAGTTTCCTTTCGACTCTGCACGCTGATCTTTAGACGCTTCAGTACAGTACACGAAACACGGTGTTCTATACCCACAGGGTGCTTACCAAGGCGTCGGGGCTAGAAGCGACGCGGCAGAAGTCGCTTTGCGTGCGCCGTAGGCGGAGTTTCTGCCCACAATGGCCGCCGGCGCCCCTGCCGCCAAAAAGTACCGGAAGTGCAACTCGTGGTCGTATGACAGGCAACGACGACAGCCAAGCAGCCAGCCCGATAGACACCATAGGTGGCTGATGCGTGGCGATGGTGGGCACGCTGCTGCCTGGAGGGGTTGCACCCCACCACTATAGCTAGTTTCCTATGAGAGGGGCCACTTCGTGGCAACCTCACCTAATACATCACCTTCTGTTTGACCCCTCTGCTTTTCGTGTCAAATAGTAGCATCTCTTTTCGGTCCCTAAGGCCTATTTCATCGATTTCAGCATCGCGTAGACGTCTAGATCCTCGTGTCCGACGCCTACGACGAAGCCGTAAGTCCGTTCCATCGTGAAGGTTATCGACGGAGTCCTAAAGGCGAAGTTAACGATCCGTATCGAAAGGCACTAACCGGTTATAGATCCTCGTGTCGTATCGGTCCTTTAAATAAACGTGTTAAGGAGTCTTAGAGGCGAATTAAACGTATCGGTTAGAGTAATATTATTTTAGTAATTCCTTATTATAGCTACTACTTACTAAACGTTAAGGTAAAAAAATAATAATTCTAACGCGCCGAATATTATATTAATACTAAACTATCCCTTACGATAAACGCTTCCGTATAATAAGATAACACCTTATATTATTTCTTATATCCTTAATAAGCTATTTACGGTTATACCGGGAAGGCGTTATCCTTATCTTTTAGTGATAGCTACGTTAAGTGGAGGGCAATAGAATATACCCGAAATATCGATAGAAATAAGATTCTAACGACTGAAATAAAATAAGCTAAATACTTCCTCGCGAAGTAAAAGCAGGCCATATATTTCCGATAATATTAGGAACCGACTTAATAACCCGGAGGATAACGGGTCCGGAGACGAGTCACTATAGTTCGAGTTCGCCGAAATTACCCGCGTAATAAGTAATATACTATAACAGCTTAAAGATTTAAAGGCCGATAAGAAGACGATTCGATACCTTATATAGCGATAAAACGCTATCTAACTTAAACTAAAGAGATTAGAGGAGATCGGCGACTAACGTCACGAGTAGAATATAAATATAATAGCCGAAATTAAGAATATAATATCGAGGCGATCTTCCCCGCGGTAGAACACCGGCGATAAAGCCGCTAAGCTAATTACGGCTACCGAACCCGTGCTAGTACTATTCCTTATACCGGCGGAGGACTTCTATAATACGTCTCTAAACCGACGTTTCGCTTAAGTAAGCCGAACTTATCCTTAAGATCCGTTCTAAGCTTAACGCGGCTATTATAAACCCCCTTATAGTAAAATAAGGGACGTTCTAAGAGAGTTCATATAGATATAAGGATTCTAAGGGTATAATAGGTAAGGTAACCTTAACCGGTAAGATATATAAAATCAAAACCCGTTTAGTCGCTTAAACGGTTAGCTTAGTCGCTAAGATCCGTTTAAATATCTAAACCCGGAAGAAAACGCTAAAGCTAGACGCTAGGATACCCCGTATAATACCCTTAATATCGCAGCTAATAATCGACGTCTTAAGCGAGACGATATTAGTATTTTCGACCCCTACTATCTTAATCTAAAGGATAAAGGACTAGTTATATCCGGTAAAGATATAGTCTATACCGATATCTATTAATTCTTAGAGAATATTCGGACCTATCTTAAAGACGCTAGTATACGAGCCTTATACGAATAATAAATCATCTATATATAGCTGATCTTATTAGGCGGTAAGGCCCGTACTTAGTAATCGAACTAAGTACGTAGCGAGGATAAAGCCTTATAAAGAGGTAGAGGCTTAATATATATACTTAGTTAGTTAGAACGGCGCTTTAGCCTAGATATCGGCGTAGCGTCCCGTAAGTTTAACTAGTCCTACCTAATTATCCGTGATATCGCTAAAGACGAGACCTCCTTAGATAAGTTTTTTAGTATTAAGCTCCGATATATAAGGGTAATATATATCTACTAAGTAGAGACTAATAACTAGCTAGGTGTAATCTATAATATCTAGGAGTCTTATAAACTAGAGATTAAGTAATATTTAAGAGCACCCGCTTTATTTAATACCTTAAAAGGCTATCTTTAATTAATAAAGTACTAAGGCTTAGCTATCGTTAATTTAGCGTGGTAAATTTATCCTTAATATACCCTTAGAAATAACTTAATAAACCGACGTCTTAACTACGGAGACGGTAATAATAAGCCGTTTACTTAAAAGGAATACTACCGGGGACGGTAAGATAACTAATATAAAAGTAACCGATACCCGTAGGATCGCTAGTAAGGTCGTTCTAATAACTACTACCCGAATAAACGCGTTATCGACGAACGTTAGATACTCCTAACACCTAAGGGTAGACGGGATACCCGTATAGATCGTGACTAACGTAATAAAGATCGTAACTAGTACCGCGATAAGGATCGACGGTACCTTAATAAACGTCGGAGCGATTAACGTTAAGTAAGAGTATATATAGCGGACGACCGAGAGTCTAGATAAGAAGTAGTCCGTCCTAACGCCGACTCCGGTAAGTCCTATAACGGCGTAAATAATCTTAATAGCTTAATAAGCTCCGATAACGAACCTAAGCGAGAGGCTAGCTATATAGTATAATAAGTATTAGACACGAAAGTAACTTATTATCGGTGTCTTATAAAGTTTAATAACCGATACCTGCTCCGATCTTATATCGAGAAGTATCGACGAGTTAATAAGATTAAAGATTAATATATTAACGTAAATAAGCCGTCCTCCGACCTTATAAGACGAATTTATATATACTATTATAAGACCTACGGTATACGGAATAGACTATTTATATACTTACAAGCGGGATACTTAGCTTAAGCTCTAGAGTTTAAGGAACCTACGGAAATAGTATACAGCATTTATAATATTCCTATAGAGACCGTAGATATACCGACTAGAACTAAAGTTCGTAGTATATTAAAGTTAGATAAGTAATAATCTAATAAGCTTAGTTATATATACTTACATATTAAGGTATATTTATAACTAGATAAATAAGATATAGAGATTTATTATAACCCCGGCTCTAGACGAACTATTATAAGTAGACCGTTTTTAAAAATACTAAAGTATATTATCGAGATAAGATATATAACGCTAAGTAGCGTAAGTAAGAGTAAGACTAAGGTCACGGAATAGGCTAAATTTTCGGTCTACTTACTAGGTAAAGGAGTCTCTAGTCTAGAAATTATAAGATTTAACCTAGAAGGTTAAGTTATACCGGAACTAACTCCGAACCTCCTAATCGGAAATATACTCCTAGATCCTTACGCGGTAGTTATCGATTACGCTATATATATTCTTAATTTCTAGAAGCTATAGTTCTAGGCCTTATTCTAAGTCTAGATAATAGCGAACCCTTATATTAAACGTGTCGAGAATAAGAAAAAAGTTATTATTATACCTGCTAAAACCGTATACCTCGTAATAAAGTATAAAGCCTTATTAAGTGACCGAGACTTTATATTTAAAGCTATTTATAAGGTCGTAGTTAATAGTCTAGTAGACGGTAAAACTCCGTAAGTCGTAGTAGCTACTAATACTATTAACGAGCTAGTCGTGGTTAATAAATACGCTAAACTTAGTATTATTAAGGAAAAGGAAGCATTAAACGGATTCTTCGCTAGCACTTAAAAAGCAGTATTTTTTACCCTAGTAGTAGCGACGATATTATTAATATAAGTAGCTAATATAGCGACCGGCTTTAATAATAATATAACGACGGCCTTAACGACGGCTCTTATTTACCCTAGCGTTAAGTTTAATTTAACCCCGTTAATATATATAATTACTATAGACTCGATTACTAATATCGATACCTATCTATAAATAGACTTCACGGCCTTAGCTATTATAGAACCGACGACTCCGATCGATCGACCGACCGATACCCCCCTTTCGGATACTATCTATAATATAATTAATATAACTCCGGAACCTATAATTTAAGTCCCCGGTATATAAGACCTTTAATAAGAAGAACGCACTATAGTATTAAGTATCCGTAAGCTTATCGATATCTTAGAGATTTAGACGCCCGAAGGTGTCTATATTTACGCCGCGGACTCCGCCCTCGTCCGAAGGTTAAAGAAGGTCGTCGCTAACGTTCTAACACTATAAATCGATAGAGGACCGATTAACGTTCTTTTAAAAGACTAGATAAAGATTCCTCTTATCGATAGCTAATAAAATTATAAGTTAAACTCTAGACCTTACTTTTTAAGTGTTAAGGATCGTAGATTACTTAATAAGGTCTACGATAAGCTTTATATATAGGGACGAATAAGTTTCGTTACTTAACCGACGCTATTTACGTATCTAGTCTTCGTCGTCTATAGAACTTATACCGAGGGTAAGGAGCTAACCTAATAATAGAAGGGCCGTGCGGTAGTTAATCTACGAGCCTTAAATAGGGTCGCCGTTCCTAATAACTACTTACTACCCTTATAAGCCGAGGTGATCTCTAGTATCCGAGGTCGTAAGTTCGTGTCTATCTTAGACGTGACCGGCTTTTTCTACTAATTTCTCGTCTATCTAGCCTTTCGTAATAGATTTATTATAGTTACAGTAAGAGGGCTAAAATAATTACACGTCGTTATAATAGGTTTCCGAAACAGCTTAGTATATATATAACGATTTATAGACCGATTACTAGACGATTATAAGGAATATTACCGAGCCTTTATTAATAATATTATAGTGTTTTCTAAAACTAAGGATAACTATATCCGATACCTTACGATAATCTTCGACTTATTCGTCTCAAAGAATATTACCTTCTTATTATAAAAGAGCCACCTAGGTTATCCCTCGATTAAACTCCTTAGATTTAAAGTAGACAGCCTTAGTATAGCTACGATAATATAACGCTTAAAAGCCTTAGGAAAGCTCGCTTTTCCGAAAAATCTAATAGCCTTAAAGTAATACCTAGGAGCTACTAGTTTTCTCCGACACCTTATCCTTTATTATATATAACTTATAGAGCCCCTTTAATAGTATAAGATATAACTTCTAACGGTAAGACGAACGGTAAGAGAGATACTAATTAATAACTTAAGTAAACGGCAGGCGTATTATTAGAAGATATTATTTAAACCGACGCCTAAGGAACTAGCTTCGTTTAAGGCACTTTAAAAGGCTTTAACGTCGTATAATATAGTCTATTATCACGATCCTAACCGATAACTTTTTATCTAAGTCGACGGATTACTAGAAAGAGGATTTAAAGTTATACTCTTCTATACTAAGCCCCCTTATTATTAGACTCCCGGAACACTTATCCCTTCGGCCGAAGTATAACCCGTTATATTTATAAGTAGAAGCCTAACGCCTATTAAGTAACGATACGGCCCTTCGGAGCTCGAGGTAGTAGTATTAGTCTAGGCCTCTAAAAGGGCTAGGACCGTTATTTAGTCTTATAACGAGCTACCGATCGTCTTAACGGATTATTCCGTTACTAAAGGTATTATTAAGTAGACGTCGCTAAACACGAGCAGCATAGATCGCGCGAACCGGCGCTTAGTTAATACGTCGATTTATTTATCGTAATACTAATACCGTGTCTTTTATCTAACCGGACGTCTTAACCTTATACCGGACGCGTTATCGCGCTTAAAAACTAAAGACGATCGACTTAAAGACGATAAGGTAGTCTTAGACGACATCTAGTTAACGACCGAAGCCTTAATAGACGATAACCTACGATATCGTATAACTAAGGCTTATTATTAAGATACCTACTAGCGTCCTATCCTCGAGGAGCTCCGATAACTAAGGAATAAAGTCGTTAGCGAGGATATTAACTAGGTCTTTTAGCGTACCGGATATATATTTAAGGTCGTTAACGGACTACTATATTATATCGGAAGATAACCTTTAAATAGATACCTTTACGTCTTATAAACTATAGTTTAATATTTCCTAAAGGCCACGTATAACGATAAGCACTATTTCGGATAAAATCGAATACTTAAGGAGCTAAAGGGACTAGCTATCCGTAAGAAAACGTATATAATTAAGAAATACGTCTAACACTATCCGGTTTATAAAGTGAACTAAACCGATCGGAATAAACCGGTAAGCGACTACTAGCCGATTCGATACGACGCCGTCTTTATAAAGATAATCGCGATCGACTTTATCGTCGGACTCCCTAATATCGATAGTAAAGGCACGTTATAGTAACTAAAGATAGACCACACTTAATACGACTAACTAATAACCGTCTCCTACCTTATCTTTAAACGGATAACTTTAATTCCTAGATATACTACTTATACTACTAGAAACTAAGGAACGGCTCTTATATAGTTCTTAGTATTAGTAGATTAGGGTATCCCCTCTAGAATCGTGTCTGACCGCGACCGAAAATTTACTTCGGAGTTCTAGAAGGGACTATAGTCTTCGCTAAGAACTAAGCTGCTAATAACGATAATATACTACCCTTAAGTTAACAGCTTATTAGAACGAAAGAATTAAACGGTCGAGATCGTAATCCGTTATTATTAATTCGAGCACCTTAATAAGTTTTAGGTTAAGGTTATTCCGAGTCTCTAGTAAAACCTTAATAACGCCTATAATAGTAGTACTATAAATATATCCGCTTACGAGTACCTCTTTAGATATAAGCTACCCGGACCGTTAGATATAATAACTAAGATAAGTGACAGGGAACTATTATCCGACGTTCGCTTTTTACGATAGCACCTTCGACGAGACGCTTAACTAGCTATAGACTTTATAACGGTATAAGCTAAGCTACGGTACGATAACCGTTATCGACTACTAGAATTCGACGTCGGCGATATAGTTTTCCTCCGCCTTTATTAAGGATACTATTTACTAGGCCGTCTAGCTAAAGCTTACTCGTAGTAACACGCTAGCTTATATAAGGTTCTAGAATATATTAGCCGTTTAGCGTACCGTCTCGATATTCTATCTAACTCTCGTATCTATTTAGTTATTTCTATTACTTATTTATTACCTAGCGCTAACGGTAAGGATCTATTCTAGCGTTTAACGCCACCGCTAAGTTTAATTCGAGACGACTAGCCTCGCGTTAACGACGAGTATAAAGTAAAGGCTATCCTTAAGCACCGCTATAATAAGCGGAAAGGAGGCCTAAAATATCTCCTCAAGTGGCTCGGCTACGGATATAAGTATAATACCTAATAATATAAGGGGGATCTCGCTAAGGCTACGGAGTTAATTAGTAAATATTAGGAACGTTATAGAGGAGCTAATACCTAGCGACAAGAACGAGGTCTAAGGATAACGCGACGTCGCGGTATATAGCGTAAGACGAAGGATTAAGGATTAAGAGCTTAACTAACATATTAACTGAATTATACGATATGAGGGATCGCTGAGGACAGCGATATGCGTTTCTTTTTGAGGCCGGCATTTGATACGTGGCGATAGTAGGCACGCTGCTGCCTAGAGGGGTTGCACCCCACCACTATAGCTAGTTTCCCATGAGAGGGGCCACTTCGTGGCAACCTCACCTAATACATCACCTTCTATTTGACCCCTCTGCTTTTCGTGTCAGTGGCGATGCCAGCGAGGACTGGTTCGACCGCGGCGAGGAGAGGGTTATGTAGAGACGCTTCATAATGATGACGTCCAGGTAGGCAGGGTAGCATTGCGGACCAAGATATGACGTTGATGCGTGGCGATAGTGGGCACGCTGCTGCCTAGAGGGGTTGCACCCCACCACTATAGCTAGTTTCCTATGAGAGGGGCCACTTCGTGGCACCCTCACCTAATATATCACCTTCTATTTAACCCCTCTACTTTTCGTATTAAATAGTAGCATCTCTTTTTAGTCCCTAAGGCCTGTTTTATCGATTTTAGCATTACGTAGATATCTAGATCCTTATATCCGACGCCTACGATAAAGTCGTAAGTCCGTTTTATTATAAAGGTTATCGACGGAGTCTTAAAAGCGAAGTTAACGATTTATATTAAAAGGTATTAACCGGTTATAAATCCTCGTATTATATTAGTTCTTTAAATAAATATATTAAGGAGTTTTAAAGGTAAATTAAGCGTATCGGTTAAAGTAATAGTTTTTTAATAATTCCTTATTATAGCTACTACTTATTAAACGCTAAGGTAAAAAATAATTCTAAAGCGCTAAATATTATATTAATACTAAATTATCCTTTACGATAAACGTTTCTATATAATAAGATAATACCTTATATTATTTCTTATATCTTTAATAAGCTATTTATAGTTATACCGGGAAGGCGTTATCCTTATCTTTTAGTAATAGCTATATTAAATAGAGGGTAATAGAATATACCCGAAATATCGATAAAGATAAGATTCTAACGATTAAAATAAAATAAGCTAAATACTTCCTCGCGAAGTAAAAGTAAGCTATATATTTCCGATAATATTAGGAACCGACCTAATAACTTAAAAGGTGATAAGTTCGGAGACGAGTTATTATAATTTAAGTTCGCCGAAATTACCCGTATAATAAGTAATATATTATAACGGCTTAAAGATCTAAAAGCTAATAAGAAGACGATTTAATACCTTATATAACGATAAGACGTTATTTAACTTAAATTAAAGTAATTAAAGGAAATCGGCGACTAACGTTATAAGTAGAGTATAAGTATAATAGCCGAAATTAAGAATATAATATCGAGGCGATCTTCCCCGCGGTAGAACACCGGTAATAAAGCCGCTAAGCTAGTTATAGCTACCGAACCTATACTAGTATTATTCCTTATACCGGCAGAGGACTTCTAATACGAAAAGCAGAGGGGTTAAATAGAAGGTGATATATTAGGTGAGGTTACCACGAAGTGGCCCCTCTTATAGGAAAATAGCTATAGTAATAAGGTGTAACCCCTCTAGGTAGTAGCGTGCCTATTATCGCTACGTATTAAATACTAACCTTAAAAAGAAACGTATATCGCTATCCTTAGCGATCCCTTATATTATATAATTTAGTTAATATATTAGTTAGACTCTTAATCCTTAATCCTTAATCCTTTATCTTACGTTATATACCGCGACGTCGCGTTATCTCTAGACCTCGTTTTTATCGCTAAGTATTAGCTCCTTTATAACGTTCCTAGTATTTACTAATTAACTCTATAGCCTTAGCGAGATCCCCCTTATATTATTAGGTATTATACTTATATCCGTAGCTAAGCTACTTAAGGAGATATTTTAAGCCTCCCTTCTGCTTATTACGGCGGTACTTAAGGATAGCCTCTACTTTATACTTATTATTAGCGCGAGGCTAGTCGTCTCGAATTAGACTTAGTAGTAACGTTAAACGCTAGAATAAATCCTTACTATTAGCGTTAGGCGATAAATAGGTAATAGAAATAACTAAATAAATATAAGAGTTAAATAAAATATCGAGACGGTACGTTAAATAGTTAACACGCTTTAGAACCTTATATAAGTTAACGCGTTACTATAAGTAAGCTTTAACTAGATAGCCTAGTAAATAATATCCCTAATAAAGGCGGAGTAAAACTATATCGCCGACGTCGAATTTTAATAGTCGATAACGGTTATTATACCGTAGCTTAACTTATACCGCCGTAAAGTCTATAACTAATTAAGCGTCTTATCGAATATATTATCGTAGAAAGCGAATATCGGATAATAGTTCCCCGTTACTTATCTTAATTATTATATTTAACGGTTTAAGTAGCTTATATCCGAAGAGGTACTTATAAGCGGATATATCTATAATATTATTATTATAAGCGTTATTAAGGTTTTACTAAAGACTCGGAATAATATTAACCTAAGACTCGTTAAGGTGCTCGAATTAATAATAACGGATTATAATTTCGACCGTTTAATTCTTTCGTTCCGATAAGCCGTTAGCTTAAAAATAATACGCTATCGTTATTAGTAGCTTAATTCCTAGCGAAGACTATAGTCCTTTCTAAAACTCCGAAGTAAATTTTCAGTTACGGTCGGATATAATTTTAAAGGGGATACCTTAATCTATTAATACTAAGAATTATATAAGAGCTATTCCCTAGTTTCTAATAGTATAAGTAATATATCTAAGAATTAAAGCTATCCGTTTAAAGATAAGGTAAGAGACAGTTATTAATTAGTCGTATTAGGTATAGTTTATCTTTAGTTATTATAGCGTGCCTTTATTATCGATACTAAGAAATCCGATAATAAAGTCGATCGCGATTATCTTTATAAGGATAATATTATATTAAATCGGCTAGTAGTTATCTACCGGTTTATTTCGATCGGTTTAATTTACTTTATAGACCGGATAATATTAAATATATTTCTTAACTATATATGTTTTCTTATAGATAGCTAATCCCTTTAGCTCCTTAAGTATTCGATTTTATCCGAAATAATACTTATCGTTATATATAGCCTTTAAGAAATATTAAACTATAATTTATAAGACGTAAAAGCGTTTATTTAAAGGTTATCTTCCGATATAATATAATAGTTTATTAACGACCTTAAATATATATCCGGGGCGCCGAAAAACCTAGTTAATATCCTCGCTAACGACTTCGTTTTTTAGTTATTAGAGCTCCTCGAGGATAAGACGTTAGTAGGTATCTTAATAGTAAGCCTTAGTTATATGATATCGTAAGTTATCATCTATTAAGGCTTCGGTTATTAGCTAGATACTATCTAGGACTACCTTATTATCTTTAAGTCGATCGTCTTTAGTTTTTAAATATAATAACGCGTTTAATATAAGGTTAAGATATCCGGCTAAATAAAAGACACGGTATTAATATTACGATAAATAAATCGATATATTAATTAAGTGCCGGTTCGCGCGATTTATACTACTTATATTTAACGACGTCTACTTAATAATACCTTTAGTAATAGAATAGTCCGTTAAGACGATCGATAGCTTATTATAGGATTAAATAACGGTCTTAGCCCTCTTAAAGGCTTAGACTAATACTACTACCTCGAGCTCCGAAAGGCCGTATCGTTACTTAGTAAGCGTTAAGCTTTTACTTATAAATATAACGGGTTATACTTCGGCCGAAGGGATAAGTGTTCTAGGAGTTTAATAGTAAGGGGGCTTAATATAGAGGAGTATGACTTTAAATCCTCTTTCTAGTAGTCCGTCGACTTAAATAAAAAGTTATCGGTTAAGATTATAATATTAAATTATATTATACGATATTAAGGCCTCTTAAAGTACCTTAAACGAAGCTAATTCCTTAGGTATCGGCTCGAATAATATCTTCCGATAATATGCTTATTATTTACTTAAGTTACCGACCGATATTTTTTTTACCGTTTATTTTACCGTTAGAAGTTATATCTTATATTATTAAAGGGGCTTTATAAGTTATATATAATAAGGGATAAAGTATCGGAGAAAACTAATAGCTCTTAAGTATTACTTTAAGGCTATTAGATTTTTCGGAAAAGCGAGCTTTCCTAAGGCTTTTAAGCGTTATATTATTATAACTATATTAAGGCTATCTACTTTAAATCTAAGGAGTTTAATCGAGAGATAACCTAAGTAGCTCTTTTATAATAAGAAGGTAATATTCTTCGAGATAAATAAGTCGAAGATTATTATAAGGTATCGGATATAGTTATCCTTAGTTTCGGAAAATATTATAATATTATTAATAAAAGCTCGGTAGTATTCCTTATAGTCGTTTAATAATCGGTTTATAAATCGTTATATATATACTAGGCTATTTCGGAAACTTATTATAACGATATATAATTATTCTAGCCCTCTTATTATAATTATAATAAATCTATTATAAAAGGCTAAATAGACGAGAAATTAGTAGAAAAAGCCGGTCGCGTCTAGGATAAACACGAACTTACGACCTCGGATATTAGAGATTATCTCGGCTTATAAAGGTAGTAAGTAGTTATTAAGAATAACGACCTTATTTAAGGCTCGTAAATTAACTACCGTATAGCCCTTTTATTATTAAGTTAACTCCTTACCTTCGGTATAAGTTCTATAAATAACGAAGATTAAATATATAAACGGCGTCGGTTAAGTAATAAAACTTATTTATCCTTATATATAAAGCTTATCGTAGACCTCGTTAAGTTATTTACGATCTTTAATATTTAAAAGATAAAGTCTAGAGTTTAGCTTATAATTTTATTAGTTATCGATAAGAGGAATCTTTATTTAGTCTTTTAAAGGAACGTTAATTAGTCTTTTATTAATTTATAGTATTAGAATATTAGCGACGACCTTCTTTAACCTTTAGACGAGGGTAAAGTCTATAATATAAATATAGATACCTTCGGGCGTCCGAATCTCTAAGATATCGATAAGCTTATAAATACTTAATATTATAGTATATTCTTCTTATCGAAGATTTTATATACCGGGGACTTAGATTATAAGTTCCGGAGCTATACTAATTATATTATAGATAGTATCCGAAAAGGGGGTATCGGTCGGTCGATCGATTAAAGTCGTTAGTTTTATAATAGCTAAGGCTATAAAATCTATTTATAAATAAGTATCGATATTAATAATCGAGTCTATAGTAATTATATATATTAACGGGGTTAACTTAAACTTAGTATTAAGATAAATAAGAGCCGTCGTTAAAGCCGTCGTTATATTATTATTAAGGCTAGTCGTTATACTAGCTACTTATATTGATAATATCGTCGCTATTATTAAGGTAGAAAATACTACTTTCTAAGTACTAATAAAGAATCCGTTTAACGCTTCCTTTTCTTTAATAATATTAAGTTTAGTATATTTATTAACTATAACCGACTTATTAGTAGTATTAGTAGTTATTACGACTTACGGAGTTTTACCGTCTACTAGATTATTAACTACGACCTTATAAGTAGCTTTAAATATATAGTCTCGGTTACTTAATAAGGCTTTATACTTTACCGCGAGATATACGGTCTCGGTAAGTATAATAATAACCTTCTTCTTATTCTCGATATATCTAATATAAGGGTTTACTATTAGCTAGACTTAAAATAAGGCCTAAAACTATAACTTTTAGAAGTTAAGAGTATATATAGTATAATCGATAACTACTATATAAGGATTTAGGAGTATATTTCCGATTAGGAGGTTCGGAGCTAGTTCCGGTATAACCTAGCCTTCTAAGTTAAATCTTATAATCTCTAGACTAAAGATTCCTTTACTTAGTAAGTAAACCGAAAATTTAGTTTATTCTATAACCTTAGTCTTACTCTTACTTATATTATTTGTTAGAGGTATAGACTTATCCTATACCTCGATAAAGCCTTTTTCTTAAGATCTAGACTCTAGTATAGAGATTCCGGACAACTTCGTACCCTTCCGATATGGTCCTAAGGTACTATTAAACCTTACGGATTATATAGTGCAGTTTAGTTTCTTATCCGCGCTTTTATATCTTAACTTTAGACTATTAGTTCCTAGCGTGCGCCAAACTAATAGTTCTAAGTTAATCTTTCCTACTCAGTCTTCCCCACCTGGATTTTATCCACCTACTTATAGGAGTGTTTTCCCCCGTCGGAATCCTTTCTCTTAGATAGAAGTAAGTAATATCAATACCACGGTTTCACTCCTATCACTTCCTTTCCGCACTGAAGTGATAATTTAAGACGGCACTCGATTATAAGGCCTCTCACGAGGTTTGCTTCCCTTATAGTCACTTCACCTCCATAAACATTATTTAATATTATATATCTTATCTCGATAATATACTTTAGCGATTTTAGAAATAGTCTACTTATAATAATCTGTCCGGAGCTAGGGTTATAATAAATCTTTATATCTCGTGTATTTAGTTATAAACGTGCCTTAATATATAAGTATATATAACTAAGCTTATTAGATTATTACTTATTTAACTTTAATATATAGCGAACTTTAGTTTTAGTCGGTATATCTATAGTCTTTATAAGAATATTATAAATGCTATATATTATTTCCGTAGGTTCTTTAGACTTTAAAGTCTACGCTAAGTATCCTACTTATAAGTATATAAACAGTTTATTTTATATATTATAAGTCTTATAATAATATATATTAGAGGTATAGACTTACCTTATGCCTCGATAGAGCCTTTTTGCCTTTATACCTATTCTCCTAGTTATAAGAAACGTGTTTTATAACGTTTCTGCTATACCGCGGTAAAAGGCGAAACACTCTTTCCCTTAAGATCTAGACTTTAGTATAGAGATTCCGGACAACTTCGTCGGATAAATATACTACCGGATAGAGCTTTTTATGCTCTTTCTTATATATCTATCCGTTTCTAGATACGAGCCCTATCACCTATGCACCCCGGAACCCAGCCTGCGTTCTGCGCCCTATCAACTATGCACCCCGGAACGCGACCCGCGTTCCCTGCTTTACCGTGCGCCGCTAAAGCCGCCCTAGCCCGCGCGCGCCCGTGCGGCCCCGGTCGCGCGACCCGCGTTCTGGGCCCCGCGTTCTCTGCCGCCTATTGGCCCGCCGCCCCCGCCCGTGCGCCTTAGGGCCTGCACGCGCCCCCCCGCGCCCCCCCGCCCCCCCCCGTCCCGTACGGCACTACGCCGCCTTCCCGGCGCGCGCGCGTATAAAAAGCCGGCGGCGGATACGTTATACGGCGAGGCGGGCGGACCTATCGGCCGTACCGCCGGGCGGCCTATGCGCCGTTCTAACTACTGAGGAAGCCGCGTGCCGTACCGTATGGGACTGCCGGGGGGGGAAGCCGCGTGCCGTACGGGACTGCCGGGGGGGGGGGAAGTCGCGTGTTGATACGGGGCCTAGCCGGCTCTAAGTCACGGTGACGGCCGGTGAAGAGTAGGCCGGGCCCTCCGGGTGGCCCCTATGTCGGCGCGCCGTACGGTGACGGCCGGTAAGTGGTGGGCCGGGCCCTCCGGGTGGCCCTTATATCGGCGCGCCGTACGGCGAATGGCCGGCTATAAATCACGGTGACGGCCGGTGTGCTCGCGTGACTTATTCGGATAGCCCCTGCGTTAGTACGCCGTACGGTAAATAGCCGGCCGTGAGTCGTAGTAACGGCTAGTATATAGGCCTGGCCTATTCGGATGCCCCCGGCGTGGGCGCGCCGTACGGCAACCGGGGCCACGATCGAAAAAGAAACTTCCGTAGTAGCTAGTATCCGAACGTGAGCAGCCACGATCGCCGGGATCGTTTCGTATGCCGTACGGTAGGTATATATAAATAATAGGGGTATTTATATAACGCGAAATAACCTCTTTTAAATACAAAACGCGAAACTTTAAGTTACTACCGCGGGGCCCTCGTTTTATTTTCGTAGGCTTTCTTAACGTTACCGTACGACGATTCGCTCCCCCGGCTTATTTTTTTCTATTTGACTTTATTTTCTCCTGCTCCTTTCCTGATACTATTATGGCTTCGCGCCCGGGTAGCCCGCTTCAAGGTGGTCACCTCGGCCCTTTTACTTTTTACCCCGCGTACGGCGTCGTCCTCTGCGCCCGCTGCCGGGTCGCCTGCCTAGGCGACGAGGTGGTACTTCACCTCCGTACGAAGCATAAGGACCTCCCGATCGCCGAGCGGAAAGCCCTCGCGGCGACGGTCCAGGCCCTCCCTGGGATTGTCCGGTGCCAGGACGCCCGCCCTGGCCCGCGGATCCCGCCCCCCTCCACACCGGCCCTCCCCGAGCTAGGCCCCCCCCAAGCTGGGGCGTACGCGTGCGACCATTGCGGCCGGATTTACCTCCACCTGAAGCGGATCGAGGCGCATGCCCGTACGGAGCACGCGTGGGAGCACCCCGTAAAGGTAGGGGGGGCTCCTGCCGTACGGCGGGCCGCGGATACTGGCGTCCGGCCTTGGCGTACCGACGTCCTTTGCCAGCGTTTCTCCTCTGGCCGCGCGGGCGCCCGCTGGTTCGAGGTGCAGCCGGCCCTCGTCCCCTCTACCCCCCCCCAGCCTGGCCCGCCGCCCGCCGCCCCGCTAAGGAGCCCCCGTACGGCGGCTGCCGAGGCCCTCGAGGCGGGCGCTACTACGCTAGCGGGGGAGGGCGCCCTCCGTACGGCGGACGTGGTCCAGCCCGGCCACCGTTTCGAGCCGAACCCCTGGCTCGACCGGACAGGCTGGGCCGGCCACCTCGCGGGCCTCGACGCCGGCGCCCTCGTCGGCGCCGTCGCCCTCGACGCCGAGGCCGGCTGGGGGGGCGGGGCTGACGACGAGTCCGCCTCCCCCTTCGCGCTCCAGCAGGTATGGGATAGCCTCGACCGTCTCGTCGTACGAGCGCAGGCCGTCGCCGCGGCCGCCGCGGGGAAGGCCGTCTTAAACGAGCTCCGGAAGTCGTCTTTTACGGCCCGGGCCCAGGTCCCCTTCGACGGCCGGATGCTGCCGTCTACGCGGACGCGTTATTGTGCGAGCTGGAAGCGGATCCTCGGCTTCGTGTGGCGTACGCAGCTCTGGTACCCGGACCGGGACCCGCTGCCGCCGTACGAGCTCACCCCCGACCAGGCCGACGCCCTTGACGACCTGTTCGACCTCGGCGGCCGGCTCCGCGCCGACGCCGCGACGGGGCAGCCGCCGCCCTCGCAGCTGGCGCTGCTCGACCGCGGCGTGCTCCGCCTCTGCCTCTGCCTGCTTATACACCCCCTGGAGGGCCCGCCGTACGAGAGCGCCGTCCTGAGCGCCCTGGCGGTCATAGCCGTTAAGCCCCCGCCCGGCGCCGCCCCGTACGGCCCGGTCCCCCCCCTAACTCCCCCTTCTGTCGGGCGGACGGCGGAGGAGGCGGGCTTCCGGTGGGCCACCCCGCAGGATACCACCCCCGTCTACTCGGCGGTGATCAAGATCGCCCGGCTCCTGGCCCTGCTCGCCGCGTACGAGGCCTGTGCCGACCCCCCGGCCTTCGAAGACGCGGCCGCCGCCGCCCTCGCCGTCGACCTCGCCCCCCTTTGCCGCCCCCCGGCGCCGCCCCCGGGCTACCAAGGCCCCGGGGGGGCCGGCACCCCCCCGAAGAAGCGCGGCCTCCTCCGTGTCGTACGGCGGCTCGTCCAGCTATGGCTTACCACGGCGAACCCCGCGAGCTTCCCGAGCCCGATGGACTGGCTTTTCGAGACGCGCGCGTACGGGATGCGGATCGCCGCCACGACCGCCCTCTCGGCTGAGATCCAGTGGGTGGGCGAGCGGGTCCAGTACCTAGACCTCGCTTTCACGATGCCGCAGCTCGTCTCGCTCGTACAGACGCTAGCCCTCGAGCTCCGCCGTACGACGGCCGAGCTGCTTTTCCTAGCCCCCGACGAGCCGCTCCCGCCTGTCGACCTCGGCCGCGCCCACGACCGCCCGAACGAGACGAGCGCCGGCTACACCTTCCTCGCGGACCCGCTGAACACCGCCTTCGACCACGCCCACCCCGACTGCCGTACCCCCTCCCTTAGCGCCCGGATTGCCCGTACGGCGGCCCTCCGCGCGACCTGGTTCCGGTCGGACGGCCGGCCGCGGCAGAGCACCCTCGTGCGGTACGGCGGCCTGCTCGACGCGTTCCGGACCCAGCTGCTGCTGCTGATGCACCTAACCGGCGGGCAGCCGGCGCGGTCGCCGGAGCTCCTTAGCGTCCGCCACCGGAACACGCCGTACGGCGGCCCCCGGAACATCTTCCTGTGGCACGGCCTCGTCTCCTTCACGACCAGCTACCATAAGGGCTACGATAACGGCCGGCGGCTGAAGGTGGTGCAGCGCTACCTCCCCGACGAGGTCGGCGTCCAGCTCGTACGGTACCTCTGGCTCGTGCTGCCCTTCTGGGAGGCCTTGCACCGCGTAACCGAGGGGCGCGCCGGGCAGAGCGCCTTCCTTTTCGCGGCCGACCTCGTACGCGACCCGGCCGCCGCCGCCGAGGAGCAGCTCTGGACGGGGGATAAGCTCCGGCGCGCGCTCGAGGACGCCTCCGTACGGCTCCTCCAGGGCAACCGCGTGAACGTGCGGGCGTACCGCCACCTCGTTATCTCGATCTCGCGGCGCTTCCTAAACGGCGACTTCCGGGACGCCCACGACACCGCCCCGTACGACGCCGAGGGCGCGGGGTCCGGGAGCGAGGGCGAGCCGGCCGGGGAGTCGGCGGTCTGGGCGCGCCAGGCCGCCCACAGCCTCCGTACGGACATGGTCGCGTACGCGCGCGAGAAGCAGCAGCTGTTCGCGAGCACGAGTCTCGCCCAGGAGCAGTTCCGCCGGATCAGCGTCCAGTGGCACCGCTTCCTCGCCTTCCCCTCGGCCCGCGCCGGCCCGCAGGCGGCCCCCCCCTTACCGTACGAGGCGGCGCGCGAGGACGCCCGCCGCCGCCGGCTCCTAGGCCTCCGCTCGACCCCGCTCGTGCTGCCCCTCCGCGCTATGCTCGCCGACCCGGACGCCGCGTTCCGCGGGTCGCAGGCCGCCGTCCTCGAGGCCGTCGTACGCGGCCAGACGCCTATACTTTACGTCGCGGGCACGGCGGCCGGGAAGAGCCTGACCTTCTTCCTCCCGGCGTACGCCGCCCCCGAGGGCGTCACCGTCGTGGTGGCCCCCCTCGTCGCCCTCCAGGGGGACCTCGCCCGCCGCGCCGACGCGTACGGGATCGAGTCCTCGGTGTATACGTACGGCGCGCCCGCGCCCGCCCGCCTGGTCTTCGTGACCCCCGAGGCGGTCGGGACCGACGCGTTCCTCGACTTCGTGCGCCAGGCCGCCGAGGCCCAGCTCCTCGACCGCGTCGTGGTCGACGAGGCCCACCTCGTCCTCGACGCCTCGCCCGCTTTCCGGCCCTCCTTACTCGCGCTAGGCCGTACGGTCGCCGTCCTCGGCGTCCAGCTCGTCCTGCTAACGGCAACGTTGCCGCCCCGCGATATACCCGTCTTCGCCGAGCGCTTAGGCGTCGACCTCGCCCGTACGGCCGTGTTCCGCGACGCCACCGTACGGCCCCGGCTACAGTACGTCGTGGAGCCCGTCCCGACCGCCGAGGCGGAGGCGGACGCGGCGGCGGCGCGCGTCGAGGCCCTCGTCGCGGAGCGCCCCGGGCCCCCGGCCGTCCGCGTGATCGTGTACGCCCCGACGGTCGCCCGTACGGCGCAGCTCGCCGCGCGCCTCGCCTGCCCGGCCTACCACGCGAAGGTCGGCCCGCCGGCCGCGAAGGCGGCGATCCTCGAGGCCTGGCGCCGTACGGGCGGCCCGATCGTCGCTACGAACGCGCTCGGGCTCGGGCTGGATATCCCGGACGTGCGCGCCGTTATCCACGCCGGCGCCCCCCGCGAGCTGCGCGACTACGCGCAGGAGAGCGGCCGCTGCGGCCGGGACGGGCGGCCCGGCACCTGCCTCGTATACAGCGCCCGCGCCCCGTCCCGTACGGAGGGCGCGCCGGGCGGCGGGGGGGACCGCGCGGCCCTAACGATAGCCGACTACCTCGCGGGCGCGTACGGCTGCCGCCGCGTGGCCCTAGACGCGGTCCTGGACGGCCGTACGGACCGGCGCGCGTGCGAGGCCGACGAAGCCCCGTGCGACCTTTGCCGCCGCCGCCGCCCCCGTACGCCGCCGCCCGCCGGGCCGAGCGCGGCCGAAACGGTGGCTAGCCCGGGCGTTATCCAAGCCGTAGCCCGGGACGCCGCGCAGCAACGGGTCGCGCTCCATCACCAAGCCGTGTTCGCCCGGCAGGGGGCCGAGGTCGCCGTACGCGAGACGGCCGCCCTCGAGGCCTTCCTCCGGGGCGGTATAGGCGCGTGCGCCCCCTGTCTCGCGTACGACGCCGTCCCGCAGTACCACGGACCCCGGGCCTGCCCCCGCCCGCGCGACGACCCCGTCCGGACGGCGCTGCACGCCGCCGGCCCCGGGGTCGCCCGCTGGCTACAAGGGCTCCGCCTAGCGCCGTACGCCGGGTGCGCGACGTGCCTGCTCCCCCAGGCCTGGTGCCCGTCCTGGGCGGCGGACGCGGCGGACGGCGGGCGGTTTCGCCGCGCGTACCCTGGCCGCTGCGAGGGCGGGCCGGCCCTCCGTACGTTATTCACGTACGTCCAAGCCTCCCCGCCTCTCCGGGCCGCCTTTTATACCGCGGCGAGGGAGGTACTCGAGCAGCAGGGCGTCCGTACAAGCCCGGGAGTCGACGATGTCTGGTTCCCGCCGGCCGCGTACCTCGGACGCCGGCTAACGTACGGCCACGTAGAAATAAGCGGCCTAGTCCGGCTCGCCGCGATCGCTATCCAGGTGGTCCAGACTAGCCTCCGCGAAGCTTCCGTATAGGTCCCTCCCGTGTGTGCCGTACGGCAGGCCCGGTTTAAGGCGGGGCCGGCGGCGGCGGCGGCCCGGGCGTAGCTGCGCGCCGTACGGCACGGCGGCTTCTACCCCGTCTATCTCGTGAAGTAGCTTTAGCGGGGGCGGCCGGCGGAGCACTAGGCACGGACCCGGCACGCGTTCGCGCGGTGCCGGACGGTGCCGCCGGCGCGTTACCGGGCGTAGCAGCGATAGCTCGTATTCCTGCTATATAGCGGCTATTTTCGATACGGGCTCCCTACCGGCTAGTGCGCGGCGGCGGACCCGGAGAAGGCGGGTAAGAGGGGCGGCCCCGGGGCATGTATATAAGTAGGCCGAGACGATACTGCCGGCGGTGCTACTCGCGGAGGAGAGCCGGACGGCGCGGGCGCTACTCGCGGCGACGTTCGGGGTCGACGCGGCGGACCCGGCCGCGTTCCGGGCATGGCTCGGCTAGGGCCGGCAAGAGGATAAGGCGTATTATATAAACGCGTTCGTAATATAATAAGTAATATTATATATAATATACGAAGCTATCTTATAAGATCCGACTAATAAGATAATAACTATAAATAAAATAATAAAAAGTAAAAGGGATAAGATAATAACTATATATAAGATAATAAAAAATAAAAAGGTAAGATAATAATTATATATAAGATAATAACTAAATATAAAAGAGTAATTATATAAAAAATAATAAAAAGTAAAAGGGTAAAATAATAACTATATATAAGATAATAAAAGGGATAACCGTTAAAAATATAAAGCTAGCTTATTAAAGATAATTATTAAAGGTTAACTATTAGAAACGAAAAAAAAGGGCTAACTATTAAAAGTACGTAGTTATCTTATAAGAGACGGCTATTAAAGGTTAACCGTCGGAGATAAAGAATAAAGGCTAACCGTTAATAATATATAGTTAGCTTATCGGAAAAAGTTATTAAGGGTTAACCGTCGGAGACGAAAGAAAAAAGCTAACTATCGGAGGAGGTTATTAAAGGCTAACCGTCGGAAACGAAGAATAAAGACTAACTATTAATAATACGAAATTAGCTAGTCGGAGAGAGATATAAGAGGTTAACCGTTAGAAGTATATAGCTAGCTTATCGGAGAGGGTTATAAAAGGCTAACCGTCGGTAATATATAGCTAACTTATCGGAGATAAAGAAAAGGACTAATCGTTAGCGGTACGAAGCTAGCCCGTTAAAAAGGGTTATAAAGGGTTAACCGTCGGTAGTATATAACTAGCCCGTCGGAGACGAAGAAAAAGGGTTAATTATCGGTAGTATATAATTAGCCGGTTAGAGACGGTTATTAAGGGTTAACCGTCGGAGACGAAGAAAGAGGGCTAACCTATCGGAGACGAAAAAAAGGGGCTAATTATCGGTAATACGTAGCTAGCCTATTAAAGACGAAAAAAAAGGCTAACCGTCGGCGGTATAAAGCTAGCCTATCAAAGAAGGGTAATAATAATAGTTATAGAAAAATAATAAAAGATATCGAAGAAAAAATAAAATAAAGAAATAATAAAAAGTAAAAAGATATTAAAAAGAGTAAATATAATAATAATAATCGAAATAATAAGAAAAGGTATAAAAAATAAAAAAGAGGTATAATAAAAAAGGGTATAAAAAGAATAATATAATTTATAAAAGAAAGGATATAAAAAAAGGGTAAAGACTTATAATAATAAAAGATATCGAAAAGAAGAAAGAGTTTATAATTATAAAAATTATCGATTAATAATAAAAGTGAAATAAAGAAAAAATATAAAAATAATAAAAAGGGATAAAATAAGAATAAGAATCGAAATAATATAAAAAAGTATAAAATAAATAATAAGGTTAAAATAATAAGAGTAATCGAGATAATAAGAAAAAGAATAAAATAAATAATAAAGTTAAAATAATAATAGTAATCGAAATAATACGAAAAAGTATAAAATAAATAATAAAGTTGAAATAATAATAATAAAAGATAGCGATATTATAAAATATAAATATAATAGTAATAATAGTCGAAATAATAAGAGAAAGGTTAAAAAAGATAATGAAATTTATAAGAAAGAGGATAAAAGGAATAAGACGATTTAAGATAAGAAAGGATAAAAAGTAATAATAATAAAGGAGGTTAATAAGAAATAAAAGTTAAAGTAATAAGGTTTAAAAGAATAATAGTAAAAGTTAGAATAATAAAAGGTATCGAAATTATAATAGGATTTATAAAAAGAATAGTTATCGATATAGAAGTAAAAAGTAGAAAAAGAGAGAAATAGAAAAAAAAGATATAAATATAAGTTATAAAAGTAATAATAAAAGTGGAAAAAAGAAGATGAATAGAAAGTGGAATAAAAGTGATAAAAATAAAAGATATATAAATATAATTTATAAAAGTAATAATAAGAGTAAAGAAAATAGGATTAATAAAAAAGGGAATAAAAGTAAAAAAAAAAGATATATAAATATAATTTATATAAGTAATCATAAGAATAAAAAAAAGAAGATTTATAGAAAGGGGAATAAAAATAATAAAAATAAAAGATATAGAAAAATAAAGAAAAGAATAAGGAAATAGTAATAAAAGTTATAAAAATAGAAGTTATAAAAATAAGATTTATAAAAAAAGAGTAAAGGTAAGAAAAATAAGTTATAGAAATAATAATAAAAGTAAAAAGAATAGAATTAAATAATATTAAAATAGAAATAAAAGAAATAAGGATTAAAGAAATAATAATAGAAGTTAAATAAAGATATAATTATTAAAATAAAAATAAAAGAAATAGAAATAAAGGAAGTAATAATAAAAATAATAGAAATAAAAGTACGAAGCTAGCCCGTTAAAGACGGGTATTAAGGGTTAACTATTAGAATTACGAAGCTAGCCCGTCGGAGACAGTTATTAAGGGTTAACTTTCGGAAGGATATAGCTAACGCATTTAAGACGAAAAAAAAGGAGTAACCGTCGGTAATATATAGTTAGCCGGTCGGAGACGAAGAAAAAGGGCTAACCGTAGGAAGTATATAACTAGCCTATAAAAGACGAAGAAAAAGGGCTAAGCGTCGGAGATAAAGAAAAGGGGCGAACCGCCGATAGTACGAAGCTAGCCCGTCGAAGACGGCTATTAGGGATTAATCGTCGAAGAGGAAAAAAAAGGGCTAACCGTTAGCGGTACGTAGCTAGCCCGTCGGAGACGGCTATTAAGGATTAACCGTCGAAGAGGAAAAAAAAGGGCTAACCGTCGGCGGTACGTAGCTAGCCCGTCGGAGACGGCTATAAGGGGCTAACCGTAGGCGGTACGAAGCTAGCCCGTCGGAGACGGCTATAAGGAGCTAACCGTAAGCGGTGCGGAGCTAGCCCGTCGGAGACAGCTATAAGGGGCTAACCGTATACGGTATATTATTAATAAGGATAAGAAGAAAAAGTAGTATAATAAATAATTTATATATAAAAGAGGTATTATTATAAGAAATTTAAACTTTTTAAAAAAGAAATAGAAAAAGGAATATATAAAAGGTAGTAATAAGAGAAATAAAGTTATTAAGTATATCACCTATGCACCCCGGAACCCAGCCTGCGTTCTGCGCCCTTCGGTGGCGTGCACGGACCGGCTGGGCCCAACGCTCGGGCCCGCGGCGCCTGCGTTCTGTGCCTTGCGTTCTGTGCGCGCCATTGGCCTGCCCGTACGGCCACGAGCGGGGCCGCCCGCGCGCCCTCGCCCTCGCCCTCGCCCTCGCCCTCGCCCTCGCCCTCGCCCTCGCCCTCGCCCCTCGTACGGCGCGGCTCCCTGGCCGGCCACTGGACCACCCCGGGGCGCCTTACCCGCCCGCCTACCAGCCCCTTCCGGGCCCCTTACGGGCCCCCTACTGGGCCCCCACCCCGGCCGGCTACCAGCCGCTGTACCGGACGGCTACTAGCTGGACCACTACCGGGCGCTGTACCGGCCGGCCCGTGGCCCGAGGGGCGGAAGCAGATAGGTTCCGACCCCCCCCCCCCTGCTACCGGGCGCTGTGCCGTACGGTCTAGGGGGCGCAGGGTTCACGGATGGGCCAGGCATATATAAGGCAAAGGATCTGTATTCGGGCGGCCCTTATACCGGGCGCCGGGCGGCGGGGGAAAAAAAAAAACAACAACGGAAAGGCACTGCGAAAAACACCGGCCGGGTATCGTACGCCGAACGCCCCCTCTACCACCCCCCGTCCAGTCCTGTCCTGTCCTGCCCTGTCCCCCGTCCTCCGTACCACCACCACCACCACCACCACCACCACTACTCCCACCACCACCGCGCTGCCCCTGCTGGCCGTACGGCCGTTCACACAATCACCAGGGCGTTATCGGCGCTCGAGCCGGGCGGCAGGGCGCGGCGGGCCCCCTGGCGGGTCGTACGGCGGCCGCTGCCACCACCACCCCCATCGTTGTTGTCGCCGCTGTCCTCGTCCGACGAGATGACGATGGGGCCGTCCCGCCCGTGGTACGAGCACTGCCGGCCGTAGTCGGGCCACTTGCAGTTGCCGCAGCAGCCGCCGAAGTGGCCGGGCGCGCGCACGCAGTGGACGAAGGGGCCGCGGCCGGGGTTCTGGGCGCAGCGGGTGCAGGGGGGGGCCGTACGGTCGCCGCGC